>OY282560.1:13802452-18602452 GCA_958295665.1 Tipula vernalis
TCACAGAAAAATCTATTCGAAGAAATCACCTTACTATAGCTCAACCGATTCAGAGCTGTAAAAATCCAAAATCTGCAATTGTGCTCCGATTGCGGTTATTGATACCTCAAATGATAGGTCTCGGGCCTTGTAATTGTTATGCAAAACCGCGTTTAAATTGGTTGATTATTTCCATACATTTCACAGAAAAATCGATTCGAAGAAATCACCGTACTATAGCTCAACCGATTCAGAGCTGTAAAAATCCAAAATCTGCAATTGTGCTCCGATTGCGGTTATTGATACCTCAAATGATAGGTCTCGGGCCTTGTAATTGTTATGCAAAACCGCGTTTAAATTGGTTGATTATTTCCATACATTTCACAGAAAAATCGATTCGAAGAAATCACCTTACTATAGCTCAACCGATTCAGAGCTGTAAAAATCCAAAATCTGCAATTGTGCTCAGATTGCGGTTCTTGATACCTCAAATGATAGGTCACGGGACCTGTAATTGCTATACCATACATTTCGTAGAAAATTCGATTCGAAGAAAATCACCTTACTATAGCTCAGCCGATTCAGAGCTGTAAAAATCCAAAATCTGCAATTGTGCTCCGATTGCGGTTATTGATACCTCAAATGATAGGTCTCGGGCCTTGTAATTGTTATGCAAAACCGCGTTTAAATTGGTTGATTATTTCCATACATTTCACAGAAAAATCGATTCGAAGAAATCACCTTACTATAGCTCAACCGATTCAGAGCTGTAAAAATCCAAAATCTGCAATTGTGCTCCGATTGCGGTTATTGATACCTCAAATGATAGGTCTCGGGCCTTGTAATTGTTATGCAAAACCGCGTTTAAATTGGTTGATTATTTCCATACATTTCACAGAAAAATCGATTCGAAGAAATCACCTTACTATAGCTCAACCGATTCAGAGCTGTAAAAATCCAAAATCTGCAATTGTGCTCCGATTGCGGTTATTGATACCTCAAATGATAGGTCTCGGGCCTTGTAATTGTTATGCAAAACCGCGTTTAAATTGGTTGATTATTTCCATACATTTCACAGAAAAATCGATTCGAAGAAATCACCGTACTATAGCTCAACCGATTCAGAGCTGTAAAAATCCAAAATCTGCAATTGTGCTCCGATTGCGGTTATTGATACCTCAAATGATAGGTCTCGGGCCTTGTAATTGTTATGCAAAACCGCGTTTAAATTGGTTGATTATTTCCATACATTTCACAGAAAAATCGATTCGAAGAAATCACCTTACTATAGCTCAACCGATTCAGAGCTGTAAAAATCCAAAATATGCAATTGTGCTCAGATTGCGGTTCTTGATACCTCAAATGATAGGTCACGGGACCTGTAATTGCTATACCATACATTTCGTAGAAAATTCGATTCGAAGAAAATCACCTTACTATAGCTCAGCCGATTCAGAGCTGTAAAAATCCAAAATCTGCAATTGTGCTCCGATTGCGGTTCTTGATACCTCAAATGATAGGTCTCGGGCCTTGTAATTGTTATGCAAAACCGCGTTTAAATTGGTTGATTATTTCCATACATTTCACAGAAAAATCGATTCGAAGAAATCACCATACTATAGCTCAACCGATTCAGAGCTGTAAAAATCCAAAATCTGCAATTGTGCTCAGATTGCGGTTCTTGATACCTCAAATGATAGGTCACGGGACCTGTAATTGCTATACCATACATTTCGTAGAAAATTCGATTCGAAGAAAATCACCTTACTATAGCTCAGCCGATTCAGAGCTGTAAAAATCCAAAATCTGCAATTGTGCTCCGATTGCGGTTCTTGATACCTCAAATGATAGGTCTCGGGCCTTGTAATTGTTATGCAAAACCGCGTTTAAATTGGTTGATTATTTCCATACATTTCACAGAAAAATCGATTCGAAGAAATCACCTTACTATAGCTCAACCGATTCAGAGCTGTAAAAATCCAAAATCTGCAATTGTGCTCCGATTGCGGTTATTGATACCTCAAATGATAGGTCTCGGGCCTTGTAATTGTTATGCAAAACCGCGTTTAAATTGGTTGATTATTTCCATACATTTCACAGAAAAATCGATTCGAAGAAATCACCTTATTATAGCTCAACCGATTCAGAGCTGTAAAAATCCAAAATCTGCAATTGTGCTCAGATTGCGGTTCTTGATACCTCAAATGATAGGTCACGGGACCTGTAATTGCTATACCATACATTTCGTAGAAAATTCGATTCGAAGAAAATCACCTTACTATAGCTCAGCCGATTCAGAGCTGTAAAAATCCAAAATATGCAATTGTGCTCCGATTGCGGTTCTTGATATCTCAAATGATAGGTCTCAGCCTTGTAATTGTTATGCAAAACCGCGTTTAAATTGGTTGATTATTTCCATACATTTCACAGAAAAATCTATTCGAAGAAATCACCTTACTATAGCTCAACCGATTCAGAGCTGTAAAAATCCAAAATATGCAATTGTGCTCAGATTGCGGTTCTTGATACCTCAAATGATAGGTCACGGGCCCTGTAATTGCTATACCATACATTTCGTAGAAAATTCGATTCGAAGAAAATCACCTTACTATAGCTCAACCGATTCAGAGCTGTAAAAATCCAAAATCTGCAATTGTGCTCAGATTGCGGTTCTTGATACCTCAAATGATAGGTCACGGGACCTGTAATTGCTATACCATACATTTCGTAGAAAATTCGATTCGAAGAAAATCACCTTACTATAGCTCAACCGATTCAGAGCTATAAAAATCCAAAATCTGCAATTGTGCTCCGATTGCGGTTATTGATACCTCAAATGATAGGTCTCGGGCTTTGTAATTGTTATGCAAAACCGCGTTTAAATTGGTTGATTATTTCCATACATTTCACAGAAAAATCGATTCGAAGAAATCACCTTACTATAGCTCAACCGATTCAGAGCTGTAAAAATCCAAAATCTGCAATTGTGCTCAGATTGCGGTTCTTGATACCTCAAATGATAGGTCACGGGACCTGTAATTGCTATACCATACATTTCGTAGAAAATTCGATTCGAAGAAAATCACCTTACTATAGCTCAGCCGATTCAGAGCTATAAAAATCCAAAATCTGCAATTGTGCTCCGATTGCGGTTCTTGATATCTCAAATGATAGGTCTCAGCCTTGTAATTGTTATGCAAAACCGCGTTTAAATTGGTTGATTATTTCCATACATTTCACAGAAAAATCGATTCGAAGAAATCACCTTACTATAGCTCAACCGATTCAGAGCTGTAAAAATCCAAAATCTGCAATTGTGCTCAGATTGCGGTTCTTGATACCTCAAATGATAGGTCACGGGACCTGTAATTGCTATACCATACATTTCGTAGAAAATTCGATTCGAAGAAAATCACCTTACTATAGCTCAGCCGATTCAGAGCTATAAAAATCCAAAATCTGCAATTGTGCTCCGATTGCGGTTATTGATACCTCAAATGATAGGTCTCGGGCTTTGTAATTGTTATGCAAAACCGCGTTTAAATTGGTTGATTATTTCCATACATTTCACAGAAAAATCGATTCGAAGAAATCACCTTACTATAGCTCAACCGATTCAGAGCTGTAAAAATCCAAAATCTGCAATTGTGCTCAGATTGCGGTTCTTGATACCTCAAATGATAGGTCACGGGACCTGTAATTGCTATACCATACATTTCGTAGAAAATTCGATTCGAAGAAAATCACCTTACTATAGCTCAGCCGATTCAGAGCTATAAAAATCCAAAATCTGCAATTGTGCTCCGATTGCGGTTCTTGATATCTCAAATGATAGGTCTCAGCCTTGTAATTGTTATGCAAAACCGCGTTTAAATTGGTTGATTATTTCCATACATTTCACAGAAAAATCGATTCGAAGAAATCACCTTACTATAGCTCAACCGATTCAGAGCTGTAAAAATCCAAAATCTGCAATTGTGCTCAGATTGCGGTTCTTGATACCTCAAATGATAGGTCACGGGACCTGTAATTGCTATACCATACATTTCGTAGAAAATTCGATTCGAAGAAAATCACCTTACTATAGCTCAGCCGATTCAGAGCTATAAAAATCCAAAATCTGCAATTGTGCTCCGATTGCGGTTATTGATACCTCAAATGATAGGTCTCGGGCTTTGTAATTGTTATGCAAAACCGCGTTTAAATTGGTTGATTATTTCCATACATTTCACAGAAAAATCGATTCGAAGAAATCACCTTACTATAGCTCAACCGATTCAGAGCTGTAAAAATCCAAAATCTGCAATTGTGCTCAGATTGCGGTTCTTGATACCTCAAATGATAGGTCACGGGACCTGTAATTGCTATACCATACATTTCGTAGAAAATTCGATTCGAAGAAAATCACCTTACTATAGCTCAGCCGATTCAGAGCTGTAAAAATCCAAAATCTGCAATTGTGCTCCGATTGCGGTTATTGATACCTCAAATGATAGGTCTCGGGCCTTGTAATTGTTATGCAAAACCGCGTTTAAATTGGTTGATTATTTCCATACATTTCACAGAAAAATCGATTCGAAGAAATCACCTTACTATAGCTCAACCGATTCAGAGCTGTAAAAATCCAAAATCTGCAATTGTGCTCAGATTGCGGTTCTTGATACCTCAAATGATAGGTCACGGGACCTGTAATTGCTATACCATACATTTCGTAGAAAATTCGATTCGAAGAAAATCACCTTACTATAGCTCAGCCGATTCAGAGCTGTAAAAATCCAAAATCTGCAATTGTGCTCCGATTGCGGTTATTGATACCTCAAATGATAGGTCTCGGGCCTTGTAATTGTTATGCAAAACCGCGTTTAAATTGGTTGATTATTTCCATACATTTCACAGAAAAATCGATTCGAAGAAATCACCTTACTATAGCTCAACCGATTCAGAGCTGTAAAAATCCAAAATCTGCAATTGTGCTCCGATTGCAGTTATTGATACCTCAAATGATAGGTCTCGGGCCTTGTAATTGTTATGCAAAACCGCGTTTAAATTGGTTGATTATTTCCATACATTTCACAGAAAAATCGATTCGAAGAAATCACCTTACTATAGCTCAACCGATTCAGAGCTGTAAAAATCCAAAATATGCAATTGTGCTCAGATTGCGGTTCTTGATACCTCAAATGATAGGTCACGGGACCTGTAATTGCTATACCATACATTTCGTAGAAAATTCGATTCGAAGAAAATCACCTTACTATAGCTCAGCCGATTCAGAGCTGTAAAAATCCAAAATCTGCAATTGTGCTCCGATTGCGGTTATTGATACCTCAAATGATAGGTCTCGGGCCTTGTAATTGTTATGCAAAACCGCGTTTAAATTGGTTGATTATTTCCATACATTTCACAGAAAAATCGATTCGAAGAAATCACCTTACTATAGCTCAACCGATTCAGAGCTGTAAAAATCCAAAATCTGCAATTGTGCTCAGATTGCGGTTCTTGATACCTAAAATGATAGGTCACGGGACCTGTAATTGCTATACCATACATTTCGTAGAAAAATCGATTCGAAGAAATCACCTTACTATAGCTCAGCCGATTCAGAGCTGTAAAAATCCAAAATCTGCAATTGTGCTCCGATTGCGGTTCTTGATACCTCAAATGATAGGTCTCGGGCCTTGTAATTGTTATGCAAAACCGCGTTTAAATTGGTTGATTATTTCCATACATTTCACAGAAAAATCTATTCGAAGAAATCACCTTACTATAGCTCAACCGATTCAGAGCTGTAAAAATCCAAAATATGCAATTGTGCTCAGATTGCGGTTCTTGATACCTCAAATGATAGGTCACGGGACCTGTAATTGCTATACCATACATTTCGTAGAAAATTCGATTCGAAGAAAATCACCTTACTATAGCTCAACCGATTCAGAGCTGTAAAAATCCAAAATCTGCAATTGTGCTCAGATTGCGGGTCTTGATACCTCAAATGATAGGTCACGGGACCTGTAATTGCTATACCATACATTTCGTAGAAAATTCGATTCGAAGAAAATCACCTTACTATAGCTCAGCCGATTCAGAGCTGTAAAAATCCAAAATCTGCAATTGTGCTCCGATTGCGGTTATTGATACCTCAAATGATAGGTCTCGGGCCTTGTAATTGTTATGCAAAACCGCGTTTAAATTGGTTGATTATTTCCATACATTTCACAGAAAAATCTATTCGAAGAAATCACCTTACTATAGCTCAACCGATTCAGAGCTGTAAAAATCCAAAATATGCAATTGTGCTCAGATTGCGGTTCTTGATACCTCAAATGATAGGTCACGGGACCTGTAATTGCTATACCATACATTTCGTAGAAAATTCGATTCGAAGAAAATCACCTTACTATAGCTCAGCCGATTCAGAGCTGTAAAAATCCAAAATATGCAATTGTGCTCAGATTGCGGTTCTTGATACCTCAAATGATAGGTCACGGGACCTGTAATTGCTATACCATACATTTCGTAGAAAATTCGATTCGAAGAAAATCACCTTACTATAGCTCAGCCGATTCAGAGCTGTAAAAATCCAAAATCTGCAATTGTGCTCCGATTGCGGTTCTTGATACCTCAAATGATAGGTCTCGGGCCTTGTAATTGTTATGCAAAACCGCGTTTAAATTGGTTGATTATTTCCATACATTTCACAGAAAAATCTATTCGAAGAAATCACCTTACTATAGCTCAACCGATTCAGAGCTGTAAAAATCCAAAATCTGCAATTGTGCTCAGATTGCGGTTCTTGATACCTCAAATGATAGGTCACGGGACCTGTAATTGCTATACCATACATTTCGTAGAAAATTCGATTCGAAGAAAATCACCTTACTATAGCTCAGCCGTTTCAGAGCTGTAAAAATCCAAAATCTGCAATTGTGCTCCGATTGCGGTTATTGATACCTCAAATGATAGGTCTCGGGCCTTGTAATTGTTATGCAAAACCGCGTTAAAATTGGTTGATTATTTCCATACATTTCACAGAAAAATCTATTCGAAGAAATCACCTTACTATAGCTCAACCGATTCAGAGCTGTAAAAATCCAAAATCTGCAATTGTGCTCAGATTGCGGTTCTTGATACCTCAAATGATAAGTCACGGGACCTGTAATTGCTATACCATACATTTCGTAGAAAATTCGATTCAAAGAAAATCACCTTACTATAGCTCAGCCGATTCAGAGCTGTAAAAATCCAAAATCTGCAATTGTGCTCCGATTGCGGTTCTTGATACCTCAAATGATAGGTCTCGGGCCTTGTAATTGTTATGCAAAACCGCGTTTAAATTGGTTGATTATTTCCATACATTTCACAGAAAAATCTATTCGAAGAAATCACCTTACTATAGCTCAACCGATTCAGAGCTGTAAAAATCCAAAATATGCAATTGTGCTCAGATTGCGGTTCTTGATACCTCAAATGATAGGTCACGGGACCTGTAATTGCTATACCATACATTTCGTAGAAAATTCGATTCGAAGAAAATCACCTTACTATAGCTCAGCCGATTCAGAGCTGTAAAAATCCAAAATCTGCAATTGTGCTCCGATTGCGGTTATTGATACCTCAAATGATAGGTCTCGGGCCTTGTAATTGTTATGCAAAACCGCGTTTA
The DNA here is from genome assembly GCA_958295665.1 of Tipula vernalis. Lineage (NCBI taxonomy): Eukaryota > Metazoa > Arthropoda > Insecta > Diptera > Tipulidae > Tipula > Tipula vernalis. The sequence goes on from OY282560.1 coordinate 13,810,095, forward strand.
AATTGGTTGATTATTTCCATACATTTCACAGAAAAATCTATTCGAAGAAATCACCTTACTATAGCTCAACCGATTCAGAGCTGTAAAAATCCAAAATATGCAATTGTGCTCAGATTGCGGTTCTTGATACCTCAAATGATAGGTCACGGGACCTGTAATTGCTATACCATACATTTCGTAGAAAATTCGATTCGGAGAAAATCACCTTACTATAGCTCAGCCGATTCAGAGCTGTAAAAATCCAAAATCTGCAATTGTGCTCCGATTGCGGTTCTTGATACCTCAAATGATAGGTCTCGGGCCTTGTAATTGTTATGCAAAACCGCGTTTAAATTGGTTGATTATTTCCATACATTTCACAGAAAAATCTATTCGAAGAAATCACCTTACTATAGCTCAACCGATTCAGAGCTGTAAAAATCCAAAATATGCAATTGTGCTCAGATTGCGGTTCTTGATACCTCAAATGATAGGTCACGGGACCTGTAATTGCTATACCATACATTTCGTAGAAAATTCGATTCGGAGAAAATCACCTTACTATAGCTCAGCCGATTCAGAGCTGTAAAAATCCAAAATCTGCAATTGTGCTCCGATTGCGGTTCTTGATACCTCAAATGATAGGTCTCGGGCCTTGTAATTGTTATGCAAAACCGCGTTTAAATTGGTTGATTATTTCCATACATTTCACAGAAAAATCTATTCGAAGAAATCACCTTACTATAGCTCAACCGATTCAGAGCTGTAAAAATCCAAAATCTGCAATTGTGCTCAGATTGCGGTTCTTGATACCTCAAATGATAGGTCACGGGACCTGTAATTGCTATACCATACATTTCGTAGAAAATTCGATTCGAAGAAAATCACCTTACTATAGCTCAGCCGATTCAGAGCTGTAAAAATCCAAAATCTGCAATTTTGCTCCGATTGCGGTTATTGATACCTCAAATGATAGGTCTCGGGCCTTGTAATTGTTATGCAAAACCGCGTTTAAATTGGTTGATTATTTCCATACATTTCACAGAAAAATCGATTCGAAGAAATCACCTTACTATAGCTCAACCGATTCAGAGCTGTAAAAATCCAAAATCTGCAATTGTGCTCAGATTGCGGTTCTTGATACCTCAAATGATAGGTCACGGGACCTGTAATTGCTATACCATACATTTCGTAGAAAATTCGATTCTAAGAAAATCACCTTACTATAGCTCAGCCGATTCAGAGCTGTAAAAATCCAAAATCTGCAATTGTGCTCCGATTGCGGTTCTTGATACCTCAAATGATAGGTCTCGGGCCTTGTAATTGTTATGCAAAACCGCGTTTAAATTGGTTGATTATTTCCATACATTTCACAGAAAAATCGATTCGAAGAAATCACCTTACTATAGCTCAACCGATTCAGAGCTGTAAAAATCCAAAATATGCAATTGTGCTCAGATTGCGGTTCTTGATACCTCAAATGATAGGTCACGGGACCTGTAATTGCTATACCATACATTTCGTAGAAAATTCGATTCGAAGAAAATCACCTTACAGCTCAGCCGATTCAGAGCTGTAAAAATCCAAAATCTGCAATTGTGCTCCGATTGCGGTTATTGATACCTCAAATGATAGGTCTCGGGCCTTGTAATTGTTATGCAAAACCGCGTTTAAATTGGTTGATTATTTCCATACATTTCACAGAAAAATCGATTCGAAGAAATCACCGTACTATAGCTCAACCGATTCAGAGCTGTAAAAATCCAAAATCTGCAATTGTGCTCCGATTGCGGTTATTGATACCTCAAATGATAGGTCTCGGGCCTTGTAATTGTTATGCAAAACCGCGTTTAAATTGGTTGATTATTTCCATACATTTCACAGAAAAATCGATTCGAAGAAATCACCGTACTATAGCTCAACCGATTCAGAGCTGTAAAAATCCAAAATCTGCAATTGTGCTCCGATTGCGGTTATTGATACCTCAAATGATAGGTCTCGGGCCTTGTAATTGTTATGCAAAACCGCGTTTAAATTGGTTGATTATTTCCATACATTTCACAGAAAAATCGATTCGAAGAAATCACCTTACTATAGCTCAACCGATTCAGAGCTGTAAAAATCCAAAATCTGCAATTGTGCTCAGATTGCGGTTCTTGATACCTCAAATGATAGGTCACGGGACCTGTAATTGCTATACCATACATTTCGTAGAAAATTCGATTCGAAGAAAATCACCTTACTATAGCTCAGCCGATTCAGAGCTGTAAAAATCCAAAATCTGCAATTGTGCTCCGATTGCGGTTATTGATACCTCAAATGATAGGTCTCGGGCCTTGTAATTGTTATGCAAAACCGCGTTTAAATTGGTTGATTATTTCCATACATTTCACAGAAAAATCGATTCGAAGAAATCACCTTACTATAGCTCAACCGATTCAGAGCTGTAAAAATCCAAAATCTGCAATTGTGCTCCGATTGCGGTTATTGATACCTCAAATGATAGGTCTCGGGCCTTGTAATTGTTATGCAAAACCGCGTTTAAATTGGTTGATTATTTCCATACATTTCACAGAAAAATCGATTCGAAGAAATCACCGTACTATAGCTCAACCGATTCAGAGCTGTAAAAATCCAAAATCTGCAATTGTGCTCCGATTGCGGTTATTGATACCTCAAATGATAGGTCTCGGGCTTTGTAATTGTTATGCAAAACCGCGTTTAAATTGGTTGATTATTTCCATACATTTCACAGAAAAATCGATTCGAAGAAATCACCTTACTATAGCTCAACCGATTCAGAGCTGTAAAAATCCAAAATCTGCAATTGTGCTCAGATTGCGGTTCTTGATACCTCAAATGATAGGTCACGGGACCTGTAATTGCTATACCATACATTTCGTAGAAAATTCGATTCGAAGAAAATCACCTTACTATAGCTCAGCCGATTCAGAGCTGTAAAAATCCAAAATATGCAATTGTGCTCCGATTGCGGTTCTTGATATCTCAAATGATAGGTCTCGGGCTTTGTAATTGTTATGCAAAACCGCGTTTAAATTGGTTGATTATTTCCATACATTTCACAGAAAAATCTATTCGAAGAAATCACCGTACTATAGCTCAACCGATTCAGAGCTGTAAAAATCCAAAATCTGCAATTGTGCTCCGATTGCGGTTATTGATACCTCAAATGATAGGTCTCGGGCCTTGTAATTGTTATGCAAAACCGCGTTTAAATTGGTTGATTATTTCCATACATTTCACAGAAAAATCGATTCGAAGAAATCACCTTACTATAGCTCAACCGATTCAGAGCTGTAAAAATCCAAAATATGCAATTGTGCTCAGATTGCGGTTCTTGATACCTCAAATGATAGGTCACGGGACCTGTAATTGCTATACCATACATTTCGTAGAAAATTCGATTCGAAGAAAATCACCTTACTATAGCTCAGCCGATTCAGAGCTGTAAAAATCCAAAATCTGCAATTGTGCTCCGATTGCGGTTATTGATACCTCAAATGATAGGTCTCGGGCCTTGTAATTGTTATGCAAAACCGCGTTTAAATTGGTTGATTATTTCCATACATTTCACAGAAAAATCGATTCGAAGAAATCACCTTACTATAGCTCAACCGATTCAGAGCTGTAAAAATCCAAAATATGCAATTGTGCTCAGATTGCGGTTCTTGATACCTCAAATGATAGGTCACGGGACCTGTAATTGCTATACCATACATTTCGTAGAAAATTCGATTCGAAGAAAATCACCTTACTATAGCTCAGCCGATTCAGAGCTGTAAAAATCCAAAATCTGCAATTGTGCTCCGATTGCGGTTATTGATACCTCAAATGATAGGTCTCGGGCCTTGTAATTGTTATGCAAAACCGCGTTTAAATTGGTTGATTATTTCCATACATTTCACAGAAAAATCGATTCGAAGAAATCACCGTACTATAGCTCAACCGATTCAGAGCTGTAAAAATCCAAAATCTGCAATTGTGCTCCGATTGCGGTTATTGATACCTCAAATGATAGGTCTCGGGCCTTGTAATTGTTATGCAAAACCGCGTTTAAATTGGTTGATTATTTCCATACATTTCACAGAAAAATCGATTCGAAGAAATCACCTTACTATAGCTCAACCGATTCAGAGCTGTAAAAATCCAAAATCTGCAATTGTGCTCAGATTGCGGTTCTTGATACCTCAAATGATAGGTCACGGGACCTGTAATTGCTATACCATACATTTCGTAGAAAATTCGATTCGAAGAAAATCACCTTACTATAGCTCAGCCGATTCAGAGCTGTAAAAATCCAAAATCTGCAATTGTGCTCCGATTGCGGTTATTGATACCTCAAATGATAGGTCTCGGGCCTTGTAATTGTTATGCAAAACCGCGTTTAAATTGGTTGATTATTTCCATACATTTCACAGAAAAATCGATTCGAAGAAATCACCTTACTATAGCTCAACCGATTCAGAGCTGTAAAAATCCAAAATCTGCAATTGTGCTCCGATTGCGGTTATTGATACCTCAAATGATAGGTCTCGGGCCTTGTAATTGTTATGCAAAACCGCGTTTAAATTGGTTGATTATTTCCATACATTTCACAGAAAAATCTATTCGAAGAAATCACCTTACTATAGCTCAACCGATTCAGAGCTGTAAAAATCCAAAATCTGCAATTGTGCTCCGATTGCGGTTATTGATACCTCAAATGATAGGTCTCGGGCCTTGTAATTGTTATGCAAAACCGCGTTTAAATTGGTTGATTATTTCCATACATTTCACAGAAAAATCGATTCGAAGAAATCACCGTACTATAGCTCAACCGATTCAGAGCTGTAAAAATCCAAAATCTGCAATTGTGCTCCGATTGCGGTTATTGATACCTCAAATGATAGGTCTCGGGCCTTGTAATTGTTATGCAAAACCGCGTTTAAATTGGTTGATTATTTCCATACATTTCACAGAAAAATCGATTCGAAGAAATCACCTTACTATAGCTCAACCGATTCAGAGCTGTAAAAATCCAAAATATGCAATTGTGCTCAGATTGCGGTTCTTGATACCTCAAATGATAGGTCACGGGACCTGTAATTGCTATACCATACATTTCGTAGAAAATTCGATTCGAAGAAAATCACCTTACTATAGCTCAGCCGATTCAGAGCTGTAAAAATCCAAAATATGCAATTGTGCTCCGATTGCGGTTCTTGATACCTCAAATGATAGGTCTCGGGCCTTGTAATTGTTATGCAAAACCGCGTTTAAATTGGTTGATTATTTCCATACATTTCACAGAAAAATCGATTCGAAGAAATCACCTTACTATAGCTCAACCGATTCAGAGCTGTAAAAATCCAAAATCTGCAATTGTGCTCAGATTGCGGTTCTTGATACCTCAAATGATAGGTCACGGGACCTGTAATTGCTATACCATACATTTCGTAGAAAATTCGATTCGAAGAAAATCACCTTACTATAGCTCAGCCGATTCAGAGCTGTAAAAATCCAAAATCTGCAATTGTGCTCCGATTGCGGTTCTTGATACCTCAAATGATAGGTCTCGGGCCTTGTAATTGTTATGCAAAACCGCGTTTAAATTGGTTGATTATTTCCATACATTTCACAGAAAAATCGATTCGAAGAAATCACCTTACTATAGCTCAACCGATTCAGAGCTGTAAAAATCCAAAATCTGCAATTGTGCTCCGATTGCGGTTATTGATACCTCAAATGATAGGTCTCGGGCCTTGTAATTGTTATGCAAAACCGCGTTTAAATTGGTTGATTATTTCCATACATTTCACAGAAAAATCGATTCGAAGAAATCACCTTATTATAGCTCAACCGATTCAGAGCTGTAAAAATCCAAAATCTGCAATTGTGCTCAGATTGCGGTTCTTGATACCTCAAATGATAGGTCACGGGACCTGTAATTGCTATACCATACATTTCGTAGAAAATTCGATTCGAAGAAAATCACCTTACTATAGCTCAGCCGATTCAGAGCTGTAAAAATCCAAAATATGCAATTGTGCTCCGATTGCGGTTCTTGATATCTCAAATGATAGGTCTCAGCCTTGTAATTGTTATGCAAAACCGCGTTTAAATTGGTTGATTATTTCCATACATTTCACAGAAAAATCTATTCGAAGAAATCACCTTACTATAGCTCAACCGATTCAGAGCTGTAAAAATCCAAAATATGCAATTGTGCTCAGATTGCGGTTCTTGATACCTCAAATGATAGGTCACGGGCCCTGTAATTGCTATACCATACATTTCGTAGAAAATTCGATTCGAAGAAAATCACCTTACTATAGCTCAACCGATTCAGAGCTGTAAAAATCCAAAATCTGCAATTGTGCTCAGATTGCGGTTCTTGATACCTCAAATGATAGGTCACGGGACCTGTAATTGCTATACCATACATTTCGTAGAAAATTCGATTCGAAGAAAATCACCTTACTATAGCTCAGCCGATTCAGAGCTATAAAAATCCAAAATCTGCAATTGTGCTCCGATTGCGGTTATTGATACCTCAAATGATAGGTCTCGGGCTTTGTAATTGTTATGCAAAACCGCGTTTAAATTGGTTGATTATTTCCATACATTTCACAGAAAAATCGATTCGAAGAAATCACCTTACTATAGCTCAACCGATTCAGAGCTGTAAAAATCCAAAATCTGCAATTGTGCTCAGATTGCGGTTCTTGATACCTCAAATGATAGGTCACGGGACCTGTAATTGCTATACCATACATTTCGTAGAAAATTCGATTCGAAGAAAATCACCTTACTATAGCTCAGCCGATTCAGAGCTATAAAAATCCAAAATCTGCAATTGTGCTCCGATTGCGGTTCTTGATATCTCAAATGATAGGTCTCAGCCTTGTAATTGTTATGCAAAACCGCGTTTAAATTAGTTGATTATTTCCATACATTTCACAGAAAAATCGATTCGAAAAAATCACCTTACTATAGCTCAACCGATTCAGAGCTGTAAAAATCCAAAATCTGCAATTGTGCTCAGATTGCGGTTCTTGATACCTCAAATGATAGGTCACGGGACCTGTAATTGCTATACCATACATTTCGTAGAAAATTCGATTCGAAGAAAATCACCTTACTATAGCTCAGCCGATTCAGAGCTATAAAAATCCAAAATCTGCAATTGTGCTCCGATTGCGGTTATTGATACCTCAAATGATAGGTCTCGGGCTTTGTAATTGTTATGCAAAACCGCGTTTAAATTGGTTGATTATTTCCATACATTTCACAGAAAAATCGATTCGAAGAAATCACCTTACTATAGCTCAACCGATTCAGAGCTGTAAAAATCCAAAATCTGCAATTGTGCTCAGATTGCGGTTCTTGATACCTCAAATGATAGGTCACGGGACCTGTAATTGCTATACCATACATTTCGTAGAAAATTCGATTCGAAGAAAATCACCTTACTATAGCTCAGCCGATTCAGAGCTGTAAAAATCCAAAATCTGCAATTGTGCTCCGATTGCGGTTATTGATACCTCAAATGATAGGTCTCGGGCCTTGTAATTGTTATGCAAAACCGCGTTTAAATTGGTTGATTATTTCCATACATTTCACAGAAAAATCGATTCGAAGAAATCACCTTACTATAGCTCAACCGATTCAGAGCTGTAAAAATCCAAAATCTGCAATTGTGCTCAGATTGCGGTTCTTGATACCTCAAATGATAGGTCACGGGACCTGTAATTGCTATACCATACATTTCGTAGAAAATTCGATTCGAAGAAAATCACCTTACTATAGCTCAGCCGATTCAGAGCTGTAAAAATCCAAAATCTGCAATTGTGCTCCGATTGCGGTTATTGATACCTCAAATGATAGGTCTCGGGCCTTGTAATTGTTATGCAAAACCGCGTTTAAATTGGTTGATTATTTCCATACATTTCACAGAAAAATCGATTCGAAGAAATCACCTTACTATAGCTCAACCGATTCAGAGCTGTAAAAATCCAAAATCTGCAATTGTGCTCCGATTGCAGTTATTGATACCTCAAATGATAGGTCTCGGGCCTTGTAATTGTTATGCAAAACCGCGTTTAAATTGGTTGATTATTTCCATACATTTCACAGAAAAATCGATTCGAAGAAATCACCTTACTATAGCTCAACCGATTCAGAGCTGTAAAAATCCAAAATATGCAATTGTGCTCAGATTGCGGTTCTTGATACCTCAAATGATAGGTCACGGGACCTGTAATTGCTATACCATACATTTCGTAGAAAATTCGATTCGAAGAAAATCACCTTACTATAGCTCAGCCGATTCAGAGCTGTAAAAATCCAAAATCTGCAATTGTGCTCCGATTGCGGTTATTGATACCTCAAATGATAGGTCTCGGGCCTTGTAATTGTTATGCAAAACCGCGTTTAAATTGGTTGATTATTTCCATACATTTCACAGAAAAATCGATTCGAAGAAATCACCTTACTATAGCTCAACCGATTCAGAGCTGTAAAAATCCAAAATCTGCAATTGTGCTCAGATTGCGGTTCTTGATACCTCAAATGATAGGTCACGGGACCTGTAATTGCTATACCATACATTTCGTAGAAAATTCGATTCGAAGAAAATCACCTTACTATAGCTCAGCCGATTCAGAGCTGTAAAAATCCAAAATCTGCAATTGTGCTCCGATTGCGGTTATTGATACCTCAAATGATAGGTCTCGGGCCTTGTAATTGTTATGCAAAACCGCGTATAAATTGGTTGATTATTTCCATACATTTCACAGAAAAATCGATTCGAAGAAATCACCTTACTATAGCTCAACCGATTCAGAGCTGTAAAAATCCAAAATCTGCAATTGTGCTCCGATTGCGGTTATTGATACCTCAAATGATAGGTCTCGGGCCTTGTAATTGTTATGCAAAACCGCGTTTAAATTGGTTGATTATTTCCATACATTTCACAGAAAAATCGATTCGAAGAAATCACCTTACTATAGCTCAACCGATTCAGAGCTGTAAAAATCCAAAATATGCAATTGTGCTCAGATTGCGGTTCTTGATACCTCAAATGATAGGTCACGGGACCTGTAATTGCTATACCATACATTTCGTAGAAAATTCGATTCGAAGAAAATCACCTTACTATAGCTCAGCCGATTCAGAGCTGTAAAAATCCAAAATCTGCAATTGTGCTCCGATTGCGGTTATTGATACCTCAAATGATAGGTCTCGGGCCTTGTAATTGTTATGCAAAACCGCGTTTAAATTGGTTGATTATTTCCATACATTTCACAGAAAAATCGATTCGAAGAAATCACCTTACTATAGCTCAACCGATTCAGAGCTGTAAAAATCCAAAATCTGCAATTGTGCTCAGATTGCGGTTCTTGATACCTAAAATGATAGGTCACGGGACCTGTAATTGCTATACCATACATTTCGTAGAAAAATCGATTCGAAGAAATCACCTTACTATAGCTCAGCCGATTCAGAGCTGTAAAAATCCAAAATCTGCAATTGTGCTCCGATTGCGGTTCTTGATACCTCAAATGATAGGTCTCGGGCCTTGTAATTGTTATGCAAAACCGCGTTTAAATTGGTTGATTATTTCCATACATTTCACAGAAAAATCTATTCGAAGAAATCACCTTACTATAGCTCAACCGATTCAGAGCTGTAAAAATCCAAAATATGCAATTGTGCTCAGATTGCGGTTCTTGATACCTCAAATGATAGGTCACGGGACCTGTAATTGCTATACCATACATTTCGTAGAAAATTCGATTCGAAGAAAATCACCTTACTATAGCTCAACCGATTCAGAGCTGTAAAAATCCAAAATCTGCAATTGTGCTCAGATTGCGGTTCTTGATACCTCAAATGATAGGTCACGGGACCTGTAATTGCTATACCATACATTTCGTAGAAAATTCGATTCGAAGAAAATCACCTTACTATAGCTCAGCCGATTCAGAGCTGTAAAAATCCAAAATCTGCAATTGTGCTCCGATTGCGGTTATTGATACCTCAAATGATAGGTCTCGGGCCTTGTAATTGTTATGCAAAACCGCGTTTAAATTGGTTGATTATTTCCATACATTTCACAGAAAAATCGATTCGAAGAAATCACCTTACTATAGCTCAACCGATTCAGAGCTGTAAAAATCCAAAATCTGCAATTGTGCTCAGATTGCGGTTCTTGATACCTCAAATGATAGGTCACGGGACCTGTAATTGCTATACCATACATTTCGTAGAAAAATCGATTCGAAGAAATCACCTTACTATAGCTCAGCCGATTCAGAGCTGTAAAAATCCAAAATATGCAATTGTGCTCAGATTGCGGTTCTTGATACCTCAAATGATAGGTCACGGGACCTGTAATTGCTATACCATACATTTCGTAGAAAATTCGATTCGAAGAAAATCACCTTACTATAGCTCAGCCGATTCAGAGCTGTAAAAATCCAAAATCTGCAATTGTGCTCCGATTGCGGTTATTGATACCTCAAATGATAGGTCTCGGGCCTTGTAATTGTTATGCAAAACCGCGTTTAAATTGGTTGATTATTTCCATACATTTCACAGAAAAATCGATTCGAAGAAATCACCTTACTATAGCTCAACCGATTCAGAGCTGTAAAAATCCAAAATCTGCAATTGTGCTCAGATTGCGGTTCTTGATACCTCAAATGATAGGTCACGGGACCTGTAATTGCTATACCATACATTTCGTAGAAAAATCGATTCGAAGAAATCACCTTACTATAGCTCAGCCGATTCAGAGCTGTAAAAATCCAAAATCTGCAATTGTGCTCCGATTGCGGTTATTGATACCTCAAATGATAGGTCTCGGGCCTTGTAATTGTTATGCAAAACCGCGTTTAAATTGGTTGATTATTTCCATACATTTCACAGAAAAATCGATTCGAAGAAATCACCTTACTATAGCTCAACCGATTCAGAGCTGTAAAAATCCAAAATCTGCAATTGTGCTCAGATTGCGGTTCTTTATACCTCAAATGATAGGTCACGGGACCTGTAATTGCTATACCATACATTTCGTAGAAAATTCGATTCGAAGAAAATCACCTTACTATAGCTCAACCGATTCAGAGCTGTAAAAATCCAAAATCTGCAATTGTGCTCAGATTGCGGTTCTTGATACCTCAAATGATAGGTCACGGGACCTGTAATTGCTATACCATACATTTCGTAGAAAATTCGATTCGAAGAAAATCACCTTACTATAGCTCAGCCGATTCAGAGCTGTAAAAATCCAAAATCTGCAATTGTGCTCCGATTGCGGTTATTGATACCTCAAATGATAGGTCTCGAGCCTTGTAATTGTTATGCAAAACCGCGTTTAAATTGGTTGATTATTTCCATACATTTCACAGAAAAATCGATTCGAAGAAATCACCTTACTATAGCTCAACCGATTCAGAGCTGTAAAAATCCAAAATATGCAATTGTGCTCAGATTGCGGTTCTTGATACCTCAAATGATAGGTCACGGGACCTGTAATTGCTATACCATACATTTCGTAGAAAATTCGATTCGAAGAAAATCACCTTACTATAGCTCAGCCGATTCAGAGCTGTAAAAATCCAAAATCTGCAATTGTGCTCCGATTGCGGTTATTGATACCTCAAATGATAGGTCTCGGGCCTTGTAATTGTTATGCAAAACCGCGTTTAAATTGGTTGATTATTTCCATACATTTCACAGAAAAATCGATTCGAAGAAATCACCTTACTATAGCTCAACCGATTCAGAGCTGTAAAAATCCAAAATCTGCAATTGTGCTCAGATTGCGGTTCTTGATACCTCAAATGATAGGTCACGGGACCTGTAATTGCTATACCATACATTTCGTAGAAAAATCGATTCGAAGAAATCACCTTACTATAGCTCAGCCGATTCAGAGCTGTAAAAATCCAAAATCTGCAATTGTGCTCCGATTGCGGTTATTGATACCTCAAATGATAGGTCTCGGGCCTTGTAATTGTTATGCAAAACCGCGTTTAAATTGGTTGATTATTTCCATACATTTCACAGAAAAATCGATTCGAAGAAATCACCTTACTATAGCTCAACCGATTCAGAGCTGTAAAAATCCAAAATCTGCAATTGTGCTCAGATTGCGGTTCTTTATACCTCAAATGATAGGTCACGGGACCTGTAATTGCTATACCATACATTTCGTAGAAAATTCGATTCGAAGAAAATCACCTTACTATAGCTCAACCGATTCAGAGCTGTAAAAATCCAAAATCTGCAATTGTGCTCAGATTGCGGTTCTTGATACCTCAAATGATAGGTCACGGGACCTGTAATTGCTATACCATACATTTCGTAGAAAATTCGATTCGAAGAAAATCACCTTACTATAGCTCAGCCGATTCAGAGCTGTAAAAATCCAAAATCTGCAATTGTGCTCCGATTGCGGTTATTGATACCTCAAATGATAGGTCTCGAGCCTTGTAATTGTTATGCAAAACCGCGTTTAAATTGGTTGATTATTTCCATACATTTCACAGAAAAATCGATTCGAAGAAATCACCTTACTATAGCTCAACCGATTCAGAGCTGTAAAAATCCAAAATATGCAATTGTGCTCAGATTGCGGTTCTTGATACCTCAAATGATAGGTCACGGGACCTGTAATTGCTATACCATACATTTCGTAGAAAATTCGATTCGAAGAAAATCACCTTACTATAGCTCAGCCGATTCAGAGCTGTAAAAATCCAAAATCTGCAATTGTGCTCCGATTGCGGTTATTGATACCTCAAATGATAGGTCTCGGGCCTTGTAATTGTTATGCAAAACCGCGTTTAAATTGGTTGATTATTTCCATACATTTCACAGAAAAATCGATTCGAAGAAATCACCTTACTATAGCTCAACCGATTCAGAGCTGTAAAAATCCAAAATCTGCAATTGTGCTCCGATTGCGGTTATTGATATCTCAAATGATAGGTCTCGGGCCTTGTAATTGTTATGCAAAACCGCGTTTAAATTGGTTGATTATTTCCATACATTTCACAGAAAAATCGATTCGAAGAAATCACCTTACTATAGCTCAACCGATTCAGAGCTGTAAAAATCCAAAATCTGCAATTGTGCTCCGATTGCGGTTATTGATACCTCAAATGATAGGTCTCGGGCCTTGTAATTGTTATGCAAAACCGCGTTTAAATTGGTTGATTATTTCCATACATTTCACAGAAAAATCGATTCGAAGAAATCACCTTACTATAGCTCAACCGATTCAGAGCTGTAAAAATCCAAAATCTGCAATTGTGCTCAGATTGCGGTTCTTGATACCTCAAATGATAGGTCACGGGACCTGTAATTGCTATACCATACATTTCGTAGAAAATTCGATTCGAAGAAAATCACCTTACTATAGCTCAGCCGATTCAGAGCTGTAAAAATCCAAAATCTGCAATTGTGCTCCGATTGCGGTTATTGATACCTCAAATGATAGGTCTCGGGCCTTGTAATTGTTATGCAAAACCGCGTTTAAATTGGTTGATTATTTCCATACATTTCACAGAAAAATCGATTCGAAGAAATCACCTTACTATAGCTCAACCGATTCAGAGCTGTAAAAATCCAAAATATGCAATTGTGCTCAGATTGCGGTTCTTGATACCTCAAATGATAGGTCACGGGACCTGTAATTGCTATACCATACATTTCGTAGAAAATTCGATTCGAAGAAAATCACCTTACTATAGCTCAGCCGATTCAGAGCTGTAAAAATTCAAAATCTGCAATTGTGCTCCGATTGCGGTTATTGATACCTCAAATGATAGGTCTCGGGCCTTGTAATTGTTATGCAAAACCGCGTTTAAATTGGTTGATTATTTCCATACATTTCACAGAAAAATCGATTCGAAGAAATCACCTTACTATAGCTCAACCGATTCAGAGCTGTAAAAATCCAAAATCTGCAATTGTGCTCAGATTGCGGTTCTTGATACCTCAAATGATAGGTCACGGGACCTGTAATTGCTATACCATACATTTCGTAGAAAATTCGATTCGAAGAAAATAACCTTACTATAGCTCAGCCGATTCAGAGCTGTAAAAATCCAAAATCTGCAATTGTGCTCCGATTGCGGTTATTGATACCTCAAATGATAGGTCTCGGGCCTTGTAATTGTTATGCAAAACCGCGTTTAAATTGGTTGATTATTTCCATACATTTCACAGAAAAATCTATTCGAAGAAATCACCTTACTATAGCTCAACCGATTCAGAGCTGTAAAAATCCAAAATATGCAATTGTGCTCAGATTGCGGTTCTTGATACCTCAAATGATAGGTCACGGGACCTGTAATTGCTATACCATACATTTCGTAGAAAATTCGATTCGAAGAAAATCACCTTACTATAGCTCAACCGATTCAGAGCTGTAAAAATCCAAAATATGCAATTGTGCTCAGATTGCGGTTCTTGATACCTTAAATGATAGGTCACGGGACCTGTAATTACTATACCATACATTTCGTAGAAAATTCGATTCGAAGAAAATCACCTTACTATAGCTCAGCCGATTCAGAGCTGTAAAAATTCAAAATCTGCAATTGTGCTCCGATTGCGGTTATTGATACCTCAAATGATAGGTCTCGGGCTTTGTAATTGTTATGCAAAACCGCGTTTAAATTGGTTGATTATTTCCATACATTTCACAGAAAAATCTATTCGAAGAAATCACCTTACTATAGCTCAACCGATTCAGAGCTGTAAAAATCCAAAATATGCAATTGTGCTCAGATTGCGGTTCTTGATACCTCAAATGATAGGTCACGGGACCTGTAATTGCTATACCATACATTTCGTAGAAAATTCGATTCGAAGAAAATCACCTTACTATAGCTCAGCCGATGCAGAGCTGTAAAAATCCAAAATCTGCAATTGTGCTCCGATTGCGGTTATTGATACCTCAAATGATAGGTCTCGGGCCTTGTAATTGTTATGCAAAACCGCGTTTAAATTGGTTGATTATTTCCATACATTTCACAGAAAAATCTATTCGAAGAAATCACCTTACTATAGCTCAACCGATTCAGAGCTGTAAAAATCCAAAATATGCAATTGTGCTCAGATTGCGGTTCTTGATACCTCAAATGATAGGTCACGGGACCTGTAATTGCTATACCATACATTTCGTAGAAAATTCGATTCGAAGAAAATCACCTTACTATAGCTCAACCGATTCAGAGCTGTAAAAATCCAAAATATGCAATTGTGCTCAGATTGCGGTTCTTGATACCTCAAATGATAGGTCACGGGACCTGTAATTGCTATACCATACATTTCGTAGAAAATTCGATTCGAAGAAAATCACCTTACTATAGCTCAGCCGATTCAGAGCTGTAAAAATCCAAAATCTGCAATTGTGCTCCGATTGCGGTTATTGATACCTCAAATGATAGGTCTCGGGCCTTGTAATTGTTATGCAAAACCGCGTTTAAATTGGTTGATTATTTCCATACATTTCACAGAAAAATCTATTCGAAGAAATCACCTTACTATAGCTCAACCGATTCAGAGCTGTAAAAATCCAAAATATGCAATTGTGCTCAGATTGCGGTTCTTGATACCTCAAATGATAGGTCACGGGACCTGTAATTGCTATACCATACATTTCGTAGAAAATTCGATTCGAAGAAAATCACCTTACTATAGCTCAACCGATTCAGAGCTGTAAAAATTCAAAATCTGCAATTGTGCTCCGATTGCGGTTATTGATACCTCAAATGATAGGTCTCGGGCTTTGTAATTGTTATGCAAAACCGCGTTTAAATTGGTTGATTATTTCCATACATTTCACAGAAAAATCTATTCGAAGAAATCACCTTACTATAGCTCAACCGATTCAGAGCTGTAAAAATCCAAAATCTGCAATTGTGCTCAGATTGCGGTTCTTGATACCTCAAATGATAGGTCACGGGACCTGTAATTGCTATACCATACATTTCGTAGAAAATTCGATTCGAAGAAAATCACCTTACTATAGCTCAGCCGATTCAGAGCTGTAAAAATCCAAAATCTGCAATTGTGCTCCGATTGCGGTTATTGATACCTCAAATGATAGGTCTCGGGCCTTGTAATTGTTATGCAAAACCGCGTTTAAATTGGTTGATTATTTCCATACATTTCACAGAAAAATCGATTCGAAGAAATCACCTTACTATAGCTCAACCGATTCAGAGCTGTAAAAATCCAAAATCTGCAATTGTGCTCCGATTGCGGTTCTTGATACCTCAAATGATAGGTCACGGGACCTGTAATTGCTATACCATACATTTCGTAGAAAATTCGATTCGAAGAAAATCACCTTACTATAGCTCAGCCGATTCAGAGCTGTAAAAATCCAAAATCTGCAATTGTGCTCCGATTGCGGTTCTTGATACCTCAAATGATAGGTCTCGGGCTTTGTAATTGTTATGCAAAACCGCGTTTAAATTGGTTGATTATTTCCATACATTTCACAGAAAAATCTATTCGAAGAAATCACCTTACTATAGCTCAACCGATTCAGAGCTGTAAAAATCCAAAATATGCAATTGTGCTCAGATTGCGGTTCTTGATACCTCAAATGATAGGTCACGGGACCTGTAATTGCTATACCATACATTTCGTAGAAAATTCGATTCGAAGAAAATCACCTTACTATAGCTCAGCCGATTCAGAGCTGTAAAAATCCAAAATATGCAATTGTGCTCCGATTGCGGTTCTTGATATCTCAAATGATAGGTCTCGGGCTTTGTAATTGTTATGCAAAACCGCGTTTAAATTGGTTGATTATTTCCATACATTTCACAGAAAAATCTATTCGAAGAAATCACCTTACTATAGCTCAACCGATTCAGAGCTGTAAAAATCCAAAATATGCAATTGTGCTCAGATTGCGGTTCTTGATACCTCAAATGATAGGTCACGGGACCTGTAATTGCTATACCATACATTTCGTAGAAAATTCGATTCGAAGAAAATCACCTTACTATAGCTCAGCCGATTCAGAGCTGTAAAAATCCAAAATCTGCAATTGTGCTCCGATTGCGGTTCTTGATATCTCAAATGATAGGTCTCGGGCCTTGTAATTGTTATGCAAAACCGCGTTTAAATTGGTTGATTATTTCCATACATTTCACAGAAAAATCGATTCGAAGAAATCACCTTACTATAGCTCAACCGATTCAGAGCTGTAAAAATCCAAAATATGCAATTGTGCTCAGATTGCGGTTCTTGATACCTCAAATGATAGGTCACGGGACCTGTAATTGCTATACCATACATTTCGTAGAAAATTCGATTCGAAGAAAATCACCTTACTATAGCTCAGCCGATTCAGAGCTGTAAAAATCCAAAATCTGCAATTGTGCTCCGATTGCGGTTCTTGATACCTCAAATGATAGGTCTCGGGCCTTGTAATTGTTATGCAAAACCGCGTTTAAATTGGTTGATTATTTCCATACATTTCACAGAAAAATCGATTCGAAGAAATCACCTTACTATAGCTCAACCGATTCAGAGCTGTAAAAATCCAAAATATGCAATTGTGCTCAGATTGCGGTTCTTGATACCTCAAATGATAGGTCACGGGACCTGTAATTGCTATACCATACATTTCGTAGAAAATTCGATACGAAGAAAATCACCTTACTATAGCTCAGCCGATTCAGAGCTGTAAAAATCCAAAATCTGCAATTGTGCTCCGATTGCGGTTCTTGATATCTCAAATGATAGGTCTCGGGCCTTGTAATTGTTATGCAAAACCGCGTTTAAATTGGTTGATTATTTCCATACATTTCACAGAAAAATCGATTCGAAGAAATCACCTTACTATAGCTCAACCGATTCAGAGCTGTAAAAATCCAAAATCTGCAATTGTGCTCCGATTGCGGTTCTTGATACCTCAAATGATAGGTCACGGGACCTGTAATTGCTATACCATACATTTCGTAGAAAATTCGATTCGAAGAAAATCACCTTACTATAGCTCAGCCGATTCAGAGCTGTAAAAATCCAAAATATGCAATTGTGCTCCGATTGCGGTTCTTGATACCTCAAATGATAGGTCTCGGGCTTTGTAATTGTTATGCAAAACCGCGTTTAAATTGGTTGATTATTTCCATACATTTCACAGAAAAATCTATTCGAAGAAATCACCTTACTATAGCTCAACCGATTCAGAGCTGTAAAAATTCAAAATATGCAATTGTGCTCCGATTGCGGTTCTTGATACCTCAAATGATAGGTCACGGGACCTGTAATTGCTATACCATACATTTCGTAGAAAATTCGATTCGAAGAAAATCACCTTACTATAGCTCAGCCGATTCAGAGCTGTAAAAATCCAAAATATGCAATTGTGCTCCGATTGCGGTTCTTGATATCTCAAATGATAGGTCTCGGGCTTTGTAATTGTTATGCAAAACCGCGTTTAAATTGGTTGATTATTTCCATACATTTCACAGAAAAATCTATTCGAAGAAATCACCTTACTATAGCTCAACCGATTCAGAGCTGTAAAAATCCAAAATATGCAATTGTGCTCAGATTGCGGTTCTTGATACCTCAAATGATAGGTCACGGGACCTGTAATTGCTATACCATACATTTCGTAGAAAATTCGATTCGAAGAAAATCACCTTACTATAGCTCAGCCGATTCAGAGCTGTAAAAATCCAAAATATGCAATTGTGCTCCGATTGCGGTTCTTGATATCTCAAATGATAGGTCTCAAGCTTTGTAATTGTTATGCAAAACCGCGTTTAAATTGGTTGATTATTTCCATACATTTCACAGAAAAATCTATTCGAAGAAATCACCTTACTATAGCTCAGCCGATTCAGAGCTGTAAAAATCCAAAATCTGCAATTGTGCTCAGATTGCGGTTATTGATACCTCAAATGATAGGTCTCGGGCCTTGTAATTGTTATGCAAAACCGCGTTTAAATTGGTTGATTATTTCCATACATTTCACAGAAAAATCGATTCGAAGAAATCACCTTACTATAGCTCAACCGATTCAGAGCTGTAAAAATCCAAAATCTGCAATTGTACTCCGATTGCGGTTCTTGATACCTCAAATGATAGGTCACGGGACCTGTAATTGCTATACCATACATTTCGTAGAAAATTCGATTCGAAGAAAATCACCTTACTATAGCTCAGCCGATTCAGAGCTGTAAAAATCCAAAATCTGCAATTGTGCTCCGATTGCGGTTCTTGATACCTCAAATGATAGGTCTCGGGCTTTGTAATTGTTATGCAAAACCGCGTTTAAATTGGTTGATTATTTCCATACATTTCACAGAAAAATCGATTCGAAGAAATCACCTTACTATAGCTCAACCGATTCAGAGCTGTAAAAATCCAAAATATGCAATTGTGCTCCGATTGCGGTTCTTGATATCTCAAATGATAGGTCTCGGGCCTTGTAATTGTTATGCAAAACCGCGTTTAAATTGGTTGATTATTTCCATACATTTCACAGAAAAATCGATTCGAAGAAATCACCTTACTATAGCTCAGCCGATTCAGAGCTGTAAAAATCCAAAATCTGCAATTGTGCTCCGATTGCGGTTATTGATACCTCAAATGATAGGTCTCGGGCCTTGTAATTGTTATGCAAAACCGCGTTTAAATTGGTTGATTATTTCCATACATTTCACAGAAAAATCGATTCGAAGAAATCACCTTACTATAGCTCAACCGATTCAGAGCTGTAAAAATCCAAAATCTGCAATTGTACTCCGATTGCGGTTCTTGATACCTCAAATGATAGGTCACGGGACCTGTAATTGCTATACCATACATTTCGTAGAAAATTCGATTCGAAGAAAATCACCTTACTATAGCTCAGCCGATTCAGAGCTGTAAAAATCCAAAATCTGCAATTGTGCTCCGATTGCGGTTCTTAATACCTCAAATGATAGGTCTCGGGCTTTGTAATTGTTATGCAAAACCGCGTTTAAATTGGTTGATTATTTCCATACATTTCACAGAAAAATCGATTCGAAGAAATCACCTTACTATAGCTCAACCGATTCAGAGCTGTAAAAATCCAAAATCTGCAATTGTGCTCAGATTGCGGTTATTGATACCTCAAATGATAGGTCTCGGGCCTTGTAATTGTTATGCAAAACCGCGTTTAAATTGGTTGATTATTTCCATACATTTCACAGAAAAATCGATTCGAAGAAATCACCTTACTATAGCTCAACCGATTCAGAGCTGTAAAAATCCAAAATCTGCAATTGTACTCCGATTGCGGTTCTTGATACCTCAAATGATAGGTCACGGGACCTGTAATTGCTATACCATACATTTCGTAGAAAATTCGATTCGAAGAAAATCACCTTACTATAGCTCAGCCGATTCAGAGCTGTAAAAATCCAAAATCTGCAATTGTGCTCCGATTGCGGTTCTTGATACCTCAAATGATAGGTCTCGGGCTTTGTAATTGTTATGCAAAACCGCGTTTAAATTGGTTGATTATTTCCATACATTTCACAGAAAAATCGATTCGAAGAAATCACCTTACTATAGCTCAACCGATTCAGAGCTGTAAAAATCCAAAATCTGCAATTGTGCTCAGATTGCGGTTATTGATACCTCAAATGATAGGTCTCGGGCCTTGTAATTGTTATGCAAAACCGCGTTTAAATTGGTTGATTATTTCCATACATTTCACAGAAAAATCGATTCGAAGAAATCACCTTACTATAGCTCAACCGATTCAGAGCTGTAAAAATCCAAAATCTGCAATTGTACTCCGATTGCGGTTCTTGATACCTCAAATGATAGGTCACGGGACCTGTAATTGCTATACCATACATTTCGTAGAAAATTCGATTCGAAGAAAATCACCTTACTATAGCTCAGCCGATTCAGAGCTGTAAAAATCCAAAATCTGCAATTGTGCTCCGATTGCGGTTCTTAATACCTCAAATGATAGGTCTCGGGCTTTGTAATTGTTATGCAAAACCGCGTTTAAATTGGTTGATTATTTCCATACATTTCACAGAAAAATCGATTCGAAGAAATCACCTTACTATAGCTCAACCGATTCAGAGCTGTAAAAATCCAAAATCTGCAATTGTGCTCAGATTGCGGTTATTGATACCTCAAATGATAGGTCTCGGGCCTTGTAATTGTTATGCAAAACCGCGTTTAAATTGGTTGATTATTTCCATACATTTCACAGAAAAATCGATTCGAAGAAATCACCTTACTATAGCTCAGCCGATTCAGAGCTGTAAAAATCCAAAATCTGCAATTGTGCTCCGATTGCGGTTATTGATACCTCAAATGATAGGTCTCGGGCCTTGTAATTGTTATGCAAAACCGCGTTTAAATTGGTTGATTATTTCCATACATTTCACAGAAAAATCGATTCGAAGAAATCACCTTACTATAGCTCAACCGATTCAGAGCTGTAAAAATCCAAAATCTGCAATTGTACTCCGATTGCGGTTCTTGATACCTCAAATGATAGGTCACGGGACCTGTAATTGCTATACCATACATTTCGTAGAAAATTCGATTCGAAGAAAATCACCTTACTATAGCTCAGCCGATTCAGAGCTGTAAAAATCCAAAATCTGCAATTGTGCTCCGATTGCGGTTCTTAATACCTCAAATGATAGGTCTCGGGCTTTGTAATTGTTATGCAAAACCGCGTTTAAATTGGTTGATTATTTCCATACATTTCACAGAAAAATCGATTCGAAGAAATCACCTTACTATAGCTCAACCGATTCAGAGCTGTAAAAATCCAAAATCTGCAATTGTGCTCAGATTGCGGTTATTGATACCTCAAATGATAGGTCTCGGGCCTTGTAATTGTTATGCAAAACCGCGTTTAAATTGGTTGATTATTTCCATACATTTCACAGAAAAATCGATTCGAAGAAATCACCTTACTATAGCTCAACCGATTCAGAGCTGTAAAAATCCAAAATCTGCAATTGTACTCCGATTGCGGTTCTTGATACCTCAAATGATAGGTCACGGGACCTGTAATTGCTATACCATACATTTCGTAGAAAATTCGATTCGAAGAAAATCACCTTACTATAGCTCAGCCGATTCAGAGCTGTAAAAATCCAAAATCTGCAATTGTGCTCCGATTGCGGTTCTTGATACCTCAAATGATAGGTCTCGGGCTTTGTAATTGTTATGCAAAACCGCGTTTAAATTGGTTGATTATTTCCATACATTTCACAGAAAAATCGATTCGAAGAAATCACCTTACTATAGCTCAACCGATTCAGAGCTGTAAAAATCCAAAATCTGCAATTGTGCTCAGATTGCGGTTATTGATACCTCAAATGATAGGTCTCGGGCCTTGTAATTGTTATGCAAAACCGCGTTTAAATTGGTTGATTATTTCCATACATTTCACAGAAAAATCGATTCGAAGAAATCACCTTACTATAGCTCAACCGATTCAGAGCTGTAAAAATCCAAAATATGCAATTGTGCTCCGATTGCGGTTCTTGATATCTCAAATGATAGGTCTCGGGCTTTGTAATTGTTATGCAAAATCGCGTTTAAATTGGTTAATTATTTCCATACATTTCACAGAAAAATCTATTCGAAGAAATCACCTTACTATAGCTCAGCCGATTCAGAGCTGTAAAAATCCAAAATCTGCAATTGTGCTCAGATTGCGGTTATTGATACCTCAAATGATAGGTCTCGGGCCTTGTAATTGTTATGCAAAACCGCGTTTAAATTGGTTGATTATTTCCATACATTTCACAGAAAAATCTATTCGAAGAAATCACCTTACTATAGCTCAGCCGATTCAGAGCTGTAAAAATCCAAAATCTGCAATTGTGCTCAGATTGCGGTTATTGATACCTCAAATGATAGGTCTCGGGCCTTGTAATTGTTATGCAAAACCGCGTTTAAATTGGTTGATTATTTCCATACATTTCACAGAAAAATCGATTCGAAGAAATCACCTTACTATAGCTCAACCGATTCAGAGCTGTAAAAATCCAAAATATGCAATTGTGCTCCGATTGCGGTTCTTGATATCTCAAATGATAGGTCTCAGGCTTTGTAATTGTTATGCAAAATCGCGTTTAAATTGGTTAATTATTTCCATACATTTCACAGAAAAATCTATTCGAAGAAATCACCTTACTATAGCTCAGCCGATTCAGAGCTGTAAAAATCCAAAATCTGCAATTGTGCTCAGATTGCGGTTATTGATACCTCAAATGATAGGTCTCGGGCCTTGTAATTGTTATGCAAAACCGCGTTTAAATTGGTTGATTATTTCCATACATTTCACAGAAAAATCGATTCGAAGAAATCACCTTACTATAGCTCAGCCGATTCAGAGCTGTAGAAATCCAAAATCTGCAATTGTGCTCAGATTGCGGTTCTTGATACCTCAAATGATAGGTCACGGGACCTGTAATTTCTATACCATACATTTCGTAGAAAATTCGATTCGAAGAAAATCACCTTACTATAGCTCAGCCGATTCAGAGCTGTAAAAATCCAAAATCTGCAATTGTGCTCAGATTGCGGTTATTGATACCTCAAATGATAGGTCTCGGGCCTTGTAATTGTTATGCAAAACCGCGTTTAAATTGGTTGATTATTTCCATACATTTCACAGAAAAATCGATTCGAAGAAATCACCTTACTATAGCTCAGCCGATTCAGAGCTGTAGAAATCCAAAATCTGCAATTGTGC
This sequence comes from Tipula vernalis, assembly GCA_958295665.1. Taxonomy (NCBI): domain Eukaryota; kingdom Metazoa; phylum Arthropoda; class Insecta; order Diptera; family Tipulidae; genus Tipula; species Tipula vernalis. Next base: position 13,833,835 of record OY282560.1, read on the forward strand.
TCCGATTGCGGTTCTTGATACCTCAAATGATAGGTCTCGGGCTTTGTAATTGTTATGCAAAACCGCGTTTAAATTGGTTGATTATTTCCATACATTTCACAGAAAAATCGATTCGAAGAAATCACCTTACTATAGCTCAACCGATTCAGAGCTGTAAAAATCCAAAATATGCAATTGTGCTCCGATTGCGGTTCTTGATGTCTCAAATGATAGGTCTCGGGCCTTGTAATTGTTATGCAAAACCGCGTTTAAATTGGTTGATTATTTCCATACATTTCACAGAAAAATCTATTCGAAGAAATCACCTTACTATAGCTCAGCCGATTCAGAGCTGTAAAAATCCAAAATCTGCAATTGTGCTCAGATTGCGGTTATTGATACCTCAAATGATAGGTCTCGGGCCTTGTAATTGTTATGCAAAACCGCGTTTAAATTGGTTGATTATTTCCATACATTTCACAGAAAAATCTATTCGAAGAAATCACCTTACTATAGCTCAGCCGATTCAGAGCTGTAAAAATCCAAAATCTGCAATTGTGCTCAGATTGCGGTTATTGATACCTCAAATGATAGGTCTCGGGCCTTGTAATTGTTATGCAAAACCGCGTTTAAATTGGTTGATTATTTCCATACATTTCACAGAAAAATCGATTCGAAGAAATCACCTTACTATAGCTCAACCGATTCAGAGCTGTAAAAATCCAAAATATGCAATTGTGCTCCGATTGCGGTTCTTGATATCTCAAATGATAGGTCTCAGGCTTTGTAATTGTTATGCAAAATCGCGTTTAAATTGGTTAATTATTTCCATACATTTCACAGAAAAATCTATTCGAAGAAATCACCTTACTATAGCTCAGCCGATTCAGAGCTGTAAAAATCCAAAATCTGCAATTGTGCTCAGATTGCGGTTATTGATACCTCAAATGATAGGTCTCGGGCCTTGTAATTGTTATGCAAAACCGCGTTTAAATTGGTTGATTATTTCCATACATTTCACAGAAAAATCGATTCGAAGAAATCACCTTACTATAGCTCAACCGATTCAGAGCTGTAAAAATCCAAAATATGCAATTGTGCTCCGATTGCGGTTCTTGATATCTCAAATGATAAGTCTCGGGCTTTGTAATTGTTATGCAAAATCGCGTTTAAATTGGTTAATTATTTCCATACATTTCACAGAAAAATCTATTCGAAGAAATCACCTTACTATAGCTCAGCCGATTCAGAGCTGTAAAAATCCAAAATCTGCAATTGTGCTCAGATTGCGGTTATTGATACCTCAAATGATAGGTCTCGGGCCTTGTAATTGTTATGCAAAACCGCGTTTAAATTGGTTGATTATTTCCATACATTTCACAGAAAAATCTATTCGAAGAAATCACCTTACTATAGCTCAGCCGATTCAGAGCTGTAAAAATCCCAAATCTGCAATTGTGCTCCGATTGCGGTTATTGATACCTCAAATGATAGGTCTCGGGCCATGTAATTGTTATGCAAAACCGCGTTTAAATTGGTTGATTATTTCCATACATTTCACAGAAAAATCGATTCGAAGAAATCACCTTACTATAGCTCAACCGATTCAGAGCTGTAAAAATCCAAAATATGCAATTGTGCTCCGATTGCGGTTCTTGATATCTCAAATGATAGGTCTCGGGCTTTGTAATTGTTATGCAAAATCGCGTTTAAATTGGTTAATTATTTCCATACATTTCACAGAAAAATCTATTCGAAGAAATCACCTTACTATAGCTCAGCCGATTCAGAGCTGTAAAAATCCAAAATCTGCAATTGTGCTCAGATTGCGGTTATTGATACCTCAAATGATAGGTCTCGGGCCTTGTAATTGTTATGCAAAACCGCGTTTAAATTGGTTGATTATTTCCATACATTTCACAGAAAAATCGATTCGAAGAAATCACCTTACTATAGCTCAGCCGATTCAGAGCTGTAAAAATCCAAAATCTGCAATTGTGCTCCGATTGCGGTTATTGATACCTCAAATGATAGGTCTCGGGCCATGTAATTGTTATGCAAAACCGCGTTTAAATTGGTTGATTATTTCCATACATTTCACAGAAAAATCGATTCGAAGAAATCACCTTACTATAGCTCAACCGATTCAGAGCTGTAAAAATCCAAAATATGCAATTGTGCTCCGATTGCGGTTCTTGATATCTCAAATGATAAGTCTCGGGCTTTGTAATTGTTATGCAAAATCGCGTTTAAATTGGTTAATTATTTCCATACATTTCACAGAAAAATCTATTCGAAGAAATCACCTTACTATAGCTCAGCCGATTCAGAGCTGTAAAAATCCAAAATCTGCAATTGTGCTCAGATTGCGGTTATTGATACCTCAAATGATAGGTCTCGGGCCTTGTAATTGTTATGCAAAACCGCGTTTAAATTGGTTGATTATTTCCATACATTTCACAGAAAAATCTATTCGAAGAAATCACCTTACTATAGCTCAGCCGATTCAGAGCTGTAAAAATCCAAAATCTGCAATTGTGCTCAGATTGCGGTTATTGATACCTCAAATGATAGGTCTCGGGCCTTGTAATTGTTATGCAAAACCGCGTTTAAATTGGTTGATTATTTCCATACATTTCACAGAAAAATCGATTCGAAGAAATCACCTTACTATAGCTCAACCGATTCAGAGCTGTAAAAATCCAAAATATGCAATTGTGCTCAGATTGCGGTTCTTGATACCTCAAATGATAGGTCACGGGACCTGTAATTGCTATACCATACATTTCGTAGAAAATTCGATTCGAAGAAAATCACCTTACTATAGCTCAGCCGATTCAGAGCTGTAAAAATCCAAAATCTGCAATTGTGCTCCGATTGCGGTTCTTGATACCTCAAATGATAGGTCTCGGGCTTTGTAATTGTTATGCAAAACCGCGTTTAAATTGGTTGATTATTTCCATACATTTCACAGAAAAATCGATTCGAAGAAATCACCTTACTATAGCTCAACCGATTCAGAGCTGTAAAAATCCAAAATATGCAATTGTGCTCCGATTGCGGTTCTTGATATCTCAAATGATAGGTCTCGGGCTTTGTAATTGTTATGCAAAATCGCGTTTAAATTGGTTAATTATTTCCATACATTTCACAGAAAAATCTATTCGAAGAAATCACCTTACTATAGCTCAGCCGATTCAGAGCTGTAAAAATCCAAAATCTGCAATTGTGCTCAGATTGCGGTTATTGATACCTCAAATGATAGGTCTCGGGCCTTGTAATTGTTATGCAAAACCGCGTTTAAATTGGTTGATTATTTCCATACATTTCACAGAAAAATCGATTCGAAGAAATCACCTTACTATAGCTCAGCCGATTCAGAGCTGTAAAAATCCAAAATCTGCAATTGTGCTCCGATTGCGGTTATTGATACCTCAAATGATAGGTCTCGGACCATGTAATTGTTATGCAAAACCGCGTTTAAATTGGTTGATTATTTCCATACATTTCACAGAAAAATCGATTCGAAGAAATCACCTTACTATAGCTCAACCGATTCAGAGCTGTAAAAATCCAAAATATGCAATTGTGCTCAGATTGCGGTTATTGATACCTCAAATGATAGGTTACGGGACCTGTAATTGCTATACCATACATTTCGTAGAAAATTCGATTCGAAGAAAATCACCTTACTATAGCTCAGCCGATTCAGAGCTGTAAAAATCCAAAATCTGCAATTGTGCTCCGATTGCGGTTCTTGATACCTCAAATGATAGGTCTCGGGCTGTGTAATTGTTATGCAAAACCGCGTTTAAATTGGTTGATTATTTCCATACATTTCACAGAAAAATCTATTCGAAGAAATCACCTTACGCTCAACCGATTCAGAGCTGTAAAAATCCAAAATATGCAATTGTGCTCAGATTGCGGTTCTTGATACCTCAAATGATAGGTCACGGGACCTGTAATTGCTATACCATACATTTCGTAGAAAATTCGATTCGAAGAAAATCACCTTACTATAGCTCAGCCGATTCAGAGCTGTAAAAATCCAAAATATGCAATTGTGCTCCGATTGCGGTTCTTGATATCTCAAATGATAGGTCTCGGGCTTTGTAATTGTTATGCAAAACCGCGTTTAAATTGGTTGATTATTTCCATACATTTCACAGAAAAATCGATTCGAAGAAATCACCTTACTATAGCTCAGCCGATTCAGAGCTGTAAAAATCCAAAATCTGCAATTGTGCTCAGATTGCGGTTATTGATACCTCAAATGATAGGTCTCGGGCCTTGTAATTGTTATGCAAAACCGCGTTTAAATTGGTTGATTATTTCCATACATTTCACAGAAAAATCGATTCGAAGAAATCACCTTACTATAGCTCAGCCGATTCAGAGCTGTAAAAATCCAAAATCTGCAATTGTGCTCAGATTGCGGTTCTTGATACCTCAAATGATAGGTCACGGGACCTGTAATTGCTATACCATACATTTCGTAGAAAATTCGATTCGAAGAAAATCACCTTACTATAGCTCAGCCGATTCAGAGCTGTAAAAATCCAAAATATGCAATTGTGCTCAGATTGCGGTTCTTGATACCTCAAATGATAGGTCACGGGACCAGTAATTGCTATACCATACATTTCGTAGAAAATTCGATTCGAAGAAAATCACCTTACTATAGCTCAGCCGATTCAGAGCTGTAAAAATCCAAAATCTGCAATTGTGCTCCGATTGCGGTTATTGATACCTCAAATGATAGGTCTCGGGCCTTGTAATTGTTATGCAAAACCGCGTTTAAATTGGTTGATTATTTCCATACATTTCACAGAAAAATCTATTCGAAGAAATCACCTTACTATAGCTCAACCGATTCAGAGCTGTAAAAATCCAAAATATGCAATTGTGCTCAGATTGCGGTTCTTGATACCTCAAATGATAGGTCACGGGACCAGTAATTGCTATACCATACATTTCGTAGAAAATTCGATTCGAAGAAAATCACCTTACTATAGCTCAGCCGATTCAGAGCTGTAAAAATCCAAAATCTGCAATTGTGCTCCGATTGCGGTTATTGATACCTCAAATGATAGGTCTCGGGCCTTGTAATTGTTATGCAAAACCGCGTTTAAATTGGTTGATTATTTCCATACATTTCACAGAAAAATCGATTCGAAGAAATCACCTTACTATAGCTCAGCCGATTCAGAGCTGTAAAAATCCAAAATCTGCAATTGTGCTCAGATTGCGGTTATTGATACCTCAAATGATAGGTCTCGGGCCTTGTAATTGTTATGCAAAACCGCGTTTAAATTGGTTGATTATTTCCATACATTTCACAGAAAAATCGATTCGAAGAAATCACCTTACTATAGCTCAGCCGATTCAGAGCTGTAAAAATCCAAAATCTGCAATTGTGCTCCGATTGCGGTTATTGATACCTCAAATGATAGGTCTCGGGCCTTGTAATTGTTATGCAAAACCGCGTTTAAATTGGTTGATTATTTCCATACATTTCACAGAAAAATCTATTCGAAGAAATCACCTTACTATAGCTCAACCGATTCAGAGCTGTAAAAATCCAAAATATGCAATTGTGCTCAGATTGCGGTTCTTGATACCTCAAATGATAGGTCACGGGACCAGTAATTGCTATACCATACATTTCGTAGAAAATTCGATTCGAAGAAAATCACCTTACTATAGCTCAGCCGATTCAGAGCTGTAAAAATCCAAAATCTGCAATTGTGCTCCGATTGCGGTTATTGATACCTCAAATGATAGGTCTCGGGCCTTGTAATTGTTATGCAAAACCGCGTTTAAATTGGTTGATTATTTCCATACATTTCACAGAAAAATCGATTCGAAGAAATCACCTTACTATAGCTCAGCCGATTCAGAGCTGTAAAAATCCAAAATCTGCAATTGTGCTCAGATTGCGGTTCTTGATACCTCAAATGATAGGTCACGGGACCTGTAATTGCTATACCATACATTTCGTAGAAAATTCGATTCGAAGAAAATCACCTTACTATAGCTCAGCCGATTCAGAGCTGTAAAAATCCAAAATCTGCAATTGTGCTCCGATTGCGGTTATTGATACCTCAAATGATAGGTCTCGGGCCTTGTAATTGTTATGCAAAACCGCGTTTAAATTGGTTGATTATTTCCATACATTTCACAGAAAAATCGATTCGAAGAAATCACCTTACTATAGCTCAGCCGATTCAGAGCTGTAAAAATCCAAAATCTGCAATTGTGCTCAGATTGCGGTTCTTGATACCTCAAATGATAGGTCACGGGACCTGTAATTGCTATACCATACATTTCGTAGAAAATTCGATTCGAAGAAAATCACCTTACTATAGCTCAGCCGATTCGGAACTGTAAAAATCCAAAATCTGCAATTGTGCTCCGATTGCGGTTCTTGATACCTCAAATGATAGGTCTCGGGCCTTGTAATTGTTATGCAAAACCGCGTTTAAATTGGTTGATTATTTCCATACATTTCACAGAAAAATCTATTCGAAGAAATCACCTTACTATAGCTCAACCGATTCAGAGCTGTAAAAATCCAAAATCTGCAATTGTGCTCAGATTGCGGTTCTTGATACCTCAAATGATAGGTCACGGGACCTGTAATTGCTATACCATACATTTCGTAGAAAATTCGATTCGAAGAAAATCACCTTACTATAGCTCAGCCGATTCAGAGCTGTAAAAATCCAAAATCTGCAATTGTGCTCCGATTGCGGTTCTTGATACCTCAAATGATAGGTCTCGGGCTGTGTAATTGTTATGCAAAACCGCGTTTAAATTGGTTGATTATTTCCATACATTTCACAGAAAAATCTATTCGAAGAAATCACCTTACTATAGCTCAACCGATTCAGAGCTGTAAAAATCCAAAATATGCAATTGTGCTCAGATTGCGGTTCTTGATACCTCAAATGATAGGTCACGGGACCTGTAATTGCTATACCATACATTTCGTAGAAAATTCGATTCGAAGAAAATCACCTTACTATAGCTCAGCCGATTCAGAGCTGTAAAAATCCAAAATCTGCAATTGTGCTCCGATTGCGGTTATTGATACCTCAAATGATAGGTCTCGGGCCTTGTAATTGTTATGCAAAACCGCGTTTAAATTGGTTGATTATTTCCATACATTTCACAGAAAAATCGATTCGAAGAAAATCACCTTACTATAGCTCAACCGATTCAGAGCTGTAAAAATCCAAAATATGCAATTGTGCTCAGATTGCGGTTCTTGATACCTCAAATGATAGGTCACGGGACCTGTAATTGCTATACCATACATTTCGTAGAAAATTCGATTCGAAGAAAATCACCTTACTATAGCTCAGCCGATTCGGAACTGTAAAAATCCAAAATCTGCAATTGTGCTCCGATTGCGGTTCTTGATACCTCAAATGATAGGTCTCGGGCCTTGTAATTGTTATGCAAAACCGCGTTTAAATTGGTTGATTATTTCCATACATTTCACAGAAAAATCGATTCGAAGAAATCACCTTACTATAGCTCAACCGATTCAGAGCTGTAAAAATCCAAAATATGCAATTGTGCTCAGATTGCGGTTCTTGATACCTCAAATGATAGGTCACGGGACCTGTAATTGCTATACCATACATTTCGTAGAAAATTCGATTCGAAGAAAATCACCTTACTATAGCTCAGCCGATTCAGAGCTGTAAAAATCCAAAATCTGCAATTGTGCTCCGATTGCGGTTCTTGATACCTCAAATGATAGGTCTCGGGCTTTGTAATTGTTATGCAAAACCGCGTTTAAATTGGTTGATTATTTCCATACATTTCACAGAAAAATCTATTCGAAGAAATCACCTTACTATAGCTCAACCGATTCAGAGCTGTAAAAATCCAAAATCTGCAATTGTGCTCAGATTGCGGTTCTTGATACCTCAAATGATAGGTCACGGGACCTGTAATTGCTATACCATACATTTCGTAGAAAATTCGATTCGAAGAAAATCACCTTACTATAGCTCAGCCGATTCAGAGCTGTAAAAATCCAAAATCTGCAATTGTGCTCAGATTGCGGTTCTTGATACCTCAAATGATAGGTCACGGGACCTGTAATTGCTATACCATACATTTCGTAGAAAATTCGATTCGAAGAAAATCACCTTACTATAGCTCAGCCGATTCGGAACTGTAAAAATCCAAAATCTGCAATTGTGCTCCGATTGCGGTTCTTGATACCTCAAATGATAGGTCTCGGGCTTTGTAATTGTTATGCAAAACCGCGTTTAAATTGGTTGATTATTTCCATACATTTCACAGAAAAATCTATTCGAAGAAATCACCTTACTATAGCTCAACCGATTCAGAGCTGTAAAAATCCAAAATCTGCAATTGTGCTCAGATTGCGGTTCTTGATACCTCAAATGATAGGTCACGGGACCTGTAATTGCTATACCATACATTTCGTAGAAAATTCGATTCGAAGAAAATCACCTTACTATAGCTCAGCCGATTCAGAGCTGTAAAAATCCAAAATCTGCAATTGTGCTCCGATTGCGGTTCTTGATACCTCAAATGATAGGTCTCGGGCTGTGTAATTGTTATGCAAAACCGCGTTTAAATTGGTTGATTATTTCCATACATTTCACAGAAAAATCTATTCGAAGAAATCACCTTACTATAGCTCAACCGATTCAGAGCTGTAAAAATCCAAAATATGCAATTGTGCTCAGATTGCGGTTCTTGATACCTCAAATGATAGGTCACGGGACCTGTAATTGCTATACCATACATTTCGTAGAAAATTCGATTCGAAGAAAATCACCTTACTATAGCTCAGCCGATTCAGAGCTGTAAAAATCCAAAATCTGCAATTGTGCTCCGATTGCGGTTATTGAAACCTCAAATGATAGGTCTCGGGCCTTGTAATTGTTATGCAAAACCGCGTTTAAATTGGTTGATTATTTCCATACATTTCACAGAAAAATCGATTCGAAGAAAATCACCTTACTATAGCTCAACCGATTCAGAGCTGTAAAAATCCAAAATATGCAATTGTGCTCAGATTGCGGTTCTTGATACCTCAAATGATAGGTCACGGGACCTGTAATTGCTATACCATACATTTCGTAGAAAATTCGATTCGAAGAAAATCACCTTACTATAGCTCAGCCGATTCAGAGCTGTAAAAATCCAAAATCTGCAATTGTGCTCCGATTGCGGTTATTGATACCTCAAATGATAGGTCTCGGGCCTTGTAATTGTTATGCAAAACCGCGTTTAAATTGGTTGATTATTTCCATACATTTCACAGAAAAATCGATTCGAAGAAATCACCTTACTATAGCTCAACCGATTCAGAGCTGTAAAAATCCAAAATATGCAATTGTGCTCAGATTGCGGTTCTTGATACCTCAAATGATAGGTCACGGGACCTGTAATTGCTATACCATACATTTCGTAGAAAATTCGATTCGAAGAAAATCACCTTACTATAGCTCAGCCGATTCAGAGCTGTAAAAATCCAAAATCTGCAATTGTGCTCCGATTGCGGTTATTGATACCTCAAATGATAGGTCTCGGGCTTTGTAATTGTTATGCAAAACCGCGTTTAAATTGGTTGATTATTTCCATACATTTCACAGAAAAATCGATTCGAAGAAATCACCTTACTATAGCTCAACCGATTCAGAGCTGTAAAAATCCAAAATATGCAATTGTGCTCAGATTGCGGTTCTTGATACCTCAAATGATAGGTCACGGGACCTGTAATTGCTATACCATACATTTCGTAGAAAATTCGATTCGAAGAAAATCACCTTACTATAGCTCAGCCGATTCAGAGCTGTAAAAATCCAAAATCTGCAATTGTGCTCCGATTGCGGTTATTGATACCTCAAATGATAGGTCTCGGGCTTTGTAATTGTTATGCAAAACCGCGTTTAAATTGGTTGATTATTTCCATACATTTCACAGAAAAATCTATTCGAAGAAATCACCTTACTATAGCTCAACCGATTCAGAGCTGTAAAAATCCAAAATATGCAATTGTGCTCAGATTGCGGTTCTTGATACCTCAAATGATAGGTCACGGGACCTGTAATTGCTATACCATACATTTCGTAGAAAATTCGATTCGAAGAAAATCACCTTACTATAGCTCAGCCGATTCAGAGCTGTAAAAATCCAAAATCTGCAATTGTGCTCCGATTGCGGTTATTGATACCTCAAATGATAGGTCTCGGGCCTTGTAATTGTTATGCAAAACCGCGTTTAAATTGGTTGATTATTTCCATACATTTCACAGAAAAATCGATTCGAAGAAATCACCTTACTATAGCTCAGCCGATTCAGAGCTGTAAAAATCCAAAATCTGCAATTGTGCTCAGATTGCGGTTCTTGATACCTCAAATGATAGGTCACGGGACCTGTAATTGCTATACCATACATTTCGTAGAAAATTCGATTCGAAGAAAATCACCTTACTATAGCTCAGCCGATTCAGAGCTGTAAAAATCCAAAATATGCAATTGTGCTCAGATTGCGGTTCTTGATACCTCAAATGATAGGTCACGGGACCAGTAATTGCTATACCATACATTTCGTAGAAAATTCGATTCGAAGAAAATCACCTTACTATAGCTCAGCCGATTCAGAGCTGTAAAAATCCAAAATATGCAATTGTGCTCCGATTGCGGTTATTGATACCTCAAATGATAGGTCTCGGGCCTTGTAATTGTTATGCAAAACCGCGTTTAAATTGGTTGATTATTTCCATACATTTCACAGAAAAATCGATTCGAAGAAATCACCTTACTATAGCTCAGCCGATTCAGAGCTGTAAAAATCCAAAATATGCAATTGTGCTCAGATTGCGGTTCTTGATACCTCAAATGATAGGTCACGGGACCAGTAATTGCTATACCATACATTTCGTAGAAAATTCGATTCGAAGAAAATCACCTTACTATAGCTCAGCCGATTCAGAGCTGTAAAAATCCAAAATCTGCAATTGTGCTCCGATTGCGGTTATTGATACCTCAAATGATAGGTCTCGGGCCTTGTAATTGTTATGCAAAACCGCGTTTAAATTGGTTGATTATTTCCATACATTTCACAGAAAAATCGATTCGAAGAAATCACCTTACTATAGCTCAGCCGATTCAGAGCTGTAAAAATCCAAAATCTGCAATTGTGCTCCGATTGCGGTTATTGATACCTCAAATGATAGGTCTCGGGCCTTGTAATTGTTATGCAAAACCGCGTTTAAATTGGTTGATTATTTCCATACATTTCACAGAAAAATCTATTCGAAGAAATCACCTTACTATAGCTCAACCGATTCAGAGCTGTAAAAATCCAAAATATGCAATTGTGCTCAGATTGCGGTTCTTGATACCTCAAATGATAGGTCACGGGACCAGTAATTGCTATACCATACATTTCGTAGAAAATTCGATTCGAAGAAAATCACCTTACTATAGCTCAGCCGATTCAGAGCTGTAAAAATCCAAAATCTGCAATTGTGCTCCGATTGCGGTTATTGATACCTCAAATGATAGGTCTCGGGCCTTGTAATTGTTATGCAAAACCGCGTTTAAATTGGTTGATTATTTCCATACATTTCACAGAAAAATCGATTCGAAGAAATCACCTTACTATAGCTCAGCCGATTCAGAGCTGTAAAAATCCAAAATCTGCAATTGTGCTCAGATTGCGGTTCTTGATACCTCAAATGATAGGTCACGGGACCTGTAATTGCTATACCATACATTTCGTAGAAAATTCGATTCGAAGAAAATCACCTTACTATAGCTCAGCCGATTCAGAGCTGTAAAAATCCAAAATCTGCAATTGTGCTCCGATTGCGGTTATTGATACCTCAAATGATAGGTCTCGGGCCTTGTAATTGTTATGCAAAACCGCGTTTAAATTGGTTGATTATTTCCATACATTTCACAGAAAAATCGATTCGAAGAAATCACCTTACTATAGCTCAGCCGATTCAGAGCTGTAAAAATCCAAAATCTGCAATTGTGCTCAGATTGCGGTTCTTGATACCTCAAATGATAGGTCACGGGACCTGTAATTGCTATACCATACATTTCGTAGAAAATTCGATTCGAAGAAAATCACCTTACTATAGCTCAGCCGATTCGGAACTGTAAAAATCCAAAATCTGCAATTGTGCTCCGATTGCGGTTCTTGATACCTCAAATGATAGGTCTCGGGCCTTGTAATTGTTATGCAAAACCGCGTTTAAATTGGTTGATTATTTCCATACATTTCACAGAAAAATCTATTCGAAGAAATCACCTTACTATAGCTCAACCGATTCAGAGCTGTAAAAATCCAAAATCTGCAATTGTGCTCAGATTGCGGTTCTTGATACCTCAAATGATAGGTCACGGGACCTGTAATTGCTATACCATACATTTCGTAGAAAATTCGATTCGAAGAAAATCACCTTACTATAGCTCAGCCGATTCAGAGCTGTAAAAATCCAAAATCTGCAATTGTGCTCCGATTGCGGTTCTTGATACCTCAAATGATAGGTCTCGGGCTGTGTAATTGTTATGCAAAACCGCGTTTAAATTGGTTGATTATTTCCATACATTTCACAGAAAAATCTATTCGAAGAAATCACCTTACTATAGCTCAACCGATTCAGAGCTGTAAAAATCCAAAATATGCAATTGTGCTCAGATTGCGGTTCTTGATACCTCAAATGATAGGTCACGGGACCTGTAATTGCTATACCATACATTTCGTAGAAAATTCGATTCGAAGAAAATCACCTTACTATAGCTCAGCCGATTCAGAGCTGTAAAAATCCAAAATCTGCAATTGTGCTCCGATTGCGGTTATTGATACCTCAAATGATAGGTCTCGGGCCTTGTAATTGTTATGCAAAACCGCGTTTAAATTGGTTGATTATTTCCATACATTTCACAGAAAAATCGATTCGAAGAAAATCACCTTACTATAGCTCAACCGATTCAGAGCTGTAAAAATCCAAAATATGCAATTGTGCTCAGATTGCGGTTCTTGATACCTCAAATGATAGGTCACGGGACCTGTAATTGCTATACCATACATTTCGTAGAAAATTCGATTCGAAGAAAATCACCTTACTATAGCTCAGCCGATTCGGAACTGTAAAAATCCAAAATCTGCAATTGTGCTCCGATTGCGGTTCTTGATACCTCAAATGATAGGTCTCGGGCCTTGTAATTGTTATGCAAAACCGCGTTTAAATTGGTTGATTATTTCCATACATTTCACAGAAAAATCGATTCGAAGAAATCACCTTACTATAGCTCAACCGATTCAGAGCTGTAAAAATCCAAAATATGCAATTGTGCTCAGATTGCGGTTCTTGATACCTCAAATGATAGGTCACGGGACCTGTAATTGCTATACCATACATTTCGTAGAAAATTCGATTCGAAGAAAATCACCTTACTATAGCTCAGCCGATTCAGAGCTGTAAAAATCCAAAATCTGCAATTGTGCTCCGATTGCGGTTCTTGATACCTCAAATGATAGGTCTCGGGCTTTGTAATTGTTATGCAAAACCGCGTTTAAATTGGTTGATTATTTCCATACATTTCACAGAAAAATCTATTCGAAGAAATCACCTTACTATAGCTCAACCGATTCAGAGCTGTAAAAATCCAAAATCTGCAATTGTGCTCAGATTGCGGTTCTTGATACCTCAAATGATAGGTCACGGGACCTGTAATTGCTATACCATACATTTCGTAGAAAATTCGATTCGAAGAAAATCACCTTACTATAGCTCAGCCGATTCAGAGCTGTAAAAATCCAAAATCTGCAATTGTGCTCAGATTGCGGTTCTTGATACCTCAAATGATAGGTCACGGGACCTGTAATTGCTATACCATACATTTCGTAGAAAATTCGATTCGAAGAAAATCACCTTACTATAGCTCAGCCGATTCAGAACTGTAAAAATCCAAAATCTGCAATTGTGCTCCGATTGCGGTTCTTGATACCTCAAATGATAGGTCTCGGGCTTTGTAATTGTTATGCAAAACCGCGTTTAAATTGGTTGATTATTTCCATACATTTCACAGAAAAATCTATTCGAAGAAATCACCTTACTATAGCTCAACCGATTCAGAGCTGTAAAAATCCAAAATCTGCAATTGTGCTCAGATTGCGGTTCTTGATACCTCAAATGATAGGTCACGGGACCTGTAATTGCTATACCATACATTTCGTAGAAAATTCGATTCGAAGAAAATCACCTTACTATAGCTCAGCCGATTCAGAGCTGTAAAAATCCAAAATCTGCAATTGTGCTCCGATTGCGGTTCTTGATACCTCAAATGATAGGTCTCGGGCTGTGTAATTGTTATGCAAAACCGCGTTTAAATTGGTTGATTATTTCCATACATTTCACAGAAAAATCTATTCGAAGAAATCACCTTACTATAGCTCAACCGATTCAGAGCTGTAAAAATCCAAAATATGCAATTGTGCTCAGATTGCGGTTCTTGATACCTCAAATGATAGGTCACGGGACCTGTAATTGCTATACCATACATTTCGTAGAAAATTCGATTCGAAGAAAATCACCTTACTATAGCTCAGCCGATTCAGAGCTGTAAAAATCCAAAATCTGCAATTGTGCTCCGATTGCGGTTATTGATACCTCAAATGATAGGTCTCGGGCCTTGTAATTGTTATGCAAAACCGCGTTTAAATTGGTTGATTATTTCCATACATTTCACAGAAAAATCGATTCGAAGAAAATCACCTTACTATAGCTCAACCGATTCAGAGCTGTAAAAATCCAAAATATGCAATTGTGCTCAGATTGCGGTTCTTGATACCTCAAATGATAGGTCACGGGACCTGTAATTGCTATACCATACATTTCGTAGAAAATTCGATTCGAAGAAAATCACCTTACTATAGCTCAGCCGATTCAGAGCTGTAAAAATCCAAAATCTGCAATTGTGCTCCGATTGCGGTTATTGATACCTCAAATGATAGGTCTCGGGCCTTGTAATTGTTATGCAAAACCGCGTTTAAATTGGTTGATTATTTCCATACATTTCACAGAAAAATCGATTCGAAGAAATCACCTTACTATAGCTCAACCGATTCAGAGCTGTAAAAATCCAAAATATGCAATTGTGCTCAGATTGCGGTTCTTGATACCTCAAATGATAGGTCACGGGACCTGTAATTGCTATACCATACATTTCGTAGAAAATTCGATTCGAAGAAAATCACCTTACTATAGCTCAGCCGATTCAGAGCTGTAAAAATCCAAAATCTGCAATTGTGCTCCGATTGCGGTTATTGATACCTCAAATGATAGGTCTCGGGCTTTGTAATTGTTATGCAAAACCGCGTTTAAATTGGTTGATTATTTCCATACATTTCACAGAAAAATCGATTCGAAGAAATCACCTTACTATAGCTCAACCGATTCAGAGCTGTAAAAATCCAAAATATGCAATTGTGCTCAGATTGCGGTTCTTGATACCTCAAATGATAGGTCACGGGACCTGTAATTGCTATACCATACATTTCGTAGAAAATTCGATTCGAAGAAAATCACCTTACTATAGCTCAGCCGATTCAGAGCTGTAAAAATCCAAAATCTGCAATTGTGCTCCGATTGCGGTTATTGATACCTCAAATGATAGGTCTCGGGCTTTGTAATTGTTATGCAAAACCGCGTTTAAATTGGTTGATTATTTCCATACATTTCACAGAAAAATCTATTCGAAGAAATCACCTTACTATAGCTCAACCGATTCAGAGCTGTAAAAATCCAAAATATGCAATTGTGCTCAGATTGCGGTTCTTGATACCTCAAATGATAGGTCACGGGACCTGTAATTGCTATACCATACATTTCGTAGAAAATTCGATTCGAAGAAAATCACCTTACTATAGCTCAGCCGATTCAGAGCTGTAAAAATCCAAAATATGCAATTGTGCTCCGATTGCGGTTATTGATACCTCAAATGATAGGTCTCGGGCCTTGTAATTGTTATGCAAAACCGCGTTTAAATTGGTTGATTATTTCCATACATTTCACAGAAAAATCTATTCGAAGAAATCACCTTACTATAGCTCAACCGATTCAGAGCTGTAAAAATCCAAAATATGCAATTGTGCTCAGATTGCGGTTCTTGATACCTCAAATGATAGGTCACGGGACCAGTAATTGCTATACCATACATTTCGTAGAAAATTCGATTCGAAGAAAATCACCTTACTATAGCTCAGCCGATTCAGAGCTGTAAAAATCCAAAATCTGCAATTGTGCTCCGATTGCGGTTATTGATACCTCAAATGATAGGTCTCGGGCCTTGTAATTGTTATGCAAAACCGCGTTTAAATTGGTTGATTATTTCCATACATTTCACAGAAAAATCGATTCGAAGAAATCACCTTACTATAGCTCAGCCGATTCAGAGCTGTAAAAATCCAAAATCTGCAATTGTGCTCAGATTGCGGTTATTGATACCTCAAATGATAGGTCTCGGGCCTTGTAATTGTTATGCAAAACCGCGTTTAAATTGGTTGATTATTTCCATACATTTCACAGAAAAATCGATTCGAAGAAATCACCTTACTATAGCTCAGCCGATTCAGAGCTGTAAAAATCCAAAATCTGCAATTGTGCTCAGATTGCGGTTCTTGATACCTCAAATGATAGGTCACGGGACCTGTAATTGCTATACCATACATTTCGTAGAAAATTCGATTCGAAGAAAATCACCTTACTATAGCTCAGCCGATTCAGAGCTGTAAAAATCCAAAATCTGCAATTGTGCTCCGATTGCGGTTATTGATACCTCAAATGATAGGTCTCGGGCCTTGTAATTGTTATGCAAAACCGCGTTTAAATTGGTTGATTATTTCCATACATTTCACAGAAAAATCGATTCGAAGAAATCACCTTACTATAGCTCAACCGATTCAGAGCTGTAAAAATCCAAAATATGCAATTGTGCTCAGATTGCGGTTCTTGATACCTCAAATGATAGGTCACGGGACCTGTAATTGCTATACCATACATTTCGTAGAAAATTCGATTCGAAGAAAATCACCTTACTATAGCTCAGCCGATTCAGAGCTGTAAAAATCCAAAATCTGCAATTGTGCTCCGATTGCGGTTCTTGATACCTCAAATGATAGGTCTCGGGCTTTGTAATTGTTATGCAAAACCGCGTTTAAATTGGTTGATTATTTCCATACATTTCACAGAAAAATCTATTCGAAGAAATCACCTTACTATAGCTCAACCGATTCAGAGCTGTAAAAATCCAAAATATGCAATTGTGCTCAGATTGCGGTTCTTGATACCTCAAATGATAGGTCACGGGACCTGTAATTGCTATACCATACATTTCGTAGAAAATTCGATTCGAAGAAAATCACCTTACTATAGCTCAGCCGATTCAGAGCTGTAAAAATCCAAAATCTGCAATTGTGCTCCGATTGCGGTTCTTGATACCTCAAATGATAGGTCTCGGGCTGTGTAATTGTTATGCAAAACCGCGTTTAAATTGGTTGATTATTTCCATACATTTCACAGAAAAATCTATTCGAAGAAATCACCTTACTATAGCTCAACCGATTCAGAGCTGTAAAAATCCAAAATATGCAATTGTGCTCAGATTGCGGTTCTTGATACCTCAAATGATAGGTCACGGGACCTGTAATTGCTATACCATACATTTCGTAGAAAATTCGATTCGAAGAAAATCACCTTACTATAGCTCAGCCGATTCAGAGCTGTAAAAATCCAAAATCTGCAATTGTGCTCCGATTGCGGTTATTGATACCTCAAATGATAGGTCTCGGGCCTTGTAATTGTTATGCAAAACCGCGTTTAAATTGGTTGATTATTTCCATACATTTCACAGAAAAATCGATTCGAAGAAAATCACCTTACTATAGCTCAACCGATTCAGAGCTGTAAAAATCCAAAATATGCAATT
Source organism: Tipula vernalis (assembly GCA_958295665.1). Classification (NCBI taxonomy): domain Eukaryota; kingdom Metazoa; phylum Arthropoda; class Insecta; order Diptera; family Tipulidae; genus Tipula; species Tipula vernalis. The sequence goes on from OY282560.1 coordinate 13,851,816, forward strand.
GTGCTCAGATTGCGGTTCTTGATACCTCAAATGATAGGTCACGGGACCTGTAATTGCTATACCATACATTTCGTAGAAAATTCGATTCGAAGAAAATCACCTTACTATAGCTCAGCCGATTCGGAACTGTAAAAATCCAAAATCTGCAATTGTGCTCCGATTGCGGTTCTTGATACCTCAAATGATAGGTCTCGGGCCTTGTAATTGTTATGCAAAACCGCGTTTAAATTGGTTGATTATTTCCATACATTTCACAGAAAAATCTATTCGAAGAAATCACCTTACTATAGCTCAACCGATTCAGAGCTGTAAAAATCCAAAATATGCAATTGTGCTCAGATTGCGGTTCTTGATACCTCAAATGATAGGTCACGGGACCTGTAATTGCTATACCATACATTTCGTAGAAAATTCGATTCGAAGAAAATCACCTTACTATAGCTCAGCCGATTCAGAGCTGTAAAAATCCAAAATCTGCAATTGTGCTCCGATTGCGGTTATTGATACCTCAAATGATAGGTCTCGGGCCTTGTAATTGTTATGCAAAACCGCGTTTAAATTGGTTGATTATTTCCATACATTTCACAGAAAAATCGATTCGAAGAAAATCACCTTACTATAGCTCAACCGATTCAGAGCTGTAAAAATCCAAAATATGCAATTGTGCTCAGATTGCGGTTCTTGATACCTCAAATGATAGGTCACGGGACCTGTAATTGCTATACCATACATTTCGTAGAAAATTCGATTCGAAGAAAATCACCTTACTATAGCTCAGCCGATTCGGAACTGTAAAAATCCAAAATCTGCAATTGTGCTCCGATTGCGGTTCTTGATACCTCAAATGATAGGTCTCGGGCCTTGTAATTGTTATGCAAAACCGCGTTTAAATTGGTTGATTATTTCCATACATTTCACAGAAAAATCGATTCGAAGAAATCACCTTACTATAGCTCAACCGATTCAGAGCTGTAAAAATCCAAAATATGCAATTGTGCTCAGATTGCGGTTCTTGATACCTCAAATGATAGGTCACGGGACCAGTAATTGCTATACCATACATTTCGTAGAAAATTCGATTCGAAGAAAATCACCTTACTATAGCTCAGCCGATTCAGAGCAGTAAAAATCCAAAATCTGCAATTGTGCTCCGATTGCGGTTATTGATACCTCAAATGATAGGTCTCGGGCCTTGTAATTGTTATGCAAAACCGCGTTTAAATTGGTTGATTATTTCCATACATTTCACAGAAAAATCGATTCGAAGAAATCACCTTACTATAGCTCAGCCGATTCAGAGCTGTAAAAATCCAAAATCTGCAATTGTGCTCAGATTGCGGTTCTTGATACCTCAAATGATAGGTCACGGGACCTGTAATTGCTATACCATACATTTCGTAGAAAATTCGATTCGAAGAAAATCACCTTACTATAGCTCAGCCGATTCAGAGCTGTAAAAATCCAAAATATGCAATTGTGCTCAGATTGCGGTTCTTGATACCTCAAATGATAGGTCACGGGACCAGTAAATGCTATACCATACATTTCGTAGAAAATTCGATTCGAAGAAAATCACCTTACTATAGCTCAGCCGATTCAGAGCTGTAAAAATCCAAAATCTGCAATTGTGCTCCGATTGCGGTTATTGATACCTCAAATGATAGGTCTCGGGCCTTGTAATTGTTATGCAAAACCGCGTTTAAATTGGTTGATTATTTCCATACATTTCACAGAAAAATCTATTCGAAGAAATCACCTTACTATAGCTCAACCGATTCAGAGCTGTAAAAATCCAAAATATGCAATTGTGCTCCGATTGCGGTTATTGATACCTCAAATGATAGGTCTCGGGCCTTGTAATTGTTATGCAAAACCGCGTTTAAATTGGTTGATTATTTCCATACATTTCACAGAAAAATCGATTCGAAGAAATCACCTTACTATAGCTCAGCCGATTCAGAGCTGTAAAAATCCAAAATCTGCAATTGTGCTCAGATTGCGGTTCTTGATACCTCAAATGATAGGTCACGGGACCAGTAATTGCTATACCATACATTTCGTAGAAAATTCGATTCGAAGAAAATCACCTTACTATAGCTCAGCCGATTCAGAGCTGTAAAAATCCAAAATCTGCAATTGTGCTCCGATTGCGGTTATTGATACCTCAAATGATAGGTCTCGGGCCTTGTAATTGTTATGCAAAACCGCGTTTAAATTGGTTGATTATTTCCATACATTTCACAGAAAAATCTATTCGAAGAAATCACCTTACTATAGCTCAACCGATTCAGAGCTGTAAAAATCCAAAATATGCAATTGTGCTCCGATTGCGGTTATTGATACCTCAAATGATAGGTCTCGGGCCTTGTAATTGTTATGCAAAACCGCGTTTAAATTGGTTGATTATTTCCATACATTTCACAGAAAAATCGATTCGAAGAAATCACCTTACTATAGCTCAACCGATTCAGAGCTGTAAAAATCCAAAATATGCAATTGTGCTCAGATTGCGGTTCTTGATACCTCAAATGATAGGTCACGGGACCAGTAATTGCTATACCATACATTTCGTAGAAAATTCGATTCGAAGAAAATCACCTTACTATAGCTCAGCCGATTCAGAGCTGTAAAAATCCAAAATCTGCAATTGTGCTCCGATTGCGGTTATTGATACCTCAAATGATAGGTCTCGGGCCTTGTAATTGTTATGCAAAACCGCGTTTAAATTGGTTGATTATTTCCATACATTTCACAGAAAAATCGATTCGAAGAAATCACCTTACTATAGCTCAGCCGATTCAGAGCTGTAAAAATCCAAAATCTGCAATTGTGCTCAGATTGCGGTTCTTGATACCTCAAATGATAGGTCACGGGACCTGTAATTGCTATACCATACATTTCGTAGAAAATTCGATTCGAAGAAAATCACCTTACTATAGCTCAGCCGATTCAGAGCTGTAAAAATCCAAAATCTGCAATTGTGCTCAGATTGCGGTTCTTGATACCTCAAATGATAGGTCACGGGACCTGTAATTGCTATACCATACATTTCGTAGAAAATTCGATTCGAAGAAAATCACCTTACTATAGCTCAGCCGATTCAGAGCTGTAAAAATCCAAAATCTGCAATTGTGCTCCGATTGCGGTTATTGATACCTCAAATGATAGGTCTCGGGCCTTGTAATTGTTATGCAAAACCGCGTTTAAATTGGTTGATTATTTCCATACATTTCACAGAAAAATCGATTCGAAGAAATCACCTTACTATAGCTCAACCGATTCAGAGCTGTAAAAATCCAAAATATGCAATTGTGCTCAGATTGCGGTTCTTGATACCTCAAATGATAGGTCACGGGACCTGTAATTGCTATACCATACATTTCGTAGAAAATTCGATTCGAAGAAAATCACCTTACTATAGCTCAGCCGATTCAGAGCTGTAAAAATCCAAAATCTGCAATTGTGCTCCGATTGCGGTTCTTGATACCTCAAATGATAGGTCTCGGGCTGTGTAATTGTTATGCAAAACCGCGTTTAAATTGGTTGATTATTTCCATACATTTCACAGAAAAATCTATTCGAAGAAATCACCTTACTATAGCTCAACCGATTCAGAGCTGTAAAAATCCAAAATATGCAATTGTGCTCAGATTGCGGTTCTTGATACCTCAAATGATAGGTCACGGGACCTGTAATTGCTATACCATACATTTCGTAGAAAATTCGATTCGAAGAAAATCACCTTACTATAGCTCAGCCGATTCGGAACTGTAAAAATCCAAAATCTGCAATTGTGCTCCGATTGCGGTTCTTGATACCTCAAATGATAGGTCTCGGGCCTTGTAATTGTTATGCAAAACCGCGTTTAAATTGGTTGATTATTTCCATACATTTCACAGAAAAATCGATTCGAAGAAATCACCTTACTATAGCTCAACCGATTCAGAGCTGTAAAAATCCAAAATATGCAATTGTGCTCAGATTGCGGTTCTTGATACCTCAAATGATAGGTCACGGGACCTGTAATTGCTATACCATACATTTCGTAGAAAATTCGATTCGAAGAAAATCACCTTACTATAGCTCAGCCGATTCAGAGCTGTAAAAATCCAAAATCTGCCATTGTGCTCCGATTGCGGTTATTGATACCTCAAATGATAGGTCTCGGGCTTTGTAATTGTTATGCAAAACCGCGTTTAAATTGGTTGATTATTTCCATACATTTCACAGAAAAATCTATTCGAAGAAATCACCTTACTATAGCTCAACCGATTCAGAGCTGTAAAAATCCAAAATATGCAATTGTGCTCAGATTGCGGTTCTTGATACCTCAAATGATAGGTCACGGGACCTGTAATTGCTATACCATACATTTCGTAGAAAATTCGATTCGAAGAAAATCACCTTACTATAGCTCAGCCGATTCAGAGCTGTAAAAATCCAAAATCTGCAATTGTGCTCCGATTGCGGTTATTGATACCTCAAATGATAGGTCTCGGGCCTTGTAATTGTTATGCAAAACCGCGTTTAAATTGGTTGATTATTTCCATACATTTCACAGAAAAATCGATTCGAAGAAAATCACCTTACTATAGCTCAACCGATTCAGAGCTGTAAAAATCCAAAATATGCAATTGTGCTCAGATTGCGGTTCTTGATACCTCAAATGATAGGTCACGGGACCTGTAATTGCTATACCATACATTTCGTAGAAAATTCGATTCGAAGAAAATCACCTTACTATAGCTCAACCGATTCAGAGCTGTAAAAATCCAAAATATGCAATTGTGCTCAGATTGCGGTTCTTGATACCTCAAATGATAGGTCACGGGACCTGTAATTACTATACCATACATTTCGTAGAAAATTCGATTCGAAGAAAATCACCTTACTATAGCTCAGCCGATTCAGAGCTGTAAAAATCCAAAATCTGCAATTGTGCTCCGATTGCGGTTATTGATACCTCAAATGATAGGTCTCGGGCTTTGTAATTGTTATGCAAAACCGCGTTTAAATTGGTTGATTATTTCCATACATTTCACAGAAAAATCTATTCGAAGAAATCACCTTACTATAGCTCAACCGATTCAGAGCTGTAAAAATCCAAAATATGCAATTGTGCTCAGATTGCGGTTCTTGATACCTCAAATGATAGGTCACGGGACCTGTAATTGCTATACCATACATTTCGTAGAAAATTCGATTCGAAGAAAATCACCTTACTATAGCTCAGCCGATTCGGAACTGTAAAAATCCAAAATCTGCAATTGTGCTCCGATTGCGGTTATTGATACCTCAAATGATAGGTCTCGGGCCTTGTAATTGTTATGCAAAACCGCGTTTAAATTGGTTGATTATTTCCATACATTTCACAGAAAAATCGATTCGAAGAAAATCACCTTACTATAGCTCAACCGATTCAGAGCTGTAAAAATCCAAAATATGCAATTGTGCTCAGATTGCGGTTCTTGATACCTCAAATGATAGGTCACGGGACCTGTAATTACTATACCATACATTTCGTAGAAAATTCGATTCGAAGAAAATCACCTTACTATAGCTCAGCCGATTCAGAGCTGTAAAAATCCAAAATCTGCAATTGTGCTCCGATTGCGGTTATTGATACCTCAAATGATAGGTCTCGGGCTTTGTAATTGTTATGCAAAACCGCGTTTAAATTGGTTGATTATTTCCATACATTTCACAGAAAAATCTATTCGAAGAAATCACCTTACTATAGCTCAACCGATTCAGAGCTGTAAAAATCCAAAATATGCAATTGTGCTCAGATTGCGGTTCTTGATACCTCAAATGATAGGTCACGGGACCTGTAATTGCTATACCATACATTTCGTAGAAAATTCGATTCGAAGAAAATCACCTTACTATAGCTCAGCCGATTCGGAACTGTAAAAATCCAAAATCTGCAATTGTGCTCCGATTGCGGTTATTGATACCTCAAATGATAGGTCTCGGGCCTTGTAATTGTTATGCAAAACCGCGTTTAAATTGGTTGATTATTTCCATACATTTCACAGAAAAATCGATTCGAAGAAAATCACCTTACTATAGCTCAACCGATTCAGAGCTGTAAAAATCCAAAATATGCAATTGTGCTCAGATTGCGGTTCTTGATACCTCAAATGATAGGTCACGGGACCTGTAATTACTATACCATACATTTCGTAGAAAATTCGATTCGAAGAAAATCACCTTACTATAGCTCAGCCGATTCAGAGCTGTAAAAATCCAAAATCTGCAATTGTGCTCCGATTGCGGTTATTGATACCTCAAATGATAGGTCTCGGGCTTTGTAATTGTTATGCAAAACCGCGTTTAAATTGGTTGATTATTTCCATACATTTCACAGAAAAATCTATTCGAAGAAATCACCTTACTATAGCTCAACCGATTCAGAGCTGTAAAAATCCAAAATATGCAATTGTGCTCAGATTGCGGTTCTTGATACCTCAAATGATAGGTCACGGGACCTGTAATTGCTATACCATACATTTCGTAGAAAATTCGATTCGAAGAAAATCACCTTACTATAGCTCAGCCGATTCGGAACTGTAAAAATCCAAAATCTGCAATTGTGCTCCGATTGCGGTTATTGATACCTCAAATGATAGGTCTCGGGCCTTGTAATTGTTATGCAAAACCGCGTTTAAATTGGTTGATTATTTCCATACATTTCACAGAAAAATCGATTCGAAGAAAATCACCTTACTATAGCTCAACCGATTCAGAGCTGTAAAAATCCAAAATATGCAATTGTGCTCAGATTGCGGTTCTTGATAACTCAAATGATAGGTCACGGGACCTGTAATTGCTATACCATACATTTCGTAGAAAATTCGATTCGAAGAAAATCACCATACTATAGCTCAGCCGATTCGGAGCTGTAAAAATCCAAAATCTGCAATTGTGCTCCGATTGCGGTTATTGATACCTCAAATGATAGGTCTCGGGCCTTGTAATTGTTATGCAAAACCGCGTTTAAATTGGTTGATTATTTCCATACATTTCACAGAAAAATCGATTCGAAGAAAATCACCTTACTATAGCTCAACCGATTCAGAGCTGTAAAAATCCAAAATATGCAATTGTGCTCAGATTGCGGTTCTTGATACCTCAAATGATAGGTCACGGGACCTGTAATTGCTATACCATACATTTCGTAGAAAATTCGATTCGAAGAAATCACCTTACGATAGCTCAGCCGATTCAGAGCTGTAAAAATCCAAAATCTGCAATTGTGCTCCGATTGCGGTTATTGATACCTCAAATGATAGGTCTCGGGCCTTGTAATTGTTATGCAAAACCGCGTTTAAATTGGTTGATTATTTCCATACATTTCACAGAAAAATCGATTCGAAGAAAATCACCTTACTATAGCTCAACCGATTCAGATCTGTAAAAATCCAAAATATGCAATTGTGCTCAGATTGCGGTTCTTGATAACTCAAATGATAGGTCACGGGACCTGTAATTGCTATACCATACATTTCGTAGAAAATTCGATTCGAAGAAAATCACCTTACTATAGCTCAGCCGATTCGGAGCTGTAAAAATCCAAAATCTGCAATTGTGCTCCGATTGCGGTTATTGATACCTCAAATGATAGGTCTCGGGCCTTGTAATTGTTATGCAAAACCGCGTTTAAATTGGTTGATTATTTCCATACATTTCACAGAAAAATCGATTCGAAGAAAATCACCTTACTATAGCTCAACCGATTCAGAGCTGTAAAAATCCAAAATATGCAATTGTGCTCAGATTGCGGTTCTTGATACCTCAAATGATAGGTCACGGGACCTGTAATTGCTATACCATACATTTCGTAGAAAATTCGATTCGAAGAAAATCACCTTACTATAGCTCAACCGATTCAGAGCTGTAAAAATCCAAAATATGCAATTGTGCTCAGATTGCGGTTCTTGATACCTCAAATGATAGGTCACGGGACCTGTAATTGCTATACCATACATTTCGTAGAAAATTCGATTCGAAGAAATCACCTTACGATAGCTCAGCCGATTCAGAGCTGTAAAAATCCAAAATCTGCAATTGTGCTCCGATTGCGGTTATTGATACCTCAAATGATAGGTCTCGGGCCTTGTAATTGTTATGCAAAACCGCGTTTAAATTGGTTGATTATTTCCATACATTTCACAGAAAAATCGATTCGAAGAAAATCACCTTACTATAGCTCAACCGATTCAGAGCTGTAAAAATCCAAAATATGCAATTGTGCTCAGATTGCGGTTCTTGATAACTCAAATGATAGGTCACGGGACCTGTAATTGCTATACCATACATTTCGTAGAAAATTCGATTCGAAGAAAATCACCTTACTATAGCTCAGCCGATTCGGAGCTGTAAAAATCCAAAATCTGCAATTGTGCTCCGATTGCGGTTATTGATACCTCAAATGATAGGTCTCGGGCCTTGTAATTGTTATGCAAAACCGCGTTTAAATTGGTTGATTATTTCCATACATTTCACAGAAAAATCGATTCGAAGAAAATCACCTTACTATAGCTCAACCGATTCAGAGCTGTAAAAATCCAAAATATGCAATTGTGCTCAGATTGCGGTTCTTGATACCTCAAATGATAGGTCACGGGACCTGTAATTGCTATACCATACATTTCGTAGAAAATTCGATTCGAAGAAAATCACCTTACTATAGCTCAACCGATTCAGAGCTGTAAAAATCCAAAATATGCAATTGTGCTCAGATTGCGGTTCTTGATACCTCAAATGATAGGTCACGGGACCTGTAATTGCTATACCATACATTTCGTAGAAAATTCGATTCGAAGAAAATCACCTTACTATAGCTCAGCCGATTCAGAGCTGTAAAAATCCAAAATCTGCAATTGTGCTCCGATTGCGGTTATTGATACCTCAAATGATAGGTCTCGGGCTTTGTAATTGTTATGCAAACCCGCGTTTAAATTGGTTGATTATTTCCATACATTTCACAGAAAAATCTATTCGAAGAAATCACCTTACTATAGCTCAACCGATTCAGAGCTGTAAAAATCCAAAATATGCAATTGTGCTCAGATTGCGGTTCTTGATACCTCAAATGATAGGTCACGGGACCTGTAATTGCTATACCATACATTTCGTAGAAAATTCGATTCGAAGAAAATCACCTTACTATAGCTCAGCCGATTCGGAACTGTAAAAATCCAAAATCTGCAATTGTGCTCCGATTGCGGTTATTGATACCTCAAATGATAGGTCTCGGGCCTTGTAATTGTTATGCAAAACCGCGTTTAAATTGGTTGATTATTTCCATACATTTCACAGAAAAATCGATTCGAAGAAAATCACCTTACTATAGCTCAACCGATTCAGAGCTGTAAAAATCCAAAATATGCAATTGTGCTCAGATTGCGGTTCTTGATACCTCAAATGATAGGTCACGGGACCTGTAATTGCTATACCATACATTTCGTAGAAAATTCGATTCGAAGAAATCACCTTACGATAGCTCAGCCGATTCGGAACTGTAAAAATCCAAAATCTGCAATTGTGCTCCGATTGCGGTTATTGATACCTCAAATGATAGGTCTCGGGCCTTGTAATTGTTATGCAAAACCGCGTTTAAATTGGTTGATTATTTCCATACATTTCACAGAAAAATCGATTCGAAGAAAATCACCTTACTATAGCTCAACCGATTCAGAGCTGTAAAAATCCAAAATATGCAATTGTGCTCAGATTGCGGTTCTTGATACCTCAAATGATAGGTCACGGGACCTGTAATTGCTATACCATACAGTTCGTAGAAAATTCGATTCGAAGAAAATCACCTTACTATAGCTCAACCGATTCAGAGCTGTAAAAATCCAAAATATGCAATTGTGCTCAGATTGCGGTTCTTGATACCTCAAATGATAGGTCACGGGACCTGTAATTGCTATACCATACATTTCGTAGAAAATTCGATTCGAAGAAATCACCTTACGATAGCTCAGCCGATTCAGAGCTGTAAAAATCCAAAATCTGCAATTGTGCTCCGATTGCGGTTATTGATACCTCAAATGATAGGTCTCGGGCCTTGTAATTGTTATGCAAAACCGCGTTTAAATTGGTTGATTATTTCCATACATTTCACAGAAAAATCGATTCGAAGAAAATCACCTTACTATAGCTCAACCGATTCAGAGCTGTAAAAATCCAAAATATGCAATTGTGCTCAGATTGCGGTTCTTGATACCTCAAATGATAGGTCACGGGACCTGTAATTGCTATACCATACATTTCGTAGAAAATTCGATTCGAAGAAAATCACCTTACTATAGCTCAACCGATTCAGAGCTGTAAAAATCCAAAATATGCAATTGTGCTCAGATTGCGGTTCTTGATACCTCAAATGATAGGTCACGGGACCTGTAATTGCTATACCATACATTTCGTAGAAAATTCGATTCGAAGAAATCACCTTACGATAGCTCAGCCGATTCGGAACTGTAAAAATCCAAAATCTGCAATTGTGCTCGGATTGCGGTTATTGATACCTCAAATGATAGGTCTCGGGCCTTGTAATTGTTATGCAAAACCGCGTTTAAATTGGTTGATTATTTCCATACATTTCACAGAAAAATCGATTCGAAGAAAATCACCTTACTATAGCTCAACCGATTCAGAGCTGTAAAAATCCAAAATATGCAATTGTGCTCAGATTGCGGTTCTTGATACCTCAAATGATAGGTCACGGGACCTGTAATTGCTATACCATACATTTCGTAGAAAATTCGATTCGAAGAAAATCACCTTACTATAGCTCAACCGATTCAGAGCTGTAAAAATCCAAAATATGCAATTGTGCTCAGATTGCGGTTCTTGATACCTCAAATGATAGGTCACGGGACCTGTAATTGCTATACCATACATTTCGTAGAAAATTCGATTCGAAGAAATCACCTTACGATAGCTCAGCCGATTCGGAACTGTAAAAATCCAAAATCTGCAATTGTGCTCCGATTGCGGTTATTGATACCTCAAATGATAGGTCTCGGGCCTTGTAATTGTTATGCAAAACCGCGTTTAAATTGGTTGATTATTTCCATACATTTCACAGAAAAATCGATTCGAAGAAAATCACCTTACTATAGCTCAACCGATTCAGAGCTGTAAAAATCCAAAATATGCAATTGTGCTCAGATTGCGGTTCTTGATACCTCAAATGATAGGTCACGGGACCTGTAATTGCTATACCATACATTTCGTAGAAAATTCGATTCGAAGAAATCACCTTACGATAGCTCAGCCGATTCGGAACTGTAAAAATCCAAAATCTGCAATTGTGCTCCGATTGCGGTTATTGATACCTCAAATGATAGGTCTCGGGCCTTGTAATTGTTATGCAAAACCGCGTTTAAATTGGTTGATTATTTCCATACATTTCACAGAAAAATCGATTCGAAGAAAATCACCTTACTATAGCTCAACCGATTCAGAGCTGTAAAAATCCAAAATATGCAATTGTGCTCAGATTGCGGTTCTTGATACCTCAAATGATAGGTCACGGGACCTGTAATTGCTATACCATACAGTTCGTAGAAAATTCGATTCGAAGAAAATCACCTTACTATAGCTCAACCGATTCAGAGCTGTAAAAATCCAAAATATGCAATTGTGCTCAGATTGCGGTTCTTGATACCTCAAATGATAGGTCACGGGACCTGTAATTGCTATACCATACATTTCGTAGAAAATTCGATTCGAAGAAATCACCTTACGATAGCTCAGCCGATTCAGAGCTGTAAAAATCCAAAATCTGCAATTGTGCTCCGATTGCGGTTATTGATACCTCAAATGATAGGTCTCGGGCCTTGTAATTGTTATGCAAAACCGCGTTTAAATTGGTTGATTATTTCCATACATTTCACAGAAAAATCGATTCGAAGAAAATCACCTTACTATAGCTCAACCGATTCAGAGCTGTAAAAATCCAAAATATGCAATTGTGCTCAGATTGCGGTTCTTGATACCTCAAATGATAGGTCACGGGACCTGTAATTGCTATACCATACATTTCGTAGAAAATTCGATTCGAAGAAAATCACCTTACTATAGCTCAACCGATTCAGAGCTGTAAAAATCCAAAATATGCAATTGTGCTCAGATTGCGGTTCTTGATACCTCAAATGATAGGTCACGGGACCTGTAATTGCTATACCATACATTTCGTAGAAAATTCGATTCGAAGAAATCACCTTACGATAGCTCAGCCGATTCGGAACTGTAAAAATCCAAAATCTGCAATTGTGCTCGGATTGCGGTTATTGATACCTCAAATGATAGGTCTCGGGCCTTGTAATTGTTATGCAAAACCGCGTTTAAATTGGTTGATTATTTCCATACATTTCACAGAAAAATCGATTCGAAGAAAATCACCTTACTATAGCTCAACCGATTCAGAGCTGTAAAAATCCAAAATATGCAATTGTGCTCAGATTGCGGTTCTTGATACCTCAAATGATAGGTCACGGGACCTGTAATTGCTATACCATACATTTCGTAGAAAATTCGATTCGAAGAAAATCACCTTACTATAGCTCAACCGATTCAGAGCTGTAAAAATCCAAAATATGCAATTGTGCTCAGATTGCGGTTCTTGATACCTCAAATGATAGGTCACGGGACCTGTAATTGCTATACCATACATTTCGTAGAAAATTCGATTCGAAGAAAATCACCTTACTATAGCTCAGCCGATTCAGAGCTGTAAAAATCCAAAATCTGCAATTGTGCTCCGATTGCGGTTATTGATACCTCAAATGATAGGTCTCGGGCTTTGTAATTGTTATGCAAACCCGCGTTTAAATTGGTTGATTATTTCCATACATTTCACAGAAAAATCTATTCGAAGAAATCACCTTACTATAGCTCAACCGATTCAGAGCTGTAAAAATCCAAAATATGCAATTGTGCTCAGATTGCGGTTCTTGATACCTCAAATGATAGGTCACGGGACCTGTAATTGCTATACCATACATTTCGTAGAAAATTCGATTCGAAGAAAATCACCTTACTATAGCTCAGCCGATTCGGAACTGTAAAAATCCAAAATCTGCAATTGTGCTCCGATTGCGGTTATTGATACCTCAAATGATAGGTCTCGGGCCTTGTAATTGTTATGCAAAACCGCGTTTAAATTGGTTGATTATTTCCATACATTTCACAGAAAAATCGATTCGAAGAAAATCACCTTACTATAGCTCAACCGATTCAGAGCTGTAAAAATCCAAAATATGCAATTGTGCTCAGATTGCGGTTCTTGATACCTCAAATGATAGGTCACGGGACCTGTAATTGCTATACCATACATTTCGTAGAAAATTCGATTCGAAGAAATCACCTTACGATAGCTCAGCCGATTCAGAGCTGTAAAAATCCAAAATCTGCAATTGTGCTCCGATTGCGGTTATTGATACCTCAAATGATAGGTCTCGGGCCTTGTAATTGTTATGCAAAACCGCGTTTAAATTGGTTGATTATTTCCATACATTTCACAGAAAAATCGATTCGAAGAAAATCACCTTACTATAGCTCAACCGATTCAGAGCTGTAAAAATCCAAAATATGCAATTGTGCTCAGATTGCGGTTCTTGATAACTCAAATGATAGGTCACGGGACCTGTAATTGCTATACCATACATTTCGTAGAAAATTCGATTCGAAGAAAATCACCTTACTATAGCTCAACCGATTCAGAGCTGTAAAAATCCAAAATATGCAATTGTGCTCAGATTGCGGTTATTGATACCTCAAATGATAGGTCTCGGGCCTTGTAATTGTTATGCAAAACCGCGTTTAAATTGGTTGATTATTTCCATACATTTCACAGAAAAATCGATTCGAAGAAAATCACCTTACTATAGCTCAACCGATTCAGAGCTGTAAAAATCCAAAATATGCAATTGTGCTCCGATTGCGGTTATTGATACCTCAAATGATAGGTCTCGGGCCTTGTAATTGTTATGCAAAACCGCGTTTAAATTGGTTGATTATTTCCATACATTTCACAGAAAAATCGATTCGAAGAAAATCACCTTACTATAGCTCAACCGATTCAGAGCTGTAAAAATCCAAAATATGCAATTGTGCTCAGATTGCGGTTCTTGATAACTCAAATGATAGGTCACGGGACCTGTAATTGCTATACCATACATTTCGTAGAAAATTCGATTCGAAGAAAATCACCTTACTATAGCTCAGCCGATTCGGAGCTGTAAAAATCCAAAATCTGCAATTGTGCTCCGATTGCGGTTATTGATACCTCAAATGATAGGTCTCGGGCCTTGTAATTGTTATGCAAAACCGCGTTTAAATTGGTTGATTATTTCCATACATTTCACAGAAAAATCGATTCGAAGAAAATCACCTTACTATAGCTCAACCGATTCAGAGCTGTAAAAATCCAAAATATGCAATTGTGCTCAGATTGCGGTTCTTGATACCTCAAATGATAGGTCACGGGACCTGTAATTGCTATACCATATATTTCGTAGAAAATTCGATTCGAAGAAATCACCTTACGATAGCTCAGCCGATTCGGAACTGTAAAAATCCAAAATCTGCAATTGTGCTCCGATTGCGGTTATTGATACCTCAAATGATAGGTCTCGGGCCTTGTAATTGTTATGCAAAACCGCGTTTAAATTGGTTGATTATTTCCATACATTTCACAGAAAAATCGATTCGAAGAAAATCACCTTACTATAGCTCAACCGATTCAGAGCTGTAAAAATCCAAAATATGCAATTGTGCTCAGATTGCGGTTCTTGATAACTCAAATGATAGGTCACGGGACCTGTAATTGCTATACCATACATTTCGTAGAAAATTCGATTCGAAGAAAATCACCTTACTATAGCTCAGCCGATTCGGAGCTGTAAAAATCCAAAATCTGCAATTGTGCTCCGATTGCGGTTCTTGATACCTCAAATGATAGGTCACGGGACCTGTAATTGCTATACCATACATTTCGTAGAAAATTCGATTCGAAGAAATCACCTTACGATAGCTCAGCCGATTCAGAGCTGTAAAAATCCAAAATCTGCAATTGTGCTCCGATTGCGGTTATTGATACCTCAAATGATAGGTCTCGGGCCTTGTAATTGTTATGCAAAACCGCGTTTAAATTGGTTGATTATTTCCATACATTTCACAGAAAAATCGATTCGAAGAAAATCACCTTACTATAGCTCAACCGATTCAGAGCTGTAAAAATCCAAAATATGCAATTGTGCTCAGATTGCGGTTCTTGATACCTCAAATGATAGGTCACGGGACCTGTAATTGCTATACCATACAGTTCGTAGAAAATTCGATTCGAAGAAAATCACCTTACTATAGCTCAACCGATTCAGAGCTGTAAAAATCCAAAATATGCAATTGTGCTCAGATTGCGGTTCTTGATACCTCAAATGATAGGTCACGGGACCTGTAATTGCTATACCATACATTTCGTAGAAAATTCGATTCGAAGAAATCACCTTACGATAGCTCAGCCGATTCAGAGCTGTAAAAATCCAAAATCTGCAATTGTGCTCCGATTGCGGTTATTGATACCTCAAATGATAGGTCTCGGGCCTTGTAATTGTTATGCAAAACCGCGTTTAAATTGGTTGATTATTTCCATACATTTCACAGAAAAATCGATTCGAAGAAAATCACCTTACTATAGCTCAACCGATTCAGAGCTGTAAAAATCCAAAATATGCAATTGTGCTCAGATTGCGGTTCTTGATACCTCAAATGATAGGTCACGGGACCTGTAATTGCTATACCATACATTTCGTAGAAAATTCGATTCGAAGAAAATCACCTTACTATAGCTCAACCGATTCAGAGCTGTAAAAATCCAAAATATGCAATTGTGCTCAGATTGCGGTTCTTGATACCTCAAATGATAGGTCACGGGACCTGTAATTGCTATACCATACATTTCGTAGAAAATTCGATTCGAAGAAATCACCTTACGATAGCTCAGCCGATTCGGAACTGTAAAAATCCAAAATCTGCAATTGTGCTCGGATTGCGGTTATTGATACCTCAAATGATAGGTCTCGGGCCTTGTAATTGTTATGCAAAACCGCGTTTAAATTGGTTGATTATTTCCATACATTTCACAGAAAAATCGATTCGAAGAAAATCACCTTACTATAGCTCAACCGATTCAGAGCTGTAAAAATCCAAAATATGCAATTGTGCTCAGATTGCGGTTCTTGATACCTCAAATGATAGGTCACGGGACCTGTAATTGCTATACCATACATTTCGTAGAAAATTCGATTCGAAGAAATCACCTTACGATAGCTCAGCCGATTCAGAGCTGTAAAAATCCAAAATCTGCAATTGTGCTCCGATTGCGGTTATTGATACCTCAAATGATAGGTCTCGGGCCTTGTAATTGTTATGCAAAACCGCGTTTAAATTGGTTGATTATTTCCATACATTTCACAGAAAAATCGATTCGAAGAAAATCACCTTACTATAGCTCAACCGATTCAGAGCTGTAAAAATCCAAAATATGCAATTGTGCTCAGATTGCGGTTCTTGATAACTCAAATGATAGGTCACGGGACCTGTAATTGCTATACCATACATTTCGTAGAAAATTCGATTCGAAGAAAATCACCTTACTATAGCTCAGCCGATTCGGAGCTGTAAAAATCCAAAATCTGCAATTGTGCTCCGATTGCGGTTATTGATACCTCAAATGATAGGTCTCGGGCCTTGTAATTGTTATGCAAAACCGCGTTTAAATTGGTTGATTATTTCCATACATTTCACAGAAAAATCGATTCGAAGAAAATCACCTTACTATAGCTCAACCGATTCAGAGCTGTAAAAATCCAAAATATGCAATTGTGCTCAGATTGCGGTTATTGATACCTCAAATGATAGGTCACGGGACCTGTAATTGCTATACCATACATTTCGTAGAAAATTCGATTCGAAGAAATCACCTTACGATAGCTCAGCCGATTCGGAACTGTAAAAATCCAAAATCTGCAATTGTGCTCCGATTGCGGTTATTGATACCTCAAATGATAGGTCTCGGGCCTTGTAATTGTTATGCAAAACCGCGTTTAAATTGGTTGATTATTTCCATACATTTCACAGAAAAATCGATTCGAAGAAAATCACCTTACTATAGCTCAACCGATTCAGAGCTGTAAAAATCCAAAATATGCAATTGTGCTCAGATTGCGGTTCTTGATAACTCAAATGATAGGTCACGGGACCTGTAATTGATATACCATACATTTCGTAGAAAATTCGATTCGAAGAAAATCACCTTACTATAGCTCAGCCGATTCGGAGCTGTAAAAATCCAAAATCTGCAATTGTGCTCCGATTGCGGTTATTGATACCTCAAATGATAGGTCTCGGGCCTTGTAATTGTTATGCAAAACCGCGTTTAAATTGGTTGATTATTTCCATACATTTCACAGAAAAATCGATTCGAAGAAAATCACCTTACTATAGCACAACCGATTCAGAGCTGTAAAAATCCAAAATATGCAATTGTGCTCAGATTGCGGTTCTTGATACCTCAAATGATAGGTCACGGGACCTGTAATTGCTATACCATACATTTCGTAGAAAATTTGATTCGAAGAAATCACCTTACGATAGCTCAGCCGATTCAGAGCTGTAAAAATCCAAAATATGCAATTGTGCTCCGATTGCGGTTATTGATACCTCAAATGATAGGTCTCGGGCCTTGTAATTGTTATGCAAAACCGCGTTTAAATTGGTTGATTATTTCCATACATTTCACAGAAAAATCGATTCGAAGAAAATCACCTTACTATAGCTCAGCCGATTCAGAGCTGTAAAAATCCAAAATATGCAATTGTGCTCAGATTGCGGTTCTTGATAACTCAAATGATAGGTCACGGGACCTGTAATTGCTATACCATACATTTCGTAGAAAATTCGATTCGAAGAAAATCACCTTACTATAGCTCAGCCGATTCGGAGCTGTAAAAATCCAAAATCTGCAATTGTGCTCCGATTGCGGTTATTGATACCTCAAATGATAGGTCTCGGGCCTTGTAATTGTTATGCAAAACCGCGTTTAAATTGGTTGATTATTTCCATACATTTCACAGAAAAATCGATTCGAAGAAAATCACCTTACTATAGCACAACCGATTCAGAGCTGTAAAAATCCAAAATATGCAATTGTGCTCAGATTGCGGTTCTTGATAACTCAAATGATAGGTCACGGGACCTGTAATTGATATACCATACATTTCGTAGAAAATTCGATTCGAAGAAAATCACCTTACTATAGCTCAACCGATTCGGAGCTGTAAAAATCCAAAATATGCAATTGTGCTCAGATTGCGGTTCTTGATACCTCAAATGATAGGTCACGGGACCTGTAATTGCTATACCATACATTTCGTAGAAAATTCGATTCGAAGAAATCACCTTACGATAGCTCAGCCGATTCGGAACTGTAAAAATCCAAAATCTGCAATTGTGCTCCGATTGCGGTTATTGATACCTCAAATGATAGGTCTCGGGCCTTGTAATTGTTATGCAAAACCGCGTTTAAATTGGTTGATTATTTCCATACATTTCACAGAAAAATCGATTCGAAGAAAATCACCTTACTATAGCTCAGCCGATTCAGAGCTGTAAAAATCCAAAATATGCAATTGTGCTCAGATTGCGGTTCTTGATACCTCAAATGATAGGTCACGGGACCTGTAATTGCTATACCATACATTTCGTAGAAAATTCGATTCGAAGAAATCACCTTACGATAGCTCAGCCGATTCGGAACTGTAAAAATCCAAAATCTGCAATTGTGCTCCGATTGCGGTTATTGATACCTCAAATGATAGGTCTCGGGCCTTGTAATTGTTATGCAAAACCGCGTTTAAATTGGTTGATTATTTCCATACATTTCACAGAAAAATCGATTCGAAGAAAATCACCTTACTATAGCACAACCGATTCAGAGCTGTAAAAATCCAAAATATGCAATTGTGCTCAGATTGCGGTTCTTGATACCTCAAATGATAGGTCACGGGACCTGTAATTGCTATACCATACATTTCGTAGAAAATTCGATTCGAAGAAATCACCTTACGATAGCTCAGCCGATTCAGAGCTGTAAAAATCCAAAATATGCAATTGTGCTCCGATTGCGGTTATTGATACCTCAAATGATAGGTCTCGGGCCTTGTAATTGTTATGCAAAACCGCGTTTAAATTGGTTGATTATTTCCATACATTTCACAGAAAAATCGATTCGAAGAAAATCACCTTACTATAGCTCAGCCGATTCAGAGCTGTAAAAATCCAAAATATGCAATTGTGCTCAGATTGCGGTTCTTGATAACTCAAATGATAGGTCACGGGACCTGTAATTGCTATACCATACATTTCGTAGAAAATTCGATTCGAAGAAAATCACCTTACTATAGCTCAGCCGATTCGGAGCTGTAAAAATCCAAAATCTGCAATTGTGCTCCGATTGCGGTTATTGATACCTCAAATGATAGGTCTCGGGCCTTGTAATTGTTATGCAAAACCGCGTTTAAATTGGTTGATTATTTCCATACATTTCACAGAAAAATCGATTCGAAGAAAATCACCTTACTATAGCACAACCGATTCAGAGCTGTAAAAATCCAAAATATGCAATTGTGCTCAGATTGCGGTTCTTGATACCTCAAATGATAGGTCACGGGACCTGTAATTGCTATACCATACATTTCGTAGAAAATTCGATTCGAAGAAATCACCTTACGATAGCTCAGCCGATTCAGAGCTGTAAAAATCCAAAATATGCAATTGTGCTCCGATTGCGGTTATTGATACCTCAAATGATAGGTCTCGGGCCTTGTAATTGTTATGCAAAACCGCGTTTAAATTGGTTGATTATTTCCATACATTTCACAGAAAAATCGATTCGAAGAAAATCACCTTACTATAGCTCAGCCGATTCAGAGCTGTAAAAATCCAAAATATGCAATTGTGCTCAGATTGCGGTTCTTGATAACTCAAATGATAGGTCACGGGACCTGTAATTGCTATACCATACATTTCGTAGAAAATTCGATTCGAAGAAAATCACCTTACTATAGCTCAGCCGATTCGGAGCTGTAAAAATCCAAAATCTGCAATTGTGCTCCGATTGCGGTTATTGATACCTCAAATGATAGGTCTCGGGCCTTGTAATTGTTATGCAAAACCGCGTTTAAATTGGTTGATTATTTCCATACATTTCACAGAAAAATCGATTCGAAGAAAATCACCTTACTATAGCTCAACCGATTCAGAGCTGTAAAAATCCAAAATATGCAATTGTGCTCAGATTGCGGTTCTTGATACCTCAAATGATAGGTCACGGGACCTGTAATTGCTATACCATACATTTCGTAGAAAATTCGATTCGAAGAAAATCACCTTACTATAGCTCAACCGATTCAGAGCTGTAAAAATCCAAAATATGCAATTGTGCTCAGATTGCGGTTCTTGATACCTCAAATGATAGGTCACGGGACCTGTAATTGCTATACCATACATTTCGTAGAAAATTCGATTCGAAGAAATCACCTTACGATAGCTCAGCCGATTCGGAACTGTAAAAATCCAAAATCTGCAATTGTGCTCCGATTGCGGTTATTGATACCTCAAATGATAGGTCTCGGGCCTTGTAATTGTTATGCAAAACCGCGTTTAAATTGGTTGATTATTTCCATACATTTCACAGAAAAATCGATTCGAAGAAAATCACCTTACTATAGCTCAACCGATTCAGAGCTGTAAAAATCCAAAATATGCAATTGTGCTCAGATTGCGGTTCTTGATAACTCAAATGATAGGTCACGGGACCTGTAATTGATATACCATACATTTCGTAGAAAATTCGATTCGAAGAAAATCACCTTACTATAGCTCAGCCGATTCGGAGCTGTAAAAATCCAAAATCTGCAATTGTGCTCCGATTGCGGTTATTGATACCTCAAATGATAGGTCTCGGGCCTTGTAATTGTTATGCAAAACCGCGTTTAAATTGGTTGATTATTTCCATACATTTCACAGAAAAATCGATTCGAAGAAAATCACCTTACTATAGCACAACCGATTCAGAGCTGTAAAAATCCAAAATATGCAATTGTGCTCAGATTGCGGTTCTTGATACCTCAAATGATAGGTCACGGGACCTGTAATTGCTATACCATACATTTCGTAGAAAATTCGATTCGAAGAAATCACCTTACGATAGCTCAGCCGATTCAGAGCTGTAAAAATCCAAAATATGCAATTGTGCTCCGATTGCGGTTATTGATACCTCAAATGATAGGTCTCGGGCCTTGTAATTGTTATGCAAAACCGCGTTTAAATTGGTTGATTATTTCCATACATTTCACAGAAAAATCGATTCGAAGAAAATCACCTTACTATAGCTCAGCCGATTCAGAGCTGTAAAAATCCAAAATATGCAATTGTGCTCAGATTGCGGTTCTTGATAACTCAAATGATAGGTCACGGGACCTGTAATTGCTATACCATACATTTCGTAGAAAATTCGATTCGAAGAAAATCACCTTACTATAGCTCAGCCGATTCGGAGCTGTAAAAATCCAAAATCTGCAATTGTGCTCCGATTGCGGTTATTGATACCTCAAATGATAGGTCTCGGGCCTTGTAATTGTTATGCAAAACCGCGTTTAAATTGGTTGATTATTTCCATACATTTCACAGAAAAATCGATTCGAAGAAAATCACCTTACTATAGCTCAACCGATTCAGAGCTGTAAAAATCCAAAATATGCAATTGTGCTCAGATTGCGGTTCTTGATACCTCAAATGATAGGTCACGGGACCTGTAATTGCTATACCATACAGTTCGTAGAAAATTCGATTCGAAGAAAATCACCTTACTATAGCTCAACCGATTCAGAGCTGTAAAAATCCAAAATATGCAATTGTGCTCAGATTGCGGTTCTTGATACCTCAAATGATAGGTCACGGGACCTGTAATTGCTATACCATACATTTCGTAGAAAATTCGATTCGAAGAAAATCACCTTACTATAGCACAACCGATTCAGAGCTGTAAAAATCCAAAATATGCAATTGTGCTCAGATTGCGGTTCTTGATACCTCAAATGATAGGTCACGGGACCTGTAATTGCTATACCATACATTTCGTAGAAAATTCGATTCGAAGAAAATCACCTTACTATAGCTCAACCGATTCAGAGCTGTAAAAATCCAAAATATGCAATTGTGCTCAGATTGCGGTTCTTGATACCTCAAATGATAGGTCACGGGACCTGTAATTGCTATACCATACATTTCGTAGAAAATTCGATTCGAAGAAATCACCTTACGATAGCTCAGCCGATTCGGAACTGTAAAAATCCAAAATCTGCAATTGTGCTCGGATTGCGGTTATTGATACCTCAAATGATAGGTCTCGGGCCTTGTAATTGTTATGCAAAACCGCGTTTAAATTGGTTGATTATTTCCATACATTTCACAGAAAAATCGATTCGAAGAAAATCACCTTACTATAGCTCAACCGATTCAGAGCTGTAAAAATCCAAAATATGCAATTGTGCTCAGATTGCGGTTCTTGATAACTCAAATGATAGGTCACGGGACCTGTAATTGCTATACCATACATTTCGTAGAAAATTCGATTCGAAGAAAATCACCTTACTATAGCTCAGCCGATTCGGAGCTGTAAAAATCCAAAATCTGCAATTGTGCTCCGATTGCGGTTATTGATACCTCAAATGATAGGTCTCGGGCCTTGTAATTGTTATGCAAAACCGCGTTTAAATTGGTTGATTATTTCCATACATTTCACAGAAAAATCGATTCGAAGAAAATCACCTTACTATAGCTCAACCGATTCAGAGCTGTAAAAATCCAAAATATGCAATTGTGCTCAGATTGCGGTTCTTGATACCTCAAATGATAGGTCACGGGACCTGTAATTGCTATACCATACATTTCGTAGAAAATTCGATTCGAAGAAATCACCTTACGATAGCTCAGCCGATTCAGAGCTGTAAAAATCCAAAATCTGCAATTGTGCTCCGATTGCGGTTATTGATACCTCAAATGATAGGTCTCGGGCCTTGTAATTGTTATGCAAAACCGCGTTTAAATTGGTTGATTATTTCCATACATTTCACAGAAAAATCAATTCGAAGAAAATCACCTTACTATAGCTCAACCGATTCAGAGCTGTAAAAATCCAAAATATGCAATTGTGCTCAGATTGCGGTTCTTGATACCTCAAATGATAGGTCACGGGACCTGTAATTGCTATACCATACATTTCGTAGAAAATTCGATTCGAAGAAATCACCTTACTATAGCTCAACCGATTCAGAGCTGTAAAAATCCAAAATATGCAATTGTGCTCAGATTGCGGTTCTTGATAACTCAAATGATAGGTCACGGGACCTGTAATTGCTATACCATACATTTCGTAGAAAATTCGATTCGAAGAAAATCACCTTACTATAGCTCAGCCGATTCGGAGCTGTAAAAATCCAAAATCTGCAATTGTGCTCCGATTGCGGTTATTGATACCTCAAATGATAGGTCTCGGGCCTTGTAATTGTTATGCAAAACCGCGTTTAAATTGGTTGATTATTTCCATACATTTCACAGAAAAATCGATTCGAAGAAAATCACCTTACTATAGCTCAACCGATTCAGAGCTGTAAAAATCCAAAATATGCAATTGTGCTC
This sequence comes from Tipula vernalis, assembly GCA_958295665.1. Lineage (NCBI taxonomy): Eukaryota > Metazoa > Arthropoda > Insecta > Diptera > Tipulidae > Tipula > Tipula vernalis. Next base: position 13,875,594 of record OY282560.1, read on the forward strand.
AGATTGCGGTTATTGATACCTCAAATGATAGGTCTCGGGCCTTGTAATTGTTATGCAAAACCGCGTTTAAATTGGTTGATTATTTCCATACATTTCACAGAAAAATCGATTCGAAGAAAATCACCTTACTATAGCTCAACCGATTCAGAGCTGTAAAAATCCAAAATATGCAATTGTGCTCCGATTGCGGTTATTGATACCTCAAATGATAGGTCTCGGGCCTTGTAATTGTTATGCAAAACCGCGTTTAAATTGGTTGATTATTTCCATACATTTCACAGAAAAATCGATTCGAAGAAAATCACCTTACTATAGCTCAACCGATTCAGAGCTGTAAAAATCCAAAATATGCAATTGTGCTCAGATTGCGGTTCTTGATAACTCAAATGATAGGTCACGGGACCTGTAATTGCTATACCATACATTTCGTAGAAAATTCGATTCGAAGAAATCACCTTACGATAGCTCAGCCGATTCAGAGCTGTAAAAATCCAAAATCTGCAATTGTGCTCCGATTGCGGTTATTGATACCTCAAATGATAGGTCTCGGGCCTTGTAATTGTTATGCAAAACCGCGTTTAAATTGGTTGATTATTTCCATACATTTCACAGAAAAATCGATTCGAAGAAAATCACCTTACTATAGCTCAACCGATTCAGAGCTGTAAAAATCCAAAATATGCAATTGTGCTCAGATTGCGGTTCTTGATAACTCAAATGATAGGTCACGGGACCTGTAATTGCTATACCATACATTTCGTAGAAAATTCGATTCGAAGAAAATCACCTTACTATAGCTCAACCGATTCAGAGCTGTAAAAATCCAAAATATGCAATTGTGCTCAGATTGCGGTTCTTGATACCTCAAATGATAGGTCACGGGACCTGTAATTGCTATACCATACATTTCGTAGAAAATTCGATTCGAAGAAAATCACCTTACTATAGCTCAACCGATTCAGAGCTGTAAAAATCCAAAATATGCAATTGTGCTCAGATTGCGGTTCTTGATACCTTAAATGATAGGTCACGGGACCTGTAATTACTATACCATACATTTCGTAGAAAATTCGATTCGAAGAAAATCACCTTACTATAGCTCAGCCGATTCAGAGCTGTAAAAATCCAAAATCTGCAATTGTGCTCCGATTGCGGTTATTGATACCTCAAATGATAGGTCTCGGGCTTTGTAATTGTTATGCAAAACCGCGTTTAAATTGGTTGATTATTTCCATACATTTCACAGAAAAATCTATTCGAAGAAATCACCTTACTATAGCTCAACCGATTCAGAGCTGTAAAAATCCAAAATATGCAATTGTGCTCAGATTGCGGTTCTTGATACCTCAAATGAAAGGTCACGGGACCTGTAATTGCTATACCATACATTTCGTAGAAAATTCGATTCGAAGAAAATCACCTTACTATAGCTCAGCCGATTCGGAACTGTAAAAATCCAAAATCTGCAATTGTGCTCCGATTGCGGTTATTGATACCTCAAATGATAGGTCACGGGACCTGTAATTGCTATACCATACATTTCGTAGAAAATTCGATTCGAAGAAATCACCTTACTATAGCTCAACCGATTCAGAGCTGTAAAAATCCAAAATATGCAATTGTGCTCAGATTGCGGTTCTTGATAACTCAAATGATAGGTCACGGGACCTGTAATTGCTATACCATACATTTCGTAGAAAATTCGATTCGAAGAAAATCACCTTACTATAGCTCAGCCGATTCGGAGCTGTAAAAATCCAAAATCTGCAATTGTGCTCAGATTGCGGTTCTTGATACCTCAAATGATAGGTCACGGGACCTGTAATTGCTATACCATACATTTCGTAGAAAATTCGATTCGAAGAAATCACCTTACTATAGCTCAACCGATTCAGAGCTGTAAAAATCCAAAATATGCAATTGTGCTCAGATTGCGGTTCTTGATAACTCAAATGATAGGTCACGGGACCTGTAATTGCTATACCATACATTTCGTAGAAAATTCGATTCGAAGAAAATCACCTTACTATAGCTCAGCCGATTCGGAGCTGTAAAAATCCAAAATCTGCAATTGTGCTCCGATTGCGGTTATTGATACCTCAAATGATAGGTCTCGGGCCTTGTAATTGTTATGCAAAACCGCGTTTAAATTGGTTGATTATTTCCATACATTTCACAGAAAAATCGATTCGAAGAAAATCACCTTACTATAGCTCAACCGATTCAGAGCTGTAAAAATCCAAAATATGCAATTGTGCTCAGATTGCGGTTATTGATACCTCAAATGATAGGTCTCGGGCCTTGTAATTGTTATGCAAAACCGCGTTTAAATTGGTTGATTATTTCCATACATTTCACAGAAAAATCGATTCGAAGAAAATCACCTTACTATAGCTCAACCGATTCAGAGCTGTAAAAATCCAAAATATGCAATTGTGCTCCGATTGCGGTTATTGATACCTCAAATGATAGGTCTCGGGCCTTGTAATTGTTATGCAAAACCGCGTTTAAATTGGTTGATTATTTCCATACATTTCACAGAAAAATCGATTCGAAGAAAATCACCTTACTATAGCTCAACCGATTCAGAGCTGTAAAAATCCAAAATATGCAATTGTGCTCAGATTGCGGTTCTTGATACCTCAAATGATAGGTCACGGGACCTGTAATTGCTATACCATACATTTCGTAGAAAATTCGATTCGAAGAAATCACCTTACTATAGCTCAACCGATTCAGAGCTGTAAAAATCCAAAATATGCAATTGTGCTCAGATTGCGGTTCTTGATAACTCAAATGATAGGTCACGGGACCTGTAATTGCTATACCATACATTTCGTAGAAAATTCGATTCGAAGAAAATCACCTTACTATAGCTCAGCCGATTCGGAGCTGTAAAAATCCAAAATCTGCAATTGTGCTCCGATTGCGGTTATTGATACCTCAAATGATAGGTCTCGGGCCTTGTAATTGTTATGCAAAACCGCGTTTAAATTGGTTGATTATTTCCATACATTTCACAGAAAAATCGATTCGAAGAAAATCACCTTACTATAGCTCAACCGATTCAGAGCTGTAAAAATCCAAAATATGCAATTGTGCTCAGATTGCGGTTATTGATACCTCAAATGATAGGTCTCGGGCCTTGTAATTGTTATGCAAAACCGCGTTTAAATTGGTTGATTATTTCCATACATTTCACAGAAAAATCGATTCGAAGAAAATCACCTTACTATAGCTCAACCGATTCAGAGCTGTAAAAATCCAAAATATGCAATTGTGCTCCGATTGCGGTTATTGATACCTCAAATGATAGGTCTCGGGCCTTGTAATTGTTATGCAAAACCGCGTTTAAATTGGTTGATTATTTCCATACATTTCACAGAAAAATCGATTCGAAGAAAATCACCTTACTATAGCTCAACCGATTCAGAGCTGTAAAAATCCAAAATATGCAATTGTGCTCAGATTGCGGTTCTTGATAACTCAAATGATAGGTCACGGGACCTGTAATTGCTATACCATACATTTCGTAGAAAATTCGATTCGAAGAAATCACCTTACGATAGCTCAGCCGATTCAGAGCTGTAAAAATCCAAAATCTGCAATTGTGCTCCGATTGCGGTTATTGATACCTCAAATGATAGGTCTCGGGCCTTGTAATTGTTATGCAAAACCGCGTTTAAATTGGTTGATTATTTCCATACATTTCACAGAAAAATCGATTCGAAGAAAATCACCTTACTATAGCTCAACCGATTCAGAGCTGTAAAAATCCAAAATATGCAATTGTGCTCAGATTGCGGTTCTTGATAACTCAAATGATAGGTCACGGGACCTGTAATTGCTATACCATACATTTCGTAGAAAATTCGATTCGAAGAAAATCACCTTACTATAGCTCAACCGATTCAGAGCTGTAAAAATCCAAAATATGCAATTGTGCTCAGATTGCGGTTCTTGATACCTCAAATGATAGGTCACGGGACCTGTAATTGCTATACCATACATTTCGTAGAAAATTCGATTCGAAGAAAATCACCTTACTATAGCTCAGCCGATTCAGAGCTGTAAAAATCCAAAATCTGCAATTGTGCTCCGATTGCGGTTATTGATACCTCAAATGATAGGTCTCGGGCCTTGTAATTGTTATGCAAAACCGCGTTTAAATTGGTTGATTATTTCCATACATTTCACAGAAAAATCGATTCGAAGAAATCACCTTACTATAGCTCAACCGATTCAGAGCTGTAAAAATCCAAAATCTGCAATTGTGCTCCGATTGCGGTTCTTGATACCTCAAATGATAGGTCACGGGACCTGTAATTGCTATACCATACATTTCGTAGAAAATTCGATTCGAAGAAAATCACCTTACTATAGCTCAACCGATTCAGAGCTGTAAAAATCCAAAATATGCAATTGTGCTCCGATTGCGGTTCTTGATACCTCAAATGATAGGTCTCGGGCTTTGTAATTGTTATGCAAAACCGCGTTTAAATTGGTTGATTATTTCCATACATTTCACAGAAAAATCTATTCGAAGAAATCACCTTACTATAGCTCAACCGATTCAGAGCTGTAAAAATCCAAAATATGCAATTGTGCTCAGATTGCGGTTCTTGATACCTCAAATGATAGGTCACGGGACCTGTAATTGCTATACCATACATTTCGTAGAAAATTCGATTCGAAGAAAATCACCTTACTATAGCTCAGCCGATTCAGAGCTGTAAAAATCCAAAATCTGCAATTGTGCTCCGATTGCGGTTCTTGATACCTCAAATGATAGGTCTCGGGCTGTGTAATTGTTATGCAAAACCGCGTTTAAATTGGTTGATTATTTCCATACATTTCACAGAAAAATCTATTCGAAGAAATCACCTTACTATAGCTCAACCGATTCAGAGCTGTAAAAATCCAAAATATGCAATTGTGCTCAGATTGCGGTTCTTGATACCTCAAATGATAGGTCACGGGACCTGTAATTGCTATACCATACATTTCGTAGAAAATTCGATTCGAAGAAAATCACCTTACTATAGCTCAGCCGATTCAGAGCTGTAAAAATCCAAAATCTGCAATTGTGCTCCGATTGCGGTTCTTGATACCTCAAATGATAGGTCTCGGGCTTTGTAATTGTTATGCAAAACCGCGTTTAAATTGGTTGATTATTTCCATACATTTCACAGAAAAATCTATTCGAAGAAATCACCTTACTATAGCTCAACCGATTCAGAGCTGTAAAAATCCAAAATATGCAATTGTGCTCAGATTGCGGTTCTTGATACCTCAAATGATAGGTCACGGGACCTGTAATTGCTATACCATACATTTCGTAGAAAATTCGATTCGAAGAAATCACCTTACGATAGCTCAGCCGATTCAGAGCTGTAAAAATCCAAAATCTGCAATTGTGCTCCGATTGCGGTTATTGATACCTCAAATGATAGGTCTCGGGCCTTGTAATTGTTATGCAAAACCGCGTTTAAATTGGTTGATTATTTCCATACATTTCACAGAAAAATCGATTCGAAGAAAATCACCTTACTATAGCTCAACCGATTCAGAGCTGTAAAAATCCAAAATCTGCAATTGTGCTCCGATTGCGGTTATTGATACCTCAAATGATAGGTCTCGGGCCTTGTAATTGTTATGCAAAACCGCGTTTAAATTGGTTGATTATTTCCAAACATTTCACAGAAAAATCGATTCGAAGAAAATCACCTTACTATAGCTCAACCGATTCAGAGCTGTAAACATCCAAAATATGCAATTGTGCTCAGATTGCGGTTCTTGATACCTCAAATGATAGGTCACGGGACCTGTAATTGCTATACCATACATTTCGTAGAAAATTCGATTCGAAGAAATCACCTTACGATAGCTCAGCCGATTCAGAGCTGTAAAAATCCAAAATCTGCAATTGTGCTCCGATTGCGGTTATTGATACCTCAAATGATAGGTCTCGGGCCTTGTAATTGTTATGCAAAACCGCGTTTAAATTGGTTGATTATTTCCATACATTTCACAGAAAAATCGATTCGAAGAAAATCACCTTACTATAGCTCAACCGATTCAGAGCTGTAAAAATCCAAAATATGCAATTGTGCTCAGATTGCGGTTCTTGATACCTCAAATGATAGGTCACGGGACCTGTAATTGCTATACCATACATTTCGTAGAAAATTCGATTCGAAGAAAATCACCTTACTATAGCTCAGCCGATTCAGAGCTGTAAAAATCCAAAATCTGCAATTGTGCTCCGATTGCGGTTCTTGATACCTCAAATGATAGGTCTCGGGCTTTGTAATTGTTATGCAAAACCGCGTTTAAATTGGTTGATTATTTCCATACATTTCACAGAAAAATCGATTCGAAGAAAATCACCTTACTATAGCTCAACCGATTCAGAGCTGTAAAAATCCAAAATATGCAATTGTGCTCAGATTGCGGTTCTTGATACCTCAAATGATAGGTCACGGGACCTGTAATTGCTATACCATACATTTAGTAGAAAATTCGATTCGAAGAAAATCACCTTACTATAGCTCAGCCGATTCAGAGCTGTAAAAATCCAAAATATGCAATTGTGCTCAGATTGCGGTTCTTGATACCTCAAATGATAGGTCACGGGACCTGTAATTGCTATACTATACATTTCGTAGAAAATTCGATTCGAAGAAAATCACCTTACTATAGCTCAGCCGATTCAGAGCTGTAAAAATCCAAAATCTGCAATTGTGCTCCGATTGCGGTTATTGATACCTCAAATGATAGGTCTCGGGCCTTGTAATTGTTATGCAAAACCGCGTTTAAATTGGTTGATTATTTCCATACATTTCACAGAAAATTCGATTCGAAGAAAATCACCTAACTATAGCTCAGCCGATTCAGAGCTGTAAAAATCCAAAATATTCAATTGTGCTCAGATTGCGGTTCTTGATACCTCAAATGATAGGTCACGGGACCTGTAATTACTATACCATACATTTCGTAGAAAATTCGATTCGAAGAAAATCACCTTACTATAGCTCAGCCGATTCAGAGCTGTAAAAATTCAAAATCTGCAATTGTGCTCCGATTGCGGTTCTTGATACCTCAAATGATAGGTCTCGGGCCTTGTAATTGTTATGCAAAACCGCGTTTAAATTGGTTGATTATTTCCATACATTTCACAGAAAATTCGATTCGAAGAAAATCACCTTACTATAGCTCAGCCGATTCAGAGCTGTAAAAATCCAAAATATGCAATTGTGCTCAGATTGCGGTTCTTGATACCTCAAATGATAGGTCACGGGACCTGTAATTGCTATACTATACATTTCGTAGAAAATTCGATTCGAAGAAAATCACCTTACTATAGCTCAGCCGATTCAGAGCTGTAAAAATCCAAAATCTGCAATTGTGCTCCGATTGCGGTTCTTGATACCTCAAATGATAGGTCTCGGGCCTTGTAATTGTTATGCAAAACCGCGTTTAAATTGGTTGATTATTTCCATACATTTCACAGAAAATTCGATTCGAAGAAAATCACCTTACTATAGCTCAGCCGATTCAGAGCTGTAAAAATCCAAAATCTGCAATTGTGCTCCGATTGCGGTTATTGATACCTCAAATGATAGGTCTCGGGCCTTGTAATTGTTATGCAAAACCGCGTTTAAATTGGTTGATTATTTCCATACATTTCACAGAAAATTCGATTCGAAGAAAATCACCTTACTATAGCTCAGCCGATTCAGAGCTGTAAAAATTCAAAATCTGCAATTGTGCTCCGATTGCGGTTCTTGATACCTCAAATGATAGGTCTCGGGCCTTGTAATTGTTATGCAAAACCGCGTTTAAATTGGTTGATTATTTCCATACATTTCACAGAAAATTCGATTCGAAGAAAATCACCTTACTATAGCTCAGCCGATTCAGAGCTGTAAAAATCCAAAATCTGCAATTGTGCTCCGATTGCGGTTCTTGATACCTCAAATGATAGGTCTCGGGCCTTGTAATTGTTATGCAAAACCGCGTTTAAATTGGTTGATTATTTCCATACATTTCACAGAAAATTCGATTCGAAGAAAATCACCTTACTATAGCTCAGCCGATTCAGAGCTGTAAAAATTCAAAATCTGCAATTGTGCTCCGATTGCGGTTCTTGATACCTCAAATGATAGGTCTCGGGCCTTGTAATTGTTATGCAAAACCGCGTTTAAATTGGTTGATTATTTCCATACATTTCACAGAAAATTCGATTCGAAGAAAATCACCTTACTATAGCTCAGCCGATTCAGAGCTGTAAAAATTCAAAATCTGCAATTGTGCTCCGATTGCGGTTCTTGATACCTCAAATGATAGGTCTCGGGCTTTGTAATTGTTATGCAAAACCGCGTTTAAATTGGTTGATTATTTCCATACATTTCACAGAAAATTCGATTCGAAGAAAATCACCTTACTATAGCTCAGCCGATTCAGAGCTCTAAAAATCCAAAATCTGCAATTGTGCTCCGATTGCGGTTATTGATACCTCAAATGATAGGTCTCGGGCCTTGTAATTGTTATGCAAAACCGCGTTTAAATTGGTTGATTATTTCCATACATTTCACAGAAAATTCGATTCGAAGAAAATCACCTTACTATAGCTCAGCCGATTCAGAGCTGTAAAAATCCAAAATCTGCAATTGTGCTCCGATTGCGGTTATTGATACCTCAAATGATAGGTCTCGGGCCTTGTAATTGTTATGCAAAACCGCGTTTAAATTGGTTGATTATTTCCATACATTTCACAGAAAATTCGATTCGAAGAAAATCACCTTACTATAGCTCAGCCGATTCAGAGCTGTAAAAATCCAAAATCTGCAATTGTGCTCCGATTGCGGTTATTGATACCTCAAATGATAGGTCTCGGGCCTTGTAATTGTTATGCAAAACCGCGTTTAAATTGGTTGATTATTTCCATACATTTCACAGAAAATTCGATTCGAAGAAAATCACCTTACTATAGCTCAGCCGATTCAGAGCTGTAAAAATTCAAAATCTGCAATTGTGCTCCGATTGCGGTTCTTGATACCTCAAATGATAGGTCTCGGGCCTTGTAATTGTTATGCAAAACCGCGTTTAAATTGGTTGATTATTTCCATACATTTCACAGAAAATTCGATTCGAAGAAAATCACCTTACTATAGCTCAGCCGATTCAGAGCTGTAAAAATTCAAAATCTGCAATTGTGCTCCGATTGCGGTTCTTGATACCTCAAATGATAGGTCTCGGGCTTTGTAATTGTTATGCAAAACCGCGTTTAAATTGGTTGATTATTTCCATACATTTCACAGAAAATTCGATTCGAAGAAAATCACCTTACTATAGCTCAGCCGATTCAGAGCTGTAAAAATCCAAAATATTCAATTGTGCTCAGATTGCGGTTCTTGATACCTCAAATGATAGGTCACGGGACCTGTAATTACTATACCATACATTTCGTAGAAAATTCGATTCGAAGAAAATCACCTTACTATAGCTCAGCCGATTCAGAGCTGTAAAAATTCAAAATCTGCAATTGTGCTCCGATTGCGGTTCTTGATACCTCAAATGATAGGTCTCGGGCCTTGTAATTGTTATGCAAAACCGCGTTTAAATTGGTTGATTATTTCCATACATTTCACAGAAAATTCGATTCGAAGAAAATCACCTTACTATAGCTCAGCCGATTCAGAGCTGTAAAAATTCAAAATCTGCAATTGTGCTCCGATTGCGGTTCTTGATACCTCAAATGATAGGTCTCGGGCCTTGTAATTGTTATGCAAAACCGCGTTTAAATTGGTTGATTATTTCCATACATTTCACAGAAAATTCGATTCGAAGAAAATCACCTTACTATAGCTCAGCCGATTCAGAGCTGTAAAAATTCAAAATCTGCAATTGTGCTCCGATTGCGGTTCTTGATACCTCAAATGATAGGTCTCGGGCCTTGTAATTGTTATGCAAAACCGCGTTTAAATTGGTTGATTATTTCCATACATTTCACAGAAAATTCGATTCGAAGAAAATCACCTTACTATAGCTCAACCGATTCAGAGCTGTAAAAATCCAAAATATGCAATTGTGCTCAGATTGCGGTTCTTGATACCTCAAATGATAGGTCACGGGACCTGTAATTACTATACCATACATTTCGTAGAAAATTCGATTCGAAGAAAATCACCTTACTATAGCTCAGCCGATTCAGAGCTGTAAAAATTCAAAATCTGCAATTGTGCTCCGATTGCGGTTCTTGATACCTCAAATGATAGGTCTCGGGCCTTGTAATTGTTATGCAAAACCGCGTTTAAATTGGTTGATTATTTCCATACATTTCACAGAAAATTCGATTCGAAGAAAATCACCTTACTATAGCTCAGCCGATTCAGAGCTGTAAAAATCCAAAATCTGCAATTGTGCTCCGATTGCGGTTATTGATACCTCAAATGATAGGTCTCGGGCCTTGTAATTGTTATGCAAAACCGCGTTTAAATTGGTTGATTATTTCCATACATTTCACAGAAAATTCGATTCGAAGAAAATCACCTTACTATAGCTCAGCCGATTCAGAGCTGTAAAAATTCAAAATCTGCAATTGTGCTCCGATTGCGGTTCTTGATACCTCAAATGATAGGTCTCGGGCCTTGTAATTGTTATGCAAAACCGCGTTTAAATTGGTTGATTATTTCCATACATTTCACAGAAAATTCGATTCGAAGAAAATCACCTTACTATAGCTCAGCCGATTCAGAGCTGTAAAAATTCAAAATCTGCAATTGTGCTCCGATTGCGGTTCTTGATACCTCAAATGATAGGTCTCGGGCTTTGTAATTGTTATGCAAAACCGCGTTTAAATTGGTTGATTATTTCCATACATTTCACAGAAAATTCGATTCGAAGAAAATCACCTTACTATAGCTCAGCCGATTCAGAGCTGTAAAAATCCAAAATATTCAATTGTGCTCAGATTGCGGTTCTTGATACCTCAAATGATAGGTCACGGGACCTGTAATTACTATACCATACATTTCGTAGAAAATTCGATTCGAAGAAAATCACCTTACTATAGCTCAGCCGATTCAGAGCTGTAAAAATTCAAAATCTGCAATTGTGCTCCGATTGCGGTTCTTGATACCTCAAATGATAGGTCTCGGGCCTTGTAATTGTTATGCAAAACCGCGTTTAAATTGGTTGATTATTTCCATACATTTCACAGAAAATTCGATTCGAAGAAAATCACCTTACTATAGCTCAGCCGATTCAGAGCTGTAAAAATTCAAAATCTGCAATTGTGCTCCGATTGCGGTTCTTGATACCTCAAATGATAGGTCTCGGGCCTTGTAATTGTTATGCAAAACCGCGTTTAAATTGGTTGATTATTTCCATACATTTCACAGAAAATTCGATTCGAAGAAAATCACCTTACTATAGCTCAGCCGATTCAGAGCTGTAAAAATTCAAAATCTGCAATTGTGCTCCGATTGCGGTTCTTGATACCTCAAATGATAGGTCTCGGGCCTTGTAATTGTTATGCAAAACCGCGTTTAAATTGGTTGATTATTTCCATACATTTCACAGAAAATTCGATTCGAAGAAAATCACCTTACTATAGCTCAACCGATTCAGAGCTGTAAAAATCCAAAATATGCAATTGTGCTCAGATTGCGGTTCTTGATACCTCAAATGATAGGTCACGGGACCTGTAATTACTATACCATACATTTCGTAGAAAATTCGATTCGAAGAAAATCACCTTACTATAGCTCAGCCGATTCAGAGCTGTAAAAATTCAAAATCTGCAATTGTGCTCCGATTGCGGTTCTTGATACCTCAAATGATAGGTCTCGGGCCTTGTAATTGTTATGCAAAACCGCGTTTAAATTGGTTGATTATTTCCATACATTTCACAGAAAATTCGATTCGAAGAAAATCACCTTACTATAGCTCAGCCGATTCAGAGCTGTAAAAATTCAAAATCTGCAATTGTGCTCCGATTGCGGTTCTTGATACCTCAAATGATAGGTCTCGGGCTTTGTAATTGTTATGCAAAACCGCGTTTAAATTGGTTGATTATTTCCATACATTTCACAGAAAATTCGATTCGAAGAAAATCACCTTACTATAGCTCAGCCGATTCAGAGCTCTAAAAATCCAAAATCTGCAATTGTGCTCCGATTGCGGTTATTGATACCTCAAATGATAGGTCTCGGGCCTTGTAATTGTTATGCAAAACCGCGTTTAAATTGGTTGATTATTTCCATACATTTCGTAGAAAATTCGATTCGAAGAAAATCACCTTACTATAGCTCAGCCGATTCAGAGCTGTAAAAATTCAAAATCTGCAATTGTGCTCCGATTGCGGTTCTTGATACCTCAAATGATAGGTCTCGGGCCTTGTAATTGTTATGCAAAACCGCGTTTAAATTGGTTGATTATTTCCATACATTTCACAGAAAATTCGATTCGAAGAAAATCACCTACTATAGCTCAGCCGATTCAGAGCTGTAAAAATCCAAAATATGCAATTGTGCTCAGATTGCGGTTCTTGATACCTCAAATGATAGGTCACGGGACCTGTAATTGCTATACTATACATTTCGTAGAAAATTCGATTCGAAGAAAATCACCTTACTATAGCTCAGCCGATTCAGAGCTGTAAAAATCCAAAATCTGCAATTGTGCTCCGATTGCGGTTCTTGATACCTCAAATGATAGGTCTCGGGCCTTGTAATTGTTATGCAAAACCGCGTTTAAATTGGTTGATTATTTCCATACATTTCACAGAAAATTCGATTCGAAGAAAATCACCTTACTATAGCTCAGCCGATTCAGAGCTCTAAAAATCCAAAATCTGCAATTGTGCTCCGATTGCGGTTCTTGATACCTCAAATGATAGGTCACGGGACCTGTAATTACTATACCATACATTTCGTAGAAAATTCGATTCGAAGAAAATCACCTTACTATAGCTCAGCCGATTCAGAGCTGTAAAAATTCAAAATCTGCAATTGTGCTCCGATTGCGGTTCTTGATACCTCAAATGATAGGTCTCGGGCCTTGTAATTGTTATGCAAAACCGCGTTTAAATTGGTTGATTATTTCCATACATTTCACAGAAAATTCGATTCGAAGAAAATCACCTTACTATAGCTCAGCCGATTCAGAGCTGTAAAAATCCAAAATCTGCAATTGTGCTCCGATTGCGGTTATTGATACCTCAAATGATAGGTCTCGGGCCTTGTAATTGTTATGCAAAACCGCGTTTAAATTGGTTGATTATTTCCATACATTTCACAGAAAATTCGATTCGAAGAAAATCACCTTACTATAGCTCAACCGATTCAGAGCGGTAAAAATTCAAAATCTGCAATTGTGCTCCGATTGCGGTTCTTGATACCTCAAATGATAGGTCTCGGGCCTTTTAATTGTTATGCAAAACCGCGTTTAAATTGGTTGATTATTTCCATACATTTCACAGAAAATTCGATTCGAAGAAAATCACCTTATTATAGCTCAGCCGATTCAGAGCTGTAAAAATCCAAAATATTCAATTGTGCTCAGATTGCGGTTCTTGATACCTCAAATGATAGGTCACGGGACCTGTAATTACTATACCATACATTTCGTAGAAAATTCGATTCGAAGAAAATCACCTTACTATAGCTCAGCCGATTCAGAGCTGTAAAAATTCAAAATCTGCAATTGTGCTCCGATTGCGGTTCTTGATACCTCAAATGATAGGTCTCGGGCCTTGTAATTGTTATGCAAAACCGCGTTTAAATTGGTTGATTATTTCCATACATTTCACAGAAAATTCGATTCGAAGAAAATCACCTTACTATAGCTCAGCCGATTCAGAGCTGTAAAAATCCAAAATATTCAATTGTGCTCAGATTGCGGTTCTTGATACCTCAAATGATAGGTCACGGGACCTGTAATTACTATACCATACATTTCGTAGAAAATTCGATTCGAAGAAAATCACCTTACTATAGCTCAGCCGATTCAGAGCTGTAAAAATTCAAAATCTGCAATTGTGCTCCGATTGCGGTTCTTGATACCTCAAATGATAGGTCTCGGGCCTTGTAATTGTTATGCAAAACCGCGTTTAAATTGGTTGATTATTTCCATACATTTCACAGAAAAATCGATTCGAAGAAAATCACCTTACTATAGCTCAGCCGATTCAGAGCTGTAAAAATCCAAAATCTGCAATTGTGCTCCGATTGCGGTTCTTGATACCTCAAATGATAGGTCTCGGGCCTTGTAATTGTTATGCAAAACCGCGTTTAAATTGGTTGATTATTTCCATACATTTCACAGAAAATTCGATTCGAAGAAAATCACCTTACTATAGCTCAACCGATTCAGAGCTGTAAAAATCCAAAATATGCAATTGTGCTCAGATTGCGGTTCTTGATACCTCAAATGATAGGTCACGGGACCTGTAATTACTATACCATACATTTCGTAGAAAATTCGATTCGAAGAAAATCACCTTACTATAGCTCAGCCGATTCAGAGCTGTAAAAATTCAAAATCTGCAATTGTGCTCCGATTGCGGTTCTTGATACCTCAAATGATAGGTCTCGGGCCTTGTAATTGTTATGCAAAACCGCGTTTAAATTGGTTGATTATTTCCATACATTTCACAGAAAAATCTATTCGAAGAAAATCACCTTAAAATAGCTCAACCGATTCAGAGCTGTAAAAATCCAAAATCTGCAATTGTGCTCAGATTGCGGTTCTTGATACCTCAAATGATAGGTCACGGGACCTGTAATTGCTATACCATACATTTCGTAGAAAATTCGATTCGAAGAAAATCACCTTACTATAGCTCAGCCGATTCAGAGCTGTAAAAATCCAAAATCTGCAATTGTGCTCCGATTGCGGTTATTGATACGTCAAATGATAGGTCTCGGGCCTTGTAATTGTTATGCAAAACCGCGTTTAAATTGGTTGATTATTTCCATACATTTCACAGAAAAATTTATTCGAAGAAAATCACCTTAAAATAGCTCAACCGATTCAGAGCTGTAAAAATCCAAAATCTGCAATTGTGCTCAGATTGCGGTTCTTGATACCTCAAATGATAGGTCACGGGACCTGTAATTGCTATACCATACATTTCGTAGAAAATTCGATTCGAAGAAAATCACCTTACTATAGCTCAGCCGATTCAGAGCTGTAAAAATCCAAAATCTGCAATTGTGCTCCGATTGCGGTTCTTGATACCTCAAATGATAGGTCTCGGGCCTTGTAATTGTTATGCAAAACCGCGTTTAAATTAGTTGATTATTTCCATACATTTCACAGAAAAATCTATTCGAAGAAAATCACCTTAAAATAGCTCAACCGATTCAGAGCTGTAAAAATCCAAAATCTGCAATTGTGCTCAGATTGCGGTTCTTGATACCTCAAATGATAGGTCACGGGACCTGTAATTGCTATACCATACATTTCGTAGAAAATTCGATTCGAAGAAAATCACCTTACTATAGCTCAGCCGATTCAGAGCTGTAAAAATCCAAAATCTGCAATTGTGCTCCGATTGCGGTTCTTGATACCTCAAATGATAGGTCTCGGGCCTTGTAATTGTTATGCAAAACCGCGTTTAAATTGGTTGATTATTTCCATACATTTCACAGAAAAATCGATTCGAAGAAAATCACCTTACTATAGCTCAACCGATTCAGAGCTGTAAAAATCCAAAATATGCAATTGTGCTCAGATTGCGGTTCTTGATACCTCAAATGATAGGTCACGGGACCTGTAATTGCTATACCATACATTTCGTAGAAAATTCGATTCGAAGAAAATCACCTTACTATAGCTCAGCCGATTCAGAGCTGTAAAAATCCAAAATCTGCAATTGTGCTCCGATTGCGGTTATTGATACGTCAAATGATAGGTCTCGGGCCTTGTAATTGTTATGCAAAACCGCGTTTAAATTGGTTGATTATTTCCATACATTTCACAGAAAAATCTATTCGAAGAAAATCACCTTAAAATAGCTCAACCGATTCAGAGCTGTAAAAATCCAAAATCTGCAATTGTGCTCAGATTGCGGTTCTTGATACCTCAAATGATAGGTCACGGGACCTGTAATTGCTATACCATACATTTCGTAGAAAATTCGATTCGAAGAAAATCACCTTACTATAGCTCAGCCGATTCAGAGCTGTAAAAATCCAAAATCTGCAATTGTGCTCCGATTGCGGTTCTTGATACCTCAAATGATAGGTCTCGGGCCTTGTAATTGTTATGCAAAACCGCGTTTAAATTGGTTGATTATTTCCATACATTTCACAGAAAAATCTATTCGAAGAAAATCACCTTAATATAGCTCAACCGATTCAGAGCTGTAAAAATCCAAAATCTGCAATTGTGCTCAGATTGCGGTTCTTGATACCTCAAATGATAGGTCACGGGACCTGTAATTGCTATACCATACATTTCGTAGAAAATTCGATTCGAAGAAAATCACCTTACTATAGCTCAGCCGATTCAGAGCTGTAAAAATCCAAAATATGCAATTGTGCTCAGATTGCGGTTCTTGATACCTCAAATGATAGGTCACGGGACCTGTAATTGCTATACTATACATTTCGTAGAAAATTCGATTCGAAGAAAATCACCTTACTATAGCTCAGCCGATTCAGAGCTGTAAAAATCCAAAATCTGCAATTGTGCTCCGATTGCGGTTATTGATACCTCAAATGATAGGTCTCGGGCCTTGTAATTGTTATGCAAAACCGCGTTTAAATTGGTTGATTATTTCCATACATTTCACAGAAAAATCGATTCGAAGAAAATCACCTTAATATAGCTCAACCGATTCAGAGCTGTAAAAATCCAAAATCTGCAATTGTGCTCAGATTGCGGTTCTTGATACCTCAAATGATAGGTCACGGGACCTGTAATTGCTATACCATACATTTCGTAGAAAATTCGATTCGAAGAAAATCACCTTACTATAGCTCAGCCGATTCAGAGCTGTAAAAATCCAAAATCTGCAATTGTGCTCCGATTGCGGTTATTGATACCTCAAATGATAGGTCTCGGGCCTTGTAATTGTTATGCAAAACCGCGTTTAAATTGGTTGATTATTTCCATACATTTCACAGAAAAATCGATTCGAAGAAAATCACCTTAATATAGCTCAACCGATTCAGAGCTGTAAAAATCCAAAATCAGCAATTGTGCTCAGATTGCGGTTCTTGATACCTCAAATGATAGGTCACGGGACCTGTAATTGCTATACTATACATTTCGTAGAAAATTCGATTCGAAGAAAATCACCTTACTATAGCTCAGCCGATTCAGAGCTGTAAAAATCCAAAATCTGCAATTGTGCTCCGATTGCGGTTCTTGATACCTCAAATGATAGGTCTCGGGCCTTGTAATTGTTATGCAAAACCGCGTTTAAATTGGTTGATTATTTCCATACATTTCACAGAAAAATCGATTCGAAGAAAATCACCTTAATATAGCTCAACCGATTCAGAGCTGTAAAAATCCAAAATCTGCAATTGTGCTCAGATTGCGGTTCTTGATACCTCAAATGATAGGTCACGGGACCTGTAATTGCTATACCATACATTTCGTAGAAAATTCGATTCGAAGAAAATCACCTTACTATAGCTCAGCCGATTCAGAGCTGTAAAAATCCAAAATCTGCAATTGTGCTCCGATTGCGGTTCTTGATACCTCAAATGATAGGTCTCGGGCCTTGTAATTGTTATGCAAAACCGCGTTTAAATTGGTTGATTATTTCCATACATTTCACAGAAAAATCGATTCGAAGAAAATCACCTTACTATAGCTCAACCGATTCAGAGCTGTAAAAATCCAAAATATGCAATTGTGCTCAGATTGCGGTTCTTGATACCTCAAATGATAGGTCACGGGACCTGTAATTGCTATACCATACATTTCGTAGAAAATTCGATTCGAAGAAAATCACCTTACTATAGCTCAGCCGATTCAGAGCTGTAAAAATCCAAAATCTGCAATTGTGCTCCGATTGCGGTTCTTGATACCTCAAATGATAGGTCTCGGGCCTTGTAATTGTTATGCAAAACCGCGTTTAAATTGGTTGATTATTTCCATACATTTCACAGAAAAATCGATTCGAAGAAAATCACCTTACTATAGCTCAACCGATTCAGAGCTGTAAAAATCCAAAATATGCAATTGTGCTCAGATTGCGGTTCTTGATACCTCAAATGATAGGTCACGGGACCTGTAATTGCTATACCATACATTTCGTAGAAAATTCGATTCGAAGAAAATCACCTTACTATAGCTCAGCCGATTCAGAGCTGTAAAAATCCAAAATCTGCAATTGTGCTCCGATTGCGGTTATTGATACGTCAAATGATAGGTCTCGGGCCTTGTAATTGTTATGCAAAACCGCGTTTAAATTGGTTGATTATTTCCATACATTTCACAGAAAAATCTATTCGAAGAAAATCACCTTAAAATAGCTCAACCGATTCAGAGCTGTAAAAATCCAAAATATGCAATTGTGCTCAGATTGCGGTTCTTGATACCTCAAATGATAGGTCACGGGACCTGTAATTGCTATACTATACATTTCGTAGAAAATTCGATTCGAAGAAAATCACCTTACTATAGCTCAGCCGATTCAGAGCTGTAAAAATCCAAAATCTGCAATTGTGCTCCGATTGCGGTTATTGATACCTCAAATGATAGGTCTCGGGCCTTGTAATTGTTATGCAAAACCGCGTTTAAATTGGTTGATTATTTCCATACATTTCACAGAAAAATCGATTCGAAGAAAATCACCTTAATATAGCTCAACCGATTCAGAGCTGTAAAAATCCAAAATCTGCAATTGTGCTCAGATTGCGGTTCTTGATACCTCAAATGATAGGTCACGGGACCTGTAATTGCTATACCATACATTTCGTAGAAAATTCGATTCGAAGAAAATCACCTTACTATAGCTCAGCCGATTCAGAGCTGTAAAAATCCAAAATCTGCAATTGTGCTCCGATTGCGGTTATTGATACCTCAAATGATAGGTCTCGGGCCTTGTAATTGTTATGCAAAACCGCGTTTAAATTGGTTGATTATTTCCATACATTTCACAGAAAAATCGATTCGAAGAAAATCACCTTAATATAGCTCAACCGATTCAGAGCTGTAAAAATCCAAAATCAGCAATTGTGCTCAGATTGCGGTTCTTGATACCTCAAATGATAGGTCACGGGACCTGTAATTGCTATACTATACATTTCGTAGAAAATTCGATTCGAAGAAAATCACCTTACTATAGCTCAGCCGATTCAGAGCTGTAAAAATCCAAAATCTGCAATTGTGCTCCGATTGCGGTTCTTGATACCTCAAATGATAGGTCTCGGGCCTTGTAATTGTTATGCAAAACCGCGTTTAAATTGGTTGATTATTTCCATACATTTCACAGAAAAATCGATTCGAAGAAAATCACCTTAATATAGCTCAACCGATTCAGAGCTGTAAAAATCCAAAATCTGCAATTGTGCTCAGATTGCGGTTCTTGATACCTCAAATGATAGGTCACGGGACCTGTAATTGCTATACCATACATTTCGTAGAAAATTCGATTCGAAGAAAATCACCTTACTATAGCTCAGCCGATTCAGAGCTGTAAAAATCCAAAATCTGCAATTGTGCTCCGATTGCGGTTCTTGATACCTCAAATGATAGGTCTCGGGCCTTGTAATTGTTATGCAAAACCGCGTTTAAATTGGTTGATTATTTCCATACATTTCACAGAAAAATCGATTCGAAGAAAATCACCTTACTATAGCTCAACCGATTCAGAGCTGTAAAAATCCAAAATATGCAATTGTGCTCAGATTGCGGTTCTTGATACCTCAAATGATAGGTCACGGGACCTGTAATTGCTATACCATACATTTCGTAGAAAATTCGATTCGAAGAAAATCACCTTACTATAGCTCAGCCGATTCAGAGCTGTAAAAATCCAAAATCTGCAATTGTGCTCCGATTGCGGTTATTGATACGTCAAATGATAGGTCTCGGGCCTTGTAATTGTTATGCAAAACCGCGTTTAAATTGGTTGATTATTTCCATACATTTCACAGAAAAATCTATTCGAAGAAAATCACCTTAAAATAGCTCAACCGATTCAGAGCTGTAAAAATCCAAAATCTGCAATTGTGCTCAGATTGCGGTTCTTGATACCTCAAATGATAGGTCACGGGACCTGTAATTGCTATACCATACATTTCGTAGAAAATTCGATTCGAAGAAAATCACCTTACTATAGCTCAGCCGATTCAGAGCTGTAAAAATCCAAAATCTGCAATTGTGCTCCGATTGCGGTTCTTGATACCTCAAATGATAGGTCTCGGGCCTTGTAATTGTTATGCAAAACCGCGTTTAAATTGGTTGATTATTTCCATACATTTCACAGAAAAATCTATTCGAAGAAAATCACCTTAATATAGCTCAACCGATTCAGAGCTGTAAAAATCCAAAATCTGCAATTGTGCTCAGATTGCGGTTCTTGATACCTCAAATGATAGGTCACGGGACCTGTAATTGCTATACCATACATTTCGTAGAAAATTCGATTCGAAGAAAATCACCTTACTATAGCTCAGCCGATTCAGAGCTGTAAAAATCCAAAATATGCAATTGTGCTCAGATTGCGGTTCTTGATACCTCAAATGATAGGTCACGGGACCTGTAATTGCTATACTATACATTTCGTAGAAAATTCGATTCGAAGAAAATCACCTTACTATAGCTCAGCCGATTCAGAGCTGTAAAAATCCAAAATCTGCAATTGTGCTCCGATTGCGGTTATTGATACCTCAAATGATAGGTCTCGGGCCTTGTAATTGTTATGCAAAACCGCGTTTAAATTGGTTGATTATTTCCATACATTTCACAGAAAAATCGATTCGAAGAAAATCACCTTAATATAGCTCAACCGATTCAGAGCTGTAAAAATCCAAAATCTGCAATTGTGCTCAGATTGCGGTTCTTGATACCTCAAATGATAGGTCACGGGACCTGTAATTGCTATACCATACATTTCGTAGAAAATTCGATTCGAAGAAAATCACCTTACTATAGCTCAGCCGATTCAGAGCTGTAAAAATCCAAAATCTGCAATTGTGCTCCGATTGCGGTTATTGATACCTCAAATGATAGGTCTCGGGCCTTGTAATTGTTATGCAAAACCGCGTTTAAATTGGTTGATTATTTCCATACATTTCACAGAAAAATCGATTCGAAGAAAATCACCTTAATATAGCTCAACCGATTCAGAGCTGTAAAAATCCAAAATCAGCAATTGTGCTCAGATTGCGGTTCTTGATACCTCAAATGATAGGTCACGGGACCTGTAATTGCTATACTATACATTTCGTAGAAAATTCGATTCGAAGAAAATCACCTTACTATAGCTCAGCCGATTCAGAGCTGTAAAAATCCAAAATCTGCAATTGTGCTCCGATTGCGGTTCTTGATACCTCAAATGATAGGTCTCGGGCCTTGTAATTGTTATGCAAAACCGCGTTTAAATTGGTTGATTATTTCCATACATTTCACAGAAAAATCGATTCGAAGAAAATCACCTTAATATAGCTCAACCGATTCAGAGCTGTAAAAATCCAAAATCTGCAATTGTGCTCAGATTGCGGTTCTTGATACCTCAAATGATAGGTCACGGGACCTGTAATTGCTATACCATACATTTCGTAGAAAATTCGATTCGAAGAAAATCACCTTACTATAGCTCAGCCGATTCAGAGCTGTAAAAATCCAAAATCTGCAATTGTGCTCCGATTGCGGTTCTTGATACCTCAAATGATAGGTCTCGGGCCTTGTAATTGTTATGCAAAACCGCGTTTAAATTGGTTGATTATTTCCATACATTTCACAGAAAAATCGATTCGAAGAAAATCACCTTAATATAGCTCAACCGATTCAGAGCTGTAAAAATCCAAAATCTGCAATTGTGCTCAGATTGCGGTTCTTGATACCTCAAATGATAGGTCACGGGACCTGAAATTGCTATACCATACATTTCGTAGAAAATTCGATTCGAAGAAATCACCTTACTATAGCTCAGCCGATTCAGAGCTGTAAAAATCCAAAATCTGCAATTGTGCTCCGATTGCGGTTATTGATACCTCAAATGATAGGTCACGGGACCTGTAATTGCTATACTATACATTTCGTAGAAAATTCGATTCGAAGAAAATCACCTTACTATAGCTCAGCCGATTCAGAGCTGTAAAAATCCAAAATCTGCAATTGTGCTCCGATTGCGGTTATTGATACCTCAAATGATAGGTCTCGGGCCTTGTAATTGTTATGCAAAACCGCGTTTAAATTGGTTGATTATTTCCATACATTTCACAGAAAAACCTATTCGAAGAAAATCACCTTAAAATAGCTCAACCGATTCAGAGCTGTAAAAATCCAAAATCTGCAATTGTGCTCAGATTGCGGTTCTTGATACCTCAAATGATAGGTCACGGGACCTGTAATTGCTATACCATACATTTCGTAGAAAATTCGATTCGAAAAAAATCACCTTACTATAGCTCAGCCGATTCAGAGCTGTAAAAATCCAAAATCTGCAATTGTGCTCCGATTGCGGTTCTTGATACCTCAAATGATAGGTCTCGGGCCTTGTAATTGTTATGCAAAACCGCGTTTAAATTGGTTGATTATTTCCATACATTTCGTAGAAAAATCGATTCGAAGAAATCACCTTACTATAGCTCAACCGATTCAGAGCTGTAAAAATCCAAAATCTGCAATTGTGCTCAGATTGCGGTTCTTGATACCTCAAATGATAGGTCTCGGGCCTTGTAATTGTTATGCAAAACCGCGTTTAAATTGGTTGATTATTTCCATACATTTCACAGAAAAATCGATTCGAAGAAAATCACCTTAATATAGCTCAACCGATTCAGAGCTGTAAAAATCCAAAATCAGCAATTGTGCTCAGATTGCGGTTCTTGATACCTCAAATGATAGGTCACGGGACCTGTAATTGCTATACTATACATTTCGTAGAAAATTCGATTCGAAGAAAATCACCTTACTATAGCTCAGCCGATTCAGAGCTGTAAAAATCCAAAATCTGCAATTGTGCTCCGATTGCGGTTCTTGATACCTCAAATGATAGGTCTCGGGCCTTGTAATTGTTATGCAAAACCGCGTTTAAATTGGTTGATTATTTCCATACATTTCACAGAAAAATCGATTCGAAGAAAATCACCTTACTATAGCTCAACCGATTCAGAGCTGTAAAAATCCAAAATATGCAATTGTGCTCAGATTGCGGTTCTTGATACCTCAAATGATAGGTCACGGGACCTGTAATTGCTATACTATACATTTCGTAGAAAATTCGATTCGAAGAAAATCACCTTACTATAGCTCAGCCGATTCAGAGCTGTAAAAATCCAAAATCTGCAATTGTGCTCCGATTGCGGTTATTGATACCTCAAATGATAGGTCTCGGGCCTTGTAATTGTTATGCAAAACCGCGTTTAAATTGGTTGATTATTTCCATACATTTCACAGAAAAATCTATTCGAAGAAAATCACCTTAAAATAGCTCAACCGATTCAGAGCTGTAAAAATCCAAAATCTGCAATTGTGCTCAGATTGCGGTTCTTGATACCTCAAATGATAGGTCACGGGACCTGTAATTGCTATACCATACATTTCGTAGAAAATTCGATTCGAAGAAAATCACCTTACTATAGCTCAGCCGATTCAGAGCTGTAAAAATCCAAAATCTGCAATTGTGCTCCGATTGCGGTTATTGATACGTCAAATGATAGGTCTCGGGCCTTGTAATTGTTATGCAAAACCGCGTTTAAATTGGTTGATTATTTCCATACATTTCACAGAAAAATCTATTCGAAGAAAATCACCTTAAAATAGCTCAACCGATTCAGAGCTGTAAAAATCCAAAATCTGCAATTGTGCTCAGATTGCGGTTCTTGATACCTCAAATGATAGGTCACGGGACCTGTAATTGCTATACCATACATTTCGTAGAAAATTCGATTCGAAGAAAATCACCTTACTATAGCTCAGCCGATTCAGAGCTGTAAAAATCCAAAATCTGCAATTGTGCTCCGATTGCGGTTATTGATACCTCAAATGATAGGTCTCGGGCCTTGTAATTGTTATGCAAAACCGCGTTTAAATTGGTTGATTATTTCCATACATTTCTAGGAAAAATCGATTCGAAGAAAATCACCTTAATATAGCTCAACCGATTCAGAGCTGTAAAAATCCAAAATCTGCAATTGTGCTCAGATTGCGGTTCTTGATACCTCAAATGATAGGTCTCGGGCCTTGTAATTGTTATGCAAAACCGCGTTTAAATTGGTTGATTATTTCCATACATTTCACAGAAAAATCTATTCGAAGAAAATCACCTTAAAATAGCTCAACCGATTCAGAGCTGTAAAAATCCAAAATCTGCAATTGTGCTAAGATTGCGGTTCTTGATACCTCAAATGATAGGTCACGGGACCTGTAATTGCTATACCATACATTTCGTAGAAAATTCGATTCGAAGAAAATCACCTTACTATAGCTCAGCCGATTCAGAGCTGTAAAAATCCAAAATCTGCAATTGTGCTCCGATTGCGGTTATTGATACGTCAAATGATAGGTCTCGGGCCTTGTAATTGTTATGCAAAACCGCGTTTAAATTGGTTGATTATTTCCATACATTTCACAGAAAAATCTATTCGAAGAAAATCACCTTAAAATAGCTCAACCGATTCAGAGCTGTAAAAATCCAAAATCTGCAATTGTGCTCAGATTGCGGTTCTTGATACCTCAAATGATAGGTCACGGGACCTGTAATTGCTATACCATACATTTCGTAGAAAATTCGATTCGAAGAAAATCACCTTACTATAGCTCAGCCGATTCAGAGCTGTAAAAATCCAAAATCTGCAATTGTGCTCCGATTGCGGTTCTTGATACCTCAAATGATAGGTCTCGGGCCTTGTAATTGTTATGCAAAACCGCGTTTAAATTGGTTGATTATTTCCATACATTTCACAGAAAAATCTATTCGAAGAAAATCACCTTAAAATAGCTCAACCGATTCAGAGCTGTAAAAATCCAAAATCTGCAATTGTGCTCAGATTGCGGTTCTTGATACCTCAAATGATAGGTCACGGGACCTGTAATTGCTATACCATACATTTCGTAGAAAATTCGATTCGAAGAAAATCACCTTACTATAGCTCAGCCGATTCAGAGCTGTAAAAATCCAAAATCTGCAATTGTGCTCCGATTGCGGTTCTTGATACCTCAAATGATAGGTCTCGGGCCTTGTAATTGTTATGCAAAACCGCGTTTAAATTGGTTGATTATTTCCATACATTTCGTAGAAAAATCGATTCGAAGAAAATCACCTTACTATAGCTCAACCGATTCAGAGCTGTAAAAATCCAAAATCTGCAATTGTGCTCCGATTGCGGTTATTGATACGTCAAATGATAGGTCTCGGGCCTTGTAATTGTTATGCAAAACCGCGTTTAAATTGGTTGATTATTTCCATACATTTCGTAGAAAAATCGATTCGAAGAAAATCACCTTAAAATAGCTCAACCGATTCAGAGCTGTAAAAATCCAAAATCTGCAATTGTGCTCAGATTGCGGTTCTTGATACCTCAAATGATAGGTCACGGGACCTGTAATTGCTATACCATACATTTCGTAGAAAATTCGATTCGAAGAAAATCACCCTACTATAGCTCAGCCGATTCAGAGCTGTAAAAATCCAAAATCTGCAATTGTGCTCCGATTGCGGTTCTTGATACCTCAAATGATAGGTCTCGGGCCTTGTAATTGTTATGCAAAACCGCGTTTAAATTGGTTGATTATTTCCATACATTTCACAGAAAAATCTATTCGAAGAAATCACCTTACTATAGCTCAACCGATTCAGAGCTGTAAAAATCCAAAATATGCAATTGTGCTCAGATTGCGGTTCTTGATACCTCAAATGATAGGTCACGGGACCTGTAATTGCTATACCATACATTTCGTAGAAAATTCGATTCGAAGAAAATCACCTTACTATAGCTCAGCCGATTCAGAGCTGTAAAAATCCAAAATCTGCAATTGTGCTCCGATTGCGGTTCTTGATACCTCAAATGATAGGTCTCGGGCCTTGTAATTGTTATGCAAAACCGCGTTTAAATTGGTTGATTATTTCCATACATTTCGTAGAAAATTCGATTCGAAGAAATCACCTTACTATAGCTCAGCCGATTCAGAGCTGTAAAAATCCAAAATCTGCAATTGTGCTCCGATTGCGGTTCTTGATACCTCAAATGACAGGTCTCGGGCCTTGTAATTGTTATGCAAAACCGCGTTTAAATTGGTTGATTATTTCCATACATTTCACAGAAAAATCGATTCAAAGAAAATCACCTTACTATAGCTCAACCGATTCAGAGCTGTAAAAATCCAAAATATGCAATTGTGCTCAGATTGCGGTTCTTGATACCTCAAATGATAGGTCACGGGACCTGTAATTGCTATACCATACATTTCGTAGAAAATTCGATTCGAAGAAAATCACCTTACTATAGCTCAGCCGATTCGGAGCTGTAAAAATCCAAAATCTGCAATTGTGCTCCGATTGCGGTTCTTGATACCTCAAATGATAGGTCTCGGGCCTTGTAATTGTTATGCAAAACCGCGTTTAAATTGGTTGATTATTTCCATACATTTCGTAAAAAAATCGATTCGAAGAAATCACCTTACTATAGCTCAACCGATTCAGAGCTGTAAAAATCCAAAATCTGCAATTGTGCTCAGATTGCGGTTCTTGATACCTCAAATGATAGGTCTCAGGCCTTGTAATTGTTATGCAAAACCGCGTTTAAATTGGTTGATTATTTCCATACATTTCACAGAAAAATCTATTCGAAGAAAATCACCTTAAAATAGCTCAACCGATTCAGAGCTGTAAAAATCCAAAATCTGCAATTGTGCTCAGATTGCGGTTCTTGATACCTCAAATGATAGGTCACGGGACCTGTAATTGCTATACCATACATTTCGTAGAAAATTCGATTCGAAGAAAATCACCTTACTATAGCTCAGCCGATTCAGAGCTGTAAAAATCCAAAATCTGCAATTGTGCTCCGATTGCGGTTCTTGATACCTCAAATGATAGGTCTCGGGCCTTGTAATTGTTATGCAAAACCGCGTTTAAATTGGTTGATTATTTCCATACATTTCACAGAAAAATCTATTCGAAGAAATCACCTTACTATAGCTCAACCGATTCAGAGCTGTAAAAATCCAAAATCTGCAATTGTGCTCCGATTGCGGTTCTTGATACCTCAAATGATAGGTCACGGGACCTGTAATTGCTATACTATACATTTCGTAGAAAATTCGATTCGAAGAAAATCACCTTACTATAGCTCAGCCGATTCAGAGCTGTAAAAATCCAAAATCTGCAATTGTGCTCCGATTGCGGTTATTGATACGTCAAATGATAGGTCTCGGGCCTTGTAATTGTTATGCAAAACCGCGTTTAAATTGGTTGATTATTTCCATACATTTCACAGAAAAATCTATTCGAAGAAAATCACCTTAAAATAGCTCAACCGATTCAGAGCTGTAAAAATCCAAAATCTGCAATTGTGCTCAGATTGCGGTTCTTGATACCTCAAATGATAGGTCACGGGACCTGTAATTGCTATACCATACATTTCGTAGAAAATTCGATTCGAAGAAAATCACCTTACTATAGCTCAGCCGATTCAGAGCTGTAAAAATCCAAAATCTGCAATTGTGCTCCGATTGCGGTTATTGATACGTCAAATGATAGGTCTCGGGCCTTGTAATTGTTATGCAAAACCGCGTTTAAATTGGTTGATTATTTCCATACATTTCACAGAAAAATCGATTCGAAGAAAATCACCTTAATATAGCTCAACCGATTCAGAGCTGTAAAAATCCAAAATCTGCAATTGTGCTCAGATTGCGGTTCTTGATACCTCAAATGATAGGTCACGGGACCTGTAATTGCTATACTATACATTTCGTAGAAAATTCGATTCGAAGAAAATCACCTTACTATAGCTCAGCCGATTCAGAGCTGTAAAAATCCAAAATCTGCAATTGTGCTCCGATTGCGGTTATTGATACCTCAAATGATAGGTCTCGGGCCTTGTAATTGTTATGCAAAACCGCGTTTAAATTGGTTGATTATTTCCATACATTTCACAGAAAAATCTATTCGAAGAAAATCACCTTAAAATAGCTCAACCGATTCAGAGCTGTAAAAATCCAAAATCTGCAATTGTGCTCAGATTGCGGTTCTTGATACCTCAAATGATAGGTCACGGGACCTGTAATTGCTATACCATACATTTCGTAGAAAATTCGATTCGAAGAAAATCACCTTACTATAGCTCAGCCGATTCAGAGCTGTAAAAATCCAAAATCTGCAATTGTGCTCCGATTGCGGTTATTGATACGTCAAATGATAGGTCTCGGGCCTTGTAATTGTTATGCAAAACCGCGTTTAAATTGGTTGATTATTTCCATACATTTCACAGAAAAATCTATTCGAAGAAAATCACCTTAAAATAGCTCAACCGATTCAGAGCTGTAAAAATCCAAAATCTGCAATTGTGCTCAGATTGCGGTTCTTGATACCTCAAATGATAGGTCACGGGACCTGTAATTGCTATACCATACATTTCGTAGAAAATTCGATTCGAAGAAAATCACCTTACTATAGCTCAGCCGATTCAGAGCTGTAAAAATCCAAAATCTGCAATTGTGCTCCGATTGCGGTTCTTGATACCTCAAATGATAGGTCTCGGGCATTGTAATTGTTATGCAAAACCGCGTTTAAATTGGTTGATTATTTCCATACATTTCACAGAAAAATCTATTCGAAGAAAATCACCTTAAAATAGCTCAACCGATTCAGAGCTGTAAAAATCCAAAATCTGCAATTGTGCTCCGATTGCGGTTCTTGATACCTCAAATGATAGGTCACGGGACCTGTAATTGCTATACCATACATTTCGTAGAAAATTCGATTCGAAGAAAATCACCTTACTATAGCTCAGCCGATTCAGAGCTGTAAAAATCCAAAATCTGCAATTGTGCTCCGATTGCGGTTCTTGATACCTCAAATGATAGGTCTCGGGCCTTGTAATTGTTATGCAAAACCGCGTTTAAATTGGTTGATTATTTCCATACATTTCACAGAAAAATCTATTCGAAGAAATCACCTTACTATAGCTCAACCGATTCAGAGCTGTAAAAATCCAAAATCTGCAATTGTGCTCCGATTGCGGTTCTTGATACCTCAAATGATAGGTCTCGGGCCTTGTAATTGTTATGCAAAACCGCGTTTAAATTGGTTGATTATTTCCATACATTTCGTAGAAAATTCGATTCGAAGAAATCACCTTACTATAGCTCAGCCGATTCAGAGCTGTAAAAATCCAAAATCTGCAATTGTGCTCCGATTGCGGTTCTTGATACCTCAAATGATAGGTCTCGGGCCTTGTAATTGTTATGCAAAACCGCGTTTAAATTGGTTGATTATTTCCATACATTTCACAGAAAAATCGATTCGAAGAAAATCACCTTACTATAGCTCAACCGATTCAGAGCTGTAAAAATCCAAAATATGCAATTGTGCTCAGATTGCGGTTCTTGATACCTCAAATGATAGGTCACGGGACCTGTAATTGCTATACCATACATTTCGTAGAAAATTCGATTCGAAGAAAATCACCTTACTATAGCTCAGCCGATTCGGAGCTGTAAAAATCCAAAATCTGCAATTGTGCTCAGATTGCGGTTCTTGATACCTCAAATGATAGGTCTCGGGCCTTGTAATTGTTATGCAAAACCGCGTTTAAATTGGTTGATTATTTCCATACATTTCGTAAAAAAATCGATTCGAAGAAATCACCTTACTATAGCTCAACCGATTCAGAGCTGTAAAAATCCAAAATCTGCAATTGTGCTCAGATTGCGGTTCTTGATACCTCAAATGATAGGTCTCAGGCCTTGTAATTGTTATGCAAAACCGCGTTTAAATTGGTTGATTATTTCCATACATTTCACAGAAAAATCTATTCGAAGAAAATCACCTTAAAATAGCTCAACCGATTCAGAGCTGTAAAAATCCAAAATCTGCAATTGTGCTCAGATTGCGGTTCTTGATACCTCAAATGATAGGTCACGGGACCTGTAATTGCTATACCATACATTTCGTAGAAAATTCGATTCGAAGAAAATCACCTTACTATAGCTCAGCCGATTCAGAGCTGTAAAAATCCAAAATCTGCAATTGTGCTCCGATTGCGGTTCTTGATACCTCAAATGATAGGTCTCGGGCCTTGTAATTGTTATGCAAAACCGCGTTTAAATTGGTTGATTATTTCCATACATTTCACAGAAAAATCTATTCGAAGAAATCACCTTACTATAGCTCAACCGATTCAGAGCTGTAAAAATCCAAAATATGCAATTGTGCTCAGATTGCGGTTCTTGATACCTCAAATGATAGGTCACGGGACCTGTAATTGCTATACCATACATTTCGTAGAAAATTCGATTCGAAGAAAATCACCTTACTATAGCTCAGCCGATTCAGAGCTGTAAAAATCCAAAATCTGCAATTGTGCTCCGATTGCGGTTCTTGATACCTCAAATGACAGGTCTCGGGCCTTGTAATTGTTATGCAAAACCGCGTTTAAATTGGTTGATTATTTCCATACATTTCACAGAAAAATCGATTCGAAGAAAATCACCTTACTATAGCTCAACCGATTCAGAGCTGTAAAAATCCAAAATCTGCAATTGTGCTCCGATTGCGGTTCTTGATACCTCAAATGATAGGTCTCGGGCCTTGTAATTGTTATGCAAAACCGCGTTTAAATTGGTTGATTATTTCCATACATTTCGTAGAAAATTCGATTCGAAGAAATCACCTTACTATAGCTCAGCCGATTCAGAGCTGTAAAAATCCAAAATCTGCAATTGTGCTCCGATTGCGGTTCTTGATACCTCAAATGATAGGTCTCGGGCCTTGTAATTGTTATGCAAAACCGCGTTTAAATTGGTTGATTATTTCCATACATTTCACAGAAAAATCGATTCGAAGAAAATCACCTTACTATAGCTCAACCGATTCAGAGCTGTAAAAATCCAAAATATGCAATTGTGCTCAGATTGCGGTTCTTGATACCTCAAATGATAGGTCACGGGACCTGTAATTGCTATACTATACATTTCGTAGAAAATTCGATTCGAAGAAAATCACCTTACTATAGCTCAGCCGATTCAGAGCTGTAAAAATCCAAAATCTGCAATTGTGCTCCGATTGCGGTTATTGATACCTCAAATGATAGGTCTCGGGCCTTGTAATTGTTATGCAAAACCGCGTTTAAATTGGTTGATTATTTCCATACATTTCACAGAAAAATCTATTCGAAGAAAATCACCTTAAAATAGCTCAACCGATTCAGAGCTGTAAAAATCCAAAATCTGCAATTGTGCTCAGATTGCGGTTCTTGATACCTCAAATGATAGGTCACGGGACCTGTAATTGCTATACCATACATTTCGTAGAAAATTCGATTCGAAGAAAATCACCTTACTATAGCTCAGCCGATTCAGAGCTGTAAAAATCCAAAATCTGCAATTGTGCTCCGATTGCGGTTCTTGATACCTCAAATGACAGGTCTCGAGCCTTGTAATTGTTATGCAAAACCGCGTTTAAATTGGTTGATTATTTCCATACATTTCACAGAAAAATCGATTCGAAGAAAATCACCTTACTATAGCTCAACCGATTCAGAGCTGTAAAAATCCAAAATCTGCAATTGTGCTCCGATTGCGGTTCTTGATACCTCAAATGATAGGTCTCGGGCCTTGTAATTGTTATGCAAAACCGCGTTTAAATTGGTTGATTATTTCCATACATTTCACAGAAAAATCGAT
Source organism: Tipula vernalis (assembly GCA_958295665.1). Classification (NCBI taxonomy): domain Eukaryota; kingdom Metazoa; phylum Arthropoda; class Insecta; order Diptera; family Tipulidae; genus Tipula; species Tipula vernalis. Next base: position 13,907,640 of record OY282560.1, read on the forward strand.
TCGAAGAAAATCACCTTACTATAGCTCAACCGATTCAGAGCTGTAAAAATCCAAAATATGCAATTGTGCTCAGATTGCGGTTATTGATACCTCAAATGATAGGTCTCGGGCCTTGTAATTGTTATGCAGAACCGCGTTTAAATTGGTTGATTATTTCCATACATTTCACAGAAAAATCGATTCGAAGAAAATCACCTTACTATAGCTCAACCGATTCAGAGCTGTAAAAATCCAAAATCTGCAATTGTGCTCCGATTGCGGTTCTTGATACCTCAAATGATAGGTCACGGGACCTGTAATTGCTATACCATACATTTCGTAGAAAATTCGATTCGAAGAAAATCACCTTACTATAGCTCAGCCGATTCAGAGCTGTAAAAATCCAAAATCTGCAATTGTGCTCCGATTGCGGTTCTTGATACCTCAAATGACAGGTCTCGGGCCTTGTAATTGTTATGCAAAACCGCGTTTAAATTGGTTGATTATTTCCATACATTTCACAGAAAAATCGATTCGAAGAAAATCACCTTACTATAGCTCAACCGATTCAGAGCTGTAAAAATCCAAAATCTGCAATTGTGCTCCGATTGCGGTTCTTGATACCTCAAATGATAGGTCTCGGGCCTTGTAATTGTTATGCAAAACCGCGTTTAAATTGGTTGATTATTTCCATACATTTCGTAGAAAATTCGATTCGAAGAAATCACCTTACTATAGCTCAGCCGATTCAGAGCTGTAAAAATCCAAAATATGCAATTGTGCTCAGATTGCGGTTCTTGATACCTCAAATGATAGGTCACGGGACCTGTAATTGCTATACCATACATTTCGTAGAAAATTCGATTCGAAGAAAATCACCTTACTATAGCTCAGCCGATTCAGAGCTGTAAAAATCCAAAATCTGCAATTGTGCTCCGATTGCGGTTCTTGATACCTCAAATGACAGGTCTCGGGCCTTGTAATTGTTATGCAAAACCGCGTTTAAATTGGTTGATTATTTCCATACATTTCACAGAAAAATCGATTCGAAGAAAATCACCTTACTATAGCTCAACCGATTCAGAGCTGTAAAAATCCAAAATCTGCAATTGTGCTCCGATTGCGGTTCTTGATACCTCAAATGATAGGTCTCGGGCCTTGTAATTGTTATGCAAAACCGCGTTTAAATTGGTTGATTATTTCCATACATTTCGTAGAAAATTCGATTCGAAGAAATCACCTTACTATAGCTCAGCCGATTCAGAGCTGTAAAAATCCAAAATCTGCAATTGTGCTAAGATTGCGGTTCTTGATACCTCAAATGATAGGTCACGGGACCTGTAATTGCTATACTATACATTTCGTAGAAAATTCGATTCGAAGAAAATCACCTTACTATAGCTCAGCCGATTCAGAGCTGTAAAAATCCAAAATCTGCAATTGTGCTCCGATTGCGGTTATTGATACCTCAAATGATAGGTCTCGGGCCTTGTAATTGTTATGCAAAACCGCGTTTAAATTGGTTGATTATTTCCATACATTTCACAGAAAAATCTATTCGAAGAAAATCACCTTAAAATAGCTCAACCGATTCAGAGCTGTAAAAATCCAAAATCTGCAATTGTGCTCAGATTGCGGTTCTTGATACCTCAAATGATAGGTCACGGGACCTGTAATTGCTATACCATACATTTCGTAGAAAATTCGATTCGAAGAAATCACCTTACTATAGCTCAGCCGATTCAGAGCTGTAAAAATCCAAAATCTGCAATTGTGCTCCGATTGCGGTTATTGATACGTCAAATGATAGGTGTCGGCCTAGTAATTGTTATGCAAAACCGCGTTTAAATTGGTTGATTATTTCCATACATTTCACAGAAAATTCGATTCGAAGAAAATCACCTTACTATAGCTCAGCCGATTCAGAGCTGTAAAAATCCAAAATATGCAATTGTGCTCAGATTGCGGTTCTTGATACCTCAAATGATAGGTCACGGGACCTGTAATTGCTATACTATACATTTCGTAGAAAATTCGATTCGAAGAAAATCACCTTACTATAGCTCAGCCGATTCAGAGCTGTAAAAATCCAAAATCTGCAATTGTGCTCCGATTGCGGTTATTGATACCTCAAATGATAGGTCTCGGGCCTTGTAATTGTTATGCAAAACCGCGTTTAAATTGGTTGATTATTTCCATACATTTCACAGAAAAATCGATTCGAAGAAAATCACCTTACTATAGCTCAACCGATTCAGAGCTGTAAAAATCCAAAATATGCAATTGTGCTCAGATTGCGGTTCTTGATACCTCAAATGATAGGTCACGGGACCTGTAATTACTATACCATACATTTCGTAGAAAATTCGATTCGAAGAAAATCACCTTACTATAGCTCAGCCGATTCAGAGCTGTAAAAATTCAAAATCTGCAATTATGCTCCGATTGCGGTTCTTGATACCTCAAATGATAGGTCTCGGGCCTTGTAATTGTTATGCAAAACCGCGTTTAAATTGGTTGATTATTTCCATACATTTCACAGAAAAATCGATTCGAAGAAAATCACCTTACTATAGCTCAACCGATTCAGAGCTGTAAAAATCCAAAATATGCAATTGTGCTCAGATTGCGGTTCTTGATACCTCAAATGATAGGTCACGGGACCTGTAATTGCTATACCATACATTTCGTAGAAAATTCGATTCGAAGAAAATCACCTTACTATAGCTCAGCCGATTCAAAGCTGTAAAAATCCAAAATCTGCAATTGTGCTCCGATTGCGGTTATTGATACGTCAAATGATAGGTCTCGGCCTTGTTATTGTTATGCAAAACCGCGTTTAAATTGGTTGATTATTTCCATACATTTCACAGAAAAATCGATTCGAAGAAAATCACCTTACTATAGCTCAACCGATTCAGAGCTGTAAAAATCCAAAATATGCAATTGTGCTCAGATTGCGGTTCTTGATACCTCAAATGATAGGTCACGGGACCTGTAATTACTATACCATACATTTCGTAGAAAATTCGATTCGAAGAAAATCACCTTACTATAGCTCAGCCGATTCAGAGCTGTAAAAATTCAAAATCTGCAATTGTGCTCCGATTGCGGTTCTTGATACCTCAAATGATAGGTCTCGGGCCTTGTAATTGTTATGCAAAACCGCGTTTAAATTGGTTGATTATTTCCATACATTTCACAGAAAAATCGATTCGAAGAAAATCACCTTACTATAGCTCAACCGATTCAGAGCTGTAAAAATCCAAAATATGCAATTGTGCTCAGATTGCGGTTCTTGATACCTCAAATGATAGGTCACGGGACCTGTAATTGCTATACCATACATTTCGTAGAAAATTCGATTCGAAGAAAATCACCTTACTATAGCTCAGCCGATTCAAAGCTGTAAAAATCCAAAATCTGCAATTGTGCTCCGATTGCGGTTATTGATACGTCAAATGATAGGTCTCGGCCTTGTTATTGTTATGCAAAACCGCGTTTAAATTGGTTGATTATTTCCATACATTTCACAGAAAAATCGATTCGAAGAAAATCACCTTACTATAGCTCAACCGATTCAGAGCTGTAAAAATCCAAAATATGCAATTGTGCTCAGATTGCGGTTCTTGATACCTCAAATGATAGGTCACGGGACCTGTAATTACTATACCATACATTTCGTAGAAAATTCGATTCGAAGAAAATCACCTTACTATAGCTCAGCCGATTCAGAGCTGTAAAAATTCAAAATCTGCAATTGTGCTCCGATTGCGGTTCTTGATACCTCAAATGATAGGTCTCGGGCCTTGTAATTGTTATGCAAAACCGCGTTTAAATTGGTTGATTATTTCCATACATTTCACAGAAAAATCGATTCGAAGAAAATCACCTTACTATAGCTCAGCCGATTCAGAGCTGTAAAAATCCAAAATATGCAATTGTGCTCAGATTGCGGTTCTTGATACCTCAAATGATAGGTCACGGGACCTGTAATTACTATACCATACATTTCGTAGAAAATTCGATTCGAAGAAAATCACCTTACTATAGCTCAGCCGATTCAGAGCTGTAAAAATTCAAAATCTGCAATTGTGCTCCGATTGCGGTTCTTGATACCTCAAATAATAGGTCTCGGGCCTTGTAATTGTTATGCAAAACCGCGTTTAAATTGGTTGATTATTTCCATACATTTCACAGAAAAATCGATTCGAAGAAAATCACCTTACTATAGCTCAACCGATTCAGAGCTGTAAAAATCCAAAATATGCAATTGTGCTCAGATTGCGGTTCTTGATACCTCAAATGATAGGTCACGGGACCTGTAATTACTATACCATACATTTCGTAGAAAATTCGATTCGAAGAAAATCACCTTACTATAGCTCAGCCGATTCAGAGCTGTAAAAATCCAAAATCTGCAATTGTGCTCCGATTGCGGTTCTTGATACCTCAAATGATAGGTCTCGGGCCTTGTAATTGTTATGCAAAACCGCGTTTAAATTGGTTGATTATTTCCATACATTTCACAGAAAAATCTATTCGAAGAAATCACCTTACTATAGCTCAACCGATTCAGAGCTGTAAAAATCCAAAATCTGCAATTGTGCTCAGATTGCGGTTCTTGATACCTCAAATGATAGGTCACGGGACCTGTAATTACTATACGATACATTTCGTAGAAAATTCGATTCGAAGAAAATCACCTTACTATAGCTCAGCCGATTCAGAGCTGTAAAAATTCAAAATCTGCAATTGTGCTCCGATTGCGGTTCTTGATACCTCAAATGATAGGTCTCGGGCCTTGTAATTGTTATGCAAAACCGCGTTTAAATTGGTTGATTATTTCCATACATTTCACAGAAAAATCGATTCGAAGAAAATCACCTTACTATAGCTCAGCCGATTCAGAGCTGTAAAAATCCAAAATATGCAATTGTGCTCAGATTGCGGTTCTTGATACCTCAAATGATAGGTCACGGGACCTGTAATTGCTATACTATACATTTCGTAGAAAATTCGATTCGAAGAAAATCACCTTACTATAGCTCAGCCGATTCAGAGCTGTAAAAATCCAAAATCTGCAATTGTGCTCCGATTGCGGTTCTTGATACGTCAAATGATAGGTCTCGGGCCTTGTAATTGTTATGCAAAACCGCGTTTAAATTGGTTGATTATTTCCATACATTTCACAGAAAAATCTATTCGAAGAAATCACCTTACTATAGCTCAACCGATTCAGAGCTGTAAAAATCCAAAATCTGCAATTGTGCTCAGATTGCGGTTCTTGATACCTCAAATGATAGGTCACGGGACCTGTAATTACTATACGATACATTTCGTAGAAAATTCGATTCGAAGAAAATCACCTTACTATAGCTCAGCCGATTCAGAGCTGTAAAAATCCAAAATCTGCAATTGTGCTCCGATTGCGGTTCTTGATACCTCAAATGATAGGTCTCGGGCCTTGTAATTGTTATGCAAAACCGCGTTTAAATTGGTTGATTATTTCCATACATTTCGTAGAAAAATCGATTCGAAGAAATCACCTTAAAATAGCTCAACCGATTCAGAGCTGTAAAAATCCAAAATCTGCAATTGTGCTCAGATTGCGGTTCTTGATACCTCAAATGATAGGTCACGGGACCTGTAATTGCTATACCATACATTTCGTAGAAAATTCGATTCGAAGAAAATCACCTTACTATAGCTCAGCCGATTCAGAGCTGTAAAAATCCAAAATCTGCAATTGTGCTCCGATTGCGGTTATTGATACGTCAAATGATAGGTCTCGGGCCTTGTAATTGTTATGCAAAACCGCGTTTAAATTGGTTGATTATTTCCATACATTTCACAGAAAAATCTATTCGAAGAAATCACCTTACTATAGCTCAACCGATTCAGAGCTGTAAAAATCCAAAATCTGCAATTGTGCTCAGATTGCGGTTCTTGATACCTCAAATGATAGGTCACGGGACCTGTAATTACTATACGATACATTTCGTAGAAAATTCGATTCGAAGAAAATCACCTTACTATAGCTCAGCCGATTCAGAGCTGTAAAAATCCAAAATCTGCAATTGTGCTCCGATTGCGGTTATTGATACCTCAAATGATAGGTCTCGGCCTTGTAATTGTTATGCAAAACCGCGTTTAAATTGGTTGATTATTTCCATACATTTCACAGAAAAATCGATTCGAAGAAAATCACCTTACTATAGCTCAACCGATTCAGAGCTGTAAAAATCCAAAATATGCAATTGTGCTCAGATTGCGGTTCTTGATACCTCAAATGATAGGTCACGGGACCTGTAATTACTATACCATACATTTCGTAGAAAATTCGATTCGAAGAAAATCACCTTACTATAGCTCAACCGATTCAGAGCTGTAAAAATCCAAAATATGCAATTGTGCTCAGATTGCGGTTCTTGATACCTCAAATGATAGGTCACGGGACCTGTAATTGCTATACCATACATTTCGTAGAAAATTCGATTCGAAGAAAATCACCTTACTATAGCTCAGCCGATTCAGAGCTGTAAAAATCCAAAATCTGCAATTGTGCTCCGATTGCGGTTATTGATACGTCAAATGATAGGTCTCGGGCCTTGTAATTGTTATGCGAAACCGCGTTTAAATTGGTTGATTATTTCCATACATTTCACAGAAAAATCTATTCGAAGAAATCACCTTACTATAGCTCAACCGATTCAGAGCTGTAAAAATCCAAAATCTGCAATTGTGCTCAGATTGCGGTTCTTGATACCTCAAATGATAGGTCACGGGACCTGTAATTACTATACGATACATTTCGTAGAAAATTCGATTCGAAGAAAATCACCTTACTATAGCTCAGCCGATTCAGAGCTGTAAAAATTCAAAATCTGCAATTGTGCTCCGATTGCGGTTCTTGATACATCAAATGATAGGTCTCGGGCCTTGTAATTGTTATGCAAAACCGCGTTTAAATTGGTTGATTATTTCCATACATTTCACAGAAAAATCGATTCGAAGAAAATCACCTTACTATAGCTCAACCGATTCAGAGCTGTAAAAATCCAAAATATGCAATTGTGCTCAGATTGCGGTTCTTGATACCTCAAATGATAGGTCACGGGACCTGTAATTACTATACCATACATTTCGTAGAAAATTCGATTCGAAGAAAATCACCTTACTATAGCTCAGCCGATTCAGAGCTGTAAAAATTCAAAATCTGCAATTGTGCTCCGATTGCGGTTCTTGATACCTCAAATGATAGGTCTCGGGCCTTGTAATTGTTATGCAAAACCGCGTTTAAATTGGTTGATTATTTCCATACATTTCACAGAAAAATCGATTCGAAGAAAATCACCTTACTATAGCTCAACCGATTCAGAGCTGTAAAAATCCAAAATATGCAATTGTGCTCAGATTGCGGTTCTTGATACCTCAAATGATAGGTCACGGGACCTGTAATTACTATACCATACATTTCGTAGAAAATTCGATTCGAAGAAAATCACCTTACTATAGCTCAGCCGATTCAGAGCTGTAAAGATTCAAAATCTGCAATTGTGCTCCGATTGCGGTTCTTGATACCTCAAATGATAGGTCTCGGGCCTTGTAATTGTTATGCAAAACCGCGTTTAAATTGGTTGATTATTTCCATACATTTCACAGAAAAATCGATTCGAAGAAAATCACCTTACTATAGCTCAGCCGATTCAGAGCTGTAAAAATCCAAAATATGCAATTGTGCTCAGATTGCGGTTCTTGATACCTCAAATGATAGGTCACGGGACCTGTAATTGCTATACTATACATTTCGTAGAAAATTCGATTCGAAGAAAATCACCTTACTATAGCTCAGCCGATTCAGAGCTGTAAAAATCCAAAATCTGCAATTGTGCTCCGATTGCGGTTATTGATACGTCAAATGATAGGTCTCGGCCTTGTTATTGTTATGCAAAACCGCGTTTAAATTGGTTAATTATTTCCATACATTTCACAGAAAAATCGATTCGAAGAAACCACCTTATTATAGCTCAACCGATTCAGAGCTGTAAAAATCCAAAATCTGCAATTGTGCTCCGATTGCGGTTCTTGATACCTCAAATGATAGGTCTCGGACCTTGTAATTGTTATGCAAAACCGCGTTTTAATTGGTTAATTATTTCCATACATTTCACAGAAAAATCGATTCGAAGAAATCACCTTATTATAGCTCAACCGATTCAGAGCTGTAAAAATCCAAAATCTGCAATTGTGCTCCGATTGCGGTTATTGATACCTCAAATGATAGGTCTCGGGCCTTGTAATTGTTATGCAAAACCGCGTTTAAATTGGTTGATTATTTCCATACATTTCACAGAAAAATCGATTCGAAGAAATCACCTTACTATAGCTCAACCGATTCTGAGCTGTAAAAATCCAAAATCTGCAATTGTGCTCAGATTGCAGTTCTTGATACCTCAAATGATAGGTCACGGGACCTGTAATTGCTATACCATACATTTCGTAGAAAATTCGATTCGAAGAAAATCACCTTACTATAGCTCAGCCGATTCAGAGCTGTAAAAATCCAAAATCTGCAATTGTGCTCCGATTGCGGTTCTTGATACCTCAAATGATAGGTCTCGGACCTTGTAATTGTTATGCAAAACCGCGTTTAAATTGGTTAATTATTTCCATACATTTCACAGAAAAATCGATTCGAAGAAATCACCTTATTATAGCTCAACCGATTCAGAGCTGTAAAAATCCAAAATCTGCAATTGTGCTCCGATTGCGGTTATTGATACCTCAAATGATAGGTCTCGGGCCTTGTAATTGTTATGCAAAACCGCGTTTAAATTGGTTGATTATTTCCATACATTTCACAGAAAAATCGATTCGAAGAAATCACCTTACTATAGCTCAACCGATTCAGAGCTGTAAAAATCCAAAATCTGCAATTGTGCTCAGATTGCGGTTCTTGATACCTCAAATGATAAGTCACGGGACCTGTAATTGCTATACCATACATTTCGTAGAAAATTCGATTCGAAGAAAATCACCTTATTATAGCTCAGCCGATTCAGAGCTGTAAAAATCCAAAATCTGCAATTGTGCTCCGATTGCGGTTCGTGATACCTCAAATGATAGGTCTCGGACCTTGTAATTGTTATGCAAAACCGCGTTTAAATTGGTTGATTATTTCCATACATTTCACAGAAAAATCGATCCGAAGAAATCACCTTACTATAGCTCAACCGATTCTGAGCTGTAAAAATCCAAAATCTGCAAGTGTGCTCAGATTGCGGTTCTTAATACCTCAAATGATAGGTCACGGGACCTGTAATTGTTATGCCAAACCGCGTTTAAATTGGTTGATTATTTCCATACATTTCGTAGAAAATTCGATTCGAAGAAAATCACCTTACTATAGCTCAGCCGATTCAGAGCTGTAAAAATCCAAAATCTGCAAGTGTGCTCCGATTGCGGTTCTTGATACCTCAAATGATAGGTCACGGGACCTGTAATTGCTATACCATACATTTCGTAGAAAATTCGATTCGAAGAAATCACCTTACTATAGCTCAGCCGATTCAGAGCTGTAAAAATCCAGAATCTGCAAGTGTGCTCAGATTGCGGTTCTTGATACCTCAAATTATAGGTCACGGGACCTGTAATTGATATACCATACATTTCGTAGAAAATATATATGTGTGTGTGTGTGTGTGTGTGTGTGTGTGTGTGTGTGTGTGTGTGTGTGTGTGTGTGTGTGTGTATATAAGGCGTATTTCGGCATGCATTTCACTTCTGTATCACTTTCTGTTGCGGAGATGGAAATGACAAAAGAATATTCTTATTCAATAGATGTCATAAAAGTACGATTTCTTCAAACATAAGCAGCCGCTCAAACATACATTTAAAATTTGAATTATAATATTCGTATATTGTAGTGCCACATTTGTTAATATAACGAACAATAAGTATTTAACAAATATTTTCGCACTCGTATTATTCATAAATATTATGAATTGTTCATAAATGTAGTTTTTTAATAAAATCATGCAAGTTGTACTAATACGCAAACAACATGTGAATGTATTATATCTATAGCAAAATAAACTAAACCAGTTTTTAGTTTATGAACTATGATTTGTGCTGTTAACACACAAAGGTTTATGAATTTTTTAAATGCACAAAAAAATTTTCATTGTTCCCTTGTATGGTATGAGTAACCCTGTACATACTGAATAAACAGCCTTTGTTAGAAGCAATTATGCAGGGATATCATCTACATTTAGAGATTTAAATTTATCGAACATGTTTCTAAACTAATGGTATTAATTCATTATCATTCAAGCTACACTTACATCTTGAGAACACAAAAGGATTTAGTATCACACCTATACAAGACAAATAGTTTAAGACAAACAATGATTGGTAGCCAGAAATCGACAACATATTTTAAGCCATTATTTTCACTCAGTTTTGTTTAGATTTCACTATTTCAGTATTCTAGCAAGTCGCTAAATGCCTTTGTTCTGTAGGAGGCATCAATGATGGGTGAAAAGTCTGAAAAAGAAAAACAATAAATTACTTTTTTAATGTTCTATTGATTTGCTATAAAAAAAAAATCTATTTACAAATTTTTGTTTCTCCCTTAACCTTTCGATTACCTAAACAAACTGCCCTTTATAATTATTATGTAATAATGTATTACTGTTAATCTATTTTTAAAGGAACTGAATTCATGAAACAATAAAAGAGCATTAAAAATTAGCTGGAAGGTCATTTTCCCAATATTTATAAGAAACAGAACATAATAGAAGACCTTTGATCAAAAGGCAATTTAGCCTGCTTTTGCTAATCTAACCTTAATATCGATCGTAGCTGTAGAACTTAATAAACTTTATTGATTTTTAGTCACCAATAAATAGGAAGCGATTATGTAAAAACGACAACCCCACTAAAAATAGGTGTTCATAATATAAATCAACCTTCTTTTTACTACTTAAACATCCTTAATTTTTCTTTTTTTTTTAACCACTTGATGAATCTCTTCATAGACTTTTACACAAACGTAAGTAGAAAAGTTACCTGAAAGAATAATACACAAATAATTTTTTCTTTTAATTGGATTTGAAATTGTTGAATGCGACGTGCGAATGTAATATACATGTACATTGTATACTAGCTATGTGTATTTAATGTACATAAAGTAAAAACTCATAAAGAAATGTTGACTGACATGCAAAAATAAAAACATAAAAATAGAAAGATAGAGCTACTTGTTACGTTATGTACATATACTAAAAAACAAAAATTTTCTTCTTCTGCACAAACAGCTTTTCATCCATACGCCTCCCTCCTCCCCCTCCTCTCCCCATATTCATATCCACACAACAGAGAAAATGTATTCAATTTCGAGTTTTTCTTTTTTATTTATACATATTTTGGTTGGGTATTTCATAATATTCCTCCGCACTCTGTGAATTTTCTGATCAACACTTAATACTATTAAACTCATTCTATTTTATGGATGTGAATACTCGTATAGTATATCTCGTCGTATATCTGTATGGTATGGTATGTATGTATTTTTTTTTTTTTTTTTTTTGGACATAAAAATAAAGAAATCAAAGAAAATTTTATGTTTCCAATTTCAATAAATGAAAAACTATAAAAAATAGAAAATTGCTTATGAAAAAATGTGAAATGAGTAAGATAACATACGAACAAAACATTAAATTTAACTTTTTCTATAAATTCTCTGTATTTCTATCTGTACATACATACATATACAAACATACATATACTGGAAGCTGGAAAAAAAAAATAAATTCAATCATTGAAAAAATAATTGAAACCATCCTAAATTTGAATAAATTTTCATCTTTGTGTGTTGTATTTGTATTTGAAACTATAAAAATGGGAATGGAAAATCCTATTTTTATTTTTATTTTTTATTTTTTTGCAGAAACAGAATATATTAGCATTCACACCCTATTTTTTTATACTATGCCGCTGCTACTTTTTCTTAGATTTCGTCGTTTTTTTTTTTTTTTTTGCTCAAAACACATCCAATATCATCTTAACTAACCCTTACCACTGTTATATTTTATTACTATACATAGTTGTTTTTCTCCTTGAAAATGAAGATAAAAAAAAAAGCTGGAACGGAAAAAAAGAAAAACTTCTTGTATTCGATTTATTCATATTTCGCGTTGAATCAGAATACAATTTTTATTTCCTTATTTATGTATGCATGTATGTATGTATGTATTTATATATTTCAAGTGGTTGGTCCATTTTAAGATTAAATTATATTCGATATCCTTGAATGTTTGTTGTATGATACAGAATGAATTTATTGTCTTCCATTCCAATATTTATATTTTGTATTTATCAAGAAATTAGGAACGTTTAGTGTGGAAGAATTTGCCGATGTAGATTTCTTTGTTTTTGGGGGTTTGTTTTGATAATAGATATATAGGATCATATTAGATTATTATGGGTTTCAGTTCAATTGAATGAGGCATAGCAGTTCAACCTTTACTGATTGGGTGCTAACTAATCGTCTGATCCTTTTTACAAAAACAATAAAATAAAAAATCTTGGACAAGAGTTGGCGAGGGTCGATAATGTGTCAAGGTTGTTTTTTAAACTAATTGTAAATACCTGTTTAGATCCACTAAATAGACTTCAATTCAAAAGACTTATCTTATGTCATTACCACCAATGTAAATTGGACAACCTAAAACAAAATTTACATTAGAATCACTACATTTTGGCCACCTGGGGTTATAGTTCGCGATTTTCGAGCAGGACGCCGTTCAAACAACGAGGGAGGAGCTCGCAGCGAAGTATCAATTTAACTTCAATCAATACATTATATTCTAATTTGAATACAAATCCTAACATTCTAAATTCATATATAGCTTATCAAATTTTTATTTTAATTGTAGTGGCATACGGTCAAAATCAAAAAAATTTTATCTTGGCATTTTCGGATTTAATTACGACGTAATAATTCTGACTGAAACATGGCTTTCGGTTGATTTTAATAATGCAGAGTTTTTCCCTTCGGACTTTTTCGTTTTCCATCGCGATCGGTATAACTTTAGTACAAAACTTACAAGGTGGTGGTGTGCTTATTGCAGTACCGAAAAATTGGTCTTATGAACTTTTATTTTCCGACCCAATCATGGAGTTCATTGCTGTTAAACTCAAACTATTTCCGCTAGAACCAACTTCATCATTTTGACGGATGAGAAGTTTGTCCTAAACTGTTCTAAACTAACAACAACAAATGTAAATTTGAGAATGAATTTGATTAAGTAAAATACAAAACGTCATTTAGGCGAAAATTATATATAGTAATAAAAAAATTTTATATATTTGAAATATTGTACATTAAAATATATTTACATAACTGAACTAAAACCATTCTATCAAAAACATATTTCCGGGAAATGTTGGGGAAAAGTATGTTAGGATTCCACTTTTACTTGCTTAGTGTTAATTATTGAAAATTTTGATTTTTGATTTAAACGTACTAAGCAAGTAAAAGTGGAATCCTAACCTACTTTTCCCCAACATTTTCCGGAAATGTGATATGTTTTGGATAGAATGGATCTAATTCAATGTGAAAATGTCCATTTCAGCCGTAATACCCTCTTCGAAATATCGAACAAAAAATTCATTAAAATTTTGATTTTTGATTTAAACGTACTAAGCAAGTAAAAGTGGAATCCTAACCTACTTTTTCCCAACATTTTTCAGAAATGTGATATGTTTTGGATAGAATGGATCTAGTTCAATGTGAAAATGTCCATTTCAGCCGTAGTAACCTCTTGAATATGGAACAAATAATTCATGAAAATTTTGATTTTTGAGTTAAACGTACTAAGCAAGTAAAATGGGAATCCTAACCTACTTTCCCCAACATTTTCCGGAAATGTGATATGTTTTGGATAGAATGGTTCTAGTTCAATGTGAAAATGTCCATTTCAGCCGTAGTAACCTCTTAGAAATATCGTACAAAAAATTCATGAAAATTTTGATTTTTGAGTTAAACGTACTAAGCAAGTAAAAGTGGAATCCTAACCTACTTTTCCCCAACATTTACCAGAAATGTGATATGTTTTGGATAGAATGGATCTAGTTCAATGTGAATATGTCCATTTTAGCCGTAGTAACCTCTTAGAAATATCGAACAAAAAATTCATGCAAATTTTGATTTTTGATTTAAACGTACTAAGCAAGTAAAAGTGGAATCCTACCCTACTTTTCCCCCACATTTTCCGGAAATGTGATATGTTTTGGATAGAATGGATTTAGTTCAATGTGAAAATGTCCATTTCAGCCGTAATAACCTCTTAGAAATATCGAACAAAAAATTCATGAAAATTTTGATTTTTGATTTAAACGTACTAAGCAAGTAAAAGTGGAATCCTAACCTACTTTTCCCCCACATTTTTCAGAAATGTGATATGTTTTGGATAGAATGGGTCTAGTTCAATGTGAAAATGTCCATTTCAGCCGTAATAACCTCTTAGAAATATCGAACAAAAAATTCATGAAAATTTTGATTTTTGATTTAAATGTACTAAGCAAGTTAAAGGGGAATCCTAACCTACTTTTCCCCAACATTTTTCAGAAATGTGATATGTTTTGGATAGAATGGATTTAGTTCAATGTGAAAATGTCCATTTCAGCCGTAATAATTTCTTAGAAATATCGAACAAAAAATTCATGAAAATTTTGATTTTTGATTTAAACGTACTAAGCAAGTAAAAGTGGAATCCTAACCTACTTTTCCCCAACATTTTCCGGAAATGTGATGTTTTGGATAGAATGGATCTAGTTCAATGTGAAAATGTCCATTTCAGCCGTAGTAACCTTTTAGAAATATCGAACAAAAAATTCATGAAAATTTTGATTTTTGATTTGAACGTACTAAGCAAGTAGAAAAGCAATCCTAACCTATTTTACCCCAGCATTTTCCAGAAATGTAATATGTTTTGGATAGAATGGATCTAGTTCAATGTGCAAATGTCCATATCAGCTGTAGTAACCTCTTAGAAATATCGAACAAAAAATTCATGAAAATTTTGATTTTTGATTTAAACGTACTAAGCAAGTAAAAGTGGAATCCTAACCTACTTTTCCCCAACATTTTCCGGAAATGTGATGTTTTGGATAGAATGGATCTAGTTCAATGTGAAAATGTCTATATCAGCTGTAGTAACCTCTTAGAAATATCGAACAAAAAATTCATGAAAATTTTGATTTTTGATTTGAACGTACTAAGCAAGTATAAAAGCAATCCTAACCTATTTTACCCCAACATTTTCCAGAAATGTAATATGTTTTGGATAGAACGGATCTAGTTCCATGTGAAAATGTCCATTTCAGCCGTAGTAACCTCTTAGAAATATCGAACAAAAAATTCATGAAAATTTTGATTTTTGATTTAAACATACTAAGCAAGTAAAAGTGGAATCCTAACCTACTTTTCCCCAACATTTTTCAGAAATGTGAAATGTTTTGGATAGAATGGATCTAGTTCAATGTGAAAATGTCCATTTCAGCCGTAGTAACCTCTTAGAAATATCGAACAAAAAATTCATGAAAATTTTGATTTTTGATTTAAACGTACTAAGCAAGTAAAAGTGGAATCCTAACCTACTTTTCCCCAACATTTTTCAGAAATGTGATATGTTTTGGATAGAATGGTTCTAATTTAATGTGCAAATGTCCATTTCAGCCGTAGTAACCTCTTAGAAATATCGTACAAAAAATTCATGAAAATTTTGATTTTTGATTTGAACGTACTAAGCAAGTAAAAGTGGAATCCTAACCTACTTTCCCCAACATTTTTCAGAAATGTGATATGTTTTGGATAGAATGGATCTAGTTCAATGTGAAAATGTCCATTTCAGCCGTAGTAACCTCTTAGAAATATCGAACAAAAAATTCATGAAAATTTTGATTTTTGATTTAAACGTACTAAGCAAGTAAACGTGGAATCCTAACCTACTTTTCCCCAACATTTTCCGGAAATGTGATATGTTTTGGATAGAATGGATTTATTTCAATGTGAAAATGTCCATTTCAGCCGTAGTCACCTCTTAGAAATATCGTACAAAAAATTCATGAAAATTTTGATTTTTGATTTAAACGTACTAAGCAAGTAAAAGTGGAATCCTAACCTACTTTTCCCCAACATTTTTCAGAAATGTGATATGTTTTGGATAGAATGGTTCTAGTTTAATGTGCAAATGTCCATCTCAGCCGTAGTAACCTCTTAGAAATATCGTACAAAAAATTCATGAAAATTTTGATTTTTGATTTGAACGTACTAAGCCAGTAAAAGTGGAATCCTAACCTACTTTTCCCCAACATTTTTCAGAAATGTGATATGTTTTGGATAGAATGGATCTAGTTCAATGTGAAAATGTCCATTTCAGCCGTAATAACCTCTTAGAAATATCGAACAAAAAATTCATGAAAATTTTGATTTTGATTTAAACGTACTAAGCAAGTAAAAGTGGAATCCTAACCTACTTTTCCCCAACATTTTCCGGAAATGTGATATGTTTTGGATAGATTGGATCTAGTTCGATGTGAAAATGTCCATTTCAGCCGTAGTAATCTCTTAGAAATATCGAACAAAAAATTCATGAAAATTTTGATTTTTGACTTTACATTTATTTATTATTATTATAGAGCTTAATAATTTAATCAATCTCAAAAAAAAAATCCCCCTGAATGTTTTCCTGTTTTTCATTACAAAATCTCATTATGTTCACTCATACTAATAAATGTTTTTCGATCTAGGACAAACTTCTTAGTATTATATAGTCGTATGAAGTTTTTCCTAACCCTGTTCTAAAATGTTGTTGTTGTTTTTAGGACAAATTTAGGTCAAACTCCTCGCGAAAGTCATTTTGTCAAGATTTTACTGACCTAATCTCATGTAATTTATTATCTTTTATATATGATATTACTGTATTTGTTATTTTCGGCGATTTCAACTTTCCAGATCTTATTTGGTTGATGGATGACGTTGTGATTTTTTGGCAAACATGGATCTAGATTTGGTTTTCTACACTCTTAATAGATCTTTTAAACTAGACGACTTTGCCGGATCTTCGAGTGTTTATCATTCAGGTTTCAATTCAATTTTTCTACAACATTTCTAATAATTTGGACTTTATTAAAAATTGTACCGTATTTGATTACTCGGGCGCCGATCACTGCTCATTAAATGATTTTTTTAGGTATCCAGAGTTCTGTGCTAGAGACCAAATAACCCATGGCCATTCATCCTTTGGCGCACGTGTCTCACCTTGGATTTTGGTTTTTTTGTCAAGGTTATTCCTTCCTTTAGCGTCGTACTTTAGCCTGTCGTTCGGTAAAGAAACAATCAGTTACCAGTGGTTACCACGAGGAGGTAGCACGTACACTTGCGAACCACGACTAGGTTACCCCTCACGCGGTCGTGAGCCCCAGACAGGGCTGCCTAAAGCATGACCAGAAGAGGCTGCTGGAGCTCACTCTACTGAAGGTTACGAAGCTGGTAATTACTACGCAGCTTTGTTCCCTCATTCACCAGAAGCCCAGACCACCAGAATGGAAATTAGATTCTTATGAATCACATCACATAGCTAACACGGCACAGCTAATGAATACAGAGGAGGCTAAAATTATTTAACACTTATTTCCCACTTTCGAAAATGTAACCTCTTTTAAATTTGTTTTTTTTTATGGTTTTCTTTTATTATTAATAGTACCTGTTTTTACTGTTTTATACCGGTTGTGTTTTTTTTTTTTTTTGTTTTTTTTGTTTATTTGAGTGAGTGAAAATTTTGGTGATTGCAACAAATTCGTTTACATTTTTCTAAATATACAACAGAAACGATTTCTTCTTTCTCTAAAAACTACAGACCACCGCCTTTTCTTAAAAATTTTCTAGAAATGTTCTGTTCTGCAAGTTTGAAAGGGTGATCTACTTTAAGCTTAATCTGAGCTACCATCTATCTAATCTTGACTTTGCACTAATATTCGCTGCGGATGCGGTTGCAACGGGTACCTAGTTACGCCACTGGAAGAAGAACAAATCAGAAAATACTTTGAAAATTTTCTTTTTATTTTTATTTATAATAATTTGTAAAATTAATAACAAAAATTAAGCGTTAAATACTTTAGAGCATCCGTATATTATTTAATCGGAGAATAACAACAAATTCAAAGTGTTGTAGCAACATTGCTAATCAAACCTAAAAAAAAAAACCTAGTGGGAGGTTAGATTAAATTGATTTGAGTTCATAAAGTAGTTGATTTTGGGATTGAGTTGGATGCTGAGTGGGGAGTTGAGTAGAGGGTTGAGATTTGGTTCGAGGAAAGTTTAGATCAAGTTGAGTTAAAATAGAGTTAGTTTACGTTGGAGTTTAGTGAGAACTTCGGTTGCAGAATTATTTGGGGCTTGTTTCGTGAATTAGTTAGGCATTGAGTTTGGAGTTAAATTAAGGGTTGATTTCCCAGTTGGATTGGGACTGAATTCACGATTGGAAAGATGATTGCATTGGGGACTGCGTTGCGATTGAGTTGGTGAGCTGAAGATGGAGATATAACAATTAAAAAAACTTATATTTTCCCTTTTATTGAAACACAAAAATAACAAAGTCACTATATGAAAGTTTCTTGGAATATCGAATATGCAATAAACTGGCAGCTCTCAATTATGTGTGGAAACTCTTAAAATACCCACTCTACAAAAATAGCAATTATTTGATGGTCTCTTGGCTCGTACATTCTTTTTGTAATTGGGCGTCAGCTATGAAATTCCAAAGGGATTTTAAGTTTTAACTTCCAATAGATATTTTTAAATTTTATAAAACCAATTTATTCTAATTTCGAAATTTTGAAGTATAGAAAACTATCTAGAAATTTTGATTCAAGTTGGGCCAAACATTACAGTTACATTAAATATATATATATATATATATATATATATATATATATATATATATATATATATATAAAAAGCAAATTGTCTTAGTAAATTTTTTAAGAAAGAAAGTATTTGAAAAAAGTCGCACGAATATCTGTTTACAGTATTTTATGACGTTTCACTAAAAATATCCGATAAAATGGCACAAAATTGTATAAGAAAACAAGTCTTACATTTTTAATTCAAAGCTCACAAACATAATATTGACAAAAGAAGAAAAGTAAATATTTTCACACTGGTGATTTTTTTGGTATGTTGTACGTCTGTTTGTATATAATATGTACGACGGAAGCAGGAATTCCCAAATGTCAAATGCAATATGAAAAACAGAAATGCCAGTATTCCTCTCTATTTAATTTTTTGATTGTTGTGTTATACAACTTTAAAAGTTCAATTTAATTCCCGTACCACATCTCCTCTCTATATAGTATGTACGTATAACAAACTACATTGTGTTTGTTTGGTACATACATGTTATTATACATAATGTACTTATACGATTTATATAAAAAATAAAAATGCAGAGAAAAATAATGAAATAAATAAATTTTTCAAAAACCTCAACAACACGAGAATAACAAAATATTGCCGCTACTTTTCTTCGCCGTACCATGCCTACAATTTTGGGTATATGGTTGTTGCTTGGTGCTATTATATACGGTGTTGTTCCGCATGTATATTTTATTTTTAACATTTTTTTCACTTTAGAATATTAAAGGTGTTTTAAAAAAAAATTTTAACAACATGAAAATATGAAACTTTAATAATCAACAACACTATCACCAAAATATACAATTACCCGAATTATTTAAAAAGTGCGTACATACGCATGCAAAAAAAAAAATAAATAAAAGAAAATGGTTTGGGCAACTTCACGTAATGGAATCACGTGCGCCATTTTCGGTAACCAACAAATTTTTCCCATCTTACGTATATGATATGTCTTGAACATATAATCTCTGCGACACATACAAGATGTACAATATAACTTTAAATCAATAGATCAAGGTTAATGAACAATCAACTACATACACTAGATAGATAGATAGATAGATAATAATACATTCAACCCTAAGGGGTGAAATTCTAATTCAATTTTATTACTACCAATAAACACCACAATACCTTAAGGCGATAAATAAATATAACAATAAATTGAGTACTACAACAGTATTTTCCACTCTAAAAAATGAAAACAATAAAAATGGAATGAAACAATACTCGCAGAGTATAAAAAGCTAATTCCCAACATTTTTTTCTCGTTGAACAAAAAAAAAAGAAAATCATCATTGGGAAATTTCCAATTCCTACCAGAGTGTAAGTAATACATAAGTAGCATCGCACCGACTTTAGTACAAAGTAATTTTGTCGATTTTTTTTATGTTCGGCTTGGTACTTGTTTGATTGGTTTAGTTTAAACACCAAATGGTTTATGAAAGTACTCTGCGTTTAGGTTTCCCTATGTGATTTAAGTGAGAGAGAGAGAAAGGGACGAATAAATCTTTAAAATAAATTTGGTAAATGAGATGTAGGCGTTCAAGATAACGAGTTTGTGAGCGTTTTGTTGTATTTCATTGTTACATTTAATTAAAAACGGAAAGACGTAAATACATTATTTCTTAAATTAGTCTAAATAATTTTCCAAATTTTCTAAGTAATTTAAAGGGTCAGTAAAACAAATTAATCACGAAATTATAAATCCATTGGCTGGCGTTCTATAAAATAATTTACTTATCATCAAAAAAAAGTATTTTGTTATTCTTCCGGATGCGCCAATTAAAGTTTAAATGGGGTTGTCAATCAACTTGCGAAGAATACTAAAATCAATTTTGAATTTTGCCTTATAAATGGTGGGCTATTTATGTAGAATCTGAGTATTTGAGGGAAACATAACCACTGATTTACATTTAATCTTTTGCTCTTTTCTAAAGGGCAGAAGATGTACATTAAAAAATGCATTTTTGTAAGAAAGGAAGATTTCCTTGTATTAAAATGAGAAGGATATTCAAAAAGATTTAAAAATCTAAAAAGATGAACCAGATCATCTTTTTCGTAAAAGTTGTACACTGTTGTACCCGAAAAGGTCAAATATCGAAAGGCAGAATGGCGATAGGCCAAATGGGTCGAAAGGCCGATTTTGTCAAAAGGCCGAATTTAATAGTCAAAATATCGGAAATGGAACCTTCAAGTTTACGATTGCTTTCACAAAATCTGAAAAATGGTGAATTCCTGATTGAATATGAAATTCGTGAAATATTTGGTACAGTTCCAGAACGATTTAAGAAACTAGATGCGCAATTAGCAACTGGAAATCAAAATCCAAATTTGATTCTAGTAGAACCACATGCAAGTTCTGCAAATCTGCCGAAAGCTGAATTATCAATTTGCATTTTAAAGCTTAAACACTTGCATTTCAACATCATAACATTTATTAATTCAAACAAACTTCAAAAAGATGAAGCAAATATTTTTACATCAAGACTCTTACATATTCTTGATCGTGTTGAAAGAATTTCTTCAAATGAATATATTAGAGAAACGACCACAAAACTCTCTGCTTTTATAAATAATAGTTTACTTGAAATTTATTGCAAAATTAATAATGATAGTCAGTCTCAGGATGACACATCGATAGAATTGAATGCAATTACCACATAAACACAGAGAAACGACAATGATCAACAAATTAATTTACCTCAGAATGATTCAGTATCACCTGTGAATCTTCATGAGAATCAACATTTTTTTTCCGAACATTTTCAGATTTCCAACCCACAAACATCAATAGATTTAGACAACCTACCGCGAACGATAACCCTTACCGACTGTCATCTAACCCTTTTAATTTTCAACCTCAGCCTCATTTAAATCAAGCTTCATACAATTACAGTGAACGAAATAAAATCATACCAATCATACCATAACCATCCACATGTTGTGTGAACCACATGTTCAACATGTTCAATCATTTATCCAACCCAACTGGAGGTTATACTAAAATGGATAAATGGAAACGTTCTTCTGTTTTATGCTGTGCCAGCGTCAAACCTACAGCTGACATCCAGCTTTCAACTTTCTCAAGTACATCCATCCATATGAGTTGAATTTCCTCTATCTCATTAGCAACAATGACTATCGCAAGTCAGTGCTTCTTTAGGTAAAACGAGTCTGAGTACACCGTCATACATGATGTTCCACAGCGTCGGCCCCAAAACTGAATCCTGGGGTACCCCACCATCTCATAATCGATTGGCCCATCGTCTGTGTCATATTTCAGTACTCTATTCCTGAAATAATCCCTAACAATTCTCTGTAAGTAGAGTGGGGCATTCATCCATTTTAAGGCTAAGAGGATTTCTTTCCAATTAGCAGTATTAAATGCGTTCTTAACGTCGAGCGTAATCACAGCACAATATTTTTCTTGCCACCTTTCCATCTCTTTCCCTCGATCGCACTTTGAGCAATGTTTTTGACAAGTTCCACCGCATCAATGGTAGATCGGCCCTTCCTAAAGCCAAACTGCTTATCCGAGAGACCACCAATTTCTCCAATATATGAATCAAGTCTGTTGCATATTATACGCTCAAACACCTTCCCCATCGTATCGAGCAGACATATAGGGCGGTAAGCTAACCGTTGGTCGAGTGGCTTACCAGCTTTAGGAATCAGGACCATGGTTTGTAGTTTCCACTGTTTCGGGAATATGCCTTCGCTTAGACATTGATTATACACCTCGAGGAATATTCCTGATTTGGCGGTAATTGCCGCTTTTACGCCACGTTTGGTATTTTACTCGGACTCGGAGTTTTTTTAACTCCAATCCTGAAGACTGGAAATAATTTCCCTCATTGTTTTGGCACAGGTCGGGGCTTTATTATGTGGACGCCTAAGCTTGCCCATTACCAGCTTGTAAGGTCTGCCCCAGGGGTCGCAATCCACCTCCCCGCACAGTTCAGCAAAACAGCGCCGCTTGCTTTGACAAATGGCATCTTTAAGCCTCCTACGAGCTTCACGAAATTCGTTTTGGAGACCAACCGAACTAGAAGTACGCTTTGACCGCTGAAATTTCCGTCGAACACTATGGCAGGCTTTGTGAAGCTGGGCTATTTCCTCGGTCCACCAGTAAACTGGGAAAAGACGGCGACCTACAACTCTTCTGGTCATTGTTGCATCACACGCTTTAATAATGCCAGTTGTTAATTGCCTTACCTTATCGTTAATAGATCCAAGCAGTTTGATACCCTTAGTCATCAGTAGAAAAGATTCTAGGTCGAAAGGCGTTGACTTCCATCCAGCAAATTTCCTAGCTTGTTCTCGTGGATCGCTTCGCCAGGTATTAAGTTTAATTATGATTGCTTGATGCTCGTTTTGAGTGTAACGCTCGCTGACTTCCCAGCTAACTCTACCACTGATCCGACTCCGGCCCTGCGAAACGTGAGGACCTTTCCTACATTACAAAGCACGACATCCAGTACTGAGAATGCCTCCATCAGAACCTGCCCTCTTCGGTTTGTGCATTGACATCCCCATTCGATCGCCCAGGCATTAAAATCTCCGGCAATAATGGCAGGCATGGTGAGGCATAGCAACTATAAATATGAATTCCTTGAACTTTCACTCTGGTGAAGTCAGCCTCGATACCTGACGCCGATTCTTGAAATATGAAACGACCACAAAAAAAAGAAATCAGTCGCCCATTTAGCACTATTCATATTCCTGTATTGCTCGCTAATAAAGGCAATGTCCACCCCTAGCTCGCGCACTGTCTGGGCTAAGAGGTCTTGCGCTACCTCACAGTGGTTAAGGTTTAACTGCAACAAAATCATAGCTCAGGGTTTTGTGGCGATCTCTTGAATGCTGGGCATTCTCTAGACCCCACTATGTGGTTAGACTTGCCTTTACCATGACATAGGTAATAGTTTGCAGGGTTTATGCAGGCCTTAACAAAGTGTCCCTCCTCTCTGCATTTAATGCAAGCTTTGAATTTATTCTCAGTGCTCTTACATTCTCCGCCTCTGTGTCCAAAGTTAAAGCATCGAATGCATCTAACTGGTGGTCTCATTTTCTCCCTGATTCGGCAAACTACCCATCCAATGCGAATTTGATTCGCTGCGATAGCCATCTTAGCCAGTGTGAGGGGTAGAGCCAGCACAGCTGTTTTTGTACCGCAATATGCTTCTCTAAGCGATTTCACTACCCCTACATCAAGATTATTGAATCCCTCGAATTTACTAATTATTGCCTGGTGGATCTCCTCTTTAGTTGTGATCTCGTCAAGATCTCTGATCTCAACGAGTTGCTCGCTAAAATGGATAATTGGGAACTTTCTTTTAACGGTTGAAAAATTTATTTTTCAAGTTGAGCAGTTGGCTTATACTAATAACATTCCGGAAATCCAACTAGTGAGTGGTATTCACATTTTTCTAAAAGGTATGGCTTGGGATCAATATTGGAATATTACTCAAATGAATCCGAGATTTTCATGGTTTGATTTTAAAGGTTTTTTTTTTCATCGAGTCAAAATTCATAGATCTGAAATAGAATCGCAATTTTTATTATGCCATTCACGAATTAGCTCAACCTTTTCTTTCTCCATTGTCTGAATGGGAAATGATTGAAATACTTAAAAAAAATATGCGAAGATCGCTTAAGTTACTGTTGGTCGGACCATTTATTTATTCGTTTCTATGAATATTGAAGATCAACAAGCCGTTTGTAGGCAACCTAGAATCAATTCTTTTTCTTTGGAAAATGATGGTTGTTGTAAATGTCAACCATCAACCTTGTGTGAAAATATTACGCAACGAATTGAAATAGAAGCGATTCAGGGAAATATTTCACCGCTACCTAGAACACACAAATCTAAACAAAACCCATTGTCTGCTGGAATTGTAAAAGATCGGTCATGTGTTTATTGATTGTGATTTACCAGCAAATATAGTTTGTTACCGATGTGGAACGCCTGACGTCTTGACGTCTTTCCGTTCCGGAAACAGACAGTTAGGAATTAAGAAGTAAGGGCAACTTCATTCCTTCGCCATCGTCAATGCTGCTCTGTTGGAGTAGATTTAACCCACCAAGCGACTATCCAAATTCAGTATTTACTAAATTCATCTGTGTCAAATTCAACGTTAGAATATCCAGTGTTAAATTTTTTGTCTTCTGTAAGCTTTTCACCACAGTTCATTGTAAGGAAATCTGAATACACTATAGTTGATGACTGCTTTCAAATCGCTTTTAAATTAATTCCGGTACTGTCAGGCTCAAGTTAAGTATATTGCAATTACTCTCCTATTTTACTCCGTGTTATATAAAATCCTCCTCAGCTTTAGTCGTGCAAAAATATCGTCCAAGGCGAAAAAGACTTTCACAAGTACCATCATGGTCTTATATTTATTACAATAGTGAGGGGGATGATGATAGTGATGGTGATTGTGATTGTGATTATGATTGTGGATGGTAAGATGATATGAAGGTACGATGGTAACATGGTATAATTTTGTATGGTATAATGGTAAGCTGGTAGGATGTTATTGTGGTATGGCGTGTGATGACATGGTTGTATAATGGTATGACGTTAAGGCTTTATGATGGTTGCTGGTACGATGGTGTGACTGTATTATGATATGGTAGTATGATGGTATGATAGTATGATATGATGTTATAATTATATGATTATTATTGATATCGGTATCATTCGTAAAATCCTCCTTTGGAGGCATGTCAAACAAATTTCAATGATAACACGCGAGTTCATCGGTAAATCTACGTCTTATCTAGAGAGTTTTTATGCCAACTTCTTCGATTATGTAAAGCAAGAAAGTAAACACAATGAAGAATTTGAGGGAAACATTTTTATAAACATAGAACACAATTATCTGAATCATGACGGTCTTATGGTATGGGAGTTCTGTCTCACATGCGCACACTCAATATTTACTTCCTGGCGACGCAACTTCCTACAAATCAATTAGCAATTATTAATGACAACAAGACACCGTAGGCAGATCTCTAGACAACAAATTAGCAGTACCCGATCCTTCTCATTAGGTATTCTAGGTATATGGCTACGTAAAAGAGAACGCACGAGTAGGAAATTCAAAAATGTTGAGTGTTGTTACGCCCGCATTGTCGGAGAATAGGTTACGCTACTCTATTTTAATTTTTTTGCGTTAATAAGTATTTATAGTACGTTCCAATTCAAGTTAAATTCACTTTATTTGAGTTTATTCTATTATTGTCGGTAATAATTGTTTGTCTTGACTGTGACACGAATTAATTATCGTTCACTACATATAAAATATGTATAATACTATGCAAGGTAAGCTGGTGGTAAAATGCTTGCAGAGATATCGCCCGTCCGCGATGAGAATTGATGTTAGAATCAATATCAGTGTAGTTGTATAAATGTATATACAGAGTATCAAAATGAGATACCAATGATCATTATGCTCATTTGTCTTTAGGCCAAAATACCTTTTTTTTGTAATCAATAATCAGTTTGTGTGAACCTTTCGCTCAACTTGGATCGGTCAATGTTAGCGTATATCCAATTATTAATAAATATATATTTTTTTTGGGTCGCTAAGTGAATTAAAGGTTGATCTCAGATCTAGGTAAAAATCTTTGTGCATGTGCGTATATATTAAACAAAAAAAGCAAGAGTGAAGCCTTTTCTTTCGGTTCCATAGGAATATATACTTGCAATTAGTGAATCATAATTGGTTATCGGAAAACTATCAAATAAATACACTCAAATATCTGGATAAATCATCAAAAATTTGAGTACATCCATTTTTGGATACCGTTTTGATAAAGACGGGTGAGTCAGTATTAATAATCGGTTCGGTAATAAGGTATAACGGGTTTTTTTTTGTTCTTAGAGTCTCAACGAAATATTATCAATGAAGGAATCGAGAAACTAAATGAAAATAAATCCGAACTTCAGTATAGTTTAGGAATATAAGTGTATCAATGATAAGCGAATTTCTTGATTGATGTATTGGAAAATTCCCACGAAATAAGGGAGGAATCGTTTCATTTGGCGACCAGTCGGATATTTTATAGTGTTTCTATAACACTACTTGGATACATCAAGCAACGATGCCAAGTTGGGCTATCAAATAATTGTGTGTGTGTATGTGTGAAAAGAAAAGTAAACTTAAATCGAGAGATCTCGGGTTTGAGTGGTATTTTCTGACACTTATCTTAAGTTGTAGTTAAAAAAAGAAAGTTTCCATTTTTTTTTTTGTTTTTGTTTTTTTTTGTTAAATGTTCAATTTTTTTTAAGTATTGAAATAGTTAAATTTGTGAGTGTAGATTAAGTCAAGGAGCAAAACAGGGTAAATTTTCTTTTGTCAAATCAGTTAATTCCTTTTTTTCAGCTAAGCTATTGTATCTTCCAAGGAGCGCTCTTCGGAATAAAATTGGTAAGCGACATACTTTTTTTTATTAATTAATTAAGCCAGTCTTGCTCTTTTAATAAAAACCTACACAAGTTATTAGTCTACAGTAAGATTATAAACATTTAGTTCTGCGATTTATTATGTTAAAATTTTTTTTTTGTATGGTGAACTATTTAAATGAGAGTAATACAGTGTCAAAAATGAGCTAATTTTCTTTTATTGTGATGGCGTGAAAGTGATCAGACCCTTGTGAACGATAATGTAGATTTCCTAAAGTGTGCACGTATGATTTGTTGGATCTCGCATATTCGGTAACCAAAAACCCCCCTAACCGCTAAAGCTACCCGAAATAAACGTGCATGTTCCCGAATGATCCGTAACAGTGTTCTACTCAACAAATTATTTTTGAAGTGTTGTCTCGAAAAAATTCGAAATTGTTCATTACTATGAGTTGGAATTCCCCTAGATCTCTGTTTTTTGTTGGGACTAAAAAGAACCCTTTTAACATGATATAATCAATAAATTACAAACAAGAGTTGAACAAAATTGGGAAAGTTGCTCAAATTGAAAAATACATAAGTAAAAAAATTATCTATATTTTTCAGAAACCCGGTGGCATGGTAAAACGAAAAATCTTCAAAAACTAAGACTAACAATATTTTTGAACTAATTTTAGGGCTAGATTATGATAAAGTGAGAAATGGCTTTTTTGTGAATTCGTAACAATATTTTGTACAAGTGCGGGCACAAAAAAATATGTTTAATCAACAAACTGCACATACACGTAACCACACATACCCAATGGCAATTATATTTTAACAACGTACCAAATGAATGGTAATTCTGGGGATGTTTAAATACCAATTTAGTTTTTATAGAATTGTATTTCCATATTTATGATGTTCTCACCGTCAAAATGCTTGGTGAGAAAGTTTTATTCATATGAAAGAATTTTGACGTCATTTTTTCCTTCTCAATGAACATGAATCGGAAATGTGTATTTCTCACTGAAAATATTTTTCATTAAAATCCCACTTGCCGCCATATTGTTAGACACATATTCAATTTTATTAAACAATTAACGATTGGACTGTCTTGATTTTGCATGCAGAGCGTAGAGTTAAATTTAATTCCGGTAGTTTCACTCTCCATATGTTTTATATGGAGGGAAATGTCATTTCATGCAGAGGGTAGGGTTTACATTATTTCCGATAGGTATCGCATTTTGCAGTTTTCCAATCGTCAATTGGCGATTGAAAAACTGCAAAATGCGATACCTATCGGAAATAATGTAAACCCTACGCTCCATATAAAACATATGGAGAGTGAAACTATCGAAATTAAATTTAACCCTACGCTCTGCATGCAAAATCAAACGTTTCACTTAAATCCACATAACAATATTACAATTACTATGTTCCATTGGAAACAATTTGCTTCTGCCAAGTACTTGTGAGTAAAACATAACCACAATTTAAATAAAACTGTTAGATTTTAATAAAAAATACGTTGATCTATTAATAATAATAAGCAATAAAACATTAAACAACAAAATAATTAAAATATTTCTACGATTTAACAATTGCGCGTTAACTTGCGTTTTGATTTAACAATAAACACAAAATTTTTGTTTTTAACCCTAATCGAACCAACATACTTTTCTTATGTCAGTAAATCCAAATTCTAATCAAATAATTTACGAACATTTCTGCAGAGAATGTGTAGATGTCAAGTACGTTATATGGAAATGTTTCAAAATAAAATTCATGCAAGTTTATACCTAAATTAACATTATTTTGAAAATCGATGCATTTATCAAACGAGCCAAAAAGAGACACCTTGGTTCGATTAGGGTTAAAAACTGACGTGTCACACAACCAAAATTGGTATAGGGCCATCTATTAGAATTTTTTAAACTAAAATCCCTCTTTCGTTAATTACATGCATAACTAGGAGGTGCATGCAGGATGAGTAGTTGTGAGTAGTTTGCTAACGCCAATGGAACACGCTTAAAATATAAAAAAATTTTGCACTTATTCGTATTTGCTGATTATTGGCAATAAATTTGTTTAGTTAAACATTTTTTTTAAAACTTTATTTATGATAAACGTGTCATACGTTCGTGTTCGTGTTGAATCAGACTAACTTTTATGTTAATAACTTTATTCGTTTGTAGCTACATCGGTTGTTGATGATACATTTGTCGAGGCTGTTCGTGTTCCATTTATTATTTCGTTTTTTGCGACTGACTTTTTACGGTTATTAAACCGTAAACTATAAGTACTTATTATTTTGTGCAACAATCAGTTGTTTTTGATGTGATACTTCTTTAGCCACGTATCTGTCTGAAATTTTTGAAATGAAAAGTGTAACGAAAATCAAAGTAGCATTTAGTACATTTACTGCTTGCTAAAACAATTTTAATATAGAAAACTAGTAACACACTAGCCTTGTCTTGACGCTATAATTAATTACAGTACTAAAAATTAATGTTATGATCATAAATTGGATTTTCCGTCTTGACGGTATAAGTAAACTACTATACTCCCTCCTATCAGTGAATACGCGAACCAATATATTTATTGTTATAAATGTCAAAATGTGAATAAAAAATATTTTTAGTTTGTTTTGAACTAGTAAGCGTCAAAAAGTGTTTAAAGTATCTTAAAAATATCTTTACTATTTACTTAAAGAAAATGGATCCAAGGGAGTTCCTAAATCTGAATAATTTATATTTAATAAGTTTAAAGAACAAAAAGATCAGGAAAAAACAAAATCAAAGGCTTCGACTTTTGATTAATCACTGTGCTGACCTTCAAATGAAAATAAATGCGGCTATAATTTGTGTAGTAACATCAAGGTCCAGTAATTCAAACAAAATTTGGGTAATAGGTCGAAATTTGCCAGACAGCAGATTTAAAAAAAAAATATCGTGTAAATAGGAAAACTTTCGACTATATATGTAATGTTGTTCGTGGAGATTTGTATCGGTATAATACCATTATGAGGGAAGCTACGAGTGTCGAGAAATGTGTAATAATTGCTCTACACATATTGAAAAGCAACTGCGATTTAGGTACTGTTGCGGACCTGTATAAGGTTGGTAAAAGTAGCGTGGGTCATATTTTACAAGAATTTTGTGATTCTTTGGTGAAAAATTTATATGAGCAAGAGGTTCGTTTTCCCGTGACAAAAATCGAACAGGATTCCATAAGCAAAATTTTTTTAAATAACTGGAAATTTCCCGGAACATTCGGCGCATTAGATGGTACGCATATTCCGATTAAGAAACCAGAAACATCAGGTGAAGACTATTTTAATTATAAACACTACTACTCTATTGTAGTATTAGCCCTTGCCGATACTTATATTGTATATTTATTCAAATTTAATGTATATTATTTTAATTAATAATTACTGTTTTATCTTCTTTTTAAGATATATTAATGTTGGTAGGCCTGGCGGAGTTCATGATGCTGTAGTATTTAGGGACTCAAAATTATCAGAATATTTTGAAAGAAATACTATTAAAAACCACATAATAGCAGATGGGGCATTTCCTATGCGTAATTGGTTACTTAAACCATATCCGGGTACAAAGTTGACACCCATTAAAGAGCATTTCAATTTTCGTCTAAGCTCAGCAAGGATGACAATTGAAGATAGTTTTGGTAGACTGAAAGGAAGAATGAGCATTCTTTCAAAGAGGATGGATTTTTCATTGGAACATTGTAAACAAATTGTTAAGGCTTGTGTAATAATACATAATTTTTGTGAACGCAATAGATGCCAATTTTATGCCAGTTGGCTATACAAATCCCAGGTTAATGCTGCAGATTTTTATGTCCCCCAAAGAATAATTTCGGATAGGAGGAATGCAGATGGCCTGAGTAAACGTGACTCATTAGCTAAGATGCTATTTCAAGAAATACAAAAGTAAAATAATTGTACATATATTATAGAAAATATATTATAACAAAAAATACAAAAATTTAATTTAATTTTATTTCATCACAATTCATCACAATTTGGTTTGAATTCAGTCACTTTACTATCTACGTCATTATTTAGCATTTGACTCCAAGAAACGGATCATTGCCTCTGTCACTTTTTCATTTTGTTCGTGTTCTTTTTCTTCCCTTTTGTCTCGTTTTTCTTCGATTTGCAATAGCTTCTCCAAAACGTTTTGATTCTTTTGGCTTAAAGCTATAAGGCTTTCGATGGCATCGTCATTTTTTTGCTGGTGCCACTATAATCCGGTTCCTCTAAGAGTTGTGACTCCGATAAATTACTCTTACGGGAAGAAATTGAAAATCTTGACTGAGGAGTCGAAAAACTTGACTCAAGATCAAGATTTTCGGTTTCATCTTCCAAGTATTGCACTTCACCATACAAATTGTCCATATCAATACTGGCATTCGAATATCTAAAATAAAAATATTTGTATTTGACATGTGTGAATGGGTATGTAATAGTCAAACAACTTACGAGATTTCGGTTGTGTCGCTATTAGATCCTTCTATGAAACTATCTTGTCCTAGATGACTATTGTACTTGTCTTTGACTCCAAGTATCTCATGTAACTAATCAAAGAATTTCCAAGCTGGTGCTGATTCACCTGAAATATTTAATAACATCATCTTGAAATGCAATCCTTCATACTTTCAATTTTTTGCAATTTCATCATCCATAATTTCAATTATTAATTGATAAAAACTATATGTACCTGATATTGGCTTTGTTTTGTTGTAGATTTGTTTAAGGTTATTTATCTTTAGGAGTCCTATTATAATTAAACAGACTCATTTCATCAGCAATTTTGGTATATGTATATAACGATGTGCTTTTTACACTTTTCGAACATGTTGATTATTTAGTGTTCGCCCCATATATCTATTAATTTTGACGTTTCATCATCACAAAAATGTTTTTTATGTATTTGAGCCATTTTAATTTTAACAAATTTTTGTTTAACAAATTTATTTTGACAAATATTTGACACTTTTCATATAGCGATTGAAGCGATCCACGCGCTTTTTCCGGCAAGTCAAAGTTATGTGCCAATTAATTATGGGTATTTAGGATAATTAATTATAGTACTAAACTGTACTAAAGTTTAAAAAGTTATGATCATAATTCGAATTATGATCCAATTAATTATAGCGTCAAGACAGAGCTACTATAATGTATAAGTAAATGCACGAGTTTGTATCGTAATTCGCCTACTGTTTGAAATTTTTAGTTACACATAAGGGGAAACGGTTACACGAAAGGGGAAGTAAGAGACAAGCCTTAAGTGGGAGAAATAAATGCGCAACGTATTGAGTAAAACTTTATTTCTTAGGCCGTGCCCGAATACTGTGATAATATCGTGATAAATAATAATTTATGACATTCACTTGAGAAATTTTTCCCTCCGCAGATATTTTTTATTTTTACTGCCCGAATTCAATAATATTTTTTGCGTGATAATTTCCCCGCCAATTTTTTTAAATCTAATCAAATGGATCAAAATTCCGAAGTAAGCAAAATTATACATTACTGTTGTAATTTAAAAATGCTTCGGGAATTAATACTAAATTAATACGAGTATTATCAAGCGATTACATTATACACCGCGATCCCACATGAAGAAACATTTAAGGATTTCTGGGGTTTGTTTCACAAAATTACAAATTTTTTATCACGCAAAATGCATGGATGGTAACTTGAGTTAGAACTCATGGCTTTATTTTATTGCGGCTTGCCAGTGAGACAAACCGTAGAATGGTGGGAGCAGTAATAGAAATGCATAGCCAAACAGTTACAGAATCAATTATGTTCCAAGTTATTAAAAGTAGCCGAAGAAGTTATACACCTATATTGAAAAATGTGGTCGGAGCTTACGATGGGACTCATGTTTTTTTCCTTCAAATTTATTTTGTTGGTTGCTATATCTAATCACATTCACTATTAAAATATTTCACATGGATATGTCAAAATGTATCATAGGGAACGATTGTAATAGTTCGAATGAGTGCGTTTTATGCCAAAAATTATTACGTGTGAATATTTTACATGGTATTCGGGCACGGCCTAAGTATCCTAACCGATTTTGATAAAATTCAGCATACACGATGGAAATGGGATTTTAAAATGATTTGTAGATAAGGTTTTAGAATATGGCCAATTAGGAAGGAACTTGGCCATTTCTTATCCGATTTTGATGAAATTCGACATGCACGATGGTAATTGGATTCTAAAATTATTTTTAAATAAAGTTATGGCCAACTATCAATTTTTGCATTTTTTTTGCTTGGTGCATTTCCTTTCTTGAAAAAATATATTACTGGATAAGTAGGTAATTGTTTTATAAATTTGAAATTTGACATAAAAAAACAAATAAACAAATAACATCCACGTTTAAAGAAGTTTCACTTCGCCGCGAGCTTGGGTGGATGAGGCTCACGATTTTTTTTTTTATCATTTTAATAATAAGTTCATGTGTGCGTTTGTTATTTTTATTTTCTGACTTTATAAAATCGGGATTCTCTTCGTCTATATATTTCGAAATTTGCTTTAATTTTACAACTGACCCATGCAAGAAGGCTGGGTCTGGAGGCTAATGACTTCTGCAGAAGCTACTTGGACGAAGAGGAGGAAGAGACGTTGGTCCACTTCCTTTGCTCGTGTCCAGCATTGGCTCTCAGAAGGCACAAACACTTAGGTAAGCTCAGGATGGACTGCCTCTCGGATCTCGAAAACATTAAAGTGCGGGACGTCTTACGCTACATAAGTAGCTCGAAATGGTTCCAATAGGGGTAAAAGGGGATACATCCCGTGGTATCACAATGGACCGTCACCGGTCTAAGTGTGCGTAAGCAGCCACTCCAACCTAACCTAACCTTTACAACCGACCTTTTACGGTCACCAAACCGTAAAGATTGTTACGGTTCATAATTGTTTGTCGGGAAGGTGATTAATTAATTCACTGATTAAATCTTAAGAGTAACAATATTGACCAAAACCGAATAAATTTGTGGAAATTTTACAAGAACCAAAGAAAAACAATTTTTTTCCAACAATCCTACTCTTACAAGTGGGTGCAATAAAATCAGAAAAAGCATTTTAATTTAATCCTTAAATCCATTTCTTGAATTCTAAATTTTTGAAATTTTATACAATATAGTCTAAATAGTCAAAGGTTAAAATGTAATACAAACTCAATTTTAGAAGGACGGGGCATTAGTCATCCAAATTTTATACTTACTGATGACGTGAACTTTCTAGATTTGTGCTTGTAAAATCTTTATTCTGTTTAATATACAGTGTTTGTTATAGGTAACGTTTAGTAACCTTTCGACTAAAATAAAACATGTACAGATGTAGTGCCTAAGGCAACCGCAATTAATTGCATTATAGGAAATATTTGTACGAAGGGGGATGATGGCCTCTTGGGTGTTATAGTGATTGTTTAAACAGATATAGGTAGCTACACTCTTGTATACATATCCTAATTAACCCTTGCTATGAATGCTAATTAAAATGCTACACACAACAATTTAAAATTGCTGCGGTGCTTAAAATTATTCAATCAAAGTCAATTTTAATACACAAAACTTTTTTATGTACATTATATTTTGTATGTACATAAGTGTGATCTACATCCTGTTGAAAATACATAATCCATATGTGTATATTTCTTATATTTAAACACATGGTGAATATAGAAAATATGAAGCATTTTGAGTTTTTCATGCTAGCACAAAATACTAAAAAAAAAAAAAACGAAAAGTTATACACTTACATATGTATTTCAAGCAAACATAAGACACAAAAATATAAACCAAAATGGTATATTTCCCAACTGTGCTCCGGTGTGCGCATGTTTTGAAAAAGGAAAAACTTTTTCTTTTCGTTTATTTTTTTTTTTTTTTTTTTTTTTTTTTGTGTGCGAGGAATAATTCATCCCTCTTTAAACAACATGAAAACTAAAATACAACCGTATTCTGCAAAACACTTCCACACACATACAGATATATGGTATTTGTATAGGAAAATTGCTTTATAGGATTTTTATAAAAAAAAATTTCTCTTATACCGCGCTACGACGCTAGTAGAAGGGAGTGGTACGTCAAAACTGACGCACATCACATTTTCTATTTATTTATTTTTCCTTAATTTTATTTTGTATTTTCTATATTATATATATATATTTATATATATATAAAAAATAATAATAATAATAATAAAATTTTCCTAATAAACTGTAATAATATAATATTTATTAATTCGTCTTTTTATTTTTAATTTTTATTTTAAATAATACACACATAATAATATTGACGTTCGTAGTATTATACATAATATATTTAGTTAGATCCTGAAAAGTTAGTGCTTCCACTATTTCAAAAAAGAAAAAATTAAAAAAATTAAAATGTGAATATAAATAAAGTAATTGTTACGATTATTTTTGAGCAAAACAAGTGAAAATTTAATTTACAAACAAGTGGCTGTATTACAAATTTGTAATAGAAAAAAAAAATTTACCAATGATATTATAAAAACAAAGGCAGCATGGCTGCCGATGAAAAGCTTTTCTGTGTTAAAAAAAAATAAAAATGAAAATTGTAATTCTTTTACTATAGGTATATCTATTCACTCTCTTGCACTCATTTTCCGAAAAAAAAAAACAAAATAAAGCTAAAAATTTTCCTATGTATGTATAAAGTGGTGGTGTGCTATTTAACTTACAGTGAATTCATTTATTTATTTTTTTTTCTGCCTTGTTTTTCATTTTTAAACAGAACTGTTAAAAATTAATTTTCCAACCACTTGTTTATACAAGTATTAAATTTTGTTGTTGCATTTTCATTTCATTTTTTCATCATAAAAAAAGTACCTGTAGATTTTTTGTATATTTGGTTGACGTCTGTCTACCTGTTTTTCTTTCTACTTCTTCTTATTTTTATTATTATTATATTTTATTATTACTACGTAAAAAGCTACTTGTTGCTTAAAATATAAAAAAAAAAAAAACAGAAAAGCTTCATACTAAATTTATTATTATTATTATTATTATTTTTTGTGTAAAACATTTTTCCCTTCTTCTCAGAAATTAAATTAATTTTCCTCAAAAATAACAAAACAACAAAAAAAAAAAAAAATAGAAAATGTGAATATTTATAATGCAGAGCTTTATTTTTAAAAGCTTCTTTCATCATCAACATAACAACAATGTAATATATAACATAATATAGAAATTACATACATAAAATGTGCCTGGCAAACAATTGTGTGCGATTTATTGATCGATAAACTCTCTGTGTTTTTAAAATAATAATCATATAACACATTAAGTGTTTTGATTAAATATAAATAAAAACAAATAATACTAATCGTAATAATATTAATTTATTTTATTTAAATTAAATTATAAAAATTATATTATAAAATTTACAACGAAAGCAATAACCATCCTGTGAACAAAAAAAATCATTATAAATTATATAGTTTTATATTTTTTTTGTAATAATCAAAATTAATAATTATTTATAAAAAAAGATAAAATTTAAAGTTAAAAAAAAAAAATCAACAAGTGCTTTTTTGGATGTTCTTTTTATATTTTTAACAAACATACAAAAAAATATATTATTTATAAAAATGCCACGTTGCTATATGGTAAAAAAGCAGCCAACTCTAACAACAACAACAACAACAGCCCAAAATCATCATAATACTTCACCACCATTACCATATCCACATCTATCACCACCAATTTCCAATAATAATAATAAACATCATGTTATTGTACTAAATGGCAAATATTTAAATCAAAAATCAACAACAAAACCAACAACACATTGTAAAGATGATCAATCTGGGCCAGTTAGCCCGACCGAGGCATGCGTTGCACCAGCTTACTATAATACACATTTAGACAACAATAATAAAAATGGTAAGTAGCATCTACAATAGTACCTATACTCGTAAATACACAAACTAGCTTACAGTGTTACATAAGCTATGTGCTGCGATCTAAATCAAATCATTTTTCAAAACTTTCAAAATAACCAAAAAAAAAAATATTGTGTTTGAGTAACGCTGGTTATACATCAAAATTGCCTCATCATACAGTTTTCCACATGGAAACCAAAAAAACCGCATGCGCACTACAAAACTATTCGCAATATTTTATTTCCTGTCACTCTCGAAGAAGATACATAAATAATACCTACACACACAGACACATTTATATACAATACAAAAAAATAGTTTTCTTGCAAATTATTGAACATATTTACAATATATAGTATGAGCGATAAAAAAACTAAAAACCAATAAATTATTACCCCTAGCGTCAAAAAAATGTACACAGCGCGAGCTATCTATAATGTAGATACCCTTATTAAAAGTACAGTTAAATATAAAAGCACAAAAACAAAACAAAAAAAAATCGAGGGAAAAACTTGTGGAAATTTGTTTTGTTTACGCTACAAATTTTGTTTTTGGTTTGGTTTGTGTAGCTAATTTTATTGTGAGTTGTTGCTCAATCAGCTTGTCTGTCTATAACGTCGCATTTCGTTCACATACATACATACCCGTATGTATATAAAGAAAAATATGCAGAGATTTCCTTTTTTTTTTCTTTAGTTTTTGTTTTTGGAATTTTGAATAGGGAGCAACAAACACAACAACCATTGGAATGATACGAGTATAAGCAAAACAAGTGCTATATAGTATTTTTGACGACATTCTGCTTGCTTGTTGACAGTGTAGTGTATATAGCGGTGGGGTGGGGGATCAAAGATGAAAAATGCATTGTGAAAATTGTATGACTGTCATTTTGTGTTTGACACTATTTAACTGTAGGGGTGTGTGTGTGTGTGTATCCAAGCTTTTATTTTAGGTGATGAACGACTAATTGTAAAGTTTTATTTTAGTTTGTTATGTCATATAATTATTTTCTAGCACTTAATGAGTTGCATCATTTATAAGGTTGCCAAATCGATACACCTGTTGCTAGAAACTAACATAAGGTGCTGAAATTAGTTTTCCTTTATGTTTGTAATTATTATAAATAATAATTTTAAAGAAAATGGCAATAATTTTGTATTAAAAGAATACCTTGCAAATTAAGACGTTTATTGATTGATTGGATTTTAAGTAGAAGCCTAAAACTAGGCCCGGAAGCCAGACACCTAAGTATTCAATAATTGTAGTAAACTTTTAGTATAATATAGGTAAGGTCATGAAAACGGTTAACACAGAACTATACATTGTTATAATTGAAAATCTAAAAATAGGAAAATTAGCCAAATTATTTGGGATAAGCTTCGAGTTGATCCGCGGTAATATTTTTAGCTTTTGCCAAAAAAAAAGTTACGCTCCTATTTGAAGTTTTCAAATGAGCCATAAATAAATAAAATTTTCCTAAAAAGTTTTTCTAATAGGATTTCTTTGTGTTTTTAACGAATAAATATTCAAATATGCTTAATGGTGTCTGTAATTCTTATCAAATTAACTTTCTTTCTTCAGAAATCAGAGCTCTACATTTGAAAAAGTGTTCAGATTCTTATGTGATTTGACGCCATAATCCCAATGAACGCCTTGGCACCAGTAAGCCTTTACATTCTCTACTAAATTCAAACTATATACCTTACACATGCCGAAAACACCATAACTTTATACCATCAGCTTGCCATCAAGCTGAAGGTATAAAATGATTACCCCTATTTAGGTATAAAATTTGATGCTACTGGATTACAAAAGATGACTGACGAAATACAAAACACAAATGTATGCATTTAGGTTTATGTTTTCTGACGAAACCCGGATTTAATTCGCGAAAAAAAGCCCCGTCGAATTCCCTTTGGTGAAAAATAGCTTACTTACCTATGTCTCTCAGGTGACCGCCTGCAAATAATCTCATACATGCTCTATCATTTGAATTTCAAGTCAGAAAGATTTCTGCAAGTAATTTCTATAAAGTTACGTTTACAGAATTTTTAAAGAATTTTGTGAAACTGATTGCTCAGAACTAGGCAATGATTGCATATATCGAAAATCAGAGTCACATTTCTCTGTTGCATCTGTAAATAATCTCATTGATTCTCCATCATTCGAGTTTCAAGTCTGAATGACTTATTATGTTTATTTTTTGACATTTCTTTTTATCAAAGGCTACTACTTTTTTACAGCGGCAAAGTTCTTACCTCCCAGACAGTCTCGACGATGTAACGCAGTCACGCAAATCCGCAAAAGTTAAATTACATGAAAATACATGCGAAGTCGACGGACGCAGCGCATTAGACCATGTACTAAAATTTAATTATTTTCAATATTGCACGCAAGAACGGATTGAAGTGTCACTTTCTGATGTAAAAAAAAAATAGAAAATGAAAGACATTCTTGGGAACTAAAGTTATCCAAATTAAAGTGAAAATCACATTAAACGGTTTTATGTAGCTAAATGATTAGTTATTAACTAGATTAGTAGACTTTATACTACGCCGGAAAATTTAAATTGGTCCAAAAAGCCGTTTACAAAATAAGATTTAGAGCCATCAAATTATGGATTTATGGAAATCAAAAAGATTTAGTTCATGTTAGATAGTTTAAAGTTATTCTAATGTCAAAAACGTGCGTCGAGATTGTCAGCAAAATTTTTAGTTTTACAGTACTAAATTAATTTTTGCGTTTTGTGCGTAATTCCGTCTTCGTCCCGTCAAGATTGTCTCTACCTTTACAGTTTGTGAATACCAATTTTTAGTACTCTGTAACTTTTACTCTATAAACAATTTCTGTAAAGTTACAGCTATAAAATATTTAAGAATGTTATCTTAATAGTTGATTGATTAATTTATTGAAGTATTCGTTCAAGCTAAAAACAAAACCTCCCGGAGATGGCCGGGCCTCTCCGAACACCCTGTAACACATGTTGTTTATGACCGAATTAAAACTTACACCGTTGCACCATCAAACAACTTTATTTATTATTTTAATATGGCTTCAATAATTATTGTTTACATATCCCAAACTTGATTGCAATTGTATGTACCCTCCTATTTACCAGCTTAAGGCCAAGTATTTTTGACGTACTATATATTCCCACTTATATTGCCATATCTCATTTATTTTTTACAATCTAGTTCACATTGAGCTATAATAAATCGGGTCACAATTTTATTTTTAATTCAAATATCGGTAGGTCATGATTTTTGTTTTTTGTAAAAAGCATTGTTGTTGCATAGTTCATTAGCTTAAGGCCAGCTAAAATACTAGATAATACTAAATATTAAGTGCAATATTTTTAAAGTGATATTTAAAAAAAAAATATAAAAATGGCCAAAAGAAAACAGTTAACAAATAGGCCTTACCAGTCGTTCAATAGCACAAAAAAACTTGGGCCTAGTAAAACTGCAATAAATAACTACCTCGCTGACCCTGCTGGCTACGGCTCCGGAAATCGAGGATGCACATATTCTGCCACAACTATCAAAGACTCATATTACGGAACGTATCAAATTCAGTGTTTTCTATTGGGAAAATTAAGGCATAAAGTGGAGTTAAGTGCGAATGGTTATCGAACTAGCAAAAATATATTTCATCGAAAATTGAAACAAAAACCAGTTTTAAAAAAACTAACAAATAAAATATGTCCGAACAAACTTTTGCTCAAATTAATGTAAAATCTTCGGCCCTCTTAAATGGACCCTGCA
Source organism: Tipula vernalis (assembly GCA_958295665.1). Taxonomy (NCBI): domain Eukaryota; kingdom Metazoa; phylum Arthropoda; class Insecta; order Diptera; family Tipulidae; genus Tipula; species Tipula vernalis. Next base: position 13,948,718 of record OY282560.1, read on the forward strand.
GCAAGATAGGATTGTTAAAAACTGAATATCTCAACAAAATTTTAATATTTTGACTTGGTCGGCGTACTCTCCTGACCTCAATATAATTGAAAATGTTTGGGGGTGGCTGTTACGACAAGTTTACCAAGGAGGACGGTAGTTTCAGACCGTGGACGCTTTAATAGAAGCCATAGATGCAGCGTGAAACGTTTAACTTATTTAAACTCTATTGGTCAATTCAATTTGCGTTCGAATTTTTAAGGTCACTGTGCCAATTTTTTGCATTATTCCTTGATTTCAAATTTTTCAAGTTGGCCTTAAGCTAAACCGTGCAAAAACAATATTTTTTACAAGAAATAAAATCATGTGCTAACAGCATTTAAATTAAAAACAAAATTGGTACCCGATTTATTATATAGCTCAATTTGAAGTAGATTGTAAAAAAAAAAATCAGATATGGCAATAAAAGCGGGAATATACGTCAAAAATACTTGGTCCTGAGCTGAGGAGTGTGTAATAAAACGTAATAACATAAGTAATTACAACACCTTTCCCCTACGAAAAAGTTAACCCTGAAGGGTACATTCTTAAATTTATTGCTAAAAAAATTCTTATAGATTTAATTATCCTTTTAACCGGAATAATTAACATAAAATATTAAAATTTATATAATTTGTTGTAATCCATTTATATATGAACTGCTAAATAAAACAGAAAATTCAAAATTTTATGAAATTCAATAATTTTAATTAGGCAAAATTGATGAATTAAATTAATGAATAACAATATGGTATTTTACACAATAATAATGACTCACAACGTTATCCTTAAGTCCGGAACAACTTTAATCTGTTATTATGAATCACTTTATTTTGCCGATTAATGCGAATTGTAGAATTTTCATCCGAGTTTAAATATCTAAGATAGGATAAGGGCCGTTCCACAAATAATCCAATTTTCATTTGTTCATTACCTCATTTTACTTTCTTTTACTCTAGTAAAATAAAGTATAGTAATCATGAAAAATTTGAACCTTGAGATTTTTAGAGATTTATTTGTTTTGAGGTCACCTGACACGGTGTGCCTGAACCACTTTTAAATGGCTCGGAAAACCACGTCTCTATTTCCTTCAAGGATCGAAAGTTCCATGTTTGAGAAGTCCAAAAAAACAAAAATTAGCAAAATCCCCGGAGCCGTTTTGAAAAAAACGCAATTTCAATTTTTTTTCTGCGACGATACGAAAATTCACGATTTTTTTTCATAATTCTGTAGGTGTAGCCAAGAGATATGCTGAAATGCTTGAAAAATAAATACATCACCATATCTGTCTGTGTACAGACATTGTTTTGTTTCTTTTCACGTAAATATGTTTGTTGTTTTCAAATGTTTGCTTCAAAAATCAGCAGAAAGACAGACTTAGTTGTCGCAATATTAGTCAAAACAGTCGTTGACAAACCGGCCAGTGAATAACAGTTATTAGTAATAGACGAACCTATTACCTACATAAGAGTGAAACAAAATGTCACGAAAGACAAAGGACCATGCGCGAACTCATGAAGAAAACCGAGGCGTGATTTGTTTGTTGTGTTTAAGAAAGAAAGATAAGATGTGGGATATTGTGGGCCCATTGAAAATTGAGGTAAAAAATGCTGTAAATATTAATCTTGATGATATTCGTTACCCATCTGCTGTCTGTAGCAGTTGCAAAATCATCATATACAAATTCAATTAACAAAATTCTGAAGGAACCACATTAGCTCTACCGGACTATTCTGGTTTTCTGGAACTCCCATGTGTAACACGATCTAAAAATAAGATACTTTGTGACTGCAAGTTGTGTGAAATTGCGAGACGTGCACCAGACAATCTGTGTCTAGGAAATTCAGCGAAAAGAAAAGTGATCAAGAAAAAGTGTAAGAAATGCAGAGGACCACTGGATAAAAACAAAATTTGCACTTCACCTAAATGCATCCCTATTCTCACTGAATTGATTTCAAAAAATTTGTCTACCAAAGAAAAGGAAAAATTAGCTTCATCAATGCTAAAAGATATTCTACACGTGCCAGAACTCTCAAACAATGAAGGACAGTTGCGGTTATCTCAAAGGAGAGGCAAAAAACTACCTGTTTCAGTGAATTCAAACAATGTGGATAAAAGCTCAAGAAAAGAAACAGTCGCAGCTATCGACATATTGAAAATAAGTACAGAATTGGGGTTGTCTACAAGACAGACACATTCTCTAATTGCTGATTTGCGAGTTGGCAGTAAGAATAGGAAAATGTTTCAGCCCAACTTGAAGCAGGACCTGCTTTTGTTGAATCATCAGCTTGATTCGTTTTTTGAATCTCGTGTTTGTGACGTATTGAATACCAAGAAGTCTTGTGTAATAAATAGATCTGGATGCTTTGTTTGTTGTAATAAAGTACAAGGTTTAGTTACATATATTCGAGAAAAAAGAGGTTTGCAAGAAGTAGATTTGAAAATTGGGCTTGACGGTGGTGGAGGGTTTTTGAAGATTTGCTTATCCATTCAATCAAGATTCGAAGGAGCCGATAATAATCCACATTTCAAAGGGGCCAGGCAGCATTATCATGATGGAGTACACGCTAATAAATTTAAGGACACGGGTGTGAAAAAGTTATTCATCCTTGGTATCATTTCTGATACACAAGAAAATTATGTGAATGTTTGCACTCTGTGGTCCTCTCTACATTTGGAATGACTTAAAAGTCATGACCATTGCCAAAGACCTAAAAATGGCCAATATAATAACTGGGGTCATGGCTCATTCTTCTCATTACCCGTGTACGTGGTGTACTGCATCAAAAGATCTCTTGAGTAAGTGTGGAAGTTATAGAACCGTTGGTAGTTGCCGTAAAGATTCAGACGCCTTCAAGAATAGTGGCAGTAAAAAAATAAATGCCAAGAATTTTTACAGTCACGTATCTCAACCTATTTTTACAGGGAATCCAGAGACAGAAATCATCGATATAATACCTCCACCTGAACTGCATCTAAAGCTCGGGGTAGTAAACACGTTGTATGGGCACATGCTGAGGGAATGCGAAGACGATACTGAGAAATGGGCAAAATCGTGCAATGTAAGCAGAGAATTTGTCCATGGATCTCCTGGTTTCGCAATCCCTACAAAAATTTGTTGAACAAGATAGATCTGCTTCGGGCAAAATGTAGTGTTCATTGTTTAAAATATGTTAGATGTTTTAATGATTTTTCAAGTGTCGTCAATTCATGTTTCTCAAGTAGTCTTGACGAAAAATTTGAGGTGTATATTTCAGAATTTCAAAGAAGTTATTTGGACCTAGCAATACCAATAACGCCAAAAGTTCATGCTGTCTTTTTCCACGTTCCTCATTTTTGTCGAAAAATGGAGAAAGGACTCGGGAAACTACAGTAAGCAAGCTATGGAGTCAGTTCACCATGACTTCAAAAATACCTGGATGAATTATAAAGTCCACCATACACATCCAGATTATAGCTCCAAACTTCTAAGAGCTATACAAGAATATAATTCTCGCCATGTTTAAGGTTCAAGGTGTTTCTGGCTTTTGTTCCACAGCCTTGAATAAACAATGACAGTCAAGAGAAGACACTTTTTCGTGTAAGGACTATATTATGATTTGGGCAGCCTAAATAAATTTTGCCTTTTCATTTTGATGTCTCCATGTATTTCATTCAATAATCTTGATTTTCGTAATTTCAATAGATTTCGTCCAATATTACTGATTTGGTCTGGAAAAGTTGATCTTTGTTGAAAATATTAAAACTTTCTATTCTCGATTCTTCTTTCTACAAACAAGCTGCAAAAAAGTCGTAAATTTCCGTATCGTCACCAAAAAAATTTTGAAATTTAAAAAAAAAAAATTTGTTTTCATCAAAAATCGCATAAAATTTTTTGTCATATTAACAGGCGAACAGAAATTACAAGAAGTTTGAATTGTCAGCAATATGACTTTATTTTGTATGTTCAAGTGTCACATAACTTGAAGTGGCACGCTTTGATACAAAATAATGTCACATTGCTGACAATTATGTTGTTTTTTAAATTCTGTTCGCCTGGTAAAATAACAAAAATTTGTATGCAATTTTTCACCTATCAATATTTAACGAAAAACTGAGTAGAAATTATGTATAGATGAGTGGCTGGGTGATAAGATGAAGGAGTGGTGTGCGAAAGGTTTGGAGTTCGATTCTTTAAACTTCCGACTTTATTTTTTTTTTATTTCCACGAATTTTATTAAATAATCTTCTTCCGATTAATCTTCTCGGATTATCCCCAATTCAAAATTTTTCATCTAAAAAAAAAATTTTCGTTCGCTTTGCTTAGATTCGAACTCCAGACCTTCTTCACTCCACTCTATCACCTTACTACCTCGTCTATCTTAACATTTACAAGTTAATATACATTTGTTTGTTTTTTGCAATCAAAACAAATGTGTCTATGATATGTCGATATGGTGACATCTCTGTTAGGGCATATGTACTACATTTACTACACAGTGTTTCTGCTAAGTGCTGAAATATTTAGTTTTGCGTAAAAGAGGTCGTGTGTTTTACTTTTGTAAAAATGTCTGAGGCTCGATTTTTTAAATAATTAATAATTAATTACGTAACATTATTATTGCATTAAAATTTTGTTTTTAAACATTACAGGGTGGCTGAGACCAAGTGTTACCAAATGAAAACGCTGTAATTTTTTTAATTTTGATTATTTTTTATTGAAATTTCGTGGAATATGTTGAAAACATATTACATTTTATGAAAAACATGTTACTGCTCGATATGACCTCGTTTGGCTTTGATTATTTGATTCAGTCTTCCATAGAAAGCATTGCATGCTGACCGAACGTGGGCTTGCGGAATTTTATTCCATTCTCGAACAAGAGCTGACTTCAATGCATCAACACTTTCGTATTTTTTAGTGGACACCTTACTCTCCAAAATGGACCATATGGAGAAATCCATGGGATTCAAGTCTGGTGAATATGGTGGCCATTCTTTCGACGAAATCAGCCGCGGAACGCAATTTTGTAAAAATTGCTGTGTCGCTCGAGCTTTGTGTGACGGTGCCGAGTCCTGTTGGAATGTCCAACGGTTCGTACCAAAGTGTTTACGTGCCCAAGGTAGCAAAGCATCGTTTAGGATCTTTTGGCGGTACATCTCTTGGTTTACCTTGACTCCATGTTCGATGAAAACCAGAGGAGTGCGTCCATCTGCAGTAACTGCAGCCCAAACCATAACATAAGCTGGTGATTGCTTGCGCATGGCAACTCTTGTGTCCAAATTATCGTTGGACTTGTCCTCTAACCAAACACGATCATTTTGTTTATTCACATGCTGTTGAATGGTGAAAATTTTCTCATCAGAAAAGACAATTTTTGGAATCTCATCACGTTCGGCCAAGGCCTTCAATGCTCGTGTTCTTTCAAGCCTAACTTTTTTTTGTGCCTCCGTAAGATCTTGAACTTTTTGTATCTTGTAGGGCTTCAAGTGTAGTTCATTTTTCAATATGGTTTGAATGCTGTATCGTGAAACATGTAGACGTGCGGCTAATTGATTGGCACTTTGACGAGGATTTCGTTGGATTCGTTTCTTCACCTTTCGTATCATTTCTTTTGATGTTGCTGTCTTTTTAGGACCGCCTCTGTTGCGTTTAGCGATGCTACCAGTTTCGTTGTATCGAGTTATGGTTCGATACACAAACATTTTATTCACATTCAAATACTGGAGCTGACGAACTATTGCTGTTTGTGAATTTCCACCCAAATACAGTGCAATTACACTATTACGTTTGAATTCCATTACGATTTTTTTATTAAGATATTAATTTAGAACAATTATTTATTGACCACATATAAACAACTAACCAAACTTCAATCTGTCAAAAAATTAATGCGCGAAAATGACAACTACACAAATGACAGCAGAGTGAAGTTAGTAACATTTGGTCTCAGCCACCCTGTATTATTGCATTAAAATAATATGGATTAGTTGTACTAAATAATCTGGTAACGAAATCGCCATAAATTCAAAAAGCAAACTACTCATAAAATTTAGCAAGAGTAGCTGCGTGCAGTCAGAAGTACTTGTGTGTATTTTGCCACGTTAAATGGCACCCAGCAATTAGAAAATATAAATAATTATTGATGAATATGGATATGAAACTGATAAATTGGCCTTAGCACTCATTGCCAGAGATTTGAATTCACTTACCGATAGTAAATGTAGTAGCTGACCTACTACTCCGTCCATCGAGCCCAAGAAATACCCCCTATCCAGGGGAATAAATTCGTCTGGAAACTTTAGGTATACCAATTGTGATTTCGTCTGATATCGTTCATTGACCGTTAACACAAACTTCTAGATATTTGAACTAGGGTAGAAATCTCAATGCCACCGGATGGGCCATCACCGCTGAAATCGGCGGGTTATTCGTCATCGGCATCGCCCACAAAAATTATTAAATTTCCACTTTCATTTTGGACGGTAGTATCCCCTTCATAGTCAGAGAATGATTCTTTATCATTTGTAGAAATATCCATCACCGATGGAGATTTTTTCAAGCACAATTTTCTAACAAATTAATTAAATTTTAATGACATTATTATTAAATTGTATGTACCTTTGAGCGATAAGACGATCTTGTGATGTATTTTTGAGGATAGCTTTGCAAAATGTTCATAAAGCAACTATCCGCTTCCTCCCATTCTTATCGATTTCGTTCAAGGGCTCGTATTTCCCTTCTTCCCAATAGCTCGACATCTTTGTTGGTAGTTTTTGTTGGTAGTTTTTATTTTTATATCACAGTTTCTTTAAAATATAAATACACTAGCTTAATCCACCGAAATCCACCACTTAATTAAACAAATTAAAAATTGTTAGTAACTTGTTGAAAAGACGTTTTATTCACGAAAGTTGAATTGAACTAAATAATTTGACGTTTAAAAACGACATAAACTACATTGACTACGCATTAACTAAATTAACTACATTGACTTTTAAATTTTACATAGATTCGAAAATAATTTTGACATGAAGTTTTACCCCATATGATTGATTGTGGAGACCCGAACATGCATGTACAAGACAAATAGTATTCATTTTCAGTAAAAGGAACTGGTCTTATTAGGTCTAAAAACAATTTTTCGAATGAAACCTTAGATATCGTAGTAATTTTCATCTGACATTTGTAGTCATCATTTTCGGAAACTGATAATAATTTTTCAATATTTTAATTATTCTATACACAACCTAATGTCTCCCGGAGGATTGTAATGAAAATCGTGTAACACATTTTCTATTTGGATTTTGATCTATAGTTACTACATTGCTGGGTAATTCTGTACGACTTAAGTTCGGAGACAGAGTTTTTGTTAGCTTTACCAGATTGGCATTCGATTTTTTAATCATAACCATCCACATCTATTCTCCAATGAACCAAACACGAGATGATGATGGATTTAAAATAGACTTGAGCCATATTAGAGATTTGTGATCTGTTCGAGTTATGAAGTTGCCCAAAAATATAAGGTGGAAATCGTGTCGCCCAGATGATCGCAGGTATCTCCTTTTCAACAATCGCACAGTTCTTTTCAGCTTTATGCAACACTCTGTCAATCGCCTCGTTACTGTAAAAGGCTTTGTAACTGCTGTGAGAGGATCTGCTGTACCTGAAAATTCATTTATAAAACGCCTATAGTAGTTGGAATTGGAATAACCTAAGTAGCTGATCTGTCTTGGATCTACCAGATCAAGCTTAGAGAAATAATTTAATTTTCCAAGTTGATCTAGGATATTTACTATGTTGGGTAGAGGAAATGTGTCTGGAATAGTAATAATAGTGACAACAACTCTCCAACACCTGAGGCCTTCTGCCAATTTTTTCGAAACAAGAAGTAAGGACTATTAAAAGGATATATAATTTTGCTTTTTAACTTAGTGGCAACTTGTAATTTTTTTCTTCCTTAGCAGAAAAGGATAATTTGTAATTTTTAATGTTCACTTGTCTTGAGTTAGGACCGAGTGTAAATTTATGTGAAATAGCATCGGCTTTTGTGAGCTCATCACCTTCTAAATAGAAGAAATCATTAAAACACCGACAAATTCTGATAATTGAACTTTCTTCTTCTTCGTTCAGATGATCAACGTGTCTACATGACACATGTTTAGGAACATGCTTTGGGTCGTTATCCTGTTAGAATATCAAATTTGAGCACAGCTCCAAATTTCGACAGATGGCTTTAAATTATTTTGTAAAATTCCCGACGTCAGATGCAGCCATGCTTACATACCCAAACCATAACAGAACCGCCACTTTGCTAATTGGTTGAACTCATATTTATTTACTTTTAAAATCTGTTCCACGTTTTCGCCATACCTTGGCTCTTCCATCACTACCATCAATCACGTAAATTAAATTTGCTTTCATCCGAAAACAAAACGCTGTTCCAAAACGATTCTGTGCGCTCCTTAAGTGTTTTAGCGAACTAGTTATTATTTTCACTAATTAATAGTTTCCTTCGCGGCCTACGACTGTGATATAAATTCTTGTATATCCTTCGCACGGTTTGGGGATGGGTATCGTTTTGAACTATTTTTGCTAGCTCAGAAGCATTAATTTTCGAATTTTTCTTACTTCATTGATGAATTATACTCGTTTCCGTTCGGATAATTATTTTCTTTTTTCGGCCAGTTCTCGGTTTATTTTCAACTTGATTGGATATTTTTTTGGAGCTGTCGAACGGCACACACCTGTTACGGCACTAATTTTTCGTACAGAATTGTTTTCGGTATTTAATTTAATGATTAATTTCCTTTATGTCCAACGGATATTTCCTTTCTGTTAACCATTTTCGATCTTCAAATTTTAATATTTTTTAATATTGATTGATTGATTGATTTTGAGTGTACGATCAAGACTATAAAAATAAGCAAGGTTCCCACCGTTATACCCTTTACACATTATAAACAAGAACGAAGGAAAGGAAAGGTATGTTAGTAACAAAGGAATCGACCCGGTTCCAGACACCTACCTAAGTAGTCGATAGTTAGTAAATTGTTAATATAATGTTTATGATAATTTAGTTAACACAACTTAACTTCGTGGCTGGATTGCTTGCTTCTCTGGAAGCCTTGGCCGCTTACTCAGGATCTCTAAATCTAAATCAGGACTTTTTAAGGTGGTTGGAGGGAGAGGGCGAGATTTCGTTCCATCATCATGTACACATGCAGTCACACAAATGTGTCATGACATTGTTTTATAAGTTGTTGCGTCTCTCCCTTCTTGTCTATTCGCCCCCCACAAATATGTTAATATTTTTTAATATGTCTATTTATTAATACGGGCAAGAAACAAAAATATAAATCCAGTTTCCGTAGAAGAAACTGTATTTACTGTAGCATTAGTATCCCATCACTTTTGTTGCCATGTCTTGCAAATTATATACATACAATATGTGTGTAACTATCTTTCTAATAATAAATGCAACTGTTGATTTTAAAATATAAAGCACCGTTATGATAAATAATGCAAGAAAAACATGTGTCCCATGACTTTTGTTGAACACTGTAAAGAAATCGAAGTGTAACATTTTTTTTTAAGTGTTGTACCTCTCGATATAAGTTGAACTGGAAGGACAGTACATGCTGAGCTAGAATTTGACTATTTTACAACCCTTGTAGTTTGCCTAATAGCCTTAATAACAATAGTCAACTCTTTAAATGTCCTAAAAAGCATAAAATAATATATGCGAATATATTCGCACAATAACGGCAATTAATACCAGCAATTGTCTTTATAAACGGGCCCCCATTTATAACAGGAATAGTTTATTTGGCAATAAATAAAATGTTACGGGTTCGATAAGAGGGAAAAGAGAACAATTTTATTGAATTATCATGTAAAAATCGTCACATTTATCAAAATGACAATAAAATTATAGTACAGTAGGTATCTTTCCACCAAATGTATGTATGTTTATGTACATAAGTAGTATATATAGTCTTCTTTGGTACCTAAAATAAATTATGTGAGACCCCCTTCTTACACAATGAACGTACACACGTCTGTATATATTCTTACATAATACAATGTCATGCTCGCATAAGTGATACCGCATAAAAATGATAAACATTTTAATAATATTTATGCTACACCCAACATAATGTATTTTAGAGTCGAGCATATGATTTTGATCAAGATTTTCTCATAGGCGGAAACAATATGTACCTATGTACGCTATATGCGAAATATGTTGTACATATAAAAAAACAAACAAACAAACACAAAAAACGAACTCACAAATTTGATTTAAAAAATAAAACAAAAAATTTCACGCCAATCTACATATCTCAGCTATTAAAATTTAAGGTGGTTGCTTGTGGTGTTACGAATATTTCTAAAATTTAACAACAAAAATCTTAACTACTCGTACCATATAACAACAACAACAACACCAACAGCAGCATGTATGTGAACTGTGTGCAAGACGATATTTTATAGCCATACTTTTAATGTTCAATGGATTTTTATGGTACCAGAAGGTACGAAAACTATTTCATTATAATCAAAATAATAAAAACATAAAAAATAAAAAAAAAGTTGAACATTTTTGTTTTGATTATAAATATGTACTTCTATTGTTTTATGATTAGGTTTTTACTTAGTGTACTTAAAATTTGTACATTTTTATTTAATTTTTTTTTTTTTTTCTGTTTGATTGTAAATTTCGATTAAACAATTCACAAAAATGCAAACATTTTTTTTTTTTTTTTTTTTGAATTTAACAAAAAATTTTCCAAAACGAAATAAATTCGATAATACGGTTTTGGAAAAATTTATTCAAATACAATGCTGTTATGATAACAAAATTTTAATTATTTTGTAATTATTATGTATGTATATGGGGTAAATGTATGTTGTACGTTACAGATAATATTTACATACACGTATTATTATAAATTTTTGCGAGGCTATAACAAAAAATGTACTTGCGCGAATTTAGAAATTTCAAATTACTTTACCAACTGAATTTAAACTCTCTTAAAAACCGACGAGCTTGTACCCGAGACACGACCTATTAACGAAGGACTACAAACAATTGTGAAAACATTAATTGTACGGGTTTATTGACCAGCGAGTCTTTAAGAAATTTAAATAAGAATGCGACCATAGGAACTTGCATGTTACTAATCAGCGAAACTTTAAGAACGTTTCGTTCAGTTTTGATTAGCTTCTTTAACAAGAGCGAAAATTGTCGCCCAAACTGAAGGAAGAAACGTCAAACAGTGAAACATTACATTGTGCATTGAGTTCTGTCATATTTGTAATTAATATTATGTACATATTTATGTTTTAAGAATTAAAGGGGTAAGAATCCTTACAGAATTTGACGAAAATGTTTTCTAACAGAATATTTGACATATTGGCCACCGAAACCGTAACAATTGACAAATACAGTATTAAAATTGTAATGTGAATAGCAAAATTTATTATTTTTAAAAAATGTGTGCTGTGAAAATGTTGATGTATTCTTTTCTTCAGTTTGCGCGTTAATTTTCGCTCTGTTAAGTAAGGACTGAACTGAACGAAAAGTTCTTAAAGATTCACTGATTCACACTTTCTGTATATTGCGTTCTTACTTAAAGTTGTTACTGACTCGCTGGTTCCCCCATAAATATGAACATGATAAATTTGAAATATGTACATGATATATTATGTAGTGTAATGTGATAAAACAATTATTGCATATAACAAAAATTATAAAATACAAATATATACAATATCCAATCTAAATAGAAATCAGAACGATAAACAATTACAACAAAAATATTATTAAACATTATAAAACCTTTCCATAAAAACGATGCACGTAGGACATAGCTATACCATACAGTGCTGGGGAAAAAAAATTGGGCAATAGTATATTGTGTAACGTGTATAGGAAAAACGATATATTCCCGGACGAGTATGGAAGTTGCTGGGACGAGGCGTCAGCCGAGTTCCAGCAACCATAAGAGTCCGGGAATTATAGTTTTTCCACGAGTTGCACATACGATTTTTTCTCTAATCGGCAGTATATCAGATTATCCATTTTATTCATTATATTCTTTAAAATACGCAACATTTTCCAATTTATATTTTCAATAGATTTCACTATCAAAGTTACCTTAGAATTATAACAATCGCGTGCGCTGTCAATTTTACTAGGCAAGGAATACTTTCCAGTACTGTTATTAGGCAAGGAATACTTTCCAGTACTGTTTTTAGTAAGTTGCCTAGCAACGATGTAGTGTCGGGGAATACTTCATTTTGCTGACAGATAACAAACCAGAAAACTGACGTATTTTATCCGATTTGAGAAAAACATATTTTATTACAAATTGGAGTCTTTTTTTGCTAAAATTACAAAACTTTTGAAAGCAATTGGCTTATTGTTTCATTTTAAATACATCTATGACCTAATATTTTGAAAAAAAAAAAAAAAAAATACTTGCAATTTAGGGGGAAAACCCGAAAAATGCCAAAATATTCAAAATACGTTGATTGGAGTTAAAGTAATGGAATAAATTAAATACTTATTATTTAATTTTTTTTTGTTTTTACTGATTTATAGAAATTCTATTTTAATATTAATATTTTGTTGAACCGCCATTTTCTTTTATTACAGCGATACACCTCCGATTCATTGAATTTGATAAATTTTTCAAAGTCGTAGAAGGTATGGATTCCCAAATCGTCATTAACAAAGTTTTTAAAGCTTGAATTGATTCTTGGCGGTTTCTTGCTACTTCTAGCTTCATTATAGATCAAATATTTTCTATGGAATTTAAGTCTGGACTGTAGGGGGCCAGCTCAACACCTCGATATTTTTTTCTGCGAAGTACTTTTTTACCTTTAAATGAAGAGATAAGAAAATAAACAAATTTTTAACAAATTATTTATGTTTATCTGAAAGCCAATTTTTCTATCTACAATTCAAATTAATAACTCACAACTTTGGCGGTATGGCACGGAGCGTTGTCCTGTTGAAAAATAAATCTGCAAGTCTCGCCAAAAAGCTTTAACACATAAGGCTCAAATTCGTTATGTAGGACCTGCAGATAAACAGCTGCTGTAATTTTGGAACTAAGGAAGCACAATAGACCGGTTTCATTTCCAGAAAAGCATCCCCAGACCATAACTCCTTCATTTTTCGATGGAAGTCTTAAAAGACATTCGTTGCTAAGCTTCTCACGAGGTTCTCTCCCATCTCCAACATTTAGCTTGAAAATCACATCATTCCACATCTCTTTAGTCCAAGAAACATGCTCCTGGGCCCATAGCAAATCTTTTTTTTTTCACTCGTAATGTGAACTCAGGCTTCAGGACTGGTTTAACTCCTCTCAAACTAGCTTAACAAGTCTTTATCTCACTAAGCTGGTTGAAATTTCTTTACCCGTTGCTCGCTCAAGATCCCCTCTTATGCCCGATGAAGTTTTAAAACGGTTCCAAAGAATCAAAGCGAGGTGTATCGCTGTAATAAAAGCAAATGGCGGTCCAACAAAATATTTTAATATTAAATATAAAATTTCTATAAATCAGTAAAAAACAAAAAAAAAATTAAATAATAAGTGTTTAATTTATTCCATTACTTTAACTCCAATCAAAGTATTTTGAATATTTTGACATTTTTCGGGTTTTCCCCCTAAACTGCAAGTAAATTTTTTTTTTTTTTTTTTTTTCAAAAAATTAGGTCATAGATGTATTTATAATGAAACAATAAGCCAATTGCTTTCAAAAGTTTTGTAATTTTAGCAAAAAAAGACTCCAATTTGTAATAATATATGTTTGCCCAATTTTTTTTCCCCAGCACTGTAAATAAAATATGTATACAAAATCATAATAATGAGAAAATTAGAAATTACCCGATAGTAAGAAGTTTTCTTTTTTCTAAATAAACGTTTACATGACACTCCAAATTTACATAACTTTAGGCGTAAATATAAAATAAACTCACAATAAAAAGTAGTATAGCTTCTAGGCGAAAGCTAATATACCGGGTGTTTCTTTTAAACTGAGACGATCAAATATCTCGAAAAATAGCCACTCTACGGAAAAAATGTCCATAATCAAAATTTAATCATACCGCGGGGGAAATACATTAGTGCAAAAAAATAGTCCCCCACCCCCCGCTTTGTAGGTGGGGCGGGGGTAACTTTTAAACTAAGATAGGAAGCCATATTTTTTATAGCAGATACGGATTCTACGACTAAAAGTACGTATGATTTGAATGAAATATTTTGTTCGGTTCATGATAGCGTTGTAATCGACGAAATTCAATTTTTTCAATTTCTTCTTCTTAGAACACACGCATTCGATTCTGCAATACGTTTGAAATAAAAAACATCACGTTTTCATTGGAAATACTCGAAATTCGTCATCAAAACAATTTATTAATGTAAATGGCAGGTGAATAAAATAATTTTAGCTTAAAATAAGTGTTCAAAATGATGGCCTGCGACTTCAATGCACTTATTAATACGCATTTCCAATGATTGTACACAACTGAGAAGTGTGTTTGGTTGAATTTCAGCACACGCATTTCTGATTCGCTCAATCATGTTCTCACGTGTTGTTGGTTCTTGTTTGTAAACTTTGTCTTTGAGATAGCCCCACAAAAAGAAATCTGGCGAAGTAAGATCTGGTGATCTGGCGGGCCAATTTATCGGACCAGCTCTACCGATCCAGCGACCATTGAAATCACGATCAAGTACCTCACGTGCTACCAACGAATAGTGTGCAGGACAACCATCATGTTGAAACCACATGTTCCGTCTCACTTCTAAGTTCAAAATTTCAAGTAATATTGGCAGTTCATTTTCCAAAAAGTTTCGGTACATTTGACCATTCAAGTTGCCTTCAATAATGTGGGGGCCGATGAGTTGGTTGCCAATTATTCCACACCACACGTTTACAGTCCAAGGGCGCTGATGTTCAACTTGGCGAAGCCAGTGTGGATTTTCAACACTCCAATAATGCATGTTGTGTCGATTAACCGTTCCATGGTTTGTAAAAGACGATTCGTCAGAGAACATTACGCAACGAAAAAAATTGGGGTTTTGTTGTATTTGTTCACGTGCCCATTGACAAAAAGTTACCCGATTTTGGAAATCAGCGCCATGAAGATCTTGGTGTAAAGACACATGATATGGATGATACTTGTGCCGTTTTAACATTCTCCAAACACTGGTGAGGGACAATCCGGAATCGCGAGCTATTTCTCGTGTACTAACATGAGGATTAGGAGTCACTGCAGCCAATACAGCAATTTCATTATTTTCTCCAGTGACTGTTGCTCTACGGGTCCTCTTTTTCGGTTGAACATTTTCATCAGTAATAAATTGTTTGATAGTACGGCCAAATGAAGCACGTGAACGAATCCTATCCGGAAAACGTTGAGCGTAAATAGCAACAGCATTTTCAAGATTTCTGCCAGCTACTCCATAAACCAGAACCATTTCAATTTTCTCTGGCACAGTTAAACGGTCCATTCTAAAGTATTTTATCGTTTATTTTGCAATTACGAAAAACATGAAGATAAGAAATAACACAAACGTTAAATGAGATTTACAAAACTGAATAAATTGTTTTGATGACGAATTTCGAGTATTTCCAATGAAAACGTGATGTTTTTTATTTCAAACGTATTGCAGAATCGAATGCGTGTGTTCTAAGAAGAAGAAATTGAAAAAATTGAATTTCGTCGATTACAACGCCATCTATCATGAACCGAACAAAATATTTCATTCAAATCATACGTACTTTTAGTCGTAGAATCCGTATCTGCAATAAAAAATATGGCTTCCTATCTTAGTTTAAAAGTTACCCCCGCCCCACCTACAAAGCGGGGGGTGGGGGACTATTTTTTTGCACTAATGTATTTCCCCCGCGGTATGATTAAATTTTGATTATGGACATTTTTTCCGTAGAGTGGCTATTTTTCGAGATATTTGATCGTCTCAGTTTAAAAGAAACACCCGTTATATGTGAACTGATTTAAACCCAAAATACCAGCACCGAACAGGATGGATAAGTTAATGACAAAAATTATTTTTAAAAAAACAGAATTTTGCAAAACGGAATTTTCAAAATTTCGAAAAAACAGAATTACAATACTTACGGCTTAAAGAGAGACACTTTGATATTCAGGTAAATTTAGATGGCTATAACATCATTCGGAAGGATTGAATTGATGACCTCAATAGACGTGGCGGAGGAGTAGCCCTTTTTATTAAAAAAAACTTGAGCTACAAATTAATCAAAAAAAGTACTCTTGACTCTTCGTTTGATTTCATCTTCATTGAAATGTGTAATCCCCTAAATGAGAAAGTTTTAGTTGGTGTTGTTTATCGCCCTCCGTGTATTAAATTTGTAAATAAACTGAGGAAGTTTTCAGCCGGCAAATATAGCGATTTTCTTATTCTAGGTGATTTCAATCTGAATGTCAATTGGAATAAAAAGTATGTTCGGACATTCAGGGATTTTATTTTTTCACTGGACCTAGAAATTGCATCATATTGCCCTACTAACTTTGTCGATAGAAGTATGACTTGTCTTGATCTGTTGCTATTGAATAATCGACCTAAATTGAATTTTTTTACTCTAATTTGATGATATGATTTTTGGCTCGTATAATTTTGATATTAATATTTATGACAAGGACGATAATTTCCTTCATCCCGGATGTTAATAATCAATTGGAGCATTTCAATGCACTAGTGTCTCACCTTCTCGATGAGTTTGCACCCACCCATAAGAAAAATTTGTTTGGAGCCACCGTGCAAGTCATGCAAGTGGCATATTAGGGATTTTCTTCATGCAACTTGGAGAGTAAATAAAAATCCTACTTCATTTAGTTACTACAAGAAGTACAGGAATAAGATGAATGGGATGATTAAAGCAGCGAAGCTTCAGTATTTTAAAAATAATATTTTTAATTTAGACCTACCCAATAGGATTTTATGGCGAAATTTCCGAAAATATGGTCTTTCAAAAACCAAACGAACTGCCGTGTCGGATTTTTCAGTTACTGAGTTCTCAAATCATTTTGCAAAATGCTCCCAGGTAGCTGTGCAAAATCAATTTCTTACGAATTCTGTTATTTCGTCAACTGATAATCAATGTTTCTATTTTAGGAATGCTTTCATTATGGAAGTATGTAATGCAATTGATGATATTCAATCTGAAGCACAAGGTTCTGATGGTATCCCTATAGGTTTCATTCGACTTTTACTACCGTCAATAAGCACTGTTTTAACAAACATAATTAACACTGCATTGACTAAATCTGTTTTTCCGACGGGGCGGAAGATTGCACATATAACCCCTGTTGGGAAGGTACCTAAGCCTGAAACTATACAAGACTTTCGACCAATCGAATTATAAATACTATAAATAAATAAATAAATCAGTATACTTCCTTGCTTATCTAAGGTAACTGAAAAAATTATGAAGTTTCAGATGATGAATCATATTTCTAGTTTTGGCCTAATTGATGATCTACCGTCCGGGTTTCGAGAAAGACATAATACAACTTATGCATTAATCAAAATTATAGATGATTTGAGTTCATCAAGTTATACTCGTTTAATATTGGGGTGTGATTTATATCATTATTTAGAGTTCATAACAGTTATTTTCCTTTATAAAATAATTTATTTTAGAAATCCCATGTATCTCTTCAATTTGATTAAATTTTTTAGATCGACTCGTACATCTAGTATCAGTCTTCCTACAAATTGCAAAACTAAAGCACGTGAGCCATCTTTTTTTGTGCGGGGTATTAAACTTTGGAACTCATTAAATCCTAATTTACAATCTAAGAAAAGTCTAAGTAATTTTAAAAACGATTGCTTCACAATTTTGTAAATTTGGTTTGTAAATTTATATATTTATTAAGTACTTTAACATAAGTTTTCCAGACAGCAATTGTTGTATTTGGTTCCCATTTTTGAAATTTTATTTAATTCTATTGTTCGTCATATGAAATTATTTAATGTTCTAATTTTAATCAAGATTGTGTAATTGAATATTTGAATTGAGTATACATAAGAAGGTTCTCTTGTATTTTAAAGAAATTGTAATAAGGCCTTACTTGTATAATATTAATAAGAACTAAATAAATAAAAAATAAAATAAATTTCATATTTCTCAATACGTTATGCCACATTGCAATGCCGTTTAAAAATAAAAATACAAAATTGGGTCTATCTGGCTCCTCGGACGAGATTTTTGCTACAAAGCGTCGGTTAAAGATCACCAAACCAACCATTTATATTTTACAAACATTTTCTGTTATTTTAGACAGGTATTTTTCTAAATTTGGGACCTCCTTCCCAATATCACAATTGGTCACGACAATATAAATCTTCCACTCTCATTCTGCCAAATCACAGGCTCACAAATAATCTTACAAGGGACCAACCTTTTTTACTGTCAAATTCAAAAAATTATAAAAACTATTCTAAAGTTGTAGTACTCTGTCAGGATTTAACGAAACCAGTTTTTCTATTGGTAACCGAGCCCTTTTTACGGGTTAAAAACATCCCTTAATTTGCGAATAAAAGGTAATTTTATCGTCTAAAAAACAGAGAAGTGAATGCGACAATCTAATTTACTATGGGTTACTTGCACTTGTTTGTTTTATCAAAAAAAGTAGAAGTCGGCATATATCGATAAAATAACGTTTTTTGAGGTTAAATGAAGGGGTGGTTTTAACCCCTAAAAAGCGCGTGGTTGCCGATGAAAAAAGGTTTCGTGAATGTCTCACAGATTACTACAACTTATAATTGATTTATAATTTTTTTGAATTTGACAGTTCAAAAGGTTCCCTTATTAGATTATTTAGAACTGACACGTACATATTTTCATCTTCGACCTTGAACAATTAGATCCAGTTTTACATCCTTAAGAATTCCTCCTCGTCACATACCATTTAATTTTAAATATCTCCCAGAGCTCCGTCATGGATTTCTTGGGGATGCAGCCGAACTGTTATATTGGAATTAAAGTCTTGATATGTTCTCTGATTTTTATCAGCGCAATTCGCTCAACATTCTTGCCAAGTGAGCTTAGCAGACTTATGGGCCTACTGTTTTCAGGAGTGAATTGCTTTCCTGGTTTTGGAAAGACGATTATTTTTGACATTTTCCATGTGTTAGCGAAGTAGCCTGTTGCTAATACTACATTAATTTTCTTTACCAACAGTTTGACTGTTGGCAATGCCATCCACCCCTGGTGATTTCCTGTTTTTTAGTTTAGCGATAATCCCTCTGACCTCTTCGCAGCTAGTGTTTTCAATATTCTCAGGTCTCTTGGCATGTTTAGTTTTGAAGTAATTTTCTACGACCTGTCTAGTTTCTTAATCTGGATCAGTGGGTTTCTTATACATATCTATGCAAAATTCCGCCAACTTGCACGCTATGTGGCCGAGGTCAATGATTGGCCCATCTGTATCTTCCAGCGATAAGATTTTCTCCTTCGACCAACCCTTAATCCTTTTTATTTTCTTATAGAAAGAGAAAGTTTGTCTGTATTAAATCAATAAGATTCTTTCGGCTTTTTATAGACAAAATATATTAAAAATAATGGCATTCACAACAATTTCGACTTGTTAATCAGAAAAAATGAAGAAATATCAAAATCCCCCCCCGTACTTTAACCCGAGGTCAATACAAAGTGTATCGACTCCAAAAAAATGAAAACTTTCCTTGAGCTTTCTCTGTGGTAGTTTGGTTTCGTACTGACAAGTTCGTACAAACATAAAGTTCGGTCTACTCATCAGCTACGACCAAACTACAAAAATGCAATTCTAACTTCATACATTCACAAATGATTGGCCTTTATTTGCCGTTATTTTTAATATATTTTGTCTATAAAAAGCCGAAAGAATCTTATTTATTTCCTTGTATAAATTTGCTCTATCCGGGCTAACATCACTTAACTTTTCCGTGAATACCGACTGTAGCTGTTTTGAAATTTTTGCGTCGAGGTTTCTAGGTCCGTTTTCGTTATCTTAAAGAAATATATTGAGATAATGGTGAAGATTAAATTCTCTCTTCCGATTACTAAAGAAGCCCCGATAAAATTTTCCCTAACATACGCCTTTGGTTGTGAATGCCTAATTTTATTTGAAATGGCTATGGCCGTACCTCCTGTTCCGTTCCTAAGTGTATTAGTATGATAGATAGTGTAGTCGGGTATGACCGGTGAGTGCCTATTTGATAATTTTGTCTCGCTCAGACACGCTATATCTGTTTTGATGCTTCTCAATAGCAGTGTGTTCGTGCTAGACCTACTAATTTATCGATAGGAGTTTCAATTGGAATATGAAATTAATATACATGCTTTTCTGCATTTCTCTGTCTGAGACTTGTTTTTAGAATGAGCATGAACTGTGAAATATTTTTGTTAGTGTGTAAAAGTAAACACCAAAAAAATCTACTGATTTGTTAACGCTGTAGCTTCCTCCCCCGTGCCATGGTATGTGTCTACCTTATCCTGACCACTTTTAAATACTCGACTGCCCGACGCTGCCTCAGCAAAACTAAAACTTTTACTGACATAGCTTGATTTAAAGAGACTTGGACGATTTTTTTTTTTAATTCATAGTTGGTTTTGGATCGTTTGGTGCAGCTATTGAAGTTCACAGTGTACTCCTCTTCACAGTACACACACTTGAGCGGTAAGTTTCTATCCTGATTTCTGGGGCATTCGCCTAGGTTGTGTTTTCATGCGCATTTTATGCAATTGTATCCGAGGTAGCAGCTCGCTGCGGCATGACCAAAGCCATGCCAATTTCCGCATTGGGACCCGTTTCTATTCTTCTTCGGTTCCCATGTTATTCGGTAATGGCAGCAACCCCTAATTGACAGCACATACTCTATTTTGACTTCTGCTAGTAGGCTTCTAGTGAAGCATGAAAGCTGAGTTTTAGTGTTATTTACTGTATTTGTTTTATACATGGGATGTATTCCTTATAGTGACTCCATTTTTCTCTAGGTCTGTCTTGATTTCTTCAATGAGTGTGTCGTTGTTGACACCTCTCATGATTAGCGTTCCTCATTTCTCATCTCTTGGTGTGCATGTAAAAAACTCTTGGTTGTTTTTTTCAGCAGCTCCTTTATTTCGCAAAATTTCATGAGGTGATCTTTAGCATGGCCTCGGAGTATTTTGCAGTAATTCCCTTCTTTAGCTCGGATACCTTTTCCTTTGGAAAGTTTTTTAAAATCATGGGCGGTGGATTGGCCGGTATTAAATTTTTGGAGTTCTGGGAAATCGTTATTGCCCATTTCGGAGTCCGAAGAATAGTCGTTGTTTTCTTGAAGCATCTTTATACTTCACGTTGAATGTCGGTCTCGGTGCCCTCTTCCACCAGTCTAGCTCGTTTATCAGAACTGCTATTGCTTGAATTATCCGGTATTATGCAATGAACGCTTGCATTAGTTTGCCCCACATTGCTCTGGAACTGTTGACTATGAGCAGTGCTATAAGCTGTTTGTCTGCTGATAGTGTGTTGTTGAGTGTGTTGGTTCCAGATAAGAGATCATCAACATAAAAATCAGTGAGAGCGATTTTTTTTGCGATTGGATATCTACGGGCTTCATCTTTCGCTAATGGTTGCAAAGTCCTCATCGCTAAGTAGGTCGCTGCGGCAGTTCCATATGTCACCGATGTAAGTTTGAGTTCTTGCAGATGCTTTTCAGAAGACTTTCTCCATAAAATCCTATGATACTCCTGATCTTCTTCATGCACCTTAATTTGACGAAACATTTTTTCTAAATCTACTACATAGACGTACTTATGTTTTCGCCAACGTCGTCAAACTGGGTAGGTCTAACATTAAACTTACGTGCTGGCTAATAATCGCTTGTCATCGTATCTGGCGATAAGATTGTCCCATGTAGTTTTGCTGGTTGTCCTCTAACTAAGGAAATGAGATAATAGGTCCTCTCATTTAGCTCACAGTAGGCCTTGTTGAAATTCTTCGCTCCATATTTTGTGATGCTGCTGAAATTTATACTGTTAAAGTTAGCCGAAAGTTGCCAGCCGAAACTAAAAAGTCGATAATGTAGATTGTGGTAATCCATCCAAAAGTTAAAACAATGATAACGCAGATTGTTTAATCCCGACGAAAGTAAAATGTCGGTAATGCAGATTACGATATTAACATTCCAGCCGAAAATAAAAAATTTAGTAGTTGTCAGCCAAAAGTAAATAGGATACATGGAATTAAATAAAAAATTTTATAAATAGTTTTACGTGTAAAACTTTTCTTAGCCTATTCGTAGAGAATATCAGAAAATCAGAAGAATCCACAAAATTGGAATAAAATCACCCTCTAGAGTGTATATCTGAAGTTGAATCGTTTTATGTGATTTGTCAATAGCTATCGAATGAAAAAAATCAGTTCAAGTTTCCCGTGGGAAATCTCGGAAAATTCGATTTTCCAAAATTCTAAATCCCGAGATTTCCCACGGGGAACGTGAATTGAATTTTTTTCCTACGATAGCTATTGACAAGTCACATCAATGCAATTCATCTCCAGACATAACACTCTAGAGGCTGATTTTATACAAATTTTCTAATGATTTTTGGAAAATCGAATTTTCCGAGACTTCCCACGGGAAACTTGAACTGAATTTTTTTTTTCCTGCGATAGCACATCAATGCAATCCATCTCCAGACATAACACTCTGGAGGCTAATTTATTTTCGGCTGGAATGTCAATAACATAATCTGCATTATCGACTTTTCACTTTCGACTAACTTTAACAGGGTCTGAAATTTTTCTTTAGCATCTTTGTTTTTGCTATTTGCATCTTGTAGTGCTTTTTTGAGCCTTAAGAAGTAAATCTTTCGTCTCCTCATAAACATTTTCTACCCGTTTGTAGTAATTTTGCTTCCAACAAGGATGGTCATCAGGTAAGATATGTGTTAATTCGGCGTCCACTGTGCAGAATTTATCATAGAGGAGTTGTAAGTTGATGAACCGCTCTTCATAGTACTTCACTGTTTTTCTTTGCGTTCCATTCTTCTTAATATTGGTCTTTATCTTGTTGATCAGCTTTCCACTAGAGATCTGCTCGCATAAGGCTTTTACCGTCTCCATTATCCCTTTGAGGTACTAGGTTTTCTCCTTTGATAACTTGACTGGTTTTTATTTTTATTTGTACGTCTGAATCTTCAAAGCTTGTTATCACTTTAGTAAAATTAGGTAAAACTTTTCTATAGAATTGTTATTTTCTGCTTACCGTTGGTCCATGCTATATAAAAATACATTTGTTGAGTATGCTTATAAAAACACTAACCTTTATTTTATTTCACGGTGGTTGACAATTTGGATGAAAACTGTATTGGTAATCATCTATCCCACCACTATATTTTGATAACTTTAAGTCGCGGCTCAGTCAAATATTATAGCCTGCATTTGGCAAAGGTACAATATATCACGATACTTGTTACAGTTTAACCGGTCTCGGCCACCCTTTTCATGAAGTTTACTTTTAACAGTCATCTGTCCAAATTGTTGACACGAGCTCATACATATGGCAGAACTGATGATCGTTGCTTGCTTTGCAGCAAGATAGGTGTGATAATTTGATGTCACCGGAACTGATCTATACCATGCTAAATTAAACTTTAAACAATTTTCTGGAATATTATTGTAATAGATGCAAATTGGTAATAATTGGAAATCTTTTTGACATAAACCAATCAATCGATATGTAAATATAAAATACCGTTTTAAACGGAATACAAATAATATTCATAAATATTTTATTTTGAATACTAATTTAATAGTTAGTACAGGTACATATTGAATTATATACTATATATGTACATACATACATACACGAGTAAATACATAAAAAGTACGTGTAGATAGTTCTGTAACCCTGCAAAATAAATCAATACCACATTTAATTTTTTTTTTTGTTATATAGAATACAAAAATTGAATTAATTTTTATTCAATTTTTTATTTATTATTTTATTATTACCAGAAATGATAATTACACTTTTTCATGTTCAAATAAAATATAACCATAGAAAACTTTTTTTTGTTGTGCCCTTAAAAATGTGGGGAAACAAAAAAATATGCTCATTACCAAAATCATTACCACAGCATAAAAACAATATCGTACCCAACAACAACAATGTCCATGTCGCGTGCAACAAAGTACAAAAACGTTTTATTACATTTTTTTGTTAGGATATTTCAGTTTGAATTTTGGGTGATTGTGAAAAAACTACTCTTTCACACAAACACTCTGACACATGCGCGAAAAAATTCTGTTGCCACTTAAGGAAACCCCATGAATAACAAAACCGTATTCACTATTATCCCTGCTCCTCCTCTACACATTTTTCTTTTCTTTTCTTCTTTTGCATAATTATTGTTCAGCTTCAGAGACATCCACTTCAGATGTAATGATACGGCATAGACCTAATTACGTTTAATAAAAAGTTTGTTGTTTTAGTTGAGAAGAACGATCGTAAATATGACAATACCGCAACACCCGTTTAATATTTGGTGTATTATTTAACGTAAATTCAGCCTTAAAAAAAACTTTCAGTAAATAGATTTTTTTAATTTGTTTTAGTAATTTAGTACAAAGTATTTGCCAACGCTGAAAATTGATTATATGCCAAAATATCCGTATATAAAACATGCTAATTATTTTATTGTATTAATGGACATTTTATGAATGAACTTTTCTGTTTTGTGTGTCATATTGATTTTTGGTGCTTTTCTACTTATAAAACAACTAAGTATTTTCATTTAATAATATTGCTGGAAAAATACTACAATTATTTTTAGAAACGTTAATTACATTAATAGCATATACAATTTTCAAACTTTTTTTTTTGTTTTTATGATTATTGGATCGCACCGTGTACACCTTTATTGAATTTGAATATACAAACGATGTATGTATTACAATATGAAAAAAGGAAAACTCATGAGAATTTACACGACACTAAAAATTGAGTGATTACTACTTGTTGTATTTTGTATATGGATACAGCAAAAACAATAAATACCATGTTTTAATGTGGCGATCAGTTAGAATTATGATAATTATGTATATTCGTGATGTTAACTTGTTACATATTTTTTTATTTTTTTATTGTTATTTGTGATATGAATCAATAAAATTTGGTATGCATAATTTATACAAATGGTGCTACTTAATATTCAACACGTGTTTGGGTGTTTCCGGTTTAATTTTACATTTAGTGTTACCGATTTTTGGTGGTTGCGAAAATTTGGGTGATCGAAATGGCATATGGTACACTATAGCATTAAGTACATTACGGCATATTTCATTATGACACATGATACAATATGGCATATTCTAAAACGAAATTCAACGTATACAATGCAAATTGAACTCTAAAACTGATTTTAAAAGAAGTTCGGGAATATGGCCAATTTAGATGGAATATGGCTGTTTCTTAACCGATTATGATGAAATTCTACATATATATTATCCTAACGGCTGGATCTTAATATTTCCTCTAGTCTTCGGGTTTGGCAGCCAATAAAACTAATTCTTAATATTTATGTCAACGTTTCGATAAATTTTTATCTTCTTCAGGTCTACACGGTTTTAACAATACATACATACGATATATATGAAAATTTATAATTGGGTGAAAAAGAAAAAATATACAACATGAAACAATCACATCGAGGATTTATTAATTATATCCGACAGCACTTCAATAATGACGTTTGTCTCACCATCATGAAATATATGACGATAAACCGAAAATTGGCTAGTTACACATCAAGGAAAATGTTCCTGACACGATGTAGAAGGTATGGTGTGTTTCCTAATCATATTATTAATAACATGAATAGTGCCTGTTCACAAATACAGAACTGAGTATGCCATTCAATAATAAAATTCAAAATTTATTGGAAAATTTTAAAAGAAAATCCTGAATGTCGAAATTGAAGTTACGTTTTGGAAAATAAAAGATTTCAATCGTATTATTTCGGCCCACAAATACGAACTGAACCAATTAAATTTAGACGGACGGTTTCTCCAAGAATTTTATGGTACACATGACCAATTATTTTGTTATTTACTAAATTCTTTTTTAAACGTTGTAAATAGGAAGTTCGATGCCATACGCAATCATCAAAATCGCACTTTTGATATTGCACACCATAATGCGTGCCGAAACATAAATAATGTTGATGTACCAAACGAAGTTTTGGATATTGTGAGCTTGGGACCAAAATTTAATTTGTCATTTTTTAAAAAGGAAGATATTCCGGCGTTTAAAATTTTGGCTCAAACAGAATCAATAATTCAACAAAACGTCGCAAGGTTTCAAGTTGGCAATGTTCTTCAAAATTTCTTGTCGCAATACAAAACATTAATCAGGGACCCCGCACTTTCACTACAAAATTTGAACAACAACAAAATTAAAAATTGATTTTTAGGCAATCATATTGACCGGGAAACTAAGACCAAGCTTACGACCTACCCTCCAGTTGTACCTAAATTATATGGACTTCCCAAAATCCATAAACCGGATCATCCACTTAGGCCTATTGTATGTTTCCTGAATAACCCTGCATATAAAACATCAAAATATTTAGCTGAAACGTTGAAAAGTTCAATTGTAAAAATTCGTACGAATTAGTAGATTTCGTAAAACAACAAAATATTCCAAATCACTATGTATCAATAAGATTGGACGTAGTTTCCTTGTTCACCAATATTAAGATTGATTTGGCTGTAGAAACAATTTCAGATAGGTGGTCAATGATTGATCCACATAGCAGAATATCTAAAATAAAATTTCTAGATATTCTAGAATTTTGTTTAAAATCAGGATATTTCAGCCTATTTAACAGCTACTTTAAACAAATAAATGGTGTTGCAATGGGTTCGCCTCTATCTCCAATAGTGGCTGATGTCGTAATGGAATATTAAAAAATACGTCGATGATTTATTGTTGTGTGTACCTGATGATAAAATTCGTTGTATACTTTCAAAATTTAATAGTAATCGTTTTGGTTTAAATTTACTTTAGAAATGGAAGCGGATAGTAAATTACCTTTTTTGGACACAATATTAGTTCGGAAGAATAACGGTCAAATTGATACTATTTGGTACGCGAAAAATTTATCGTCCGGTCGAATTCTTAATTTTAATAATTTTCACCCTTTAAGTCAGCGAATTAATACGGCGTTTGGTTTCGTCTACCGAGTTAAAAAATTAACCACAGATGTCACAGTTGATACCAATCAAATTATAAGGGATTATAATAAATACCCGAAATATTTGATCAACAAATTAATCAATCAGTTTGATCAAACTAACAGTGGACAAATGGTTAGTAACCAATAACAATGTTCATAAAAATTTAATATATAAAAATCTCAGTGACCAAATTTCCAGCACATTGCCCAAATTCAATATAAATTGTAAAATTACATTTTCAGCGGCTAACTCTATTCGTAACATCTTTAGCCAAATCAAAGATAACCTAAATTAAATCGTTCGAATATTGTATATTTAATTCCATGTAACCATTGCCAATTGAAATACATCGGTACCACGAAACAATTATTAAAAAATCGAATTTCACAACATAAATCGGAAGTCAAACCACCTATCAGAAATTCTCAAGGTACTACATTATGCCAGCATTCCTTTGATACGGGACACACGTTTAAATTTGATGAGGTAAAAATTTTGGACAGTGAAAAATTGTATAAAAATCGTTTATTTTTGGAAATGGCTCACATTATTGGTAATCATGAAATTGTTGTCAATAAAAGGAGTGATACTGACGATCTTCTAAATTCCCAAAATATAAATCGTTTGTAGATTCTTGAAATTCCAAATTCAAAAAGTTTGTTTATTAAAAATATTTTGATTGTAGTCGCCCAATTTGAATCAATTTGTCGTTTGTTGAAAAAAATTTATTTTCTGTTTACAAGTTCGGGTATGACAAGAAATACTCTTCAAATTTATAAATATATTTAACGGTAAGTCGGAGTATGGCATGGTAATTTCTATATATTTTAATAAACTTTCTATGTATGTATTGTTAAAACCGTGTAGACCTGACGAAGATAATAAATTTATCGAAACCTCGACATATTAAGAATTAGTTTTATTGGCTGCCAAACCTAAAGACTGGAGAAATTATACATATACGATGGAAATGGGGTTCTAAAAAGAATTTTAGTTGAAGTTCTGGAATATGGACAATTATTATGGAACTTGGCTGTTTCTCAACAGAGTATGAAGAAATTCCACATATACGATGGAAATGGGATTCTAAAATGAGTGTTAGATGAAATTCTGCAATATGGCCAATAATGATTGAACTCGGCTATTTCTTAACCGATTATGATGAAATTCGACAAGTGCGATGGAAATGGGATCTTAAAATTATTTGTAGATAAAGTTCTGGAATAATTTAAATTAATCTAGCACTTGACTATTTCTTATCCGATTATGTCGAAATCCATTCTATTAATAGAATATGCCTTCACTAACCGGATTTCCCTGTAAACCTTCATCTAACAGAATTTCGATTCACTTAATAAAATTAAATTTATTCTTCCAATGGAAATACATTTTTGTTGTTTTTTTACCGAACTAATATAGTAAGCATTTTATTGTACATTTTCAGTTAGTAACCGCTTTCCAGTTTTGTGGTTTTAAAAAAAAAACAAATGTCGAAGTACAACAGAAACAGCCACTGAAAGTAAAGTTTATTTGGTAACTGAGTGTTATTTTAGAAATAAAAGCAATCGAGAATTTCTAATGTTGTGCTTTTCTCATTTATGAATCGTTGGCCGCCATTTAAGTAAGACGCTTTTTAAATGGCAATTATAGGCAAACCAATTTAGTTTGTACGATTCGCGAAAACAATCCGACCAGAGCTTGTGAATTTTACACCGATCTCTTATTGAAAATCAGTACATTTGATTAATTTCAACATGCCTTCATCCTTTCTACCAGTCACAAAACAAAATGTAATAACTGTTAATCGTTTTTTATAGGTACACTTTCCAAAGAACGCATTTACAACGTGATCAGGTGAATTGTGGAAAGAGAATTGGTCTTCTGTATTCAATCAGATTTTACATCCCCGCGTTAGTTGTAATTCAAATGGATATATTCTGATAATATAGGTTTGGAAATTAAAAAAATATTAAACGTTTTAAATTTAAACTTTGCTACATGCCGTTATGAAATACGCCATTTTGAAATATGCCATAATGTACCATATGCCATAGTATACTAGATGCCATTTAAAAATATGACATAGTGTATCATATCCCGTGGTGTACCATATGTCATTGTGAAATATACCGTTTTGAAATATGCCGTTTTCTCATATTCCGTAATGAAATATGCCGTATCGACCGGAACCCATGGAAATCAACTTATAATTTGTTCTCTTACACAGTAAAAAAATACATATACGTAATTTTTACATAACGTATGTACACTACATAACTGTACATAATTTTAAAAATCGGAAATATGTAATTGTACCCTATACTATATGTAATTTTGTAGAATTCATTACATATCGTCGCCTTAGGATTATTCTTGTCTATGTCCATTTTGTCTATATAGAAGAAAACGTCATTTGAAGTTCAACCAAAGAATTAAAAGCGTTTCTGAGTGATTTCTCTATTTATTTTGAGTTTCCATGTAGATAATGTTACTCCAGAGCTTAATCGGAAAGTTTCGCACTTTTGTCTATGTCCAATTTTGGTATGCCTTTTTTTAAACGTCTATATCAACAATAATTTATCTATATCCACGTAATTCGAAAAGAAAAATAATTTAGTATTTTGACCATCAACCAACGTTATATAAATTATAAACTTCATTTATTAAAACATAATTAAATCCACTAAATAAAATAAAAAAGTAAATTAAATAAAATTCATTAGATTGAAATAATATATCGAAATTTAAGAATTAGTTATTCCCCCTTTTTTTGTTGCTTGGCTCCTTCTCCCACATTAATCGTGCTCCTAGTTGCCCGCTGTTTGATTTGAATTGACTGTGCAAGTCTTGTGTTCTTAGTTTTTCATTGTTTAACTTGAGTTGGCTGTATACCGCTATTAGATGAGGAACGTTCATTGCAATTTTTAATTACTTTTTAAATTAAATTTTAATTTAAAAATAAACTTACCGCTTTATTTACGAGCGAGATGATTGTAGAATGCAATATTTTTCATGTGATCATAGGAGTGGGATCAAACAATATTATCAATCAATTTATCCCTACTAACTAAAAAGTCGTTAAATTTTCAAAAAAAAATAAATAAAAAAATACAACACACATATCACATCACATAACACTAAACTTTCCGATGCGTGAGAATTTTTTCCTAAACCTTTCCTAAATAGCAAAAAACAAATACTTAAGAATCATTTAGCAAATAATTCATGAGCCTTTTTTAAAACGTGAAATTTTTGCTAAATCTAAAATTGTAAATATGTATTAGTAAAGTATGTTATTTCACAAAAGCCAATCAAATTCAATTTGAAAAGATACCCTACAATTTTGAATGTAATAGATCACTACAGGTTTGTAATCAAAGGTTAATGTTCAATAATTATATTACTAAACCATCTTCAATGCATTGTCCAGAAATAAGACTAATTACTAAACGAAGACCGTGGTCCATAGTTGACTTATGTAAATACTGGAGAAATTTTATTGGAGCTAAAATGGTCATGATGGAAATCAGCCCAAGATTAAATTGAACGGCTAACCTTCAATGTTTGAAATTACTAAACCATCTTGAGTCACTTGTCCGGTAATGAAACTAAGAGCAAAATACATACATAAGTCAAGAATGGACCATGACCTACATTTTATTGGTAGTTTCATTTCCGGACAAACAACCGAAGATGGTTTAGTAAATTTAAATATTGCACGTTAGACGTTCAATTTAAACTTTGGGTGATTATCGTCAGATCTAACCCTCATAGCTCTAAGAGAATCTCCCCAATATTTGCATCACCCAAGAATGAACCTTGGTCTATATTTTGTAATTAGTTTTATTTCCGGACAAACTACGGAAGATGGTTTAGTAAATTTAAATATTGAATGTTCGCTGTTCAATTTAGGCTTGAGGTGATTTTCGTCATAATTATGTAACCCTTTTAGCTCCAAGAGAATATCTCCACTAATTGCAAAGTCTAGAATGGACCATGGTTTACATTTTGTTCATAGTTTTATTTCCAGACATTGTTTTGCAGTTAATAGTATTTATAATTTAACACTGTATTATTATCTCTGATTTATATTCAATTTTTTATTTGTGTGTTTCAATAAAACATTATTGGATACCATTAATTGATTGCTTTACTAATAATACAATAAATGTTTCTAAAATTTAGAAATTATTCACTATCGTAACTTTCCGCTATATTTACGCGAGACGAATGTAAAATGATATAGCACGAATATTTGTCTATATCCTAGACAAAATCATACCAAAAAGAATCAAACCACAATTTTTACACAGGTTTTCTATGGAGATAGACAAACAAGCTGGATTTCAAGGATATAGACAAAATAAAGTATAACAAACGAAAAAATTATAGGAAATAGATAAATTAAAAAAAAAAAATCAGCGAAACGTTTGCAGATAGCCAAATTTCGATAGGAAATTTGAATTCTTCGTGATTGTTTTACCCTAACTCCATATATTACTCAATTTGACTAAATATTGGACATAAACAAGAATAATCCTAAGACGACGATATGTATATAATAATTATTTTTGTCCACGACTAACGTATAATATACTCATTATACGTTTGTTTCTTCACTTATAATGATATCCATTATTCACTGCTAGTTTATCTAGTAGTCCCTTTTTCCATTATTCACTACTACCAAATAAAAATTTCATTTTTAAAATTTTATCTAGTAGTCTCTTGCCATTTTCATTATTATTAAACTGAGACGTCAAAATGTCGACGGAAATTATTTTAGGTTTATTTAAAGGATTTGATAATAGAATACAATTTATCCTCTTTTGATATATAATAGCCCGATAACTACGCTGATTTCAAATAAAGTAAAGAAAATGTAAAATAACCCGTTGTTATTGCATAACCCACGCTGCTAGGGGCAACGTGAGTTATATTTGATATAATAAAATGTTGAGTAGTCATTGGAAAATTATTCGTAGTCAAATTGAAAAACTATATTCCAAAAATTAGTTAAATTAAAGTACACCATATGACAATTTAAAGAACGGTCACTATGATAAAATATATTTCAAAATTCAATGCTCCACTGTGAAAACACAAAATGGAACTATGTATTTCTTATTAATTTACGAAATTTATTTCAACAAAAGTGGATAAAACGTTGTATGCCACTCGCGAGCAAAGAGATATTATCCACTCGGGATAATGTCCCACTCGGCTATCGCCTCGTGCGTCAAACTTATCCCTCATGGATAATATCTCGTTTTGCTCACTAGTATCATAAATAACTATTTTTGTCGGTCGTGGACAAAGTATCGTATTCTACTCCCATATAATGGCTGTTATTCACTCAGATGATTTACGACACTCGCCTATCGGCTCGTGTCGGTAAACTTCATCTTCGTGAATAACAGCTATCATTATATGCTTGTTGAATAATATACTATTATATAATTGTATGTAAAATTACATTCGCGTGAAGTTTAAAAGAAGTTTAAAAACTTCACGTATTTGTCGAAGGGCGTGAGGTTTGTCCAAAAATTGTTGTATTTTTTTACGCCTGAGAATGGATTGGTTAA
Organism: Tipula vernalis; assembly: GCA_958295665.1. Taxonomy (NCBI): domain Eukaryota; kingdom Metazoa; phylum Arthropoda; class Insecta; order Diptera; family Tipulidae; genus Tipula; species Tipula vernalis. Next base: position 13,981,566 of record OY282560.1, read on the forward strand.
ATAAATAGAATATATTATTATGAATATTTTGCAAAATGTAAAGCTTTTTAATATTTCGTGACTACTACTGACTATATGACCCTTAAAATCCGAAAATTGTAATTTTTCTATTTAAAAAGTTAATAAATATTTTAATTAATAATCGAAAACACAGTGTATCCAGGATTTTATTTAAAGAACTCGCCATCTCTTTGTTGGAAATGTTCTACCAAGGAGTTTCTCTTTATCGAGATAAGACCGATAGTGAAAGCTTTGAGTATTTTACATGAGCCTATCTCGCAGATTCGCGAGCACTTATCCCGTAGCGTTGGATTTGTTGAGGTTGTCTCTATATTTTGTGAATCCAACGCTATGCGATAAGTGCTCGCGAATCACCCTTAAGGATTAGGGATTTCATGGCAAATTTTCTAAAATTTCATAATTTACAGACAACTTCAACGAACCCAACACTGTGCGATAAGTTCTCGCAAATCTACCACAAGGATCACTTCTAAAGATCATAACTCGAGATAGCGTCATGGAAAACCGGAACCGTAAACTTTAATGAATCCAACGCTATGCGATAAGCGCTCGCGAATTTTTCATAAGGGTTATTTCTTTAGACCATAACTTATGGAAAGTTTTCGAAAATGTCATTAAATTTAGAGAAAACTAAACTTCTAAAGACATAACTTAAGATAACGTCCTAGAACATTTTCGAAACTCTCACAAACCGTAGAGAAAACTTCTACGAATCCTACGCTATGGAACAAGTGCTCGCGAATGATCTTTAAGGATTGAAATACCGTGGCTCGATAACGCGTTCCAATTTTGCCCGTTCTCTCACAATCGGTAGAAACGATAACGAATCCAACGGTATGCGAGGTATGCGTCTCGATGATACGAATTTCTTTCGTTACGACATTACTAACAATTTGTTGATAGCTGGTTTTTGTACATATTGTTACGTTTTTGCCTTGTCAATCAAGGTTCGTCTCACTGGATTGTGAATAAAACAAAATCAATCACACTATCGCTTACCAAATACTAATAATCCAATTCGATCTCGTTCGCCTTTTTATGTACATAAACCAAACTTCTAGAAAGCTCATAACTTTTCCAGTACGATTAGTGTAGAAACATTTAGAACAATTATATCATGGAAAATTCCATTTTAGTACAGTAAAACATTGAGCTATTATTTTACCTTATTCTATTATAATCTAGGTGTCACCGTCACAATATTGTTACGTTTTTGCCTTGTCAATCAAGGTTCGTATCACTGGATTGTTAATAAAACAAAATCAATTCAATTTATAACACAAGAATTATTCAACACAATTTCAATATAATTTATTAATAAAAATACACAAAATCACTTTATATAAATTATTCTCAAATTTTACTGTACACTTATAATTTTTATTTCCACTAAAACACTTTTTAAATCATTTTTTAATTCCTTTTTAATCTTCACATTGTCGCATTCCAAATACTACTAATAATCTTACAAGTTTACACTAACGCATTCCAAATACGAATAATCCAATTCGATCTTGTTCGGCTTTTTATATACACAAACCATAAGCTACTCGAAAGTTCATGACTTTTCCAGTTAGAATAGCGTAGAAACATTTAGAACATTTTTGTCATGGAAAATTCAATTTTAGTACAGTAAAAACATTGAGCTTTTAATTTAGCTTATTCTATCACACCCTAGATGTTACCGTCACAATATTGAATAAGAAGATATAGAATAAGTTAAATTACTAAAATGGAATTTTCCATGATAAAATTGTTCTAAATGTTTCTACACTATTCTAAATGGAAAAGTCATGAGCTTTCTAGAAGTTTGGTTTGTGTATATAAAAAGGCGAACGAAGTCGAATTGGATTAGTAGTATTTGGTAAGCGATAGTGTGAAGATAGAAAAGGAATTAAAAAGTGATTTAAAAAGTGTTTTAGTGCGAAATAAAAATTATAAGTGTACAGTAAAATTTGAAAATAATTTATATCAAGTGATTTTGTGAATTTTATTAATAAACTGTATTGTATAATAATTCTTATTATGTTTCTTATATCTTCTTGGTAATTGACAATGAAAAATCCTTCAACTCGAATTCCATAATATCAATGACGGAAGATGGTTTAAACATAAAAGTCTTCAAAACTCCCCCATACAAAAGTGAAGTGAATGGCCAAGTGGAAAGATTTTACTCGACACTCTCAGAAATGATGAGATGTCTAAAGGCTGATGGGGTAGAGCGAACTTTTAATGAACTACTAGAGAGAGCGATTAATGAATATAACCACTCAATCCACTCGGCAACTTGCAAACGGCCAGTGGAAATATATTTTGGCAGAATCCCTAACACAGATCCTGAACAATTAGAATAAATCCGACAAGATACCATACTAAAGATAAAACAAAAGCAGGAAACAGATCTGAAATACCATAACAAAAACCGTACTCCGATCAAAACCTACCAGGCAGGTCAAGTAATCTATGTAAAACATAACAAAAGATTAGGATCGAAATTAACAGAACGATTCAAACCCGAAATAGTAACGGAAGACAGAAATACAACAGTTATAACGGAGTCCGGAAGAGTAATTCACAAAAGCAATATTAAATCCTAAGAAACAAAAACTTATTTTTATTACAGTTACGCTTTAAGCAACACATTGGCAGAAATTCAAATTCTTCATTACACAAATTCTCAAATCATCTCAATTAGCACAGGTCAAGCAAAAATACAGAACGGAAACTTCAAAATAATCCATATAATTGAATTTAGACAAACACCAAAATAACATAGACAGAATGCAATTCATACTGGACAAAGAAATGACAATAGATCACCCATTGCACCCCTATTTGAGGCATGAACTCTCGGAATTACAAACATTACTGGACAGCCTTAGAATACATAAATCCAAACGATCCTTAAACTTTATAGGTAGTGCATGGAAATGGATAGCCGGAAATCCCGATCACGAGGATTTCAAAGTAATTAAAGAAAATGAGTAATGCATTAGAGAATAACAACAACCAAGTAGTTATAAACCGATTTTACAATGAAAGAATCAATAATATTACAAAAATGGCTAGTTTAATTATTAACGAAATTCACAAAGAAAATAAATTAAACGACCCATTAGCATTAAGTATTCAATATAAATTAAAACTAATGAAAGAAGAATTGGTAAATATTAAGTACGCAATTCATTGGGCTAAAGCAGGGATTATAAATTCACTCGTTTTATCAAATTCTGAAATTAAATTAGCCATTAATACACTGGAAACCGAAAATTTACCATATAGTACTCCCGAGGAGGCGTTAGATTTCGCTAATATCAAAATCATTAGTAGCAAATTGTGTCTACTTTATATTGTGTACATTCCGGTAACAACTCCAGAACTATATGATAAATTATTAATCAAACCAGTCAGAAGAAACGATAAGGTGACCGAAATTGAGTATGAAAATGTCATTAAAAATCACGATAAGATTTATAGTATTATTAACGAATGTAAAACGATCAACTCGCTTTCAATATGTAACCAAAATAATATACTAGACATAAGTAATTCTTCTTGTTTACACAACTTGCTCAAAAGTCGACCTTCCAAAATGCAAACACAACAACAATCAACATATTCAAACAGTTAACGAAATATCGGAGGGTCTAGTTCTACTGAATCAATTCTATGGGAAAATCAAAATTAATAACGAAACTCAGAAACTCAATGGAACATATTTGATTAAATTCAGCAATACTACCTTGTCAGTCGGAAATAACATCTACATTTCTAAAGAAAAAACGACCATTCAAGTACTTCCAGCTGTTCTACAGCCGACGCCGGAAGAAAGTGATTTCAAGGAAATACTTTTCATTACAAATGATGAAAGATATTCATATAAATAATACTCGTCACATTGGGCTCCTTAAAAAGGAGGGAGCCATCGAGCGATTCACGAGCTGGGGATCATTCTCAATAGTCATCATTTTGGGAATAGCGGTCATCACTACAAAATATACCAAAACTAAGAAATTACGAATCATTAGTACGACGAACATCGAGGATCTGTCCACTCCACAAACTCAGAGTAACTAGAAATCCATAACGAGACGCCTCAAACGATAACACCCAAAGGGGCCTCAGAGCATAGACGGAAATTTTATGAAACACCGTTTTTTTGATGGTTCGAATGTGGGCATTCGAACTTTAAGGGGGAGGAGTTAACACGCGTAATAATTAGGTTTCCCACAAAAATACAACGTGATCATATTTGTCACGTTGCACTAGCAATGACAACAAGTCACACGCGCATCCGGCATAATGCTGAGTGAATATTCTTGACGACATGGTTTCATATTCTACATATTTTTAATTAAGCAAATTGTAATTAGAAAATAAGAAAATAATCAGTTGTAATTTCGATGTTAATCAAATAAGTTAAAAATAAAAAATAAATTTTTTATCCAAAAATCAATAAAGAATTTAACTTATATAAAAGGTGAATATTAAATAAAATAAAAATAGAATGAATTTAACTCTAATATTAACAACAAGTTGTTTATTCTCAATAACTAAATAGACCCCACCCGTGGTAATCTATTAGATAACTGTAAATCAAGACTATATTAAATTTACAATTTAAGTACAAGAGTCTAAGATTTTACACTAATATAATAATAATTCGACTTATTAAATGTTTTTTTACAATCACTTACCTGAGTAGAACGGTTCAAATCAACATTTTGAACATTATTACAACATGTCCGATCAACTATCAAATTTTTTACTTTGATTCACTATAAAAAATCAATTTATTCACATTTTTCACACATCTAGATATAGTTTCATTGAACTAACAATATGTGTGTCAAATGTGTTTTAAGATTTAATTTAACACACATATTTTTGAATTTCGACCGCATCACTTCACATCGCAACGATGCACCTTCAACAGACTGGTTCATATCCCTGTAGCATTAAGAATACCGTATTAATATCACTAACAAAAAATACAAAAAATTCACTAAAATCACAACATAAACGGTAAAAATAAACGTTTTGAGTGTATTAATGAAACACATCATAGTTTATATTTATGTTGAACTATTTATTATTATTATAAAATAAATGAAACTATTTTAATTTAATTTTTAAATTGCACAATAAATAATGTGACATGAGTATATAGTTACAGGGATATACACTCCACAAAATTCTAATGCATATATAAATTAAATTTTGTTAATTTAATTAATTTGTTGCCGAAAATTATTTATTTTCGTAACAATTCACAAAACATTACTTTGTCGCTCGCCGTGTGAAAAAAAAATCGGCATTTTAAATTTTTATCACATTAACTAGAAATTTACTGAACAAATTTAATTATCATGTTTCAACGCGAAATATCGTGAAATTTATTCAATAATTGACATGTAAACATAAATTTCGGTTTTGATGACCACAAAATTCATTAAGCTAAACGAAATGTCGGGTTCTGTGTGTTCTAAAAATTTCAGAAAAAAACGAAATTTTGATAACATATAACATAACTGAAATTCGAAGTATTTGGAAAAATTTAACTTGATTCAAATGTTTATTGTCAACATATAGAACAGACATATGTGTATGTTATTCAATGTAGCGTCAGATTTCGAAAATAAAGCACCATTTCAGAGGTTGAAAAGCGTTTTAATTGTTTGCCCTTTTTCGACTTTGCTAGAGGTCCGCCCTCTAAAAGCTTATAAGCTTATCATCAGGTGGGGTTTTTCATCCGCGCAATCGAATGGCAAAGAAAAGTTGATGCACAGTGCCAAACCTGGGTAACTGTACCGTGTTGTTCTCAAACTGGGTTGATTTATCTCCTTCTTGCACTGTAAGGTTGACAATTCATAGTTAGCTGGCTAACACGTGGCTAATACGTGGAACAGTTCCGTCATATTTAGTTTAAGCTATTGTTGGCTAATGGAGATAAGAACACATAGTGTTGTAAGTGGTCCAAAAAACCTATTTAAAGTAACAGCAAATCGGGTAATCCTTGGATATCTTATCAGTGGCGCACATGAAATTTGTTAAAGGTTAACAATAATTTAGTTCAATGATCATAAATACTAAATATTTGAAGATCAACAATTTTATTAATTCAAATGGGCATTCCAAGTTTAAAACAGATCAGGGGGTCAATTCTCGTTCTATGAAAAAACCTAATGAAAAAAAAGTTTTCATTTTGATTCCATCAAGTCTTTTTCATTTATAACATTTCACACAACGACAATAAGCGATTCTCGATGTCCAAATGAAAAAGAATCGTGAGAAAAACGCTGAATAAGTTATTTCCATAGTAAGCTACACTGTAAACACATATTTTTTCGAGTTTCATGTATATTTCCGCTAGCTGATACAACAATTGGTTTAAATATTAGCTAAATAAATGATAAAGTAGATTTAGTTAATCAGTTTTTGTCATTGGCTGTCAAAATATAAAGTAAATTATAAAATTGACCAAATTATTTTTAAAACTTAACTTAATTAATTATTTGGAGGCTTTTCTTAAATATACGGAACAGTTTTTAATAGATTTACTTATTAGTTAAGTTTAAAGTGAATCATATTATAGCTTCAATGCACATTTAATGGTAAAAATACAAATTTAGTTTTTATAGAATTTTATTTCCATATTTATGATGTTCTCACCGCCAAAATGGTCGGTGAGAAAGTTTTATTCATATGAAAAGATTTTGACGTCATTTTTCTCCTTCTCATGGAACATGAATCGGAAATGTGTATTTCTCACTGAAAAAACTTTTCATTGTACTTTTCATAGAACGAGAATTGACCCCCTGGATAGGAAGGAAATGTATCAAATTCAGATATTCTAATAGAAGTTCTATCAAATTGAAGTTAAATGTTTTTCGATAACCAATTTGACGGTATGTTGATGGGGATTACGGGCACGATCTGGCTTATTATTTAAAGTAGTAATGGTATTAGTTTATTGAATTCTTCCTAACTGTGACTTTAGTATAATATTTGTAGAAAGCGCATAGAGAGTAAAAGTTCCAGTATATTAAAAAACTATAAAGAGAGTCGGGAATATTACTAAACCCTTAGGAAGACTGGCATCAACAACAACTTGAACTTTGCGGAATGTTAAAATATTGTCAATCCTAATGTACTCAGTTTAGCCAATAAGTAATTTTGGAAAAGAAACACGATGCTTATTGAAAATTAGGGGATACCAACGAGGCCCGCTCCAATTTCTGTATCGGTAAATTACTAAATCGCTTCGAAAAAGACGTTCCGTAAGTGGTTAAAAACAGAAAGGTTTTATTTAGCAAATCAATATTTATGTCGATGTCAGTTTGAGTCAGTGAAAATACTAAATAAATGTCCATTTATACCAAATAGTTTACACAAATTAGTGTTGAAAATTGAAGTCAGATACCAAGAGAAATCCACCGTGCATCGTATATAGTCACAATACAGGAATATCTTTGACCTGGGCCCTATTGCACCAACTACTTATCACTTATTACTTGTCAACTTATCATAAGTTAGTTTTTTTTTATAATGATAAGTGTTTTGATAATGATCGTTTTTATTACTGGATTGTGAATAGAACAAAATCAATTCAAATGTTAGGTTTTGTCGGTACTTGACCAAATAATTATTTTTTAAGAAGGGAAAAATTATCGAGAAATTTTGCCAGTTTCAGTTTCGATCTGAGTGAGAATAACGAAAAATTTAATTTTTTTACCGGTCAATCTCATCAGGCTATAGCGACTGAAAATGCTAATTACACTTTAGATTACTTTCTATATATAGAAAACAAACGTGTAGTTAAGTATTAGCGAATTATACGCAAACACACATATTAAACTCTTAATAAATTTCAACACAAAACCTAACATTTCAAAGTAGAAACATTTAGAACTGTTTTATCATGGAAAATTCCATTTTAGTACAGTAAAATATTGAGCTATTAATTTAACTTATTCTATCACACCCTAGGTGTCACCGTCACAGTATAGATAAGCAGATTCTATTTTTCCGCTTATCTAATAAAATATTTTTTTATTATTTGACTGACGTTGAAAAATGCAAATGGCTTTTTAAATGTTGTTTATTCAGGTAAAACCAAAAAACTAAAATTTTGAAAAAAAAATTCATAATAAATTTCGGAAAACTTCACGCTCGCGGTCTCGAAACATATTGTGATAGAGGGATATATGCCGAACAATCGAGAGGTCTTCCTACCACATTCCCTATTGAAAATTGTAGTCCGAAGCATGAATATTGCAATGTAAAAGATTGATTGGTCGAAACGATTCAGTTTACAAAGATCGATTCACCCAAAAAAAAAACGGTTAAAAAATTTACCGGTTAAAAAACAAAATTTTCGAAAGCTCCAACATTATCGACATCTAAAAACTGGCCGTTTTCTTGTCAAAAGATAAAATTTGAGAAAAAAATAATAACAACTGGAGTGCGTTCTCCCTGGTTGTTATTTAGATTATCGCTGATAGTTTTGCAGTTTTAATTTAATTATCCATTTCTTTATAAGTATGGCTATATCTACCTATCTAATGGTCTATCTATATAGTTTACAAAATTGTACGCTACAAAACACATTAATATTAATAATACTAATGTTAATAGGGGAATTAATCAGAAACTATTTAAATTACGTATAATGTCTAGTGTCTAATATATGTAATTAAAGCGTCGATACAAATTACATACTTGTAAATAAAAACTCTTTACTATTTTTTTTTTATAGTGCTCGATACTACTCGAATATAGTAACTAGAGACAGAGAGAGAGAGCATTTTTTATTGATCAAACATAACCGAAAATGTTGTACACTCGTCGTATAAGAAATAAAAATAACAAATATGTAATCAATTTTTTATAAATCATTTGTTGTTGTTGTCAAATTTGAATAATAAATAAATGTGTGTTTTTCTGTATATTTGTATACATACATACCTACATAAGCTTTATATAACATATTTGAAATATTGAAAAAATATTTAAAATTTATGTTTACAAATCGAATAAAAAATAAATGCGACAATAACAACAATACTGGAAAAAATCATGTTAGAGTCAATAATAAAAATTAACTGTAGTATACGTATGAGTATGTACATATGTACTGTTTAGTTTTCGACTAATTTTATTATATAGGTATGTACTTATGCCATAATTGCCGCAGTCGCAGCCCTACTTGTAGAATATGCATACAAATAAATGTTTCTGGTTTTTAGTCTGTCGCAATTATAACGATTTTCTTTTTTTAATCTAAATTAAATTAATGGCTTTTATCGATATTGTTAACATTTTTCCGAACGGCAGCCAATCGTGGTACATGACCGTGTCATCCAGTCCTTAGTCATTGTAAAGGGACATTTTGTAACCACCATTTCGAATGCGTTCGAATAACCAAAATAGATAATTATTTACTACTTACTGTGTGCACGCCAATACAGAAAGAGACCAAGATACAGTTTTAATTATGTTCCTTTCCTTGTTGCACACTGCTTCGACAGACATTTGAATTTAATGTATCATTCTGTGGTGATGTTTGATTGTCTAATTCTAAACTTGTGGGCCTTATAATGCCAAAAATAATTCTATTACATCCAGATTTCACCGAATGCAAATAGTAAATAAACGTTTATTTTGATTATTACGACATTTTGTGTTCAATTTTTTTTTTATAATTTTGATTATTCTACACACAATACTAGGTTAATAATTATAAATATTTCAGTTTTTAATTGATAATTTAAATTATAGCCTTTTGTCACAAATTCTAGTCAAAAAAATTTCTCACCGAGCATTTTGGCGGTGAGAACATCATAAATATGGAAATAAAATTCTATAAAAACTACTTAAATTTAACTAATAAGTAAATCTATTAAAAACTATTACATTTATTAAAGAAAAGCCTCCAAATAAATAATTTAGTTAAGTTTTAAAATAATTTTGTCGTTTTTATAATTTATTTTATATTTTGACAGGCAATGACGAAAAATGATTAACTAAATCTACTTTATCATTTATTTAGCAAATATTTAAACCAATTGCTTTATCATCTAGCGGAAATCTCTATGAAACTCGATAAAATGTCTGTTTACAGTGTAGCTTACTATGAAAACAACTTATTGAGCGTTTTTTCACGATTCTTTTTCATTTGGAGATCGAGAAACGCTTATTGTTGTTGTGTAAGATGTTATAAATGAAAAAGGCTCGAAAAGGAGAACTCACCCCAGCTTACGCAATTTTTTTAAGGAAAGAGAAAGCAATAGAAATTTAAATCGCTTCCAACGTACCTTTTCTAGTTGAAGTATCTTGATTAAAAACTTACCCAGTTGTACTTTGCGTGAGCAATCGAAATTTTTTTTTCGAAATGGTACGTTAAAAACATGAAACAGAAGTATAATAACCATAAAAAACGAAATCTTCAGCTTTTTTAATTTGTTTTTCCCGTCCTTTTTATACGAATTATGGTATAAGAGCGCTCAAACTGCATACATGGTACATTTCTGGTAAAAAAAATATAGACCACGATGTTATCAAAATGAGTTAAATTATTCTCAACGTGGAGGGGTTAAATGCAGAGTTACCGCTCAAATACAGTTTGAAACGAAGGGATTGCGCCTAAAACAAAATCAGAGGTACTCTCTATAAAGTCATTAATCTGACGTCACAATTCAATTTCGAACAAAATATTTTCTATGTGGTTTAATCTAAATGGTGATTAAACTCTTAATAATGATTAAACTAAGTGGTTCCCCAAAGTTGATAACTGATAATATTTAATTAGTTTAAAACAGTTAAATATGATTCCATCAATAAATTATATTAGGCTGTTCCAAAAAAAATGTGCGATGTGATCGTTTATGATTGCATTTCAGAAGCCACATTTCGTCGCACGTAACAATATGGTCAAGAAAGGGGTCGTTTGCGTTGCGTAGAAGCAATGCGCAGCTGAAGTCATATCGACGAGTGCAATTACGCACGGTGAGTTCATGCGAGCTTAAAATATTTGTTTTTACACTTGCTTTTACAACGATACCTGAGCAGTACCATTATGTAAATTTTGAACATGAATAATCCGGATTCACGTTCAAATACCAAACTACATTTTATGTATTCATTAACAGAAAACAACTAATTAATTATTAATTATTATAAATTAAAATATGATTTACGCAGAAACACAAACATAAACCTTTCTATTTTTATTTTAATTTCTTTATTTTTCATTTTATTTAACCTTTTATATTCAACAGTTTCTCTGCAAATCTTTGGTTTTTTAGAGGGGATTTCATCATATACTCGAAAATAAAAATTCCCAGAGAAATAAAAAATAGCGTGCCCCACTAAAACGAAAGACCTCATTAAATTAGAATTGACAATATTGATTGACTGATTGGTTGATCAGAATGTGCGACCAAGTAGCCTAAGCTAGCTGAAAGTCTCGACCCGGTTCCAGACACCGCCGAAGTAGTCGATGGTTAGTTGTTTTTTCTTTTTTACGAATACTTATGTAAACTGGTACTCAATGTACGAGTTTGTATTGGATAGAAGCAGAAGTCAAGTCTTATAGTTATTTTACCAGCAATTAAGTGAAACGGCAGAAGTTAAGAATATTCCTTACCATGGTCATTTTGTTTAGCTTGGCGTCCATAATTTTTCAGAAAATTATTCCGCTTTTTCCGTAGAGTTTAACCACGGTAAACTTTGACAATTCGAATTATTGGAAAAAACATATTGTGACGGTGACACCTAGGGTGTGATAGAATAAGTTAAACTAATAGCTCTATGTTTTACTGTACTAAATGGAATTTTCCATGATAAAACAGTTCTAAATATTTCTACACTATTCTAACTAGAAAAGACATGAACTTTCGAGAAGTTTGGTTTGTGTATATAAAAAGGCGAATAAGATCGAATTGGATTATTAGAATTTGGAACGCGATAGTGTAAAGATTTAAAGGAATTAAAATGTGATTTAAAAAGTGTTTTAGTGTAAAATAAAAAGTAAAAGTGATCAGTAAAATTTGAAAATAATTTATATAAAGTGATTTTGTGAATTTTTATTGCTAAACTGTGTTGTAATACATTTTGTGAAATAAATAAATTCATTGGAGATAAATAAAATTGATTTTGTATTATTCACAATCCAGTGATACGAACCTTGAGTGACAAGGCATAAACGTAACAATATTGTTACGGTGGCACCTAGGATAGAGTAGCATAAATTAAATAAAAGCGTTAAGTTTACCGCAAGTGACATCTAGGTTATTGTATTGTATACTAGTTAATTGTATTAAATGGAAATTGTCCTTGCTAAAAGTGTTCTGCATTGTACTAGACTAATCTTACTCGAAAAATGATGATAGTTCTAAAACTTTGTTTTGATCTAAGGGTGTTAAATTATTCGATTACCAAAGCGATCGCACAAAAGGTCAATGGTTTCTGATGCTGTATGACATGTGATACAATCCTGCTGAAACTACATATTCTAGAAATCCATATACCTTTCAATTCGTCAAACAAAAAATTCGTAATCATATTCCGATGGCGAGGTTCATTTACAGTACCCAGCTTTGTTTTCTAAAAAATACGGTCCGATTACTCCACCAGCCCAAAAAACCACAACAGACGATTTTTTTCATTATTCCTCGTGAATTTTATTTCCCCAGATTCGACAATTTTGTTTGTTTACCAATTCATCCAGTTCAAAATTTGCTTCGTCGCTGAAAATGACCTTGGCCCAATTAGCGAATTAACGACGTAATTCAAAGCTAATTTCTTTACTTTTTGAGTTATCTGAATCTTGCAGCGCTTCAAACGTTAGCATTACAGAAGCAACATTTTGTTCTGAACGACCACTACGATGGTATATTTTGCTTATTTCTTCTTTTACCAAACCAGTTTTGACAAATTTTGCAACAATTTTTCGAATGGTCACAATTGATGGACCATTTCTCTTCCTTTAGGCACTCTAGTACAAAATTTATAAATGGCGGCAAATTAAAAAATTAACGCTGGTAACTTCCGTGGACGAGAAAATATATTTAGCAAAATATCGGCCCGTTCGTAAATGAACTTCCAAATATGACAAAATAAAAATTAATTTTAAAATAAATTTGGATAATTTTGCTAACCATCAACGATAGATTTAATTAATTAAAAATTTATATTTTGTCTTTGTTTATTTTCAGGTTTTATACCAGCCAATATACACTTCCATTCAGTTAACCGTCATGACCCGATCAGCACTAGCAATATTATTAAATCAAATGTGTTGACCATAGAACACGATGTTGATTACAATAGTTGCAGCGGTAAAACTATTAATAATCAACCAAAACTAATTTTTTCGGGTGGCGGCGAAACCAAATTAGAACCACAAAGACTTCATATACCAACAACTACGGATACCATTACATCACAAATAATCCTAGAACGTGGTGGAATTAATAGTAACTACTACAATATTAATAAAACTATAAATAGCAATAATTATCATGCGTGCACACCACACGTCAAGGCAGAACAAATAATTTTTTATCCAGACCAAAATTGTAGTCTTGGCATATTGGACACGCATAAAAATAATATTAATAGTAATAGTAATAATATTAGTAGTAGTCTTCAAGTCCAAAATTATAACATTAGTGAGTATTCGAGTAGTCAAAATAATAATAATAATAATATTAACAATAATAATAGCAATAATACGAATAGTGATGATGCAAAGCACCACTCGTCAATATTTCGTGAAAGAAGTATTGAAGAAACGGAGGCGGCACACGATTTATTATCGCTGTCACAAAGTTTACCGCCACTTCCTGCACCATGTGTTGTCACTATTATGCATTCCGAATCAAATTCAAATTCAACGAATCAAAGCGCCAGTAATGGTCATGTTATGCATGAAATTATTTCAGCACATCAACCATTGGCCGCACCACCAATACCTAAATCGATAATTTCGCCTAATGCCGTTTCGGTAATCAAAAGTAAAATAAGTGATACAAATTATGTGATTGATTTGAATCCGTGTCAAACGGCCAACTATGCTAACAACAATGAAAAATCGTCTTCATTTTATTATATCGAAAATAATCAATCGGAAGATGAAAATTTCGAAATCGATTGTGATAATTTATCTGACTCCTCATTTTCGTCGACACGCGCCGAAAAAGCCATTTCACCCGATTTACAATTCACAAAAGATAAACGAAAAGATGCGCGTCACGAACGAGTAATAAAATTAAATAGTGACCCAGCGCATAATACACTCAAAACGGAAAAGTTTACGTATGACGCATTACTAATCAGTGATGGCCGATCGAAAAGTAAAAAGCATAAAATCGATTGGAATGATGCGCCACCGCTCAATCAAAAAGATATCGAAACGAATACACCCGTTACAAACGGTAATTGCAATTCGAATAGTGATTATGTGGAGCAGGCAAAAAATGGTAAAGGTAAATATAAATGTCCCGAGTGTGGTAAACAGTATGCAACGTCGAGTAATTTGTCGAGACACAAACAAACGCATCGCAGTTTAGATTCACAGTCGGCAAAAAAATGTATGACATGCGGTAAGGCTTATGTGTCAATGCCAGCCCTAGCAATGCATTTGCTTACGCACAAATTGTCGCATAGTTGTGGCGTATGTGGTAAAAAATTTTCACGACCCTGGCTTCTGCAAGGTCATTTACGATCGCATACGGGTGAAAAACCATACGGTTGTGCACACTGCGGCAAAGCATTTGCCGATCGATCTAATTTAAGGGCACACATGCAAACACATTCGGCCGATAAAAATTTTAAATGCGCCCGCTGTCACAAAACGTTTGCATTAAAATCGTATCTGAACAAGCATTTAGAATCGTCATGCCTGAAAGATGATCACGATATATTGAAAGAGAATTATAAATCAAATTCGAATTCAGTCGATAGTAACGATTATGATGATGTTGATGATGATGATGATGATGAAACGATTATTGTTACTTAAAAGGTAGGCGAGGGCGAAGGTGGAGGCAACTTGTGATCTATACAAACAAATTTAAAAATTAAAATTCTAAAGGAAAAAGTCGCGAAAACTAAGAGAAATAATTAGTAACACCACATTAATAAATTAATTAAAGCTTTATTAATTAATAAAAGAAGTAATGAAACAAAAAACGTTTATTTTTTAAATAATTTTAATAATTTTTAAATCAGATGATGATGATGATGATGATATATAATGAAAAATACAATTTTAGAAAAGTTTGAATTTTAGAATAATAAATTATTTAATTTATTTATTTATTTAATTTTTTTTTTCTTTGTATATATATATATATATTTACTAATTAATTATATTACATTAAAATTAAAATTGTATTATGTTTTAATACATCAGATTAAGCAATATTTTACAAAAACAAAAATTAAATAAGACAAATACGAAATTACACTATTTGAAATAAAAAAAAGTTAAAATTATATTTAATATATTATTTTGATAATAGCAATGTAGAGAAAAATTAAAAATGTATGCTCTCTTAATATTAAAAAGAGTCTAAAAATAATTAAATACTCCAAAAATTTAGGTAGACTCTCTAGATAATATACATATACAGAATGAAGATCATGCAACGCAGCACACAACACACTGACCCATGAAATTATGTTCGTCCATTTATTATGCTTACGAAAAACGATGTTAAACACACGAGAATAACCGATCTCATTCTGTGTTATTTATAAGACACGAGTTAAAAAAAAATATTTAAAAACTATTATTAATTATTATTTACATATTATTATGCTTTTTTACTAAGCCACTTATAATTATGATTATTAATTAATTAAAAAGTATATATTTAAAAAAAAAATAATAATTTTAATAATTTTATAGTAATATTTTTTTAAAAATATATTAAAATTAATTATAAAACAAAACAAAAACAAAAAAATTAACAATTTATCAAGCAACAACGAATCTAATATTAAAACAAATATTTTTTTTTTATAAAACTGGTAAAACAAAATTAAATTAAATTTTTGTAGGTGCAAGGGTTGCCAGTGTCATAAATTAATTATATAAAACGAAAAAATACCTACGAGGAATGTGGGGTCGATAGTCATATTGTAAAATAGTTAATTATTTGATTTTTTTTTTGTCAAAATTCGAGCGGATTTTGGATCAATACTTAATAAGTTAATTGAATGTTGTATTTCAGCGGTGTTCGTCGGTGCAGAAATTAAACAAACTCAATCCTTTGTTAAGTGCAATAGTTCTTTTATAGATGACCAATTGCACAAAATAATGCTAATCTCTAGTTAGTGCTTGAACATATTTGACGGGTGTATTAAATATTTACCAGAACAGGTTCGTTCATAAAGAAATATTTTAATTTTGATAGGTATTGTCGAATCGTAAATAGGTTAGCGATAGAATAACGATATTTTGTGCAACCGGGCATCAAAACAATAGAGGAATAAGCATATTGACGTGTCACGTTTTTTTTTCCTGAAAATTTTTTTTTAAAAATTTCGATTTTTTGGGGCGCAAAAATTAGGGCTCAACGATTAAGTATTGTTCCTTTGTTTACTTTAACTTGCCATTTGTTACTTTGGGTGGTTTTTTGTTTCTTCTCGTTTTAGATTTCCAGTAATCTCGTTCATTTTGGATAAAGCGTTCCTTATCTTTATTTGTAAGAATTCGTTGGTTTTTTGTCATGTTTACACTTCAGTTTTAGTCGATAGGTCATTATTAAATGTACCTAGTTTAAACGTGCAAAGTTTAGTCCCAAATATTGACGAGATTCGTCACGATTTTAATGGTGCTTCAGTCGATATTCTTTGTTTCTCTGAGACCTTTTTAAACCCAAAATAACCCTAGGTTAGATGTGGCCATCAAAGGTTTATAAGGTACCTCCCCTTAACTATGGTGGTTTATGTATGTTTGTAGATGATCACATCAAGGCTAGATTAGTTACCATACCTTCTTCCATTTCAGAATTGTTAGCATCGGATTTAGAGTTTTTATTTGTCAACGTTTTTATTAATGGCCAAAAACCAGTAAGAGGTCGTATGCTCAACTCAAAAAATCACTTTGGAACGCTATTTGGAAGGTTAAATCGGAATCTTCTGGTCTGGATAACGTCAATATAAAATTCGTTAAGCGAGTGTTCCCTCACGTCCTCTTCCTATCCAAATCAGTGGAATCTAAGTAAAATAATCCCTATACCGAAGATCAGTAATCCTTTAGAGCTGTCCTATTTTCGGCCAATTAGCATTTTAAGTTCTCTCTCTAAAGCTTTCAAGATAGTTATTAAAAATCAAATTCTATCGCATTTACATAGCAATCGTTTAATTAGATTCTTCCAATTTGGTCTTAGAATATTTCTTAGCTCTACTGGGTTATTAAATGTATGAGATGATATAAGGCGTACTATCAATAATAGTGAACTGACTTCTTTAACTTTGTTAGATTTTTCTAATGGCTTTGATTCTATTAATCACAAAATTGTTTTGTTAGGAATATTTCTCTGATAAATGAAGATTTAAATAATATCGTTAGTTGGTCGGTCAGTATCTAATAGGCTCGTTTTAAATGCGAATAAAACTCAGTCGATTATAATTTGTAAAAAACCGTTAGATACCTCATCCTTTCCTAGTATTTTTCTGCAGGGTTCGCTAATTAAATATTCAAATACTGTTAGGGATTTAGGCTTAGTTATTAATAAAACTCTTACTTGGCTAGACCATTTTTAGTAGGATTTTCGGATAGTCAGATTAGGAAAAAATTGTTTTTGTCTTAACTTCTTCCTCATTTTATGTACGGTGACATAGTTTAATTCGGTATGCTTCAGGAGAATATGAATGTTCTCCAAAGATGTTTCAATGCTTGTACTAGATTTAATTTTGCTATTAGGAAGTTCGGTTATATATCTGCCTACCTCTAGCCTATTTTTTACGAGTAATATTGAAATCACAAAGTATTAGAATTGAATCACAAACTGCAACTGTTATTTTTGCATTTTGAGTAAAACGCACCATTATTGGCCACTAGTATGTCAAAATTTGTACAAGAAGCAATTGAAAACTGTAAATAATTTTTGCGCATTTTAAAAATTTGGCGAACAAAAATTATCGTGGCGAATATTTTTAGTTACAATTTTGACAACTAAACATTCAGTTTAGTTCCTTGAGTTTTTCTCGTTTCCGCTTCTTAATTGTTATAAATTTATTGTTTGTACGAATATTTATACTCACGCGTGTACATTCGCTCTTTGTACTAAACCAACTTAATGGAACATTTTAAAATTGGCGATTGGAAAACTGCAAAACCCTACGCTCTGCATGAAATGACATTTCTCTCCATATAAAACATATGGAGAGTGAAACTACCGGAATTAAATTAAACCCTACGCTCTGCATACAAAATCATGACAGTCCAAACAGATGGGTCTGTCTAATATTTATCAATGCTAAGGTTGGTACGACGTACAATTTTTGTTGTCTTTTCATATATTTTGGAATAAGGAAAACAAACAATTTCAAATTTATCTGAATTTATGAATACTAGATAGACCTAAAGCAACAAGTATTTTGTATGTTTGCTTTGGCTGTTTCCAATTAAGCACAGTACGAAAAAGAATGCGCCTACTATTTACAACCTGCTCGTGTTATTAACTCGACCATATTGTCACCATCACAACATATCTCTTCCTCTTTTAAGAGTCACTATTTACAGCAATTTGGACTATATAGTCTCAAGTTAGTCATTGGAGACTTTTCCATGGGGGGTTGTGGATTCTACTTGGAAGATGGTGGTCCGTCGAGATCATATCGTCAGAATAAATTCAATTTTATACCAATTTGAAAATCAGATGATTTTGCATGCCGGCATATGGTATGTACATTAGCCCTGTTCATTTTGTGGGGTGTTTTTTATCTTTTTTGTGCTTCACCTGGGATCGATTCCGTATCTAAAAAAAATTATTTTGCCCACTTAAGGAAATTTTTTGGATGTAATTTAGAGGTTGCCACAGTCAATTTTTACTAAACATTTTAAAGTAGGCGCTTATCGTGATTTGTGGTCATGGTCATTTCAAATTCTTTGTTTTGTTTAAAAAGTTTTTCGACAATATGAGTAGAAAATTTTGGTTACTTGGTTCTCCCGTAGAATCATTTGCTGAAATCAAAGAATTGCCAACAAATAGTGATGTTTTGTGCCTCTTCTTGTTTTATCATATGTGTGAAAAAAGAACAATTTCTGAGAGTGCGAACAAAACAGTGGCTGCAACAATCGGGATCTGAAAGAAACTTGATTTACCAACAGCTGAACACCGGAACATGGTTACAAAATTCAAAAAAACTCCACAAGTCTTGGTATAATTTGAAAAAGCACAAAAAATTAGCTTCTTCCAAGAAAACGAAATTTGTAAACAGTTTCTCATGTCTTTTTAACGTGGGTCATAAAGACATCGCCATTCGTTTAGCAAAATCACCGAAGCTTTTATGTTTTTATAATTGTAATAAAGACAATAAACGGCGCTCATACGCTGCACAATTCAACGCTGAATTCGGGAATAACTCTTCAGTAGAAGCACAAGTCAGTGTAAGTCAGATTAGATATGAACCTTCAGGACCCAGGATTATCGAAATGTATGAAGAATCTAGCAGTGAATCGAGTTCCTCGTCTGAGAGTTCTTATTGCCCGTCACCTGAACCCATACGTTGTCGGAACAGCGCCGTCCGCCTTCGGCCATTCGATAGACGAGGTATCTTGCTTTGTAATCACAATTAGAAGACATCGTATGAAAGAACGAGAAGAATTATCACGATCTATAATAGAGGGATTTCACCCAAATAGTTTTTTAACAATTGATTGGGATCCAGCAATCCTGGACGACCAATTGAGAGATCGTGTGACAGAAATAAGACGTCAAACAAGGCTCGTTGTAGAGGAGCACCTGAAATTTAATCATGCTCGAGCAGATGACTCGGAGTTACTGCAACTTTGCCTATTATTTGTCGGTGAAGATCTGAATCCCGGGATTGTTATTCGCCCGCCTGGTGCTGTTTATGGCGCTCGATGGATGGCCAAATTGATTTACTCATTAAAAATATACCTGTTGAGAGATCAATTTTTTTTGGAACCGACAGAAGTCCATACCCTACGAGAATTCAATTTTTTCATTGTCATAATTTATGTTCGATACTGGTTCCAATGTGAGAGTGCCCGTTTCGCGCCATTCAATGACCTGTGCCTACTTAAGGAGCTCACTAATTATAGAACGATAAAGGAACAAATTTCACTAGCGACAGTTAACCAATTTTCAAAACACCTTTGGTATTTGCACGAGAGTTTAGCTACCTTATCATTTTTTGATGACAGAATACCTAGATCGATAAGAATGAAGATGTGCGAAAAATTGAGAGCAGTCACCGTACCTAATGAGGGGAATAACGTTTTAAAACCTAATAATCGTGACATCCATAGACGTGACATCGTGACCTAATAATCGTGACATCCCCTTCAAGCTCGTGAAAAAATTTCTGAACTAAAGTTCGTCAATGATGCTGCGGAGCGATCAATTTCTCTAGCTCAAGATTTCAATGGTCTAGCAGGCAGGAGTGAAGAACAACAACAGTATTTGTACAACATCGTAGCTCACCATAGGAACGTTTGTGCGAGTAATAAGAAAGAAGATTTGAAATTAGGATTTGAATCTGCGCGTATTCTGTAATTTTGTTGAACAAAAACTGTTATTATGAGAAATAATTCAAGGAAGACTTTTATTATTATTAAAAACAATTGTTATTATTGGAAACAATTATTATAAAAAACAATAATTTTTTCGTAATTTATTACGATAGTTTGTGAAGTTTCAAACACTGGTTGAAACATTGTTTGTTTGTTCTTCTTGTCATAATTTAAGCTTCAATAAAGTTTCTTGTAAGAAACCATTGTCATCAGACCGGATTTACCAAATAATCGGCCATAAGTTTCGAGTCAATAGGAAGAGGGGTCGTCATTTCTAATTATTCATGAAAAATTGACTGTGGCAACCTCTAAATTACATCCAAAAAATTTCCTTAAATGGGCAAAATCATTTTTTTTAGATACGGAATCGATCCCAGGTGAAGCACAAAAAAGATAAAAAACACCCCACAAAATGAACAGGGCTAATGTACATATGCATACTTTTTCATTTTTGTTTTCGCAATAAGATGGAATTTTAGTCCGTGTGGATCTCCCAAATAAAATCCAGTTGCGAATTGGGTGTATTTCGGTCCATTAAAATACAAGTCTGTAAACCATCTTGCCAATCACATTTTCCAAATCGAGTTATTCTGTCGATCGATGAGACCATTGGCTTGTGATCAATAAGGAGGTGTGGACTACAGTTTTATTCCGTTCTCCACATAAAATGTTTGTTACTTATCAGAATCAGTTGTCTACCATTATTGGCCATAATTGTTGGTGGTAAGCGAAAAATAAAGAAAATTTTCCAAAACCGTGAGGTTGCTTCTTTTGACGTGATTCGTTTCAATAGAAAGACTTCTTTAAATCCACCAAAGGCAACCACACTTTCATTCGAAGTGATCTTCTCATATTTCTAACGGCTGGGTAACCTTCAATACCCGATTAGTAAAATACTAATTCAAATTCTCTCAGAGATAACAACTTGTCTACTACGATCAATTTAATTCGGTAATGTCCTCAAAAGTTCAAACGCTATAGCTGGTTAGCTGTATTCGTCTCTTAGGAGTTGTAAATATTTGGCCTGGAGTCTAAGAACGTTTGGGCTGAACAGAATCTCTAGGACCTTATTGATGGTACTGCAAAACCTAGCTTTTCGAAATAAGGGTCGGAAAACGGTAAATTGGGGAACCAAACATCTGCATTAAAAATTCCTCGCAGCCAAGAGCAGCAAACACGAATTTGGCTACAAGCAAAAAACAGATACCCCCTCCCCCCTGGTTTTCCAGAGTTGATGGATAGTGGACGGTTTATTACCGCTTTAGGTCAATTTTGCTGATATTCAGCAAGACAACTAGAGATTTTGAATTGTTAAGAATTTTTGTAATCCTAATCTATTAAGATTGGGGAAAACTTAAAAATCCAAAGTGCAAAAATATTTAGTTTGGACAGCAATGCTTTCTTAGGACTTTTTTTCATCGAGTCGCCCATTCTCGAGTGTTTTGCTTGTCTCAAATTAAATGCCTATTTGTTTGCAATGGTATTAAACAAACTTTATACTTGGTCCTTGGGAATTGACGGTTGGTATGTTCATTTTATATTTTCGTATACCGAGAAATGTTAGGCATCATTCGAGAAGTCTAATTGGCTTTAACGGTTCTACCTATTTATACAAGAGAAAAGTCTACAAATTTAACTTGAATTTATAGGTAGAACAAAAATTAAATTAAAATTAAAAAAGAATTAAAATTGACATAAAAATATTTTCAGGTTGGAGCATAATGTCTTCAACCTACCTTACAAGGTTCTCACCCATGGTAGCTCCGGATGCTCCGGAATCGATTTATCGATTTTCTTGAAGCTTATCTCCGATCCAAGAATGAAATTTCTTTCTATATTCCAGATATAAAATCCGCATTGAGAAATACTAGTACTAGTAAGTTTGTTGGTAAAATAGAAACTAAAATAAAATAATTTGCCTTTTTAATATTTGAGAAATAATAAAGAACGATAATTTTTATTGTAACAACTATGATTAAAATTTCTAATTGAATAAAAAAATTTGGAAAATGTTAAAAAATTGTAAGCTATATTTCAATACCGCTGAAACACATTCAAGTTAACCTATACCAAAACGAAAACAACCAATATTTCCTTGCCGCTTAATTAAAACCGAAATCATTCGAACCAAGTTTTCAGCTTAATTATTGTAGATTTTAAACTATAGGGCAATTTTTACGCCATCAATTATAAAAGTATTGCATCACAATTAGGCATTCCAATTAACTAAATCAAACAGATTCAAAAAGTCGCTTAGTGGAAACTATTCTTAAATTTGTCAGGTAAATTTTAATCGAATTGCTAATGGTATAGTGGATACATTTTATTAAGGCATACCCCCTGAAAATATATTTTATTAGTACCCCCTCTTATTTTTCGAATCGCTAGGTTTGCCATATCTGATCAAAATTTATTTGACAAATGTGTTGGGCTGAGTTTCCCCAAAAATATAATACATACAGCTAGAGTGAAGTAGAGCAAGAGTTCAATTATACAAAATTAAAAAATTAAATTAGAAACATTTCTAAGCAAAAAAAAACTCTTTATATTTTAATTGCGCTTGTTAAGCAATTATTAAATTTTATTTTACATAATTTATTATATTGTACATATTTTATAAACCAAAATAAAAAAAAGAATATTTTTTAATTTACTAATAAACGAATATAAATATATAAATAAATTACATAAATAACTTATTTTAAGTAAAACAAAAACAAACAATATAAACAAAACCAATACCAATTTGTGTATGTGTTTATGTATTTAAACATATCAGTAAGACAATACTTTAATTTAAAAATAATAAAAAAAAAATTAAATATTATAAATAATAATAAATAAATATTTCATTTTATATATTTATTAAAATTATTATTAATACGATAAAAATTAAAATTTAGTTTAGAAAAAAACCTGAAAAATTTATATTATATAATAAATATACTATTATATAATTTATATAATAACGTATGTATATAAAATATTTTTTTATTAATTAATAAACAATTCGTAGACTTGATAAATTATTATAGGTATATATTATACATAAAATATAATATTTTTTTATTTTTTAATAAATTATTTAAATAAACACAAGTACCGACGAAAAATTATGCTGAAGATGTTAAGAAGCTGTACATAGTAACAAAATGTTTGTAACGTATGAAAATCGCAAATTACCATAAACTCATTTTAGGGGCTGTTACACATACAGCATAATTTCTTAGTTCCAAAATCACTAGGGTCCGGTCGCCCGATGTACTCTTTAAACTTTATATGGTACAAGTTCTTCTTTTTATCATGTGCTCTGTTCTACACTTTTTATTTCTAGATGCACCATATTGTAGTTTTTGCTTTATTCAACACATTTTTCTTTTTTTTTTGATAATTTTACCTACATATGTATTAAAATTAAAAATGTGAAATCTAAACTATTCAAGTTTATTCGATTTTTAATTTCCTAATATTGCAATTATTTCGGTCGACCTGTACAAGAAATAAATTATCAGAAAAAAACATTCAACACATGCAAATTTGGAGAGAATTTTTAGAGTGAACTATAAAAGAGAAAATAATCTGATCAAGTATTCTTGCACCAGCTTTTTCCCCGCGTATCATACCTCTTTTCCAAAAATCTAAATTTTGTTTATTTGTAAAGTGGAAAGAAAGGAGCAAAAAATCCATGAATGCAATCGAAGCAACCTTGATTTATATCAAGTAATTGCTTTCATGGATTTTCTGTGTTCAAAGCCATAGTTTAAAAAACGAAACTTTTATAAGCTAATTAGAAACGAGGAAAAAACCAAACTTTTCATAGTAAAATATACAAAACATTTATGGGAAATCACTCTTTTTCCTAAGACAAATTTTTAAATGAAAATCTTACAAATTCTTAATTATGATTTCTGAAATACTTTCATAAATGTTTGAGTTTCAACACAAATGAATGTCGTTTAAGTAAATCATTTTCATTTTCTTGTAATAATTGATTTACTCAAACAAAAATTTAATAAAAATTTCATAACAGCATTCGTTTGGTCTTAAAGTCAATTTACATTACATAGATGGCAGTGATGGCTGTAAAAATTTGGCAAAGTCGTACCACGTAAATTACCAGCTGGGGAAATTTCAAGTTCAAAAATTGTAGGAAAAGCAACACAAAAGTCACAAAATGTTAAGAACGTGTGATAATTTTGTGATTAAATAATTTTTTTTTTTCGTATTTTTCTGGAAACATCTTAGATATCTGACGTACACTAGTAAAACAAAAGATAAATTCAGCAAGTATAATTTTAACTCGTCAGAGCCAACTTTGATGTATTTTTCAAAATGAAAGTTCGAAAAATATATTTTAGAAATAATTCAGTTTTAATATTTCTGCAACTAAAATCTACCAATACCAATTAACCCCAATAAAGGCTTCTTGTAAATTTTTGTTAAAGATTTGTAGAAAACTTTTATATAAAATTGCAGCTAAAAAACACCATTTTTATATCACTAAAAAAGCTTCTAAAAAATAGGTCATCATGATTATGGCTCTATACTCTAGAAGGCTCTCACAAAAGGCACTAGGAAAGCTTAATCCTTGTTCGGCATACTAGGATCATATACACCCCACGCTCATGTATCATAAATTTTAAATAGCTAAAGGTAAAAAAAACAAACTTAAAGGTAAACAAATCTAGTTTAATTTTTTGACTATATAACCTATAAAAAGTACACTTTCAAGAAGCTCCAAAGAAACTTTTAAGTTAAACTATTTAATAGTTTATTTATTATAACGGTTTTTGTCCGTGGGGTGCATATGAACCCTGTGTGCCGAGTACTGGGGTGCATATGACCCCTACGTGCCGTATTATTTTTGTCTTTCCAATATAAAACGAATAAAAGTGACAAAGAACACTTAAAAAGTAAAAACGGGCAAATACGCAAATAGAAAACCAAAAGTTCATGGCCATCTTTGTCTCATCTACATATATAAAACAAAAACAAAAAAAAGGCGATAACACGATAAAATAAAAATAAAAACTCGTGTTAAGACCAGTGCTGTCAAAGTGAGTACAATCGGAGTATTTGTACTACTTTCGCCTGGTGGTTACTCCTGTACTCCGCTATTTCATTCTGTACTCCGCCGTTCTGGGAGATAGCTGGCTTTTTCATAAAGCATTTTTTCAAAGTTAATTTAAAATGGTTTCTGTCATTCTCAGGCAAAAATCCATAAAACGGTTTTCATGCAGTAATGTGCTAGTTAGTCACTTCAGCAGACAATATCAATTCAAACATAATTCAACTTCACAATGGTTTTTTTTCAGAATCTGAAGATTTGTTGGTAAAACTTAAGATAATTTAGAGTTTTTCACAACTTATAAAAACATCAAGGCACTCTGTATGTGCGGCACCAGATAAACTCAAACATGACAGAGATTACGTGATTTTAACGAAAAACTTTTATCTGCTTTGGCTAAATATTTAGATTAGGATCTCCTGAATACAAAAATTACGCTGCAAGACAAATTATGCGGCCATTTATCCTTACCGCAAAAAATGATGTATGGAAGTCTGAAGGATCTACAATACTCTCAAGTCCTTCCATAAGCTTAAACTAGGATCCTCTTTTATAGGGATATAAAAATAAAATTGTAAGATAAATGCTGCAGTCATTTAACCTTTTCAGATTAGATAGAAAGGTGTATGGAAGTTTGGATTTAAGCAGTGTGATATGGGAAATTTCATTGGTCCAATAAAAATCAAGTTCCCCTTGCATCTTGCTTGTCTAGCCAGATTAAATGCCGACAGCAGAAATTACCTTTCAGTTTTATTTTCATATTCTCTTTCTCGCCTAAGTATAGGATATAGGGTGACCATACCTCCTGCAAAATTCAGGAGGAACCAGAAAAATAATAATTTGAACAAAATTTAATTCGAACTCCAACCCAAATGACTGGCCCAATGTTTACTCTTTATATATATAGGAATAAAAATGTGTGTTTCATTCGGTGCTGGAGGCGAACAAAATTATCTGGATTGGTTGGCTGTGTAAGGAAAAAATTTGGCAAATTTAATTTTTGATTTATAGTATCGATCATGATACCATTAGCACGAATAGTGTTCCAAAATAGTTCTTACCGTTGGGCCTTGTTTTATTTTAAAAACTATGATTCCAGCCCTGCCTTTTTGGCAGAAAATTAATTTTTTCAGGCCATGAAATAATCGATTGTATAGTAGGTACTATTTATAGAATTTACAAAAACTAAAATCCATCACCAAATGTGCTTATTTCATCCGTTTGGTACAGGAGACTGAGAAAATAGTCTGAATTAGCTAAGTATATGTCTATGTAAAAACAAAGAAAAATTGGTAAAACAATGTTTCTAATAAATGTCATCAACCAAAATATCATTAGTGGTATTCCGCAATATTTCTTGAATTTGGCTCTTATTTTATTTATCAAATCCGACCCCAAATTAAGTGACCCAAGGAATTTTCAGGGTGTGAATAATTCTGTTAACTCAGGTATACTACCTTGACCAACAAGTTCTCGGAATAACCATCGTGTGGCGCTCCCATCGTTCCGATTTGAGTTATGTTTTTTTGTTAAGTTGGTACATCTGTTGTTGATGTTCCCTCTAAATCTTAGCGTCATAGCTTGACATTTGCAAAAGTTACGTAGTCAAGAGTACATCTACTCTGTGTGTGTTGGCGATTTTTCCATTATTTCCTCTCGGCTGCTGAAACGCGTTCCTCATAATGGTTTTTTAACTCGATTGAACATAAAGAAGTCACAGGGAGCCAAATCAGGTGAATTCGGTGGCTGTTGGATGGTATTTGTTACATTTTTCGTCAAAAAATTACGAATAATGATGGCACTGTGCGACGGTGCGTTATCATGGTGCAAAATCCACGAGTTTTCTGGTCACAATTCTGGTCTCTTTCGGCGAATTGCTTCACGCAAACGTATCATAACGCCCAAATAATACTCGTTTACGGTCTGGCCTTCTGGCAAAAATTCATGATACACTACACCGTTGTAATCCATGAAAACCGTGAGCATTGCCTTCTTTTTTGACTGAAAACGACGTGGTTTTTTTTGGTGAACGCCATTCACTTACCTGATGTCTGGATTGCGTGTCGTACTTATAAACCCAAGTCTCGTCTCCAGTAATAATCCTTTTGATTAATGTGGGATTGGATTCACCCTCGCAAATCATGTCTAAAATTGTAAATAATCGCCAACACACACACAGAGATAGATTTACTCTTGACTATGTAACTTTTGCAAATGTCAAGCTATGATGCTAAGATTTAGAGAGAATATCAACAACAGATGTACCACCTTAACAAAAAAACATAGCGCCACACGGTGGTTATTCCGAGAACTTGTTGATCAAAGTAGTAAAACTTCACTAAAATCCATTGGCAAAACGTGCTCCATTTGGTGCTGGAACCTGGAAATTTAGTAAAGGCCTAGAGTGGTTATGAAAGCAAACAAACCAATTTTTCTTTGGCAAACCTAATTTCCTTAAATTTTTTCTCATAACCAAAGTGGCATTATAGTATTTAGCAATATTTGTTGAAATCTGGCTTTGTTTTATTTAAGAAACTCCATTGAAATTTATTGTCTGACTTAGCCAATACATTTGATGATCAATGAATTAGTTATAGCACCACCAAATTAAGAATCAAGTTAGCAAGTTTAAAACTTTTTAGGGGAGATTTCACCAAGTGCATGTTTTGTGACCAGTCGTCGCCACCAAACCAATATTAGCAATTTTTTTAAATCAAATACACAATATATTTCAAGACTTAATAACTGCCCTGTTTTTTAAGTCTTTGTCCAGACTTAGTCATTTTTGACCTGCTCACCCCTTAGGTACCTACTAAGGTATCTGACAATGAAATTTCTGTCAAAATTACAAGGGTTCGAAGCTAAAGTTCAAGAGCGATACTCTTCTCAACGAGGAAAATTTAAAAAACTCAAAACGATAATCTAAAAATATCTGTGATTTCGTGGAGAGTTGTGGCCATGTTAAAAAAACTATTTAGCTCGATCAGCATACAGAAGCTTAACAATCACTTTTCTTTTAATATTCAAATTTGGTTCAAAAACTAAAAACAATTTTAGTGTAATTTGTTGGATCGTGATTTTTCTTAAACACCAACAATTATTTAAGTGTAAGGTCTAACTATTGTATTTCGTATATGTACTATACTCCCTTCTGACTAGAAATACTCCCTGAAAATTTGAAACCTACTCCGTTTAAAGTTTTCAGACATAATTGTCCTTTCAATAGAAAACCAAAATGTATACGCTCTAATCTCACCATATTAAAATTTTGGAAAATTTAAATGATATTTTACGGATAAATTGAGAGATTACAAGTTTGGTTTCCACATATGTCTAAATCTAATTATTAATCTACAAATGGGTGAAAAAAATTGCTGATAATAAAGAGTTTTCATTCAACATCACAAAATCTTATAGAAAGCAGGTATAAAAAATGGTGGAAGTATTAGGGCTCTTATATATATAGGGGTCTGGTTAAACCATCTGGGCTGTAGAGAGGACACAGACAGACACCTTTTCGAAACCCACTTTGTTGAACTCAGGGGGTCAATTCTCATTCCGTGAAAAGAATAATGAAAAGTATTTTCAGTGAGAAATACACATTTCCGATTCATTTTCCTTGAGAAGAAAAAAATAACGTCAAAATCTTTTCATATGAATAAAATTTTCTCACCGACCATTTTGGCGGTTAGCACATTATAAATATGGAAATAAAATTCTAGAAGTATTTTTAGCATTAAATGTGCATTGAAACTACAATATGATTCACTTTAAACTTAACTAATAAGTAAATCTATTAAAAACTATTCCGTTTACTTAAGAAAAGCTTCCAAATAATTAACTTAATTCAATTTTAAAAATAATTTGGTCATTTGGAAATTTATTTTATATTTTGACAGACAATGACGAAAACTGATTAACTAAATCTACTTTATCAGTTATTTAGCAAATATTTAAACCAATTGCTTTATCATCTATCACACACTATCACATCTGTTTACAGTGTAGCTACTATGAAAACAACTTATTCAGTGTTTTTCACGATTCTTTCTCATTTGGATATCGAGAATCGCTTATTGTCGTTGTGTGAAACGTTATAAATGAAAAAGACTTGACGGAAATAAAAAAGAAACATTTTTTTCATTAGGTTTTTTCATAGAACGAGAATTGACTCCCAGGCGATCTCAAAACAGATAAATCTCCAAAAATCTCAAGGTCGAAAATTTTCATGATTACTATACTTTATTTTACTTACGTTAACGAAAGTAAAAGCAACTTTTATGGCAATGATTTTATTTATTCTTCAATATCTTATCTTATACCTCACCCAACGATTTTCCAACTTTCTTTTTTTTTTTTTTTGTCTGAACGTTGCTGTGAAGTGATTATTCGTTCGTGTTTTTAATCGATAGTGAGCGAACGCAGCACCAATTTTGCTTTAAGCTTTTTCTTATGCAAATATCCATGCAAAGATATTCTGTATATACATATACTTTTCAAATGTTTACAATGTCAACAATCTTTCTCAACTACACTTTAAGATCATTCCTCGTGTTGTCATTTCTCTTGCGATCATCACCGAAAACACTCGTGCCGACCACTGTGAAGGCAATGTCTGTCTAAAAAATCCGCCTCTCATTCCAAAACTTTTTTGGACCCATAAAAAACTCAATTGGCCAAGGTGGTGAATCAAAACGAAAATTTCGTCAAACATATTTGCAGGTCATGCAATACAAGCTCAGATTAAAATTGGTTTTAGAAGAAAGATCACAACCGCTATTTACGTTTCACTTTATTTAATAAAATAAAAATTTCATATATCAAAATTTTACACTCATAATTTCACTGGAGGGGAAGGGACTTCATAAATGTTTGTGTAATGTTAGTTAAATTTCTTCTTCTTGTAGACAATTGCTGCCGTTTTCGAGTGGAATTTAGTCCATGGATTTTCAAAGGTTCTTCCATTTTACTTTAACTTATTAAATCTCCAATATTTTAACTAAACTTAAAATATTATTTAACATATCGAAATATTCCCGTTATTTTATTTATGTAATTTGTTGCAGGCTGAAATGTTCCAGTTTACGGCTAAAAATAAAGAGGAATTGAATAGAACTTCATAGTAACAGCAAAATGTTTACTAATAGGCTTCTTAACATTTTGAAAGCAATTTTTCAGTGGAAATGAATAATGATGGATGTACTGATTTTACACATTTATTGTATTGTAATACTCTTAAAAATCCAAAAACCTCTTAATATAAATATAATATTTATGTATCATTATTATTATTAAAGCAAACCATACAGTATACAGTGTTAATTTCAATACTATTATAAACAATATACACGGCATGATAATTACTATAAACAATAACGCGTTATAATTTATATTACTGTTTTTTGTATACTAAGCATTTTAACCGCTTCAATATAAAACTGTTCTTCCCGAATCCCTTTATGTCCACAATTACTAACATATTACTGTATATTGTTGTCTTATTTATTATAAGCTTATGTTATTAATCAATTTGCATTTGATCGGACTGTTACTTAAAACTTCAACTCAAAACATAATGCATATGAAATTTGGCCACGCAAGCACAAACAAAATGTCATCGAAATATATGTATCTCTTTCTTTGTTTTATTATAAAGAAACTCAACTTATCAATTTATTTTAATGTTAATAAGATAAATGTAAAATTAAATTGTACAGCGCCAGTCTTCAATACTTCCACGTTAATAGAAGCGGAGGAGACGGAAGCTGAAATAAAATATTTTCAAAGTCAGTGCTTCAAAGGTTTCCTCTTGAATTCAACCTTAATTTAAAAGAAGTCCAAATTTTACATATATAAATAATTTCTTAAGTTAGAAAGCAAAACGTAATAAAAAATGACATTAATTAAAATACTTGGGTGAAATTCCTAAGATCCTACAACTATTAATTTAAATTAATAATTGCTAAATTTTTACCAGCCAATTTAGACAGCTTCCATTGTGGTACCACATCAAATATTGTTCACAAGACGGACCAAGACACAGGTATAACGACAATTTATTTTTATTAATTTTTTACTTAGTAATTCGAAGGCTTTCAATTTTTTTTTTTGGCAAACGCACGAATCCATATTTATAAACATCAAATAAATCGAAATTCAATATTGAATTTAAGAGTAAACAAGAGTAAAAAAAAATAGATTAAAAATCACACAAAAATTGTATATTCAATAAGTAGGTTTAACGATATGTGCCGAAGATTATCGAAAAACAATTACAACCATATAAATAATTATAGTCCGGAAGTAGCATAATATAATAGCAAATATTTCAAATCTTCGCCGTATATCGTTAATTTTAATATCAAAATCCAAGTCATGCTACTTAAATTAAATTTTTAGAGAAACAAAATACCTAAAACTAAAAATAAATAAAAAACACTAAGCAATATATAAAAACAATGAATTAAAGTTAAAAAAAAATAAATAAATAAATAAAAACCTACATATATAATATAAATTATTTATTTATTTCTTATTAAAGAGAAAGTTTTATTATGGGCTTTTTACATAAACTTTCAAATTCCTAAAACAAAAATATTCTATAACTAGTTTTTTGTGGTTACTATTTAGATGAAAAAAAAGAAAAAAAAATTAGCAATTATCTAAAAAATGTTCAAGTAAACTAATTTTTTTAATTTTTTATATTTCACTAAAAACAAAAATAATTATTTTATTGGCTATTATGTTAATTAAATACAACTCAAAGCATAAAAAAAACTGCTTAACCTTTATATACTACTAATTACATACATACTACTACTTAACAACTCAATTACATACTTACAATTTTCTCCGCCCCAGAGCAATATTTCAACCATCTACCCAAAAATTACAATAAATATGTTAAATTATTAGATGACCAATAAAACAATTACTTAATAAAACATTTAATAAACTACTAGCTTAACGGTAACAATTTTTTTTTAAACAAAAAAATTTTGTTACTCAAATAATTAATTAATTAATTAACCGGCGGTTAAAACACCATAAAATGAAGAAACTTACTGTCAATGATAAAAAAAAAAATAAAAATATTAAAAATTATTTAAAAAAATATTTACATTTTTATATAAACATTTTTAGACAAAAAAAAAAATAAATTTAAAGAACAAAGAACCAAATCAAAATATTGGCAACATAAATAAAATTATACTTAGATTAATTTTTCTAAAATTTATTTAACAAAAAAAATACGTAAAAATTGAAAAAAAAAAAAAACAATTAAAACTAAACCAACATTAAGTAGAGATTCAAACTAATAAAATAACAAAAAAAAAAAAGAGAAAAATATATAAAAAAAAAGAAAGTAGATAAAAAAACTATTTAAAAAAAAAACATTATCGATCAGATATTATTTATTTTCGAATAAATTTGTAGTATTGATTAATAAACAAAAAAAAAAACAACCTACTATTATAATATTCTCATATTTATATAATATTTATTATTATTATATTTACTATGATTATTATTATTATTATTATACAATACAAAAATTCTGTATGGAAAAAAAACTGAGATAAACACACAGAATACTTTTTTGGATTCAAGCAATAAAAAGAAAATATAATTTTAAATTAAATGAATTGACGTACTTTGTTTTATTTAATTTAATTTAATAGCCTAACCTACATAGATCAATTATTTCCAAGCAATATATTATCGATTGTTACGTTTTTTGCCCCAGTCAAACAAGATTTAAATCAATGCAGCAATAATCACACAATTCTTACAAAATAAATTCAATATGATTTTTTCGGCTTTTTTATAGACAAAATATTATTCCCATTATTTTCCTATATATATATATATATATATATATATATATATATATATATATATATATATATATATATATATATATATATATTATATATATATATATATATATATATATATATATATATATATATATATATATATATATAATATATATATATATATATATATATATATATATATATATATATATATATATATAATGGTGAAAAATACGTCAAATCACAAATTTCTGGAAGTCATGTTTTAATTTTATGATTTTTATGTTTTGAATTTGTAGTCTTGATTAAAAAAAAAGATTTTGTAGAACGTGATTTTTTTTTGTTGTTGCTGTTGTTTAAAATATAGGGTGTCAAATTTTGAGAAAAATGATGAACATGATGTTGTGTTTATGGATATAAAAGGAAAAATAAATATCCGATATTTATGATAAAGGGCTCGTTTTAAAGGTAAGTTAATACGGATTAATAAAAAAATATAAAAATGGTAAGCTCTTTAATTTCTTCATTTACGTCCTTTAATTTTATTGAAGATACTAAAAACTTGCGCTACAAAAATTTTTCGTTTTCGTGCAAAATACGTTTAAGTATGACCCTACCTATTTTGAAAATTTCAAAAATCGAATGGTAGATTTTTGGTCCTCTTACAAAAACTCGATTTTATTTAATTTTTCCAGGTTAATTTTTTCACTCGTTTTTGTGATTCAAAATTAATTTTAAAACAAAAAATATTGACAGTAAAAAAATTTATTACAAAACAAGGATAGAAATTTAAAAATATTTATACGGTTAAAATTTACATGTTATACAATCTTCACTATTTGAATATTACTTTCTTTTACTCTAGTAAAATAAAGTATAGTAATCATGAAAATTTTGGACCTTGAGATTTTTAGAGATTTATTTGTTTTGAGGTCCCCTAAGTCCGAAATAGTGGGTTTCGAAATGGTGTCTGTCTGTCTGTCTGTCAGTCTGTTAGTCTGTCAGTCTGTCAGTCTGTCTGTGTCCTCTCTACAGCCCATATGGTTTACCAATCGAACTGAAACTTCAGATTTAAGCTTTTTTGATAAATTGGAAGATCCCAGTGAATTTTACTCCAAATCGGCTAACCGGAAGTGGCCACTCCCTTGGTCCAGAAAATTTGTTTTGCAAATATCTTAAAAAGTATAAGGTTTACAAAAAACTATTTAAAACAAATTGTTTCCAAAATTTAAAAACAAATAAAAATAAAAAATTAAAAATTAAAAAAAAAATTAAAAATTTAAAAATTAAAAAAAAAATTAAGAAAAAAATAAAATTTCTAAAAATTCTCTGTTGGTAAAAGAAAGTCGTGTGTTGGCCACACCTCAATTTTAACTAGGAAATTGAGGGACCTATTCCATGTGCTAGCAAAATCTTTATCATCATTGTTGAGTGCGATTTCCAAAAAATAATTTCGTAGAACTTTTATTAAACGAACGATCCGTATGGATTAGGGTTTTTTACTTTCTTTTACTCTAGTAAAATAAAGTATAGTAATCATGAAAATTTTGAACCTTGAGATTTTTAGAAATTTATTTGTTTTTAGGTCCCCTGAGTCCGAAAAAATGGGTTTCGAAATGGTGTCTGTCTGTCTGTCTGTCAGTCGGTCAGTCTGTTAGTCTGTCAGTCTGTCAGTCTGTCTCTGTCCTCTCTACAGCCCAGATGGTTTAATCAATCGAACTGAAACTTCAGATTTAAGCTTTTTTGATAAATTGAGAGGTCCCAGTGAATTTTACTCCAAATCGGCTAACCGGAAGTGGCCACTCCCTTGGTCCAGAAAATTTGTTTTGCAAATATCTTAAAAAGTATAAGGTTCACAAAAAACTACTTAATACAAAATGTTTCCAAAAATGAAAAACAAATAAAAAAAAAATTAAAAAAAAAATTTCTCAAAATTCTCTGTTCGTAAAAGAAAGTCGTGTGTTGGCCACACCTCAATTTTTTTTTATAAACGAACGAGAGCACTTTTTATTTGGCATTCCTCACTTTCACTCATACTCGAAATATTCTCGTCATTGACTGTTGATGATGTATCCAGAGTAACAGGTGAATTTAATGATTAGCCGGTGATACCTCGTTTTCAACTTTTTGACGTTTATTAGTCACCCGGTAATAACATGATGTACAAATCGATGAATTTTCAGTTACATGAATCGAGCGCGGCAAACGAATTTTAATATAATCATTAACATTTCTTAAACTTTTAGAACATTTCAACTCAGGAAACGGCTTAAAAACACTTTTGTACCCAACCATTATTACACTTATTATTTGAAATACTTTTGATGTTATTTAAATAAGCAAATGATTTAAGTAGAACTTTACAAGTTAAACTAACTGAAATATTAATTTAAACACTAATTTATACCAAAAAATGTTAAAAAACCACTGCTTATATTTTATGTTGTTTACAGGCCTACCTACCCCTTCTTTTATAATTAAATTTTTAAATATGCGTCATTTTGTTTCAAAAGATTGCGTTACGGTTTATGTACCTGAACGTAATATTTTGGGACGCATTTTTAGGATTGGAACTAACAAAATAAATGACTCATACCAAAAATTTTTTTTTAATAATAGCTTTATGGGCTATCCCTAAACTATGTTACGCCTCTGTTTGGGGAAGGAGTATTGATTGTCGTCACGTTTAGGCTGGGGCAGGGAGAATTTCATAAAAGTTGACGTCATGCAATTATAAGAAGTTACTGTTATGGGATATTACATATGACATAATACAATAATTTGCAGGTATATCATTAGAGGCGTATTTCTTTAATATACCACTTACTTCATGTTCTTAAATGATTAAATCATTGCTCACATACTCAGTTTTGTGACGACTTGTGATGAAGGAGTGAGAGAGACGGAGTTAACAATGGCCCAAAATAACTTGACGTAGGTTATGAACGGACTGTTACAAATTGTTTCCTCTTTGTTTTTTAATTTTCTATTAGAAGTAAGAATATACTAAAGATCGACGAAATAATTTTAAACAATTACATTATCAGGTCGAGCGTAAATTAGTTAAAAATTGAAAATAACATAAAACAATTTGATTTTGTATTCCAAAAACGGGTAAATCGTCATACTTAAACGTATTTTGCACGAAAACAAAAAATTTTGCTACCGCAAGTTTTTAGTATGTTCAATAGAATTAAAGAGCGTAAAATTTAAAATAAAAAAATAAAAATAAAAATTGGACGATCATTGAGAAAATTGAAAAATAAAATTTTGGCGGGAAATTTGAAAATGAAGAAATTAAAGAACTAACCATTTTTATATTTTTTTATTAATCCGTATTAACTTACCTTTAAAACGAGCCCTATATCATAAATATCGGATATTTATTTTTCCTTTTATAGCCATAAACACAACATCATGTTTATCATTTTTCTCAAAATTTGACACCCTGTATTTTAAACAACAACAACAACAACAAAAAATCATGTTCTACAAAATGTTTTTTTAACTAGTACTACCAATTGAAAACATAAAAAATTAAAAATTTAAACACGACTTCCGGTCCCATACACCAAATTTGTGATTTGACGTATTTTTCATCATTTACATTTAATTTTATTAAATGAATAATAAATAATTTAATATGTAACATAAATTTATGTAAAAATTCGCTAAATCATTACGTTCTTACTTTACACTCATAGAAATATATTACACCCAGCGCCATAAAAATGTTCAAATTGATTTATTTTCACTTGTCCTCTTTTATTTATTCTATTACATCTAGTTGCCATTTTTTGTTTTTGTTTTATTTTTGTAAAAATTAAAAAAGTATTTAGTTAAATTTTTATTTAAAAAAAACTAATTAGTGAAAAGACAATAGAGGTCAACCCGGCTAATATCACGTCGGTTAATACCACGACTCGCGTATAATCATTAAAAGTAAAAATCCACTTTCCAAACTCTATTAAAGTATGGACATACAATTTTACTCGGTTAATATCATTTCGGCTTAATACCCAGTTCGGCTTATTATCAAGAACATTTTCTTTCTTTTATTT
This sequence comes from Tipula vernalis, assembly GCA_958295665.1. NCBI lineage: Eukaryota > Metazoa > Arthropoda > Insecta > Diptera > Tipulidae > Tipula > Tipula vernalis. The sequence continues at coordinate 14,019,312 of OY282560.1, forward strand.
TATTCAAAATCGCTTGAAATCATGATTCTCATAAATATTCACTGTGTTCCATTGGAAACAATTTGCATTGCTACTGCCAAGTAATTGTGAGTAGATGGTCAATGGAACGCCAATTTTTGTGACAGTAGTAAAACATAACCTCAATTTAAATAAAACTTCTAGATTTTAATAAAAAATACGTTGTTCTATTAATAATAATTAATAATAATAAGTAATAAAATATTAAACAACAAAATAATTAAAATATTTTTACGATTTAACAATTACAAACATAAACAAAAATTATTTGTTTTAACCCTAATGGAACCAACTAATTTTTGTTATGCCAGTAAATTCAAATTCTACGTTGTATGGAAATGTTTTAAAATAAAATACATACATACAAGTATATGACTAAATTAACATTATTTAGAAAATCGATGTATTTATCAAACGAGCCAAAAATGCACACTTTGGTTGGATTAGGGTTAAAAATGAAGTTTCACACAACCATAATTGGTATAAAGCCGTCTATTAGAATTTTAAAATTAAAATCCCTCTATGGTTAATTATATTCGTAACTACTTCTAACAACTACACCATCACTTGAGCAAGGAGTAGTTGCGAGTAGATACAAGTGCATGTGAGTAATTTGCTAACGCCAATGGAACACGGTTATTGCTAAAAGATCTATTGTGGTGGACCCTGCTTAAGTATCCATCCAGTCAATATTCAGGTTCTTAATGAACTTGAGAATACTGCCAGTCGGTACGTGATACATACTATCTGGGCTTATTGCTCTCCCTCCTAGATGTTTACTACATCATGTAGTTCCGCTAAAAAGACGGTAGCATTGGAGCCCCAGGACTTCGAGAGGGCTGTTCCATACCCCTATATTCCTACCCCTGACCCGTATTCCATTTGATTTTACTCTTATGAGTTGCTGAGAATTGCAAGCCACCCGGCTTTACTACAGGAAGGCTAAATAAAACTGGAGACTGTCTGGTATCCAGAGTCCGCATATTTTGGACTGATTAACCTATCAGCCATTTATCCATCGGCATATGCTGTTCCACCTTAGATTAGAGTTTTTTGTCAAGGTTTTCTCCTTTAGCGCTATACTTAAGCCTGTGCTAAATGGCCAAAAATGTACCAAACGGCCTTAGTTCCTAGTGGTTGCCTCGAGGAGGCAGCACGTACACTTGCGAATTGTGAACAGGTTACCCCGACCAGAACAGCTCACGTGATGCGCACTCTACTGGAAGGTTACGGTGCTGGTAGATTAATCTACTCAACTTTGGTCCCCCCCCTCTCTACCCCAATAGACGCCAAACCACCTTGGTGTTAGTAGCAGAGTTGTAATTTATGAAAAAATGTGCATTTCATAAAATTGATGTACATCAAAAAAACCTTAATGTTTTTTGGAGAAAAGAACACCGTTTTCGATGTAAATCAATTTTTTTGATGTTTTTGGGTGAAAAGAATATGACATAAGAAAAATTATGAGTAGTAGTGACATCTAGCTTCAAGACTGCTTTCTATTTTATTAGCAGTGACAAGTATGGCATCCTCTGGAAGGTCATGTTTTTTAACAGATGGCACCGCTCTCGAAAGTAGTATTTTCTTGATAGTTTGACATGATGTATAATGAATGATGATGATTATGACAAGCCATAAACGATATTTTTACTCCCATAAAATTGCTATTCCAACTGCTATGGCTACTTTCAATAGGATGAAACGATGAATTACCAGCGAAAATTATTGACATGTGGCCTAATATCAAACGAGCAGAATACCGAAATTCATTCGTTTTGCAACGCCAGCAAAAATGTATATGCGGCTGCAATCTATTCATGAGGAAGAGAGCCGTCCGGCGAAGTTCAAGTACATCTAATAGCAGCTAAAACAAAGGTGGCTCCAATTCGTCGCATAACGATTCCGATATTAGAACTATTGGCAGCTCATTTATTGGCTAAATTGTCAAAATCAGTCATTAAGACTTTAGCGATAGTCAATGTTCCATCATATTCATGAACGGATTCTGAAATCGTCCTCGTAATGCACCCACTGATATTTACACGGATAACGGCATCAATTTTAAGGGTGCCCGAAATAAGCTAACTGAGCTTGAACAAGTACTACAAAAATCAGCGCTTAACCATGAAATAGCGGAATATCTTGCCGAGCAAAGAATCCAATGGTATCTCATCCCACCACCCAGTCCATCCCCATGGGAGAACTTTGGGAGGCAAGTGTAAATATGATGAAGTACCACCTGATAAGAGTCACTGAAAACGCAACGTTAAGCTTCGAGGAATTTTTATCTTTACTGTGCGAAATAGAAGCGATCCTAAATTCACGCCCATTGACTCCATTATCAATTGATCGAAACGACGAAACACCACACACCTGGATACATTTTGCTCACGGGTCCGCTGCAACCCTTAGCTGACGAAAATTTACATAGTGTGCCAGAAAATCGGCTAAATCAATAGCAGAATATTCAAAAGCGAGTCCAAGGTTGTTGGCGACGATTCTCTACAGAATACCTTCACATGCTTCAACAAAGGAGAAAGTGGCATTAGCAACAAACAAACATCGCAATCGGAGATCTGGTGTACATTACAGATGAAGCTACAGCACCACTTCAGAAGGGCAGAATTAAAAATGCACACGCTGGCAAAGATGAAATGGTTCTCGTTGTCACCGTCAAAACCAGACAAGCCATATTGAAGCGACCTGTTAAGATACTGGGTCAAATTCCTAGTTGAAATGGTTGAAGTTTCACAAAAATCAAATTAATTAAAAACAAATTTCATTTTTTTTATAAATATACTTAAACCATAATTTCTCTTTCAATAGCTATTGGAACCATAAGGGGATCATTATTATAATTATCATATGTGATTGCACATCATTATTTTGGGCGAGTTAAGCTGCCTGAAAAGGTTCCCAGATTTTGGAGGAAATACCGAATACTTAATACAAAGATCATCCCAGCCATATTTCATCAGTTGTAAAAAAATCACAATCAATTTTGGCCCGTAATAAAATTGATAGCACACAAGAATAGGATGATTGCTGAAAATATAAATAACACACCTCGAATACATCCAATTCTTGATGTTAAAATCCCCCCAGAATAAGTTGATCTAATAATTTCGGCAGAAATTCCAGATCGATCAATTGACCAAAAATTGTTCAATATTGTTACGACAAACATGATCCAAGGTCCGTGGTTAACATGACATCGCCATGCATAGACAATGGAAAGTGTACAAAGCGTTTCCCAAAGTAATGAATTAATGATACTATTACGGATATCGACGGTTATCCATTGTATCGACCAGAGAGAATGGTGGCCACACATGCGAATGTCGAACATTATACAAATCAAATTGAAATTGATAATCAGTGGGTGGTACCACTGCTTTCAAAAACGTACAATGCTTATACTAATATCGAGTTTTGCAGTTCTGTACAGTCCATCAAGTACATTTGCAAGTGCTTAGCTTGCTTAGATTGAAGATTGGTTCGCCGATAATCCACCCATATTATGCAACCGCACATGTTTGGTCATCAAGCTGTTAACCGCAAATGGTATTGAAGTAACAATTTTGAACAGAAAGTTTAAAGGAGAAGTCGTTCTGTTGCCACGTATCTCAATGATACCCTCGGAAACGACAATCTTTAGACCAGGGGTGCTATTCTTGAAACATTACGAAAATTTTCGTAACCGAAAATTTTCGTAATGCTATTTTCGTAATAGTAATGGTGAAATCATAATTTAGTATTCTTGAAACCATTACGAATACAGCGAAGAGAGGAAAAAAGAAATAATAAAATTTCGAGAGAGAAGATGAAAATGTAAGTTACTAAAATGGTATTCTTGAAATCCGGATTACGAAAATTTTCGCAACGGAACGTTACTAAAATTTTCGGATGGTTTTTTTGTTCCTTATTGCATTTCGTAATGAAATCATTTAGGTTTTTGTTTTAATTATATTCATATAAGGATGTTTATAAAACTCAATAATTTCTGTTGATGGTTAAAAATAATATGTATTTACATTTCGCTAAATATTTATTATTTTATTACCACCAAAAAAGGGTACCTATTTGCTTGTGGTATGTTTATTATATTCTTAAAAATAAGGGTAATAGCTACAATACTAATTGACAATTTGGGATGTATTTTTAAATGACGCATGCTGTAATTGGAATTGGATTCATATAATGTCACAGGTGGCTAATACTAATGGTACGTAAAGTCATTCAATCATACCATCATACCATAATAGTATCGTAGACAATACGATCGAAATTCATATCGTCATAGAATCATAGGACAATGCCACTACATAAACAGCCGTGACATCAGTCTAAACAGTCAAATCCCCAGGCGAATAAAGATTTTTATTTTCCTATGAAACGTAAACAAAATCATATGGGAATTATTTTGTGTTGCCTTTATTTTCAATTTAAATGAGCATTTTTATTGATAAATATAAATAATTTTAAATTAAATATATCGAATTGCAGCTTGTCCACAATTTTAATTAAAATTTATAAAATTTTAATTCACAATTTTGCGTTTTAGTAAATTGATTTTTGTTTTGAGGCTCCGTGCTTTTTTTTACAATTTCATTTCGTAGATTACTAGATTAGTTTTATTACTTTACCAATGCTACTACATAAACAGCCATGATTTATAATAAAACTAATCTAGTAATATACGAAAAGAAATTTAAAAAAAACACGAAGCCTAACGATTTCTCTAGATTTCCCTAAATATCAATTTACTAAAATGCAAAATTGTTAATTAAAATTTTATTAATTTCAATTAAAATTCTGTACAAGCTGCAAGATATATGTATAATGTGTTTCGTCGGCAAGTGGCCGGCCGGAAAATTCGGAATACTTAATTAAAATTATCACAAAAAATCCTTTAAAGTGGGAGTCTCTTTTTCAAGTTATGGGCTCGATTTTAATTCTGTTTGCGGTTTTTGAAAGTTTATGAGTCATTTTATTTGATAGTTTGTGCACTTAGCCAGGTTTATTTAAAGAATGTAAAAAATTACGGGAAAATAACATTTTTTTTACTTAAGAAAACCTCTACTTTTTAAAAAACTGAACTGTAAGTCGAGAAAATATCCCATTAAGTTAATTATTTTAAATATTATTATTAATCTACAGCATAATATCTACAAATTGACAAAACTTTGTTACTAGCTAACTCTTAAAAATACCGCGCAAAAATCACCTAGAGAAAGTAGGGAAATTAAACAAGGAAAGATGTTTAAATTAAAGTCAAAGAAATAAAATAATACTGTTTTATTAATAATAAATAAAAATTTCTATTACAAATTATTAAACATTTTTAATTAAATGACATGTTCGAAATGCTTTCCACCCTCTTGTAATCAAACAAGGCTCTCCTGATCACACTAGTTGTTGTCCAACGCAATTGTTAGGGGTTGCCTCTTGTTTCTGCTGCAGCAGCGAAAATTCTTGCTCTCAGAAATAAAAATCTAGGGGCATAAGATCAAGGGACCTTGGCGGCCAGGGTACAGGACCTCCTCTACCGATCCACCGTGGATAATTTTTATTCAAATGATCACGTCTCATCTTTGCAAAATGTGCTGGAGCTCCATCTAATTGCAGCTGCATTCGCCTTCCCCTCAACAATGGCACTTTTTCCATGAGCAAAGACAACGTGATTCCTGAAAATTCTAATAATACGTGTTAATCAAGCCTGTTTGGTAGCACGTAAGGTCCGATAAATTAATCGTAGATCATTCCCGCCCATACATTTATAGAAAATTGGCTCTGGAAAGCTGTCTCCTTTACGACGTGTGGATTTTCGACGGCGCAAACATGGAGGTTTCTATAATTTATTATACCCGCCCTGGTGAAAGTAGCTTCATCTGTCCACAATATTCTCCTTATAAAATTGACATCACTTCTTTGCTGTGAAATTATCCAGTTACAAAAAACTGATCTGGCACGATGGTTCACATCTCCTAGATGTTGAGCACGTCGGAAGTGATAAGGATTAAGGCCTTCTTGACCTCGATATGCCTAACATTATCGACAGGCGACTGATACTTGTCGTAGGGTCAGCGCGTATTAATCGTAATAAATCCTCTTCCAACGTGTATGTTAATATTCACGCTGTATATTTGTTTGATCAAATTTTTAACTTAACACAAACTGTCCTTTTCATTATCACATAAACTTAAAATTGTTAAAACACAAAACACTGAGAGTACATAGTTTCACACTATCGGTTAGCGAACAACTGAACTATTTATTATTACTTACCAATTTGAGTGAAAATGATCGATTTAAAAGATTTGGTTAGATAACATCACTATACCTAAACGGCTACAAACGACATTTTTTCGACAAATTGGTGTTCGTATATTTTATGAGTTAGGTAGTAACAATGTTTTAATAATTATAAATAAAATAACCATGTCATGGGACATTTTTTCGACTTACAGTTCATTTTTTTAAAAAGTAGAAGTTTTTTTAAATAAAAAAATCGTTTAAGTAAAAAAATGTGATTTTCCCATAATTTGTTACATTCTTTACAAAAACCTGGCTTATTGTGCAAATTAACCAATAAAGTGACTCATAAGCTTTCAAAAACCGCAAACAGAATTAAAATCGAGCCCATAACTTGAAAGATATGAAGAAAAATGTGAAAAGCTATCACCAACACACAAGGGGTCACTTGCCGACGAAACAGATTGTATTTAATTTAAAATTATTTCTATTTATCAATAAAAATTTTCATTTAAATTGAAAATAAAGGCAACACAAAATCCCATATTATTGTGTTTACGTTCCATAGGAAAATAAAAATCTTTATTCTCTTAACACCATTACAAGTTTTTTCATGGCTTTTTATGTAGTGGCATTGCACAGGATCATATTATCGTACTACCATACCATCAAACCATCATGCCATCATACACGACATAACATTATATCATCGTGCAATCGTACCATCATACAATCATATGTACCGTCGTACCATAAAAGCCGATTGGTGGAAAAAAAAATTCTAAATCGGATAAGCGATTCTCGAGATATCATGGGTACAGACATCTAGACGTCCAGAAAGACGGACAGACATATTATTATTATTTTTTTCTTTTTCGGACTCAAGAACTTCCAAAACGTCGAGAAAAGTGGTTTTGGATCAAACAAATTTTTGGCCATTTTTGACAAGATTTCAATACATTGGTCTATTTAGACCGAATTAATTTTCCCTTTAAAAGAAAAAGTAGCATACACAATCATTTTTAATATATTTAATTTAATATTAAATAAATAAGCCATTATTGACAAAAATTCAAAACAATTTATAATTTTAAGTAAAGAAAGCGTCCGCTTCGCTTAATATCCTCAGTTATACTAACATTTTTAATAATCTCTTTCGAAATCTTCTTAGTTTTTTATTCCTCTCTTCGTAATTTTCGTAATGGTTTCAAGAATACCAATTTATGATTTCACCATTACGATTACGAAAATATTGTGCATTACGAAAATTGTCGTAATGTTTGAAGACCGGTAATTTAAACTGATAAAACAAAATTGTTCCAAATGAACTTAATGAATGATAAAAATGACACTTTAAATTACACATTGCATTAATTAATTTCCAATCATTACAATTTTAACAAATAAATATAAAAGTTAAATAGGCAATATGGCTTTAAATAACATATTTTTATTTCATATGCAAAAAATCTCATACCCTTACACGTATTGTTTAAAATTAAAAGGTGGTCAAGTATTAAAAAAAGTATCTCAAGGTTTAGGACGGCATGTAAATACAAAATATCCTTTTGTCTAGTTAGGTAGTAAACAAAACCGAATGCATATAGTTATGTACATCGTTATCTCGAAATAAATAATACATATTTTTAAGAACACGTGAAACAAAGAAAAAAAGGTATGATTTTGTTTTCACTTTTTTATAAAATATTGAGAATACAAAATATTGAGTTTTATGAACATACTTATCAATATAATTAACACAAAAATCCAAATGATTTCATTACGAAATGCAATGGGAAACGAAAAAACCATTACGAAAATTTTAGTAACGTTCCGTTGCGAAAATTTTCGTAATCCTATTTCAAGAATACGATTTTAGTGTTTTCGTAATACTTTGACACTAACTCGCAATACGAAAGTTTTCGTAATGGTTCAAGAATAGCACCCCAGATAGAAGGCGGTTTACATGAAATGCGGTCTACATAGAAGACGGTCTGTGGCAGGACAACGTCTGCCGGGCCCACCAGTATTTTATATATAGTATTTACTCTAGTGGTAGACACTATGTGACGAAAAAAATTTGTCTATACCTTCTTCTCAGCGGAATGAAATTGTATGGCATTGTTGTTGTAAAAATATCAAAGTAAGACTACAAGTATTATTGCGTATTATTCGTTTATACAACATGTCGCGCGAATCCATCCTACACATTGGCAACTGATTTGAAAAATATCATAACAAAAATTATAAACTTTTCATCTTAAAAAACAGTTTAAAGGTTTTAAACATTTACCCAATTTTCTGTCGTCTTATAGGCGAGTACTGCAAAAAAAGCTCTCGTTCGGTAAGGGTTAAAATATTGAACTTACAGCAATAATACCGCAAATTGCAGTTATAAACGTTCAAGATACATGTGACATACATATAATATCTCCTCGAATACATAATATAAGCTGTATTTAGGAGAAGCAACAGGTAATACTGGAAATATAATTGTCTCGTCTTAGTTTTGTGTTTATGTACATAACATAGCGCACACAAAGCAGATTTTTCATAAAGTCTTAAACATAATTATATGTTCCGGGTATCGTAAATTCATATTCAAATAATATTCTTTCAAAAGCACAATGTTTATGTGCTTTGAGTTTGTGTTTTTTATTTATGTTGTGTATTTCATTTTTGAACATCACTGCGGTAGTATTGATGCCAACATTAATTTTGGCTTTTCTCCAGCGATTAGGGATAAAATATTCGGAAAACATGTAGAGTAACAAAACAGAAAATAAAAATAAAAATTGTTGTGTTTGAAATCAATAATTTAATTTTTTTTGTTTTTTTTTTACTTGTTGTATGTTATGTTTAAAGACTGGAAGTTATCCAATTTCATACACACACCCCGCTATGTACGTAAATAATTCGATATTCGAGGATATGATATATGCAATGGGATTATAATCTACCTCGCCGCGCCGAATTGTTTTGGCGTGAAGTATATTGTGTTCATATTGGGCAGTTCAATTTATACAATATGGTTGGTCCTTCGGCAATATAAAGTTTATACGATTTCTAATATATTATATTTCTTATATAACAACTAACGATAAAAAGCAACATTTGGTGACACTTTCAGTTATATACCTCAATGGTAAAATAAACTTATAGGTATAGGTATGATATGGGGTGATATATTAGAGGAGTTCTTTTTTGTTTTTTTATTAATGTTATTTTGTTACCGACCGTCTGTGACAAATAGTCACATAATTTTCAAGTTTTTTTTTTCGGTTTTTTGTCACACAATTTTTTAAGAACCTTTGGCAAAATGTGTGTTTAATAAGTCCTACACACATATACACATAGTTTTATGCTTTTTCATATTTTATTTGTTTTATTACTGTTCTTATTACAATCCGTTTTCTATTTTTGTCGAATGCTAACAGTTTGTTGATATTTTGCTGTTGCTTCGGAAATTTTTTATCAAAAAAGGCAATAAACTGTTGAATAAAAAGTCAAATGTACATAAATAAATATTAGTAGCAGTTCTCCTTTTGGAAGGAAAAATCTTTTGAACTTTCACATTTTTCGTTACATTACTGTATTATACGATACGATATGGACACATGTGCGGGTATTTGAAATTCGGGAGAAATTTATCTCACTCGCCTCAAATAATAATAAAAATCATAAAATTAATATCGACATTTTCCGTATATTATTTATTGGTTCTGTGCAACATATCCATATGTGTGTGTCTGTGTTTGTGTATGTCCTTTCGTTTAATATAAAATTTGGGTTATGCTGATGATGATGGGCCAAAAAATATTTACCCAAAAAAATTCTGAATTTTCATACGTGTGTACCCCCACAGTTTGTCAACCAATATACTTATATACTCATACGTCAAAATTTTTTGTTCTTCCTGTTTATAAATTTGTATTTAATCCGGCGTGAATGAGGCGTGAAATTGTTGCACCAGCTATGAGGCGGGTAGGAGATACCCGAAATTTTGATGCCGAAATATTTGTTTTACTTGGAATATTAATAATATAGTATCCATTCAACAAGATGAGTTGTGGTAGTTTAACATTTTTTCGAATGAAATTCTAAAAAAATCACAACTTCTTTGGTTAATCAACATTACCACAATCTCCGCACATAAAAACGTATGATCCATACATTTTGGCTTCTCACACTTCGAACAGCAATGTTTAGCTTTCCTATCTACCTTTTTTCTTAGTACAGTCACTACACCTAACCTACCTACCAACCATTTTTTTGGGAACCGGTAATGAAAGTTCTCCCAGTTGATCAGCCATCCTCTTTCGAGTTTTCCTTGGAAGATGTACGTTTTGTTGTCTCATTTATGAGATTTAAACTTAAATTCATGCGTGTTTTATCACCTATGTTATTTTTTTTGTAGATTATGATACCATTTATGGCACCCATATTGAGTATACCGTAAAAATCGTCATAGACCAACGTTTACTGTTGTGCGACACATCATAAGTGGTTCATCTGCGACATCAACACCGGCTTTAGTTTTATTAAAATAAGTAATCATTTTCGGATTTCTTTTATCACAAGTGTAAAGTTGACATATCCAGCATGACTTTTTTTTTTAAGGTACTTAGGACACCAATGTAATGTCATTCTGGAACCAAAACCGTGCGCTATTTACTTCTGATTCTTTTTTGAAAATCTCAGGTACACTTACATATCTTATTTTTACAGACTGTGCCAACAGAAGTTAATGAATGTTCTTTCAACAGATGAATCATAATTGGGTAACTAGTAAACCAATTATCGAACGTCAAATTCCTGTTTGTTTTTGTTATTGGTTCCACTAAACGGATTACGATCTCATACGCTTCATTACTCTCATCTTTAAAAGCAATTTGCATTGTTTCAAAGTTTTTCTGGTACAAGTACAACAACGGTTCGGCGAAACCGTAACAGATTTTGCAAGTATGATAGAAAAATTTTTAGCGGAACTAAATAAATATTCTCTTGGTGTTAATGAGAGTGGTAATGAGGATAAAAATATTCAAATAATCAATTCCAAAACATATAGGTAGGTTTAATAATTTGACAGATGCCATCTCTAAAGCTAATCGCCAATCTAAGTATCATTACTATATACCATTCATCACTTACTTCATAGCCGACACACCCAACTCAACACAAGCAATTGGTGATCATCACACTTATCACAAGATAACACACACCGCATGCTCCACTAACAGAAAAATACAAATGCATCGAATAATTTGATCGATATTAAGGAGTAAACAAATTACGTATAACATTCGGTAGGGCTGTTCAAAAACATACAACAGACCGAAGGAAAATGCGATGAAGGTTACGCCAACACGGGCGGCGTAACACACATAAAACATCACGTTGTAAGTATTTGCAGGAAATCGACCCTATAAGTCATAGAAAATACTTTTTTTCTTTAATTTTTTATTATTTCCAGAAACTTTTCTTCATGGACGATCTAACAGAACCGCAATTCTGGTAAGCTAGAGAACTATCCCCCTTATAATTTTCCTTTCTTGTCCATTCACCACGTTCCTTGATATTCGTATGAATGCTTTTTTTTCAATTTTGATAAAATCGATTAATCAGTGGGACAAACCTCCTACATAGAATTCACTTTGTCTCGTCGGTAATTGGATTCCATAAAGCTATTTCCATCATTTTTCATCATCTAGCACTGCTTTAGAGGGTAGCGGAACTATAAAATCTTACAACTTGGACGACCCGCGCCGGTCTTTGGAAGTTAGCGCACGGTCAACTTACTTTTATAATTGCAATATATAATTTAATATTCTCTTTAATAAATTAAAGTGTAAAAAGAAAAATATTTATTAAGAAAAATGTTTATAAATTTAAATAAATATTCCTTTTAAGTACAGGATGGGCCATCTGTTGGTCCTTTTTTCAACCAATGAATTTTAGTACTTTATGTTATCTGTTCTAAAAAATTCTTTGACAAATGAAAAGTCAAAAATATACCATTTATCATCATGGAGTCACTAACAACACAACAAAGCATTTTGATTGTCCAAATTTATTATGAAAATAATCGTTCAAAAACAAACAACATTTCGTAACATTTCGACATAGACGTCCTACTGAGTGTGCAATTGGCAAAATTATTGATCGTTTTGAAGAAACTGGTTCAGTGGATGCTCGTAGACCGTATCAACATGTTCATCCAGTTCGTAGTCCTGATGCAGTGGCAGCTGTCAGTGAAAGTGTTCGTAATGAACCAAGCACATCAACCAGGCATCGTTTGCATGTTGATCTTCATTTGCATCCATACAAAATTCAACTAACTCAAAAATTAAGGCCACCAGGGGGCCTATTCTCGAATTTCACATCCATTTTCCACATGTGGACATCTGTCAAAGTTGTCAAAAATTGGTTCGAAAATTGTAATTCGTATATAAAACACATGCGGCATTGGCATATTTTCCTATATGGGGAATTTTTCCACATGCTTATACCCATTCGGAAATTTTCCCTTAGTACCGAAAAAATTCAATTTTTATGAGTTTTAACAGATATCCACATGTGAAAAATGGATGTGGAATTCGAGAATAGGCCCCCAGACCATTTAAATCGTCGTCGTTTTGTTAATTGGATCCTTGAACGAAATAAAGGTTTTACGTCAAAAATCACCTTTAGCTATTAAGCTCATTTTCATCTTAATGGGTTTGTCAATAAGCAAAATCGTCAAATTTGGGAGCGGAGAATCCTCATGTTGTATTTAAGCAGAACTTCATCCTTCAAGAGTGACTGTTTGGTGTGGTTTTTCTTTGAAAAGAACAGGAAAATACCCTAACAGTGAATGGGGAACGTTATTGCAACATGTTAACTGATTTTTTTGTGGCCCAAATTGAATGAATTATGTGACAACGACCTGTAGTTTCAACAAGACGGAGTGACATGCCACGCAAATCGTGCAACAATCCATTTATTGTCAACAAAATTTTCTGATCGCATAATTTCAAGAAATTCTGAAGTTCCTTGGCCACCAAGAACCCCATTGATCCGCATTTATTGGAAAGTCATCAAAAATTTTGATGTTCGGATGCAGGCCTGTAGACGAAGCCGTGATGGGGATTTGAACGATATTGTTTTTCATACATAAATGGCATAGAACAACCTTTCATTATCAATAAAAAATTTTGACTTTTCATCCCAAAATGTGTTTTATTTACAACTAGAAAAAGGACTAACAGATGGCCCACCCTTTATTTTGGTTTGATTAGAAAAGTAAGTTTCAAACTATACCTACCTTTTGAAGTAAGCATCTTTAATTATTTCTTACGGTAAAAATAAATCAAATTTTTGGAAAAATTAGTAAATTGTAACTTACACAATTTGTCTCACACCTTTTCGGTCTTTGGATGTGTGGTCAAACGATTAGATTTGAAATTGAATGAAATTTACGTTGCTTCTGTTTAAGCAAGATATAAGTACTTTTGCACCTGAAAGCATAGGTGCAGAGTAGTTATACATTTAAAGGTCGTGTCTCACAACCTGTGGCTTTTTATTTTTTTACATACATATTTTAAATTTTTATTCAATCTTTATGTTTTTTTCCTTACTGCAAGTTAAGAGTTTCGTAAGACCCCAATTCCCATAGTCGTATCACGTCTTTTTTCATGACTATAGTCACGTCACATGAATTTTTCTATTCTCTTAGTCGTCTGTTACGCCTAAAGTCACGACAGATGTCACTTGAATTTTGTAAGTGACAGGCGACTACAACAAAATGGAAGGACGAAATTTTAATTCTAATATTTAAATGTTTTTAATTGTGTAACTTTGTTTACTTGTTTAAATTAATATTTTTTTGTTCTAAAACGAATTTATTTGTAATTTGGCCGACATCTTTATAGTTAGAGTCGTGTCACTTGAACCGATTTCAAGAATAACAATTTTCATGCGACGTGACGTGACTTAAGTCATGTCGCATGAAATGACACGACTATGGGAATTGGGGTGTAAGTTCCAAGTTACAGAGCATTCACAATGAAAAAACTATTTACTTTTGACTTACAGTTTGTATGAATTTCCAACATAACGAGCAAACATTTTTGTTCGTTCGTTCAGTTGGAAATTCATACAAACTTGTAAATTACGTACACCCCAATTCCCATAGTCGTATCACGTCATTTTTCATGAATATAGTCACGTCACATCAATTTTCCTATTCTCCTAGTCGTTTGTTACGCCTAAAGTCACTTTATGCGACAGTTGTCACTTGAATTTTGTAAGTGACAGGCGACTACAACAAAATAGAAGGGTGAAATTTTCGTCCGAATATTTTTTTAAAATGTTTTTAATTGTGTAATTTTGTGTTATTTGTAATTTGGCCCACATCTTTATAGTTACAGTCGTATCACTTGAACCGACATCAAGAATATCAATTTTCATGCGACGTGACGTGACTTAAGTCACGACTGGGAATTGGGGTGGTAATTCACAGGTATACGCTGCAAAACGTAAACTTAATTACAAATTTGAGATTACAGTGCAACAAACAGTAAAGTAAGGGATTTTCTTTTATTATTAAAATTCTAATTTTATTTATATTCGTTCACCTAGCAGTTATAATAGTGCTTATAACTTTTAATATGGTTTGAAGTTTATAAACAAATAATTTATTTCAAAAAACAGAAATTTCTTAAATACAGCCAAGATACTATGGGGATGGTGTTGGAGCTGGGGCATCTGTTTTACTAGATTTGGAAGGATCCTCTCGAACTTTATTCCAATTCTCTAAACCTTTCGGTAGATTTGTATCTTCCTCAAACGATCCGGTACCTTCAACGAATTCCTCATAAGTAGATTTTTCCTTAAAAGGTCTTACACCCAGCAATTCAATCATATCCTCCCTATTTAAAACTTCATTTTTCAAAAGGCGTTCAGCCACTTTCTCGACGTCCGCCTTATGTTTTTGTAATAAGTCTGTGGTCCGTTTATGTGCGGCTGTGATTAATGCTCTTACTTCAGCATCTATTAGTTGTGCGGTATGTTCGGAATATGGTTTCGAAAACATTGGATCTCCCGGTGCGGACATATCGAAACTAACATTTCCTATTTTTTCGTTCATACCAAAGCGCACTATTTGTGCATATGCACTGTCTGTAATTTTCTTTAAATCATCTTGCGCTCCTGTTGTGATACGATTAAAGAAGATTTCTTCAGCCACTCGGCCGCCTAGCGTCATACACATTCGGTCATTTAATTGTTCCTTTGATAGTAGATACTGATCTTTTGGTAAGTATTGTGCGTAGCCAAGCCCTTTACCTCGAGGAATGATCGATACCTTTAACAAAGGATCCGAATATTCTAGGAACCAACCACAAACGGCATGACCAGCCTCATGATAAGCTACAGTTTTCTTCTCGTCAGGTTGCAAAACGTTGGTCTTTTTCTCCATACCAGCAATAACTCTTTCAATTGCCTGCTCAAAATGCTTTAAGTTTATTGAATCATTCAAGTCACGCGCCGCTATTAACGCAGCCTCATTACAAACATTAGCAATATCCGCGCCTGTAAATCCGGGCGTCAAAGCTGCCATTTTTCGGGATAAATCTTGTTTATCTAAATTTGTTTTCAGTGGCCCCAAATGTACTTTAAATATGCTGGAACGCCCTTTAATATCTGGAGCCGGAACGAATATTTGTCTGTCAAAGCGACCGGGCCGCAGTAACGCACTATCTAAAATGTCTACCCGATTTGTAGCGGCTAATACGACGACATTCGTAGTAGTATTGAAACCATCCATTTCCACGAGCAGTTGATTAAGAGTATTTTCTTGTTCTGAGTGTCCACCAAAACTTTTACCACCACGCTTTCGGCCAACTGCATCGATTTCGTCAATGAATAAAATGCATGGTGCATGCTTCCTTGCCATGGCGAACATATCACGAACTCTGGATGGACCAACACCAACAAACATTTCCAAAAATTCTGATCCAGATACCGTGATAAATGGAACATTTGCTTCACCAGCTGTTGCTTTTGCCAATAATGTTTTACCCGTACCTGGTGGTCCTGTTAACATAGCACCTTTTGGAATTTTAGCACCAAGATCAATATACTGTTGGGGATTTTTCAAAAAATTTACAAATTCCATAATTTCGATTTTGGCTTCTTCACAACCGGCAACATCCCTACAAATATATACTTCAATTAGTACTCACAATATGGATGGATGGATAAAACTTACTTGAATCGTACACCGATATCACTTGAATTTATCAATTTGGCAGTTGATTGCATCACGCCACCAAATAAGCCACCACCTTTGCGACCTCCACGTCCTCCCATCATTTCGGCCGAACGTCTCATCATAAATATTAAGAATCCAATGATTAACAGCGTTGGTAGTAATCCGGTTAGACTGGATGCTTCAATTTCGGATTTATAAATAACAGGAACAAAATTTACTGGCTCCAATCCCATATCGACTTGGGCGTTTTCAAGGTTACGTTCAAACGAATCAACACTACCTATATTAAACCATAACATGCCCTAAGAGTTATGAAAAATTATGATTAATTAAAACATGTAATATGAATAAGCACTTGAAGCCTACTTACTGATGAATCGGAAGAATTTCCTGGTAAAAGCTTCACTCTTACCCATTTCTTGTTGACTACTTCTAATTTTTCTATTATACCCTTAGCTAAATAACTGGAAAATTAATATTTTTTTAGAAATACATGTGTTGTTTTCGCGGTAGTGCTTGATATTTACTTGTTTACGAATTCCTTCCATCCAATTTCTTTGTAACCCATTTCGAAATATGCAATCGACGCAATGACCGCAACTGCACCTATTGCACCAAACATTAACCATGCATCACGATCACCACCTTCATTACTACCAGGCCGACCACCTGATGGTCCACCTGCACCTCCACCCCTTGACCCCTTCCCAGTATTCGAAAACATACCAAAACTCCAATCATTCTTTGACTGTACTGTAGTTGGTGGTGGCTTCGGAACTACAGGTGGTGAAGAATCGGCTGATGTCGGTTTAGCTTGTTTTGCTTGATCACTTGGATCTTTAGCCGCCTCAAGAGACGGTGTTTTATTTGCACTTTTGGAAGGCAACTTTTTCTTTGGTTCGCCACCACTACCGGGTGGCTTAAAAAATTTATCAAATCCCTTCGGAGGATTCTGACAAAACAATTGCCATTGGGTTGCTAGTCGCTCGAAGAATAAGTCATATTGCTTATTCAATACTGTTAAATTATGTTTAAACTAAAAAAATACGTGAAAATATAGAAAAATGTTGCATCATGATTTTTTTTTATTGATGTGTGTACGTACTTTTATGCTATCACAACTCGGCCGAGATCCTTTTAATAGAAGATTCCGTTCGAAACGCTTCACCGTTGTTAATAATCTATAAGCCATGTTTTTTTACAGTAATTTACGTATTCTCATATTATTGTTACACAATCTTTAACTAACTTTTCTTTATTATATTTTTTACTATTTGAATACTGAACTAAAAGCAAAAAATTTCATTTCACTACTTCACACGTAAATGTCACAATGGGATTTTTTTTCTTTATGTTGGCACAATCCTGTCACATTTATTTTTGTTATAAGGTCTGTTTCTTCATTAATTTGACGAGATACTATATTGTAATGCTTGAAGGGTTAAATACATCGTGACACAAAATCTCAGGTAAGAGAGATGGGTAGTGTCGAAAACTACCCAAGTATTTTTATATCCGAAAATTTTTGTATTTTTCTGACATTTCGCTGATTTCATCTCCGATTCTTTTCCGAATTAATGTCCGACTTATTATAAGATTTCCTATGAAAGTTGGCCAAAAAACTCGGAAAATAATGAAAAGAAAAGTTAGGTTATGGTACGACAAATTTGTGGGCGGGGCTTATAATATAAATTTTGGCGCCAAAATTTCACTTTTGAATTTAAATCTAGCTTTAATTAAAAATATATTTTTTTTAAGAATACTTTTTATTTTTATTACATGTATAAATTACAATATTACATTTATTATAATATATAAATTTTAACTCCACCTGAGTAAATACATTTTTCTATCTTCATTTACTGCGTGCATCGCATGTTCAACTTCCTGAGGTGTTTCACGTTGGAGAGCTGCAGTAATTTTAAACTTAGTCCTTTTGTTTGAATAGTCAATAATTTCGGTTGAATCTTCTAATTTCTGTAAAGAAAAAAAGCGTTACAATATTATATTGTATTCAAGGTACAAGACCTAGTAAAACAAAAAAACCAACCTCTGTCCCACACAGCAACAATTGTGATTCAATTAAACTTTGAATATGCTTTTGTAACATTTCATTATTTAACTGTAGCGTTTCTTGTATATCCTTACGTCATCACATCACATGTCTCAAACAACAATAGGACAGCCATTTGAAAAGTTTGCATCGTAATGATACAGGGTTTCTTGAGGTATGAGACTTTTAGTTCATCATGACAAAAACGGTGTAGCCACGTAAGTTTTCGTC
The DNA here is from genome assembly GCA_958295665.1 of Tipula vernalis. Lineage (NCBI taxonomy): Eukaryota > Metazoa > Arthropoda > Insecta > Diptera > Tipulidae > Tipula > Tipula vernalis. The sequence continues at coordinate 14,038,121 of OY282560.1, forward strand.
CACAAAAATTTATATGATGAGGTATCGCAAATGTAATTGGTATCGATGTCGAATCAAGTAGTGGCCAGGCGTCTGCTTGTAACACTTTTATTGATAAATTTATTCCTATTTCATAATTATTATCTTTTACACACTATCAGTTTCAGTCGATTTCGATTTTTTTAATAAACAGACACATGAACTATTTACGTATAACGCAATCGTAATGGCGTCTACAGAAAACAAAAATACATTTGTACTTCAACGCTACATGTGTTAAAAATTTGAAACACCATCTTTTCAGCATTTTCAATTTTTTCGAACGAAAACCGGAAAAGATTTTATAACCGATTCAAGTTTTCAGTTTTGTTATACATACTTGGGTAAGGAGTATTTATGCTAGTATTTATGAAGAGTTTATGACACAAGTTCTTGATGGTATCTCAAAACCAGAGATGTCTAAAACGTTAAAAAATCTGATTTTTCGACAATTATGTTAAAAAATAGGTCAAAACCCTTAAAATGTAGTAAAAAACTGTCGAAAAGTGTCAAAAACTGTCGGAAAGTGTTAAAAGCTGTGCGAGTGATATTGGGAAAAAGAGTACACAAAATATTCTTATTATTGGTTTTCCAATCTACTACCGCAAGTACTTATAAGCACTTATGGTTTATGCTAAATCATCTACTCGTAGCTGCTCTACCTATTTTTTCATGAGTAGCTACAAGCAGTTACGTCAACATTCTCCGCTAGGTGATATTTGATAATAATTCACAACAATGATCGTGTTTCCTAGGCCAAAATTGAAAATAAATATCATGATATATTTTATCACGTTTCGCCATAAAACGTACTCATTTATCACCAAAAAAATCCTACAATTTTTTTTGGATTTACCTGTCAAAAAATATTGTTTTTTTAATGCAAAAGAAACTTAATAAAAAATTTTAATTTATTTCAATTTCTATAATATAAACATACTGGAAATATTTAATAGTTTCAAATACTACAAAAAATTATAATTAATTATCTTTAATTAAAAATATCAGAATAAATTAAATTATTTGACGTTTCATTTTAACTTTTGTTTTTATTTTTTCATTTTGGTCGTTTCCTCGGGTTTGACATAAAATTCAACGGAATGAAGTTAGGGTCATAAGTAATTGACGTGCAGTATCATGATACTTTTTATCACGTTTGGCCGAGTAAACACTAGGATTAAAACTAAAATCTATTTTTTAAATATTTATTTTAATATTCTTATTAAGGTATTATGTGAATTAAAAATTTAGAGGTTATGTTTTGCTCATGTCATATTTTTTTTTTTTTTGTTCCAATCGAACAAATTATAGCCGAGACATATTTGTCGCACTTATAAGTACTTGCGGTGGTCGATTGGAAACCACTATTGTTTCGTGAGCAAGTTTTTGAAATACACTGGTAAGTTTCGAAAATGTTCAAGCTGTTGAAACAGTTTTGAACGCAAACTTAGTTAAAATTTTACATTTTTTAAATTTTTCGCGGTCAAAAAGTGTCCAAAACACAGATTTACAACAAATAACAAAAATGTTTGTTTGTTTGGTTTTAAATTTGCTCAGGTCAGATCTTTCAATCCATAAGACCAATGAGTTATATTTTTCCAGGACAAACCCACAGAAACTTCTCGATGGAAGTCCTGGGGCACTGGATAGGTTATGTTATTTCACAAAAAGTATTAATTGTTGTATTTTATAGTTATTGGTAATAATTAATAGTAATTTTTATATTTATTAAAGTTATTTTTGTTAAAAGTGTGTTCACGTTGTAAAATGGCGTAGATTCATATCGTTAGTGCACGATAAATTATGGATCGCTCAAATAATATCGAGCAGATCCTAAATCTTTTATAACAACGTGTTTTTTATAAATCGTAAAAAAGGCAATTCCTTCACTCTGTGCATGAAATTATGGGCCTTTTACGAAATTACGCAGTACCCGGAACCACTTATCACGACTTAACTTATCCACTTTTTTTTAGTTCTACTCCGTAACCGTAACGTGTACAGAACAAGACTCCAATAACAGAAAGGTTTGCTCGTTATGTTGGAAATTCATACAAACCTGTAAGTCAAAAGTAAAAAGTTTTTTCATTGTGAATGCTCTGTAAAATTCCTCAAACCTATTCATAATAGACATAATAATCTTGATTGTATGGGCTTCTATCTCATCAATGGCAAGTTCGATTGGATCTTTCAAGTCTTCGATAGTCCCTGTATGGTTAGCGTAACACTTATCCTCGACGGCTCCCCACAAAAAAACTCGCTTCACAAATTGCCTTGTAGGTATTTCATTTTTACTGAATTTTCCACGTAAATTTCTTACAGTTTGGGTAGAAGATTCAACGGTTTGAAAATAAGTTTTCAATATTTCCCAATATTGTTCAAGCGTAAAGCGACCCATTACGTAAATGCTAAACATTAAACTAATTTCTGTCATAATCATAACGTGAAAGACGTAAGTGCTGCCATACTAGAAATAACCGTTAATTAAAATTGCAAACACTAGATGGACTTTAACAGCAAACCTTGGAGTTGGCAATACAACACCATTTAATCATTTAAAATCTCTCAATATGGTTTGTAAGCTGAATGTTTGGATACCATACAATTTAAATGAAGATAATTTGTTAGAGCGATACCGTGCTTGTTCCTCATTACTAAGTGCTTGCATTTTTTTTACCATACTCTAATGTTGATCAATAAAATGATGACCACAATTTTTTTTATTTAAATTTTGTTAATATGGAATTGGACCATTTTGTCGATGTTAAAAAGATGAGAATCGTATCACGATAAGATAAGGTGGTAAGTAGGATGCTACTTAATCTTAGATTAGGATGGCTTATAATTTTAATTCAGATGAATTACTAAATTTTTCTTCGTGTGCAACTGCTGGTGACTTACTAGTAAAATATGTCATTTTAGTCGAAAATTTAAATTGCTTTATAATAAAGTCACCGGCGATTTTTTTCGGTGAATTTAAAGAATACGGGCCCTGGCAGTCGTAAGAAATATGTTGGGAAACCATAATTCCGGGCAGAAAACTAGAGAAGGACTTTGGTGGAAACAACATTAATATTCTAATCAACTTTTGAAGGGAGATGCACCTCTTAATTACGTCCAAAGAATGTCGATCATAATCGTTACTGAACAACAAAACAGATTAGATCCTCAAGATGTGGATTAAGGTCAGCGAAGCACAGCCACGGAAACACTTGATGAAAAACGGTGATTATTTCTGTTGATATCTCAAAAGAATTAGCCGAAGAACAACAAGAGCAAAACATTATTTTATCTTTTACTGTGACTACAAATTCAAATGTAAACATTTTAAATTCGCGCTAATCAGATGCCAACTATTTTTTTTCTGTCACGTTACATCATGTTGCGAAGCATCGCGATGTGGTTTAATGTGTTATAAATATACTTACACATCTACTACTAACTTATTTCTAATTCTAGTGGAAGTGGTAGTTATTTTTGAATACAAAATATCATACAAAGAAAAATCTAATTTAGTAAATAGTTCGTAGTTTACCAGTAATAGTTCATAAATCTTTTGTTCTTTAAATAATAATTAAAAATAAAAATAAAAATGTTATATTCGTCACACACAAAAACTCGCGTGTTACATGTGTGGCGTGATAAAATATAAATTTGATATGGATTTGTGTTTGTTGCAAAATATACATACGATGATTTTGTTTTTATGGTTTTATGGAATATGATATTAAATATCAGAGCTGCTTAAGCGTTTTACTATTAAATAAAATTAAGCCATTAGAAGCAAGAGAAACTTTATTGCGATTTACTAAACTGTATGCGAAACTAACTGAGTTTCAACTGACAATGTTTGAATGTAGAAGAAATAACTAAACATAAGAACTATTATGAAATTTTCTGAAGAATTGGTCGGTATATCACCCTTTAGTAATTTGATGAATATTCAAGCAGCTTCTAGTTTCTGCTGCTGAAAGATTTTAATTGAATAGAAAATTGAATTAAAAACAACGCATCAGATTTCATTTTTTTAATCTCATTTATAATCGACATTTTCGTATTTTTGGATAGTTGTTACAAACCGATCGTCACAGAGAAGTTGGCTATTGGTGCATGGTGTATAAATCCGAAAAAATTCCGAAAAATACAAAGTAAACAGCCCCATCGAAAAGGAAGACCCCATTAAATTTTTGTTAACTACAATATGAAAACAAAAGGAGTCTACATAATTTCATGTCATCCTTGCGCGGAAAGGACCAATGCTAAGCGGCTTTGGGGAGTTCTCTATTTTAGAATGTGAATAATTATTAAAAAACATAATTTTTTAGAAAATGATCCAATTTCTATGAATGTTAGGTTTTTTAAAAATCGGGAAGTGGGGGGGGGGGGGGTCAGGGCAATAGCCCCCATCTACTAAGGTTAAAACGAATTAAAACAATATTTCAAACATTTGTTATCAGTCTTTTTTACCCGGCTACTCCACCTGACATAAATTTTACCATTACAATTACCATATCTGGTAACAAAAATATAAAAAATGGCGTCGGGTGAGGAAAACATATAATAAATTTGACGGTTACAAATCATTTGCGTTTTGATATTTTAAAGAAATGTTGCAAAAAAGATCGTCACACGTATATGTATTTTAATGATTCTTTTTTGGCTGCCACATTTTAAAGTATGTGTTTAAAAGTATCTCAACAAAATTTTTTTTTTTTTTGTGGAACAAAAAATTTTTGTAAAAAATGTTCTAACTACAAATTAGAAAACTTCCATTCGAAACTGGTAGCCATGTTTTTGAATCCACCCAATAAATGTAAAATTTTGGTATTCAATCAAGTTATGCCTTCTTGGCAGCAAATGATTGTATGACATATGGCAAGTCGTTGCAAGTTCGTGTCTCTACTAGCAACTGTTCGAATTTTAATGGTATAACTCGATGTTAATGGCAGGTGGAGAGTAGGTGTTAATAACGGTATCACCTCCACACCGCTCATACCTGTGAAATAAAATAAAATTGGTTGTCAAATTACATACATACACTGTGATTAAATAACATAATTGCCGACGAGGATTAAAGGAAAATAAATTAATTAAATTCTAAAATGGCAGAAATGGTGAAATTGTTGGAATTAGTAACAACAACAACATCAAACTCTACAACAGTGGCAGAATATGTTGAGATAAAAAAAATGCATCAGCGCATATTCCCAAATCCAAAGGATGTGTCGTTTGCGGATACGGTGAAGTGTTAAGTAAAATTTTCGGTATTCAGGAATCACAAGTTAACATTCGATACCGTTGTTTGACCATGACAAAGGCTCCAACAGATGATTACCTGTCATATGCGGCCAGCATGAATCGACAGTGCAAAGATTTTAATTTGAAGGGGTTAAGCAGGATCAATTCAAGTGTTTAGTGTTTGTATGCGGCCTTCAATCAAGATCAGATGCCGACACAGGGGCACGTCTCTTGTCAAAATTGGAATCAACAGTACCAACGTATGTGATAGACTTGGACAAATTGGTGAACGAAGGTCAACGCACAATTATTCTAAAGCGGGACACAACAATGATTGGTAAAAATTCTGCGGGTACCTCGTGCTAACTAGCAGCGATTTTGAATTCAGTAGAAAAACCGGGGAAATAAAAACAGTGCAGGTTTCTCAAAGCAAGTGGAACAACAAAGTTACGACAGTCAACAAAAGCCAAGAACCCGATGCTGGTCATGTGAACAGATGCACTTCTACTGTGATTGAGAGGTTATTGTGCGTGTTTTGAAAAAAATAAAGCTCCCACACAGAAGTAAAAGGTGTCATCAAAAATGCCAAATGCAATTCAATACCAGAACAAAGCCGCTTTTGGTCGTCAACAAATTGGATTGTTCGAATAAGAGGCATTGTACCACAATTTTCATCGGTAACATGAAAGGCAGAGACGACATCATGGACATATGTATATATATATATATATATATATATATATATATATATATATATATATATATATATATATATATATATATATATATATATATATATATCTTCGTTTACAAATCGACACGGCGTCTGATTCACAACCGACCTGGAAGAAATTAGGAAGGCCGGCTGGGTACATTGACAGTTAACGGAACGATTCTAGTAAAAAGTACTTCAATCCATATGGAATCAGAATAATCGCATATTTTCAGTGCGATGTTAAACTAAATGGGGAAATCGTTTCAAGATCATAATATTTTAGGTATTGATATCTGCGATGTTTTAAGATTGTGTGATGTACCTCTGAATCCAATTTACTGTATGTAGTGTAGTTGGGTTATTTGATGCTAAAAAGGAGATTACCAACCTTCAAGATCAATTTTCCGTTCTATTTCCCGATGAGCCAGGATTGTGCAAAAAAATCAAACACATTTAAATCTAAAAGAAGTGCCTTTTCTAAGCATTACCTGAAATTGAAGAAGAACTGATACGACTTGGGAGATACGGAATCATTTCACACATATACTTATCTGATGCTTGTCTACAGGTTCCTGTAGACGACGAATCAAAAAATATTCTTACTATCAATACTCATAAAGAGCTTTTCACAATCAATCGATTAGCGCCAGGAGTATAGAAGCAGCACCAGGAGCATTCCAATAGATCATCGATACGATGCTTAGCGTTATTGATAACGTTGCAATGTATCTAGATGATATCATATTAAGCAATAAGGAAGAGTAAAGACATATCGAAACGTCAAAGAAACTATTTCAATAGTTAAAATTGCTAAATGCAAGTTTTTATTACCTGAGATCAAATATAGTATTTAGGGAAAATTGTAGATCGTCATGGTTTACGTCCAGATTCGGCTAACATCGAGAAAATAAAAAATTTACCAGTTCCAGGAAACGTCAGCCAACTTAGATCGTTTCTTTGATCCGTTAATCACTATGGTAATTTTTTCGAGGAAATGCGAAGGTTGCCATTGCATGTCAACAGTCCACCGGAGTGTCAACAGTCGTTCAATAAGTTTAAATCAATCCTTTCAATCCCAACTTTTCAATTTACGTAGCAGCAGACGCTTCCCAAGATGGCCTTGGGGTATATATCGCTCTTACTTATCCCAATGCCAGGTCACTCACAAGGATTGAGGAAGTTGATAGTATGGAAATTTGGGGTGCTGAAAGAAGATGGTTTATTGTATAATGCATTTTCTTTATAATGCAGCATTTTCTGGCATAGCTTTCGACCAGTATTTACAATTAATAAGCGAACGAACCAACACGTGTATTATATCAAGAAAAATGTGAAAAGTTAGTTTACGGATCAAAGAATAAATGTTTTTGCGTGACCATCTCAAAGGCCTGATTGACTTACGATATATGGGATTATTGAGTTGTCATTTCGGTTTAGCATTGGTAATTTAACTGTGATATAAATGCAGCAATTGTTGCACATTATTGTTTATTTGAAACCACACCTTCAGTTCATGCATTAAAACAAAATTAATAGATCAGTGTACATGTTATCTTGGTAGTATACTAACAGGCGCCTTGACTAAAACAAATCTGTTTGATTTAATTTTAATTTGATATAGTTTGTGGTTATAGTATCGTGACAGTTGCGATTAGAACTTTCAGAATATCATGTTAAATAAAAACAAATTGAAAGTAAATATGTATGTACAAATTTAATGAATTTATTTTGAGATTTTATCCGCAGCCTAATTAAATTAATCTTTGTTTTGCGTTAAGTAATTATTGGCTAGCGAAACTGTTTTAAAATATTAATTTAATTGATCGATTTAAGTCATACGGATTTTAAGGAGGAACTAAAATAATGAGTAGGTAGTACGCAAATATTTTTGCATTTTTGATAATAAAAATACTGGTCGGAAACAAAGGGTTGCGCGAAGCTTCATTTTCGCCCCACTGATAAAGATTATTTTATTTTTAGTAAATTCCAAGTTGTTTATTTAAAAATGTTAAATTAAATTTATTGTATGCACTAGTATGTGTTTGTATAATTGTTTTTTTTTTTTTTTTTTTTTTGTAATTGCAAATAATAACATTGATGATTTCAGCTTGTTTGTACACAGTGTTGTTGCTATGCCTAAATAAAAAAATTGTGTGTTGATTTTGCGCCCGCGGTTCTAGTTCAATTTTTTTGATTGAACTTGAGCGCAAACCCAATCACACGAAAAATAAGATGTGTGTATGCGTGTGTGGCGGCGACGGGATAACACACTAACATTATAAATATAATCAGATAACTTGAAATAATAACAATATATTCTATTTTGTTTTTTTTTTTTTACTTTTTTTAAATTTAATTTTGAAACAACTTTAATTTTAGTTTGTTTGAATTGGTTGAAGTAGAAGTTACTTGGTTGGACAAGAGTAGAGTGCGAGCGAATATAATTTAGAACGAAGTGAAATTAAATTATTTTAGAATACCAATATTTTGTTTTTTTTGTTTTGTGTAAAGTGTGTGTGTTTGGTGTTTTAAAATATAATATTAGGTGAATATATTGATTTAGATTTTAGATTAAATATTTTAATTCATAAACATTGTGTGTTGTTTTTGTTGTGTATACCGTCATAGCATGTATACAATATTTTATAAGTAAATACATAAAAAGATCAAACCGCTAATATTTTACTGATATGTATTTAGGTTGGTTGTATACGGTAAGCGGCCTAAAAATTATCAACAGTTTTAAAATCTTCACGATCTCTTCACAAAATTGATAATAATGCATGCTTTCAATTGATTATTATAACATTAAAAATAAAATACTCAGTTAGTTTTGTTCTGTGTGCACAGTTTTTTTTTGTGTTATTGTTGTTGTTGCTTAATTATCATAAAAAAACAACATCATTGTGTGCAAATCGTTAATGTACGCGCTGATTAAAATAATAATAATAATAGTTTAATAGTTAATTTAAAAAAAAAAAATGTTGTCTCCAAGGTAAATTAATAAGATGACTATACAGAATATTTGTATGTACGAGTATATTACTTATAAAGTGCAGTCGTTACAAGTATGTATTGTACAAAGTAAATTGAACGAAAAGTGCATTGGAAATAACAGGCTTCAATGAATTTCTTTATAATAATTTTTAGTCTTCACAGTCGGTATATTTTTTAATACACGCGAGTTATCTGCTTGCTACATATTTTCTAATTGTGTGGTGAATTATAATTTAAATTTAGAAAAGAAAATCTATATTTAACACACAAAATACAAATATAAAAATAAATACTGTAACAGGTGCATTTGAAATTGTGATGAAAAATTGCATCTTACTCTTGACTAATCGCACATCGTAAATCGTATTGCTACACAAACGGATTGCCGGTTAATTCGTGGAAAAAATTATTTAATTATTGGAATCGAGTTTTTAAACTGAGGAGAGTTAGTTATTACACGTTGCATGACTAATTCTCTGAGATTGATAGTTTAGATAATTTCCATTATAAGTTTAAAATTGTTGGAATTTGGCCAAATATTTTACAATTTTTTTTATTATTATTTGCCTTCTGAATCTAGATCATATTGGTAAATATTTAATTTTTTTTTTTTACCGGCACAATAATGTGATACAATAAATTATATTTTACAGTCCCAAATACTTTATAAACTAAGAATTGTCATTCCAGATGTCGAAGTCTGGTTCGCCGGGTATAGCGGAGTGGTGGACATATTTTTAAACGACCCTGAATTAGAATTTTAGAATGTCGCATCAATGGAGATTTTAAAATAATTTAAAATATTCTCAAAAACCAGTTACTCGATATTGTTTTCCATGCGATTACTGAACTTGCTTTCATCCCTGACCTGAGATTCTGTGATGTGTGCTGCAACCATAGGTTGATTTGTCATAAATTATATCATGTACCGGAATATCTTTTAGCCTAGCAATTATCTAGTTAAAATACGCTAGATCAAACAGGCTTTACGGGACGGATTAATAAATTAGGCATTTAATAGTAATAAAGATAGAAATCTTGTATTTCTTTTTTCCAAATTTTTAACAACAACTAAATACAGGTAACCATCATATAGCATGGTACTTTTATAACACGGTTTGTGGTAACACAGTTTTACTATAACACGGTAAAATTTCCTCACTTAACAGTAACACGCTACTGATAGAATTTCAGATCTGCGTAAAGAAGACATTTTCCATTATTGTGACAAAGCATTTAAAAATAAAAAATATTTTACCGAATATATAAACGCTAAAGAAACTCTCGGTTAGAAGTGCAGACTATTCAAAAATCCTGAAATTAAATATGATGCTGAAACACAATCACCGAATTTTAAACGCTTTATTAAAACAAAACTACGCATATCATCCCCCTATTTATTTGATTTCTATCTCTTAAGGGCTTGCCCAATGAAAATATTGCGGTCCTACATTTTAAATCGGCATTTTTAAGTTTTCACAAAATTGTTATTCGTTCAACGACGATATAAGTAAAATTAGTTCGAATTTATGAAAGCCATCAAACTATTCGTCCACACGTCCTCCGATAAAAGACAAAAATACAAGAGAAGAATTTTGCTGACCAACCTCTAAAATTGATAGAAAACAAAAATTTATTGAACTGAAACTTTTTATACAAAATAGGGGAAGGAGGACGATAGTAAGCTTTTCTATTTTTTCTCCTTTTCTCAGCTTGTCTTTCCCCCTAATGCTTTTACTTTCTTTTACTCTAGTAAAATAAAGTATAGTATGTAATCATGAAAATTTTGGACCTTGAGATTTTTAGAGATTTATCTGTTTTGTGGTCCCCTGAATCCGAAAAAGTAGGTTTCGAAATGGTGTCCAAGTGAATTTTACTCCAAATCGGCTAACCGGAAGTGGCCACTCCCTTGGTCCACAAAATTTATTTTGCAAATATCTTAAAAAGTATAAGGTTTACAAAAAACTACTTAATACAAAATGTTTCCAAAAATTAAAAAAAAAAATTCCCAAAACTCTAAGTTCGTAAAAGAAAGTCGTGTGTTGGCCACGCCTCTGTTTTGTTTCTTTTCTGACCGCGTGAGGTAATGGAGAATGGCCCCGTTACATGTACTATAGCTGAGGTAGTCTGGATTACATTATGGGGTGGCCCAAAAAATTCCGAAGCGTCTGCAATCTTTCGGTAATTAAAGAAGTATGAACCTCGGGTGATATTTGTTTTGAAATTCTTTCAGAGGCTTCATGCGAATTATTCTGATTTTATGTAGTTAATTGTGGCCCAAAATTAAACTCATGAAACACTTTAGAGCTTAATGGAAACAACCCAGTCGTAGCACTAAACTGCACTAAAACAGGAACCCCTTTCAAAAATAAAATAAAGTAGTTTTTAATTAGCTAAAACATTTTGATAAATATAAAAGAAATGTGCAACATTGGTTTTATTGAAAGTAGATAATCTCGCTGCAGAAATAGCTTCCGGCTTCGAGAACGGAAATTTAAATTTACCCATCAAGTTTGAATAAAATGTTTACCCCGCTCCTTTCGTTGTTAAATCGATGAGGAATATTAAGAGCAGTAGCGTAATCAATTGATGCGGAAAGCTTTTTTGTCTAGGTTTCCAATGTAATTTTTAAGGTTTGCAAGTTAATCATCCGAAAAGGTTGATCCGAACTCCGAAAATAACTAAAATTTTTAATTTTCTTTATAAGATAATCTAGACTTCAGCTTCGAAGGTGCATCAGGGCATACTTACGTCATCAAAATATTTTTCAGCATAACGCCGAGACGTGGCTTTTGGTAATTTGAATTTTTTTCTTTGACTTTGTTTACGGCTTCGGTCATCGGCCTATCTTTCATATACTATACGTTGTATTAAAACGAAAATTAAGAATTAGAAGTACTGTTTTGAAATATTATAAATCAACAAAAATGCTTATTGAGTTCGAGCCCGAACATTTCAATCTGCTTTTAAATAGTCTGATCGCTTTCATATATTCGAATTAATTTTTATTATTTTTATCGTGAACGAATAACATTTTATGAAAAATTAGAAATATCGATTTAAAATGTCGGACCGTCATGTTTTCATGGCGAAAGCCTTTTATAAAGGAAGTAGGGTAAAAACATTTTCTTACAACCATGCCACAGAATACAACCAGAAGAGACATAACGCTGTTTTTGTATGGAAAAATTTGGACTCATTTTTTTGACCTTGATTTGCCGAAGATAAGAGAAAGTTGGATTATGTATTCTTTGGTTTACTGGTTTTGATTTGAAATAATAAAAATTGAGAATCCTTAACAGTGTAGTAAGTGAAATTATTTGACAAGTTTTGTTTTGACAGCATAATTTGTATTAACTACTATAATATTCAAAAATAATTATACTTCAATGTCCAAAAAAGAAGTTAAGATGAAAAAAAAATTTGGTCCACGCAATGTCTATTCTGGTTAATCTTTCTTCCGTGACCATGCCGTAGACTTGCTCTGCACGATAGCGTGAAATAGTTGAAATTTATTCAATACCGTTTTCCTATATCTTTGCCTTAAAATACCACAAATTTAGTTTATGATGCTATTTTGATCAATAAGCCGTTAAACGAACTGCGAGTGCTCAACAATAATGTAAAACGTCATTTTGCATGATCTCAGAACAAACGATTTTTATTATGGAACCTAACCACCGTATTATATGAGGGTTACTTGTACGTTTATCATTTATGACTTTAAACAATAATTTTTGTTGTAATATGAATAAAAATTAACTCTTGTTTTGTGTGGTGTTCATGTTTACAGGAAAACATTTAAAATTTTCAAGGACAACGCGCCATCGTTTTTATTTTATATTATTATTTAAGCGCTCAGCTTACTGAAGATTCATTTCAATTTTTATTTTTTTTTTTTATTTTTTTATTTGGCGTATTTTTATGTATTTTGTTGTGCTTTTCGAAGGTTTATTGTTTAATGTTTTGTTTATTTAAAATAAACCAAAATGCGACATATAAAAAGACACAGTAAACGTGCTTTGTGTGATATTTTGTGATTATTTTGAATATGTGTAGCGCATGTCACATAATACATAGTAGATATTAGATTTTTTTTTATTTTTCTAATCTACTGAATATATGGTATATATATATATATATATATATATATATATATATATATATATATATATATATATAGACAAAATAATATATTTGTTAAATAGATAATTCATAACACTATATTATATTACTGTAGTAAGTTTATAATAATAATAATTCTTTGTTGTTTTATGATAATAGAGCACATAACACAATTACACTCTGGATGCATTTTTTTATATTTTAATATTTTCTGTTCACAAATGATAAGAATAGCTATATCAATGTTCTTTACAATTGGCTGGTCTATAGTACAAATTTGAAAATGAGTTCACATTTTATGACGAGCAATGTGGGGCCAATGGTTTATTTATATAAAATATAAATAAAGATTATTATTATTATTATTTATCCTTCTATTTAGGTTCTTTTTGGTATATAATTCAATCTAATACCTAAATACTTCACCTTAAAAAGTATTTTTTTTCTATTCTTTGTATTTCTTGTCTTCGACGAGACGATAAAGTCTTAAAGAAAATAGTTGCTGTTATTCCGTTATTTTTGTAAAGAAAACAAGTTCTCATATATTAATAAAACATTTTTTTTTTTTACCAATACGTACCAGTGATGGAAAACGGATTTTTTGAATTGTACTGAAAATTGAAATGTTTCATTGAAGTACTAAATTGAGCTAAATTGTACTTAGGGGAGCATGTTCTACAGTGACACACTTTTTTTTTTGTTTTAAAATATCTTTAGTTTAAAACAACTTACGGGAATGAAAATTAGCTGCAAGTATACTTAAGGTCTTATGAAACTACATAAAAGCTATTTATTTTATTTTATAAACTTAAACTTTACTGATGATCCAGAACGTTTTTCGTAAGTCGCTTCATGTTACATACTATGTTGGAGAGTGACACGAATAATGTTTTTACAGTGACACACATATGTTAATGACTAACACATGATTGTCTTAAGAGAAGAAATATTAGAGTAGTTTAGTATTCATCAGAAATTCCAAATTCCTACACAACATCCAATATCTGACATTTTTCCATAATTCAATACCCTATCCCCCCTCCCGGCTTAGAATACTAAAAGGTCGCACAAATGCGTGAAATCTATAATGGCATACTACACCATCACAGTTGGCTTTGCATACAAATGGCCTAGAGTAGTTTAGTATTAACCAGAAGTTCCAAATTCCTATACAACATCCAATATCAGATATTTTTCAATATTTCAATACACTATCCCCAGCTTAGTTCACTGATTCTCTAAACATTAAGATAATGTGTAAACGCGAAAACTTGTAAAAAGAAAGCTTCGATATTATCTCGATATTATTTTAGTGGTAGTCTTATCGAATAATTTCAAACTCATAAAAGTAAGTTTTGCTTTTTACAAGTTTTTGCGTTTACACATTACTTTAATTTTTAGAAATCAGCACCCAGAAGTTCAATTTGAAACGCATAATTTTTTGAAAACGTTTTTCCGGATTACTGCCAGTTAATTATTTTTTAATAATTTCTCTCGTCTTAACATTTTTTCATCAAAACAGTAATCAACTTAAATATTTTTGTAATCTACAAATACTTATTTTTAATTTTTATGTGAAACGCCTAAATGTTTAACATGATTTTAATTTAGAACTTAATGCTTTTTAAATAATAAAATTTACAAAGTTTCAGTAAAAACTTCCAAGATTTAGTGTGAAGATTTTTGTAAAAATGTACTATCTACAAATGACGTCACTTAGCTAAAAAAATAGTAAAAACTTCCCTGCCATGACATCAAGTTCTACGAATTTATTCTTTTTACCTCCAGATAATCTGAAAGATCTAATTACGGCCTCTTTACTGTCAATTTTTAATATGAACTATGGAGACTATGGGATAGCAGGCTATCGAGAGCACATGGAAAATTTCTATTGAAAGTTTTGCTATTATACCCGTGGGTCGCTAGTAAACAAAAAATATTTGTATGACATTTCGACTGTATAAAGAAATATGTGATTATATTTTAATTCGGGTCACGTCCAAACTTCATCTCTTAGATTTTTATTTTTTTCGTGTTCATTCAAAATAACGGATATACATTTTCTTATTTTTTCTTTTAACCTTCGGTTGTCCCATTATTTGATATTTTAGTTTTGACAATTTTTCAAATCTGATTATTGGCTTCCATGTAAAGTGTTATATTTTCGGTTCTAAGTACGGTATCAACAGAGGTCATGCCATTTTAGAAAGGTATTAGTTCAGCCTAAATTAGTATGTAATTTAATTTAAAAAAGTTCCGTTAACTTAATCTAGGTTTATATTCTGGACGTTAGATGGCACTGCCCCGAAAAATCTTAATATACTCAAAACAGCATTTAACAGTAAAAATAACAGCCTTTCAGAAAAATGTAAAACTCAATTTGTTCGTGTCCTAGTTGTAGAAAAATAATTATATGTCTACAATTCGACTATCAGAGGGCTGCAGATCTAAAATTTATGGATTTTTTCAGTTTTTAGCTCCAATAAACCAATGAGTCACATGAATACAATATGTACAGAACACCATTTACATTCCTTTTCTTCCAAATCACGCCCATTTTAATTCTTGCCCCGCTAGTGCAAAATAATAGATCATTATTTAATTTGGTGATCAGATATCTCTTTTAAGAACTAAAATGACGTCATGTATGTACATGTTTTATTGCCGGTTCCTATACTTTTTGCTATATTATCCATGATTCAAAAATTTTGTTACCTAAATAATAAATATTAAAAAACAGCGTAGAACTAACCAGACCTACGGAAAAGTTCCTAGAATTTGATCAAAGTGTCAGGATACGGCAACTTTCCCGCATCAAGAAAAAAGAGATCGGGAATTTCTTCAGACCTTAGTTGAGGAATTCTACAGAAGTATGGATATCAGCCGACAGCTTCCTGGAACAAAAGATGGCGTAAGTATTCGTGATGCTAATAGAGAGCGGATTCAAAAGTAGAAACTACTTGTTCTGTATAGTTTATCTGAGGTATATCAGCATTTTTTGGAAAAAAAACAACTCAAAAGATTGAATTCTTCTTGGAAAGGCCAGAACACATAATGAATGTGTGTATATAATTCATCAAAACAACAATTTGTTAAGTCTAGTTATTACAAAAATTTTACTTTGTGATCCTGTTAAAAAGTATCCTGTGAAAATTTGACGTGGGACTGCTGTGAAGAAAAATGTGAAAACTGCAATATACTTGTCGATAGTTTCCTAAAATAACTTAAATCCGCTGCAGAAGCTGAGGAGGTGGATGATGTAACATACAGCTATTCGAAGCCTGATTATAATTGATGAAATTTTCGAAATTTTGTCAAAATCAATGTTTAGTTTAGCAGTACTCCGTAAGCACGATTATATCACTAAAGAACAATCGCGTTAACTAAAACATGTAAAAAATAATCTGCAAGTTGGAAAATATGTTGTAATTTTGGATTTTTCGGAGAATTATAAATAACACGAAATGAAATACAAGCAGCGTATTATTACACACAGCAAGCAACTTTATTTCCAATCGTGGCTTACTACAAATCATCAACAGGTAAAATGAGCATACTTTCCTATGCAGTAATATCGGAAGAGCAGACACATGATGTAGTAGCTGTATATGGATTTCAAACTAAATTTGTCAATTTTCTCAGAGATAATGAGTCGGAATATCCAGCTCCAAAGAAAATGTATTATATTTCGGATGGAGCTATATCGCAATTAAGAACAGGAAAAGCTTTGCCAGCATTGCCTTCCAACAACAAGATTTCAATATTGACTGTGAATTGAAGTTCTTTGCCACAAGCCACGGTAAGGGACCATCAAATGGTGTTGCAGGCACTATTGAGAGGACTGCTACAATGTATTCCTTGAGAAGTGTTGACGAGAGCCTTTTTAATACTGCAGAAGGATTTTTTAAATGGTGTAAAAATAAAAGCAACATGAAATCATTTATTCATTTCGATTATGAAAGCAAGTAGAATATGCAAAAGAATAGGAACACTAGTTAATAAATATTACAAATGAAGTTAACTAAAGTCTACAATAAAAAAAATTAAAGTAAATTAACGGAATTTAAAAGGTAGCACAACACAAAGCACGGTATCTTGCTTTGTGTTGTGCTACCTTTTAAATTATCCATTTATTTTTAACCCTAGACCCGTATTCTGGGCACTGAGTGCCCCAAGCGATTTTCAAATCGAAATACCGTAAGTTTTCTTCAAGATTTTTTGCGAATTAAATATATTTAAAGGTAAAGGAAAGTCCTCCACATTGCATCTGTATACATTTAATATATAAACTATATGGGGCACTATGTGCCCCAGCACACGATAAGTAAGAAATTATATAGCACACGGGTCTAGGGTTAATCACAGTGTGTTCATGGACAATTTTGTCAGTTTGCCGTGAGCTTCTGGTTATCGCAGGTAGGAAGGTAATATTGGTATTTTATGTTAGGCAAGAAACAATCTGGTTTCATTTAATTATCTTTGAAAATGGGCTGATCGTGGCATTGCAGTGCAGTAGAACGAAAAGTTAGAAATGATCTTAAACATAAAGGGTTTTCTTACAGCAAAATTGCTGAAGTTATTGGACGCTCTAATACAATGGTAGAACATGTAACTAATTGGGTTGCTACCACAAAAAGAGGAATTTTGCATTATTTAAAAAATGAACCGCTTGCTTCATCCAGTGCTGTAATGAAGGAGTTTAACCTGGATGTGGACACATCTACAATTCGTATAAGCTTATTTATGAAATCTAAGAGTTAGGAGTGCAAGAAAAGTCCCTTTTTTTGTCAAAGAAGAACGTTGAAAAAAGATTGAATTTCGCTAAGCAATATCTGTGCTGGCCTTAAGACAAATGCGCAATATTATTTGGTCGGATGAGACAAAAGTTAATTTATTTAACTCTGATTGTGGAATATCAGTTGTGCGACGACCTCCGAATTACTAGCTCACCTTGATAAATACACGATTAAAACAATGAAGGACGGTTGAGGAAGCATCATAGTATGGGGATGTTTACGTATTCGCGACCTCGTCTTTTTGGGTCTGCCATCTGACCATATGACCCTTTTCCAATAAGAAATCGGCATGTTTACAAATTTTTATGCGAAATCCAATCGTTTCTTTATATTTTGTTTTCGTAGCTGTGGTTTTTTCACCCTGAAATAGCTATATAACCCATTGCTGTATAAATGGTACAATTCCATTATATTTCTGTGGCTTTTATCACAATTAATATTGAAACACAATTTTTTATTTTATTTTTATAATTTACGTATTGTATTCTTTAATTTGTCGATGTATTTAAAATAATAAATAAATAACACATTAAAAAATTTTTTTTTACATTATGAAAATACACACAAAATTGTTATAGTTTTAACTTTCATTAATGTGACAATGATTTATTTAATTTCTTGGAATACCGGTTTCGGACGTTCGTCCTTCTTCAGTTCCTAATTGACTATTAACTTCTCGTATAACAAAATGTTGAGTAGTCATTGGAAAATTATTCATAGTCAAATTGAGTGAAAAACTATATTCCAAAAAGTAGTTAAATTAAAGTACACCATGACAATTTAAAGAACGGTCACTATGATAAAATGTATTTCAAAATTCAATGCTCCAGTGTGAAAATACAAAATGGAACTATTTCCTAATAATTTACGAAATTTATTTCAACAAAAGTGGATAAAACGTTGTATGCCACTCGAGAGCAAAGAGATATTATCCACTCGGGATAATGTCCCACTCGGCTATCGCCTCGTGGGACAAACTTATCCCTCATGGATAATATCTCGTTTTGCTCACTAGTACCATAAATAACTATTGTCCACGACTAACGTATAATATAGTCATTATACGTTTGTTTCTTCAATCATAATGATATCCATTATTCACTGCTAGTTTATCTAGTAGTCCTTACTTCCATTATTCACTACTACCAAATAAAAATTTTATTTTTGAAATTTTATCTAGTAGTCTTTTGCTATTTTCATTATTATTAAATTGAGACGTCAAAATGTCGACGTAAATTATTTTAGGTTTATTTAACGGATTTGATAATAAAATAAAATTTTTTTTCGGCCGTGGACAAAGTATCGTATTCTACTCGCATATAATGGCTGTTATTCACTCAGATGAATTACGACACTCGCCTATCGGCTCGTGTCGGTAAACTTCATCTTCGTGAATAACAGCTATCATTATACGCTTGTTGAATAATATACTATTAAGGCTATTAAAGCCGTAAGTGTCAGTGAACAGGACTTCCGATTACAATAAATTTGTAAAATTTAGTTATTTGAGTAGATCACTCTGAAACTTCTACCGCGACGCAATAAAAATTATTCAAACCAACTATAGAACATAAATTGCATTTTACATGATTCACGTTAACCATAAATTCGCAAAATTTAGTTGTTTAACCTGTTATTTATCAATAAAAGTTATTTAAAGCAATAACGGACTGTAAATGTCAGTGAACAAGACTTGGGATAGTGATAAATTTCTAAAATTTGGTTATCTGAAGAGAAAACTGCACAATTCGGTATAAGAATTAATTAATTACAATGTTAAATTTACTCTGAAACTTCAACCCCAAAATTCATTAACAGTTTTCTCGATATAACTTTTGTTATTTCAGGTAGCCGGATACACTTTTTATTGATCCACCCTATGTTAATCATATCCATTAATCATAGATATTTGTAGACATCGTAATTAGCAATCGTACATCTGTTTCTCTATCATAACAATCATGTGTAAATGCGCTAAATTATAATTTAAAAAATTATCTATTAATATATTCATATTTTTTTCTATCTATTGCAGTGTTCGAAACTAATAAATGAACTGTAAAACGCTGGAAAGTAATAATAATCTTTACATATAATTAAATTACTTACATTTTATACTTGTTTAATTAATAATTATGTTATTTTAAAACAATAAAAAGTGTATCAGTTTATAAATATAAAATATAGTATGAAGGTGAAAATATCGTTTAAAGTTTTAAACATTTAACTTGAGTGAAAAAAAAAAAATAAATAAAATAAAGATTTATTACATTAATCAGATTAATAATTATTTTAATTATAAAAACAAAAAATTAAGATTAATTTTTTCGAAAAGTTTTCTTGTTCGTAGTATGTTTTCTGTAATTGAATTTTGTTCTGAAATGGGGCAAATTGGGCAAGATGTAAGTTATCACTTTAAAACAAAAAATATAAATTATAAAATTATAAAGTTGATTAGAAACTATTTATTTTGAAATACTTGATACGTACTTACATAAGATAAAGAATTTGTAATTTTGTTTTGATTTGTAAAAAAAAAAAAAAAAAAAACAGACGCTAACTTTATGAAACGAGTGTAGAACAAAGTGCTATTGAAGTTTGAACAATGCAAATAAGTTTTTTATTTTATTTACAAAGCACATTAAATTACTGTTTATTCAATTAAAAAATAATAATATTAGCAATTTGTTTATTATTTAGCAGTGACATTATATTGTTTACTAATCGATGAGATACATTAAATCTGTTATTGTTTATTTGCGTCTAAAAAAATTTTTGCTATTTTATATTCAAAACATTATAGAAATATCCTAATGTTTATATGTCTTATTCTTAGTATACATACTCGTATGTATATATAGACATCAACAATATTGCGGCTTGCAAATTTTTGTCTGATTTACATTTTATTGTCGACAGTGTCTACAAAATTGGAATATTATGTAAACAAGATACACGCGAAATGTTAAGTTCAGGGTTATTCAATTCGGGCGTTGATGTATGATGTATATATATATATATATATATATATATATATATATATATATATATATATATATATATATATATATATATATATATTATATATATAGTAGAAAAAAGTGTCAAAAATGCGAAGTACGAGTATGTTTAACTGATTAAAATTAGTAAGGAACACACTCTAAATTGTTTAATAAAAAAGCTCATTATAGAACTTTAGCTTTGCACTGTTTTTGTTTTTGTCGGAATATTATCTATGGTGCGATATACACAAATATTTGTTGGTAATGTACATACGTAAAGCATCAAAATACTTATCAATTGTTGCTGAAATGATGAAAGCTAATTTAAAAGTTAGACTTTTAATGTTTCTGCGTCATAACCTCTCTGCCGTAGATATTTTACAGTTTTGATTTAGTCTGATCTACTGTATGGTCACAAAATCAAAAACTTCTCTATAAGCATCTATTGAATCATTTCAAGCCTCTTCGATGAGGCTAAGAAACCCCTGCAGAAAAATTGTTTTTACGTTACATTTTTGGTTTTAAAAGTTAATAAGCTATTCTGTTTTGCGTTTGGAGGACGAACCTTACTGACAATAAATGTAAAATTTAAAGAGTAATATACACGACTATTCTTCAGTATAGCCTTGGTTCTGTGAGCATAAGCAAAGTACACCACTCGGTGTTGCCATGCACATATTAAGATATTTTTTGTGTTGAGTTAGGCGCGTTACACATTTCAACTAAGCTAAGTGAGAAACGTCGTTTATATTAGCATAGTTTAGCCCGCTTAGCTATCTCCGTTACACATTTGGGCTGATTACATTGATATCAATAATTCAACCACGTAATTTTCCAACTGACGAACAATACAAAAATGTTTTGTAAAATTCAATATGTGTAATGTTAAATATGCGTCAATAATAAAATATGTACAGAAAACATCATTATATGTGTGAGCGATATAGCTGACGTAGCAAGGCAAAGATAACTCGAGCTAAGTTAGTTTGCATCGCTCAAGTGGGCAGCGTTCCATTAAAACTCATCATTAGTTGTACTGCTTTCACCAAAACTAAAAAAATTACAACAAATATCGTACTAGATAGACCAAAAAATCGTTTAGCTAACCCAAAAAAAAATAGTGGTTTAACAAATCTTAACCAAATTTTTAGTTTCAATACCTGGCCACAAGAGTCGAATTGACAAGAAAATAGGCGAAAAAAAATTAGACCAAAATTTGGTTAATTTTTGCTGTTGCTTTGACCAGCGTTAACCAAAAAAATACCTAACTCATTTTGGTTGAAAGCAATACACTTATTTACAACAAAGAGCTATGAACGTAGCTCACAT
The DNA here is from genome assembly GCA_958295665.1 of Tipula vernalis. NCBI lineage: Eukaryota > Metazoa > Arthropoda > Insecta > Diptera > Tipulidae > Tipula > Tipula vernalis. The sequence goes on from OY282560.1 coordinate 14,060,341, forward strand.
CGCTTAGCTTATATGTAGCTGATTTATTTACATTCAATCTTTTCGTTCTATTCGAAAAAAATAGAAACATTTGGAGAAGTGGAAATACATTTTATCAGTATATAAAATTGAGACGACCATACTAAAAATTTCATTTGCTCCTTTCAAAATGTTACTATGAGTTATAAATTTTCAGCAACATTTTCAGCAAATTTTCCATTCTTTTTCATCAAAAAAGTTGTGTGTTGCAGTAAATAGTGTTGAATAATACTTTTTGAGTATTCTTTTCCATCTTAATATAAGGAAATCATACAAAAACGCATTTTTTTAGAAAAGAGCAAAACATTAAATGTTAATCAGCTATTACCTTAGCTGAAATGTACAACCGGCCTAATACTCTTGTGTAGTGCATTTGACTAAAAAGAAATGAGACAAAACAATCAGAAATAAAGAAAAAAAAAAACTTAAAGTTTTACCAATATTGCCTTTGATCCAAAATGAGGATTGATCCAATCTCCTAAAATATGTATAAAAAAAAATTCCGCCATGTTTTACACTACATTTTTATGTTTATGTGTGAACTGTCACGAAAATGATAAAATTGGTTGATGACTCGGCGTGTAGCGTGTGCCATGTGACGAATGTCAAAATATTCGTATCTAATTGGCTATAAGCTCTAGTCACATGCCGCATGCCGCTTATGTAAATGGTTCACAAATACACATAAAAATTTCATATATGTATTTAAAAATTTAAATTTGATCAAAGCCATTATTAATAAAACATTTAATTTTTTGTTTTTTTTTTCCCCCTTAATTTCTGATTGTTTTGCCACATTTCTTTTTAGTGAAACGCACTACACAACACAATGGTATACCACAAAAAATATTTAAATATTGTGCGAGGGGGCACGGGTAATGGAGCCTACTAAAGTTATCAAGCTTTCAAATACCTATTAGTTCTAAGTCAAGATCAGATAGATGGTAGCTCAGATTAAGCTTAAAGTAAACCACCCTTCCAAATTTACAAAACGGGATATTTCTCACAAATGCTTAAGAAACCCAAGTAACAATTTGATAGGTAAATTGTCCTAGACAGGAAAAAGAAAGCTGTTACAACGTCGTGAAGTCCGAAAAATTACACAAATTAGTTGTAAATGTTAAATAGATATTCAATGAGTTTTTAAAACGTTGTGGCAATGAAAAAAAAAGCTAATTAGCTTAAGTTGGTATATAAGACATTCCAGCAGCGATTTTGTTATACGCCATAAAGCAAAACAGTCGGGAGAAAAGCAATTTTGCTGTGGTAATCAACTAAACAAGTATAACAGCTATAATACTTTATTTATTTTTTTGTGTAATTTTCAAACATATGTATTTGTATTTAATCAAAATTACTGTTAAAATAACGAAATAGGTAGAAAACAAGTTTAAAAGAAATTTTTAAGTAATTTTGGAGGTGGAAAAGGGTTTTTTCGGCTATGATTATTTACGGATACAAAAATCCAATATGCTGTGCAGTCTAGTTATGCGCTTTATGACATAAAATCCTATAAGTCTAATATAATGACGAACAAAGATTTATATCATTATTTATAATAATTGTAAATAGTCATGTGGTATCTTGCAAATGAGTCCTACCAAATGGTATGTTTGAAGATCCATCTTGCAATTGACTAGTACCAGTTGATGCGGATGGGTGTACGAAACAGTAAGATTTTGTAGTTTTTCCATTGTTTTTTTTGCGACTATCGATTACATCTTGCACCGAAGGAATATTTGATATACCTTAATTTAAAAAAAAAATCATTTAAAAATTAACCAAATACTTTAAACTTACTACGTAATGTATTTACTTTTCTGAATTCCTTTTCATCCCAGCGGCCCTCTTCGGAAGTGACTACTTCTTCTTTACTTTGCATACTCTGTACTGCCGGCTGATACGCCGAATATTTGGCGTGAAAGCCCGCCGGTTCTGAGCACCATAAATTATCGGCTTTTTGGTCTGTAACCCTTGATATTTGAGTAATTGTTTGGTGTCCGGTTGATAATGAACGACAGCATTATCTTCGTCTCCTTCAAACCAGCACGCCGGACACACAAACAACAACACAAATTCCTTCTTGCTTACAGTTTCAACAACACAGAAAACCTAATAATCATAACAATCCTATTAAATAATTCTCTTAAAATATTATATAAACTTAAAATCACTAGAAAAATGATTTCATAGCAAGCACTTACCATTATTAAAGATAAAATGTACTGTTTTAGTAATTATCGCGTTAATCTGACAATAATGTTGAATAACAAATTAGAGAAATCCAACTTGATATGCCAATTGGTTTGGAAAAGAAAAACTGCTTAACTCAAAGCAAAATTGTTTAACATACAGCAAAACTGCTTAACACTTATAACTAAAACAATGTTGTTAACCCTCTAGCAGGTATTTCCGCTTTTAGACGGAGCACAGAAAACATGAATAATAAATAGAACTTATTATTTGCTCTTGTACTCTTTGCGCAGAGTTATGTTTTCATAAGTTGTTTATAATAGTATAGGTGTATGTGCCATAACGGTTATTATTTGTGTAATTCAAACATCTCAGTTAAATATTTATGTGAACAAAATTGGGCTGACAAATATTTAATTGTCGCGTCATAATGTCCAAGTGTACAAGAAATATTATTAGTGTCTTGTTTTTCTTGTCGTAGAAGTCAGAGAGTGTGCTTGAGAAGCACCCTTGGAGTACAACGCCAAATGTTGACAGTATTTGGGAGGAGTACTTCGAGTGCAAAGAGCTCATAATGTAAAACGTAGAAAACATCGATACGTCGTGTGAGCGATGTTAGCTGACATAACGAGGCAATAGTAAAATAGTTTGCATTGCTCAAAACAGGAAAACGTATCTCGCTTGATTTAACGCAAGTGTGCTAGTAATTTTTAAAAGGCTTCGTTTGCAATTGAGAGATATGTATAAATAAAATTATCTCACATCGAATAGCTTAGCTTTGCTGAAAGGGAATTAGAATTTCAATTAGTGATGTTTTAGTATTATATAATCTTTGTTAATGTAGTAATATGTTAGTAATTTTAACCTGAGACAATTTTAGACCTAATTTTCGATTTTTTTCACATTAAAATTACCCTACCATAATTTTCCCAGTCAGCAAAAAATGCCTGCTAGCGGGTTAAAGTAAATAATATTCCATGCAAAGTCCAACAGCTAAAACGCTTAACACAAAACAATAATGTTTTATGATCAGTGATTTTATCATTCAAAAGCTAATTAGGTACTTAAAACATTTAATATATTTTGGTTACTTTTTCGTAAGTTCGTAAGACACTTTAACTGTAATAATATTTAATTTAGGGCAATTAGTTAAAATGGTTATCTATTATGCTATTTAGTTGTTACATATATTAAAGCCATCTTTTAATTTAGTTTTTCTTCTCATAAAAATGGCTGCATCATTTATCTGGTTAAAAAAGCTCGACAAAAACAACTTTATCACATTCAAACATTAAAAAAACGCCAATCTTCAGCTTTTGGTTGATTATCAGAAGCTTTTTAACAGATTTGGATTTATTTTTCAGCAAAAATAAATTTTTGGAAATAAACTGGTCGATGAAATTTGTTTCCCGTGTATTTTTACGATTAAAAATCACAAACAAAGTCATATTTTCCCTGTCAATATTTAATAAAATATTTGTGACATTTATTATTAAAGTATAGAAAAGATAATTAGAATGACATCATTAAAATTGTAGATGCAATTATAGAAATAATTTGTTTACCAATCATTTAGCAACAAATTGTTATTGTTACAATAATTTTCAAAATAATAGCTCTTTAGTTATTTCTGACTGTTTTGCTATTTTGAAACCAACTCGCTTAACTACGTGTTTGCTGTGATAACATTAATTTTTCTTATGTAACTATTTTGCGTTAAGCACAGCGAAACTGCAAATATAATTTTTTTGCTATATGGGAACCTATATTATTAAATAAATCAAACTGCTGTCTCAAAAGTAACTTACCATTTATTGCGAGTTTGCTGTTTGACGTTGCAATAACATATCGGCAAGCAAACTACGATTACCATTTTTGCTGCTATTACGTAGACAAACCAAAAAACTCACGTTTTTGGTTATTTTTTAGGAAGTTATTATAACTAAATTGCTGTGAATTTTAGATGGCACAACGTTTTGACAACTCCAAATTGTTACTTGGGAATGGCGGTGGTCTCGTGTTTAGAGAAAGAAAAAATCGTTCCTGTTGCCATTAAATATTTTCTTACCATCAATCCACCACACCTTCATACCATCGTACCATCATACCATCATACAATTATACCAATATACCATCATACCATATACCGTCATAAAATCATATCGTAAAATCGTATACCATCATATAATCATACTGTCAGGCCATGATATCATCTTACCATCCCAACATTATACCGTTATAGCATCTTAACCTAATACTATCACACCATCTTCTAGAATAAATACCATCATACTCATACGTTGAATCATATATACAATCATACCGTTATACCATAATACCATAATAGCAATCCATCATACCACTATATCATCATAACATCACACAATCATACCATCATATATACCAATACATAAAATTCCATTCCACAAAAAATGGACAAGTTCTATCCTAACTGTCCATATTCCAGAACTTGATCCAAAAATCATTTTACAAGCCGAATATCATCATAATTGGTTGATAAATGATAGTTCCATCCTACTTTGCCATATTCCAACAAGATAAATTTCATCATAATCGGTTGTGAAATAGACAAGTTTCCTCATACTTGGCCATATTCCAGAACTTCATTCAAAAATCATTTTAGAATTCCATTTCCAACGCACTTGTCAAATTTCATAATAATTGATTGACAAATAGCCAAGTTCCATCCTACTTTGCCATATTCCAGAACTTTATCCCAAAAATAATTTTAGAATCCCATTTCCATCGTGGATGTTAATCCATTAGTTCCATCTTAATTGGTCATTCATATAATTTCCTAAAGGTTCAATTTGAAATGTAAAAGGTTCAATTTGAGGTTTGAGATATTAACAGTGACCTTTCTTAAGTCTTAAACAATATTTTTGTACAGTTTGGTTCAAATCGGTCAAGACGTGTGGATTTGTTTAAATATCATACACATATGCTGTACATACATACAAACACTGACTTATACAGATTGTTCATTGAACACTAATCCAACCCCAACTCAACATTCAACTCGCAAATGGCCCTCAACTCAACCCTCAAGCACCGTAACCATCACCTCAACCCCAAACTCAATGCTCAACTCAATATTCAAACCAGCATATATAAAAAATTGGTAAATATTTCTATAACCAAACTCTTGACGTACAGGTCCCAAAATATTTTCAAATCTCCGCCTTGACCATAGAAACAGATTGGTGAGAAAAAAAATTTAAATCAGACAAGCTGTTCTCGAGATACCATGGGTACAGAGATCCAGACGGATGCACATTTTTTTCTTGTTATTTTTTTAGATTAAGGGACTTTCAAAACGTCGAGAAAAGTGGTTTTGGACCAACCAAATTGTTGGTCATTTTTGACAGAATTTCAATACTTTGGTCTTTTTAGACCGAAGTAAATCGCATTTAAAGGTATTATTTGAGGAGTGTCTGATCAAAAGTCGCTGTTTACATTTTCCAAAATGATATTACTTTCTTTTACTCTAGTAAAATAAAGTATAGTAATCATGAAAATTTTGGACCTTGAGATTTTTAGAGATTTATTTGTTTTGAGGTCCCCTGAGTCCGAAAAAGTGGGTTTCGAAATGGTGTCTGTCTGTCAGTCTGTCAGTCTGTCAGTCTGTCAGTCTGTCAGTCTGTCAGTCTGTCAGTCTGTCAGTCTGTCAGTCTGTCAGTCTGTCAGTCTGTCAGTCTGTCAGTCTGTCAGTCTGTCAGTCTGTCAGTCTGTCAGTCTGTCAGTCTGTCAGTCTGTCAGTCTGTCAGTCCGTCAGTCTGTCAGTCTGTCAGTCTGTCAGTCTGTCAGTCTGTCAGTCTGTCAGTCTGCCAGTCTGTCTGTGTCTTCTCTACAGCCCATATGGTTTAATCAATCGAACTGAAACTTCAGATTTAAGCTTTTTTGATAAATTGGGAGGTCCCAGTGAACTTTACTCCAAATCGGCTAACCGGAAGTGGCCACTCCCTCGGTTCAGAAAATTTGTTTTGCAAATATCTTAAAAAGTATAAGGTTTGCCAAAAACTACTTTATCCAAAATGTTTCCAAAAATTAAAAACAAATAAAAAAAAAAAAATTAAAAAAAAAAATTTAAAAATTTAAAAATTAAAAAAAAAATTAAGAAAAAAATAAAATTTCTCAAAATTCTCTGTTCGTAAAAGCAAGTTGTGTGTTGGCCACACCTCAATTTTAACTAGGTAATTAAGGGACCTATTCCATGTGCTAGCGAAACCTTTGTCATCATTGTTGGCAATGGCCGATATTGGCCCTTTGGGGTTGAGTGCGATTTTCAAAAAATAATTTTGCAAAACTTTTATTAAACGAACGATTCGTATGGATTAGGGTTTTCTAACTAGGTAATTAAGGGACCTATTCCATGTGCTAGCGAAACCTTTGTCATCATTGTTGGCAATGGCCGATATTGGCCCTTGGGAGTTGAGTGCGAATTTTGCAGAAATTTTACTAAACGAACGATTCGTATGGATTAGGGTTTTCTAACTAGGTCGTTAAGGGACCTATTCCATGTGCTAGCGAAACCTTTGTCATCATTGTTGGCAATGACCAAAATTGGCCCTTGGGAGTTGAGTGCGATTTCCAAAAAATAATTTTGCAGAACTTTTACTAAACGAACGATTCGTATGGATTAGGGTTTTCTAACTAGGTAATTAAGGGACCTATTCCATGTGCTAGGGAAACCTTTGTCATCATTATTGAGTGTGATTTCCAAAAAATAATTTCGTAGAACTTTTACTAAACGAACGATCCGTATGGATTAGGGTTTTCTAACTAGGTAATTAAGAGACCTATTCCATGTGCTAACGAAACCTTTGTCATCATTGTTGGCAATGGCCGATATTGGCCCTTGGGAGTTGAGTGCGAATTTTGCAGAAATTTTACTAAACGAACGATTCGTATGGATTAGGGTTTTCTAACTAGGTCGTTAAGGGACCTATTCCATGTGCTAGCGAAACCTTTGTCATCATTGTTGGCAATGGCCAAAATTGGCCCTTGGGAGTTGAGTGCGATTTCCAAAAAATAATTTTGCAGGACTTTTACTAAACGAACGATTCGTATGGATTAGGGTTTTCTAACTAGGTAATTAAGGGACCTATTCCATGTGCTAGCGAAACCTTTGTCATCATTATTGAGTGTGATTTCCAAAAAATAATTTCGTAGAACTTTTACTAAACGAACGATCCGTATGGATTAGGGTTTTCTAACTAGGTAATTTAGGGACCTATTCCATGTGCTAGCGAAACCTTTGTCATCATTGTTGGCAATGGCCGATATTGGCCCTTGGGAGTTGAGTGCGATTTCCAAAAAATAATTTTGCAGAACTTTTAATAAACGAACGATTCGTATGGATTAGGGTTTTCTAACTAGGTAATTAAGGGACCTATTCCATGTGCTAGCGAAACCTTTGTCATCATTATTGAGTGTGATTTCCAAAAAATAATTTCGTAGAACTTTTACTAAACGAACGATCCGTATGGATTAGGGTTTTCTAACTAGGTAATTAAGGGACCTATTCCATGTGCTAGCGAAACCTTTGTCATCATTGTTGGCAATGGCCGATATTGGCCCTTGGGAGTTGAGTGCGAATTTTGCAGAAATTTTACTAAACGAACGATTCGTATGGATTAGGGTTTTCTAACTAGGTAATTAAGGGACCTATTCCATGTGCTAGCGAAACCTTTGTCATCATTGTTGAGTGCGATTTCCAAAAAATAATTTCGTAGAACTTTTACTAAACGAACGATCCGTATGGATTAGAATTTTCTAACTAGTTAATTAAGGGACCTATTCCATGTGCTAGCGAAACCTTTGTCATCATTGTTGGCAATGGCCAAAATTGGCCCTTGGGAGTTGAGTGCGATTTCCAAAAAATAATTTTGCAGGACTTTTACTAAACGAACGATTCGTATGGATTAGGGTTTTCTAACTAGGTAATTAAGGGACCTATTCCATGTGCTAGCGAAACCTTTGTCATCATTATTGAGTGTGATTTCCAAAAAATAATTTCGTAGAACTTTTACTAAACGAACGATCCGTATGGATTAGGGTTTTCTAACTAGGTAATTTAGGGACCTATTCCATGTGCTAGCGAAACCTTTGTCATCATTGTTGGCAATGGCCGATATTGGCCCTTGGGAGTTGAGTGCGATTTTCAAAAAATAATTTTGCAGAACTTTTACTAAACGAACGATTCGTATGGATTAGGGTTTTCTAACTAGGTAATTAAGGGACCTATTCCATGTGCTAGCGAAACCTTTGTCATCATTATTGAGTGTGATTTCCAAAAAATAATTTCGTAGAACTTTTACTAAACGAACGATCCGTATGGATTAGGGTTTTCTAACTAGGTAATTTAGGGTCCTACTCCATGTGCTAGCGAAACCTTTGTCATCATTGTTGGCAATGGCCGATATTGGCCCTTTGGGGTTGAGTGCGATTTTCAAAAAATAATTTTGCAAAACTTTTATTAAACGAACGATTCGTATGGATTAGGGTTTTCTAACTAGGTAATTAAGGGACCTATTCCATGTGCTAGCGAAACCTTTGTCATCATTGTTGGCAATGGCCGATATTGGCCCTTGGGAGTTGAGTGCGAATTTTGCAGAAATTTTACTAAACGAACGATTCGTATGGATTAGGGTTTTCTAACTAGGTAATTAAGGGACCTATTCCATGTGCTAGCGAAACCTTTGTCATCATTGTTGAGTGCGATTTCCAAAAAATAATTTCGTAGAACTTTTACTAAACGAACGATCCGTATGGATTAGAATTTTCTAACTAGTTAATTAAGGGACCTATTCCATGTGCTAGCGAAACCTTTGTCATCATTGTTGGCAATGGCCGATATTGGCCCTTGGGAGTTGAGTGCGATTTTCAAAAAATAATTTTGCAGAACTTTTATTAAACGAACGATTCGTATGGATTAGGGTTTTTTATTTTCTTTTACTCTAGTAAAATAAAGTATAGTAATCATGAAAATTTTGGACCTTGAGATTTTTAGAGATTTATTTGTTTTGAGGGCCCTTGAGTCCGAAAAAGTGGGTTTCGAAATGGTGTCTGTCTGTTTGTCTGTCAGTCTGTCAAACTGTCAGTCTGTCAGTCTGTCTGTGTCCTCTCTACAGCCCATATGGTTTAATCAATCGAACTGAAACTTCAGATTTAAGCTTTTTTGATAAATTGGGAGGTCCCAGTGAATTTTACTCCAAATCGGCTAACTGGAAGTGGCCACTCTCTTGGTCCAGAAAATTTGTTTTGCAAATATCTTAAAAAGTATAAGGTTTACAAAAAACTACATAATACAAAATGTTTCCAAAAATTAAAAACAAATAAAAAAAAAATAAAATTTCTCAAAATTCTATATTCGTAAAAGTCGTGTGTTGGCCACACCTCAATTTTTTTTTTTTTTTATATCAGGGCAGAATTTTTTAAGTGAAATAGACCAAAAGTGGTTATTTCCAGCATGGACCAAAAATTGCCAATTTCTCTCTGAAAAATATTCCTAAAATTCTTGATTTTGGTGAAAACAAGCTATTTACTACAAAAAAGTGATCAAAAGTAAGTAGCAAAAAGTAAGATGTAAATAGCGACTTTTGATCAGACACTCCTCATTTCTGAGTAATAAATTCTCTTGGTATTAAATCTTAACAGCAAAAAGCTATGGGATGCCTTTAAAATAATATCACGCCATTAGGTTAGAGCAAGTTTAGGAGAAAGGCGCTGAACGATGTAGAAAATGAAATACTATGTGACAAGGAAGAAGCACAGAGTAAAGAATTATATCGGCCAATTCTCACGTTACTCACATAATATTTTGATAAGAACAAACGGCATTATTTTTCAAATTGAACATTGTGAATGCTCTCTGAACAATATTCTTAACGATTTTTAACAGTATACTAGAGATGTATAACTGGATCTACTTGTTAAAGGTCGAAGATGAAAAAGGGCGAATGCAACTTTGATTACTGATCAACATGTGTCAGTTCTAAATAATCTACCATTTTTTGTGAGTCTGTGATTTGGCTTCATGAGAATCGAAGATTTATATTGTCATAACCAATTGTGTTATTGGGGTATTGTGTCTCCAAATTAAAGAAAAGCCGTGATATCTTTTAAGGACAGTGCGCCTGTTCGAACAGAAAATGTTTGTAAAATATAAAAGATTGGTTTGGTGATCTACAACGGACGATTTGTGGGAAAATTACCGTCTGAGGAGTCGGAAATCTTTGACTTTTTCTGTTTCCTTTTACCATCGTCTTCCGTAATTTTTATTCATTTTCGGATATTTTTTGCAAGTCATTCTGACTTAAGTTCCTAATTCTGTTTCTAGGTTCTTCTGGCGTAAATTCAGGTAGCCTGTGTTGTTTTCACGATATGAGTTTTGAATGAAAATCAGCGGAGGGTAGTTTTTTTTGCCAAATAAATGACATGTTCGTCTAAATCGCACTTGCTATAATCTTTATACAACACATTAATATTATTTCAATATCAACAAGTAAATTAAATTTTATTACGAATTAAAATTCATGGTCTTAATGTGCTATCATATTAGGGGTTAAAACACTACTCACTCGTATTTGGTTTATATTTAAATCGTATATGTTTATAATGTACTAGTGTAGTAATTGAACATCACAGTTCAAAGTGGATATTAATTTATCTTTCGTTCTATTGTTGGGAATATAGTCGGCAGGTGTCTTGCACTCAAATTCCACGCAAATAATGACCATAATTTCAGAGTAGGTGACGATTATATCTATGTACTTCATACAATGTAACTAACTAATTTGAATGGGTAATCATTTTTTTTATTGTACAATACACAATTTTATTTTACTCATACATACAATTATATATTAGTAGAAGACACTTGATGTGAAAAAGAAAATTATTTAATTAAAACATAAAAAATAAAATAATTTATTTGTCAACAATAACATTTGTTGTTTTTTAAATAGTACGATTAATTTATTTATAATTAACAGTCAACCAAAAAATGTCATAACACACAAAATGGGAATATAAATGATGAAATATTCAATCTTTGTTACATATAGATTGGGTGTATGAACAATTTGGTGACAGACTGTCTCGATACATATCGTATCTCGAAGTGCATTTAAATTTATTTTATAGAAATATACACAGCCAACACTGTGTACCTTATATACAAACAGCCGATATCATACCATAATATTCTGAATATTTTATAAAATTTTTATTTGTTGTTTGAATTTTTATTTATAATATTTGGCATGAGAACACTTCTCGAGTGTAAATAGAAGAAGCATTTTCTTGTTTTGTTATTTTTATTAGAAAATTTATATTTTTAAAATAACTCTATAAGGTCGAACATTATAATAAAAAATAAAAATAAAAAATAGGAAATATGTTTAGTGGAAAGAGCGCGAATATTATCAATTTTAATTATTTAACCTTGACAAATTCAAATTCGCTCTTCACACATATCGCGCGAGCGAGAAAATATACAGACAATAATTGTTTTTTTTTTATTATTATACGTTATAAATAAATTAAATTGTGCTTGTAATTGTTATTTGCTTCATCAATCTTATTTGTTGATCACATCTTATTTTCGTTTGAATTTGAATAATAAAATATGTATAGCGCCACTATATACTTATATGTAGATTTGATGTTGATAAATAAAAAAAGTTTATTAATACACATCGCACACAGACATAAGTATGCAAATACCGATACGTAATTAAGTACGTGAAAAGTGACTTAATTATAGGCCTAATAAATTGAATTGCCGGAAATGAGTGATCTTAAAAAATTAATAAAATCACTCGCACACTACTTAGCGTTTATACCTACTCTTAATGCAATATCAAATAAAGTGTCGTCATATAACTTTCAGTGAAAAGAGATTCAATAAAATAAAATTAAAATGTACCAATATTTTATTGAGAAAAAGAAAAACAGGTCAGAAAGTTGAAATTAAACCGTGGATTCTTGGCTTGGAAAAAAAACTTTCTATTAGATGATTTACTTTCAACCTTTTCGTTCTATTCCAAAGGAACTACATACTCAAAATTTAATTTTTTCGTTTTCAATATATTTGGGATACAACATGATGCAACTTTTATGAAAAATGAAAAACGGTTTCACCAAAAATAAGTTGTGTAGCTGTAAATAGTATTGAAAAACACTGTTTATGTTTTTTTTACAAAATCCAACTTTTGTCTTTTGGAAGAGAGCAAAAGATTAAATGAAAATTAGCTAACTCATAACTCATTTACATTTAATCTTTTGCTCTATTCCAAAAGACAAAAGATGTACCAGAAAAAAGGTGAGCTGTTAGACTAGCTGACGCAGGTACTCTAAATATTTTCGGAATAAAAAGTAGCTTAGATCACTCTTTGGAAAGTCCTTCATTTGCCTGTGAATCCGTTCTGTCATAATCGGTTCAGTCGTTTCACAGATTAATTAGCTCGAACAAACACACAGACAGAGAGACAAAAATTTAAAAAACGTGTTACATTGACGGGTTATAACGACTGTCATGTAGATGTTATCATGACAGACTCGGACAAAGGCTCCATGGAATACAAAAAGTACTTGCCACCATCCGGATCATTAATATTGAAATTTATAATATTAAAGATTTCGTTTGTATTGTTTATACTCGTAGAACTGTGTTGATTCACCTCAATAAAATTCTATAAACAACATTTCTGTTTTTTCCTTCTCTGGCAAGGACATAAAGATTTCGTGGGTTGGATACCCGTGCCACTAACTATAATAGCTCTAATAATATTCACGTTCGATGTTGAAAGGCCGAATGTCGGTAGGCCGAATGTCGAAAGGCCGAACGCCGAAAGGCCGAACGCCGAAAGGCCGAATAGGTTGGGAAGCCGAATGCCGAAAGGCCGAATGTCATATGGGCGATTGTGTCGAAAGGCCGAATGTGTAATGGGCGATTGGGTCGAAAGGCCAAAAGTGTTGAAAGGCCGAATGTCTAAAGGCCGAATGTTAATTGAGAATATTACTTGATTGAAAACAATAAAACCATTGAATTTATTTCTTAATGTAAAATGATTTAAATAAATTGAAAATAGGTGCTAATAAAACCTGTGTAGGTAGCATATGTGATCAAATTTTGTCGGAAAAAAAATTTATTTATTTTTCTTTTTTTATTATAATTAATTAATTTTTAATTATATGACAAAAAAACGTAAGAAGATTTTAATATTTAAGGCGAATTACTACTAAACATTTTTAAACAAAAATTTTAATAAAAATATAAAATTTGGTTTTCATAAAAATATAAATTTTGAAAATTTTCATTCATAAAAGATGAACAATTAAAATCAATTTCGACACAAACGGTCTTTCGATATTCGGCATTTCGACACAATCGGCCTTTCGACATTCGACCTTTCGACCTTAAGCCAATAGATTACATTGCTGCAACATCCGTCAACGATCGCTATTTTTACTTACATTACAACTTGGTGTTTCTTCATGAGCTAAGTTCAACGGCAGCTGAGCACTGAATGACAGAGGAGGCCACAACAACTCCTTTATCTTACCGAATTTAGGCTACCAGCAGATTTAAAAGAAAGGTCTTGCCAGTCCCTCCCGGAGCATCTAAAAAAAATAAACCACTTTCACTACTCTCAATCTGCTGCATAACATTGTTAAAAACTGCACTTTGTTCTAGATTCAAATTCGGAACGTATTCAGTGAGTTTTTGTTGTAATAAAATAGTATCATAACTCTAGCTATAGCTTCTCCAGTTCTAATTGGTCTACTCAATCCAAACTCTAATAAATATTTTCCAGTTTTCATTATTACTTGTTCCTCCACCTTTATGAGAGCTTCTTTGTAGCAAATATCATTTTTCTATTTTTCCCACATTTGCTGGGGATTTCAAAGGCATCAAGGTCGCTATTAATATGGCAAAAATCTCTCACCTTACCCGCTGATCTGCACTCTACGGCCTCCTCCGAAACACTCCATGTTGCTGACAAGCACCGTATAGACGCTACCTAAAGCATCTCCGGATTTAATACCAAGCCAATTCTGAATAGGGATTCCTTGAACCCAATGTTTCCACACTTTCCTTGACGTATTCCAGGTATAATATCTCGGCACCTCAACGCATAGAAGAGTTTTTCCAAAATCGTCTCGTGCGAAAAAGTCTAAAAATTTAGTAAGTGTGGTGTTTGGCGGGCTTAATATTTGGTCACGGAAATTATTTTCATTAAACTACACTATTTCATCATTCGCCAAGTGAACATCGAGGTGTGTTCCGGTGGGATGTGTATCTTGTAACGGAAAACCTAAAAGCCGCCACAAGGTTTCATTGCTGCTGACATAACGGCCGAACTGGTACGTATGTGTAGTTGATCTATGGGATTTGTTGCAACACAACATATTATAATTATTGTTGAAGTCATCCATCGTATCGCAGAAGAACTCTTCCTGATAATAATGAATTCAGATCTGCAAAACACAAACAAACGTCAATCAAATTAATCACAACAACACAATTTTTAAATACTTAGCCTTGAACTTGAATTTGTTGTCACCTAAAATACAGTAAAATTTATCATTTTTATTAACTTTTAATTTCTAATCATAAAATATTTAATACTTATCTTGTTAACTTTTTAGTAATTATACTTATTCATTTCATTATTCATTTTAAATCTTGTAACCTGAAATACATAATTAATCCATTAATTTATATAAAATTTAATTATAAAAAATTCTTACCATATTATTGTATTTGTAAACAAATGTCATTTGACAATTCTGTAATTGATTAACATTTATGAAGATAGTAGTAATTTGCGGAGCTCAATTAGAATAATTAGTACGTTTCATGTTTATGGATTAAAAGCTTATTAATGAGCTTTAACCCTCTATTGGGAATTAAATGAATTAAAAACTATTGTAAACTACTTCTTAAAGCTAAAATAAAATAATCACTCTCTTTATCATCAACCGTGGAAGCGATAACATCAATTTTATTACACGTAATTTATCTTATAATAAATAAAATTTGTCAGCCATTTGGTGATTGATTTTTTACTCCAAGTCATTGGATAATTTAACTGCTGCATTTTCTACCATTGCGATCGACTTCAATCTTCTCAAATTGGTTATCGAGGTAAGAATTGCCGTTCGTTTATGAATTGTGGCACGGTATTAATCCACAAGGTGATTTGCGAGTTTAACAGGATTAGTGGCGTCCGTGTTTCTTAAGTTAAAAATTTCTTGTTCACTACCTTTTTTAATATATTTACAGATATATTTTATAGCACGCACTGAACTGCAAGCCTCTACTTTTATGGGGAATAAAGACCCATAATGCTGTTTAGTGTCTTGTCATTGATTGGATTAGGTATTTCTGCGCTGATGATGTTATCAATTTGATTGGGTTATAACTGACATAAGTTTTTTTTTACTTTTAACCTAAAAACTCTTACAACTATATCTTGTCGATCAATAACGGTTTGTGCAATTTTGAGTATTATTATACGGATAAAATGTATCTGCCTCGTGTTCCTATTCTTTTCGAATAGAAGGAAAAGATTGAATGTAAATCAGCTATTAAGCGTGAGAGAAGTTATTCCGAAAAAGACTTTTTTCAAAATATGTGTCTGAACTAAAAAGTTACAAATTTTAGTTTCATCTAGAACAAATCTTCAAAACATTAAGCAAAACTGTTTTACAAAAAAGAAAAACGGTTATGATTTGACCACAATTTTTGTAAACTACCTGTTTATTGAGTTTCGTTGAAAAAAAATAATAGTTTTTAGTGTGGAAACAAAAGTATAAACAATTTTTGTCTCGCAAATTGTTCCTGGATTTAAAATTTTCTTAGATTTTAGCCGAGACCCATCTCTGAGATTAAAGTAATCGTAAAAAATTGTTTTGATTGCAGCGCTTAAAATATTGTGATGTTAGTTAATAATTTCAATTATTGTTTTGTTTGCTATTTAGTTAATGTTAGTAGATTTAATCAACAAATTGATTTTGTACCTTTGGAACATCAAATTCTTCTTCAGTACAATACCCTATACCTGCAAACAAATTATTTGAATTGTACTGCTGCGACGAAGGTTAAACGATCCAAAATTAACCGATTTTTACCATTTCTAAAACTTATACTGAATTTTGTGGCAAAAATAATTTCACAAGAAAATTGGAATCGACGAGCAAATTTTCAGCCTATTGCACTTCAATTTGACAGCAAGTTGCAGTTATTGTAATCCATCCCAATTTCAATTTTGTCCTGCTAGAGGATCTCTGTTCGCGAAACTCGTATTGCTTACATAACTGGCCACTAGGCGTCTTGATTTTCGGATTCAATAGTTTTATATTTATTTTATTTTTGTAAATAAGGTTTAATGTGCAATTGGTATTATCTTATTAGGGATTATTGAAGATCATTCGTATTTCTCGAATTTTGACGTTGAGTTGCATCATACGCTACCGATTTTCAAACGTATTCGAGATTTGTTTTTTTTGGGGTAGAGGCAAATCCGAAAAATTGTTAGCATTGTGTTTTTCTGGAAAACAAATAAAAATTGGAATTAAAATTTGCTTGGTAAAATTGTTCGAGTAATTATATTGTTCGACTTGAGAATTGCGATTTGCCAGATTATCGAGTATTTCCCCCAAAAAGTGTTACATATGAGTACATAGATATTATGCGAGTTGAATTTGGATTGAGCGTTGAGTTAGGTGAGAACTTCCAATTTTTTTTTTGCTTTTGATTTGATTTGCGATTAGCACTGACATTTTCCAAGACATTTCTAGGATTCTAGTTCTTTCGAGATTTCCACGATGATTCCGTGATGCTAGAGAATTTATGATTTCGTCGATATTTTTTTAAGAGATCTTTAGAATTATTTAAGATTTTCCATATTACTCAGGTTTAGCTTGGATTTGAATTAAGCATATCGCATAATGTTTCATGACCTTACAGAGATAAGATAATCCAAATTCGAAATTGTGAAAATTTTGGATTAATCTGGATTTCCGGAATTTAGTAGTATTGTCATTGAAAATATTCGATAGATTTCGTTTTTTTAAATATTATTCTAGGGGACTTCTAAGCTTATTCGTACGTCTTACAGATATATTTTTCGACATTTTTTTAACTTTCCATGACCACAATATGGCTACGGACCGTTTTAGTGTCTATGTCTGGTCCTTTGGACCACCACCTACACCTAATCCTATGAACACAATACAACGAAATAGGGTAAAGTGAAATTTTGAAGCTATACTCTATATTGTTTGCTCATCCATCTTGATGTATTGAATCTAAAATTTTGATTTGTTCAGCAAGTACCAATTTGATTGATCCTAGATTTCACAAAAAACAAAATAAATCAAAAAATTAATTGTCTGTTATTGTTGGAAACAAAATTTGTAAAAACCTTGGTTTTTGATCACTTCATTCTTTTAAACCTCGATGATTGGCAAAAAAAAACACAAAACAAAAGAGAGCTTATATACCTTAAAATTCTAAAAAAACAGACAGATACAAAAGGAAGGTACAAACAACAGTATTTCCTCTAGTGTAATATTTTCGCTTGTATGCACCGCTCAAATTAGGGAAGTACTAAAAAATCACATTTTTGCTTTCCGTATTTATTTTGTAAGATAAATCTGAATTTGAATGGATTGCATTCATGGGCCAGGGGCCCTCTGAGGCGCCTCTGTATTTTATGCAAAATGCCCTAAACGCACAATGCGCTATGCCGTTTTTAATCGTGATTTTCGCTTACAATCTGAACGTCAAAAAAGCTAATCCAAATTTGGTTACTAATGTACGAATTCTAATAGCAAAATAATTATCGAAATTCAAATGTCATTTTAACATGCAACCTGTCAAAAAATACCGTCCCACAGCTTAAAAGAAAAACACAGAAACAACGTACCAATTTTCAGTTTTATAAATCACTGAGTCAAGCATTAAGGCGCGCGCGGTGTGTATTTTTAAATATTTTATTTTGTGCTCTGCCTTTAGTGTAGAGAACCTTGAAAATCTGAATAAATACGATAAAAAAAAAAATAGTAAGTAGAAAACATAAACACCAATGGACTTTAATTTTAATTTAAATTTTTGACTACACACTACACATTTAGAATTAACATTAAGTAAAATTTTTCAAAGTTGTGCAAATATTCGATAAGATTTTTGGTTAGCGTTAGAGACCCAAAAAAAAAAAAACGAACAAACAAAATTCGAGTAAATAATAATACATAATGTTGTTTATGATGATTATGCTCTGACAAATTCTGAGTGTTGTTGACAACTTTGGTTTAGTACACTAGACTACTTGACTTGTTTATGCGTGTAATTAGGTCTTAATCTAATCAATTTTATTTGTTTAATAATAAACCCCGATTTTGTAGAAGAAAAAAAAAAGCGACAAAAATAATCTACTGTACTTTAGTTGTGTACTAAAAATGTACAAAAAAAAAAAAAAAATAATAAAATTAAATTTTCCTTGACATCATGGAAATAAACTAATTATGTTCTAATAGTAAACATGTTGGGATAGGTCATTTAATACCGGTATACAAAACAACGGAATTTCGCGATACTAAGGTGACATACATATTTAACAACATATTATCGATTAGCTTCGTTAGCGATACTCGTTTATCGACAAACAATTTGGTATTTATAAATTTTTCGCTCTTATTAGTTATTCTAATATGAACTTTAGTATTCTAATTGAACCCAATAGTCTACTACCGGTATAAGTTGGCCTTTGTCTCTTTAGATAAAAATTACAGTTATAAAATAAATCATCAAGGTCATCTGAGAATTAACGTATTTCGTTCGAAATAAATTGGCATGGCTGGAAGATAACCATCACATTGAAATTTAACATGCTAATTGGTATTGGCTCAAATGGCAAATTCCACAAAAATGTTATTTCAAAAAGTGTTTAAGAACAAATGTGTACCCCAACTTACGGTTTAGAAAGGGTTCTTAGACTTCTATGCTTCTCAAAGGATAGAAGAAAACACTGGTTCAAAAATAGGGGAATAAAGGGTAGAAAGAACCCTATAGAATATTCTTTAAAAAGCAATAGAAACACTCTTAACAATGCGTCAATTAGGGAAGCTGAGCTATTATTTTAAAAATTGCTTACACAATTTTATGAAGGAATATTTCGCTAAGGTGAATGGAATTTCTTTAAATTCGAAATGGGTGTATGATCATCATCATTTCATTTGTTACAAAATTTGTCTATAGCACCAATAGCAATAGCATTAGTGAAATTGGATTCTTATTCTGGTGGTACTTTAGAGTTTTACAAAAAAGATTTTTATACACAAATTGATTTGGGCTCTTTGAAACTTGAATTTGTAATTTTTTTTCAAATGATGAAATTTCAAAATTTAGCTTTACATTTATCATACATGAAGATAAAAAGAGACATCTATTTTCTAATAGATAGCTAAACTACCAAAAAGTGATATTCAGCGATGAAATTTTCATTGCAGTCAAGTGTGTAATTCTGTTTTTGAAAAATTCTGCTATGAAAAATTCCGTTTTGCAAAATTCTGTTTTATAAAAATTCTATATTTTAAAACATAATTATAAAATATTTATTGTTTGGTGCTGAGTCCATTGTTATTAAATATTTTGTATAATGGTGGGCTTAGACTTCGCATATCTGAGGAAGCAAAAGCTGGGGGCGTTGCAGTTAAGTTGGTGGCCAAATTTGAGGCCGAAACAAAAAATATCTGTAACAAGGCCATAGACTTTATCCAGCAGTGGTTATATCTAAGATATGACTGTTGTTAGCCGAACATTAGATGGAAGTGGTATTAATCCCGAGCAGAAAAAGATGGGAAACCATTGCCATCCAGGTGGATAATTCTAAGATCAGGTTTAAGAGAAATGTGGATGCAGCATACCGATGGTGCATGATAAGATTGATCCATATATTTTGCTCGGTATCAGATGATGCAGCATTATATAGTAGCGCGAATGTGACCAATTGATCTGTTGGAACAGACACGACTTAAGCTCAATAATTTCTTGCAGAATTATGAGAAACAGAATTATATAAAACAGAATTTCGTACCCAACCCGAAAATAAGAAATTGCGTATGGTTAGATAAAGTTGTATACCTGGTCTGTCTGATATTCAACTATCTTTTACCGAGTATAACATTTATACTGCATTTTATATTAAATGTTGTGAAAAATATCACGGCAGAATATAATTAACAACCAAATATTCAGCCTAATGCGCTTTAATATCACAGCTAAATAGTGTTTTGGTTATTGTAATCTATAGAAATGTCAATTTCACTTGCTAGGGTCATTGGTTGTTACGAGTTCCGAGACCTAAAATTTAGCCGCAGGCTAATTTTATGATTCGATATTATTTAAGTTAAGCTTGGATTGAATCAAGCGTTGAAATTAACTTTGAGTAAGCTGAGGTTGAGGGACTTGATTCACAACAAAAGTAGTATAAAGCGAAGCATTTTGTCAACATAACCTACAAATGACATTTTTAGCACGACTGTTTTATATTTACCGAAGAATCTAGCTCTAATGCTCAACGCCACCATCAGTATGAAAGGGTCTCAGCTAAAGGCGTTTGGTATGAAAAGTACTTTAATTTCTAACCAATTAGCCGTGTTTGTCTAATGAAAAGAAGGTAAAACCTCGGATTTCGAAATACAGATTTTGATGAAACCTTTGATGAAGCCATAAAACTCGGTATCCAGGTTGTTTTTGTTTTGGTCGCTAATTACACATTAATGATCCATATTTTTTAATTCAAGGTGGCGGACCCAATAGGATCCCTGTAACCTTCAGTAAAAAATTGTTTCATAACTATTCAAAAAATGTACAAGACCTTAAAGGAAAGCACTTTTGTGGGCCGCTGGTTATAAATCTAAGGACAAAAATAGTAAATTCAAAATGGCGGGCCCAATAAGCATTTTGACTAAAAATTCGCAATCAGCTACCTCAAGTTTAGAGGAAAAATTCAATTTAGGTTAGGAAATATGGCCGCTGTGAAATGCAAGAATCTGGGTAAGAATTTCAAAAATTTGCATCAAACTTTGTAAACCAGGATTTTTTGAGACCCTATGCAAAAGGGTTTTTGGCTGACTGCGAATTTAAGGTCAAAATGCTTATTTCAAAAAATTGTAACTATACAGCTATTTTTGATTTTAAAGCGGCCATATTGGATCCGCCATTTTGATTTTTTTTTTATCTAAGATCGTCATCAGCGGACCCCATAAATACTTTTCTATAAGGTTTTGTAAATTTTTGAACAATTATAAAACAGCTTTTAATTACAGGTTACGCGGCCAATTGAATTGGCCATACTAATTATAAAATTTAGACCATAAAGGTATATACAGAACAAGAGCGACAACTACAAGCGACGACTTCAAAATACATTTGTCGACCGGCGACGTTGCAATAGTAAATACAACAAGAGAGTCAGCGACAGACGGCAAAATTAAATAACATAATAAACAACATAACCTTAAATATTGTCTCACTAGCTCAATTATATTTTTTTCAAGCGATAATATGTTTAATGAATTAAATAATAATAATAATTTAAATTAAATTTAGGTAATAAATTTACGTTGTTTGTTGTTAAAGGAGCGAAAACTTAGGATTTGAAAAATTGACAACCAAAAATAAGCAACTCAACAAAAAAAGTTCGGCGATATTGTCGTCGTCGCCAGCGACATGGTTCTGTTAGCACCTTATGCTTTCTGTATATTTTAAATTGACAGGCGTTGTCGCTCTTGTTCTGTTTATACCTTAAGTCCGTAATTAGAACCAAAAAAAAACCTGAGTATTGAGTTTCAAAACATTGTTTTAAATCAAATTTAAAAGCGACCACAAAAGGTTTTATCAAAATTAACTTAGAGCTTAGGAGTCTGAGATAAAACGGTATATGATCTCAATATGGCAACTTATGATTGTAAGAGGCTGGTGTCTTGGTTATTCCTTAAAAGTTTTCTAATTCTTCGCAATTTTAGAACGGCACCAGCAATAATGCAGACAGTTTTTCCTATTAATGTCCCACTGAACTTCCTGTGTTAGCCACTGAATGGATTTATTCCTCATAAGCTGAACACGTTTTAAGGGAGCAAATTTATCAAGTACTTATTGCCATTTCTTTTTTTCTAGTGGTGACGGCAATAGATATTTGCATGTAGAATATTAACTTTGACAAATTGTTTGTTGACGCAAGATCTATTAAAGATGCGTTTTCACCTTGAAAATTAGTAACTTCAGTCACAGTAGAGAATAGTTCCTTAAATTTCTTAACATAGATTCTTATTAAAATCACCCAATATGAGAACATTTTCAAAGCCTTTCCTTGCTAAATTAATTAATTTTATACGAGCTGATGGAACATAGATAACACCCACAAGAATTTTACAACCGCCAGAGTTTATTTGCTTTAAAAACAACACATCAAATTTTGCTTCCTTTCAGACGATCTTTACGAATCACCTCATAACCAGGTAGTGATATAAAGTTATCAGAATGTTTTTCTGGGTACAACCATGTTTCCGAAATACCAATGACAGGGAATGGACCACCTCTATTAATAAGCCTATGTTCATCTAAATGAGTTGAAAGGCTTCCCGGATTAAGATACGCAAAATTCAGGCCTTCACTATAGGTTTTATATGACAATTTAAGCACAATATTACAGATGCTCAGAGGGCGAACACCATCCCTACTCACAGGCAAAGAATACCCGTAACTAAATAAATATAAAATATTTGCAAAATAGGAAAATTACATAAGAAGAAAAAAGACGAAACAAAACAATTTACTATCTATAATAGAAGTCAAACATATCCACACGATAACTTGAGCTGCGCTTGTGCTTGTTAGAAGAGTCATTACATGTCACATCCGTTAGGCATGAATTTCCTTTAAAAAATGAGTCATTCTTCTTATGGTTGCGTTGCGTTTGTCCGAAAAGGAACAGTTTGTGTTCATCAGTTCGAAACTGGATTAAGTTCTCTTACAATTTTCGGAACATATTCAAATCATATACATAAAGTAAAAATGATTTAAATCAATCATTTTAATCGTTTGAAAAATGTTCTAATTGTTTAAACATCTGTTCTTGCTTTTGCTTAAAATTACTTTGAACATTGTGTTGCTAATTCGCCAGCCTTTCAATTATATTGCACCAAATGGTATCTCGAGCTGGTTATCTATTTAATTACAACAAAATTGGGCAGCAAACACATAAACGTTTTGCAGTTTTTACTTGCTTTAGGAACCACTAAACGCAAAACTCTTGCATAAGCAATAATATCTGTGTTAGTGACATTCTCATGTTAAGTGTTACTTTGTGTTTTCTTCAAATCGATTTTGGAAGTTTCTCCCCGTTTGTCCAATATTGAATGCCGTCCATAGTCACTATATTTTAGTTGGTATTTTTTCCATTCGAGTTTCACAAAAAATAGCTGAAAAGATATACCCATGCTTTAAGTTACTTTTGTGCCTGGCTTGGCACAAAAAAAAAACAATCGTTTTCGAGAATTATACTTTTAGACCGTTTTATAGAATTTTGAAATTTTTGCATAACATGTAGCGAATAATAATAATAAATAATAAAAATTGTTTATAGCTTTTAGTTTGTTGCGAATGGCTACTAAAATAATATTTTAATTATATTGTGCCTGTAAAAGTCTAGACCAAACCATAATAATAATAATAATAATGTCTCGGTATGTAAAAATTAATGATATAATAATTGAAGAAGCCCAAATTTGTTTATTGGGAGAGGCGACACTCTTACTCTTGGTTATGCATCTAAAAACAGGTTAATAAAAATTAATTTTAAATAAAAGTCAATTATACACATTATGTACATATGTATGTATGTACATACTTAAGTAATTGTAAAATATAAAATTCTGTACAGCATTAAT
This sequence comes from Tipula vernalis, assembly GCA_958295665.1. Taxonomy (NCBI): domain Eukaryota; kingdom Metazoa; phylum Arthropoda; class Insecta; order Diptera; family Tipulidae; genus Tipula; species Tipula vernalis. Next base: position 14,084,539 of record OY282560.1, read on the forward strand.
TTTTTGGTATTTGCTATTTTTTGTATTTTTTTAATTATTTAGCAGAGTGGAAAAGCGCGCGAAAGGTCAATAACTTTGTTATGATATAACATTTGTTTACGATTTTTCGATTTTTTTTTTTTTTTTTCTAATTATGTATACATAAATAATATGTAAGTAGTGTTTGTTGTTTGTATAAATGTTTATCTTCGCGTCTTGTTATCTGCTTTTTTTATTTTTTTATTTTTTTTTGAAAGAAAATGTAAATAGATTATTATTAGTATACATATATATTAGGTATAAAATATACATTTTTATCAAACGAATTTTGCTTTATAGTACATACACTGTACATAATATGCTTTAATTAAATGTAAAGATCATCAAATATCTAACAAGGGAACCTTTTGAACTGTCAAATTCAAAAAATTATAAAAAACTATTCTAAATTGTAGTACTCTGTGAGGCATTAACGAAACCATTTTTTTTATCGGCAACCAAGCCCTTTTTACGGGTTAAAAACACCCCTTAATTAAACATAGATGCAAATCCAATAATCTAATTTACTATGGATTACTTACACTTTTTATGAGAAATAATTACCAATTTGTTTTACCAAAAAAAAAACGTTTTTTGAGGTTAAATGAAGGGGTGGTTTTAACCACCCTAAAAAAGGGGTTGGTTGTTTATAAAAAAAATGGTTTCCTTAATGCTCACAGAGTACTAGAACATAGTTTCTATAATTTTTTTTGAATTTGACAGTTCAAAAGGTTCCCTTGTAAGTGCATTACAAATTTTGTATTTAGTTTGTCACATCTGAAAATAATCAAAATGTTTTAGCTAAAATTGTGTGTGCGGAGGTGGACCAAATGTTGTTTTAAATTATTTTAATTTTATTTGACTCTGATCTGATATTATATTTAGACCTGACATTTATACATTGTGGTTTAGTAATTTTTGTTATTTTTTCTAATGTGCCTATTCTTTTCTGTATGAAATGAGTATGCATTTACATATATCGTGACACATCTATTTATTTTTATTTATACGTTTCGTTAATTTTATTTTTATTTTTGGTTGAAGAAAATTTATTTTTATTAAGAAAATTAACTAGACTGCCTGTCTTTTAGTCGGTATTTAGTAAACCATACGATTGAATGGATTGTTTTTAGTAAAATCGAGTTAAATTTCATTCAGGCTTATTATGTTTACTTTAGACGGCATAGATAGTCATTATGGGTTGATAGTTTTTAGAATTTTTAGAAATTGTTGACGCCTGCTGTACTATATTTGAATAAGAGTTGTTTTAGTATGTATGTTACGTAAACTGATTGATAAAAAATAATTTTAAGTCCTAACCAATTACTCATAAGGTGTCAAATATAAAAAAATTTGATTTTTATCGCTAATAATCTGCTACCAAAACGGACCATGGCCCCAATGGAACTCCTTCTATTATACATATAAATCAAAAATGATAAGTGAAAATATTGGCTGAATAGTACCGCATTCTCATTTTAATCTAACACTGTAATTTAATTAAACAAAACAAAAAATAGAAATCATATCAGTGCACCAAATTATTTAAAAAAATTAACAACAACAAAACACTCCTAAAATTAATTTTCTAGTTGTTGCCAACTGTTACTATAGAATGATACTACAAATATGTTATCAAAACAAAATAATTTCTCTTGTATAATACTATTAAAAATGTATGTAATTGTAAAATGGTAAACAAGTATTAGTAAATTATATCATTTTAATTTTGATTTCAATTAGGTATCAAAATGTAAATTAAATTATTATTATCTACAATACATTGAGATATATTAAAATCCGGATAAATTTGTATTGACTTGACGTCTGTCAAATCGACTGATACCGTAAATGCCATAAAGTAATGATGATAACATTGAATCGGTGCTTGAAACAGCACCAGTTTGAATTGAAGAAGAGAGAATAAAATAGTGGTGTCTACAGTGTTTGTGCAATATGTTGCCCAAAATTTAGAAGTACATATTTAAGTTCGAAATTATAACATGTTTCAGCAGGCATTTTCATTAAACACCCTAACCAAAACAACAAAGATCAGCTGGCTGTTAAAATTTTATACAACGACTAAAGTAAAACACCAGTTTCAGCCTATTATATTTTTCAACAAGCAAAATAGCCGCTGTCAAGTATTACTTTCGAACTGAAAAATGGTACTGAAAAAGGCTGTTTGCTGGACGATTACCGAAAAACATTTTCCATTCAAATTATCTCATAGGCTGGCGACACACCAAATTAGTCAAAACATTTTTGCTTTTAATAGGCAAGGCAAAACATAGCCCACATACAATCAACTAAATGGTTTCTAACCAAATTATCTCATTGGTGTAAAAAAAGGAAAATAACAGGAAATATTGGATGCATCCCATAAATAAAATACAAATTTTACTTCGGTTTTATTTTAACGATTATTTATTTCTTGCTTTACAAAACAGCGACCACGAGATAGCTTCAAACGCTGTTTCTTCTTGATCCAAACAGTTTGTTCATTGCGTAGTATTTTATTGTGAACAGCGTCAATTGACATAAAGAGGAATTGCCGAGCACCGCCACTAGAAGTAGGGAAACGAAACCTTTTTTTTTGCTTTGGTGGCAAATTAATTATTTATTGTCATATACTTTTCAAAAATAGGGGCACCAAAATACGGTAGCGCTTTTTTTTAAACACACCATTTCGTTTTGCAATCCAATCCAAACCCCAAATATTCCTTTTTCATTATCCCGTTTAAATTACTTACATTATATTTTTCTATTCTTTTCTATGTTAATAATGACATCTACATTTCAGTTACTCAACTATTAGCCGAGATTCATTATAAATAATTTATGATATTATTACTAATTAATTAATAAATAAATTCATTTTTAAGGATAAATACAAGAATTTAAATTGTCGAACACTAATTAGTTCCATTTCTATTTAATTGTGAAACGAAATTATGTTTTTTTTGTGGGTGCCCTATTCTCATTTGGGAAATTTTGTCATTGTTTTCAACTCTTTCTCTATTTTTATGGTCCTACTGCACTTTCAAAATACAATAAGGCCATAAACATAATTATGGGCCAACTTGCTCTAAAGCGGAGATACCGAAAACTAATAATTACAGTTGCTCACAAAATTGAGCGTACACCCTTAAAAAAACATATTTTTTTAAATAATAAGTACAAAAACAACAATTTAATTTTATTTCTTTATATATTTCGAAATATTACGTCACTAAACTAAATTTCTATAAAAACAAATAATAAAATTTTTACAACAATTCCTAATAAATATAGAGAAAACAAAAATCACAACATTTCAATGTCACAAAATTAAGCGTACACTCATTGAGAACTAGAAATGTTCCATTCAATTTACGTAATTCCTCAAAAATGTTATTCGTATAGTAAGTTTTGGGTAGTAAGGATAGTTTTGAAATTTATTTTTTAAAATTTTGATTAAGAATCAATTACGGTAATCTCAGCGAAATTAAACATTTTAGAAATGGAAAGCAAAAGAACAGAAGTCGATCAATATACTCGAAAAATGGTCATTAAACTGTGCAGTCAGGGAAAATCGTTGCGTGAAATAGGCGAAATTATTGGCCGACGTCATTCTACAGTGCAAAAAATTATAAACAAATGGAAATATGAGGGAACTCTAAAAAATAAAAAAAGGTAGAGGCAGGAAAAGAATTTTAAGTGAACAGGACGAGCGTTTTATTGTACGTGAGATCAAAAAAAAATCCAAAAGCTAGTGTTCCAAAACTTACATTGAAAATGTCAGAAGTCACACAAAAAGCCATATCAACAGAAACTGTACGCCGTGTTTTACGCAAGAACAATTTGAACGGTCGAATAACTCGTAAAAAACCATTATTGTCAAACATAAATATACAAAAACGTCTTGAGTTTTGCTAAAAAGATATATCAAGGAGCCTCAATGTTTCTGGGATAAGGTAATATTCACAGATGAAACCAAAGTAAATTTATTTGGCTCGGACGGGAAGAAAACTGTTTGGAGAAAGCCAAATGAATCTTTGAAAATGAAAAACTTAGTTTCAACAGTAAAACATGGAGGAGGATCAGTTATGTTATGGGGTTCTACGGCTGCGAGTGGGGTAGGAAATATGGAATTTATTGAGACAACTATGAATAAAATAGATTATCTCGAAATTTTGAAAAGAAATGTGCGACCAACTGCAGAAAAATTAGGTTTGTCTGCTGATTTTTATTATCAACAAGATAATGACCCCGAACATTTTTCATATTTAGTGAAGGAATGGATGCTATACAACGTTCGCCACCAACTTAAAACTCCACCCCAATCACCGGATTTAAACCCCTATTGAGAATTTGTGGCGGGAAATAAAGATACGGGTTGCAAATAGCAATCCATCCAATAAAACAGTGCTAAAAAATAAAATAATGGATGAATGGCAAAATATTGAGGCATCTTATACTAAAAAACTGGTGGAATACATGCCACGTCGTTTACAGGCGGCTATAGACGCTAAAGGTGGCCACCCAAAATATTAATACAGTAAAACCTACGAACTTCTCAAAAATTATGTTAAGTGTACGCTCGTGTACGTGATTATCTAACAAACTCTATTTTTTTTTAAGGGTGTACGCTCAATTTTGTGATCAACTGTATATAGTTTCGCTTCTTGTTTGTTTACATTTTCAATATTTCCATTTCATTGTCAAACCAAATTAATTGTTATAGTACGTAGATCTATTCTAATTTGGTAAATCATAGTTTGTAACTATGATTTCGAAACTCGAATCAGTAGTATATTTGGCTTTTCAACATTAGTAATTCAAATATACTCGTATATTATGGTTTAATATTGCTGAAAAAGCGGATTACACGCTTGTGGTGCACTGATTACAAAGACACAATAAAAGCCAAATACGGCACCTTCATGAATTAGTTGGGGGGCGGTAGTACGAATTCAGATAAAGTGTCTATAATAAAAAATAAAACATTAAATAGTACTCTTGAAAATAAATTTTAATCTTTTGTGATTAGCTTGTATTCGAGGCACGACCGACTAAGTAGGACTATGTAAAAATGGGACGACTTTATTCATTCGCTTAAGTAAACCAAAATTTAGAAATTAAAAATTAAAAACTAATTATCTAGTAAAAGTGTTTGTCTGTTCCGGTCACTTGGCAACTTTGAAGTCCTATAACTCGCCAAACTCGCCTTTCCGATTATACATTTTTCTATAGTTGCACAAGTTGGTCGCTTAATTCATTTTCTTCAGATTTTTTTTTTCAAATGGGCTTCTCAAACTCTTCCACGAAAGTATATCCATAGTTGTTTTAAAGCCCCTTTCCTACGCCTTCCCTGATAAACATGTCAATTACAAATAACGAAGAGACTTTGGACTTTGTCTGTACCGTAATGTGGAATTATTGTTCAACACAAGGTGTTTCAAGCAGAATATTGATTGATCTATGTACGAATATGTTGCACAAACAAGTTAGTCTTCAAATTTGATCTCTTTTCAATTAAATGTTTGCCTATGTTTCAGATATTCTTTGTCTACTCCTTAGAACCTTATAACATCAAAATATCTGCAATTCTTGGATAACGCGATCTTGTTAGAGTGTGTCACTTTTTATTGCCTTTTCTAAAGGTATTTCTCGCTGCGATCTATGGTGAGGAGATTTCCATGTCTATAATAACCTCCAGCTTTCTAACTCTTCAATCTGTATTATAGCAGTGGGTCCAGTAACTTGGCCGAAATGTTTGTATCCTTTAATCAGCTCATCGAAAATTATTAAAAGCGGAGTTTTCTACATCATGGTCGTATCAAAAGAATAATATAAAATGATACTTCTAAAAAGGCGTGAAACCTTTAGTGCCGCTGTTTGGTATTTTACTTTCACTATGAACGAAAATAGCCAATGTTCATATGCATAAAACTGAACTGAGCAGGATATTCTCGCTGCAATTTCAAAAATTAATAAGAAATTCCACCCAGAGGCTCTTTTATGGCCTATACAATGGTCAATAAAATCTATACGCTTGACTTCAAATTCTATTTTACTCCCTCAGCCCTTTTATTAATCTAGAAAGCATAAATTAGAACCAGATTAGAATTTTACTCGCACTCCTGTGGAAATGTAGGATGCTTGAAGACACACATACATTTCCTTCCTTTGGTAGTGTTGGGTACTTGTCTCCTTGGTCTGAACTCTAAAATTTTGTATTTATCCGCATTTTATTGTTATTCACTGTATAAATAATCAGTTTAATTAGATTGTTATTGTTATTATGTACGTATTATAAAATTATGTTCTATGTATTTAGAAAAGTCATCACATCACGAATAATGAACATGGTTGTAAGTAAATATAATTTAACAAAAACAAAATAAATTGTTGGTGGTTGAAATTTAATTTACTAATATTCTTGCTCCGATAAATAAATTTATTTCTATTTATTAACCCTACAAAATCACAAAAACTTTATTTTTGGCATCACATCGCATATAACATAGGTGGGAGACGCGATGTTATTTAAGCATCATAAAATTCGATCAATAAAAATGTCAACATTTATTAATATTGATGATAATGTTTTGTTTTAAAATTGAGTGTGTTGAGTTAGGGTTGATTGTTTATTTCTATTTATGTAGAAAATATCAAACCATATGGATGCGTATGTATGTACATCAAATTTTGTTTCTCAAAGAAGAAACCAGCGGCATTGGTTGGATAACTAAGAGGATGCCAGGTTTGCAAGATAATTCTGCACTTTATGCTAATTTCATATAGCCGAACAGTTTCTAAGATAATGCAACAGCTTGGAGATAATAGGACGTAAACATGAAAAAAATATATCACTCCACGATATATGAGTATATGTAGGTACTAAATATACTCGCTCGTAGGTATACAAATTTATCATCACATTCTTATATACTCGTTTATTTACTAATTTGAAATCCAAGTTAAATAAAAATTTATAAAATAAATAAAATAAAAACATTTTTTTTTTTTGATTGTATTTTCGCGACCTAGATTTGATTTTTTTGTTGTTGGATATTTAAGCCACGGCTATATAAAATGACTAAAAATGAAAAAGCACATTATATAGTAAACAAGATAATAAATTATACCGAAATATGTACTCAAATAATAAAAATATTCGTTGTTGTTATTTAATTTTATTTTTTTAAATACTTACATACATAACTAACTAAAAAAAAATCGTCTTTCGTTTTTATTTTTATTTTTTTTTTTTTATTCAAAACAAAACTAATATCAATTTAATACTAAATAAATATTATTTATATAACTTTAGGTATTAAATATAGAGAAGTGCGAAGGCGTTTATTGTGTTGATACAAAATAAAAACAACGTTGGTTTTAATACTTGCAGCCGCACAATATACTGGTTTGTTTTAAACCAGTTTATAATTTTTAACTAAACATGCCTGACCCTAAAATCAAAACGATGATCATAATAGATTCGAAAAATATTGTTATTAAAATATTATTGTTATGTATTATTGTATTACTTTATTATCTAGTTTAGTTATTAAGCGAACGTTATCTATTTGACTGAAAGTGAAAGTCAATAAACTACTACAAAAAAAATGTATTAACAAAACTTGCAAGCATGTTTTGTTTGTGTTAAAATTTGATGGGTGCATTAACCTGTACCAACCACTAATCAGAAGTAAATGCGTTTAAGGTTAGCCAGCGATGGATTTATCAAAGGAGGCTAGTGAACCTTAAACTTCAGGAGGCCACAGCATACGATTTGAAAATCCAAACGGTTTTTGTCCTAAAAAAAATGGCCTACAGCCAGTAACCTCGGTGCATAACTGAGAGATCTGATAACTTATTAAATAAAACACTTTGTTAATTTTAGTCTGCTAACCGGTTTATTATCGACAATGCTCGACGACTTTACAAAAACTTCTCTAAAAAATTATACCGCTAATTTCAAAGGAAAATATAAAAAACAAATTAGTGTTTCAGATGAGAGGAAATTTTAGTATACATAAAATAATTCGATTAAGTGACATCTATGAATGGATACAATTTTCGTTTTACACTAAAATTTAATGAAAAGGTATTAGGACCGAAACTGATAGACATAAGGGGTAACCAGCGAATCAGTAAGAATCCTTAAATAATTTGACGAAATTATTTCCTTACAGAATATTTGACATATCGGCCACCGAATCCGTAAAAACTGACAAATACAGTATTAAAATTGTAATGTGAATAGCAAAATTTATTATTTTTAAGAAAAGTATGCTTTGAAAATTTTGTTGTATTCTGACATATCCTTCAGTTTGCGCGTTAATTTTTGCTCTCTTAAGTGACGGCTGAACTGAACGAAAAGTTCTTAAAGATTCGCTGGTCAGTAATATGCACTTTCTGTATATCGCGTTCTTACTTAAAGTTGTTACTGACTCGCTGGTTCCCCCAATACTTTGGTAAAAGTTATTCTAAAAGAAACTGATTGGTTAGTTATAATAAAATGGAAAGAGACGGACGAGTTCATCCGTTTTTTCAAAATGTTTAGAATTTACGGAAAGACGGAACATCTTAACCAAACAAATCAAACTACCTTTTTTTTTTTTGACGTAACGTGAGAAGTAGGCTGTAACTACATAGGGATTTTCGATTGTTTGAAAACATTAAAAAAAAACTGGGGTGACTCCTTGAGATAAATATCTACAATTAATGTGCCGTAATTAGTTGTTAACAACAAAATGTTCCATTTTAATACTTATGATAAAGTAACTGTTAACTTATTTTCAAAATGAATTGGTTCACGATTCGACATTTTTGTCGAATCTTCTTTAACTAAATTTAATAACAAGTTAAAGATATCCCTGGTCATTCTAGTTTGGATGAAGAATTCTTCACTATCTAACACTTTCATTTGGAGAAAGCTAGTCTTAAAATACCCGGATTCGTCTCTATCCAGATATAATGGATGCACCCGCCATCTTCTTTTTTTCTTATAAATTCTATAATATTGTTTATACAAAACGTGTAAATCAAAGAGAATTTCTAAAGATTTTAGAGTCTCGTAGTCTTCCATTTTATTTTTTTATTTATTTTTCAAATGTCAGTTTAAACAGACGGAACGGATGCAATGTAACCAACAAACGGAAAAGACGAGACGGAGAACGACGGAACGAAACGAGACGGATTCATTGTAACTCGACCTTTATTCGGGTCTTACTTTGGTAAAAGTTATTCCTATTCGGATAGGAATGAAATTTTGCCCAAAGTAAAAGCCAAAAATAATTTTTTTTTTTTAACTTCAACAGTTAGCACAACGCTGTAAAAATATAACTATTATTAAGTGATAACTCCTTTTCATGATTTAGATTCAATCCTAAAAACGACTTCGCTTCTCCAAGCTCCTTCATATCGAAATGTGTTTTTAAAAAACATTTCAATTCACCAGATACAGTTTTTTTATTAGAGAAAATTAAAATATCATCCACATATACTGCAATTATCAAAAATTTTCCACTTGATTCATTATTGTAATATACACATGGATCTTAATCAGATTGCTTTAAACTGAATTTCTTTAAAGTCTCACTCAACTTCATATTCCGTGTTCTCGAAGATTGCTTCAAACCATGTATAGATTTTTTTAACCGAAGTACTTTGTTATGTGATATGTTCATTCCCTCAGGCGGGACTATAAATATCTCTTCAGATAGTTCACTCAGAAGAAAGGACGTTACCGCATCCAATTGTTCGATGTATAGGTCAAACTTTACAGCCAATGACAGCAAATACCGTAGAGAATTGTATCTTATAACAGGAGAGTAAGTATCTTCAAAATCAACTCCTTTTCGTTGACTGCAGCCCTTAGCTACAAGTCTTGCTTTATACCGTGAGATTTTACCATCTGCATCTCGCTTCGTTTTAAAAACACACATTGAATTCAACGTTTTTTTACCACTACGAAGAGCCACAATCTCCCATGTATCATTGACCTTTAATGAAGTAAATTCTTCATCTATTGCAGCTTTCCAATTTGAATGACCATTTCTACTCATAGCTTCATCATACGTTTCTGAATCACTATTCAAATCATTGAATTCAGGACGTTTTGAGATTCTCGTCGTTCGACGTAAACTATCTGCTTCATTAATAACAATCTCACTTTCAGGCATATAATCTGAATCAGAATCAACAACTGTTGTTTCAAACCTTGCGTCGTCAGATACATTTTCCGATGTAGATACATTAGGTTCATTAATATCATTCGTTAACTCTGGCCATCACATGATCAAATTCATCAACAACCAGCATTTGATCTGAACCGTTCCCATTATGATCGGGATTTCCAAATAAATTCCCCACTACATCTTGATCATCTGAGAAAGAACTAATATCGTTAGTAAATTTTGTTGACCTATTTACCTCTGAATATTTTTTATCTTCCAGGAATAAGACATCTCTACTGATGATTATATCTTGTGATTTAGGATTATACAATCGATACGCTTTACTATTATCACAATAGCCCACCATGATACATCTAATAGATTTAACATCCCACTTTAATCGTTTAGGTTTGGGCACAAATACCATTGCCAAACATCCAAACACTCTCAAATGTGACAAATCTGGTTTAACATTTATCCAAACTTCTTCAGGGGTCTTTCGATCTATGGTATATGATTGATAAGGGTTGCAAGTCCAGCATCCAAAAGAAGACACCGAGCCTTTTCGACTATGGTTCTATTCATCCGTTCCGATTTACCATTCTGTTGTGGTCTATAAGGTGCTGTTGTCTGATGTACTATACCGCTATCTTGAAAACATCTTTTCATTTTTGTATTGCAAAATTCTGTACCACAATCCGTTCTAAACACCTTAATCTTCTTGTCAGTTTGATTTTCAACCATTTTTTTAAATATTAAAAATTTCTCGAAGACATCACTTTTTGCTTTGATTGGATACACAAATATTTTTCTTGAAAAATCATCCAAAAATGATACATAGTACCTTGCCATCAGTTGTGACGCTCGTTGATGCCTTAAAATGCTTTCTTGACTGTTTACCTTCCAAACACGAAATGCACGAATCACTTCGTTTTATTGTCAAATTCCACTGTGGACTGAGATTTGAGATTCTCTAAATTTTTGGAATTTGTATGACCTAGTCTACGATGCCACAAATTTTCACTCACGGTTAAACAACAACTATTACTTGAAGAAGGAACACACAAACTGTACATTTTTTCAATTTTAAATGCTACCGCAAACAACTGATTGTTTCTATTATAAATAAAACATTTGTCTTTTACAAAATGCACTTAATTCCCATTTTCTATCATTTGTCCAACTGATAACAAAAACTTCATTATTCACACTAACTTTAAGAACAACATCGCCTTTACCAAGTATGTTTAATTTACTATTATCTGCCACAGTTACAGAATCTTCCTCTTTAAACTCGACATAATTAATAAACAAATCAAAGTCTTTCGTCATATGCGACGTTGCACCTAAGTCGACATACCAATGGTTCTTCTTAAGATTTTCTTGAATGGCATAAGTTGCATGTAAAACAAATTTACTTTTTTCGTCACCTTTTGCTGCGAATGTGTTACCTTTTTTCGATATATTTTTTTGACAAAATTTCTTTATATGCCCAAATTCCACACATTCATAACATTTTGGTCCTTTGGACTTGTTTTTGTTTTAAACGCAGGCATTGCTTGGTTTGACGTATCTACTGTACGAATCGATATCTTGCAATAATTTCATTTTAATCGCATCAGCTGATATTTTTATTCCGCTACTTTCAATTGCCATAATCATGGGTTGAAACTTTTCAGGTAATCCACTTAACATTAAACTACCCACCCATTCGTCATCCACCTTCATTCCAATCGAATTAAGTTTATGAGCGGTACCAATTATTTTGTTCACATATTCACCGACCGATGAACAACGATCAAGCTTTGTAGTCGTCAATTCCCTCAAAAGTCCAACTCTTCATCAAACGTTGATATCAACTTTTGCCAAACATCTTTTGCAGTTTTGGCCTCTTTGATGTGTACATACAAATTGGGATCAATCAACAAAATTAGTTTTGCTTTCGCTTGAGCAACTTTATCCACCTCGGTTTCAGTACCCTCTACACTCTTCCATAAACCATCCAACACTAACAAATTCTCGACAGCAAACTTCCACTCATCGAAAATTTCCCGACCTTTAAGACGATCGACCAATGCCAAGTTCTTCAAAGACATTTTCCTTTTCTTGTCAACAATTAAATTAAATATTTCTCTCAACTCTCAATGTATAAATTTTCCAAAATAATTACGTCTTTTCTGGGCCCATAACCTGTTGGGTTGCGCAGAAAATAAAAGATTTTATATACACCAAGAATGAAACACGTTTAGTTTTATTAATGATCAAACCGGAAGTCAGTTAAACAAAAAAACTACTTTCATTTTACAATTGACAATACAAAACAAATAGTGTTGCCAGAATATAAATTTATGGGGATTCCCCTTTCTCAACAAAAATGGGCATTTTTATCTATACATTGCAGCTGTATGTTATTTTTTGTACTATGTTTTATTTTACTTTTGACCTTCGAATGACCTTTTTTTGTACTTTTTTGTTATTTTTTTAAAATGCAATATCATTTGTTAATTAATGTAAAAACATAAAATATTAATCCAAATTTGTTTTCTCGACCGCTAAATTGTTTCTCTAATTCCGTTAGTTTTCTCGGCTTTTCGGTCATAAAATATATTAATTAATATAAATAAAACGACATATTAATTTTATGCAGCTTTATTACATTTATGTCATCAGACGTTTCGATAAAATTATTTTATCATTGTCAATGATCCATCTAAAATAAGTTATATAAAAAAAAACGTTATAATCGGTATGCACGCACTGATATAAAAATATGTAAACAAAAAATCTAAATAAACTAAAACTTATAACTTACAAATCACTGCAAAATAACAAAATTTTTATTTTTATACAGGTAAAAATTGCAGTAATAAACAAATTACTACATTAAACATTAAAAAATTAATTAAAAATAAACAACATTAACAACATGGTGTTCACTTCAGCAGCAGCAGTAATATTTTCATTAAAAGAAAAATCAGATGATTCTTCTCCGTTTTGGTGGATGTATTAAATTATGTGTTGTAGTGTTGGTGTTGTGTGTTGAGTAATACGCCGACTGTTCTGTTTGTATAATTGTCCGTTGTCTTTTGGTGTTTTTCGATGTAGAACAGAAGTCATCAATAAGTGAGCAGTAAATTGGAGCTAAACCATCAGTGTCACGTTTTATATTGTAAGTATTTTGTGTATAAATGTGAAGAGCCTCAATGGTCAGTCTCTTTGAATAATTGGGTTGGTGGGCCAAAATTGAGGCAGAATCAAAATTAGGACGATGACCCAGCGAGTGAAAATGCTCCATCAAAGCAGTTTTATGCACAGATGGATCGTTCACCCTCCCCAAATCAAGTCGATGATTCTGCAATCTTTTTTCAAGGTATTGTTTTGTTTGGCCCACATAAGCTTCATCGCAAGGACCAGAAACATCATCCCCCAGACACGGAATCCTATAAATGACATCAGTCTTCTTCTGAACCGGTATTGGATCTTTGAGTCTGCTGAAGACACTGCGCAACGTTATTTTGTTACGGTAGGCTAGGGTTGTTTCCGGACTGAAAGTCCTGATAGTTTTCTCAATGCGCTCAGATACATTCTTGACATATGTCATGCTCTTATATATAACACGCGAAGAATTAGTTGAAGTATCCCGCACTACTTCTCTAAGTGAATTGATTTTAGTTAATTCCGATGAGATTATTTTCTTTATGAATTTAAGTGGGTAGTTATTTTGTGACAGGCAATCGTGAATCAATCGTCGGTTCTTATTATGGTAAATGGGTGAACTCAAAGAGAAAACTCTATTGGCAAAATTTCTTGCCGTATTAAGTTTCTGTTTGGTAGGGTGGTGTGAGTAATAATTCAATATACGGTTGGAACAAATGGATTTACGGTACCAGTCAGTATGTACTCCATTATCATCTCCATTGCGTAAAACAAGCACATCTAAATATGGAATACGTCCGTTCACTTCTGCTTCCATTGTGAACTGGAGTTTGGGATGGAACGAGTTTAATGCATCCATTGTCGCTTCAACTGATAAAGCCGGCACCACGGCAAAGATATCATCAACGTACTTCTTGAAAACCTTCGGTGTGTAAGACAATCTCATCAACGCACTAGACAAAAGTCTCGAGGTTACGATATCCGCTATAACTGATGATAAGGGGTTCCCCATTGGCATACCATAAATCTGTTTATAATACACACCACCGAATACAAAATAATTGGCATCCAGTATACAAAAACGCAACATTCTGAGAAACAAGTTTCTTGGAATCTCAGTATGTGCGCTAATTCTGTCCCACTGTTCACCAACTATATCGACGGCGAGATGTACCGGTATGTTTGTAAATAACGATACAATGTCAAAACTGACCATCGTTTCAGATGAATCTATCGACAACTCCGATATCGCTCTGCAAAACTCAAAAGAGCTCCTAATGATAAAATTGTCACCCACCATAAGTTTCTGTAGGATACTCGATAATACCTTAGATAGACGTGAAGACGGGGTATCTATCGAAGCGACTACCGGACGCATTGGAATGTTGGATTTGTGGATTTTAGGAAGGGCATAAAGTTTAGGTGCCGTGGTATTGTAGGTCACAAGAGCGAGTTTCTCCTGTATGCCTATAAATTTCTTATCAAACAACTCTTTTATTAATCTATTGTTCTCAACCTGAAGTCTGTTTGTAGGGTCATTCGGTACAATGGAATATGTGCTTGTGTCGCTCAATAGAGAACAAACTTTATTATGGTATTCATGCTTATACATGACCACGACGGCCTTGCCTTTGTCACTATTAACAATCATCAAATCGTTATTTATCTTTAAAAAATGTTTTGTCATGTTATATATACGTCTAAGTGTTATATTTACAACATTTCTATGTTGTGTATGACTAATGTATCTGTGATAGGAAATAATGTTCGCTACCTTCGCTCGCGCAATATCTTTCACCCTCGGATCTTGTATCGGTTTGATTAGCTCTTCAGAATCAGCTATAACATCAAATAAAGGAAACTCAGTTTCGTCATGGGACATGGCTATCAGGACTTTCAGTCCGGAAACAACCCTAGCCTACCGTAACAAAATAACGTTGCGCAGTGTCTTCAGCAGACTCAAAGATCCAATACCGGTTCAGAAGAAGACTGATGTCATTTATAGGATTCCGTGTCTGGGGGATGATGTTTCTGGTCCTTGCGATGAAGCTTATGTGGGCCAAACAAAACAATACCTTGAAAAAAGATTGCAGAATCATCGACTTGATTTGGGGAGGGTGAACGATCCATCTGTGCATAAAACTGCTTTGATGGAGCATTTTCACTCGCTGGGTCATCGTCCTAATTTTGATTCTGCCTCAATTTTGGCCCACCAACCCAATTATTCAAAGAGACTGACCATTGAGGCTCTTCACATTTATACACAAAATACTTACAATATAAAACGTGACACTGATGGTTTAGCTCCAATTTACTGCTCACTTATTGATGACTTCTGTTCTACATCGAAAAACACCAAAAGACAACGGACAATTATACAAACAGAACAGTCGGCGTATTACTCAACACACAACACCAACACTACAACACATAATTTAATACATCCACCAAAACGGAGAAGAATCATCTGATTTTTCTTTTAATGAAAATATTACTGCTGCTGCTGAAGTGAACACCATGTTGTTAATGTTGTTTATTTTTAATTAATTTTTTAATGTTTAATGTAGTAATTTGTTTATTACTGCAATTTTTACCTGTATAAAAATAAAAATTTTGTTATTTTGCAGTGATTTGTAAGTTATAAGTTTTAGTTTATTTAGATTTTTTGTTTACATATTTTTATATCAGTGCGTGCATACCGATTATAACGTTTTTTTATATAACTTATTTTAGATGGATCATTGCATTGACAATGATAAAATAATTTTATCGAAACGTCTGATGACATAAATGTAATAAAGCTGCATAAAATTAATATGTCGTTTTATTTATATTAATTAATATATTTTATGACCGAAAAGCCGAGAAAACTAACGGAATTAGATAAAATATTAAGGTTATTATTTGAAAGAAATATAAGAATTTAAATTTGAAAAAATTTGCTGTTTTTGAAAAAAAAATTCTTTTCTTTTCAATTGACATTAAAAATTAAAGGAAGAATACAGGAACTTACATTTCCGAACATGAATTTTGACAGATGTCCACATGAGGAAAATGGATGTAGAATTCGAGAATAGGGCCCCAGCAAGATAGAAATGAAGTGAAAAATTTGTAGAGGTAATATAGAGACATCTGTATTCTAATACGAAAACTCACATTTCGCGAGCTAAACTGCTTATCACAAAGTGAAATTAAAGGTAGGCGCATGCCAAAAGAGTTCAGGTTTTTCGACACGCAATCTAAAAAAGTTACCAAAATAATACAACAACAAAAACATTTAGTAACTTTTTAAAATATTGACACAAGATAGATGGATAACATTTATTTATCTTTTTAGTGTAGACTGCGTATCGAAAAACCTGAAGTCTTTTAGCATGCGCCTACCTTCAACGGTGAAAATATTATTTTCGTTTTCGCTCGTGTCATTTTTATATGAGAAATTTCATTTCACTTCAGCAGCGTACCGGGCTATACCAACAAAAACTTGGTTTGAAACTATTCATTCCGGAATGAAAATACACAGCATTATTGTTGTAAAATTCCCAAAGTAGGATGGCACTAGTATAATAGGAAAAATATAATATAATAATTTTATTTGATAGCTGCCAAATTTTAATACCTATTATATTTTATTGTAGAAGGAAAATGTATGACGGTTTATTGTTAATAAATTAATCTCGATAGATTTATGAGTATTCCGAAATTATACTTTTTCATTAGTTTGTTTTAATTTTCTGTTTTTTTGTGAATATGTTTTGCGGTGTAAAACCGACTATGGTAGATACATATATCGGGTTTCCATCGTCATTGTTTAATAGCATAATTGTATTATACTATTATACTATGATGATGGAAACCCGAAGTTGATAGCATAATAGTTTAAACGTACCATAAATCCTTAAGTCGGCTACCTAAACAGCATTTTTAATTTATTTTCAATTGCAATTACCTCCGCAAGCAGGTATAATAGCAAAGTGTGATCTCAATTGTCGCCAATGAAATAGTCCGATAACACAATTAAGCCAAATCTGTTTTGCTATTCACTTTTATAAGTCGACTAGCTACATTTACTGCTGCTTCTATGTCTCCATTAGGCTGATTTTAACAAGGACTTAATATCTCATGGATAAAATTGTATTTAGCCGCAACTGCCTTAAATTTTGACTTAAATTGATTACAATTGTCACTACGAAGTCTATCACAGATTCCGTAACGAGGAATATTATTTAAATTTCGAAATTATAATATCATTATTCACAGAAGACTGTAAAGGAAAAATCTCGAAAAATCGAGAATAATAATCTGATTATGACGTACCAATCGTCATCCTTAAAAGATCAACAGCCAGCTTTTCATTGATCGAATAGAAAAATCTCCCCTGAGAAAAGGTTCTCTAACATTGTTACGTTCCTCAATGTATTTGGGACAGTTCTTAACCAAATTCTCCAATGGACTGCCGAGACCACCCCACCTTACCCAAAGCTGCAGAGCTCCCATATTTGACGCTTTGTGATTCCCTGATGGCTTGCATTATGAAGATCTGCTGCTATCATTCGAGAAGTAACTTCTGTGGGAAAGATATCTTGGTAATAAGAAAGAAGTTCGTCGCAGATTGAAGTTCGATCTAATCATTCATCCAATTAAATAACTTTTTAGCAATTTCCACACTTTGGGTGCGTCCATTTTGTAAAATGCGCATTTTGGATTAAAATAAGTTACATTAAAATCATTAAATTAATTAAAATTTGACAAAACCAAATTGATAAATTTGGTTAATTAAAATATAAATTGATATCAAACAGATGTATTAAAAATTCACATAAAAACTACATCGCATGTAGTTTTTTAAATGTGTCAGAGGGTCTTACTCTAGCGCTTGCTTGATTTGCTCCAATAATAGATTTATTGGACTTATTGGAATATTGGAATTTTTCCAGGCATAAAAATCAGTTTATAATCAAACGCATTCGGAATCGTTGAAGTCTTAGTGTCAGTGTATCCAAATTTTTGGTTTGAAGCATTTGAACGGCTTTTGATTCGTCTCGAGGCCATCTTAATCCGAGTGCTTCCCGCTCTTTTTGGGCATAATGATTTTCGGTCTAATTTGTTGATTTTCATTAAACAACTTTCAATACCATATTATGATGACGCGTCAGCACTTATTAAAATATTTTTTCTTGGATTATAATACATTAAGAAAATTGTATAGTTTTTCAAGAGTTGATTTAGAGGCCTTAGAATATTAAATTTATTCGGAATAAATCTTCCAATAAAATTTTCAATCCCTAGAAACTTAAAAAGTTGAGTTTTATTTTCGGGAACTGCAAAACCTTAGGTACTATCTACACCTTTCCCGTATGGAATAATATGGCCTTCCCATTGACCCATTCACCTTAGTACAGTCAATACATATTCTGATTTCTATATCATCTTTTGGAAACACGACGATGCGTGATACCCAATCTGTAACATCATGCATGGTTTGTATAATTTGAAGACACTTGCCCTTTGAATTCGCCCATTTCATTGAAAATTGCTGGTTATTGCTTTGCAATGTCTATAGAGCTGTTGTAAGTCGAGTAATTCGTATTATTAATTTAAAGCATGCTTTATAGTGGATGGTTGTAATACATTGAACAATTTGATTGCCTCCCACCCAAGAGTGCAGTTTTTAGATTTCTGATTATATATAAACCATTTCCTGCCAAATTTTTCTAGATTAGGGTTAAATTCAAAGAACCTAAGAGATTTAGGGGTGTTCCATCGGGATCACTAGCAGTTGAATTTGTACACAAATTTACAAGAAATTTTTGCGGTACAAAGTATTTTAATAAGAAATATGATTTTAGAGTTTCAACTGACTGTGTCGTATGCCCCACATTTACATGCTCTGATAAAATGCTCCTTAATGCCACAGTTGCTGCAAAAGGCATTCTTTGCAGGACAAACATCAGTTTTGTGGTACGGCTGACAGTAGAAGAAGCATTTTTTTATCAGATCATTTTTTTGTCTTTGTTGATATTGTACCCTTTGTGGATGTTGATTGATTTGTTGAGGTTAAATCGGATTTTAATTGCACATTGCCTCGCTGGCGCGGACATCGATCATGCCTACAACAAGTCCGTCTCTTATTAATTCTTCCTTGACTGCAAATGAGTTATAAACACGTCAATAGGCTCCCCTGATTTTGCTTCCCGGTATTAAAATCAGGTTTGTTATTGGAGTGAACTATTTTTTAAAGGCCTCTAGTGCGGATTTTAAAATTTTGCGGTCCTTGTGTAATTGAACAAAGATACCTTTGCTGTTTTGTCCCATCACTTATAGGAGAATGACTACTAGTTCCGCTTCCGTCGTACTTGTTAGTCAACCCGCTAACTTACGAAACATTTGCTCCAAATCCTCCAAGATTCTGGTTTTCCAAAATTGATTAGTTCTGCAACAGTTAAGTTCGACGTTTTTTCCTTATTTTATTGAGTGCGACTTTTTAATAGTTTTTGTTGAGCAGTTGAATTTTTTTCACAGCAAAATATATTTGTTATCTGCTGCCAACATCACATGTTACTTTTATATTTAGATTTATTAAGTCAATTACGAGCACGTTATAAAATAAGAACCCCACCCTAATTGACAATGCTAACGTGAGTATAGCGTTGATGTTACGCCCTCTTCCTTCCCAAAAATATTAAGTTATGCTGCGTGTCTGAGGTTGTACAAGCACATTAAGGGGGAAAAAATCGTACGTTTATTATTTACATTTTCGGATTGCTCCTATCTATGAGGTAATCATATAAATTCATAAAGGAAAGTGAAGTTCTATGGTGAAAACGTCGAAAAAATAATCGATGTTATAAATTACAAAACTTATTATCCATCAAGACTCAGAGATTAAGAAAAGAAAATTTTGGTTTGACATCTACATCTGCGCATATCTTTGAATGTAAATCAGCCTAAGTGTTTCATATTCTCTATATTTTCATGTCTCAAGTTGTATTAAGTGTTTTTAGCAATTCCATCATCAAATAAGGGGCATACTTAAACATAGAATATAATCGAAATATCTTTTGAAAATACTTTCACTGCACCAATTTACCAAAAATTGTGCCAAAATTTGATGTCTGTGCCCAACTGTGTGTAAATCTGTCTGTAAACAGTACCTAATGTAGTTTTTTTTATAAATTTGTATGTTTACTTTATTAAACTAACGATTTTCTTTTGTTTTCTATTTCCAGTACGGAGCAAAGTATAAACTTATGGATAAAACTGGTTTAGATCATGTATCAAAAGTGATCGGTTATCATCCTAGTTATTTAGAACATTTTATTAAAACACAAACATTTATTGTAAAAGGCGATGGACCACTTCCGTACGAATATCGACACTATTTAGCAATAATGGTAAGTGAAAAGGACTCTTGTTGATATATTTATAGGTTCACAAACCTAGGTGCCATAAATACATACCTACTGTATTTTTTATATTTGAAAACAAATTTCTCATGATTCTTTAAGTGGGATCCGTAAACAACATGTTTACAATGGTATTTACAAAAATTTGGCAATAACAAAATTCTTTCATGAATTTTATAATTATTTGAATGAAGAAAATATCAATTTTTAAAATAGTTCTAAGAAATGTTTTTATTTTGTTGCTCATCATTGAATGACGCGAACGAACAATATTCTGATAGTTTATAACTTTATATTTTCAGGCCGCAGCAAGACATCAATGCACATATTTAATAAATTTACAAGAAAAAGAATTTTTAAAACAGGGCGGCGATCCAAAATGGCTGAAAGGCTTAAACAATGTACCACCAAAATTACGTGCCATTTATGATATAAATAAAATATTAGCACATAGGCCGTGGCTATTAAATAAAGAGCACATTGAAGTGAGCTTCATATAAAATAACCGATTGCTTTTATGAAAATGGGATTTCATTTTTTTTTATTTATTTATTGTTTCAGCGATTGAATAGTTGGTCATTAGCCGAAGTTGTACACGCAATTGTTATACTGGCTCATTTCCATTCGTTATCATCGTTCGTATTTTCTTGTGGTTTAACACAGGAATTAGATAAGTCATCTTCTAGTCATATAATTCAACCACAGATAAAGACTGAAAACAATTATGTAGAAATTAAAGGTAAGCAATTAAATAGGTGCTGCCATCTTATTGAAGACCTCATAATATTCCGTTAATATTAATAATTTCAATCACATTACAGAAGAGGTAATCATAAGTAATCAAAAACCTAGTATTGGCGTCGAAACATTAATGGCCAAACTGAAAGTCCTATCGGAGAAACCAGTTGAATGTAGTGAAGTTGAATTAAATACACGATTTAAAAGTGTTGAACTTCAGACAGCTGAATTATCAACCACGCCACAGGATACAATTATCGAAGTGCCACAAAATATTAGTCACTACATACAGGATGCAAGTTTTACATATCAAGATTTTGCTAGACGTGGCCAAGAAAATTTTACCACTACATTTCGAATTCAAGATTATTCATGGGACGATCATGGTTATTCATTAGTGAATCGTCTTTATAATGATGTTGGCTATTTGTTAGATGATAAATTTCGTTGTGCCTACAATTTAACATATTCAACATTGGGTGGACGCACAAATGTTGATACATCGAAATTTCGTCGGGCCATTTGGAATTATATACAATGTATTTATGGTATACGACACGATGATTATGATTATGGTGAAGTTAATCAGGTGAGTTTATAAAAGGATTAATTTGCATCTATATTATATACTTATTATCTAAAATTATATTTCCAGTTGTTGGAGAGATCTGTTAAGATGTTTATTAAAACAGCATGTTGTTTTCCTGAAAGGATTACGAAACAAGATTACGATAATATTCTGTCAGAACTTCACCATTCGGAAAAGGTTAGTTTTATAAGTTTTTTTTTTTCAAATGCCTGTGTAGTTCTTGGCCTTGCAATTTAGATAGAGATTGAAATTTAAAGCTGATAAATTATTCCAACAATGAAACTTTATCCAAATTCAATTCAGATTTTTTTTTTTTTTTTTTTTTAATAAGTTGTTTAGTGTAATAAAAAATTATTTTTATAAAGGTCATGTTTGTGGTTGTTATATTAAATTGGCCAATTTATAGACCTTATTAACTTATTCCTTTACCTTCGAATCAAAAATTGAAAAATTTTCATTTGATGGTTTATCAAATAAATTTATTTAGTAAAAATTGAAATACTTTTAGGACACGGTGTATATTTTGTTAATTTGGCATAAACTTCACTCCAATTATCTCCAAATGACTGCCTTTGAATACTTATAGTACATAACTACCTTCTTCTCGAGTAAAATTTTACTGCGAGAATAGAGTGTTTTAGTTTTTGTTCATCAATTTTAGTTGGTTCAATAAAAGTTTCTGTCCAACATGTCTTTCAAGTTTTGATTATTAACTTTTGTTTGATGAGAGGAATAGTTAACTAAATATGTATGGATGTAGTGTATGAATTCAACTACTCGCGTAAAAGAGGTTAACAATGAAAGAAAAGTGACTGAGGAAAACGCGAAAGAGGGCTAGGAAACTGCCACAGCGATTTGGAGATTGTGTCTTGCTAACCGATAAGGCAGCAATAACGGGAGCAGAAAATGAGAACAGAAACTCTGCTGTTTAGCCCTGTTGTGAATGCTTATTCAATTCGAGTTTATGCAACAGCAATAAAAAGAAATTATATAGTTAAGACATTCGACATAAAGAGGGTTCCAGAAGGATATGACGAAGAAGGGAACAAAATTTTTCGCCGTGGACTAAAGCAAGCGCCATTATAGTGGAAGAAATGATTCACAAGTTTTTACCAAGCCGGCACTTTATCCATGACCATTTTCACTGGCGAGAACATTGACAATAAATAAACAGTATACTAGACATCCAAATGGCACGAGCATAATGTAATATTAACTCAGGAAAGTTATCTACATTGTAGAAATGTTGTGGATCAGTCAAAACTGGCGTCAACCCCAATAACGAACCAAATTGATGGGAGCCATAATAATCAAATTTCCTTATAGAGAGGCAATCGAAAGTCTACGCTATTAAGCGTTTGTAGTAAACTGTTATATCTTAACCACCAGTGTAAACTCATCATGTAAAACCATTAGTGTAAAGACGATTGATAGCTATATTCATTCCAAACCTACATATACTTTTTTGTACGCCATTATAATAAAGAGAGTCAGTCAGCAATCCCAGTTAATATACAGCGTTTTACTTATCTACAAAATACATAACAAGTTGGCGACGAGGACAAGGAAAAAAAAAAGAAAAGAATTATTCGTGCAATTTCTACATCAAAAAAAATTTACAATCGGAAGATTCGGAGTTGTGTGATTTTTTTTAATTACATCTAAAATGGCGACTACTACAGTAATGCAAAATACGATTACAATGGAACCATTTGATGCCAAAGTGGGAAAGTGGAGCCGATGGGTTGATCGTTTCGCTGTGGCTATTGGACTGGAAGAAAATGGCGAGGGAAATAAGGTTAGTTATCTCCTGATGTACAAGGGCGGTGATGCGTACAACGTGTTGTGCGATAAAATTGCTCCTGCAAAAGCCAAAGATCAACAGTACAAGAAAATTGTGGCTAAATTGAACCAACACCGAATGAAATATTGGAAAACTATCGATTCCATTTACGTAAGCAAAAAGACCATGCAAATTGTGATGAATTTCTGGTGGCGTTGCGTCGTATGTCAACCGAGTGTAAATTTGGTGCACATTTAGACACTGCTTTGCGGAATCAATTCGTGTTCGGTATGAAAAATGAACGTATTTTAAATCGGTTATTGGAAAAGCAAGATTTAACGTTGGAAAAGGCATTAAGCACTGCGAAATCGATGGAAGCATCGGAACGAGGTGGCGCTGAAATTTACAAATCCAAAGACACGAATACAGTTAATCATGTCAAAATACATACGAAAAAGAAGAAGTCATACAGTGGTAAAGGCGGAGGCGGTACAAACAGCGATGCGAAGAAATCGAATGAAGTGGCTACTACCACAAATACAAATGGTGGCAGAAAATGTTTTCGGTGCGGCAAACCGGATCATTTAGCCAACAAATTCACATTCATAAATGCAAATTGCAATTTCTGCAAACAAAAAGGTCATTTAGAAAGAGTTTGCATGAAAAAAAAAACAAATGCGAAGCACATCAATTGGAAGAAGTTCAAAATAATATGCAGATCAGTGAAATTTTGCTCATTGAAAATAAAAATGATCTTCGGAATAAATATTTTTACGATTTGAAATAGATACCGGTAGTCCAGTTACGATTATTAATTTGGACGATGCACGTCGATATTTTAGTTCATTGATTTTACAACCCAACGATACAGAATTGGAAAGTTGCACCGAAGCCAGACTGGACATATTGGGATTCACTTACGTCAAGGTTGAAACCGACGAATTACACACAGATTTGAAACTGTACATTGCTCGATCACGACGAAATCCATTGTTGGGACGTGAATGGCTAAGACAAATTAAATTGGATTGGGCCAAGATTTTTAAAGCAGTTTCAACAGGAACAGAAGGGGGAAGTAAGTACATTGCAATCAAATATACATGCTGCTACAAAAATACGAAAAATTATTTTCAAATACAATGGGTTGCATCACTGGTTTTAAAGCATGTTTACACGTGAAAAGTAATACCGTTCCAGTGTTCATAAAGGCACGTCGGGTTCCATTTCCATTAATGCAATCAGTGGAAAAGGAATTGGATAAATTAGTTGAGGACGATATTATGGAAAAAGTGGACACTAGCGATTGGGCTACACCAGTTGTGTCTGTGCGCAAAGCGAATAATCGAGTCCGCATATGCGGCGACTACAAAGTGACAATCAATCCATGGTTAGAAATCGATGAATACCCATTGCCATCTATTGATGAATTGTTTGCGTCTATGGCCTGTGGCGAGAAGTTTTCAAAAATCGATTTATCAAAGGCATATTTACAATTGGAAATACATCCAGATGACAGAAAATTGCTTACCTTAAACACACATAAAGGATTGTATCGTCCTAAACGTTTAATGTGTGGGGTGGCTTCTGCTCCAGCGAAATGGCAAAAATACATGGAACAATTATTAAGAGACATTGATGGCGTAGTTGTATTTTTGGATGATATTAAAATCACTGCTCCTGATGATATTACACATTTGCTACGTTTACAAGAGGTTTTCAAAAGATTAAATGAAAGGAATATGCGAGTGAATTTGGACAAATCGGAATTTATGAAGGACCGAATTGAATATTGTGGATATTTAATTGATCGCCACGGTATTCATAAAATGTCAAGTAAAATGGATGCCATACAACAGATGAAACGTCCTACATTAAAGGAAGAAGTGCGATCTTTTGTCGGCTTAATAAATAACTACGGTTGATTTGTGCAGAATTTAAGTACAATGCTACATCCATTGTACAATTTAATAAAAGATGGTGTTGAGTTTAAGTGGAATACAACCTGCGAAAAAGCGTACATCGATGCGAAAATGTCATGCAATCGGATACAGTTTTGGTTCATTACAATCCAAAACTACCACTAGTGTTAGCGGTTGATGCAAGTCCGTACGGTGTAGGGGCTGTGTTGAGTCATACATTTCCAGATGGCACAGAGAGGCCAATTCAATATGCATCACAAACGTTATCCGATGTTCAAAAACGATACAGTCAAATCGATCGTGAGGCGTAGGCAATTATTTTTGGTGTCAAGAAATTTTATCAGTACATTTTTGGCAGAAAATTTACATTGTGTACGGACAACAAACCGATTGCTCAAATCATTTCACCGAACGCAAGTTTACCTGTACTATCTACTACAAGAATGCAACACTACCCTATATTCTTAAGTTCATTTGATTACGTGGTACGGCATAAAAAATCAAATGAAAATGCAAATGCTGACGCGATGACTCGATTACCAGTTCCGAATACAACCAATACAATCGAAGAAACAGATGTAATCGAAATTAATGCAATCGAAAATTTGCCAGTGACTACAATCGAACTTGGTGAAGCTACAAAAAAGGATCCGACCGTGAAAAATTTAATACATGCGTTGAAAATTGGTCGCGAGTGCAATTTAACTGATCGTTTTGGTATCAATCAAACTGAATTTACATTACAACAGGATTGTCTAATGCGTGGTATACGTGTGTACGTACCAACGGAATTACGAAAGCAAGTGTTGGATGAATTACACACTGCACATTTTGGTATGACTAAAATGAAGGCATTGGCAAGAGGCTATTGCTGGTGGAATAATATGGACAAAGAAATTGAAGAAATGGTGATAAATTGTAATTTGTGTCAATCACATCGTGCTCAACCGAGTAAATTACATCCAGTTCATTGTTGGGAAACGCCAACAAAACCATTTCAACGTGTGCATGGGGATTTTGCGGGACCTATACACGGACAATATTTATTCGTGTTGGTCGATGCGTATACAAAATGGCCAGAAGTTCATATTTTGCCGAATATTACTGCGGATACAACCATTCAAACATGTCGGGAAATTTTCTCAACATTTGGTATTCCATCAGTTTTTGTTAGTGATTGGGGTACGCAATTTGTATCGCATGATTTCAAAAAAATTTTACAATCAAATGGTATCCAACATAAACAAGGTGAACCATATCATCCGAGTAAGAATGGACAAGCAGAAATTTACGTGAAAATGATTAAATATAAACTAAAAACTATTGAGATAGAGATCTAATGATGCCAGTCGAAAAACAAATAAACAAATCGCATGAATGCAATCAACCAAAACCGAAATTGAATATTGCCGATCGTGTTATGCTGTTCGTGATTATTTATCTAAAAACAAATGGCAATTCGGCCAAGAATATGTATGTTTGGAATGAATATAGCTATCAATCGTCTTTACACTAATGGTTTTACATGATGAGTTTACACTGGTGGTTAAGATATAACATAAACTATGGAAGCAGATATATGGAACAACAAAAAAAACCATATGTATCCAATGTAATAAATTTAGATTGGCCAATACATAACTCTTTTACGAACAGGGAATTTTGAGAAACTTATGCAAATTTCTTACAAATCTATTCTTTTGAGTTTAATAGTTTTTCTGTAATCCTTATACATTTTGAGATATTTGCAAAATAAATTTTCTGGCCCACGGGAGTTGTCACTTCCGATTGGGCGATTTTCAATAAAATTCACTGGGAACCCCCAATTTATGAAAAAACTTAAATATGAAATTTCAATTTGATTGGTTAAACCGTTTGGGCTGTAGAGAGGACACAGGCAGGCATCACTTCAAAACCCAATTTTTTGGACTCACGGAATCTCAAAACAGATAAATCTCTAAAAATCTCAACGTCGAAATTTTTCATGATCAATATAATTTATTTTACTAACATAAAAGAAGGTAAAAGGACGTTCAGATAAGATGAGGAAAGATGATGTACGTTATTCAGCGAATGAACAGTCAGAAATGCTAGAGTCGTTTTGTGAATCAGATATGCGGGGGATGAATCAACTAGGAAATGTACAATGGGATTTGTGGTAAACACTGCGAAAAGAATAATTAACTAATGTGTGCGACATAGTAAAAAAATGATCGAGTTTAAGGGCAATCGAAAACGACATAAATATGTATATTTGTACAGTTGTTGCACAGTTGTAACGTTATCATTAAACAAAAAATCAAAATGAAAATGATTCCGTTAGCAGAACACGAATACAGAGGTCTGGTACAGTATTATTGGTGGGCTAAGCTCAAGGTTAGGCGTGAGGGTTTCGGACATAAATTCGTGATCATTTGACCGCATTGAAGACAAGCACTGAAAGACAGGTAAAAGTATTGTACCCACCACATGTTTACAGGAGAGAAACGGAAATAATAAACAGGGTGTGACCGTTCAGGAATGAGACACACCACCTCGCAAGACTTCCATATAGTTCGTCGAAGAGGCCTCCTTAATCATTGGGCCAGGGTGACTATTAGCTAGCTAGGTCATAGCTGGACACCGATGCCATTAACAGAAGGAAGGCGCCTCCTGGCCAAACCATGCTTCGAACCATCCCTAGACTTACAACACAGGTTACCATCACCACGGCGGGTCAACCTAGGAGCAACTTTGGGTGAACTCACATAATGACGTCGTCAGAAACAATATGACGATACACGATTAACAATCGAATGACACCAACCACAAAAATTGTAAGATTTAAGAGATCAACACAACAATAATAAAATTATAAAGATGCAAACACAATTTGCTCCCAGCCCCCCGGAATTGAGGGAATAGAACTCGTACGGCGTGCTTCGTCAGGCCTCCAGCTAATGAACCGAGGAAGTAGCCCCTTAAATAGAAGGTGCCTTGAAAACCAACCGATACTCCTTGATGCTTTGGTTCCATTTTGGTTGTTTTTTAACAATTTTTGGGGCCAACACCGTTCTAGATAATTTGTTTTTGTTGGTTAACTTAAATTTTTTTTTGAACTTTTCCGTTGGATATCTTTTGTTTTTTTTATACCTTATTTTACACAAATGTTTGGTACCTAAATATTATTTAGAATAGGCACAGTTTTTTTTCGTTACCTCTTCTTTCTTCGAGGAGAGACAAAAAACCAATTTTTTTTTTTCTTTCCCAAATTCAACCTGCTTGTTTTTCCACTAAACTATTCGAACTTTCATCTAAACACGTAGAGCGTGACGTCATTTTAAGTAAATTTGGATTTTTTTTTTTTGCGAATTGGTTTTGATTCATAAGAATTTTTTTTGGTTTTGGAAATGGAAAAAAGATTTAACAACTGTACACGATAGAAAAACACACAAATCTCAACCAAACGGAGTCAACGTTACGAAACTTGAAATGACGTCAAAAAAAGGAAACTTGGCGACAGATCGATTGTTTGGAACGTACCTCTGTAAATATTTATATCATGTTTGAATTGTCGACCTTTTACTCTGAAATCTGATCCTTATCAACAACACTATTGAAACCTTCCTGAAACGGGTGAATTAATTGATCACCTTTTCGTTACTATTTAGTTTCAACGCGTGATATAATTATACATATTGAAAGCCCCTCGTTTATTGAAATTTGTTTGTTGTGCTAAAATTGAAAATCATTTCGAATTCTGTTTGAATAGTTTCTTAAATATTGATTTCCCGCTTCTCATTTGAATTTGAATTTATTGTGAAATATAGAAACTCAGTAAAATTAAACAAACTTTTTGCTTAGCATTTATATCATATAAGCTGCGAGTCGAATCGAGTTTAATTCTAGTTTAACTCTCACTATATACAGAGTCGGTTATTTTCTAACCAACTCTTAGGTCTATGTACTGCAGAGTTAAAAATATGCAGAGTTAAAATGGGATTGAAACCGAGTGTAAATAAACAAAACAAAAAATTATTTCAGATGATAATCAAATTGATTATTCTTTTTGTTGAATATAATTGATGTTGGATCGTTACATAACGATTTGGGCCCTTTCCGAAAGTTATAAATACTTATTTGTTTAGACACATTTATTTAAATAAGTATGTTCGCGAGTTAACTAAAAACAAGTGTGTTCTTACAACAACAAAATTCGGTTAATTTTTTTTTTTTTGTGATATTATGCAGTAATTAAGTTTTATACAAAATTTAATTAAAAATTAGTTAATAGTTTTATAATAGTTAAAAATTAAATGCGTTGCTGTCAAAATTTAAAAGCAGTATGTGAAATAAATTCGGATGATTTTACATAATTATTTAAGATGGCGGCAAATAAGTATATAACTATAAAATAAGTATAACTTTCGGAAAGGGTCTTAACCCTTGTTTTAAAGGCATAATCAGTTAACAGCATACAAAGCAGGGATTTTTTTTTTTGTGAAAGAGGAGTTAGGGGTGCGATTATGTAAGCTTTACAAGTTTCGAGTTTTTCGAAATTGTGACAAAACAATTACCTAATCATTATGAGTTGTCTGTCGTACTTAAAAAGGTGTACGAGTAAAACAACAACAACAAGTCGCAATTTCGAGAAACTCGAAACTCGTAATGTTTACATAATCCAAGCCCATAATGGATGTCACAATTTAATTTTGTTATGGATTTTTAGTTGAAATTTTCAACCGCCTATTCTAAAGCTTCCTATTTTGCCACGAAATTTAGTACCCAGTTAATTGACCAAATATTTGTCATTACAAGTTAATTAATAAATATAAATTGTATTTTTATTAATATTGATTTTTTTTTACTACGTAGGTGCATGTAAATTTAATGATCCTGGAGGCAAGAAACCAAGCCGAATTACTATACGCTCTACGTGAAATTATGAGATTCATGACATGATCTTTGCAATCAAAAAACAAAATAATTTAGAATAATATAAAATACAATTTGTGAATAATAAATTAAATTACTCTTTTTCAAAATAAAAATAAAAAATCTTACAAAATTAAATCCACCAAAATGTCTAACCGTATCACATCATTATTTTAATATTGTTATTTTTAATGTATTATTAGAATTTTTATTATAATGTTTTTTGTGTAAACAAAATTTACTATTATTGCTTCTTGAATTAATATGTAAATTTATAATTTCGTTTTTAATTCGTGCATAAAATTATTATATGTAATGATGTGTTTATACGTTTACACACGTCGGTAAATCACTAATTTGGAACTAAAACAAATTAGAATATAAATTGAGAAAAATTGTGAGACTGAAAATTATTATTATTTTTTTTTTTATGTTAGAAGCAATCGATAATTTTTTTTTATATAATCTTTGTTTAATCGTCTATAATTACTTCTTAGAATTTAAAAAAAAAAAAAAAAAATTTTGTTATCATATGTGTTCATTTTAATTGAGGAAAATTTACCAAAATTATTGTAAAATTTTTATTACGAGTTTTATTTAGTTTGTCTAGCCTTATTATGTTAATTAAAAATTGTCAATTTGTTAAATTAAATTTGTAATAATATATACAATATATAATAAAAATGTAACCTAAAAATAACGTAAAAATATTTGTTTAAAAAATTTTAAGAAGCCTCACAAGCTATTTCATATCAATCAACCAATAGGAACAGACGTTAAAAATATGACTACATACATATATGCTTTGTTACTGCGCATACTCTGAAACATTAAATAGCATTAGAGTTTATAAAATTTCGATCTTTTATAAATTTATAATCAAAAGTGCCTATGAAATTTTATAAAATTGTAATAAACAGCTGGAAACTAAATTTTTATCTATCATTCAAGTCTGATGATTTATTTAAAAAAAAAAAGTATATTTACATAGATTATTAGACATAACCAAATTTAAGTGATATAAAATTATGATTTAGCTATTCTCATTGAAAAAAGCATTTGTGGTATTTTGCCTGTATTCGGGTCAGACGGCACCAACGCAAAAACATTTTTATAATTGCTAAGTTAAATAAATTACAAAAAAATTATCATCAAAGAGTTATTAAACATAAATTTTATATATTTTTTATATTTACCAAAACAAATTGTACAAAACAAATGCTGTGTTTACTTTTATATATATAAGATGCATATTAAAATAAATATTGGGGTTTTTAAAAAAACCATCTTTAATTTTGGTTTTGGCTAAATCAAGGAATACGGCTAAAAAAATGAAGGATCTTTAAAATAGTTTCGAACAAACAAAATATTAAATTAATTTAATTATCAAAGTTTTGAATTCCAAATTTAGCCAAATAAATCATTTTAAAATATTTATTAAATATTATTGTTTTTCAATTATAGATTTTTTATTTACTCGTTGCAATTAGAATTTTATATATTTTTGATAATTATAACAATATGTACTATCCATATTAATATACACATGTGTGTGTATATACATATGTACAGGGGTAATAAACAAAAACATTTATTTTTAGCTGTAACTAATTAATTTAACTATTAAATTTATATAAACATATTTTATAAACACACATATTACAATGTGAAAATTATATTACGTGTGATCCCATGTGCCAAATATTATAATCTCGTTATATAACGCCAAAATATAAAATTTAAAAAGAAAAAAAAAATTGAAATCTTAAAATATGTTGACACCAAACCTGCGTGTTGGTTAATAGAAATTTTCTGCATAACAATTTTTATTTTTTTTTTATAAAATCAAATAACTAAATGTATAATATCAATATGTAAATATTAACTTTGTATAAAAATCACTTTAATTATTATTAATCAATAAAATTATGGAGTACTATGTTACTAAAAATCTTTTTTGCTTTTTATTATTTGAAGGAAATAAATTACGTAGGTACTTGATTATGCTAAGACGTTCCTTGTTATTATTCACGCTCATTACTCCACTAGTATAAAGTTTAAACTTAACATTTACCAGGTGTGTATTTGTATATGAAACCGGAATTTACCAATAATAAATCACGCCACCTGTCAATGTAGCTTTCGACAAACAGCGTCATTGAACAATAAATTCAAAAAACCCCTTGCGAAATGTTGCTCCCCAGATATAAAAGAAAGTCATTTCTCCATCGAATTGTGACTGGCGTCGAAAAATGGACCTATTTTGAAAATCCAAAGCGCAAAAAGTCTTGATCGACATCGACCGCAAGGCCAAATCGCTTTGGACGGAAGACAATGCTCTGTATTTGGTGGGATCAGAAGAGTATGATTTATTTTGAGCTGCTAAAACCTAGTGAAACCGTAAATATTAAACGCTACCAACAAGAAATGATCAATTTGAATCGAGCTTTGCGTGAAAAACGACCAGAATATGATAAAAGGCAACACAAATGTATTTGGCTTCATGATAATGCACCATCATACAAAGCAAAACCGGTCAAGGAAATGTTGGAAGCAACTTATTTGGAAATACTTTGACATGCGGGTTACTCGCCAGACTTGGCTCCGTCCGATTATCACTTATTTTCATCGATGGGGGCACTGGCTTGCTGAGGAGCACTTCACTTCCTACGAAAATGTTCGAAAATGGCGCGATAACTGGTTTGTCTCAAAAGAAGAACACTTTTTTGGCATCCACGCATTGCCAGAAAAATGGGAAAAGTATATAACTAATAATGGGCAATACTTTGAATGAAATACTCTTAACCGATTATCATACGATGAACGTGTACTTTTTACTAAAAAATTCCGGTTTCATATTTACACACCTGGGGTGACATGCTATAACCATCACTTTTTTCGTTTCGATTCATTTTCGATAGAATAACTGTATTCCTTTGTTAAAAATATTAAATTTGAAAACAATTTAGTTGTAAGATACCGTTACTCTGTCGAAAATGCATCGAAGCGAAAAAGTGATGGTTTTAACATGTCAGTATATATTTAATTGGCGTTTTAAGTTCCGTTCGATAATTCGAAAATTTCGTTTTTTTTTTCTTTATCGATTAAGAAAGAACCATTTTTCATTGTAGTTGGCAATATTCCAGAAATTTATCAAAGAATCGTTTTATAATCGCATTTCCTAAAGAAATAGTTAATTTCCATTCTACTAACCAGTATACCGATTGATCGCAAGCTTTAGTGATTATTGGTCCCGTTCTAATTTGTCGCCTTATTCAAACAAATAGCCTAGTTCCACTTCAATTGGCCATATTGAAACTAATGTCGTTTTCGATTGAGTCGAAAAAAGCACTTTGAAGGTGAAAAATTTCCTTTTTTTGCTTTTAGTTTGTTTGATTGAAGTAAAAACGTTGTTCTACAGGCCAACTATTTTTGCTCGAGAGCACTTTTTAGAAATCTCGATTTTTCCGTAGATTTACCCCTCTTTTACATAAATATGTTTGTAGGTTTATTCTGGTTCTGTTTGTTTCTGTGTTATTTCAGTTTGAAAACTTATTATGGCCATTATTTATTTATTTATTTATTTATTTATTATTACCAACTTTATACTTATATACAATCTGGTTACAATTTCAATAATACATTAATATACAAAATTAGCAATAATTTAAAAGAACATTAGATATTAAATTATTAAATGCATCCCTAGATGGATTAAAGTCGAAAGCCGATCGAACTTTATTAAAAGAAACAGTAGATTGATAAACAGGTTCATATTTACCGTAGTTATGCCTACCTAATATAAGGCAGCTTAATTTGGAAATCTCTAACGCGAAGGGTCCGTAACGGAGTATATATATCGTAAAACACCAAAATCTCAGGACAGTCAATGTTAGACACCAACAAGTCTCTAACCAATAACGCGCCAATTTCGATTCTGCGGATAAAGAGCGGCTTAATATTTATTAATTTAGATCTACCTCGATACAGTGGGAGTATAAAAGCGGGTAGGTTCCCATCTCTAGGCAACATTCGCAGAGAAAACCTTAAAACGCGCTTTTGAACACTTTCGATTAGGGCTGAACAGTTACCATAAAACGGATTCCAAATTGCTGCACCATATTCCAACAACGAACGCCCAAACGAGATATATAATATTTTGATAGAATAAAGTACTTTTCATACCAGGCGCCTCGCCTCGAAATATTTAGTTACCACAAATGCGAAGCTGAGACCCTTTCATACCGGTGGCGTTGGCTTTGAACATTCGGTTGCTATCAAATATTTTATTTAGGTCTATTTTACACGTGAATTATAGCAAGAACTGAGATATTCTAAATTCGTAACGTACATATGAGCTAGATTTTTTAGTATGTATGGAATATTTGTGCAAAAAATGTGATTTGTAGGTTATGTTGAGAAAGCACTTGGCTTTGTATTACTTTAAAATCTCGCAGTCGAGTGTGGAACGCATTGCCTTGGCTTTGAAGATAATTTCATTGTAATATATTTTGATTTTTTTTTAAATTATCACTTAAAAATAAATTATTTTTCAACAAATTGAATTTATTACTATAAAATTAAACGGTATCAATCGAATAAAACTAATTTATATAATTAAAAAACGAAATAAAATTTTTTTATTTTCGAAGCTCAAAGCCGAGGCGCCTGGTATGAAAAGTACTTAAGGATCTTGAAAATCCCTCGAAAACCTTTTAATAAACCCAAGCATGGAATTCACTTTAGAAATGCAAATATCTATGTGCTTATTGAACGATAAGTTCGACGTAAATGTTATACATAGATCCATAAACGTATCAACATTATCAATAATACAGCCATCCAGGAAAAAAATTATAATTAGCGGGCGTGATTGCACGGGTAAAACGGATTGTTTTACATTTGGAAATGTTTAGGGTCAAATTCTGAGCTGTGCACCACATACTGAAATTATTTAAGTCAGATTGGAAGTCTCTTGCGTCATTGGTGCATGAAATGGTTTTAAAAGTTTTAATGTCGTCCGCATAGATGAGGATGCATAGGACCCAAATGACTACCTTGAGGCACTCCCGAAGTGACATTAATAACTCTGGATGTGAAACCACCAATCTTAACTATCTGAGTTCTGGAATCAAGATAAGATCTGATCCAGTCCAGTCGGAGAAAACTACAATGCAAGGAATCAAGTTTCTTCAACAGCAAGTCATGATCAATCTTATCAAAGGCCCTACAGAAATCAGGGTACACAACCTGCACTATACCACGAATCCTGAATTTGAAAATAGGTTTAATAAGCGATCGCTTCCAAAGAGTGGGGAAATATCCCTCTCCCTCTCTTAGACTTCTATTAAATAGAAAGTACACCGGAGCGGCAATTGCGTTACCGGTCAATTTTAAAAATAAAGGCGGTAACGAATCAAAGCCGGCACTATGGTTAATGTCAAGATTTGACAATTCCGATAAGATTGTATCAATTTCCAAACGAAACATTGAAAATTTCTTATTACTCGTGACATTATTCAAGCTGCAGAGATTAGAACCTGAATCTGAATTATAAACGCTCTCAAAGAAATCAGCAAACAAATTAACCTTATCTAGAATGTTATCACAGAATCAGTCTTTCAAATACATTGTGAAATGGTAACCATCAGATTTTCTTTTACCTATAGTTAAAAAAATACCAAAAGTGATCAGTCATTTATTTAGAAGTGTCATTAAATTAATATCAACATTGCATCGAAAACGAATTTTTTAGATATTATATTTGCACTTTTCTAGTTTCTTATATTTGGACAGATAACCCACAAATATAAAAGTGCAATGCGTTGTTCTGTGGACTGTTCGATGGACACCGAAATTGAGATTGATTTTCCATAAAGGGAAAAAAATCAATCGAAACCGACATAAGGCTGTGAACTAATAGTCGGGTAAATTGTTCTTTTACCTAATTTTTAACAGTGTACGGAATAAATTCAAATACTGTACCAAAACCAACAAAAATGTTTATACAAGCCGTATTGTATCAGTGACGCACGCATACTATTAAGGCTGTGGACCAATAGTCGGGTAAATTGTTCTATTACCTAATTTTTAACAGTGTACAGGGTCAATTCAAATACTGTACTAAAATGTTGGGTAAAATATGAGATAAAAGGTAAATGACATTGTTTTTAACTTTTTCACGTTTCACTGATTTTTGTTCAAATTTCCGCGTTTCCATTATATATATTAAATGTACGCTTAGGTAATAAAATAAATTTTATTTCTATTTTACAAATGAAAAACTTTAAAAAATGTTTGACGTTTCTTCTTGCGCCTATTAGCCAGCGATTTCAACCCTCCAAACCATAATTTGTGCCCATCAAACCATTTTAACTTCTAGAGAATTGGTACGCCAATTGATGTAAATGTGTACTAAATTTAAAATTTACTGTACTAAATGATTTATCCGGCTATTGCTCTGCAGCCTTATAATAAAATGAAACATAAGGGCTCTTATTTTGAACTAAGCTTAGATTGAGAACTGCAAATTCGATGTAAATGGTTGTGGTAAAAATACTTGGTTCGTTAAAATATGAAACATGCCCGAGCAGCATCAGCTAGAACATTTACCATTTCATTATAAATTGCCATAGGCAATTTTTTATATTTTAAACAAATACCAAAAACCGTCTATTTGAATTAGCATTCAATGTAGTTCAATGTTGTAGTTTAACAGAAAACGTAATAAATATTTGTTTTGACAGCAAATATACGAATGACATTAACATATTGTTATTAGGTAGGGCAAAAGTGATAGAAATACGAAATTGTCTTTTGAGTACTAAAATAAAGCAAAAGTCTTTCAGAGGCCGTGGTCGAATTCTCGGGTAAATCATTCTCGTTCAATTGTTATAACAATAAAGAATAAAGTATCTAAACGGGAAACATTTACCATTTTTTATTTCGTTCAGTCTCCATAAAAAAGAGGTAAATACATTTACCGAATTTAGCCGATTTATCCAAGAATTCGACCGCAGCCAGAATTAATTTCAGAATATGTTATTAAGGAACATATCGTTGATGCAGCTTGGTATGTCAGGAACAATGACCTCCATAGGGACCTTATAGTGAACCTCATCTTAAATGAAATCCATGACAAACCGCGGAGACATGAAGAAAGGCTTCGCCAACATGTGAACATTGAGGCAACCAACTCAGCTCCTAAGCAAATTTAGTAGAGAGCAAATTTAGCAGCCTACAAAGATGTGGTTTACTTCAATTTACCAGACACTATGGAACGCCAATGGGAAGAAGCCATAGATTAATTAAAGTTAGTAAATTAAGTCAGAAACAAATTGCTCATTAATCCAGGAGACTAGATTGTAATTCCGTAAAATAAATAAATAAAATTTATTTTAAATAAAAATAAAAAAATTTCCTGTGTTTCTTATTTCGGATGTAATTGATCTGGGCCTA
This sequence comes from Tipula vernalis, assembly GCA_958295665.1. NCBI lineage: Eukaryota > Metazoa > Arthropoda > Insecta > Diptera > Tipulidae > Tipula > Tipula vernalis. The sequence continues at coordinate 14,122,689 of OY282560.1, forward strand.
GATTCTGGACAAATGACAAATGACAGTATTTTGTGATGTTGTTATGTGTATACATATATAGCAGTTAAAATGTTGACAATATATAAGGTAATATATAGCAATTGTTAAATTTACCCTGCCATAATATGACAAAATAATAGTTAAAATTTGTCATTTTGTAGGAGTTAAAATTTTAGTATAAAGTCACAAAAAATTGTCATTTGTCATTTGTCACTTGATCAGAATCTAGGGCCTGATCGATCGGATCGATTAGATCCGAAATAAGAAACTAATTTCCCTATATACAAACAAATTCCTGTATAACTTACCAAAAATGATGGAAGTCACAACTGAGTTAAGATTTGTTATAAAATTTTGCTAATCTATAAAAGACATTGCTGTCAAAAAACGGCCATAGATAGATTATTTCTAAAGATGGCAGTCGTGATTGTTTTTTAAATATTTCTTTTTTGTATCGAAACAAAAATGTAAACATAAGCATCAAACAGGAATAAAATTGACATGAAGAATGAACCTTATAGATTATTATAATTTATTTGAAATTAGGTATGAGAAATCTATCTTGGCAAGATAGATGGGCACCGCATTTCTTAAATTCTGATGAAAAACGACCGAGTCCGACTTTGTCTACAACATTTGGATCGTTTTCGAAAGGATAAAACTGGGGTGATATGTTATAACCATCACTTTTTTCGCTTCGATGCATTTTCGATAGAATAACTGTATTCCTTTGTTAAAAATATAAAATTTTAAAACAATTTAGTTGTAAGATACCGTTACTCTGTCGAAAATGCATTGAAGTGAAAAAAGCGATGGTTATAACATGTCAGCCCTGATTTCAAGGCACGATTTGAAGCTGTGGGTGAGACTTGGATTTATCACTATGATCTGAAATTGCGACAACAAACTGCAGAGTGGAGTGAGATCGGTACTTCTGCTCTAGAATATGACAATGTTTTGGGATGCAAAAGGAATTTTGTTAATTGATTAGCTTTAAACCAGTAAAACAATAACCGAAGAGTATTATCCAAAGCTTTCGGATGAACTAGATGAAAAATTTCGTGGGACAAGGTTACGGGTTAGACGCTCTTACGAAGAAACAAATACCATTTTTTTTATACTCTTAGAAAGAGTATAAAAAAAATGGTACTACTGTCGTGAGATCACACATTTTTAATTTCATGGGACAGGATAGGCTTCATATAAATAAATTCATACAAACCTGAAAGTCAAAAGTAAAAAAGTTTTTCGTTAAGGTATGGGGTTCGTGGTGGTTATTAACGACCCCACAACTTATACACTATTTATTTTTATAATGTATTTATTTATTTCTTATATAATATTTAGTCTATACAATATTTATCGTTGTATTTTTTAATGCGAGTATCTCTATTGATATCTCTGAAGCGACTGAAAATTATTTATAATATTTTTCCTGTTTACTTATTGTTTTATTTTCCGGCTATCGCGATTTTACCTTGGTTGAATTGCCTTGCAATTCAATAAACCACGTGAACAAGTGTGTGCTGATTCGCGGTTTTTTATGTAGATGGCTTCGCTATTTTCCATGCGTTATATTTGTGCAGCGCCTGCTTAATGTTGTGGCGGATTGCTATTGACAGCAAAACGTCACAACATCTCAACAGCAACACAAAACCAACGTATTTCATGGGACGTAAAAGTATACGAAAGATGTGCGGTGAAATTTAGAATGTTTTTATTTTTATTGGTAATTTCCTCACATCGCCACAGACCCCCTTGCCAGTGAATCCCCGATGAACGAGATGTTCGCGTAGCGTGCTGGCGTCGTAATTTGCCTCCCGGCGCGGGTGACTATTGCCCCCGGTATAGTGGCGGCTGGTTTCTCGGCCTTCAGGCAGGATTTTCTGCCTTTATGTGAACTTGCTGTCATGGCTTTCGTTGGTGGCTGTGGTTCCATATTGAACCGAACTCTTGTTCTGTCGCCTGATTTTTCCTTCCCGCTGGCTTGTGGCGTTTTTATTAAACTCTCTTCTGACTCTGGCTTCCCGATGGCTTGCGGTGTTTCGGTGGAATCGTCTTCTGTAAAGCACGGCTTCAGTCTGTCGATTGAGATATGGCTGCTTCTACCCCTGATATTGATGGTAAACGCTTTCTCGTCCCGTTGTATGACCGCGAAAGGTCCTTCGTACGGTTGCTGCAACGATCTCCTGCACAAATCCGTCCTCACGAAAACGTGTGTGCAAGTGCTCAATGCCTGAGACACAAATACTGCCCGACTGCCATGCCTTGACGGTGGTGCTGGGCGGATCCTGTCGAAGTGTTCTCCAAGTTCTTTTACGAACTCCGACGGGCTTGTGTTGCCTTTCTTCTCCTCCACTAATTGACTCGGAATTCGTATTTGTTCGCCATATACTAGTTCGGCTGCTGAAGCTCCTAGCTCCTCTCTGTACGCCGTTCGTAAACCTAGTAGTACCGTTGGTAGCGCCCGTGTCCAATCTTGCCTTTCCTGGCACATAATCGCTGCCTTCAGCGTTCGGTGCCACCTCTCGATTAACCCGTTGCATTTTGGGTTATATGCAGTCGTCCTCTTCCTCTCGAAGCCCAGTAATTTCGAGAATTCGGCGAATAATTCTGACTCGAACTGGGAACCCTGATCCGTTACGATCGACGTTGGTACGCCAAAACGTGCGATCCACTGGTTTAGTACTGCGACTGCCACGGTTTCGGCGCGAATGTCTGGAATCGGTATTGCTTCTGTCCATCGCGTGTACCTGTCGATTAATGTGACACAGTACCGTTGACCTTCCGAGATTGGCAGTGGTCCGACGATGTCCAGGTGTATCTCAGTAAACCTTTTGCTTACCGGGGCGAACTCTCCTAATGGACTTTTTGTATGCCTTGCTACTTTCGACTTTTGACAGGCTATGCAAGATTGGACCATTTTACGAACGTCTTTCTTTATGCCGACCCAGATGAATTTTTCCGTCATTGCCCTCACGGATGCTGCCACGCCTGCGTGTGATAATCCGTGTGTTGCCTCGAAGACTGCTTTGCGGAAATCGCCTGGTATGTATGGCCTCGTTCTTCCCGTCGACATCTCGCAGCATATTTTTTTGTTTGCTTGGAATGTCACGGGTATTTCTTCGAATCTTAATTCTGATGCTGTCTCCCTTAATTCCTTCAACTCCTCGTCCAATTGTTGAGCGTCGGCGATTAAGCTGTACTCGATTGCTGCTGGTAGATTTATACTCTCGACCCTTGATAACGCATCTGCCACTACGTTGTCGCGACCTGCGATATGTTGGACATCTGTGGTAAATTGTCCGATGAAATCAAGGTATCTGAATTGCCGAGGTGATGCTTTCGCTAAATTTTGCATAAACGCGAATGTTAGCGGTTTGTGGTCTGTGTATATTGTAAAAACACGCCCCTCCACTAAATGTTTAAAGCGTTTTACAGCCATATACGCGGCTAGCAGCTCCCTATCGTAGGCGCTGTAGCGCTGCTGCGCTGCTGATAATTTCGCCGAAAAAAATTGCAATGGTTGCCATTCTGCCTTGGGACTTTCACCTAGTTGTTGGATGACTGCTCCTACTGCTGTGTCTGACGCGTCTACCATCAGGGCCAGTCTTGCTGCCGCTGATGGGTGGACCAATAATGATGCTTCGCTTAGCTGTTGCTTCGCTAACTCGAAAGCTTCGACCGCTGCTTCGGACCACTCAATCTCCCTCGTATCATTTTTTTTACTACCTTTCAGGTAGTCGTTGAGGACAGCTTGGTTCCGACTGGCGTTTGGAATAAATACCCTATAAAAATTTATTATTCCTAGGAAACGGCGTAATTGGTTTATCGTCTTTGGCTGTGGGTACCTTACGATATCTGCTACCCTTTCTGGAATTGGTTGAATTCCTTGTGCCGACACCTCGTGACCTAGGAAATTTATTTTTTCCTTTGCGAATTTGCATTTTTCTATATTAATGACCAACCCCGCGTCGCTCAGCCTGGAAAAAATCACTTCCAAATGCGCCACGTGTTCCTCCATTGACTTGGATGCTACTAGCACGTCGTCCAAATACACGAAACAAAATTCTAAATTTTGGAGTATTACGTGCATAAACCGTTGGAACGTGTTTCCCGCATTTCGCAAGCCAAACGTCATGCGTGTAAATTCGTATAAACCGAAAGGTGTAGCAATTGCAGTTTTTGCAATGTCGTCTTCCTCAATCGGGATCTGGTGATATGCGCGCACTAAATCTATGGTGGAGAATATTTTCGTTCCTTCCAGCTGCTGCGTGAAATCCTGAATGTACGGAATCGGGTAACGGTCAGGAATGGTGATGTTGTTTAGTGCCCGATAGTCCCCGCAGGGCCTCCACTCACCGTTCTTTTTCGGCACCAGGTGTAACGGGCTCGCCCACGGGCTATCGGACCGTCTACAAATCCCTTGCTCAACCATGAACTGAAATTCTTTTTGAGCCGTGGCTAGTTTTTCGGTGCTCAATCTCCGTGGTCTAGCAAAAACTGGAGGTCCGCGCGTGATAATGTGATGGGTTACCTGATGTTTTGCTGGCCGAAATGCCTGTATGTCGTGAGTTATAGTTTTAAATTTATTTAATAACTTTAATATTTTTGCATCGACCACCGAGGCATTTATTACTCGCACCGTGGGTGCCTCATCATTTGACTTCCTTGCTACTGCGAACAAACTTGTGAGTGGATCTATTAACCGGCTGTGCTGGATATCCACGAGTAGGCCCGATTGATTTAAAAAATCTGCGCCGATGATGGGTACCGTTACCTCAGCTATGACGAATGTCCACTGATATTGCCTTCGCAGGCCGAGGTCCAAAACTATCCTTCGTTTCCCATACGTTTTTAGCTTCGTCCCGTTTGCCGCGTACAAGAAGAATTCGGTGTCTTGTTTTGCTGCCTTTTCCCGCGCCACTGGTAGAACTGATAAATCCGCTCCTGTGTCGATAAGGTATGTGGTATTTGTTGTTTTGTCATATATTTTAAGACGACAATTTTTTTCTTCACCGTAGCACGTCGCCATTTGCGTAGGTGGCCTTAGTTTTTTGATTTAAAATCCGACCAATTCGGACACTGAGGCCTACAACTTCGAGCATTTTCCTTAAATCTGTAGTGAAAGAAACACAAACGCGGTGTTTCGTTCGTCTCCGCTGATGTTCCCGATACATATGGTTCTTTTGCCTTTGTCGTGTTATGGCTGTTCCGTTGGCTCCTAGAGCGCCGCCTACTCTCCGAACGACTTCGTTGCTGGTGGTAGTCGATCTGCTCTAACCTCCGCATGATCTCGTTGATCTGCTGCGTCATTGACATGTCCGGACTCGGGGACGGTGGTACTTCGACTGACATAACATGTGCCTGCGACATCGTTTCCAATACACGATCCGCCAATTCCGCTAATTTTGCCGCTGGCAGGGAGTCTGCTGTCGGCGCCAAAATTTCTTGCGCGCGAATGGGCAGCCGCTTCATCCAGATTGTCTTAATTACCTCGTCATTTACGGATGTTCCGCCACTGGCTTTCAACTGTCGCAATAGTTGGGAAGGCTTTAAATCTCCCAATTCGATGCCTTGCAGGAGACGGTGAATTTGTGTTTGGCGCGATTCTCCTAATCGGTCGAGGATGGCCTTTTTCAGATCGGTGTACGGCTGCTTGGTCAATGGCCCAACGATGATGTCGCTCACCTCGTTGCTGATGCGGTCGTTCAACGCGCATAGCAGGTGGTGATATTTCGTTTTTTACGTGGTTACCGTGCTTAAGGCGAATTGCGCCTCCACCATGTGGAACCATATCCGAGGATCCTGCGTGGTGAGTGGCACTATCCTTAATGCAATGGCCGAGATTGATCCTGCTGATGTCGATGCCGCTTGTATCGGTGATGACGATCGGGCAGGTGTGAGTGTCTCCGTCGGAACTGATTGTATTGATGTAGGCATGCTTGTGACTGATGTAGTGCTTGTGTGGTTTAAGTGCACGGATAGAGCTGCCCGCACTGCTGCTTGAATTCTGGCCTCCAGTTCCGTGGATGAATCACTGGGCGCGTCACTTGCAGACCCTTCTGCGTTATTGCGGGTTGCCTCGTCGCTACTCGGGCTGATTTGCGTATTCAGGTCCATGGGTGATTCACTACCGGATCTCTTGTGGTCACTTTACACTACACTTGCTTTATTAATTTAATTAATTGAATGCTACGACCGAAAATGGACACAAAAGTGGGAATAATGATACACAAATTTTTATACTACCATTTATTTATTTCTGTAAACTTAAAAAAAAATTTGAAAGGAAAAACAAAACTCAACAAAACTGGGCGAACGAAATTTTCCTTTCAGCTGTGAAATTTTACGGATTTTTCTCACGACCAACAGAATCAACAGACACTTGTTTTTGTGAAATTATCGTAGCAATATTTGCTTATTTATTTTCATATGACGGAACAAAATTTGATTATATATATTTTTTTTTTTTTTTTTTTTAAACAATTTTTAGTAAACCAGAAAAATATTATAAATTTACAAAATTTTTTCTGTCGCTTACCTAACTTTCTGCAGCCCCTCTGTGATGCTCAATGGGTAGGTAGCTACTTGCCTCTAGCTGTGGCACAAACCGCGCTTCTGATATGCGAACGGTATTTATTGCGCCCGACCGGCGTATTTGCTGCGCCCGACCGGCGTATTTTCTGCGCCCGACCGGCTGATTTGCTGCGCCCGACCGGCTGATTTTCTGCGCCCGACCGGCGTATTTGCTGCGCCCGACCGGCTGATTTTCTGCGCCCGACCGGCGTATTTGCTGCGCCCGACCGGCTGATTTTCTGCGCCCGACTGGCGTACTTGCTGCGCCCGACCGGCTGATTTGCTGCGCCCGACCGGCGTATTTGCTGCGCCCGACCGGCTGATTTGCTGCGCCCGACCGGCGTATTTATTGCGCCCGACCGGCGTTTTTATATAGCCCGATCGGTTGGCGTGATTAGAACACCCTTAACCTGAGCTTGCCTCGGGTGGGGGCTATTACCAGGATAAGGCGCTGTTCTGGATCACGTCGGGGTCCACCAATTTATGGGGTTCGTGGTGGTTATTAACGACCCCACAACTTATACACTATTTATTTTTATAATGTATTTATTTATTTCTTATATAATATTTAGTCTATACAATATTTATCGTTGTATTTTTTAATGCGAGTATCTCTATTGATATCTCTGAAGCGACTGAAAATTATTTATAATATTTTTCCTGTTTACTTATTGTTTTATTTTCCGGCTATCGCGATTTTACCTTGGTTGAATTGCCTTGCAATTCAATAAACCACGTGAACAAGTGTGTGCTGATTCGCGGTTTTTTATGTAGATGGCTTCGCTATTTTCCATGCGTTATATTTGTGCAGCGCCTGCTTAATGTTGTGGCGGATTGCTATTGACAGCAAAACGTCACAACATCTCAACAGCAACACAAAACCAACGTATTTCATGGGACGTAAAAGTATACGAAAGATGTGCGGTGAAATTTAGAATGTTTTTATTTTTATTGGTAATTTCCTCACATCGCCACAAAGGTTCTGTCACACCGAGCGTCGGCGCCGGGCGTCTAATTTAAATACATGTATATTTGCTTATGTATTGATTGATGAAAACCCATGAATTAAGCAAAAATATAATTATTTTTTATAGAAACATGCAAAAATATTCTAATTTTAATAGGAAAATTTCCAAAAAAAAGATATACGTATTTTCTTTTTTTGGAAGTTTTTATATTAAAATTAGGATACTTGTGCATGTTTCTATAAAAAATGCTTATATTTTTGCACAAACTGGACGTGTTCAATCGGGCAAAAATGATAAAAAATATCATGATATTTTATCCCACCCTAACTTCATTTTGTAATACTGTACGTCAAACCCGATTGAACAACCAAAATTGATAAAAAATGATAAATTGATTTTAAATGTTACATTTTGTTTTAAATCGCTTTGTAAAATTCAATAAACTCGTTTTGTCGTCAGGTTTTTAATTAAATGTTATATTTTTTAATTATTTTTGTTTATAAATTATTTTGAGGTGACTGTGTAAATACCATATGAATATCTTAAAAAATCAAGTTTAATTTAATTTAAATACTGAAAATATAAAGAAAATAAATTCAAAATTGACAGCTGGAACCAAGAAAAAAGTTGGTTTTTTTGTGTGATAAATGAGTGCGTTTAATGCCAAAAGTGATAAAAAATATCATGATATATTTTATCATTTTTGCCCGATTGAACACTAGGACTGTCGTTTTTAATCAATACATAAAAAAATATTAGCTTAAATTTTGACGCCCGCCGCTGACGCCCTGTGTGATAGAACCTTTACATTTTTCAAATAACTTTCCTACTGGGTACCGCAATACATAATCGGCTCATAATATAAACGATATAAAAATGGTTTATCGGGCACCATCATAATCCGGATTAACATTCGGATTATTGATCGTAAATAGATAACATCAAATGTCAATTTGTAAAAATTAGCTTAAATTGAATGCAAGTAGTCATATTGAACTAAAATATCAAAAATGGAAAACCGGTAAAAAATAAACTTTTATTTATTTGTATTTGAATGTTAAAAGTGTATATTAGAACATTTTTCCGCAGTAAACGATTTACATGGAATGATAAAGAAGTATCTGTATTACTCGGTATTTGGGAAGCAAATATTGAAAATTTGCGGGCTGCCAAAAGAAACTCTCATGTCTACAAGAAAATGAAGAATGAAATGCTGGAAAGTAGAATAAAATGTGATATTTCAGATATATCGAATAAAATTAAAAACCTTTCCCAAAAATTTAGGTAAAATTATGAAAAAATATTCGTTCTAAAATATAAAAAATAAAATTTTTTGTTGATAGATTTGAAAAAAAGTTTCAAGATTCTTCAGGTACCTTATCGGATTGGAAATGGTTTGATGCCGTTGGTCGAATTTTGACAGAGAATCCCGAGAGAAGTTTAAATTTGAAGAAAGAAAGTACTAAGGATACAACAGATGATAAAGGAATATATTATTTTCCAGAGGACATCAAATGTGAAGTAAATTCTGAAGTCGCGAGTTGTGAAAGCAATCATTCGTTTTCACTACCATTATCGCCTACCTGTGGACCAGCAGAGAAACGGGCAAAATTAGATAGTTTTAATCAAGAAATGCTCGATGAAATGAGAAAAATTAATCAAATTGAAGAGGAGCGTAACAAACAGAATAAACAATTTTACGAACTAAGCGCAGAATTTATGAAGAAAAGCTTAGCGAACCAAGAGCAGGCTAACAAAATATCTGAGCATTCCATTGCTCTAGCCAAAGAGAATGTAGAACTTCAGAAATTAATATTGAAAGCCATATTAAAAACCGAATAAGACGAATTATAGTTTTTTTATTATAAAATAATGTATTTGTTTGAATTTGAATAATGTTGACATTTTTTTGCAAATGTCAATGTTTTTATCCCTAAAAGCAAATTATTTATATACATATAACTTAAGCAAAGTACCTACAATTCAGCGCTATAAACTGCCATCTATTGATTAAGCTATTTTCCGAACAGCCAATACTAATTTCCTATACCAAAAAAAATCTAGTACTTCTTTTTCTATCCAAATTATTTCTACGTCATTTTTTATTAAACATTGGGAGTTGTCAAAAAAAAAAACAAAAATTGACGCGACAGTGAAAAATACTCCAATTGAAAAATTATTAATTAAAACCATAAAGTGCAAATAAGTAATTTCCATATTTCTGTAAGCAAGTAATGTTTTAGTTTGGCAAATAATTGTGGATTTACTATACATAGTAAATGTATTTAATAAGTTTTTCATTTGTTCTTAATAAAAAATTTATACTTTATGACGTCATTAGTGTGTATAGTAATTTAATGTTGGTAGTGTAGTTTGCAAAAAAATTTCCAAATAAAATTAAAGCAAAGTTTTATTTATAAAGCTTTCAAATGAAAATTTGTTATAAATCCTAGTGAATAGTTTAATATATTAAAGTGATTGGTGTCCGCATTTAATAGGGATAATACAACAATTTTCTATAGTGCCGTTACGGAACGATGACGTCACTGTTCAATTTCAATTAAAGTTCTTTTTTTGTTCTTTTATTTGTTATCGGAAAAATACATATTTGACTAGTGAGTCGAATGTAAATTTATTACTTATCGGTATTTAAATAAGCATATAACAAATATCTATTCGTTTAAATAAAATGATATTATTATCACCGATATAATATTGTTATCAACGTAAAACAACAAATTTCTATAGTTGGATAATCAATAAAGGATTGAACAAGAAGTTGACACTTTCTCCACAAAATGTCGGAAAATCATCTGTGAGTACACTTTTACAGTGTAATGTAAATTTTACTTTTTAATTTAATTTTTTTTTTTCTGTCAATCATAATGATGATGATATGATGATGATGAGTGGTTGATGTGTGTACTCGTTTTCTCTGGTTTTCAGTCTTGTTAATCGATGTGTAGTTGAGAAATTAACTCAAACTAAAATTTTACAAAGGTAAGCATTCCTAAGAAAAATTCCCATAACAAACAAAATCCAATCTTGATAATATTTATACCAACACAATCAAAACATCATCAACATTTATGGATCCACATCGAAACGCAAACCGAAAAACGAAAAAAAATTCAAGTTCAAATAAATTAAGACTCGCAAATTGGAATACACTTGACACTTTTTCTTATTCTTGCATTTTACTCCTCCTACACAACAGTTTATATATACATAAATTCCATTCCACTACATACAACAAAACACCTACTTAGCTATATCAGTAAATAATCTGTATATGTATAAATAACTTAGCTGATTATAATGTAGACCGCTAGTTTTTTTGAACCAGTTTTGCAGTTCCGGAAGCTTCATCCTGCTGTTATTTAAGTAAAATAAATAAATAAGTTAAAAATAAATGTATGTACGTGTGTAGACATATTTTTATGAAATTCCATTTGTTATCTTTATGTTTTTATTTTATCATTTCCGTTCCCCTAATAATATGTTTCTAGAAAATTGGTAAATGTAAATACAGATGGCTTTAATCAAGATGGTAATCCTCTTGAGATAAGTCTACTGTAAGAAATTTATGAAGTCAAGATGTTTTTTTTTTTCGTTGTTTTCGGTATGGGTGCGGTTAACCTAAACAAGGCTAATCTTTAGTTGCATCTAGTCTAGATCAACGAAATAAATGGATTATTGTATTTTATTCTCATCTGAATCGTTCTATACCTATGTATATTGTTAATGTACTTTTTAGAAATGATCGTCCCTTTTTTCAAATAACAATTGTGCCATTTGTCTTATCAAAATTGGGAAAATATGTCACATTTTGCCGTCCGTTAAGTTTCAATTCGCCCGTTAAATTACGGTGACACGACTTAAAGGCGGATATCCATTATCATGGAAAACCATAAAAACCGAAGTAATTCGTAACACCATTTTTTTCGTGACAACTCGTAAAAAGGTGAAAAATCCTCAAAGATGGAATATTATTCGGTACCTTGAGTTTCCGTCTTTGAGGAGTTTTTGGTTTGGAAAGCCGGTCGACATTATAGGCACGGGGAATCCTTTTACAGTAGCATTCAGTAGTGATCGAGTCTTCAATGTATTAGATTCCTATTTGAATTGAATCAGATTCAATCGCTTCTTATTTAAATCAAATATGAGTCTTATACATCGAGACTCGATCACGTTCAAATCGAATTGACAAATAGCCTCAGCATAAACGGCTTTCTTGAAATAGAAAAGTCAAAAGACAAACACGAAATTAAACAGGAGTGACTTATTAAAAACTGGTTCCGAAAGGAGCAATTTGGAGAAAGTGGTCACGACACTACACCCGAAGCCGAGGCTATATCTGTAGTAGATTGCGCCGATCCTGGAATGGTGGTATAACTTACAAATGGACGAGCGGAAAAGTACCCATCTCTGACTAGAACTCTATTTTGCTGGCAACATAGAAAGAATAGCCTTATACTTGCTTACGTTCAAGAAAAGTTCTCGCTTTGTAGTAAAAGGCAGTCGGCTACGTTTGCGGTTGGGCCGAAAATATTCATATCGTCAGTGAAAAGGAGATGCTTTGCAAATTTGAAACAATTAGCAGGGTCATTTATATATGGTTTGCAGAAAATTGGTTCAATGTGATTTCCCTGAGGCACACTCAATTGACAATGGTTATGATTCATGAAGATTAGATGATAACTACCTGGCAGGGACGAACCCACAGTCCAAAATGATGCGGTACTCTTTTTTTTAACGTTTATGAGGTACAAACAATCGTGAACCTCCGCTTCTGTAAACTTTATAAGTATGAAAAAGAAACTGCTGCTTGAAGCAAAAACATAGATAACGGACCGCGTGGCGGGTTCGTAAACTGATCCAAAAAAGTTAGCCCTGGCGTGAAATTGACGACGGATACCTAGAAACTTTTATTATTAATAAATCCCCAAAATACCTTCAGATCGGATGATAATGATTCCGGGAGAGATCAAGAGCATATATAGGTCATAACTTATATAGGCTACGCAGCCTATATAAGTTATGAACCAAGGTTCACGAAATGCAGGCTTACTCTAATCGACGGAACTTGTCTTTCGATTCCAGAGTTGACTAGTTTGAACGAATTATTATTATTATTATTTACTGGAGGGCCATGTGGGCGATTAGCCACCTCGCACCGCGACCTAAAAGATCTATTGTGCTGGACCCTACTTAATTATCCGTCCAGTCAATATTCAGGCTCTTAATGAATCTGACAATACTACTGGCCGGTACAAGATACATACTATCCGGGCTCATTGTTCTCCCTCTTAGATGTTGCAGTCTTTGCTGGAAAATGGCTGGGCAATGGCACAGAACATGTTCCGCTGTGTCCGCTTCCAGACCGCAGAAGCGGCATCCATCTGTCATACTTAGGCCCATCTTCTTAAGGTGATACCTTAAGGGGACATGACCTGTGAGGAAGCCAGTAAGCAGTCTCAACTCAGGTTTCCTAAGTTCAAGACACTCCTTAACCCTGACAGACGAAGGTGATATAAATTTCTTCGCCTGCCGTAAACCTGGAATTCTGCGCCAGTAGGAGGACTTTTGAACATCCTCTCAGCGTTTTACCGCTGCTCTAAGGTGTCCCTTAGTGACACCGCAGAAGGGTTCTGGTCCAAAAAATGGAGAGGCAGAACCCTCAAGGGCGAGGCCATCAGCTGCCTCGTTTCCTTCGATTCCAGTATTACCTGGCACCCACATAAGTGTTACCTTATTTGAGCCTGCCAGATGTTTAATAACCTTCAGACAATCCCATACCAGCCTTGACTCAACGGTACAAGACCTAAGAGCTTTTAAGGCTGATTGGCTGTCTGATACAATATAAATCTTTGCATCGTTTAGGCCTTTTGCTATGCCTATCCTAGCGCAAAGTTCTATAGCATGTACTTCTGCTTGAAAAACGGTAGCATTGGTACCCAAGGACTTCGAGAGGGTAGTGCCACTCCCGTGTATTCCTATCCCCGCCCCATCTTCCGTTTTTGATCCATCTGTAAACCATACCATGGACCCTAGCTCAAATGATGGTCCACCTGCCCTCCACACATCCCGGTCAGGTAACCTAACATAGAATGGTTTGTGGAAGTCCAGTTTAGCTGGCATACAGTCGGAAGGCATTCCTATGGTAGGGTCTGTCTGAAATTCCTTAAGGATTTCCATATGACCCACCATATTGCCTGGCTTGATATTTCCTTCCTGTTTGAACGAATAGTACAACTCAAATTAAAACCACGTTGAAGAAAGTCCCAATTGGCGTTGTTCAGGAAAGTCGGCGTTCTGAAAATTAAAAGGTATCGTTATTGATGTCTGGTAAATAGTCGGGCAATCTGTGAAGTTCGATTGAAAGAATGAAGAAAGCGTCCTAGTTATCTTAACTTTGACGATTTTATGAATCCGATGATGTCTATTTTACCGAGGTTGTTTCAGATCTCAGAATGATTTTACGCTCAGTTAAAGTTACAAGTTTTTGTAGGAGACGATTTGTGCTGTTAGTTGCTGGATTCCGATTTCTCATGTTATTATTTCCAAAGGACGGTCGACAACCTATCAAATATTAAATACATTTTTTTTTATTAATATTTGGCCTGTTTCTCTTCCATGTACCGATAAATACTATGTGTGTTAGATATTTGATATTGTTTTGAGATTTATAAAACAAAACAGAGAACAACTAACACAATGTAATTAAATTACACCAATTACAATATGAAATATGGTTTGGAATTGTATATTTTTCAATTACATGCATAGATTGCATAATTGTTCGTAAATCGATTAGTTTTGATTTGTGCAGTAGTAAATTGTATAAACAATATTACAACGTTTTTAGGCCATGTGTATGACCATGTGTTATACTTATGAAGTAACAAGAGCAAGGATGTAATTTTTATGTTCTTAGTTATAACAGAATTCAGAGATGCTCGTTTCTTATTACGGAATGGATATTTAAGCAGTTTAGTTATTAAACCTACACCGATTTAGTGAATTTTTCGAGATTAGTCGCAGTGTGTCAAGCTCGATTTTAGCTAATCTCTTTGTTTTTGCATAGAATACTTAAACTAGTTTAGCTAAATCGGATTTATTAAACCACAGTCTATCTAGGGTATTACCCTCGTAGTAAAATCAAACAATCGAAAGACTTTGGTTTTAAATCGACCTAAAATAATAAAGGATTCCTTAAAGACAGCTCAGTCAAAAATGTCCTCAAAGTTCGACGAATATATTTATTAAAACTGTTACTCTCTTTTAAAACTAAATTTTTATTTCGCTAGTGGGAGTTTAAGCCTAGTACGCTGTTCAAGTGAAATTAAATTTTCACTGGTCTCAAAAAATAGGAAGATAAATCTCACGTGAAAATTTAGTTTAGCCCTATTCTGGTTTTTCCTTGGGGATAGGGAAATATGAAAAAAACTGCAATATTTTTTTCCTGTTCCAAAATCCTTACCCCTTTCTATTTTCATAATTCACCAAAAGGGTAATTAATAATTTAAACAAAGTTTATTTACATTCATTTTATTTAAATTGTTATACATGGGGCATTGAACGTAAAATTATTTTTAATTAGAATTTTTAATCTACATAAATTAGATTTTCCCTGAAGAGTAATAATATTCTTCCGCTAAATCAGTGGAGGAAAATAGTTGTCGAAATTGCAATAATTGAGAATTATTAATTCCAAAAAATCAAAACTTCTAGAAAACTGTGAAAAATATGCAATTCCCTGTTCTCAGGGAAAAACCAGAATAAGGCCACGGGAGATAAAACAGAGACATCTATATTCTAATACGAAAACTCCCATTTCGCTAGCTAAACTGCCTACCACAAAGTGAAATTCACCGGTGAAAGTTTTATTTTCGTTTTCGCTTGTGTCATTTTTATATGAGAAATTTCATTAAACTTCAACAGCGTACCGGGCTTTACTGGCTAAATCGGATTCTCTAAAAGAACAAAACATTAATGTCACCAAGTCTCTCATTAGAGTTGTCATGAGAATGGTTTCAATATTTTAGTGAGGCATCGCTAAATAAATTTCAAGTTTTGATAAAAAGTTGCTTGAAATTTCCTTATTTACAATAAAAACCCGTGGCCCCATCCAAGAAAAGTATAAACCATTCACAAAAATGGTTCATTATTAAATAGCTCGTCGTTACATACTACGTTCAAATATGAACGAGTAGCCAAACGTATCGAATTTATTCAAAAATCATACCAATTCTCTAAATTCGTAAATAATTTAAGTATGTAGCTGTATGTTAAACGTTTAATTTTCTTAATTAGTACAATTTGTAATTTACGATTAATTAAAACCAATTAAATTTAATCAATTTTAGGCAAACGAATACGGTATCAAACACCAGGATAGGTGGTCTAAAAGAAGTCGAAATGGTTGGGCCGAATGTCGATCAAACTTCACCATATCCTCAAGTCGTCTACATGAATTATGATGAATTTTATGTGGAAGGTGGAGCAGAAGGTGGTGGTGGTCATATTGTTGGTCATCATCCCCAAATGACAGGTGGTGTAGTGGCCCAAGGTCAGCAACAACAGTATTATCTAGAGAATCCATATTTTGAAGAAATTTCAAATTTTGATGAGGAGAAAAATTATTTTTGGCAACCAGAAGTTGAAGAGCTTGATCAGGATGTGGGCGGGAATGGTGATCGTGGTGTTATTGGACAAGCAACTGGTAGCGGTAATTGGTATAGAGATGTGGTGAACGATCCGAATTTGGAGAAACAATTTTTAGTGCAAAATTTTACAAGGTGGCGGCATCAACAGCAGGAAGGTGATTTAATAGAAGGACAAGAATTAGGGCAGGGTTATACGCGAGATTTTGAGAGTCCAAGTTTACAGAAGTACATTCCAGCCGTCAATGAATTACCACCACTTGAATACAGGCAAAATATTGATCCACAAAAAAATTTTATAATGCCACAATATGGAACGACCGGTAGTGGTGGAGCGATTGTCTCCAACGAAGGAGTAGTTTCGCAACTAGAGTACTGCGATTCAAATACTCTAAAAAGTAGAAGTTTACTTGATAAAAAGTTTGTGGTGCCCGAATTTAATACAAATTCGCTAGGTTGGCGTCATCCAACAATACCCGAATTAATTGATGTATTCTTTGAATCGGACGACGATATTATTAAATCGAATGCGGCCGCGTTTTTGCAGCACGTCGTCTATGAAAATGAGGAAAAGAAAACGTTTGCAATAGAATCGGGTGCGGTCATAAAACTATTGAAAATGATAGAGACAACAAAAAGTTTTCAGGTGCAAAAGAACGCAAGCGGTGCCCTCAGGAATTTAACGTATAAAAATCAGAAAGCCAAAGATGATTTAATAAAAAATCACGGAATAAAAACTCTACTAAATTTAATCCATAAAACTAAGAATGATGAGATAAAAGATGAGGCAAGCGGTGTGATTTGGAATATGACGTCGTCCAAGGAGTTGAAAAAATCGATACTGGAAGAAAGTCGGGGCGGTGAAAAAATTATCCAACCCATACTCGAATGCTTGGAGGAGAAATTTTTTTTACATTTTTTTGGTGTGATTCGCGATCATGACATGTCAAAAAATAATGGCACATGGCCTGGTGGTGTTAGTAATAATACGGTGAATTCGGCGAGTGGATCACATTCTGAACAGGCGACCCTTAAAAAGGCAAACGATCCAAATTTGGATTTATTTTTCCGATTTTTGGGTCCCGGTGGCAATGAAGCACTTTCTGGCCCGGGGAATTCACCGCCACATAGACAGGCACCACCATTCTTTTTACGCAACTTAACCGGAGCCCTACGAAATTTAAGCTCTGCAGGGAAATTTGCACGCGATAGTCTACGAAATTGTCGCTTCCTTGTGATGGCGCTATTGTCAATTTTAAAAATTTCATTGAACGATCAATTTTTACTAAATTCGAAAATATGCGAAAATTCAGTGTGTACATTAAGAAATCTATCGTATAGGTTACAAGAAGTTGAGGATGAAGAGACGAACTGGGAGGAACCACCAGAAACACTAGAAGGAGCCCAAGGAGGTAAGACGATTAGAATATGATTTGGAAATATTTTTTAATCTCAGGTTCATCGTGTTTAGGGTGCTTTTTTGCTCAAAAATCGAAAAGTCGTAAAAAGGAAGTGGAACGGGTTCAGAACGTAAGTCGAGGTGTTAGTGCCGAGGTAGCTTTATTGTGGCATCCGACCGTGGTCGAGCCATATCTAGCGCTACTTCAATCTAGTTCGAATCCAGCAACATTAGAAGGAGCAGCTGGTGCAATACAAAATTTAACGTCGCTTACATTTTGGCCGCCGAGCGTCGAAATTCGATCGACCATTCGAAAAAAGAAGGGTCTCCCAATATTTGTCGAATTATTACGAATTGAAGGAGGTTTGTTATTTGCCGATAAATATTTACTTAGGTAAATAAAAACTAATAATTTTCTGTATTTTAGACGATGTGATCTGTGCTGTAGCTCGTGCACTTCGGAATTTAGCAATCGATCCTAGAAATAAAGAATTAATAGGGAAATATGCAATGCGTGATTTAGTTCAGAAGATACACGCCAAAAATGAAAATTCGACTGATTTTTCAAAGAAAACTAAAAAGCTTGACATGAATCATGCCAATAATTCTACAGGGTTTTATGATAGCAGCTATGGGACACTTCCCAAAAACGATAAGAAAACGGATAAAAATCAATCGAATGAATTTTCCAAAAATAGCAATTCAAATTTTGAACTCTCCAACCATTCTTCATTCGATAATCCAAATGATTTTCGTAAAACAAATACTGCAATCCCATCGAATATGAATTTTTCAAATTCAACATCAGCCGATACACTGGCCGCTATTCTCGCCACGCTAAACGAGGTGGTAAAGAAAAATCCAGAATTTGCCCGGAATTTTATACTCGAGGGTGGTGGTCAAAGGTTACGTCCATTACTAGACGGTGGTTCGACACCGGGTGGTGTTGTGGAAAAATTTGCGACGCAACTACTCGCAACATTATGGCAGCATACAGACTTACATGAATTTTATCGTAGACAAAATATTTTCTTTCCAAAAACATCGAAACATTCAAAACATTCATCGTCCAAGAGTGAAAAGAAAAATTTCTTTCCACAATTTCTATTTCAACCGAAGAACGACGATAAAGAGGAGGAAACCTATGAAAACAATACTCTAAGTCGTCCCATGGCATCGCAAGGTGATTAATAAGATTTAATTAATTAGAATAGCAATTAAAATTATTTATTTATATAAAACAAATTAAAAAAACAAGAAAAAAAAAAATCAAAAATAACTAAGAACCTATATAATGAAATCTCTACTTACTTAAGTCATTGTTTCTTAAATGGTATTCCGCAAAACATTGGTATTGAAGTTTTTAAGAATTTAAGAAATTATTTGAAATAAAGTAAATCTGAAATACATATGATTCTTTTCACATTCAGTTCAAATTCTTAAATTTGGGCGCGGAAATTAGATTCTTATCTAATTGTCTAGATAAAGAACGAAATAAAATATGATCAAGAAGCGCTGACTAAAGTCAAAATAATTTACTCGTCCCCATTAATAATCCCCCTACATTACTTACTCTATAAATGACTGCGAATATTTTTGTTGAAAAAATATTTTACAAATTTTAATTTTAATTATGTATATTATTATAAAATTACGAATTAAACGCTTTATTTATTTAAACGGCAACAATTTATAAGACAGGGCAGCTGGCTACACACTTTTAAAGTGTAGCTAAAACAAAAAACAAGAGCAGCTAAACATTACACAAGAAATAATGGACTTGATTCAGCAAAAAATTATTTTATTTTACTAATTTGATAAAAATACAACATATCCTGTTTGATAAAATGAAATTAAAAAAAAAAAAAATGCTTTTATAAATTCGGAATCCAAGGAGCCTGGTACATTAGGCCTAAAAACACATATGAAAACTAAATTAATTCAAATGATTTAATTAATAAACTTACCGTTGGCTGTAATCGTACATGAACTATATTTTACCGGTCAAATTTATACAATTATTCTAAAAAAAATTGTGTTAATAAAGAACAAAACCCATCGTATTTCTTATACTTATATTACAAATTATAATTTTACTATATAAATAATTAAAATATGTACTTTAAAAGTTATTACTGAATTTGAAACAAGATAAAATTAAAAAAAAAAAACAAAAAAAACATTAGAAACTAGAAAATTTTAGACATAGAAATTAATTAAACTCTATTTCTTATTAAAAATAAAAATAAAAAACAGAAAATTATATATAATTAATAAAATATTGAATAAATGTCTAGAATTTTTATTATAGACCCATAAAAATAGTTTTTAAGATTAAATAAAGCAAGAGAAAAATAGTTTTAATTAATTTTACAATAAATAAACAAATTTATTATGTTTTTAAATTTAAATACATATTACTATAGTTGATAATTTTTTTTTAACTATATAAATTAAAATAACCAACAGAATTATAATTATATTTTTAAAATTTATTGTAAAATGGTTCTTATTTACCTAAAAATTTTGGACTACATACTATTAAAAAAAAAAATTAAAAATTTAAATTATAAATTAAAAATACACACTAAAATGATTTAATTACATATTATTATTATTATTATATATTCCAATTGTATAAATTAAGCAAAAAAAAAAAAAAATTAAAATAATATATAAACAAAACTATAAAATAAAATTAAAATATTTGTTTAGAATATAATATATTATACATAAAATAATAATTTTTTTAAAAAAATTTAAAAAGCGATATTGTTTTTTTTTTTTTTGTTATCAAAATAAATGAATAAAAAAATAGTACTTTTTTTGTCAAAAAGAAACAACTACGTACTTCAAATTACGAAAAAAAAAAAAAAAATTCATTTACATAAGTATTAATTTAAAATGATATCTGAAAAATTAATAAAAATTTAAAAACTAAATAAAAATGCAAAATTAATTTGGTTTTATTTAATTAACGGATTACTAATTAATTTCTTCCGCTACTAGTGATGTGCTAAATCGTTCTTTTTTGTTCTGTTTTGTTTATTTTCTTATGCTTCGATTTAGACCATCACTACCCGCTACTGATGATTCTAATTTCTAACACGGTACAGAAAACTGGGCAGACACCCTCAAAAAAATGTTTTTTTTGATGCGAATATCTTTTGAACCGCACTAGCTGGAAACGTGAGACAACAACCAAATTCAAGACCATTCAAAACTTACTTAGGACGTGTCCGAAACTTGTGATAATTATTTTTGCAAATTGTAATTTTAACAGTGCAATATGCCAGTCAGCAGTGTATATATTATTAATAGGAAAATTTTGTTTGTTCATGAGATGAAATTCACTAATTCTTTTATTTATAAATATTTTTATCTTTATTGTAAATGAGTACCGTTATTTATTTCGTTTTCAAAATTCTCGTGCCATTTTTTGTACACGTGTCATATCGAAAGCAAGTGTAATAAATTTATGTGTTTTGATAGTTTCTCGAGTTTATGTGAGCAGTTAGTAGTTAGTTTACATACCTAATTTAGTTTATAATCAGTGAGTGATATTCCATTTTTTGATTCAATGAAAAGTGTTTTTTGCGTTATTACGGTTTTTGTAAAAAAAAGGAACCAATTTGGCGAACATGTTGATGAGGTCGAAATAGTGTTTCAGACATGTTCACGCTTCGATCCTAGATTTAATGAAAGGATCGCAGAAGCGTTGGCGAATGATATAGAACGTGAATGTGAACAAGAGCAACAAATGGATTATGATGAGGACCCTTTCGCAGTTGACGACGATGAAGACGAAGATGAAGATTATTTGCCAAATGAGGACGATACATCAGACATTGAATCAGAGGAAGAATTCGAGGTACAACTGGAGTATGATAGTGATGATGAAGAGAACGAAGTGCAATCGATTGTTGGAATGCAGCCAGTAGTCGAACTACAGCCGGCAAATGAAAATCAATCAGAAATGCAAGAAGTATTGACCGATATGAATACACAATATTTTGTCGGAAAATACGGAACCAAATGGAACAAATCACCACCACCAACTGGACGTACACGCCTTCATAACATTATGCGGTTTACCGGAGGCCCTGTTCAGAAAAAATTCTGTGCCCATCGAAGTATTCAAAAAGTTTTTTACGCCAAATATCGTGTTTATTATCGTGAATGAAACAAATCGATATGCTAATAGCAAAATACACCAATGGAATACAAATAATCAAAGCAAAAAGTGTGGAAGGCGTTAACGGAGGTTAAACTGAATGCATTCATTGGTATCCTTGTAGCGGCTGGTGTAAGTCATAACAATCTTCAACACGCATCTGTTCTCTGGAAAACAATGAGCTTACCAATTTTTAGAGCTACAATGTCATACAAACGATTTGTTTCTTTATCACGATTTTTGCGGTTTGATGATAACCGTACTCGCGAATTTCGTGCAAAATCGGATAAAGCTACACCTATTCGAGATATCTGGAACTTTCTAAATGAAAATTTAGAAAAAAATTATCGTCCCCATAGCGATATCACCATTGATGAACAGCTGTCGATGGTATGGACCAAATGTTCAGCAAAAAGATGGTCTTTGGCCTGGCCAGTTATATCATTTGCAAAGAGATAGACCATTTCAAACATACAGATGCACGGAGAAAATTTTTGTTCTCTTACTCGGAAGCTCTAGTTCGTCCGCAAATTGAATTGCGCTATAACAATCGGCAAGTGATAAAACTCTCATTGATTTCGTCTGCCGATCAGCAATAGAAGCATTTTTGGGTGGCCCATTATTGGTAAGAATTCGAAATTCAAATATTTATTATTTCAAATAACTTTATTATTTCAAATAACTATAAGTTATACATTTAGGTTTCAGCCAACAACACAATTTGTCGCCAGTGCCAGCGGTGCTGACGTTATGGGAAAGAGAAGAGACTGCCGATTGTGTCATGTATATGATAAGGTCCGCCGCAAAACTTGATACTACAGCGAGAAATGTTTGGGCCCTGTATGCCAGCAACACTCAAAATGCTTCTATAATTGTTTCAAATGCCATAATGAATAAGAAGCAACATCCAACCGAAATAATGAATAAATAAAATCAAATCTACATTTAATTAACTATTTGAAATTTATTAATTTACCTCCCTTTATTAATATTACGGACTTACTATTTTATTATAACATGCTAATTTTAATCAAAAGTAATGAAATACAATCACAAACCTCAATAAAATCAAATAATTACTTATATAAGCTCAAATAAATATGTAAGGGTCTGACTGGGCTCTTTGGTAACTAATGTGCAAAAAACAACAATGGTTCACATAAGGGTTAATAACTTTACGCCATCAAAATACTGAATTGAATCCAAGTTCCTATACAAAAATTTAAGAAGATTTTAACTTCATACCAAATGATGGAAACACGATAAGAAAAACTAGTATAATAGTATTATACTATTTTGATATTGTACTATTGACGATGGAAACGTAGTATTTATATTTATAATATTTTGTAATTTATGGTCTTAGGCTGTGACGCTTCTAAAAAATAATCTATTTTATTTATCGGTACCGCAGTAATTATATCGTCCACATATCTAAAGTAGAATAAAGGTTGAAAGTCCAAAGAATTAACACTGAATTTCCTAAATTTTCCATTACTAAATTTGCTAATATGGGACTTATTGGAGAACAGTAAAAAATTGAATTTCTGTTAATTTAAATTTAAAATTTTTCTTTATATTTCTCCAATTTTGACTGATAATATTTCGTACAATTTGGCTATCAACATTTGTAAACAAAGATTTAACATCTAAGAAAATTAGCATGGAATTTGGCGGCATCGTAACGTAATATCAAAACCGTTACGTTTCCTTTGTCTGCTTTTGTCACTAAAATGTTCGGATTTTCTCTCAAAAACGTCTTCCTTTGTTTCACATATGTCAATTCTTTTTTTCTTTTGGTGTCAAATTTTTCAAAGTAAGTGGTTTTTGTAATTTGTCAAAATATTTATAAAATTGTTTCGAATATGAATACGATCGTTGACTTCTAAATTAAAAAACCTTGGGTCTGCGTAGGACCAGACGGTGGAAGTTATACTTCTTTGGCCATTCACTCATACACACGCATATAGACAGACAGATAGGATACATAAATGAAATATAACAAATTTTTCCCTGTTATTCAATATATTATAAGTGACTTCAGTATTATATTATACACTAGTATTATAATCATTCTTTCATCGTGGTCATTTTCTGGTTGGCTATTAGAAATCGTACTGTATTCCAGGAAAGAAACAATCGGCTTATGATAACTAAAGTAACTAACAAATATTCTAGATTCAAACTTTTCAAGATATCTACTAAATACAGCATCGATGGTGGTTCCGTATTTGGTCGTACTTTGATTATTATCATTCCACATTACCAAGTCAAGTTTTTCTTTTAGAAAATTTATCAATGGCTCTGTTTTTCATCGGAAAAATTGATGTTGAAATCGCCGCTCATTATCATTGGGATTTCATGAACATTTTCATCGAGCAGTGCGAAACCTTCTCTGGTATAAATTAATAAATTTTGGTGTATTAACTTTAGGATCTGGTTCACAGTTTTACCAGGAGAGATGTATAGCGCAACAACTACGAATTGTCGACCAGTTTGTGGAACGCATTTACTAATACAAATTTCTCCAATAGCAGACTGTGCTGCAACAAGAGATTCCGATGCCCTTGAATGAACATCCATGTGAGAAGTGACTATATTATTATGGTCACTTTCATTGTGATAAATTGCTACTCCTCCCGCAGCAACATTCTCTCGTTTATACTTTGCTATGCAATCAAAATTCGGAATGTCGATGTTTTTCCCATCTCTTAAATGTGTTTCCGATAATATAACGATTGTATATTTTTTGAATACGCTGTCATTCAGATCGAGTGCTTGTACAATGAGACTTTGACTATTTACTGAATAAAAACTTATTCCTGTCCTATTTGTTTCGCACCAAACTCTGGTATCACGATCAAAACAGACTTGGTACGAAATTGAAGATAGTAGATTGATTGATGGCTATATTCTATGCCAATATTCACTTAATAAAAATTCCTCGGCTTCGGTTTGATTTAATTTTTATTAATTTTATTTTTGACTTCACGGTATGGTGGTTGAATTAAGAAGAATTTTATTTTCTATTTTTACCACTTATGAAAATGTCATTTACAAAAGGTATAAATTAGTTTGCATATTTTGCATATTTTCGATAGATGACTATCAAAGGGTATAAATTAATTTACATATTTTACATATTTTCGATAGATGGCTATCTCAGACAAGAATATTGAATCAAATAGATTTATACATAAATTTGACGCTAGATGTCTATGTGGTTACAATAGAGAATGAAATTTACAATGTCTATGTGGTTGTTCAATAAGTTTTAAGGTAAACAAAAATAAGTTATTTTTGTTTGCCTTATTACAATAAATTTTAAATATGGTAATGTGAACTATAGCCACTTTTGATTAAAGATAGGTATTTTTGAGATATAACATTACATAATTGCCGTCTTACTTTGGTCACTGGAATAGTTATTGGTATAAAAATAAAAATGCAAATTATGCTCAAAATAAAAACCGAAAATAATTTTCTTTTTACTTTTATCAATTGACATTAAAAATTAAATAAAAAAACAAAAAAAAAATTTCAAAAATATTCCTAGAATAATTCTATACCAACAAAAACTAGTTTTGAAACTATTCATTCCGGAATGAAAATACATGGCATTGTTGTTGTAAAATGCTCAAAGTAAGACGGCAAATATATATAATTTTAATACATGAACTAATTTAATTTAATTTTTTATTTTGTTAGTTTAGGTTACTGCATACTGGAGATTATCAACAAGTCACAGGTTGGTATGAAAATTGCATTGAATTGTTTTCACACGTTAATTTGATTTATTTTCTTTTAGGTATCATCTTATGAATAAATCGATTGTGTCTACAACATATCGGTCGCCTTGAATCGGCTGATTCAATTTATTGGAAGTAGACACAGCTTGTGGATAGGCCGCTTAATTGTTCCATTTTTTGTTTGTATGGAAACGACTCTGATGTTGCCATCTGTACCGGGATATAGACACGATATTTTTCCCAATAACCATTTGCAAGGAGGTAAGTTGTCATCTTTCACGAGTACTATGTTACCGATGCTTATGTTTTGCTGATTTTTGTGCCATTTGTTTGATTTTTGTAGGCTGGTTAAATATTCGAGGTACCATCTGCGTCATATATGCTGATTCATTTGGTCTACTAATTTCCATCTGGATAATCTGGATAATTTGACGTCCGTTACATCATGATCGGGAACTTGAGTTGATAATCGACCAATTAAAAAATGTGAGGGTGTTGTTAGGTAGTCGATATCATCATCCGAGAGAATGCAAAGTGGTCGCGAGTTAAGCATTGCCTCGATTTGAACGCTCAATGTTGTCATTTCCTCTATGGTGAGGATATGCCCATTTGTGACTCGCTGTAGGTGGTGTTTAATGCTTTTTACTGCGGCTTCCCAAAGCCCGCCGAAATGTGGTGCGCTAGGTGGGATCATCTTAAATGTAATTTGATCTGCCAATAAAAATTTTGAAATTGGATTAATATTTTGTTTTAATAGTGTGAATAATTGGGATAGATGATTGCGTGTCACAATGAAATTGGTCCCGTTGTCGCTCTGTATCTCCTTACAAATCCCTCTTCGAGAAATGAACCTTTTGAGTGCCGCTAGATACGCGTCTGATGTTAGATCGGATACAAGCTCGATATGAACAGCCTTTGTAGCGAGGCAGACGAATATACAAATATAACTTTTGCGGGGTTTTTGGCCTCTACCTCTGGTAATGTATGTTTGGAATGGTCACGCGTAATCGGCACCGACTTTGTGGAAAGGCCTTACTAACTCGACCCTTGGATTTGGTAACTGACCGATGACTTGTTCGAGAGTCTTTGCGCGATATTTGAAGCATTTGACGCAGTTATGTACCACCTTTCGAATCAGGTTTCTGCCTCCTATTATCCAATATTTGCTTCGTAGTGTAGCCATCATTAGAGTTGGTCCAGCATGTAGATGCGTTATGTGGTGTTCTCTTACGATCGTTTCTGCTAACTTGTCTTGTGCTGTGAGAAGTATTGGGTGTTTTGTGTTATGTGGGATGTCTGCATTTGTGATTCTTCCACCGATGCGCAGTAATCCGAATTCATCGATAAATGGCTTGAGGTATCTGATTCTGCTTGATATGGGCACTTCCTTCTGAGATTTGATCAGCTGTATCTCTACTGCGAAATACTTGGCTTGAATATAACGGAAAATGATTTGTTGAGATTTTAGTATTTCGTTCACTTCCAGAGACGATGGTATAGAGCTCTTTGAAATTCGTTTGACTTTTAAATTAATGTACAGATATGTATAGGCAAGGATTCGTAATATGGAATTATAACTGGATACATTTGCGATCAGGTTGTCTGCGTACATATTTGTTTTGATACTATTGACTGCTTGAGGAAATGTTTTGGTAAATTTGTCTGCCGCTTCATTGATCGCTCGGGTAGCTAGGTAGCTTGCACTAGCTGTGCCGTAGGTAACAGTTTGCAGTGCGTATGTGGTAAATGATTTGATTGGATCTTCTCGCCATATTATTTTTTGAAATTTGGTGTCATCATCTGCTATGAGCACCTGGCGATACATTTTCTCGATGTCAGCTGTGACTGCTACTTTGAATTTTCTGAAACGAGAAAGAATGTCATATAGACTTGATTGGACGATTGGTCCGACCGCTAAACAATCATTCAGTGATTTTCCGGTAGTTGTCTTTGAAGAGCCATCAAAGACAACTCTCAATTTGGGTGTGCTGCTTGAGTTTTTGATGACACCATGATGTGGTAGGTAATATTGGTGTTCATCATTTCTTTCTCGATCATTATCAATTTCCTTCATGTGACCCAGTGTCAGGTATTCTCGCATGAAGTCCTTGTACATTTTTGCGAATTCATGATTTTTTAGAAATCTTCGTTCAATGGAATGTATTCTCTGCACAGCCTTTGGATACGAATCGCCTAGTACCGACGGTGATATTTTAAATGGTAATCCTACTTTGATTCTGCCATAGTTATCGATTGTTTTGGTTTCTGCAAAATGTTTTTCACATAACTTTTCCTCATCAGATAATTGTGGTTGGGTCATTGTTATATTTTTAATTTCCCAAAATCGACGCAATAGACTGTCCAGATTATCTTCGTTCTTATTAACGGAAATAGTAAAGGATTGTTTGAGTAACATTTCAGTTGCTTTGCCAGCGATTATCCATCCGAGCTTGGTGTTTTGTAAAATTAGTTGGTTTTCGGTGATGATCTTTCCATCAGACAATATTTCAAAGAAGTTGTCTGCTCCCATTATGATATCGATTTCGTATCCTTTATAAAAGTATGGATCAGCTAGTTCGTACTGCTTGTAATCTTCTTTATTGATATACTCTTCGAATGATGGTGGTTTGGTGGTTAGTTTATGCAAAACTAGTGCTTCTAACTGGAACTCTGGTTTAGTTTTGTTCCACGGTGTGATTATCAACGATACTGCGCCCCTCGTGTATCCGTTCGTAGTTCCGCATATGCCTGATATGGCCAGGTTAACGTTGCTTCTCTTTAGTTGTAATTTTTGTGCACATCTCTCGATAATAAACGAGCCCTGTGATCCTGAGTCCAAGAGTACTCGACATAATTGGAACTGGTTGTTTTTATCTGTCACCTTAACTAGTGCTGTGGGTAGTAATGCACTTGCGATTTGATTAGTTGTTGTGGTATAAGCTTGGCTGTCAGCACTGGATGGGTTGTCTTCCTTCGTTGAAATACTAGACACAGCGCAGTTGGTTGATGTATTCTGTTCTAGTATATCTTCATGCACTATAGGGTGTGGTGTCTTCGGTTACATTGTCTGCATCGAAATTTAGATTTACAAATCGACACATTGTGATTGTCATTCAGGCAGTTAAAACATCGGTTTTGTGTTTTCAGGAGATTTCTTCTTTCATCGATTAGCATGTCTTTAAATTTGTTGCATTCAAACAATCTATGGCACTCTTTGGGACATAAAGAGCACTATGGTGTTTCTGGATAGTTAGATGTTAGCTGTTTAGAAGAGACGACGTGGCTACTAACACTTGATTTTTGCTGATTATATTGTGGATGAATACGCTTGCCTGCACTTTTTATGGAATAAAGCGCATCTATTCTTTGTGCAAGAAAATCAAAAAATTGTTTCACAGTAGGCATGTGGTATGTGGTCGAGATTTGAGCCCATTGACTCGTGGTTTCGCTGTCTAGTTTACTGATTAGAATATGGATTAACCAGTGGTCTCTGGTTTCGGCTTCTTGACCTAAAGCTTTTAGTCCGCGTAGAATTTCATCAGATGTGTCCAAGAGTTGCCTCACATTCGTACTATTTGCAGTCGTCACGGATGGTTGAAACATAAAATTTTTGATGAATGAGTAAATGGTATGTTTCTTCCTATCATAGCGATCTCGCAGTTTTTGTAATGCCTCGATATAATTTGCATCAGTGGTACTAAAATGTTTTAGTAGGCTTGCGGCTTCTCCCCTTAATGATCCCTTGAGATACTGCAATTTTTGTGATGGAGTAATTCTTGGGTTGTCGTGAATGGTTGCACAAAATAAATCATGAAACGACTGCCAATCGGTGTAGTCGCCTGTGAATATCGGGATAGACAATTTAGGGAGTTTCACATCCATATGCATTACTCCTGCTGACGTGTCAAGTAGGGTGTCGTTGAGAGATGTAGTTGGTTCAGCTTTTCTTCTGAGTGCTAAATTTAACCCGGCTACTACTTTGTAGTAATTGTCTTCAAACTCTGGATCCAATTCTTCGTCGTTTTTTAAGGTAACTATTTTGTCTTCCGTTTCGTTAAATTCCGATCGGTATCTTTCAACGTTAGCTAATCTCGCCCTTATATCTTCTATACTTGTGGTATCGGTTATGGCGTTAATGAAGTTTATTAATTTGGTCATGTTACCCTTTATGTACGCACGCCTTTTCTTCAAGGTATTGAGTTCAGCCATTTTTTTTTTTTTTTTTTTTTGTTTACGCACTATTAATTTCACTTCACAAATTATGTACTTTTGAGGTATCAAGAACCGCATTCTGAGCACAATTGCAGATTTTGGATTTTTACAACTCTGAATCGGCTGAGCTTAAGGTGATTTCTTCGAATTGATTTTTCTGTGAAATGTATGGAAATAATCAACCAATTTAAATGCGGTTTGGCTTAACAATTACAAGTCCCGAGACCTATCATTTGAGGTATCAAGAAACCCAATCGGAGCACAATTGCAGATTTTGGATTTTTACAGCTCTGAATCGGCTGAGCTGTAGTAAGGTGATTTTCTTCGAATCGAATTTTCTACGAAATGTATGGTATAGCAATTACAGGTCGCGTGACCTATCATTTGAGGTATGAAGAACCGCATTCTGAGCACAATTGCAGATTTTGGATTTTTACAACTCTGAATCGGCTGAGCTATAGTAAGGTGATTTCTTCGAATTGATTTTTCTGTGAAATGTATGGAAATAATCAACCAATTTAAATGCGGTTTGGCTTAACAATTACAAGTCCCGAGACCTATCATTTGAGGTATCAAGAAACCCAATCGGAGCACAATTGCAGATTTTGGATTTTTACAGCTCTGAATCGGCTGAGCTGTAGTAAGGTGATTTTCTTCGAATCGAATTTTCTACGAAATGTATGGTATAGCAATTACAGGTCGCGTGACCTATCATTTGAGGTATCAAGAACCGCATTCTGAGCACAATTGCAGATTTTGGATTTTTACAACTCTGAATCGGCTGAGCTATAGTAAGTTGATTTCTTCGAATCGATTTTTCTGTGAAATGTATGGAAATAATCAACCAATTTAAATGCGGTTTGGCTTAACAATTACAAGTCCCGAGACCTATCATTTGAGGTATCAAGAAACCCAATCGGAGCACAATTGCAGATTTTGGATTTTTACAGCTCTGAATCGGCTGAGCTGTAGTAAGGTGATTTTCTTCGAATCGAATTTTCTACGAAATGTATGGTATAGCAATAACAGGTCCCGTGACCTATCATTTGAGGTATGAAGAACCGCATTCTGAGCACAATTGCAGATTTTGGATTTTTACAACTCTGAATCGGCTGAGCTATAGTAAGGTGATTTCTTCGAATTGATTTTTCTGTGAAATGTATGGAAATAACCAACCAATTTAAATGCGGTTTGGCTTAACAATTACAAGTCCCGAGACCTATCATTTGAGGTATCAAGAAACCCAATCGGAGCACAATTGCAGATTTTGAATTTTTACAGCTCTGAATCGGCTGAGCTGTAGTAAGGTGATTTTCTTCGAATCGAATTTTCTACGAAATGTATGGTATAGCAATTACAGGTCCCGTGACCTATCATTTGAGGTATGAAGAACCGCATTCTGAGCACAATTGCAGATTTTGGATTTTTACAACTCTGAATCGGCTGAGCTATAGTAAGGTGATTTCTTCGAATTGATTTTTCTGTGAAATGTATGGAAATAATCAACCAATTTAAATGCGGTTTGGCTTAACAATTACAAGTCCCGAGACCTATCATTTGAGGTATCAAGAAACCCAATCGGAGCACAATTGCAGATTTTGGATTTTTACAGCTCTGAATCGGCTGAGCTGTAGTAAGGTGATTTTCTTCGAATCGAATTTTCTACGAAATGTATGGTATAGCAATTACAGGTCCCGTGACCTATCATTTGAGGTATGAAGAACCGCATTCTGAGCACAATTGCAGATTTTGGATTTTTACAACTCTGAATCGGCTGAGCTATAGTAAGGTGATTTCTTCGAATTGATTTTTCTGTGAAATGTATGGAAATAGCCAACCAATTTAAATGCGGTTTGGCTTAACAATTACAAGTCCCGAGACCTATCATTTGAGGTATCAAGAAACCCAATCGGAGCACAATTGCAGATTTTGGATTTTTACAGCTCTGAATCGGCTGAGCTGTAGTAAGGTGATTTTCTTCGAATCGAATTTTCTACGAAATGTATGGTATAGCAATTACAGGTCCCGTGACCTATCATTTGAGGTATCAAGAACCGCATTCTGAGCACAATTGCAGATTTTGGATTTTTACAACTCTGAATCGGCTGAGCTTAAGGTGATTTCTTCGAATTGATTTTTCTGTGAAATGTATGGAAATAACCAACCAATTTAAATGCGGTTTGGCTTAACAATTACAAGTCCCGAGACCTATCATTTGAGGTATCAAGAAACCCAATCGGAGCACAATTGCAGATTTTGGATTTTTACAGCTCTGAATCGGCTGAGCTGTAGTAAGGTGATTTTCTTCGAATCGAATTTTCTACGAAATGTATGGTATAGCAATTACAGGTCCCGTGACCTATCATTTGAGGTATGAAGAACCGCATTCTGAGCACAATTGCAGATTTTGGATTTTTACAACTCTGAATCGGCTGAGCTTAAGGTGATTTCTTCGAATTGATTTTTCTGTGAAATGTATGGAAATAATCAACCAATTTAAATGCGGTTTGGCTTAACAATTACAAGTCCCGAGACCTATCATTTGAGGTATCAAGAAACCCAATCGGAGCACAATTGCAGATTTTGGATTTTTACAGCTCTGAATCGGCTGAGCTGTAGTAAGGTGATTTTCTTCGAATCGAATTTTCTACGAAATGTATGGTATAGCAATTACAGGTCCCGTGACCTATCATTTGAGGTATCAAGAACCGCATTCTGAGCACAATTGCAGATTTTGGATTTTTACAACTCTGAATCGGCTGAGCTTAAGGTGATTTCTTCGAATTGATTTTTCTGTGAAATGTATGGAAATAATCAACCAATTTAAATGCGGTTTGGCTTAACAATTACAAGTCCCGAGACCTATCATTTGAGGTATCAAGAAACCCAATCGGAGCACAATTGCAGATTTTGGATTTTTACAGCTCTGAATCGGCTGAGCTGTAGTAAGGTGATTTTCTTCGAATCGAATTTTCTACGAAATGTATGGTATAGCAATTACAGGTCGCGTGACCTATCATTTGAGGTATGAAGAACCGCATTCTGAGCACAATTGCAGATTTTGGATTTTTACAACTCTGAATCGGCTGAGCTATAGTAAGGTGATTTCTTCGAATTGATTTTTCTGTGAAATGTATGGAAATAACCAACCAATTTAAATGCGGTTTGGCTTAACAATTACAAGTCCCGAGACCTATCATTTGAGGTATCAAGAAACCCAATCGGAGCACAATTGCAGATTTTGGATTTTTACAGCTCTGAATCGGCTGAGCTGTAGTAAGGTGATTTTCTTCGAATCGAATTTTCTACGAAATGTATGGTATAGCAATTACAGGTCCCGTGACCTATCATTTGAGGTATGAAGAACCGCATTCTGAGCACAATTGCAGATTTTGGATTTTTACAACTCTGAATCGGCTGAGCTATAGTAAGGTGATTTCTTCGAATTGATTTTTCTGTGAAATGTATGGAAATAACCAACCAATTTAAATGCGGTTTGGCTTAACAATTACAAGTCCCGAGACCTATCATTTGAGGTATCAAGAAACCCAATCGGAGCACAATTGCAGATTTTGGATTTTTACAGCTCTGAATCGGCTGAGCTGTAGTAAGGTGATTTTCTTCGAATCGAATTTTCTACGAAATGTATGGTATAGCAATTACAGGTCCCGTGACCTATCATTTGAGGTATCAAGAACCGCATTCTGAGCACAATTGCAGATTTTGGATTTTTACAACTCTGAATCGGCTGAGCTTAAGGTGATTTCTTCGAATTGATTTTTCTGTGAAATGTATGGAAATAATCAACCAATTTAAATGCGGTTTGGCTTAACAATTACAAGTCCCGAGACCTATCATTTGAGGTATCAAGAAACCCAATCGGAGCACAATTGCAGATTTTGGATTTTTACAGCTCTGAATCGGCTGAGCTGTAGTAAGGTGATTTTCTTCGAATCGAATTTTCTACGAAATGTATGGTATAGCAATTACAGGTCCCGTGACCTATCATTTGAGGTATCAAGAACCGCATTCTGAGCACAATTGCAGATTTTGGATTTTTACAACTCTGAATCGGCTGAGCTTAAGGTGATTTCTTCGAATTGATTTTTCTGTGAAATGTATGGAAATAATCAACCAATTTAAATGCGGTTTGGCTTAACAATTACAAGTCCCGAGACCTATCATTTGAGGTATCAAGAAACCCAATCGGAGCACAATTGCAGATTTTGGATTTTTACAGCTCTGAATCGGCTGAGCTGTAGTAAGGTGATTTTCTTCGAATCGAATTTTCTACGAAATGTATGGTATAGCAATTACAGGTCCCGTGACCTATCATTTGAGGTATCAAGAACCGCATTCTGAGCACAATTGCAGATTTTGGATTTTTACAACTCTGAATCGGCTGAGCTTAAGGTGATTTCTTCGAATTGATTTTTCTGTGAAATGTATGGAAATAATCAACCAATTTAAATGCGGTTTGGCTTAACAATTACAAGTCCCGAGACCTATCATTTGAGGTATCAAGAAACCCAATCGGAGCACAATTGCAGATTTTGGATTTTTACAGCTCTGAATCGGCTGAGCTGTAGTAAGGTGATTTTCTTCGAATCGAATTTTCTACGAAATGTATGGTATAGCAATTACAGGTCGCGTGACCTATCATTTGAGGTATGAAGAACCGCATTCTGAGCACAATTGCAGATTTTGGATTTTTACAACTCTGAATCGGCTGAGCTATAGTAAGGTGATTTCTTCGAATTGATTTTTCTGTGAAATGTATGGAAATAACCAACCAATTTAAATGCGGTTTGGCTTAACAATTACAAGTCCCGAGACCTATCATTTGAGGTATCAAGAAACCCAATCGGAGCACAATTGCAGATTTTGGATTTTTACAGCTCTGAATCGGCTGAGCTGTAGTAAGGTGATTTTCTTCGAATCGAATTTTCTACGAAATGTATGGTATAGCAATTACAGGTCCCGTGACCTATCATTTGAGGTATGAAGAACCGCATTCTGAGCACAATTGCAGATTTTGGATTTTTACAACTCTGAATCGGCTGAGCTATAGTAAGGTGATTTCTTCGAATTGATTTTTCTGTGAAATGTATGGAAATAACCAACCAATTTAAATGCGGTTTGGCTTAACAATTACAAGTCCCGAGACCTATCATTTGAGGTATCAAGAAACCCAATCGGAGCACAATTGCAGATTTTGGATTTTTACAGCTCTGAATCGGCTGAGCTGTAGTAAGGTGATTTTCTTCGAATCGAATTTTCTACGAAATGTATGGTATAGCAATTACAGGTCCCGTGACCTATCATTTGAGGTATCAAGAACCGCATTCTGAGCACAATTGCAGATTTTGGATTTTTACAACTCTGAATCGGCTGAGCTTAAGGTGATTTCTTCGAATTGATTTTTCTGTGAAATGTATGGAAATAATCAACCAATTTAAATGCGGTTTGGCTTAACAATTACAAGTCCCGAGACCTATCATTTGAGGTATCAAGAAACCCAATCGGAGCACAATTGCAGATTTTGGATTTTTACAGCTCTGAATCGGCTGAGCTGTAGTAAGGTGATTTTCTTCGAATCGAATTTTCTACGAAATGTATGGTATAGCAATTACAGGTCGCGTGACCTATCATTTGAGGTATGAAGAACCGCATTCTGAGCACAATTGCAGATTTTGGATTTTTACAACTCTGAATCGGCTGAGCTATAGTAAGGTGATTTCTTCGAATTGATTTTTCTGTGAAATGTATGGAAATAACCAACCAATTTAAATGCGGTTTGGCTTAACAATTACAAGTCCCGAGACCTATCATTTGAGGTATCAAGAAACCCAATCGGAGCACAATTGCAGATTTTGGATTTTTACAGCTCTGAATCGGCTGAGCTGTAGTAAGGTGATTTTCTTCGAATCGAATTTTCTACGAAATGTATGGTATAGCAATTACAGGTCCCGTGACCTATCATTTGAGGTATGAAGAACCGCATTCTGAGCACAATTGCAGATTTTGGATTTTTACAACTCTGAATCGGCTGAGCTTAAGGTGATTTCTTCGAATTGATTTTTCTGTGAAATGTTTGGAAATAATCAACCAATTTAAATGCGGTTTGGCTTAACAATTACAAGTCCCGAGACCTATCATTTGAGGTATCAAGAAACCCAATCGGAGCACAATTGCAGATTTTGGATTTTTACAGCTCTGAATCGGCTGAGCTGTAGTAAGGTGATTTTCTTCGAATCGAATTTTCTACGAAATGTATGGTATAGCAATTACAGGTCCCGTGACCTATCATTTGAGGTATCAAGAACCGCATTCTGAGCACAATTGCAGATTTTGGATTTTTACAACTCTGAATCGGCTGAGCTTAAGGTGATTTCTTCGAATTGATTTTTCTGTGAAATGTATGGAAATAATCAACCAATTTAAATGCGGTTTGGCTTAACAATTACAAGTCCCGAGACCTATCATTTGAGGTATCAAGAAACCCAATCGGAGCACAATTGCAGATTTTGGATTTTTACAGCTCTGAATCGGCTGAGCTGTAGTAAGGTGATTTTCTTCGAATCGAATTTTCTACGAAATGTATGGTATAGCAATTACAGGTCGCGTGACCTATCATTTGAGGTATGAAGAACCGCATTCTGAGCACAATTGCAGATTTTGGATTTTTACAACTCTGAATCGGCTGAGCTATAGTAAGGTGATTTCTTCGAATTGATTTTTCTGTGAAATGTATGGAAATAACCAACCAATTTAAATGCGGTTTGGCTTAACAATTACAAGTCCCGAGACCTATCATTTGAGGTATCAAGAAACCCAATCGGAGCACAATTGCAGATTTTGGATTTTTACAGCTCTGAATCGGCTGAGCTGTAGTAAGGTGATTTTCTTCGAATCGAATTTTCTACGAAATGTATGGTATAGCAATTACAGGTCCCGTGACCTATCATTTGAGGTATGAAGAACCGCATTCTGAGCACAATTGCAGATTTTGGATTTTTACAACTCTGAATCGGCTGAGCTATAGTAAGGTGATTTCTTCGAATTGATTTTTCTGTGAAATGTATGGAAATAGCCAACCAATTTAAATGCGGTTTGGCTTAACAATTACAAGTCCCGAGACCTATCATTTGAGGTATCAAGAAACCCAATCGGAGCACAATTGCAGATTTTGGATTTTTACAGCTCTGAATCGGCTGAGCTGTAGTAAGGTGATTTTCTTCGAATCGAATTTTCTACGAAATGTATGGTATAGCAATTACAGGTCCCGTGACCTATCATTTGAGGTATCAAGAACCGCATTCTGAGCACAATTGCAGATTTTGGATTTTTACAACTCTGAATCGGCTGAGCTTAAGGTGATTTCTTCGAATTGATTTTTCTGTGAAATGTATGGAAATAACCAACCAATTTAAATGCGGTTTGGCTTAACAATTACAAGTCCCGAGACCTATCATTTGAGGTATCAAGAAACCCAATCGGAGCACAATTGCAGATTTTGGATTTTTACAGCTCTGAATCGGCTGAGCTGTAGTAAGGTGATTTTCTTCGAATCGAATTTTCTACGAAATGTATGGTATAGCAATTACAGGTCCCGTGACCTATCATTTGAGGTATGAAGAACCGCATTCTGAGCACAATTGCAGATTTTGGATTTTTACAACTCTGAATCGGCTGAGCTTAAGGTGATTTCTTCGAATTGATTTTTCTGTGAAATGTATGGAAATAATCAACCAATTTAAATGCGGTTTGGCTTAACAATTACAAGTCCCGAGACCTATCATTTGAGGTATCAAGAAACCCAATCGGAGCACAATTGCAGATTTTGGATTTTTACAGCTCTGAATCGGCTGAGCTGTAGTAAGGTGATTTTCTTCGAATCGAATTTTCTACGAAATGTATGGTATAGCAATTACAGGTCCCGTGACCTATCATTTGAGGTATCAAGAACCGCATTCTGAGCACAATTGCAGATTTTGGATTTTTACAACTCTGAATCGGCTGAGCTTAAGGTGATTTCTTCGAATTGATTTTTCTGTGAAATGTATGGAAATAATCAACCAATTTAAATGCGGTTTGGCTTAACAATTACAAGTCCCGAGACCTATCATTTGAGGTATCAAGAAACCCAATCGGAGCACAATTGCAGATTTTGGATTTTTACAGCTCTGAATCGGCTGAGCTGTAGTAAGGTGATTTTCTTCGAATCGAATTTTCTACGAAATGTATGGTATAGCAATTACAGGTCCCGTGACCTATCATTTGAGGTATGAAGAACCGCATTCTGAGCACAATTGCAGATTTTGGATTTTTACAACTCTGAATCGGCTGAGCTTAAGGTGATTTCTTCGAATTGATTTTTCTGTGAAATGTATGGAAATAATCAACCAATTTAAATGCGGTTTGGCTTAACAATTACAAGTCCCGAGACCTATCATTTGAGGTATCAAGAAACCCAATCGGAGCACAATTGCAGATTTTGGATTTTTACAGCTCTGAATCGGCTGAGCTGTAGTAAGGTGATTTTCTTCGAATCGAATTTTCTACGAAATGTATGGTATAGCAATTACAGGTCCCGTGACCTATCATTTGAGGTATCAAGAACCGCATTCTGAGCACAATTGCAGATTTTGGATTTTTACAACTCTGAATCGGCTGAGCTTAAGGTGATTTCTTCGAATTGATTTTTCTGTGAAATGTATGGAAATAATCAACCAATTTAAATGCGGTTTGGCTTAACAATTACAAGTCCCGAGACCTATCATTTGAGGTATCAAGAAACCCAATCGGAGCACAATTGCAGATTTTGGATTTTTACAGCTCTGAATCGGCTGAGCTGTAGTAAGGTGATTTTCTTCGAATCGAATTTTCTACGAAATGTATGGTATAGCAATTACAGGTCGCGTGACCTATCATTTGAGGTATGAAGAACCGCATTCTGAGCACAATTGCAGATTTTGGATTTTTACAACTCTGAATCGGCTGAGCTATAGTAAGGTGATTTCTTCGAATTGATTTTTCTGTGAAATGTATGGAAATAATCAACCAATTTAAATGCGGTTTGGCTTAACAATTACAAGTCCCGAGACCTATCATTTGAGGTATCAAGAAACCCAATCGGAGCACAATTGCAGATTTTGGATTTTTACAGCTCTGAATCGGCTGAGCTGTAGTAAGGTGATTTTCTTCGAATCGAATTTTCTACGAAATGTATGGTATAGCAATTACAGGTCCCGTGACCTATCATTTGAGGTATGAAGAACCGCATTCTGAGCACAATTGCAGATTTTGGATTTTTACAACTCTGAATCGGCTGAGCTTAAGGTGATTTCTTCGAATTGAT
Organism: Tipula vernalis; assembly: GCA_958295665.1. NCBI lineage: Eukaryota > Metazoa > Arthropoda > Insecta > Diptera > Tipulidae > Tipula > Tipula vernalis. Next base: position 14,161,797 of record OY282560.1, read on the forward strand.
TTTTCTGTGAAATGTATGGAAATAATCAACCAATTTAAATGCGGTTTGGCTTAACAATTACAAGTCCCGAGACCTATCATTTGAGGTATCAAGAAACCCAATCGGAGCACAATTGCAGATTTTGGATTTTTACAGCTCTGAATCGGCTGAGCTGTAGTAAGGTGATTTTCTTCGAATCGAATTTTCTACGAAATGTATGGTATAGCAATTACAGGTCGCGTGACCTATCATTTGAGGTATGAAGAACCGCATTCTGAGCACAATTGCAGATTTTGGATTTTTACAACTCTGAATCGGCTGAGCTATAGTAAGGTGATTTCTTCGAATTGATTTTTCTGTGAAATGTATGGAAATAACCAACCAATTTAAATGCGGTTTGGCTTAACAATTACAAGTCCCGAGACCTATCATTTGAGGTATCAAGAAACCCAATCGGAGCACAATTGCAGATTTTGGATTTTTACAGCTCTGAATCGGCTGAGCTGTAGTAAGGTGATTTTCTTCGAATCGAATTTTCTACGAAATGTATGGTATAGCAATTACAGGTCCCGTGACCTATCATTTGAGGTATGAAGAACCGCATTCTGAGCACAATTGCAGATTTTGGATTTTTACAACTCTGAATCGGCTGAGCTATAGTAAGGTGATTTCTTCGAATTGATTTTTCTGTGAAATGTATGGAAATAATCAACCAATTTAAATGCGGTTTGGCTTAACAATTACAAGTCCCGAGACCTATCATTTGAGGTATCAAGAAACCCAATCGGAGCACAATTGCAGATTTTGGATTTTTACAGCTCTGAATCGGCTGAGCTGTAGTAAGGTGATTTTCTTCGAATCGAATTTTCTACGAAATGTATGGTATAGCAATTACAGGTCCCGTGACCTATCATTTGAGGTATGAAGAACCGCATTCTGAGCACAATTGCAGATTTTGGATTTTTACAACTCTGAATCGGCTGAGCTTAAGGTGATTTCTTCGAATTGATTTTTCTGTGAAATGTATGGAAATAATCAACCAATTTAAATGCGGTTTGGCTTAACAATTACAAGTCCCGAGACCTATCATTTGAGGTATCAAGAAACCCAATCGGAGCACAATTGCAGATTTTGGATTTTTACAGCTCTGAATCGGCTGAGCTGTAGTAAGGTGATTTTCTTCGAACCGAATTTTCTACGAAATGTATGGTATAGCAATTACAGGTCCCGTGACCTATCATTTGAGGTATCAAGAACCGCATTCTGAGCACAATTGCAGATTTTGGATTTTTACAACTCTGAATCGGCTGAGCTTAAGGTGATTTCTTCGAATTGATTTTTCTGTGAAATGTATGGAAATAATCAACCAATTTAAATGCGGTTTGGCTTAACAATTACAAGTCCCGAGACCTATCATTTGAGGTATCAAGAAACCCAATCGGAGCACAATTGCAGATTTTGGATTTTTACAGCTCTGAATCGGCTGAGCTGTAGTAAGGTGATTTTCTTCGAATCGAATTTTCTACGAAATGTATGGTATAGCAATTACAGGTCGCGTGACCTATCATTTGAGGTATGAAGAACCGCATTCTGAGCACAATTGCAGATTTTGGATTTTTACAACTCTGAATCGGCTGAGCTATAGTAAGGTGATTTCTTCGAATTGATTTTTCTGTGAAATGTATGGAAATAATCAACCAATTTAAATGCGGTTTGGCTTAACAATTACAAGTCCCGAGACCTATCATTTGAGGTATCAAGAAACCCAATCGGAGCACAATTGCAGATTTTGGATTTTTACAGCTCTGAATCGGCTGAGCTGTAGTAAGGTGATTTTCTTCGAATCGAATTTTCTACGAAATGTATGGTATAGCAATTACAGGTCCCGTGACCTATCATTTGAGGTATGAAGAACCGCATTCTGAGCACAATTGCAGATTTTGGATTTTTACAACTCTGAATCGGCTGAGCTTAAGGTGATTTCTTCGAATTGATTTTTCTGTGAAATGTATGGAAATAATCAACCAATTTAAATGCGGTTTGGCTTAACAATTACAAGTCCCGAGACCTATCATTTGAGGTATCAAGAAACCCAATCGGAGCACAATTGCAGATTTTGGATTTTTACAGCTCTGAATCGGCTGAGCTGTAGTAAGGTGATTTTCTTCGAATCGAATTTTCTACGAAATGTATGGTATAGCAATTACAGGTCCCGTGACCTATCATTTGAGGTATGAAGAACCGCATTCTGAGCACAATTGCAGATTTTGGATTTTTACAACTCTGAATCGGCTGAGCTTAAGGTGATTTCTTCGAATTGATTTTTCTGTGAAATGTATGGAAATAATCAACCAATTTAAATGCGGTTTGGCTTAACAATTACAAGTCCCGAGACCTATCATTTGAGGTATCAAGAAACCCAATCGGAGCACAATTGCAGATTTTGGATTTTTACAGCTCTGAATCGGCTGAGCTGTAGTAAGGTGATTTTCTTCGAATCGAATTTTCTACGAAATGTATGGTATAGCAATTACAGGTCGCGTGACCTATCATTTGAGGTATGAAGAACCGCATTCTGAGCACAATTGCAGATTTTGGATTTTTACAACTCTGAATCGGCTGAGCTTAAGGTGATTTCTTCGAATTGATTTTTCTGTGAAATGTATGGAAATAATCAACCAATTTAAATGCGGTTTGGCTTAACAATTACAAGTCCCGAGACCTATCATTTGAGGTATCAAGAAACCCAATCGGAGCACAATTGCAGATTTTGGATTTTTACAGCTCTGAATCGGCTGAGCTGTAGTAAGGTGATTTTCTTCGAATCGAATTTTCTACGAAATGTATGGTATAGCAATTACAGGTCCCGTGACCTATCATTTGAGGTATCAAGAACCGCATTCTGAGCACAATTGCAGATTTTGGATTTTTACAACTCTGAATCGGCTGAGCTTAAGGTGATTTCTTCGAATTGATTTTTCTGTGAAATGTATGGAAATAATCAACCAATTTAAATGCGGTTTGGCTTAACAATTACAAGTCCCGAGACCTATCATTTGAGGTATCAAGAAACCCAATCGGAGCACAATTGCAGATTTTGGATTTTTACAGCTCTGAATCGGCTGAGCTGTAGTAAGGTGATTTTCTTCGAATCGAATTTTCTACGAAATGTATGGTATAGCAATTACAGGTCCCGTGACCTATCATTTGAGGTATCAAGAACCGCATTCTGAGCACAATTGCAGATTTTGGATTTTTACAACTCTGAATCGGCTGAGCTTAAGGTGATTTCTTCGAATTGATTTTTCTGTAAAATGTATGGAAATAATCAACCAATTTAAATGCGGTTTGGCTTAACAATTACAAGTCCCGAGACCTATCATTTGAGGTATCAAGAAACCCAATCGGAGCACAATTGCAGATTTTGGATTTTTACAGCTCTGAATCGGCTGAGCTGTAGTAAGGTGATTTTCTTCGAATCGAATTTTCTACGAAATGTATGGTATAGCAATTACAGGTCCCGTGACCTATCATTTGAGGTATGAAGAACCGCATTCTGAGCACAATTGCAGATTTTGGATTTTTACAACTCTGAATCGGCTGAGCTATAGTAAGGTGATTTCTTCGAATTGATTTTTCTGTAAAATGTATGGAAATAATCAACCAATTTAAATGCGGTTTGGCTTAACAATTACAAGTCCCGAGACCTATCATTTGAGGTATCAAGAAACCCAATCGGAGCACAATTGCAGATTTTGGATTTTTACAGCTCTGAATCGGCTGAGCTGTAGTAAGGTGATTTTCTTCGAATCGAATTTTCTACGAAATGTATGGTATAGCAATTACAGGTCGCGTGACCTATCATTTGAGGTATCAAGAACCGCATTCTGAGCACAATTGCAGATTTTGGATTTTTACAACTCTGAATCGGCTGAGCTATAGTAAGGTGATTTCTTCGAATCGATTTTTCTGTGAAATCTATGGAAATAATCAACCAATTTAAATGCGGTTTGGCTTAACAATTACAAGTCCCGAGACCTATCATTTGAGGTATCAAGAAACCCAATCGGAGCACAATTGCAGATTTTGGATTTTTACAGCTCTGAATCGGCTGAGCTGTAGTAAGGTGATTTTCTTCGAATCGAATTTTCTACGAAATGTATGGTATAGCAATTACAGGTCGCGTGACCTATCATTTGAGGTATCAAGAACCGCATTCTGAGCACAATTGCAGATTTTGGATTTTTACAACTCTGAATCGGCTGAGCTATAGTAAGGTGATTTCTTCGAATCGATTTTTCTGTGAAATCTATGGAAATAATCAACCAATTTAAATGCGGTTTGGCTTAACAATTACAAGTCCCGAGACCTATCATTTGAGGTATCAAGAAACCCAATCGGAGCACAATTGCAGATTTTGGATTTTTACAGCTCTGAATCGGCTGAGCTGTAGTAAGGTGATTTTCTTCGAATCGAATTTTCTACGAAATGTATGGTATAGCAATTACAGGTCGCGTGACCTATCATTTGAGGTATCAAGAACCGCATTCTGAGCACAATTGCAGATTTTGGATTTTTACAACTCTGAATCGGCTGAGCTATAGTAAGTTGATTTCTTCGAATCGATTTTTCTGTGAAATGTATGGAAATAATCAACCAATTTAAATGCGGTTTGGCTTAACAATTACAAGTCCCGAGACCTATCATTTGAGGTATCAAGAAACCCAATCGGAGCACAATTGCAGATTTTGGATTTTTACAGCTCTGAATCGGCTGAGCTGTAGTAAGGTGATTTTCTTCGAATCGAATTTTCTACGAAATGTATGGTATAGCAATTACAGGTCCCGTGACCTATCATTTGAGGTATCAAGAACCGCATTCTGAGCACAATTGCAGATTTTGGATTTTTACAACTCTGAATCGGCTGAGCTTAAGGTGATTTCTTCGAATTGATTTTTCTGTGAAATGTATGGAAATAATCAACCAATTTAAATGCGGTTTGGCTTAACAATTACAAGTCCCGAGACCTATCATTTGAGGTATCAAGAAACCCAATCGGAGCACAATTGCAGATTTTGGATTTTTACAGCTCTGAATCGGCTGAGCTGTAGTAAGGTGATTTTCTTCGAATCGAATTTTCTACGAAATGTATGGTATAGCAATTACAGGTCCCGTGACCTATCATTTGAGGTATCAAGAACCGCATTCTGAGCACAATTGCAGATTTTGGATTTTTACAACTCTGAATCGGCTGAGCTTAAGGTGATTTCTTCGAATTGATTTTTCTGTGAAATGTATGGAAATAATCAACCAATTTAAATGCGGTTTGGCTTAACAATTACAAGTCCCGAGACCTATCATTTGAGGTATCAAGAAACCCAATCGGAGCACAATTGCAGATTTTGGATTTTTACAGCTCTGAATCGGCTGAGCTGTAGTAAGGTGATTTTCTTCGAATCGAATTTTCTACGAAATGTATGGTATAGCAATTACAGGTCGCGTGACCTATCATTTGAGGTATCAAGAACCGCATTCTGAGCACAATTGCAGATTTTGGATTTTTACAACTCTGAATCGGCTGAGCTATAGTAAGTTGATTTCTTCGAATCGATTTTTCTGTGAAATGTATGGAAATAATCAACCAATTTAAATGCGGTTTGGCTTAACAATTACAAGTCCCGAGACCTATCATTTGAGGTATCAAGAAACCCAATCGGAGCACAATTGCAGATTTTGGATTTTTACAGCTCTGAATCGGCTGAGCTGTAGTAAGGTGATTTTCTTCGAATCGAATTTTCTACGAAATGTATGGTATAGCAATTACAGGTCCCGTGACCTATCATTTGAGGTATGAAGAACCGCATTCTGAGCACAATTGCAGATTTTGGATTTTTACAACTCTGAATCGGCTGAGCTATAGTAAGGTGATTTCTTCGAATTGATTTTTCTGTAAAATGTATGGAAATAATCAACCAATTTAAATGCGGTTTGGCTTAACAATTACAAGTCCCGAGACCTATCATTTGAGGTATCAAGAAACCCAATCGGAGCACAATTGCAGATTTTGGATTTTTACAGCTCTGAATCGGCTGAGCTGTAGTAAGGTGATTTTCTTCGAATCGAATTTTCTACGAAATGTATGGTATAGCAATTACAGGTCGCGTGACCTATCATTTGAGGTATCAAGAACCGCATTCTGAGCACAATTGCAGATTTTGGATTTTTACAACTCTGAATCGGCTGAGCTATAGTAAGGTGATTTCTTCGAATCGATTTTTCTGTGAAATCTATGGAAATAATCAACCAATTTAAATGCGGTTTGGCTTAACAATTACAAGTCCCGAGACCTATCATTTGAGGTATCAAGAAACCCAATCGGAGCACAATTGCAGATTTTGGATTTTTACAGCTCTGAATCGGCTGAGCTGTAGTAAGGTGATTTTCTTCGAATCGAATTTTCTACGAAATGTATGGTATAGCAATTACAGGTCGCGTGACCTATCATTTGAGGTATCAAGAACCGCATTCTGAGCACAATTGCAGATTTTGGATTTTTACAACTCTGAATCGGCTGAGCTATAGTAAGTTGATTTCTTCGAATCGATTTTTCTGTGAAATGTATGGAAATAATCAACCAATTTAAATGCGGTTTGGCTTAACAATTACAAGTCCCGAGACCTATCATTTGAGGTATCAAGAAACCCAATCGGAGCACAATTGCAGATTTTGGATTTTTACAGCTCTGAATCGGCTGAGCTGTAGTAAGGTGATTTTCTTCGAATCGAATTTTCTACGAAATGTATGGTATAGCAATTACAGGTCCCGTGACCTATCATTTGAGGTATCAAGAACCGCATTCTGAGCACAATTGCAGATTTTGGATTTTTACAACTCTGAATCGGCTGAGCTTAAGGTGATTTCTTCGAATTGATTTTTCTGTGAAATGTATGGAAATAATCAACCAATTTAAATGCGGTTTGGCTTAACAATTACAAGTCCCGAGACCTATCATTTGAGGTATCAAGAAACCCAATCGGAGCACAATTGCAGATTTTGGATTTTTACAGCTCTGAATCGGCTGAGCTGTAGTAAGGTGATTTTCTTCGAATCGAATTTTCTACGAAATGTATGGTATAGCAATTACAGGTCGCGTGACCTATCATTTGAGGTATCAAGAACCGCATTCTGAGCACAATTGCAGATTTTGGATTTTTACAACTCTGAATCGGCTGAGCTTAAGGTGATTTCTTCGAATTGATTTTTCTGTGAAATGTATGGAAATAATCAACCAATTTAAATGCGGTTTGGCTTAACAATTACAAGTCCCGAGACCTATCATTTGAGGTATCAAGAAACCCAATCGGAGCACAATTGCAGATTTTGGATTTTTACAGCTCTGAATCGGCTGAGCTGTAGTAAGGTGATTTTCTTCGAATCGAATTTTCTACGAAATGTATGGTATAGCAATTACAGGTCGCGTGACCTATCATTTGAGGTATCAAGAACCGCATTCTGAGCACAATTGCAGATTTTGGATTTTTACAACTCTGAATCGGCTGAGCTATAGTAAGTTGATTTCTTCGAATCGATTTTTCTGTGAAATGTATGGAAATAATCAACCAATTTAAATGCGGTTTGGCTTAACAATTACAAGTCCCGAGACCTATCATTTGAGGTATCAAGAAACCCAATCGGAGCACAATTGCAGATTTTGGATTTTTACAGCTCTGAATCGGCTGAGCTGTAGTAAGGTGATTTTCTTCGAATCGAATTTTCTACGAAATGTATGGTATAGCAATTACAGGTCCCGTGACCTATCATTTGAGGTATGAAGAACCGCATTCTGAGCACAATTGCAGATTTTGGATTTTTACAACTCTGAATCGGCTGAGCTATAGTAAGGTGATTTCTTCGAATTGATTTTTCTGTGAAATGTATGGAAATAATCAACCAATTTAAATGCGGTTTGGCTTAACAATTACAAGTCCCTAGACCTATCATTTGAGGTATCAAGAAACCCAATCGGAGCACAATTGCAGATTTTGGATTTTTACAGCTCTGAATCGGCTGAGCTGTAGTAAGGTGATTTTCTTCGAATCGAATTTTCTACGAAATGTATGGTATAGCAATTACAGGTCGCGTGACCTATCATTTGAGGTATCAAGAACCGCATTCTGAGCACAATTGCAGATTTTGGATTTTTACAACTCTGAATCGGCTGAGCTATAGTAAGGTGATTTCTTCGAATTGATTTTTCTGTGAAATGTATGGAAATAATCAACCAATTTAAATGCGGTTTGGCTTAACAATTACAAGTCCCGAGACCTATCATTTGAGGTATCAAGAAACCCAATCGGAGCACAATTGCAGATTTTGGATTTTTACAGCTCTGAATCGGCTGAGCTGTAGTAAGGTGATTTTCTTCGAATCGAATTTTCTACGAAATGTATGGTATAGCAATTACAGGTCGCGTGACCTATCATTTGAGGTATGAAGAACCGCATTCTGAGCACAATTGCAGATTTTGGATTTTTACAACTCTGAATCGGCTGAGCTATAGTAAGGTGATTTCTTCGAATCGATTTTTCTGTGAAATGTATGGAAATAATCAACCAATTTAAATGCGGTTTGGCTTAACAATTACAAGTCCCGAGACCTATCATTTGAGGTATCAAGAAACCCAATCGGAGCACAATTGCAGATTTTGGATTTTTACAGCTCTGAATCGGCTGAGCTGTAGTAAGGTGATTTTCTTCGAATCGAATTTTCTACGAAATGTATGGTATAGCAATTACAGGTCGCGTGACCTATCATTTGAGGTATGAAGAACCGCATTCTGAGCACAATTGCAGATTTTGGATTTTTACAACTCTGAATCGGCTGAGCTATAGTAAGGTGATTTCTTCGAATTGATTTTTCTGTGAAATGTATGGAAATAACCAACCAATTTAAATGCGGTTTGGCTTAACAATTACAAGTCCCGAGACCTATCATTTGAGGTATCAAGAAACCCAATCGGAGCACAATTGCAGATTTTGGATTTTTACAGCTCTGAATCGGCTGAGCTGTAGTAAGGTGATTTTCTTCGAATCGAATTTTCTACGAAATGTATGGTATAGCAATTACAGGTCCCGTGACCTATCATTTGAGGTATGAAGAACCGCATTCTGAGCACAATTGCAGATTTTGGATTTTTACAACTCTGAATCGGCTGAGCTTAAGGTGATTTCTTCGAATTGATTTTTCTGTGAAATGTATGGAAATAATCAACCAATTTAAATGCGGTTTGGCTTAACAATTACAAGTCCCGAGACCTATCATTTGAGGTATCAAGAAACCCAATCGGAGCACAATTGCAGATTTTGGATTTTTACAGCTCTGAATCGGCTGAGCTGTAGTAAGGTGATTTTCTTCGAATCGAATTTTCTACGAAATGTATGGTATAGCAATTACAGGTCCCGTGACCTATCATTTGAGGTATCAAGAACCGCATTCTGAGCACAATTGCAGATTTTGGATTTTTACAACTCTGAATCGGCTGAGCTTAAGGTGATTTCTTCGAATTGATTTTTCTGTGAAATGTATGGAAATAATCAACCAATTTAAATGCGGTTTGGCTTAACAATTACAAGTCCCGAGACCTATCATTTGAGGTATCAAGAAACCCAATCGGAGCACAATTGCAGATTTTGGATTTTTACAGCTCTGAATCGGCTGAGCTGTAGTAAGGTGATTTTCTTCGAATCGAATTTTCTACGAAATGTATGGTATAGCAATTACAGGTCCCGTGACCTATCATTTGAGGTATCAAGAACCGCATTCTGAGCACAATTGCAGATTTTGGATTTTTACAACTCTGAATAGGCTGAGCTTAAGGTGATTTCTTCGAATTGATTTTTCTGTGAAATGTATGGAAATAATCAACCAATTTAAATGCGGTTTGGCTTAACAATTACAAGTCCCGAGACCTATCATTTGAGGTATCAAGAAACCCAATCGGAGCACAATTGCAGATTTTGGATTTTTACAGCTCTGAATCGGCTGAGCTGTAGTAAGGTGATTTTCTTCGAATCGAATTTTCTACGAAATGTATGGTATAGCAATTACAGGTCCCGTGACCTATCATTTGAGGTATGAAGAACCGCATTCTGAGCACAATTGCAGATTTTGGATTTTTACAACTCTGAATCGGCTGAGCTATAGTAAGGTGATTTCTTCGAATTGATTTTTCTGTGAAATGTATGGAAATAATCAACCAATTTAAATGCGGTTTGGCTTAACAATTACAAGTCCCGAGACCTATCATTTGAGGTATCAAGAAACCCAATCGGAGCACAATTGCAGATTTTGGATTTTTACAGCTCTGAATCGGCTGAGCTGTAGTAAGGTGATTTTCTTCGAATCGAATTTTCTACGAAATGTATGGTATAGCAATTACAGGTCCCGTGACCTATCATTTGAGGTATCAAGAACCGCATTCTGAGCACAATTGCAGATTTTGGATTTTTACAACTCTGAATCGGCTGAGCTTAAGGTGATTTCTTCGAATTGATTTTTCTGTGAAATGTATGGAAATAATCAACCAATTTAAATGCGGTTTGGCTTAACAATTACAAGTCCCGAGACCTATCATTTGAGGTATCAAGAAACCCAATCGGAGCACAATTGCAGATTTTGGATTTTTACAGCTCTGAATCGGCTGAGCTGTAGTAAGGTGATTTTCTTCGAATCGAATTTTCTACGAAATGTATGGTATAGCAATTACAGGTCCCGTGACCTATCATTTGAGGTATCAAGAACCGCATTCTGAGCACAATTGCAGATTTTGGATTTTTACAACTCTGAATCGGCTGAGCTTAAGGTGATTTCTTCGAATTGATTTTTCTGTAAAATGTATGGAAATAATCAACCAATTTAAATGCGGTTTGGCTTAACAATTACAAGTCCCGAGACCTATCATTTGAGGTATCAAGAAACCCAATCGGAGCACAATTGCAGATTTTGGATTTTTACAGCTCTGAATCGGCTGAGCTGTAGTAAGGTGATTTTCTTCGAATCGAATTTTCTACGAAATGTATGGTATAGCAATTACAGGTCCCGTGACCTATCATTTGAGGTATGAAGAACCGCATTCTGAGCACAATTGCAGATTTTGGATTTTTACAACTCTGAATCGGCTGAGCTTAAGGTGATTTCTTCGAATTGATTTTTCTGTGAAATGTATGGAAATAATCAACCAATTTAAATGCGGTTTGGCTTAACAATTACAAGTCCCGAGACCTATCATTTGAGGTATCAAGAAACCCAATCGGAGCACAATTGCAGATTTTGGATTTTTACAGCTCTGAATCGGCTGAGCTGTAGTAAGGTGATTTTCTTCGAATCGAATTTTCTACGAAATGTATGGTATAGCAATTACAGGTCCCGTGACCTATCATTTGAGGTATGAAGAACCGCATTCTGAGCACAATTGCAGATTTTGGATTTTTACAACTCTGAATCGGCTGAGCTATAGTAAGGTGATTTCTTCGAATTGATTTTTCTGTAAAATGTATGGAAATAATCAACCAATTTAAATGCGGTTTGGCTTAACAATTACAAGTCCCGAGACCTATCATTTGAGGTATCAAGAAACCCAATCGGAGCACAATTGCAGATTTTGGATTTTTACAGCTCTGAATCGGCTGAGCTGTAGTAAGGTGATTTTCTTCGAATCGAATTTTCTACGAAATGTATGGTATAGCAATTACAGGTCCCGTGACCTATCATTTGAGGTATCAAGAACCGCATTCTGAGCACAATTGCAGATTTTGGATTTTTACAACTCTGAATCGGCTGAGCTTAAGGTGATTTCTTCGAATTGATTTTTCTGTGAAATGTATGGAAATAATCAACCAATTTAAATGCGGTTTGGCTTAACAATTACAAGTCCCGAGACCTATCATTTGAGGTATCAAGAAACCCAATCGGAGCACAATTGCAGATTTTGGATTTTTACAGCTCTGAATCGGCTGAGCTGTAGTAAGGTGATTTTCTTCGAATCGAATTTTCTACGAAATGTATGGTATAGCAATTACAGGTCCCGTGACCTATCATTTGAGGTATGAAGAACCGCATTCTGAGCACAATTGCAGATTTTGGATTTTTACAACTCTGAATCGGCTGAGCAGATTAGTGATTTATTCGAATTGATTTTTCTGTGAAATGTATGGAAATAATCAACCAATTTAAATGCGGTTTGGCTTAACAATTACAAGTCCCGAGACCTATCATTTGAGGTATCAAGAAACCCAATCGGAGCACAATTGCAGATTTTGGATTTTTACAGCTCTGAATCGGCTGAGCTGTAGTAAGGTGATTTTCTTCGAATCGAATTTTCTACGAAATGTATGGTATAGCAATTACAGGTCCCGTGACCTATCATTTGAGGTATGAAGAACCGCATTCTGAGCACAATTGCAGATTTTGGATTTTTACAACTCTGAATCGGCTGAGCTTAAGGTGATTTCTTCGAATTGATTTTTCTGTGAAATGTATGGAAATAATCAACCAATTTAAATGCGGTTTGGCTTAACAATTACAAGTCCCGAGACCTATCATTTGAGGTATCAAGAAACCCAATCGGAGCACAATTGCAGATTTTGGATTTTTACAGCTCTGAATCGGCTGAGCTGTAGTAAGGTGATTTTCTTCGAATCGAATTTTCTACGAAATGTATGGTATAGCAATTACAGGTCCCGTGACCTATCATTTGAGGTATCAAGAACCGCATTCTGAGCACAATTGCAGATTTTGGATTTTTACAACTCTGAATCGGCTGAGCTTAAGGTGATTTCTTCGAATTGATTTTTCTGTGAAATGTATGGAAATAATCAACCAATTTAAATGCGGTTTGGCTTAACAATTACAAGTCCCGAGACCTATCATTTGAGGTATCAAGAAACCCAATCGGAGCACAATTGCAGATTTTGGATTTTTACAGCTCTGAATCGGCTGAGCTGTAGTAAGGTGATTTTCTTCGAATCGAATTTTCTACGAAATGTATGGTATAGCAATTACAGGTCCCGTGACCTATCATTTGAGGTATCAAGAACCGCATTCTGAGCACAATTGCAGATTTTGGATTTTTACAACTCTGAATCGGCTGAGCTTAAGGTGATTTCTTCGAATTGATTTTTCTGTGAAATGTATGGAAATAATCAACCAATTTAAATGCGGTTTGGCTTAACAATTACAAGTCCCGAGACCTATCATTTGAGGTATCAAGAAACCCAATCGGAGCACAATTGCAGATTTTGGATTTTTACAGCTCTGAATCGGCTGAGCTGTAGTAAGGTGATTTTCTTCGAATCGAATTTTCTACGAAATGTATGGTATAGCAATTACAGGTCGCGTGACCTATCATTTGAGGTATGAAGAACCGCATTCTGAGCACAATTGCAGATTTTGGATTTTTACAACTCTGAATCGGCTGAGCTATAGTAAGGTGATTTCTTCGAATTGATTTTTCTGTGAAATGTATGGAAATAATCAACCAATTTAAATGCGGTTTGGCTTAACAATTACAAGTCCCGAGACCTATCATTTGAGGTATCAAGAAACCCAATCGGAGCACAATTGCAGATTTTTGATTTTTACAGCTCTGAATCGGCTGAGCTGTAGTAAGGTGATTTTCTTCGAATCGAATTTTCTACGAAATGTATGGTATAGCAATTACAGGTCCCGTGACCTATCATTTGAGGTATCAAGAACCGCATTCTGAGCACAATTGCAGATTTTGGATTTTTACAACTCTGAATCGGCTGAGCTTAAGGTGATTTCTTCGAATTGATTTTTCTGTGAAATGTATGGAAATAATCAACCAATTTAAATGCGGTTTGGCTTAACAATTACAAGTCCCGAGACCTATCATTTGAGGTATCAAGAAACCCAATCGGAGCACAATTGCAGATTTTGGATTTTTACAGCTCTGAATCGGCTGAGCTGTAGTAAGGTGATTTTCTTCGAATCGAATTTTCTACGAAATGTATGGTATAGCAATTACAGGTCCCGTGACCTATCATTTGAGGTATGAAGAACCGCATTCTGAGCACAATTGCAGATTTTGGATTTTTACAACTCTGAATCGGCTGAGCTATAGTAAGGTGATTTCTTCGAATTGATTTTTCTGTGAAATGTATGGAAATAATCAACCAATTTAAATGCGGTTTGGCTTAACAATTACAAGTCCCGAGACCTATCATTTGAGGTATCAAGAAACCCAATCGGAGCACAATTGCAGATTTTGGATTTTTACAGCTCTGAATCGGCTGAGCTGTAGTAAGGTGATTTTCTTCGAATCGAATTTTCTACGAAATGTATGGTATAGCAATTACAGGTCCCGTGACCTATCATTTGAGGTATCAAGAACCGCATTCTGAGCACAATTGCAGATTTTGGATTTTTACAACTCTGAATCGGCTGAGCTTAAGGTGATTTCTTCGAATTGATTTTTCTGTGAAATGTATGGAAATAATCAACCAATTTAAATGCGGTTTGGCTTAACAATTACAAGTCCCGAGACCTATCATTTGAGGTATCAAGAAACCCAATCGGAGCACAATTGCAGATTTTGGATTTTTACAGCTCTGAATCGGCTGAGCTGTAGTAAGGTGATTTTCTTCGAATCGAATTTTCTACGAAATGTATGGTATAGCAATTACAGGTCCCGTGACCTATCATTTGAGGTATGAAGAACCGCATTCTGAGCACAATTGCAGATTTAGGATTTTTACAACTCTGAATCGGCTGAGCTATAGTAAGGTGATTTCTTCGAATTGATTTTTCTGTGAAATGTATGGAAATAATCAACCAATTTAAATGCGGTTTGGCTTAACAATTACAAGTCCCGAGACCTATCATTTGAGGTATCAAGAAACCCAATCGGAGCACAATTGTAGATTTTGGATTTTTACAGCTCTGAATCGGCTGAGCTGTAGTAAGGTGATTTTCTTCGAATCGAATTTTCTACGAAATGTATGGTATAGCAATTACAGGTCCCGTGACCTATCATTTGAGGTATCAAGAACCGCATTCTGAGCACAATTGCAGATTTTGGATTTTTACAACTCTGAATCGGCTGAGCTTAAGGTGATTTCTTCGAATTGATTTTTCTGTGAAATGTATGGAAATAATCAACCAATTTAAATGCGGTTTGGCTTAACAATTACAAGTCCCGAGACCTATCATTTGAGGTATCAAGAAACCCAATCGGAGCACAATGGCAGATTTTGGATTTTTACAGCTCTGAATCGGCTGAGCTGTAGTAAGGTGATTTTCTTCGAATCGAATTTTCTACGAAATGTATGGTATAGCAATTACAGGTCCCGTGACCTATCATTTGAGGTATGAAGAACCGCATTCTGAGCACAATTGCAGATTTTGGATTTTTACAACTCTGAATCGGCTGAGCTATAGTAAGGTGATTTCTTCGAATTGATTTTTCTGTGAAATGTATGGAAATAATCAACCAATTTAAATGCGGTTTGGCTTAACAATTACAAGTCCCGAGACCTATCATTTGAGGTATCAAGAAACCCAATCGGAGCACAATTGCAGATTTTGGATTTTTACAGCTCTGAATCGGCTGAGCTGTAGTAAGGTGATTTTCTTCGAATCGAATTTTCTACGAAATGTATGGTATAGCAATTACAGGTCCCGTGACCTATCATTTGAGGTATGAAGAACCGCATTCTGAGCACAATTGCAGATTTTGGATTTTTACAACTCTGAATCGGCTGAGCTTAAGGTGATTTCTTCGAATTGATTTTTCTGTGAAATGTATGGAAATAATCAACCAATTTAAATGCGGTTTGGCTTAACAATTACAAGTCCCGAGACCTATCATTTGAGGTATCAAGAAACCCAATCGGAGCACAATTGCAGATTTTGGATTTTTACAGCTCTGAATCGGCTGAGCTGTAGTAAGGTGATTTTCTTCGAATCGAATTTTCTACGAAATGTATGGTATAGCAATTACAGGTCCCGTGACCTATCATTTGAGGTATGAAGAACCGCATTCTGAGCACAATTGCAGATTTTGGATTTTTACAACTCTGAATCGGCTGAGCTATAGTAAGGTGATTTCTTCGAATTGATTTTTCTGTGAAATGTATGGAAATAATCAACCAATTTAAATGCGGTTTGGCTTAACAATTACAAGTCCCGAGACCTATCATTTGAGGTATCAAGAAACCCAATCGGAGCACAATTGCAGATTTTGGATTTTTACAGCTCTGAATCGGCTGAGCTGTAGTAAGGTGATTTTCTTCGAATCGAATTTTCTACGAAATGTATGGTATAGCAATTACAGGTCCCGTGACCTATCATTTGAGGTATGAAGAACCGCATTCTGAGCACAATTGCAGATTTTGGATTTTTACAACTCTGAATCGGCTGAGCTTAAGGTGATTTCTTCGAATTGATTTTTCTGTGAAATGTATGGAAATAATCAACCAATTTAAATGCGGTTTGGCTTAACAATTACAAGTCCCGAGACCTATCATTTGAGGTATCAAGAAACCCAATCGGAGCACAATTGCAGATTTTGGATTTTTACAGCTCTGAATCGGCTGAGCTGTAGTAAGGTGATTTTCTTCGAATCGAATTTTCTACGAAATGTATGGTATAGCAATTACAGGTCCCGTGACCTATCATTTGAGGTATCAAGAACCGCATTCTGAGCACAATTGCAGATTTTGGATTTTTACAACTCTGAATCGGCTGAGCTTAAGGTGATTTCTTCGAATTGATTTTTCTGTGAAATGTATGGAAATAATCAACCAATTTAAATGCGGTTTGGCTTAACAATTACAAGTCCCGAGACCTATCATTTGAGGTATCAAGAAACCCAATCGGAGCACAATTGCAGATTTTGGATTTTTACAGCTCTGAATCGGCTGAGCTGTAGTAAGGTGATTTTCTTCGAATCGAATTTTCTACGAAATGTATGGTATAGCAATTACAGGTCCCGTGACCTATCATTTGAGGTATCAAGAACCGCATTCTGAGCACAATTGCAGATTTTGGATTTTTACAACTCTGAATAGGCTGAGCTTAAGGTGATTTCTTCGAATTGATTTTTCTGTGAAATGTATGGAAATAATCAACCAATTTAAATGCGGTTTGGCTTAACAATTACAAGTCCCGAGACCTATCATTTGAGGTATCAAGAAACCCAATCGGAGCACAATTGCAGATTTTGGATTTTTACAGCTCTGAATCGGCTGAGCTGTAGTAAGGTGATTTTCTTCGAATCGAATTTTCTACGAAATGTATGGTATAGCAATTACAGGTCCCGTGACCTATCATTTGAGGTATGAAGAACCGCATTCTGAGCACAATTGCAGATTTTGGATTTTTACAACTCTGAATCGGCTGAGCTATAGTAAGGTGATTTCTTCGAATTGATTTTTCTGTGAAATGTATGGAAATAATCAACCAATTTAAATGCGGTTTGGCTTAACAATTACAAGTCCCGAGACCTATCATTTGAGGTATCAAGAAACCCAATCGGAGCACAATTGCAGATTTTGGATTTTTACAGCTCTGAATCGGCTGAGCTGTAGTAAGGTGATTTTCTTCGAATCGAATTTTCTACGAAATGTATGGTATAGCAATTACAGGTCCCGTGACCTATCATTTGAGGTATCAAGAACCGCATTCTGAGCACAATTGCAGATTTTGGATTTTTACAACTCTGAATCGGCTGAGCTTAAGGTGATTTCTTCGAATTGATTTTTCTGTGAAATGTATGGAAATAATCAACCAATTTAAATGCGGTTTGGCTTAACAATTACAAGTCCCGAGACCTATCATTTGAGGTATCAAGAAACCCAATCGGAGCACAATTGCAGATTTTGGATTTTTACAGCTCTGAATCGGCTGAGCTGTAGTAAGGTGATTTTCTTCGAATCGAATTTTCTACGAAATGTATGGTATAGCAATTACAGGTCCCGTGACCTATCATTTGAGGTATCAAGAACCGCATTCTGAGCACAATTGCAGATTTTGGATTTTTACAACTCTGAATCGGCTGAGCTTAAGGTGATTTCTTCGAATTGATTTTTCTGTAAAATGTATGGAAATAATCAACCAATTTAAATGCGGTTTGGCTTAACAATTACAAGTCCCGAGACCTATCATTTGAGGTATCAAGAAACCCAATCGGAGCACAATTGCAGATTTTGGATTTTTACAGCTCTGAATCGGCTGAGCTGTAGTAAGGTGATTTTCTTCGAATCGAATTTTCTACGAAATGTATGGTATAGCAATTACAGGTCCCGTGACCTATCATTTGAGGTATGAAGAACCGCATTCTGAGCACAATTGCAGATTTTGGATTTTTACAACTCTGAATCGGCTGAGCTTAAGGTGATTTCTTCGAATTGATTTTTCTGTGAAATGTATGGAAATAATCAACCAATTTAAATGCGGTTTGGCTTAACAATTACAAGTCCCGAGACCTATCATTTGAGGTATCAAGAAACCCAATCGGAGCACAATTGCAGATTTTGGATTTTTACAGCTCTGAATCGGCTGAGCTGTAGTAAGGTGATTTTCTTCGAATCGAATTTTCTACGAAATGTATGGTATAGCAATTACAGGTCCCGTGACCTATCATTTGAGGTATGAAGAACCGCATTCTGAGCACAATTGCAGATTTTGGATTTTTACAACTCTGAATCGGCTGAGCTATAGTAAGGTGATTTCTTCGAATTGATTTTTCTGTAAAATGTATGGAAATAATCAACCAATTTAAATGCGGTTTGGCTTAACAATTACAAGTCCCGAGACCTATCATTTGAGGTATCAAGAAACCCAATCGGAGCACAATTGCAGATTTTGGATTTTTACAGCTCTGAATCGGCTGAGCTGTAGTAAGGTGATTTTCTTCGAATCGAATTTTCTACGAAATGTATGGTATAGCAATTACAGGTCCCGTGACCTATCATTTGAGGTATCAAGAACCGCATTCTGAGCACAATTGCAGATTTTGGATTTTTACAACTCTGAATCGGCTGAGCTTAAGGTGATTTCTTCGAATTGATTTTTCTGTGAAATGTATGGAAATAATCAACCAATTTAAATGCGGTTTGGCTTAACAATTACAAGTCCCGAGACCTATCATTTGAGGTATCAAGAAACCCAATCGGAGCACAATTGCAGATTTTGGATTTTTACAGCTCTGAATCGGCTGAGCTGTAGTAAGGTGATTTTCTTCGAATCGAATTTTCTACGAAATGTATGGTATAGCAATTACAGGTCCCGTGACCTATCATTTGAGGTATGAAGAACCGCATTCTGAGCACAATTGCAGATTTTGGATTTTTACAACTCTGAATCGGCTGAGCAGATTAGTGATTTATTCGAATTGATTTTTCTGTGAAATGTATGGAAATAATCAACCAATTTAAATGCGGTTTGGCTTAACAATTACAAGTCCCGAGACCTATCATTTGAGGTATCAAGAAACCCAATCGGAGCACAATTGCAGATTTTGGATTTTTACAGCTCTGAATCGGCTGAGCTGTAGTAAGGTGATTTTCTTCGAATCGAATTTTCTACGAAATGTATGGTATAGCAATTACAGGTCCCGTGACCTATCATTTGAGGTATGAAGAACCGCATTCTGAGCACAATTGCAGATTTTGGATTTTTACAACTCTGAATCGGCTGAGCTTAAGGTGATTTCTTCGAATTGATTTTTCTGTGAAATGTATGGAAATAATCAACCAATTTAAATGCGGTTTGGCTTAACAATTACAAGTCCCGAGACCTATCATTTGAGGTATCAAGAAACCCAATCGGAGCACAATTGCAGATTTTGGATTTTTACAGCTCTGAATCGGCTGAGCTGTAGTAAGGTGATTTTCTTCGAATCGAATTTTCTACGAAATGTATGGTATAGCAATTACAGGTCCCGTGACCTATCATTTGAGGTATCAAGAACCGCATTCTGAGCACAATTGCAGATTTTGGATTTTTACAACTCTGAATCGGCTGAGCTTAAGGTGATTTCTTCGAATTGATTTTTCTGTGAAATGTATGGAAATAATCAACCAATTTAAATGCGGTTTGGCTTAACAATTACAAGTCCCGAGACCTATCATTTGAGGTATCAAGAAACCCAATCGGAGCACAATTGCAGATTTTGGATTTTTACAGCTCTGAATCGGCTGAGCTGTAGTAAGGTGATTTTCTTCGAATCGAATTTTCTACGAAATGTATGGTATAGCAATTACAGGTCCCGTGACCTATCATTTGAGGTATCAAGAACCGCATTCTGAGCACAATTGCAGATTTTGGATTTTTACAACTCTGAATCGGCTGAGCTTAAGGTGATTTCTTCGAATTGATTTTTCTGTGAAATGTATGGAAATAATCAACCAATTTAAATGCGGTTTGGCTTAACAATTACAAGTCCCGAGACCTATCATTTGAGGTATCAAGAAACCCAATCGGAGCACAATTGCAGATTTTGGATTTTTACAGCTCTGAATCGGCTGAGCTGTAGTAAGGTGATTTTCTTCGAATCGAATTTTCTACGAAATGTATGGTATAGCAATTACAGGTCGCGTGACCTATCATTTGAGGTATGAAGAACCGCATTCTGAGCACAATTGCAGATTTTGGATTTTTACAACTCTGAATCGGCTGAGCTATAGTAAGGTGATTTCTTCGAATTGATTTTTCTGTGAAATGTATGGAAATAATCAACCAATTTAAATGCGGTTTGGCTTAACAATTACAAGTCCCGAGACCTATCATTTGAGGTATCAAGAAACCCAATCGGAGCACAATTGCAGATTTTTGATTTTTACAGCTCTGAATCGGCTGAGCTGTAGTAAGGTGATTTTCTTCGAATCGAATTTTCTACGAAATGTATGGTATAGCAATTACAGGTCCCGTGACCTATCATTTGAGGTATCAAGAACCGCATTCTGAGCACAATTGCAGATTTTGGATTTTTACAACTCTGAATCGGCTGAGCTTAAGGTGATTTCTTCGAATTGATTTTTCTGTGAAATGTATGGAAATAATCAACCAATTTAAATGCGGTTTGGCTTAACAATTACAAGTCCCGAGACCTATCATTTGAGGTATCAAGAAACCCAATCGGAGCACAATTGCAGATTTTGGATTTTTACAGCTCTGAATCGGCTGAGCTGTAGTAAGGTGATTTTCTTCGAATCGAATTTTCTACGAAATGTATGGTATAGCAATTACAGGTCCCGTGACCTATCATTTGAGGTATGAAGAACCGCATTCTGAGCACAATTGCAGATTTTGGATTTTTACAACTCTGAATCGGCTGAGCTATAGTAAGGTGATTTCTTCGAATTGATTTTTCTGTGAAATGTATGGAAATAATCAACCAATTTAAATGCGGTTTGGCTTAACAATTACAAGTCCCGAGACCTATCATTTGAGGTATCAAGAAACCCAATCGGAGCACAATTGCAGATTTTGGATTTTTACAGCTCTGAATCGGCTGAGCTGTAGTAAGGTGATTTTCTTCGAATCGAATTTTCTACGAAATGTATGGTATAGCAATTACAGGTCCCGTGACCTATCATTTGAGGTATCAAGAACCGCATTCTGAGCACAATTGCAGATTTTGGATTTTTACAACTCTGAATCGGCTGAGCTTAAGGTGATTTCTTCGAATTGATTTTTCTGTGAAATGTATGGAAATAATCAACCAATTTAAATGCGGTTTGGCTTAACAATTACAAGTCCCGAGACCTATCATTTGAGGTATCAAGAAACCCAATCGGAGCACAATTGCAGATTTTGGATTTTTACAGCTCTGAATCGGCTGAGCTGTAGTAAGGTGATTTTCTTCGAATCGAATTTTCTACGAAATGTATGGTATAGCAATTACAGGTCCCGTGACCTATCATTTGAGGTATGAAGAACCGCATTCTGAGCACAATTGCAGATTTAGGATTTTTACAACTCTGAATCGGCTGAGCTATAGTAAGGTGATTTCTTCGAATTGATTTTTCTGTGAAATGTATGGAAATAATCAACCAATTTAAATGCGGTTTGGCTTAACAATTACAAGTCCCGAGACCTATCATTTGAGGTATCAAGAAACCCAATCGGAGCACAATTGCAGATTTTGGATTTTTACAGCTCTGAATCGGCTGAGCTGTAGTAAGGTGATTTTCTTCGAATCGAATTTTCTACGAAATGTATGGTATAGCAATTACAGGTCCCGTGACCTATCATTTGAGGTATCAAGAACCGCATTCTGAGCACAATTGCAGATTTTGGATTTTTACAACTCTGAATCGGCTGAGCTTAAGGTGATTTCTTCGAATTGATTTTTCTGTGAAATGTATGGAAATAATCAACCAATTTAAATGCGGTTTGGCTTAACAATTACAAGTCCCGAGACCTATCATTTGAGGTATCAAGAAACCCAATCGGAGCACAATGGCAGATTTTGGATTTTTACAGCTCTGAATCGGCTGAGCTGTAGTAAGGTGATTTTCTTCGAATCGAATTTTCTACGAAATGTATGGTATAGCAATTACAGGTCCCGTGACCTATCATTTGAGGTATGAAGAACCGCATTCTGAGCACAATTGCAGATTTTGGATTTTTACAACTCTGAATCGGCTGAGCTATAGTAAGGTGATTTCTTCGAATTGATTTTTCTGTGAAATGTATGGAAATAATCAACCAATTTAAATGCGGTTTGGCTTAACAATTACAAGTCCCGAGACCTATCATTTGAGGTATCAAGAAACCCAATCGGAGCACAATTGCAGATTTTGGATTTTTACAGCTCTGAATCGGCTGAGCTGTAGTAAGGTGATTTTCTTCGAATCGAATTTTCTACGAAATGTATGGTATAGCAATTACAGGTCCCGTGACCTATCATTTGAGGTATGAAGAACCGCATTCTGAGCACAATTGCAGATTTTGGATTTTTACAACTCTGAATCGGCTGAGCTTAAGGTGATTTCTTCGAATTGATTTTTCTGTGAAATGTATGGAAATAATCAACCAATTTAAATGCGGTTTGGCTTAACAATTACAAGTCCCGAGACCTATCATTTGAGGTATCAAGAAACCCAATCGGAGCACAATTGCAGATTTTGGATTTTTACAGCTCTGAATCGGCTGAGCTGTAGTAAGGTGATTTTCTTCGAATCGAATTTTCTACGAAATGTATGGTATAGCAATTACAGGTCCCGTGACCTATCATTTGAGGTATGAAGAACCGCATTCTGAGCACAATTGCAGATTTTGGATTTTTACAACTCTGAATCGGCTGAGCTATAGTAAGGTGATTTCTTCGAATTGATTTTTCTGTGAAATGTATGGAAATAATCAACCAATTTAAATGCGGTTTGGCTTAACAATTACAAGTCCCGAGACCTATCATTTGAGGTATCAAGAAACCCAATCGGAGCACAATTGCAGATTTTGGATTTTTACAGCTCTGAATCGGCTGAGCTGTAGTAAGGTGATTTTCTTCGAATCGAATTTTCTACGAAATGTATGGTATAGCAATTACAGGTCCCGTGACCTATCATTTGAGGTATGAAGAACCGCATTCTGAGCACAATTGCAGATTTTGGATTTTTACAACTCTGAATCGGCTGAGCTATAGTAAGGTGATTTCTTCGAATTGATTTTTCTGTGAAATATATGGAAATAATCAACCAATTTAAATGCGGTTTGGCTTAACAATTACAAGTCCCGAGACCTATCATTTGAGGTATCAAGAAACCCAATCGGAGCACAATTGCAGATTTTGGATTTTTACAGCTCTGAATCGGCTGAGCTGTAGTAAGGTGATTTTCTTCGAATCGAATTTTCTACGAAATGTATGGTATAGCAATTACAGGTCCCGTGACCTATCATTTGAGGTATCAAGAACCGCATTCTGAGCACAATTGCAGATTTTGGATTTTTACAACTCTGAATCGGCTGAGCTTAAGGTGATTTCTTCGAATTGATTTTTCTGTGAAATGTATGGAAATAATCAACCAATTTAAATGCGGTTTGGCTTAACAATTACAAGTCCCGAGACCTATCATTTGAGGTATCAAGAAACCCAATCGGAGCACAATTGCAGATTTTGGATTTTTACAGCTCTGAATCGGCTGAGCTGTAGTAAGGTGATTTTCTTCGAATCGAATTTTCTACGAAATGTATGGTATAGCAATTACAGGTCCCGTGACCTATCATTTGAGGTATCAAGAACCGCATTCTGAGCACAATTGCAGATTTTGGATTTTTACAACTCTGAATCGGCTGAGCTTAAGGTGATTTCTTCGAATTGATTTTTCTGTGAAATGTATGGAAATAATCAACCAATTTAAATGCGGTTTGGCTTAACAATTACAAGTCCCGAGACCTATCATTTGAGGTATCAAGAAACCCAATCGGAGCACAATTGCAGATTTTGGATTTTTACAGCTCTGAATCGGCTGAGCTGTAGTAAGGTGATTTTCTTCGAATCGAATTTTCTACGAAATGTATGGTATAGCAATTACAGGTCCCGTGACCTATCATTTGAGGTATCAAGAACCGCATTCTGAGCACAATTGCAGATTTTGGATTTTTACAACTCTGAATCGGCTGAGCTTAAGGTGATTTCTTCGAATTGATTTTTCTGTGAAATGTATGGAAATAATCAACCAATTTAAATGCGGTTTGGCTTAACAATTACAAGTCCCGAGACCTATCATTTGAGGTATCAAGAAACCCAATCGGAGCACAATTGCAGATTTTGGATTTTTACAGCTCTGAATCGGCTGAGCTGTAGTAAGGTGATTTTCTTCGAATCGAATTTTCTACGAAATGTATGGTATAGCAATTACAGGTCCCGTGACCTATCATTTGAGGTATGAAGAACCGCATTCTGAGCACAATTGCAGATTTTGGATTTTTACAACTCTGAATCGGCTGAGCTATAGTAAGGTGATTTCTTCGAATTGATTTTTCTGTGAAATGTATGGAAATAATCAACCAATTTAAATGCGGTTTGGCTTAACAATTACAAGTCCCGAGACCTATCATTTGAGGTATCAAGAAACCCAATCGGAGCACAATTGCAGATTTTGGATTTTTACAGCTCTGAATCGGCTGAGCTGTAGTAAGGTGATTTTCTTCGAATCGAATTTTCTACGAAATGTATGGTATAGCAATTACAGGTCCCGTGACCTATCATTTGAGGTATCAAGAACCGCATTCTGAGCACAATTGCAGATTTTGGATTTTTACAACTCTGAATCGGCTGAGCTTAAGGTGATTTCTTCGAATTGATTTTTCTGTGAAATGTATGGAAATAATCAACCAATTTAAATGCGGTTTGGCTTAACAATTACAAGTCCCGAGACCTATCATTTGAGGTATCAAGAAACCCAATCGGAGCACAATTGCAGATTTTGGATTTTTACAGCTCTGAATCGGCTGAGCTGTAGTAAGGTGATTTTCTTCGAATCGAATTTTCTACGAAATGTATGGTATAGCAATTACAGGTCCCGTGACCTATCATTTGAGGTATGAAGAACCGCATTCTGAGCACAATTGCAGATTTTGGATTTTTACAACTCTGAATCGGCTGAGCTATAGTAAGGTGATTTCTTCGAATTGATTTTTCTGTGAAATGTATGGAAATAATCAACCAATTTAAATGCGGTTTGGCTTAACAATTACAAGTCCCGAGACCTATCATTTGAGGTATCAAGAAACTCAATCGGAGCACAATTGCAGATTTTGGATTTTTACAGCTCTGAATCGGCTGAGCTGTAGTAAGGTGATTTTCTTCGAATCGAATTTTCTACGAAATGTATGGTATAGCAATTACAGGTCCCGTGACCTATCATTTGAGGTATCAAGAACCGCATTCTGAGCACAATTGCAGATTTTGGATTTTTACAACTCTGAATCGGCTGAGCTATAGTAAGGTGATTTCTTCGAATTGATTTTTCTGTGAAATGTATGGAAATAATCAACCAATTTAAATGCGGTTTGGCTTAACAATTACAAGTCCCGAGACCTATCATTTGAGGTATCAAGAAACCCAATCGGAGCACAATTGCAGATTTTGGATTTTTACAGCTCTGAATCGGCTGAGCTGTAGTAAGGTGATTTTCTTCGAATCGAATTTTCTACGAAATGTATGGTATAGCAATTACAGGTCCCGTGACCTATCATTTGAGGTATGAAGAACCGCATTCTGAGCACAATTGCAGATTTTGGATTTTTACAACTCTGAATCGGCTGAGCTATAGTAAGGTGATTTCTTCGAATTGATTTTTCTGTGAAATGTATGGAAATAATCAACCAATTTAAATGCGGTTTGGCTTAACAATTACAAGTCCCGAGACCTATCATTTGAGGTATCAAGAAACCCAATCGGAGCACAATTGCAGATTTTGGATTTTTACAGCTCTGAATCGGCTGAGCTGTAGTAAGGTGATTTTCTTCGAATCGAATTTTCTACGAAATGTATGGTATAGCAATTACAGGTCCCGTGACCTATCATTTGAGGTATGAAGAACCGCATTCTGAGCACAATTGCAGATTTTGGATTTTTACAACTCTGAATCGGCTGAGCTATAGTAAGGTGATTTCTTCGAATTGATTTTTCTGTGAAATGTATGGAAATAATCAACCAATTTAAATGCGGTTTGGCTTAACAATTACAAGTCCCGAGACCTATCATTTGAGGTATCAAGAAACCCAATCGGAGCACAATTGCAGATTTTGGATTTTTACAGCTCTGAATCGGCTGAGCTGTAGTAAGGTGATTTTCTTCGAATCGAATTTTCTACGAAATGTATGGTATAGCAATTACAGGTCCCGTGACCTATCATTTGAGGTATCAAGAACCGCATTCTGAGCACAATTGCAGATTTTGGATTTTTACAACTCTGAATCGGCTGAGCTATAGTAAGGTGATTTCTTCGAATTGATTTTTCTGTGAAATGTATGGAAATAATCAACCAATTTAAATGCGGTTTGGCTTAACAATTACAAGTCCCGAGACCTATCATTTGAGGTATCAAGAAACCCAATCGGAGCACAATTGCAGATTTTGGATTTTTACAGCTCTGAATCGGCTGAGCTATAGTAAGGTGATTTCTTCGAATTGATTTTTCTGTGAAATGTATGGAAATAATCAACCAATTTAAATGCGGTTTGGCTTAACAATTACAAGTCCCGAGACCTATCATTTGAGGTATCAAGAAACCCAATCGGAGCACAATTGCAGATTTTGGATTTTTACAGCTCTGAATCGGCTGAGCTGTAGTAAGGTGATTTTCTTCGAATCGAATTTTCTACGAAATGTATGGTATAGCAATTACAGGTCCCGTGACCTATCATTTGAGGTATGAAGAACCGCATTCTGAGCACAATTGCAGATTTTGGATTTTTACAACTCTGAATCGGCTGAGCTATAGTAAGGTGATTTCTTCGAATTGATTTTTCTGTGAAATGTATGGAAATAATCAACCAATTTAAATGCGGTTTGGCTTAACAATTACAAGTCCCGAGACCTATCATTTGAGGTATCAAGAAACCCAATCGGAGCACAATTGCAGATTTTGGATTTTTACAGCTCTGAATCGGCTGAGCTGTAGTAAGGTGATTTTCTTCGAATCGAATTTTCTACGAAATGTATGGTATAGCAATTACAGGTCCCGTGACCTATCATTTGAGGTATGAAGAACCGCATTCTGAGCACAATTGCAGATTTTGGATTTTTACAACTCTGAATCGGCTGAGCTATAGTAAGGTGATTTCTTCGAATTGATTTTTCTGTGAAATGTATGGAAATAACCAACCAATTTAAATGCGGTTTGGCTTAACAATTACAAGTCCCGAGACCTATCATTTGAGGTATCAAGAAACCCAATCGGAGCACAATTGCAGATTTTGGATTTTTACAGCTCTGAATCGGCTGAGCTGTAGTAAGGTGATTTTCTTCGAATCGAATTTTCTACGAAATGTATGGTATAGCAATTACAGGTCCCGTGACCTATCATTTGAGGTATCAAGAACCGCATTCTGAGCACAATTGCAGATTTTGGATTTTTACAACTCTGAATCGGCTGAGCTATAGTAAGGTGATTTCTTCGAATTGATTTTTCTGTGAAATGTATGGAAATAATCAACCAATTTAAATGCGGTTTGGCTTAACAATTACAAGTCCCGAGACCTATCATTTGAGGTATCAAGAAACCCAATCGGAGCACAATTGCAGATTTTGGATTTTTACAGCTCTGAATCGGCTGAGCTGTAGTAAGGTGATTTTCTTCGAATCGAATTTTCTACGAAATGTATGGTATAGCAATTACAGGTCGCGTGACCTATCATTTGAGGTATGAAGAACCGCATTCTGAGCACAATTGCAGATTTTGGATTTTTACAACTCTGAATCGGCTGAGCTATAGTAAGGTGATTTCTTCGAATTGATTTTTCTGTGAAATGTATGGAAATAATCAACCAATTTAAATGCGGTTTGGCTTAACAATTACAAGTCCCGAGACCTATCATTTGAGGTATCAAGAAACCCAATCGGAGCACAATTGCAGATTTTGGATTTTTACAGCTCTGAATCGGCTGAGCTGTAGTAAGGTGATTTTCTTCGAATCGAATTTTCTACGAAATGTATGGTATAGCAATTACAGGTCCCGTGACCTATCATTTGAGGTATCAAGAACCGCATTCTGAGCACAATTGCAGATTTTGGATTTTTACAACTCTGAATCGGCTGAGCTTAAGGTGATTTCTTCGAATTGATTTTTCTGTGAAATGTATGGAAATAACCAACCAATTTAAATGCGGTTTGGCTTAACAATTACAAGTCCCGAGACCTATCATTTGAGGTATCAAGAAACCCAATCGGAGCACAATTGCAGATTTTGGATTTTTACAGCTCTGAATCGGCTGAGCTGTAGTAAGGTGATTTTCTTCGAATCGAATTTTCTACGAAATGTATGGTATAGCAATTACAGGTCGCGTGACCTATCATTTGAGGTATGAAGAACCGCATTCTGAGCACAATTGCAGATTTTGGATTTTTACAACTCTGAATCGGCTGAGCTTAAGGTGATTTCTTCGAATTGATTTTTCTGTGAAATGTATGGAAATAACCAACCAATTTAAATGCGGTTTGGCTTAACAATTACAAGTCCCGAGACCTATCATTTGAGGTATCAAGAAACCCAATCGGAGCACAATTGCAGATTTTGGATTTTTACAGCTCTGAATCGGCTGAGCTGTAGTAAGGTGATTTTCTTCGAATCGAATTTTCTACGAAATGTATGGTATAGCAATTACAGGTCCCGTGACCTATCATTTGAGGTATCAAGAACCGCATTCTGAGCACAATTGCAGATTTTGGATTTTTACAACTCTGAATCGGCTGAGCTTAAGGTGATTTCTTCGAATTGATTTTTCTGTGAAATGTATGGAAATAACCAACCAATTTAAATGCGGTTTGGCTTAACAATTACAAGTCCCGAGACCTATCATTTGAGGTATCAAGAAACCCAATCGGAGCACAATTGCAGATTTTGGATTTTTACAGCTCTGAATCGGCTGAGCTGTAGTAAGGTGATTTTCTTCGAATCGAATTTTCTACGAAATGTATGGTATAGCAATTACAGGTCCCGTGACCTATCATTTGAGGTATGAAGAACCGCATTCTGAGCACAATTGCAGATTTTGGATTTTTACAACTCTGAATCGGCTGAGCTATAGTAAGGTGATTTCTTCGAATTGATTTTTCTGTGAAATGTATGGAAATAATCAACCAATTTAAATGCGGTTTGGCTTAACAATTACAAGTCCCGAGACCTATCATTTGAGGTATCAAGAAACCCAATCGGAGCACAATTGCAGATTTTGGATTTTTACAGCTCTGAATCGGCTGAGCTGTAGTAAGGTGATTTTCTTCGAATCGAATTTTCTACGAAATGTATGGTATAGCAATTACAGGTCCCGTGACCTATCATTTGAGGTATGAAGAACCGCATTCTGAGCACAATTGCAGATTTTGGATTTTTACAACTCTGAATCGGCTGAGCTATAGTAAGGTGATTTCTTCGAATTGATTTTTCTGTGAAATGTATGGAAATAACCAACCAATTTAAATGCGGTTTGGCTTAACAATTACAAGTCCCGAGACCTATCATTTGAGGTATCAAGAAACCCAATCGGAGCACAATTGCAGATTTTGGATTTTTACAGCTCTGAATCGGCTGAGCTGTAGTAAGGTGATTTTCTTCGAATCGAATTTTCTACGAAATGTATGGTATAGCAATTACAGGTCGCGTGACCTATCATTTGAGGTATGAAGAACCGCATTCTGAGCACAATTGCAGATTTTGGATTTTTACAACTCTGAATCGGCTGAGCTTAAGGTGATTTCTTCGAATTGATTTTTCTGTGAAATGTATGGAAATAACCAACCAATTTAAATGCGGTTTGGCTTAACAATTACAAGTCCCGAGACCTATCATTTGAGGTATCAAGAAACCCAATCGGAGCACAATTGCAGATTTTGGATTTTTACAGCTCTGAATCGGCTGAGCTGTAGTAAGGTGATTTTCTTCGAATCGAATTTTCTACGAAATGTATGGTATAGCAATTACAGGTCCCGTGACCTATCATTTGAGGTATCAAGAACCGCATTCTGAGCACAATTGCAGATTTTGGATTTTTACAACTCTGAATCGGCTGAGCTTAAGGTGATTTCTTCGAATTGATTTTTCTGTGAAATGTATGGAAATAACCAACCAATTTAAATGCGGTTTGGCTTAACAATTACAAGTCCCGAGACCTATCATTTGAGGTATCAAGAAACCCAATCGGAGCACAATTGCAGATTTTGGATTTTTACAGCTCTGAATCGGCTGAGCTGTAGTAAGGTGATTTTCTTCGAATCGAATTTTCTACGAAATGTATGGTATAGCAATTACAGGTCCCGTGACCTATCATTTGAGGTATGAAGAACCGCATTCTGAGCACAATTGCAGATTTTGGATTTTTACAACTCTGAATCGGCTGAGCTATAGTAAGGTGATTTCTTCGAATTGATTTTTCTGTGAAATGTATGGAAATAATCAACCAATTTAAATGCGGTTTGGCTTAACAATTACAAGTCCCGAGACCTATCATTTGAGGTATCAAGAAACCCAATCGGAGCACAATTGCAGATTTTGGATTTTTACAGCTCTGAATCGGCTGAGCTGTAGTAAGGTGATTTTCTTCGAATCGAATTTTCTACGAAATGTATGGTATAGCAATTACAGGTCCCGTGACCTATCATTTGAGGTATGAAGAACCGCATTCTGAGCACAATTGCAGATTTTGGATTTTTACAACTCTGAATCGGCTGAGCTATAGTAAGGTGATTTCTTCGAATTGATTTTTCTGTGAAATGTATGGAAATAACCAACCAATTTAAATGCGGTTTGGCTTAACAATTACAAGTCCCGAGACCTATCATTTGAGGTATCAAGAAACCCAATCGGAGCACAATTGCAGATTTTGGATTTTTACAGCTCTGAATCGGCTGAGCTGTAGTAAGGTGATTTTCTTCGAATCGAATTTTCTACGAAATGTATGGTATAGCAATTACAGGTCCCGTGACCTATCATTTGAGGTATGAAGAACCGCATTCTGAGCACAATTGCAGATTTTGGATTTTTACAACTCTGAATCGGCTGAGCTATAGTAAGGTGATTTCTTCGAATTGATTTTTCTGTAAAATGTATGGAAATAATCAACCAATTTAAATGCGGTTTGGCTTAACAATTACAAGTCCCGAGACCTATCATTTGAGGTATCAAGAAACCCAATCGGAGCACAATTGCAGATTTTGGATTTTTACAGCTCTGAATCGGCTGAGCTGTAGTAAGGTGATTTTCTTCGAATCGAATTTTCTACGAAATGTATGGTATAGCAATTACAGGTCCCGTGACCTATCATTTGAGGTATCAAGAACCGCATTCTGAGCACAATTGCAGATTTTGGATTTTTACAACTCTGAATCGGCTGAGCTTAAGGTGATTTCTTCGAATTGATTTTTCTGTGAAATGTATGGAAATAATCAACCAATTTAAATGCGGTTTGGCTTAACAATTACAAGTCCCGAGACCTATCATTTGAGGTATCAAGAAACCCAATCGGAGCACAATTGCAGATTTTGGATTTTTACAGCTCTGAATCGGCTGAGCTGTAGTAAGGTGATTTTCTTCGAATCGAATTTTCTACGAAATGTATGGTATAGCAATTACAGGTCCCGTGACCTATCATTTGAGGTATGAAGAACCGAATTCTGAGCACAATTGCAGATTTTGGATTTTTACAACTCTGAATCGGCTGAGCAGATTAGTGATTTCTTCGAATTGATTTTTCTGTGAAATGTATGGAAATAATCAACCAATTTAAATGCGGTTTGGCTTAACAATTACAAGTCCCGAGACCTATCATTTGAGGTATCAAGAAACCCAATCGGAGCACAATTGCAGATTTTGGATTTTTACAGCTCTGAATCGGCTGAGCTGTAGTAAGGTGATTTTCTTCGAATCGAATTTTCTACGAAATGTATGGTATAGCAATTACAGGTCCCGTGACCTATCATTTGAGGTATGAAGAACCGCATTCTGAGCACAATTGCAGATTTTGGATTTTTACAACTCTGAATCGGCTGAGCTTAAGGTGATTTCTTCGAATTGATTTTTCTGTGAAATGTATGGAAATAATCAACCAATTTAAATGCGGTTTGGCTTAACAATTACAAGTCCCGAGACCTATCATTTGAGGTATCAAGAAACCCAATCGGAGCACAATTGCAGATTTTGGATTTTTACAGCTCTGAATCGGCTGAGCTGTAGTAAGGTGATTTTCTTCGAATCGAATTTTCTACGAAATGTATGGTATAGCAATTACAGGTCCCGTGACCTATCATTTGAGGTATCAAGAACCGCATTCTGAGCACAATTGCAGATTTTGGATTTTTACAACTCTGAATCGGCTGAGCTTAAGGTGATTTCTTCGAATTGATTTTTCTGTGAAATGTATGGAAATAATCAACCAATTTAAATGCGGTTTGGCTTAACAATTACAAGTCCCGAGACCTATCATTTGAGGTATCAAGAAACCCAATCGGAGCACAATTGCAGATTTTGGATTTTTACAGCTCTGAATCGGCTGAGCTGTAGTAAGGTGATTTTCTTCGAATCGAATTTTCTACGAAATGTATGGTATAGCAATTACAGGTCCCGTGACCTATCATTTGAGGTATGAAGAACCGCATTCTGAGCACAATTGCAGATTTAGGATTTTTACAACTCTGAATCGGCTGAGCTATAGTAAGGTGATTTCTTCGAATTGATTTTTCTGTGAAATGTATGGAAATAATCAACCAATTTAAATGCGGTTTGGCTTAACAATTACAAGTCCCGAGACCTATCATTTGAGGTATCAAGAAACCCAATCGGAGCACAATTGCAGATTTTGGATTTTTACAGCTCTGAATCGGCTGAGCTGTAGTAAGGTGATTTTCTTCGAATCGAATTTTCTACGAAATGTATGGTATAGCAATTACAGGTCCCGTGACCTATCATTTGAGGTATCAAGAACCGCATTCTGAGCACAATTGCAGATTTTGGATTTTTACAACTCTGAATCGGCTGAGCTTAAGGTGATTTCTTCGAATTGATTTTTCTGTGAAATGTATGGAAATAATCAACCAATTTAAATGCGGTTTGGCTTAACAATTACAAGTCCCGAGACCTATCATTTGAGGTATCAAGAAACCCAATCGGAGCACAATTGCAGATTTTGGATTTTTACAGCTCTGAATCGGCTGAGCTGTAGTAAGGTGATTTTCTTCGAATCGAATTTTCTACGAAATGTATGGTATAGCAATTACAGGTCCCGTGACCTATCATTTGAGGTATGAAGAACCGCATTCTGAGCACAATTGCAGATTTTGGATTTTTACAACTCTGAATCGGCTGAGCTATAGTAAGGTGATTTCTTCGAATTGATTTTTCTGTGAAATGTATGGAAATAATCAACCAATTTAAATGCGGTTTGGCTTAACAATTACAAGTCCCGAGACCTATCATTTGAGGTATCAAGAAACCCAATCGGAGCACAATTGCAGATTTTGGATTTTTACAGCTCTGAATCGGCTGAGCTGTAGTAAGGTGATTTTCTTCGAATCGAATTTTCTACGAAATGTATGGTATAGCAATTACAGGTCCCGTGACCTATCATTTGAGGTATGAAGAACCGCATTCTGAGCACAATTGCAGATTTTGGATTTTTACAACTCTGAATCGGCTGAGCTTAAGGTGATTTCTTCGAATTGATTTTTCTGTGAAATGTATGGAAATAATCAACCAATTTAAATGCGGTTTGGCTTAACAATTACAAGTCCCGAGACCTATCATTTGAGGTATCAAGAAACCCAATCGGAGCACAATTGCAGATTTTGGATTTTTACAGCTCTGAATCGGCTGAGCTGTAGTAAGGTGATTTTCTTCGAATCGAATTTTCTACGAAATGTATGGTATAGCAATTACAGGTCCCGTGACCTATCATTTGAGGTATGAAGAACCGCATTCTGAGCACAATTGCAGATTTTGGATTTTTACAACTCTGAATCGGCTGAGCTATAGTAAGGTGATTTCTTCGAATTGATTTTTCTGTGAAATGTATGGAAATAATCAACCAATTTAAATGCGGTTTGGCTTAACAATTACAAGTCCCGAGACCTATCATTTGAGGTATCAAGAAACCCAATCGGAGCACAATTGCAGATTTTGGATTTTTACAGCTCTGAATCGGCTGAGCTGTAGTAAGGTGATTTTCTTCGAATCGAATTTTCTACGAAATGTATGGTATAGCAATTACAGGTCCCGTGACCTATCATTTGAGGTATGAAGAACCGCATTCTGAGCACAATTGCAGATTTTGGATTTTTACAACTCTGAATCGGCTGAGCTATAGTAAGGTGATTTCTTCGAATTGATTTTTCTGTGAAATATATGGAAATAATCAACCAATTTAAATGCGGTTTGGCTTAACAATTACAAGTCCCGAGACCTATCATTTGAGGTATCAAGAAACCCAATCGGAGCACAATTGCAGATTTTGGATTTTTACAGCTCTGAATCGGCTGAGCTGTAGTAAGGTGATTTTCTTCGAATCGAATTTTCTACGAAATGTATGGTATAGCAATTACAGGTCCCGTGACCTATCATTTGAGGTATCAAGAACCGCATTCTGAGCACAATTGCAGATTTTGGATTTTTACAACTCTGAATCGGCTGAGCTTAAGGTGATTTCTTCGAATTGATTTTTCTGTGAAATGTATGGAAATAATCAACCAATTTAAATGCGGTTTGGCTTAACAATTACAAGTCCCGAGACCTATCATTTGAGGTATCAAGAAACCCAATCGGAGCACAATTG
Organism: Tipula vernalis; assembly: GCA_958295665.1. Lineage (NCBI taxonomy): Eukaryota > Metazoa > Arthropoda > Insecta > Diptera > Tipulidae > Tipula > Tipula vernalis. The sequence goes on from OY282560.1 coordinate 14,197,284, forward strand.
CAGATTTTGGATTTTTACAGCTCTGAATCGGCTGAGCTGTAGTAAGGTGATTTTCTTCGAATCGAATTTTCTACGAAATGTATGGTATAGCAATTACAGGTCCCGTGACCTATCATTTGAGGTATCAAGAACCGCATTCTGAGCACAATTGCAGATTTTGGATTTTTACAACTCTGAATCGGCTGAGCTTAAGGTGATTTCTTCGAATTGATTTTTCTGTGAAATGTATGGAAATAATCAACCAATTTAAATGCGGTTTGGCTTAACAATTACAAGTCCCGAGACCTATCATTTGAGGTATCAAGAAACCCAATCGGAGCACAATTGCAGATTTTGGATTTTTACAGCTCTGAATCGGCTGAGCTGTAGTAAGGTGATTTTCTTCGAATCGAATTTTCTACGAAATGTATGGTATAGCAATTACAGGTCCCGTGACCTATCATTTGAGGTATGAAGAACCGCATTCTGAGCACAATTGCAGATTTTGGATTTTTACAACTCTGAATCGGCTGAGCTATAGTAAGGTGATTTCTTCGAATTGATTTTTCTGTGAAATGTATGGAAATAATCAACCAATTTAAATGCGGTTTGGCTTAACAATTACAAGTCCCGAGACCTATCATTTGAGGTATCAAGAAACCCAATCGGAGCACAATTGCAGATTTTGGATTTTTACAGCTCTGAATCGGCTGAGCTGTAGTAAGGTGATTTTCTTCGAATCGAATTTTCTACGAAATGTATGGTATAGCAATTACAGGTCCCGTGACCTATCATTTGAGGTATCAAGAACCGCATTCTGAGCACAATTGCAGATTTTGGATTTTTACAACTCTGAATCGGCTGAGCTTAAGGTGATTTCTTCGAATTGATTTTTCTGTGAAATGTATGGAAATAATCAACCAATTTAAATGCGGTTTGGCTTAACAATTACAAGTCCCGAGACCTATCATTTGAGGTATCAAGAAACCCAATCGGAGCACAATTGCAGATTTTGGATTTTTACAGCTCTGAATCGGCTGAGCTGTAGTAAGGTGATTTTCTTCGAATCGAATTTTCTACGAAATGTATGGTATAGCAATTACAGGTCCCGTGACCTATCATTTGAGGTATGAAGAACCGCATTCTGAGCACAATTGCAGATTTTGGATTTTTACAACTCTGAATCGGCTGAGCTATAGTAAGGTGATTTCTTCGAATTGATTTTTCTGTGAAATGTATGGAAATAATCAACCAATTTAAATGCGGTTTGGCTTAACAATTACAAGTCCCGAGACCTATCATTTGAGGTATCAAGAAACCCAATCGGAGCACAATTGCAGATTTTGGATTTTTACAGCTCTGAATCGGCTGAGCTGTAGTAAGGTGATTTTCTTCGAATCGAATTTTCTACGAAATGTATGGTATAGCAATTACAGGTCCCGTGACCTATCATTTGAGGTATGAAGAACCGCATTCTGAGCACAATTGCAGATTTTGGATTTTTACAACTCTGAATCGGCTGAGCTTAAGGTGATTTCTTCGAATTGATTTTTCTGTGAAATGTATGGAAATAATCAACCAATTTAAATGCGGTTTGGCTTAACAATTACAAGTCCCGAGACCTATCATTTGAGGTATCAAGAAACCCAATCGGAGCACAATTGCAGATTTTGGATTTTTACAGCTCTGAATCGGCTGAGCTGTAGTAAGGTGATTTTCTTCGAATCGAATTTTCTACGAAATGTATGGTATAGCAATTACAGGTCCCGTGACCTATCATTTGAGGTATCAAGAACCGCATTCTGAGCACAATTGCAGATTTTGGATTTTTACAACTCTGAATCGGCTGAGCTATAGTAAGGTGATTTCTTCGAATTGATTTTTCTGTGAAATGTATGGAAATAATCAACCAATTTAAATGCGGTTTGGCTTAACAATTACAAGTCCCGAGACCTATCATTTGAGGTATCAAGAAACCCAATCGGAGCACAATTGCAGATTTTGGATTTTTACAGCTCTGAATCGGCTGAGCTGTAGTAAGGTGATTTTCTTCGAATCGAATTTTCTACGAAATGTATGGTATAGCAATTACAGGTCCCGTGACCTATCATTTGAGGTATGAAGAACCGCATTCTGAGCACAATTGCAGATTTTGGATTTTTACAACTCTGAATCGGCTGAGCTATAGTAAGGTGATTTCTTCGAATTGATTTTTCTGTGAAATGTATGGAAATAATCAACCAATTTAAATGCGGTTTGGCTTAACAATTACAAGTCCCGAGACCTATCATTTGAGGTATCAAGAAACCCAATCGGAGCACAATTGCAGATTTTGGATTTTTACAGCTCTGAATCGGCTGAGCTGTAGTAAGGTGATTTTCTTCGAATCGAATTTTCTACGAAATGTATGGTATAGCAATTACAGGTCCCGTGACCTATCATTTGAGGTATGAAGAACCGCATTCTGAGCACAATTGCAGATTTTGGATTTTTACAACTCTGAATCGGCTGAGCTATAGTAAGGTGATTTCTTCGAATTGATTTTTCTGTGAAATGTATGGAAATAATCAACCAATTTAAATGCGGTTTGGCTTAACAATTACAAGTCCCGAGACCTATCATTTGAGGTATCAAGAAACCCAATCGGAGCACAATTGCAGATTTTGGATTTTTACAGCTCTGAATCGGCTGAGCTGTAGTAAGGTGATTTTCTTCGAATCGAATTTTCTACGAAATGTATGGTATAGCAATTACAGGTCCCGTGACCTATCATTTGAGGTATCAAGAACCGCATTCTGAGCACAATTGCAGATTTTGGATTTTTACAACTCTGAATCGGCTGAGCTATAGTAAGGTGATTTCTTCGAATTGATTTTTCTGTGAAATGTATGGAAATAATCAACCAATTTAAATGCGGTTTGGCTTAACAATTACAAGTCCCGAGACCTATCATTTGAGGTATCAAGAAACCCAATCGGAGCACAATTGCAGATTTTGGATTTTTACAGCTCTGAATCGGCTGAGCTGTAGTAAGGTGATTTTCTTCGAATCGAATTTTCTACGAAATGTATGGTATAGCAATTACAGGTCCCGTGACCTATCATTTGAGGTATGAAGAACCGCATTCTGAGCACAATTGCAGATTTTGGATTTTTACAACTCTGAATCGGCTGAGCTATAGTAAGGTGATTTCTTCGAATTGATTTTTCTGTGAAATGTATGGAAATAATCAACCAATTTAAATGCGGTTTGGCTTAACAATTACAAGTCCCGAGACCTATCATTTGAGGTATCAAGAAACCCAATCGGAGCACAATTGCAGATTTTGGATTTTTACAGCTCTGAATCGGCTGAGCTGTAGTAAGGTGATTTTCTTCGAATCGAATTTTCTACGAAATGTATGGTATAGCAATTACAGGTCCCGTGACCTATCATTTGAGGTATGAAGAACCGCATTCTGAGCACAATTGCAGATTTTGGATTTTTACAACTCTGAATCGGCTGAGCTATAGTAAGGTGATTTCTTCGAATTGATTTTTCTGTGAAATGTATGGAAATAATCAACCAATTTAAATGCGGTTTGGCTTAACAATTACAAGTCCCGAGACCTATCATTTGAGGTATCAAGAAACCCAATCGGAGCACAATTGCAGATTTTGGATTTTTACAGCTCTGAATCGGCTGAGCTATAGTAAGGTGATTTCTTCGAATTGATTTTTCTGTGAAATGTATGGAAATAATCAACCAATTTAAATGCGGTTTGGCTTAACAATTACAAGTCCCGAGACCTATCATTTGAGGTATCAAGAAACCCAATCGGAGCACAATTGCAGATTTTGGATTTTTACAGCTCTGAATCGGCTGAGCTGTAGTAAGGTGATTTTCTTCGAATCGAATTTTCTACGAAATGTATGGTATAGCAATTACAGGTCCCGTGACCTATCATTTGAGGTATGAAGAACCGCATTCTGAGCACAATTGCAGATTTTGGATTTTTACAACTCTGAATCGGCTGAGCTATAGTAAGGTGATTTCTTCGAATTGATTTTTCTGTGAAATGTATGGAAATAATCAACCAATTTAAATGCGGTTTGGCTTAACAATTACAAGTCCCGAGACCTATCATTTGAGGTATCAAGAAACCCAATCGGAGCACAATTGCAGATTTTGGATTTTTACAGCTCTGAATCGGCTGAGCTGTAGTAAGGTGATTTTCTTCGAATCGAATTTTCTACGAAATGTATGGTATAGCAATTACAGGTCCCGTGACCTATCATTTGAGGTATGAAGAACCGCATTCTGAGCACAATTGCAGATTTTGGATTTTTACAACTCTGAATCGGCTGAGCTATAGTAAGGTGATTTCTTCGAATTGATTTTTCTGTGAAATGTATGGAAATAACCAACCAATTTAAATGCGGTTTGGCTTAACAATTACAAGTCCCGAGACCTATCATTTGAGGTATCAAGAAACCCAATCGGAGCACAATTGCAGATTTTGGATTTTTACAGCTCTGAATCGGCTGAGCTGTAGTAAGGTGATTTTCTTCGAATCGAATTTTCTACGAAATGTATGGTATAGCAATTACAGGTCCCGTGACCTATCATTTGAGGTATGAAGAACCGCATTCTGAGCACAATTGCAGATTTTGGATTTTTACAACTCTGAATCGGCTGAGCTATAGTAAGGTGATTTCTTCGAATTGATTTTTCTGTGAAATGTATGGAAATAACCAACCAATTTAAATGCGGTTTGGCTTAACAATTACAAGTCCCGAGACCTATCATTTGAGGTATCAAGAAACCCAATCGGAGCACAATTGCAGATTTTGGATTTTTACAGCTCTGAATCGGCTGAGCTGTAGTAAGGTGATTTTCTTCGAATCGAATTTTCTACGAAATGTATGGTATAGCAATTACAGGTCCCGTGACCTATCATTTGAGGTATGAAGAACCGCATTCTGAGCACAATTGCAGATTTTGGATTTTTACAACTCTGAATCGGCTGAGCTATAGTAAGGTGATTTCTTCGAATTGATTTTTCTGTGAAATGTATGGAAATAACCAACCAATTTAAATGCGGTTTGGCTTAACAATTACAAGTCCCGAGACCTATCATTTGAGGTATCAAGAAACCCAATCGGAGCACAATTGCAGATTTTGGATTTTTACAGCTCTGAATCGGCTGAGCTGTAGTAAGGTGATTTTCTTCGAATCGAATTTTCTACGAAATGTATGGTATAGCAATTACAGGTCCCGTGACCTATCATTTGAGGTATCAAGAACCGCATTCTGAGCACAATTGCAGATTTTGGATTTTTACAACTCTGAATCGGCTGAGCTATAGTAAGGTGATTTCTTCGAATTGATTTTTCTGTGAAATGTATGGAAATAATCAACCAATTTAAATGCGGTTTGGCTTAACAATTACAAGTCCCGAGACCTATCATTTGAGGTATCAAGAAACCCAATCGGAGCACAATTGCAGATTTTGGATTTTTACAGCTCTGAATCGGCTGAGCTGTAGTAAGGTGATTTTCTTCGAATCGAATTTTCTACGAAATGTATGGTATAGCAATTACAGGTCGCGTGACCTATCATTTGAGGTATGAAGAACCGCATTCTGAGCACAATTGCAGATTTTGGATTTTTACAACTCTGAATCGGCTGAGCTATAGTAAGGTGATTTCTTCGAATTGATTTTTCTGTGAAATGTATGGAAATAATCAACCAATTTAAATGCGGTTTGGCTTAACAATTACAAGTCCCGAGACCTATCATTTGAGGTATCAAGAAACCCAATCGGAGCACAATTGCAGATTTTGGATTTTTACAGCTCTGAATCGGCTGAGCTGTAGTAAGGTGATTTTCTTCGAATCGAATTTTCTACGAAATGTATGGTATAGCAATTACAGGTCCCGTGACCTATCATTTGAGGTATCAAGAACCGCATTCTGAGCACAATTGCAGATTTTGGATTTTTACAACTCTGAATCGGCTGAGCTTAAGGTGATTTCTTCGAATTGATTTTTCTGTGAAATGTATGGAAATAACCAACCAATTTAAATGCGGTTTGGCTTAACAATTACAAGTCCCGAGACCTATCATTTGAGGTATCAAGAAACCCAATCGGAGCACAATTGCAGATTTTGGATTTTTACAGCTCTGAATCGGCTGAGCTGTAGTAAGGTGATTTTCTTCGAATCGAATTTTCTACGAAATGTATGGTATAGCAATTACAGGTCGCGTGACCTATCATTTGAGGTATGAAGAACCGCATTCTGAGCACAATTGCAGATTTTGGATTTTTACAACTCTGAATCGGCTGAGCTATAGTAAGGTGATTTCTTCGAATTGATTTTTCTGTGAAATGTATGGAAATAATCAACCAATTTAAATGCGGTTTGGCTTAACAATTACAAGTCCCGAGACCTATCATTTGAGGTATCAAGAAACCCAATCGGAGCACAATTGCAGATTTTGGATTTTTACAGCTCTGAATCGGCTGAGCTGTAGTAAGGTGATTTTCTTCGAATCGAATTTTCTACGAAATGTATGGTATAGCAATTACAGGTCCCGTGACCTATCATTTGAGGTATCAAGAACCGCATTCTGAGCACAATTGCAGATTTTGGATTTTTACAACTCTGAATCGGCTGAGCTTAAGGTGATTTCTTCGAATTGATTTTTCTGTGAAATGTATGGAAATAACCAACCAATTTAAATGCGGTTTGGCTTAACAATTACAAGTCCCGAGACCTATCATTTGAGGTATCAAGAAACCCAATCGGAGCACAATTGCAGATTTTGGATTTTTACAGCTCTGAATCGGCTGAGCTGTAGTAAGGTGATTTTCTTCGAATCGAATTTTCTACGAAATGTATGGTATAGCAATTACAGGTCCCGTGACCTATCATTTGAGGTATGAAGAACCGCATTCTGAGCACAATTGCAGATTTTGGATTTTTACAACTCTGAATCGGCTGAGCTTAAGGTGATTTCTTCGAATTGATTTTTCTGTGAAATGTATGGAAATAACCAACCAATTTAAATGCGGTTTGGCTTAACAATTACAAGTCCCGAGACCTATCATTTGAGGTATCAAGAAACCCAATCGGAGCACAATTGCAGATTTTGGATTTTTACAGCTCTGAATCGGCTGAGCTGTAGTAAGGTGATTTTGTTCGAATCGAATTTTCTACGAAATATATGGTATAGCAATTACAGGTCCCGTGACCTATCATTTGAGGTATCAAGAACCGCATTCTGAGCACAATTGCAGATTTTGGATTTTTACAACTCTGAATCGGCTGAGCTATAGTAAGGTGATTTCTTCGAATTGATTTTTCTGTGAAATGTATGGAAATAATCAACCAATTTAAATGCGGTTTGGCTTAACAATTACAAGTCCCGAGACCTATCATTTGAGGTATCAAGAAACCCAATCGGAGCACAATTGCAGATTTTGGATTTTTACAGCTCTGAATCGGCTGAGCTGTAGTAAGGTGATTTTCTTCGAATCGAATTTTCTACGAAATGTATGGTATAGCAATTACAGGTCGCGTGACCTATCATTTGAGGTATGAAGAACCGCATTCTGAGCACAATTGCAGATTTTGGATTTTTACAACTCTGAATCGGCTGAGCTATAGTAAGGTGATTTCTTCGAATTGATTTTTCTGTGAAATGTATGGAAATAATCAACCAATTTAAATGCGGTTTGGCTTAACAATTACAAGTCCCGAGACCTATCATTTGAGGTATCAAGAAACCCAATCGGAGCACAATTGCAGATTTTGGATTTTTACAGCTCTGAATCGGCTGAGCTGTAGTAAGGTGATTTTCTTCGAATCGAATTTTCTACGAAATGTATGGTATAGCAATTACAGGTCGCGTGACCTATCATTTGAGGTATCAAGAACCGCATTCTGAGCACAATTGCAGATTTTGGATTTTTACAACTCTGAATCGGCTGAGCTATAGTAAGGTGATTTCTTCGAATTGATTTTTCTGTGAAATGTATGGAAATAATCAACCAATTTAAATGCGGTTTGGCTTAACAATTACAAGTCCCGAGACCTATCATTTGAGGTATCAAGAAACCCAATCGGAGCACAATTGCAGATTTTGGATTTTTACAGCTCTGAATCGGCTGAGCTGTAGTAAGGTGATTTTCTTCGAATCGAATTTTCTACGAAATGTATGGTATAGCAATTACAGGTCGCGTGACCTATCATTTGAGGTATGAAGAACCGCATTCTGAGCACAATTGCAGATTTTGGATTTTTACAACTCTGAATCGGCTGAGCTATAGTAAGGTGATTTCTTCGAATTGATTTTTCTGTGAAATGTATGGAAATAATCAACCAATTTAAATGCGGTTTGGCTTAACAATTACAAGTCCCGAGACCTATCATTTGAGGTATCAAGAAACCCAATCGGAGCACAATTGCAGATTTTGGATTTTTACAGCTCTGAATCGGCTGAGCTGTAGTAAGGTGATTTTCTTCGAATCGAATTTTCTACGAAATGTATGGTATAGCAATTACAGGTCGCGTGACCTATCATTTGAGGTATGAAGAACCGCATTCTGAGCACAATTGCAGATTTTGGATTTTTACAACTCTGAATCGGCTGAGCTGTAGTAAGGTGATTTTCTTCGAATCGAATTTTCTACGAAATGTATGGTATAGCAATTACAGGTCGCGTGACCTATCATTTGAGGTATGAAGAACCGCATTCTGAGCACAATTGCAGATTTTGGATTTTCACAACTCTGAATCGGCTGAGCTATAGTAAGGTGATTTCTTCGAATTGATTTTTCTGTGAAATGTATGGAAATAATCAAACAATTTAAATGCGGTTTGGCTTAACAATTACAAGTCCCGAGACCTATCATTTGAGGTATCAAGAAACCCAATCGGAGCACAATTGCAGATTTTGGATTTTTACAGCTCTGAATCGGCTGAGCTGTAGTAAGGTGATTTTCTTCGAATCGAATTTTCTACGAAATGTATGGTATAGCAATTACAGGTCGCGTGACCTATCATTTGAGGTATGAAGAACCGCATTCTGAGCACAATTGCAGATTTTGGATTTTTACAACTCTGAATCGGCTGAGCTATAGTAAGGTGATTTCTTCGAATTGATTTTTCTGTGAAATGTATGGAAATAATCAACCAATTTAAATGCGGTTTGGCTTAACAATTACAAGTCCCGAGACCTATCATTTGAGGTATCAAGAAACCCAATCGGAGCACAATTGCAGATTTTGGATTTTTACAGCTCTGAATCGGCTGAGCTGTAGTAAGGTGATTTTCTTCGAATCGAATTTTCTACGAAATGTATGGTATAGCAATTACAGGTCCCGTGACCTATCATTTGAGGTATGAAGAACCGCATTCTGAGAACAATTGCAGATTTTGGATTTTTACAACTCTGAATCGGTTGAGCTATAGTAAGGTGATTTCTTCGAATCGATTTTTGTGTGAAATGTATGGAAATAATCAACCAATTTAAATGCGGTTTGGCTTAACAATTACAAGTCCCGAGACCTATCATTTGAGGTATCAAGAAACCCAATCGGAGCACAATTGCAGATTTTGGATTTTTACAGCTCTGAATCGGCTGAGCTGTAGTAAGGTGATTTTCTTCGAATCGAATTTTCTACGAAATGAATGGTATAGCAATTACAGGTCGCGTGACCTATCATTTGAGGTATCAAGAACCGCATTCTGAGCACAATTGCAGATTTTGGATTTTTACAACTCTGAATCGGCTGAGCTATAGTAAGGTGATTTCTTCGAATCGATTTTTCTGTGAAATGTATGGAAATAATCAACCAATTTAAATGCGGTTTGGCTTAACAATTACAAGTCCCGAGACCTATCATTTGAGGTATCAAGAAACCCAATCGGAGCACAATTGCAGATTTTGGATTTTTACAGCTCTGAATCGGCTGAGCTGTAGTAAGGTGATTTTCTTCGAATCGAATTTTCTACGAAATGTATGGTATAGCAATTACAGGTCGCGTGACCTATCATTTGAGGTATGAAGAACCGCATTCTGAGCACAATTGCAGATTTTGGATTTTTACAACTCTGAATCGGCTGAGCTATAGTAAGGTGATTTCTTCGAATTGATTTTTCTGTGAAATGTATGGAAATAATCAACCAATTTAAATGCGGTTTGGCTTAACAATTACAAGTCCCGAGACCTATCATTTGAGGTATCAAGAAACCCAATCGGAGCACAATTGCAGATTTTGGATTTTTACAGCTCTGAATCGGCTGAGCTGTAGTAAGGTGATTTTCTTCGAATCGAATTTTCTACGAAATGTATGGTATAGCAATTACAGGTCGCGTGACCTATCATTTGAGGTATCAAGAACCGCATTCTGAGCACAATTGCAGATTTTGGATTTTTACAACTCTGAATCGGCTGAGCTATAGTAAGGTGATTTCTTCGAATTGATTTTTCTGTGAAATGTATGGAAATAATCAACCAATTTAAATGCGGTTTGGCTTAACAATTACAAGTCCCGAGACCTATCATTTGAGGTATCAAGAAACCCAATCGGAGCACAATTGCAGATTTTGGATTTTTACAGCTCTGAATCGGCTGAGCTGTAGTAAGGTGATTTTCTTCGAATCGAATTTTCTACGAAATGTATGGTATAGCAATTACAGGTCCCGTGACCTATCATTTGAGGTATGAAGAACCGCATTCTGAGAACAATTGCAGATTTTGGATTTTTACAACTCTGAATCGGTTGAGCTATAGTAAGGTGATTTCTTCGAATCGATTTTTGTGTGAAATGTATGGAAATAATCAACCAATTTAAATGCGGTTTGGCTTAACAATTACAAGTCCCGAGACCTATCATTTGAGGTATCAAGAAACCCAATCGGAGCACAATTGCAGATTTTGGATTTTTACAGCTCTGAATCGGCTGAGCTGTAGTAAGGTGATTTTCTTCGAATCGAATTTTCTACGAAATGAATGGTATAGCAATTACAGGTCGCGTGACCTATCATTTGAGGTATCAAGAACCGCATTCTGAGCACAATTGCAGATTTTGGATTTTTACAACTCTGAATCGGCTGAGCTATAGTAAGGTGATTTCTTCGAATCGATTTTTCTGTGAAATGTATGGAAATAATCAACCAATTTAAATGCGGTTTGGCTTAACAATTACAAGTCCCGAGACCTATCATTTGAGGTATCAAGAAACCCAATCGGAGCACAATTGCAGATTTTGGATTTTTACAGCTCTGAATCGGCTGAGCTGTAGTAAGGTGATTTTCTTCGAATCGAATTTTCTACGAAATGTATGGTATAGCAATTACAGGTCGCGTGACCTATCATTTGAGGTATGAAGAACCGCATTCTGAGCACAATTGCAGATTTTGGATTTTTACAACTCTGAATCGGCTGAGCTATAGTAAGGTGATTTCTTCGAATTGATTTTTCTGTGAAATGTATGGAAATAATCAACCAATTTAAATGCGGTTTGGCTTAACAATTACAAGTCCCGAGACCTATCATTTGAGGTATCAAGAAACCCAATCGGAGCACAATTGCAGATTTTGGATTTTTACAGCTCTGAATCGGCTGAGCTGTAGTAAGGTGATTTTCTTCGAATCGAATTTTCTACGAAATGTATGGTATAGCAATTACAGGTCGCGTGACCTATCATTTGAGGTATCAAGAACCGCATTCTGAGCACAATTGCAGATTTTGGATTTTTACAACTCTGAATCGGCTGAGCTATAGTAAGGTGATTTCTTCGAATTGATTTTTCTGTGAAATGTATGGAAATAATCAACCAATTTAAATGCGGTTTGGCTTAACAATTACAAGTCCCGAGACCTATCATTTGAGGTATCAAGAAACCCAATCGGAGCACAATTGCAGATTTTGGATTTTTACAGCTCTGAATCGGCTGAGCTGTAGTAAGGTGATTTTCTTCGAATCGAATTTTCTACGAAATGTATGGTATAGCAATTACAGGTCGCGTGACCTATCATTTGAGGTATCAAGAACCGCATTCTGAGCACAATTGCAGATTTTGGATTTTTACAACTCTGAATCGGCTGAGCTATAGTAAGGTGATTTCTTCGAATCGATTTTTCTGTGAAATGTATGGAAATAATCAACCAATTTAAATGCGGTTTGGCTTAACAATTACAAGTCCCGAGACCTATCATTTGAGGTATCAAGAAACCCAATCGGAGCACAATTGCAGATTTTGGATTTTTACAGCTCTGAATCGGCTGAGCTGTAGTAAGGTGATTTTCTTCGAATCGAATTTTCTACGAAATGTATGGTATAGCAATTACAGGTCGCGTGACCTATCATTTGAGGTATGAAGAACCGCATTCTGAGCACAATTGCAGATTTTGGATTTTTACAACTCTGAATCGGCTGAGCTATAGTAAGGTGATTTCTTCGAATTGATTTTTCTGTGAAATGTATGGAAATAATCAACCAATTTAAATGCGGTTTGGCTTAACAATTACAAGTCCCGAGACCTATCATTTGAGGTATCAAGAAACCCAATCGGAGCACAATTGCAGATTTTGGATTTTTACAGCTCTGAATCGGCTGAGCTGTAGTAAGGTGATTTTCTTCGAATCGAATTTTCTACGAAATGTATGGTATAGCAATTACAGGTCGCGTGACCTATCATTTGAGGTATGAAGAACCGCATTCTGAGCACAATTGCAGATTTTGGATTTTTACAACTCTGAATCGGCTGAGCTATAGTAAGGTGATTTCTTCGAATTGATTTTTCTGTGAAATGTATGGAAATAATCAACCAATTTAAATGCGGTTTGGCTTAACAATTACAAGTCCCGAGACCTATCATTTGAGGTATCAAGAAACCCAATCGGAGCACAATTGCAGATTTTGGATTTTTACAGCTCTGAATCGGCTGAGCTGTAGTAAGGTGATTTTCTTCGAATCGAATTTTCTACGAAATGTATGGTATAGCAATTACAGGTCGCGTGACCTATCATTTGAGGTATGAAGAACCGCATTCTGAGCACAATTGCAGATTTTGGATTTTTACAACTCTGAATCGGCTGAGCTATAGTAAGGTGATTTCTTCGAATTGATTTTTCTGTGAAATGTATGGAAATAATCAACCAATTTAAATGCGGTTTGGCTTAACAATTACAAGTCCCGAGACCTATCATTTGAGGTATCAAGAAACCCAATCGGAGCACAATTGCAGATTTTGGATTTTTACAGCTCTGAATCGGCTGAGCTGTAGTAAGGTGATTTTCTTCGAATCGAATTTTCTACGAAATGTATGGTATAGCAATTACAGGTCGCGTGACCTATCATTTGAGGTATCAAGAACCGCATTCTGAGCACAATTGCAGATTTTGGATTTTTACAACTCTGAATCGGCTGAGCTATAGTAAGGTGATTTCTTCGAATTGATTTTTCTGTGAAATGTATGGAAATAATCAACCAATTTAAATGCGGTTTGGCTTAACAATTACAAGTCCCGAGACCTATCATTTGAGGTATCAAGAAACCCAATCGGAGCACAATTGCAGATTTTGGATTTTTACAGCTCTGAATCGGCTGAGCTGTAGTAAGGTGATTTTCTTCGAATCGAATTTTCTACGAAATGTATGGTATAGCAATTACAGGTCGCGTGACCTATCATTTGAGGTATCAAGAACCGCATTCTGAGCACAATTGCAGATTTTGGATTTTTACAACTCTGAATCGGCTGAGCTATAGTAAGGTGATTTCTTCGAATCGATTTTTCTGTGAAATGTATGGAAATAATCAACCAATTTAAATGCGGTTTGGCTTAACAATTACAAGTCCCGAGACCTATCATTTGAGGTATCAAGAAACCCAATCGGAGCACAATTGCAGATTTTGGATTTTTACAGCTCTGAATCGGCTGAGCTGTAGTAAGGTGATTTTCTTCGAATCGAATTTTCTACGAAATGTATGGTATAGCAATTACAGGTCGCGTGACCTATCATTTGAGGTATGAAGAACCGCATTCTGAGCACAATTGCAGATTTTGGATTTTTACAACTCTGAATCGGCTGAGCTATAGTAAGGTGATTTCTTCGAATTGATTTTTCTGTGAAATGTATGGAAATAATCAACCAATTTAAATGCGGTTTGGCTTAACAATTATAAGTCCCGAGACCTATCATTTGAGGTATCAAGAAACCCAATCGGAGCACAATTGCAGATTTTGGATTTTTACAGCTCTGAATCGGCTGAGCTGTAGTAAGGTGATTTTCTTCGAATCGAATTTTCTACGAAATGTATGGTATAGCAATTACAGGTCGCGTGACCTATCATTTGAGGTATGAAGAACCGCATTCTGAGCACAATTGCAGATTTTGGATTTTTACAACTCTGAATCGGCTGAGCTATAGTAAGGTGATTTCTTCGAATTGATTTTTCTGTGAAATGTATGGAAATAATCAACCAATTTAAATGCGGTTTGGCTTAACAATTACAAGTCCCGAGACCTATCATTTGAGGTATCAAGAAACCCAATCGGAGCACAATTGCAGATTTTGGATTTTTACAGCTCTGAATCGGCTGAGCTGTAGTAAGGTGATTTTCTTCGAATCGAATTTTCTACGAAATGTATGGTATAGCAATTACAGGTCGCGTGACCTATCATTTGAGGTATCAAGAACCGCATTCTGAGCACAATTGCAGATTTTGGATTTTTACAACTCTGAATCGGCTGAGCTATAGTAAGGTGATTTCTTCGAATTGATTTTTCTGTGAAATGTATGGAAATAATCAACCAATTTAAATGCGGTTTGGCTTAACAATTACAAGTCCCGAGACCTATCATTTGAGGTATCAAGAAACCCAATCGGAGCACAATTGCAGATTTTGGATTTTTACAGCTCTGAATCGGCTGAGCTGTAGTAAGGTGATTTTCTTCGAATCGAATTTTCTACGAAATGTATGGTATAGCAATTACAGGTCGCGTGACCTATCATTTGAGGTATGAAGAACCGCATTCTGAGCACAATTGCAGATTTTGGATTTTTACAACTCTGAATCGGCTGAGCTATAGTAAGGTGATTTCTTCGAATTGATTTTTCTGTGAAATGTATGGAAATAATCAACCAATTTAAATGCGGTTTGGCTTAACAATTACAAGTCCCGAGACCTATCATTTGAGGTATCAAGAAACCCAATCGGAGCACAATTGCAGATTTTGGATTTTTACAGCTCTGAATCGGCTGAGCTGTAGTAAGGTGATTTTCTTCGAATCGAATTTTCTACGAAATGTATGGTATAGCAATTACAGGTCGCGTGACCTATCATTTGAGGTATGAAGAACCGCATTCTGAGCACAATTGCAGATTTTGGATTTTTACAACTCTGAATCGGCTGAGCTATAGTGTGGTGATTTCTTCGAATTGATTTTTCTGTGAAATGTATGGAAATAATCAACCAATTTAAATGCGGTTTGGCTTAACAATTACAAGTCCCGAGACCTATCATTTGAGATATCAAGAAACCCAATCGGAGCACAATTGCAGATTTTGGATTTTTACAGCTCTGAATCGGCTGAGCTGTAGTAAGGTGATTTCTTCGAATTGATTTTTCTGTGAAATGTATGGAAATAATCAACCAATTTAAATGCGGTTTGGCTTAACAATTACAAGTCCCGAGACCTATCATTTGAGGTATCAAGAAACCCAATCGGAGCACAATTGCAGATTTTGGATTTTTACAGCTCTGAATCGGCTGAGCTGTAGTAAGGTGATTTTCTTCGAATCGAATTTTCTACGAAATGTATGGTATAGCAATTACAGGTCGCGTGACCTATCATTTGAGGTATGAAGAACCGCATTCTGAGCACAATTGCAGATTTTGGATTTTTACAACTCTGAATCGGCTGAGCTATAGTAAGGTGATTTCTTCGAATTGATTTTTCTGTGAAATGTATGGAAATAATCAACCAATTTAAATGCGGTTTGGCTTAACAATTACAAGTCCCGAGACCTATCATTTGAGATATCAAGAAACCCAATCGGAGCACAATTGCAGATTTTGGATTTTTACAGCTCTGAATCGGCTGAGCTGTAGTAAGGTGATTTTCTTCGAATCGAATTTTCTACGAAATGTATGGTATAGCAATTACAGGTCGCGTGACCTATCATTTGAGGTATGAAGAACCGCATTCTGAGCACAATTGCAGATTTTGGATTTTTACAACTCTGAATCGGCTGAGCTATAGTAAGGTGATTTCTTCGAATTGATTTTTCTGTGAAATGTATGGAAATAATCAACCAATTTAAATGCGGTTTGGCTTAACAATTACAAGTCCCGAGACCTATCATTTGAGGTATCAAGAAACCCAATCGGAGCACAATTGCAGATTTTGGATTTTTACAGCTCTGAATCGGCTGAGCTGTAGTAAGGTGATTTTCTTCGAATCGAATTTTCTACGAAATGTATGGTATAGCAATTACAGGTCGCGTGACCTATCATTTGAGGTATGAAGAACCGCATTCTGAGCACAATTGCAGATTTTGGATTTTTACAACTCTGAATCGGCTGAGCTATAGTAAGGTGATTTCTTCGAATTGATTTTTCTGTGAAATGTATGGAAATAATCAACCAATTTAAATGCGGTTTGGCTTAACAATTACAAGTCCCGAGACCTATCATTTGAGGTATCAAGAAACCCAATCGGAGCACAATTGCAGATTTTGGATTTTTACAGCTCTGAATCGGCTGAGCTGTAGTAAGGTGATTTTCTTCGAATCGAATTTTCTACGAAATGTATGGTATAGCAATTACAGGTCGCGTGACCTATCATTTGAGGTATGAAGAACCGCATTCTGAGCACAATTGCAGATTTTGGATTTTTACAACTCTGAATCGGCTGAGCTATAGTAAGGTGATTTCTTCGAATTGATTTTTCTGTGAAATGTATGGAAATAATCAACCAATTTAAATGCGGTTTGGCTTAACAATTACAAGTCCCGAGACCTATCATTTGAGGTATCAAGAAACCCAATCGGAGCACAATTGCAGATTTTGGATTTTTACAGCTCTGAATCGGCTGAGCTGTAGTAAGGTGATTTTCTTCGAATCGAATTTTCTACGAAATGTATGCTATAGCAATTACAGGTCGCGTGACCTATCATTTGAGGTATCAAGAACCGCATTCTGAGCACAATTGCAGATTTTGGATTTTTACAACTCTGAATCGGCTGAGCTATAGTAAGGTGATTTCTTCGAATTGATTTTTCTGTGAAATGTATGGAAATAATCAACCAATTTAAATGCGGTTTGGCTTAACAATTACAAGTCCCGAGACCTATCATTTGAGGTATCAAGAAACCCAATCGGAGCACAATTGCAGATTTTGGATTTTTACAGCTCTGAATCGGCTGAGCTGTAGTAAGGTGATTTTCTTCGAATCGAATTTTCTACGAAATGTATGGTATAGCAATTACAGGTCGCGTGACCTATCATTTGAGGTATGAAGAACCGCATTCTGAGCACAATTGCAGATTTTGGATTTTTACAACTCTGAATCGGCTGAGCTATAGTAAGGTGATTTCTTCGAATTGATTTTTCTGTGAAATGTATGGAAATAATCAACCAATTTAAATGCGGTTTGGCTTAACAATTACAAGTCCCGAGACCTATCATTTGAGGTATCAAGAAACCCAATCGGAGCACAATTGCAGATTTTGGATTTTTACAGCTCTGAATCGGCTGAGCTGTAGTAAGGTGATTTTCTTCGAATCGAATTTTCTACGAAATGTATGGTATAGCAATTACAGGTCGCGTGACCTATCATTTGAGGTATGAAGAACCGCATTCTGAGCACAATTGCAGATTTTGGATTTTTACAACTCTGAATCGGCTGAGCTATAGTAAGGTGATTTCTTCGAATTGATTTTTCTGTGAAATGTATGGAAATAATCAACCAATTTAAATGCGGTTTGGCTTAACAATTACAAGTCCCGAGACCTATCATTTGAGGTATCAAGAAACCCAATCGGAGCACAATTGCAGATTTTGGATTTTTACAGCTCTGAATCGGCTGAGCTGTAGTAAGGTGATTTTCTTCGAATCGAATTTTCTACGAAATGTATGGTATAGCAATTACAGGTCCCGTGACCTATCATTTGAGGTATGAAGAACCGCATTCTGAGCAGAATTGCAGATTTTGGATTTTTACAACTCTGAATCGGCTGAGCTATAGTAAGGTGATTTCTTCGAATCGATTTTTCATTGAAATGTATGGAAATAATCAACCAATTTAAATGCGGTTTGGCTTAACAATTACAAGTCCCGAGACCTATCATTTGAGGTATCAAGAAACCCAATCGGAGCACAATTGCAGATTTTGGATTTTTACAGCTCTGAATCGGCTGAGCTGTAGTAAGGTGATTTTCTTCGAATCGAATTTTCTACGAAATGTATGGTATAGCAATTACAGGTCGCGTGACCTATCATTTGAGGTATGAAGAACCGCATTCTGAGCACAATTGCAGATTTTGGATTTTTACAACTCTGAATCGGCTGAGCTATAGTAAGGTGATTTCTTCGAATTGATTTTTCTGTGAAATGTATGGAAATAATCAACCAATTTAAATGCGGTTTGGCTTAACAATTACAAGTCCCGAGACCTATCATTTGAGGTATCAAGAAACCCAATCGGAGCACAATTGCAGATTTTGGATTTTTACAGCTCTGAATCGGCTGAGCTGTAGTAAGGTGATTTTCTTCGAATCGAATTTTCTACGAAATGTATGGTATAGCAATTACAGGTCCCGTGACCTATCATTTGAGGTATGAAGAACCGCATTCTGAGCACAATTGCAGATTTTGGATTTTTACAACTCTGAATCGGCTGAGCTATAGTAAGGTGATTTCTTCGAATCGATTTTTCTGTGAAATGTATGGAAATAATCAACCAATTTAAATGCGGTTTGGCTTAACAATTACAAGTCCCGAGACCTATCATTTGAGGTATCAAGAAACCCAATCGGAGCACAATTGCAGATTTTGGATTTTTACAGCTCTGAATCGGCTGAGCTGTAGTAAGGTGATTTTCTTCGAATCGAATTTTCTACGAAATGTATGGTATAGCAATTACAGGTCCCGTGACCTATCATTTGAGGTATGAAGAACCGCATTCTGAGCACAATTGCAGATTTTGGATTTTTACAGCTCTGAATCGGCTGAGCTGTAGTAAGGTGATTTTCTTCGAATCGAATTTTCTACGAAATGTATGGTATAGCAATTACAGGTCGCGTGACCTATCATTTCAGGTATGAAGAACCGCATTCTGAGCACAATTGCAGATTTTGGATTTTTACAACTCTGAATCGGCTGAGCTATAGTAAGGTGATTTCTTCGAATTGATTTTTCTGTGAAATGTATGGAAATAATCAACCAATTTAAATGCGGTTTGGCTTAACAATTACAAGTCCCGAGACCTATCATTTGAGGTATCAAGAAACCCAATCGGAGCACAATTGCAGATTTTGGATTTTTACAGCTCTGAATCGGCTGAGCTGTAGTAAGGTGATTTTCTTCGAATCGAATTTTCTACGAAATGTATGGTATAGCAATTACAGGTCCCGTGACCTATCATTTGAGGTATGAAGAACCGCATTCTGAGCACAATTGCAGATTTTGGATTTTTACAACTCTGAATCGGCTGAGCTATAGTAAGGTGATTTCTTCGAATCGATTTTTCTGTGAAATGTATGGAAATAATCAACCAATTTAAATGCGGTTTGGCTTAACAATTACAAGTCCCGAGACCTATCATTTGAGGTATCAAGAAACCCAATCGGAGCACAATTGCAGATTTTGGATTTTTACAGCTCTGAATCGGCTGAGCTGTAGTAAGGTGATTTTCTTCGAATCGAATTTTCTACGAAATGTATGGTATAGCAATTACAGGTCGCGTGACCTATCATTTGAGGTATGAAGAACCGCATTCTGAGCACAATTGCAGATTTTGGATTTTTACAACTCTGAATCGGCTGAGCTATAGTAAGGTGATTTCTTCGAATTGATTTTTCTGTGAAATGTATGGAAATAATCAACCAATTTAAATGCGGTTTGGCTTAACAATTACAAGTCCCGAGACCTATCATTTGAGGTATCAAGAAACCCAATCGGAGCACAATTGCAGATTTTGGATTTTTACAGCTCTGAATCGGCTGAGCTGTAGTAAGGTGATTTTCTTCGAATCGAATTTTCTACGAAATGTATGGTATAGCAATTACAGGTCGCGTGACCTATCATTTGAGGTATCAAGAACCGCATTCTGAGCACAATTGCAGATTTTGGATTTTTACAACTCTGAATCGGCTGAGCTATAGTAAGGTGATTTCTTCGAATCGATTTTTCTGTGAAATGTATGGAAATAATCAACCAATTTAAATGCGGTTTGGCTTAACAATTACAAGTCCCGAGACCTATCATTTGAGGTATCAAGAAACCCAATCGGAGCACAATTGCAGATTTTGGATTTTTACAGCTCTGAATCGGCTGAGCTGTAGTAAGGTGATTTTCTTCGAATCGAATTTTCTACGAAATGTATGGTATAGCAATTACAGGTCGCGTGACCTATCATTTGAGGTATGAAGAACCGCATTCTGAGCACAATTGCAGATTTTGGATTTTTACAACTCTGAATCGGCTGAGCTATAGTAAGGTGATTTCTTCGAATTGATTTTTCTGTGAAATGTATGGAAATAATCAACCAATTTAAATGCGGTTTGGCTTAACAATTACAAGTCCCGAGACCTATCATTTGAGGTATCAAGAAACCCAATCGGAGCACAATTGCAGATTTTGGATTTTTACAGCTCTGAATCGGCTGAGCTGTAGTAAGGTGATTTTCTTCGAATCGAATTTTCTACGAAATGTATGGTATAGCAATTACAGGTCGCGTGACCTATCATTTGAGGTATCAAGAACCGCATTCTGAGCACAATTGCAGATTTTGGATTTTTACAACTCTGAATCGGCTGAGCTATAGTAAGGTGATTTCTTCGAATTGATTTTTCTGTGAAATGTATGGAA
This sequence comes from Tipula vernalis, assembly GCA_958295665.1. Classification (NCBI taxonomy): domain Eukaryota; kingdom Metazoa; phylum Arthropoda; class Insecta; order Diptera; family Tipulidae; genus Tipula; species Tipula vernalis. The sequence goes on from OY282560.1 coordinate 14,218,350, forward strand.
ATAATCAACCAATTTAAATGCGGTTTGGCTTAACAATTACAAGTCCCGAGACCTATCATTTGAGGTATCAAGAAACCCAATCGGAGCACAATTGCAGATTTTGGATTTTTACAGCTCTGAATCGGCTGAGCTGTAGTAAGGTGATTTTCTTCGAATCGAATTTTCTACGAAATGTATGGTATAGCAATTACAGGTCGCGTGACCTATCATTTGAGGTATCAAGAACCGCATTCTGAGCACAATTGCAGATTTTGGATTTTTACAACTCTGAATCGGCTGAGCTATAGTAAGGTGATTTCTTCGAATCGATTTTTCTGTGAAATGTATGGAAATAATCAACCAATTTAAATGCGGTTTGGCTTAACAATTACAAGTCCCGAGACCTATCATTTGAGGTATCAAGAAACCCAATCGGAGCACAATTGCAGATTTTGGATTTTTACAGCTCTGAATCGGCTGAGCTGTAGTAAGGTGATTTTCTTCGAATCGAATTTTCTACGAAATGTATGGTATAGCAATTACAGGTCGCGTGACCTATCATTTGAGGTATGAAGAACCGCATTCTGAGCACAATTGCAGATTTTGGATTTTTACAACTCTGAATCGGCTGAGCTATAGTAAGGTGATTTCTTCGAATTGATTTTTCTGTGAAATGTATGGAAATAATCAACCAATTTAAATGCGGTTTGGCTTAACAATTACAAGTCCCGAGACCTATCATTTGAGGTATCAAGAAACCCAATCGGAGCACAATTGCAGATTTTGGATTTTTACAGCTCTGAATCGGCTGAGCTGTAGTAAGGTGATTTTCTTCGAATCGAATTTTCTACGAAATGTATGGTATAGCAATTACAGGTCGCGTGACCTATCATTTGAGGTATGAAGAACCGCATTCTGAGCACAATTGCAGATTTTGGATTTTTACAACTCTGAATCGGCTGAGCTATAGTAAGGTGATTTCTTCGAATTGATTTTTCTGTGAAATGTATGGAAATAATCAACCAATTTAAATGCGGTTTGGCTTAACAATTACAAGTCCCGAGACCTATCATTTGAGGTATCAAGAAACCCAATCGGAGCACAATTGCAGATTTTGGATTTTTACAGCTCTGAATCGGCTGAGCTGTAGTAAGGTGATTTTGTTCGAATCGAATTTTCTACGAAATATATGGTATAGCAATTACAGGTCCCGTGACCTATCATTTGAGGTATCAAGAACCGCATTCTGAGCACAATTGCAGATTTTGGATTTTTACAACTCTGAATCGGCTGAGCTATAGTAAGTTGATTTCTTCGAATCGATTTTTCTGTGAAATGTATGGAAATAATCAACCAATTTAAATGCGGTTTGGCTTAACAATTACAAGTCCCGAGACCTATCATTTGAGGTATCAAGAAACCCAATCGGAGCACAATTGCAGATTTTGGATTTTTACAGCTCTGAATCGGCTGAGCTGTAGTAAGGTGATTTTCTTCGAATCGAATTTTCTACGAAATGTATGGTATAGCAATTACAGGTCGCGTGACCTATCATTTGAGGTATGAAGAACCGCATTCTGAGCACAATTGCAGATTTTGGATTTTTACAACTCTGAATCGGCTGAGCTATAGTAAGGTGATTTCTTCGAATTGATTTTTCTGTGAAATGTATGGAAATAATCAACCAATTTAAATGCGGTTTGGCTTAACAATTACAAGTCCCGAGACCTATCATTTGAGGTATCAAGAAACCCAATCGGAGCACAATTGCAGATTTTGGATTTTTACAGCTCTGAATCGGCTGAGCTGTAGTAAGGTGATTTTCTTCGAATCGAATTTTCTACGAAATGTATGGTATAGCAATTACAGGTCGCGTGACCTATCATTTGAGGTATGAAGAACCGCATTCTGAGCACAATTGCAGATTTTGGATTTTTACAACTCTGAATCGGCTGAGCTATAGTAAGGTGATTTCTTCGAATTGATTTTTCTGTGAAATGTATGGAAATAATAAACCAATTTAAATGCGGTTTGGCTTAACAATTACAAGTCCCGAGACCTATCATTTGAGGTATCAAGAAACCCAATCGGAGCACAATTGCAGATTTTGGATTTTTACAGCTCTGAATCGGCTGAGCTGTAGTAAGGTGATTTTCTTCGAATCGAATTTTCTACGAAATGTATGGTATAGCAATTACAGGTCGCGTGACCTATCATTTGAGGTATGAAGAACCGCATTCTGAGCACAATTGCAGATTTTGGATTTTTACAACTCTGAATCGGCTGAGCTATAGTAAGGTGATTTCTTCGAATTGATTTTTCTGTGAAATGTATGGAAATAATCAACCAATTTAAATGCGGTTTGGCTTAACAATTACAAGTCCCGAGACCTATCATTTGAGGTATCAAGAAACCCAATCGGAGCACAATTGCAGATTTTGGATTTTTACAGCTCTGAATCGGCTGAGCTGTAGTAAGGTGATTTTCTTCGAATCGAATTTTCTACGAAATGTATGGTATAGCAATTACAGGTCGCGTGACCTATCATTTGAGGTATGAAGAACCGCATTCTGAGCACAATTGCAGATTTTGGATTTTTACAACTCTGAATCGGCTGAGCTATAGTAAGGTGATTTCTTCGAATTGATTTTTCTGTGAAATGTATGGAAATAATCAACCAATTTAAATGCGGTTTGGCTTAACAATTACAAGTCCCGAGACCTATCATTTGAGGTATCAAGAAACCCAATCGGAGCACAATTGCAGATTTTGGATTTTTACAGCTCTGAATCGGCTGAGCTGTAGTAAGGTGATTTTCTTCGAATCGAATTTTCTACGAAATGTATGGTATAGCAATTACAGGTCGCGTGACCTATCATTTGAGGTATGAAGAACCGCATTCTGAGCACAATTGCAGATTTTGGATTTTTACAACTCTGAATCGGCTGAGCTATAGTAAGGTGATTTCTTCGAATTGATTTTTCTGTGAAATGTATGGAAATAATCAACCAATTTAAATGCGGTTTGGCTTAACAATTACAAGTCCCGAGACCTATCATTTGAGGTATCAAGAAACCCAATCGGAGCACAATTGCAGATTTTGGATTTTTACAGCTCTGAATCGGCTGAGCTGTAGTAAGGTGATTTTCTTCGAATCGAATTTTCTACGAAATGTATGGTATAGCAATTACAGGTCGCGTGACCTATCATTTGAGGTATGAAGAACCGCATTCTGAGCACAATTGCAGATTTTGGATTTTTACTACTCTGAATCGGCTGAGCTATAGTAAGGTGATTTCTTCGAATTGATTTTTCTGTGAAATGTATGAAAATAATCAACCAATTTAAATGCGGTTTGGCTTAACAATTACAAGTCCCGAGACCTATCATTTGAGGTATCAAGAAACCCAATCGGAGCACAATTGCAGATTTTGGATTTTTACAGCTCTGAATCGGCTGAGCTGTAGTAAGGTGATTTTCTTCGAATCGAATTTTCTACGAAATGTATGGTATAGCAATTACAGGTCGCGTGACCTATCATTTGAGGTATCAAGAACCGCATTCTGAGCACAATTGCAGATTTTGGATTTTTACAACTCTGAATCGGCTGAGCTATAGTAAGTTGATTTCTTCGAATCGATTTTTCTGTGAAATGTATGGAAATAATCAACCAATTTAAATGCGGTTTGGCTTAACAATTACAAGTCCCGAGACCTATCATTTGAGGTATCAAGAAACCCAATCGGAGCACAATTGCAGATTTTGGATTTTTACAGCTCTGAATCGGCTGAGCTGTAGTAAGGTGATTTTCTTCGAATCGAATTTTCTACGAAATGTATGGTATAGCAATTACAGGTCGCGTGACCTATCATTTGAGGTATCAAGAACCGCATTCTGAGCACAATTGCAGATTTTGGATTTTTACAACTCTGAATCGGCTGAGCTATAGTAAGTTGATTTCTTCGAATCGATTTTTCTGTGAAATGTATGGAAATAATCAACCAATTTAAATGCGGTTTGGCTTAACAATTACAAGTCCCGAGACCTATCATTTGAGGTATCAAGAAACCCAATCGGAGCACAATTGCAGATTTTGGATTTTTACAGCTCTGAATCGGCTGAGCTGTAGTAAGGTGATTTTCTTCGAATCGAATTTTCTACGAAATGTATGGTATAGCAATTACAGGTCGCGTGACCTATCATTTGAGGTATGAAGAACCGCATTCTGAGCACAATTGCAGATTTTGGATTTTTACTACTCTGAATCGGCTGAGCTATAGTAAGGTGATTTCTTCGAATTGATTTTTCTGTGAAATGTATGGAAATAATCAACCAATTTAAATGCGGTTTGGCTTAACAATTACAAGTCCCGAGACCTATCATTTGAGGTATCAAGAAACCCAATCGGAGCACAATTGCAGATTTTGGATTTTTACAGCTCTGAATCGGCTGAGCTGTAGTAAGGTGATTTTCTTCGAATCGAATTTTCTACGAAATGTATGGTATAGCAATTACAGGTCGCGTGACCTATCATTTGAGGTATGAAGAACCGCATTCTGAGCACAATTGCAGATTTTGGATTTTTACAACTCTGAATCGGCTGAGCTATAGTAAGGTGATTTCTTCGAATCGATTTTTCTGTGAAATGTATGGAAATAATCAACCAATTTAAATGCGGTTTGGCTTAACAATTACAAGTCCCGAGACCTATCATTTGAGGTATCAAGAAACCCAATCGGAGCACAATTGCAGATTTTGGATTTTTACAGCTCTGAATCGGCTGAGCTGTAGTAAGGTGATTTTCTTCGAATCGAATTTTCTACGAAATGTATGGTATAGCAATTACAGGTCGCGTGACCTATCATTTGAGGTATGAAGAACCGCATTCTGAGCACAATTGCAGATTTTGGATTTTTACAACTCTGAATCGGCTGAGCTATAGTAAGGTGATTTCTTCGAATCGATTTTTCTGTGAAATGTATGGAAATAATCAACCAATTTAAATGCGGTTTGGCTTAACAATTACAAGTCCCGAGACCTATCATTTGAGGTATCAAGAAACCCAATCGGAGCACAATTGCAGATTTTGGATTTTTACAGCTCTGAATCGGCTGAGCTGTAGTAAGGTGATTTTCTTCGAATCGAATTTTCTACGAAATGTATGGTATAGCAATTACAGGTCGCGTGACCTATCATTTGAGGTATCAAGAACCGCATTCTGAGCACAATTGCAGATTTTGGATTTTTACAACTCTGAATCGGCTGAGCTATAGTAAGTTGATTTCTTCGAATCGATTTTTCTGTGAAATGTATGGAAATAATCAACCAATTTAAATGCGGTTTGGCTTAACAATTACAAGTCCCGAGACCTATCATTTGAGGTATCAAGAAACCCAATCGGAGCACAATTGCAGATTTTGGATTTTTACAGCTCTGAATCGGCTGAGCTGTAGTAAGGTGATTTTCTTCGAATCGAATTTTCTACGAAATGTATGGTATAGCAATTACAGGTCGCGTGACCTATCATTTGAGGTATGAAGAACCGCATTCTGAGCACAATTGCAGATTTTGGATTTTTACAACTCTGAATCGGCTGAGCTATAGTAAGGTGATTTCTTCGAATCGATTTTTCTGTGAAATGTATGGAAATAATCAACCAATTTAAATGCGGTTTGGCTTAACAATTACAAGTCCCGAGACCTATCATTTGAGGTATCAAGAAACCCAATCGGAGCACAATTGCAGATTTTGGATTTTTACAGCTCTGAATCGGCTGAGCTGTAGTAAGGTGATTTTCTTCGAATCGAATTTTCTACGAAATGTATGGTATAGCAATTACAGGTCGCGTGACCTATCATTTGAGGTATCAAGAACCGCATTCTGAGCACAATTGCAGATTTTGGATTTTTACAACTCTGAATCGGCTGAGCTATAGTAAGTTGATTTCTTCGAATCGATTTTTCTGTGAAATGTATGGAAATAATCAACCAATTTAAATGCGGTTTGGCTTAACAATTACAAGTCCCGAGACCTATCATTTGAGGTATCAAGAAACCCAATCGGAGCACAATTGCAGATTTTGGATTTTTACAGCTCTGAATCGGCTGAGCTGTAGTAAGGTGATTTTCTTCGAATCGAATTTTCTACGAAATGTATGGTATAGCAATTACAGGTCGCGTGACCTATCATTTGAGGTATGAAGAACCGCATTCTGAGCACAATTGCAGATTTTGGATTTTTACAACTCTGAATCGGCTGAGCTATAGTAAGGTGATTTCTTCGAATTGATTTTTCTGTGAAATGTATGGAAATAATCAACCAATTTAAATGCGGTTTGGCTTAACAATTACAAGTCCCGAGACCTATCATTTGAGGTATCAAGAAACCCAATCGGAGCACAATTGCAGATTTTGGATTTTTACAGCTCTGAATCGGCTGAGCTGTAGTAAGGTGATTTTCTTCGAATCGAATTTTCTACGAAATGTATGGTATAGCAATTACAGGTCGCGTGACCTATCATTTGAGGTATGAAGAACCGCATTCTGAGCACAATTGCAGATTTTGGATTTTTACAACTCTGAATCGGCTGAGCTATAGTAAGGTGATTTCTTCGAATTGATTTTTCTGTGAAATGTATGGAAATAATAAACCAATTTAAATGCGGTTTGGCTTAACAATTACAAGTCCCGAGACCTATCATTTGAGGTATCAAGAAACCCAATCGGAGCACAATTGCAGATTTTGGATTTTTACAGCTCTGAATCGGCTGAGCTGTAGTAAGGTGATTTTCTTCGAATCGAATTTTCTACGAAATGTATGGTATAGCAATTACAGGTCGCGTGACCTATCATTTGAGGTATGAAGAACCGCATTCTGAGCACAATTGCAGATTTTGGATTTTTACAACTCTGAATCGGCTGAGCTATAGTAAGGTGATTTCTTCGAATTGATTTTTCTGTGAAATGTATGGAAATAATCAACCAATTTAAATGCGGTTTGGCTTAACAATTACAAGTCCCGAGACCTATCATTTGAGGTATCAAGAAACCCAATCGGAGCACAATTGCAGATTTTGGATTTTTACAGCTCTGAATCGGCTGAGCTGTAGTAAGGTGATTTTCTTCGAATCGAATTTTCTACGAAATGTATGGTATAGCAATTACAGGTCGCGTGACCTATCATTTGAGGTATGAAGAACCGCATTCTGAGCACAATTGCAGATTTTGGATTTTTACAACTCTGAATCGGCTGAGCTATAGTAAGGTGATTTCTTCGAATTGATTTTTCTGTGAAATGTATGGAAATAATCAACCAATTTAAATGCGGTTTGGCTTAACAATTACAAGTCCCGAGACCTATCATTTGAGGTATCAAGAAACCCAATCGGAGCACAATTGCAGATTTTGGATTTTTACAGCTCTGAATCGGCTGAGCTGTAGTAAGGTGATTTTCTTCGAATCGAATTTTCTACGAAATGTATGGTATAGCAATTACAGGTCGCGTGACCTATCATTTGAGGTATGAAGAACCGCATTCTGAGCACAATTGCAGATTTTGGATTTTTACTACTCTGAATCGGCTGAGCTATAGTAAGGTGATTTCTTCGAATTGATTTTTCTGTGAAATGTATGAAAATAATCAACCAATTTAAATGCGGTTTGGCTTAACAATTACAAGTCCCGAGACCTATCATTTGAGGTATCAAGAAACCCAATCGGAGCACAATTGCAGATTTTGGATTTTTACAGCTCTGAATCGGCTGAGCTGTAGTAAGGTGATTTTCTTCGAATCGAATTTTCTACGAAATGTATGGTATAGCAATTACAGGTCGCGTGACCTATCATTTGAGGTATCAAGAACCGCATTCTGAGCACAATTGCAGATTTTGGATTTTTACAACTCTGAATCGGCTGAGCTATAGTAAGTTGATTTCTTCGAATCGATTTTTCTGTGAAATGTATGGAAATAATCAACCAATTTAAATGCGGTTTGGCTTAACAATTACAAGTCCCGAGACCTATCATTTGAGGTATCAAGAAACCCAATCGGAGCACAATTGCAGATTTTGGATTTTTACAGCTCTGAATCGGCTGAGCTGTAGTAAGGTGATTTTCTTCGAATCGAATTTTCTACGAAATGTATGGTATAGCAATTACAGGTCGCGTGACCTATCATTTGAGGTATCAAGAACCGCATTCTGAGCACAATTGCAGATTTTGGATTTTTACAACTCTGAATCGGCTGAGCTATAGTAAGTTGATTTCTTCGAATCGATTTTTCTGTGAAATGTATGGAAATAATCAACCAATTTAAATGCGGTTTGGCTTAACAATTACAAGTCCCGAGACCTATCATTTGAGGTATCAAGAAACCCAATCGGAGCACAATTGCAGATTTTGGATTTTTACAGCTCTGAATCGGCTGAGCTGTAGTAAGGTGATTTTCTTCGAATCGAATTTTCTACGAAATGTATGGTATAGCAATTACAGGTCGCGTGACCTATCATTTGAGGTATGAAGAACCGCATTCTGAGCACAATTGCAGATTTTGGATTTTTACTACTCTGAATCGGCTGAGCTATAGTAAGGTGATTTCTTCGAATTGATTTTTCTGTGAAATGTATGGAAATAATCAACCAATTTAAATGCGGTTTGGCTTAACAATTACAAGTCCCGAGACCTATCATTTGAGGTATCAAGAAACCCAATCGGAGCACAATTGCAGATTTTGGATTTTTACAGCTCTGAATCGGCTGAGCTGTAGTAAGGTGATTTTCTTCGAATCGAATTTTCTACGAAATGTATGGTATAGCAATTACAGGTCGCGTGACCTATCATTTGAGGTATGAAGAACCGCATTCTGAGCACAATTGCAGATTTTGGATTTTTACAACTCTGAATCGGCTGAGCTATAGTAAGGTGATTTCTTCGAATCGATTTTTCTGTGAAATGTATGGAAATAATCAACCAATTTAAATGCGGTTTGGCTTAACAATTACAAGTCCCGAGACCTATCATTTGAGGTATCAAGAAACCCAATCGGAGCACAATTGCAGATTTTGGATTTTTACAGCTCTGAATCGGCTGAGCTGTAGTAAGGTGATTTTCTTCGAATCGAATTTTCTACGAAATGTATGGTATAGCAATTACAGGTCGCGTGACCTATCATTTGAGGTATGAAGAACCGCATTCTGAGCACAATTGCAGATTTTGGATTTTTACAACTCTGAATCGGCTGAGCTATAGTAAGGTGATTTCTTCGAATCGATTTTTCTGTGAAATGTATGGAAATAATCAACCAATTTAAATGCGGTTTGGCTTAACAATTACAAGTCCCGAGACCTATCATTTGAGGTATCAAGAAACCCAATCGGAGCACAATTGCAGATTTTGGATTTTTACAGCTCTGAATCGGCTGAGCTGTAGTAAGGTGATTTTCTTCGAATCGAATTTTCTACGAAATGTATGGTATAGCAATTACAGGTCGCGTGACCTATCATTTGAGGTATCAAGAACCGCATTCTGAGCACAATTGCAGATTTTGGATTTTTACAACTCTGAATCGGCTGAGCTATAGTAAGTTGATTTCTTCGAATCGATTTTTCTGTGAAATGTATGGAAATAATCAACCAATTTAAATGCGGTTTGGCTTAACAATTACAAGTCCCGAGACCTATCATTTGAGGTATCAAGAAACCCAATCGGAGCACAATTGCAGATTTTGGATTTTTACAGCTCTGAATCGGCTGAGCTGTAGTAAGGTGATTTTCTTCGAATCGAATTTTCTACGAAATGTATGGTATAGCAATTACAGGTCGCGTGACCTATCATTTGAGGTATGAAGAACCGCATTCTGAGCACAATTGCAGATTTTGGATTTTTACAACTCTGAATCGGCTGAGCTATAGTAAGGTGATTTCTTCGAATCGATTTTTCTGTGAAATGTATGGAAATAATCAACCAATTTAAATGCGGTTTGGCTTAACAATTACAAGTCCCGAGACCTATCATTTGAGGTATCAAGAAACCCAATCGGAGCACAATTGCAGATTTTGGATTTTTACAGCTCTGAATCGGCTGAGCTGTAGTAAGGTGATTTTCTTCGAATCGAATTTTCTACGAAATGTATGGTATAGCAATTACAGGTCGCGTGACCTATCATTTGAGGTATCAAGAACCGCATTCTGAGCACAATTGCAGATTTTGGATTTTTACAACTCTGAATCGGCTGAGCTATAGTAAGTTGATTTCTTCGAATCGATTTTTCTGTGAAATGTATGGAAATAATCAACCAATTTAAATGCGGTTTGGCTTAACAATTACAAGTCCCGAGACCTATCATTTGAGGTATCAAGAAACCCAATCGGAGCACAATTGCAGATTTTGGATTTTTACAGCTCTGAATCGGCTGAGCTGTAGTAAGGTGATTTTCTTCGAATCGAATTTTCTACGAAATGTATGGTATAGCAATTACAGGTCCCGTGACCTATCATTTGAGGTATCAAGAACCGCATTCTGAGCACAATTGCAGATTTTGGATTTTTACAACTCTGAATCGGCTGAGCTATAGTAAGGTGATTTCTTCGAATCGATTTTTCTGTGAAATGTATGGAAATAATCAACCAATTTAAATGCGGTTTGGCTTAACAATTACAAGTCCCGAGACCTATCATTTGAGGTATCAAGAAACCCAATCGGAGCACAATTGCAGATTTTGGATTTTTACAGCTCTGAATCGGCTGAGCTGTAGTAAGGTGATTTTCTTCGAATCGAATTTTCTACGAAATGTATGGAAATAATCAACCAATTTAAATGCGGTTTGGCTTAACAATTAAAAGTCCCGAGACCTATCATTTGAGGTATCAAGAAACCCAATCGGAGCACAATTGCAGATTTTGGATTTTTACAGCTCTGAATCGGCTGAGCTGTAGTAAGGTGATTTTCTTCGAATCGAATTTTCTACGAAATGTATGGTATAGCAATTACAGGTCCCGTGACCTATCATTTGAGGTATCAAGAACCGCATTCTGAGCACAATTGCAGATTTTGGATTTTTACAACTCTGAATCGGCTGAGCTATAGTAAGTTGATTTCTTCGAATCGATTTTTCTGTGAAATGTATGGAAATAATCAACCAATTTAAATGCGGTTTGGCTTAACAATTACAAGTCCCGAGACCTATCATTTGAGGTATCAAGAAACCCAATCGGAGCACAATTGCAGATTTTGGATTTTTACAGCTCTGAATCGGCTGAGCTGTAGTAAGGTGATTTTCTTCGAATCGAATTTTCTACGAAATGTATGGTATAGCAATTACAGGTCGCGTGACCTATCATTTGAGGTATGAAGAACCGCATTCTGAGCACAATTGCAGATTTTGGATTTTTACAACTCTGAATCGGCTGAGCTATAGTAAGGTGATTTCTTCGAATCGATTTTTCTGTGAAATGTATGGAAATAATCAACCAATTTAAATGCGGTTTGGCTTAACAATTACAAGTCCCGAGACCTATCATTTGAGGTATCAAGAAACCCAATCGGAGCACAATTGCAGATTTTGGATTTTTACAGCTCTGAATCGGCTGAGCTGTAGTAAGGTGATTTTCTTCGAATCGAATTTTCTACGAAATGTATGGTATAGCAATTACAGGTCCCGTGACCTATCATTTGAGGTATGAAGAACCGCATTCTGAGCACAATTGCAGATTTTGGATTTTTACAACTCTGAATCGGCTGAGCTATAGTAAGGTGATTTCTTCGAATCGATTTTTCTGTGAAATGTATGGAAATAATCAACCAATTTAAATGCGGTTTGGCTTAACAATTACAAGTCCCGAGACCTATCATTTGAGGTATCAAGAAACCCAATCGGAGCACAATTGCAGATTTTGGATTTTTACAGCTCTGAATCGGCTGAGCTGTAGTAAGGTGATTTTCTTCGAATCGAATTTTCTACGAAATGTATGGTATAGCAATTACAGGTCGCGTGACCTATCATTTGAGGTATGAAGAACCGCATTCTGAGCACAATTGCAGATTTTGGATTTTTACAACTCTGAATCGGCTGAGCTATAGTAAGGTGATTTCTTCGAATCGATTTTTCTGTGAAATGTATGGAAATAATCAACCAATTTAAATGCGGTTTGGCTTAACAATTACAAGTCCCGAGACCTATCATTTGAGGTATCAAGAAACCCAATCGGAGCACAATTGCAGATTTTGGATTTTTACAGCTCTGAATCGGCTGAGCTGTAGTAAGGTGATTTTCTTCGAATCGAATTTTCTACGAAATGTATGGTATAGCAATTACAGGTCCCGTGACCTATCATTTGAGGTATCAAGAACCGCATTCTGAGCACAATTGCAGATTTTGGATTTTTACAACTCTGAATCGGCTGAGCTATAGTAAGGTGATTTCTTCGAATTGATTTTTCTGTGAAATGTATGGAAATAATCAACCAATTTAAATGTGGTTTGGCTTAACAATTACAAGTCCCGAGACCTATCATTTGAGGTATCAAGAAACCCAATCGGAGCACAATTGCAGATTTTGGATTTTTACAGCTCTGAATCGGCTGAGCTGTAGTAAGGTGATTTTCTTCGAATCGAATTTTCTACGAAATGTATGGTATAGCAATTACAGGTCCCGTGACCTATCATTTGAGGTATCAAGAACCGCATTCTGAGCACAATTGCAGATTTTGGATTTTTACAACTCTGAATCGGCTGAGCTATAGTAAGGTGATTTCTTCGAATCGATTTTTCTGTGAAATGTATGGAAATAATCAACCAATTTAAATGCGGTTTGGCTTAACAATTACAAGTCCCGAGACCTATCATTTGAGGTATCAAGAAACCCAATCGGAGCACAATTGCAGATTTTGGATTTTTACAGCTCTGAATCGGCTGAGCTGTAGTAAGGTGATTTTCTTCGAATCGAATTTTCTACGAAATGTATGGTATAGCAATTACAGGTCCCGTGACCTATCATTTGAGGTATCAAGAACCGCATTCTGAGCACAATTGCAGATTTTGGATTTTTACAACTCTGAATCGGCTGAGCTATAGTAAGGTGATTTCTTCGAATCGATTTTTCTGTGAAATGTATGGAAATAATCAACCAATTTAAATGCGGTTTGGCTTAACAATTACAAGTCCCGAGACCTATCATTTGAGGTATCAAGAAACCCAATCGGAGCACAATTGCAGATTTTGGATTTTTACAGCTCTGAATCGGCTGAGCTGTAGTAAGGTGATTTTCTTCGAATCGAATTTTCTACGAAATGTATGGTATAGCAATTACAGGTCCCGTGACCTATCATTTGAGGTATCAAGAACCGCATTCTGAGCACAATTGCAGATTTTGGATTTTTACAACTCTGAATCGGCTGAGCTATAGTAAGGTGATTTCTTCGAATTGATTTTTCTGTGAAATGTATGGAAATAATCAACCAATTTAAATGCGGTTTGGCTTAACAATTACAAGTCCCGAGACCTATCATTTGAGGTATCAAGAAACCCAATCGGAGCACAATTGCAGATTTTGGATTTTTACAGCTCTGAATCGGCTGAGCTGTAGTAAGGTGATTTTCTTCGAATCGAATTTTCTACGAAATGTATGGTATAGCAATTACAGGTCCCGTGACCTATCATTTGAGGTATCAAGAACCGCATTCTGAGCACAATTGCAGATTTTGGATTTTTACAACTCTGAATCGGCTGAGCTATAGTAAGGTGATTTCTTCGAATTGATTTTTCTGTGAAATGTATGGAAATAATCAACCAATTTAAATGCGGTTTGGCTTTACAATTACAAGTCCCGAGACCTATCATTTGAGGTATCAAGAAACCCAATCGGAGCACAATTGCAGATTTTGGATTTTTACAGCTCTGAATCGGCTGAGCTATAGTAAGGTGATTTCTTCGAATCGATTTTTCTGTGAAATGTATGGAAATAATCAACCAATTTAAATGCGGTTTGGCTTAACAATTACAAGTCCCGAGACCTATCATTTGAGGTATCAAGAAACCCAATCGGAGCACAATTGCAGATTTTGGATTTTTACAGCTCTGAATCGGCTGAGCTGTAGTAAGGTGATTTTCTTCGAATCGAATTTTCTACGAAATGTATGGTATAGCAATTACAGGTCGCGTGACCTATCATTTGAGGTATCAAGAACCGCATTCTGAGCACAATTACAGATTTTGGATTTTTACAACTCTGAATCGGCTGAGCTATAGTAAGGTGATTTCTTCGAATCGATTTTTCATTGAAATGTATGGAAATAATCAACCAATTTAAATGCGGTTTGGCTTAACAATTACAAGTCCCGAGACCTATCATTTGAGGTATCAAGAAACCCAATCGGAGCACAATTGCAGATTTTGGATTTTTACAGCTCTGAATCGGCTGAGCTGTAGTAAGGTGATTTTCTTCGAATCGAATTTTCTACGAAATGTATGGTATAGCAATTACAGGTCCCGTGACCTATCATTTGAGGTATCAAGAACCGCATTCTGAGCACAATTACAGATTTTGGATTTTTACAACTCTGAATCGGCTGAGCTATAGTAAGGTGATTTCTTCGAATCGATTTTTCATTGAAATGTATGGAAATAATCAACCAATTTAAATGCGGTTTGGCTTAACAATTACAAGTCCCGAGACCTATCATTTGAGGTATCAAGAAACCCAATCGGAGCACAATTGCAGATTTTGGATTTTTACAGCTCTGAATCGGCTGAGCTGTAGTAAGGTGATTTTCTTCGAATCGAATTTTCTACGAAATGTATGGTATAGCAATTACAGGTCCCGTGACCTATCATTTGAGGTATCAAGAACCGCATTCTGAGCACAATTGCAGATTTTGGATTTTTACAACTCTGAATCGGCTGAGCTATAGTAAGGTGATTTCTTCGAATTGATTTTTCTGTGAAATGTATGGAAATAATCAACCAATTTAAATGCGGTTTGGCTTAACAATTACAAGTCCCGAGACCTATCATTTGAGGTATCAAGAAACCCAATCGGAGCACAATTGCAGATTTTGGATTTTTACAGCTCTGAATCGGCTGAGCTGTAGTAAGGTGATTTTCTTCGAATCGAATTTTCTACGAAATGTATGGTATAGCAATTACAGGTCCCGTGACCTATCATTTGAGGTATCAAGAACCGCATTCTGAGCACAATTGCAGATTTTGGATTTTTACAACTCTGAATCGGCTGAGCTATAGTAAGGTGATTTCTTCGAATTGATTTTTCTGTGAAATGTATGGAAATAATCAACCAATTTAAATGCGGTTTGGCTTAACAATTACAAGTCCCGAGACCTATCATTTGAGGTATCAAGAAACCCAATCGGAGCACAATTGCAGATTTTGGATTTTTACAGCTCTGAATCGGCTGAGCTGTAGTAAGGTGATTTTCTTCGAATCGAATTTTCTACGAAATGTATGGTATAGCAATTACAGGTCGCGTGACCTATCATTTGAGGTATCAAGAACCGCATTCTGAGCACAATTGCAGATTTTGGATTTTTACAACTCTGAATCGGCTGAGCTATAGTAAGGTGATTTCTTCGAATTGATTTTTCTGTGAAATGTATGGAAATAATCAACCAATTTAAATGCGGTTTGGCTTAACAATTACAAGTCCCGAGACCTATCATTTGAGGTATCAAGAAACCCAATCGGAGCACAATTGCAGATTTTGGATTTTTACAGCTCTGAATCGGCTGAGCTATAGTAAGGTGATTTCTTCGAATCGATTTTTCTGTGAAATGTATGGAAATAATCAACCAATTTAAATGCGGTTTGGTTTAACAATTACAAGTCCCGAGACCTATCATTTGAGGTATCAAGAAACCCAATCGGAGCACAATTGCAGATTTTGGATTTTTACAGCTCTGAATCGGCTGAGCTGTAGTAAGGTGATTTTCTTCGAATCGAATTTTCTACGAAATGTATGGTATAGCAATTACAGGTCCCGTGACCTATCATTTGAGGTATCAAGAACCGCATTCTGAGCACAATTACAGATTTTGGATTTTTACAACTCTGAATCGGCTGAGCTATAGTAAGGTGATTTCTTCGAATCGATTTTTCATTGAAATGTATGGAAATAATCAACCAATTTAAATGCGGTTTGGCTTAACAATTACAAGTCCCGAGACCTATCATTTGAGGTATCAAGAAACCCAATCGGAGCACAATTGCAGATTTTGGATTTTTACAGCTCTGAATCGGCTGAGCTGTAGTAAGGTGATTTTCTTCGAATCGAATTTTCTACGAAATGTATGGTATAGCAATTACAGGTCCCGTGACCTATCATTTGAGGTATCAAGAACCGCATTCTGAGCACAATTACAGATTTTGGATTTTTACAACTCTGAATCGGCTGAGCTATAGTAAGGTGATTTCTTCGAATCGATTTTTCATTGAAATGTATGGAAATAATCAACCAATTTAAATGCGGTTTGGCTTAACAATTACAAGTCCCGAGACCTATCATTTGAGGTATCAAGAAACCCAATCGGAGCACAATTGCAGATTTTGGATTTTTACAGCTCTGAATCGGCTGAGCTGTAGTAAGGTGATTTTCTTCGAATCGAATTTTCTACGAAATGTATGGTATAGCAATTACAGGTCGCGTGACCTATCATTTGAGGTATCAAGAACCGCATTCTGAGCACAATTACAGATTTTGGATTTTTACAACTCTGAATCGGCTGAGCTATAGTAAGGTGATTTCTTCGAATCGATTTTTCATTGAAATGTATGGAAATAATCAACCAATTTAAATGCGGTTTGGCTTAACAATTACAAGTCCCGAGACCTATCATTTGAGGTATCAAGAAACCCAATCGGAGCACAATTGCAGATTTTGGATTTTTACAGCTCTGAATCGGCTGAGCTGTAGTAAGGTGATTTTCTTCGAATCGAATTTTCTACGAAATGTATGGTATAGCAATTACAGGTCGCGTGACCTATCATTTGAGGTATCAAGAACCGCATTCTGAGCACAATTGCAGATTTTGGATTTTTACAACTCTGAATCGGCTGAGCTATAGTAAGGTGATTTCTTCGAATTGATTTTTCTGTGAAATGTATGGAAATAATCAACCAATTTAAATGCGGTTTGGCTTAACAATTACAAGTCCCGAGACCTATCATTTGAGGTATCAAGAAACCCAATCGGAGCACAATTGCAGATTTTGGATTTTTACAGCTCTGAATCGGCTGAGCTGTAGTAAGGTGATTTTCTTCGAATCGAATTTTCTACGAAATGTATGGTATAGCAATTACAGGTCCCGTGACCTATCATTTGAGGTATCAAGAACCGCATTCTGAGCACAATTGCAGATTTTGGATTTTTACAACTCTGAATCGGCTGAGCTATAGTAAGGTGATTTCTTCGAATTGATTTTTCTGTGAAATGTATGGAAATAATCAACCAATTTAAATGCGGTTTGGCTTAACAATTACAAGTCCCGAGACCTATCATTTGAGGTATCAAGAAACCCAATCGGAGCACAATTGCAGATTTTGGATTTTTACAGCTCTGAATCGGCTGAGCTGTAGTAAGGTGATTTTCTTCGAATCGAATTTTCTACGAAATGTATGGTATAGCAAATACAGGTCCCGTGACCTATCATTTGAGGTATCAAGAACCGCATTCTGAGCACAATTGCAGATTTTGGATTTTTACAACTCTGAATCGGCTGAGCTATAGTAAGGTGATTTCTTCGAATTGATTTTTCTGTGAAATGTATGGAAATAATCAACCAATTTAAATGCGGTTTGGCTTAACAATTACAAGTCCCGAGACCTATCATTTGAGGTATCAAGAAACCCAATCGGAGCACAATTGCAGATTTTGGATTTTTACAGCTCTGAATCGGCTGAGCTGTAGTAAGGTGATTTTCTTCGAATCGAATTTTCTACGAAATGTATGGTATAGCAATTACAGGTCCCGTGACCTATCATTTGAGGTATCAAGAACCGCATTCTGAGCACAATTGCAGATTTTGGATTTTTACAACTCTGAATCGGCTGAGCTATAGTAAGGTGATTTCTTCGAATTGATTTTTCTGTGAAATGTATGGAAATAATCAACCAATTTAAATGCGGTTTGGCTTAACAATTACAAGTCCCGAGACCTATCATTTGAGGTATCAAGAAACCCAATCGGAGCACAATTGCAGATTTTGGATTTTTACAGCTCTGAATCGGCTGAGCTGTAGTAAGGTGATTTTCTTCGAATCGAATTTTCTACGAAATGTATGGTATAGCAATTACAGGTCGCGTGACCTATCATTTGAGGTATCAAGAACCGCATTCTGAGCACAATTGCAGATTTTGGATTTTTACAACTCTGAATCGGCTGAGCTATAGTAAGGTGATTTCTTCGAATTGATTTTTCTGTGAAATGTATGGAAATAATCAACCAATTTAAATGCGGTTTGGCTTAACAATTACAAGTCCCGAGACCTATCATTTGAGGTATCAAGAAACCCAATCGGAGCACAATTGCAGATTTTGGATTTTTACAGCTCTGAATCGGCTGAGCTATAGTAAGGTGATTTCTTCGAATCGATTTTTCTGTGAAATGTATGGAAATAATCAACCAATTTAAATGCGGTTTGGCTTAACAATTACAAGTCCCGAGACCTATCATTTGAGGTATCAAGAAACCCAATCGGAGCACAATTGCAGATTTTGGATTTTTACAGCTCTGAATCGGCTGAGCTGTAGTAAGGTGATTTTCTTCGAATCGAATTTTCTACGAAATGTATGGTATAGCAATTACAGGTCGCGTGACCTATCATTTGAGGTATCAAGAACCGCATTCTGAGCACAATTACAGATTTTGGATTTTTACAACTCTGAATCGGCTGAGCTATAGTAAGGTGATTTCTTCGAATCGATTTTTCATTGAAATGTATGGAAATAATCAACCAATTTAAATGCGGTTTGGCTTAACAATTACAAGTCCCGAGACCTATCATTTGAGGTATCAAGAAACCCAATCGGAGCACAATTGCAGATTTTGGATTTTTACAGCTCTGAATCGGCTGAGCTGTTGTAGTAAGGTGATTTTCTTCGAATCGAATTTTCTACGAAATGTATGGTATAGCAATTACAGGTCCCGTGACCTATCATTTGAGGTATCAAGAACCGCATTCTGAGCACAATTGCAGATTTTGGATTTTTACAACTCTGAATCGGCTGAGCTATAGTAAGGTGATTTCTTCGAATTGATTTTTCTGTGAAATGTATGGAAATAATCAACCAATTTAAATGCGGTTTGGCTTAACAATTACAAGTCCCGAGACCTATCATTTGAGGTATCAAGAAACCCAATCGGAGCACAATTGCAGATTTTGGATTTTTACAGCTCTGAATCGGCTGAGCTGTAGTAAGGTGATTTTCTTCGAATCGAATTTTCTACGAAATGTATGGTATAGCAATTACAGGTCCCGTGACCTATCATTTGAGGTATCAAGAACCGCATTTTGAGCACAATTGCAGATTTTGGATTTTTACAACTCTGAATCGGCTGAGCTATAGTAAGGTGATTTCTTCGAATCGATTTTTCTGTGAAATGTATGGAAATAATCAACCAATTTAAATGCGGTTTGGCTTAACAATTACAAGTCCCGAGACCTATCATTTGAGGTATCAAGAAACCCAATCGGAGCACAATTGCAGATTTTGGATTTTTACAGCTCTGAATCGGCTGAGCTGTAGTAAGGTGATTTTCTTCGAATCGAATTTTCTACGAAATGTATGGTATAGCAATTACAGGTCGCGTGACCTATCATTTGAGGTATCAAGAACCGCATTCTGAGCACAATTACAGATTTTGGATTTTTACAACTCTGAATCGGCTGAGCTATAGTAAGGTGATTTCTTCGAATCGATTTTTCATTGAAATGTATGGAAATAATCAACCAATTTAAATGCGGTTTGGCTTAACAATTACAAGTCCCGAGACCTATCATTTGAGGTATCAAGAAACCCAATCGGAGCACAATTGCAGATTTTGGATTTTTACAGCTCTGAATCGGCTGAGCTGTAGTAAGGTGATTTTCTTCGAATCGAATTTTCTACGAAATGTATGGTATAGCAATTACAGGTCGCGTGACCTATCATTTGAGGTATCAAGAACCGCATTCTGAGCACAATTGCAGATTTTGGATTTTTACAACTCTGAATCGGCTGAGCTATAGTAAGGTGATTTCTTCGAATTGATTTTTCTGTGAAATGTATGGAAATAATCAACCAATTTAAATGCGGTTTGGCTTAACAATTACAAGTCCCGAGACCTATCATTTGAGGTATCAAGAAACCCAATCGGAGCACAATTGCAGATTTTGGATTTTTACAGCTCTGAATCGGCTGAGCTATAGTAAGGTGATTTCTTCGAATCGATTTTTCTGTGAAATGTATGGAAATAATCAACCAATTTAAATGCGGTTTGGCTTAACAATTACAAGTCCCGAGACCTATCATTTGAGGTATCAAGAAACCCAATCGGAGCACAATTGCAGATTTTGGATTTTTACAGCTCTGAATCGGCTGAGCTGTAGTAAGGTGATTTCTTCGAATCGATTTTTCTGTGAAATGTATGGAAATAATCAACCAATTTAAATGCGGTTTGGCTTAACAATTACAAGTCCCGAGACCTATCATTTGAGGTATCAAGAAACCCAATCGGAGCACAATTGCAGATTTTGGATTTTTACAGCTCTGAATCGGCTGAGCTGTAGTAAGGTGATTTTCTTCGAATCGAATTTTCTACGAAATGTATGGTATAGCAATTACAGGTCGCGTGACCTATCATTTGAGGTATCAAGAACCGCATTCTGAGCACAATTACAGATTTTGGATTTTTACAACTCTGAATCGGCTGAGCTATAGTAAGGTGATTTCTTCGAATCGATTTTTCATTGAAATGTATGGAAATAATCAACCAATTTAAATGCGGTTTGGCTTAACAATTACAAGTCCCGAGACCTATCATTTGAGGTATCAAGAAACCCAATCGGAGCACAATTGCAGATTTTGGATTTTTACAGCTCTGAATCGGCTGAGCTGTAGTAAGGTGATTTTCTTCGAATCGAATTTTCTACGAAATGTATGGTATAGCAATTACAGGTCGCGTGACCTATCATTTGAGGTATCAAGAACCGCATTCTGAGCACAATTGCAGATTTTGGATTTTTACAACTCTGAATCGGCTGAGCTATAGTAAGGTGATTTCTTCGAATTGATTTTTCTGTGAAATGTATGGAAATAATCAACCAATTTAAATGCGGTTTGGCTTAACAATTACAAGTCCCGAGACCTATCATTTGAGGTATCAAGAAACCCAATCGGAGCACAATTGCAGATTTTGGATTTTTACAGCTCTGAATCGGCTGAGCTATAGTAAGGTGATTTCTTCGAATCGATTTTTCTGTGAAATGTATGGAAATAATCAACCAATTTAAATGCGGTTTGGCTTAACAATTACAAGTCCCGAGACCTATCATTTGAGGTATCAAGAAACCCAATCGGAGCACAATTGCAGATTTTGGATTTTTACAACTCTGAATCGGCTGAGCTATAGTAAGGTGATTTCTTCGAATCGATTTTTCATTGAAATGTATGGAAATAATCAACCAATTTAAATGCGGTTTGGCTTAACAATTACAAGTCCCGAGACCTATCATTTGAGGTATCAAGAAACCCAATCGGAGCACAATTGCAGATTTTGGATTTTTACAGCTCTGAATCGGCTGAGCTGTAGTAAGGTGATTTTCTTCGAATCGAATTTTCTACGAAATGTATGGTATAGCAATTACAGGTCGCGTGACCTATCATTTGAGGTATCAAGAACCGCATTCTGAGCACAATTGCAGATTTTGGATTTTTACAACTCTGAATCGGCTGAGCTATAGTAAGGTGATTTCTTCGAATTGATTTTTCTGTGAAATGTATGGAAATAATCAACCAATTTTAATGCGGTTTGGCTTAACAATTACAAGTCCCGAGACCTATCATTTGAGGTATCAAGAAACCCAATCGGAGCACAATTGCAGATTTTGGATTTTTACAGCTCTGAATCGGCTGAGCTGTAGTAAGGTGATTTTCTTCGAATCGAATTTTCTACGAAATGTATGGTATAGCAATTACAGGTCGCGTGACCTATCATTTGAGGTATCAAGAACCGCATTCTGAGCACAATTACAGATTTTGGATTTTTACAACTCTGAATCGGCTGAGCTATAGTAAGGTGATTTCTTCGAATCGATTTTTCATTGAAATGTATGGAAATAATCAACCAATTTAAATGCGGTTTGGCTTAACAATTACAAGTCCCGAGACCTATCATTTGAGGTATCAAGAAACCCAATCGGAGCACAATTGCAGATTTTGGATTTTTACAGCTCTGAATCGGCTGAGCTGTAGTAAGGTGATTTTCTTCGAATCGAATTTTCTACGAAATGTATGGTATAGCAATTACAGGTCCCGTGACCTATCATTTGAGGTATCAAGAACCGCATTCTGAGCACAATTGCAGATTTTGGATTTTTACAACTCTGAATCGGCTGAGCTATAGTAAGGTGATTTCTTCGAATTGATTTTTCTGTGAAATGTATGGAAATAATCAACCAATTTAAATGCGGTTTGGCTTAACAATTACAAGTCCCGAGACCTATCATTTGAGGTATCAAGAAACCCAATCGGAGCACAATTGCAGATTTTGGATTTTTACAGCTCTGAATCGGCTGAGCTGTAGTAAGGTGATTTTCTTCGAATCGAATTTTCTACGAAATGTATGGTATAGCAATTACAGGTCCCGTGACCTATCATTTGAGGTATCAAGAACCGCATTCTGAGCACAATTGCAGATTTTGGATTTTTACAACTCTGAATCGGCTGAGCTATAGTAAGGTGATTTCTTCGAATCGATTTTTCTGTGAAATGTATGGAAATAATCAACCAATTTAAATGCGGTTTGGCTTAACAATTACAAGTCCCGAGACCTATCATTTGAGGTATCAAGAAACCCAATCGGAGCACAATTGCAGATTTTGGATTTTTACAGCTCTGAATCGGCTGAGCTGTAGTAAGGTGATTTTCTTCGAATCGAATTTTCTACGAAATGTATGGTATAGCAATTACAGGTCGCGTGACCTATCATTTGAGGTATCAAGAACCGCATTCTGAGCACAATTACAGATTTTGGATTTTTACAACTCTGAATCGGCTGAGCTATAGTAAGGTGATTTCTTCGAATCGATTTTTCATTGAAATGTATGGAAATAATCAACCAATTTAAATGCGGTTTGGCTTAACAATTACAAGTCCCGAGACCTATCATTTGAGGTATCAAGAAACCCAATCGGAGCACAATTGCAGATTTTGGATTTTTACAGCTCTGAATCGGCTGAGCTGTAGTAAGGTGATTTTCTTCGAATCGAATTTTCTACGAAATGTATGGTATAGCAATTACAGGTCGCGTGACCTATCATTTGAGGTATCAAGAACCGCATTCTGAGCACAATTGCAGATTTTGGATTTTTACAACTCTGAATCGGCTGAGCTATAGTAAGGTGATTTCTTCGAATTGATTTTTCTGTGAAATGTATGGAAATAATCAACCAATTTAAATGCGGTTTGGCTTAACAATTACAAGTCCCGAGACCTATCATTTGAGGTATCAAGAAACCCAATCGGAGCACAATTGCAGATTTTGGATTTTTACAGCTCTGAATCGGCTGAGCTATAGTAAGGTGATTTCTTCGAATCGATTTTTCTGTGAAATGTATGGAAATAATCAACCAATTTAAATGCGGTTTGGCTTAACAATTACAAGTCCCGAGACCTATCATTTGAGGTATCAAGAAACCCAATCGGAGCACAATTGCAGATTTTGGATTTTTACAGCTCTGAATCGGCTGAGCTGTAGTAAGGTGATTTTCTTCGAATCGAATTTTCTACGAAATGTATGGTATAGCAATTACAGGTCGCGTGACCTATCATTTGAGGTATCAAGAACCGCATTCTGAGCACAATTACAGATTTTGGATTTTTACAACTCTGAATCGGCTGAGCTATAGTAAGGTGATTTCTTCGAATCGATTTTTCATTGAAATGTATGGAAATAATCAACCAATTTAAATGCGGTTTGGCTTAACAATTACAAGTCCCGAGACCTATCATTTGAGGTATCAAGAAACCCAATCGGAGCACAATTGCAGATTTTGGATTTTTACAGCTCTGAATCGGCTGAGCTGTAGTAAGGTGATTTCTTCGAATCGATTTTTCTGTGAAATGTATGGAAATAATCAACCAATTTAAATGCGGTTTGGCTTAACAATTACAAGTCCCGAGACCTATCATTTGAGGTATCAAGAAACCCAATCGGAGCACAATTGCAGATTTTGGATTTTTACAGCTCTGAATCGGCTGAGCTGTAGTAAGGTGATTTTCTTCGAATCGAATTTTCTACGAAATGTATGGTATAGCAATTACAGGTCGCGTGACCTATCATTTGAGGTATCAAGAACCGCATTCTGAGCACAATTACAGATTTTGGATTTTTACAACTCTGAATCGGCTGAGCTATAGTAAGGTGATTTCTTCGAATCGATTTTTCATTGAAATGTATGGAAATAATCAACCAATTTAAATGCGGTTTGGCTTAACAATTACAAGTCCCGAGACCTATCATTTGAGGTATCAAGAAACCCAATCGGAGCACAATTGCAGATTTTGGATTTTTACAGCTCTGAATCGGCTGAGCTGTAGTAAGGTGATTTTCTTCGAATCGAATTTTCTACGAAATGTATGGTATAGCAATTACAGGTCGCGTGACCTATCATTTGAGGTATCAAGAACCGCATTCTGAGCACAATTGCAGATTTTGGATTTTTACAACTCTGAATCGGCTGAGCTATAGTAAGGTGATTTCTTCGAATTGATTTTTCTGTGAAATGTATGGAAATAATCAACCAATTTAAATGCGGTTTGGCTTAACAATTACAAGTCCCGAGACCTATCATTTGAGGTATCAAGAAACCCAATCGGAGCACAATTGCAGATTTTGGATTTTTACAGCTCTGAATCGGCTGAGCTATAGTAAGGTGATTTCTTCGAATCGATTTTTCTGTGAAATGTATGGAAATAATCAAACAATTTAAATGCGGTTTGGCTTAACAATTACAAGTCCCGAGACCTATCATTTGAGGTATCAAGAAACCCAATCGGAGCACAATTGCAGATTTTGGATTTTTACAGCTCTGAATCGGCTGAGCTATAGTAAGGTGATTTCTTCGAATCGATTTTTCTGTGAAATGTATGGAAATAATCAACCAATTTAAATGCGGTTTGGCTTAACAATTACAAGTCCCGAGACCTATCATTTGAGGTATCAAGAAACCCAATCGGAGCACAATTGCAGATTTTGGATTTTTACAGCTCTGAATCGGCTGAGCTATAGTAAGGTGATTTCTTCGAATCGATTTTTCTGTGAAATGTATGGAAATAATCAACCAATTTAAATGCGGTTTGGCTTAACAATTACAAGTCCCGAGACCTATCATTTGAGGTATCAAGAAACCCAATCGGAGCACAATTGCAGATTTTGGATTTTTACAGCTCTGAATCGGCTGAGCTATAGTAAGGTGATTTCTTCGAATCGATTTTTCTGTGAAATGTATGGAAATAATCAACCAATTTAAATGCGGTTTGGCTTAACAATTACAAGTCCCGAGACCTATCATTTGAGGTATCAAGAAACCCAATCGGAGCACAATTGCAGATTTTGGATTTTTACAGCTCTGAATCGGCTGAGCTGTAGTAAGGTGATTTCTTCGAATCGATTTTTCTGTGAAATGTATGGAAATAATCAAACAATTTAAATGCGGTTTGGCTTAACAATTACAAGTCCCGAGACCTATCATTTGAGGTATCAAGAAACCCAATCGGAGCACAATTGCAGATTTTGGATTTTTACAGCTCTGAATCGGCTGAGCTATAGTAAGGTGATTTCTTCGAATCGATTTTTCTGTGAAATGTATGGAAATAATCAAACAATTTAAATGCGGTTTGGCTTAACAATTACAAGTCCCGAGACCTATCATTTGAGGTATCAAGAAACCCAATCGGAGCACAATTGCAGATTTTGGATTTTTACAGCTCTGAATCGGCTGAGCTATAGTAAGGTGATTTCTTCGAATCGATTTTTCTGTGAAATGTATGGAAATAATCAAACAATTTAAATGCGGTTTGGCTTAACAATTACAAGTCCCGAGACCTATCATTTGAGGTATCAAGAAACCCAATCGGAGCACAATTGCAGATTTTGGATTTTTACAGCTCTGAATCGGCTGAGCTGTAGTAAGGTGATTTCTTCGAATCGATTTTTCTGTGAAATGTATGGAAATAATCAACCAATTTAAATGCGGTTTGGCTTAACAATTACAAGTCCCGAGACCTATCATTTGTGGTATCAAGAAACCCAATCGGAGCACAATTGCAGATTTTGGATTTTTACAGCTCTGAATCGGCTGAGCTGTAGTAAGGTGATTTCTTCGAATCGATTTTTCTGTGAAATGTATGGAAATAATCAACCAATTTAAATGCGGTTTGGCTTAACAATTACAAGTCCCGAGACCTATCATTTGAGGTATCAAGAAACCCAATCGGAGCACAATTGCAGATTTTGGATTTTTACAGCTCTGAATCGGCTGAGCTATAGTAAGGTGATTTCTTCGAATCGATTTTTCTGTGAAATGTATGGAAATAATCAAACAATTTAAATGCGGTTTGGCTTAACAATTACAAGTCCCGAGACCTATCATTTGAGGTATCAAGAAACCCAATCGGAGCACAATTGCAGATTTTGGATTTTTACAGCTCTGAATCGGCTGAGCTATAGTAAGGTGATTTCTTCGAATCGATTTTTCTGTGAAATGTATGGAAATAATCAAACAATTTAAATGCGGTTTGGCTTAACAATTACAAGTCCCGAGACCTATCATTTGAGGTATCAAGAAACCCAATCGGAGCACAATTGCAGATTTTGGATTTTTACAGCTCTGAATCGGCTGAGCTATAGTAAGGTGATTTCTTCGAATCGATTTTTCTGTGAAATGTATGGAAATAATCAACCAATTTAAATGCGGTTTGGCTTAACAATTACAAGTCCCGAGACCTATCATTTGAGGTATCAAGAAACCCAATCGGAGCACAATTGCAGATTTTGGATTTTTACAGCTCTGAATCGGCTGAGCTATAGTAAGGTGATTTCTTCGAATCGATTTTTCTGTGAAATGTATGGAAATAATCAACCAATTTAAATGCGGTTTGGCTTAACAATTACAAGTCCCGAGACCTATCATTTGAGGTATCAAGAAACCCAATCGGAGCACAATTGCAGATTTTGGATTTTTACAGCTCTGAATCGGCTGAGCTGTAGTAAGGTGATTTTCTTCGAATCGAATTTTCTACGAAATGTATGGTATAGCAATTACAGGTCGCGTGACCTATCATTTGAGGTATCAAGAACCGCATTCTGAGCACAATTACAGATTTTGGATTTTTACAACTCTGAATCGGCTGAGCTATAGTAAGGTGATTTCTTCGAATCGATTTTTCATTGAAATGTATGGAAATAATCAACCAATTTAAATGCGGTTTGGCTTAACAATTACAAGTCCCGAGACCTATCATTTGAGGTATCAAGAAACCCAATCGGAGCACAATTGCAGATTTTGGATTTTTACAGCTCTGAATCGGCTGAGCTGTAGTAAGGTGATTTTCTTCGAATCGAATTTTCTACGAAATGTATGGTATAGCAATTACAGGTCGCGTGACCTATCATTTGAGGTATCAAGAACCGCATTCTGAGCACAATTGCAGATTTTGGATTTTTACAACTCTGAATCGGCTGAGCTATAGTAAGGTGATTTCTTCGAATTGATTTTTCTGTGAAATGTATGGAAATAATCAACCAATTTAAATGCGGTTTGGCTTAACAATTACAAGTCCCGAGACCTATCATTTGAGGTATCAAGAAACCCAATCGGAGCACAATTGCAGATTTTGGATTTTTACAGCTCTGAATCGGCTGAGCTATAGTAAGGTGATTTCTTCGAATCGATTTTTCTGTGAAATGTATGGAAATAATCAAACAATTTAAATGCGGTTTGGCTTAACAATTACAAGTCCCGAGACCTATCATTTGAGGTATCAAGAAACCCAATCGGAGCACAATTGCAGATTTTGGATTTTTACAGCTCTGAATCGGCTGAGCTATAGTAAGGTGATTTCTTCGAATCGATTTTTCTGTGAAATGTATGGAAATAATCAACCAATTTAAATGCGGTTTGGCTTAACAATTACAAGTCCCGAGACCTATCATTTGAGGTATCAAGAAACCCAATCGGAGCACAATTGCAGATTTTGGATTTTTACAGCTCTGAATCGGCTGAGCTATAGTAAGGTGATTTCTTCGAATCGATTTTTCTGTGAAATGTATGGAAATAATCAACCAATTTAAATGCGGTTTGGCTTAACAATTACAAGTCCCGAGACCTATCATTTGAGGTATCAAGAAACCCAATCGGAGCACAATTGCAGATTTTGGATTTTTACAGCTCTGAATCGGCTGAGCTGTAGTAAGGTGATTTTCTTCGAATCGAATTTTCTACGAAATGTATGGTATAGCAATTACAGGTCGCGTGACCTATCATTTGAGGTATCAAGAACCGCATTCTGAGCACAATTACAGATTTTGGATTTTTACAACTCTGAATCGGCTGAGCTATAGTAAGGTGATTTCTTCGAATCGATTTTTCATTGAAATGTATGGAAATAATCAACCAATTTAAATGCGGTTTGGCTTAACAATTACAAGTCCCGAGACCTATCATTTGAGGTATCAAGAAACCCAATCGGAGCACAATTGCAGATTTTGGATTTTTACAGCTCTGAATCGGCTGAGCTATAGTAAGGTGATTTCTTCGAATCGATTTTTCTGTGAAATGTATGGAAATAATCAACCAATTTAAATGCGGTTTGGCTTAACAATTACAAGTCCCGAGACCTATCATTTGAGGTATCAAGAAACCCAATCGGAGCACAATTGCAGATTTTGGATTTTTACAGCTCTGAATCGGCTGAGCTGTAGTAAGGTGATTTCTTCGAATCGATTTTTCTGTGAAATGTATGGAAATAATCAAACAATTTAAATGCGGTTTGGCTTAACAATTACAAGTCCCGAGACCTATCATTTGAGGTATCAAGAAACCCAATCGGAGCACAATTGCAGATTTTGGATTTTTACAGCTCTGAATCGGCTGAGCTATAGTAAGGTGATTTCTTCGAATCGATTTTTCTGTGAAATGTATGGAAATAATCAAACAATTTAAATGCGGTTTGGCTTAACAATTACAAGTCCCGAGACCTATCATTTGAGGTATCAAGAAACCCAATCGGAGCACAATTGCAGATTTTGGATTTTTACAGCTCTGAATCGGCTGAGCTATAGTAAGGTGATTTCTTCGAATCGATTTTTCTGTGAAATGTATGGAAATAATCAAACAATTTAAATGCGGTTTGGCTTAACAATTACAAGTCCCGAGACCTATCATTTGAGGTATCAAGAAACCCAATCGGAGCACAATTGCAGATTTTGGATTTTTACAGCTCTGAATCGGCTGAGCTGTAGTAAGGTGATTTCTTCGAATCGATTTTTCTGTGAAATGTATGGAAATAATCAACCAATTTAAATGCGGTTTGGCTTAACAATTACAAGTCCCGAGACCTATCATTTGAGGTATCAAGAAACCCAATCGGAGCACAATTGCAGATTTTGGATTTTTACAGCTCTGAATCGGCTGAGCTGTAGTAAGGTGATTTCTTCGAATCGATTTTTCTGTGAAATGTATGGAAATAATCAACCAATTTAAATGCGGTTTGGCTTAACAATTACAAGTCCCGAGACCTATCATTTGAGGTATCAAGAAACCCAATCGGAGCACAATTGCAGATTTTGGATTTTTACAGCTCTGAATCGGCTGAGCTATAGTAAGGTGATTTCTTCGAATCGATTTTTCTGTGAAATGTATGGAAATAATCAAACAATTTAAATGCGGTTTGGCTTAACAATTACAAGTCCCGAGACCTATCATTTGAGGTATCAAGAAACCCAATCGGAGCACAATTGCAGATTTTGGATTTTTACAGCTCTGAATCGGCTGAGCTATAGTAAGGTGATTTCTTCGAATCGATTTTTCTGTGAAATGTATGGAAATAATCAAACAATTTAAATGCGGTTTGGCTTAACAATTACAAGTCCCGAGACCTATCATTTGAGGTATCAAGAAACCCAATCGGAGCACAATTGCAGATTTTGGATTTTTACAGCTCTGAATCGGCTGAGCTATAGTAAGGTGATTTCTTCGAATCGATTTTTCTGTGAAATGTATGGAAATAATCAACCAATTTAAATGCGGTTTGGCTTAACAATTACAAGTCCCGAGACCTATCATTTGAGGTATCAAGAAACCCAATCGGAGCACAATTGCAGATTTTGGATTTTTACAGCTCTGAATCGGCTGAGCTATAGTAAGGTGATTTCTTCGAATCGATTTTTCTGTGAAATGTATGGAAATAATCAACCAATTTAAATGCGGTTTGGCTTAACAATTACAAGTCCCGAGACCTATCATTTGAGGTATCAAGAAACCCAATCGGAGCACAATTGCAGATTTTGGATTTTTACAGCTCTGAATCGGCTGAGCTGTAGTAAGGTGATTTTCTTCGAATCGAATTTTCTACGAAATGTATGGTATAGCAATTACAGGTCGCGTGACCTATCATTTGAGGTATCAAGAACCGCATTCTGAGCACAATTACAGATTTTGGATTTTTAAAACTCTGAATCGGCTGAGCTATAGTAAGGTGATTTCTTCGAATCGATTTTTCATTGAAATGTATGGAAATAATCAACCAATTTAAATGCGGTTTGGCTTAACAATTACAAGTCCCGAGACCTATCATTTGAGGTATCAAGAAACCCAATCGGAGCACAATTGCAGATTTTGGATTTTTACAGCTCTGAATCGGCTGAGCTGTAGTAAGGTGATTTTCTTCGAATCGAATTTTCTACGAAATGTATGGTATAGCAATTACAGGTCGCGTGACCTATCATTTGAGGTATCAAGAACCGCATTCTGAGCACAATTGCAGATTTTGGATTTTTACAACTCTGAATCGGCTGAGCTATAGTAAGGTGATTTCTTCGAATTGATTTTTCTGTGAAATGTATGGAAATAATCAACCAATTTAAATGCGGTTTGGCTTAACAATTACAAGTCCCGAGACCTATCATTTGAGGTATCAAGAAACCCAATCGGAGCA
Organism: Tipula vernalis; assembly: GCA_958295665.1. Taxonomy (NCBI): domain Eukaryota; kingdom Metazoa; phylum Arthropoda; class Insecta; order Diptera; family Tipulidae; genus Tipula; species Tipula vernalis. The sequence continues at coordinate 14,249,747 of OY282560.1, forward strand.
CAATTGCAGATTTTGGATTTTTACAGCTCTGAATCGGCTGAGCTATAGTAAGGTGATTTCTTCGAATCGATTTTTCTGTGAAATGTATGGAAATAATCAAACAATTTAAATGCGGTTTGGCTTAAAAATTACAAGTCCCGAGACCTATCATTTGAGGTATCAAGAAACCCAATCGGAGCACAATTGCAGATTTTGGATTTTTACAGCTCTGAATCGGCTGAGCTGTAGTAAGGTGATTTTCTTCGAATCGAATTTTCTACGAAATGTATGGTATAGCAATTACAGGTCGCGTGACCTATCATTTGAGGTATCAAGAACCGCATTCTGAGCACAATTACAGATTTTGGATTTTTACAACTCTGAATCGGCTGAGCTATAGTAAGGTGATTTCTTCGAATCGATTTTTCATTGAAATGTATGGAAATAATCAACCAATTTAAATGCGGTTTGGCTTAACAATTACAAGTCCCGAGACCTATCATTTGAGGTATCAAGAAACCCAATCGGAGCACAATTGCAGATTTTGGATTTTTACAGCTCTGAATCGGCTGAGCTGTAGTAAGGTGATTTTCTTCGAATCGAATTTTCTACGAAATGTATGGTATAGCAATTACAGGTCGCGTGACCTATCATTTGAGGTATCAAGAACCGCATTCTGAGCACAATTGCAGATTTTGGATTTTTACAACTCTGAATCGGCTGAGCTATAGTAAGGTGATTTCTTCGAATTGATTTTTCTGTGAAATGTATGGAAATAATCAACCAATTTAAATGCGGTTTGGCTTAACAATTACAAGTCCCGAGACCTATCATTTGAGGTATCAAGAAACCCAATCGGAGCACAATTGCAGATTTTGGATTTTTACAGCTCTGAATCGGCTGAGCTATAGTAAGGTGATTTCTTCGAATCGATTTTTCTGTGAAATGTATGGAAATAATCAACCAATTTAAATGCGGTTTGGCTTAACAATTACAAGTCCCGAGACCTATCATTTGAGGTATCAAGAAACCCAATCGGAGCACAATTGCAGATTTTGGATTTTTACAGCTCTGAATCGGCTGAGCTGTAGTAAGGTGATTTTCTTCGAATCGAATTTTCTACGAAATGTATGGTATAGCAATTACAGGTCGCGTGACCTATCATTTGAGGTATCAAGAACCGCATTCTGAGCACAATTACAGATTTTGGATTTTTACAACTCTGAATCGGCTGAGCTATAGTAAGGTGATTTCTTCGAATCGATTTTTCATTGAAATGTATGGAAATAATCAACCAATTTAAATGCGGTTTGGCTTAACAATTACAAGTCCCGAGACCTATCATTTGAGGTATCAAGAAACCCAATCGGAGCACAATTGCAGATTTTGGATTTTTACAGCTCTGAATCGGCTGAGCTATAGTAAGGTGATTTCTTCGAATCGATTTTTCTGTGAAATGTATGGAAATAATCAACCAATTTAAATGCGGTTTGGCTTAACAATTACAAGTCCCGAGACCTATCATTTGAGGTATCAAGAAACCCAATCGGAGCACAATTGCAGATTTTGGATTTTTACAGCTCTGAATCGGCTGAGCTGTAGTAAGGTGATTTTCTTCGAATCGAATTTTCTACGAAATGTATGGTATAGCAATTACAGGTCCCGTGACCTATCATTTGAGGTATCAAGAACCGCATTCTGAGCACAATTGCAGATTTTGGATTTTTACAACTCTGAATCGGCTGAGCTATAGTAAGGTGATTTCTTCGAATTGATTTTTCTGTGAAATGTATGGAAATAATCAACCAATTTAAATGCGGTTTGGCTTAACAATTACAAGTCCCGAGACCTATCATTTGAGGTATCAAGAAACCCAATCGGAGCACAATTGCAGATTTTGGATTTTTACAGCTCTGAATCGGCTGAGCTATAGTAAGGTGATTTCTTCGAATCGATTTTTCATTGAAATGTATGGAAATAATCAACCAATTTAAATGCGGTTTGGCTTAACAATTACAAGTCCCGAGACCTATCATTTGAGGTATCAAGAAACCCAATCGGAGCACAATTGCAGATTTTGGATTTTTACAGCTCTGAATCGGCTGAGCTGTAGTAAGGTGATTTTCTTCGAATCGAATTTTCTACGAAATGTATGGTATAGCAATTACAGGTCCCGTGACCTATCATTTGAGGTATCAAGAACCGCATTCTGAGCACAATTACAGATTTTGGATTTTTACAACTCTGAATCGGCTGAGCTATAGTAAGGTGATTTCTTCGAATCGATTTTTCATTGAAATGTATGGAAATAATCAACCAATTTAAATGCGGTTTGGCTTAACAATTACAAGTCCCGAGACCTATCATTTGAGGTATCAAGAAACCCAATCGGAGCACAATTGCAGATTTTGGATTTTTACAGCTCTGAATCGGCTGAGCTATAGTAAGGTGATTTCTTCGAATCGATTTTTCTGTGAAATGTATGGAAATAATCAACCAATTTAAATGCGGTTTGGCTTAACAATTACAAGTCCCGAGACCTATCATTTGAGGTATCAAGAAACCCAATCGGAGCACAATTGCAGATTTTGGATTTTTACAGCTCTGAATCGGCTGAGCTGTAGTAAGGTGATTTTCTTCGAATCGAATTTTCTACGAAATGTATGGTATAGCAATTACAGGTCGCGTGACCTATCATTTGAGGTATCAAGAACCGCATTCTGAGCACAATTACAGATTTTGGATTTTTACAACTCTGAATCGGCTGAGCTATAGTAAGGTGATTTCTTCGAATCGATTTTTCATTGAAATGTATGGAAATAATCAACCAATTTAAATGCGGTTTGGCTTAACAATTACAAGTCCCGAGACCTATCATTTGAGGTATCAAGAAACCCAATCGGAGCACAATTGCAGATTTTGGATTTTTACAGCTCTGAATCGGCTGAGCTGTAGTAAGGTGATTTTCTTCGAATCGAATTTTCTACGAAATGTATGGTATAGCAATTACAGGTCCCGTGACCTATCATTTGAGGTATCAAGAACCGCATTCTGAGCACAATTGCAGATTTTGGATTTTTACAACTCTGAATCGGCTGAGCTATAGTAAGGTGATTTCTTCGAATTGATTTTTCTGTGAAATGTATGGAAATAATCAACCAATTTAAATGCGGTTTGGCTTAACAATTACAAGTCCCGAGACCTATCATTTGAGGTATCAAGAAACCCAATCGGAGCACAATTGCAGATTTTGGATTTTTACAGCTCTGAATCGGCTGAGCTATAGTAAGGTGATTTCTTCGAATCGATTTTTCTGTGAAATGTATGGAAATAATCAACCAATTTAAATGCGGTTTGGCTTAACAATTACAAGTCCCGAGACCTATCATTTGAGGTATCAAGAAACCCAATCGGAGCACAATTGCAGATTTTGGATTTTTACAGCTCTGAATCGGCTGAGCTGTAGTAAGGTGATTTTCTTCGAATCGAATTTTCTACGAAATGTATGGTATAGCAATTACAGGTCGCGTGACCTATCATTTGAGGTATCAAGAACCGCATTCTGAGCACAATTACAGATTTTGGATTTTTACAACTCTGAATCGGCTGAGCTATAGTAAGGTGATTTCTTCGAATCGATTTTTCATTGAAATGTATGGAAATAATCAACCAATTTAAATGCGGTTTGGCTTAACAATTACAAGTCCCGAGACCTATCATTTGAGGTATCAAGAAACCCAATCGGAGCACAATTGCAGATTTTGGATTTTTACAGCTCTGAATCGGCTGAGCTGTAGTAAGGTGATTTTCTTCGAATCGAATTTTCTACGAAATGTATGGTATAGCAATTACAGGTCGCGTGACCTATCATTTGAGGTATCAAGAACCGCATTCTGAGCACAATTACAGATTTTGGATTTTTACAACTCTGAATCGGCTGAGCTATAGTAAGGTGATTTCTTCGAATCGATTTTTCATTGAAATGTATGGAAATAATCAACCAATTTAAATGCGGTTTGGCTTAACAATTACAAGTCCCGAGACCTATCATTTGAGGTATCAAGAAACCCAATCGGAGCACAATTGCAGATTTTGGATTTTTACAGCTCTGAATCGGCTGAGCTGTAGTAAGGTGATTTTCTTCGAATCGAATTTTCTACGAAATGTATGGTATAGCAATTACAGGTCGCGTGACCTATCATTTGAGGTATCAAGAACCGCATTCTGAGCACAATTACAGATTTTGGATTTTTACAACTCTGAATCGGCTGAGCTATAGTAAGGTGATTTCTTCGAATCGATTTTTCATTGAAATGTATGGAAATAATCAACCAATTTAAATGCGGTTTGGCTTAACAATTACAAGTCCCGAGACCTATCATTTGAGGTATCAAGAAACCCAATCGGAGCACAATTGCAGATTTTGGATTTTTACAGCTCTGAATCGGCTGAGCTGTAGTAAGGTGATTTTCTTCGAATCGAATTTTCTACGAAATGTATGGTATAGCAATTACAGGTCCCGTGACCTATCATTTGAGGTATCAAGAACCGCATTCTGAGCACAATTACAGATTTTGGATTTTTACAACTCTGAATCGGCTGAGCTATAGTAAGGTGATTTCTTCGAATCGATTTTTCATTGAAATGTATGGAAATAATCAACCAATTTAAATGCGGTTTGGCTTAACAATTACAAGTCCCGAGACCTATCATTTGAGGTATCAAGAAACCCAATCGGAGCACAATTGCAGATTTTGGATTTTTACAGCTCTGAATCGGCTGAGCTGTAGTAAGGTGATTTTCTTCGAATCGAATTTTCTACGAAATGTATGGTATAGCAATTACAGGTCCCGTGACCTATCATTTGAGGTATCAAGAACCGCATTCTGAGCACAATTGCAGATTTTGGATTTTTACAACTCTGAATCGGCTGAGCTATAGTAAGGTGATTTCTTCGAATTGATTTTTCTGTGAAATGTATGGAAATAATCAACCAATTTAAATGCGGTTTGGCTTAACAATTACAAGTCCCGAGACCTATCATTTGAGGTATCAAGAAACCCAATCGGAGCACAATTGCAGATTTTGGATTTTTACAGCTCTGAATCGGCTGAGCTATAGTAAGGTGATTTCTTCGAATCGATTTTTCTGTGAAATGTATGGAAATAATCAACCAATTTAAATGCGGTTTGGCTTAACAATTACAAGTCCCGAGACCTATCATTTGAGGTATCAAGAAACCCAATCGGAGCACAATTGCAGATTTTGGATTTTTACAGCTCTGAATCGGCTGAGCTGTAGTAAGGTGATTTTCTTCGAATCGAATTTTCTACGAAATGTATGGTATAGCAATTACAGGTCGCGTGACCTATCATTTGAGGTATCAAGAACCGCATTCTGAGCACAATTACAGATTTTGGATTTTTACAACTCTGAATCGGCTGAGCTATAGTAAGGTGATTTCTTCGAATCGATTTTTCATTGAAATGTATGGAAATAATCAACCAATTTAAATGCGGTTTGGCTTAACAATTACAAGTCCCGAGACCTATCATTTGAGGTATCAAGAAACCCAATCGGAGCACAATTGCAGATTTTGGATTTTTACAGCTCTGAATCGGCTGAGCTGTAGTAAGGTGATTTTCTTCGAATCGAATTTTCTACGAAATGTATGGTATAGCAATTACAGGTCCCGTGACCTATCATTTGAGGTATCAAGAACCGCATTCTGAGCACAATTACAGATTTTGGATTTTTACAACTCTGAATCGGCTGAGCTATAGTAAGGTGATTTCTTCGAATCGATTTTTCATTGAAATGTATGGAAATAATCAACCAATTTAAATGCGGTTTGGCTTAACAATTACAAGTCCCGAGACCTATCATTTGAGGTATCAAGAAACCCAATCGGAGCACAATTGCAGATTTTGGATTTTTACAGCTCTGAATCGGCTGAGCTATAGTAAGGTGATTTCTTCGAATCGATTTTTCTGTGAAATGTATGGAAATAATCAACCAATTTAAATGCGGTTTGGCTTAACAATTACAAGTCCCGAGACCTATCATTTGAGGTATCAAGAAACCCAATCGGAGCACAATTGCAGATTTTGGATTTTTACAGCTCTGAATCGGCTGAGCTGTAGTAAGGTGATTTTCTTCGAATCGAATTTTCTACGAAATGTATGGTATAGCAATTACAGGTCGCGTGACCTATCATTTGAGGTATCAAGAACCGCATTCTGAGCACAATTACAGATTTTGGATTTTTACAACTCTGAATCGGCTGAGCTATAGTAAGGTGATTTCTTCGAATCGATTTTTCATTGAAATGTATGGAAATAATCAACCAATTTAAATGCGGTTTGGCTTAACAATTACAAGTCCCGAGACCTATCATTTGAGGTATCAAGAAACCCAATCGGAGCACAATTGCAGATTTTGGATTTTTACAGCTCTGAATCGGCTGAGCTGTAGTAAGGTGATTTTCTTCGAATCGAATTTTCTACGAAATGTATGGTATAGCAATTACAGGTCCCGTGACCTATCATTTGAGGTATCAAGAACCGCATTCTGAGCACAATTGCAGATTTTGGATTTTTACAACTCTGAATCGGCTGAGCTATAGTAAGGTGATTTCTTCGAATTGATTTTTCTGTGAAATGTATGGAAATAATCAACCAATTTAAATGCGGTTTGGCTTAACAATTACAAGTCCCGAGACCTATCATTTGAGGTATCAAGAAACCCAATCGGAGCACAATTGCAGATTTTGGATTTTTACAGCTCTGAATCGGCTGAGCTGTAGTAAGGTGATTTTCTTCGAATCGAATTTTCTACGAAATGTATGGTATAGCAATTACAGGTCCCGTGACCTATCATTTGAGGTATCAAGAACCGCATTCTGAGCACAATTACAGATTTTGGATTTTTACAACTCTGAATCGGCTGAGCTATAGTAAGGTGATTTCTTCGAATCGATTTTTCATTGAAATGTATGGAAATAATCAACCAATTTAAATGCGGTTTGGCTTAACAATTACAAGTCCCGAGACCTATCATTTGAGGTATCAAGAAACCCAATCGGAGCACAATTGCAGATTTTGGATTTTTACAGCTCTGAATCGGCTGAGCTGTAGTAAGGTGATTTTCTTCGAATCGAATTTTCTACGAAATGTATGGTATAGCAATTACAGGTCCCGTGACCTATCATTTGAGGTATCAAGAACCGCATTCTGAGCACAATTGCAGATTTTGGATTTTTACAACTCTGAATCGGCTGAGCTATAGTAAGGTGATTTCTTCGAATTGATTTTTCTGTGAAATGTATGGAAATAATCAACCAATTTAAATGCGGTTTGGCTTAACAATTACAAGTCCCGAGACCTATCATTTGAGGTATCAAGAAACCCAATCGGAGCACAATTGCAGATTTTGGATTTTTACAGCTCTGAATCGGCTGAGCTATAGTAAGGTGATTTCTTCGAATCGATTTTTCTGTGAAATGTATGGAAATAATCAACCAATTTAAATGCGGTTTGGCTTAACAATTACAAGTCCCGAGACCTATCATTTGAGGTATCAAGAAACCCAATCGGAGCACAATTGCAGATTTTGGATTTTTACAGCTCTGAATCGGCTGAGCTGTAGTAAGGTGATTTTCTTCGAATCGAATTTTCTACGAAATGTATGGTATAGCAATTACAGGTCGCGTGACCTATCATTTGAGGTATCAAGAACCGCATTCTGAGCACAATTACAGATTTTGGATTTTTACAACTCTGAATCGGCTGAGCTATAGTAAGGTGATTTCTTCGAATCGATTTTTCATTGAAATGTATGGAAATAATCAACCAATTTAAATGCGGTTTGGCTTAACAATTACAAGTCCCGAGACCTATCATTTGAGGTATCAAGAAACCCAATCGGAGCACAATTGCAGATTTTGGATTTTTACAGCTCTGAATCGGCTGAGCTGTAGTAAGGTGATTTTCTTCGAATCGAATTTTCTACGAAATGTATGGTATAGCAATTACAGGTCCCGTGACCTATCATTTGAGGTATCAAGAACCGCATTCTGAGCACAATTGCAGATTTTGGATTTTTACAACTCTGAATCGGCTGAGCTATAGTAAGGTGATTTCTTCGAATTGATTTTTCTGTGAAATGTATGGAAATAATCAACCAATTTAAATGCGGTTTGGCTTAACAATTACAAGTCCCGAGACCTATCATTTGAGGTATCAAGAAACCCAATCGGAGCACAATTGCAGATTTTGGATTTTTACAGCTCTGAATCGGCTGAGCTATAGTAAGGTGATTTCTTCGAATCGATTTTTCTGTGAAATGTATGGAAATAATCAACCAATTTAAATGCGGTTTGGCTTAACAATTACAAGTCCCGAGACCTATCATTTGAGGTATCAAGAAACCCAATCGGAGCACAATTGCAGATTTTGGATTTTTACAGCTCTGAATCGGCTGAGCTGTAGTAAGGTGATTTTCTTCGAATCGAATTTTCTACGAAATGTATGGTATAGCAATTACAGGTCGCGTGACCTATCATTTGTGGTATCAAGAACCGCATTCTGAGCACAATTACAGATTTTGGATTTTTACAACTCTGAATCGGCTGAGCTATAGTAAGGTGATTTCTTCGAATCGATTTTTCATTGAAATGTATGGAAATAATCAACCAATTTAAATGCGGTTTGGCTTAACAATTACAAGTCCCGAGACCTATCATTTGAGGTATCAAGAAACCCAATCGGAGCACAATTGCAGATTTTGGATTTTTACAGCTCTGAATCGGCTGAGCTGTAGTAAGGTGATTTTCTTCGAATCGAATTTTCTACGAAATGTATGGTATAGCAATTACAGGTCCCGTGACCTATCATTTGAGGTATCAAGAACCGCATTCTGAGCACAATTACAGATTTTGGATTTTTACAACTCTGAATCGGCTGAGCTATAGTAAGGTGATTTCTTCGAATCGATTTTTCATTGAAATGTATGGAAATAATCAACCAATTTAAATGCGGTTTGGCTTAACAATTACAAGTCCCGAGACCTATCATTTGAGGTATCAAGAAACCCAATCGGAGCACAATTGCAGATTTTGGATTTTTACAGCTCTGAATCGGCTGAGCTGTAGTAAGGTGATTTTCTTCGAATCGAATTTTCTACGAAATGTATGGTATAGCAATTACAGGTCCCGTGACCTATCATTTGAGGTATCAAGAACCGCATTCTGAGCACAATTGCAGATTTTGGATTTTTACAACTCTGAATCGGCTGAGCTATAGTAAGGTGATTTCTTCGAATTGATTTTTCTGTGAAATGTATGGAAATAATCAACCAATTTAAATGCGGTTTGGCTTAACAATTACAAGTCCCGAGACCTATCATTTGAGGTATCAAGAAACCCAATCGGAGCACAATTGCAGATTTTGGATTTTTACAGCTCTGAATCGGCTGAGCTGTAGTAAGGTGATTTTCTTCGAATCGAATTTTCTACGAAATGTATGGTATAGCAATTACAGGTCGCGTGACCTATCATTTGAGGTATCAAGAACCGCATTCTGAGCACAATTACAGATTTTGGATTTTTACAACTCTGAATCGGCTGAGCTATAGTAAGGTGATTTCTTCGAATCGATTTTTCATTGAAATGTATGGAAATAATCAACCAATTTAAATGCGGTTTGGCTTAACAATTACAAGTCCCGAGACCTATCATTTGAGGTATCAAGAAACCCAATCGGAGCACAATTGCAGATTTTGGATTTTTACAGCTCTGAATCGGCTGAGCTGTAGTAAGGTGATTTTCTTCGAATCGAATTTTCTACGAAATGTATGGTATAGCAATTACAGGTCCCGTGACCTATCATTTGAGGTATCAAGAACCGCATTCTGAGCACAATTGCAGATTTTGGATTTTTACAACTCTGAATCGGCTGAGCTATAGTAAGGTGATTTCTTCGAATTGATTTTTCTGTGAAATGTATGGAAATAATCAACCAATTTAAATGCGGTTTGGCTTAACAATTACAAGTCCCGAGACCTATCATTTGAGGTATCAAGAAACCCAATCGGAGCACAATTGCAGATTTTGGATTTTTACAGCTCTGAATCGGCTGAGCTATAGTAAGGTGATTTCTTCGAATCGATTTTTCTGTGAAATGTATGGAAATAATCAACCAATTTAAATGCGGTTTGGCTTAACAATTACAAGTCCCGAGACCTATCATTTGAGGTATCAAGAAACCCAATCGGAGCACAATTGCAGATTTTGGATTTTTACAGCTCTGAATCGGCTGAGCTGTAGTAAGGTGATTTTCTTCGAATCGAATTTTCTACGAAATGTATGGTATAGCAATTACAGGTCGCGTGACCTATCATTTGAGGTATCAAGAACCGCATTCTGAGCACAATTACAGATTTTGGATTTTTACAACTCTGAATCGGCTGAGCTATAGTAAGGTGATTTCTTCGAATCGATTTTTCATTGAAATGTATGGAAATAATCAACCAATTTAAATGCGGTTTGGCTTAACAATTACAAGTCCCGAGACCTATCATTTGAGGTATCAAGAAACCCAATCGGAGCACAATTGCAGATTTTGGATTTTTACAGCTCTGAATCGGCTGAGCTGTAGTAAGGTGATTTTCTTCGAATCGAATTTTCTACGAAATGTATGGTATAGCAATTACAGGTCCCGTGACCTATCATTTGAGGTATCAAGAACCGCATTCTGAGCACAATTACAGATTTTGGATTTTTACAACTCTGAATCGGCTGAGCTATAGTAAGGTGATTTCTTCGAATCGATTTTTCATTGAAATGTATGGAAATAATCAACCAATTTAAATGCGGTTTGGCTTAACAATTACAAGTCCCGAGACCTATCATTTGAGGTATCAAGAAACCCAATCGGAGCACAATTGCAGATTTTGGATTTTTACAGCTCTGAATCGGCTGAGCTATAGTAAGGTGATTTCTTCGAATCGATTTTTCTGTGAAATGTATGGAAATAATCAACCAATTTAAATGCGGTTTGGCTTAACAATTACAAGTCCCGAGACCTATCATTTGAGGTATCAAGAAACCCAATCGGAGCACAATTGCAGATTTTGGATTTTTACAGCTCTGAATCGGCTGAGCTGTAGTAAGGTGATTTTCTTCGAATCGAATTTTCTACGAAATGTATGGTATAGCAATTACAGGTCGCGTGACCTATCATTTGAGGTATCAAGAACCGCATTCTGAGCACAATTACAGATTTTGGATTTTTACAACTCTGAATCGGCTGAGCTATAGTAAGGTGATTTCTTCGAATCGATTTTTCATTGAAATGTATGGAAATAATCAACCAATTTAAATGCGGTTTGGCTTAACAATTACAAGTCCCGAGACCTATCATTTGAGGTATCAAGAAACCCAATCGGAGCACAATTGCAGATTTTGGATTTTTACAGCTCTGAATCGGCTGAGCTGTAGTAAGGTGATTTTCTTCGAATCGAATTTTCTACGAAATGTATGGTATAGCAATTACAGGTCCCGTGACCTATCATTTGAGGTATCAAGAACCGCATTCTGAGCACAATTGCAGATTTTGGATTTTTACAACTCTGAATCGGCTGAGCTATAGTAAGGTGATTTCTTCGAATTGATTTTTCTGTGAAATGTATGGAAATAATCAACCAATTTAAATGCGGTTTGGCTTAACAATTACAAGTCCCGAGACCTATCATTTGAGGTATCAAGAAACCCAATCGGAGCACAATTGCAGATTTTGGATTTTTACAGCTCTGAATCGGCTGAGCTGTAGTAAGGTGATTTTCTTCGAATCGAATTTTCTACGAAATGTATGGTATAGCAATTACAGGTCGCGTGACCTATCATTTGAGGTATCAAGAACCGCATTCTGAGCACAATTACAGATTTTGGATTTTTACAACTCTGAATCGGCTGAGCTATAGTAAGGTGATTTCTTCGAATCGATTTTTCATTGAAATGTATGGAAATAATCAACCAATTTAAATGCGGTTTGGCTTAACAATTACAAGTCCCGAGACCTATCATTTGAGGTATCAAGAAACCCAATCGGAGCACAATTGCAGATTTTGGATTTTTACAGCTCTGAATCGGCTGAGCTATAGTAAGGTGATTTCTTCGAATCGATTTTTCTGTGAAATGTATGGAAATAATCAACCAATTTAAATGCGGTTTGGCTTAACAATTACAAGTCCCGAGACCTATCATTTGAGGTATCAAGAAACCCAATCGGAGCACAATTGCAGATTTTGGATTTTTACAGCTCTGAATCGGCTGAGCTGTAGTAAGGTGATTTTCTTCGAATCGAATTTTCTACGAAATGTATGGTATAGCAATTACAGGTCGCGTGACCTATCATTTGAGGTATCAAGAACCGCATTCTGAGCACAATTACAGATTTTGGATTTTTACAACTCTGAATCGGCTGAGCTATAGTAAGGTGATTTCTTCGAATCGATTTTTCATTGAAATGTATGGAAATAATCAACCAATTTAAATGCGGTTTGGCTTAACAATTACAAGTCCCGAGACCTATCATTTGAGGTATCAAGAAACCCAATCGGAGCACAATTGCAGATTTTGGATTTTTACAGCTCTGAATCGGCTGAGCTGTAGTAAGGTGATTTTCTTCGAATCGAATTTTCTACGAAATGTATGGTATAGCAATTACAGGTCCCGTGACCTATCATTTGAGGTATCAAGAACCGCATTCTGAGCACAATTACAGATTTTGGATTTTTACAACTCTGAATCGGCTGAGCTATAGTAAGGTGATTTCTTCGAATCGATTTTTCATTGAAATGTATGGAAATAATCAACCAATTTAAATGCGGTTTGGCTTAACAATTACAAGTCCCGAGACCTATCATTTGAGGTATCAAGAAACCCAATCGGAGCACAATTGCAGATTTTGGATTTTTACAGCTCTGAATCGGCTGAGCTGTAGTAAGGTGATTTTCTTCGAATCGAATTTTCTACGAAATGTATGGTATAGCAATTACAGGTCCCGTGACCTATCATTTGAGGTATCAAGAACCGCATTCTGAGCACAATTGCAGATTTTGGATTTTTACAACTCTGAATCGGCTGAGCTATAGTAAGGTGATTTCTTCGAATTGATTTTTCTGTGAAATGTATGGAAATAATCAACCAATTTAAATGCGGTTTGGCTTAACAATTACAAGTCCCGAGACCTATCATTTGAGGTATCAAGAAACCCAATCGGAGCACAATTGCAGATTTTGGATTTTTACAGCTCTGAATCGGCTGAGCTATAGTAAGGTGATTTCTTCGAATCGATTTTTCTGTGAAATGTATGGAAATAATCAACCAATTTAAATGCGGTTTGGCTTAACAATTACAAGTCCCGAGACCTATCATTTGAGGTATCAAGAAACCCAATCGGAGCACAATTGCAGATTTTGGATTTTTACAGCTCTGAATCGGCTGAGCTGTAGTAAGGTGATTTTCTTCGAATCGAATTTTCTACGAAATGTATGGTATAGCAATTACAGGTCGCGTGACCTATCATTTGAGGTATCAAGAACCGCATTCTGAGCACAATTACAGATTTTGGATTTTTACAACTCTGAATCGGCTGAGCTATAGTAAGGTGATTTCTTCGAATCGATTTTTCATTGAAATGTATGGAAATAATCAACCAATTTAAATGCGGTTTGGCTTAACAATTACAAGTCCCGAGACCTATCATTTGAGGTATCAAGAAACCCAATCGGAGCACAATTGCAGATTTTGGATTTTTACAGCTCTGAATCGGCTGAGCTGTAGTAAGGTGATTTTCTTCGAATCGAATTTTCTACGAAATGTATGGTATAGCAATTACAGGTCCCGTGACCTATCATTTGAGGTATCAAGAACCGCATTCTGAGCACAATTACAGATTTTGGATTTTTACAACTCTGAATCGGCTGAGCTATAGTAAGGTGATTTCTTCGAATCGATTTTTCATTGAAATGTATGGAAATAATCAACCAATTTAAATGCGGTTTGGCTTAACAATTACAAGTCCCGAGACCTATCATTTGAGGTATCAAGAAACCCAATCGGAGCACAATTGCAGATTTTGGATTTTTACAGCTCTGAATCGGCTGAGCTATAGTAAGGTGATTTCTTCGAATCGATTTTTCTGTGAAATGTATGGAAATAATCAACCAATTTAAATGCGGTTTGGCTTAACAATTACAAGTCCCGAGACCTATCATTTGAGGTATCAAGAAACCCAATCGGAGCACAATTGCAGATTTTGGATTTTTACAGCTCTGAATCGGCTGAGCTGTAGTAAGGTGATTTTCTTCGAATCGAATTTTCTACGAAATGTATGGTATAGCAATTACAGGTCGCGTGACCTATCATTTGAGGTATCAAGAACCGCATTCTGAGCACAATTACAGATTTTGGATTTTTACAACTCTGAATCGGCTGAGCTATAGTAAGGTGATTTCTTCGAATCGATTTTTCATTGAAATGTATGGAAATAATCAACCAATTTAAATGCGGTTTGGCTTAACAATTACAAGTCCCGAGACCTATCATTTGAGGTATCAAGAAACCCAATCGGAGCACAATTGCAGATTTTGGATTTTTACAGCTCTGAATCGGCTGAGCTGTAGTAAGGTGATTTTCTTCGAATCGAATTTTCTACGAAATGTATGGTATAGCAATTACAGGTCCCGTGACCTATCATTTGAGGTATCAAGAACCGCATTCTGAGCACAATTGCAGATTTTGGATTTTTACAACTCTGAATCGGCTGAGCTATAGTAAGGTGATTTCTTCGAATTGATTTTTCTGTGAAATGTATGGAAATAATCAACCAATTTAAATGCGGTTTGGCTTAACAATTACAAGTCCCGAGACCTATCATTTGAGGTATCAAGAAACCCAATCGGAGCACAATTGCAGATTTTGGATTTTTACAGCTCTGAATCGGCTGAGCTATAGTAAGGTGATTTCTTCGAATCGATTTTTCTGTGAAATGTATGGAAATAATCAACCAATTTAAATGCGGTTTGGCTTAACAATTACAAGTCCCGAGACCTATCATTTGAGGTATCAAGAAACCCAATCGGAGCACAATTGCAGATTTTGGATTTTTACAGCTCTGAATCGGCTGAGCTGTAGTAAGGTGATTTTCTTCGAATCGAATTTTCTACGAAATGTATGGTATAGCAATTACAGGTCGCGTGACCTATCATTTGAGGTATCAAGAACCGCATTCTGAGCACAATTACAGATTTTGGATTTTTACAACTCTGAATCGGCTGAGCTATAGTAAGGTGATTTCTTCGAATCGATTTTTCATTGAAATGTATGGAAATAATCAACCAATTTAAATGCGGTTTGGCTTAACAATTACAAGTCCCGAGACCTATCATTTGAGGTATCAAGAAACCCAATCGGAGCACAATTGCAGATTTTGGATTTTTACAGCTCTGAATCGGCTGAGCTGTAGTAAGGTGATTTTCTTCGAATCGAATTTTCTACGAAATGTATGGTATAGCAATTACAGGTCCCGTGACCTATCATTTGAGGTATCAAGAACCGCATTCTGAGCACAATTACAGATTTTGGATTTTTACAACTCTGAATCGGCTGAGCTATAGTAAGGTGATTTCTTCGAATCGATTTTTCATTGAAATGTATGGAAATAATCAACCAATTTAAATGCGGTTTGGCTTAACAATTACAAGTCCCGAGACCTATCATTTGAGGTATCAAGAAACCCAATCGGAGCACAATTGCAGATTTTGGATTTTTACAGCTCTGAATCGGCTGAGCTGTAGTAAGGTGATTTTCTTCGAATCGAATTTTCTACGAAATGTATGGTATAGCAATTACAGGTCCCGTGACCTATCATTTGAGGTATCAAGAACCGCATTCTGAGCACAATTGCAGATTTTGGATTTTTACAACTCTGAATCGGCTGAGCTATAGTAAGGTGATTTCTTCGAATTGATTTTTCTGTGAAATGTATGGAAATAATCAACCAATTTAAATGCGGTTTGGCTTAACAATTACAAGTCCCGAGACCTATCATTTGAGGTATCAAGAAACCCAATCGGAGCACAATTGCAGATTTTGGATTTTTACAGCTCTGAATCGGCTGAGCTATAGTAAGGTGATTTCTTCGAATCGATTTTTCTGTGAAATGTATGGAAATAATCAACCAATTTAAATGCGGTTTGGCTTAACAATTACAAGTCCCGAGACCTATCATTTGAGGTATCAAGAAACCCAATCGGAGCACAATTGCAGATTTTGGATTTTTACAGCTCTGAATCGGCTGAGCTGTAGTAAGGTGATTTTCTTCGAATCGAATTTTCTACGAAATGTATGGTATAGCAATTACAGGTCGCGTGACCTATCATTTGAGGTATCAAGAACCGCATTCTGAGCACAATTACAGATTTTGGATTTTTACAACTCTGAATCGGCTGAGCTATAGTAAGGTGATTTCTTCGAATCGATTTTTCATTGAAATGTATGGAAATAATCAACCAATTTAAATGCGGTTTGGCTTAACAATTACAAGTCCCGAGACCTATCATTTGAGGTATCAAGAAACCCAATCGGAGCACAATTGCAGATTTTGGATTTTTACAGCTCTGAATCGGCTGAGCTGTAGTAAGGTGATTTTCTTCGAATCGAATTTTCTACGAAATGTATGGTATAGCAATTACAGGTCCCGTGACCTATCATTTGAGGTATCAAGAACCGCATTCTGAGCACAATTACAGATTTTGGATTTTTACAACTCTGAATCGGCTGAGCTATAGTAAGGTGATTTCTTCGAATCGATTTTTCATTGAAATGTATGGAAATAATCAACCAATTTAAATGCGGTTTGGCTTAACAATTACAAGTCCCGAGACCTATCATTTGAGGTATCAAGAAACCCAATCGGAGCACAATTGCAGATTTTGGATTTTTACAGCTCTGAATCGGCTGAGCTATAGTAAGGTGATTTCTTCGAATCGATTTTTCTGTGAAATGTATGGAAATAATCAACCAATTTAAATGCGGTTTGGCTTAACAATTACAAGTCCCGAGACCTATCATTTGAGGTATCAAGAAACCCAATCGGAGCACAATTGCAGATTTTGGATTTTTACAGCTCTGAATCGGCTGAGCTGTAGTAAGGTGATTTTCTTCGAATCGAATTTTCTACGAAATGTATGGTATAGCAATTACAGGTCGCGTGACCTATCATTTGAGGTATCAAGAACCGCATTCTGAGCACAATTACAGATTTTGGATTTTTACAACTCTGAATCGGCTGAGCTATAGTAAGGTGATTTCTTCGAATCGATTTTTCATTGAAATGTATGGAAATAATCAACCAATTTAAATGCGGTTTGGCTTAACAATTACAAGTCCCGAGACCTATCATTTGAGGTATCAAGAAACCCAATCGGAGCACAATTGCAGATTTTGGATTTTTACAGCTCTGAATCGGCTGAGCTGTAGTAAGGTGATTTTCTTCGAATCGAATTTTCTACGAAATGTATGGTATAGCAATTACAGGTCCCGTGACCTATCATTTGAGGTATCAAGAACCGCATTCTGAGCACAATTGCAGATTTTGGATTTTTACAACTCTGAATCGGCTGAGCTATAGTAAGGTGATTTCTTCGAATTGATTTTTCTGTGAAATGTATGGAAATAATCAACCAATTTAAATGCGGTTTGGCTTAACAATTACAAGTCCCGAGACCTATCATTTGAGGTATCAAGAAACCCAATCGGAGCACAATTGCAGATTTTGGATTTTTACAGCTCTGAATCGGCTGAGCTATAGTAAGGTGATTTCTTCGAATCGATTTTTCTGTGAAATGTATGGAAATAATCAACCAATTTAAATGCGGTTTGGCTTAACAATTACAAGTCCCGAGACCTATCATTTGAGGTATCAAGAAACCCAATCGGAGCACAATTGCAGATTTTGGATTTTTACAGCTCTGAATCGGCTGAGCTGTAGTAAGGTGATTTTCTTCGAATCGAATTTTCTACGAAATGTATGGTATAGCAATTACAGGTCGCGTGACCTATCATTTGAGGTATCAAGAACCGCATTCTGAGCACAATTACAGATTTTGGATTTTTACAACTCTGAATCGGCTGAGCTATAGTAAGGTGATTTCTTCGAATCGATTTTTCATTGAAATGTATGGAAATAATCAACCAATTTAAATGCGGTTTGGCTTAACAATTACAAGTCCCGAGACCTATCATTTGAGGTATCAAGAAACCCAATCGGAGCACAATTGCAGATTTTGGATTTTTACAGCTCTGAATCGGCTGAGCTGTAGTAAGGTGATTTTCTTCGAATCGAATTTTCTACGAAATGTATGGTATAGCAATTACAGGTCCCGTGACCTATCATTTGAGGTATCAAGAACCGCATTCTGAGCACAATTACAGATTTTGGATTTTTACAACTCTGAATCGGCTGAGCTATAGTAAGGTGATTTCTTCGAATCGATTTTTCATTGAAATGTATGGAAATAATCAACCAATTTAAATGCGGTTTGGCTTAACAATTACAAGTCCCGAGACCTATCATTTGAGGTATCAAGAAACCCAATCGGAGCACAATTGCAGATTTTGGATTTTTACAGCTCTGAATCGGCTGAGCTGTAGTAAGGTGATTTTCTTCGAATCGAATTTTCTACGAAATGTATGGTATAGCAATTACAGGTCCCGTGACCTATCATTTGAGGTATCAAGAACCGCATTCTGAGCACAATTGCAGATTTTGGATTTTTACAACTCTGAATCGGCTGAGCTGTAGTAAGGTGATTTCTTCGAATTGATTTTTCTGTGAAATGTATGGAAATAATCAACCAATTTAAATGCGGTTTGGCTTAACAATTACAAGTCCCGAGACCTATCATTTGAGGTATCAAGAAACCCAATCGGAGCACAATTGCAGATTTTGGATTTTTACAGCTCTGAATCGGCTGAGCTGTAGTAAGGTGATTTTCTTCGAATCGAATTTTCTACGAAATGTATGGTATAGCAATTACAGGTCCCGTGACCTATCATTTGAGGTATCAAGAACCGCATTCTGAGCACAATTGCAGATTTTGGATTTTTACAACTCTGAATCGGCTGAGCTATAGTAAGGTGATTTCTTCGAATTGATTTTTCTGTGAAATGTATGGAAATAATCAACCAATTTAAATGCGGTTTGGCTTAACAATTACAAGTCCCGAGACCTATCATTTGAGGTATCAAGAAACCCAATCGGAGCACAATTGCAGATTTTGGATTTTTACAGCTCTGAATCGGCTGAGCTATAGTAAGGTGATTTCTTCGAATCGATTTTTCTGTGAAATGTATGGAAATAATCAACCAATTTAAATGCGGTTTGGCTTAACAATTACAAGTCCCGAGACCTATCATTTGAGGTATCAAGAAACCCAATCGGAGCACAATTGCAGATTTTGGATTTTTACAGCTCTGAATCGGCTGAGCTGTAGTAAGGTGATTTTCTTCGAATCGAATTTTCTACGAAATGTATGGTATAGCAATTACAGGTCCCGTGACCTATCATTTGAGGTATCAAGAACCGCATTCTGAGCACAATTACAGATTTTGGATTTTTACAACTCTGAATCGGCTGAGCTATAGTAAGGTGATTTCTTCGAATCGATTTTTCATTGAAATGTATGGAAATAATCAACCAATTTAAATGCGGTTTGGCTTAACAATTACAAGTCCCGAGACCTATCATTTGAGGTATCAAGAAACCCAATCGGAGCACAATTGCAGATTTTGGATTTTTACAGCTCTGAATCGGCTGAGCTGTAGTAAGGTGATTTTCTTCGAATCGAATTTTCTACGAAATGTATGGTATAGCAATTACAGGTCCCGTGACCTATCATTTGAGGTATCAAGAACCGCATTCTGAGCACAATTGCAGATTTTGGATTTTTACAACTCTGAATCGGCTGAGCTATAGTAAGGTGATTTCTTCGAATTGATTTTTCTGTGAAATGTATGGAAATAATCAACCAATTTAAATGCGGTTTGGCTTAACAATTACAAGTCCCGAGACCTATCATTTGAGGTATCAAGAAACCCAATCGGAGCACAATTGCAGATTTTGGATTTTTACAGCTCTGAATCGGCTGAGCTGTAGTAAGGTGATTTCTTCGAATTGATTTTTCTGTGAAATGTATGGAAATAATCAACCAATTTAAATGCGGTTTGGCTTAACAATTACAAGTCCCGAGACCTATCATTTGAGGTATCAAGAAACCCAATCGGAGCACAATTGCAGATTTTGGATTTTTACAGCTCTGAATCGGCTGAGCTGTAGTAAGGTGATTTTCTTCGAATCGAATTTTCTACGAAATGTATGGTATAGCAATTACAGGTCGCGTGACCTATCATTTGAGGTATCAAGAACCGCATTCTGAGCACAATTACAGATTTTGGATTTTTACAACTCTGAATCGGCTGAGCTATAGTAAGGTGATTTCTTCGAATCGATTTTTCATTGAAATGTATGGAAATAATCAACCAATTTAAATGCGGTTTGGCTTAACAATTACAAGTCCCGAGACCTATCATTTGAGGTATCAAGAAACCCAATCGGAGCACAATTGCAGATTTTGGATTTTTACAGCTCTGAATCGGCTGAGCTGTAGTAAGGTGATTTTCTTCGAATCGAATTTTCTACGAAATGTATGGTATAGCAATTACAGGTCCCGTGACCTATCATTTGAGGTATCAAGAACCGCATTCTGAGCACAATTGCAGATTTTGGATTTTTACAACTCTGAATCGGCTGAGCTATAGTAAGGTGATTTCTTCGAATTGATTTTTCTGTGAAATGTATGGAAATAATCAACCAATTTAAATGCGGTTTGGCTTAACAATTACAAGTCCCGAGACCTATCATTTGAGGTATCAAGAAACCCAATCGGAGCACAATTGCAGATTTTGGATTTTTACAGCTCTGAATCGGCTGAGCTGTAGTAAGGTGATTTCTTCGAATTGATTTTTCTGTGAAATGTATGGAAATAATCAACCAATTTAAATGCGGTTTGGCTTAACAATTACAAGTCCCGAGACCTATCATTTGAGGTATCAAGAAACCCAATCGGAGCACAATTGCAGATTTTGGATTTTTACAGCTCTGAATCGGCTGAGCTGTAGTAAGGTGATTTTCTTCGAATCGAATTTTCTACGAAATGTATGGTATAGCAATTACAGGTCGCGTGACCTATCATTTGAGGTATCAAGAACCGCATTCTGAGCACAATTACAGATTTTGGATTTTTACAACTCTGAATCGGCTGAGCTATAGTAAGGTGATTTCTTCGAATCGATTTTTCATTGAAATGTATGGAAATAATCAACCAATTTAAATGCGGTTTGGCTTAACAATTACAAGTCCCGAGACCTATCATTTGAGGTATCAAGAAACCCAATCGGAGCACAATTGCAGATTTTGGATTTTTACAGCTCTGAATCGGCTGAGCTGTAGTAAGGTGATTTTCTTCGAATCGAATTTTCTACGAAATGTATGGTATAGCAATTACAGGTCCCGTGACCTATCATTTGAGGTATCAAGAACCGCATTCTGAGCACAATTGCAGATTTTGGATTTTTACAACTCTGAATCGGCTGAGCTATAGTAAGGTGATTTCTTCGAATTGATTTTTCTGTGAAATGTATGGAAATAATCAACCAATTTAAATGCGGTTTGGCTTAACAATTACAAGTCCCGAGACCTATCATTTGAGGTATCAAGAAACCCAATCGGAGCACAATTGCAGATTTTGGATTTTTACAGCTCTGAATCGGCTGAGCTATAGTAAGGTGATTTCTTCGAATCGATTTTTCTGTGAAATGTATGGAAATAATCAACCAATTTAAATGCGGTTTGGCTTAACAATTACAAGTCCCGAGACCTATCATTTGAGGTATCAAGAAACCCAATCGGAGCACAATTGCAGATTTTGGATTTTTACAGCTCTGAATCGGCTGAGCTATAGTAAGGTGATTTCTTCGAATTGATTTTTCTGTGAAATGTATGGAAATAATCAACCAATTTAAATGCGGTTTGGCTTAACAATTACAAGTCCCGAGACCTATCATTTGAGGTATCAAGAAACCCAATCGGAGCACAATTGCAGATTTTGGATTTTTACAGCTCTGAATCGGCTGAGCTGTAGTAAGGTGATTTTCTTCGAATCGAATTTTCTACGAAATGTATGGTATAGCAATTACAGGTCGCGTGACCTATCATTTGAGGTATCAAGAACCGCATTCTGAGCACAATTACAGATTTTGGATTTTTACAACTCTGAATCGGCTGAGCTATAGTAAGGTGATTTCTTCGAATCGATTTTTCATTGAAATGTATGGAAATAATCAACCAATTTAAATGCGGTTTGGCTTAACAATTACAAGTCCCGAGACCTATCATTTGAGGTATCAAGAAACCCAATCGGAGCACAATTGCAGATTTTGGATTTTTACAGCTCTGAATCGGCTGAGCTGTAGTAAGGTGATTTTCTTCGAATCGAATTTTCTACGAAATGTATGGTATAGCAATTACAGGTCCCGTGACCTATCATTTGAGGTATCAAGAACCGCATTCTGAGCACAATTGCAGATTTTGGATTTTTACAACTCTGAATCGGCTGAGCTATAGTAAGGTGATTTCTTCGAATTGATTTTTCTGTGAAATGTATGGAAATAATCAACCAATTTAAATGCGGTTTGGCTTAACAATTACAAGTCCCGAGACCTATCATTTGAGGTATCAAGAAACCCAATCGGAGCACAATTGCAGATTTTGGATTTTTACAGCTCTGAATCGGCTGAGCTGTAGTAAGGTGATTTCTTCGAATTGATTTTTCTGTGAAATGTATGGAAATAATCAACCAATTTAAATGCGGTTTGGCTTAACAATTACAAGTCCCGAGACCTATCATTTGAGGTATCAAGAAACCCAATCGGAGCACAATTGCAGATTTTGGATTTTTACAGCTCTGAATCGGCTGAGCTGTAGTAAGGTGATTTTCTTCGAATCGAATTTTCTACGAAATGTATGGTATAGCAATTACAGGTCGCGTGACCTATCATTTGAGGTATCAAGAACCGCATTCTGAGCACAATTACAGATTTTGGATTTTTACAACTCTGAATCGGCTGAGCTATAGTAAGGTGATTTCTTCGAATCGATTTTTCATTGAAATGTATGGAAATAATCAACCAATTTAAATGCGGTTTGGCTTAACAATTACAAGTCCCGAGACCTATCATTTGAGGTATCAAGAAACCCAATCGGAGCACAATTGCAGATTTTGGATTTTTACAGCTCTGAATCGGCTGAGCTGTAGTAAGGTGATTTTCTTCGAATCGAATTTTCTACGAAATGTATGGTATAGCAATTACAGGTCCCGTGACCTATCATTTGAGGTATCAAGAACCGCATTCTGAGCACAATTGCAGATTTTGGATTTTTACAACTCTGAATCGGCTGAGCTATAGTAAGGTGATTTCTTCGAATTGATTTTTCTGTGAAATGTATGGAAATAATCAACCAATTTAAATGCGGTTTGGCTTAACAATTACAAGTCCCGAGACCTATCATTTGAGGTATCAAGAAACCCAATCGGAGCACAATTGCAGATTTTGGATTTTTACAGCTCTGAATCGGCTGAGCTGTAGTAAGGTGATTTCTTCGAATTGATTTTTCTGTGAAATGTATGGAAATAATCAACCAATTTAAATGCGGTTTGGCTTAACAATTACAAGTCCCGAGACCTATCATTTGAGGTATCAAGAAACCCAATCGGAGCACAATTGCAGATTTTGGATTTTTACAGCTCTGAATCGGCTGAGCTGTAGTAAGGTGATTTTCTTCGAATCGAATTTTCTACGAAATGTATGGTATAGCAATTACAGGTCGCGTGACCTATCATTTGAGGTATCAAGAACCGCATTCTGAGCACAATTACAGATTTTGGATTTTTACAACTCTGAATCGGCTGAGCTATAGTAAGGTGATTTCTTCGAATCGATTTTTCATTGAAATGTATGGAAATAATCAACCAATTTAAATGCGGTTTGGCTTAACAATTACAAGTCCCGAGACCTATCATTTGAGGTATCAAGAAACCCAATCGGAGCACAATTGCAGATTTTGGATTTTTACAGCTCTGAATCGGCTGAGCTGTAGTAAGGTGATTTTCTTCGAATCGAATTTTCTACGAAATGTATGGTATAGCAATTACAGGTCCCGTGACCTATCATTTGAGGTATCAAGAACCGCATTCTGAGCACAATTGCAGATTTTGGATTTTTACAACTCTGAATCGGCTGAGCTATAGTAAGGTGATTTCTTCGAATTGATTTTTCTGTGAAATGTATGGAAATAATCAACCAATTTAAATGCGGTTTGGCTTAACAATTACAAGTCCCGAGACCTATCATTTGAGGTATCAAGAAACCCAATCGGAGCACAATTGCAGATTTTGGATTTTTACAGCTCTGAATCGGCTGAGCTATAGTAAGGTGATTTCTTCGAATCGATTTTTCTGTGAAATGTATGGAAATAATCAACCAATTTAAATGCGGTTTGGCTTAACAATTACAAGTCCCGAGACCTATCATTTGAGGTATCAAGAAACCCAATCGGAGCACAATTGCAGATTTTGGATTTTTACAGCTCTGAATCGGCTGAGCTGTAGTAAGGTGATTTTCTTCGAATCGAATTTTCTACGAAATGTATGGTATAGCAATTACAGGTCGCGTGACCTATCATTTGAGGTATCAAGAACCGCATTCTGAGCACAATTACAGATTTTGGATTTTTACAACTCTGAATCGGCTGAGCTATAGTAAGGTGATTTCTTCGAATCGATTTTTCATTGAAATGTATGGAAATAATCAACCAATTTAAATGCGGTTTGGCTTAACAATTACAAGTCCCGAGACCTATCATTTGAGGTATCAAGAAACCCAATCGGAGCACAATTGCAGATTTTGGATTTTTACAGCTCTGAATCGGCTGAGCTGTAGTAAGGTGATTTTCTTCGAATCGAATTTTCTACGAAATGTATGGTATAGCAATTACAGGTCCCGTGACCTATCATTTGAGGTATCAAGAACCGCATTCTGAGCACAATTACAGATTTTGGATTTTTACAACTCTGAATCGGCTGAGCTATAGTAAGGTGATTTCTTCGAATCGATTTTTCATTGAAATGTATGGAAATAATCAACCAATTTAAATGCGGTTTGGCTTAACAATTACAAGTCCCGAGACCTATCATTTGAGGTATCAAGAAACCCAATCGGAGCACAATTGCAGATTTTGGATTTTTACAGCTCTGAATCGGCTGAGCTGTAGTAAGGTGATTTTCTTCGAATCGAATTTTCTACGAAATGTATGGTATAGCAATTACAGGTCCCGTGACCTATCATTTGAGGTATCAAGAACCGCATTCTGAGCACAATTGCAGATTTTGGATTTTTACAACTCTGAATCGGCTGAGCTATAGTAAGGTGATTTCTTCGAATTGATTTTTCTGTGAAATGTATGGAAATAATCAACCAATTTAAATGCGGTTTGGCTTAACAATTACAAGTCCCGAGACCTATCATTTGAGGTATCAAGAAACCCAATCGGAGCACAATTGCAGATTTTGGATTTTTACAGCTCTGAATCGGCTGAGCTGTAGTAAGGTGATTTTCTTCGAACCGAATTTTCTACGAAATGTATGGTATAGCAATTACAGGTCGCGTGACCTATCATTTGAGGTATCAAGAACCGCATTCTGAGCACAATTACAGATTTTGGATTTTTACAACTCTGAATCGGCTGAGCTATAGTAAGGTGATTTCTTCGAATCGATTTTTCATTGAAATGTATGGAAATAATCAACCAATTTAAATGCGGTTTGGCTTAACAATTACAAGTCCCGAGACCTATCATTTGAGGTATCAAGAAACCCAATCGGAGCACAATTGCAGATTTTGGATTTTTACAGCTCTGAATCGGCTGAGCTGTAGTAAGGTGATTTTCTTCGAATCAAATTTTCTACGAAATGTATGGTATAGCAATTACAGGTCCCGTGACCTATCATTTGAGGTATCAAGAACCGCATTCTGAGCACAATTGCAGATTTTGGATTTTTACAACTCTGAATCGGCTGAGCTATAGTAAGGTGATTTCTTCGAATTGATTTTTCTGTGAAATGTATGGAAATAATCAACCAATTTAAATGCGGTTTGGCTTAACAATTACAAGTCCCGAGACCTATCATTTGAGGTATCAAGAAACCCAATCGGAGCACAATTGCAGATTTTGGATTTTTACAGCTCTGAATCGGCTGAGCTATAGTAAGGTGATTTCTTCGAATCGATTTTTCTGTGAAATGTATGGAAATAATCAACCAATTTAAATGCGGTTTGGCTTAACAATTACAAGTCCCGAGACCTATCATTTGAGGTATCAAGAAACCCAATCGGAGCACAATTGCAGATTTTGGATTTTTACAGCTCTGAATCGGCTGAGCTATAGTAAGGTGATTTCTTCGAATTGATTTTTCTGTGAAATGTATGGAAATAATCAACCAATTTAAATGCGGTTTGGCTTAACAATTACAAGTCCCGAGACCTATCATTTGAGGTATCAAGAAACCCAATCGGAGCACAATTGCAGATTTTGGATTTTTACAGCTCTGAATCGGCTGAGCTGTAGTAAGGTGATTTTCTTCGAATCGAATTTTCTACGAAATGTATGGTATAGCAATTACAGGTCGCGTGACCTATCATTTGAGGTATCAAGAACCGCATTCTGAGCACAATTACAGATTTTGGATTTTTACAACTCTGAATCGGCTGAGCTATAGTAAGGTGATTTCTTCGAATCGATTTTTCATTGAAATGTATGGAAATAATCAACCAATTTAAATGCGGTTTGGCTTAACAATTACAAGTCCCGAGACCTATCATTTGAGGTATCAAGAAACCCAATCGGAGCACAATTGCAGATTTTGGATTTTTACAGCTCTGAATCGGCTGAGCTGTAGTAAGGTGATTTTCTTCGAATCGAATTTTCTACGAAATGTATGGTATAGCAATTACAGGTCCCGTGACCTATCATTTGAGGTATCAAGAACCGCATTCTGAGCACAATTGCAGATTTTGGATTTTTACAACTCTGAATCGGCTGAGCTATAGTAAGGTGATTTCTTCGAATTGATTTTTCTGTGAAATGTATGGAAATAATCAACCAATTTAAATGCGGTTTGGCTTAACAATTACAAGTCCCGAGACCTATCATTTGAGGTATCAAGAAACCCAATCGGAGCACAATTGCAGATTTTGGATTTTTACAGCTCTGAATCGGCTGAGCTGTAGTAAGGTGATTTCTTCGAATTGATTTTTCTGTGAAATGTATGGAAATAATCAACCAATTTAAATGCGGTTTGGCTTAACAATTACAAGTCC
The DNA here is from genome assembly GCA_958295665.1 of Tipula vernalis. Lineage (NCBI taxonomy): Eukaryota > Metazoa > Arthropoda > Insecta > Diptera > Tipulidae > Tipula > Tipula vernalis. Next base: position 14,277,282 of record OY282560.1, read on the forward strand.
CGAGACCTATCATTTGAGGTATCAAGAAACCCAATCGGAGCACAATTGCAGATTTTGGATTTTTACAGCTCTGAATCGGCTGAGCTGTAGTAAGGTGATTTTCTTCGAATCGAATTTTCTACGAAATGTATGGTATAGCAATTACAGGTCGCGTGACCTATCATTTGAGGTATCAAGAACCGCATTCTGAGCACAATTACAGATTTTGGATTTTTACAACTCTGAATCGGCTGAGCTATAGTAAGGTGATTTCTTCGAATCGATTTTTCATTGAAATGTATGGAAATAATCAACCAATTTAAATGCGGTTTGGCTTAACAATTACAAGTCCCGAGACCTATCATTTGAGGTATCAAGAAACCCAATCGGAGCACAATTGCAGATTTTGGATTTTTACAGCTCTGAATCGGCTGAGCTGTAGTAAGGTGATTTTCTTCGAATCGAATTTTCTACGAAATGTATGGTATAGCAATTACAGGTCCCGTGACCTATCATTTGAGGTATCAAGAACCGCATTCTGAGCACAATTGCAGATTTTGGATTTTTACAACTCTGAATCGGCTGAGCTATAGTAAGGTGATTTCTTCGAATTGATTTTTCTGTGAAATGTATGGAAATAATCAACCAATTTAAATGCGGTTTGGCTTAACAATTACAAGTCCCGAGACCTATCATTTGAGGTATCAAGAAACCCAATCGGAGCACAATTGCAGATTTTGGATTTTTACAGCTCTGAATCGGCTGAGCTATAGTAAGGTGATTTCTTCGAATCGATTTTTCTGTGAAATGTATGGAAATAATCAACCAATTTAAATGCGGTTTGGCTTAACAATTACAAGTCCCGAGACCTATCATTTGAGGTATCAAGAAACCCAATCGGAGCACAATTGCAGATTTTGGATTTTTACAGCTCTGAATCGGCTGAGCTATAGTAAGGTGATTTCTTCGAATTGATTTTTCTGTGAAATGTATGGAAATAATCAACCAATTTAAATGCGGTTTGGCTTAACAATTACAAGTCCCGAGACCTATCATTTGAGGTATCAAGAAACCCAATCGGAGCACAATTGCAGATTTTGGATTTTTACAGCTCTGAATCGGCTGAGCTGTAGTAAGGTGATTTTCTTCGAATCGAATTTTCTACGAAATGTATGGTATAGCAATTACAGGTCGCGTGACCTATCATTTGAGGTATCAAGAACCGCATTCTGAGCACAATTACAGATTTTGGATTTTTACAACTCTGAATCGGCTGAGCTATAGTAAGGTGATTTCTTCGAATCGATTTTTCATTGAAATGTATGGAAATAATCAACCAATTTAAATGCGGTTTGGCTTAACAATTACAAGTCCCGAGACCTATCATTTGAGGTATCAAGAAACCCAATCGGAGCACAATTGCAGATTTTGGATTTTTACAGCTCTGAATCGGCTGAGCTGTAGTAAGGTGATTTTCTTCGAATCGAATTTTCTACGAAATGTATGGTATAGCAATTACAGGTCCCGTGACCTATCATTTGAGGTATCAAGAACCGCATTCTGAGCACAATTGCAGATTTTGGATTTTTACAACTCTGAATCGGCTGAGCTATAGTAAGGTGATTTCTTCGAATTGATTTTTCTGTGAAATGTATGGAAATAATCAACCAATTTAAATGCGGTTTGGCTTAACAATTACAAGTCCCGAGACCTATCATTTGAGGTATCAAGAAACCCAATCGGAGCACAATTGCAGATTTTGGATTTTTACAGCTCTGAATCGGCTGAGCTATAGTAAGGTGATTTCTTCGAATCGATTTTTCTGTGAAATGTATGGAAATAATCAACCAATTTAAATGCGGTTTGGCTTAACAATTACAAGTCCCGAGACCTATCATTTGAGGTATCAAGAAACCCAATCGGAGCACAATTGCAGATTTTGGATTTTTACAGCTCTGAATCGGCTGAGCTGTAGTAAGGTGATTTTCTTCGAATCGAATTTTCTACGAAATGTATGGTATAGCAATTACAGGTCGCGTGACCTATCATTTGAGGTATCAAGAACCGCATTCTGAGCACAATTACAGATTTTGGATTTTTACAACTCTGAATCGGCTGAGCTATAGTAAGGTGATTTCTTCGAATCGATTTTTCATTGAAATGTATGGAAATAATCAACCAATTTAAATGCGGTTTGGCTTAACAATTACAAGTCCCGAGACCTATCATTTGAGGTATCAAGAAACCCAATCGGAGCACAATTGCAGATTTTGGATTTTTACAGCTCTGAATCGGCTGAGCTGTAGTAAGGTGATTTTCTTCGAATCGAATTTTCTACGAAATGTATGGTATAGCAATTACAGGTCCCGTGACCTATCATTTGAGGTATCAAGAACCGCATTCTGAGCACAATTACAGATTTTGGATTTTTACAACTCTGAATCGGCTGAGCTATAGTAAGGTGATTTCTTCGAATCGATTTTTCATTGAAATGTATGGAAATAATCAACCAATTTAAATGCGGTTTGGCTTAACAATTACAAGTCCCGAGACCTATCATTTGAGGTATCAAGAAACCCAATCGGAGCACAATTGCAGATTTTGGATTTTTACAGCTCTGAATCGGCTGAGCTATAGTAAGGTGATTTCTTCGAATCGATTTTTCTGTGAAATGTATGGAAATAATCAACCAATTTAAATGCGGTTTGGCTTAACAATTACAAGTCCCGAGACCTATCATTTGAGGTATCAAGAAACCCAATCGGAGCACAATTGCAGATTTTGGATTTTTACAGCTCTGAATCGGCTGAGCTGTAGTAAGGTGATTTTCTTCGAATCGAATTTTCTACGAAATGTATGGTATAGCAATTACAGGTCGCGTGACCTATCATTTGAGGTATCAAGAACCGCATTCTGAGCACAATTACAGATTTTGGATTTTTACAACTCTGAATCGGCTGAGCTATAGTAAGGTGATTTCTTCGAATCGATTTTTCATTGAAATGTATGGAAATAATCAACCAATTTAAATGCGGTTTGGCTTAACAATTACAAGTCCCGAGACCTATCATTTGAGGTATCAAGAAACCCAATCGGAGCACAATTGCAGATTTTGGATTTTTACAGCTCTGAATCGGCTGAGCTGTAGTAAGGTGATTTTCTTCGAATCGAATTTTCTACGAAATGTATGGTATAGCAATTACAGGTCCCGTGACCTATCATTTGAGGTATCAAGAACCGCATTCTGAGCACAATTGCAGATTTTGGATTTTTACAACTCTGAATCGGCTGAGCTATAGTAAGGTGATTTCTTCGAATTGATTTTTCTGTGAAATGTATGGAAATAATCAACCAATTTAAATGCGGTTTGGCTTAACAATTACAAGTCCCGAGACCTATCATTTGAGGTATCAAGAAACCCAATCGGAGCACAATTGCAGATTTTGGATTTTTACAGCTCTGAATCGGCTGAGCTATAGTAAGGTGATTTCTTCGAATCGATTTTTCTGTGAAATGTATGGAAATAATCAACCAATTTAAATGCGGTTTGGCTTAACAATTACAAGTCCCGAGACCTATCATTTGAGGTATCAAGAAACCCAATCGGAGCACAATTGCAGATTTTGGATTTTTACAGCTCTGAATCGGCTGAGCTGTAGTAAGGTGATTTTCTTCGAATCGAATTTTCTACGAAATGTATGGTATAGCAATTACAGGTCGCGTGACCTATCATTTGAGGTATCAAGAACCGCATTCTGAGCACAATTACAGATTTTGGATTTTTACAACTCTGAATCGGCTGAGCTATAGTAAGGTGATTTCTTCGAATTGATTTTTCTGTGAAATGTATGGAAATAATCAACCAATTTAAATGCGGTTTGGCTTAACAATTACAAGTCCCGAGACCTATCATTTGAGGTATCAAGAAACCCAATCGGAGCACAATTGCAGATTTTGGATTTTTACAGCTCTGAATCGGCTGAGCTATAGTAAGGTGATTTCTTCGAATCGATTTTTCTGTGAAATGTATGGAAATAATCAACCAATTTAAATGCGGTTTGGCTTAACAATTACAAGTCCCGAGACCTATCATTTGAGGTATCAAGAAACCCAATCGGAGCACAATTGCAGATTTTGGATTTTTACAGCTCTGAATCGGCTGAGCTGTAGTAAGGTGATTTTCTTCGAATCGAATTTTCTACGAAATGTATGGTATAGCAATTACAGGTCGCGTGACCTATCATTTGAGGTATCAAGAACCGCATTCTGAGCACAATTACAGATTTTGGATTTTTACAACTCTGAATCGGCTGAGCTATAGTAAGGTGATTTCTTCGAATCGATTTTTCATTGAAATGTATGGAAATAATCAACCAATTTAAATGCGGTTTGGCTTAACAATTACAAGTCCCGAGACCTATCATTTGAGGTATCAAGAAACCCAATCGGAGCACAATTGCAGATTTTGGATTTTTACAGCTCTGAATCGGCTGAGCTGTAGTAAGGTGATTTTCTTCGAATCGAATTTTCTACGAAATGTATGGTATAGCAATTACAGGTCCCGTGACCTATCATTTGAGGTATCAAGAACCGCATTCTGAGCACAATTACAGATTTTGGATTTTTACAACTCTGAATCGGCTGAGCTATAGTAAGGTGATTTCTTCGAATTGATTTTTCTGTGAAATGTATGGAAATAATCAACCAATTTAAATGCGGTTTGGCTTAACAATTACAAGTCCCGAGACCTATCATTTGAGGTATCAAGAAACCCAATCGGAGCACAATTGCAGATTTTGGATTTTTACAGCTCTGAATCGGCTGAGCTATAGTAAGGTGATTTCTTCGAATCGATTTTTCTGTGAAATGTATGGAAATAATCAACCAATTTAAATGCGGTTTGGCTTAACAATTACAAGTCCCGAGACCTATCATTTGAGGTATCAAGAAACCCAATCGGAGCACAATTGCAGATTTTGGATTTTTACAGCTCTGAATCGGCTGAGCTGTAGTAAGGTGATTTTCTTCGAATCGAATTTTCTACGAAATGTATGGTATAGCAATTACAGGTCGCGTGACCTATCATTTGAGGTATCAAGAACCGCATTCTGAGCACAATTACAGATTTTGGATTTTTACAACTCTGAATCGGCTGAGCTATAGTAAGGTGATTTCTTCGAATCGATTTTTCATTGAAATGTATGGAAATAATCAACCAATTTAAATGCGGTTTGGCTTAACAATTACAAGTCCCGAGACCTATCATTTGAGGTATCAAGAAACCCAATCGGAGCACAATTGCAGATTTTGGATTTTTACAGCTCTGAATCGGCTGAGCTGTAGTAAGGTGATTTTCTTCGAATCGAATTTTCTACGAAATGTATGGTATAGCAATTACAGGTCCCGTGACCTATCATTTGAGGTATCAAGAACCGCATTCTGAGCACAATTACAGATTTTGGATTTTTACAACTCTGAATCGGCTGAGCTATAGTAAGGTGATTTCTTCGAATTGATTTTTCTGTGAAATGTATGGAAATAACCAACCAATTTAAATGCGGTTTGGCTTAACAATTACAAGTCCCGAGACCTATCATTTGAGGTATCAAGAAACCCAATCGGAGCACAATTGCAGATTTTGGATTTTTACAGCTCTGAATCGGCTGAGCTGTAGTAAGGTGATTTTCTTCGAATCGAATTTTCTACGAAATGTATGGTATAGCAATTACAGGTCCCGTGACCTATCATTTGAGGTATCAAGAACCGCATTCTGAGCACAATTGCAGATTTTGGATTTTTACAACTCTGAATCGGCTGAGCTATAGTAAGGTGATTTCTTCGAATTGATTTTTCTGTGAAATGTATGGAAATAATCAACCAATTTAAATGCGGTTTGGCTTAACAATTACAAGTCCCGAGACCTATCATTTGAGGTATCAAGAAACCCAATCGGAGCACAATTGCAGATTTTGGATTTTTACAGCTCTGAATCGGCTGAGCTGTAGTAAGGTGATTTCTTCGAATCGATTTTTCTGTGAAATGTATGGAAATAATCAACCAATTTAAATGCGGTTTGGCTTAACAATTACAAGTCCCGAGACCTATCATTTGAGGTATCAAGAAACCCAATCGGAGCACAATTGCAGATTTTGGATTTTTACAGCTCTGAATCGGCTGAGCTGTAGTAAGGTGATTTTCTTCGAATCGAATTTTCTACGAAATGTATGGTATAGCAATTACAGGTCGCGTGACCTATCATTTGAGGTATCAAGAACCGCATTCTGAGCACAATTACAGATTTTGGATTTTTACAACTCTGAATCGGCTGAGCTATAGTAAGGTGATTTCTTCGAATCGATTTTTCATTGAAATGTATGGAAATAATCAACCAATTTAAATGCGGTTTGGCTTAACAATTACAAGTCCCGAGACCTATCATTTGAGGTATCAAGAAACCCAATCGGAGCACAATTGCAGATTTTGGATTTTTACAGCTCTGAATCGGCTGAGCTGTAGTAAGGTGATTTTCTTCGAATCGAATTTTCTACGAAATGTATGGTATAGCAATTACAGGTCGCGTGACCTATCATTTGAGGTATCAAGAACCGCATTCTGAGCACAATTGCAGATTTTGGATTTTTACAACTCTGAATCGGCTGAGCTATAGTAAGGTGATTTCTTCGAATTGATTTTTCTGTGAAATGTATGGAAATAATCAACCAATTTAAATGCGGTTTGGCTTAACAATTACAAGTCCCGAGACCTATCATTTGAGGTATCAAGAAACCCAATCGGAGCACAATTGCAGATTTTGGATTTTTACAGCTCTGAATCGGCTGAGCTGTAGTAAGGTGATTTTCTTCGAATCGAATTTTCTACGAAATGTATGGTATAGCAATTACAGGTCGCGTGACCTATCATTTGAGGTATCAAGAACCGCATTCTGAGCACAATTACAGATTTTGGATTTTTACAACTCTGAATCGGCTGAGCTATAGTAAGGTGATTTCTTCGAATCGATTTTTCATTGAAATGTATGGAAATAATCAACCAATTTAAATGCGGTTTGGCTTAACAATTACAAGTCCCGAGACCTATCATTTGAGGTATCAAGAAACCCAATCGGAGCACAATTGCAGATTTTGGATTTTTACAGCTCTGAATCGGCTGAGCTGTAGTAAGGTGATTTTCTTCGAATCGAATTTTCTACGAAATGTATGGTATAGCAATTACAGGTCCCGTGACCTATCATTTGAGGTATCAAGAACCGCATTCTGAGCACAATTACAGATTTTGGATTTTTACAACTCTGAATCGGCTGAGCTATAGTAAGGTGATTTCTTCGAATCGATTTTTCATTGAAATGTATGGAAATAATCAACCAATTTAAATGCGGTTTGGCTTAACAATTACAAGTCCCGAGACCTATCATTTGAGGTATCAAGAAACCCAATCGGAGCACAATTGCAGATTTTGGATTTTTACAGCTCTGAATCGGCTGAGCTGTAGTAAGGTGATTTTCTTCGAATCGAATTTTCTACGAAATGTATGGTATATCAATTACAGGTCGCGTGACCTATCATTTGAGGTATCAAGAACCGCATTCTGAGCACAATTGCAGATTTTGGATTTTTACAACTCTGAATCGGCTGAGCTATAGTAAGGTGATTTCTTCGAATTGATTTTTCTGTGAAATGTATGGAAATAATCAACCAATTTAAATGCGGTTTGGCTTAACAATTACAAGTCCCGAGACCTATCATTTGAGGTATCAAGAAACCCAATCGGAGCACAATTGCAGATTTTGGATTTTTACAGCTCTGAATCGGCTGAGCTGTAGTAAGGTGATTTTCTTCGAATCGAATTTTCTACGAAATGTATGGTATAGCAATTACAGGTCCCGTGACCTATCATTTGAGGTATCAAGAACCGCATTCTGAGCACAATTGCAGATTTTGGATTTTTACAACTCTGAATCGGCTGAGCTATAGTAAGGTGATTTCTTCGAATTGATTTTTCTGTGAAATGTATGGAAATAATCAACCAATTTAAATGCGGTTTGGCTTAACAATTACAAGTCCCGAGACCTATCATTTGAGGTATCAAGAAACCCAATCGGAGCACAATTGCAGATTTTGGATTTTTACAGCTCTGAATCGGCTGAGCTGTAGTAAGGTGATTTCTTCGAATCGATTTTTCTGTGAAATGTATGGAAATAATCAACCAATTTAAATGCGGTTTGGCTTAACAATTACAAGTCCCGAGACCTATCATTTGAGGTATCAAGAAACCCAATCGGAGCACAATTGCAGATTTTGGATTTTTACAGCTCTGAATCGGCTGAGCTGTAGTAAGGTGATTTTCTTCGAATCGAATTTTCTACGAAATGTATGGTATAGCAATTACAGGTCGCGTGACCTATCATTTGAGGTATCAAGAACCGCATTCTGAGCACAATTACAGATTTTGGATTTTTACAACTCTGAATCGGCTGAGCTATAGTAAGGTGATTTCTTCGAATCGATTTTTCATTGAAATGTATGGAAATAATCAACCAATTTAAATGCGGTTTGGCTTAACAATTACAAGTCCCGAGACCTATCATTTGAGGTATCAAGAAACCCAATCGGAGCACAATTGCAGATTTTGGATTTTTACAGCTCTGAATCGGCTGAGCTGTAGTAAGGTGATTTTCTTCGAATCGAATTTTCTACGAAATGTATGGTATAGCAATTACAGGTCGCGTGACCTATCATTTGAGGTATCAAGAACCGCATTCTGAGCACAATTGCAGATTTTGGATTTTTACAACTCTGAATCGGCTGAGCTATAGTAAGGTGATTTCTTCGAATTGATTTTTCTGTGAAATGTATGGAAATAATCAACCAATTTAAATGCGGTTTGGCTTAACAATTACAAGTCCCGAGACCTATCATTTGAGGTATCAAGAAACCCAATCGGAGCACAATTGCAGATTTTGGATTTTTACAGCTCTGAATCGGCTGAGCTGTAGTAAGGTGATTTTCTTCGAATCGAATTTTCTACGAAATGTATGGTATAGCAATTACAGGTCGCGTGACCTATCATTTGAGGTATCAAGAACCGCATTCTGAGCACAATTACAGATTTTGGATTTTTACAACTCTGAATCGGCTGAGCTATAGTAAGGTGATTTCTTCGAATCGATTTTTCATTGAAATGTATGGAAATAATCAACCAATTTAAATGCGGTTTGGCTTAACAATTACAAGTCCCGAGACCTATCATTTGAGGTATCAAGAAACCCAATCGGAGCACAATTGCAGATTTTGGATTTTTACAGCTCTGAATCGGCTGAGCTGTAGTAAGGTGATTTTCTTCGAATCGAATTTTCTACGAAATGTATGGTATAGCAATTACAGGTCCCGTGACCTATCATTTGAGGTATCAAGAACCGCATTCTGAGCACAATTACAGATTTTGGATTTTTACAACTCTGAATCGGCTGAGCTATAGTAAGGTGATTTCTTCGAATCGATTTTTCATTGAAATGTATGGAAATAATCAACCAATTTAAATGCGGTTTGGCTTAACAATTACAAGTCCCGAGACCTATCATTTGAGGTATCAAGAAACCCAATCGGAGCACAATTGCAGATTTTGGATTTTTACAGCTCTGAATCGGCTGAGCTGTAGTAAGGTGATTTTCTTCGAATCGAATTTTCTACGAAATGTATGGTATATCAATTACAGGTCGCGTGACCTATCATTTGAGGTATCAAGAACCGCATTCTGAGCACAATTGCAGATTTTGGATTTTTACAACTCTGAATCGGCTGAGCTATAGTAAGGTGATTTCTTCGAATTGATTTTTCTGTGAAATGTATGGAAATAATCAACCAATTTAAATGCGGTTTGGCTTAACAATTACAAGTCCCGAGACCTATCATTTGAGGTATCAAGAAACCCAATCGGAGCACAATTGCAGATTTTGGATTTTTACAGCTCTGAATCGGCTGAGCTATAGTAAGGTGATTTCTTCGAATCGATTTTTCTGTGAAATGTATGGAAATAATCAACCAATTTAAATGCGGTTTGGCTTAACAATTACAAGTCCCGAGACCTATCATTTGAGGTATCAAGAAACCCAATCGGAGCACAATTGCAGATTTTGGATTTTTACAGCTCTGAATCGGCTGAGCTGTAGTAAGGTGATTTTCTTCGAATCGAATTTTCTACGAAATGTATGGTATAGCAATTACAGGTCGCGTGACCTATCATTTGAGGTATCAAGAACCGCATTCTGAGCACAATTGCAGATTTTGGATTTTTACAACTCTGAATCGGCTGAGCTATAGTAAGGTGATTTCTTCGAATTGATTTTTCTGTGAAATGTATGGAAATAATCAACCAATTTAAATGCGGTTTGGCTTAACAATTACAAGTCCCGAGACCTATCATTTGAGGTATCAAGAAACCCAATCGGAGCACAATTGCAGATTTTGGATTTTTACAGCTCTGAATCGGCTGAGCTGTAGTACGGTGATTTTCTTCGAATCGAATTTTCTACGAAATGTATGGTATAGCAATTACAGGTCGCGTGACCTATCATTTGAGGTATCAAGAACCGCATTCTGAGCACAATTGCAGATTTTGGATTTTTACAACTCTGAATCGGCTGAGCTATAGTAAGGTGATTTCTTCGAATTGATTTTTCTGTGAAATGTATGGAAATAATCAACCAATTTAAATGCGGTTTGGCTTAACAATTACAAGTCCCGAGACCTATCATTTGAGGTATCAAGAAACCCAATCGGAGCACAATTGCAGATTTTGGATTTTTACAGCTCTGAATCGGCTGAGCTGTAGTAAGGTGATTTTCTTCGAATCGAATTTTCTACGAAATGTATGGTATAGCAATTACAGGTCCCGTGACCTATCATTTGAGGTATCAAGAACCGCATTCTGAGCACAATTACAGATTTTGGATTTTTACAACTCTGAATCGGCTGAGCTATAGTAAGGTGATTTCTTCGAATTGATTTTTCTGTGAAATGTATGGAAATAATCAACCAATTTAAATGCGGTTTGGCTTAACAATTACAAGTCCCGAGACCTATCATTTGAGGTATCAAGAAACCCAATCGGAGCACAATTGCAGATTTTGGATTTTTACAGCTCTGAATCGGCTGAGCTGTAGTACGGTGATTTTCTTCGAATCGAATTTTCTACGAAATGTATGGTATAGCAATTACAGGTCGCGTGACCTATCATTTGAGGTATCAAGAACCGCATTCTGAGCACAATTGCAGATTTTGGATTTTTACAACTCTGAATCGGCTGAGCTATAGTAAGGTGATTTCTTCGAATTGATTTTTCTGTGAAATGTATGGAAATAATCAACCAATTTAAATGCGGTTTGGCTTAACAATTACAAGTCCCGAGACCTATCATTTGAGGTATCAAGAAACCCAATCGGAGCACAATTGCAGATTTTGGATTTTTACAGCTCTGAATCGGCTGAGCTGTAGTAAGGTGATTTTCTTCGAATCGAATTTTCTACGAAATGTATGGTATAGCAATTACAGGTCGCGTGACCTATCATTTGAGGTATCAAGAACCGCATTCTGAGCACAATTACAGATTTTGGATTTTTACAACTCTGAATCGGCTGAGCTATAGTAAGGTGATTTCTTCGAATCGATTTTTCATTGAAATGTATGGAAATAATCAACCAATTTAAATGCGGTTTGGCTTAACAATTACAAGTCCCGAGACCTATCATTTGAGGTATCAAGAAACCCAATCGGAGCACAATTGCAGATTTTGGATTTTTACAGCTCTGAATCGGCTGAGCTGTAGTAAGGTGATTTTCTTCGAATCGAATTTTCTACGAAATGTATGGTATAGCAATTACAGGTCCCGTGACCTATCATTTGAGGTATCAAGAACCGCATTCTGAGCACAATTACAGATTTTGGATTTTTACAACTCTGAATCGGCTGAGCTATAGTAAGGTGATTTCTTCGAATTGATTTTTCTGTGAAATGTATGGAAATAACCAACCAATTTAAATGCGGTTTGGCTTAACAATTACAAGTCCCGAGACCTATCATTTGAGGTATCAAGAAACCCAATCGGAGCACAATTGCAGATTTTGGATTTTTACAGCTCTGAATCGGCTGAGCTGTAGTAAGGTGATTTTCTTCGAATCGAATTTTCTACGAAATGTATGGTATAGCAATTACAGGTCCCGTGACCTATCATTTGAGGTATCAAGAACCGCATTCTGAGCACAATTGCAGATTTTGGATTTTTACAACTCTGAATCGGCTGAGCTATAGTAAGGTGATTTCTTCGAATTGATTTTTCTGTGAAATGTATGGAAATAATCAACCAATTTAAATGCGGTTTGGCTTAACAATTACAAGTCCCGAGACCTATCATTTGAGGTATCAAGAAACCCAATCGGAGCACAATTGCAGATTTTGGATTTTTACAGCTCTGAATCGGCTGAGCTGTAGTAAGGTGATTTCTTCGAATCGATTTTTCTGTGAAATGTATGGAAATAATCAACCAATTTAAATGCGGTTTGGCTTAACAATTACAAGTCCCGAGACCTATCATTTGAGGTATCAAGAAACCCAATCGGAGCACAATTGCAGATTTTGGATTTTTACAGCTCTGAATCGGCTGAGCTGTAGTAAGGTGATTTTCTTCGAATCGAATTTTCTACGAAATGTATGGTATAGCAATTACAGGTCGCGTGACCTATCATTTGAGGTATCAAGAACCGCATTCTGAGCACAATTACAGATTTTGGATTTTTACAACTCTGAATCGGCTGAGCTATAGTAAGGTGATTTCTTCGAATCGATTTTTCATTGAAATGTATGGAAATAATCAACCAATTTAAATGCGGTTTGGCTTAACAATTACAAGTCCCGAGACCTATCATTTGAGGTATCAAGAAACCCAATCGGAGCACAATTGCAGATTTTGGATTTTTACAGCTCTGAATCGGCTGAGCTGTAGTAAGGTGATTTTCTTCGAATCGAATTTTCTACGAAATGTATGGTATAGCAATTACAGGTCGCGTGACCTATCATTTGAGGTATCAAGAACCGCATTCTGAGCACAATTGCAGATTTTGGATTTTTACAACTCTGAATCGGCTGAGCTATAGTAAGGTGATTTCTTCGAATCGATTTTTCATTGAAATGTATGGAAATAATCAACCAATTTAAATGCGGTTTGGCTTAACAATTACAAGTCCCGAGACCTATCATTTGAGGTATCAAGAAACCCAATCGGAGCACAATTGCAGATTTTGGATTTTTACAGCTCTGAATCGGCTGAGCTGTAGTAAGGTGATTTTCTTCGAATCGAATTTTCTACGAAATGTATGGTATAGCAATTACAGGTCGCGTGACCTATCATTTGAGGTATCAAGAACCGCATTCTGAGCACAATTACAGATTTTGGATTTTTACAACTCTGAATCGGCTGAGCTATAGTAAGGTGATTTCTTCGAATCGATTTTTCATTGAAATGTATGGAAATAATCAACCAATTTAAATGCGGTTTGGCTTAACAATTACAAGTCCCGAGACCTATCATTTGAGGTATCAAGAAACCCAATCGGAGCACAATTGCAGATTTTGGATTTTTACAGCTCTGAATCGGCTGAGCTGTAGTAAGGTGATTTTCTTCGAATCGAATTTTCTACGAAATGTATGGTATAGCAATTACAGGTCGCGTGACCTATCATTTGAGGTATCAAGAACCGCATTCTGAGCACAATTGCAGATTTTGGATTTTTACAACTCTGAATCGGCTGAGCTATAGTAAGGTGATTTCTTCGAATTGATTTTTCTGTGAAATGTATGGAAATAATCAACCAATTTAAATGCGGTTTGGCTTAACAATTACAAGTCCCGAGACCTATCATTTGAGGTATCAAGAAACCCAATCGGAGCACAATTGCAGATTTTGGATTTTTACAGCTCTGAATCGGCTGAGCTGTAGTAAGGTGATTTTCTTCGAATCGAATTTTCTACGAAATGTATGGTATAGCAATTACAGGTCGCGTGACCTATCATTTGAGGTATCAAGAACCGCATTCTGAGCACAATTACAGATTTTGGATTTTTACAACTCTGAATCGGCTGAGCTATAGTAAGGTGATTTCTTCGAATCGATTTTTCATTGAAATGTATGGAAATAATCAACCAATTTAAATGCGGTTTGGCTTAACAATTACAAGTCCCGAGACCTATCATTTGAGGTATCAAGAAACCCAATCGGAGCACAATTGCAGATTTTGGATTTTTACAGCTCTGAATCGGCTGAGCTGTAGTAAGGTGATTTTCTTCGAATCGAATTTTCTACGAAATGTATGGTATAGCAATTACAGGTCCCGTGACCTATCATTTGAGGTATCAAGAACCGCATTCTGAGCACAATTACAGATTTTGGATTTTTACAACTCTGAATCGGCTGAGCTATAGTAAGGTGATTTCTTCGAATCGATTTTTCATTGAAATGTATGGAAATAATCAACCAATTTAAATGCGGTTTGGCTTAACAATTACAAGTCCCGAGACCTATCATTTGAGGTATCAAGAAACCCAATCGGAGCACAATTGCAGATTTTGGATTTTTACAGCTCTGAATCGGCTGAGCTGTAGTAAGGTGATTTTCTTCGAATCGAATTTTCTACGAAATGTATGGTATATCAATTACAGGTCGCGTGACCTATCATTTGAGGTATCAAGAACCGCATTCTGAGCACAATTGCAGATTTTGGATTTTTACAACTCTGAATCGGCTGAGCTATAGTAAGGTGATTTCTTCGAATTGATTTTTCTGTGAAATGTATGGAAATAATCAACCAATTTAAATGCGGTTTGGCTTAACAATTACAAGTCCCGAGACCTATCATTTGAGGTATCAAGAAACCCAATCGGAGCACAATTGCAGATTTTGGATTTTTACAGCTCTGAATCGGCTGAGCTATAGTAAGGTGATTTCTTCGAATCGATTTTTCTGTGAAATGTATGGAAATAATCAACCAATTTAAATGCGGTTTGGCTTAACAATTACAAGTCCCGAGACCTATCATTTGAGGTATCAAGAAACCCAATCGGAGCACAATTGCAGATTTTGGATTTTTACAGCTCTGAATCGGCTGAGCTGTAGTAAGGTGATTTTCTTCGAATCGAATTTTCTACGAAATGTATGGTATAGCAATTACAGGTCGCGTGACCTATCATTTGAGGTATCAAGAACCGCATTCTGAGCACAATTGCAGATTTTGGATTTTTACAACTCTGAATCGGCTGAGCTATAGTAAGGTGATTTCTTCGAATTGATTTTTCTGTGAAATGTATGGAAATAATCAACCAATTTAAATGCGGTTTGGCTTAACAATTACAAGTCCCGAGACCTATCATTTGAGGTATCAAGAAACCCAATCGGAGCACAATTGCAGATTTTGGATTTTTACAGCTCTGAATCGGCTGAGCTGTAGTACGGTGATTTTCTTCGAATCGAATTTTCTACGAAATGTATGGTATAGCAATTACAGGTCGCGTGACCTATCATTTGAGGTATCAAGAACCGCATTCTGAGCACAATTGCAGATTTTGGATTTTTACAACTCTGAATCGGCTGAGCTATAGTAAGGTGATTTCTTCGAATTGATTTTTCTGTGAAATGTATGGAAATAATCAACCAATTTAAATGCGGTTTGGCTTAACAATTACAAGTCCCGAGACCTATCATTTGAGGTATCAAGAAACCCAATCGGAGCACAATTGCAGATTTTGGATTTTTACAGCTCTGAATCGGCTGAGCTGTAGTAAGGTGATTTTCTTCGAATCGAATTTTCTACGAAATGTATGGTATAGCAATTACAGGTCCCGTGACCTATCATTTGAGGTATCAAGAACCGCATTCTGAGCACAATTACAGATTTTGGATTTTTACAACTCTGAATCGGCTGAGCTATAGTAAGGTGATTTCTTCGAATTGATTTTTCTGTGAAATGTATGGAAATAATCAACCAATTTAAATGCGGTTTGGCTTAACAATTACAAGTCCCGAGACCTATCATTTGAGGTATCAAGAAACCCAATCGGAGCACAATTGCAGATTTTGGATTTTTACAGCTCTGAATCGGCTGAGCTGTAGTACGGTGATTTTCTTCGAATCGAATTTTCTACGAAATGTATGGTATAGCAATTACAGGTCGCGTGACCTATCATTTGAGGTATCAAGAACCGCATTCTGAGCACAATTGCAGATTTTGGATTTTTACAACTCTGAATCGGCTGAGCTATAGTAAGGTGATTTCTTCGAATTGATTTTTCTGTGAAATGTATGGAAATAATCAACCAATTTAAATGCGGTTTGGCTTAACAATTACAAGTCCCGAGACCTATCATTTGAGGTATCAAGAAACCCAATCGGAGCACAATTGCAGATTTTGGATTTTTACAGCTCTGAATCGGCTGAGCTGTAGTAAGGTGATTTTCTTCGAATCGAATTTTCTACGAAATGTATGGTATAGCAATTACAGGTCGCGTGACCTATCATTTGAGGTATCAAGAACCGCATTCTGAGCACAATTACAGATTTTGGATTTTTACAACTCTGAATCGGCTGAGCTATAGTAAGGTGATTTCTTCGAATCGATTTTTCATTGAAATGTATGGAAATAATCAACCAATTTAAATGCGGTTTGGCTTAACAATTACAAGTCCCGAGACCTATCATTTGAGGTATCAAGAAACCCAATCGGAGCACAATTGCAGATTTTGGATTTTTACAGCTCTGAATCGGCTGAGCTGTAGTAAGGTGATTTTCTTCGAATCGAATTTTCTACGAAATGTATGGTATAGCAATTACAGGTCCCGTGACCTATCATTTGAGGTATCAAGAACCGCATTCTGAGCACAATTACAGATTTTGGATTTTTACAACTCTGAATCGGCTGAGCTATAGTAAGGTGATTTCTTCGAATTGATTTTTCTGTGAAATGTATGGAAATAACCAACCAATTTAAATGCGGTTTGGCTTAACAATTACAAGTCCCGAGACCTATCATTTGAGGTATCAAGAAACCCAATCGGAGCACAATTGCAGATTTTGGATTTTTACAGCTCTGAATCGGCTGAGCTGTAGTAAGGTGATTTTCTTCGAATCGAATTTTCTACGAAATGTATGGTATAGCAATTACAGGTCCCGTGACCTATCATTTGAGGTATCAAGAACCGCATTCTGAGCACAATTGCAGATTTTGGATTTTTACAACTCTGAATCGGCTGAGCTATAGTAAGGTGATTTCTTCGAATTGATTTTTCTGTGAAATGTATGGAAATAATCAACCAATTTAAATGCGGTTTGGCTTAACAATTACAAGTCCCGAGACCTATCATTTGAGGTATCAAGAAACCCAATCGGAGCACAATTGCAGATTTTGGATTTTTACAGCTCTGAATCGGCTGAGCTGTAGTAAGGTGATTTCTTCGAATCGATTTTTCTGTGAAATGTATGGAAATAATCAACCAATTTAAATGCGGTTTGGCTTAACAATTACAAGTCCCGAGACCTATCATTTGAGGTATCAAGAAACCCAATCGGAGCACAATTGCAGATTTTGGATTTTTACAGCTCTGAATCGGCTGAGCTGTAGTAAGGTGATTTTCTTCGAATCGAATTTTCTACGAAATGTATGGTATAGCAATTACAGGTCGCGTGACCTATCATTTGAGGTATCAAGAACCGCATTCTGAGCACAATTACAGATTTTGGATTTTTACAACTCTGAATCGGCTGAGCTATAGTAAGGTGATTTCTTCGAATCGATTTTTCATTGAAATGTATGGAAATAATCAACCAATTTAAATGCGGTTTGGCTTAACAATTACAAGTCCCGAGACCTATCATTTGAGGTATCAAGAAACCCAATCGGAGCACAATTGCAGATTTTGGATTTTTACAGCTCTGAATCGGCTGAGCTGTAGTAAGGTGATTTTCTTCGAATCGAATTTTCTACGAAATGTATGGTATAGCAATTACAGGTCCCGTGACCTATCATTTGAGGTATCAAGAACCGCATTCTGAGCACAATTGCAGATTTTGGATTTTTACAACTCTGAATCGGCTGAGCTATAGTAAGGTGATTTCTTCGAATTGATTTTTCTGTGAAATGTATGGAAATAATCAACCAATTTAAATGCGGTTTGGCTTAACAATTACAAGTCCCGAGACCTATCATTTGAGGTATCAAGAAACCCAATCGGAGCACAATTGCAGATTTTGGATTTTTACAGCTCTGAATCGGCTGAGCTGTAGTAAGGTGATTTTCTTCGAATCGAATTTTCTACGAAATGTATGGTATAGCAATTACAGGTCGCGTGACCTATCATTTGAGGTATCAAGAACCGCATTCTGAGCACAATTACAGATTTTGGATTTTTACAACTCTGAATCGGCTGAGCTATAGTAAGGTGATTTCTTCGAATCGATTTTTCATTGAAATGTATGGAAATAATCAACCAATTTAAATGCGGTTTGGCTTAACAATTACAAGTCCCGAGACCTATCATTTGAGGTATCAAGAAACCCAATCGGAGCACAATTGCAGATTTTGGATTTTTACAGCTCTGAATCGGCTGAGCTGTAGTAAGGTGATTTTCTTCGAATCGAATTTTCTACGAAATGTATGGTATAGCAATTACAGGTCCCGTGACCTATCATTTGAGGTATCAAGAACCGCATTCTGAGCACAATTACAGATTTTGGATTTTTACAACTCTGAATCGGCTGAGCTATAGTAAGGTGATTTCTTCGAATCGATTTTTCATTGAAATGTATGGAAATAATCAACCAATTTAAATGCGGTTTGGCTTAACAATTACAAGTCCCGAGACCTATCATTTGAGGTATCAAGAAACCCAATCGGAGCACAATTGCAGATTTTGGATTTTTACAGCTCTGAATCGGCTGAGCTGTAGTAAGGTGATTTTCTTCGAATCGAATTTTCTACGAAATGTATGGTATATCAATTACAGGTCGCGTGACCTATCATTTGAGGTATCAAGAACCGCATTCTGAGCACAATTGCAGATTTTGGATTTTTACAACTCTGAATCGGCTGAGCTATAGTAAGGTGATTTCTTCGAATTGATTTTTCTGTGAAATGTATGGAAATAATCAACCAATTTAAATGCGGTTTGGCTTAACAATTACAAGTCCCGAGACCTATCATTTGAGGTATCAAGAAACCCAATCGGAGCACAATTGCAGATTTTGGATTTTTACAGCTCTGAATCGGCTGAGCTATAGTAAGGTGATTTCTTCGAATCGATTTTTCTGTGAAATGTATGGAAATAATCAACCAATTTAAATGCGGTTTGGCTTAACAATTACAAGTCCCGAGACCTATCATTTGAGGTATCAAGAAACCCAATCGGAGCACAATTGCAGATTTTGGATTTTTACAGCTCTGAATCGGCTGAGCTGTAGTAAGGTGATTTTCTTCGAATCGAATTTTCTACGAAATGTATGGTATAGCAATTACAGGTCGCGTGACCTATCATTTGAGGTATCAAGAACCGCATTCTGAGCACAATTGCAGATTTTGGATTTTTACAACTCTGAATCGGCTGAGCTATAGTAAGGTGATTTCTTCGAATTGATTTTTCTGTGAAATGTATGGAAATAATCAACCAATTTAAATGCGGTTTGGCTTAACAATTACAAGTCCCGAGACCTATCATTTGAGGTATCAAGAAACCCAATCGGAGCACAATTGCAGATTTTGGATTTTTACAGCTCTGAATCGGCTGAGCTGTAGTACGGTGATTTTCTTCGAATCGAATTTTCTACGAAATGTATGGTATAGCAATTACAGGTCGCGTGACCTATCATTTGAGGTATCAAGAACCGCATTCTGAGCACAATTGCAGATTTTGGATTTTTACAACTCTGAATCGGCTGAGCTATAGTAAGGTGATTTCTTCGAATTGATTTTTCTGTGAAATGTATGGAAATAATCAACCAATTTAAATGCGGTTTGGCTTAACAATTACAAGTCCCGAGACCTATCATTTGAGGTATCAAGAAACCCAATCGGAGCACAATTGCAGATTTTGGATTTTTACAGCTCTGAATCGGCTGAGCTGTAGTAAGGTGATTTTCTTCGAATCGAATTTTCTACGAAATGTATGGTATAGCAATTACAGGTCCCGTGACCTATCATTTGAGGTATCAAGAACCGCATTCTGAGCACAATTACAGATTTTGGATTTTTACAACTCTGAATCGGCTGAGCTATAGTAAGGTGATTTCTTCGAATTGATTTTTCTGTGAAATGTATGGAAATAATCAACCAATTTAAATGCGGTTTGGCTTAACAATTACAAGTCCCGAGACCTATCATTTGAGGTATCAAGAAACCCAATCGGAGCACAATTGCAGATTTTGGATTTTTACAGCTCTGAATCGGCTGAGCTGTAGTACGGTGATTTTCTTCGAATCGAATTTTCTACGAAATGTATGGTATAGCAATTACAGGTCGCGTGACCTATCATTTGAGGTATCAAGAACCGCATTCTGAGCACAATTGCAGATTTTGGATTTTTACAACTCTGAATCGGCTGAGCTATAGTAAGGTGATTTCTTCGAATTGATTTTTCTGTGAAATGTATGGAAATAATCAACCAATTTAAATGCGGTTTGGCTTAACAATTACAAGTCCCGAGACCTATCATTTGAGGTATCAAGAAACCCAATCGGAGCACAATTGCAGATTTTGGATTTTTACAGCTCTGAATCGGCTGAGCTGTAGTAAGGTGATTTTCTTCGAATCGAATTTTCTACGAAATGTATGGTATAGCAATTACAGGTCGCGTGACCTATCATTTGAGGTATCAAGAACCGCATTCTGAGCACAATTACAGATTTTGGATTTTTACAACTCTGAATCGGCTGAGCTATAGTAAGGTGATTTCTTCGAATCGATTTTTCATTGAAATGTATGGAAATAATCAACCAATTTAAATGCGGTTTGGCTTAACAATTACAAGTCCCGAGACCTATCATTTGAGGTATCAAGAAACCCAATCGGAGCACAATTGCAGATTTTGGATTTTTACAGCTCTGAATCGGCTGAGCTGTAGTAAGGTGATTTTCTTCGAATCGAATTTTCTACGAAATGTATGGTATAGCAATTACAGGTCCCGTGACCTATCATTTGAGGTATCAAGAACCGCATTCTGAGCACAATTACAGATTTTGGATTTTTACAACTCTGAATCGGCTGAGCTATAGTAAGGTGATTTCTTCGAATTGATTTTTCTGTGAAATGTATGGAAATAACCAACCAATTTAAATGCGGTTTGGCTTAACAATTACAAGTCCCGAGACCTATCATTTGAGGTATCAAGAAACCCAATCGGAGCACAATTGCAGATTTTGGATTTTTACAGCTCTGAATCGGCTGAGCTGTAGTAAGGTGATTTTCTTCGAATCGAATTTTCTACGAAATGTATGGTATAGCAATTACAGGTCCCGTGACCTATCATTTGAGGTATCAAGAACCGCATTCTGAGCACAATTGCAGATTTTGGATTTTTACAACTCTGAATCGGCTGAGCTATAGTAAGGTGATTTCTTCGAATTGATTTTTCTGTGAAATGTATGGAAATAATCAACCAATTTAAATGCGGTTTGGCTTAACAATTACAAGTCCCGAGACCTATCATTTGAGGTATCAAGAAACCCAATCGGAGCACAATTGCAGATTTTGGATTTTTACAGCTCTGAATCGGCTGAGCTGTAGTAAGGTGATTTCTTCGAATCGATTTTTCTGTGAAATGTATGGAAATAATCAACCAATTTAAATGCGGTTTGGCTTAACAATTACAAGTCCCGAGACCTATCATTTGAGGTATCAAGAAACCCAATCGGAGCACAATTGCAGATTTTGGATTTTTACAGCTCTGAATCGGCTGAGCTGTAGTAAGGTGATTTTCTTCGAATCGAATTTTCTACGAAATGTATGGTATAGCAATTACAGGTCGCGTGACCTATCATTTGAGGTATCAAGAACCGCATTCTGAGCACAATTACAGATTTTGGATTTTTACAACTCTGAATCGGCTGAGCTATAGTAAGGTGATTTCTTCGAATCGATTTTTCATTGAAATGTATGGAAATAATCAACCAATTTAAATGCGGTTTGGCTTAACAATTACAAGTCCCGAGACCTATCATTTGAGGTATCAAGAAACCCAATCGGAGCACAATTGCAGATTTTGGATTTTTACAGCTCTGAATCGGCTGAGCTGTAGTAAGGTGATTTTCTTCGAATCGAATTTTCTACGAAATGTATGGTATAGCAATTACAGGTCGCGTGACCTATCATTTGAGGTATCAAGAACCGCATTCTGAGCACAATTACAGATTTTGGATTTTTACAACTCTGAATCGGCTGAGCTATAGTAAGGTGATTTCTTCGAATCGATTTTTCATTGAAATGTATGGAAATAATCAACCAATTTAAATGCGGTTTGGCTTAACAATTACAAGTCCCGAGACCTATCATTTGAGGTATCAAGAAACCCAATCGGAGCACAATTGCAGATTTTGGATTTTTACAGCTCTGAATCGGCTGAGCTGTAGTAAGGTGATTTTCTTCGAATCGAATTTTCTACGAAATGTATGGTATAGCAATTACAGGTCGCGTGACCTATCATTTGAGGTATCAAGAACCGCATTCTGAGCACAATTGCAGATTTTGGATTTTTACAACTCTGAATCGGCTGAGCTATAGTAAGGTGATTTCTTCGAATTGATTTTTCTGTGAAATGTATGGAAATAATCAACCAATTTAAATGCGGTTTGGCTTAACAATTACAAGTCCCGAGACCTATCATTTGAGGTATCAAGAAACCCAATCGGAGCACAATTGCAGATTTTGGATTTTTACAGCTCTGAATCGGCTGAGCTGTAGTAAGGTGATTTTCTTCGAATCGAATTTTCTACGAAATGTATGGTATAGCAATTACAGGTCGCGTGACCTATCATTTGAGGTATCAAGAACCGCATTCTGAGCACAATTACAGATTTTGGATTTTTACAACTCTGAATCGGCTGAGCTATAGTAAGGTGATTTCTTCGAATCGATTTTTCATTGAAATGTATGGAAATAATCAACCAATTTAAATGCGGTTTGGCTTAACAATTACAAGTCCCGAGACCTATCATTTGAGGTATCAAGAAACCCAATCGGAGCACAATTGCAGATTTTGGATTTTTACAGCTCTGAATCGGCTGAGCTGTAGTAAGGTGATTTTCTTCGAATCGAATTTTCTACGAAATGTATGGTATAGCAATTACAGGTCCCGTGACCTATCATTTGAGGTATCAAGAACCGCATTCTGAGCACAATTACAGATTTTGGATTTTTACAACTCTGAATCGGCTGAGCTATAGTAAGGTGATTTCTTCGAATCGATTTTTCATTGAAATGTATGGAAATAATCAACCAATTTAAATGCGGTTTGGCTTAACAATTACAAGTCCCGAGACCTATCATTTGAGGTATCAAGAAACCCAATCGGAGCACAATTGCAGATTTTGGATTTTTACAGCTCTGAATCGGCTGAGCTGTAGTAAGGTGATTTTCTTCGAATCGAATTTTCTACGAAATGTATGGTATATCAATTACAGGTCGCGTGACCTATCATTTGAGGTATCAAGAACCGCATTCTGAGCACAATTGCAGATTTTGGATTTTTACAACTCTGAATCGGCTGAGCTATAGTAAGGTGATTTCTTCGAATTGATTTTTCTGTGAAATGTATGGAAATAATCAACCAATTTAAATGCGGTTTGGCTTAACAATTACAAGTCCCGAGACCTATCATTTGAGGTATCAAGAAACCCAATCGGAGCACAATTGCAGATTTTGGATTTTTACAGCTCTGAATCGGCTGAGCTGTAGTAAGGTGATTTTCTTCGAATCGAATTTTCTACGAAATGTATGGTATAGCAATTACAGGTCCCGTGACCTATCATTTGAGGTATCAAGAACCGCATTCTGAGCACAATTGCAGATTTTGGATTTTTACAACTCTGAATCGGCTGAGCTATAGTAAGGTGATTTCTTCGAATTGATTTTTCTGTGAAATGTATGGAAATAATCAACCAATTTAAATGCGGTTTGGCTTAACAATTACAAGTCCCGAGACCTATCATTTGAGGTATCAAGAAACCCAATCGGAGCACAATTGCAGATTTTGGATTTTTACAGCTCTGAATCGGCTGAGCTGTAGTAAGGTGATTTCTTCGAATCGATTTTTCTGTGAAATGTATGGAAATAATCAACCAATTTAAATGCGGTTTGGCTTAACAATTACAAGTCCCGAGACCTATCATTTGAGGTATCAAGAAACCCAATCGGAGCACAATTGCAGATTTTGGATTTTTACAGCTCTGAATCGGCTGAGCTGTAGTAAGGTGATTTTCTTCGAATCGAATTTTCTACGAAATGTATGGTATAGCAATTACAGGTCGCGTGACCTATCATTTGAGGTATCAAGAACCGCATTCTGAGCACAATTACAGATTTTGGATTTTTACAACTCTGAATCGGCTGAGCTATAGTAAGGTGATTTCTTCGAATCGATTTTTCATTGAAATGTATGGAAATAATCAACCAATTTAAATGCGGTTTGGCTTAACAATTACAAGTCCCGAGACCTATCATTTGAGGTATCAAGAAACCCAATCGGAGCACAATTGCAGATTTTGGATTTTTACAGCTCTGAATCGGCTGAGCTGTAGTAAGGTGATTTTCTTCGAATCGAATTTTCTACGAAATGTATGGTATAGCAATTACAGGTCGCGTGACCTATCATTTGAGGTATCAAGAACCGCATTCTGAGCACAATTGCAGATTTTGGATTTTTACAACTCTGAATCGGCTGAGCTATAGTAAGGTGATTTCTTCGAATTGATTTTTCTGTGAAATGTATGGAAATAATCAACCAATTTAAATGCGGTTTGGCTTAACAATTACAAGTCCCGAGACCTATCATTTGAGGTATCAAGAAACCCAATCGGAGCACAATTGCAGATTTTGGATTTTTACAGCTCTGAATCGGCTGAGCTGTAGTAAGGTGATTTTCTTCGAATCGAATTTTCTACGAAATGTATGGTATAGCAATTACAGGTCGCGTGACCTATCATTTGAGGTATCAAGAACCGCATTCTGAGCACAATTACAGATTTTGGATTTTTACAACTCTGAATCGGCTGAGCTATAGTAAGGTGATTTCTTCGAATCGATTTTTCATTGAAATGTATGGAAATAATCAACCAATTTAAATGCGGTTTGGCTTAACAATTACAAGTCCCGAGACCTATCATTTGAGGTATCAAGAAACCCAATCGGAGCACAATTGCAGATTTTGGATTTTTACAGCTCTGAATCGGCTGAGCTGTAGTAAGGTGATTTTCTTCGAATCGAATTTTCTACGAAATGTATGGTATAGCAATTACAGGTCCCGTGACCTATCATTTGAGGTATCAAGAACCGCATTCTGAGCACAATTACAGATTTTGGATTTTTACAACTCTGAATCGGCTGAGCTATAGTAAGGTGATTTCTTCGAATCGATTTTTCATTGAAATGTATGGAAATAATCAACCAATTTAAATGCGGTTTGGCTTAACAATTACAAGTCCCGAGACCTATCATTTGAGGTATCAAGAAACCCAATCGGAGCACAATTGCAGATTTTGGATTTTTACAGCTCTGAATCGGCTGAGCTGTAGTAAGGTGATTTTCTTCGAATCGAATTTTCTACGAAATGTATGGTATATCAATTACAGGTCGCGTGACCTATCATTTGAGGTATCAAGAACCGCATTCTGAGCACAATTGCAGATTTTGGATTTTTACAACTCTGAATCGGCTGAGCTATAGTAAGGTGATTTCTTCGAATTGATTTTTCTGTGAAATGTATGGAAATAATCAACCAATTTAAATGCGGTTTGGCTTAACAATTACAAGTCCCGAGACCTATCATTTGAGGTATCAAGAAACCCAATCGGAGCACAATTGCAGATTTTGGATTTTTACAGCTCTGAATCGGCTGAGCTATAGTAAGGTGATTTCTTCGAATCGATTTTTCTGTGAAATGTATGGAAATAATCAACCAATTTAAATGCGGTTTGGCTTAACAATTACAAGTCCCGAGACCTATCATTTGAGGTATCAAGAAACCCAATCGGAGCACAATTGCAGATTTTGGATTTTTACAGCTCTGAATCGGCTGAGCTGTAGTAAGGTGATTTTCTTCGAATCGAATTTTCTACGAAATGTATGGTATAGCAATTACAGGTCGCGTGACCTATCATTTGAGGTATCAAGAACCGCATTCTGAGCACAATTGCAGATTTTGGATTTTTACAACTCTGAATCGGCTGAGCTATAGTAAGGTGATTTCTTCGAATTGATTTTTCTGTGAAATGTATGGAAATAATCAACCAATTTAAATGCGGTTTGGCTTAACAATTACAAGTCCCGAGACCTATCATTTGAGGTATCAAGAAACCCAATCGGAGCACAATTGCAGATTTTGGATTTTTACAGCTCTGAATCGGCTGAGCTGTAGTACGGTGATTTTCTTCGAATCGAATTTTCTACGAAATGTATGGTATAGCAATTACAGGTCGCGTGACCTATCATTTGAGGTATCAAGAACCGCATTCTGAGCACAATTGCAGATTTTGGATTTTTACAACTCTGAATCGGCTGAGCTATAGTAAGGTGATTTCTTCGAATTGATTTTTCTGTGAAATGTATGGAAATAATCAACCAATTTAAATGCGGTTTGGCTTAACAATTACAAGTCCCGAGACCTATCATTTGAGGTATCAAGAAACCCAATCGGAGCACAATTGCAGATTTTGGATTTTTACAGCTCTGAATCGGCTGAGCTGTAGTAAGGTGCTTTTCTTCGAATCGAATTTTCTACGAAATGTATGGTATAGCAATTACAGGTCCCGTGACCTATCATTTGAGGTATCAAGAACCGCATTCTGAGCACAATTACAGATTTTGGATTTTTACAACTCTGAATCGGCTGAGCTATAGTAAGGTGATTTCTTCGAATTGATTTTTCTGTGAAATGTATGGAAATAATCAACCAATTTAAATGCGGTTTGGCTTAACAATTACAAGTCCCGAGACCTATCATTTGAGGTATCAAGAAACCCAATCGGAGCACAATTGCAGATTTTGGATTTTTACAGCTCTGAATCGGCTGAGCTGTAGTACGGTGATTTTCTTCGAATCGAATTTTCTACGAAATGTATGGTATAGCAATTACAGGTCGCGTGACCTATCATTTGAGGTATCAAGAACCGCATTCTGAGCACAATTGCAGATTTTGGATTTTTACAACTCTGAATCGGCTGAGCTATAGTAAGGTGATTTCTTCGAATTGATTTTTCTGTGAAATGTATGGAAATAATCAACCAATTTAAATGCGGTTTGGCTTAACAATTACAAGTCCCGAGACCTATCATTTGAGGTATCAAGAAACCCAATCGGAGCACAATTGCAGATTTTGGATTTTTACAGCTCTGAATCGGCTGAGCTGTAGTAAGGTGATTTTCTTCGAATCGAATTTTCTACGAAATGTATGGTATAGCAATTACAGGTCGCGTGACCTATCATTTGAGGTATCAAGAACCGCATTCTGAGCACAATTACAGATTTTGGATTTTTACAACTCTGAATCGGCTGAGCTATAGTAAGGTGATTTCTTCGAATCGATTTTTCATTGAAATGTATGGAAATAATCAACCAATTTAAATGCGGTTTGGCTTAACAATTACAAGTCCCGAGACCTATCATTTGAGGTATCAAGAAACCCAATCGGAGCACAATTGCAGATTTTGGATTTTTACAGCTCTGAATCGGCTGAGCTGTAGTAAGGTGATTTTCTTCGAATCGAATTTTCTACGAAATGTATGGTATAGCAATTACAGGTCCCGTGACCTATCATTTGAGGTATCAAGAACCGCATTCTGAGCACAATTACAGATTTTGGATTTTTACAACTCTGAATCGGCTGAGCTATAGTAAGGTGATTTCTTCGAATTGATTTTTCTGTGAAATGTATGGAAATAACCAACCAATTTAAATGCGGTTTGGCTTAACAATTACAAGTCCCGAGACCTATCATTTGAGGTATCAAGAAACCCAATCGGAGCACAATTGCAGATTTTGGATTTTTACAGCTCTGAATCGGCTGAGCTGTAGTAAGGTGATTTTCTTCGAATCGAATTTTCTACGAAATGTATGGTATAGCAATTACAGGTCCCGTGACCTATCATTTGAGGTATCAAGAACCGCATTCTGAGCACAATTGCAGATTTTGGATTTTTACAACTCTGAATCGGCTGAGCTATAGTAAGGTGATTTCTTCGAATTGATTTTTCTGTGAAATGTATGGAAATAATCAACCAATTTAAATGCGGTTTGGCTTAACAATTACAAGTCCCGAGACCTATCATTTGAGGTATCAAGAAACCCAATCGGAGCACAATTGCAGATTTTGGATTTTTACAGCTCTGAATCGGCTGAGCTGTAGTAAGGTGATTTCTTCGAATCGATTTTTCTGTGAAATGTATGGAAATAATCAACCAATTTAAATGCGGTTTGGCTTAACAATTACAAGTCCCGAGACCTATCATTTGAGGTATCAAGAAACCCAATCGGAGCACAATTGCAGATTTTGGATTTTTACAGCTCTGAATCGGCTGAGCTGTAGTAAGGTGATTTTCTTCGAATCGAATTTTCTACGAAATGTATGGTATAGCAATTACAGGTCGCGTGACCTATCATTTGAGGTATCAAGAACCGCATTCTGAGCACAATTGCAGATTTTGGATTTTTACAACTCTGAATCGGCTGAGCTATAGTAAGGTGATTTCTTCGAATTGATTTTTCTGTGAAATGTATGGAAATAATCAACCAATTTAAATGCGGTTTGGCTTAACAATTACAAGTCCCGAGACCTATCATTTGAGGTATCAAGAAACCCAATCGGAGCACAATTGCAGATTTTGGATTTTTACAGCTCTGAATCGGCTGAGCTGTAGTAAGGTGATTTTCTTCGAATCGAATTTTCTACGAAATGTATGGTATAGCAATTACAGGTCGCGTGACCTATCATTTGAGGTATCAAGAACCGCATTCTGAGCACAATTACAGATTTTGGATTTTTACAACTCTGAATCGGCTGAGCTATAGTAAGGTGATTTCTTCGAATCGATTTTTCATTGAAATGTATGGAAATAATCAACCAATTTAAATGCGGTTTGGCTTAACAATTACAAGTCCCGAGACCTATCATTTGAGGTATCAAGAAACCCAATCGGAGCACAATTGCAGATTTTGGATTTTTACAGCTCTGAATCGGCTGAGCTGTAGTAAGGTGATTTTCTTCGAATCGAATTTTCTACGAAATGTATGGTATAGCAATTACAGGTCCCGTGACCTATCATTTGAGGTATCAAGAACCGCATTCTGAGCACAATTACAGATTTTGGATTTTTACAACTCTGAATCGGCTGAGCTATAGTAAGGTGATTTCTTCGAATCGATTTTTCATTGAAATGTATGGAAATAATCAACCAATTTAAATGCGGTTTGGCTTAACAATTACAAGTCCCGAGACCTATCATTTGAGGTATCAAGAAACCCAATCGGAGCACAATTGCAGATTTTGGATTTTTACAGCTCTGAATCGGCTGAGCTGTAGTAAGGTGATTTTCTTCGAATCGAATTTTCTACGAAATGTATGGTATATCAATTACAGGTCGCGTGACCTATCATTTGAGGTATCAAGAACCGCATTCTGAGCACAATTGCAGATTTTGGATTTTTACAACTCTGAATCGGCTGAGCTATAGTAAGGTGATTTCTTCGAATTGATTTTTCTGTGAAATGTATGGAAATAATCAACCAATTTAAATGCGGTTTGGCTTAACAATTACAAGTCCCGAGACCTATCATTTGAGGTATCAAGAAACCCAATCGGAGCACAATTGCAGATTTTGGATTTTTACAGCTCTGAATCGGCTGAGCTGTAGTAAGGTGATTTTCTTCGAATCGAATTTTCTACGAAATGTATGGTATAGCAATTACAGGTCCCGTGACCTATCATTTGAGGTATCAAGAACCGCATTCTGAGCACAATTGCAGATTTTGGATTTTTACAACTCTGAATCGGCTGAGCTATAGTAAGGTGATTTCTTCGAATTGATTTTTCTGTGAAATGTATGGAAATAATCAACCAATTTAAATGCGGTTTGGCTTAACAATTACAAGTCCCGAGACCTATCATTTGAGGTATCAAGAAACCCAATCGGAGCACAATTGCAGATTTTGGATTTTTACAGCTCTGAATCGGCTGAGCTGTAGTAAGGTGATTTCTTCGAATCGATTTTTCTGTGAAATGTATGGAAATAATCAACCAATTTAAATGCGGTTTGGCTTAACAATTACAAGTCCCGAGACCTATCATTTGAGGTATCAAGAAACCCAATCGGAGCACAATTGCAGATTTTGGATTTTTACAGCTCTGAATCGGCTGAGCTGTAGTAAGGTGATTTTCTTCGAATCGAATTTTCTACGAAATGTATGGTATAGCAATTACAGGTCGCGTGACCTATCATTTGAGGTATCAAGAACCGCATTCTGAGCACAATTGCAGATTTTGGATTTTTACAACTCTGAATCGGCTGAGCTATAGTAAGGTGATTTCTTCGAATTGATTTTTCTGTGAAATGTATGGAAATAATCAACCAATTTAAATGCGGTTTGGCTTAACAATTACAAGTCCCGAGACCTATCATTTGAGGTATCAAGAAACCCAATCGGAGCACAATTGCAGATTTTGGATTTTTACAGCTCTGAATCGGCTGAGCTGTAGTAAGGTGATTTTCTTCGAATCGAATTTTCTACGAAATGTATGGTATAGCAATTACAGGTCGCGTGACCTATCATTTGAGGTATCAAGAACCGCATTCTGAGCACAATTACAGATTTTGGATTTTTACAACTCTGAATCGGCTGAGCTATAGTAAGGTGATTTCTTCGAATCGATTTTTCATTGAAATGTATGGAAATAATCAACCAATTTAAATGCGGTTTGGCTTAACAATTACAAGTCCCGAGACCTATCATTTGAGGTATCAAGAAACCCAATCGGAGCACAATTGCAGATTTTGGATTTTTACAGCTCTGAATCGGCTGAGCTGTAGTAAGGTGATTTTCTTCGAATCGAATTTTCTACGAAATGTATGGTATAGCAATTACAGGTCGCGTGACCTATCATTTGAGGTATCAAGAACCGCATTCTGAGCACAATTGCAGATTTTGGATTTTTACAACTCTGAATCGGCTGAGCTATAGTAAGGTGATTTCTTCGAATTGATTTTTCTGTGAAATGTATGGAAATAATCAACCAATTTAAATGCGGTTTGGCTTAACAATTACAAGTCCCGAGACCTATCATTTGAGGTATCAAGAAACCCAATCGGAGCACAATTGCAGATTTTGGATTTTTACAGCTCTGAATCGGCTGAGCTGTAGTAAGGTGATTTTCTTCGAATCGAATTTTCTACGAAATGTATGGTATAGCAATTACAGGTCGCGTGACCTATCATTTGAGGTATCAAGAACCGCATTCTGAGCACAATTACAGATTTTGGATTTTTACAACTCTGAATCGGCTGAGCTATAGTAAGGTGATTTCTTCGAATCGATTTTTCATTGAAATGTATGGAAATAATCAACCAATTTAAATGCGGTTTGGCTTAACAATTACAAGTCCCGAGACCTATCATTTGAGGTATCAAGAAACCCAATCGGAGCACAATTGCAGATTTTGGATTTTTACAGCTCTGAATCGGCTGAGCTGTAGTAAGGTGATTTTCTTCGAATCGAATTTTCTACGAAATGTATGGTATAGCAATTACAGGTCCCGTGACCTATCATTTGAGGTATCAAGAACCGCATTCTGAGCACAATTACAGATTTTGGATTTTTACAACTCTGAATCGGCTGAGCTATAGTAAGGTGATTTCTTCGAATCGATTTTTCATTGAAATGTATGGAAATAATCAACCAATTTAAATGCGGTTTGGCTTAACAATTACAAGTCCCGAGACCTATCATTTGAGGTATCAAGAAACCCAATCGGAGCACAATTGCAGATTTTGGATTTTTACAGCTCTGAATCGGCTGAGCTGTAGTAAGGTGATTTTCTTCGAATCGAATTTTCTACGAAATGTATGGTATATCAATTACAGGTCGCGTGACCTATCATTTGAGGTATCAAGAACCGCATTCTGAGCACAATTGCAGATTTTGGATTTTTACAACTCTGAATCGGCTGAGCTATAGTAAGGTGATTTCTTCGAATTGATTTTTCTGTGAAATGTATGGAAATAATCAACCAATTTAAATGCGGTTTGGCTTAACAATTACAAGTCCCGAGACCTATCATTTGAGGTATCAAGAAACCCAATCGGAGCACAATTGCAGATTTTGGATTTTTACAGCTCTGAATCGGCTGAGCTATAGTAAGGTGATTTCTTCGAATCGATTTTTCTGTGAAATGTATGGAAATAATCAACCAATTTAAATGCGGTTTGGCTTAACAATTACAAGTCCCGAGACCTATCATTTGAGGTATCAAGAAACCCAATCGGAGCACAATTGCAGATTTTGGATTTTTACAGCTCTGAATCGGCTGAGCTGTAGTAAGGTGATTTTCTTCGAATCGAATTTTCTACGAAATGTATGGTATAGCAATTACAGGTCGCGTGACCTATCATTTGAGGTATCAAGAACCGCATTCTGAGCACAATTGCAGATTTTGGATTTTTACAACTCTGAATCGGCTGAGCTATAGTAAGGTGATTTCTTCGAATTGATTTTTCTGTGAAATGTATGGAAATAATCAACCAATTTAAATGCGGTTTGGCTTAACAATTACAAGTCCCGAGACCTATCATTTGAGGTATCAAGAAACCCAATCGGAGCACAATTGCAGATTTTGGATTTTTACAGCTCTGAATCGGCTGAGCTGTAGTACGGTGATTTTCTTCGAATCGAATTTTCTACGAAATGTATGGTATAGCAATTACAGGTCGCGTGACCTATCATTTGAGGTATCAAGAACCGCATTCTGAGCACAATTGCAGATTTTGGATTTTTACAACTCTGAATCGGCTGAGCTATAGTAAGGTGATTTCTTCGAATTGATTTTTCTGTGAAATGTATGGAAATAATCAACCAATTTAAATGCGGTTTGGCTTAACAATTACAAGTCCCGAGACCTATCATTTGAGGTATCAAGAAACCCAATCGGAGCACAATTGCAGATTTTGGATTTTTACAGCTCTGAATCGGCTGAGCTGTAGTAAGGTGATTTTCTTCGAATCGAATTTTCTACGAAATGTATGGTATAGCAATTACAGGTCGCGTGACCTATCATTTGAGGTATCAAGAACCGCATTCTGAGCACAATTGCAGATTTTGGATTTTTACAACTCTGAATCGGCTGAGCTATAGTAAGGTGATTTCTTCGAATTGATTTTTCTGTGAAATGTATGGAAATAATCAACCAATTTAAATGCGGTTTGGCTTAACAATTACAAGTCCCGAGACCTATCATTTGAGGTATCAAGAAACCCAA
The DNA here is from genome assembly GCA_958295665.1 of Tipula vernalis. Taxonomy (NCBI): domain Eukaryota; kingdom Metazoa; phylum Arthropoda; class Insecta; order Diptera; family Tipulidae; genus Tipula; species Tipula vernalis. The sequence goes on from OY282560.1 coordinate 14,311,037, forward strand.
TCGGAGCACAATTGCAGATTTTGGATTTTTACAGCTCTGAATCGGCTGAGCTATAGTAAGGTAGTTTTCTTCGAATCGAATTTTCTACGAAATGTATGGTATAGCAATTACAGGTCCCGTGACCTATCATTTGAGGTATGAAGAACCACATTCTGAGCACAATTGTAGATTTTGGATTTTTACAACTCTGAATCGGCTGAGCTATAGTAAGGTGATTTCTTCGAATCGATTTTTCTGTGAAATGTATGGAAATAATCAACCAATTTAAATGCGGTTTGGCTTAACAATTAAAAGTCCCGAGACCTATCATTTGAGGTATCAAGAAACCCAATCGGAGCACAATTGCAGATTTTGGATTTTTACAGCTCTGAATCGGCTGAGCTGTAGTAAGGTGATTTTCTTCGAATCGAATTTTCTACGAAATGTATGGTATAGCAATTACAGGTCCCGTGACCTATCATTTGAGGTATCAAGAACCGCATTCTGAGCACAATTGCAGATTTTGGATTTTTACAACTCTGAATCGGCTGAGCTATAGTAAGGTGATTTCTTCGAATTGATTTTTCTGTGAAATGTATGGAAATAATCAACCAATTTAAATGTGGTTTGGCTTAACAATTACAAGTCCCGAGACCTATCATTTGAGGTATCAAGAAACCCAATCGGAGCACAATTGCAGATTTTGGATTTTTACAGCTCTGAATCGGCTGAGCTGTAGTAAGGTGATTTTCTTCGAATCGAATTTTCTACGAAATGTATGGTATAGCAATTACAGGTCGCGTGACCTATCATTTGAGGTATGAAGAACCGCATTCTGAGCACAATTGCAGATTTTGGATTTTTACAACTCTGAATCGGCTGAGCTATAGTAAGGTGATTTCTTCGAATTGATTTTTCTGTGAAATGTATGGAAATAATCAACCAATTTAAATGCGGTTTGGCTTAACAATTACAAGTCCCGAGACCTATCATTTGAGGTATCAAGAAACCCAATCGGAGCACAATTGCAGATTTTGGATTTTTACAGCTCTGAATCGGCTGAGCTATAGTAAGGTGATTTTCTTCGAATCGAATTTTCTACGAAATGTATGGTATAGCAATTACAGGTCCCGTGACCTATCATTTGAGGTATGAAGAACCACATTCTGAGCACAATTGTAGATTTTGGATTTTTACAACTCTGAATCGGCTGAGCTATAGTAAGGTGATTTCTTCGAATCGATTTTTCTGTGAAATGTATGGAAATAATCAACCAATTTAAATGCGGTTTGGCTTAACAATTACAAGTCCCGAGACCTATCATTTGAGGTATCAAGAAACCCAATCGGAGCACAATTGCAGATTTTGGATTTTTACAGCTCTGAATCGGCTGAGCTATAGTAAGGTGATTTCTTCGAATCGAATTTTCTACGAAATGTATGGTATAGCAATTACAGGTCCCGTGACCTATCATTTGAGGTATCAAGAACCGCATTCTGAGCACAATTGCAGATTTTGGATTTTTACAACTCTGAATCGGCTGAGCTATAGTAAGGTGATTTTCTTCGAATCGAATTTTCTACGAAATGTATGGTATAGCAATTACAGGTCCCGTGACCTATCATTTGAGGTATGAAGAACCGCATTCTGAGCACAATTGCAGATTTTGGATTTTTACAACTCTGAATCGGCTGAGCTATAGTAAGGTGATTTCTTCGAATTGATTTTTCTGTGAAATGTATGGAAATAATCAACCAATTTAAATGCGGTTTGGCTTAACAATTACAAGTCCCGAGACCTATCATTTGAGGTATCAAGAAACCCAATCGGAGCACAATTGCAGATTTTGGATTTTTACAGCTCTGAATCGGCTGAGCTATAGTAAGGTGATTTTCTTCGAATCGAATTTTCTACGAAATGTATGGTATAGCAATTACAGGTCCCGTGACCTATCATTTGAGGTATGAAGAACCACATTCTGAGCACAATTGTAGATTTTGGATTTTTACAACTCTGAATCGGCTGAGCTATAGTAAGGTGATTTCTTCGAATCGATTTTTCTGTGAAATGTATGGAAATAATCAACCAATTTAAATGCGGTTTGGCTTAACAATTACAAGTCCCGAGACCTATCATTTGAGGTATCAAGAAACCCAATCGGAGCACAATTGCAGATTTTGGATTTTTACAGCTCTGAATCGGCTGAGCTATAGTAAGGTGATTTTCTTCGAATCGAATTTTCTACGAAATGTATGGTATAGCAATTACAGGTCCCGTGACCTATCATTTGAGGTATCAAGAACCGCATTCTGAGCACAATTGCAGATTTTGGATTTTTACAACTCTGAATCGGCTGAGCTATAGTAAGGTGATTTTCTTCGAATCGAATTTTCTACGAAATGTATGGTATAGCAATTACAGGTCCCGTGACCTATCATTTGAGGTATGAAGAACCGCATTCTGAGCACAATTGCAGATTTTGGATTTTTACAACTCTGAATCGGCTGAGCTATAGTAAGGTGATTTCTTCGAATTGATTTTTCTGTGAAATGTATGGAAATAATCAACCAATTTAAATGCGGTTTGGCTTAACAATTACAAGTCCCGAGACCTATCATTTGAGGTATCAAGAAACCCAATCGGAGCACAATTGCAGATTTTGGATTTTTACAGCTCTGAATCGGCTGAGCTATAGTAAGGTGATTTTCTTCGAATCGAATTTTCTACGAAATGTATGGTATAGCAATTACAGGTCCCGTGACCTATCATTTGAGGTATGAAGAACCACATTCTGAGCACAATTGTAGATTTTGGATTTTTACAACTCTGAATCGGCTGAGCTATAGTAAGGTGATTTCTTCGAATCGATTTTTCTGTGAAATGTATGGAAATAATCAACCAATTTAAATGCGGTTTGGCTTAACAATTACAAGTCCCGAGACCTATCATTTGAACTATCAAGAAACCCAATCGGAGCACAATTGCAGATTTTGGATTTTTACAGCTCTGAATCGGCTGAGCTATAGTAAGGTGATTTTCTTCGAATCGAATTTTCTACGAAATGTATGGTATAGCAATTACAGGTCCCGTGACCTATCATTTGAGGTATCAAGAACCGCATTCTGAGCACAATTGCAGATTTTGGATTTTTACAACTCTGAATCGGCTGAGCTATAGTAAGGTGATTTTCTTCGAATCGAATTTTCTACGAAATGTATGGTATAGCAATTACAGGTCCCGTGACCTATCATTTGAGGTATGAAGAACCGCATTCTGAGCACAATTGCAGATTTTGGATTTTTACAACTCTGAATCGGCTGAGCTATAGTAAGGTGATTTCTTCGAATCGATTTTTCTGTGAAATGTATGGAAATAATCAACCAATTTAAATGCGGTTTGGCTTAACAATTACAAGTCCCGAGACCTATCATTTGAGGTATCAAGAAACCCAATCGGAGCACAATTGCAGATTTTGGATTTTTACAGCTCTGAATCGGCTGAGCTATAGTAAGGTGATTTTCTTCGAATCGAATTTTCTACGAAATGTATGGTATAGCAATTACAGGTCCCGTGACCTATCATTTGAGGTATGAAGAACCACATTCTGAGCACAATTGTAGATTTTGGATTTTTACAACTCTGAATCGGCTGAGCTATAGTAAGGTGATTTCTTCGAATCGATTTTTCTGTGAAATGTATGGAAATAATCAACCAATTTAAATGCGGTTTGGCTTAACAATTACAAGTCCCGAGACCTATCATTTGAGGTATCAAGAAACCCAATCGGAGCACAATTGCAGATTTTGGATTTTTACAGCTCTGAATCGGCTGAGCTATAGTAAGGTAGTTTTCTTCGAATCGAATTTTCTACGAAATGTATGGTATAGCAATTACAGGTCCCGTGACCTATCATTTGAGGTATGAAGAACCGCATTCTGAGCACAATTGTAGATTTTGGATTTTTACAACTCTGAATCGGCTGAGCTATAGTAAGGTGATTTCTTCGAATCGATTTTTCTGTGAAATGTATGGAAATAATCAACCAATTTAAATGCGGTTTGGCTTAACAATTAAAAGTCCCGAGACCTATCATTTGAGGTATCAAGAAACCCAATCGGAGCACAATTGCAGATTTTGGATTTTTACAGCTCTGAATCGGCTGAGCTATAGTAAGGTAGTTTTCTTCGAATCGAATTTTCTACGAAATGTATGGTATAGCAATTACAGGTCCCGTGACCTATCATTTGAGGTATGAAGAACCGCATTCTGAGCACAATTGTAGATTTTGGATTTTTACAACTCTGAATCGGCTGAGCTATAGTAAGGTGATTTCTTCGAATCGATTTTTCTGTGAAATGTATGGAAATAATCAACCAATTTAAATGCGGTTTGGCTTAACAATTACAAGTCCCGAGACCTATCATTTGAGGTATCAAGAAACCCAATCGGAGCACAATTGCAGATTTTGGATTTTTACAGCTCTGAATCGGCTGAGCTATAGTAAGGTAGTTTTCTTCGAATCGAATTTTCTACGAAATGTATGGTATAGCAATTACAGGTCCCGTGACCTATCATTTGAGGTATGAAGAACCGCATTCTGAGCACAATTGTAGATTTTGGATTTTTACAACTCTGAATCGGCTGAGCTATAGTAAGGTGATTTCTTCGAATCGATTTTTCTGTGAAATGTATGGAAATAATCAACCAATTTAAATGCGGTTTGGCTTAACAATTAAAAGTCCCGAGACCTATCATTTGAGGTATCAAGAAACCCAATCGGAGCACAATTGCAGATTTTGGATTTTTACAGCTCTGAATCGGCTGAGCTGTAGTAAGGTGATTTTCTTCGAATCGAATTTTCTACGAAATGTATGGTATAGCAATTACAGGTCCCGTGACCTATCATTTGAGGTATCAAGAACCGCATTCTGAGCACAATTGCAGATTTTGGATTTTTACAACTCTGAATCGGCTGAGCTATAGTAAGGTGATTTCTTCGAATTGATTTTTCTGTGAAATGTATGGAAATAATCAACCAATTTAAATGTGGTTTGGCTTAACAATTACAAGTCCCGAGACCTATCATTTGAGGTATCAAGAAACCCAATCGGAGCACAATTGCAGATTTTGGATTTTTACAGCTCTGAATCGGCTGAGCTGTAGTAAGGTGATTTTCTTCGAATCGAATTTTCTACGAAATGTATGGTATAGCAATTACAGGTCGCGTGACCTATCATTTGAGGTATGAAGAACCGCATTCTGAGCACAATTGCAGATTTTGGATTTTTACAACTCTGAATCGGCTGAGCTATAGTAAGGTGATTTCTTCGAATTGATTTTTCTGTGAAATGTATGGAAATAATCAACCAATTTAAATGCGGTTTGGCTTAACAATTACAAGTCCCGAGACCTATCATTTGAGGTATCAAGAAACCCAATCGGAGCACAATTGCAGATTTTGGATTTTTACAGCTCTGAATCGGCTGAGCTATAGTAAGGTGATTTTCTTCGAATCGAATTTTCTACGAAATGTATGGTATAGCAATTACAGGTCCCGTGACCTATCATTTGAGGTATGAAGAACCACATTCTGAGCACAATTGTAGATTTTGGATTTTTACAACTCTGAATCGGCTGAGCTATAGTAAGGTGATTTCTTCGAATCGATTTTTCTGTGAAATGTATGGAAATAATCAACCAATTTAAATGCGGTTTGGCTTAACAATTACAAGTCCCGAGACCTATCATTTGAGGTATCAAGAAACCCAATCGGAGCACAATTGCAGATTTTGGATTTTTACAGCTCTGAATCGGCTGAGCTATAGTAAGGTGATTTTCTTCGAATCGAATTTTCTACGAAATGTATGGTATAGCAATTACAGGTCCCGTGACCTATCATTTGAGGTATGAAGAACCGCATTCTGAGCACAATTGCAGATTTTGGATTTTTACAACTCTGAATCGGCTGAGCTATAGTAAGGTGATTTTCTTCGAATCGAATTTTCTACGAAATGTATGGTATAGCAATTACAGGTCCCGTGACCTATCATTTGAGGTATGAAGAACCGCATTCTGAGCACAATTGCAGATTTTGGATTTTTACAACTCTGAATCGGCTGAGCTATAGTAAGGTGATTTCTTCGAATTGATTTTTCTGTGAAATGTATGGAAATAATCAACCAATTTAAATGCGGTTTGGCTTAACAATTACAAGTCCCGAGACCTATCATTTGAGGTATCAAGAAACCCAATCGGAGCACAATTGCAGATTTTGGATTTTTACAGCTCTGAATCGGCTGAGCTATAGTAAGGTGATTTTCTTCGAATCGAATTTTCTACGAAATGTATGGTATAGCAATTACAGGTCCCGTGACCTATCATTTGAGGTATGAAGAACCACATTCTGAGCACAATTGTAGATTTTGGATTTTTACAACTCTGAATCGGCTGAGCTATAGTAAGGTGATTTCTTCGAATCGATTTTTCTGTGAAATGTATGGAAATAATCAACCAATTTAAATGCGGTTTGGCTTAACAATTACAAGTCCCGAGACCTATCATTTGAGGTATCAAGAAACCCAATCGGAGCACAATTGCAGATTTTGGATTTTTACAGCTCTGAATCGGCTGAGCTATAGTAAGGTAGTTTTCTTCGAATCGAATTTTCTACGAAATGTATGGTATAGCAATTACAGGTCCCGTGACCTATCATTTGAGGTATGAAGAACCGCATTCTGAGCACAATTGTAGATTTTGGATTTTTACAACTCTGAATCGGCTGAGCTATAGTAAGGTGATTTCTTCGAATCGATTTTTCTGTGAAATGTATGGAAATAATCAACCAATTTAAATGCGGTTTGGCTTAACAATTAAAAGTCCCGAGACCTATCATTTGAGGTATCAAGAAACCCAATCGGAGCACAATTGCAGATTTTGGATTTTTACAGCTCTGAATCGGCTGAGCTATATAAGGTGATTTCTTCGAATCGATTTTTCTGTGAAATGTATGGAAATAATCAACCAATTTAAATGCGGTTTGGCTTAACAATTACAAGTCCCGAGACCTATCATTTGAGGTATCAAGAAACCCAATCGGAGCACAATTGCAGATTTTGGATTTTTACAGCTCTGAATCGGCTGAGCTATAGTAAGGTAGTTTTCTTCGAATCGAATTTTCTACGAAATGTATGGTATAGCAATTACAGGTCCCGTGACCTATCATTTGAGGTATGAAGAACCGCATTCTGAGCACAATTGTAGATTTTGGATTTTTACAACTCTGAATCGGCTGAGCTATAGTAAGGTGATTTCTTCGAATCGATTTTTCTGTGAAATGTATGGAAATAATCAACCAATTTAAATGCGGTTTGGCTTAACAATTAAAAGTCCCGAGACCTATCATTTGAGGTATCAAGAAACCCAATCGGAGCACAATTGCAGATTTTGGATTTTTACAGCTCTGAATCGGCTGAGCTATAGTAAGGTGATTTTCTTCGAATCGAATTTTCTACGAAATGTATGGTATAGCAATTACAGGTCCCGTGACCTATCATTTGAGGTATGAAGAACCGCATTCTGAGCACAATTGTAGATTTTGGATTTTTACAACTCTGAATCGGCTGAGCTATAGTAAGGTGATTTCTTCGAATCGATTTTTCTGTGAAATGTATGGTAATAATCAACCAATTTAAATGCGGTTTGGCTTAACAATTACAAGTCCCGAGACCTATCATTTGAGGTATCAAGAAATCCAATCGGAGCACAATTGCAGATTTTGGATTTTTACAGCTCTGAATCGGCTGAGCTATAGTAAGGTAGTTTTCTTCGAATCGAATTTTCTACGAAATGTATGGTATAGCAATTACAGGTCCCGTGACCTATCATTTGAGGTATGAAGAACCGCATTCTGAGCACAATTGTAGATTTTGGATTTTTACAACTCTGAATCGGCTGAGCTATAGTAAGGTGATTTCTTCGAATCGATTTTTCTGTGAAATGTATGGAAATAATCAACCAATTTAAATGCGGTTTGGCTTAACAATTAAAAGTCCCGAGACCTATCATTTGAGGTATCAAGAAACCCAATCGGAGCACAATTGCAGATTTTGGATTTTTACAGCTCTGAATCGGCTGAGCTATAGTAAGGTGATTTTCTTCGAATCGAATTTTCTACGAAATGTATGGTATAGCAATTACAGGTCCCGTGACCTATCATTTGAGGTATGAAGAACCGCATTCTGAGCACAATTGTAGATTTTGGATTTTTACAACTCTGAATCGGCTGAGCTATAGTAAGGTAGTTTTCTTCGAATCGAATTTTCTACGAAATGTATGGTATAGCAATTACAGGTCCCGTGACCTATCATTTGAGGTATGAAGAACCGCATTCTGAGCACAATTGTAGATTTTGGATTTTTACAACTCTGAATCGGCTGAGCTATAGTAAGGTGATTTCTTCGAATCGATTTTTCTGTGAAATGTATGGTAATAATCAACCAATTTAAATGCGGTTTGGCTTAACAATTACAAGTCCCGAGACCTATCATTTGAGGTATCAAGAAATCCAATCGGAGCACAATTGCAGATTTTGGATTTTTACAGCTCTGAATCGGCTGAGCTATAGTAAGGTAGTTTTCTTCGAATCGAATTTTCTACGAAATGTATGGTATAGCAATTACAGGTCCCGTGACCTATCATTTGAGGTATGAAGAACCGCATTCTGAGCACAATTGTAGATTTTGGATTTTTACAACTCTGAATCGGCTGAGCTATAGTAAGCTGATTTCTTCGAATCGATTTTTCTGTGAAATGTATGGTAATAATCAACCAATTTAAATGCGGTTTGGCTTAACAATTACAAGTCCCGAGACCTATCATTTGAGGTATCAAGAAATCCAATCGGAGCACAATTGCAGATTTTGGATTTTTACAGCTCTGAATCGGCTGAGCTATAGTAAGGTAGTTTTCTTCGAATCGAATTTTCTACGAAATGTATGGTATAGCAATTACAGGTCCCGTGACCTATCATTTGAGGTATGAAGAACCGCATTCTGAGCACAATTGTAGATTTTGGATTTTTACAACTCTGAATCGGCTGAGCTATAGTAAGGTGATTTCTTCGAATCGATTTTTCTGTGAAATGTATGGAAATAATCAACCAATTTAAATGCGGTTTGGCTTAACAATTAAAAGTCCCGAGACCTATCATTTGAGGTATCAAGAAACCCATTCGGAGCACAATTGCAGATTTTGGATTTTTACAGCTCTGAATCGGCTGAGCTATATAAGGTGATTTCTTCGAATCGATTTTTCTGTGAAATGTATGGAAATAATCAACCAATTTAAATGCGGTTTGGCTTAACAATTACAAGTCCCGAGACCTATCATTTGAGGTATCAAGAAACCCAATCGGAGCACAATTGCAGATTTTGGATTTTTACAGCTCTGAATCGGCTGAGCTATAGTAAGGTAGTTTTCTTCGAATCGAATTTTCTACGAAATGTATGGTATAGCAATTACAGGTCCCGTGACCTATCATTTGAGGTATGAAGAACCGCATTCTGAGCACAATTGTAGATTTTGGATTTTTACAACTCTGAATCGGCTGAGCTATAGTAAGGTGATTTCTTCGAATCGATTTTTCTGTGAAATGTATGGAAATAATCAACCAATTTAAATGCGGTTTGGCTTAACAATTAAAAGTCCCGAGACCTATCATTTGAGGTATCAAGAAACCCAATCGGAGCACAATTGCAGATTTTGGATTTTTACAGCTCTGAATCGGCTGAGCTATATAAGGTGATTTCTTCGAATCGATTTTTCTGTGAAATGTATGGAAATAATCAACCAATTTAAATGCGGTTTGGCTTAACAATTACAAGTCCCGAGACCTATCATTTGAGGTATCAAGAAATCCAATCGGAGCACAATTGCAGATTTTGGATTTTTACAGCTCTGAATCGGCTGAGCTATAGTAAGGTAGTTTTCTTCGAATCGAATTTTCTACGAAATGTATGGTATAGCAATTACAGGTCCCGTGACCTATCATTTGAGGTATGAAGAACCGCATTCTGAGCACAATTGTAGATTTTGGATTTTTACAACTCTGAATCGGCTGAGCTATAGTAAGGTGATTTCTTCGAATCGATTTTTCTGTGAAATGTATGGAAATAATCAACCAATTTAAATGCGGTTTGGCTTAACAATTAAAAGTCCCGAGACCTATCATTTGAGGTATCAAGAAACCCAATCGGAGCACAATTGCAGATTTTGGATTTTTACAGCTCTGAATCGGCTGAGCTATAGTAAGGTAGTTTTCTTCGAATCGAATTTTCTACGAAATGTATGGTATAGCAATTACAGGTCCCGTGACCTATCATTTGAGGTATGAAGAACCGCATTCTGAGCACAATTGTAGATTTTGGATTTTTACAACTCTGAATCGGCTGAGCTATAGTAAGGTGATTTCTTCGAATCGATTTTTCTGTGAAATGTATGGAAATAATCAACCAATTTAAATGCGGTTTGGCTTAACAATTACAAGTCCCGAGACCTATCATTTGAGGTATCAAGAAACCCAATCGGAGCACAATTGCAGATTTTGGATTTTTACAGCTCTGAATCGGCTGAGCTATAGTAAGGTGATTTTCTTCGAATCGAATTTTCTACGAAATGTATGGTATAGCAATTACAGGTCCCGTGACCTATCATTTGAGGTATGAAGAACCGCATTCTGAGCACAATTGTAGATTTTGGATTTTTACAACTCTGAATCGGCTGAGCTATAGTAAGGTGATTTCTTCGAATCGATTTTTCTGTGAAATGTATGGTAATAATCAACCAATTTAAATGCGGTTTGGCTTAACAATTACAAGTCCCGAGACCTATCATTTGAGGTATCAAGAAATCCAATCGGAGCACAATTGCAGATTTTGGATTTTTACAGCTCTGAATCGGCTGAGCTATAGTAAGGTAGTTTTCTTCGAATCGAATTTTCTACGAAATGTATGGTATAGCAATTACAGGTCCCGTGACCTATCATTTGAGGTATGAAGAACCGCATTCTGAGCACAATTGTAGATTTTGGATTTTTACAACTCTGAATCGGCTGAGCTATAGTAAGGTGATTTCTTCGAATCGATTTTTCTGTGAAATGTATGGTAATAATCAACCAATTTAAATGCGGTTTGGCTTAACAATTACAAGTCCCGAGACCTATCATTTGAGGTATCAAGAAATCCAATCGGAGCACAATTGCAGATTTTGGATTTTTACAGCTCTGAATCGGCTGAGCTATAGTAAGGTAGTTTTCTTCGAATCGAATTTTCTACGAAATGTATGGTATAGCAATTACAGGTCCCGTGACCTATCATTTGAGGTATCAAGAAACCCATTCGGAGCACAATTGCAGATTTTGGATTTTTACAGCTCTGAATCGGCTGAGCTATATAAGGTGATTTCTTCGAATCGATTTTTCTGTGAAATGTATGGAAATAATCAACCAATTTAAATGCGGTTTGGCTTAACAATTAAAAGTCCCGAGACCTATCATTTGAGGTATCAAGAAACCCAATCGGAGCACAATTGCAGATTTTGGATTTTTACAGCTCTGAATCGGCTGAGCTATAGTAAGGTGATTTTCTTCGAATCGAATTTTCTACGAAATGTATGGTATAGCAATTACAGGTCCCGTGACCTATCATTTGAGGTATGAAGAACCGCATTCTGAGCACAATTGTAGATTTTGGATTTTTACAACTCTGAATCGGCTGAGCTATAGTAAGGTGATTTCTTCGAATCGATTTTTCTGTGAAATGTATGGTAATAATCAACCAATTTAAATGCGGTTTGGCTTAACAATTACAAGTCCCGAGACCTATCATTTGAGGTATCAAGAAATCCAATCGGAGCACAATTGCAGATTTTGGATTTTTACAGCTCTGAATCGGCTGAGCTATAGTAAGGTAGTTTTCTTCGAATCGAATTTTCTACGAAATGTATGGTATAGCAATTACAGGTCCCGTGACCTATCATTTGAGGTATGAAGAACCGCATTCTGAGCACAATTGTAGATTTTGGATTTTTACAACTCTGAATCGGCTGAGCTATAGTAAGGTGATTTCTTCGAATCGATTTTTCTGTGAAATGTATGGAAATAATCAACCAATTTAAATGCGGTTTGGCTTAACAATTAAAAGTCCCGAGACCTATCATTTGAGGTATCAAGAAACCCATTCGGAGCACAATTGCAGATTTTGGATTTTTACAGCTCTGAATCGGCTGAGCTATATAAGGTGATTTCTTCGAATCGATTTTTCTGTGAAATGTATGGAAATAATCAACCAATTTAAATGCGGTTTGGCTTAACAATTACAAGTCCCGAGACCTATCATTTGAGGTATCAAGAAACCCAATCGGAGCACAATTGCAGATTTTGGATTTTTACAGCTCTGAATCGGCTGAGCTATAGTAAGGTGATTTTCTTCGAATCGAATTTTCTACGAAATGTATGGTATAGCAATTACAGGTCCCGTGACCTATCATTTGAGGTATGAAGAACCGCATTCTGAGCACAATTGTAGATTTTGGATTTTTACAACTCTGAATCGGCTGAGCTATAGTAAGGTGATTTCTTCGAATCGATTTTTCTGTGAAATGTATGGTAATAATCAACCAATTTAAATGCGGTTTGGCTTAACAATTACAAGTCCCGAGACCTATCATTTGAGGTATCAAGAAATCCAATCGGAGCACAATTGCAGATTTTGGATTTTTACAGCTCTGAATCGGCTGAGCTATAGTAAGGTAGTTTTCTTCGAATCGAATTTTCTACGAAATGTATGGTATAGCAATTACAGGTCCCGTGACCTATCATTTGAGGTATGAAGAACCGCATTCTGAGCACAATTGTAGATTTTGGATTTTTACAACTCTGAATCGGCTGAGCTATAGTAAGGTGATTTCTTCGAATCGATTTTTCTGTGAAATGTATGGAAATAATCAACCAATTTAAATGCGGTTTGGCTTAACAATTAAAAGTCCCGAGACCTATCATTTGAGGTATCAAGAAACCCAATCGGAGCACAATTGCAGATTTTGGATTTTTACAGCTCTGAATCGGCTGAGCTATAGTAAGGTAGTTTTCTTCGAATCGAATTTTCTACGAAATGTATGGTATAGCAATTACAGGTCCCGTGACCTATCATTTGAGGTATGAAGAACCGCATTCTGAGCACAATTGTAGATTTTGGATTTTTACAACTCTGAATCGGCTGAGCTATAGTAAGGTGATTTCTTCGAATCGATTTTTCTGTGAAATGTATGGAAATAATCAACCAATTTAAATGCGGTTTGGCTTAACAATTACAAGTCCCGAGACCTATCATTTGAGGTATCAAGAAACCCAATCGGAGCACAATTGCAGATTTTGGATTTTTACAGCTCTGAATCGGCTGAGCTATAGTAAGGTGATTTTCTTCGAATCGAATTTTCTACGAAATGTATGGTATAGCAATTACAGGTCCCGTGACCTATCATTTGAGGTATGAAGAACCGCATTCTGAGCACAATTGTAGATTTTGGATTTTTACAACTCTGAATCGGCTGAGCTATAGTAAGGTGATTTCTTCGAATCGATTTTTCTGTGAAATGTATGGTAATAATCAACCAATTTAAATGCGGTTTGGCTTAACAATTACAAGTCCCGAGACCTATCATTTGAGGTATCAAGAAATCCAATCGGAGCACAATTGCAGATTTTGGATTTTTACAGCTCTGAATCGGCTGAGCTATAGTAAGGTAGTTTTCTTCGAATCGAATTTTCTACGAAATGTATGGTATAGCAATTACAGGTCCCGTGACCTATCATTTGAGGTATGAAGAACCGCATTCTGAGCACAATTGTAGATTTTGGATTTTTACAACTCTGAATCGGCTGAGCTATAGTAAGGTGATTTCTTCGAATCGATTTTTCTGTGAAATGTATGGTAATAATCAACCAATTTAAATGCGGTTTGGCTTAACAATTACAAGTCCCGAGACCTATCATTTGAGGTATCAAGAAATCCAATCGGAGCACAATTGCAGATTTTGGATTTTTACAGCTCTGAATCGGCTGAGCTATAGTAAGGTAGTTTTCTTCGAATCGAATTTTCTACGAAATGTATGGTATAGCAATTACAGGTCCCGTGACCTATCATTTGAGGTATGAAGAACCGCATTCTGAGCACAATTGTAGATTTTGGATTTTTACAACTCTGAATCGGCTGAGCTATAGTAAGGTGATTTCTTCGAATCGATTTTTCTGTGAAATGTATGGAAATAATCAACCAATTTAAATGCGGTTTGGCTTAACAATTACAAGTCCCGAGACCTATCATTTGAGGTATCAAGAAATCCAATCGGAGCACAATTGCAGATTTTGGATTTTTACAGCTCTGAATCGGCTGAGCTATAGTAAGGTAGTTTTCTTCGAATCGAATTTTCTACGAAATGTATGGTATAGCAATTACAGGTCCCGTGACCTATCATTTGAGGTATGAAGAACCGCATTCTGAGCACAATTGTAGATTTTGGATTTTTACAACTCTGAATCGGCTGAGCTATAGTAAGGTGATTTCTTCGAATCGATTTTTCTGTGAAATGTATGGAAATAATCAACCAATTTAAATGCGGTTTGGCTTAACAATTAAAAGTCCCGAGATCTATCATTTGAGGTATCAAGAAACCCAATCGGAGCACAATTGCAGATTTTGGATTTTTACAGCTCTGAATCGGCTGAGCTATAGTAAGGTAGTTTTCTTCGAATCGAATTTTCTACGAAATGTATGGTATAGCAATTACAGGTCCCGTGACCTATCATTTGAGGTATGAAGAACCGCATTCTGAGCACAATTGTAGATTTTGGATTTTTACAACTCTGAATCGGCTGAGCTATAGTAAGGTGATTTCTTCGAATCGATTTTTCTGTGAAATGTATGGTAATAATCAACCAATTTAAATGCGGTTTGGCTTAACAATTACAAGTCCCGAGACCTATCATTTGAGGTATCAAGAAATCCAATCGGAGCACAATTGCAGATTTTGGATTTTTACAGCTCTGAATCGGCTGAGCTATAGTAAGGTAGTTTTCTTCGAATCGAATTTTCTACGAAATGTATGGTATAGCAATTACAGGTCCCGTGACCTATCATTTGAGGTATGAAGAACCGCATTCTGAGCACAATTGTAGATTTTGGATTTTTACAACTCTGAATCGGCTGAGCTATAGTAAGGTGATTTCTTCGAATCGATTTTTCTGTGAAATGTATGGAAATAATCAACCAATTTAAATGCGGTTTGGCTTAACAATTAAAAGTCCCGAGACCTATCATTTGAGGTATCAAGAAACCCATTCGGAGCACAATTGCAGATTTTGGATTTTTACAGCTCTGAATCGGCTGAGCTATATAAGGTGATTTCTTCGAATCGATTTTTCTGTGAAATGTATGGAAATAATCAACCAATTTAAATGCGGTTTGGCTTAACAATTAAAAGTCCCGAGACCTATCATTTGAGGTATCAAGAAACCCAATCGGAGCACAATTGCAGATTTTGGATTTTTACAGCTCTGAATCGGCTGAGCTATAGTAAGGTGATTTTCTTCGAATCGAATTTTCTACGAAATGTATGGTATAGCAATTACAGGTCCCGTGACCTATCATTTGAGGTATGAAGAACCGCATTCTGAGCACAATTGTAGATTTTGGATTTTTACAACTCTGAATCGGCTGAGCTATAGTAAGGTGATTTCTTCGAATCGATTTTTCTGTGAAATGTATGGTAATAATCAACCAATTTAAATGCGGTTTGGCTTAACAATTACAAGTCCCGAGACCTATCATTTGAGGTATCAAGAAATCCAATCGGAGCACAATTGCAGATTTTGGATTTTTACAGCTCTGAATCGGCTGAGCTATAGTAAGGTAGTTTTCTTCGAATCGAATTTTCTACGAAATGTATGGTATAGCAATTACAGGTCCCGTGACCTATCATTTGAGGTATGAAGAACCGCATTCTGAGCACAATTGTAGATTTTGGATTTTTACAACTCTGAATCGGCTGAGCTATAGTAAGGTGATTTCTTCGAATCGATTTTTCTGTGAAATGTATGGAAATAATCAACCAATTTAAATGCGGTTTGGCTTAACAATTAAAAGTCCCGAGACCTATCATTTGAGGTATCAAGAAACCCATTCGGAGCACAATTGCAGATTTTGGATTTTTACAGCTCTGAATCGGCTGAGCTATATAAGGTGATTTCTTCGAATCGATTTTTCTGTGAAATGTATGGAAATAATCAACCAATTTAAATGCGGTTTGGCTTAACAATTACAAGTCCCGAGACCTATCATTTGAGGTATCAAGAAACCCAATCGGAGCACAATTGCAGATTTTGGATTTTTACAGCTCTGAATCGGCTGAGCTATAGTAAGGTGATTTTCTTCGAATCGAATTTTCTACGAAATGTATGGTATAGCAATTACAGGTCCCGTGACCTATCATTTGAGGTATGAAGAACCGCATTCTGAGCACAATTGTAGATTTTGGATTTTTACAACTCTGAATCGGCTGAGCTATAGTAAGGTGATTTCTTCGAATCGATTTTTCTGTGAAATGTATGGTAATAATCAACCAATTTAAATGCGGTTTGGCTTAACAATTACAAGTCCCGAGACCTATCATTTGAGGTATCAAGAAATCCAATCGGAGCACAATTGCAGATTTTGGATTTTTACAGCTCTGAATCGGCTGAGCTATAGTAAGGTAGTTTTCTTCGAATCGAATTTTCTACGAAATGTATGGTATAGCAATTACAGGTCCCGTGACCTATCATTTGAGGTATGAAGAACCGCATTCTGAGCACAATTGTAGATTTTGGATTTTTACAACTAATCGGCTGAGCTATAGTAAGGTGATTTCTTCGATCGATTTTTCTGTGAAATGTATGGAAATAATCAACCAATTTAAATGCGGTTTGGCTTAACAATTAAAAGTCCCGAGACCTATCATTTGAGGTATCAAGAAACCCAATCGGAGCACAATTGCAGATTTTGGATTTTTACAGCTTGAATCGGCCTGAGCTATAGTAAGGTAGTTTTCTTCGAATCGAATTTTCTACGAAATGTATGGTATAGCAATTACAGGTCCCCGTGACCTATCATTTGAGGTATGAAGAACCGCATTCTGAGCACAATTGTAGATTTTGGATTTTTACAACTCTGCAATCGGCTGAGCTATAGTAAGGTGATTTCTTCGAATCGATTTTTCTGTGAAATGTATGGTAATAATCAACCAATTTAAAATGCGGTTGGCTTAACAATTACAAGTCCCGAGACCTATCATTTGAGGTATCAAGAAATCCAATCGGAGCACAATTGCAGATTTTGGATTTTTACAGCTCTGAATCGGCTGAGCTATAGTAAGGTAGTTTTCTTCGAATCGAATTTTCTACGAAATGTATGGTATAGCAATTACAGGGTCCCGTGACCTATCATTTGAGGTATGAAGAACCGCATTCTGAGCACAATTGTAGATTTTGGATTTTTACAACTCTGAATCGGCTGAGCTATAGTAAGGTGATTTCTTCGAATCGATTTTTCTGTGAAATGTATGGTAATAATCAACCAATTTAAATGCGGTTTGGCTTAACAATTACAAGTCCCGAGACCTATCATTTGAGGTATCAAGAAATCCAATCGGAGCACAATTGCAGATTTTGGATTTTTACAGCTCTGAATCGGCTGAGCTATAGTAAGGTAGTTTTCTTCGAATCGAATTTTCTACGAAATGTATGGTATAGCAATTACAGGTCCGTGACCTATCATTTGAGGTATGAAGAACCGCATTCTGAGCACAATTGTAGATTTTGGATTTTTACAACTCTGAATCGGCTGAGCTATAGTAAGGTGATTTCTTCGAATCGATTTTTCTGTGAAATGTATGGAAATAATCAACCAATTTAAATGCGGTTTGGCTTAACAATTAAAAGTCCCGAGACCTATCATTTGAGGTATCAAGAAACCCAATCGGAGCACAATTGCAGATTTTGGATTTTTACAGCTCTGAATCGGCTGAGCTATAGTAAGGTAGTTTTCTTCGAATCGAATTTTCTACGAAATGTATGGTATAGCAATTACAGGTCCCGTGACCTATCATTTGAGGTATGAAGAACCGCATTCTGAGCACAATTGTAGATTTTGGATTTTTACAACTCTGAATCGGCTTGAGCTATAGTAAGGTGATTTTCTTCGAATCGATTTTTCTGTGAAATGTATGAAATAATCAACCAATTTAAATGCGGTTTGGCTTAACAATTACAAGTCCCGAGACCTTATCATTTGAGGTATCAAGAAACCCAATCGGAGCACAATTGCAGATTTTGGATTTTTACAGCTCTGAATCGGCTGAGCTATAGTAAGGTAGTTTTCTTCGAATCGAATTTTCTACGAAATGTATGGTATAGCAATTACAGTCCCGTGACCTATCATTTGAGGTATGAAGAACCGCATTCTGAGCACAATTGTAGATTTTGGATTTTTACAACTCTGAATCGGCTGAGCTATAGTAAGGTGATTTCTTCGAATCGATTTTTCTGTGAAATGTATGGTAATAATCAACCAATTTAAATGCGGTTTGGCTTAACAATTACAAGTCCCGAGACCTATCATTTGAGGGTATCAAGAAATCCAATCGGAGCACAATTGCAGATTTTGGATTTTTACAGCTCTGAATCGGCTGAGCTATAGTAAGGTAGTTTTCTTCGAATCGAATTTTCTACGAAATGTATGGTATAGCAATTACAGGTCCCCGTGACCTATCATTTGAGGTATGAAGAACCGCATTCTGAGCACAATTGTAGATTTTGGATTTTTACAACTCTGAATCGGCTGAGCTATAGTAAGGTGATTTCTTCGAATCGATTTTTCTGTGAAATGTATGGTAATAATCAACAATTTAAATGCGGTTTGGCTTAACAATTACAAGTCCCGAGACCTATCATTTGAGGTATCAAGAAATCCAATCGGAGCACAATTGCAGATTTTGGATTTTTACAGCTCTGAATCGGCTGAGCTATAGTAAGGTGATTTTCTTCGAATCGAATTTTCTACGAAATGTATGGTATAGCAATTACAGGTTCCCGTGACCTATCATTTGAGGTATGAAGAACCGCATTCTGAGCACAATTGTAGATTTTGGATTTTTACAACTCTGAATCGGCTGAGCTATAGTAAGGTGATTTCTTCGAATCGATTTTTCTGTGAAATGTATGGTAATAATCAACCAATTTAAATGCGGTTTGGCTTAACAATTACAAGTCCCGAGACCTATCATTTGAGGTATCAAGAAATCCAATCGGAGCACAATTGCAGATTTTGGATTTTTACAGCTCTGAATCGGCTGAGCTATAGTAAGGTAGTTTTCTTCGAATCGAATTTTCTACGAAATGTATGGTATAGCAATTACAGGTCCCGTGACCTATCATTTGAGGTATGAAGAACCGCATTCTGAGCACAATTGTAGATTTTGGATTTTTACAACTCTGAATCGGCTGAGCTATAGTAAGGTGATTTCTTCGAATCGATTTTTCTGTGAAATGTATGGTAATAATCAACCAATTTAAATGCGGTTTGGGCTTAACAATTACAAGTCCCGAGACCTATCATTTGAGGTATCAAGAAATCCAATCGGAGCACAATTGCAGATTTTGGATTTTTACAGCTCTGAATCGGCTGAGCTATAGTAAGGTAGTTTTCTTCGAATCGAATTTTCTACGAAATGTATGGTATAGCAATTACAGGTCCCGTGACCTATCATTTGAGGTATGAAGAACCGCATTCTGAGCACAATTGTAGATTTTGGATTTTTACAACTCTGAATCGGCTGAGCTATAGTAAGGTGATTTCTTCGAATCGATTTTTCTGTGAAATGTATGGAAATAATCAACAATTTAAATGCGGTTTGGCTTAACAATTAAAAGTCCCGAGACCTATCATTTGAGGTATCAAGAAACCCAATCGGAGCACAATTGCAGATTTTGGATTTTTACAGCTCTGAATCGGCTGAGCTATAGTAAGGTAGTTTTCTTCGAATCGAATTTTCTACGAAATGTATGGTATAGCAATTACAGGTCCCGTGACCTATCATTTGAGGTATGAGAACCGCATTCTGAGCACAATTGTAGATTTTGGATTTTTACAACTCTGAATCGGCTGAGCTATAGTAAGGTGATTTCTTCGAATCGATTTTTCTGTGAAATGTATGGTAATAATCAACCAATTTAAATGCGGTTTGGCTTAACAATTACAAGTCCCGAGACCTATCATTTGAGGTATCAAGAAATCCAATCGGAGCACAATTGCAGATTTTGGATTTTTACAGCTCTGAATCGGCTGAGCTATAGTAAGGTAGTTTTCTTCGAATCGAATTTTCTACGAAATGTATGGTATAGCAATTACAGGTCCCGTGACCTATCATTTGAGGTATGAAGAACCGCATTCTGAGCACAATTGTAGATTTTGGATTTTTACAACTCTGAATCGGCTGAGCTATAGTAAGGTGATTTCTTCGAATCGATTTTTCTGTGAAATGTATGGAAATAATCAACCAATTTAAATGCGGTTTGGCTTAACAATTAAAAGTCCCGAGACCTATCATTTGAGGTATCAAGAAACCCAATCGGAGCACAATTGCAGATTTTGGATTTTTACAGCTCTGAATCGGCTGAGCTATAGTAAGGTAGTTTTCTTCGAATCGAATTTTCTACGAAATGTATGGTATAGCAATTACAGGTCCCGTGACCTATCATTTGAGGTATGAAGAACCGCATTCTGAGCACAATTGTAGATTTTGGATTTTTACAACTCTGAATCGGCTGAGCTATAGTAAGGTGATTTCTTCGAATCGATTTTTCTGTGAAATGTATGGTAATAATCAACCAATTTAAATGCGGTTTGGCTTAACAATTACAAGTCCCGAGACCTATCATTTGAGGTATCAAGAAATCCAATCGGAGCACAATTGCAGATTTTGGATTTTTACAGCTCTGAATCGGCTGAGCTATAGTAAGGTAGTTTTCTTCGAATCGAATTTTCTACGAAATGTATGGTATAGCAATTACAGGTCCCGTGACCTATCATTTGAGGTATGAAGAACCGCATTCTGAGCACAATTGTAGATTTTGGATTTTTACAACTCTGAATCGGCTGAGCTATAGTAAGGTGATTTCTTCGAATCGATTTTTCTGTGAAATGTATGGAAATAATCAACCAATTTAAATGCGGTTTGGCTTAACAATTAAAAGTCCCGAGACCTATCATTTGAGGTATCAAGAAACCCAATCGGAGCACAATTGCAGATTTTGGATTTTTACAGCTCTGAATCGGCTGAGCTATAGTAAGGTAGTTTTCTTCGAATCGAATTTTCTACGAAATGTATGGTATAGCAATTACAGGTCCCGTGACCTATCATTTGAGGTATGAAGAACCGCATTCTGAGCACAATTGTAGATTTTGGATTTTTACAACTCTGAATCGGCTGAGCTATAGTAAGGTGATTTCTTCGAATCGATTTTTCTGTGAAATGTATGGAAATAATCAACCAATTTAAATGCGGTTTGGCTTAACAATTACAAGTCCCGAGACCTATCATTTGAGGTATCAAGAAACCCAATCGGAGCACAATTGCAGATTTTGGATTTTTACAGCTCTGAATCGGCTGAGCTATAGTAAGGTGATTTTCTTCGAATCGAATTTTCTACGAAATGTATGGTATAGCAATTACAGGTCCCGTGACCTATCATTTGAGGTATGAAGAACCGCATTCTGAGCACAATTGTAGATTTTGGATTTTTACAACTCTGAATCGGCTGAGCTATAGTAAGGTGATTTCTTCGAATCGATTTTTCTGTGAAATGTATGGTAATAATCAACCAATTTAAATGCGGTTTGGCTTAACAATTACAAGTCCCGAGACCTATCATTTGAGGTATCAAGAAATCCAATCGGAGCACAATTGCAGATTTTGGATTTTTACAGCTCTGAATCGGCTGAGCTATAGTAAGGTAGTTTTCTTCGAATCGAATTTTCTACGAAATGTATGGTATAGCAATTACAGGTCCCGTGACCTATCATTTGAGGTATGAAGAACCGC
This sequence comes from Tipula vernalis, assembly GCA_958295665.1. Classification (NCBI taxonomy): domain Eukaryota; kingdom Metazoa; phylum Arthropoda; class Insecta; order Diptera; family Tipulidae; genus Tipula; species Tipula vernalis. Next base: position 14,333,204 of record OY282560.1, read on the forward strand.
ATTCTGAGCACAATTGTAGATTTTGGATTTTTACAACTCTGAATCGGCTGAGCTATAGTAAGGTGATTTCTTCGAATCGATTTTTCTGTGAAATGTATGGAAATAATCAACCAATTTAAATGCGGTTTGGCTTAACAATTACAAGTCCCGAGACCTATCATTTGAGGTATCAAGAAATCCAATCGGAGCACAATTGCAGATTTTGGATTTTTACAGCTCTGAATCGGCTGAGCTATAGTAAGGTAGTTTTCTTCGAATCGAATTTTCTACGAAATGTATGGTATAGCAATTACAGGTCCCGTGACCTATCATTTGAGGTATGAAGAACCGCATTCTGAGCACAATTGTAGATTTTGGATTTTTACAACTCTGAATCGGCTGAGCTATAGTAAGGTGATTTCTTCGAATCGATTTTTCTGTGAAATGTATGGAAATAATCAACTAATTTAAATGCGGTTTGGCTTAACAATTACAAGTCCCGAGACCTATCATTTGAGGTATCAAGAAATCCAATCGGAGCACAATTGCAGATTTTGGATTTTTACAGCTCTGAATCGGCTGAGCTATAGTAAGGTAGTTTTCTTCGAATCGAATTTTCTACGAAATGTATGGTATAGCAATTACAGGTCCCGTGACCTATCATTTGAGGTATGAAGAACCGCATTCTGAGCACAATTGTAGATTTTGGATTTTTACAACTCTGAATCGGCTGAGCTATAGTAAGGTGATTTCTTCGAATCGATTTTTCTGTGAAATGTATGGTAATAATCAACCAATTTAAATGCGGTTTGGCTTAACAATTACAAGTCCCGAGACCTATCATTTGAGGTATCAAGAAATCCAATCGGAGCACAATTGCAGATTTTGGATTTTTACAGCTCTGAATCGGCTGAGCTATAGTAAGGTAGTTTTCTTCGAATCGAATTTTCTACGAAATGTATGGTATAGCAATTACAGGTCCCGTGACCTATCATTTGAGGTATGAAGAACCGCATTCTGAGCACAATTGTAGATTTTGGATTTTTACAACTCTGAATCGGCTGAGCTATAGTAAGGTGATTTCTTCGAATCGATTTTTCTGTGAAATGTATGGAAATAATCAACTAATTTAAATGCGGTTTGGCTTAACAATTACAAGTCCCGAGACCTATCATTTGAGGTATCAAGAAATCCAATCGGAGCACAATTGCAGATTTTGGATTTTTACAGCTCTGAATCGGCTGAGCTATAGTAAGGTAGTTTTCTTCGAATCGAATTTTCTACGAAATGTATGGTATAGCAATTACAGGTCCCGTGACCTATCATTTGAGGTATGAAGAACCGCATTCTGAGCACAATTGTAGATTTTGGATTTTTACAACTCTGAATCGGCTGAGCTATAGTAAGGTGATTTCTTCGAATCGATTTTTCTGTGAAATGTATGGAAATAATCAACCAATTTAAATGCGGTTTGGCTTAACAATTAAAAGTCCCGAGACCTATCATTTGAGGTATCAAGAAACCCAATCGGAGCACAATTGCAGATTTTGGATTTTTACAGCTCTGAATCGGCTGAGCTATAGTAAGGTAGTTTTCTTCGAATCGAATTTTCTACGAAATGTATGGTATAGCAATTACAGGTCCCGTGACCTATCATTTGAGGTATGAAGAACCGCATTCTGAGCACAATTGTAGATTTTGGATTTTTACAACTCTGAATCGGCTGAGCTATAGTAAGGTGATTTCTTCGAATCGATTTTTCTGTGAAATGTATGGAAATAATCAACCAATTTAAATGCGGTTTGGCTTAACAATTAAAAGTCCCGAGACCTATCATTTGAGGTATCAAGAAATCCAATCGGAGCACAATTGCAGATTTTGGATTTTTACAGCTCTGAATCGGCTGAGCTATAGTAAGGTAGTTTTCTTCGAATCGAATTTTCTACGAAATGTATGGTATAGCAATTACAGGTCCCGTGACCTATCATTTGAGGTATGAAGAACCGCATTCTGAGCACAATTGTAGATTTTGGATTTTTACAACTCTGAATCGGCTGAGCTATAGTAAGGTGATTTCTTCGAATCGATTTTTCTGTGAAATGTATGGAAATAATCAACCAATTTAAATGCGGTTTGGCTTAACAATTAAAAGTCCCGAGACCTATCATTTGAGGTATCAAGAAACCCAATCGGAGCACAATTGCAGATTTTGGATTTTTACAGCTCTGAATCGGCTGAGCTATAGTAAGGTAGTTTTCTTCGAATCGAATTTTCTACGAAATGTATGGTATAGCAATTACAGGTCCCGTGACCTATCATTTGAGGTATGAAGAACCGCATTCTGAGCACAATTGTAGATTTTGGATTTTTACAACTCTGAATCGGCTGAGCTATAGTAAGGTGATTTCTTCGAATCGATTTTTCTGTGAAATGTATGGTAATAATCAACCAATTTAAATGCGGTTTGGCTTAACAATTACAAGTCCCGAGACCTATCATTTGAGGTATCAAGAAATCCAATCGGAGCACAATTGCAGATTTTGGATTTTTACAGCTCTGAATCGGCTGAGCTATAGTAAGGTAGTTTTCTTCGAATCGAATTTTCTACGAAATGTATGGTATAGCAATTACAGGTCCCGTGACCTATCATTTGAGGTATGAAGAACCGCATTCTGAGCACAATTGTAGATTTTGGATTTTTACAACTCTGAATCGGCTGAGCAATAGTAAGGTGATTTCTTCGAATCGATTTTTCTGTGAAATGTATGGAAATAATCAACCAATTTAAATGCGGTTTGGCTTAACAATTACAAGTCCCGAGACCTATCATTTGAGGTATCAAGAAATCCAATCGGAGCACAATTGCAGATTTTGGATTTTTACAGCTCTGAATCGGCTGAGCTATAGTAAGGTAGTTTTCTTCGAATCGAATTTTCTACGAAATGTATGGTATAGCAATTACAGGTCCCGTGACCTATCATTTGAGGTATGAAGAACCGCATTCTGAGCACAATTGTAGATTTTGGATTTTTACAACTCTGAATCGGCTGAGCTATAGTAAGGTGATTTCTTCGAATCGATTTTTCTGTGAAATGTATGGAAATAATCAACCAATTTAAATGCGGTTTGGCTTAACAATTAAAAGTCCCGAGACCTATCATTTGAGGTATCAAGAAACCCAATCGGAGCACAATTGCAGATTTTGGATTTTTACAGCTCTGAATCGGCTGAGCTATAGTAAGGTAGTTTTCTTCGAATCGAATTTTCTACGAAATGTATGGTATAGCAATTACAGGTCCCGTGACCTATCATTTGAGGTATGAAGAACCGCATTCTGAGCACAATTGTAGATTTTGGATTTTTACAACTCTGAATCGGCTGAGCTATAGTAAGGTGATTTCTTCGAATCGATTTTTCTGTGAAATGTATGGTAATAATCAACCAATTTAAATGCGGTTTGGCTTAACAATTACAAGTCCCGAGACCTATCATTTGAGGTATCAAGAAATCCAATCGGAGCACAATTGCAGATTTTGGATTTTTACAGCTCTGAATCGGCTGAGCTATAGTAAGGTAGTTTTCTTCGAATCGAATTTTCTACGAAATGTATGGTATAGCAATTACAGGTCCCGTGACCTATCATTTGAGGTATGAAGAACCGCATTCTGAGCACAATTGTAGATTTTGGATTTTTACAACTCTGAATCGGCTGAGCTATAGTAAGGTGATTTCTTCGAATCGATTTTTCTGTGAAATGTATGGAAATAATCAACCAATTTAAATGCGGTTTGGCTTAACAATTAAAAGTCCCGAGACCTATCATTTGAGGTATCAAGAAACCCAATCGGAGCACAATTGCAGATTTTGGATTTTTACAGCTCTGAATCGGCTGAGCTATAGTAAGGTAGTTTTCTTCGAATCGAATTTTCTACGAAATGTATGGTATAGCAATTACAGGTCCCGTGACCTATCATTTGAGGTATGAAGAACCGCATTCTGAGCACAATTGTAGATTTTGGATTTTTACAACTCTGAATCGGCTGAGCTATAGTAAGGTGATTTCTTCGAATCGATTTTTCTGTGAAATGTATGGTAATAATCAACCAATTTAAATGCGGTTTGGCTTAACAATTACAAGTCCCGAGACCTATCATTTGAGGTATCAAGAAATCCAATCGGAGCACAATTGCAGATTTTGGATTTTTACAGCTCTGAATCGGCTGAGCTATAGTAAGGTAGTTTTCTTCGAATCGAATTTTCTACGAAATGTATGGTATAGCAATTACAGGTCCCGTGACCTATCATTTGAGGTATGAAGAACCGCATTCTGAGCACAATTGTAGATTTTGGATTTTTACAACTCTGAATCGGCTGAGCTATAGTAAGGTGATTTCTTCGAATCGATTTTTCTGTGAAATGTATGGAAATAATCAACCAATTTAAATGCGGTTTGGCTTAACAATTAAAAGTCCCGAGACCTATCATTTGAGGTATCAAGAAACCCAATCGGAGCACAATTGCAGATTTTGGATTTTTACAGCTCTGAATCGGCTGAGCTATAGTAAGGTAGTTTTCTTCGAATCGAATTTTCTACGAAATGTATGGTATAGCAATTACAGGTCCCGTGACCTATCATTTGAGGTATGAAGAACCGCATTCTGAGCACAATTGTAGATTTTGGATTTTTACAACTCTGAATCGGCTGAGCTATAGTAAGGTGATTTCTTCGAATCGATTTTTCTGTGAAATGTATGGTAATAATCAACCAATTTAAATGCGGTTTGGCTTAACAATTACAAGTCCCGAGACCTATCATTTGAGGTATCAAGAAATCCAATCGGAGCACAATTGCAGATTTTGGATTTTTACAGCTCTGAATCGGCTGAGCTATAGTAAGGTAGTTTTCTTCGAATCGAATTTTCTACGAAATGTATGGTATAGCAATTACAGGTCCCGTGACCTATCATTTGAGGTATGAAGAACCGCATTCTGAGCACAATTGTAGATTTTGGATTTTTACAACTCTGAATCGGCTGAGCTATAGTAAGGTGATTTCTTCGAATCGATTTTTCTGTGAAATGTATGGTAATAATCAACCAATTTAAATGCGGTTTGGCTTAACAATTAAAAGTCCCGAGACCTATCATTTGAGGTATCAAGAAACCCAATCGGAGCACAATTGCAGATTTTGGATTTTTACAGCTCTGAATCGGCTGAGCTATAGTAAGGTAGTTTTCTTCGAATCGAATTTTCTACGAAATGTATGGTATAGCAATTACAGGTCCCGTGACCTATCATTTGAGGTATGAAGAACCGCATTCTGAGCACAATTGTAGATTTTGGATTTTTACAACTCTGAATCGGCTGAGCTATAGTAAGGTGATTTCTTCGAATCGATTTTTCTGTGAAATGTATGGAAATAATCAACCAATTTAAATGCGGTTTGGCTTAACAATTAAAAGTCCCGAGACCTATCATTTGAGGTATCAAGAAACCCAATCGGAGCACAATTGCAGATTTTGGATTTTTACAGCTCTGAATCGGCTGAGCTATAGTAAGGTAGTTTTCTTCGAATCGAATTTTCTACGAAATGTATGGTATAGCAATTACAGGTCCCGTGACCTATCATTTGAGGTATGAAGAACCGCATTCTGAGCACAATTGTAGATTTTGGATTTTTACAACTCTGAATCGGCTGAGCTATAGTAAGGTGATTTCTTCGAATCGATTTTTCTGTGAAATGTATGGAAATAATCAACCAATTTAAATGCGGTTTGGCTTAACAATTAAAAGTCCCGAGACCTATCATTTGAGGTATCAAGAAACCCAATCGGAGCACAATTGCAGATTTTGGATTTTTACAGCTCTGAATCGGCTGAGCTATAGTAAGGTAGTTTTCTTCGAATCGAATTTTCTACGAAATGTATGGTATAGCAATTACAGGTCCCGTGACCTATCATTTGAGGTATGAAGAACCGCATTCTGAGCACAATTGTAGATTTTGGATTTTTACAACTCTGAATCGGCTGAGCTATAGTAAGGTGATTTCTTCGAATCGATTTTTCTGTGAAATGTATGGAAATAATCAACCAATTTAAATGCGGTTTGGCTTAACAATTACAAGTCCCGAGACCTATCATTTGAGGTATCAAGAAATCCAATCGGAGCACAATTGCAGATTTTGGATTTTTACAGCTCTGAATCGGCTGAGCTATAGTAAGGTAGTTTTCTTCGAATCGAATTTTCTACGAAATGTATGGTATAGCAATTACAGGTCCCGTGACCTATCATTTGAGGTATGAAGAACCGCATTCTGAGCACAATTGTAGATTTTGGATTTTTACAACTCTGAATCGGCTGAGCTATAGTAAGGTGATTTCTTCGAATCGATTTTTCTGTGAAATGTATGGAAATAATCAACCAATTTAAATGCGGTTTGGCTTAACAATTAAAAGTCCCGAGACCTATCATTTGAGGTATCAAGAAACCCAATCGGAGCACAATTGCAGATTTTGGATTTTTACAGCTCTGAATCGGCTGAGCTATAGTAAGGTAGTTTTCTTCGAATCGAATTTTCTACGAAATGTATGGTATAGCAATTACAGGTCCCGTGACCTATCATTTGAGGTATGAAGAACCGCATTCTGAGCACAATTGTAGATTTTGGATTTTTACAACTCTGAATCGGCTGAGCTATAGTAAGGTGATTTCTTCGAATCGATTTTTCTGTGAAATGTATGGTAATAATCAACCAATTTAAATGCGGTTTGGCTTAACAATTACAAGTCCCGAGACCTATCATTTGAGGTATCAAGAAATCCAATCGGAGCACAATTGCAGATTTTGGATTTTTACAGCTCTGAATCGGCTGAGCTATAGTAAGGTAGTTTTCTTCGAATCGAATTTTCTACGAAATGTATGGTATAGCAATTACAGGTCCCGTGACCTATCATTTGAGGTATGAAGAACCGCATTCTGAGCACAATTGTAGATTTTGGATTTTTACAACTCTGAATCGGCTGAGCTATAGTAAGGTGATTTCTTCGAATCGATTTTTCTGTGAAATGTATGGAAATAATCAACCAATTTAAATGCGGTTTGGCTTAACAATTAAAAGTCCCGAGACCTATCATTTGAGGTATCAAGAAACCCAATCGGAGCACAATTGCAGATTTTGGATTTTTACAGCTCTGAATCGGCTGAGCTATAGTAAGGTAGTTTTCTTCGAATCGAATTTTCTACGAAATGTATGGTATAGCAATTACAGGTCCCGTGACCTATCATTTGAGGTATGAAGAACCGCATTCTGAGCACAATTGTAGATTTTGGATTTTTACAACTCTGAATCGGCTGAGCTATAGTAAGGTGATTTCTTCGAATCGATTTTTCTGTGAAATGTATGGTAATAATCAACCAATTTAAATGCGGTTTGGCTTAACAATTACAAGTCCCGAGACCTATCATTTGAGGTATCAAGAAATCCAATCGGAGCACAATTGCAGATTTTGGATTTTTACAGCTCTGAATCGGCTGAGCTATAGTAAGGTAGTTTTCTTCGAATCGAATTTTCTACGAAATGTATGGTATAGCAATTACAGGTCCCGTGACCTATCATTTGAGGTATGAAGAACCGCATTCTGAGCACAATTGTAGATTTTGGATTTTTACAACTCTGAATCGGCTGAGCTATAGTAAGGTGATTTCTTCGAATCGATTTTTCTGTGAAATGTATGGAAATAATCAACCAATTTAAATGCGGTTTGGCTTAACAATTAAAAGTCCCGAGACCTATCATTTGAGGTATCAAGAAACCCAATCGGAGCACAATTGCAGATTTTGGATTTTTACAGCTCTGAATCGGCTGAGCTATAGTAAGGTAGTTTTCTTCGAATCGAATTTTCTACGAAATGTATGGTATAGCAATTACAGGTCCCGTGACCTATCATTTGAGGTATGAAGAACCGCATTCTGAGCACAATTGTAGATTTTGGATTTTTACAACTCTGAATCGGCTGAGCTATAGTAAGGTGATTTCTTCGAATCGATTTTTCTGTGAAATGTATGGTAATAATCAACCAATTTAAATGCGGTTTGGCTTAACAATTACAAGTCCCGAGACCTATCATTTGAGGTATCAAGAAATCCAATCGGAGCACAATTGCAGATTTTGGATTTTTACAGCTCTGAATCGGCTGAGCTATAGTAAGGTAGTTTTCTTCGAATCGAATTTTCTACGAAATGTATGGTATAGCAATTACAGGTCCCGTGACCTATCATTTGAGGTATGAAGAACCGCATTCTGAGCACAATTGTAGATTTTGGATTTTTACAACTCTGAATCGGCTGAGCTATAGTAAGGTGATTTCTTCGAATCGATTTTTCTGTGAAATGTATGGTAATAATCAACCAATTTAAATGCGGTTTGGCTTAACAATTACAAGTCCCGAGACCTATCATTTGAGGTATCAAGAAATCCAATCGGAGCACAATTGCAGATTTTGGATTTTTACAGCTCTGAATCGGCTGAGCTATAGTAAGGTAGTTTTCTTCGAATCGAATTTTCTACGAAATGTATGGTATAGCAATTACAGGTCCCGTGACCTATCATTTGAGGTATGAAGAACCGCATTCTGAGCACAATTGTAGATTTTGGATTTTTACAACTCTGAATCGGCTGAGCTATAGTAAGGTGATTTCTTCGAATCGATTTTTCTGTGAAATGTATGGAAATAATCAACCAATTTAAATGCGGTTTGGCTTAACAATTACAAGTCCCGAGACCTATCATTTGAGGTATCAAGAAATCCAATCGGAGCACAATTGCAGATTTTGGATTTTTACAGCTCTGAATCGGCTGAGCTATAGTAAGGTAGTTTTCTTCGAATCGAATTTTCTACGAAATGTATGGTATAGCAATTACAGGTCCCGTGACCTATCATTTGAGGTATGAAGAACCGCATTCTGAGCACAATTGTAGATTTTGGATTTTTACAACTCTGAATCGGCTGAGCTATAGTAAGGTGATTTCTTCGAATCGATTTTTCTGTGAAATGTATGGAAATAATCAACCAATTTAAATGCGGTTTGGCTTAACAATTAAAAGTCCCGAGACCTATCATTTGAGGTATCAAGAAACCCAATCGGAGCACAATTGCAGATTTTGGATTTTTACAGCTCTGAATCGGCTGAGCTATAGTAAGGTAGTTTTCTTCGAATCGAATTTTCTACGAAATGTATGGTATAGCAATTACAGGTCCCGTGACCTATCATTTGAGGTATGAAGAACCGCATTCTGAGCACAATTGTAGATTTTGGATTTTTACAACTCTGAATCGGCTGAGCTATAGTAAGGTGATTTCTTCGAATCGATTTTTCTGTGAAATGTATGGTAATAATCAACCAATTTAAATGCGGTTTGGCTTAACAATTACAAGTCCCGAGACCTATCATTTGAGGTATCAAGAAATCCAATCGGAGCACAATTGCAGATTTTGGATTTTTACAGCTCTGAATCGGCTGAGCTATAGTAAGGTAGTTTTCTTCGAATCGAATTTTCTACGAAATGTATGGTATAGCAATTACAGGTCCCGTGACCTATCATTTGAGGTATGAAGAACCGCATTCTGAGCACAATTGTAGATTTTGGATTTTTACAACTCTGAATCGGCTGAGCTATAGTAAGGTGATTTCTTCGAATCGATTTTTCTGTGAAATGTATGGAAATAATCAACCAATTTAAATGCGGTTTGGCTTAACAATTAAAAGTCCCGAGACCTATCATTTGAGGTATCAAGAAACCCAATCGGAGCACAATTGCAGATTTTGGATTTTTACAGCTCTGAATCGGCTGAGCTATAGTAAGGTAGTTTTCTTCGAATCGAATTTTCTACGAAATGTATGGTATAGCAATTACAGGTCCCGTGACCTATCATTTGAGGTATGAAGAACCGCATTCTGAGCACAATTGTAGATTTTGGATTTTTACAACTCTGAATCGGCTGAGCTATAGTAAGGTGATTTCTTCGAATCGATTTTTCTGTGAAATGTATGGTAATAATCAACCAATTTAAATGCGGTTTGGCTTAACAATTACAAGTCCCGAGACCTATCATTTGAGGTATCAAGAAATCCAATCGGAGCACAATTGCAGATTTTGGATTTTTACAGCTCTGAATCGGCTGAGCTATAGTAAGGTAGTTTTCTTCGAATCGAATTTTCTACGAAATGTATGGTATAGCAATTACAGGTCCCGTGACCTATCATTTGAGGTATGAAGAACCGCATTCTGAGCACAATTGTAGATTTTGGATTTTTACAACTCTGAATCGGCTGAGCTATAGTAAGGTGATTTCTTCGAATCGATTTTTCTGTGAAATGTATGGAAATAATCAACCAATTTAAATGCGGTTTGGCTTAACAATTAAAAGTCCCGAGACCTATCATTTGAGGTATCAAGAAACCCAATCGGAGCACAATTGCAGATTTTGGATTTTTACAGCTCTGAATCGGCTGAGCTATAGTAAGGTAGTTTTCTTCGAATCGAATTTTCTACGAAATGTATGGTATAGCAATTACAGGTCCCGTGACCTATCATTTGAGGTATGAAGAACCGCATTCTGAGCACAATTGTAGATTTTGGATTTTTACAACTCTGAATCGGCTGAGCTATAGTAAGGTGATTTCTTCGAATCGATTTTTCTGTGAAATGTATGGAAATAATCAACCAATTTAAATGCGGTTTGGCTTAACAATTACAAGTCCCGAGACCTATCATTTGAGGTATCAAGAAACCCAATCGGAGCACAATTGCAGATTTTGGATTTTTACAGCTCTGAATCGGCTGAGCTATAGTAAGGTGATTTTCTTCGAATCGAATTTTCTACGAAATGTATGGTATAGCAATTACAGGTCCCGTGACCTATCATTTGAGGTATGAAGAACCGCATTCTGAGCACAATTGTAGATTTTGGATTTTTACAACTCTGAATCGGCTGAGCTATAGTAAGGTGATTTCTTCGAATCGATTTTTCTGTGAAATGTATGGTAATAATCAACCAATTTAAATGCGGTTTGGCTTAACAATTACAAGTCCCGAGACCTATCATTTGAGGTATCAAGAAATCCAATCGGAGCACAATTGCAGATTTTGGATTTTTACAGCTCTGAATCGGCTGAGCTATAGTAAGGTAGTTTTCTTCGAATCGAATTTTCTACGAAATGTATGGTATAGCAATTACAGGTCCCGTGACCTATCATTTGAGGTATGAAGAACCGCATTCTGAGCACAATTGTAGATTTTGGATTTTTACAACTCTGAATCGGCTGAGCTATAGTAAGGTGATTTCTTCGAATCGATTTTTCTGTGAAATGTATGGTAATAATCAACCAATTTAAATGCGGTTTGGCTTAACAATTACAAGTCCCGAGACCTATCATTTGAGGTATCAAGAAACCCAATCGGAGCACAATTGCAGATTTTGGATTTTTACAGCTCTGAATCGGCTGAGCTATAGTAAGGTGATTTTCTTCGAATCGAATTTTCTACGAAATGTATGGTATAGCAATTACAGGTCCCGTGACCTATCATTTGAGGTATGAAGAACCGCATTCTGAGCACAATTGTAGATTTTGGATTTTTACAACTCTGAATCGGCTGAGCTATAGTAAGGTGATTTCTTCGAATCGATTTTTCTGTGAAATGTATGGAAATAATCAACCAATTTAAATGCGGTTTGGCTTAACAATTAAAAGTCCCGAGACCTATCATTTGAGGTATCAAGAAACCCAATCGGAGCACAATTGCAGATTTTGGATTTTTACAGCTCTGAATCGGCTGAGCTATAGTAAGGTAGTTTTCTTCGAATCGAATTTTCTACGAAATGTATGGTATAGCAATTACAGGTCCCGTGACCTATCATTTGAGGTATGAAGAACCGCATTCTGAGCACAATTGTAGATTTTGGATTTTTACAACTCTGAATCGGCTGAGCTATAGTAAGGTGATTTCTTCGAATCGATTTTTCTGTGAAATGTATGGAAATAATCAACCAATTTAAATGCGGTTTGGCTTAACAATTAAAAGTCCCGAGACCTATCATTTGAGGTATCAAGAAACCCAATCGGAGCACAATTGCAGATTTTGGATTTTTACAGCTCTGAATCGGCTGAGCTATAGTAAGGTAGTTTTCTTCGAATCGAATTTTCTACGAAATGTATGGTATAGCAATTACAGGTCCCGTGACCTATCATTTGAGGTATGAAGAACCGCATTCTGAGCACAATTGTAGATTTTGGATTTTTACAACTCTGAATCGGCTGAGCTATAGTAAGGTGATTTCTTCGAATCGATTTTTCTGTGAAATGTATGGTAATAATCAACCAATTTAAATGCGGTTTGGCTTAACAATTACAAGTCCCGAGACCTATCATTTGAGGTATCAAGAAATCCAATCGGAGCACAATTGCAGATTTTGGATTTTTACAGCTCTGAATCGGCTGAGCTATAGTAAGGTAGTTTTCTTCGAATCGAATTTTCTACGAAATGTATGGTATAGCAATTACAGGTCCCGTGACCTATCATTTGAGGTATGAAGAACCGCATTCTGAGCACAATTGTAGATTTTGGATTTTTACAACTCTGAATCGGCTGAGCTATAGTAAGGTGATTTCTTCGAATCGATTTTTCTGTGAAATGTATGGTAATAATCAACCAATTTAAATGCGGTTTGGCTTAACAATTACAAGTCCCGAGACCTATCATTTGAGGTATCAAGAAATCCAATCGGAGCACAATTGCAGATTTTGGATTTTTACAGCTCTGAATCGGCTGAGCTATAGTAAGGTAGTTTTCTTCGAATCGAATTTTCTACGAAATGTATGGTATAGCAATTACAGGTCCCGTGACCTATCATTTGAGGTATGAAGAACCGCATTCTGAGCACAATTGTAGATTTTGGATTTTTACAACTCTGAATCGGCTGAGCTATAGTAAGGTGATTTCTTCGAATCGATTTTTCTGTGAAATGTATGGAAATAATCAACCAATTTAAATGCGGTTTGGCTTAACAATTACAAGTCCCGAGACCTATCATTTGAGGTATCAAGAAATCCAATCGGAGCACAATTGCAGATTTTGGATTTTTACAGCTCTGAATCGGCTGAGCTATAGTAAGGTAGTTTTCTTCGAATCGAATTTTCTACGAAATGTATGGTATAGCAATTACAGGTCCCGTGACCTATCATTTGAGGTATGAAGAACCGCATTCTGAGCACAATTGTAGATTTTGGATTTTTACAACTCTGAATCGGCTGAGCTATAGTAAGGTGATTTCTTCGAATCGATTTTTCTGTGAAATGTATGGTAATAATCAACCAATTTAAATGCGGTTTGGCTTAACAATTACAAGTCCCGAGACCTATCATTTGAGGTATCAAGAAATCCAATCGGAGCACAATTGCAGATTTTGGATTTTTACAGCTCTGAATCGGCTGAGCTATAGTAAGGTAGTTTTCTTCGAATCGAATTTTCTACGAAATGTATGGTATAGCAATTACAGGTCCCGTGACCTATCATTTGAGGTATGAAGAACCGCATTCTGAGCACAATTGTAGATTTTGGATTTTTACAACTCTGAATCGGCTGAGCTATAGTAAGGTGATTTCTTCGAATCGATTTTTCTGTGAAATGTATGGAAATAATCAACCAATTTAAATGCGGTTTGGCTTAACAATTACAAGTCCCGAGACCTATCATTTGAGGTATCAAGAAATCCAATCGGAGCACAATTGCAGATTTTGGATTTTTACAGCTCTGAATCGGCTGAGCTATAGTAAGGTAGTTTTCTTCGAATCGAATTTTCTACGAAATGTATGGTATAGCAATTACAGGTCCCGTGACCTATCATTTGAGGTATGAAGAACCGCATTCTGAGCACAATTGTAGATTTTGGATTTTTACAACTCTGAATCGGCTGAGCTATAGTAAGGTGATTTCTTCGAATCGATTTTTCTGTGAAATGTATGGAAATAATCAACCAATTTAAATGCGGTTTGGCTTAACAATTACAAGTCCCGAGACCTATCATTTGAGGTATCAAGAAACCCAATCGGAGCACAATTGCAGATTTTGGATTTTTACAGCTCTGAATCGGCTGAGCTATAGTAAGGTAGTTTTCTTCGAATCGAATTTTCTACGAAATGTATGGTATAGCAATTACAGGTCCCGTGACCTATCATTTGAGGTATGAAGAACCGCATTCTGAGCACAATTGTAGATTTTGGATTTTTACAACTCTGAATCGGCTGAGCTATAGTAAGGTGATTTCTTCGAATCGATTTTTCTGTGAAATGTATGGTAATAATCAACCAATTTAAATGCGGTTTGGCTTAACAATTACAAGTCCCGAGACCTATCATTTGAGGTATCAAGAAACCCAATCGGAGCACAATTGCAGATTTTGGATTTTTACAGCTCTGAATCGGCTGAGCTATAGTAAGGTGATTTTCTTCGAATCGAATTTTCTACGAAATGTATGGTATAGCAATTACAGGTCCCGTGACCTATCATTTGAGGTATGAAGAACCGCATTCTGAGCACAATTGTAGATTTTGGATTTTTACAACTCTGAATCGGCTGAGCTATAGTAAGGTGATTTCTTCGAATCGATTTTTCTGTGAAATGTATGGAAATAATCAACCAATTTAAATGCGGTTTGGCTTAACAATTACAAGTCCCGAGACCTATCATTTGAGGTATCAAGAAATCCAATCGGAGCACAATTGCAGATTTTGGATTTTTACAGCTCTGAATCGGCTGAGCTATAGTAAGGTAGTTTTCTTCGAATCGAATTTTCTACGAAATGTATGGTATAGCAATTACAGGTCCCGTGACCTATCATTTGAGGTATGAAGAACCGCATTCTGAGCACAATTGTAGATTTTGGATTTTTACAACTCTGAATCGGCTGAGCTATAGTAAGGTGATTTCTTCGAATCGATTTTTCTGTGAAATGTATGGAAATAATCAACCAATTTAAATGCGGTTTGGCTTAACAATTACAAGTCCCGAGACCTATCATTTGAGGTATCAAGAAATCCAATCGGAGCACAATTGCAGATTTTGGATTTTTACAGCTCTGAATCGGCTGAGCTATAGTAAGGTAGTTTTCTTCGAATCGAATTTTCTACGAAATGTATGGTATAGCAATTACAGGTCCCGTGACCTATCATTTGAGGTATGAAGAACCGCATTCTGAGCACAATTGTAGATTTTGGATTTTTACAACTCTGAATCGGCTGAGCTATAGTAAGGTGATTTCTTCGAATCGATTTTTCTGTGAAATGTATGGAAATAATCAACCAATTTAAATGCGGTTTGGCTTAACAATTACAAGTCCCGAGACCTATCATTTGAGGTATCAAGAAACCCAATCGGAGCACAATTGCAGATTTTGGATTTTTACAGCTCTGAATCGGCTGAGCTATAGTAAGGTAGTTTTCTTCGAATCGAATTTTCTACGAAATGTATGGTATAGCAATTACAGGTCCCGTGACCTATCATTTGAGGTATGAAGAACCGCATTCTGAGCACAATTGTAGATTTTGGATTTTTACAACTCTGAATCGGCTGAGCTATAGTAAGGTGATTTCTTCGAATCGATTTTTCTGTGAAATGTATGGAAATAATCAACCAATTTAAATGCGGTTTGGCTTAACAATTACAAGTCCCGAGACCTATCATTTGAGGTATCAAGAAATCCAATCGGAGCACAATTGCAGATTTTGGATTTTTACAGCTCTGAATCGGCTGAGCTATAGTAAGGTAGTTTTCTTCGAATCGAATTTTCTACGAAATGTATGGTATAGCAATTACAGGTCCCGTGACCTATCATTTGAGGTATGAAGAACCGCATTCTGAGCACAATTGTAGATTTTGGATTTTTACAACTCTGAATCGGTTGAGCTATAGTAAGGTGATTTCTTCGAATCGATTTTTCTGTGAAATGTATGGTAATAATCAACCAATTTAAATGCGGTTTGGCTTAACAATTACAAGTCCCGAGACCTATCATTTGAGGTATCAAGAAACCCAATCGGAGCACAATTGCAGTGATTTCTTCGAATCGATTTTTCTGTGAAATGTATGGAAATAATCAACCAATTTAAATGCGGTTTGGCTTAACAATTACAAGTCCCGAGACCTATCATTTGAGGTATCAAGAAATCCAATCGGAGCACAATTGCAGATTTTGGATTTTTACAGCTCTGAATCGGCTGAGCTATAGTAAGGTAGTTTTCTTCGAATCGAATTTTCTACGAAATGTATGGTATAGCAATTACAGGTCCCGTGACCTATCATTTGAGGTATGAAGAACCGCATTCTGAGCACAATTGTAGATTTTGGATTTTTACAACTCTGAATCGGCTGAGCTATAGTAAGGTGATTTCTTCGAATCGATTTTTCTGTGAAATGTATGGTAATAATCAACCAATTTAAATGCGGTTTGGCTTAACAATTACAAGTCCCGAGACCTATCATTTGAGGTATCAAGAAACCCAATCGGAGCACAATTGCAGATTTTGGATTTTTACAGCTCTGAATCGGCTGAGCTATAGTAAGGTGATTTTCTTCGAATCGAATTTTCTACGAAATGTATGGTATAGCAATTACAGGTCCCGTGACCTATCATTTGAGGTATGAAGAACCGCATTCTGAGCACAATTGTAGATTTTGGATTTTTACAACTCTGAATCGGCTGAGCTATAGTAAGGTGATTTCTTCGAATCGATTTTTCTGTGAAATGTATGGAAATAATCAACCAATTTAAATGCGGTTTGGCTTAACAATTAAAAGTCCCGAGACCTATCATTTGAGGTATCAAGAAACCCAATCGGAGCACAATTGCAGATTTTGGATTTTTACAGCTCTGAATCGGCTGAGCTATAGTAAGGTAGTTTTCTTCGAATCGAATTTTCTACGAAATGTATGGTATAGCAATTACAGGTCCCGTGACCTATCATTTGAGGTATGAAGAACCGCATTCTGAGCACAATTGTAGATTTTGGATTTTTACAACTCTGAATCGGCTGAGCTATAGTAAGGTGATTTCTTCGAATCGATTTTTCTGTGAAATGTATGGTAATAATCAACCAATTTAAATGCGGTTTGGCTTAACAATTACAAGTCCCGAGACCTATCATTTGAGGTATCAAGAAATCCAATCGGAGCACAATTGCAGATTTTGGATTTTTACAGCTCTGAATCGGCTGAGCTATAGTAAGGTAGTTTTCTTCGAATCGAATTTTCTACGAAATGTATGGTATAGCAATTACAGGTCCCGTGACCTATCATTTGAGGTATGAAGAACCGCATTCTGAGCACAATTGTAGATTTTGGATTTTTACAACTCTGAATCGGCTGAGCTATAGTAAGGTGATTTCTTCGAATCGATTTTTCTGTGAAATGTATGGTAATAATCAACCAATTTAAATGCGGTTTGGCTTAACAATTACAAGTCCCGAGACCTATCATTTGAGGTATCAAGAAATCCAATCGGAGCACAATTGCAGATTTTGGATTTTTACAGCTCTGAATCGGCTGAGCTATAGTAAGGTAGTTTTCTTCGAATCGAATCTTCTACGAAATGTATGGTAGAGCAATTACAGGTCCCGTGACCTATCATTTGAGGTATGAAGAACCGCATTCTGAGCACAATTGTAGATTTTGGATTTTTACAACTCTGAATCGGCTGAGCTATAGTAAGGTGATTTCTTCGAATCGATTTTTCTGTGAAATGTATGGAAATAATCAACCAATTTAAATGCGGTTTGGCTTAACAATTAAAAGTCCCGAGACCTATCATTTGAGGTATCAAGAAACCCAATCGGAGCACAATTGCAGATTTTGGATTTTTACAGCTCTGAATCGGCTGAGCTATAGTAAGGTAGTTTTCTTCGAATCGAATTTTCTACGAAATGTATGGTATAGCAATTACAGGTCCCGTGACCTATCATTTGAGGTATGAAGAACCGCATTCTGAGCACAATTGTAGATTTTGGATTTTTACAACTCTGAATCGGCTGAGCTATAGTAAGGTGATTTCTTCGAATCGATTTTTCTGTGAAATGTATGGAAATAATCAACCAATTTAAATGCGGTTTGGCTTAACAATTACAAGTCCCGAGACCTATCATTTGAGGTATCAAGAAATCCAATCGGAGCACAATTGCAGATTTTGGATTTTTACAGCTCTGAATCGGCTGAGCTATAGTAAGGTAGTTTTCTTCGAATCGAATTTTCTACGAAATGTATGGTATAGCAATTACAGGTCCCGTGACCTATCATTTGAGGTATGAAGAACCGCATTCTGAGCACAATTGTAGATTTTGGATTTTTACAACTCTGAATCGGCTGAGCTATAGTAAGGTGATTTCTTCGAATCGATTTTTCTGTGAAATGTATGGTAATAATCAACCAATTTAAATGCGGTTTGGCTTAACAATTACAAGTCCCGAGACCTATCATTTGAGGTATCAAGAAATCCAATCGGAGCACAATTGCAGATTTTGGATTTTTACAGCTCTGAATCGGCTGAGCTATAGTAAGGTAGTTTTCTTCGAATCGAATTTTCTACGAAATGTATGGTATAGCAATTACAGGTCCCGTGACCTATCATTTGAGGTATGAAGAACCGCATTCTGAGCACAATTGTAGATTTTGGATTTTTACAACTCTGAATCGGCTGAGCTATAGTAAGGTGATTTCTTCGAATCGATTTTTCTGTGAAATGTATGGAAATAATCAACCAATTTAAATGCGGTTTGGCTTAACAATTACAAGTCCCGAGACCTATCATTTGAGGTATCAAGAAATCCAATCGGAGCACAATTGCAGATTTTGGATTTTTACAGCTCTGAATCGGCTGAGCTATAGTAAGGTAGTTTTCTTCGAATCGAATTTTCTACGAAATGTATGGTATAGCAATTACAGGTCCCGTGACCTATCATTTGAGGTATGAAGAACCGCATTCTGAGCACAATTGTAGATTTTGGATTTTTACAACTCTGAATCGGCTGAGCTATAGTAAGGTGATTTCTTCGAATCGATTTTTCTGTGAAATGTATGGAAATAATCAACCAATTTAAATGCGGTTTGGCTTAACAATTACAAGTCCCGAGACCTATCATTTGAGGTATCAAGAAATCCAATCGGAGCACAATTGCAGATTTTGGATTTTTACAGCTCTGAATCGGCTGAGCTATAGTAAGGTAGTTTTCTTCGAATCGAATTTTCTACGAAATGTATGGTATAGCAATTACAGGTCCCGTGACCTATCATTTGAGGTATGAAGAACCGCATTCTGAGCACAATTGTAGATTTTGGATTTTTACAACTCTGAATCGGCTGAGCTATAGTAAGGTGATTTCTTCGAATCGATTTTTCTGTGAAATGTATGGTAATAATCAACCAATTTAAATGCGGTTTGGCTTAACAATTACAAGTCCCGAGACCTATCATTTGAGGTATCAAGAAATCCAATCGGAGCACAATTGCAGATTTTGGATTTTTACAGCTCTGAATCGGCTGAGCTATAGTAAGGTAGTTTTCTTCGAATCGAATTTTCTACGAAATGTATGGTATAGCAATTACAGGTCCCGTGACCTATCATTTGAGGTATGAAGAACCGCATTCTGAGCACAATTGTAGATTTTGGATTTTTACAACTCTGAATCGGCTGAGCTATAGTAAGGTGATTTCTTCGAATCGATTTTTCTGTGAAATGTATGGAAATAATCAACCAATTTAAATGCGGTTTGGCTTAACAATTACAAGTCCCGAGACCTATCATTTGAGGTATCAAGAAATCCAATCGGAGCACAATTGCAGATTTTGGATTTTTACAGCTCTGAATCGGCTGAGCTATAGTAAGGTAGTTTTCTTCGAATCGAATTTTCTACGAAATGTATGGTATAGCAATTACAGGTCCCGTGACCTATCATTTGAGGTATGAAGAACCGCATTCTGAGCACAATTGTAGATTTTGGATTTTTACAACTCTGAATCGGCTGAGCTATAGTAAGGTGATTTCTTCGAATCGATTTTTCTGTGAAATGTATGGTAATAATCAACCAATTTAAATGCGGTTTGGCTTAACAATTACAAGTCCCGAGACCTATCATTTGAGGTATCAAGAAATCCAATCGGAGCACAATTGCAGATTTTGGATTTTTACAGCTCTGAATCGGCTGAGCTATAGTAAGGTAGTTTTCTTCGAATCGAATTTTCTACGAAATGTATGGTATAGCAATTACAGGTCCCGTGACCTATCATTTGAGGTATGAAGAACCGCATTCTGAGCACAATTGTAGATTTTGGATTTTTACAACTCTGAATCGGCTGAGCTATAGTAAGGTGATTTCTTCGAATCGATTTTTCTGTGAAATGTATGGTAATAATCAACCAATTTAAATGCGGTTTGGCTTAACAATTACAAGTCCCGAGACCTATCATTTGAGGTATCAAGAAATCCAATCGGAGCACAATTGCAGATTTTGGATTTTTACAGCTCTGAATCGGCTGAGCTATAGTAAGGTAGTTTTCTTCGAATCGAATTTTCTACGAAATGTATGGTATAGCAATTACAGGTCCCGTGACCTATCATTTGAGGTATGAAGAACCGCATTCTGAGCACAATTGTAGATTTTGGATTTTTACAACTCTGAATCGGCTGAGCTATAGTAAGGTGATTTCTTCGAATCGATTTTTCTGTGAAATGTATGGTAATAATCAACCAATTTAAATGCGGTTTGGCTTAACAATTAAAAGTCCCGAGACCTATCATTTGAGGTATCAAGAAACCCAATCGGAGCACAATTGCAGATTTTGGATTTTTACAGCTCTGAATCGGCTGAGCTATAGTAAGGTAGTTTTCTTCGAATCGAATTTTCTACGAAATGTATGGTATAGCAATTACAGGTCCCGTGACCTATCATTTGAGGTATGAAGAACCGCATTCTGAGCACAATTGTAGATTTTGGATTTTTACAACTCTGAATCGGCTGAGCTATAGTAAGGTGATTTCTTCGAATCGATTTTTCTGTGAAATGTATGGAAATAATCAACCAATTTAAATGCGGTTTGGCTTAACAATTAAAAGTCCCGAGACCTATCATTTGAGGTATCAAGAAACCCAATCGGAGCACAATTGCAGATTTTGGATTTTTACAGCTCTGAATCGGCTGAGCTATAGTAAGGTAGTTTTCTTCGAATCGAATTTTCTACGAAATGTATGGTATAGCAATTACAGGTCCCGTGACCTATCATTTGAGGTATGAAGAACCGCATTCTGAGCACAATTGTAGATTTTGGATTTTTACAACTCTGAATCGGCTGAGCTATAGTAAGGTGATTTCTTCGAATCGATTTTTCTGTGAAATGTATGGAAATAATCAACCAATTTAAATGCGGTTTGGCTTAACAATTAAAAGTCCCGAGACCTATCATTTGAGGTATCAAGAAACCCAATCGGAGCACAATTGCAGATTTTGGATTTTTACAGCTCTGAATCGGCTGAGCTATAGTAAGGTAGTTTTCTTCGAATCGAATTTTCTACGAAATGTATGGTATAGCAATTACAGGTCCCGTGACCTATCATTTGAGGTATGAAGAACCGCATTCTGAGCACAATTGTAGATTTTGGATTTTTACAACTCTGAATCGGCTGAGCTATAGTAAGGTGATTTCTTCGAATCGATTTTTCTGTGAAATGTATGGTAATAATCAACCAATTTAAATGCGGTTTGGCTTAACAATTACAAGTCCCGAGACCTATCATTTGAGGTATCAAGAAATCCAATCGGAGCACAATTGCAGATTTTGGATTTTTACAGCTCTGAATCGGCTGAGCTATAGTAAGGTAGTTTTCTTCGAATCGAATCTTCTACGAAATGTATGGTAGAGCAATTACAGGTCCCGTGACCTATCATTTGAGGTATGAAGAACCGCATTCTGAGCACAATTGTAGATTTTGGATTTTTACAACTCTGAATCGGCTGAGCTATAGTAAGGTGATTTCTTCGAATCGATTTTTCTGTGAAATGTATGGAAATAATCAACCAATTTAAATGCGGTTTGGCTTAACAATTACAAGTCCCGAGACCTATCATTTGAGGTATCAAGAAACCCAATCGGAGCACAATTGCAGATTTTGGATTTTTACAGCTCTGAATCGGCTGAGCTATAGTAAGGTAGTTTTCTTCGAATCGAATTTTCTACGAAATGTATGGTATAGCAATTACAGGTCCCGTGACCTATCATTTGAGGTATGAAGAACCGCATTCTGAGCACAATTGTAGATTTTGGATTTTTACAACTCTGAATCGGCTGAGCTATAGTAAGGTGATTTCTTCGAATCGATTTTTCTGTGAAATGTATGGTAATAATCAACCAATTTAAATGCGGTTTGGCTTAACAATTACAAGTCCCGAGACCTATCATTTGAGGTATCAAGAAATCCAATCGGAGCACAATTGCAGATTTTGGATTTTTACAGCTCTGAATCGGCTGAGCTATAGTAAGGTAGTTTTCTTCGAATCGAATTTTCTACGAAATGTATGGTATAGCAATTACAGGTCCCGTGACCTATCATTTGAGGTATGAAGAACCGCATTCTGAGCACAATTGTAGATTTTGGATTTTTACAACTCTGAATCGGCTGAGCTATAGTAAGGTGATTTCTTCGAATCGATTTTTCTGTGAAATGTATGGAAATAATCAACCAATTTAAATGCGGTTTGGCTTAACAATTACAAGTCCCGAGACCTATCATTTGAGGTATCAAGAAATCCAATCGGAGCACAATTGCAGATTTTGGATTTTTACAGCTCTGAATCGGCTGAGCTATAGTAAGGTAGTTTTCTTCGAATCGAATTTTCTACGAAATGTATGGTATAGCAATTACAGGTCCCGTGACCTATCATTTGAGGTATGAAGAACCGCATTCTGAGCACAATTGTAGATTTTGGATTTTTACAACTCTGAATCGGCTGAGCTATAGTAAGGTGATTTCTTCGAATCGATTTTTCTGTGAAATGTATGGTAATAATCAACCAATTTAAATGCGGTTTGGCTTAACAATTACAAGTCCCGAGACCTATCATTTGAGGTATCAAGAAATCCAATCGGAGCACAATTGCAGATTTTGGATTTTTACAGCTCTGAATCGGCTGAGCTATAGTAAGGTAGTTTTCTTCGAATCGAATTTTCTACGAAATGTATGGTATAGCAATTACAGGTCCCGTGACCTATCATTTGAGGTATGAAGAACCGCATTCTGAGCACAATTGTAGATTTTGGATTTTTACAACTCTGAATCGGCTGAGCTATAGTAAGGTGATTTCTTCGAATCGATTTTTCTGTGAAATGTATGGAAATAATCAACCAATTTAAATGCGGTTTGGCTTAACAATTACAAGTCCCGAGACCTATCATTTGAGGTATCAAGAAATCCAATCGGAGCACAATTGCAGATTTTGGATTTTTACAGCTCTGAATCGGCTGAGCTATAGTAAGGTAGTTTTCTTCGAATCGAATTTTCTACGAAATGTATGGTATAGCAATTACAGGTCCCGTGACCTATCATTTGAGGTATGAAGAACCGCATTCTGAGCACAATTGTAGATTTTGGATTTTTACAACTCTGAATCGGCTGAGCTATAGTAAGGTGATTTCTTCGAATCGATTTTTCTGTGAAATGTATGGAAATAATCAACCAATTTAAATGCGGTTTGGCTTAACAATTAAAAGTCCCGAGACCTATCATTTGAGGTATCAAGAAACCCAATCGGAGCACAATTGCAGATTTTGGATTTTTACAGCTCTGAATCGGCTGAGCTATAGTAAGGTAGTTTTCTTCGAATCGAATTTTCTACGAAATGTATGGTATAGCAATTACAGGTCCCGTGACCTATCATTTGAGGTATGAAGAACCGCATTCTGAGCACAATTGTAGATTTTGGATTTTTACAACTCTGAATCGGCTGAGCTATAGTAAGGTGATTTCTTCGAATCGATTTTTCTGTGAAATGTATGGTAATAATCAACCAATTTAAATGCGGTTTGGCTTAACAATTAAAAGTCCCGAGACCTATCATTTGAGGTATCAAGAAACCCAATCGGAGCACAATTGCAGATTTTGGATTTTTACAGCTCTGAATCGGCTGAGCTATAGTAAGGTAGTTTTCTTCGAATCGAATTTTCTACGAAATGTATGGTATAGCAATTACAGGTCCCGTGACCTATCATTTGAGGTATGAAGAACCGCATTCTGAGCACAATTGTAGATTTTGGATTTTTACAACTCTGAATCGGCTGAGCTATAGTAAGGTGATTTCTTCGAATCGATTTTTCTGTGAAATGTATGGAAATAATCAACCAATTTAAATGCGGTTTGGCTTAACAATTACAAGTCCCGAGACCTATCATTTGAGGTATCAAGAAACCCAATCGGAGCACAATTGCAGATTTTGGATTTTTACAGCTCTGAATCGGCTGAGCTATAGTAAGGTAGTTTTCTTCGAATCGAATTTTCTACGAAATGTATGGTATAGCAATTACAGGTCCCGTGACCTATCATTTGAGGTATGAAGAACCGCATTCTGAGCACAATTGTAGATTTTGGATTTTTACAACTCTGAATCGGCTGAGCTATAGTAAGGTGATTTCTTCGAATCGATTTTTCTGTGAAATGTATGGTAATAATCAACCAATTTAAATGCGGTTTGGCTTAACAATTACAAGTCCCGAGACCTATCATTTGAGGTATCAAGAAATCCAATCGGAGCACAATTGCAGATTTTGGATTTTTACAGCTCTGAATCGGCTGAGCTATAGTAAGGTAGTTTTCTTCGAATCGAATTTTCTACGAAATGTATGGTATAGCAATTACAGGTCCCGTGACCTATCATTTGAGGTATGAAGAACCGCATTCTGAGCACAATTGTAGATTTTGGATTTTTACAACTCTGAATCGGCTGAGCTATAGTAAGGTGATTTCTTCGAATCGATTTTTCTGTGAAATGTATGGAAATAATCAACCAATTTAAATGCGGTTTGGCTTAACAATTACAAGTCCCGAGACCTATCATTTGAGGTATCAAGAAACCCAATCGGAGCACAATTGCAGATTTTGGATTTTTACAGCTCTGAATCGGCTGAGCTATAGTAAGGTAGTTTTCTTCGAATCGAATTTTCTACGAAATGTATGGTATAGCAATTACAGGTCCCGTGACCTATCATTTGAGGTATGAAGAACCGCATTCTGAGCACAATTGTAGATTTTGGATTTTTACAACTCTGAATCGGCTGAGCTATAGTAAGGTGATTTCTTCGAATCGATTTTTCTGTGAAATGTATGGTAATAATCAACCAATTTAAATGCGGTTTGGCTTAACAATTACAAGTCCCGAGACCTATCATTTGAGGTATCAAGAAATCCAATCGGAGCACAATTGCAGATTTTGGATTTTTACAGCTCTGAATCGGCTGAGCTATAGTAAGGTAGTTTTCTTCGAATCGAATTTTCTACGAAATGTATGGTATAGCAATTACAGGTCCCGTGACCTATCATTTGAGGTATGAAGAACCGCATTCTGAGCACAATTGTAGATTTTGGATTTTTACAACTCTGAATCGGCTGAGCTATAGTAAGGTGATTTCTTCGAATCGATTTTTCTGTGAAATGTATGGAAATAATCAACCAATTTAAATGCGGTTTGGCTTAACAATTACAAGTCCCGAGACCTATCATTTGAGGTATCAAGAAATCCAATCGGAGCACAATTGCAGATTTTGGATTTTTACAGCTCTGAATCGGCTGAGCTATAGTAAGGTAGTTTTCTTCGAATCGAATTTTCTACGAAATGTATGGTATAGCAATTACAGGTCCCGTGACCTATCATTTGAGGTATGAAGAACCGCATTCTGAGCACAATTGTAGATTTTGGATTTTTACAACTCTGAATCGGCTGAGCTATAGTAAGGTGATTTCTTCGAATCGATTTTTCTGTGAAATGTATGGTAATAATCAACCAATTTAAATGCGGTTTGGCTTAACAATTACAAGTCCCGAGACCTATCATTTGAGGTATCAAGAAATCCAATCGGAGCACAATTGCAGATTTTGGATTTTTACAGCTCTGAATCGGCTGAGCTATAGTAAGGTAGTTTTCTTCGAATCGAATTTTCTACGAAATGTATGGTATAGCAATTACAGGTCCCGTGACCTATCATTTGAGGTATGAAGAACCGCATTCTGAGCACAATTGTAGATTTTGGATTTTTACAACTCTGAATCGGCTGAGCTATAGTAAGGTGATTTCTTCGAATCGATTTTTCTGTGAAATGTATGGAAATAATCAACCAATTTAAATGCGGTTTGGCTTAACAATTACAAGTCCCGAGACCTATCATTTGAGGTATCAAGAAATCCAATCGGAGCACAATTGCAGATTTTGGATTTTTACAGCTCTGAATCGGCTGAGCTATAGTAAGGTAGTTTTCTTCGAATCGAATTTTCTACGAAATGTATGGTATAGCAATTACAGGTCCCGTGACCTATCATTTGAGGTATGAAGAACCGCATTCTGAGCACAATTGTAGATTTTGGATTTTTACAACTCTGAATCGGCTGAGCTATAGTAAGGTGATTTCTTCGAATCGATTTTTCTGTGAAATGTATGGAAATAATCAACCAATTTAAATGCGGTTTGGCTTAACAATTAAAAGTCCCGAGACCTATCATTTGAGGTATCAAGAAACCCAATCGGAGCACAATTGCAGATTTTGGATTTTTACAGCTCTGAATCGGCTGAGCTATAGTAAGGTAGTTTTCTTCGAATCGAATTTTCTACGAAATGTATGGTATAGCAATTACAGGTCCCGTGACCTATCATTTGAGGTATGAAGAACCGCATTCTGAGCACAATTGTAGATTTTGGATTTTTACAACTCTGAATCGGCTGAGCTATAGTAAGGTGATTTCTTCGAATCGATTTTTCTGTGAAATGTATGGTAATAATCAACCAATTTAAATGCGGTTTGGCTTAACAATTACAAGTCCCGAGACCTATCATTTGAGGTATCAAGAAATCCAATCGGAGCACAATTGCAGATTTTGGATTTTTACAGCTCTGAATCGGCTGAGCTATAGTAAGGTAGTTTTCTTCGAATCGAATTTTCTACGAAATGTATGGTATAGCAATTACAGGTCCCGTGACCTATCATTTGAGGTATGAAGAACCGCATTCTGAGCACAATTGTAGATTTTGGATTTTTACAACTCTGAATCGGCTGAGCTATAGTAAGGTGATTTCTTCGAATCGATTTTTCTGTGAAATGTATGGAAATAATCAACCAATTTAAATGCGGTTTGGCTTAACAATTAAAAGTCCCGAGACCTATCATTTGAGGTATCAAGAAACCCAATCGGAGCACAATTGCAGATTTTGGATTTTTACAGCTCTGAATCGGCTGAGCTATAGTAAGGTAGTTTTCTTCGAATCGAATTTTCTACGAAATGTATGGTATAGCAATTACAGGTCCCGTGACCTATCATTTGAGGTATGAAGAACCGCATTCTGAGCACAATTGTAGATTTTGGATTTTTACAACTCTGAATCGGCTGAGCTATAGTAAGGTGATTTCTTCGAATCGATTTTTCTGTGAAATGTATGGAAATAATCAACCAATTTAAATGCGGTTTGGCTTAACAATTACAAGTCCCGAGACCTATCATTTGAGGTATCAAGAAACCCAATCGGAGCACAATTGCAGATTTTGGATTTTTACAGCTCTGAATCGGCTGAGCTATAGTAAGGTAGTTTTCTTCGAATCGAATTTTCTACGAAATGTATGGTATAGCAATTACAGGTCCCGTGACCTATCATTTGAGGTATGAAGAACCGCATTCTGAGCACAATTGTAGATTTTGGATTTTTACAACTCTGAATCGGCTGAGCTATAGTAAGGTGATTTCTTCGAATCGATTTTTCTGTGAAATGTATGGTAATAATCAACCAATTTAAATGCGGTTTGGCTTAACAATTACAAGTCCCGAGACCTATCATTTGAGGTATCAAGAAATCCAATCGGAGCACAATTGCAGATTTTGGATTTTTACAGCTCTGAATCGGCTGAGCTATAGTAAGGTAGTTTTCTTCGAATCGAATTTTCTACGAAATGTATGGTATAGCAATTACAGGTCCCGTGACCTATCATTTGAGGTATGAAGAACCGCATTCTGAGCACAATTGTAGATTTTGGATTTTTACAACTCTGAATCGGCTGAGCTATAGTAAGGTGATTTCTTCGAATCGATTTTTCTGTGAAATGTATGGTAATAATCAACCAATTTAAATGCGGTTTGGCTTAACAATTACAAGTCCCGAGACCTATCATTTGAGGTATCAAGAAATCCAATCGGAGCACAATTGCAGATTTTGGATTTTTACAGCTCTGAATCGGCTGAGCTATAGTAAGGTAGTTTTCTTCGAATCGAATCTTCTACGAAATGTATGGTAGAGCAATTACAGGTCCCGTGACCTATCATTTGAGGTATGAAGAACCGCATTCTGAGCACAATTGTAGATTTTGGATTTTTACAACTCTGAATCGGCTGAGCTATAGTAAGGTGATTTCTTCGAATCGATTTTTCTGTGAAATGTATGGAAATAATCAACCAATTTAAATGCGGTTTGGCTTAACAATTACAAGTCCCGAGACCTATCATTTGAGGTATCAAGAAACCCAATCGGAGCACAATTGCAGATTTTGGATTTTTACAGCTCTGAATCGGCTGAGCTATAGTAAGGTAGTTTTCTTCGAATCGAATTTTCTACGAAATGTATGGTATAGCAATTACAGGTCCCGTGACCTATCATTTGAGGTATGAAGAACCGCATTCTGAGCACAATTGTAGATTTTGGATTTTTACAACTCTGAATCGGCTGAGCTATAGTAAGGTGATTTCTTCGAATCGATTTTTCTGTGAAATGTATGGTAATAATCAACCAATTTAAATGCGGTTTGGCTTAACAATTACAAGTCCCGAGACCTATCATTTGAGGTATCAAGAAATCCAATCGGAGCACAATTGCAGATTTTGGATTTTTACAGCTCTGAATCGGCTGAGCTATAGTAAGGTAGTTTTCTTCGAATCGAATTTTCTACGAAATGTATGGTATAGCAATTACAGGTCCCGTGACCTATCATTTGAGGTATGAAGAACCGCATTCTGAGCACAATTGTAGATTTTGGATTTTTACAACTCTGAATCGGCTGAGCTATAGTAAGGTGATTTCTTCGAATCGATTTTTCTGTGAAATGTATGGAAATAATCAACCAATTTAAATGCGGTTTGGCTTAACAATTACAAGTCCCGAGACCTATCATTTGAGGTATCAAGAAATCCAATCGGAGCACAATTGCAGATTTTGGATTTTTACAGCTCTGAATCGGCTGAGCTATAGTAAGGTAGTTTTCTTCGAATCGAATTTTCTACGAAATGTATGGTATAGCAATTACAGGTCCCGTGACCTATCATTTGAGGTATGAAGAACCGCATTCTGAGCACAATTGTAGATTTTGGATTTTTACAACTCTGAATCGGCTGAGCTATAGTAAGGTGATTTCTTCGAATCGATTTTTCTGTGAAATGTATGGTAATAATCAACCAATTTAAATGCGGTTTGGCTTAACAATTACAAGTCCCGAGACCTATCATTTGAGGTATCAAGAAATCCAATCGGAGCACAATTGCAGATTTTGGATTTTTACAGCTCTGAATCGGCTGAGCTATAGTAAGGTAGTTTTCTTCGAATCGAATTTTCTACGAAATGTATGGTATAGCAATTACAGGTCCCGTGACCTATCATTTGAGGTATGAAGAACCGCATTCTGAGCACAATTGTAGATTTTGGATTTTTACAACTCTGAATCGGCTGAGCTATAGTAAGGTGATTTCTTCGAATCGATTTTTCTGTGAAATGTATGGAAATAATCAACCAATTTAAATGCGGTTTGGCTTAACAATTAAAAGTCCCGAGACCTATCATTTGAGGTATCAAGAAACCCAATCGGAGCACAATTGCAGATTTTGGATTTTTACAGCTCTGAATCGGCTGAGCTATAGTAAGGTAGTTTTCTTCGAATCGAATTTTCTACGAAATGTATGGTATAGCAATTACAGGTCCCGTGACCTATCATTTGAGGTATGAAGAACCGCATTCTGAGCACAATTGTAGATTTTGGATTTTTACAACTCTGAATCGGCTGAGCTATAGTAAGGTGATTTCTTCGAATCGATTTTTCTGTGAAATGTATGGAAATAATCAACCAATTTAAATGCGGTTTGGCTTAACAATTACAAGTCCCGAGACCTATCATTTGAGGTATCAAGAAACCCAATCGGAGCACAATTGCAGATTTTGGATTTTTACAGCTCTGAATCGGCTGAGCTATAGTAAGGTAGTTTTCTTCGAATCGAATTTTCTACGAAATGTATGGTATAGCAATTACAGGTCCCGTGACCTATCATTTGAGGTATGAAGAACCGCATTCTGAGCACAATTGTAGATTTTGGATTTTTACAACTCTGAATCGGCTGAGCTATAGTAAGGTGATTTCTTCGAATCGATTTTTCTGTGAAATGTATGGTAATAATCAACCAATTTAAATGCGGTTTGGCTTAACAATTACAAGTCCCGAGACCTATCATTTGAGGTATCAAGAAATCCAATCGGAGCACAATTGCAGATTTTGGATTTTTACAGCTCTGAATCGGCTGAGCTATAGTAAGGTAGTTTTCTTCGAATCGAATTTTCTACGAAATGTATGGTATAGCAATTACAGGTCCCGTGACCTATCATTTGAGGTATGAAGAACCGCATTCTGAGCACAATTGTAGATTTTGGATTTTTACAACTCTGAATCGGCTGAGCTATAGTAAGGTGATTTCTTCGAATCGATTTTTCTGTGAAATGTATGGTAATAATCAACCAATTTAAATGCGGTTTGGCTTAACAATTACAAGTCCCGAGACCTATCATTTGAGGTATCAAGAAATCCAATCGGAGCACAATTGCAGATTTTGGATTTTTACAGCTCTGAATCGGCTGAGCTATAGTAAGGTAGTTTTCTTCGAATCGAATCTTCTACGAAATGTATGGTAGAGCAATTACAGGTCCCGTGACCTATCATTTGAGGTATGAAGAACCGCATTCTGAGCACAATTGTAGATTTTGGATTTTTACAACTCTGAATCGGCTGAGCTATAGTAAGGTGATTTCTTCGAATCGATTTTTCTGTGAAATGTATGGAAATAATCAACCAATTTAAATGCGGTTTGGCTTAACAATTACAAGTCCCGAGACCTATCATTTGAGGTATCAAGAAACCCAATCGGAGCACAATTGCAGATTTTGGATTTTTACAGCTCTGAATCGGCTGAGCTATAGTAAGGTAGTTTTCTTCGAATCGAATTTTCTACGAAATGTATGGTATAGCAATTACAGGTCCCGTGACCTATCATTTGAGGTATGAAGAACCGCATTCTGAGCACAATTGTAGATTTTGGATTTTTACAACTCTGAATCGGCTGAGCTATAGTAAGGTGATTTCTTCGAATCGATTTTTCTGTGAAATGTATGGTAATAATCAACCAATTTAAATGCGGTTTGGCTTAACAATTACAAGTCCCGAGACCTATCATTTGAGGTATCAAGAAATCCAATCGGAGCACAATTGCAGATTTTGGATTTTTACAGCTCTGAATCGGCTGAGCTATAGTAAGGTAGTTTTCTTCGAATCGAATTTTCTACGAAATGTATGGTATAGCAATTACAGGTCCCGTGACCTATCATTTGAGGTATGAAGAACCGCATTCTGAGCACAATTGTAGATTTTGGATTTTTACAACTCTGAATCGGCTGAGCTATAGTAAGGTGATTTCTTCGAATCGATTTTTCTGTGAAATGTATGGAAATAATCAACCAATTTAAATGCGGTTTGGCTTAACAATTACAAGTCCCGAGACCTATCATTTGAGGTATCAAGAAATCCAATCGGAGCACAATTGCAGATTTTGGATTTTTACAGCTCTGAATCGGCTGAGCTATAGTAAGGTAGTTTTCTTCGAATCGAATTTTCTACGAAATGTATGGTATAGCAATTACAGGTCCCGTGACCTATCATTTGAGGTATGAAGAACCGCATTCTGAGCACAATTGTAGATTTTGGATTTTTACAACTCTGAATCGGCTGAGCTATAGTAAGGTGATTTCTTCGAATCGATTTTTCTGTGAAATGTATGGTAATAATCAACCAATTTAAATGCGGTTTGGCTTAACAATTACAAGTCCCGAGACCTATCATTTGAGGTATCAAGAAATCCAATCGGAGCACAATTGCAGATTTTGGATTTTTACAGCTCTGAATCGGCTGAGCTATAGTAAGGTAGTTTTCTTCGAATCGAATTTTCTACGAAATGTATGGTATAGCAATTACAGGTCCCGTGACCTATCATTTGAGGTATGAAGAACCGCATTCTGAGCACAATTGTAGATTTTGGATTTTTACAACTCTGAATCGGCTGAGCTATAGTAAGGTGATTTCTTCGAATCGATTTTTCTGTGAAATGTATGGAAATAATCAACCAATTTAAATGCGGTTTGGCTTAACAATTACAAGTCCCGAGACCTATCATTTGAGGTATCAAGAAATCCAATCGGAGCACAATTGCAGATTTTGGATTTTTACAGCTCTGAATCGGCTGAGCTATAGTAAGGTAGTTTTCTTCGAATCGAATTTTCTACGAAATGTATGGTATAGCAATTACAGGTCCCGTGACCTATCATTTGAGGTATGAAGAACCGCATTCTGAGCACAATTGTAGATTTTGGATTTTTACAACTCTGAATCGGCTGAGCTATAGTAAGGTGATTTCTTCGAATCGATTTTTCTGTGAAATGTATGGAAATAATCAACCAATTTAAATGCGGTTTGGCTTAACAATTAAAAGTCCCGAGACCTATCATTTGAGGTATCAAGAAACCCAATCGGAGCACAATTGCAGATTTTGGATTTTTACAGCTCTGAATCGGCTGAGCTATAGTAAGGTAGTTTTCTTCGAATCGAATTTTCTACGAAATGTATGGTATAGCAATTACAGGTCCCGTGACCTATCATTTGAGGTATGAAGAACCGCATTCTGAGCACAATTGTAGATTTTGGATTTTTACAACTCTGAATCGGCTGAGCTATAGTAAGGTGATTTCTTCGAATCGATTTTTCTGTGAAATGTATGGTAATAATCAACCAATTTAAATGCGGTTTGGCTTAACAATTACAAGTCCCGAGACCTATCATTTGAGGTATCAAGAAATCCAATCGGAGCACAATTGCAGATTTTGGATTTTTACAGCTCTGAATCGGCTGAGCTATAGTAAGGTAGTTTTCTTCGAATCGAATTTTCTACGAAATGTATGGTATAGCAATTACAGGTCCCGTGACCTATCATTTGAGGTATGAAGAACCGCATTCTGAGCACAATTGTAGATTTTGGATTTTTACAACTCTGAATCGGCTGAGCTATAGTAAGGTGATTTCTTCGAATCGATTTTTCTGTGAAATGTATGGAAATAATCAACCAATTTAAATGCGGTTTGGCTTAACAATTAAAAGTCCCGAGACCTATCATTTGAGGTATCAAGAAACCCAATCGGAGCACAATTGCAGATTTTGGATTTTTACAGCTCTGAATCGGCTGAGCTATAGTAAGGTAGTTTTCTTCGAATCGAATTTTCTACGAAATGTATGGTATAGCAATTACAGGTCCCGTGACCTATCATTTGAGGTATGAAGAACCGCATTCTGAGCACAATTGTAGATTTTGGATTTTTACAACTCTGAATCGGCTGAGCTATAGTAAGGTGATTTCTTCGAATCGATTTTTCTGTGAAATGTATGGAAATAATCAACCAATTTAAATGCGGTTTGGCTTAACAATTACAAGTCCCGAGACCTATCATTTGAGGTATCAAGAAACCCAATCGGAGCACAATTGCAGATTTTGGATTTTTACAGCTCTGAATCGGCTGAGCTATAGTAAGGTAGTTTTCTTCGAATCGAATTTTCTACGAAATGTATGGTATAGCAATTACAGGTCCCGTGACCTATCATTTGAGGTATGAAGAACCGCATTCTGAGCACAATTGTAGATTTTGGATTTTTACAACTCTGAATCGGCTGAGCTATAGTAAGGTGATTTCTTCGAATCGATTTTTCTGTGAAATGTATGGTAATAATCAACCAATTTAAATGCGGTTTGGCTTAACAATTACAAGTCCCGAGACCTATCATTTGAGGTATCAAGAAATCCAATCGGAGCACAATTGCAGATTTTGGATTTTTACAGCTCTGAATCGGCTGAGCTATAGTAAGGTAGTTTTCTTCGAATCGAATTTTCTACGAAATGTATGGTATAGCAATTACAGGTCCCGTGACCTATCATTTGAGGTATGAAGAACCGCATTCTGAGCACAATTGTAGATTTTGGATTTTTACAACTCTGAATCGGCTGAGCTATAGTAAGGTGATTTCTTCGAATCGATTTTTCTGTGAAATGTATGGAAATAATCAACCAATTTAAATGCGGTTTGGCTTAACAATTAAAAGTCCCGAGACCTATCATTTGAGGTATCAAGAAACCCAATCGGAGCACAATTGCAGATTTTGGATTTTTACAGCTCTGAATCGGCTGAGCTATAGTAAGGTAGTTTTCTTCGAATCGAATTTTCTACGAAATGTATGGTATAGCAATTACAGGTCCCGTGACCTATCATTTGAGGTATGAAGAACCGCATTCTGAGCACAATTGTAGATTTTGGATTTTTACAACTCTGAATCGGCTGAGCTATAGTAAGGTGATTTCTTCGAATCGATTTTTCTGTGAAATGTATGGAAATAATCAACCAATTTAAATGCGGTTTGGCTTAACAATTACAAGTCCCGAGACCTATCATTTGAGGTATCAAGAAACCCAATCGGAGCACAATTGCAGATTTTGGATTTTTACAGCTCTGAATCGGCTGAGCTATAGTAAGGTGATTTTCTTCGAATCGAATTTTCTACGAAATGTATGGTATAGCAATTACAGGTCCCGTGACCTATCATTTGAGGTATGAAGAACCGCATTCTGAGCACAATTGTAGATTTTGGATTTTTACAACTCTGAATCGGCTGAGCTATAGTAAGGTGATTTCTTCGAATCGATTTTTCTGTGAAATGTATGGTAATAATCAACCAATTTAAATGCGGTTTGGCTTAACAATTACAAGTCCCGAGACCTATCATTTGAGGTATCAAGAAATCCAATCGGAGCACAATTGCAGATTTTGGATTTTTACAGCTCTGAATCGGCTGAGCTATAGTAAGGTAGTTTTCTTCGAATCGAATTTTCTACGAAATGTATGGTATAGCAATTACAGGTCCCGTGACCTATCATTTGAGGTATGAAGAACCGCATTCTGAGCACAATTGTAGATTTTGGATTTTTACAACTCTGAATCGGCTGAGCTATAGTAAGGTGATTTCTTCGAATCGATTTTTCTGTGAAATGTATGGAAATAATCAACCAATTTAAATGCGGTTTGGCTTAACAATTAAAAGTCCCGAGACCTATCATTTGAGGTATCAAGAAACCCAATCGGAGCACAATTGCAGATTTTGGATTTTTACAGCTCTGAATCGGCTGAGCTATAGTAAGGTAGTTTTCTTCGAATCGAATTTTCTACGAAATGTATGGTATAGCAATTACAGGTCCCGTGACCTATCATTTGAGGTATGAAGAACCGCATTCTGAGCACAATTGTAGATTTTGGATTTTTACAACTCTGAATCGGCTGAGCTATAGTAAGGTGATTTCTTCGAATCGATTTTTCTGTGAAATGTATGGTAATAATCAACCAATTTAAATGCGGTTTGGCTTAACAATTACAAGTCCCGAGACCTATCATTTGAGGTATCAAGAAATCCAATCGGAGCACAATTGCAGATTTTGGATTTTTACAGCTCTGAATCGGCTGAGCTATAGTAAGGTAGTTTTCTTCGAATCGAATTTTCTACGAAATGTATGGTATAGCAATTACAGGTCCCGTGACCTATCATTTGAGGTATGAAGAACCGCATTCTGAGCACAATTGTAGATTTTGGATTTTTACAACTCTGAATCGGCTGAGCTATAGTAAGGTGATTTCTTCGAATCGATTTTTCTGTGAAATGTATGGAAATAATCAACCAATTTAAATGCGGTTTGGCTTAACAATTACAAGTCCCGAGACCTATCATTTGAGGTATCAAGAAACCCAATCGGAGCACAATTGCAGATTTTGGATTTTTACAGCTCTGAATCGGCTGAGCTATAGTAAGGTAGTTTTCTTCGAATCGAATTTTCTACGAAATGTATGGTATAGCAATTACAGGTCCCGTGACCTATCATTTGAGGTATGAAGAACCGCATTCTGAGCACAATTGTAGATTTTGGATTTTTACAACTCTGAATCGGCTGAGCTATAGTAAGGTGATTTCTTCGAATCGATTTTTCTGTGAAATGTATGGTAATAATCAACCAATTTAAATGCGGTTTGGCTTAACAATTACAAGTCCCGAGACCTATCATTTGAGGTATCAAGAAATCCAATCGGAGCACAATTGCAGATTTTGGATTTTTACAGCTCTGAATCGGCTGAGCTATAGTAAGGTAGTTTTCTTCGAATCGAATTTTCTACGAAATGTATGGTATAGCAATTACAGGTCCCGTGACCTATCATTTGAGGTATGAAGAACCGCATTCTGAGCACAATTGTAGATTTTGGATTTTTACAACTCTGAATCGGCTGAGCTATAGTAAGGTGATTTCTTCGAATCGATTTTTCTGTGAAATGTATGGAAATAATCAACCAATTTAAATGCGGTTTGGCTTAACAATTAAAAGTCCCGAGACCTATCATTTGAGGTATCAAGAAACCCAATCGGAGCACAATTGCAGATTTTGGATTTTTACAGCTCTGAATCGGCTGAGCTATAGTAAGGTAGTTTTCTTCGAATCGAATTTTCTACGAAATGTATGGTATAGCAATTACAGGTCCCGTGACCTATCATTTGAGGTATGAAGAACCGCATTCTGAGCACAATTGTAGATTTTGGATTTTTACAACTCTGAATCGGCTGAGCTATAGTAAGGTGATTTCTTCGAATCGATTTTTCTGTGAAATGTATGGAAATAATCAACCAATTTAAATGCGGTTTGGCTTAACAATTACAAGTCCCGAGACCTATCATTTGAGGTATCAAGAAACCCAATCGGAGCACAATTGCAGATTTTGGATTTTTACAGCTCTGAATCGGCTGAGCTATAGTAAGGTGATTTTCTTCGAATCGAATTTTCTACGAAATGTATGGTATAGCAATTACAGGTCCCGTGACCTATCATTTGAGGTATGAAGAACCGCATTCTGAGCACAATTGTAGATTTTGGATTTTTACAACTCTGAATCGGCTGAGCTATAGTAAGGTGATTTCTTCGAATCGATTTTTCTGTGAAATGTATGGAAATAATCAACCAATTTAAATGCGGTTTGGCTTAACAATTAAAAGTCCCGAGACCTATCATTTGAGGTATCAAGAAACCCAATCGGAGCACAATTGCAGATTTTGGATTTTTACAGCTCTGAATCGGCTGAGCTATAGTAAGGTAGTTTTCTTCGAATCGAATTTTCTACGAAATGTATGGTATAGCAATTACAGGTCCCGTGACCTATCATTTGAGGTATGAAGAACCGCATTCTGAGCACAATTGTAGATTTTGGATTTTTACAACTCTGAATCGGCTGAGCTATAGTAAGGTGATTTCTTCGAATCGATTTTTCTGTGAAATGTATGGAAATAATCAACCAATTTAAATGCGGTTTGGCTTAACAATTACAAGTCCCGAGACCTATCATTTGAGGTATCAAGAAACCCAATCGGAGCACAATTGCAGATTTTGGATTTTTACAGCTCTGAATCGGCTGAGCTATAGTAAGGTGATTTTCTTCGAATCGAATTTTCTACGAAATGTATGGTATAGCAATTACAGGTCCCGTGACCTATCATTTGAGGTATGAAGAACCGCATTCTGAGCACAATTGTAGATTTTGGATTTTTACAACTCTGAATCGGCTGAGCTATAGTAAGGTGATTTCTTCGAATCGATTTTTCTGTGAAATGTATGGAAATAATCAACCAATTTAAATGCGGTTTGGCTTAACAATTAAAAGTCCCGAGACCTATCATTTGAGGTATCAAGAAACCCAATCGGAGCACAATTGCAGATTTTGGATTTTTACAGCTCTGAATCGGCTGAGCTATAGTAAGGTAGTTTTCTTCGAATCGAATTTTCTACGAAATGTATGGTATAGCAATTACAGGTCCCGTGACCTATCATTTGAGGTATGAAGAACCGCATTCTGAGCACAATTGTAGATTTTGGATTTTTACAACTCTGAATCGGCTGAGCTATAGTAAGGTGATTTCTTCGAATCGATTTTTCTGTGAAATGTATGGTAATAATCAACCAATTTAAATGCGGTTTGGCTTAACAATTACAAGTCCCGAGACCTATCATTTGAGGTATCAAGAAATCCAATCGGAGCACAATTGCAGATTTTGGATTTTTACAGCTCTGAATCGGCTGAGCTATAGTAAGGTAGTTTTCTTCGAATCGAATTTTCTACGAAATGTATGGTATAGCAATTACAGGTCCCGTGACCTATCATTTGAGGTATGAAGAACCGCATTCTGAGCACAATTGTAGATTTTGGATTTTTACAACTCTGAATCGGCTGAGCTATAGTAAGGTGATTTCTTCGAATCGATTTTTCTGTGAAATGTATGGTAATAATCAACCAATTTAAATGCGGTTTGGCTTAACAATTACAAGTCCCGAGACCTATCATTTGAGGTATCAAGAAACCCAATCGGAGCACAATTGCAGATTTTGGATTTTTACAGCTCTGAATCGGCTGAGCTATAGTAAGGTGATTTTCTTCGAATCGAATTTTCTACGAAATGTATGGTATAGCAATTACAGGTCCCGTGACCTATCATTTGAGGTATGAAGAACCGCATTCTGAGCACAATTGTAGATTTTGGATTTTTACAACTCTGAATCGGCTGAGCTATAGTAAGGTGATTTCTTCGAATCGATTTTTCTGTGAAATGTATGGAAATAATCAACCAATTTAAATGCGGTTTGGCTTAACAATTAAAAGTCCCGAGACCTATCATTTGAGGTATCAAGAAACCCAATCGGAGCACAATTGCAGATTTTGGATTTTTACAGCTCTGAATCGGCTGAGCTATAGTAAGGTAGTTTTCTTCGAATCGAATTTTCTACGAAATGTATGGTATAGCAATTACAGGTCCCGTGACCTATCATTTGAGGTAT
Organism: Tipula vernalis; assembly: GCA_958295665.1. Lineage (NCBI taxonomy): Eukaryota > Metazoa > Arthropoda > Insecta > Diptera > Tipulidae > Tipula > Tipula vernalis. The sequence goes on from OY282560.1 coordinate 14,372,719, forward strand.
GAAGAACCGCATTCTGAGCACAATTGTAGATTTTGGATTTTTACAACTCTGAATCGGCTGAGCTATAGTAAGGTGATTTCTTCGAATCGATTTTTCTGTGAAATGTATGGAAATAATCAACCAATTTAAATGCGGTTTGGCTTAACAATTACAAGTCCCGAGACCTATCATTTGAGGTATCAAGAAACCCAATCGGAGCACAATTGCAGATTTTGGATTTTTACAGCTCTGAATCGGCTGAGCTATAGTAAGGTAGTTTTCTTCGAATCGAATTTTCTACGAAATGTATGGTATAGCAATTACAGGTCCCGTGACCTATCATTTGAGGTATGAAGAACCGCATTCTGAGCACAATTGTAGATTTTGGATTTTTACAACTCTGAATCGGCTGAGCTATAGTAAGGTGATTTCTTCGAATCGATTTTTCTGTGAAATGTATGGAAATAATCAACCAATTTAAATGCGGTTTGGCTTAACAATTACAAGTCCCGAGACCTATCATTTGAGGTATCAAGAAACCCAATCGGAGCACAATTGCAGATTTTGGATTTTTACAGCTCTGAATCGGCTGAGCTATAGTAAGGTAGTTTTCTTCGAATCGAATTTTCTACGAAATGTATGGTATAGCAATTACAGGTCCCGTGACCTATCATTTGAGGTATGAAGAACCGCATTCTGAGCACAATTGTAGATTTTGGATTTTTACAACTCTGAATCGGCTGAGCTATAGTAAGGTGATTTCTTCGAATCGATTTTTCTGTGAAATGTATGGAAATAATCAACCAATTTAAATGCGGTTTGGCTTAACAATTAAAAGTCCCGAGACCTATCATTTGAGGTATCAAGAAACCCAATCGGAGCACAATTGCAGATTTTGGATTTTTACAGCTCTGAATCGGCTGAGCTATATAAGGTGATTTCTTCGAATCGATTTTTCTGTGAAATGTATGGAAATAATCAACCAATTTAAATGCGGTTTGGCTTAACAATTAAAAGTCCCGAGACCTATCATTTGAGGTATCAAGAAACCCAATCGGAGCACAATTGCAGATTTTGGATTTTTACAGCTCTGAATCGGCTGAGCTATAGTAAGGTAGTTTTCTTCGAATCGAATTTTCTACGAAATGTATGGTATAGCAATTACAGGTCCCGTGACCTATCATTTGAGGTATGAAGAACCGCATTCTGAGCACAATTGTAGATTTTGGATTTTTACAACTCTGAATCGGCTGAGCTATAGTAAGGTGATTTCTTCGAATCGATTTTTCTGTGAAATGTATGGAAATAATCAACCAATTTAAATGCGGTTTGGCTTAACAATTACAAGTCCCGAGACCTATCATTTGAGGTATCAAGAAACCCAATCGGAGCACAATTGCAGATTTTGGATTTTTACAGCTCTGAATCGGCTGAGCTATAGTAAGGTGATTTTCTTCGAATCGAATTTTCTACGAAATGTATGGTATAGCAATTACAGGTCCCGTGACCTATCATTTGAGGTATGAAGAACCGCATTCTGAGCACAATTGTAGATTTTGGATTTTTACAACTCTGAATCGGCTGAGCTATAGTAAGGTGATTTCTTCGAATCGATTTTTCTGTGAAATGTATGGAAATAATCAACCAATTTAAATGCGGTTTGGCTTAACAATTAAAAGTCCCGAGACCTATCATTTGAGGTATCAAGAAACCCAATCGGAGCACAATTGCAGATTTTGGATTTTTACAGCTCTGAATCGGCTGAGCTATAGTAAGGTAGTTTTCTTCGAATCGAATTTTCTACGAAATGTATGGTATAGCAATTACAGGTCCCGTGACCTATCATTTGAAGTATGAAGAACCGCATTCTGAGCACAATTGTAGATTTTGGATTTTTACAACTCTGAATCGGCTGAGCTATAGTAAGGTGATTTCTTCGAATCGATTTTTCTGTGAAATGTATGGAAATAATCAACCAATTTAAATGCGGTTTGGCTTAACAATTACAAGTCCCGAGACCTATCATTTGAGGTATCAAGAAACCCAATCGGAGCACAATTGCAGATTTTGGATTTTTACAGCTCTGAATCGGCTGAGCTATAGTAAGGTAGTTTTCTTCGAATCGAATTTTCTACGAAATGTATGGTATAGCAATTACAGGTCCCGTGACCTATCATTTGAGGTATGAAGAACCGCATTCTGAGCACAATTGTAGATTTTGGATTTTTACAACTCTGAATCGGCTGAGCTATAGTAAGGTGATTTCTTCGAATCGATTTTTCTGTGAAATGTATGGAAATAATCAACCAATTTAAATGCGGTTTGGCTTAACAATTACAAGTCCCGAGACCTATCATTTGAGGTATCAAGAAACCCAATCGGAGCACAATTGCAGATTTTGGATTTTTACAGCTCTGAATCGGCTGAGCTATAGTAAGGTAGTTTTCTTCGAATCGAATTTTCTACGAAATGTATGGTATAGCAATTACAGGTCCCGTGACCTATCATTTGAGGTATGAAGAACCGCATTCTGAGCACAATTGTAGATTTTGGATTTTTACAACTCTGAATCGGCTGAGCTATAGTAAGGTGATTTCTTCGAATCGATTTTTCTGTTAAATGTATGGAAATAATCAACCAATTTAAATGCGGTTTGGCTTAACAATTACAAGTCCCGAGACCTATCATTTGAGGTATCAAGAAACCCAATCGGAGCACAATTGCAGATTTTGGATTTTTACAGCTCTGAATCGGCTGAGCTATAGTAAGGTAGTTTTCTTCGAATCGAATTTTCTACGAAATGTATGGTATAGCAATTACAGGTCCCGTGACCTATCATTTGAGGTATGAAGAACCGCATTCTGAGCACAATTGTAGATTTTGGATTTTTACAACTCTGAATCGGCTGAGCTATAGTAAGGTGATTTCTTCGAATCGATTTTTCTGTGAAATGTATGGAAATAATCAACCAATTTAAATGCGGTTTGGCTTAACAATTACAAGTCCCGAGACCTATCATTTGAGGTATCAAGAAACCCAATCGGAGCACAATTGCAGATTTTGGATTTTTACAGCTCTGAATCGGCTGAGCTATAGTAAGGTGATTTTCTTCGAATCGAATTTTCTACGAAATGTATGGTATAGCAATTACAGGTCCCGTGACCTATCATTTGAGGTATGAAGAACCGCATTCTGAGCACAATTGTAGATTTTGGATTTTTACAACTCTGAATCGGCTGAGCTATAGTAAGGTGATTTCTTCGAATCGATTTTTCTGTGAAATGTATGGAAATAATCAACCAATTTAAATGCGGTTTGGCTTAACAATTAAAAGTCCCGAGACCTATCATTTGAGGTATCAAGAAACCCAATCGGAGCACAATTGCAGATTTTGGATTTTTACAGCTCTGAATCGGCTGAGCTATAGTAAGGTAGTTTTCTTCGAATCGAATTTTCTACGAAATGTATGGTATAGCAATTACAGGTCCCGTGACCTATCATTTGAAGTATGAAGAACCGCATTCTGAGCACAATTGTAGATTTTGGATTTTTACAACTCTGAATCGGCTGAGCTATAGTAAGGTGATTTCTTCGAATCGATTTTTCTGTGAAATGTATGGAAATAATCAACCAATTTAAATGCGGTTTGGCTTAACAATTACAAGTCCCGAGACCTATCATTTGAGGTATCAAGAAACCCAATCGGAGCACAATTGCAGATTTTGGATTTTTACAGCTCTGAATCGGCTGAGCTATAGTAAGGTAGTTTTCTTCGAATCGAATTTTCTACGAAATGTATGGTATAGCAATTACAGGTCCCGTGACCTATCATTTGAGGTATGAAGAACCGCATTCTGAGCACAATTGTAGATTTTGGATTTTTACAACTCTGAATCGGCTGAGCTATAGTAAGGTGATTTCTTCGAATCGATTTTTCTGTGAAATGTATGGAAATAATCAACCAATTTAAATGCGGTTTGGCTTAACAATTAAAAGTCCCGAGACCTATCATTTGAGGTATCAAGAAACCCAATCGGAGCACAATTGCAGATTTTGGATTTTTACAGCTCTGAATCGGCTGAGCTATAGTAAGGTAGTTTTCTTCGAATCGAATTTTCTACGAAATGTATGGTATAGCAATTACAGGTCCCGTGACCTATCATTTGAGGTATCAAGAACCGCATTCTGAGCACAATTGTAGATTTTGGATTTTTACAACTCTGAATCGGCTGAGCTATAGTAAGGTGATTTCTTCGAATCGATTTTTCTGTGAAATGTATGGAAATAATCAACCAATTTAAATGCGGTTTGGCTTAACAATTACAAGTCCCGAGACCTATCATTTGAGGTATCAAGAAACCCAATCGGAGCACAATTGCAGATTTTGGATTTTTACAGCTCTGAATCGGCTGAGCTATAGTAAGGTAGTTTTCTTCGAATCGAATTTTCTACGAAATGTATGGTATAGCAATTACAGGTCCCGTGACCTATCATTTGAGGTATGAAGAACCGCATTCTGAGCACAATTGTAGATTTTGGATTTTTACAACTCTGAATCGGCTGAGCTATAGTAAGGTGATTTCTTCGAATCGATTTTTCTGTGAAATGTATGGAAATAATCAACCAATTTAAATGCGGTTTGGCTTAACAATTACAAGTCCCGAGACCTATCATTTGAGGTATCAAGAAACCCAATCGGAGCACAATTGCAGATTTTGGATTTTTACAGCTCTGAATCGGCTGAGCTATAGTAAGGTGATTTTCTTCGAATCGAATTTTCTACGAAATGTATGGTATAGCAATTACAGGTCCCGTGACCTATCATTTGAGGTATGAAGAACCGCATTCTGAGCACAATTGTAGATTTTGGATTTTTACAACTCTGAATCGGCTGAGCTATAGTAAGGTGATTTCTTCGAATCGATTTTTCTGTGAAATGTATGGAAATAATCAACCAATTTAAATGCGGTTTGGCTTAACAATTACAAGTCCCGAGACCTATCATTTGAGGTATCAAGAAACCCAATCGGAGCACAATTGCAGATTTTGGATTTTTACAGCTCTGAATCGGCTGAGCTATAGTAAGGTAGTTTTCTTCGAATCGAATTTTCTACGAAATGTATGGTATAGCAATTACAGGTCCCGTGACCTATCATTTGAGGTATGAAGAACCGCATTCTGAGCACAATTGTAGATTTTGGATTTTTACAACTCTGAATCGGCTGAGCTATAGTAAGGTGATTTCTTCGAATCGATTTTTCTGTGAAATGTATGGAAATAATCAACCAATTTAAATGCGGTTTGGCTTAACAATTACAAGTCCCGAGACCTATCATTTGAGGTATCAAGAAATCCAATCGGAGCACAATTGCAGATTTTGGATTTTTACAGCTCTGAATCGGCTGAGCTATAGTAAGGTAGTTTTCTTCGAATCGAATTTTCTACGAAATGTATGGTATAGCAATTACAGGTCCCGTGACCTATCATTTGAGGTATGAAGAACCGCATTCTGAGCACAATTGTAGATTTTGGATTTTTACAACTCTGAATCGGCTGAGCTATAGTAAGGTGATTTCTTCGAATCGATTTTTCTGTGAAATGTATGGAAATAATCAACCAATTTAAATGCGGTTTGGCTTAACAATTAAAAGTCCCGAGACCTATCATTTGAGGTATCAAGAAACCCAATCGGAGCACAATTGCAGATTTTGGATTTTTACAGCTCTGAATCGGCTGAGCTATAGTAAGGTAGTTTTCTTCGAATCGAATTTTCTACGAAATGTATGGTATAGCAATTACAGGTCCCGTGACCTATCATTTGAGGTATGAAGAACCGCATTCTGAGCACAATTGTAGATTTTGGATTTTTACAACTCTGAATCGGCTGAGCTATAGTAAGGTGATTTCTTCGAATCGATTTTTCTGTGAAATGTATGGAAATAATCAACCAATTTAAATGCGGTTTGGCTTAACAATTACAAGTCCCGAGACCTATCATTTGAGGTATCAAGAAACCCAATCGGAGCACAATTGCAGATTTTGGATTTTTACAGCTCTGAATCGGCTGAGCTATATAAGGTGATTTCTTCGAATCGATTTTTCTGTGAAATGTATGGAAATAATCAACCAATTTAAATGCGGTTTGGCTTAACAATTAAAAGTCCCGAGACCTATCATTTGAGGTATCAAGAAACCCAATCGGAGCACAATTGCAGATTTTGGATTTTTACAGCTCTGAATCGGCTGAGCTATATAAGGTGATTTCTTCGAATCGATTTTTCTGTGAAATGTATGGAAATAATCAACCAATTTAAATGCGGTTTGGCTTAACAATTACAAGTCCCGAGACCTATCATTTGAGGTATCAAGAAACCCAATCGGAGCACAATTGCAGATTTTGGATTTTTACAGCTCTGAATCGGCTGAGCTATAGTAAGGTGATTTTCTTCGAATCGAATTTTCTACGAAATGTATGGTATAGCAATTACAGGTCCCGTGACCTATCATTTGAGGTATGAAGAACCGCATTCTGAGCACAATTGTAGATTTTGGATTTTTACAACTCTGAATCGGCTGAGCTATAGTAAGGTGATTTCTTCGAATCGATTTTTCTGTGAAATGTATGGAAATAATCAACCAATTTAAATGCGGTTTGGCTTAACAATTACAAGTCCCGAGACCTATCATTTGAGGTATCAAGAAACCCAATCGGAGCACAATTGCAGATTTTGGATTTTTACAGCTCTGAATCGGCTGAGCTATATAAGGTGATTTCTTCGAATCGATTTTTCTGTGAAATGTATGGAAATAATCAACCAATTTAAATGCGGTTTGGCTTAACAATTAAAAGTCCCGAGACCTATCATTTGAGGTATCAAGAAACCCAATCGGAGCACAATTGCAGATTTTGGATTTTTACAGCTCTGAATCGGCTGAGCTATATAAGGTGATTTCTTCGAATCGATTTTTCTGTGAAATGTATGGAAATAATCAACCAATTTAAATGCGGTTTGGCTTAACAATTACAAGTCCCGAGACCTATCATTTGAGGTATCAAGAAACCCAATCGGAGCACAATTGCAGATTTTGGATTTTTACAGCTCTGAATCGGCTGAGCTATAGTAAGGTGATTTTCTTCGAATCGAATTTTCTACGAAATGTATGGTATAGCAATTACAGGTCCCGTGACCTATCATTTGAGGTATGAAGAACCGCATTCTGAGCACAATTGTAGATTTTGGATTTTTACAACTCTGAATCGGCTGAGCTATAGTAAGGTGATTTCTTCGAATCGATTTTTCTGTGAAATGTATGGAAATAATCAACCAATTTAAATGCGGTTTGGCTTAACAATTACAAGTCCCGAGACCTATCATTTGAGGTATCAAGAAATCCAATCGGAGCACAATTGCAGATTTTGGATTTTTACAGCTCTGAATCGGCTGAGCTATAGTAAGGTGATTTTCTTCGAATCGAATTTTCTACGAAATGTATGGTATAGCAATTACAGGTCCCGTGACCTATCATTTGAGGTATGAAGAACCGCATTCTGAGCACAATTGTAGATTTTGGATTTTTACAACTCTGAATCGGCTGAGCTATAGTAAGGTGATTTCTTCGAATCGATTTTTCTGTGAAATGTATGGAAATAATCAACCAATTTAAATGCGGTTTGGCTTAACAATTACAAGTCCCGAGACCTATCATTTGAGGTATCAAGAAACCCAATCGGAGCACAATTGCAGATTTTGGATTTTTACAGCTCTGAATCGGCTGAGCTATAGTAAGGTAGTTTTCTTCGAATCGAATTTTCTACGAAATGTATGGTATAGCAATTACAGGTCCCGTGACCTATCATTTGAGGTATGAAGAACCGCATTCTGAGCACAATTGTAGATTTTGGATTTTTACAACTCTGAATCGGCTGAGCTATAGTAAGGTGATTTCTTCGAATCGATTTTTCTGTGAAATGTATGGAAATAATCAACCAATTTAAATGCGGTTTGGCTTAACAATTAAAAGTCCCGAGACCTATCATTTGAGGTATCAAGAAACCCAATCGGAGCACAATTGCAGATTTTGGATTTTTACAGCTCTGAATCGGCTGAGCTATAGTAAGGTAGTTTTCTTCGAATCGAATTTTCTACGAAATGTATGGTATAGCAATTACAGGTCCCGTGACCTATCATTTGAGGTATGAAGAACCGCATTCTGAGCACAATTGTAGATTTTGGATTTTTACAACTCTGAATCGGCTGAGCTATAGTAAGGTGATTTCTTCGAATCGATTTTTCTGTGAAATGTATGGAAATAATCAACTTTAAATGCGGTTTGGCTTAACAATTAAAAGTCCCAAGACCTATCATTTGAGGTATCAAGAAACCCAATCGGAGCACAATTGCAGATTTTGGATTTTTACAGCTCTGAATCGGCTGAGCTATAGTAAGGTAGTTTTCTTCGAATCGAATTTTCTACGAAATGTATGGTATAGCAATTACAGGTCCCGTGACCTATCATTTGAGGTATGAAGAACCGCATTCTGAGCACAATTGTAGATTTTGGATTTTTACAACTCTGAATCGGCTGAGCTATAGTAAGGTGATTTCTTCGAATCGATTTTTCTGTGAAATGTATGGAAATAATCAACCAATTTAAATGCGGTTTGGCTTAACAATTACAAGTCCCGAGACCTATCATTTGAGGTATCAAGAAACCCAATCGGAGCACAATTGCAGATTTTGGATTTTTACAGCTCTGAATCGGCTGAGCTATAGTAAGGTAGTTTTCTTCGAATCGAATTTTCTACGAAATGTATGGTATAGCAATTACAGGTCCCGTGACCTATCATTTGAGGTATGAAGAACCGCATTCTGAGCACAATTGTAGATTTTGGATTTTTACAACTCTGAATCGGCTGAGCTATAGTAAGGTGATTTCTTCGAATCGATTTTTCTGTGAAATGTATGGAAATAATCAACCAATTTAAATGCGGTTTGGCTTAACAATTAAAAGTCCCGAGACCTATCATTTGAGGTATCAAGAAACCCAATCGGAGCACAATTGCAGATTTTGGATTTTTACAGCTCTGAATCGGCTGAGCTATAGTAAGGTAGTTTTCTTCGAATCGAATTTTCTACGAAATGTATGGTATAGCAATTACAGGTCCCGTGACCTATCATTTGAGGTATGAAGAACCGCATTCTGAGCACAATTGTAGATTTTGGATTTTTACAACTCTGAATCGGCTGAGCTATAGTAAGGTGATTTCTTCGAATCGATTTTTCTGTGAAATGTATGGAAATAATCAACCAATTTAAATGCGGTTTGGCTTAACAATTAAAAGTCCCGAGACCTATCATTTGAGGTATCAAGAAACCCAATCGGAGCACAATTGCAGATTTTGGATTTTTACAGCTCTGAATCGGCTGAGCTATAGTAAGGTAGTTTTCTTCGAATCGAATTTTCTACGAAATGTATGGTATAGCAATTACAGGTCCCGTGACCTATCATTTGAGGTATGAAGAACCGCATTCTGAGCACAATTGTAGATTTCGGATTTTTACAACTCTGAATCGGCTGAGCTATAGTAAGGTGATTTCTTCGAATCGATTTTTCTGTGAAATGTATGGAAATAATCAACCAATTTAAATGCGGTTTGGCTTAACAATTAAAAGTCCCGAGACCTATCATTTGAGGTATCAAGAAACCCAATCGGAGCACAATTGCAGATTTTGGATTTTTACAGCTCTGAATCGGCTGAGCTATAGTAAGGTAGTTTTCTTCGAATCGAATTTTCTACGAAATGTATGGTATAGCAATTACAGGTCCCGTGACCTATCATTTGAGGTATGAAGAACCGCATTCTGAGCACAATTGTAGATTTTGGATTTTTACAACTCTGAATCGGCTGAGCTATAGTAAGGTGATTTCTTCGAATCGATTTTTCTGTGAAATGTATGGAAATAATCAACCAATTTACATGCGGTTTGGCTTAACAATTACAAGTCCCGAGACCTATCATTTGAGGTATCAAGAAACCCAATCGGAGCACAATTGCAGATTTTGGATTTTTACAGCTCTGAATCGGCTGAGCTATAGTAAGGTAGTTTTCTTCGAATCGAATTTTCTACGAAATGTATGGTATAGCAATTACAGGTCCCGTGACCTATCATTTGAGGTATGAAGAACCGCATTCTGAGCACAATTGTAGATTTTGGATTTTTACAACTCTGAATCGGCTGAGCTATAGTAAGGTGATTTCTTCGAATCGATTTTTCTGTGAAATGTATGGAAATAATCAACCAATTTAAATGCGGTTTGGCTTAACAATTAAAAGTCCCGAGACCTATCATTTGAGGTATCAAGAAACCCAATCGGAGCACAATTGCAGATTTTGGATTTTTACAGCTCTGAATCGGCTGAGCTATAGTAAGGTAGTTTTCTTCGAATCGAATTTTCTACGAAATGTATGGTATAGCAATTACAGGTCCCGTGACCTATCATTTGAGGTATGAAGAACCGCATTCTGAGCACAATTGTAGATTTTGGATTTTTACAACTCTGAATCGGCTGAGCTATAGTAAGGTGATTTCTTCGAATCGATTTTTCTGTGAAATGTATGGAAATAATCAACCAATTTAAATGCGGTTTGGCTTAACAATTAAAAGTCCCGAGACCTATCATTTGAGGTATCAAGAAACCCAATCGGAGCACAATTGCAGATTTTGGATTTTTACAGCTCTGAATCGGCTGAGCTATAGTAAGGTAGTTTTCTTCGAATCGAATTTTCTACGAAATGTATGGTATAGCAATTACAGGTCCCGTGACCTATCATTTGAGGTATGAAGAACCGCATTCTGAGCACAATTGTAGATTTTGGATTTTTACAACTCTGAATCGGCTGAGCTATAGTAAGGTGATTTCTTCGAATCGATTTTTCTGTGAAATGTATGGAAATAATCAACCAATTTAAATGCGGTTTGGCTTAACAATTAAAAGTCCCGAGACCTATCATTTGAGGTATCAAGAAACCCAATCGGAGCACAATTGCAGATTTTGGATTTTTACAGCTCTGAATCGGCTGAGCTATAGTAAGGTAGTTTTCTTCGAATCGAATTTTCTACGAAATGTATGGTATAGCAATTACAGGTCCCGTGACCTATCATTTGAGGTATGAAGAACCGCATTCTGAGCACAATTGTAGATTTTGGATTTTTACAACTCTGAATCGGCTGAGCTATAGTAAGGTGATTTCTTCGAATCGATTTTTCTGTGAAATGTATGGAAATAATCAACCAATTTAAATGCGGTTTGGCTTAACAATTACAAGTCCCGAGACCTATCATTTGAGGTATCAAGAAACCCAATCGGAGCACAATTGCAGATTTTGGATTTTTACAGCTCTGAATCGGCTGAGCTATAGTAAGGTAGTTTTCTTCGAATCGAATTTTCTACGAAATGTATGGTATAGCAATTACAGGTCCCGTGACCTATCATTTGAGGTATGAAGAACCGCATTCTGAGCACAATTGTAGATTTTGGATTTTTACAACTCTGAATCGGCTGAGCTATAGTAAGGTGATTTCTTCGAATCGATTTTTCTGTGAAATGTATGGAAATAATCAACCAATTTAAATGCGGTTTGGCTTAACAATTAAAAGTCCCGAGACCTATCATTTGAGGTATCAAGAAACCCAATCGGAGCACAATTGCAGATTTTGGATTTTTACAGCTCTGAATCGGCTGAGCTATAGTAAGGTAGTTTTCTTCGAATCGAATTTTCTACGAAATGTATGGTATAGCAATTACAGGTCCCGTGACCTATCATTTGAGGTATGAAGAACCGCATTCTGAGCACAATTGTAGATTTTGGATTTTTACAACTCTGAATCGGCTGAGCTATAGTAAGGTGATTTCTTCGAATCGATTTTTCTGTGAAATGTATGGAAATAATCAACCAATTTAAATGCGGTTTGGCTTAACAATTAAAAGTCCCGAGACCTATCATTTGAGGTATCAAGAAACCCAATCGGAGCACAATTGCAGATTTTGGATTTTTACAGCTCTGAATCGGCTGAGCTATAGTAAGGTAGTTTTCTTCGAATCGAATTTTCTACGAAATGTATGGTATAGCAATTACAGGTCCCGTGACCTATCATTTGAGGTATGAAGAACCGCATTCTGAGCACAATTGTAGATTTTGGATTTTTACAACTCTGAATCGGCTGAGCTATAGTAAGGTGATTTCTTCGAATCGATTTTTCTGTGAAATGTATGGAAATAATCAACCAATTTAAATGCGGTTTGGCTTAACAATTAAAAGTCCCGAGACCTATCATTTGAGGTATCAAGAAACCCAATCGGAGCACAATTGCAGATTTTGGATTTTTACAGCTCTGAATCGGCTGAGCTATAGTAAGGTAGTTTTCTTCGAATCGAATTTTCTACGAAATGTATGGTATAGCAATTACAGGTCCCGTGACCTATCATTTGAGGTATGAAGAACCGCATTCTGAGCACAATTGTAGATTTTGGATTTTTACAACTCTGAATCGGCTGAGCTATAGTAAGGTGATTTCTTCGAATCGATTTTTCTGTGAAATGTATGGAAATAATCAACCAATTTAAATGCGGTTTGGCTTAACAATTAAAAGTCCCGAGACCTATCATTTGAGGTATCAAGAAACCCAATCGGAGCACAATTGCAGATTTTGGATTTTTACAGCTCTGAATCGGCTGAGCTATAGTAAGGTAGTTTTCTTCGAATCGAATTTTCTACGAAATGTATGGTATAGCAATTACAGGTCCCGTGACCTATCATTTGAGGTATGAAGAACCGCATTCTGAGCACAATTGTAGATTTTGGATTTTTACAACTCTGAATCGGCTGAGCTATAGTAAGGTGATTTCTTCGAATCGATTTTTCTGTGAAATGTATGGAAATAATCAACCAATTTAAATGCGGTTTGGCTTAACAATTACAAGTCCCGAGACCTATCATTTGAGGTATCAAGAAACCCAATCGGAGCACAATTGCAGATTTTGGATTTTTACAGCTCTGAATCGGCTGAGCTATAGTAAGGTAGTTTTCTTCGAATCGAATTTTCTACGAAATGTATGGTATAGCAATTACAGGTCCCGTGACCTATCATTTGAGGTATGAAGAACCGCATTCTGAGCACAATTGTAGATTTTGGATTTTTACAACTCTGAATCGGCTGAGCTATAGTAAGGTGATTTCTTCGAATCGATTTTTCTGTGAAATGTATGGAAATAATCAACCAATTTAAATGCGGTTTGGCTTAACAATTAAAAGTCCCGAGACCTATCATTTGAGGTATCAAGAAACCCAATCGGAGCACAATTGCAGATTTTGGATTTTTACAGCTCTGAATCGGCTGAGCTATAGTAAGGTAGTTTTCTTCGAATCGAATTTTCTACGAAATGTATGGTATAGCAATTACAGGTCCCGTGACCTATCATTTGAGGTATGAAGAACCGCATTCTGAGCACAATTGTAGATTTTGGATTTTTACAACTCTGAATCGGCTGAGCTATAGTAAGGTGATTTCTTCGAATCGATTTTTCTGTGAAATGTATGGAAATAATCAACCAATTTAAATGCGGTTTGGCTTAACAATTAAAAGTCCCGAGACCTATCATTTGAGGTATCAAGAAACCCAATCGGAGCACAATTGCAGATTTTGGATTTTTACAGCTCTGAATCGGCTGAGCTATAGTAAGGTAGTTTTCTTCGAATCGAATTTTCTACGAAATGTATGGTATAGCAATTACAGGTCCCGTGACCTATCATTTGAGGTATGAAGAACCGCATTCTGAGCACAATTGTAGATTTTGGATTTTTACAACTCTGAATCGGCTGAGCTATAGTAAGGTGATTTCTTCGAATCGATTTTTCTGTGAAATGTATGGAAATAATCAACCAATTTAAATGCGGTTTGGCTTAACAATTAAAAGTCCCGAGACCTATCATTTGAGGTATCAAGAAACCCAATCGGAGCACAATTGCAGATTTTGGATTTTTACAGCTCTGAATCGGCTGAGCTATAGTAAGGTAGTTTTCTTCGAATCGAATTTTCTACGAAATGTATGGTATAGCAATTACAGGTCCCGTGACCTATCATTTGAGGTATGAAGAACCGCATTCTGAGCACAATTGTAGATTTTGGATTTTTACAACTCTGAATCGGCTGAGCTATAGTAAGGTGATTTCTTCGAATCGATTTTTCTGTGAAATGTATGGAAATAATCAACCAATTTAAATGCGGTTTGGCTTAACAATTAAAAGTCCCGAGACCTATCATTTGAGGTATCAAGAAACCCAATCGGAGCACAATTGCAGATTTTGGATTTTTACAGCTCTGAATCGGCTGAGCTATAGTAAGGTAGTTTTCTTCGAATCGAATTTTCTACGAAATGTATGGTATAGCAATTACAGGTCCCGTGACCTATCATTTGAGGTATGAAGAACCGCATTCTGAGCACAATTGTAGATTTTGGATTTTTACAACTCTGAATCGGCTGAGCTATAGTAAGGTGATTTCTTCGAATCGATTTTTCTGTGAAATGTATGGAAATAATCAACCAATTTAAATGCGGTTTGGCTTAACAATTACAAGTCCCGAGACCTATCATTTGAGGTATCAAGAAACCCAATCGGAGCACAATTGCAGATTTTGGATTTTTACAGCTCTGAATCGGCTGAGCTATAGTAAGGTAGTTTTCTTCGAATCGAATTTTCTACGAAATGTATGGTATAGCAATTACAGGTCCCGTGACCTATCATTTGAGGTATGAAGAACCGCATTCTGAGCACAATTGTAGATTTTGGATTTTTACAACTCTGAATCGGCTGAGCTATAGTAAGGTGATTTCTTCGAATCGATTTTTCTGTGAAATGTATGGAAATAATCAACCAATTTAAATGCGGTTTGGCTTAACAATTAAAAGTCCCGAGACCTATCATTTGAGGTATCAAGAAACCCAATCGGAGCACAATTGCAGATTTTGGATTTTTACAGCTCTGAATCGGCTGAGCTATAGTAAGGTAGTTTTCTTCGAATCGAATTTTCTACGAAATGTATGGTATAGCAATTACAGGTCCCGTGACCTATCATTTGAGGTATGAAGAACCGCATTCTGAGCACAATTGTAGATTTTGGATTTTTACAACTCTGAATCGGCTGAGCTATAGTAAGGTGATTTCTTCGAATCGATTTTTCTGTGAAATGTATGGAAATAATCAACCAATTTAAATGCGGTTTGGCTTAACAATTAAAAGTCCCGAGACCTATCATTTGAGGTATCAAGAAACCCAATCGGAGCACAATTGCAGATTTTGGATTTTTACAGCTCTGAATCGGCTGAGCTATAGTAAGGTAGTTTTCTTCGAATCGAATTTTCTACGAAATGTATGGTATAGCAATTACAGGTCCCGTGACCTATCATTTGAGGTATGAAGAACCGCATTCTGAGCACAATTGTAGATTTTGGATTTTTACAACTCTGAATCGGCTGAGCTATAGTAAGGTGATTTCTTCGAATCGATTTTTCTGTGAAATGTATGGAAATAATCAACCAATTTAAATGCGGTTTGGCTTAACAATTACAAGTCCCGAGACCTATCATTTGAGGTATCAAGAAACCCAATCGGAGCACAATTGCAGATTTTGGATTTTTACAGCTCTGAATCGGCTGAGCTATAGTAAGGTAGTTTTCTTCGAATCGAATTTTCTACGAAATGTATGGTATAGCAATTACAGGTCCCGTGACCTATCATTTGAGGTATGAAGAACCGCATTCTGAGCACAATTGTAGATTTTGGATTTTTACAACTCTGAATCGGCTGAGCTATAGTAAGGTGATTTCTTCGAATCGATTTTTCTGTGAAATGTATGGAAATAATCAACCAATTTAAATGCGGTTTGGCTTAACAATTACAAGTCCCGAGACCTATCATTTGAGGTATCAAGAAACCCAATCGGAGCACAATTGCAGATTTTGGATTTTTACAGCTCTGAATCGGCTGAGCTATAGTAAGGTAGTTTTCTTCGAATCGAATTTTCTACGAAATGTATGGTATAGCAATTACAGGTCCCGTGACCTATCATTTGAGGTATGAAGAACCGCATTCTGAGCACAATTGTAGATTTTGGATTTTTACAACTCTGAATCGGCTGAGCTATAGTAAGGTGATTTCTTCGAATCGATTTTTCTGTGAAATGTATGGAAATAATCAACCTATTTAAATGCGGTTTGGCTTAACAATTACAAGTCCCGAGACCTATCATTTGAGGTATCAAGAAACCCAATCGGAGCACAATTGCAGATTTTGGATTTTTACAGCTCTGAATCGGCTGAGCTATAGTAAGGTAGTTTTCTTCGAATCGAATTTTCTACGAAATGTATGGTATAGCAATTACAGGTCCCGTGACCTATCATTTGAGGTATGAAGAACCGCATTCTGAGCACAATTGTAGATTTTGGATTTTTACAACTCTGAATCGGCTGAGCTATAGTAAGGTGATTTCTTCGAATCGATTTTTCTGTGAAATGTATGGAAATAATCAACCAATTTAAATGCGGTTTGGCTTAACAATTAAAAGTCCCGAGACCTATCATTTGAGGTATCAAGAAACCCAATCGGAGCACAATTGCAGATTTTGGATTTTTACAGCTCTGAATCGGCTGAGCTATAGTAAGGTAGTTTTCTTCGAATCGAATTTTCTACGAAATGTATGGTATAGCAATTACAGGTCCCGTGACCTATCATTTGAGGTATGAAGAACCGCATTCTGAGCACAATTGTAGATTTTGGATTTTTACAACTCTGAATCGGCTGAGCTATAGTAAGGTGATTTCTTCGAATCGATTTTTCTGTGAAATGTATGGAAATAATCAACCAATTTAAATGCGGTTTGGCTTAACAATTAAAAGTCCCGAGACCTATCATTTGAGGTATCAAGAAACCCAATCGGAGCACAATTGCAGATTTTGGATTTTTACAGCTCTGAATCGGCTGAGCTATAGTAAGGTAGTTTTCTTCGAATCGAATTTTCTACGAAATGTATGGTATAGCAATTACAGGTCCCGTGACCTATCATTTGAGGTATGAAGAACCGCATTCTGAGCACAATTGTAGATTTTGGATTTTTACAACTCTGAATCGGCTGAGCTATAGTAAGGTGATTTCTTCGAATCGATTTTTCTGTGAAATGTATGGAAATAATCAACCAATTTAAATGCGGTTTGGCTTAACAATTACAAGTCCCGAGACCTATCATTTGAGGTATCAAGAAACCCAATCGGAGCACAATTGCAGATTTTGGATTTTTACAGCTCTGAATCGGCTGAGCTATAGTAAGGTAGTTTTCTTCGAATCGAATTTTCTACGAAATGTATGGTATAGCAATTACAGGTCCCGTGACCTATCATTTGAGGTATGAAGAACCGCATTCTGAGCACAATTGTAGATTTTGGATTTTTACAACTCTGAATCGGCTGAGCTATAGTAAGGTGATTTCTTCGAATCGATTTTTCTGTGAAATGTATGGAAATAATCAACCAATTTAAATGCGGTTTGGCTTAACAATTAAAAGTCCCGAGACCTATCATTTGAGGTATCAAGAAACCCAATCGGAGCACAATTGCAGATTTTGGATTTTTACAGCTCTGAATCGGCTGAGCTATAGTAAGGTAGTTTTCTTCGAATCGAATTTTCTACGAAATGTATGGTATAGCAATTACAGGTCCCGTGACCTATCATTTGAGGTATGAAGAACCGCATTCTGAGCACAATTGTAGATTTTGGATTTTTACAACTCTGAATCGGCTGAGCTATAGTAAGGTGATTTCTTCGAATCGATTTTTCTGTGAAATGTATGGAAATAATCAACCAATTTAAATGCGGTTTGGCTTAACAATTACAAGTCCCGAGACCTATCATTTGAGGTATCAAGAAACCCAATCGGAGCACAATTGCAGATTTTGGATTTTTACAGCTCTGAATCGGCTGAGCTATAGTAAGGTAGTTTTCTTCGAATCGAATTTTCTACGAAATGTATGGTATAGCAATTACAGGTCCCGTGACCTATCATTTGAGGTATGAAGAACCGCATTCTGAGCACAATTGTAGATTTTGGATTTTTACAACTCTGAATCGGCTGAGCTATAGTAAGGTGATTTCTTCGAATCGATTTTTCTGTGAAATGTATGGAAATAATCAACCAATTTAAATGCGGTTTGGCTTAACAATTAAAAGTCCCGAGACCTATCATTTGAGGTATCAAGAAACCCAATCGGAGCACAATTGCAGATTTTGGATTTTTACAGCTCTGAATCGGCTGAGCTATAGTAAGGTAGTTTTCTTCGAATCGAATTTTCTACGAAATGTATGGTATAGCAATTACAGGTCCCGTGACCTATCATTTGAGGTATGAAGAACCGCATTCTGAGCACAATTGTAGATTTTGGATTTTTACAACTCTGAATCGGCTGAGCTATAGTAAGGTGATTTCTTCGAATCGATTTTTCTGTGAAATGTATGGAAATAATCAACCAATTTAAATGCGGTTTGGCTTAACAATTAAAAGTCCCGAGACCTATCATTTGAGGTATCAAGAAACCCAATCGGAGCACAATTGCAGATTTTGGATTTTTACAGCTCTGAATCGGCTGAGCTATAGTAAGGTAGTTTTCTTCGAATCGAATTTTCTACGAAATGTATGGTATAGCAATTACAGGTCCCGTGACCTATCATTTGAGGTATGAAGAACCGCATTCTGAGCACAATTGTAGATTTTGGATTTTTACAACTCTGAATCGGCTGAGCTATAGTAAGGTGATTTCTTCGAATCGATTTTTCTGTGAAATGTATGGAAATAATCAACCAATTTAAATGCGGTTTGGCTTAACAATTACAAGTCCCGAGACCTATCATTTGAGGTATCAAGAAACCCAATCGGAACACAATTGCAGATTTTGGATTTTTACAGCTCTGAATCGGCTGAGCTATAGTAAGGTAGTTTTCTTCGAATCGAATTTTCTACGAAATGTATGGTATAGCAATTACAGGTCCCGTGACCTATCATTTGAGGTATGAAGAACCGCATTCTGAGCACAATTGTAGATTTTGGATTTTTACAGCTCTGAATCGGCTGAGCTATAGTAAGGTAGTTTTCTTCGAATCGAATTTTCTACGAAATGTATGGTATAGCAATTACAGGTCCCGTGACCTATCATTTGAGGTATGAAGAACCGCATTCTGAGCACAATTGTAGATTTTGGATTTTTACAACTCTGAATCGGCTGAGCTATAGTAAGGTGATTTCTTCGAATCGATTTTTCTGTGAAATGTATGGAAATAATCAACCAATTTAAATGCGGTTTGGCTTAACAATTACAAGTCCCGAGACCTATCATTTGAGGTATCAAGAAACCCAATCGGAGCACAATTGCAGATTTTGGATTTTTACAGCTCTGAATCGGCTGAGCTATAGTAAGGTAGTTTTCTTCGAATCGAATTTTCTACGAAATGTATGGTATAGCAATTACAGGTCCCGTGACCTATCATTTGAGGTATGAAGAACCGCATTCTGAGCACAATTGTAGATTTTGGATTTTTACAACTCTGAATCGGCTGAGCTATAGTAAGGTGATTTCTTCGAATCGATTTTTCTGTGAAATGTATGGAAATAATCAACCAATTTAAATGCGGTTTGGCTTAACAATTAAAAGTCCCGAGACCTATCATTTGAGGTATCAAGAAACCCAATCGGAGCACAATTGCAGATTTTGGATTTTTACAGCTCTGAATCGGCTGAGCTATAGTAAGGTAGTTTTCTTCGAATCGAATTTTCTACGAAATGTATGGTATAGCAATTACAGGTCCCGTGACCTATCATTTGAGGTATGAAGAACCGCATTCTGAGCACAATTGTAGATTTTGGATTTTTACAACTCTGAATCGGCTGAGCTATAGTAAGGTGATTTCTTCGAATCGATTTTTCTGTGAAATGTATGGAAATAATCAACCAATTTAAATGCGGTTTGGCTTAACAATTAAAAGTCCCGAGACCTATCATTTGAGGTATCAAGAAACCCAATCGGAGCACAATTGCAGATTTTGGATTTTTACAGCTCTGAATCGGCTGAGCTATAGTAAGGTAGTTTTCTTCGAATCGAATTTTCTACGAAATGTATGGTATAGCAATTACAGGTCCCGTGACCTATCATTTGAGGTATGAAGAACCGCATTCTGAGCACAATTGTAGATTTTGGATTTTTACAACTCTGAATCGGCTGAGCTATAGTAAGGTGATTTCTTCGAATCGATTTTTCTGTGAAATGTATGGAAATAATCAACCAATTTAAATGCGGTTTGGCTTAACAATTAAAAGTCCCGAGACCTATCATTTGAGGTATCAAGAAACCCAATCGGAGCACAATTGCAGATTTTGGATTTTTACAGCTCTGAATCGGCTGAGCTATAGTAAGGTAGTTTTCTTCGAATCGAATTTTCTACGAAATGTATGGTATAGCAATTACAGGTCCCGTGACCTATCATTTGAGGTATGAAGAACCGCATTCTGAGCACAATTGTAGATTTTGGATTTTTACAACTCTGAATCGGCTGAGCTATAGTAAGGTGATTTCTTCGAATCGATTTTTCTGTGAAATGTATGGAAATAATCAACCAATTTAAATGCGGTTTGGCTTAACAATTACAAGTCCCGAGACCTATCATTTGAGGTATCAAGAAACCCAATCGGAGCACAATTGCAGATTTTGGATTTTTACAGCTCTGAATCGGCTGAGCTATAGTAAGGTAGTTTTCTTCGAATCGAATTTTCTACGAAATGTATGGTATAGCAATTACAGGTCCCGTGACCTATCATTTGAGGTATGAAGAACCGCATTCTGAGCACAATTGTAGATTTTGGATTTTTACAACTCTGAATCGGCTGAGCTATAGTAAGGTGATTTCTTCGAATCGATTTTTCTGTGAAATGTATGGAAATAATCAACCAATTTAAATGCGGTTTGGCTTAACAATTAAAAGTCCCGAGACCTATCATTTGAGGTATCAAGAAACCCAATCGGAGCACAATTGCAGATTTTGGATTTTTACAGCTCTGAATCGGCTGAGCTATAGTAAGGTAGTTTTCTTCGAATCGAATTTTCTACGAAATGTATGGTATAGCAATTACAGGTCCCGTGACCTATCATTTGAGGTATGAAGAACCGCATTCTGAGCACAATTGTAGATTTTGGATTTTTACAACTCTGAATCGGCTGAGCTATAGTAAGGTGATTTCTTCGAATCGATTTTTCTGTGAAATGTATGGAAATAATCAACCAATTTAAATGCGGTTTGGCTTAACAATTAAAAGTCCCGAGACCTATCATTTGAGGTATCAAGAAACCCAATCGGAGCACAATTGCAGATTTTGGATTTTTACAGCTCTGAATCGGCTGAGCTATAGTAAGGTAGTTTTCTTCGAATCGAATTTTCTACGAAATGTATGGTATAGCAATTACAGGTCCCGTGACCTATCATTTGAGGTATGAAGAACCGCATTCTGAGCACAATTGTAGATTTTGGATTTTTACAACTCTGAATCGGCTGAGCTATAGTAAGGTGATTTCTTCGAATCGATTTTTCTGTGAAATGTATGGAAATAATCAACCAATTTAAATGCGGTTTGGCTTAACAATTACAAGTCCCGAGACCTATCATTTGAGGTATCAAGAAACCCAATCGGAGCACAATTGCAGATTTTGGATTTTTACAGCTCTGAATCGGCTGAGCTATAGTAAGGTAGTTTTCTTCGAATCGAATTTTCTACGAAATGTATGGTATAGCAATTACAGGTCCCGTGACCTATCATTTGAGGTATGAAGAACCGCATTCTGAGCACAATTGTAGATTTTGGATTTTTACAACTCTGAATCGGCTGAGCTATAGTAAGGTGATTTCTTCGAATCGATTTTTCTGTGAAATGTATGGAAATAATCAACCAATTTAAATGCGGTTTGGCTTAACAATTAAAAGTCCCGAGACCTATCATTTGAGGTATCAAGAAACCCAATCGGAGCACAATTGCAGATTTTGGATTTTTACAGCTCTGAATCGGCTGAGCTATAGTAAGGTAGTTTTCTTCGAATCGAATTTTCTACGAAATGTATGGTATAGCAATTACAGGTCCCGTGACCTATCATTTGAGGTATGAAGAACCGCATTCTGAGCACAATTGTAGATTTTGGATTTTTACAACTCTGAATCGGCTGAGCTATAGTAAGGTGATTTCTTCGAATCGATTTTTCTGTGAAATGTATGGAAATAATCAACCAATTTAAATGCGGTTTGGCTTAACAATTACAAGTCCCGAGACCTATCATTTGAGGTATCAAGAAACCCAATCGGAGCACAATTGCAGATTTTGGATTTTTACAGCTCTGAATCGGCTGAGCTATAGTAAGGTAGTTTTCTTCGAATCGAATTTTCTACGAAATGTATGGTATAGCAATTACAGGTCCCGTGACCTATCATTTGAGGTATGAAGAACCGCATTCTGAGCACAATTGTAGATTTTGGATTTTTACAACTCTGAATCGGCTGAGCTATAGTAAGGTGATTTCTTCGAATCGATTTTTCTGTGAAATGTATGGAAATAATCAACCAATTTAAATGCGGTTTGGCTTAACAATTAAAAGTCCCGAGACCTATCATTTGAGGTATCAAGAAACCCAATCGGAGCACAATTGCAGATTTTGGATTTTTACAGCTCTGAATCGGCTGAGCTATAGTAAGGTAGTTTTCTTCGAATCGAATTTTCTACGAAATGTATGGTATAGCAATTACAGGTCCCGTGACCTATCATTTGAGGTATGAAGAACCGCATTCTGAGCACAATTGTAGATTTTGGATTTTTACAACTCTGAATCGGCTGAGCTATAGTAAGGTGATTTCTTCGAATCGATTTTTCTGTGAAATGTATGGAAATAATCAACCAATTTAAATGCGGTTTGGCTTAACAATTAAAAGTCCCGAGACCTATCATTTGAGGTATCAAGAAACCCAATCGGAGCACAATTGCAGATTTTGGATTTTTACAGCTCTGAATCGGCTGAGCTATAGTAAGGTAGTTTTCTTCGAATCGAATTTTCTACGAAATGTATGGTATAGCAATTACAGGTCCCGTGACCTATCATTTGAGGTATGAAGAACCGCATTCTGAGCACAATTGTAGATTTTGGATTTTTACAACTCTGAATCGGCTGAGCTATAGTAAGGTGATTTCTTCGAATCGATTTTTCTGTGAAATGTATGGAAATAATCAACCAATTTAAATGCGGTTTGGCTTAACAATTAAAAGTCCCGAGACCTATCATTTGAGGTATCAAGAAACCCAATCGGAGCACAATTGCAGATTTTGGATTTTTACAGCTCTGAATCGGCTGAGCTATAGTAAGGTAGTTTTCTTCGAATCGAATTTTCTACGAAATGTATGGTATAGCAATTACAGGTCCCGTGACCTATCATTTGAGGTATGAAGAACCGCATTCTGAGCACAATTGTAGATTTTGGATTTTTACAACTCTGAATCGGCTGAGCTATAGTAAGGTGATTTCTTCGAATCGATTTTTCTGTGAAATGTATGGAAATAATCAACCAATTTAAATGCGGTTTGGCTTAACAATTAAAAGTCCCGAGACCTATCATTTGAGGTATCAAGAAACCCAATCGGAGCACAATTGCAGATTTTGGATTTTTACAGCTCTGAATCGGCTGAGTTATAGTAAGGTAGTTTTCTTCGAATCGAATTTTCTACGAAATGTATGGTATAGCAATTACAGGTCCCGTGACCTATCATTTGAGGTATGAAGAACCGCATTCTGAGCACAATTGTAGATTTTGGATTTTTACAACTCTGAATCGGCTGAGCTATAGTAAGGTGATTTCTTCGAATCGATTTTTCTGTGAAATGTATGGAAATAATCAACCAATTTAAATGCGGTTTGGCTTAACAATTAAAAGTCCCGAGACCTATCATTTGAGGTATCAAGAAACCCAATCGGAGCACAATTGCAGATTTTGGATTTTTACAGCTCTGAATCGGCTGAGCTATAGTAAGGTAGTTTTCTTCGAATCGAATTTTCTACGAAATGTATGGTATAGCAATTACAGGTCCCGTGACCTATCATTTGAGGTATGAAGAACCGCATTCTGAGCACAATTGTAGATTTTGGATTTTTACAACTCTGAATCGGCTGAGCTATAGTAAGGTGATTTCTTCGAATCGATTTTTCTGTGAAATGTATGGAAATAATCAACCAATTTAAATGCGGTTTGGCTTAACAATTAAAAGTCCCGAGACCTATCATTTGAGGTATCAAGAAACCCAATCGGAGCACAATTGCAGATTTTGGATTTTTACAGCTCTGAATCGGCTGAGCTATAGTAAGGTAGTTTTCTTCGAATCGAATTTTCTACGAAATGTATGGTATAGCAATTACAGGTCCCGTGACCTATCATTTGAGGTATGAAGAACCGCATTCTGAGCACAATTGTAGATTTTGGATTTTTACAACTCTGAATCGGCTGAGCTATAGTAAGGTGATTTCTTCGAATCGATTTTTCTGTGAAATGTATGGAAATAATCAACCAATTTAAATGCGGTTTGGCTTAACAATTAAAAGTCCCGAGACCTATCATTTGAGGTATCAAGAAACCCAATCGGAGCACAATTGCAGATTTTGGATTTTTACAGCTCTGAATCGGCTGAGCTATAGTAAGGTAGTTTTCTTCGAATCGAATTTTCTACGAAATGTATGGTATAGCAATTACAGGTCCCGTGACCTATCATTTGAGGTATGAAGAACCGCATTCTGAGCACAATTGTAGATTTTGGATTTTTACAACTCTGAATCGGCTGAGCTATAGTAAGGTGATTTCTTCGAATCGATTTTTCTGTGAAATGTATGGAAATAATCAACCAATTTAAATGCGGTTTGGCTTAACAATTAAAAGTCCCGAGACCTATCATTTGAGGTATCAAGAAACCCAATCGGAGCACAATTGCAGATTTTGGATTTTTACAGCTCTGAATCGGCTGAGCTATAGTAAGGTAGTTTTCTTCGAATCGAATTTTCTACGAAATGTATGGTATAGCAATTACAGGTCCCGTGACCTATCATTTGAGGTATGAAGAACCGCATTCTGAGCACAATTGTAGATTTTGGATTTTTACAACTCTGAATCGGCTGAGCTATAGTAAGGTGATTTCTTCGAATCGATTTTTCTGTGAAATGTATGGAAATAATCAACCAATTTAAATGCGGTTTGGCTTAACAATTAAAAGTCCCGAGACCTATCATTTGAGGTATCAAGAAACCCAATCGGAGCACAATTGCAGATTTTGGATTTTTACAGCTCTGAATCGGCTGAGCTATAGTAAGGTAGTTTTCTTCGAATCGAATTTTCTACGAAATGTATGGTATAGCAATTACAGGTCCCGTGACCTATCATTTGAGGTATGAAGAACCGCATTCTGAGCACAATTGTAGATTTTGGATTTTTACAACTCTGAATCGGCTGAGCTATAGTAAGGTGATTTCTTCGAATCGATTTTTCTGTGAAATGTATGGAAATAATCAACCAATTTAAATGCGGTTTGGCTTAACAATTAAAAGTCCCGAGACCTATCATTTGAGGTATCAAGAAACCCAATCGGAGCACAATTGCAGATTTTGGATTTTTACAGCTCTGAATCGGCTGAGCTATAGTAAGGTAGTTTTCTTCGAATCGAATTTTGTACGAAATGTATGGTATAGCAATTACAGGTCCCGTGACCTATCATTTGAGGTATGAAGAACCGCATTCTGAGCACAATTGTAGATTTTGGATTTTTACAACTCTGAATCGGCTGAGCTATAGTAAGGTGATTTCTTCGAATCGATTTTTCTGTGAAATGTATGGAAATAATCAACCAATTTAAATGCGGTTTGGCTTAACAATTACAAGTCCCGAGACCTATCATTTGAGGTATCAAGAAACCCAATCGGAGCACAATTGCAGATTTTGGATTTTTACAGCTCTGAATCGGCTGAGCTATAGTAAGGTAGTTTTCTTCGAATCGAATTTTCTACGAAATGTATGGTATAGCAATTACAGGTCCCGTGACCTATCATTTGAGGTATGAAGAACCGCATTCTGAGCACAATTGTAGATTTTGGATTTTTACAACTCTGAATCGGCTGAGCTATAGTAAGGTGATTTCTTCGAATCGATTTTTCTGTGAAATGTATGGAAATAATCAACCAATTTAAATGCGGTTTGGCTTAACAATTAAAAGTCCCGAGACCTATCATTTGAGGTATCAAGAAACCCAATCGGAGCACAATTGCAGATTTTGGATTTTTACAGCTCTGAATCGGCTGAGCTATAGTAAGGTAGTTTTCTTCGAATCGAATTTTCTACGAAATGTATGGTATAGCAATTACAGGTCCCGTGACCTATCATTTGAGGTATGAAGAACCGCATTCTGAGCACAATTGTAGATTTTGGATTTTTACAACTCTGAATCGGCTGAGCTATAGTAAGGTGATTTCTTCGAATCGATTTTTCTGTGAAATGTATGGAAATAATTAACCAATTTAAATGCGGTTTGGCTTAACAATTAAAAGTCCCGAGACCTATCATTTGAGGTATCAAGAAACCCAATCGGAGCACAATTGCAGATTTTGGATTTTTACAGCTCTGAATCGGCTGAGCTATAGTAAGGTAGTTTTCTTCGAATCGAATTTTCTACGAAATGTATGGTATAGCAATTACAGGTCCCGTGACCTATCATTTGAGGTATGAAGAACCGCATTCTGAGCACAATTGTAGATTTTGGATTTTTACAACTCTGAATCGGCTGAGCTATAGTAAGGTGATTTCTTCGAATCGATTTTTCTGTGAAATGTATGGAAATAATCAACCAATTTAAATGCGGTTTGGCTTAACAATTAAAAGTCCCGAGACCTATCATTTGAGGTATCAAGAAACCCAATCGGAGCACAATTGCAGATTTTGGATTTTTACAGCTCTGAATCGGCTGAGCTATAGTAAGGTAGTTTTCTTCGAATCGAATTTTCTACGAAATGTATGGTATAGCAATTACAGGTCCCGTGACCTATCATTTGAGGTATGAAGAACCGCATTCTGAGCACAATTGTAGATTTTGGATTTTTACAACTCTGAATCGGCTGAGCTATAGTAAGGTGATTTCTTCGAATCGATTTTTCTGTGAAATGTATGGAAATAATCAACCAATTTAAATGCGGTTTGGCTTAACAATTACAAGTCCCGAGACCTATCATTTGAGGTATCAAGAAACCCAATCGGAGCACAATTGCAGATTTTGGATTTTTACAGCTCTGAATCGGCTGAGCTATAGTAAGGTAGTTTTCTTCGAATCGAATTTTCTACGAAATGTATGGTATAGCAATTACAGGTCCCGTGACCTATCATTTGAGGTATGAAGAACCGCATTCTGAGCACAATTGTAGATTTTGGATTTTTACAACTCTGAATCGGCTGAGCTATAGTAAGGTGATTTCTTCGAATCGATTTTTCTGTGAAATGTATGGAAATAATCAACCAATTTAAATGCGGTTTGGCTTAACAATTAAAAGTCCCGAGACCTATCATTTGAGGTATCAAGAAACCCAATCGGAGCACAATTGCAGATTTTGGATTTTTACAGCTCTGAATCGGCTGAGCTATAGTAAGGTAGTTTTCTTCGAATCGAATTTTCTACGAAATGTATGGTATAGCAATTACAGGTCCCGTGACCTATCATTTGAGGTATGAAGAACCGCATTCTGAGCACAATTGTAGATTTTGGATTTTTACAACTCTGAATCGGCTGAGCTATAGTAAGGTGATTTCTTCGAATCGATTTTTCTGTGAAATGTATGGAAATAATTAACCAATTTAAATGCGGTTTGGCTTAACAATTAAAAGTCCCGAGACCTATCATTTGAGGTATCAAGAAACCCAATCGGAGCACAATTGCAGATTTTGGATTTTTACAGCTCTGAATCGGCTGAGCTATAGTAAGGTAGTTTTCTTCGAATCGAATTTTCTACGAAATGTATGGTATAGCAATTACAGGTCCCGTGACCTATCATTTGAGGTATGAAGAACCGCATTCTGAGCACAATTGTAGATTTTGGATTTTTACAACTCTGAATCGGCTGAGCTATAGTAAGGTGATTTCTTCGAATCGATTTTTCTGTGAAATGTATGGAAATAATCAACCAATTTAAATGCGGTTTGGCTTAACAATTAAAAGTCCCGAGACCTATCATTTGAGGTATCAAGAAACCCAATCGGAGCACAATTGCAGATTTTGGATTTTTACAGCTCTGAATCGGCTGAGCTATAGTAAGGTAGTTTTCTTCGAATCGAATTTTCTACGAAATGTATGGTATAGCAATTACAGGTCCCGTGACCTATCATTTGAGGTATGAAGAACCGCATTCTGAGCACAATTGTAGATTTTGGATTTTTACAACTCTGAATCGGCTGAGCTATAGTAAGGTGATTTCTTCGAATCGATTTTTCTGTGA
Organism: Tipula vernalis; assembly: GCA_958295665.1. Lineage (NCBI taxonomy): Eukaryota > Metazoa > Arthropoda > Insecta > Diptera > Tipulidae > Tipula > Tipula vernalis. Next base: position 14,401,336 of record OY282560.1, read on the forward strand.
AATGTATGGAAATAATCAACCAATTTAAATGCGGTTTGGCTTAACAATTACAAGTCCCGAGACCTATCATTTGAGGTATCAAGAAACCCAATCGGAGCACAATTGCAGATTTTGGATTTTTACAGCTCTGAATCGGCTGAGCTATAGTAAGGTAGTTTTCTTCGAATCGAATTTTCTACGAAATGTATGGTATAGCAATTACAGGTCCCGTGACCTATCATTTGAGGTATGAAGAACCGCATTCTGAGCACAATTGTAGATTTTGGATTTTTACAACTCTGAATCGGCTGAGCTATAGTAAGGTGATTTCTTCGAATCGATTTTTCTGTGAAATGTATGGAAATAATCAACCAATTTAAATGCGGTTTGGCTTAACAATTAAAAGTCCCGAGACCTATCATTTGAGGTATCAAGAAACCCAATCGGAGCACAATTGCAGATTTTGGATTTTTACAGCTCTGAATCGGCTGAGCTATAGTAAGGTAGTTTTCTTCGAATCGAATTTTCTACGAAATGTATGGTATAGCAATTACAGGTCCCGTGACCTATCATTTGAGGTATGAAGAACCGCATTCTGAGCACAATTGTAGATTTTGGATTTTTACAACTCTGAATCGGCTGAGCTATAGTAAGGTGATTTCTTCGAATCGATTTTTCTGTGAAATGTATGGAAATAATTAACCAATTTAAATGCGGTTTGGCTTAACAATTAAAAGTCCCGAGACCTATCATTTGAGGTATCAAGAAACCCAATCGGAGCACAATTGCAGATTTTGGATTTTTACAGCTCTGAATCGGCTGAGCTATAGTAAGGTAGTTTTCTTCGAATCGAATTTTCTACGAAATGTATGGTATAGCAATTACAGGTCCCGTGACCTATCATTTGAGGTATGAAGAACCGCATTCTGAGCACAATTGTAGATTTTGGATTTTTACAACTCTGAATCGGCTGAGCTATAGTAAGGTGATTTCTTCGAATCGATTTTTCTGTGAAATGTATGGAAATAATCAACCAATTTAAATGCGGTTTGGCTTAACAATTAAAAGTCCCGAGACCTATCATTTGAGGTATCAAGAAACCCAATCGGAGCACAATTGCAGATTTTGGATTTTTACAGCTCTGAATCGGCTGAGCTATAGTAAGGTAGTTTTCTTCGAATCGAATTTTCTACGAAATGTATGGTATAGCAATTACAGGTCCCGTGACCTATCATTTGAGGTATGAAGAACCGCATTCTGAGCACAATTGTAGATTTTGGATTTTTACAACTCTGAATCGGCTGAGCTATAGTAAGGTGATTTCTTCGAATCGATTTTTCTGTGAAATGTATGGAAATAATCAACCAATTTAAATGCGGTTTGGCTTAACAATTACAAGTCCCGAGACCTATCATTTGAGGTATCAAGAAACCCAATCGGAGCACAATTGCAGATTTTGGATTTTTACAGCTCTGAATCGGCTGAGCTATAGTAAGGTAGTTTTCTTCGAATCGAATTTTCTACGAAATGTATGGTATAGCAATTACAGGTCCCGTGACCTATCATTTGAGGTATGAAGAACCGCATTCTGAGCACAATTGTAGATTTTGGATTTTTACAACTCTGAATCGGCTGAGCTATAGTAAGGTGATTTCTTCGAATCGATTTTTCTGTGAAATGTATGGAAATAATCAACCAATTTAAATGCGGTTTGGCTTAACAATTAAAAGTCCCGAGACCTATCATTTGAGGTATCAAGAAACCCAATCGGAGCACAATTGCAGATTTTGGATTTTTACAGCTCTGAATCGGCTGAGCTATAGTAAGGTAGTTTTCTTCGAATCGAATTTTGTACGAAATGTATGGTATAGCAATTACAGGTCCCGTGACCTATCATTTGAGGTATGAAGAACCGCATTCTGAGCACAATTGTAGATTTTGGATTTTTACAACTCTGAATCGGCTGAGCTATAGTAAGGTGATTTCTTCGAATCGATTTTTCTGTGAAATGTATGGAAATAATCAACCAATTTAAATGCGGTTTGGCTTAACAATTACAAGTCCCGAGACCTATCATTTGAGGTATCAAGAAACCCAATCGGAGCACAATTGCAGATTTTGGATTTTTACAGCTCTGAATCGGCTGAGCTATAGTAAGGTAGTTTTCTTCGAATCGAATTTTCTACGAAATGTATGGTATAGCAATTACAGGTCCCGTGACCTATCATTTGAGGTATGAAGAACCGCATTCTGAGCACAATTGTAGATTTTGGATTTTTACAACTCTGAATCGGCTGAGCTATAGTAAGGTGATTTCTTCGAATCGATTTTTCTGTGAAATGTATGGAAATAATCAACCAATTTAAATGCGGTTTGGCTTAACAATTAAAAGTCCCGAGACCTATCATTTGAGGTATCAAGAAACCCAATCGGAGCACAATTGCAGATTTTGGATTTTTACAGCTCTGAATCGGCTGAGCTATAGTAAGGTAGTTTTCTTCGAATCGAATTTTCTACGAAATGTATGGTATAGCAATTACAGGTCCCGTGACCTATCATTTGAGGTATGAAGAACCGCATTCTGAGCACAATTGTAGATTTTGGATTTTTACAACTCTGAATCGGCTGAGCTATAGTAAGGTGATTTCTTCGAATCGATTTTTCTGTGAAATGTATGGAAATAATTAACCAATTTAAATGCGGTTTGGCTTAACAATTAAAAGTCCCGAGACCTATCATTTGAGGTATCAAGAAACCCAATCGGAGCACAATTGCAGATTTTGGATTTTTACAGCTCTGAATCGGCTGAGCTATAGTAAGGTAGTTTTCTTCGAATCGAATTTTCTACGAAATGTATGGTATAGCAATTACAGGTCCCGTGACCTATCATTTGAGGTATGAAGAACCGCATTCTGAGCACAATTGTAGATTTTGGATTTTTACAACTCTGAATCGGCTGAGCTATAGTAAGGTGATTTCTTCGAATCGATTTTTCTGTGAAATGTATGGAAATAATCAACCAATTTAAATGCGGTTTGGCTTAACAATTAAAAGTCCCGAGACCTATCATTTGAGGTATCAAGAAACCCAATCGGAGCACAATTGCAGATTTTGGATTTTTACAGCTCTGAATCGGCTGAGCTATAGTAAGGTAGTTTTCTTCGAATCGAATTTTCTACGAAATGTATGGTATAGCAATTACAGGTCCCGTGACCTATCATTTGAGGTATGAAGAACCGCATTCTGAGCACAATTGTAGATTTTGGATTTTTACAACTCTGAATCGGCTGAGCTATAGTAAGGTGATTTCTTCGAATCGATTTTTCTGTGAAATGTATGGAAATAATCAACCAATTTAAATGCGGTTTGGCTTAACAATTAAAAGTCCCGAGACCTATCATTTGAGGTATCAAGAAACCCAATCGGAGCACAATTGCAGATTTTGGATTTTTACAGCTCTGAATCGGCTGAGCTATAGTAAGGTAGTTTTCTTCGAATCGAATTTTGTACGAAATGTATGGTATAGCAATTACAGGTCCCGTGACCTATCATTTGAGGTATGAAGAACCGCATTCTGAGCACAATTGTAGATTTTGGATTTTTACAACTCTGAATCGGCTGAGCTATAGTAAGGTGATTTCTTCGAATCGATTTTTCTGTGAAATGTATGGAAATAATCAACCAATTTAAATGCGGTTTGGCTTAACAATTACAAGTCCCGAGACCTATCATTTGAGGTATCAAGAAACCCAATCGGAGCACAATTGCAGATTTTGGATTTTTACAGCTCTGAATCGGCTGAGCTATAGTAAGGTAGTTTTCTTCGAATCGAATTTTCTACGAAATGTATGGTATAGCAATTACAGGTCCCGTGACCTATCATTTGAGGTATGAAGAACCGCATTCTGAGCACAATTGTAGATTTTGGATTTTTACAACTCTGAATCGGCTGAGCTATAGTAAGGTGATTTCTTCGAATCGATTTTTCTGTGAAATGTATGGAAATAATCAACCAATTTAAATGCGGTTTGGCTTAACAATTAAAAGTCCCGAGACCTATCATTTGAGGTATCAAGAAACCCAATCGGAGCACAATTGCAGATTTTGGATTTTTACAGCTCTGAATCGGCTGAGCTATAGTAAGGTAGTTTTCTTCGAATCGAATTTTCTACGAAATGTATGGTATAGCAATTACAGGTCCCGTGACCTATCATTTGAGGTATGAAGAACCGCATTCTGAGCACAATTGTAGATTTTGGATTTTTACAACTCTGAATCGGCTGAGCTATAGTAAGGTGATTTCTTCGAATCGATTTTTCTGTGAAATGTATGGAAATAATTAACCAATTTAAATGCGGTTTGGCTTAACAATTAAAAGTCCCGAGACCTATCATTTGAGGTATCAAGAAACCCAATCGGAGCACAATTGCAGATTTTGGATTTTTACAGCTCTGAATCGGCTGAGCTATAGTAAGGTAGTTTTCTTCGAATCGAATTTTCTACGAAATGTATGGTATAGCAATTACAGGTCCCGTGACCTATCATTTGAGGTATGAAGAACCGCATTCTGAGCACAATTGTAGATTTTGGATTTTTACAACTCTGAATCGGCTGAGCTATAGTAAGGTGATTTCTTCGAATCGATTTTTCTGTGAAATGTATGGAAATAATCAACCAATTTAAATGCGGTTTGGCTTAACAATTAAAAGTCCCGAGACCTATCATTTGAGGTATCAAGAAACCCAATCGGAGCACAATTGCAGATTTTGGATTTTTACAGCTCTGAATCGGCTGAGCTATAGTAAGGTAGTTTTCTTCGAATCGAATTTTCTACGAAATGTATGGTATAGCAATTACAGGTCCCGTGACCTATCATTTGAGGTATGAAGAACCGCATTCTGAGCACAATTGTAGATTTTGGATTTTTACAACTCTGAATCGGCTGAGCTATAGTAAGGTGATTTCTTCGAATCGATTTTTCTGTGAAATGTATGGAAATAATCAACCAATTTAAATGCGGTTTGGCTTAACAATTAAAAGTCCCGAGACCTATCATTTGAGGTATCAAGAAACCCAATCGGAGCACAATTGCAGATTTTGGATTTTTACAGCTCTGAATCGGCTGAGCTATAGTAAGGTAGTTTTCTTCGAATCGAATTTTCTACGAAATGTATGGTATAGCAATTACAGGTCCCGTGACCTATCATTTGAGGTATGAAGAACCGCATTCTGAGCACAATTGTAGATTTTGGATTTTTACAACTCTGAATCGGCTGAGCTATAGTAAGGTGATTTCTTCGAATCGATTTTTCTGTGAAATGTATGGAAATAATCAACCAATTTAAATGCGGTTTGGCTTAACAATTACAAGTCCCGAGACCTATCATTTGAGGTATCAAGAAACCCAATCGGAGCACAATTGCAGATTTTGGATTTTTACAGCTCTGAATCGGCTGAGCTATAGTAAGGTAGTTTTCTTCGAATCGAATTTTCTACGAAATGTATGGTATAGCAATTACAGGTCCCGTGACCTATCATTTGAGGTATGAAGAACCGCATTCTGAGCACAATTGTAGATTTTGGATTTTTACAACTCTGAATCGGCTGAGCTATAGTAAGGTGATTTCTTCGAATCGATTTTTCTGTGAAATGTATGGAAATAATCAACCAATTTAAATGCGGTTTGGCTTAACAATTAAAAGTCCCGAGACCTATCATTTGAGGTATCAAGAAACCCAATCGGAGCACAATTGCAGATTTTGGATTTTTACAGCTCTGAATCGGCTGAGCTATAGTAAGGTAGTTTTCTTCGAATCGAATTTTCTACGAAATGTATGGTATAGCAATTACAGGTCCCGTGACCTATCATTTGAGGTATGAAGAACCGCATTCTGAGCACAATTGTAGATTTTGGATTTTTACAACTCTGAATCGGCTGAGCTATAGTAAGGTGATTTCTTCGAATCGATTTTTCTGTGAAATGTATGGAAATAATCAACCAATTTAAATGCGGTTTGGCTTAACAATTACAAGTCCCGAGACCTATCATTTGAGGTATCAAGAAACCCAATCGGAGCACAATTGCAGATTTTGGATTTTTACAGCTCTGAATCGGCTGAGCTATAGTAAGGTAGTTTTCTTCGAATCGAATTTTCTACGAAATGTATGGTATAGCAATTACAGGTCCCGTGACCTATCATTTGAGGTATGAAGAACCGCATTCTGAGCACAATTGTAGATTTTGGATTTTTACAACTCTGAATCGGCTGAGCTATAGTAAGGTGATTTCTTCGAATCGATTTTTCTGTGAAATGTATGGAAATAATCAACCAATTTAAATGCGGTTTGGCTTAACAATTAAAAGTCCCGAGACCTATCATTTGAGGTATCAAGAAACCCAATCGGAGCACAATTGCAGATTTTGGATTTTTACAGCTCTGAATCGGCTGAGCTATAGTAAGGTAGTTTTCTTCGAATCGAATTTTCTACGAAATGTATGGAATAGCAATTACAGGTCCCGTGACCTATCATTTGAGGTATGAAGAACCGCATTCTGAGCACAATTGTAGATTTTGGATTTTTACAACTCTGAATCGGCTGAGCTATAGTAAGGTGATTTCTTCGAATCGATTTTTCTGTGAAATGTATGGAAATAATCAACCAATTTAAATGCGGTTTGGCTTAACAATTAAAAGTCCCGAGACCTATCATTTGAGGTATCAAGAAACCCAATCGGAGCACAATTGCAGATTTTGGATTTTTACAGCTCTGAATCGGCTGAGCTATAGTAAGGTAGTTTTCTTCGAATCGAATTTTCTACGAAATGTATGGTATAGCAATTACAGGTCCCGTGACCTATCATTTGAGGTATGAAGAACCGCATTCTGAGCACAATTGTAGATTTTGGATTTTTACAACTCTGAATCGGCTGAGCTATAGTAAGGTGATTTCTTCGAATCGATTTTTCTGTGAAATGTATGGAAATAATCAACCAATTTAAATGCGGTTTGGCTTAACAATTACAAGTCCCGAGACCTATCATTTGAGGTATCAAGAAACCCAATCGGAGCACAATTGCAGATTTTGGATTTTTACAGCTCTGAATCGGCTGAGCTATAGTAAGGTAGTTTTCTTCGAATCGAATTTTCTACGAAATGTATGGTATAGCAATTACAGGTCCCGTGACCTATCATTTGAGGTATGAAGAACCGCATTCTGAGCACAATTGTAGATTTTGGATTTTTACAACTCTGAATCGGCTGAGCTATAGTAAGGTGATTTCTTCGAATCGATTTTTCTGTGAAATGTATGGAAATAATCAACCAATTTAAATGCGGTTTGGCTTAACAATTACAAGTCCCGAGACCTATCATTTGAGGTATCAAGAAACCCAATCGGAGCACAATTGCAGATTTTGGATTTTTACAGCTCTGAATCGGCTGAGCTATAGTAAGGTAGTTTTCTTCGAATCGAATTTTCTACGAAATGTATGGTATAGCAATTACAGGTCCCGTGACCTATCATTTGAGGTATGAAGAACCGCATTCTGAGCACAATTGTAGATTTTGGATTTTTACAACTCTGAATCGGCTGAGCTATAGTAAGGTGATTTCTTCGAATCGATTTTTCTGTGAAATGTATGGAAATAATCAACCAATTTAAATGCGGTTTGGCTTAACAATTAAAAGTCCCGAGACCTATCATTTGAGGTATCAAGAAACCCAATCGGAGCACAATTGCAGATTTTGGATTTTTACAGCTCTGAATCGGCTGAGCTATAGTAAGGTAGTTTTCTTCGAATCGAATTTTCTACGAAATGTATGGTATAGCAATTACAGGTCCCGTGACCTATCATTTGAGGTATGAAGAACCGCATTCTGAGCACAATTGTAGATTTTGGATTTTTACAACTCTGAATCGGCTGAGCTATAGTAAGGTGATTTCTTCGAATCGATTTTTCTGTGAAATGTATGGAAATAATCAACCAATTTAAATGCGGTTTGGCTTAACAATTACAAGTCCCGAGACCTATCATTTGAGGTATCAAGAAACCCAATCGGAGCACAATTGCAGATTTTGGATTTTTACAGCTCTGAATCGGCTGAGCTATAGTAAGGTAGTTTTCTTCGAATCGAATTTTCTACGAAATGTATGGTATAGCAATTACAGGTCCCGTGACCTATCATTTGAGGTATGAAGAACCGCATTCTGAGCACAATTGTAGATTTTGGATTTTTACAACTCTGAATCGGCTGAGCTATAGTAAGGTGATTTCTTCGAATCGATTTTTCTGTGAAATGTATGGAAATAATCAACCAATTTAAATGCGGTTTGGCTTAACAATTAAAAGTCCCGAGACCTATCATTTGAGGTATCAAGAAACCCAATCGGAGCACAATTGCAGATTTTGGATTTTTACAGCTCTGAATCGGCTGAGCTATAGTAAGGTAGTTTTCTTCGAATCGAATTTTCTACGAAATGTATGGTATAGCAATTACAGGTCCCGTGACCTATCATTTGAGGTATGAAGAACCGCATTCTGAGCACAATTGTAGATTTTGGATTTTTACAACTCTGAATCGGCTGAGCTATAGTAAGGTGATTTCTTCGAATCGATTTTTCTGTGAAATGTATGGAAATAATCAACCAATTTAAATGCGGTTTGGCTTAACAATTACAAGTCCCGAGACCTATCATTTGAGGTATCAAGAAACCCAATCGGAGCACAATTGCAGATTTTGGATTTTTACAGCTCTGAATCGGCTGAGCTATAGTAAGGTAGTTTTCTTCGAATCGAATTTTCTACGAAATGTATGGTATAGCAATTACAGGTCCCGTGACCTATCATTTGAGGTATGAAGAACCGCATTCTGAGCACAATTGTAGATTTTGGATTTTTACAACTCTGAATCGGCTGAGCTATAGTAAGGTGATTTCTTCGAATCGATTTTTCTGTGAAATGTATGGAAATAATCAACCAATTTAAATGCGATTTGGCTTAACAATTAAAAGTCCCGAGACCTATCATTTGAGGTATCAAGAAACCCAATCGGAGCACAATTGCAGATTTTGGATTTTTACAGCTCTGAATCGGCTGAGCTATAGTAAGGTAGTTTTCTTCGAATCGAATTTTCTACGAAATGTATGGTATAGCAATTACAGGTCCCGTGACCTATCATTTGAGGTATGAAGAACCGCATTCTGAGCACAATTGTAGATTTTGGATTTTTACAACTCTGAATCGGCTGAGCTATAGTAAGGTGATTTCTTCGAATCGATTTTTCTGTGAAATGTATGGAAATAATCAACCAATTTAAATGCGGTTTGGCTTAACAATTACAAGTCCCGAGACCTATCATTTGAGGTATCAAGAAACCCAATCGGAGCACAATTGCAGATTTTGGATTTTTACAGCTCTGAATCGGCTGAGCTATAGTAAGGTAGTTTTCTTCGAATCGAATTTTCTACGAAATGTATGGTATAGCAATTACAGGTCCCGTGACCTATCATTTGAGGTATGAAGAACCGCATTCTGAGCACAATTGTAGATTTTGGATTTTTACAACTCTGAATCGGCTGAGCTATAGTAAGGTGATTTCTTCGAATCGATTTTTCTGTGAAATGTATGGAAATAATCAACCAATTTAAATGCGGTTTGGCTTAACAATTAAAAGTCCCGAGACCTATCATTTGAGGTATCAAGAAACCCAATCGGAGCACAATTGCAGATTTTGGATTTTTACAGCTCTGAATCGGCTGAGCTATAGTAAGGTAGTTTTCTTCGAATCGAATTATCTACGAAATGTATGGTATAGCAATTACAGGTCCCGTGACCTATCATTTGAGGTATGAAGAACCGCATTCTGAGCACAATTGTAGATTTTGGATTTTTACAACTCTGAATCGGCTGAGCTATAGTAAGGTGATTTCTTCGAATCGATTTTTCTGTGAAATGTATGGAAATAATCAACCAATTTAAATGCGGTTTGGCTTAACAATTACAAGTCCCGAGACCTATCATTTGAGGTATCAAGAAACCCAATCGGAGCACAATTGCAGATTTTGGATTTTTACAGCTCTGAATCGGCTGAGCTATAGTAAGGTAGTTTTCTTCGAATCGAATTTTCTACGAAATGTATGGTATAGCAATTACAGGTCCCGTGACCTATCATTTGAGGTATGAAGAACCGCATTCTGAGCACAATTGTAGATTTTGGATTTTTACAACTCTGAATCGGCTGAGCTATAGTAAGGTGATTTCTTCGAATCGATTTTTCTGTGAAATGTATGGAAATAATCAACCAATTTAAATGCGGTTTGGCTTAACAATTAAAAGTCCCGAGACCTATCATTTGAGGTATCAAGAAACCCAATCGGAGCACAATTGCAGATTTTGGATTTTTACAGCTCTGAATCGGCTGAGCTATAGTAAGGTAGTTTTCTTCGAATCGAATTTTCTACGAAATGTATGGTATAGCAATTACAGGTCCCGTGACCTATCATTTGAGGTATGAAGAACCGCATTCTGAGCACAATTGTAGATTTTGGATTTTTACAACTCTGAATCGGCTGAGCTATAGTAAGGTGATTTCTTCGAATCGATTTTTCTGTGAAATGTATGGAAATAATCAACCAATTTAAATGCGGTTTGGCTTAACAATTACAAGTCCCGAGACCTATCATTTGAGGTATCAAGAAACCCAATCGGAGCACAATTGCAGATTTTGGATTTTTACAGCTCTGAATCGGCTGAGCTATAGTAAGGTAGTTTTCTTCGAATCGAATTTTCTACGAAATGTATGGTATAGCAATTACAGGTCCCGTGACCTATCATTTGAGGTATGAAGAACCGCATTCTGAGCACAATTGTAGATTTTGGATTTTTACAACTCTGAATCGGCTGAGCTATAGTAAGGTGATTTCTTCGAATCGATTTTTCTGTGAAATGTATGGAAATAATCAACCAATTTAAATGCGGTTTGGCTTAACAATTAAAAGTCCCGAGACCTATCATTTGAGGTATCAAGAAACCCAATCGGAGCACAATTGCAGATTTTGGATTTTTACAGCTCTGAATCGGCTGAGCTATAGTAAGGTAGTTTTCTTCGAATCGAATTTTCTACGAAATGTATGGTATAGCAATTACAGGTCCCGTGACCTATCATTTGAGGTATGAAGAACCGCATTCTGAGCACAATTGTAGATTTTGGATTTTTACAACTCTGAATCGGCTGAGCTATAGTAAGGTGATTTCTTCGAATCGATTTTTCTGTGAAATGTATGGAAATAATCAACCAATTTAAATGCGGTTTGGCTTAACAATTACAAGTCCCGAGACCTATCATTTGAGGTATCAAGAAACCCAATCGGAGCACAATTGCAGATTTTGGATTTTTACAGCTCTGAATCGGCTGAGCTATAGTAAGGTAGTTTTCTTCGAATCGAATTTTCTACGAAATGTATGGTATAGCAATTACAGGTCCCGTGACCTATCATTTGAGGTATGAAGAACCGCATTCTGAGCACAATTGTAGATTTTGGATTTTTACAACTCTGAATCGGCTGAGCTATAGTAAGGTGATTTCTTCGAATCGATTTTTCTGTGAAATGTATGGAAATAATCAACCAATTTAAATGCGGTTTGGCTTAACAATTAAAAGTCCCGAGACCTATCATTTGAGGTATCAAGAAACCCAATCGGAGCACAATTGCAGATTTTGGATTTTTACAGCTCTGAATCGGCTGAGCTATAGTAAGGTAGTTTTCTTCGAATCGAATTTTCTACGAAATGTATGGTATAGCAATTACAGGTCCCGTGACCTATCATTTGAGGTATGAAGAACCGCATTCTGAGCACAATTGTAGATTTTGGATTTTTACAACTCTGAATCGGCTGAGCTATAGTAAGGTGATTTCTTCGAATCGATTTTTCTGTGAAATGTATGGAAATAATCAACCAATTTAAATGCGGTTTGGCTTAACAATTACAAGTCCCGAGACCTATCATTTGAGGTATCAAGAAACCCAATCGGAGCACAATTGCAGATTTTGGATTTTTACAGCTCTGAATCGGCTGAGCTATAGTAAGGTAGTTTTCTTCGAATCGAATTTTCTACGAAATGTATGGTATAGCAATTACAGGTCCCGTGACCTATCATTTGAGGTATGAAGAACCGCATTCTGAGCACAATTGTAGATTTTGGATTTTTACAACTCTGAATCGGCTGAGCTATAGTAAGGTGATTTCTTCGAATCGATTTTTCTGTGAAATGTATGGAAATAATCAACCAATTTAAATGCGGTTTGGCTTAACAATTAAAAGTCCCGAGACCTATCATTTGAGGTATCAAGAAACCCAATCGGAGCACAATTGCAGATTTTGGATTTTTACAGCTCTGAATCGGCTGAGCTATAGTAAGGTAGTTTTCTTCGAATCGAATTTTCTACGAAATGTATGGTATAGCAATTACAGGTCCCGTGACCTATCATTTGAGGTATGAAGAACCGCATTCTGAGCACAATTGTAGATTTTGGATTTTTACAACTCTGAATCGGCTGAGCTATAGTAAGGTGATTTCTTCGAATCGATTTTTCTGTGAAATGTATGGAAATAATCAACCAATTTAAATGCGGTTTGGCTTAACAATTACAAGTCCCGAGACCTATCATTTGAGGTATCAAGAAACCCAATCGGAGCACAATTGCAGATTTTGGATTTTTACAGCTCTGAATCGGCTGAGCTATAGTAAGGTAGTTTTCTTCGAATCGAATTTTCTACGAAATGTATGGTATAGCAATTACAGGTCCCGTGACCTATCATTTGAGGTATGAAGAACCGCATTCTGAGCACAATTGTAGATTTTGGATTTTTACAACTCTGAATCGGCTGAGCTATAGTAAGGTGATTTCTTCGAATCGATTTTTCTGTGAAATGTATGGAAATAATCAACCAATTTAAATGCGGTTTGGCTTAACAATTACAAGTCCCGAGACCTATCATTTGAGGTATCAAGAAACCCAATCGGAGCACAATTGCAGATTTTGGATTTTTACAGCTCTGAATCGGCTGAGCTATAGTAAGGTGATTTTCTTCGAATCGAATTTTCTACGAAATGTATGGTATAGCAATTACAGGTCCCGTGACCTATCATTTGAGGTATGAAGAACCGCATTCTGAGCACAATTGTAGATTTTGGATTTTTACAACTCTGAATCGGCTGAGCTATAGTAAGGTGATTTCTTCGAATCGATTTTTCTGTGAAATGTATGGAAATAATCAACCAATTTAAATGCGGTTTGGCTTAACAATTAAAAGTCCCGAGACCTATCATTTGAGGTATCAAGAAACCCAATCGGAGCACAATTGCAGATTTTGGATTTTTACAGCTCTGAATCGGCTGAGCTATAGTAAGGTAGTTTTCTTCGAATCGAATTTTCTACGAAATGTATGGTATAGCAATTACAGGTCCCGTGACCTATCATTTGAGGTATGAAGAACCGCATTCTGAGCACAATTGTAGATTTTGGATTTTTACAACTCTGAATCGGCTGAGCTATAGTAAGGTGATTTCTTCGAATCGATTTTTCTGTGAAATGTATGGAAATAATCAACCAATTTAAATGCGGTTTGGCTTAACAATTACAAGTCCCGAGACCTATCATTTGAGGTATCAAGAAACCCAATCGGAGCACAATTGCAGATTTTGGATGTTTACAGCTCTGAATCGGCTGAGCTATAGTAAGGTAGTTTTCTTCGAATCGAATTTTCTACGAAATGTATGGTATAGCAATTACAGGTCCCGTGACCTATCATTTGAGGTATGAAGAACCGCATTCTGAGCACAATTGTAGATTTTGGATTTTTACAACTCTGAATCGGCTGAGCTATAGTAAGGTGATTTCTTCGACTCGATTTTTCTGTGAAATGTATGGAAATAATCAACCAATTTAAATGCGGTTTGGCTTAACAATTAAAAGTCCCGAGACCTATCATTTGAGGTATCAAGAAACCCAATCGGAGCACAATTGCAGATTTTGGATTTTTACAGCTCTGAATCGGCTGAGCTATAGTAAGGTAGTTTTCTTCGAATCGAATTTTCTACGAAATGTATGGTATAGCAATTACAGGTCCCGTGACCTATCATTTGAGGTATGAAGAACCGCATTCTGAGCACAATTGTAGATTTTGGATTTTTACAACTCTGAATCGGCTGAGCTATAGTAAGGTGATTTCTTCGAATCGATTTTTCTGTGAAATGTATGGAAATAATCAACCAATTTAAATGCGGTTTGGCTTAACAATTAAAAGTCCCGAGACCTATCATTTGAGGTATCAAGAAACCCAATCGGAGCACAATTGCAGATTTTGGATTTTTACAGCTCTGAATCGGCTGAGCTATAGTAAGGTAGTTTTCTTCGAATCGAATTTTCTACGAAATGTATGGTATAGCAATTACAGGTCCCGTGACCTATCATTTGAGGTATGAAGAACCGCATTCTGAGCACAATTGTAGATTTTGGATTTTTACAACTCTGAATCGGCTGAGCTATAGTAAGGTGATTTCTTCGAATCGATTTTTCTGTGAAATGTATGGAAATAATCAACCAATTTAAATGCGGTTTGGCTTAACAATTAAAAGTCCCGAGACCTATCATTTGAGGTATCAAGAAACCCAATCGGAGCACAATTGCAGATTTTGGATTTTTACAGCTCTGAATCGGCTGAGCTATAGTAAGGTAGTTTTCTTCGAATCGAATTTTCTACGAAATGTATGGTATAGCAATTACAGGTCCCGTGACCTATCATTTGAGGTATGAAGAACCGCATTCTGAGCACAATTGTAGATTTTGGATTTTTACAACTCTGAATCGGCTGAGCTATAGTAAGGTGATTTCTTCGAATCGATTTTTCTGTGAAATGTATGGAAATAATCAACCAATTTAAATGCGGTTTGGCTTAACAATTACAAGTCCCGAGACCTATCATTTGAGGTATCAAGAAACCCAATCGGAGCACAATTGCAGATTTTGGATTTTTACAGCTCTGAATCGGCTGAGCTATAGTAAGGTAGTTTTCTTCGAATCGAATTTTCTACGAAATGTATGGTATAGCAATTACAGGTCCCGTGACCTATCATTTGAGGTATGAAGAACCGCATTCTGAGCACAATTGTAGATTTTGGATTTTTACAACTCTGAATCGGCTGAGCTATAGTAAGGTGATTTCTTCGAATCGATTTTTCTGTGAAATGTATGGAAATAATCAACCAATTTAAATGCGGTTTGGCTTAACAATTAAAAGTCCCGAGACCTATCATTTGAGGTATCAAGAAACCCAATCGGAGCACAATTGCAGATTTTGGATTTTTACAGCTCTGAATCGGCTGAGCTATATAAGGTGATTTCTTCGAATCGATTTTTCTGTGAAATGTATGGAAATAATCAACCAATTTAAATGCGGTTTGGCTTAACAATTAAAAGTCCCGAGACCTATCATTTGAGGTATCAAGAAACCCAATCGGAGCACAATTGCAGATTTTGGATTTTTACAGCTCTGAATCGGCTGAGCTATAGTAAGGTAGTTTTCTTCGAATCGAATTTTCTACGAAATGTATGGTATAGCAATTACAGGTCCCGTGACCTATCATTTGAGGTATGAAGAACCGCATTCTGAGCACAATTGTAGATTTTGGATTTTTACAACTCTGAATCGGCTGAGCTATAGTAAGGTGATTTCTTCGAATCGATTTTTCTGTGAAATGTATGGAAATAATCAACCAATTTAAATGCGGTTTGGCTTAACAATTACAAGTCCCGAGACCTATCATTTGAGGTATCAAGAAACCCAATCGGAGCACAATTGCAGATTTTGGATTTTTACAGCTCTGAATCGGCTGAGCTATAGTAAGGTAGTTTTCTTCGAATCGAATTTTCTACGAAATGTATGGTATAGCAATTACAGGTCCCGTGACCTATCATTTGAGGTATGAAGAACCGCATTCTGAGCACAATTGTAGATTTTGGATTTTTACAACTCTGAATCGGCTGAGCTATAGTAAGGTGATTTCTTCGAATCGATTTTTCTGTGAAATGTATGGAAATAATCAACCAATTTAAATGCGGTTTGGCTTAACAATTAAAAGTCCCGAGACCTATCATTTGAGGTATCAAGAAACCCAATCGGAGCACAATTGCAGATTTTGGATTTTTACAGCTCTGAATCGGCTGAGCTATAGTAAGGTAGTTTTCTTCGAATCGAATTTTCTACGAAATGTATGGTATAGCAATTACAGGTCCCGTGACCTATCATTTGAGGTATGAAGAACCGCATTCTGAGCACAATTGTAGATTTTGGATTTTTACAACTCTGAATCGGCTGAGCTATAGTAAGGTGATTTCTTCGAATCGATTTTTCTGTGAAATGTATGGAAATAATCAACCAATTTAAATGCGGTTTGGCTTAACAATTAAAAGTCCCGAGACCTATCATTTGAGGTATCAAGAAACCCAATCGGAGCACAATTGCAGATTTTGGATTTTTACAGCTCTGAATCGGCTGAGCTATAGTAAGGTAGTTTTCTTCGAATCGAATTTTCTACGAAATGTATGGTATAGCAATTACAGGTCCCGTGACCTATCATTTGAGGTATGAAGAACCGCATTCTGAGCACAATTGTAGATTTTGGATTTTTACAACTCTGAATCGGCTGAGCTATAGTAAGGTGATTTCTTCGAATCGATTTTTCTGTGAAATGTATGGAAATAATCAACCAATTTAAATGCGGTTTGGCTTAACAATTAAAAGTCCCGAGACCTATCATTTGAGGTATCAAGAAACCCAATCGGAGCACAATTGCAGATTTTGGATTTTTACAGCTCTGAATCGGCTGAGCTATAGTAAGGTAGTTTTCTTCGAATCGAATTTTCTACGAAATGTATGGTATAGCAATTACAGGTCCCGTGACCTATCATTTGAGGTATGAAGAACCGCATTCTGAGCACAATTGTAGATTTTGGATTTTTACAACTCTGAATCGGCTGAGCTATAGTAAGGTGATTTCTTCGAATCGATTTTTCTGTGAAATGTATGGAAATAATCAACCAATTTAAATGCGGTTTGGCTTAACAATTACAAGTCCCGAGACCTATCATTTGAGGTATCAAGAAACCCAATCGGAGCACAATTGCAGATTTTGGATTTTTACAGCTCTGAATCGGCTGAGCTATAGTAAGGTAGTTTTCTTCGAATCGAATTTTCTACGAAATGTATGGTATAGCAATTACAGGTCCCGTGACCTATCATTTGAGGTATGAAGAACCGCATTCTGAGCACAATTGTAGATTTTGGATTTTTACAACTCTGAATCGGCTGAGCTATAGTAAGGTGATTTCTTCGAATCGATTTTTCTGTGAAATGTATGGAAATAATCAACCAATTTAAATGCGGTTTGGCTTAACAATTAAAAGTCCCGAGACCTATCATTTGAGGTATCAAGAAACCCAATCGGAGCACAATTGCAGATTTTGGATTTTTACAGCTCTGAATCGGCTGAGCTATAGTAAGGTAGTTTTCTTCGAATCGAATTTTCTACGAAATGTATGGTATAGCAATTACAGGTCCCGTGACCTATCATTTGAGGTATGAAGAACCGCATTCTGAGCACAATTGTAGATTTTGGATTTTTACAACTCTGAATCGGCTGAGCTATAGTAAGGTGATTTCTTCGAATCGATTTTTCTGTGAAATGTATGGAAATAATCAACCAATTTAAATGCGGTTTGGCTTAACAATTACAAGTCCCGAGACCTATCATTTGAGGTATCAAGAAACCCAATCGGAGCACAATTGCAGATTTTGGATTTTTACAGCTCTGAATCGGCTGAGCTATAGTAAGGTAGTTTTCTTCGAATCGAATTTTCTACGAAATGTATGGTATAGCAATTACAGGTCCCGTGACCTATCATTTGAGGTATGAAGAACCGCATTCTGAGCACAATTGTAGATTTTGGATTTTTACAACTCTGAATCGGCTGAGCTATAGTAAGGTGATTTCTTCGAATCGATTTTTCTGTGAAATGTATGGAAATAATCAACCAATTTAAATGCGGTTTGGCTTAACAATTAAAAGTCCCGAGACCTATCATTTGAGGTATCAAGAAACCCAATCGGAGCACAATTGCAGATTTTGGATTTTTACAGCTCTGAATCGGCTGAGCTATAGTAAGGTAGTTTTCTTCGAATCGAATTTTCTACGAAATGTATGGTATAGCAATTACAGGTCCCGTGACCTATCATTTGAGGTATGAAGAACCGCATTCTGAGCACAATTGTAGATTTTGGATTTTTACAACTCTGAATCGGCTGAGCTATAGTAAGGTGATTTCTTCGAATCGATTTTTCTGTGAAATGTATGGAAATAATCAACCAATTTAAATGCGGTTTGGCTTAACAATTAAAAGTCCCGAGACCTATCATTTGAGGTATCAAGAAACCCAATCGGAGCACAATTGCAGATTTTGGATTTTTACAGCTCTGAATCGGCTGAGCTATAGTAAGGTAGTTTTCTTCGAATCGAATTTTCTACGAAATGTATGGTATAGCAATTACAGGTCCCGTGACCTATCATTTGAGGTATGAAGAACCGCATTCTGAGCACAATTGTAGATTTTGGATTTTTACAACTCTGAATCGGCTGAGCTATAGTAAGGTGATTTCTTCGAATCGATTTTTCTGTGAAATGTATGGAAATAATCAACCAATTTAAATGCGGTTTGGCTTAACAATTACAAGTCCCGAGACCTATCATTTGAGGTATCAAGAAACCCAATCGGAGCACAATTGCAGATTTTGGATTTTTACAGCTCTGAATCGGCTGAGCTATAGTAAGGTAGTTTTCTTCGAATCGAATTTTCTACGAAATGTATGGTATAGCAATTACAGGTCCCGTGACCTATCATTTGAGGTATGAAGAACCGCATTCTGAGCACAATTGTAGATTTTGGATTTTTACAACTCTGAATCGGCTGAGCTATAGTAAGGTGATTTCTTCGAATCGATTTTTCTGTGAAATGTATGGAAATAATCAACCAATTTAAATGCGGTTTGGCTTAACAATTAAAAGTCCCGAGACCTATCATTTGAGGTATCAAGAAACCCAATCGGAGCACAATTGCAGATTTTGGATTTTTACAGCTCTGAATCGGCTGAGCTATATAAGGTGATTTCTTCGAATCGATTTTTCTGTGAAATGTATGGAAATAATCAACCAATTTAAATGCGGTTTGGCTTAACAATTAAAAGTCCCGAGACCTATCATTTGAGGTATCAAGAAACCCAATCGGAGCACAATTGCAGATTTTGGATTTTTACAGCTCTGAATCGGCTGAGCTATAGTAAGGTAGTTTTCTTCGAATCGAATTTTCTACGAAATGTATGGTATAGCAATTACAGGTCCCGTGACCTATCATTTGAGGTATGAAGAACCGCATTCTGAGCACAATTGTAGATTTTGGATTTTTACAACTCTGAATCGGCTGAGCTATAGTAAGGTGATTTCTTCGAATCGATTTTTCTGTGAAATGTATGGAAATAATCAACCAATTTAAATGCGGTTTGGCTTAACAATTACAAGTCCCGAGACCTATCATTTGAGGTATCAAGAAACCCAATCGGAGCACAATTGCAGATTTTGGATTTTTACAGCTCTGAATCGGCTGAGCTATAGTAAGGTAGTTTTCTTCGAATCGAATTTTCTACGAAATGTATGGTATAGCAATTACAGGTCCCGTGACCTATCATTTGAGGTATGAAGAACCGCATTCTGAGCACAATTGTAGATTTTGGATTTTTACAACTCTGAATCGGCTGAGCTATAGTAAGGTGATTTCTTCGAATCGATTTTTCTGTGAAATGTATGGAAATAATCAACCAATTTAAATGCGGTTTGGCTTAACAATTAAAAGTCCCGAGACCTATCATTTGAGGTATCAAGAAACCCAATCGGAGCACAATTGCAGATTTTGGATTTTTACAGCTCTGAATCGGCTGAGCTATAGTAAGGTGATTTTCTTCGAATCGAATTTTCTACGAAATGTATGGTATAGCAATTACAGGTCCCGTGACCTATCATTTGAGGTATGAAGAACCGCATTCTGAGCACAATTGTAGATTTTGGATTTTTACAACTCTGAATCGGCTGAGCTATAGTAAGGTGATTTCTTCGAATCGATTTTTCTGTGAAATGTATGGAAATAATCAACCAATTTAAATGCGGTTTGGCTTAACAATTAAAAGTCCCGAGACCTATCATTTGAGGTATCAAGAAACCCAATCGGAGCACAATTGCAGATTTTGGATTTTTACAGCTCTGTATCGGCTGAGCTATATAAGGTGATTTCTTCGAATCGATTTTTCTGTGAAATGTATGGAAATAATCAACCAATTTAAATGCGGTTTGGCTTAACAATTAAAAGTCCCGAGACCTATCATTTGAGGTATCAAGAAACCCAATCGGAGCACAATTGCAGATTTTGGATTTTTACAGCTCTGAATCGGCTGAGCTATAGTAAGGTAGTTTTCTTCGAATCGAATTTTCTACGAAATGTATGGTATAGCAATTACAGGTCCCGTGACCTATCATTTGAGGTATGAAGAACCGCATTCTGAGCACAATTGTAGATTTTGGATTTTTACAACTCTGAATCGGCTGAGCTATAGTAAGGTGATTTCTTCGAATCGATTTTTCTGTGAAATGTATGGAAATAATCAACCAATTTAAATGCGGTTTGGCTTAACAATTACAAGTCCCGAGACCTATCATTTGAGGTATCAAGAAACCCAATCGGAGCACAATTGCAGATTTTGGATTTTTACAGCTCTGAATCGGCTGAGCTATAGTAAGGTGATTTTCTTCGAATCGAATTTTCTACGAAATGTATGGTATAGCAATTACAGGTCCCGTGACCTATCATTTGAGGTATGAAGAACCGCATTCTGAGCACAATTGTAGATTTTGGATTTTTACAACTCTGAATCGGCTGAGCTATAGTAAGGTGATTTCTTCGAATCGATTTTTCTGTGAAATGTATGGAAATAATCAACCAATTTAAATGCGGTTTGGCTTAACAATTAAAAGTCCCGAGACCTATCATTTGAGGTATCAAGAAACCCAATCGGAGCACAATTGCAGATTTTGGATTTTTACAGCTCTGAATCGGCTGAGCTATAGTAAGGTAGTTTTCTTCGAATCGAATTTTCTACGAAATGTATGGTATAGCAATTACAGGTCCCGTGACCTATCATTTGAGGTATGAAGAACCGCATTCTGAGCACAATTGTAGATTTTGGATTTTTACAACTCTGAATCGGCTGAGCTATAGTAAGGTGATTTCTTCGAATCGATTTTTCTGTGAAATGTATGGAAATAATCAACCAATTTAAATGCGGTTTGGCCTAACAATTACAAGTCCCGAGACCTATCATTTGAGGTATCAAGAAACCCAATCGGAGCACAATTGCAGATTTTGGATTTTTACAGCTCTGAATCGGCTGAGCTATAGTAAGGTGATTTTCTTCGAATCGAATTTTCTACGAAATGTATGGTATAGCAATTACAGGTCCCGTGACCTATCATTTGAGGTATGAAGAACCGCATTCTGAGCACAATTGTAGATTTTGGATTTTTACAACTCTGAATCGGCTGAGCTATAGTAAGGTGATTTCTTCGAATCGATTTTTCTGTGAAATGTATGGAAATAATCAACCAATTTAAATGCGGTTTGGCTTAACAATTACAAGTCCCGAGACCTATCATTTGAGGTATCAAGAAACCCAATCGGAGCACAATTGCAGATTTTGGATTTTTACAGCTCTGAATCGGCTGAGCTATAGTAAGGTGATTTTCTTCGAATCGAATTTTCTACGAAATGTATGGTATAGCAATTACAGGTCCCGTGACCTATCATTTGAGGTATGAAGAACCGCATTCTGAGCACAATTGTAGATTTTGGATTTTTACAACTCTGAATCGGCTGAGCTATAGTAAGGTGATTTCTTCGAATCGATTTTTCTGTGAAATGTATGGAAATAATCAACCAATTTAAATGCGGTTTGGCTTAACAATTAAAAGTCCCGAGACCTATCATTTGAGGTATCAAGAAACCCAATCGGAGCACAATTGCAGATTTTGGATTTTTACAGCTCTGAATCGGCTGAGCTATATAAGGTGATTTCTTCGAATCGATTTTTCTGTGAAATGTATGGAAATAATCAACCAATTTAAATGCGGTTTGGTTTAACAATTACAAGTCCCGAGACCTATCATTTGAGGTATCAAGAAACCCAATCGGAGCACAATTGCAGATTTTGGATTTTTACAGCTCTGAATCGGCTGAGCTATAGTAAGGTGATTTTCTTCGAATCGAATTTTCTACGAAATGTATGGTATAGCAATTACAGGTCCCGTGACCTATCATTTGAGGTATGAAGAACCGCATTCTGAGCACAATTGTAGATTTTGGATTTTTACAACTCTGAATCGGCTGAGCTATAGTAAGGTGATTTCTTCGAATCGATTTTTCTGTGAAATGTATGGAAATAATCAACCAATTTAAATGCGGTTTGGCTTAACAATTACAAGTCCCGAGACCTATCATTTGAGGTATCAAGAAACCCAATCGGAGCACAATTGCAGATTTTGGATTTTTACAGCTCTGAATCGGCTGAGCTATAGTAAGGTGATTTTCTTCGAATCGAATTTTCTACGAAATGTATGGTATAGCAATTACAGGTCCCGTGACCTATCATTTGAGGTATGAAGAACCGCATTCTGAGCACAATTGTAGATTTTGGATTTTTACAACTCTGAATCGGCTGAGCTATAGTAAGGTGATTTCTTCGAATCGATTTTTCTGTGAAATGTATGGTAATAATCAACCAATTTAAATGCGGTTTGGCTTAACAATTACAAGTCCCGAGACCTATCATTTGAGGTATCAAGAAAAACAATCGGAGCACAATTGCAGATTTTGGATTTTTACAGCTCTGAATCGGCTGAGCTATAGTAAGGTAGTTTTCTTCGAATCGAATTTTCTACGAAATGTATGGTATAGCAATTACAGGTCCCGTGACCTATCATTTGAGGTATGAAGAACCGCATTCTGAGCACAATTGTAGATTTTGGATTTTTACAACTCTGAATCGGCTGAGCTATAGTAAGGTGATTTCTTCGAATCGATTTTTCTGTGAAATGTATGGAAATAATCAACCAATTTAAATGCGGTTTGGCTTAACAATTAAAAGTCCCGAGACCTATCATTTGAGGTATCAAGAAACCCAATCGGAGCACAATTGCAGATTTTGGATTTTTACAGCTCTGTATCGGCTGAGCTATATAAGGTGATTTCTTCGAATCGATTTTTCTGTGAAATGTATGGAAATAATCAACCAATTTAAATGCGGTTTGGTTTAACAATTACAAGTCCCGAGACCTATCATTTGAGGTATCAAGAAACCCAATCGGAGCACAATTGCAGATTTTGGATTTTTACAGCTCTGAATCGGCTGAGCTATAGTAAGGTGATTTTCTTCGAATCGAATTTTCTACGAAATGTATGGTATAGCAATTACAGGTCCCGTGACCTATCATTTGAGGTATGAAGAACCGCATTCTGAGCACAATTGTAGATTTTGGATTTTTACAACTCTGAATCGGCTGAGCTATAATAGTAAGGTGATTTCTTCGAATCGATTTTTCTGTGAAATGTATGGAAATAATCAACCAATTTAAATGCGGTTTGGCTTAACAATTAAAAGTCCCGAGACCTATCATTTGAGGTATCAAGAAACCCAATCGGAGCACAATTGCAGATTTTGGATTTTTACAGCTCTGAATCGGCTGAGCTATAGTAAGGTAGTTTTCTTCGAATCGAATTTTCTACGAAATGTATGGTATAGCAATTACAGGTCCCGTGACCTATCATTTGAGGTATGAAGAACCGCATTCTGAGCACAATTGTAGATTTTGGATTTTTACAACTCTGAATCGGCTGAGCTATAGTAAGGTGATTTCTTCGAATCGATTTTTCTGTGAAATGTATGGAAATAATCAACCAATTTAAATGCGGTTTGGCCTAACAATTACAAGTCCCGAGACCTATCATTTGAGGTATCAAGAAACCCAATCGGAGCACAATTGCAGATTTTGGATTTTTACAGCTCTGAATCGGCTGAGCTATAGTAAGGTGATTTTCTTCGAATCGAATTTTCTACGAAATGTATGGTATAGCAATTACAGGTCCCGTGACCTATCATTTGAGGTATGAAGAACCGCATTCTGAGCACAATTGTAGATTTTGGATTTTTACAACTCTGAATCGGCTGAGCTATTGTAAGGTGATTTCTTCGAATCGATTTTTCTGTGAAATGTATGGAAATAATCAACCAATTTAAATGCGGTTTGGCTTAACAATTACAAGTCCCGAGACCTATCATTTGAGGTATCAAGAAACCCAATCGGAGCACAATTGCAGATTTTGGATTTTTACAGCTCTGAATCGGCTGAGCTATAGTAAGGTGATTTTCTTCGAATCGAATTTTCTACGAAATGTATAGTATAGCAATTACAGGTCCCGTGACCTATCATTTGAGGTATGAAGAACCGCATTCTGAGCACAATTGTAGATTTTGGATTTTTACAACTCTGAATCGGCTGAGCTATAGTAAGGTGATTTCTTCGAATCGATTTTTCTGTGAAATGTATGGAAATAATCAACCAATTTAAATGCGGTTTGGCTTAACAATTACAAGTCCCGAGACCTATCATTTGAGGTATCAAGAAACCCAATCGGAGCACAATTGCAGATTTTGGATTTTTACAGCTCTGAATCGGCTGAGCTATATAAGGTGATTTCTTCGAATCGATTTTTCTGTGAAATGTATGGAAATAATCAACCAATTTAAATGCGGTTTGGCTTAACAATTACAAGTCCCGAGACCTATCATTTGAGGTATCAAGAAACCCAATCGGAGCACAATTGCAGATTTTGGATTTTTACAGCTCTGAATCGGCTGAGCTATAGTAAGGTGATTTTCTTCGAATCGAATTTTCTACGAAATGTATGGTATAGCAATTACAGGTTCCGTGACCTATCATATGAGGTATGAAGAACCGCATTCTGAGCACAATTGTAGATTTTGGATTTTTACAACTCTGAATCGGCTGAGCTATAGTAAGGTGATTTCTTCGAATCGATTTTTCTGTGAAATGTATGGAAATAATCAACCAATTTAAATGCGGTTTGGCTTAACAATTAAAAGTCCCGAGACCTATCATTTGAGGTATCAAGAAACCCAATCGGAGCACAATTGCAGATTTTGGATTTTTACAGCTCTGAATCGGCTGAGCTATATAAGGTGATTTCTTCGAATCGATTTTTCTGTGAAATGTATGGAAATAATCAACCAATTTAAATGCGGTTTGGTTTAACAATTACAAGTCCCGAGACCTATCATTTGAGGTATCAAGAAACCCAATCGGAGCACAATTGCAGATTTTGGATTTTTACAGCTCTGAATCGGCTGAGCTATAGTAAGGTGATTTTCTTCGAATCGAATTTTCTACGAAATGTATGGTATAGCAATTACAGGTCCCGTGACCTATCATTTGAGGTATGAAGAACCGCATTCTGAGCACAATTGTAGATTTTGGATTTTTACAACTCTGAATCGGCTGAGCTATAGTAAGGTGATTTCTTCGAATCGATTTTTCTGTGAAATGTATGGAAATAATCAACCAATTTAAATGCGGTTTGGCTTAACAATTACAAGTCCCGAGACCTATCATTTGAGGTATCAAGAAACCCAATCGGAGCACAATTGCAGATTTTGGATTTTTACAGCTCTGTATCGGCTGAGCTATATAAGGTGATTTCTTCGAATCGATTTTTCTGTGAAATGTATGGAAATAATCAACCAATTTAAATGCGGTTTGGCTTAACAATTACAAGTCCCGAGACCTATCATTTGAGGTATCAAGAAACCCAATCGGAGCACAATTGCAGATTTTGGATTTTTACAGCTCTGAATCGGCTGAGCTATAGTAAGGTAGTTTTCTTCGAATCGAATTTTCTACGAAATGTATGGTATAGCAATTACAGGTCCCGTGACCTATCATTTGAGGTATGAAGAACCGCATTCTGAGCACAATTGTAGATTTTGGATTTTTACAACTCTGAATCGGCTGAGCTATAGTAAGGTGATTTCTTCGAATCGATTTTTCTGTGAAATGTATGGAAATAATCAACCAATTTAAATGCGGTTTGGCTTAACAATTAAAAGTCCCGAGACCTATCATTTGAGGTATCAAGAAACCCAATCGGAGCACAATTGCAGATTTTGGATTTTTACAGCTCTGAATCGGCTGAGCTATATAAGGTGATTTCTTCGAATCGATTTTTCTGTGAAATGTATGGAAATAATCAACCAATTTAAATGCGGTTTGGTTTAACAATTACAAGTCCCGAGACCTATCATTTGAGGTATCAAGAAACCCAATCGGAGCACAATTGCAGATTTTGGATTTTTACAGCTCTGAATCGGCTGAGCTATAGTAAGGTGATTTTCTTCGAATCGAATTTTCTACGAAATGTATGGTATAGCAATTACAGGTCCCGTGACCTATCATTTGAGGTATGAAGAACCGCATTCTGAGCACAATTGTAGATTTTGGATTTTTACAACTCTGAATCGGCTGAGCTATAGTAAGGTGATTTCTTCGAATCGATTTTTCTGTGAAATGTATGGAAATAATCAACCAATTTAAATGCGGTTTGGCTTAACAATTAAAAGTCCCGAGACCTATCATTTGAGGTATCAAGAAATCCAATCGGAGCACAATTGCAGATTTTGGATTTTTACAGCTCTGAATCGGCTGAGCTATAGTAAGGTAGTTTTCTTCGAATCGAATTTTCTACGAAATGTATGGTATAGCAATTACAGGTCCCGTGACCTATCATTTGAGGTATGAAGAACCGCATTCTGAGCACAATTGTAGATTTTGGATTTTTACAACTCTGAATCGGCTGAGCTATAGTAAGGTGATTTCTTCGAATCGATTTTTCTGTGAAATGTATGGAAATAATCAACCAATTTAAATGCGGTTTGGTTTAACAATTACAAGTCCCGAGACCTATCATTTGAGGTATCAAGAAACCCAATCGGAGCACAATTGCAGATTTTGGATTTTTACAGCTCTGAATCGGCTGAGCTATAGTAAGGTGATTTTCTTCGAATCGAATTTTCTACGAAATGTATGGTATAGCAATTACAGGTCCCGTGACCTATCATTTGAGGTATGAAGAACCGCATTCTGACCACAATTGTAGATTTTGGATTTTTACAACTCTGAATCGGCTGAGCTATAGTAAGGTGATTTCTTGGAATCGATTTTTCTGTGAAATGTATGGAAATAATCAACCAATTTAAATGCGGTTTGGCTTAACAATTACAAGTCCCGAGACCTATCATTTGAGGTATCAAGAAATCCAATCGGAGCACAATTGCAGATTTTGGATTTTTACAGCTCTGAATCGGCTGAGCTATAGTAAGGTAGTTTTCTTCGAATCGAATTTTCTACGAAATGTATGGTATAGCAATTACAGGTCCCGTGACCTATCATTTGAGGTATGAAGAACCGCATTCTGAGCACAATTGTAGATTTTGGATTTTTACAACTCTGAATCGGCTGAGCTATAGTAAGGTGATTTCTTCGAATCGATTTTTCTGTGAAATGTATGGAAATAATCAACCAATTTAAATGCGGTTTGGCTTAACAATTAAAAGTCCCGAGACCTATCATTTGAGGTATCAAGAAACCCAATCGGAGCACAATTGCAGATTTTGGATTTTTACAGCTCTGTATCGGCTGAGCTATATAAGGTGATTTCTTCGAATCGATTTTTCTGTGAAATGTATGGAAATAATCAACCAATTTAAATGCGGTTTGGTTTAACAATTACAAGTCCCGAGACCTATCATTTGAGGTATCAAGAAACCCAATCGGAGCACAATTGCAGATTTTGGATTTTTACAGCTCTGAATCGGCTGAGCTATAGTAAGGTAGTTTTCTTCGAATCGAATTTTCTACGAAATGTATGGTATAGCAATTACAGGTTCCGTGAACTATCATTTGAGGTATGAAGAACCGCATTCTGAGCACAATTGTAGATTTTGGATTTTTACAACTCTGAATCGGCTGAGCTATAGTAAGGTGATTTCTTCGAATCGATTTTTCTGTGAAATGTATGGAAATAATCAACCAATTTAAATGCGGTTTGGCTTAACAATTAAAAGTCCCGAGACCTATCATTTGAGGTATCAAGAAACCCAATCGGAGCACAATTGCAGATTTTGGATTTTTACAGCTCTGAATCGGCTGAGCTATATAAGGTGATTTCTTCGAATCGATTTTTCTGTGAAATGTATGGAAATAATCAACCAATTTAAATGCGGTTTGGTTTAACAATTACAAGTCCCGAGACCTATCATTTGAGGTATCAAGAAACCCAATCGGAGCACAATTGCAGATTTTGGATTTTTACAGCTCTGAATCGGCTGAGCTATAGTAAGGTGATTTTCTTCGAATCGAATTTTCTACGAAATGTATGGTATAGCAATTACAGGTCCCGTGACCTATCATTTGAGGTATGAAGAACCGCATTCTGAGCACAATTGTAGATTTTGGATTTTTACAACTCTGAATCGGCTGAGCTATAGTAAGGTGATTTCTTCGAATCGATTTTTCTGTGAAATGTATGGAAATAATCAACCAATTTAAATGCGGTTTGGCTTAACAATTACAAGTCCCGAGACCTATCATTTGAGGTATCAAGAAACCCAATCGGAGCACAATTGCAGATTTTGGATTTTTACAGCTCTGAATCGGCTGAGCTATAGTAAGGTGATTTTCTTCGAATCGAATTTTCTACGAAATGTATAGTATAGCAATTACAGGTCCCGTGACCTATCATTTGAGGTATGAAGAACCGCATTCTGAGCACAATTGTAGATTTTGGATTTTTACAACTCTGAATCGGCTGAGCTATAGTAAGGTGATTTCTTCGAATCGATTTTTCTGTGAAATGTATGGAAATAATCAACCAATTTAAATGCGGTTTGGCTTAACAATTACAAGTCCCGAGACCTATCATTTGAGGTATCAAGAAACCCAATCGGAGCACAATTGCAGATTTTGGATTTTTACAGCTCTGAATCGGCTGAGCTATAGTAAGGTGATTTTCTTCGAATCGAATTTTCTACGAAATGTATGGTATAGCAATTACAGGTCCCGTGACCTATCATTTGAGGTATGAAGAACCGCATTCTGAGCACAATTGTAGATTTTGGATTTTTACAACTCTGAATCGGCTGAGCTATAGTAAGGTGATTTCTTCGAATCGATTTTTCTGTGAAATGTATGGAAATAATCAACCAATTTAAATGCGGTTTGGCTTAACAATTAAAAGTCCCGAGACCTATCATTTGAGGTATCAAGAAACCCAATCGGAGCACAATTGCAGATTTTGGATTTTTACAGCTCTGAATCGGCTGAGCTATATAAGGTGATTTCTTCGAATCGATTTTTCTGTGAAATGTATGGAAATAATCAACCAATTTAAATGCGGTTTGGTTTAACAATTACAAGTCCCGAGACCTATCATTTGAGGTATCAAGAAACCCAATCGGAGCACAATTGCAGATTTTGGATTTTTACAGCTCTGAATCGGCTGAGCTATAGTAAGGTGATTTTCTTCGAATCGAATTTTCTACGAAATGTATGGTATAGCAATTACAGGTCCCGTGACCTATCATTTGAGGTATGAAGAACCGCATTCTGAGCACAATTGTAGATTTTGGATTTTTACAACTCTGAATCGGCTGAGCTATAGTAAGGTGATTTCTTCGAATCGATTTTTCTGTGAAATGTATGGAAATAATCAACCAATTTAAATGCGGTTTGGCTTAACAATTACAAGTCCCGAGACCTATCATTTGAGGTATCAAGAAACCCAATCGGAGCACAATTGCAGATTTTGGATTTTTACAGCTCTGAATCGGCTGAGCTATAGTAAGGTGATTTTCTTCGAATCGAATTTTCTACGAAATGTATGGTATAGCAATTACAGGTCCCGTGACCTATCATTTGAGGTATGAAGAACCGCATTCTGAGCACAATTGTAGATTTTGGATTTTTACAACTCTGAATCGGCTGAGCTATAGTAAGGTGATTTCTTCGAATCGATTTTTCTGTGAAATGTATGGTAATAATCAACCAATTTAAATGCGGTTTGGCTTAACAATTACAAGTCCCGAGACCTATCATTTGAGGTATCAAGAAATCCAATCGGAGCACAATTGCAGATTTTGGATTTTTACAGCTCTGAATCGGCTGAGCTATAGTAAGGTAGTTTTCTTCGAATCGAATTTTCTACGAAATGTATGGTATAGCAATTACAGGTCCCGTGACCTATCATTTGAGGTATGAAGAACCGCATTCTGAGCACAATTGTAGATTTTGGATTTTTACAACTCTAATCGGCTGAGCTATAGTAAGGTGATTTCTTCGAATCGATTTTTCTGTGAAATGTATGGAAATAATCAACCAATTTAAATGCGGTTTGGCTTAACAATTAAAAGTCCCGAGACCTATCATTTGAGGTATCAAGAAACCCAATCGGAGCACAATTGCAGATTTTGGATTTTTACAGCTCTGAATCGGCTGAGCTATATAAGGTGATTTCTTCGAATCGATTTTTCTGTGAAATGTATGGAAATAATCAACCAATTTAAATGCGGTTTGGCTTAACAATTAAAAGTCCCGAGACCTATCATTTGAGGTATCAAGAAACCCAATCGGAGCACAATTGCAGATTTTGGATTTTTACAGCTCTGAATCGGCTGAGCTATAGTAAGGTAGTTTTCTTCGAATCGAATTTTCTACGAAATGTATGGTATAGCAATTACAGGTCCCGTGACCTATCATTTGAGGTATGAAGAACCGCATTCTGAGCACAATTGTAGATTTTGGATTTTTACAACTCTGAATCGGCTGAGCTATAGTAAGGTGATTTCTTCGAATCGATTTTTCTGTGAAATGTATGGAAATAATCAACCAATTTAAATGCGGTTTGGCCTAACAATTACAAGTCCCGAGACCTATCATTTGAGGTATCAAGAAACCCAATCGGAGCACAATTGCAGATTTTGGATTTTTACAGCTCTGAATCGGCTGAGCTATAGTAAGGTGATTTTCTTCGAATCGAATTTTCTACGAAATGTATAGTATAGCAATTACAGGTCCCGTGACCTATCATTTGAGGTATGAAGAACCGCATTCTGAGCACAATTGTAGATTTTGGATTTTTACAACTCTGAATCGGCTGAGCTATAGTAAGGTGATTTCTTCGAATCGATTTTTCTGTGAAATGTATGGAAATAATCAACCAATTTAAATGCGGTTTGGCTTAACAATTACAAGTCCCGAGACCTATCATTTGAGGTATCAAGAAACCCAATCGGAGCACAATTGCAGATTTTGGATTTTTACAGCTCTGAATCGGCTGAGCTATAGTAAGGTGATTTTCTTCGAATCGAATTTTCTACGAAATGTATGGTATAGCAATTACAGGTCCCGTGACCTATCATTTGAGGTATGAAGAACCGCATTCTGAGCACAATTGTAGATTTTGGATTTTTACAACTCTGAATCGGCTGAGCTATAGTAAGGTGATTTCTTCGAATCGATTTTTCTGTGAAATGTATGGAAATAATCAACCAATTTAAATGCGGTTTGGCTTAACAATTAAAAGTCCCGAGACCTATCATTTGAGGTATCAAGAAACCCAATCGGAGCACAATTGCAGATTTTGGATTTTTACAGCTCTGAATCGGCTGAGCTATAGTAAGGTGATTTTCTTCGAATCGAATTTTCTACGAAATGTATAGTATAGCAATTACAGGTCCCGTGACCTATCATTTGAGGTATGAAGAACCGCATTCTGAGCACAATTGTAGATTTTGGATTTTTACAACTCTGAATCGGCTGAGCTATAGTAAGGTGATTTCTTCGAATCGATTTTTCTGTGAAATGTATGGAAATAATCAACCAATTTAAATGCGGTTTGGCTTAACAATTACAAGTCCCGAGACCTATCATTTGAGGTATCAAGAAACCCAATCGGAGCACAATTGCAGATTTTGGATTTTTACAGCTCTGAATCGGCTGAGCTATATAAGGTGATTTCTTCGAATCGATTTTTCTGTGAAATGTATGGAAATAATCAACCAATTTAAATGCGGTTTGGCTTAACAATTACAAGTCCCGAGACCTATCATTTGAGGTATCAAGAAACCCAATCGGAGCACAATTGCAGATTTTGGATTTTTACAGCTCTGAATCGGCTGAGCTATAGTAAGGTAGTTTTCTTCGAATCGAATTTTCTACGAAATGTATGGTATAGCAATTACAGGTCCCGTGACCTATCATTTGAGGTATGAAGAACCGCATTCTGAGCACAATTGTAGATTTTGGATTTTTACAACTCTGAATCGGCTGAGCTATAGTAAGGTGATTTCTTGGAATCGATTTTTCTGTGAAATGTATGGAAATAATCAACCAATTTAAATGCGGTTTGGCTTAACAATTACAAGTCCCGAGACCTATCATTTGAGGTATCAAGAAATCCAATCGGAGCACAATTGCAGATTTTGGATTTTTACAGCTCAAAATCGGCTGAGCTATTATAGTAAGGTGATTTTCTTCGAATCGAATTTTCTACGAAATGTATGGTATAGCAATTACAGGTCCCGTGACCTATCATTTGAGGTATGAAGAACCGCATTCTGAGCACAATTGTAGATTTTGGATTTTTACAACTCTGAATCGGCTGAGCTATAGTAAGGTGATTTCTTCGAATCGATTTTTCTGTGAAATGTATGGAAATAATCAACCAATTTAAATGCGGTTTGGCTTAACAATTACAAGTCCCGAGACCTATCATTTGAGGTATCAAGAAACCCAATCGGAGCACAATTGCAGATTTTGGATTTTTACAGCTCTGAATCGGCTGAGCTATATAAGGTGATTTCTTCGAATCGATTTTTCTGTGAAATGTATGGAAATAATCAACCAATTTAAATGTTGTTTGGTTTAACAATTACAAGTCCCGAGACCTATCATTTGAGGTATCAAGAAACCCAATCGGAGCAC
This sequence comes from Tipula vernalis, assembly GCA_958295665.1. Lineage (NCBI taxonomy): Eukaryota > Metazoa > Arthropoda > Insecta > Diptera > Tipulidae > Tipula > Tipula vernalis. Next base: position 14,434,578 of record OY282560.1, read on the forward strand.
AATTGCAGATTTTGGATTTTTACAGCTCTGAATCGGCTGAGCTATAGTAAGGTGATTTTCTTCGAATCGAATTTTCTACGAAATGTATGGTATAGCAATTACAGGTCCCGTGACCTATCATTTGAGGTATGAAGAACCGCATTCTGAGCACAATTGTAGATTTTGGATTTTTACAACTCTGAATCGGCTGAGCTATAGTAAGGTGATTTCTTCGAATCGATTTTTCTGTGAAATGTATGGAAATAATCAACCAATTTAAATGCGGTTTGGCTTAACAATTAAAAGTCCCGAGACCTATCATTTGAGGTATCAAGAAACCCAATCGGAGCACAATTGCAGATTTTGGATTTTTACAGCTCTGAATCGGCTGAGCTATAGTAAGGTAGTTTTCTTCGAATCGAATTTTCTACGAAATGTATGGTATAGCAATTACAGGTCCCGTGACCTATCATTTGAGGTATGAAGAACCGCATTCTGAGCACAATTGTAGATTTTGGATTTTTACAACTCTGAATCGGCTGAGCTATAGTAAGGTGATTTCTTCGAATCGATTTTTCTGTGAAATGTATGGAAATAATCAACCAATTTAAATGCGGTTTGGCTTAACAATTAAAAGTCCCGAGACCTATCATTTGAGGTATCAAGAAACCCAATCGGAGCACAATTGCAGATTTTGGATTTTTACAGCTCTGAATCGGCTGAGCTATTATAGTAAGGTGATTTTCTTCGAATCGAATTTTCTACGAAATGTATGGTATAGCAATTACAGGTCCCGTGACCTATCATTTGAGGTATGAAGAACCGCATTCTGAGCACAATTGTAGATTTTGGATTTTTACAACTCTGAATCGGCTGAGCTATAGTAAGGTGATTTCTTCGAATCGATTTTTCTGTGAAATGTATGGAAATAATCAACCAATTTAAATGCGGTTTGGCTTAACAATTACAAGTCCCGAGACCTATCATTTGAGGTATCAAGAAATCCAATCGGAGCACAATTGCAGATTTTGGATTTTTACAGCTCTGAATCGGCTGAGCTATAGTAAGGTGATTTTCTTCGAATCGAATTTTCTACGAAATGTATGGTATAGCAATTACAGGTCCCGTGACCTATCATTTGAGGTATGAAGAACCGCATTCTGAGCACAATTGTAGATTTTGGATTTTTACAACTCTGAATCGGCTGAGCTATAGTAAGGTGATTTCTTCGAATCGATTTTTCTGTGAAATGTATGGAAATAATCAACCAATTTAAATGCGGTTTGGCTTAACAATTACAAGTCCCGAGACCTATCATTTGAGGTATCAAGAAACCCAATCGGAGCACAATTGCAGATTTTGGATTTTTACAGCTCTGAATCGGCTGAGCTATATAAGGTGATTTCTTCGAATCGATTTTTCTGTGAAATGTATGGAAATAATCAACCAATTTAAATGCGGTTTGGCTTAACAATTACAAGTCCCGAGACCTATCATTTGAGGTATCAAGAAACCCAATCGGAGCACAATTGCAGATTTTGGATTTTTACAGCTCTGAATCGGCTGAGCTATAGTAAGGTGATTTTCTTCGAATCGAATTTTCTACGAAATGTATGGTATAGCAATTACAGGTCCCGTGACCTATCATTTGAGGTATGAAGAACCGCATTCTGAGCACAATTGTAGATTTTGGATTTTTACAACTCTGAATCGGCTGAGCTATAGTAAGGTGATTTCTTGGAATCGATTTTTCTGTGAAATGTATGGAAATAATCAACCAATTTAAATGCGGTTTGGCTTAACAATTACAAGTCCCGAGACCTATCATTTGAGGTATCAAGAAATCCAATCGGAGCACAATTGCAGATTTTGGATTTTTACAGCTCTGAATCGGCTGAGCTATTATAGTAAGGTGATTTTCTTCGAATCGAATTTTCTACGAAATGTATGGTATAGCAATTACAGGTCCCGTGACCTATCATTTGAGGTATGAAGAACCGCATTCTGAGCACAATTGTAGATTTTGGATTTTTACAACTCTGAATCGGCTGAGCTATAGTAAGGTGATTTCTTCGAATCGATTTTTCTGTGAAATGTATGGAAATAATCAACCAATTTAAATGCGGTTTGGCTTAACAATTACAAGTCCCGAGACCTATCATTTGAGGTATCAAGAAATCCAATCGGAGCACAATTGCAGATTTTGGATTTTTACAGCTCTGAATCGGCTGAGCTATTATAGTAAGGTGATTTTCTTCGAATCGAATTTTCTACGAAATGTATGGTATAGCAATTACAGGTCCCGTGACCTATCATTTGAGGTATGAAGAACCGCATTCTGAGCACAATTGTAGATTTTGGATTTTTACAACTCTGAATCGGCTGAGCTATAGTAAGGTGATTTCTTCGAATCGATTTTTCTGTGAAATGTATGGAAATAATCAACCAATTTAAATGCGGTTTGGCTTAACAATTACAAGTCCCGAGACCTATCATTTGAGGTATCAAGAAACCCAATCGGAGCACAATTGCAGATTTTGGATTTTTACAGCTCTGAATCGGCTGAGCTATAGTAAGGTGATTTTCTTCGAATCGAATTTTCTACGAAATGTATGGTATAGCAATTACAGGTCCCGTTACCTATCATTTGAGGTATGAAGAACCGCATTCTGAGCACAATTGTAGATTTTGGATTTTTACAACTCTGAATCGGCTGAGCTATAGTAAGGTGATTTCTTCGAATCGATTTTTCTGTGAAATGTATGGAAATAATCAACCAATTTAAATGCGGTTTGGCTTAACAATTACAAGTCCCGAGACCTATCATTTGAGGTATCAAGAAACCCAATCGGAGCACAATTGCAGATTTTGGATTTTTACAGCTCTGAATCGGCTGAGCTATAGTAAGGTAGTTTTCTTCGAATCGAATTTTCTACGAAATGTATGGTATAGCAATTACAGGTCCCGTGACCTATCATTTGAGGTATGAAGAACCGCATTCTGAGCACAATTGTAGATTTTGGATTTTTACAACTCTGAATCGGCTGAGCTATAGTAAGGTGATTTCTTCGAATCGATTTTTCTGTGAAATGTATGGAAATAATCAACCAATTTAAATGCGGTTTGGCTTAACAATTACAAGTCCCGAGACCTATCATTTGAGGTATCAAGAAACCCAATCGGAGCACAATTGCAGATTTTGGATTTTTACAGCTCTGAATCGGCTGAGCTATAGTAAGGTGATTTTCTTCGAATCGAATTTTCTACGAAATGTATGGTATAGCAATTACAGGTCCCGTGACCTATCATTTGAGGTATGAAGAACCGCATTCTGAGCACAATTGTAGATTTTGGATTTTTACAACTCTGAATCGGCTGAGCTATAGTAAGGTGATTTCTTCGAATCGATTTTTCTGTGAAATGTATGGAAATAATCAACCAATTTAAATGCGGTTTGGCTTAACAATTACAAGTCCCGAGACCTATCATTTGAGGTATCAAGAAATCCAATCGGAGCACAATTGCAGATTTTGGATTTTTACAGCTCTGAATCGGCTGAGCTATTATAGTAAGGTGATTTTCTTCGAATCGAATTTTCTACGAAATGTATGGTATAGCAATTACAGGTCCCGTGACCTATCATTTGAGGTATGAAGAACCGCATTCTGAGCACAATTGTAGATTTTGGATTTTTACAACTCTGAATCGGCTGAGCTATAGTAAGGTGATTTCTTCGAATCGATTTTTCTGTGAAATGTATGGTAATAATCAACCAATTTAAATGCGGTTTGGCTTAACAATTACAAGTCCCGAGACCTATCATTTGAGGTATCAAGAAATCCAATCGGAGCACAATTGCAGATTTTGGATTTTTACAGCTCTGAATCGGCTGAGCTATAGTAAGGTAGTTTTCTTCGAATCGAATTTTCTACGAAATGTATGGTATAGCAATTACAGGTCCCGTGACCTATCATTTGAGGTATGAAGAACCGCATTCTGAGCACAATTGTAGATTTTGGATTTTTACAACTCTGAATCGGCTGAGCTATAGTAAGGTGATTTCTTCGAATCGATTTTTCTGTGAAATGTATGGAAATAATCAACCAATTTAAATGCGGTTTGGCTTAACAATTACAAGTCCCGAGACCTATCATTTGAGGTATCAAGAAACCCAATCGGAGCACAATTGCAGATTTTGGATTTTTACAGCTCTGAATCGGCTGAGCTATATAAGGTGATTTCTTCGAATCGATTTTTCTGTGAAATGTATGGAAATAATCAACCAATTTAAATGCGGTTTGGCTTAACAATTACAAGTCCCGAGACCTATCATTTGAGGTATCAAGAAACCCAATCGGAGCACAATTGCAGATTTTGGATTTTTACAGCTCTGAATCGGCTGAGCTATAGTAAGGTGATGTTCTTCGAATCGAATTTTCTACGAAATGTATGGTATAGCAATTACAGGTCCCGTGACCTATCATTTGAGGTATGAAGAACCGCATTCTGAGCACAATTGTAGATTTTGGATTTTTACAACTCTGAATCGGCTGAGCTATAGTAAGGTGATTTCTTCGAATCGATTTTTCTGTGAAATGTATGGAAATAATCAACCAATTTAAATGCGGTTTGGCTTAACAATTAAAAGTCCCGAGACCTATCATTTGAGGTATCAAGAAACCCAATCGGAGCACAATTGCAGATTTTGGATTTTTACAGCTCTGAATCGGCTGAGCTATAGTAAGGTAGTTTTCTTCGAATCGAATTTTCTACGAAATGTATGGTATAGCAATTACAGGTCCCGTGACCTATCATTTGAGGTATGAAGAACCGCATTCTGAGCACAATTGTAGATTTTGGATTTTTACAACTCTGAATCGGCTGAGCTATAGTAAGGTGATTTCTTGGAATCGATTTTTCTGTGAAATGTATGGAAATAATCAACCAATTTAAATGCGGTTTGGCTTAACAATTACAAGTCCCGAGACCTATCATTTGAGGTATCAAGAAATCCAATCGGAGCACAATTGCAGATTTTGGATTTTTACAGCTCTGAATCGGCTGAGCTATTATAGTAAGGTGATTTTCTTCGAATCGAATTTTCTACGAAATGTATGGTATAGCAATTACAGGTCCCGTGACCTATCATTTGAGGTATGAAGAACCGCATTCTGAGCACAATTGTAGATTTTGGATTTTTACAACTCTGAATCGGCTGAGCTATAGTAAGGTGATTTCTTCGAATCGATTTTTCTGTGAAATGTATGGTAATAATCAACCAATTTAAATGCGGTTTGGCTTAACAATTACAAGTCCCGAGACCTATCATTTGAGGTATCAAGAAATCCAATCGGAGCACAATTGCAGATTTTGGATTTTTACAGCTCTGAATCGGCTGAGCTATAGTAAGGTAGTTTTCTTCGAATCGAATTTTCTACGAAATGTATGGTATAGCAATTACAGGTCCCGTGACCTATCATTTGAGGTATGAAGAACCGCATTCTGAGCACAATTGTAGATTTTGGATTTTTACAACTCTGAATCGCCTGAGCTATAGTAAGGTGATTTCTTGGAATCGATTTTTCTGTGAAATGTATGGAAATAATCAACCAATTTAAATGCGGTTTGGCTTAACAATTACAAGTCCCGAGACCTATCATTTGAGGTATCAAGAAACCCAATCGGAGCACAATTGCAGATTTTGGATTTTTACAGCTCTGAATCGGCTGAGCTATAGTAAGGTAGTTTTCTTCGAATCGAATTTTCTACGAAATGTATGGTATAGCAATTACAGGTCCCGTGACCTATCATTTGAGGTATGAAGAACCGCATTCTGAGCACAATTGTAGATTTTGGATTTTTACAACTCTGAATCGGCTGAGCTATAGTAAGGTGATTTCTTCGAATCGATTTTTCTGTGAAATGTATGGAAATAATCAACCAATTTAAATGCGGTTTGGCTTAACAATTACAAGTCCCGAGACCTATCATTTGAGGTATCAAGAAACCCAATCGGAGCACAATTGCAGATTTTGGATTTTTACAGCTCTGAATCGGCTGAGCTATAGTAAGGTGATTTTCTTCGAATCGAATTTTCTACGAAATGTATGGTATAGCAATTACAGGTCCCGTGACCTATCATTTGAGGTATGAAGAACCGCATTCTGAGCACAATTGTAGATTTTGGATTTTTACAACTCTGAATCGGCTGAGCTATAGTAAGGTGATTTCTTCGAATCGATTTTTCTGTGAAATGTATGGAAATAATCAACCAATTTAAATGCGGTTTGGCTTAACAATTACAAGTCCCGAGACCTATCATTTGAGGTATCAAGAAATCCAATCGGAGCACAATTGCAGATTTTGGATTTTTACAGCTCTGAATCGGCTGAGCTATTATAGTAAGGTGATTTTCTTCGAATCGAATTTTCTACGAAATGTATGGTATAGCAATTACAGGTCCCGTGACCTATCATTTGAGGTATGAAGAACCGCATTCTGAGCACAATTGTAGATTTTGGATTTTTACAACTCTGAATCGGCTGAGCTATAGTAAGGTGATTTCTTCGAATCGATTTTTCTGTGAAATGTATGGTAATAATCAACCAATTTAAATGCGGTTTGGCTTAACAATTACAAGTCCCGAGACCTATCATTTGAGGTATCAAGAAATCCAATCGGAGCACAATTGCAGATTTTGGATTTTTACAGCTCTGAATCGGCTGAGCTATAGTAAGGTGATTTTCTTCGAATCGAATTTTCTACGAAATGTATGGTATAGCAATTACAGGTCCCGTGACCTATCATTTGAGGTATGAAGAACCGCATTCTGAGCACAATTGTAGATTTTGGATTTTTACAACTCTGAATCGGCTGAGCTATAGTAAGGTGATTTCTTCGAATCGATTTTTCTGTGAAATGTATGGAAATAATCAACCAATTTAAATGCGGTTTGGCTTAACAATTACAAGTCCCGAGACCTATCATTTGAGGTATCAAGAAACCCAATCGGAGCACAATTGCAGATTTTGGATTTTTACAGCTCTGAATCGGCTGAGCTATAGTAAGGTGATTTTCTTCGAATCGAATTTTCTACGAAATGTATGGTATAGCAATTACAGGTCCCGTGACCTATCATTTGAGGTATGAAGAACCGCATTCTGAGCACAATTGTAGATTTTGGATTTTTACAACTCTGAATCGGCTGAGCTATAGTAAGGTGATTTCTTCGAATCGATTTTTCTGTGAAATGTATGGAAATAATCAACCAATTTAAATGCGGTTTGGCTTAACAATTACAAGTCCCGAGACCTATCATTTGAGGTATCAAGAAATCCAATCGGAGCACAATTGCAGATTTTGGATTTTTACAGCTCTGAATCGGCTGAGCTATAGTAAGGTAGTTTTCTTCGAATCGAATTTTCTACGAAATGTATGGTATAGCAATTACAGGTCCCGTGACCTATCATTTGAGGTATGAAGAACCGCATTCTGAGCACAATTGTAGATTTTGGATTTTTACAACTCTGAATCGGCTGAGCTATAGTAAGGTGATTTTCTTCGAATCGAATTTTCTACGAAATGTATGGTATAGCAATTACAGGTCCCGTGACCTATCATTTGAGGTATGAAGAACCGCATTCTGAGCACAATTGTAGATTTTGGATTTTTACAACTCTGAATCGGCTGAGCTATAGTAAGGTGATTTCTTCGAATCGATTTTTCTGTGAAATGTATGGTAATAATCAACCAATTTAAATGCGGTTTGGCTTAACAATTACAAGTCCCGAGACCTATCATTTGAGGTATCAAGAAATCCAATCGGAGCACAATTGCAGATTTTGGATTTTTACAGCTCTGAATCGGCTGAGCTATAGTAAGGTGATTTTCTTCGAATCGAATTTTCTACGAAATGTATGGTATAGCAATTACAGGTCCCGTGACCTATCATTTGAGGTATGAAGAACCGCATTCTGAGCACAATTGTAGATTTTGGATTTTTACAACTCTGAATCGGCTGAGCTATAGTAAGGTGATTTCTTCGAATCGATTTTTCTGTGAAATGTATGGAAATAATCAACCAATTTAAATGCGGTTTGGCTTAACAATTACAAGTCCCGAGACCTATCATTTGAGGTATCAAGAAACCCAATCGGAGCACAATTGCAGATTTTGGATTTTTACAGCTCTGAATCGGCTGAGCTATAGTAAGGTGATTTTCTTCGAATCGAATTTTCTACGAAATGTATGGTATAGCAATTACAGGTCCCGTGACCTATCATTTGAGGTATGAAGAACCGCATTCTGAGCACAATTGTAGATTTTGGATTTTACAACTCTGAATCGGCTGAGCTATAGTAAGGTGATTTCTTCGAATCGATTTTTCTGTGAAATGTATGGAAATAATCAACCAATTTAAATGCGGTTTGGCTTAACAATTACAAGTCCCGAGACCTATCATTTGAGGTATCAAGAAACCCAATCGGAGCACAATTGCAGATTTTGGATTTTTACAGCTCTGAATCGGCTGAGCTATAGTAAGGTGATTTTCTTCGAATCGAATTTTCTACGAAATGTATGGTATAGCAATTACAGGTCCCGTGACCTATCATTTGAGGTATGAAGAACCGCATTCTGAGCACAATTGTAGATTTTGGATTTTTACAACTCTGAATCGGCTGAGCTATAGTAAGGTGATTTCTTCGAATCGATTTTTCTGTGAAATGTATGGAAATAATCAACCAATTTAAATGCGGTTTGGCTTAACAATTACAAGTCCCGAGACCTATCATTTGAGGTATCAAGAAATCCAATCGGAGCACAATTGCAGATTTTGGATTTTTACAGCTCTGAATCGGCTGAGCTATAGTAAGGTAGTTTTCTTCGAATCGAATTTTCTACGAAATGTATGGTATAGCAATTACAGGTCCCGTGACCTATCATTTGAGGTATGAAGAACCGCATTCTGAGCACAATTGTAGATTTTGGATTTTTACAACTCTGAATCGGCTGAGCTATAGTAAGGTGATTTCTTCGAATCGATTTTTCTGTGAAATGTATGAAAATAATCAACCAATTTAAATGCGGTTTGGCTTAACAATTACAAGTCCCGAGACCTATCATTTGAGGTATCAAGAAACCCAATCGGAGCACAATTGCAGATTTTGGATTTTTACAGCTCTGAATCGGCTGAGCTATATAAGGTGATTTCTTCGAATCGATTTTTCTGTGAAATGTATGGAAATAATCAACCAATTTAAATGCGGTTTGGCTTAACAATTACAAGTCCCGAGACCTATCATTTGAGGTATCAAGAAACCCAATCGGAGCACAATTGCAGATTTTGGATTTTTACAGCTCTGAATCGGCTGAGCTATAGTAAGGTGATTTTCTTCGAATCGAATTTTCTACGAAATGTATGGTATAGCAATTACAGGTCCCGTGACCTATCATTTGAGGTATGAAGAACCGCATTCTGAGCACAATTGTAGATTTTGGATTTTTACAACTCTGAATCGGCTGAGCTATAGTAAGGTGATTTCTTCGAATCGATTTTTCTGTGAAATGTATGGAAATAATCAACCAATTTAAATGCGGTTTGGCTTAACAATTAAAAGTCCCGAGACCTATCATTTGAGGTATCAAGAAACCCAATCGGAGCACAATTGCAGATTTTGGATTTTTACAGCTCTGAATCGGCTGAGCTATAGTAAGGTAGTTTTCTTCGAATCGAATTTTCTACGAAATGTATGGTATAGCAATTACAGGTCCCGTGACCTATCATTTGAGGTATGAAGAACCGCATTCTGAGCACAATTGTAGATTTTGGATTTTTACAACTCTGAATCGGCTGAGCTATAGTAAGGTGATTTCTTGGAATCGATTTTTCTGTGAAATGTATGGAAATAATCAACCAATTTAAATGCGGTTTGGCTTAACAATTACAAGTCCCGAGACCTATCATTTGAGGTATCAAGAAATCCAATCGGAGCACAATTGCAGATTTTGGATTTTTACAGCTCTGAATCGGCTGAGCTATTATAGTAAGGTGATTTTCTTCGAATCGAATTTTCTACGAAATGTATGGTATAGCAATTACAGGTCCCGTGACCTATCATTTGAGGTATGAAGAACCGCATTCTGAGCACAATTGTAGATTTTGGATTTTTACAACTCTGAATCGGCTGAGCTATAGTAAGGTGATTTCTTGGAATCGATTTTTCTGTGAAATGTATGGAAATAATCAACCAATTTAAATGCGGTTTGGCTTAACAATTACAAGTCCCGAGACCTATCATTTGAGGTATCAAGAAACCCAATCGGAGCACAATTGCAGATTTTGGATTTTTACAGCTCTGAATCGGCTGAGCTATAGTAAGGTAGTTTTCTTCGAATCGAATTTTCTACGAAATGTATGGTATAGCAATTACAGGTCCCGTGACCTATCATTTGAGGTATGAAGAACCGCATTCTGAGCACAATTGTAGATTTTGGATTTTTACAACTCTGAATCGGCTGAGCTATAGTAAGGTGATTTCTTCGAATCGATTTTTCTGTGAAATGTATGGAAATAATCAACCAATTTAAATGCGGTTTGGCTTAACAATTACAAGTCCCGAGACCTATCATTTGAGGTATCAAGAAACCCAATCGGAGCACAATTGCAGATTTTGGATTTTTACAGCTCTGAATCGGCTGAGCTATATAAGGTGATTTCTTCGAATCGATTTTTCTGTGAAATGTATGGAAATAATCAACCAATTTAAATGCGGTTTGGCTTAACAATTACAAGTCCCGAGACCTATCATTTGAGGTATCAAGAAACCCAATCGGAGCACAATTGCAGATTTTGGATTTTTACAGCTCTGAATCGGCTGAGCTATAGTAAGGTGATTTTCTTCGAATCGAATTTTCTACGAAATGTATGGTATAGCAATTACAGGTCCCGTGACCTATCATTTGAGGTATGAAGAACCGCATTCTGAGCACAATTGTAGATTTTGGATTTTTACAACTCTGAATCGGCTGAGCTATAGTAAGGTGATTTCTTCGAATCGATTTTTCTGTGAAATGTATGGAAATAATCAACCAATTTAAATGCGGTTTGGCTTAACAATTAAAAGTCCCGAGACCTATCATTTGAGGTATCAAGAAACCCAATCGGAGCACAATTGCAGATTTTGGATTTTTACAGCTCTGAATCGGCTGAGCTATAGTAAGGTAGTTTTCTTCGAATCGAATTTTCTACGAAATGTATGGTATAGCAATTACAGGTCCCGTGACCTATCATTTGAGGTATGAAGAACCGCATTCTGAGCACAATTGTAGATTTTGGATTTTTACAACTCTGAATCGGCTGAGCTATAGTAAGGTGATTTCTTCGAATCGATTTTTCTGTGAAATGTATGGAAATAATCAACCAATTTAAATGCGGTTTGGCCTAACAATTACAAGTCCCGAGACCTATCATTTGAGGTATCAAGAAACCCAATCGGAGCACAATTGCAGATTTTGGATATTTACAGCTCTGAATCGGCTGAGCTATAGTAAGGTGATTTTCTTCGAATCGAATTTTCTACGAAATGTATGGTATAGCAATTACAGGTCCCGTGACCTATCATTTGAGGTATGAAGAACTGCATTCTGAGCACAATTGTAGATTTTGGATTTTTACAACTCTGAATCGGCTGAGCTATAGTAAGGTGATTTCTTCGAATCGATTTTTCTGTGAAATGTATGGAAATAATCAACCAATTTAAATGCGGTTTGGCTTAACAATTACAAGTCCCGAGACCTATCATTTGAGGTATCAAGAAACCCAATCGGAGCACAATTGCAGATTTTGGATTTTTACAGCTCTGAATCGGCTGAGCTATAGTAAGGTGATTTTCTTCGAATCGAATTTTCTACGAAATGTATGGTATAGCAATTACAGGTCCCGTGACCTATCATTTGAGGTATGAAGAACCAACCGCATTCTGAGCACAATTGTAGATTTTGGATTTTTACAACTCTGAATCGGCTGAGCTATAGTAAGGTGATTTCTTCGAATCGATTTTTCTGTGAAATGTATGGAAATAATCAACCAATTTAAATGCGGTTTGGCTTAACAATTAAAAGTCCCGAGACCTATCATTTGAGGTATCAAGAAACCCAATCGGAGCACAATTGCAGATTTTGGATTTTTACAGCTCTGAATCGGCTGAGCTATAGTAAGGTAGTTTTCTTCGAATCGAATTTTCTACGAAATGTATGGTATAGCAATTACAGGTCCCGTGACCTATCATTTGAGGTATGAAGAACCGCATTCTGAGCACAATTGTAGATTTTGGATTTTTACAACTCTGAATCGGCTGAGCTATAGTAAGGTGATTTCTTGGAATCGATTTTTCTGTGAAATGTATGGAAATAATCAACCAATTTAAATGCGGTTTGGCTTAACAATTACAAGTCCCGAGACCTATCATTTGAGGTATCAAGAAATCCAATCGGAGCACAATTGCAGATTTTGGATTTTTACAGCTCTGAATCGGCTGAGCTATAGTAAGGTAGTTTTCTTCGAATCGAATTTTCTACGAAATGTATGGTATAGCAATTACAGGTCCCGTGACCTATCATTTGAGGTATGAAGAACCGCATTCTGAGCACAATTGTAGATTTTGGATTTTTACAACTCTGAATCGGCTGAGCTATAGTAAGGTGATTTCTTCGAATCGATTTTTCTGTGAAATGTATGGAAATAATCAACCAATTTAAATGCGGTTTGGCTTAACAATTAAAAGTCCCGAGACCTATCATTTGAGGTATCAAGAAATCCAATCGGAGCACAATTGCAGATTTTGGATTTTTACAGCTCTGAATCGGCTGAGCTATAGTAAGGTAGTTTTCTTCGAATCGATTTTTCTGTGAAATGTATGGTAATAATCAACCAATTTAAATGCGGTTTGGCTTAACAATTACAAGTCCCGAGACCTATCATTTGAGGTATCAAGAAATCCAATCGGAGCACAATTGCAGATTTTGGATTTTTACAGCTCTGAATCGGCTGAGCTATAGTAAGGTAGTTTTCTTCGAATCGAATTTTCTACGAAATGTATGGTATAGCAATTACAGGTCCCGTGACCTATCATTTGAGGTATGAAGAACCGCATTCTGAGCACAATTGTAGATTTTGGATTTTTACAACTCTGAATCGGCTGAGCTATAGTAAGGTGATTTCTTCGAATCGATTTTTCTGTGAAATGTATGGAAATAATCAACCAATTTAAATGCGGTTTGGCTTAACAATTAAAAGTCCCGAGATCTATCATTTGAGGTATCAAGAAACCCAATCGGAGCACAATTGCAGATTTTGGATTTTTACAGCTCTGAATCGGCTGAGCTATAGTAAGGTAGTTTTCTTCGAATCGAATTTTCTACGAAATGTATGGTATAGCAATTACAGGTCCCGTGACCTATCATTTGAGGTATGAAGAACCGCATTCTGAGCACAATTGTAGATTTTGGATTTTTACAACTCTGAATCGGCTGAGCTATAGTAAGGTGATTTCTTCGAATCGATTTTTCTGTGAAATGTATGGAAATAATCAACCAATTTAAATGCGGTTTGGCCTAACAATTACAAGTCCCGAGACCTATCATTTGAGGTATCAAGAAACCCAATCGGAGCACAATTGCAGATTTTGGATTTTTACAGCTCTGAATCGGCTGAGCTATAGTAAGGTAGTTTTCTTCGAATCGAATTTTCTACGAAATGTATGGTATAGCAATTACAGGTCCCGTGACCTATCATTTGAGGTATGAAGAACCGCATTCTGAGCACAATTGTAGATTTTGGATTTTTACAACTCTGAATCGGCTGAGCTATAGTAAGGTGATTTCTTCGAATCGATTTTTCTGTGAAATGTATGGAAATAATCAACCAATTTAAATGCGGTTTGGCTTAACAATTAAAAGTCCCGAGACCTATCATTTGAGGTATCAAGAAACCCAATCGGAGCACAATTGCAGATTTTGGATTTTTACAGCTCTGAATCGGCTGAGCTATAGTAAGGTAGTTTTCTTCGAATCGAATTTTCTACGAAATGTATGGTATAGCAATTACAGGTCCCGTGACCTATCATTTGAGGTATGAAGAACCGCATTCTGAGCACAATTGTAGATTTTGGATTTTTACAACTCTGAATCGGCTGAGCTATAGTAAGGTGATTTCTTCGAATCGATTTTTCTGTGAAATGTATGGAAATAATCAACCAATTTAAATGCGGTTTGGCTTAACAATTAAAAGTCCCGAGACCTATCATTTGAGGTATCAAGAAACCCAATCGAAGCACAATTGCAGATTTTGGATTTTTACAGCTCTGAATCGGCTGAGCTATTATAGTAAGGTGATTTTCTTCGAATCGAATTTTCTACGAAATGTATGGTATAGCAATTACAGGTCCCGTGACCTATCATTTGAGGTATGAAGAACCGCATTCTGAGCACAATTGTAGATTTTGGATTTTTACAACTCTGAATCGGCTGAGCTATAGTAAGGTGATTTCTTCGAATCGATTTTTCTGTGAAATGTATGGAAATAATCAACCAATTTAAATGCGGTTTGGCTTAACAATTACAAGTCCCGAGACCTATCATTTGAGGTATCAAGAAACCCAATCGGAGCACAATTGCAGATTTTGGATTTTTACAGCTCTGAATCGGCTGAGCTATAGTAAGGTGATTTTCTTCGAATCGAATTTTCTACGAAATGTATAGTATAGCAATTACAGGTCCCGTGACCTATCATTTGAGGTATGAAGAACCGCATTCTGAGCACAATTGTAGATTTTGGATTTTTACAACTCTGAATCGGCTGAGCTATAGTAAGGTGATTTCTTCGAATCGATTTTTCTGTGAAATGTATGGAAATAATCAACCAATTTAAATGCGGTTTGGCTTAACAATTACAAGTCCCGAGACCTATCATTTGAGGTATCAAGAAATCCAATCGGAGCACAATTGCAGATTTTGGATTTTTACGGCTCTGAAAGGCTGCGCTATTATAGTAAGGTGATTTTCTTCGAATCGAATTTTCTACGAAATGTATGGTATAGCAATTACAGGTCCCGTGACCTATCATTTGAGGTATGAAGAACCGCATTCTGAGCACAATTGTAGATTTTGGATTTTTACAACTCTGAATCGGCTGAGCTATAGTAAGGTGATTTCTTCGAATCGATTTTTCTGTGAAATGTATGGAAATAATCAACCAATTTAAATGCGGTTTGGCTTAACAATTACAAGTCCCGAGACCTATCATTTGAGGTATCAAGAAATCCAATCGGAGCACAATTGCAGATTTTGGATTTTTACGGCTCTGAAAGGCTGAGCTATTATAGTAAGGTGATTTTCTTCGAATCGAATTTTCTACGAAATGTATGGTATAGCAATTACAGGTCCCGTGACCTATCATTTGAGGTATGAAGAACCGCATTCTGAGCACAATTGTAGATTTTGGATTTTTACAACTCTGAATCGGCTGAGCTATAGTAAGGTGATTTCTTCGAATCGATTTTTCTGTGAAATGTATGGAAATAATCAACCAATTTAAATGCGGTTTGGCTTAACAATTACAAGTCCCGAGACCTATCATTTGAGGTATCAATAAATCCAATCGGAGCACAATTGCAGATTTTGGATTTTTACAGCTCTGAATCGGCTGAGCTATTATAGTAAGGTGATTTTCTTCGAATCGAATTTTCTACGAAATGTATGGTATAGCAATTACAGGTCCCGTGACCTATCATTTGAGGTATAAAGAACCGCATTCTGAGCACAATTGTAGATTTTGGATTTTTACAACTCTGAATCGGCTGAGCTATAGTAAGGTGATTTCTTCGAATCGATTTTTCTGTGAAATGTATGGAAATAATCAACCAATTTAAATGCGGTTTGGCTTAACAATTACAAGTCCCGAGACCTATCATTTGAGGTATCAATAAATCCAATCGGAGCACAATTGCAGATTTTGGATTTTTACAGCTCTGAATCGGCTGAGCTATTATAGTAAGGTGATTTTCTTCGAATCGAATTTTCTACGAAATGTATGGTATAGCAATTACAGGTCCCGTGACCTATCATTTGAGGTATGAAGAACCGCATTCTGAGCACAATTGTAGATTTTGGATTTTTACAACTCTGAATCGGCTGAGCTATAGTAAGGTGATTTCTTCGAATCGATTTTTCTGTGAAATGTATGGAAATAATCAACCAATTTAAATGCGGTTTGGCTTAACAATTACAAGTCCCGAGACCTATCATTTGAGGTATCAAGAAATCCAATCGGAGCACAATTGCAGATTTTGGATTTTTACGGCTCTGAATCGGCTGAGCTATTATAGTAAGGTGATTTTCTTCGAATCGAATTTTCTACGAAATGTATGGTATAGCAATTACAGGTCCCGTGACCTATCATTTGAGGTATGAAGAACCGCATTCTGAGCACAATTGTAGATTTTGGATTTTTACAACTCTGAATCGGCTGAGCTATAGTAAGGTGATTTCTTCGAATCGATTTTTCTGTGAAATGTATGGAAATAATCAACCAATTTAAATGCGGTTTGGCTTAACAATTACAAGTCCCGAGACCTATCATTTGAGGTATCAAGAAATCCAATCGGAGCACAATTGCAGATTTTGGATTTTTACGGCTCTGAATCGGCTGAGCTATTATAGTAAGGTGATTTTCTTCGAATCGAATTTTCTACGAAATGTATGGTATAGCAATTACAGGTCCCGTGACCTATCATTTGAGGTATGAAGAACCGCATTCTGAGCACAATTGTAGATTTTGGATTTTTACAACTCTGAATCGGCTGAGCTATAGTAAGGTGATTTCTTCGAATCGATTTTTCTGTGAAATGTATGGAAATAATCAACCAATTTAAATGCGGTTTGGCTTAACAATTACAAGTCCCGAGACCTATCATTTGAGGTATCAAGAAATCCAATCGGAGCACAATTGCAGATTTTGGATTTTTACAGCTCTGAATCGGCTGAGCTATTATAGTAAGGTGATTTTCTTCGAATCGAATTTTCTACGAAATGTATGGTATAGCAATTACAGGTCCCGTGACCTATCATTTGAGGTATGAAGAACCGCATTCTGAGCACAATTGTAGATTTTGGATTTTTACAACTCTGAATCGGCTGAGCTATAGTAAGGTGATTTCTTCGAATCGATTTTTCTGTGAAATGTATGGAAATAATCAACCAATTTAAATGCGGTTTGGCTTAACAATTACAAGTCCCGAGACCTATCATTTGAGGTATCAAGAAATCCAATCGGAGCACAATTGCAGATTTTGGATTTTTACAGCTCTGAATCGGCTGAGCTATTATAGTAAGGTGATTTTCTTCGAATCGAATTTTCTACGAAATGTATGGTATAGCAATTACAGGTCCCGTGACCTATCATTTGAGGTATGAAGAACCGCATTCTGAGCACAATTGTAGATTTTGGATTTTTACAACTCTGAATCGGCTGAGCTATAGTAAGGTGAATTCTTCGAATCGATTTTTCTGTGAAATGTATGGAAATAATCAACCAATTTAAATGCGGTTTGGCTTAACAATTACAAGTCCCGAGACCTATCATTTGAGGTATCAAGAAATCCAATCGGAGCACAATTGCAGATTTTGGATTTTTACAGCTCTGAATCGGCTGAGCTATTATAGTAAGGTGATTTTCTTCGAATCGAATTTTCTACGAAATGTATGGTATAGCAATTACAGGTCCCGTGACCTATCATTTGAGGTATGAAGAACCGCATTCTGAGCACAATTGTAGATTTTGGATTTTTACAGCTCTGAATCGGCTGAGCTATAGTAAGGTAGTTTTCTTCGAATCGAATTTTCTACGAAATGTATGGTATAGCAATTACAGGTCCCGTGACCTATCATTTGAGGTATGAAGAACCGCATTCTGAGCACAATTGTAGATTTTGGATTTTTACAACTCTGAATCGGCTGAGCTATAGTAAGGTGATTTCTTGGAATCGATTTTTCTGTGAAATGTATGGAAATAATCAACCAATTTAAATGCGGTTTGGCTTAACAATTACAAGTCCCGAGACCTATCATTTGAGGTATCAAGAAATCCAATCGGAGCACAATTGCAGATTTTGGATTTTTACGGCTCTGAATCGGCTGAGCTATTATAGTAAGGTGATTTTCTTCGAATCGAATTTTCTACGAAATGTATGGTATAGCAATTACAGGTCCCGTGACCTATCATTTGAGGTATGAAGAACCGCATTCTGAGCACAATTGTAGATTTTGGATTTTTACAACTCTGAATCGGCTGAGCTATAGTAAGGTGATTTCTTCGAATCGATTTTTCTGTGAAATGTATGGAAATAATCAACCAATTTAAATGCGGTTTGGCTTAACAATTACAAGTCCCGAGACCTATCATTTGAGGTATCAAGAAATCCAATCGGAGCACAATTGCAGATTTTGGATTTTTACAGCTCTGAATCGGCTGAGCTATTATAGTAAGGTGATTTTCTTCGAATCGAATTTTCTACGAAATGTATGGTATAGCAATTACAGGTCCCGTGACCTATCATTTGAGGTATGAAGAACCGCATTCTGAGCACAATTGTAGATTTTGGATTTTTACAACTCTGAATCGGCTGAGCTATAGTAAGGTGATTTCTTCGAATCGATTTTTCTGTGAAATGTATGGAAATAATCAACCAATTTAAATGCGGTTTGGCTTAACAATTACAAGTCCCGAGACCTATCATTTGAGGTATCAAGAAATCCAATCGGAGCACAATTGCAGATTTTGGATTTTTACAGCTCTGAATCGGCTGAGCTATTATAGTAAGGTGATTTTCTTCGAATCGAATTTTCTACGAAATGTATGGTATAGCAATTACAGGTCCCGTGACCTATCATTTGAGGTATGAAGAACCGCATTCTGAGCACAATTGTAGATTTTGGATTTTTACAACTCTGAATCGGCTGAGCTATAGTAAGGTGATTTCTTCGAATCGATTTTTCTGTGAAATGTATGGAAATAATCAACCAATTTAAATGCGGTTTGGCTTAACAATTACAAGTCCCGAGACCTATCATTTGAGGTATCAAGAAATCCAATCGGAGCACAATTGCAGATTTTGGATTTTTACGGCTCTGAATCGGCTGAGCTATTATAGTAAGGTGATTTTCTTCGAATCGAATTTTCTACGAAATGTATGGTATAGCAATTACAGGTCCCGTGACCTATCATTTGAGGTATGAAGAACCGCATTCTGAGCACAATTGTAGATTTTGGATTTTTACAACTCTGAATCGGCTGAGCTATAGTAAGGTGATTTCTTCGAATCGATTTTTCTGTGAAATGTATGGAAATAATCAACCAATTTAAATGCGGTTTGGCTTAACAATTACAAGTCCCGAGACCTATCATTTGAGGTATCAAGAAATCCAATCGGAGCACAATTGCAGATTTTGGATTTTTACAGCTCTGAATCGGCTGAGCTATTATAGTAAGGTGATTTTCTTCGAATCGAATTTTCTACGAAATGTATGGTATAGCAATTACAGGTCCCGTGACCTATCATTTGAGGTATGAAGAACCGCATTCTGAGCACAATTGTAGATTTTGGATTTTTACAACTCTGAATCGGCTGAGCTATAGTAAGGTGATTTCTTCGAATCGATTTTTCTGTGAAATGTATGGAAATAATCAACCAATTTAAATGCGGTTTGGCTTAACAATTACAAGTCCCGAGACCTATCATTTGAGGTATCAAGAAATCCAATCGGAGCACAATTGCAGATTTTGGATTTTTACAGCTCTGAATCGGCTGAGCTATTATAGTAAGGTGATTTTCTTCGAATCGAATTTTCTACGAAATGTATGGTATAGCAATTACAGGTCCCGTGACCTATCATTTGAGGTATGAAGAACCGCATTCTGAGCACAATTGTAGATTTTGGATTTTTACAACTCTGAATCGGCTGAGCTATAGTAAGGTGATTTCTTCGAATCGATTTTTCTGTGAAATGTATGGAAATAATCAACCAATTTAAATGCGGTTTGGCTTAACAATTACAAGTCCCGAGACCTATCATTTGAGGTATCAAGAAATCCAATCGGAGCACAATTGCAGATTTTGGATTTTTACAGCTCTGAATCGGCTGAGCTATTATAGTAAGGTGATTTTCTTCGAATCGAATTTTCTACGAAATGTATGGTATAGCAATTACAGGTCCCGTGACCTATCATTTGAGGTATGAAGAACCGCATTCTGAGCACAATTGTAGATTTTGGATTTTTACAACTCTGAATCGGCTGAGCTATAGTAAGGTGATTTCTTCGAATCGATTTTTCTGTGAAATGTATGGAAATAATCAACCAATTTAAATGCGGTTTGGCTTAACAATTACAAGTCCCGAGACCTATCATTTGAGGTATCAAGAAATCCAATCGGAGCACAATTGCAGATTTTGGATTTTTACGGCTCTGAATCGGCTGAGCTATTATAGTAAGGTGATTTTCTTCGAATCGAATTTTCTACGAAATGTATGGTATAGCAATTACAGGTCCCGTGACCTATCATTTGAGGTATGAAGAACCGCATTCTGAGCACAATTGTAGATTTTGGATTTTTACAACTCTGAATCGGCTGAGCTATAGTAAGGTGATTTCTTCGAATCGATTTTTCTGTGAAATGTATGGAAATAATCAACCAATTTAAATGCGGTTTGGCTTAACAATTACAAGTCCCGAGACCTATCATTTGAGGTATCAAGAAATCCAATCGGAGCACAATTGCAGATTTTGGATTTTTACAGCTCTGAATCGGCTGAGCTATTATAGTAAGGTGATTTTCTTCGAATCGAATTTTCTACGAAATGTATGGTATAGCAATTACAGGTCCCGTGACCTATCATTTGAGGTATGAAGAACCGCATTCTGAGCACAATTGTAGATTTTGGATTTTTACAACTCTGAATCGGCTGAGCTATAGTAAGGTGATTTCTTCGAATCGATTTTTCTGTGAAATGTATGGAAATAATCAACCAATTTAAATGCGGTTTGGCTTAACAATTACAAGTCCCGAGACCTATCATTTGAGGTATCAAGAAATCCAATCGGAGCACAATTGCAGATTTTGGATTTTTACAGCTCTGAATCGGCTGAGCTATTATAGTAAGGTGATTTTCTTCGAATCGAATTTTCTACGAAATGTATGGTATAGCAATTACAGGTCCCGTGACCTATCATTTGAGGTATGAAGAACCGCATTCTGAGCACAATTGTAGATTTTGGATTTTTACAACTCTGAATCGGCTGAGCTATAGTAAGGTGATTTCTTCGAATCGATTTTTCTGTGAAATGTATGGAAATAATCAACCAATTTAAATGCGGTTTGGCTTAACAATTACAAGTCCCGAGACCTATCATTTGAGGTATCAAGAAATCCAATCGGAGCACAATTGCAGATTTTGGATTTTTACAGCTCTGAATCGGCTGAGCTATTATAGTAAGGTGATTTTCTTCGAATCGAATTTTCTACGAAATGTATGGTATAGCAATTACAGGTCCCGTGACCTATCATTTGAGGTATGAAGAACCGCATTCTGAGCACAATTGTAGATTTTGGATTTTTACAACTCTGAATCGGCTGAGCTATAGTAAGGTGATTTCTTCGAATCGATTTTTCTGTGAAATGTATGGAAATAATCAACCAATTTAAATGCGGTTTGGCTTAACAATTACAAGTCCCGAGACCTATCATTTGAGGTATCAAGAAATCCAATCGGAGCACAATTGCAGATTTTGGATTTTTACGGCTCTGAATCGGCTGAGCTATTATAGTAAGGTGATTTTCTTCGAATCGAATTTTCTACGAAATGTATGGTATAGCAATTACAGGTCCCGTGACCTATCATTTGAGGTATGAAGAACCGCATTCTGAGCACAATTGTAGATTTTGGATTTTTACAACTCTGAATCGGCTGAGCTATAGTAAGGTGATTTCTTCGAATCGATTTTTCTGTGAAATGTATGGAAATAATCAACCAATTTAAATGCGGTTTGGCTTAACAATTACAAGTCCCGAGACCTATCATTTGAGGTATCAAGAAATCCAATCGGAGCACAATTGCAGATTTTGGATTTTTACAGCTCTGAATCGGCTGAGCTATTATAGTAAGGTGATTTTCTTCGAATCGAATTTTCTACGAAATGTATGGTATAGCAATTACAGGTCCCGTGACCTATCATTTGAGGTATGAAGAACCGCATTCTGAGCACAATTGTAGATTTTGGATTTTTACAACTCTGAATCGGCTGAGCTATAGTAAGGTGATTTCTTCGAATCGATTTTTCTGTGAAATGTATGGAAATAATCAACCAATTTAAATGCGGTTTGGCTTAACAATTACAAGTCCCGAGACCTATCATTTGAGGTATCAAGAAATCCAATCGGAGCACAATTGCAGATTTTGGATTTTTACAGCTCTGAATCGGCTGAGCTATTATAGTAAGGTGATTTTCTTCGAATCGAATTTTCTACGAAATGTATGGTATAGCAATTACAGGTCCCGTGACCTATCATTTGAGGTATGAAGAACCGCATTCTGAGCACAATTGTAGATTTTGGATTTTTACAACTCTGAATCGGCTGAGCTATAGTAAGGTGATTTCTTCGAATCGATTTTTCTGTGAAATGTATGGAAATAATCAACCAATTTAAATGCGGTTTGGCTTAACAATTACAAGTCCCGAGACCTATCATTTGAGGTATCAAGAAATCCAATCGGAGCACAATTGCAGATCTTGGATTTTTACGGCTCTGAATCGGCTGAGCTATTATAGTAAGGTGATTTTCTTCGAATCGAATTTTCTACGAAATGTATGGTATAGCAATTACAGGTCCCGTGACCTATCATTTGAGGTATGAAGAACCGCATTCTGAGCACAATTGTAGATTTTGGATTTTTACAACTCTGAATCGGCTGAGCTATAGTAAGGTGATTTCTTCGAATCGATTTTTCTGTGAAATGTATGGAAATAATCAACCAATTTAAATGCGGTTTGGCTTAACAATTACAAGTCCCGAGACCTATCATTTGAGGTATCAATAAATCCAATCGGAGCACAATTGCAGATTTTGGATTTTTACAGCTCTGAATCGGCTGAGCTATTATAGTAAGGTGATTTTCTTCGAATCGAATTTTCTACGAAATGTATGGTATAGCAATTACAGGTCCCGTGACCTATCATTTGAGGTATGAAGAACCGCATTCTGAGCACAATTGTAGATTTTGGATTTTTACAACTCTGAATCGGCTGAGCTATAGTAAGGTGATTTCTTCGAATCGATTTTTCTGTGAAATGTATGGAAATAATCAACCAATTTAAATGCGGTTTGGCTTAACAATTACAAGTCCCGAGACCTATCATTTGAGGTATCAATAAATCCAATCGGAGCACAATTGCAGATTTTGGATTTTTACAGCTCTGAATCGGCTGAGCTATTATAGTAAGGTGATTTTCTTCGAATCGAATTTTCTACGAAATGTATGGTATAGCAATTACAGGTCCCGTGACCTATCATTTGAGGTATGAAGAACCGCATTCTGAGCACAATTGTAGATTTTGGATTTTTACAACTCTGAATCGGCTGAGCTATAGTAAGGTGATTTCTTCGAATCGATTTTTCTGTGAAATGTATGGAAATAATCAACCAATTTAAATGCGGTTTGGCTTAACAATTACAAGTCCCGAGACCTATCATTTGAGGTATCAAGAAATCCAATCGGAGCACAATTGCAGATTTTGGATTTTTACGGCTCTGAATCGGCTGAGCTTTTATAGTAAGGTGATTTTCTTCGAATCGAATTTTCTACGAAATGTATGGTATAGCAATTACAGGTCCCGTGACCTATCATTTGAGGTATGAAGAACCGCATTCTGAGCACAATTGTAGATTTTGGATTTTTACAACTCTGAATCGGCTGAGCTATAGTAAGGTGATTTCTTCGAATCGATTTTTCTGTGAAATGTATGGAAATAATCAACCAATTTAAATGCGGTTTGGCTTAACAATTACAAGTCTCGAGACCTATCATTTGAGGTATCAAGAAATCCAATCGGAGCACAATTGCAGATTTTGGATTTTTACAGCTCTGAATCGGCTGAGCTATAGTAAGGTAGTTTTCTTCGAATCGAATTTTCTACGAAATGTATGGTATAGCAATTACAGGTCCCGTGACCTATCATTTGAGGTATGAAGAACCGCATTCTGAGCACAATTGTAGATTTTGGATTTTTACAACTCTGAATCGGCTGAGCTATAGTAAGGTGATTTCTTCGAATCGATTTTTCTGTGAAATGTATGGAAATAATCAACCAATTTAAATGCGGTTTGGCTTAACAATTACAAGTCCCGAGACCTATCATTTGAGGTATCAATAAATCCAATCGGAGCACAATTGCAGATTTTGGATTTTTACAGCTCTGAATCGGCTGAGCTATTATAGTAAGGTGATTTTCTTCGAATCGAATTTTCTACGAAATGTATGGTATAGCAATTACAGGTCCCGTGACCTATCATTTGAGGTATGAAGAACCGCATTCTGAGCACAATTGTAGATTTTGGATTTTTACAACTCTGAATCGGCTGAGCTATAGTAAGGTGATTTCTTCGAATCGATTTTTCTGTGAAATGTATGGAAATAATCAACCAATTTAAATGCGGTTTGGCTTAACAATTACAAGTCCCGAGACCTATCATTTGAGGTATCAAGAAATCCAATCGGAGCACAATTGCAGATTTTGGATTTTTACGGCTCTGAATCGGCTGAGCTATTATAGTAAGGTGATTTTCTTCGAATCGAATTTTCTACGAAATGTATGGTATAGCAATTACAGGTCCCGTGACCTATCATTTGAGGTATGAAGAACCGCATTCTGAGCACAATTGTAGATTTTGGATTTTTACAACTCTGAATCGGCTGAGCTATAGTAAGGTGATTTCTTCGAATCGATTTTTCTGTGAAATGTATGGAAATAATCAACCAATTTAAATGCGGTTTGGCTTAACAATTACAAGTCCCGAGACCTATCATTTGAGGTATCAAGAAATCCAATCGGAGCACAATTGCAGATTTTGGATTTTTACAGCTCTGAATCGGCTGAGCTATAGTAAGGTAGTTTTCTTCGAATCGAATTTTCTACGAAATGTATGGTATAGCAATTACAGGTCCCGTGACCTATCATTTGAGGTATGAAGAACCGCATTCTGAGCACAATTGTAGATTTTGGATTTTTACAACTCTGAATCGGCTGAGCTATAGTAAGGTGATTTCTTCGAATCGATTTTTCTGTGAAATGTATGGAAATAATCAACCAATTTAAATGCGGTTTGGCTTAACAATTACAAGTCCCGAGACCTATCATTTGAGGTATCAAGAAACCCAATCGGAGCACAATTGCAGATTTTGGATTTTTACAGCTCTGAATCGGCTGAGCTATAGTAAGGTGATTTTCTTCGAATCGAATTTTCTACGAAATGTATGGTATAGCAATTACAGGTCCCGTGACCTTTCATTTGAGGTATGAAGAACCGCATTCTGAGCACAATTGTAGATTTTGGATTTTTACAACTCTGAATCGGCTGAGCTATAGTAAGGTGATTTCTTCGAATCGATTTTTCTGTGAAATGTATGGAAATAATCAACCAATTTAAATGCGGTTTGGCTTAACAATTACAAGTCCCGAGACCTATCATTTGAGGTATCAAGAAATCCAATCGGAGCACAATTGCAGATTTTGGATTTTTACGGCTCTGAATCGGCTGAGCTATTATAGTAAGGTGATTTTCTTCGAATCGAATTTTCTACGAAATGTATGGTATAGCAATTACAGGTCCCGTGACCTATCATTTGAGGTATGAAGAACCGCATTCTGAGCACAATTGTAGATTTTGGATTTTTACAACTCTGAATCGGCTGAGCTATAGTAAGGTGATTTCTTCGAATCGATTTTTCTGTGAAATGTATGGAAATAATCAACCAATTTAAATGCGGTTTGGCTTAACAATTACAAGTCTCGAGACCTATCATTTGAGGTATCAAGAAATCCAATCGGAGCACAATTGCAGATTTTGGATTTTTACAGCTCTGAATCGGCTGAGCTATAGTAAGGTAGTTTTCTTCGAATCGAATTTTCTACGAAATGTATGGTATAGCAATTACAGGTCCCGTGACCTATCATTTGAGGTATGAAGAACCGCATTCTGAGCACAATTGTAGATTTTGGATTTTTACAACTCTGAATCGGCTGAGCTATAGTAAGGTGATTTCTTCGAATCGATTTTTCTGTGAAATGTATGGAAATAATCAACCAATTTAA
Source organism: Tipula vernalis (assembly GCA_958295665.1). Lineage (NCBI taxonomy): Eukaryota > Metazoa > Arthropoda > Insecta > Diptera > Tipulidae > Tipula > Tipula vernalis. The sequence continues at coordinate 14,460,976 of OY282560.1, forward strand.
ATGCGGTTTGGCTTAACAATTACAAGTCCCGAGACCTATCATTTGAGGTATCAATAAATCCAATCGGAGCACAATTGCAGATTTTGGATTTTTACAGCTCTGAATCGGCTGAGCTATTATAGTAAGGTGATTTTCTTCGAATCGAATTTTCTACGAAATGTATGGTATAGCAATTACAGGTCCCGTGACCTATCATTTGAGGTATGAAGAACCGCATTCTGAGCACAATTGTAGATTTTGGATTTTTACAACTCTGAATCGGCTGAGCTATAGTAAGGTGATTTCTTCGAATCGATTTTTCTGTGAAATGTATGGAAATAATCAACCAATTTAAATGCGGTTTGGCTTAACAATTACAAGTCCCGAGACCTATCATTTGAGGTATCAAGAAATCCAATCGGAGCACAATTGCAGATTTTGGATTTTTACGGCTCTGAATCGGCTGAGCTATTATAGTAAGGTGATTTTCTTCGAATCGAATTTTCTACGAAATGTATGGTATAGCAATTACAGGTCCCGTGACCTATCATTTGAGGTATGAAGAACCGCATTCTGAGCACAATTGTAGATTTTGGATTTTTACAACTCTGAATCGGCTGAGCTATAGTAAGGTGATTTCTTCGAATCGATTTTTCTGTGAAATGTATGGAAATAATCAACCAATTTAAATGCGGTTTGGCTTAACAATTACAAGTCCCGAGACCTATCATTTGAGGTATCAAGAAATCCAATCGGAGCACAATTGCAGATTTTGGATTTTTACAGCTCTGAATCGGCTGAGCTATTATAGTAAGGTGATTTTCTTCGAATCGAATTTTCTACGAAATGTATGGTATAGCAATTACAGGTCCCGTGACCTATCATTTGAGGTATGAAGAACCGCATTCTGAGCACAATTGTAGATTTTGGATTTTTACAACTCTGAATCGGCTGAGCTATAGTAAGGTGATTTCTTCGAATCGATTTTTCTGTGAAATGTATGGAAATAATCAACCAATTTAAATGCGGTTTGGCTTAACAATTACAAGTCCCGAGACCTATCATTTGAGGTATCAAGAAATCCAATCGGAGCACAATTGCAGATTTTGGATTTTTACAGCTCTGAATCGGCTGAGCTATTATAGTAAGGTGATTTTCTTCGAATCGAATTTTCTACGAAATGTATGGTATAGCAATTACAGGTCCCGTGACCTTTCATTTGAGGTATGAAGAACCGCATTCTGAGCACAATTGTAGATTTTGGATTTTTACAACTCTGAATCGGCTGAGCTTATAGTAAGGTGATTTCTTCGAATCGATTTTTCTGTGAAATGTATGGAAATAATCAACCAATTTAAATGCGGTTTGGCTTAACAATTACAAGTCCCGAGACCTATCATTTGAGGTATCAAGAAATCCAATCGGAGCACAATTGCAGATTTTGGATTTTTACAGCTCTGAATCGGCTGAGCTATTATAGTAAGGTGATTTTCTTCGAATCGAATTTTCTACGAAATGTATGGTATAGCAATTACAGGTCCCGTGACCTATCATTTGAGGTATGAAGAACCGCATTCTGAGCACAATTGTAGATTTTGGATTTTTACAACTCTGAATCGGCTGAGCTATAGTAAGGTGATTTCTTCGAATCGATTTTTCTGTGAAATGTATGGAAATAATCAACCAATTTAAATGCGGTTTGGCTTAACAATTACAAGTCCCGAGACCTATCATTTGAGGTATCAAGAAATCCAATCGGAGCACAATTGCAGATTTTGGATTTTTACAGCTCTGAATCGGCTGAGCTATAGTAAGGTAGTTTTCTTCGAACCGAATTTTCTACGAAATGTATGGTATAGCAATTACAGGTCCCGTGACCTTTCATTTGAGGTATGAAGAACCGCATTCTGAGCACAATTGTAGATTTTGGATTTTTACAACTCTGAATCGGCTGAGCTTATAGTAAGGTGATTTCTTCGAATCGATTTTTCTGTGAAATGTATGGAAATAATCAACCAATTTAAATGCGGTTTGGCTTAACAATTACAAGTCCCGAGACCTATCATTTGAGGTATCAAGAAACCCAATCGGAGCACAATTGCAGATTTTGGATTTTTACAGCTCTGAATCGGCTGAGCTATAGTAAGGTGATTTTCTTCGAATCGAATTTTCTACGAAATGTATGGTATAGCAATTACAGGTCCCGTGACCTTTCATTTGAGGTATGAAGAACCGCATTCTGAGCACAATTGTAGATTTTGGATTTTTACAACTCTGAATCGGCTGAGCTATAGTAGGAGGTGATTTCTTCGAATCGATTTTTCTGTGAAATGTATGGAAATAATCAACCAATTTAAATGCGGTTTGGCTTAACAATTACAAGTCCCGAGACCTATCATTTGAGGTATCAAGAAACCCAATCGGAGCACAATTGCAGATTTTGGATTTTTACAGCTCTGAATCGGCTGAGCTATAGTAAGGTGATTTTCTTCGAATCGAATTTTCTACGAAATGTATGGTATAGCAATTACAGGTCCCGTGACCTATCATTTGAGGTATGAAGAACCGCATTCTGAGCACAATTGTAGATTTTGGATTTTTACAACTCTGAATCGGCTGAGCTATAGTAAGGTGATTTCTTCGAATCGATTTTTCTGTGAAATGTATGGAAATAATCAACCAATTTAAATGCGGTTTGGCTTAACAATTACAAGTCCCGAGACCTATCATTTGAGGTATCAATAAATCCAATCGGAGCACAATTGCAGATTTTGGATTTTTACAGCTCTGAATCGGCTGAGCTATTATAGTAAGGTGATTTTCTTCGAATCGAATTTTCTACGAAATGTATGGTATAGCAATTACAGGTCCCGTGACCTATCATTTGAGGTATGAAGAACCGCATTCTGAGCACAATTGTAGATTTTGGATTTTTACAACTCTGAATCGGCTGAGCTATAGTAAGGTGATTTCTTCGAATCGATTTTTCTGTGAAATGTATGGAAATAATCAACCAATTTAAATGCGGTTTGGCTTAACAATTACAAGTCCCGAGACCTATCATTTGAGGTATCAAGAAACCCAATCGGAGCACAATTGCAGATTTTGGATTTTTACAGCTCTGAATCGGCTGAGCTATAGTAAGGTGATTTTCTTCGAATCGAATTTTCTACGAAATGTATGGTATAGCAATTACAGGTCCCGTGACCTATCATTTGAGGTATGAAGAACCGCATTCTGAGCACAATTGTAGATTTTGGATTTTTACAACTCTGAATCGGCTGAGCTATAGTAAGGTGATTTCTTCGAATCGATTTTTCTGTGAAATGTATGGAAATAATCAACCAATTTAAATGCGGTTTGGCTTAACAATTACAAGTCCCGAGACCTATCATTTGAGGTATCAAGAAATCCAATCGGAGCACAATTGCAGATTTTGGATTTTTACGGCTCTGAATCGGCTGAGCTATTATAGTAAGGTGATTTTCTTCGAATCGAATTTTCTACGAAATGTATGGTATAGCAATTACAGGTCCCGTGACCTATCATTTGAGGTATGAAGAACCGCATTCTGAGCACAATTGTAGATTTTGGATTTTTACAACTCTGAATCGGCTGAGCTATAGTAAGGTGATTTCTTCGAATCGATTTTTCTGTGAAATGTATGGAAATAATCAACCAATTTAAATGCGGTTTGGCTTAACAATTACAAGTCCCGAGACCTATCATTTGAGGTATCAATAAATCCAATCGGAGCACAATTGCAGATTTTGGATTTTTACAGCTCTGAATCGGCTGAGCTATTATAGTAAGGTGATTTTCTTCGAATCGAATTTTCTACGAAATGTATGGTATAGCAATTACAGGTCCCGTGACCTATCATTTGAGGTATGAAGAACCGCATTCTGAGCACAATTGTAGATTTTGGATTTTTACAACTCTGAATCGGCTGAGCTATAGTAAGGTGATTTCTTCGAATCGATTTTTCTGTGAAATGTATGGAAATAATCAACCAATTTAAATGCGGTTTGGCTTAACAATTACAAGTCCCGAGACCTATCATTTGAGGTATCAAGAAATCCAATCGGAGCACAATTGCAGATTTTGGATTTTTACAGCTCTGAATCGGCTGAGCTATAGTAAGGTAGTTTTCTTCGAATCGAATTTTCTACGAAATGTATGGTATAGCAATTACAGGTCCCGTGACCTATCATTTGAGGTATGAAGAACCGCATTCTGAGCACAATTGTAGATTTTGGATTTTTACAACTCTGAATCGGCTGAGCTATAGTAAGGTGATTTCTTCGAATCGATTTTTCTGTGAAATGTATGGAAATAATCAACCAATTTAAATGCGGTTTGGCTTAACAATTACAAGTCCCGAGACCTATCATTTGAGGTATCAAGAAACCCAATCGGAGCACAATTGCAGATTTTGGATTTTTACAGCTCTGAATCGGCTGAGCTATAGTAAGGTGATTTTCTTCGAATCGAATTTTCTACGAAATGTATGGTATAGCAATTACAGGTCCCGTGACCTATCATTTGAGGTATGAAGAACCGCATTCTGAGCACAATTGTAGATTTTGGATTTTTACAACTCTGAATCGGCTGAGCTATAGTAAGGTGATTTCTTCGAATCGATTTTTCTGTGAAATGTATGGAAATAATCAACCAATTTAAATGCGGTTTGGCTTAACAATTACAAGTCCCGAGACCTATCATTTGAGGTATCAATAAATCCAATCGGAGCACAATTGCAGATTTTGGATTTTTACAGCTCTGAATCGGCTGAGCTATTATAGTAAGGTGATTTTCTTCGAATCGAATTTTCTACGAAATGTATGGTATAGCAATTACAGGTCCCGTGACCTATCATTTGAGGTATGAAGAACCGCATTCTGAGCACAATTGTAGATTTTGGATTTTTACAACTCTGAATCGGCTGAGCTATAGTAAGGTGATTTCTTCGAATCGATTTTTCTGTGAAATGTATGGAAATAATCAACCAATTTAAATGCGGTTTGGCTTAACAATTACAAGTCCCGAGACCTATCATTTGAGGTATCAATAAATCCAATCGGAGCACAATTGCAGATTTTGGATTTTTACAGCTCTGAATCGGCTGAGCTATTATAGTAAGGTGATTTTCTTCGAATCGAATTTTCTACGAAATGTATGGTATAGCAATTACAGGTCCCGTGACCTATCATTTGAGGTATGAAGAACCGCATTCTGAGCACAATTGTAGATTTTGGATTTTTACAACTCTGAATCGGCTGAGCTATAGTAAGGTGATTTCTTCGAATCGATTTTTCTGTGAAATGTATGGAAATAATCAACCAATTTAAATGCGGTTTGGCTTAACAATTACAAGTCCCGAGACCTATCATTTGAGGTATCAAGAAACCCAATCGGAGCACAATTGCAGATTTTGGATTTTTACAGCTCTGAATCGGCTGAGCTATAGTAAGGTGATTTTCTTCGAATCGAATTTTCTACGAAATGTATGGTATAGCAATTACAGGTCCCGTGACCTATCATTTGAGGTATGAAGAACCGCATTCTGAGCACAATTGTAGATTTTGGATTTTTACAACTCTGAATCGGCTGAGCTATAGTAAGGTGATTTCTTCGAATCGATTTTTCTGTGAAATGTATGGAAATAATCAACCAATTTAAATGCGGTTTGGCTTAACAATTACAAGTCCCGAGACCTATCATTTGAGGTATCAAGAAACCCAATCGGAGCACAATTGCAGATTTTGGATTTTTACAGCTCTGAATCGGCTGAGCTATTATAGTAAGGTGATTTTCTTCGAATCGAATTTTCTACGAAATGTATGGTATAGCAATTACAGGTCCCGTGACCTATCATTTGAGGTATGAAGAACCGCATTCTGAGCACAATTGTAGATTTTGGATTTTTACAACTCTGAATCGGCTGAGCTATAGTAAGGTGATTTCTTCGAATCGATTTTTCTGTGAAATGTATGGAAATAATCAACCAATTTAAATGCGGTTTGGCTTAACAATTACAAGTCCCGAGACCTATCATTTGAGGTATCAAGAAATCCAATCGGAGCACAATTGCAGATTTTGGATTTTTACAGCTCTGAATCGGCTGAGCTATAGTAAGGTAGTTTTCTTCGAATCGAATTTTCTACGAAATGTATGGTATAGCAATTACAGGTCCCGTGACCTATCATTTGAGGTATGAAGAACCGCATTCTGAGCACAATTGTAGATTTTGGATTTTTACAACTCTGAATCGGCTGAGCTATAGTAAGGTGATTTCTTCGAATCGATTTTTCTGTGAAATGTATGGAAATAATCAACCAATTTAAATGCGGTTTGGCTTAACAATTACAAGTCCCGAGACCTATCATTTGAGGTATCAAGAAACCCAATCGGAGCACAATTGCAGATTTTGGATTTTTACAGCTCTGAATCGGCTGAGCTATAGTAAGGTGATTTTCTTCGAATCGAATTTTCTACGAAATGTATGGTATAGCAATTACAGGTCCCGTGACCTATCATTTGAGGTATGAAGAACCGCATTCTGAGCACAATTGTAGATTTTGGATTTTTACAACTCTGAATCGGCTGAGCTATAGTAAGGTGATTTCTTCGAATCGATTTTTCTGTGAAATGTATGGAAATAATCAACCAATTTAAATGCGGTTTGGCTTAACAATTACAAGTCCCGAGACCTATCATTTGAGGTATCAAGAAACCCAATCGGAGCACAATTGCAGATTTTGGATTTTTACAGCTCTGAATCGGCTGAGCTATAGTAAGGTGATTTTCTTCGAATCGAATTTTCTACGAAATGTATGGTATAGCAATTACAGGTCCCGTGACCTATCATTTGAGGTATGAAGAACCGCATTCTGAGCACAATTGTAGATTTTGGATTTTTACAACTCTGAATCGGCTGAGCTATAGTAAGGTGATTTCTTCGAATCGATTTTTCTGTGAAATGTATGGAAATAATCAACCAATTTAAATGCGGTTTGGCTTAACAATTACAAGTCCCGAGACCTATCATTTGAGGTATCAAGAAACCCAATCGGAGCACAATTGCAGATTTTGGATTTTTACAGCTCTGAATCGGCTGAGCTATTATAGTAAGGTGATTTTCTTCGAATCGAATTTTCTACGAAATGTATGGTATAGCAATTACAGGTCCCGTGACCTATCATTTGAGGTATGAAGAACCGCATTCTGAGCACAATTGTAGATTTTGGATTTTTACAACTCTGAATCGGCTGAGCTATAGTAAGGTGATTTCTTCGAATCGATTTTTCTGTGAAATGTATGGAAATAATCAACCAATTTAAATGCGGTTTGGCTTAACAATTACAAGTCCCGAGACCTATCATTTGAGGTATCAAGAAATCCAATCGGAGCACAATTGCAGATTTTGGATTTTTACAGCTCTGAATCGGCTGAGCTATAGTAAGGTAGTTTTCTTCGAATCGAATTTTCTACGAAATGTATGGTATAGCAATTACAGGTCCCGTGACCTATCATTTGAGGTATGAAGAACCGCATTCTGAGCACAATTGTAGATTTTGGATTTTTACAACTCTGAATCGGCTGAGCTATAGTAAGGTGATTTCTTCGAATCGATTTTTCTGTGAAATGTATGGAAATAATCAACCAATTTAAATGCGGTTTGGCTTAACAATTACAAGTCCCGAGACCTATCATTTGAGGTATCAAGAAACCCAATCGGAGCACAATTGCAGATTTTGGATTTTTACAGCTCTGAATCGGCTGAGCTATAGTAAGGTGATTTTCTTCGAATCGAATTTTCTACGAAATGTATGGTATAGCAATTACAGGTCCCGTGACCTATCATTTGAGGTATGAAGAACCGCATTCTGAGCACAATTGTAGATTTTGGATTTTTACAACTCTGAATCGGCTGAGCTATAGTAAGGTGATTTCTTCGAATCGATTTTTCTGTGAAATGTATGGAAATAATCAACCAATTTAAATGCGGTTTGGCTTAACAATTACAAGTCCCGAGACCTATCATTTGAGGTATCAAGAAACCCAATCGGAGCACAATTGCAGATTTTGGATTTTTACAGCTCTGAATCGGCTGAGCTATAGTAAGGTGATTTTCTTCGAATCGAATTTTCTACGAAATGTATGGTATAGCAATTACAGGTCCCGTGACCTATCATTTGAGGTATGAAGAACCGCATTCTGAGCACAATTGTAGATTTTGGATTTTTACAACTCTGAATCGGCTGAGCTATAGTAAGGTGATTTCTTCGAATCGATTTTTCTGTGAAATGTATGGAAATAATCAACCAATTTAAATGCGGTTTGGCTTAACAATTACAAGTCCCGAGACCTATCATTTGAGGTATCAAGAAACCCAATCGGAGCACAATTGCAGATTTTGGATTTTTACAGCTCTGAATCGGCTGAGCTATTATAGTAAGGTGATTTTCTTCGAATCGAATTTTCTACGAAATGTATGGTATAGCAATTACAGGTCCCGTGACCTATCATTTGAGGTATGAAGAACCGCATTCTGAGCACAATTGTAGATTTTGGATTTTTACAACTCTGAATCGGCTGAGCTATAGTAAGGTGATTTCTTCGAATCGATTTTTCTGTGAAATGTATGGAAATAATCAACCAATTTAAATGCGGTTTGGCTTAACAATTACAAGTCCCGAGACCTATCATTTGAGGTATCAAGAAATCCAATCGGAGCACAATTGCAGATTTTGGATTTTTACAGCTCTGAATCGGCTGAGCTATAGTAAGGTAGTTTTCTTCGAATCGAATTTTCTACGAAATGTATGGTATAGCAATTACAGGTCCCGTGACCTATCATTTGAGGTATGAAGAACCGCATTCTGAGCACAATTGTAGATTTTGGATTTTTACAACTCTGAATCGGCTGAGCTATAGTAAGGTGATTTCTTCGAATCGATTTTTCTGTGAAATGTATGGAAATAATCAACCAATTTAAATGCGGTTTGGCTTAACAATTACAAGTCCCGAGACCTATCATTTGAGGTATCAAGAAACCCAATCGGAGCACAATTGCAGATTTTGGATTTTTACAGCTCTGAATCGGCTGAGCTATAGTAAGGTGATTTTCTTCGAATCGAATTTTCTACGAAATGTATGGTATAGCAATTACAGGTCCCGTGACCTATCATTTGAGGTATGAAGAACCGCATTCTGAGCACAATTGTAGATTTTGGATTTTTACAACTCTGAATCGGCTGAGCTATAGTAAGGTGATTTCTTCGAATCGATTTTTCTGTGAAATGTATGGAAATAATCAACCAATTTAAATGCGGTTTGGCTTAACAATTACAAGTCCCGAGACCTATCATTTGAGGTATCAAGAAATCCAATCGGAGCACAATTGCAGATTTTGGATTTTTACAGCTCTGAATCGGCTGAGCTATAGTAAGGTAGTTTTCTTCGAATCGAATTTTCTACGAAATGTATGGTATAGCAATTACAGGTCGCGTGACCTTTCATTTGAGGTATGAAGAACCGCATTCTGAGCACAATTGTAGATTTTGGATTTTTACAACTCTGAATCGGCTGAGCTTATAGTAAGGTGATTTCTTCGAATCGATTTTTCTGTGAAATGTATGGAAATAATCAACCAATTTAAATGCGGTTTGGCTTAACAATTACAAGTCCCGAGACCTATCATTTGAGGTATCAAGAAACCCAATCGGAGCACAATTGCAGATTTTGGATTTTTACAGCTCTGAATCGGCTGAGCTATAGTAAGGTGATTTTCTTCGAATCGAATTTTCTACGAAATGTATGGTATAGCAATTACAGGTCCCGTGACCTTTCATTTGAGGTATGAAGAACCGCATTCTGAGCACAATTGTAGATTTTGGATTTTTACAACTCTGAATCGGCTGAGCTATAGTAGGAGGTGATTTCTTCGAATCGATTTTTCTGTGAAATGTATGGAAATAATCAACCAATTTAAATGCGGTTTGGCTTAACAATTACAAGTCCCGAGACCTATCATTTGAGGTATCAAGAAATCCAATCGGAGCACAATTGCAGATTTTGGATTTTTACAGCTCTGAATCGGCTGAGCTATAGTAAGGTAGTTTTCTTCGAATCGAATTTTCTACGAAATGTATGGTATAGCAATTACAGGTCCCGTGACCTATCATTTGAGGTATGAAGAACCGCATTCTGAGCACAATTGTAGATTTTGGATTTTTACAACTCTGAATCGGCTGAGCTATAGTAAGGTGATTTCTTCGAATCGATTTTTCTGTGAAATGTATGGAAATAATCAACCAATTTAAATGCGGTTTGGCTTAACAATTACAAGTCCCGAGACCTATCATTTGAGGTATCAAGAAACCCAATCGGAGCACAATTGCAGATTTTGGATTTTTACAGCTCTGAATCGGCTGAGCTATTATAGTAAGGTGATTTTCTTCGAATCGAATTTTCTACGAAATGTATGGTATAGCAATTACAGGTCCCGTGACCTATCATTTGAGGTATGAAGAACCGCATTCTGAGCACAATTGTAGATTTTGGATTTTTACAACTCTGAATCGGCTGAGCTATAGTAAGGTGATTTCTTCGAATCGATTTTTCTGTGAAATGTATGGAAATAATCAACCAATTTAAATGCGGTTTGGCTTAACAATTACAAGTCCCGAGACCTATCATTTGAGGTATCAAGAAATCCAATCGGAGCACAATTGCAGATTTTGGATTTTTACAGCTCTGAATCGGCTGAGCTATAGTAAGGTAGTTTTCTTCGAATCGAATTTTCTACGAAATGTATGGTATAGCAATTACAGGTCCCGTGACCTATCATTTGAGGTATGAAGAACCGCATTCTGAGCACAATTGTAGATTTTGGATTTTTACAACTCTGAATCGGCTGAGCTATAGTAAGGTGATTTCTTCGAATCGATTTTTCTGTGAAATGTATGGAAATAATCAACCAATTTAAATGCGGTTTGGCTTAACAATTACAAGTCCCGAGACCTATCATTTGAGGTATCAAGAAACCCAATCGGAGCACAATTGCAGATTTTGGATTTTTACAGCTCTGAATCGGCTGAGCTATAGTAAGGTGATTTTCTTCGAATCGAATTTTCTACGAAATGTATGGTATAGCAATTACAGGTCCCGTGACCTATCATTTGAGGTATGAAGAACCGCATTCTGAGCACAATTGTAGATTTTGGATTTTTACAACTCTGAATCGGCTGAGCTATAGTAAGGTGATTTCTTCGAATCGATTTTTCTGTGAAATGTATGGAAATAATCAACCAATTTAAATGCGGTTTGGCTTAACAATTACAAGTCCCGAGACCTATCATTTGAGGTATCAAGAAATCCAATCGGAGCACAATTGCAGATTTTGGATTTTTACAGCTCTGAATCGGCTGAGCTATAGTAAGGTAGTTTTCTTCGAATCGAATTTTCTACGAAATGTATGGTATAGCAATTACAGGTCGCGTGACCTTTCATTTGAGGTATGAAGAACCGCATTCTGAGCACAATTGTAGATTTTGGATTTTTACAACTCTGAATCGGCTGAGCTTATAGTAAGGTGATTTCTTCGAATCGATTTTTCTGTGAAATGTATGGAAATAATCAACCAATTTAAATGCGGTTTGGCTTAACAATTACAAGTCCCGAGACCTATCATTTGAGGTATCAAGAAACCCAATCGGAGCACAATTGCAGATTTTGGATTTTTACAGCTCTGAATCGGCTGAGCTATAGTAAGGTGATTTTCTTCGAATCGAATTTTCTACGAAATGTATGGTATAGCAATTACAGGTCCCGTGACCTTTCATTTGAGGTATGAAGAACCGCATTCTGAGCACAATTGTAGATTTTGGATTTTTACAACTCTGAATCGGCTGAGCTATAGTAGGAGGTGATTTCTTCGAATCGATTTTTCTGTGAAATGTATGGAAATAATCAACCAATTTAAATGCGGTTTGGCTTAACAATTACAAGTCCCGAGACCTATCATTTGAGGTATCAAGAAACCCAATCGGAGCACAATTGCAGATTTTGGATTTTTACAGCTCTGAATCGGCTGAGCTATAGTAAGGTGATTTTCTTCGAATCGAATTTTCTACGAAATGTATGGTATAGCAATTACAGGTCCCGTGACCTATCATTTGAGGTATGAAGAACCGCATTCTGAGCACAATTGTAGATTTTGGATTTTTACAACTCTGAATCGGCTGAGCTATAGTAAGGTGATTTCTTCGAATCGATTTTTCTGTGAAATGTATGGAAATAATCAACCAATTTAAATGCGGTTTGGCTTAACAATTACAAGTCCCGAGACCTATCATTTGAGGTATCAAGAAATCCAATCGGAGCACAATTGCAGATTTTGGATTTTTACAGCTCTGAATCGGCTGAGCTATAGTAAGGTAGTTTTCTTCGAATCGAATTTTCTACGAAATGTATGGTATAGCAATTACAGGTCCCGTGACCTATCATTTGAGGTATGAAGAACCGCATTCTGAGCACAATTGTAGATTTTGGATTTTTACAACTCTGAATCGGCTGAGCTATAGTAAGGTGATTTCTTCGAATCGATTTTTCTGTGAAATGTATGGAAATAATCAACCAATTTAAATGCGGTTTGGCTTAACAATTACAAGTCCCGAGACCTATCATTTGAGGTATCAAGAAATCCAATCGGAGCACAATTGCAGATTTTGGATTTTTACGGCTCTGAATCGGCTGAGCTATAGTAAGGTGATTTTCTTCGAATCGAATTTTCTACGAAATGTATGGTATAGCAATTACAGGTCCCGTGACCTTTCATTTGAGGTATGAAGAACCGCATTCTGAGCACAATTGTAGATTTTGGATTTTTACAACTCTGAATCGGCTGAGCTATAGTAAGGTGATTTCTTCGAATCGATTTTTCTGTGAAATGTATGGAAATAATCAACCAATTTAAATGCGGTTTGGCTTAACAATTACAAGTCCCGAGACCTATCATTTGAGGTATCAAGAAACCCAATCGGAGCACAATTGCAGATTTTGGATTTTTACAGCTCTGAATCGGCTGAGCTATAGTAAGGTGATTTTCTTCGAATCGAATTTTCTACGAAATGTATGGTATAGCAATTACAGGTCCCGTGACCTATCATTTGAGGTATGAAGAACCGCATTCTGAGCACAATTGTAGATTTTGGATTTTTACAACTCTGAATCGGCTGAGCTATAGTAAGGTGATTTCTTCGAATCGATTTTTCTGTGAAATGTATGGAAATAATCAACCAATTTAAATGCGGTTTGGCTTAACAATTACAAGTCCCGAGACCTATCATTTGAGGTATCAATAAATCCAATCGGAGCACAATTGCAGATTTTGGATTTTTACAGCTCTGAATCGGCTGAGCTATTATAGTAAGGTGATTTTCTTCGAATCGAATTTTCTACGAAATGTATGGTATAGCAATTACAGGTCCCGTGACCTATCATTTGAGGTATGAAGAACCGCATTCTGAGCACAATTGTAGATTTTGGATTTTTACAACTCTGAATCGGCTGAGCTATAGTAAGGTGATTTCTTCGAATCGATTTTTCTGTGAAATGTATGGAAATAATCAACCAATTTAAATGCGGTTTGGCTTAACAATTACAAGTCCCGAGACCTATCATTTGAGGTATCAATAAATCCAATCGGAGCACAATTGCAGATTTTGGATTTTTACAGCTCTGAATCGGCTGAGCTATTATAGTAAGGTGATTTTCTTCGAATCGAATTTTCTACGAAATGTATGGTATAGCAATTACAGGTCCCGTGACCTATCATTTGAGGTATGAAGAACCGCATTCTGAGCACAATTGTAGATTTTGGATTTTTACAACTCTGAATCGGCTGAGCTATAGTAAGGTGATTTCTTCGAATCGATTTTTCTGTGAAATGTATGGAAATAATCAACCAATTTAAATGCGGTTTGGCTTAACAATTACAAGTCCCGAGACCTATCATTTGAGGTATCAAGAAACCCAATCGGAGCACAATTGCAGATTTTGGATTTTTACAGCTCTGAATCGGCTGAGCTATAGTAAGGTGATTTTCTTCGAATCGAATTTTCTACGAAATGTATGGTATAGCAATTACAGGTCCCGTGACCTATCATTTGAGGTATGAAGAACCGCATTCTGAGCACAATTGTAGATTTTGGATTTTTACAACTCTGAATCGGCTGAGCTATAGTAAGGTGATTTCTTCGAATCGATTTTTCTGTGAAATGTATGGAAATAATCAACCAATTTAAATGCGGTTTGGCTTAACAATTACAAGTCCCGAGACCTATCATTTGAGGTATCAAGAAACCCAATCGGAGCACAATTGCAGATTTTGGATTTTTACAGCTCTGAATCGGCTGAGCTATTATAGTAAGGTGATTTTCTTCGAATCGAATTTTCTACGAAATGTATGGTATAGCAATTACAGGTCCCGTGACCTATCATTTGAGGTATGAAGAACCGCATTCTGAGCACAATTGTAGATTTTGGATTTTTACAACTCTGAATCGGCTGAGCTATAGTAAGGTGATTTCTTCGAATCGATTTTTCTGTGAAATGTATGGAAATAATCAACCAATTTAAATGCGGTTTGGCTTAACAATTACAAGTCCCGAGACCTATCATTTGAGGTATCAAGAAATCCAATCGGAGCACAATTGCAGATTTTGGATTTTTACAGCTCTGAATCGGCTGAGCTATAGTAAGGTAGTTTTCTTCGAATCGAATTTTCTACGAAATGTATGGTATAGCAATTACAGGTCCCGTGACCTATCATTTGAGGTATGAAGAACCGCATTCTGAGCACAATTGTAGATTTTGGATTTTTACAACTCTGAATCGGCTGAGCTATAGTAAGGTGATTTCTTCGAATCGATTTTTCTGTGAAATGTATGGAAATAATCAACCAATTTAAATGCGGTTTGGCTTAACAATTACAAGTCCCGAGACCTATCATTTGAGGTATCAAGAAACCCAATCGGAGCACAATTGCAGATTTTGGATTTTTACAGCTCTGAATCGGCTGAGCTATAGTAAGGTGATTTTCTTCGAATCGAATTTTCTACGAAATGTATGGTATAGCAATTACAGGTCCCGTGACCTATCATTTGAGGTATGAAGAACCGCATTCTGAGCACAATTGTAGATTTTGGATTTTTACAACTCTGAATCGGCTGAGCTATAGTAAGGTGATTTCTTCGAATCGATTTTTCTGTGAAATGTATGGAAATAATCAACCAATTTAAATGCGGTTTGGCTTAACAATTACAAGTCCCGAGACCTATCATTTGAGGTATCAAGAAACCCAATCGGAGCACAATTGCAGATTTTGGATTTTTACAGCTCTGAATCGGCTGAGCTATAGTAAGGTGATTTTCTTCGAATCGAATTTTCTACGAAATGTATGGTATAGCAATTACAGGTCCCGTGACCTATCATTTGAGGTATGAAGAACCGCATTCTGAGCACAATTGTAGATTTTGGATTTTTACAACTCTGAATCGGCTGAGCTATAGTAAGGTGATTTCTTCGAATCGATTTTTCTGTGAAATGTATGGAAATAATCAACCAATTTAAATGCGGTTTGGCTTAACAATTACAAGTCCCGAGACCTATCATTTGAGGTATCAAGAAACCCAATCGGAGCACAATTGCAGATTTTGGATTTTTACAGCTCTGAATCGGCTGAGCTATTATAGTAAGGTGATTTTCTTCGAATCGAATTTTCTACGAAATGTATGGTATAGCAATTACAGGTCCCGTGACCTATCATTTGAGGTATGAAGAACCGCATTCTGAGCACAATTGTAGATTTTGGATTTTTACAACTCTGAATCGGCTGAGCTATAGTAAGGTGATTTCTTCGAATCGATTTTTCTGTGAAATGTATGGAAATAATCAACCAATTTAAATGCGGTTTGGCTTAACAATTACAAGTCCCGAGACCTATCATTTGAGGTATCAAGAAATCCAATCGGAGCACAATTGCAGATTTTGGATTTTTACAGCTCTGAATCGGCTGAGCTATAGTAAGGTAGTTTTCTTCGAATCGAATTTTCTACGAAATGTATGGTATAGCAATTACAGGTCCCGTGACCTATCATTTGAGGTATGAAGAACCGCATTCTGAGCACAATTGTAGATTTTGGATTTTTACAACTCTGAATCGGCTGAGCTATAGTAAGGTGATTTCTTCGAATCGATTTTTCTGTGAAATGTATGGAAATAATCAACCAATTTAAATGCGGTTTGGCTTAACAATTACAAGTCCCGAGACCTATCATTTGAGGTATCAAGAAACCCAATCGGAGCACAATTGCAGATTTTGGATTTTTACAGCTCTGAATCGGCTGAGCTATAGTAAGGTGATTTTCTTCGAATCGAATTTTCTACGAAATGTATGGTATAGCAATTACAGGTCCCGTGACCTATCATTTGAGGTATGAAGAACCGCATTCTGAGCACAATTGTAGATTTTGGATTTTTACAACTCTGAATCGGCTGAGCTATAGTAAGGTGATTTCTTCGAATCGATTTTTCTGTGAAATGTATGGAAATAATCAACCAATTTAAATGCGGTTTGGCTTAACAATTACAAGTCCCGAGACCTATCATTTGAGGTATCAAGAAATCCAATCGGAGCACAATTGCAGATTTTGGATTTTTACAGCTCTGAATCGGCTGAGCTATAGTAAGGTAGTTTTCTTCGAATCGAATTTTCTACGAAATGTATGGTATAGCAATTACAGGTCGCGTGACCTTTCATTTGAGGTATGAAGAACCGCATTCTGAGCACAATTGTAGATTTTGGATTTTTACAACTCTGAATCGGCTGAGCTTATAGTAAGGTGATTTCTTCGAATCGATTTTTCTGTGAAATGTATGGAAATAATCAACCAATTTAAATGCGGTTTGGCTTAACAATTACAAGTCCCGAGACCTATCATTTGAGGTATCAAGAAACCCAATCGGAGCACAATTGCAGATTTTGGATTTTTACAGCTCTGAATCGGCTGAGCTATAGTAAGGTGATTTTCTTCGAATCGAATTTTCTACGAAATGTATGGTATAGCAATTACAGGTCCCGTGACCTTTCATTTGAGGTATGAAGAACCGCATTCTGAGCACAATTGTAGATTTTGGATTTTTACAACTCTGAATCGGCTGAGCTATAGTAGGAGGTGATTTCTTCGAATCGATTTTTCTGTGAAATGTATGGAAATAATCAACCAATTTAAATGCGGTTTGGCTTAACAATTACAAGTCCCGAGACCTATCATTTGAGGTATCAAGAAACCCAATCGGAGCACAATTGCAGATTTTGGATTTTTACAGCTCTGAATCGGCTGAGCTATAGTAAGGTGATTTTCTTCGAATCGAATTTTCTACGAAATGTATGGTATAGCAATTACAGGTCCCGTGACCTATCATTTGAGGTATGAAGAACCGCATTCTGAGCACAATTGTAGATTTTGGATTTTTACAACTCTGAATCGGCTGAGCTATAGTAAGGTGATTTCTTCGAATCGATTTTTCTGTGAAATGTATGGAAATAATCAACCAATTTAAATGCGGTTTGGCTTAACAATTACAAGTCCCGAGACCTATCATTTGAGGTATCAAGAAATCCAATCGGAGCACAATTGCAGATTTTGGATTTTTACAGCTCTGAATCGGCTGAGCTATAGTAAGGTAGTTTTCTTCGAATCGAATTTTCTACGAAATGTATGGTATAGCAATTACAGGTCCCGTGACCTATCATTTGAGGTATGAAGAACCGCATTCTGAGCACAATTGTAGATTTTGGATTTTTACAACTCTGAATCGGCTGAGCTATAGTAAGGTGATTTCTTCGAATCGATTTTTCTGTGAAATGTATGGAAATAATCAACCAATTTAAATGCGGTTTGGCTTAACAATTACAAGTCCCGAGACCTATCATTTGAGGTATCAAGAAACCCAATCGGAGCACAATTGCAGATTTTGGATTTTTACAGCTCTGAATCGGCTGAGCTATAGTAAGGTGATTTTCTTCGAATCGAATTTTCTACGAAATGTATGGTATAGCAATTACAGGTCCCGTGACCTATCATTTGAGGTATGAAGAACCGCATTCTGAGCACAATTGTAGATTTTGGATTTTTACAACTCTGAATCGGCTGAGCTATAGTAAGGTGATTTCTTCGAATCGATTTTTCTGTGAAATGTATGGAAATAATCAACCAATTTAAATGCGGTTTGGCTTAACAATTACAAGTCCCGAGACCTATCATTTGAGGTATCAAGAAATCCAATCGGAGCACAATTGCAGATTTTGGATTTTTACAGCTCTGAATCGGCTGAGCTATAGTAAGGTAGTTTTCTTCGAATCGAATTTTCTACGAAATGTATGGTATAGCAATTACAGGTCCCGTGACCTTTCATTTGAGGTATGAAGAACCGCATTCTGAGCACAATTGTAGATTTTGGATTTTTACAACTCTGAATCGGCTGAGCTTATAGTAAGGTGATTTCTTCGAATCGATTTTTCTGTGAAATGTATGTAAATAATCAACCAATTTAAATGCGGTTTGGCTTAACAATTACAAGTCCCGAGACCTATCATTTGAGGTATCAAGAAACCCAATCGGAGCACAATTGCAGATTTTGGATTTTTACAGCTCTGAATCGGCTGAGCTATAGTAAGGTGATTTTCTTCGAATCGAATTTTCTACGAAATGTATGGTATAGCAATTACAGGTCCCGTGACCTTTCATTTGAGGTATGAAGAACCGCATTCTGAGCACAATTGTAGATTTTGGATTTTTACAACTCTGAATCGGCTGAGCTATAGTAGGAGGTGATTTCTTCGAATCGATTTTTCTGTGAAATGTATGGAAATAATCAACCAATTTAAATGCGGTTTGGCTTAACAATTACAAGTCCCGAGACCTATCATTTGAGGTATCAAGAAACCCAATCGGAGCACAATTGCAGATTTTGGATTTTTACAGCTCTGAATCGGCTGAGCTATAGTAAGGTGATTTTCTTCGAATCGAATTTTCTACGAAATGTATGGTATAGCAATTACAGGTCCCGTGACCTATCATTTGAGGTATGAAGAACCGCATTCTGAGCACAATTGTAGATTTTGGATTTTTACAACTCTGAATCGGCTGAGCTATAGTAAGGTGATTTCTTCGAATCGATTTTTCTGTGAAATGTATGGAAATAATCAACCAATTTAAATGCGGTTTGGCTTAACAATTACAAGTCCCGAGACCTATCATTTGAGGTATCAAGAAATCCAATCGGAGCACAATTGCAGATTTTGGATTTTTACGGCTCTGAATCGGCTGAGCTATAGTAAGGTGATTTTCTTCGAATCGAATTTTCTACGAAATGTATGGTATAGCAATTACAGGTCCCGTGACCTTTCATTTGAGGTATGAAGAACCGCATTCTGAGCACAATTGTAGATTTTGGATTTTTACAACTCTGAATCGGCTGAGCTATAGTAAGGTGATTTCTTCGAATCGATTTTTCTGTGAAATGTATGGAAATAATCAACCAATTTAAATGCGGTTTGGCTTAACAATTACAAGTCCCGAGACCTATCATTTGAGGTATCAAGAAACCCAATCGGAGCACAATTGCAGATTTTGGATTTTTACAGCTCTGAATCGGCTGAGCTATAGTAAGGTGATTTTCTTCGAATCGAATTTTCTACGAAATGTATGGTATAGCAATTACAGGTCCCGTGACCTATCATTTGAGGTATGAAGAACCGCATTCTGAGCACAATTGTAGATTTTGGATTTTTACAACTCTGAATCGGCTGAGCTATAGTAAGGTGATTTCTTCGAATCGATTTTTCTGTGAAATGTATGGAAATAATCAACCAATTTAAATGCGGTTTGGCTTAACAATTACAAGTCCCGAGACCTATCATTTGAGGTATCAATAAATCCAATCGGAGCACAATTGCAGATTTTGGATTTTTACAGCTCTGAATCGGCTGAGCTATTATAGTAAGGTGATTTTCTTCGAATCGAATTTTCTACGAAATGTATGGTATAGCAATTACAGGTCCCGTGACCTATCATTTGAGGTATGAAGAACCGCATTCTGAGCACAATTGTAGATTTTGGATTTTTACAACTCTGAATCGGCTGAGCTATAGTAAGGTGATTTCTTCGAATCGATTTTTCTGTGAAATGTATGGAAATAATCAACCAATTTAAATGCGGTTTGGCTTAACAATTACAAGTCCCGAGACCTATCATTTGAGGTATCAATAAATCCAATCGGAGCACAATTGCAGATTTTGGATTTTTACAGCTCTGAATCGGCTGAGCTATTATAGTAAGGTGATTTTCTTCGAATCGAATTTTCTACGAAATGTATGGTATAGCAATTACAGGTCCCGTGACCTATCATTTGAGGTATGAAGAACCGCATTCTGAGCACAATTGTAGATTTTGGATTTTTACAACTCTGAATCGGCTGAGCTATAGTAAGGTGATTTCTTCGAATCGATTTTTCTGTGAAATGTATGGAAATAATCAACCAATTTAAATGCGGTTTGGCTTAACAATTACAAGTCCCGAGACCTATCATTTGAGGTATCAAGAAACCCAATCGGAGCACAATTGCAGATTTTGGATTTTTACAGCTCTGAATCGGCTGAGCTATAGTAAGGTGATTTTCTTCGAATCGAATTTTCTACGAAATGTATGGTATAGCAATTACAGGTCCCGTGACCTATCATTTGAGGTATGAAGAACCGCATTCTGAGCACAATTGTAGATTTTGGATTTTTACAACTCTGAATCGGCTGAGCTATAGTAAGGTGATTTCTTCGAATCGATTTTTCTGTGAAATGTATGGAAATAATCAACCAATTTAAATGCGGTTTGGCTTAACAATTACAAGTCCCGAGACCTATCATTTGAGGTATCAAGAAACCCAATCGGAGCACAATTGCAGATTTTGGATTTTTACAGCTCTGAATCGGCTGAGCTATTATAGTAAGGTGATTTTCTTCGAATCGAATTTTCTACGAAATGTATGGTATAGCAATTACAGGTCCCGTGACCTATCATTTGAGGTATGAAGAACCGCATTCTGAGCACAATTGTAGATTTTGGATTTTTACAACTCTGAATCGGCTGAGCTATAGTAAGGTGATTTCTTCGAATCGATTTTTCTGTGAAATGTATGGAAATAATCAACCAATTTAAATGCGGTTTGGCTTAACAATTACAAGTCCCGAGACCTATCATTTGAGGTATCAAGAAATCCAATCGGAGCACAATTGCAGATTTTGGATTTTTACAGCTCTGAATCGGCTGAGCTATAGTAAGGTAGTTTTCTTCGAATCGAATTTTCTACGAAATGTATGGTATAGCAATTACAGGTCCCGTGACCTATCATTTGAGGTATGAAGAACCGCATTCTGAGCACAATTGTAGATTTTGGATTTTTACAACTCTGAATCGGCTGAGCTATAGTAAGGTGATTTCTTCGAATCGATTTTTCTGTGAAATGTATGGAAATAATCAACCAATTTAAATGCGGTTTGGCTTAACAATTACAAGTCCCGAGACCTATCATTTGAGGTATCAAGAAACCCAATCGGAGCACAATTGCAGATTTTGGATTTTTACAGCTCTGAATCGGCTGAGCTATAGTAAGGTGATTTTCTTCGAATCGAATTTTCTACGAAATGTATGGTATAGCAATTACAGGTCCCGTGACCTATCATTTGAGGTATGAAGAACCGCATTCTGAGCACAATTGTAGATTTTGGATTTTTACAACTCTGAATCGGCTGAGCTATAGTAAGGTGATTTCTTCGAATCGATTTTTCTGTGAAATGTATGGAAATAATCAACCAATTTAAATGCGGTTTGGCTTAACAATTACAAGTCCCGAGACCTATCATTTGAGGTATCAAGAAACCCAATCGGAGCACAATTGCAGATTTTGGATTTTTACAGCTCTGAATCGGCTGAGCTATAGTAAGGTGATTTTCTTCGAATCGAATTTTCTACGAAATGTATGGTATAGCAATTACAGGTCCCGTGACCTATCATTTGAGGTATGAAGAACCGCATTCTGAGCACAATTGTAGATTTTGGATTTTTACAACTCTGAATCGGCTGAGCTATAGTAAGGTGATTTCTTCGAATCGATTTTTCTGTGAAATGTATGGAAATAATCAACCAATTTAAATGCGGTTTGGCTTAACAATTACAAGTCCCGAGACCTATCATTTGAGGTATCAAGAAACCCAATCGGAGCACAATTGCAGATTTTGGATTTTTACAGCTCTGAATCGGCTGAGCTATAGTAAGGTGATTTTCTTCGAATCGAATTTTCTACGAAATGTATGGTATAGCAATTACAGGTCCCGTGACCTTTCATTTGAGGTATGAAGAACCGCATTCTGAGCACAATTGTAGATTTTGGATTTTTACAACTCTGAATCGGCTGAGCTATAGTAGGAGGTGATTTCTTCGAATCGATTTTTCTGTGAAATGTATGGAAATAATCAACCAATTTAAATGCGGTTTGGCTTAACAATTACAAGTCCCGAGACCTATCATTTGAGGTATCAAGAAACCCAATCGGAGCACAATTGCAGATTTTGGATTTTTACAGCTCTGAATCGGCTGAGCTATAGTAAGGTGATTTTCTTCGAATCGAATTTTCTACGAAATGTATGGTATAGCAATTACAGGTCCCGTGACCTATCATTTGAGGTATGAAGAACCGCATTCTGAGCACAATTGTAGATTTTGGATTTTTACAACTCTGAATCGGCTGAGCTATAGTAAGGTGATTTCTTCGAATCGATTTTTCTGTGAAATGTATGGAAATAATCAACCAATTTAAATGCGGTTTGGCTTAACAATTACAAGTCCCGAGACCTATCATTTGAGGTATCAAGAAATCCAATCGGAGCACAATTGCAGATTTTGGATTTTTACAGCTCTGAATCGGCTGAGCTATAGTAAGGTAGTTTTCTTCGAATCGAATTTTCTACGAAATGTATGGTATAGCAATTACAGGTCCCGTGACCTATCATTTGAGGTATGAAGAACCGCATTCTGAGCACAATTGTAGATTTTGGATTTTTACAACTCTGAATCGGCTGAGCTATAGTAAGGTGATTTCTTCGAATCGATTTTTCTGTGAAATGTATGGAAATAATCAACCAATTTAAATGCGGTTTGGCTTAACAATTACAAGTCCCGAGACCTATCATTTGAGGTATCAAGAAACCCAATCGGAGCACAATTGCAGATTTTGGATTTTTACAGCTCTGAATCGGCTGAGCTATAGTAAGGTGATTTTCTTCGAATCGAATTTTCTACGAAATGTATGGTATAGCAATTACAGGTCCCGTGACCTATCATTTGAGGTATGAAGAACCGCATTCTGAGCACAATTGTAGATTTTGGATTTTTACAACTCTGAATCGGCTGAGCTATAGTAAGGTGATTTCTTCGAATCGATTTTTCTGTGAAATGTATGGAAATAATCAACCAATTTAAATGCGGTTTGGCTTAACAATTACAAGTCCCGAGACCTATCATTTGAGGTATCAAGAAATCCAATCGGAGCACAATTGCAGATTTTGGATTTTTACAGCTCTGAATCGGCTGAGCTATAGTAAGGTAGTTTTCTTCGAATCGAATTTTCTACGAAATGTATGGTATAGCAATTACAGGTCCCGTGACCTTTCATTTGAGGTATGAAGAACCGCATTCTGAGCACAATTGTAGATTTTGGATTTTTACAACTCTGAATCGGCTGAGCTTATAGTAAGGTGATTTCTTCGAATCGATTTTTCTGTGAAATGTATGTAAATAATCAACCAATTTAAATGCGGTTTGGCTTAACAATTACAAGTCCCGAGACCTATCATTTGAGGTATCAAGAAACCCAATCGGAGCACAATTGCAGATTTTGGATTTTTACAGCTCTGAATCGGCTGAGCTATAGTAAGGTGATTTTCTTCGAATCGAATTTTCTACGAAATGTATGGTATAGCAATTACAGGTCCCGTGACCTTTCATTTGAGGTATGAAGAACCGCATTCTGAGCACAATTGTAGATTTTGGATTTTTACAACTCTGAATCGGCTGAGCTATAGTAGGAGGTGATTTCTTCGAATCGATTTTTCTGTGAAATGTATGGAAATAATCAACCAATTTAAATGCGGTTTGGCTTAACAATTACAAGTCCCGAGACCTATCATTTGAGGTATCAAGAAACCCAATCGGAGCACAATTGCAGATTTTGGATTTTTACAGCTCTGAATCGGCTGAGCTATAGTAAGGTGATTTTCTTCGAATCGAATTTTCTACGAAATGTATGGTATAGCAATTACAGGTCCCGTGACCTATCATTTGAGGTATGAAGAACCGCATTCTGAGCACAATTGTAGATTTTGGATTTTTACAACTCTGAATCGGCTGAGCTATAGTAAGGTGATTTCTTCGAATCGATTTTTCTGTGAAATGTATGGAAATAATCAACCAATTTAAATGCGGTTTGGCTTAACAATTACAAGTCCCGAGACCTATCATTTGAGGTATCAAGAAATCCAATCGGAGCACAATTGCAGATTTTGGATTTTTACGGCTCTGAATCGGCTGAGCTATAGTAAGGTGATTTTCTTCGAATCGAATTTTCTACGAAATGTATGGTATAGCAATTACAGGTCCCGTGACCTTTCATTTGAGGTATGAAGAACCGCATTCTGAGCACAATTGTAGATTTTGGATTTTTACAACTCTGAATCGGCTGAGCTATAGTAAGGTGATTTCTTCGAATCGATTTTTCTGTGAAATGTATGGAAATAATCAACCAATTTAAATGCGGTTTGGCTTAACAATTACAAGTCCCGAGACCTATCATTTGAGGTATCAAGAAACCCAATCGGAGCACAATTGCAGATTTTGGATTTTTACAGCTCTGAATCGGCTGAGCTATAGTAAGGTGATTTTCTTCGAATCGAATTTTCTACGAAATGTATGGTATAGCAATTACAGGTCCCGTGACCTATCATTTGAGGTATGAAGAACCGCATTCTGAGCACAATTGTAGATTTTGGATTTTTACAACTCTGAATCGGCTGAGCTATAGTAAGGTGATTTCTTCGAATCGATTTTTCTGTGAAATGTATGGAAATAATCAACCAATTTAAATGCGGTTTGGCTTAACAATTACAAGTCCCGAGACCTATCATTTGAGGTATCAATAAATCCAATCGGAGCACAATTGCAGATTTTGGATTTTTACAGCTCTGAATCGGCTGAGCTATTATAGTAAGGTGATTTTCTTCGAATCGAATTTTCTACGAAATGTATGGTATAGCAATTACAGGTCCCGTGACCTATCATTTGAGGTATGAAGAACCGCATTCTGAGCACAATTGTAGATTTTGGATTTTTACAACTCTGAATCGGCTGAGCTATAGTAAGGTGATTTCTTCGAATCGATTTTTCTGTGAAATGTATGGAAATAATCAACCAATTTAAATGCGGTTTGGCTTAACAATTACAAGTCCCGAGACCTATCATTTGAGGTATCAATAAATCCAATCGGAGCACAATTGCAGATTTTGGATTTTTACAGCTCTGAATCGGCTGAGCTATTATAGTAAGGTGATTTTCTTCGAATCGAATTTTCTACGAAATGTATGGTATAGCAATTACAGGTCCCGTGACCTATCATTTGAGGTATGAAGAACCGCATTCTGAGCACAATTGTAGATTTTGGATTTTTACAACTCTGAATCGGCTGAGCTATAGTAAGGTGATTTCTTCGAATCGATTTTTCTGTGAAATGTATGGAAATAATCAACCAATTTAAATGCGGTTTGGCTTAACAATTACAAGTCCCGAGACCTATCATTTGAGGTATCAAGAAACCCAATCGGAGCACAATTGCAGATTTTGGATTTTTACAGCTCTGAATCGGCTGAGCTATAGTAAGGTGATTTTCTTCGAATCGAATTTTCTACGAAATGTATGGTATAGCAATTACAGGTCCCGTGACCTATCATTTGAGGTATGAAGAACCGCATTCTGAGCACAATTGTAGATTTTGGATTTTTACAACTCTGAATCGGCTGAGCTATAGTAAGGTGATTTCTTCGAATCGATTTTTCTGTGAAATGTATGGAAATAATCAACCAATTTAAATGCGGTTTGGCTTAACAATTACAAGTCCCGAGACCTATCATTTGAGGTATCAAGAAACCCAATCGGAGCACAATTGCAGATTTTGGATTTTTACAGCTCTGAATCGGCTGAGCTATTATAGTAAGGTGATTTTCTTCGAATCGAATTTTCTACGAAATGTATGGTATAGCAATTACAGGTCCCGTGACCTATCATTTGAGGTATGAAGAACCGCATTCTGAGCACAATTGTAGATTTTGGATTTTTACAACTCTGAATCGGCTGAGCTATAGTAAGGTGATTTCTTCGAATCGATTTTTCTGTGAAATGTATGGAAATAATCAACCAATTTAAATGCGGTTTGGCTTAACAATTACAAGTCCCGAGACCTATCATTTGAGGTATCAAGAAATCCAATCGGAGCACAATTGCAGATTTTGGATTTTTAGAGCTCTGAATCGGCTGAGCTATAGTAAGGTGATTTCTTCGAATCGATTTTTCTGTGAAATGTATGGAAATAATCAACCAATTTAAATGCGGTTTGGCTTAACAATTACAAGTCCCGAGACCTATCATTTGAGGTATCAAGAAACCCAATCGGAGCACAATTGCAGATTTTGGATTTTTACAGCTCTGAATCGGCTGAGCTATTATAGTAAGGTGATTTTCTTCGAATCGAATTTTCTACGAAATGTATGGTATAGCAATTACAGGTCCCGTGACCTATCATTTGAGGTATGAAGAACCGCATTCTGAGCACAATTGTAGATTTTGGATTTTTACAACTCTGAATCGGCTGAGCTATAGTAAGGTGATTTCTTCGAATCGATTTTTCTGTGAAATGTATGGAAATAATCAACCAATTTAAATGCGGTTTGGCTTAACAATTACAAGTCCCGAGACCTATCATTTGAGGTATCAAGAAATCCAATCGGAGCACAATTGCAGATTTTGGATTTTTACAGCTCTGAATCGGCTGAGCTATTATAGTAAGGTGATTTTCTTCGAATCGAATTTTCTACGAAATGTATGGTATAGCAATTACAGGTCCCGTGACCTATCATTTGAGGTATGAAGAACCGCATTCTGAGCACAATTGTAGATTTTGGATTTTTACAACTCTGAATCGGCTGAGCTATAGTAAGGTGATTTCTTCGAATCGATTTTTCTGTGAAATGTATGGAAATAATCAACCAATTTAAATGCGGTTTGGCTTAACAATTACAAGTCCCGAGACCTATCATTTGAGGTATCAAGAAACCCAATCGGAGCACAATTGCAGATTTTGGATTTTTACAGCTCTGAATCGGCTGAGCTATTATAGTAAGGTGATTTTCTTCGAATCGAATTTTCTACGAAATGTATGGTATAGCAATTACAGGTCCCGTGACCTATCATTTGAGGTATGAAGAACCGCATTCTGAGCACAATTGTAGATTTTGGATTTTTACAACTCAGAATCGGCTGAGCTATAGTAAGGTGATTTCTTCGAATCGATTTTTCTGTGAAATGTATGGAAATAATCAACCAATTTAAATGCGGTTTGGCTTAACAATTACAAGTCCCGAGACCTATCATTTGAGGTATCAAGAAACCCAATCGGAGCACAATTGCAGATTTTGGATTTTTACAGCTCTGAATCGGCTGAGCTATTATAGTAAGGTGATTTTCTTCGAATCGAATTTTCTACGAAATGTATGGTATAGCAATTACAGGTCCCGTGACCTATCATTTGAGGTATGAAGAACCGCATTCTGAGCACAATTGTAGATTTTGGATTTTTACAACTCTGAATCGGCTGAGCTATAGTAAGGTGATTTCTTCGAATCGATTTTTCTGTGAAATGTATGGAAATAATCAACCAATTTAAATGCGGTTTGGCTTAACAATTACAAGTCCCGAGACCTATCATTTGAGGTATCAAGAAATCCAATCGGAGCACAATTGCAGATTTTGGATTTTTAGAGCTCTGAATCGGCTGAGCTATAGTAAGGTGATTTCTTCGAATCGATTTTTCTGTGAAATGTATGGAAATAATCAACCAATTTAAATGCGGTTTGGCTTAACAATTACAAGTCCCGAGACCTATCATTTGAGGTATCAAGAAACCCAATCGGAGCACAATTGCAGATTTTGGATTTTTACAGCTCTGAATCGGCTGAGCTATTATAGTAAGGTGATTTTCTTCGAATCGAATTTTCTACGAAATGTATGGTATAGCAATTACAGGTCCCGTGACCTATCATTTGAGGTATGAAGAACCGCATTCTGAGCACAATTGTAGATTTTGGATTTTTACAACTCTGAATCGGCTGAGCTATAGTAAGGTGATTTCTTCGAATCGATTTTTCTGTGAAATGTATGGAAATAATCAACCAATTTAAATGCGGTTTGGCTTAACAATTACAAGTCCCGAGACCTATCATTTGAGGTATCAAGAAATCCAATCGGAGCACAATTGCAGATTTTGGATTTTTACAGCTCTGAATCGGCTGAGCTATTATAGTAAGGTGATTTTCTTCGAATCGAATTTTCTACGAAATGTATGGTATAGCAATTACAGGTCCCGTGACCTATCATTTGAGGTATGAAGAACCGCATTCTGAGCACAATTGTAGATTTTGGATTTTTACAACTCTGAATCGGCTGAGCTATAGTAAGGTGATTTCTTCGAATCGATTTTTCTGTGAAATGTATGGAAATAATCAACCAATTTAAATGCGGTTTGGCTTAACAATTACAAGTCCCGAGACCTATCATTTGAGGTATCAAGAAACCCAATCGGAGCACAATTGCAGATTTTGGATTTTTACAGCTCTGAATCGGCTGAGCTATTATAGTAAGGTGATTTTCTTCGAATCGAATTTTCTACGAAATGTATGGTATAGCAATTACAGGTCCCGTGACCTATCATTTGAGGTATGAAGAACCGCATTCTGAGCACAATTGTAGATTTTGGATTTTTACAACTCAGAATCGGCTGAGCTATAGTAAGGTGATTTCTTCGAATCGATTTTTCTGTGAA
Source organism: Tipula vernalis (assembly GCA_958295665.1). NCBI lineage: Eukaryota > Metazoa > Arthropoda > Insecta > Diptera > Tipulidae > Tipula > Tipula vernalis. The sequence continues at coordinate 14,490,220 of OY282560.1, forward strand.
ATGTATGGAAATAATCAACCAATTTAAATGCGGTTTGGCTTAACAATTACAAGTCCCGAGACCTATCATTTGAGGTATCAAGAAATCCAATCGGAGCACAATTGCAGATTTTGGATTTTTACAGCTCTGAATCGGCTGAGCTATTATAGTAAGGTGATTTTCTTCGAATCGAATTTTCTACGAAATGTATGGTATAGCAATTACAGGTCCCGTGACCTATCATTTGAGGTATGAAGAACCGCATTCTGAGCACAATTGTAGATTTTGGATTTTTACAACTCTGAATCGGCTGAGCTATAGTAAGGTGATTTCTTCGAATCGATTTTTCTGTGAAATGTATGGAAATAATCAACCAATTTAAATGCGGTTTGGCTTAACAATTACAAGTCCCGAGACCTATCATTTGAGGTATCAAGAAATCCAATCGGAGCACAATTGCAGATTTTGGATTTTTACAGCTCTGAATCGGCTGAGCTATTATAGTAAGGTGATTTTCTTCGAATCGAATTTTCTACGAAATGTATGGTATAGCAATTACAGGTCCCGTGACCTATCATTTGAGGTATGAAGAACCGCATTCTGAGCACAATTGTAGATTTTGGATTTTTACAACTCTGAATCGGCTGAGCTATAGTAAGGTGATTTCTTCGAATCGATTTTTCTGTGAAATGTATGGAAATAATCAACCAATTTAAATGCGGTTTGGCTTAACAATTACAAGTCCCGAGACCTATCATTTGAGGTATCAAGAAATCCAATCGGAGCACAATTGCAGATTTTGGATTTTTACAGCTCTGAATCGGCTGAGCTATAGTAAGGTAGTTTTCTTCGAATCGAATTTTCTACGAAATGTATGGTATAGCAATTACAGGTCCCGTGACCTATCATTTGAGGTATGAAGAACCGCATTCTGAGCACAATTGTAGATTTTGGATTTTTACAACTCTGAATCGGCTGAGCTATAGTAAGGTGATTTCTTCGAATCGATTTTTCTGTGAAATGTATGGAAATAATCAACCAATTTAAATGCGGTTTGGCTTAACAATTACAAGTCCCGAGACCTATCATTTGAGGTATCAAGAAACCCAATCGGAGCACAATTGCAGATTTTGGATTTTTACAGCTCTGAATCGGCTGAGCTATAGTAAGGTGATTTTCTTCGAATCGAATTTTCTACGAAATGTATGGTATAGCAATTACAGGTCCCGTGACCTTTCATTTGAGGTATGAAGAACCGCATTCTGAGCACAATTGTAGATTTTGGATTTTTACAACTCTGAATCGGCTGAGCTATAGTAGGAGGTGATTTCTTCGAATCGATTTTTCTGTGAAATGTATGGAAATAATCAACCAATTTAAATGCGGTTTGGCTTAACAATTACAAGTCCCGAGACCTATCATTTGAGGTATCAAGAAACCCAATCGGAGCACAATTGCAGATTTTGGATTTTTACAGCTCTGAATCGGCTGAGCTATAGTAAGGTGATTTTCTTCGAATCGAATTTTCTACGAAATGTATGGTATAGCAATTACAGGTCCCGTGACCTTTCATTTGAGGTATGAAGAACCGCATTCTGAGCACAATTGTAGATTTTGGATTTTTACAACTCTGAATCGGCTGAGCTATAGTAGGAGGTGATTTCTTCGAATCGATTTTTCTGTGAAATGTATGGAAATAATCAACCAATTTAAATGCGGTTTGGCTTAACAATTACAAGTCCCGAGACCTATCATTTGAGGTATCAAGAAACCCAATCGGAGCACAATTGCAGATTTTGGATTTTTACAGCTCTGAATCGGCTGAGCTATAGTAAGGTGATTTTCTTCGAATCGAATTTTCTACGAAATGTATGGTATAGCAATTACAGGTCCCGTGACCTATCATTTGAGGTATGAAGAACCGCATTCTGAGCACAATTGTAGATTTTGGATTTTTACAACTCTGAATCGGCTGAGCTATAGTAAGGTGATTTCTTCGAATCGATTTTTCTGTGAAATGTATGGAAATAATCAACCAATTTAAATGCGGTTTGGCTTAACAATTACAAGTCCCGAGACCTATCATTTGAGGTATCAAGAAACCCAATCGGAGCACAATTGCAGATTTTGGATTTTTACAGCTCTGAATCGGCTGAGCTATTATAGTAAGGTGATTTTCTTCGAATCGAATTTTCTACGAAATGTATGGTATAGCAATTACAGGTCCCGTGACCTATCATTTGAGGTATGAAGAACCGCATTCTGAGCACAATTGTAGATTTTGGATTTTTACAACTCTGAATCGGCTGAGCTATAGTAAGGTGATTTCTTCGAATCGATTTTTCTGTGAAATGTATGGAAATAATCAACCAATTTAAATGCGGTTTGGCTTAACAATTACAAGTCCCGAGACCTATCATTTGAGGTATCAAGAAACCCAATCGGAGCACAATTGCAGATTTTGGATTTTTACAGCTCTGAATCGGCTGAGCTATAGTAAGGTGATTTTCTTCGAATCGAATTTTCTACGAAATGTATGGTATAGCAATTACAGGTCCCGTGACCTTTCATTTGAGGTATGAAGAACCGCATTCTGAGCACAATTGTAGATTTTGGATTTTTACAACTCTGAATCGGCTGAGCTATAGTAGGAGGTGATTTCTTCGAATCGATTTTTCTGTGAAATGTATGGAAATAATCAACCAATTTAAATGCGGTTTGGCTTAACAATTACAAGTCCCGAGACCTATCATTTGAGGTATCAAGAAACCCAATCGGAGCACAATTGCAGATTTTGGATTTTTACAGCTCTGAATCGGCTGAGCTATAGTAAGGTGATTTTCTTCGAATCGAATTTTCTACGAAATGTATGGTATAGCAATTACAGGTCCCGTGACCTTTCATTTGAGGTATGAAGAACCGCATTCTGAGCACAATTGTAGATTTTGGATTTTTACAACTCTGAATCGGCTGAGCTATAGTAGGAGGTGATTTCTTCGAATCGATTTTTCTGTGAAATGTATGGAAATAATCAACCAATTTAAATGCGGTTTGGCTTAACAATTACAAGTCCCGAGACCTATCATTTGAGGTATCAAGAAACCCAATCGGAGCACAATTGCAGATTTTGGATTTTTACAGCTCTGAATCGGCTGAGCTATAGTAAGGTGATTTTCTTCGAATCGAATTTTCTACGAAATGTATGGTATAGCAATTACAGGTCCCGTGACCTATCATTTGAGGTATGAAGAACCGCATTCTGAGCACAATTGTAGATTTTGGATTTTTACAACTCTGAATCGGCTGAGCTATAGTAAGGTGATTTCTTCGAATCGATTTTTCTGTGAAATGTATGGAAATAATCAACCAATTTAAATGCGGTTTGGCTTAACAATTACAAGTCCCGAAACCTATCATTTGAGGTATCAAGAAACCCAATCGGAGCACAATTGCAGATTTTGGATTTTTACAGCTCTGAATCGGCTGAGCTATTATAGTAAGGTGATTTTCTTCGAATCGAATTTTCTACGAAATGTATGGTATAGCAATTACAGGTCCCGTGACCTATCATTTGAGGTATGAAGAACCGCATTCTGAGCACAATTGTAGATTTTGGATTTTTACAACTCTGAATCGGCTGAGCTATAGTAAGGTGATTTCTTCGAATCGATTTTTCTGTGAAATGTATGGAAATAATCAACCAATTTAAATGCGGTTTGGCTTAACAATTACAAGTCCCGAGACCTATCATTTGAGGTATCAAGAAATCCAATCGGAGCACAATTGCAGATTTTGGATTTTTACAGCTCTGAATCGGCTGAGCTATTATAGTAAGGTGATTTTCTTCGAATCGAATTTTCTACGAAATGTATGGTATAGCAATTACAGGTCCCGTGACCTATCATTTGAGGTATGAAGAACCGCATTCTGAGCACAATTGTAGATTTTGGATTTTTACAACTCTGAATCGGCTGAGCTATAGTAAGGTGATTTTTTCGAATCGATTTTTCTGTGAAATGTATGGAAATAATCAACCAATTTAAATGCGGTTTGGCTTAACAATTACAAGTCCCGAGACCTATCATTTGAGGTATCAAGAAATCCAATCGGAGCACAATTGCAGATTTTGGATTTTTACAGCTCTGAATCGGCTGAGCTATAGTAAGGTAGTTTTCTTTGAATCGAATTTTCTACGAAATGTATGGTATAGCAATTACAGGTCCCGTGACCTATCATTTGAGGTATGAAGAACCGCATTCTGAGCACAATTGTAGATTTTGGATTTTTACAACTCTGAATCGGCTGAGCTATAGTAAGGTGATTTCTTCGAATCGATTTTTCTGTGAAATGTATGGAAATAATCAACCAATTTAAATGCGGTTTGGCTTAACAATTACAAGTCCCGAGACCTATCATTTGAGGTATCAAGAAACCCAATCGGAGCACAATTGCAGATTTTGGATTTTTACAGCTCTGAATCGGCTGAGCTATAGTAAGGTGATTTTCTTCGAATCGAATTTTCTACGAAATGTATGGTATAGCAATTACAGGTCCCGTGACCTTTCATTTGAGGTATGAAGAACCGCATTCTGAGCACAATTGTAGATTTTGGATTTTTACAACTCTGAATCGGCTGAGCTATAGTAGGAGGTGATTTCTTCGAATCGATTTTTCTGTGAAATGTATGGAAATAATCAACCAATTTAAATGCGGTTTGGCTTAACAATTACAAGTCCCGAGACCTATCATTTGAGGTATCAAGAAACCCAATCGGAGCACAATTGCAGATTTTGGATTTTTACAGCTCTGAATCGGCTGAGCTATAGTAAGGTGATTTTCTTCGAATCGAATTTTCTACGAAATGTATGGTATAGCAATTACAGGTCCCGTGACCTATCATTTGAGGTATGAAGAACCGCATTCTGAGCACAATTGTAGATTTTGGATTTTTACAACTCTGAATCGGCTGAGCTATAGTAGGAGGTGATTTCTTCGAATCGATTTTTCTGTGAAATGTATGGAAATAATCAACCAATTTAAATGCGGTTTGGCTTAACAATTACAAGACCCGAGACCTATCATTTGAGGTATCAAGAAACCCAATCGGAGCACAATTGCAGATTTTGGATTTTTACAGCTCTGAATCGGCTGAGCTATAGTAAGGTGATTTTCTTCGAATCGAATTTTCTACGAAATGTATGGTATAGCAATTACAGGTCCCGTGACCTATCATTTGAGGTATGAAGAACCGCATTCTGAGCACAATTGTAGATTTTGGATTTTTACAACTCTGAATCGGCTGAGCTATAGTAAGGTGATTTCTTCGAATCGATTTTTCTGTGAAATGTATGGAAATAATCAACCAATTTAAATGCGGTTTGGCTTAACAATTACAAGTCCCGAGACCTATCATTTGAGGTATCAAGAAACCCAATCGGAGCACAATTGCAGATTTTGGATTTTTACAGCTCTGAATCGGCTGAGCTATAGTAAGGTGATTTTCTTCGAATCGAATTTTCTACGAAATGTATGGTATAGCAATTACAGGTCCCGTGACCTATCATTTGAGGTATGAAGAACCGCATTCTGAGCACAATTGTAGATTTTGGATTTTTACAACTCTGAATCGGCTGAGCTATAGTAAGGTGATTTCTTCGAATCGATTTTTCTGTGAAATGTATGGAAATAATCAACCAATTTAAATGCGGTTTGGCTTAACAATTACAAGTCCCGAGACCTATCATTTGAGGTATCAAGAAATCCAATCGGAGCACAATTGCAGATTTTGGATTTTTACAGCTCTGAATCGGCTGAGCTATAGTAAGGTAGTTTTCTTCGAATCGAATTTTCTACGAAATGTATGGTATAGCAATTACAGGTCCCGTGACCTATCATTTGAGGTATGAAGAACCGCATTCTGAGCACAATTGTAGATTTTGGATTTTTACAACTCTGAATCGGCTGAGCTATAGTAAGGTGATTTCTTCGAATCGATTTTTCTGTGAAATGTATGGAAATAATCAACCAATTTAAATGCGGTTTGGCTTAACAATTACAAGTCCCGAAACCTATCATTTGAGGTATCAAGAAACCCAATCGGAGCACAATTGCAGATTTTGGATTTTTACAGCTCTGAATCGGCTGAGCTATAGTAAGGTGATTTTCTTCGAATCGAATTTTCTACGAAATGTATGGTATAGCAATTACAGGTCCCGTGACCTATCATTTGAGGTATGAAGAACCGCATTCTGAGCACAATTGTAGATTTTGGATTTTTACAACTCTGAATCGGCTGAGCTATAGTAAGGTGATTTCTTCGAATCGATTTTTCTGTGAAATGTATGGAAATAATCAACCAATTTAAATGCGGTTTGGCTTAACAATTACAAGTCCCGAAACCTATCATTTGAGGTATCAAGAAACCCAATCGGAGCACAATTGCAGATTTTGGATTTTTACAGCTCTGAATCGGCTGAGCTATAGTAAGGTGATTTTCTTCGAATCGAATTTTCTACGAAATGTATGGTATAGCAATTACAGGTCCCGTGACCTATCATTTGAGGTATGAAGAACCGCATTCTGAGCACAATTGTAGATTTTGGATTTTTACAACTCTGAATCGGCTGAGCTATAGTAAGGTGATTTCTTCGAATCGATTTTTCTGTGAAATGTATGGAAATAATCAACCAATTTAAATGCGGTTTGGCTTAACAATTACAAGTCCCGAAACCTATCATTTGAGGTATCAAGAAACCCAATCGGAGCACAATTGCAGATTTTGGATTTTTACAGCTCTGAATCGGCTGAGCTATAGTAAGGTGATTTTCTTCGAATCGAATTTTCTACGAAATGTATGGTATAGCAATTACAGGTCCCGTGACCTTTCATTTGAGGTATGAAGAACCGCATTCTGAGCACAATTGTAGATTTTGGATTTTTACAACTCTGAATCGGCTGAGCTATAGTAAGGTGATTTCTTCGAATCGATTTTTCTGTGAAATGTATGGAAATAATCAACCAATTTAAATGCGGTTTGGCTTAACAATTACAAGTCCCGAAACCTATCATTTGAGGTATCAAGAAACCCAATCGGAGCACAATTGCAGATTTTGGATTTTTACAGCTCTGAATCGGCTGAGCTATAGTAAGGTGATTTTCTTCGAATCGAATTTTCTACGAAATGTATGGTATAGCAATTACAGGTCCCGTGACCTATCATTTGAGGTATGAAGAACCGCATTCTGAGCACAATTGTAGATTTTGGATTTTTACAACTCTGAATCGGCTGAGCTATAGTAAGGTGATTTCTTCGAATCGATTTTTCTGTGAAATGTATGGAAATAATCAACCAATTTAAATGCGGTTTGGCTTAACAATTACAAGTCCCGAAACCTATCATTTGAGGTATCAAGAAACCCAATCGGAGCTCAATTGCAGATTTTGGATTTTTACAGCTCTGAATCGGCTGAGCTATAGTAAGGTGATTTTCTTCGAATCGAATTTTCTACGAAATGTATGGTATAGCAATTACAGGTCCCGTGACCTTTCATTTGAGGTATGAAGAACCGCATTCTGAGCACAATTGTAGATTTTGGATTTTTACAACTCTGAATCGGCTGAGCTATAGTAAGGTGATTTCTTCGAATCGATTTTTCTGTGAAATGTATGGAAATAATCAACCAATTTAAATGCGGTTTGGCTTAACAATTACAAGTCCCGAAACCTATCATTTGAGGTATCAAGAAACCCAATCGGAGCACAATTGCAGATTTTGGATTTTTACAGCTCTGAATCGGCTGAGCTATAGTAAGGTGATTTTCTTCGAATCGAATTTTCTACGAAATGTATGGTATAGCAATTACAGGTCCCGTGACCTATCATTTGAGGTATGAAGAACCGCATTCTGAGCACAATTGTAGATTTTGGATTTTTACAACTCTGAATCGGCTGAGCTATAGTAAGGTGATTTCTTCGAATCGATTTTTCTGTGAAATGTATGGAAATAATCAACCAATTTAAATGCGGTTTGGCTTAACAATTACAAGTCCCGAAACCTATCATTTGAGGTATCAAGAAACCCAATCGGAGCACAATTGCAGATTTTGGATTTTTACAGCTCTGAATCGGCTGAGCTATAGTAAGGTGATTTTCTTCGAATCGAATTTTCTACGAAATGTATGGTATAGCAATTACAGGTCCCGTGACCTATCATTTGAGGTATGAAGAACCGCATTCTGAGCACAATTGTAGATTTTGGATTTTTACAACTCTGAATCGGCTGAGCTATAGTAAGGTGATTTCTTCGAATCGATTTTTCTGTGAAATGTATGGAAATAATCAACCAATTTAAATGCGGTTTGGCTTAACAATTACAAGTCCCGAAACCTATCATTTGAGGTATCAAGAAACCCAATCGGAGCACAATTGCAGATTTTGGATTTTTACAGCTCTGAATCGGCTGAGCTATAGTAAGGTGATTTTCTTCGAATCGAATTTTCTACGAAATGTATGGTATAGCAATTACAGGTCCCGTGACCTATCATTTGAGGTATGAAGAACCGCATTCTGAGCACAATTGTAGATTTTGGATTTTTACAACTCTGAATCGGCTGAGCTATAGTAAGGTGATTTCTTCGAATCGATTTTTCTGTGAAATGTATGGAAATAATCAACCAATTTAAATGCGGTTTGGCTTAACAATTACAAGTCCCGAAACCTATCATTTGAGGTATCAAGAAACCCAATCGGAGCACAATTGCAGATTTTGGATTTTTACAGCTCTGAATCGGCTGAGCTATAGTAAGGTGATTTTCTTCGAATCGAATTTTCTACGAAATGTATGGTATAGCAATTACAGGTCCCGTGACCTATCATTTGAGGTATGAAGAACCGCATTCTGAGCACAATTGTAGATTTTGGATTTTTACAACTCTGAATCGGCTGAGCTATAGTAAGGTGATTTCTTCGAATCGATTTTTCTGTGAAATGTATGGAAATAATCAACCAATTTAAATGCGGTTTGGCTTAACAATTACAAGTCCCGTGACCTATCATTTGAGGTATGAAGAACCGCATTCTGAGCACAATTGTAGATTTTGGATTTTTACAACTCTGAATCGGCTGAGCTATAGTAAGGTGATTTTCTTCGAATCGAATTTTCTACGAAATGTATGGTATAGCAATTACAGGTCCCGTGACCTATCATTTGAGGTATGAAGAACCGCATTCTGAGCACAATTGTAGATTTTGGATTTTTACAACTCTGAATCGGCTGAGCTATAGTAAGGTGATTTCTTCGAATCGATTTTTCTGTGAAATGTATGGAAATAATCAACCAATTTAAATGCGGTTTGGCTTAACAATTACAAGTCCCGAGACCTATCATTTGAGGTATCAAGAAACCCAATCGGAGCACAATTGCAGATTTTGGATTTTTACAGCTCTGAATCGGCTGAGCTATAGTAAGGTGATTTTCTTCGAATCGAATTTTCTACGAAATGTATGGTATAGCAATTACAGGTCCCGTGACCTATCATTTGAGGTATGAAGAACCGCATTCTGAGCACAATTGTAGATTTTGGATTTTTACAACTCTGAATCGGCTGAGCTATAGTAAGGTGATTTCTTCGAATCGATTTTTCTGTGAAATGTATGGAAATAATCAACCAATTTAAATGCGGTTTGGCTTAACAATTACAAGTCCCGAAACCTATCATTTGAGGTATCAAGAAACCCAATCGGAGCACAATTGCAGATTTTGGATTTTTACAGCTCTGAATCGGCTGAGCTATAGTAAGGTGATTTTCTTCGAATCGAATTTTCTACGAAATGTATGGTATAGCAATTACAGGTCCCGTGACCTATCATTTGAGGTATGAAGAACCGCATTCTGAGCACAATTGTAGATTTTGGATTTTTACAACTCTGAATCGGCTGAGCTATAGTAAGGTGATTTCTTCGAATCGATTTTTCTGTGAAATGTATGGAAATAATCAACCAATTTAAATGCGGTTTGGCTTAACAATTACAAGTCCCGAAACCTATCATTTGAGGTATCAAGAAACCCAATCGGAGCACAATTGCAGATTTTGGATTTTTACAGCTCTGAATCGGCTGAGCTATAGTAAGGTGATTTTCTTCGAATCGAATTTTCTACGAAATGTATGGTATAGCAATTACAGGTCCCGTGACCTATCATTTGAGGTATGAAGAACCGCATTCTGAGCACAATTGTAGATTTTGGATTTTTACAACTCTGAATCGGCTGAGCTATAGTAAGGTGATTTCTTCGAATCGATTTTTCTGTGAAATGTATGGAAATAATCAACCAATTTAAATGCGGTTTGGCTTAACAATTACAAGTCCCGTGACCTATCATTTGAGGTATGAAGAACCGCATTCTGAGCACAATTGTAGATTTTGGATTTTTACAACTCTGAATCGGCTGAGCTATAGTAAGGTGATTTTCTTCGAATCGAATTTTCTACGAAATGTATGGTATAGCAATTACAGGTCCCGTGACCTATCATTTGAGGTATGAAGAACCGCATTCTGAGCACAATTGTAGATTTTGGATTTTTACAACTCTGAATCGGCTGAGCTATAGTAAGGTGATTTCTTCGAATCGATTTTTCTGTGAAATGTATGGAAATAATCAACCAATTTAAATGCGGTTTGGCTTAACAATTACAAGTCCCGAGACCTATCATTTGAGGTATCAAGAAACCCAATCGGAGCACAATTGCAGATTTTGGATTTTTACAGCTCTGAATCGGCTGAGCTATAGTAAGGTGATTTTCTTCGAATCGAATTTTCTACGAAATGTATGGTATAGCAATTACAGGTCCCGTGACCTATCATTTGAGGTATGAAGAACCGCATTCTGAGCACAATTGTAGATTTTGGATTTTTACAACTCTGAATCGGCTGAGCTATAGTAAGGTGATTTTCTTCGAATCGAATTTTCTACGAAATGTATGGTATAGCAATTACAGGTCCCGTGACCTATCATTTGAGGTATGAAGAACCGCATTCTGAGCACAATTGTAGATTTTGGATTTTTACAACTCTGAATCGGCTGAGCTATAGTAAGGTGATTTCTTCGAATCGATTTTTCTGTGAAATGTATGGAAATAATCAACCAATTTAAATGCGGTTTGGCTTAACAATTACAAGTCCCGAAACCTATCATTTGAGGTATCAAGAAACCCAATCGGAGCACAATTGCAGATTTTGGATTTTTACAGCTCTGAATCGGCTGAGCTATAGTAAGGTGATTTTCTTCGAATCGAATTTTCTACGAAATGTATGGTATAGCAATTACAGGTCCCGTGACCTATCATTTGAGGTATGAAGAACCGCATTCTGAGCACAATTGTAGATTTTGGATTTTTACAACTCTGAATCGGCTGAGCTATAGTAAGGTGATTTCTTCGAATCGATTTTTCTGTGAAATGTATGGAAATAATCAACCAATTTAAATGCGGTTTGGCTTAACAATTACAAGTCCCGTGACCTATCATTTGAGGTATGAAGAACCGCATTCTGAGCACAATTGTAGATTTTGGATTTTTACAACTCTGAATCGGCTGAGCTATAGTAAGGTGATTTCTTCGAATCGATTTTTCTGTGAAATGTATGGAAATAATCAACCAATTTAAATGCGGTTTGGCTTAACAATTACAAGTCCCGAAACCTATCATTTGAGGTATCAAGAAACCCAATCGGAGCACAATTGCAGATTTTGGATTTTTACAGCTCTGAATCGGCTGAGCTATAGTAAGGTGATTTTCTTCGAATCGAATTTTCTACGAAATGTATGGTATAGCAATTACAGGTCCCGTGACCTATCATTTGAGGTATGAAGAACCGCATTCTGAGCACAATTGTAGATTTTGGATTTTTACAACTCTGAATCGGCTGAGCTATAGTAAGGTGATTTCTTCGAATCGATTTTTCTGTGAAATGTATGGAAATAATCAACCAATTTAAATGCGGTTTGGCTTAACAATTACAAGTCCCGAGACCTATCATTTGAGGTATCAAGAAACCCAATCGGAGCACAATTGCAGATTTTGGATTTTTACAGCTCTGAATCGGCTGAGCTATAGTAAGGTGATTTTCTTCGAATCGAATTTTCTACGAAATGTATGGTATAGCAATTACAGGTCCCGTGACCTATCATTTGAGGTATGAAGAACCGCATTCTGAGCACAATTGTAGATTTTGGATTTTTACAACTCTGAATCGGCTGAGCTATAGTAAGGTGATTTTCTTCGAATCGAATTTTCTACGAAATGTATGGTATAGCAATTACAGGTCCCGTGACCTATCATTTGAGGTATGAAGAACCGCATTCTGAGCACAATTGTAGATTTTGGATTTTTACAACTCTGAATCGGCTGAGCTATAGTAAGGTGATTTCTTCGAATCGATTTTTCTGTGAAATGTATGGAAATAATCAACCAATTTAAATGCGGTTTGGCTTAACAATTACAAGTCCCGAAACCTATCATTTGAGGTATCAAGAAACCCAATCGGAGCACAATTGCAGATTTTGGATTTTTACAGCTCTGAATCGGCTGAGCTATAGTAAGGTGATTTGCTTCGAATCGAATTTTCTACGAAATGTATGGTATAGCAATTACAGGTCCCGTGACCTATCATTTGAGGTATGAAGAACCGCATTCTGAGCACAATTGTAGATTTTGGATTTTTACAACTCTGAATCGGCTGAGCTATAGTAAGGTGATTTCTTCGAATCGATTTTTCTGTGAAATGTATGGAAATAATCAACCAATTTAAATGCGGTTTGGCTTAACAATTACAAGTCCCGAAACCTATCATTTGAGGTATCAAGAAACCCAATCGGAGCACAATTGCAGATTTTGGATTTTTACAGCTCTGAATCGGCTGAGCTATAGTAAGGTGATTTTCTTCGAATCGAATTTTCTACGAAATGTATGGTATAGCAATTACAGGTCCCGTGACCTATCATTTGAGGTATGAAGAACCGCATTCTGAGCACAATTGTAGATTTTGGATTTTTACAACTCTGAATCGGCTGAGCTATAGTAAGGTGATTTCTTCGAATCGATTTTTCTGTGAAATGTATGGAAATAATCAACCAATTTAAATGCGGTTTGGCTTAACAATTACAAGTCCCGAAACCTATCATTTGAGGTATCAAGAAACCCAATCGGAGCACAATTGCAGATTTTGGATTTTTACAGCTCTGAATCGGCTGAGCTATAGTAAGGTGATTTTCTTCGAATCGAATTTTCTACGAAATGTATGGTATAGCAATTACAGGTCCCGTGACCTATCATTTGAGGTATGAAGAACCGCATTCTGAGCACAATTGTAGATTTTGGATTTTTACAACTCTGAATCGGCTGAGCTATAGTAAGGTGATTTCTTCGAATCGATTTTTCTGTGAAATGTATGGAAATAATCAACCAATTTAAATGCGGTTTGGCTTAACAATTACAAGTCCCGAAACCTATCATTTGAGGTATCAAGAAACCCAATCGGAGCACAATTGCAGATTTTGGATTTTTACAGCTCTGAATCGGCTGAGCTATAGTAAGGTGATTTTCTTCGAATCGAATTTTCTACGAAATGTATGGTATAGCAATTACAGGTCCCGTGACCTATCATTTGAGGTATGAAGAACCGCATTCTGAGCACAATTGTAGATTTTGGATTTTTACAACTCTGAATCGGCTGAGCTATAGTAAGGTGATTTCTTCGAATCGATTTTTCTGTGAAATGTATGGAAATAATCAACCAATTTAAATGCGGTTTGGCTTAACAATTACAAGTCCCGAGACCTATCATTTGAGGTATCAAGAAACCCAATCGGAGCACAATTGCAGATTTTGGATTTTTACAGCTCTGAATCGGCTGAGCTATAGTAAGGTGATTTTCTTCGAATCGAATTTTCTACGAAATGTATGGTATAGCAATTACAGGTCCCGTGACCTATCATTTGAGGTATGAAGAACCGCATTCTGAGCACAATTGTAGATTTTGGATTTTTACAACTCTGAATCGGCTGAGCTATAGTAAGGTGATTTTCTTCGAATCGAATTTTCTACGAAATGTATGGTATAGCAATTACAGGTCCCGTGACCTATCATTTGAGGTATCAAGAACCGCATTCTGAGCCCAATTGTAGATTTTGGATTTTTACAACTCTGAATCGGCTGAGCTATAGTAAGGTGATTTCTTCGAATCGATTTTTCTGTGAAATGTATGGAAATAATCAACCAATTTAAATGCGGTTTGGCTTAACAATTACAAGTCCCGAAACCTATCATTTGAGGTATCAAGAAACCCAATCGGAGCACAATTGCAGATTTTGGATTTTTACAGCTCTGAATCGGCTGAGCTATAGTAAGGTGATTTTCTTCGAATCGAATTTTCTACGAAATGTATGGTATAGCAATTACAGGTCCCGTGACCTATCATTTGAGGTATGAAGAACCGCATTCTGAGCACAATTGTAGATTTTGGATTTTTACAACTCTGAATCGGCTGAGCTATAGTAAGGTGATTTCTTCGAATCGATTTTTCTGTGAAATGTATGGAAATAATCAACCAATTTAAATGCGGTTTGGCTTAACAATTACAAGTCCCGAAACCTATCATTTGAGGTATCAAGAAACCCAATCGGAGCACAATTGCAGATTTTGGATTTTTACAGCTCTGAATCGGCTGAGCTATAGTAAGGTGATTTTCTTCGAATCGAATTTTCTACGAAATGTATGGTATAGCAATTACAGGTCCCGTGACCTATCATTTGAGGTATGAAGAACCGCATTCTGAGCACAATTGTAGATTTTGGATTTTTACAACTCTGAATCGGCTGAGCTATAGTAAGGTGATTTCTTCGAATCGATTTTTCTGTGAAATGTATGGAAATAATCAACCAATTTAAATGCGGTTTGGCTTAACAATTACAAGTCCCGAAACCTATCATTTGAGGTATCAAGAAACCCAATCGGAGCACAATTGCAGATTTTGGATTTTTACAGCTCTGAATCGGCTGAGCTATAGTAAGGTGATTTTCTTCGAATCGAATTTTCTACGAAATGTATGGTATAGCAATTACAGGTCCCGTGACCTATCATTTGAGGTATGAAGAACCGCATTCTGAGCACAATTGTAGATTTTGGATTTTTACAACTCTGAATCGGCTGAGCTATAGTAAGGTGATTTCTTCGAATCGATTTTTCTGTGAAATGTATGGAAATAATCAACCAATTTAAATGCGGTTTGGCTTAACAATTACAAGTCCCGTGACCTATCATTTGAGGTATGAAGAACCGCATTCTGAGCACAATTGTAGATTTTGGATTTTTACAACTCTGAATCGGCTGAGCTATAGTAAGGTGATTTTCTTCGAATCGAATTTTCTACGAAATGTATGGTATAGCAATTACAGGTCCCGTGACCTATCATTTGAGGTATGAAGAACCGCATTCTGAGCACAATTGTAGATTTTGGATTTTTACAACTCTGAATCGGCTGAGCTATAGTAAGGTGATTTCTTCGAATCGATTTTTCTGTGAAATGTATGGAAATAATCAACCAATTTAAATGCGGTTTGGCTTAACAATTACAAGTCCCGAAACCTATCATTTGAGGTATCAAGAAACCCAATCGGAGCACAATTGCAGATTTTGGATTTTTACAGCTCTGAATCGGCTGAGCTATAGTAAGGTGATTTTCTTCGAATCGAATTTTCTACGAAATGTATGGTATAGCAATTACAGGTCCCGTGACCTTTCATTTGAGGTATGAAGAACCGCATTCTGAGCACAATTGTAGATTTTGGATTTTTACAACTCTGAATCGGCTGAGCTATAGTAAGGTGATTTCTTCGAATCGATTTTTCTGTGAAATGTATGGAAATAATCAACCAATTTAAATGCGGTTTGGCTTAACAATTACAAGTCCCGAAACCTATCATTTGAGGTATCAAGAAACCCAATCGGAGCACAATTGCAGATTTTGGATTTTTACAGCTCTGAATCGGCTGAGCTATAGTAAGGTGATTTTCTTCGAATCGAATTTTCTACGAAATGTATGGTATAGCAATTACAGGTCCCGTGACCTATCATTTGAGGTATGAAGAACCGCATTCTGAGCACAATTGTAGATTTTGGATTTTTACAACTCTGAATCGGCTGAGCTATAGTAAGGTGATTTCTTCGAATCGATTTTTCTGTGAAATGTATGGAAATAATCAACCAATTTAAATGCGGTTTGGCTTAACAATTACAAGTCCCGAAACCTATCATTTGAGGTATCAAGAAACCCAATCGGAGCACAATTGCAGATTTTGGATTTTTACAGCTCTGAATCGGCTGAGCTATAGTAAGGTGATTTTCTTCGAATCGAATTTTCTACGAAATGTATGGTATAGCAATTACAGGTCCCGTGACCTATCATTTGAGGTATGAAGAACCGCATTCTGAGCACAATTGTAGATTTTGGATTTTTACAACTCTGAATCGGCTGAGCTATAGTAAGGTGATTTCTTCGAATCGATTTTTCTGTGAAATGTATGGAAATAATCAACCAATTTAAATGCGGTTTGGCTTAACAATTACAAGTCCCGTGACCTATCATTTGAGGTATGAAGAACCGCATTCTGAGCACAATTTTAGATTTTGGATTTTTACAACTCTGAATCGGCTGAGCTATAGTAAGGTGATTTTCTTCGAATCGAATTTTCTACGAAATGTATGGTATAGCAATTACAGGTCCCGTGACCTATCATTTGAGGTATGAAGAACCGCATTCTGAGCACAATTGTAGATTTTGGATTTTTACAACTCTGAATCGGCTGAGCTATAGTAAGGTGATTTCTTCGAATCGATTTTTCTGTGAAATGTATGGAAATAATCAACCAATTTAAATGCGGTTTGGCTTAACAATTACAAGTCCCGAGACCTATCATTTGAGGTATCAAGAAACCCAATCGGAGCACAATTGCAGATTTTGGATTTTTACAGCTCTGAATCGGCTGAGCTATAGTAAGGTGATTTTCTTCGAATCGAATTTTCTACGAAATGTATGGTATAGCAATTACAGGTCCCGTGACCTATCATTTGAGGTATGAAGAACCGCATTCTGAGCACAATTGTAGATTTTGGATTTTTACAACTCTGAATCGGCTGAGCTATAGTAAGGTGATTTCTTCGAATCGATTTTTCTGTGAAATGTATGGAAATAATCAACCAATTTAAATGCGGTTTGGCTTAACAATTACAAGTCCCGAAACCTATCATTTGAGGTATCAAGAAACCCAATCGGAGCACAATTGCAGATTTTGGATTTTTACAGCTCTGAATCGGCTGAGCTATAGTAAGGTGATTTTCTTCGAATCGAATTTTCTACGAAATGTATGGTATAGCAATTACAGGTCCCGTGACCTATCATTTGAGGTATGAAGAACCGCATTCTGAGCACAATTGTAGATTTTGGATTTTTACAACTCTGAATCGGCTGAGCTATAGTAAGGTGATTTCTTCGAATCGATTTTTCTGTGAAATGTATGGAAATAATCAACCAATTTAAATGCGGTTTGGCTTAACAATTACAAGTCCCGAAACCTATCATTTGAGGTATCAAGAAACCCAATCGGAGCACAATTGCAGATTTTGGATTTTTACAGCTCTGAATCGGCTGAGCTATAGTAAGGTGATTTTCTTCGAATCGAATTTTCTACGAAATGTATGGTATAGCAATTACAGGTCCCGTGACCTATCATTTGAGGTATGAAGAACCGCATTCTGAGCACAATTGTAGATTTTGGATTTTTACAACTCTGAATCGGCTGAGCTATAGTAAGGTGATTTCTTCGAATCGATTTTTCTGTGAAATGTATGGAAATAATCAACCAATTTAAATGCGGTTTGGCTTAACAATTACAAGTCCCGAAACCTATCATTTGAGGTATCAAGAAACCCAATCGGAGCACAATTGCAGATTTTGGATTTTTACAGCTCTGAATCGGCTGAGCTATAGTAAGGTGATTTTCTTCGAATCGAATTTTCTACGAAATGTATGGTATAGCAATTACAGGTCCCGTGACCTATCATTTGAGGTATGAAGAACCGCATTCTGAGCACAATTGTAGATTTTGGATTTTTACAACTCTGAATCGGCTGAGCTATAGTAAGGTGATTTCTTCGAATCGATTTTTCTGTGAAATGTATGGAAATAATCAACCAATTTAAATGCGGTTTGGCTTAACAATTACAAGTCCCGAAACCTATCATTTGAGGTATCAAGAAACCCAATCGGAGCACAATTGCAGATTTTGGATTTTTACAGCTCTGAATCGGCTGAGCTATAGTAAGGTGATTTTCTTCGAATCGAATTTTCTACGAAATGTATGGTATAGCAATTACAGGTCCCGTGACCTATCATTTGAGGTATCAAGAACCGCATTCTGAGCACAATTGTAGATTTTGGATTTTTACAACTCTGAATCGGCTGAGCTATAGTAAGGTGATTTCTTCGAATCGATTTTTCTGTGAAATGTATGGAAATAATCAACCAATTTAAATGCGGTTTGGCTTAACAATTAAAAGTCCCGAGACCTATCATTTGAGGTATCAAGAAACCCAATCGGAGCACAATTGCAGATTTTGGATTTTTACAGCTCTGAATCGGCTGAGCTATAGTAAGGTGATTTTCTTCGAATCGAATTTTCTACGAAATGTATGGTATAGCAATTACAGGTCCCGTGACCTATCATTTGAGGTATGAAGAACCGCATTCTGAGCACAATTGTAGATTTTGGATTTTTACAACTCTGAATCGGCTGAGCTATAGTAAGGTGATTTCTTCGAATCGATTTTTCTGTGAAATGTATGGAAATAATCAACCAATTTAAATGCGGTTTGGCTTAACAATTACAAGTCCCGAAACCTATCATTTGAGGTATCAAGAAACCCAATCGGAGCACAATTGCAGATTTTGGATTTTTACAGCTCTGAATCGGCTGAGCTATAGTAAGGTGATTTTCTTCGAATCGAATTTTCTACGAAATGTATGGTATAGCAATTACAGGTCCCGTGACCTATCATTTGAGGTATGAAGAACCGCATTCTGAGCACAATTGTAGATTTTGGATTTTTACAACTCTGAATCGGCTGAGCTATAGTAAGGTGATTTCTTCGAATCGATTTTTCTGTGAAATGTATGGAAATAATCAACCAATTTAAATGCGGTTTGGCTTAACAATTACAAGTCCCGAAACCTATCATTTGAGGTATCAAGAAACCCAATCGGAGCACAATTGCAGATTTTGGATTTTTACAGCTCTGAATCGGCTGAGCTATAGTAAGGTGATTTTCTTCGAATCGAATTTTCTACGAAATGTATGGTATAGCAATTACAGGTCCCGTGACCTATCATTTGAGGTATGAAGAACCGCATTCTGAGCACAATTGTAGATTTTGGATTTTTACAACTCTGAATCGGCTGAGCTATAGTAAGGTGATTTCTTCGAATCGATTTTTCTGTGAAATGTATGGAAATAATCAACCAATTTAAATGCGGTTTGGCTTAACAATTACAAGTCCCGAAACCTATCATTTGAGGTATCAAGAAACCAAATCGGAGCACAATTGCAGATTTTGGATTTTTACAGCTCTGAATCGGCTGAGCTATAGTAAGGTGATTTTCTTCGAATCGAATTTTCTACGAAATGTATGGTATAGCAATTACAGGTCCCGTGACCTATCATTTGAGGTATGAAGAACCGCATTCTGAGCACAATTGTAGATTTTGGATTTTTACAACTCTGAATCGGCTGAGCTATAGTAAGGTGATTTCTTCGAATCGATTTTTCTGTGAAATGTATGGAAATAATCAACCAATTTAAATGCGGTTTGGCTTAACAATTACAAGTCCCGAAACCTATCATTTGAGGTATCAAGAAACCCAATCGGAGCACAATTGCAGATTTTGGATTTTTACAGCTCTGAATCGGCTGAGCTATAGTAAGGTGATTTTCTTCGAATCGAATTTTCTACGAAATGTATGGTATAGCAATTACAGGTCCCGTGACCTATCATTTGAGGTATGAAGAACCGCATTCTGAGCACAATTGTAGATTTTGGATTTTTACAACTCTGAATCGGCTGAGCTATAGTAAGGTGATTTCTTCGAATCGATTTTTCTGTGAAATGTATGGAAATAATCAACCAATTTAAATGCGGTTTGGCTTAACAATTACAAGTCCCGAAACCTATCATTTGAGGTATCAAGAAACCCAATCGGAGCACAATTGCAGATTTTGGATTTTTACAGCTCTGAATCGGCTGAGCTATAGTAAGGTGATTTTCTTCGAATCGAATTTTCTACGAAATGTATGGTATAGCAATTGCAGGTCCCGTGACCTATCATTTGAGGTATGAAGAACCGCATTCTGAGCACAATTGTAGATTTTGGATTTTTACAACTCTGAATCGGCTGAGCTATAGTAAGGTGATTTCTTCGAATCGATTTTTCTGTGAAATGTATGGAAATAATCAACCAATTTAAATGCGGTTTGGCTTAACAATTACAAGTCCCGTGACCTATCATTTGAGGTATGAAGAACCGCATTCTGAGCACAATTGTAGATTTTGGATTTTTACAACTCTGAATCGGCTGAGCTATAGTAAGGTGATTTTCTTCGAATCGAATTTTCTACGAAATGTATGGTATAGCAATTACAGGTCCCGTGACCTATCATTTGAGGTATGAAGAACCGCATTCTGAGCACAATTGTAGATTTTGGATTTTTACAACTCTGAATCGGCTGAGCTATAGTAAGGTGATTTCTTCGAATCGATTTTTCTGTGAAATGTATGGAAATAATCAACCAATTTAAATGCGGTTTGGCTTAACAATTACAAGTCCCGAAACCTATCATTTGAGGTATCAAGAAACCCAATCGGAGCACAATTGCAGATTTTGGATTTTTACAGCTCTGAATCGGCTGAGCTATAGTAAGGTAGTTTTCTTCGAATCGAATTTTCTACGAAATGTATGGTATAGCAATTACAGGTCCCGTGACCTATCATTTGAGGTATGAAGAACCGCATTCTGAGCACAATTGTAGATTTTGGATTTTTACAACTCTGAATCGGCTGAGCTATAGTAAGGTGATTTCTTCGAATCGATTTTTCTGTGAAATGTATGGAAATAATCAACCAATTTAAATGCGGTTTGGCTTAACAATTACAAGTCCCGAGACCTATCATTTGAGGTATCAAGAAACCCAATCGGAGCACAATTGCAGATTTTGGATTTTTACAGCTCTGAATCGGCTGAGCTATAGTAAGGTGATTTTCTTCGAATCGAATTTTCTACGAAATGTATGGTATAGCAATTACAAGTCCCGTGACCTATCATTTGAGGTATGAAGAACCGCATTCTGAGCACAATTGTAGATTTTGGATTTTTACAACTCTGAATCGGCTGAGCTATAGTAAGGTGATTTCTTCGAATCGATTTTTCTGTGAAATGTATGGAAATAATCAACCAATTTAAATGCGGTTTGGCTTAACAATTACAAGTCCCGAGACCTATCATTTGAGGTATCAAGAAACCCAATCGGAGCACAATTGCAGATTTTGGATTTTTACAGCTCTGAATCGGCTGAGCTATAGTAAGGTGATTTTCTTCGAATCGAATTTTCTACGAAATGTATGGTATAGCAATTACAGGTCCCGTGACCTTTCATTTGAGGTATGAAGAACCGCATTCTGAGCACAATTGTAGATTTTGGATTTTTACAACTCTGAATCGGCTGAGCTATAGTAAGGTGATTTCTTCGAATCGATTTTTCTGTGAAATGTATGGAAATAATCAACCAATTTAAATGCGGTTTGGCTTAACAATTACAAGTCCCGAGACCTATCATTTGAGGTATCAAGAAACCCAATCGGAGCACAATTGCAGATTTTGGATTTTTACAGCTCTGAATCGGCTGAGCTATAGTAAGGTGATTTTCTTCGAATCGAATTTTCTACGAAATGTATGGTATAGCAATTACAGGTCCCGTGACCTATCATTTGAGGTATGAAGAACCGCATTCTGAGCACAATTGTAGATTTTGGATTTTTACAACTCTGAATCGGCTGAGCTATAGTAAGGTGATTTCTTCGAATCGATTTTTCTGTGAAATGTATGGAAATAATCAACCAATTTAAATGCGGTTTGGCTTAACAATTACAAGTCCCGAGACCTATCATTTGAGGTATCAAGAAACCCAATCGGAGCACAATTGCAGATTTTGAATTTTTACAACTCTGAATCGGCTGAGCTATAGTAAGGTGATTTCTTCGAATCGATTTTTCTGTGAAATGTATGGAAATAATCAACCAATTTAAATGCGGTTTGGCTTAACAATTACAAGTCCCGAGACCTATCATTTGAGGTATCAAGAAACCCAATCGGAGCACAATTGCAGATTTTGGATTTTTACAACTCTGAATCGGCTGAGCTATAGTAAGGTGATTTTCTTCGAATCGAATTTTCTACGAAATGTATGGTATAGCAATTACAGGTCCCGTGACCTATCATTTGAGGTATGAAGAACCGCATTCTGAGCACAATTGTAGATTTTGGATTTTTACAACTCTGAATCGGCTGAGCTATAGTAAGGTGATTTCTTCGAATCGATTTTTCTGTGAAATGTATGGAAATAATCAACCAATTTAAATGCGGTTTGGCTTAACAATTACAAGTCCCGAGACCTATCATTTGAGGTATGAAGAACCGCATTCTGAGCACAATTGTAGATTTTGGATTTTTACAACTCTGAATCGGCTGAGCTATAGTAAGGTGATTTCTTCGAATCGATTTTTCTGTGAAATGTATGGAAATAATCAACCAATTTAAATGCGGTTTGGCTTAACAATTACAAGTCCCGAGACCTATCATTTGAGGTATCAAGAAACCCAATCGGAGCACAATTGCAGATTTTGGATTTTTACAGCTCTGAATCGGCTGAGCTATAGTAAGGTGATTTTCTTCGAATCGAATTTTCTACGAAATGTATGGTATAGCAATTACAGGTCCCGTGACCTTTCATTTGAGGTATGAAGAACCGCATTCTGAGCACAATTGTAGATTTTGGATTTTTACAACTCTGAATCGGCTGAGCTATAGTAAGGTGATTTCTTCGAATCGATTTTTCTGTGAAATGTATGGAAATAATCAACCAATTTAAATGCGGTTTGGCTTAACAATTAAAAG
The DNA here is from genome assembly GCA_958295665.1 of Tipula vernalis. Lineage (NCBI taxonomy): Eukaryota > Metazoa > Arthropoda > Insecta > Diptera > Tipulidae > Tipula > Tipula vernalis. The sequence goes on from OY282560.1 coordinate 14,513,470, forward strand.
TCCCGAGACCTATCATTTGAGGTATCAAGAAACCCAATCGGAGCACAATTGCAGATTTTGGATTTTTACAGCTCTGAATCGGCTGAGCTATAGTAAGGTAGTTTTCTTCGAATCGAATTTTCTACGAAATGTATGGTATAGCAATTACAGGTCCCGTGACCTATCATTTGAGGTATGAAGAACCGCATTCTGAGCACAATTGTAGATTTTGGATTTTTACAACTCTGAATCGGCTGAGCTATAGTAAGGTGATTTCTTCGAATCGATTTTTCTGTGAAATGTATGGAAATAATCAACCAATTTAAATGCGGTTTGGCTTAACAATTACAAGTCCCGAAACCTATCATTTGAGGTATCAAGAAACCAAATCGGAGCACAATTGCAGATTTTGGATTTTTACAGCTCTGAATCGGCTGAGCTATAGTAAGGTGATTTTCTTCGAATCGAATTTTCTACGAAATGTATGGTATAGCAATTACAGGTCCCGTGACCTATCATTTGAGGTATGAAGAACCGCATTCTGAGCACAATTGTAGATTTTGGATTTTTACAACTCTGAATCGGCTGAGCTATAGTAAGGTGATTTCTTCGAATCGATTTTTCTGTGAAATGTATGGAAATAATCAACCAATTTAAATGCGGTTTGGCTTAACAATTACAAGTCCCGAAACCTATCATTTGAGGTATCAAGAAACCCAATCGGAGCACAATTGCAGATTTTGGATTTTTACAGCTCTGAATCGGCTGAGCTATAGTAAGGTGATTTTCTTCGAATCGAATTTTCTACGAAATGTATGGTATAGCAATTACAGGTCCCGTGACCTATCATTTGAGGTATGAAGAACCGCATTCTGAGCACAATTGTAGATTTTGGATTTTTACAACTCTGAATCGGCTGAGCTATAGTAAGGTGATTTCTTCGAATCGATTTTTCTGTGAAATGTATGGAAATAATCAACCAATTTAAATGCGGTTTGGCTTAACAATTACAAGTCCCGAAACCTATCATTTGAGGTATCAAGAAACCCAATCGGAGCACAATTGCAGATTTTGGATTTTTACAGCTCTGAATCGGCTGAGCTATAGTAAGGTGATTTTCTTCGAATCGAATTTTCTACGAAATGTATGGTATAGCAATTACAGGTCCCGTGACCTATCATTTGAGGTATGAAGAACCGCATTCTGAGCACAATTGTAGATTTTGGATTTTTACAACTCTGAATCGGCTGAGCTATAGTAAGGTGATTTCTTCGAATCGATTTTTCTGTGAAATGTATGGAAATAATCAACCAATTTAAATGCGGTTTGGCTTAACAATTACAAGTCCCGTGACCTATCATTTGAGGTATGAAGAACCGCATTCTGAGCACAATTGTAGATTTTGGATTTTTACAACTCTGAATCGGCTGAGCTATAGTAAGGTGATTTTCTTCGAATCGAATTTTCTACGAAATGTATGGTATAGCAATTACAGGTCCCGTGACCTATCATTTGAGGTATGAAGAACCGCATTCTGAGCACAATTGTAGATTTTGGATTTTTACAACTCTGAATCGGCTGAGCTATAGTAAGGTGATTTCTTCGAATCGATTTTTCTGTGAAATGTATGGAAATAATCAACCAATTTAAATGCGGTTTGGCTTAACAATTACAAGTCCCGAGACCTATCATTTGAGGTATCAAGAAACCCAATCGGAGCACAATTGCAGATTTTGGATTTTTACAGCTCTGAATCGGCTGAGCTATAGTAAGGTGATTTTCTTCGAATCGAATTTTCTACGAAATGTATGGTATAGCAATTACAGGTCCCGTGACCTTTCATTTGAGGTATGAAGAACCGCATTCTGAGCACAATTGTAGATTTTGGATTTTTACAACTCTGAATCGGCTGAGCTATAGTAAGGTGATTTCTTCGAATCGATTTTTCTGTGAAATGTATGGAAATAATCAACCAATTTAAATGCGGTTTGGCTTAACAATTACAAGTCCCGAGACCTATCATTTGAGGTATCAAGAAACCCAATCGGAGCACAATTGCAGATTTTGGATTTTTACAGCTCTGAATCGGCTGAGCTATAGTAAGGTGATTTTCTTCGAATCGAATTTTCTACGAAATGTATGGTATAGCAATTACAGGTCCCGTGACCTATCATTTGAGGTATGAAGAACCGCATTCTGAGCACAATTGTAGATTTTGGATTTTTACAACTCTGAATCGGCTGAGCTATAGTAAGGTGATTTCTTCGAATCGATTTTTCTGTGAAATGTATGGAAATAATCAACCAATTTAAATGCGGTTTGGCTTAACAATTACAAGTCCCGAGACCTATCATTTGAGGTATCAAGAAACCCAATCGGAGCACAATTGCAGATTTTGAATTTTTACAACTCTGAATCGGCTGAGCTATAGTAAGGTGATTTCTTCGAATCGATTTTTCTGTGAAATGTATGGAAATAATCAACCAATTTAAATGCGGTTTGGCTTAACAATTACAAGTCCCGAGACCTATCATTTGAGGTATCAAGAAACCCAATCGGAGCACAATTGCAGATTTTGGATTTTTACAACTCTGAATCGGCTGAGCTATAGTAAGGTGATTTTCTTCGAATCGAATTTTCTACGAAATGTATGGTATAGCAATTACAGGTCCCGTGACCTATCATTTGAGGTATGAAGAACCGCATTCTGAGCACAATTGTAGATTTTGGATTTTTACAACTCTGAATCGGCTGAGCTATAGTAAGGTGATTTCTTCGAATCGATTTTTCTGTGAAATGTATGGAAATAATCAACCAATTTAAATGCGGTTTGGCTTAACAATTACAAGTCCCGAGACCTATCATTTGAGGTATGAAGAACCGCATTCTGAGCACAATTGTAGATTTTGGATTTTTACAACTCTGAATCGGCTGAGCTATAGTAAGGTGATTTCTTCGAATCGATTTTTCTGTGAAATGTATGGAAATAATCAACCAATTTAAATGCGGTTTGGCTTAACAATTACAAGTCCCGAGACCTATCATTTGAGGTATCAAGAAACCCAATCGGAGCACAATTGCAGATTTTGGATTTTTACAGCTCTGAATCGGCTGAGCTATAGTAAGGTGATTTTCTTCGAATCGAATTTTCTACGAAATGTATGGTATAGCAATTACAGGTCCCGTGACCTTTCATTTGAGGTATGAAGAACCGCATTCTGAGCACAATTGTAGATTTTGGATTTTTACAACTCTGAATCGGCTGAGCTATAGTAAGGTGATTTCTTCGAATCGATTTTTCTGTGAAATGTATGGAAATAATCAACCAATTTAAATGCGGTTTGGCTTAACAATTAAAAGTCCCGAGACCTATCATTTGAGGTATCAAGAAACCCAATCGGAGCACAATTGCAGATTTTGGATTTTTACAGCTCTGAATCGGCTGAGCTATAGTAAGGTAGTTTTCTTCGAATCGAATTTTCTACGAAATGTATGGTATAGCAATTACAGGTCCCGTGACCTTTCATTTGAGGTATGAAGAACCGCATTCTGAGCACAATTGTAGATTTTGGATTTTTACAACTCTGAATCGGCTGAGCTATAGTAAGGTGATTTCTTCGAATCGATTTTTCTGTGAAATGTATGGAAATAATCAACCAATTTAAATGCGGTTTGGCTTAACAATTACAAGTCCCGAGACCTATCATTTGAGGTATCAAGAAACCCAATCGGAGCACAATTGCAGATTTTGGATTTTTACAGCTCTGAATCGGCTGAGCTATAGTAAGGTGATTTTCTTCGAATCGAATTTTCTACGAAATGTATGGTATAGCAATTACAGGTCCCGTGACCTATCATTTGAGGTATGAAGAACCGCATTCTGAGCACAATTGTAGATTTTGGATTTTTACAACTCTGAATCGGCTGAGCTATAGTAAGGTGATTTCTTCGAATCGATTTTTCTGTGAAATGTATGGAAATAATCAACCAATTTAAATGCGGTTTGGCTTAACAATTAAAAGTCCCGAGACCTATCATTTGAGGTATCAAGAAACCCAATCGGAGCACAATTGCAGATTTTGGATTTTTACAGCTCTGAATCGGCTGAGCTATAGTAAGGTGATTTTCTTCGAATCGAATTTTCTACGAAATGTATGGTATAGCAATTACAGGTCCCGTGACCTATCATTTGAGGTATGAAGAACCGCATTCTGAGCACAATTGTAGATTTTGGATTTTTACAACTCTGAATCGGCTGAGCTATAGTAAGGTGATTTCTTCGAATCGATTTTTCTGTGAAATGTATGGAAATAATCAACCAATTTAAATGCGGTTTGGCTTAACAATTAAAAGTCCCGAGACCTATCATTTGAGGTATCAAGAAACCCAATCGGAGCACAATTGCAGATTTTGGATTTTTACAGCTCTGAATCGGCTGAGCTATAGTAAGGTAGTTTTCTTCGAATCGAATTTTCTACGAAATGTATGGTATAGCAATTACAGGTCGCGTGACCTATCATTTGAGGTATGAAGAACCGCATTCTGAGCACAATTGTAGATTTTGGATTTTTACAACTCTGAATCGGCTGAGCTATAGTAAGGTGATTTCTTCGAATCGATTTTTCTGTGAAATGTATGGAAATAATCAACCAATTTAAATGCGGTTTGGCTTAACAATTACAAGTCCCGAGACCTATCATTTGAGGTATCAAGAAATCCAATCGGAGCACAATTGCAGATTTTGGATTTTTACAGCTCTGAATCGGCTGAGCTATTATAGTAAGGTGATTTTCTTCGAATCGAATTTTCTACGAAATGTATGGTATAGCAATTACAGGTCCCGTGACCTATCATTTGAGGTATGAAGAACCGCATTCTGAGCACAATTGTAGATTTTGGATTTTTACAACTCTGAATCGGCTGAGCTATAGTAAGGTGATTTCTTCGAATCGATTTTTCTGTGAAATGTATGGAAATAATCAACCAATTTAAATGCGGTTTGGCTTAACAATTAAAAGTCCCGAGACCTATCATTTGAGGTATCAAGAAACCCAATCGGAGCACAATTGCAGATTTTGGATTTTTACAGCTCTGAATCGGCTGAGCTATAGTAAGGTGATTTTCTTCGAATCGAATTTTCTACGAAATGTATGGTATAGCAATTACAAGTCCCGTGACCTATCATTTGAGGTATGAAGAACCGCATTCTGAGCACAATTGTAGATTTTGGATTTTTACAACTCTGAATCGGCTGAGCTATAGTAAGGTGATTTCTTCGAATCGATTTTTCTGTGAAATGTATGGAAATAATCAACCAATTTAAATGCGGTTTGGCTTAACAATTACAAGTCCCGAGACCTATCATTTGAGGTATCAAGAAACCCAATCGGAGCACAATTGCAGATTTTGGATTTTTACAGCTCTGAATCGGCTGAGCTATAGTAAGGTGATTTTCTTCGAATCGAATTTTCTACGAAATGTATGGTATAGCAATTACAGGTCCCGTGACCTATCATTTGAGGTATGAAGAACCGCATTCTGAGCACAATTGTAGATTTTGGATTTTTACAACTCTGAATCGGCTGAGCTATAGTAAGGTGATTTCTTCGAATCGATTTTTCTGTGAAATGTATGGAAATAATCAACCAATTTAAATGCGGTTTGGCTTAACAATTACAAGTCCCGAGACCTATCATTTGAGGTATCAAGAAACCCAATCGGAGCACAATTGCAGATTTTGGATTTTTACAACTCTGAATCGGCTGAGCTATAGTAAGGTGATTTTCTTCGAATCGAATTTTCTACGAAATGTATGGTATAGCAATTACAGGTCCCGTGACCTATCATTTGAGGTATGAAGAACCGCATTCTGAGCACAATTGTAGATTTTGGATTTTTACAACTCTGAATCGGCTGAGCTATAGTAAGGTGATTTCTTCGAATCGATTTTTCTGTGAAATGTATGGAAATAATCAACCAATTTAAATGCGGTTTGGCTTAACAATTAAAAGTCCCGAGACCTATCATTTGAGGTATCAAGAAACCCAATCGGAGCACAATTGCAGATTTTGGATTTTTACAGCTCTGAATCGGCTGAGCTATAGTAAGGTGATTTTCTTCGAATCGAATTTTCTACGAAATGTATGGTATAGCAATTACAGGTCCCGTGACCTATCATTTGAGGTATGAAGAACCGCATTCTGAGCACAATTGTAGATTTTGGATTTTTACAACTCTGAATCGGCTGAGCTATAGTAAGGTGATTTCTTCGAATCGATTTTTCTGTGAAATGTATGGAAATAATCAACCAATTTAAATGCGGTTTGGCTTAACAATTACAAGTCCCGAGACCTATCATTTGAGGTATCAAGAAACCCAATCGGAGCACAATTGCAGATTTTGGATTTTTACAGCTCTGAATCGGCTGAGCTATAGTAAGGTGATTTTCTTCGAATCGAATTTTCTACGAAATGTATGGTATAGCAATTACAGGTCCCGTGACCTATCATTTGAGGTATGAAGAACCGCATTCTGAGCACAATTGTAGATTTTGGATTTTTACAACTCTGAATCGGCTGAGCTATAGTAAGGTGATTTCTTCGAATCGATTTTTCTGTGAAATGTATGGAAATAATCAACCAATTTAAATGCGGTTTGGCTTAACAATTAAAAGTCCCGAGACCTATCATTTGAGGTATCAAGAAACCCAATCGGAGCACAATTGCAGATTTTGGATTTTTACAGCTCTGAATCGGCTGAGCTATAGTAAGGTGATTTTCTTCGAATCGAATTTTCTACGAAATGTATGGTATAGCAATTACAGGTCCCGTGACCTATCATTTGAGGTATGAAGAACCGCATTCTGAGCACAATTGTAGATTTTGGATTTTTACAACTCTGAATCGGCTGAGCTATAGTAAGGTGATTTCTTCGAATCGATTTTTCTGTGAAATGTATGGAAATAATCAACCAATTTAAATGCGGTTTGGCTTAACAATTACAAGTCCCGAGACCTATCATTTGAGGTATCAAGAAACCCAATCGGAGCACAATTGCAGATTTTGGATTTTTACAGCTCTGAATCGGCTGAGCTATAGTAAGGTAGTTTTCTTCGAATCGAATTTTCTACGAAATGTATGGTATAGCAATTACAGGTCCCGTGACCTTTCATTTGAGGTATGAAGAACCGCATTCTGAGCACAATTGTAGATTTTGGATTTTTACAACTCTGAATCGGCTGAGCTATAGTAAGGTGATTTCTTCGAATCGATTTTTCTGTGAAATGTATGGAAATAATCAACCAATTTAAATGCGGTTTGGCTTAACAATTACAAGTCCCGAGACCTATCATTTGAGGTATCAAGAAACCCAATCGGAGCACAATTGCAGATTTTGGATTTTTACAGCTCTGAATCGGCTGAGCTATAGTAAGGTGATTTTCTTCGAATCGAATTTTCTACGAAATGTATGGTATAGCAATTACAGGTCCCGTGACCTATCATTTGAGGTATGAAGAACCGCATTCTGAGCACAATTGTAGATTTTGGATTTTTACAACTCTGAATCGGCTGAGCTATAGTAAGGTGATTTCTTCGAATCGATTTTTCTGTGAAATGTATGGAAATAATCAACCAATTTAAATGCGGTTTGGCTTAACAATTACAAGTCCCGAGACCTATCATTTGAGGTATCAAGAAACCCAATCGGAGCACAATTGCAGATTTTGGATTTTTACAACTCTGAATCGGCTGAGCTATAGTAAGGTGATTTTCTTCGAATCGAATTTTCTACGAAATGTATGGTATAGCAATTACAGGTCCCGTGACCTATCATTTGAGGTATGAAGAACCGCATTCTGAGCACAATTGTAGATTTTGGATTTTTACAACTCTGAATCGGCTGAGCTATAGTAAGGTGATTTCTTCGAATCGATTTTTCTGTGAAATGTATGGAAATAATCAACCAATTTAAATGCGGTTTGGCTTAACAATTACAAGTCCCGAGACCTATCATTTGAGGTATCAAGAAACCCAATCGGAGCACAATTGCAGATTTTGGATTTTTACAACTCTGAATCGGCTGAGCTATAGTAAGGTGATTTTCTTCGAATCGAATTTTCTACGAAATGTATGGTATAGCAATTACAGGTCCCGTGACCTATCATTTGAGGTATGAAGAACCGCATTCTGAGCACAATTGTAGATTTTGGATTTTTACAACTCTGAATCGGCTGAGCTATAGTAAGGTGATTTCTTCGAATCGATTTTTCTGTGAAATGTATGGAAATAATCAACCAATTTAAATGCGGTTTGGCTTAACAATTAAAAGTCCCGAGACCTATCATTTGAGGTATCAAGAAACCCAATCGGAGCACAATTGCAGATTTTGGATTTTTACAGCTCTGAATCGGCTGAGCTATAGTAAGGTGATTTTCTTCGAATCGAATTTTCTACGAAATGTATGGTATAGCAATTACAGGTCCCGTGACCTATCATTTGAGGTATGAAGAACCGCATTCTGAGCACAATTGTAGATTTTGGATTTTTACAACTCTGAATCGGCTGAGCTATAGTAAGGTGATTTCTTCGAATCGATTTTTCTGTGAAATGTATGGAAATAATCAACCAATTTAAATGCGGTTTGGCTTAACAATTACAAGTCCCGAGACCTATCATTTGAGGTATCAAGAAACCCAATCGGAGCACAATTGCAGATTTTGGATTTTTACAACTCTGAATCGGCTGAGCTATAGTAAGGTGATTTTCTTCGAATCGAATTTTCTACGAAATGTATGGTATAGCAATTACAGGTCCCGTGACCTATCATTTGAGGTATGAAGAACCGCATTCTGAGCACAATTGTAGATTTTGGATTTTTACAACTCTGAATCGGCTGAGCTATAGTAAGGTGATTTCTTCGAATCGATTTTTCTGTGAAATGTATGGAAATAATCAACCAATTTAAATGCGGTTTGGCTTAACAATTAAAAGTCCCGAGACCTATCATTTGAGGTATCAAGAAACCCAATCGGAGCACAATTGCAGATTTTGGATTTTTACAGCTCTGAATCGGCTGAGCTATAGTAAGGTGATTTTCTTCGAATCGAATTTTCTACGAAATGTATGGTATAGCAATTACAGGTCCCGTGACCTATCATTTGAGGTATGAAGAACCGCATTCTGAGCACAATTGTAGATTTTGGATTTTTACAACTCTGAATCGGCTGAGCTATAGTAAGGTGATTTCTTCGAATCGATTTTTCTGTGAAATGTATGGAAATAATCAACCAATTTAAATGCGGTTTGGCTTAACAATTACAAGTCCCGAGACCTATCATTTGAGGTATCAAGAAACCCAATCGGAGCACAATTGCAGATTTTGGATTTTTACAGCTCTGAATCGGCTGAGCTATAGTAAGGTGATTTTCTTCGAATCGAATTTTCTACGAAATGTATGGTATAGCAATTACAGGTCCCGTGACCTTTCATTTGAGGTATGAAGAACCGCATTCTGAGCACAATTGTAGATTTTGGATTTTTACAACTCTGAATCGGCTGAGCTATAGTAAGGTGATTTCTTCGAATCGATTTTTCTGTGAAATGTATGGAAATAATCAACCAATTTAAATGCGGTTTGGCTTAACAATTACAAGTCCCGAGACCTATCATTTGAGGTATCAAGAAACCCAATCGGAGCACAATTGCAGATTTTGGATTTTTACAACTCTGAATCGGCTGAGCTATAGTAAGGTGATTTTCTTCGAATCGAATTTTCTACGAAATGTATGGTATAGCAATTACAGGTCCCGTGACCTATCATTTGAGGTATGAAGAACCGCATTCTGAGCACAATTGTAGATTTTGGATTTTTACAACTCTGAATCGGCTGAGCTATAGTAAGGTGATTTCTTCGAATCGATTTTTCTGTGAAATGTATGGAAATAATCAACCAATTTAAATGCGGTTTGGCTTAACAATTACAAGTCCCGAGACCTATCATTTGAGGTATCAAGAAACCCAATCGGAGCACAATTGCAGATTTTGGATTTTTACAACTCTGAATCGGCTGAGCTATAGTAAGGTGATTTTCTTCGAATCGAATTTTCTACGAAATGTATGGTATAGCAATTACAGGTCCCGTGACCTATCATTTGAGGTATGAAGAACCGCATTCTGAGCACAATTGTAGATTTTGGATTTTTACAACTCTGAATCGGCTGAGCTATAGTAAGGTGATTTCTTCGAATCGATTTTTCTGTGAAATGTATGGAAATAATCAACCAATTTAAATGCGGTTTGGCTTAACAATTAAAAGTCCCGAGACCTATCATTTGAGGTATCAAGAAACCCAATCGGAGCACAATTGCAGATTTTGGATTTTTACAGCTCTGAATCGGCTGAGCTATAGTAAGGTGATTTTCTTCGAATCGAATTTTCTACGAAATGTATGGTATAGCAATTACAGGTCCCGTGACCTATCATTTGAGGTATGAAGAACCGCATTCTGAGCACAATTGTAGATTTTGGATTTTTACAACTCTGAATCGGCTGAGCTATAGTAAGGTGATTTCTTCGAATCGATTTTTCTGTGAAATGTATGGAAATAATCAACCAATTTAAATGCGGTTTGGCTTAACAATTACAAGTCCCGAGACCTATCATTTGAGGTATCAAGAAACCCAATCGGAGCACAATTGCAGATTTTGGATTTTTACAGCTCTGAATCGGCTGAGCTATAGTAAGGTGATTTTCTTCGAATCGAATTTTCTACGAAATGTATGGTATAGCAATTACAGGTCCCGTGACCTATCATTTGAGGTATGAAGAACCGCATTCTGAGCACAATTGTAGATTTTGGATTTTTACAACTCTGAATCGGCTGAGCTATAGTAAGGTGATTTCTTCGAATCGATTTTTCTGTGAAATGTATGGAAATAATCAACCAATTTAAATGCGGTTTGGCTTAACAATTAAAAGTCCCGAGACCTATCATTTGAGGTATCAAGAAACCCAATCGGAGCACAATTGCAGATTTTGGATTTTTACAGCTCTGAATCGGCTGAGCTATAGTAAGGTGATTTTCTTCGAATCGAATTTTCTACGAAATGTATGGTATAGCAATTACAGGTCCCGTGACCTATCATTTGAGGTATGAAGAACCGCATTCTGAGCACAATTGTAGATTTTGGATTTTTACAACTCTGAATCGGCTGAGCTATAGTAAGGTGATTTCTTCGAATCGATTTTTCTGTGAAATGTATGGAAATAATCAACCAATTTAAATGCGGTTTGGCTTAACAATTAAAAGTCCCGAGACCTATCATTTGAGGTATCAAGAAACCCAATCGGAGCACAATTGCAGATTTTGGATTTTTACAGCTCTGAATCGGCTGAGCTATAGTAAGGTGATTTTCTTCGAATCGAATTTTCTACGAAATGTATGGTATAGCAATTACAGGTCCCGTGACCTTTCATTTGAGGTATGAAGAACCGCATTCTGAGCACAATTGTAGATTTTGGATTTTTACAACTCTGAATCGGCTGAGCTATAGTAAGGTGATTTCTTCGAATCGATTTTTCTGTGAAATGTATGGAAATAATCAACCAATTTAAATGCGGTTTGGCTTAACAATTAAAAGTCCCGAGACCTATCATTTGAGGTATCAAGAAACCCAATCGGAGCACAATTGCAGATTTTGGATTTTTACAGCTCTGAATCGGCTGAGCTATAGTAAGGTGATTTTCTTCGAATCGAATTTTCTACGAAATGTATGGTATAGCAATTACAGGTCCCGTGACCTATCATTTGAGGTATGAAGAACCGCATTCTGAGCACAATTGTAGATTTTGGATTTTTACAACTCTGAATCGGCTGAGCTATAGTAAGGTGATTTCTTCGAATCGATTTTTCTGTGAAATGTATGGAAATAATCAACCAATTTAAATGCGGTTTGGCTTAACAATTAAAAGTCCCGAGACCTATCATTTGAGGTATCAAGAAACCCAATCGGAGCACAATTGCAGATTTTGGATTTTTACAGCTCTGAATCGGCTGAGCTATAGTAAGGTGATTTTCTTCGAATCGAATTTTCTACGAAATGTATGGTATAGCAATTACAGGTCCCGTGACCTATCATTTGAGGTATGAAGAACCGCATTCTGAGCACAATTGTAGATTTTGGATTTTTACAACTCTGAATCGGCTGAGCTATAGTAAGGTGTGTTGGATTTAGGTATGGAATGTTTGCTGGGATAATAATTGATTCCCAATTGTTGTAACCCAAACAAATTAATTATTTGCCGGCCTCACAATTCAAATATGAGCCGGTTTTGTTTATTTATAATTTATGTGTTAAACGTGGATATAATTCTAATTAATAAATTTCACCACCACCACTCGTAAATGAACACGAAAAAAACAATACTAGCGATAGCGATAACTATGTAGTATACGCGGATAATTTCCGATCTGTTTTATTCACAAATTAATCGCCGCAAAAAAATGGCGATAGTATTCACTCATCCAAAAATTATATAAGACTGAATTTTTCTTTGTACCGAGTTTTTTTGTTGCGTATTGCTGTATTTGAGACAGCATGAAGAAACGGCTATATATATATATATATATATATATACAAGAAGTTGATAGCGCTTGCGGCTTAATCACACAAAAATTAATAATATTCATAATAAGCAAAAAGTGTATTTGCTATAATGGGTTAGTGATTTTTATCTACAATAGATGGTGTTGTACTAAATGTGTCTAAGATATTTATTTAGTACAAAGTAGTGAGTACAGAAATACACCTAGAATATGTTAGTTGTCAGAATGCTCCGTAGCTGTCACTACTAAACTGAAAAGAGCTGTTCAAAACATTTAAATACAATTATATTTAACAGTCGAAATGGGTTATATTTCGAACAATTGTAGGGATGAATGAATGAAATAAACGAATTGAATGAGTGAATCACTACATGACTCCCCCGCAAGATAGATCCCTCCATAAAAATGTTTATTCGGCTGAAATACGGACAGTTTTAGGTGTTTTACAAACTGATTTTTTTTCAGTGGAACACAGTATGCCGTAAGCCGGTTTGAGCCGGTCGATTGAAATGGTTTGATTTTTACCATTAATCAGCACGGTGAATTGTTTGCGAAGGCGTCGTATGACTTTAAATGGACCTTCGTATGGAGGTGATAATCCGGTGCGAACCTTGTCTGTTCTTACGAACACAAAATCGCAATTATTAAGCGATTTTGGAATGAAAACGTCGTCTTGTTTGGACTGACGAGTGGATTTGGGTACAAGGTTTTGCATTGTATGTCGTAATTGGTCGATGACTGTGTCGGCGGTCGGTAGAGGTGAAAGAGGATTTTCGACAAAGAATTCACCGGGTAGTTTGATGGTTTGACCGTAAACTAATTCTGCCGGTGAGCACTTTAGATCTTCTTTCACTGTCGCTCGGATGCCAAGTAAAATTATTGGTATTTCCGAGCTCCAATGAGTGGTATTGCTTCTGGCCATTAACGCGGCTTTGAGTTGCCGGTGGAAGCGTTCGACCATGCCATTGGCTTGTGGATGGTAAGCCGTTGTACGTATTCGGTTTGAGCCAAGGAGTTTTGTTAACTCGGTAAAAAGCTTGGACTCAAATTGCGTTCCTTGATCAGTTGTGATCGTAAGGGGTACGCCGAAACGAGATACGTAATTATTGACGAAGGTAATGGCAATCGTTGCTGCAGACATATTAATCATGCAGTACGCTTCGGGCCAGCGAGTGAAGCGGTCGACACAAGTAAGTAAATACGTGTATCCATTAGATGGAGGAAGTGGACCTACTATATCTAAATGGATATGTTCAAATCGACTATGTGGAATTTCGAATTTGCCATGGGGTGATTTTGTGTGACGTTGTACTTTTGCGCGTTGGCAAGATAAACAAGACTGAGCCCAATTGCCTACGTCTTTGTTTATACTGGGCCAAAAGTAACGAGCAGCGATCAATTTACGGATGGATGTTTATTTATTTTGGATGTTTATTTTATTTTGGATGTTTATATTTTATTTTGGATGTTTATTTATTACTTATTGTACCGTAGGCGGTTTTTATTTTGCAGTCGCGCTGAGTTATTATTATGTTGTATGATTTTTCCGTTGTTCTTATGATACCTTAAGTGCCGTTGGAAGTATTAATGTTTATAATATAACCAGATAAATGTTGTTGTTGTGCTTTACTGTTCCCATAGGCGGGCTAGGCATCCATATTTGTTATATATATATATTTATATATTGTGTATAAAACGTTTAAGATATACGCAAATATTTTGCTTTTTCTTGTTTTCTTGCGGTATTGGGTGCTCTCCGTTGTATAAAATTTGATACAATCGAAAACGAAGAGAGAAGGAAAAAAAAATTTTAATAAAATGTCTACATAATTTTATTATTTTTTAACATGAAGGTTGTTACGTACCTTTTGCTCAGTACGGGAATTCCGTACCGAGCGTCCTTGAGTTACCGTTTACCGTTATTGCCGTAAAAACGGCCGTCGGGGTCACCAATTGTTGGATTTAGGTATGGAATGTTTGCTGGGATAATAATTGATTCCCAATTGTTGTAACCCAAACAAATTAATTATTTGCCGGCCTCACAATTCAAATATGAGCCGGTTTTGTTTATTTATAATTTATGTGTTAAACGTGGATATAATTCTAATTAATAAATTTCACCACCACCACTCGTAAATGAACACGAAAAAAACAATACTAGCGATAGCGATAACTATGTAGTATACGCGGATAATTTCCGATCTGTTTTATTCACAAATTAATCGCCGCAAAAAAATGGCGATAGTATTCACTCATCCAAAAATTATATAAGACTGAATTTTTCTTTGTACCGAGTTTTTTTGTTGCGTATTGCTGTATTTGAGACAGCATGAAGAAACGGCTATATATATATATATATATATATATACAAGAAGTTGATAGCGCTTGCGGCTTAATCACACAAAAATTAATAATATTCATAATAAGCAAAAAGTGTATTTGCTATAATGGGTTAGTGATTTTTATCTACAATAGATGGTGTTGTACTAAATGTGTCTAAGATATTTATTTAGTACAAAGTAGTGAGTACAGAAATACACCTAGAATATGTTAGTTGTCAGAATGCTCCGTAGCTGTCACTACTAAACTGAAAAGAGCTGTTCAAAACATTTAAATACAATTATATTTAACAGTCGAAATGGGTTATATTTCGAACAATTGTAGGGATGAATGAATGAAATAAACGAATTGAATGAGTGAATCACTACAGGTGATTTCATCGAATCGATTTTTCTGTGAAATGTATGGAAATAATCAACCAATTTAAATGCGGTTTGGCTTAACAATTACAAGTCCCGAGACCTATCATTTGAGGTATCAAGAACAGCAATCGGAGCACAATTGCAGATTTTGGATTTTTACAGCTCTGAATCGGCTGAGCTATAGTAAGGTGATTTTCTTCGAATCGAATTTTCTACGAAATGTATGGTATAGCAATTACAGGTCCCGTGACCTATCATTTGAGGTATGAAGAACCGCATTCTGAGCACAATTGTAGATTTTGGATTTTTACAACTCTGAATCGGCTGAGCTATAGTAAGGTGATTTCTTCGAATCGATTTTTCTGTGAAATGTATGGAAATAATCAACCAATTTAAATGCGGTTTGGCTTAACAATTACAAGTCTCGAGACCTATCATTTGAGGTATCAAGAAACCCAATCGGAGCACAATTGCAGATTTTGGATTTTTACAGCTCTGAATCGGCTGAGCTATAGTAAGGTGATTTTCTTCGAATCGAATTTTCTACGAAATGTATGGTATAGCAATTACAGGTCCCGTGACCTATCATTTGAGGTATGAAGAACCGCATTCTGAGCACAATTGTAGATTTTGGATTTTTACAACTCTGAATCGGCTGAGCTATAGTAAGGTGATTTCTTCGAATCGATTTTTCTGTGAAATGTATGGAAATAATCAACCAATTTAAATGCGGTTTGGCTTAACAATTACAAGTCTCGAGACCTATCATTTGAGGTATCAAGAAACCCAATCGGAGCACAATTGCAGATTTTGGATTTTTACAGCTCTGAATCGGCTGAGCTATAGTAAGGTGATTTTCTTCGAATCGAATTTTCTACGAAATGTATGGTATAGCAATTACAGGTCCCGTGACCTATCATTTGAGGTATGAAGAACCGCATTCTGAGCACAATTGTAGATTTTGGATTTTTACAACTCTGAATCGGCTGAGCTATAGTAAGGTGATTTCTTCGAATCGATTTTTCTGTGAAATGTATGGAAATAATCAACCAATTTAAATGCGGTTTGGCTTAACAATTACAAGTCTCGAGACCTATCATTTGAGGTATCAAGAAACCCAATCGGAGCACAATTGCAGATTTTGGATTTTTACAGCTCTGAATCGGCTGAGCTATAGTAAGGTGATTTTCTTCGAATCGAATTTTCTACGAAATGTATGGTATAGCAATTACAGGTCCCGTGACCTATCATTTGAGGTATGAAGAACCGCATTCTGAGCACAATTGTAGATTTTGGATTTTTACAACTCTGAATCGGCTGAGCTATAGTAAGGTGATTTCTTCGAATCGATTTTTCTGTGAAATGTATGGAAATAATCAACCAATTTAAATGCGGTTTGGCTTAACAATTACAAGTCTCGAGACCTATCATTTGAGGTATCAAGAAACCCAATCGGAGCACAATTGCAGATTTTGGATTTTTACAGCTCTGAATCGGCTGAGCTATAGTAAGGTGATTTTCTTCGAATCGAATTTTCTACGAAATGTATGGTATAGCAATTACAGGTCCCGTGACCTATCATTTGAGGTATGAAGAACCGCATTCTGAGCACAATTGTAGATTTTGGATTTTTACAACTCTGAATCGGCTGAGCTATAGTAAGGTGATTTCTTCGAATCGATTTTTCTGTGAAATGTATGGAAATAATCAACCAATTTAAATGCGGTTTGGCTTAACAATTACAAGTCCCGAGACCTATCATTTGAGGTATCAAGAAACCCAATCGGAGCACAATTGCAGATTTTGGATTTTTACAGCTCTGAATCGGCTGAGCTATAGTAAGGTGATTTTCTTCGAATCGAATTTTCTACGAAATGTATGGTATAGCAATTACAGGTCCCGTGACCTTTCATTTGAGGTATGAAGAACCGCATTCTGAGCACAATTGTAGATTTTGGATTTTTACAACTCTGAATCGGCTGAGCTATAGTAAGGTGATTTCTTCGAATCGATTTTTCTGTGAAATGTATGGAAATAATCAACCAATTTAAATGCGGTTTGGCTTAACAATTAAAAGTCCCGAGACCTATCATTTGAGGTATCAAGAAACCCAATCGGAGCACAATTGCAGATTTTGGATTTTTACAGCTCTGAATCGGCTGAGCTATAGTAAGGTGATTTTCTTCGAATCGAATTTTCTACGAAATGTATGGTATAGCAATTACAGGTCCCGTGACCTATCATTTGAGGTATGAAGAACCGCATTCTGAGCACAATTGTAGATTTTGGATTTTTACAACTCTGAATCGGCTGAGCTATAGTAAGGTGATTTCTTCGAATCGATTTTTCTGTGAAATGTATGGAAATAATCAACCAATTTAAATGCGGTTTGGCTTAACAATTAAAAGTCCCGAGACCTATCATTTGAGGTATCAAGAAACCCAATCGGAGCACAATTGCAGATTTTGGATTTTTACAGCTCTGAATCGGCTGAGCTATAGTAAGGTGATTTTCTTCGAATCGAATTTTCTACGAAATGTATGGTATAGCAATTACAGGTCCCGTGACCTATCATTTGAGGTATGAAGAACCGCATTCTGAGCACAATTGTAGATTTTGGATTTTTACAACTCTGAATCGGCTGAGCTATAGTAAGGTGATTTCATCGAATCGATTTTTCTGTGAAATGTATGGAAATAATCAACCAATTTAAATGCGGTTTGGCTTAACAATTACAAGTCCCGAGACCTATCATTTGAGGTATCAAGAAACCCAATCGGAGCACAATTGCAGATTTTGGATTTTTACAGCTCTGAATCGGCTGAGCTATAGTAAGGTGATTTTCTTCGAATCGAATTTTCTACGAAATGTATGGTATAGCAATTACAGGTCCCGTGACCTTTCATTTGAGGTATGAAGAACCGCATTCTGAGCACAATTGTAGATTTTGGATTTTTACAAATCTGAATCGGCTGAGCTATAGTAAGGTGATTTCTTCGAATCGATTTTTCTGTGAAATGTATGGAAATAATCAACCAATTTAAATGCGGTTTGGCTTAACAATTACAAGTCCCGAGACCTATCATTTGAGGTATCAAGAAACCCAATCGGAGCACAATTGCAGATTTTGGATTTTTACAACTCTGAATCGGCTGAGCTATAGTAAGGTGATTTTCTTCGAATCGAATTTTCTACGAAATGTATGGTATAGCAATTACAGGTCCCGTGACCTATCATTTGAGGTATGAAGAACCGCATTCTGAGCACAATTGTAGATTTTGGATTTTTACAACTCTGAATCGGCTGAGCTATAGTAAGGTGATTTCTTCGAATCGATTTTTCTGTGAAATGTATGGAAATAATCAACCAATTTAAATGCGGTTTGGCTTAACAATTACAAGTCCCGAGACCTATCATTTGAGGTATCAAGAAACCCAATCGGAGCACAATTGCAGATTTTGGATTTTTACAGCTCTGAATTGGCTGAGCTATAGTAAGGTGATTTTCTTCGAATCGAATTTTCTACGAAATGTATGGTATAGCAATTATAGGTCCCGTGACCTATCATTTGAGGTATGAAGAACCGCATTCTGAGCACAATTGTAGATTTTGGATTTTTACAACTCTGAATCGGCTGAGCTATAGTAAGGTGATTTCTTCGAATCGATTTTTCTGTGAAATGTATGGAAATAATCAACCAATTTAAATGCGGTTTGGCTTAACAATTACAAGTCCCGAGACCTATCATTTGAGGTATCAAGAAACCCAATCGGAGCACAATTGCAGATTTTGGATTTTTACAGCTCTGAATCGGCTGAGCTATAGTAAGGTAGTTTTCTTCGAATCGAATTTTCTACGAAATGTATGGTATAGCAATTACAGGTCCCGTGACCTATCATTTGAGGTATGAAGAACCGCATTCTGAGCACAATTGTAGATTTTGGATTTTTACAACTCTGAATCGGCTGAGCTATAGTAAGGTGATTTCTTCGAATCGATTTTTCTGTGAAATGTATGGAAATAATCAACCAATTTAAATGCGGTTTGGCTTAACAATTACAAGTCCCGAGACCTATCATTTGAGGTATCAAGAAACCCAATCGGAGCACAATTGCAGATTTTGGATTTTTACAGCTCTGAATCGGCTGAGCTATAGTAAGGTAGTTTTCTTCGAATCGAATTTTCTACGAAATGTATGGTATAGCAATTACAGGTCCCGTGACCTATCATTTGAGGTATGAAGAACCGCATTCTGAGCACAATTGTAGATTTTGGATTTTTACAACTCTGAATCGGCTGAGCTATAGTAAGGTGATTTCTTCGAATCGATTTTTCTGTGAAATGTATGGAAATAATCAACCAATTTAAATGCGGTTTGGCTTAACAATTACAAGTCCCGAGACCTATCATTTGAGGTATCAAGAAACCCAATCGGAGCACAATTGCAGATTTTGGATTTTTACAGCTCTGAATCGGCTGAGCTATAGTAAGGTGATTTTCTTCGAATCGAATTTTCTACGAAATGTATGGTATAGCAATTACAGGTCCCGTGACCTATCATTTGAGGTATGAAGAACCGCATTCTGAGCACAATTGTAGATTTTGGATTTTTACAACTCTGAATCGGCTGAGCTATAGTAAGGTGATTTCTTCGAATCGATTTTTCTGTGAAATGTATGGAAATAATCAACCAATTTAAATGCGGTTTGGCTTAACAATTACAAGTCCCGAGACCTATCATTTGAGGTATCAAGAAACCCAATCGGAGCACAATTGCAGATTTTGGATTTTTACAGCTCTGAATCGGCTGAGCTATAGTAAGGTGATTTTCTTCGAATCGAATTTTCTACGAAATGTATGGTATAGCAATTACAGGTCCCGTGACCTATCATTTGAGGTATGAAGAACCGCATTCTGAGCACAATTGTAGATTTTGGATTTTTACAACTCTGAATCGGCTGAGCTATAGTAAGGTGATTTCTTCGAATCGATTTTTCTGTGAAATGTATGGAAATAATCAACCAATTTAAATGCGGTTTGGCTTAACAATTACAAGTCTCGAGACCTATCATTTGAGGTATCAAGAAACCCAATCGGAGCACAATTGCAGATTTTGGATTTTTACAGCTCTGAATCGGCTGAGCTATAGTAAGGTGATTTTCTTCGAATCGAATTTTCTACGAAATGTATGGTATAGCAATTACAGGTCCCGTGACCTATCATTTGAGGTATGAAGAACCGCATTCTGAGCACAATTGTAGATTTTGGATTTTTACAACTCTGAATCGGCTGAGCTATAGTAAGGTGATTTCTTCGAATCGATTTTTCTGTGAAATGTATGGAAATAATCAACCAATTTAAATGCGGTTTGGCTTAACAATTACAAGTCTCGAGACCTATCATTTGAGGTATCAAGAAACCCAATCGGAGCACAATTGCAGATTTTGGATTTTTACAGCTCTGAATCGGCTGAGCTATAGTAAGGTGATTTTCTTCGAATCGAATTTTCTACGAAATGTATGGTATAGCAATTACAGGTCCCGTGACCTATCATTTGAGGTATGAAGAACCGCATTCTGAGCACAATTGTAGATTTTGGATTTTTACAACTCTGAATCGGCTGAGCTATAGTAAGGTGATTTCTTCGAATCGATTTTTCTGTGAAATGTATGGAAATAATCAACCAATTTAAATGCGGTTTGGCTTAACAATTACAAGTCTCGAGACCTATCATTTGAGGTATCAAGAAACCCAATCGGAGCACAATTGCAGATTTTGGATTTTTACAGCTCTGAATCGGCTGAGCTATAGTAAGGTGATTTTCTTCGAATCGAATTTTCTACGAAATGTATGGTATAGCAATTACAGGTCCCGTGACCTATCATTTGAGGTATGAAGAACCGCATTCTGAGCACAATTGTAGATTTTGGATTTTTACAACTCTGAATCGGCTGAGCTATAGTAAGGTGATTTCTTCGAATCGATTTTTCTGTGAAATGTATGGAAATAATCAACCAATTTAAATGCGGTTTGGCTTAACAATTACAAGTCTCGAGACCTATCATTTGAGGTATCAAGAAACCCAATCGGAGCACAATTGCAGATTTTGGATTTTTACAGCTCTGAATCGGCTGAGCTATAGTAAGGTGATTTTCTTCGAATCGAATTTTCTACGAAATGTATGGTATAGCAATTACAGGTCCCGTGACCTATCATTTGAGGTATGAAGAACCGCATTCTGAGCACAATTGTAGATTTTGGATTTTTACAACTCTGAATCGGCTGAGCTATAGTAAGGTGATTTCTTCGAATCGATTTTTCTGTGAAATGTATGGAAATAATCAACCAATTTAAATGCGGTTTGGCTTAACAATTACAAGTCCCGAGACCTATCATTTGAGGTATCAAGAAACCCAATCGGAGCACAATTGCAGATTTTGGATTTTTACAGCTCTGAATCGGCTGAGCTATAGTAAGGTGATTTTCTTCGAATCGAATTTTCTACGAAATGTATGGTATAGCAATTACAGGTCCCGTGACCTTTCATTTGAGGTATGAAGAACCGCATTCTGAGCACAATTGTAGATTTTGGATTTTTACAACTCTGAATCGGCTGAGCTATAGTAAGGTGATTTCTTCGAATCGATTTTTCTGTGAAATGTATGGAAATAATCAACCAATTTAAATGCGGTTTGGCTTAACAATTAAAAGTCCCGAGACCTATCATTTGAGGTATCAAGAAACCCAATCGGAGCACAATTGCAGATTTTGGATTTTTACAGCTCTGAATCGGCTGAGCTATAGTAAGGTGATTTTCTTCGAATCGAATTTTCTACGAAATGTATGGTATAGCAATTACAGGTCCCGTGACCTATCATTTGAGGTATGAAGAACCGCATTCTGAGCACAATTGTAGATTTTGGATTTTTACAACTCTGAATCGGCTGAGCTATAGTAAGGTGATTTCTTCGAATCGATTTTTCTGTGAAATGTATGGAAATAATCAACCAATTTAAATGCGGTTTGGCTTAACAATTAAAAGTCCCGAGACCTATCATTTGAGGTATCAAGAAACCCAATCGGAGCACAATTGCAGATTTTGGATTTTTACAGCTCTGAATCGGCTGAGCTATAGTAAGGTGATTTTCTTCGAATCGAATTTTCTACGAAATGTATGGTATAGCAATTACAGGTCCCGTGACCTATCATTTGAGGTATGAAGAACCGCATTCTGAGCACAATTGTAGATTTTGGATTTTTACAACTCTGAATCGGCTGAGCTATAGTAAGGTGATTTCATCGAATCGATTTTTCTGTGAAATGTATGGAAATAATCAACCAATTTAAATGCGGTTTGGCTTAACAATTACAAGTCCCGAGACCTATCATTTGAGGTATCAAGAAACCCAATCGGAGCACAATTGCAGATTTTGGATTTTTACAGCTCTGAATCGGCTGAGCTATAGTAAGGTGATTTTCTTCGAATCGAATTTTCTACGAAATGTATGGTATAGCAATTACAGGTCCCGTGACCTATCATTTGAGGTATGAAGAACCGCATTCTGAGCACAATTGTAGATTTTGGATTTTTACAACTCTGAATCGGCTGAGCTATAGTAAGGTGATTTCTTCGAATCGATTTTTCTGTGAAATGTATGGAAATAATCAACCAATTTAAATGCGGTTTGGCTTAACAATTACAAGTCCCGAGACCTATCATTTGAGGTATCAAGAAACCCAATCGGAGCACAATTGCAGATTTTGGATTTTTACAGCTCTGAATTGGCTGAGCTATAGTAAGGTGATTTTCTTCGAATCGAATTTTCTACGAAATGTATGGTATAGCAATTATAGGTCCCGTGACCTATCATTTGAGGTATGAAGAACCGCATTCTGAGCACAATTGTAGATTTTGGATTTTTACAACTCTGAATCGGCTGAGCTATAGTAAGGTGATTTCTTCGAATCGATTTTTCTGTGAAATGTATGGAAATAATCAACCAATTTAAATGCGGTTTGGCTTAACAATTACAAGTCCCGAGACCTATCATTTGAGGTATCAAGAAACCCAATCGGAGCACAATTGCAGATTTTGGATTTTTACAGCTCTGAATCGGCTGAGCTATAGTAAGGTGATTTTCTTCGAATCGAATTTTCTACGAAATGTATGGTATAGCAATTACAGGTCCCGTGACCTTTCATTTGAGGTATGAAGAACCGCATTCTGAGCACAATTGTAGATTTTGGATTTTTACAAATCTGAATCGGCTGAGCTATAGTAAGGTGATTTCTTCGAATCGATTTTTCTGTGAAATGTATGGAAATAATCAACCAATTTAAATGCGGTTTGGCTTAACAATTACAAGTCCCGAGACCTATCATTTGAGGTATCAAGAAACCCAATCGGAGCACAATTGCAGATTTTGGATTTTTACAACTCTGAATCGGCTGAGCTATAGTAAGGTGATTTTCTTCGAATCGAATTTTCTACGAAATGTATGGTATAGCAATTACAGGTCCCGTGACCTATCATTTGAGGTATGAAGAACCGCATTCTGAGCACAATTGTAGATTTTGGATTTTTACAACTCTGAATCGGCTGAGCTATAATAAGGTGATTTCTTCGAATCGATTTTTCTGTGAAATGTATGGAAATAATCAACCAATTTAAATGCGGTTTGGCTTAACAATTACAAGTCCCGAGACCTATCATTTGAGGTATCAAGAAACCCAATCGGAGCACAATTGCAGATTTTGGATTTTTACAGCTCTGAATCGGCTGAGCTATAGTAAGGTGATTTTCTTCGAATCGAATTTTCTACGAAATGTATGGTATAGCAATTACAGGTCCCGTGACCTATCATTTGAGGTATGAAGAACCGCATTCTGAGCACAATTGTAGATTTTGGATTTTTACAACTCTGAATCGGCTGAGCTATAGTAAGGTGATTTCTTCGAATCGATTTTTCTGTGAAATGTATGGAAATAATCAACCAATTTAAATGCGGTTTGGCTTAACAATTACAAGTCCCGAGACCTATCATTTGAGGTATCAAGAAACCCAATCGGAGCACAATTGCAGATTTTGGATTTTTACAGCTCTGAATCGGCTGAGCTATAGTAAGGTAGTTTTCTTCGAATCGAATTTTCTACGAAATGTATGGTATAGCAATTACAGGTCCCGTGACCTATCATTTGAGGTATGAAGAACCGCATTCTGAGCACAATTGTAGATTTTGGATTTTTACAACTCTGAATCGGCTGAGCTATAGTAAGGTGATTTCTTCGAATCGATTTTTCTGTGAAATGTATGGAAATAATCAACCAATTTAAATGCGGTTTGGCTTAACAATTACAAGTCCCGAGACCTATCATTTGAGGTATCAAGAAACCCAATCGGAGCACAATTGCAGATTTTGGATTTTTACAGCTCTGAATCGGCTGAGCTATAGTAAGGTGATTTTCTTCGAATCGAATTTTCTACGAAATGTATGGTATAGCAATTACAGGTCCCGTGACCTATCATTTGAGGTATGAAGAACCGCATTCTGAGCACAATTGTAGATTTTGGATTTTTACAACTCTGAATCGGCTGAGCTATAGTAAGGTGATTTCTTCGAATCGATTTTTCTGTGAAATGTATGGAAATAATCAACCAATTTAAATGCGGTTTGGCTTAACAATTACAAGTCCCGAGACCTATCATTTGAGCAAAGTATGGAAATTGGAGAACCAACTAACAATTCTTTAACGATTTTTATTTTAATCGTAAAACCCTCGATTGAGACAAACTTGGTATCCCAATGTGTTTTTTATCAATCACCAACAAAATGGTAAACTGATTTTTTTTTGTTGTTGTTAACTACAAGATAAAAAATGTACTAGATTTATTTATATGAAGTATTCAGCACTTGTTTCAAAAATTTAAACTATAAATCGCTTACAATATTTGGGTTGTGTCCGTGATGTACCTTTTCGGGAATGTGTAAAGTTTTAAAATTTTCTCGGCTAAAAATGGATTTTTAAAAACCAAAGCATTCACAATGAAAAAAACTTACAGATTTGTATGAAAATAACAAACATTTTTGCTCATTATGTTGGAAATTCATACAAACCTGTAATCCAAAAAGTAAAACGATTTTTCTTTGTGAATGCTCTCTGTTTACTGTTCGTAAAATAAAAGACTCAATATTAATTTTTATTTTTAGTTTTACATTTTCGCTTAATTTTAATATTATATTTTGTGTGTTTTGTGAACAAAAACATAGTAAAAGGTACGCATTATACTGTAATAATTATAATAAATAATTTTTTTTTTTTTGTTTGTTTAAATAAATAAATTAATTAATAATTTGTTCATAAGTTTTGGTTTTGGTATTTGGTTTGGTTGTTTTTATTTTATTTTATTTTTATGTTTACTGAGTTAATATAAATTAAATAAAAATAATTGTATTGTTGTTGTTGTTGTTGTTTTTTTATAGTGATAGTTAAGTATTTTTATTTAATTTATACCAAAATTTTTTTTTTTTGTTTAATTTAATTAATATACAATTTACTAAAAATCAAAAATTGTTTTGGATTTAGTTTTATGCCGTTTTTGTTTGGAAAGTGTTTAATTAATTTTGAGTTGTATTTTTATTTTTTTTTTTAAATACACTTTAGATTTATAGCAAATGCAAAATATTTTTACGAAAAATTAAATTAATGAATATGATTTTATATAATATTTAGTTTGATGGTGTGTGTTTAATAAATTAACTAAATTTATTTATGACAATTAAAAATAAGTCAAGAAGCATACATATTGTTCGTATTTTAGTATGTAGTGATTTTGTGCATAAAAATTCATCAAACATTGCAATGATTTCGTTATGCGTTTTTGGAATTTTAAAAATTATTATAAATAAATAA
Organism: Tipula vernalis; assembly: GCA_958295665.1. Classification (NCBI taxonomy): domain Eukaryota; kingdom Metazoa; phylum Arthropoda; class Insecta; order Diptera; family Tipulidae; genus Tipula; species Tipula vernalis. Next base: position 14,539,665 of record OY282560.1, read on the forward strand.
ATTAAAAAATTTGTATTGCATTTTATTTATTTAATTGTATAAATGTGAAAATAATTAACAATAATAAAAACTAAATAAATAAAATGTATGGTAATTTCGTGATTGTCATTATTCATTTATTTTATTTAAGAAATGTAATTTATAATGTAAAAAAAAAAAAATCAATAAAAATTATTCAGAGTTTCGTTGCATTTTCAAATTTATTTTATTTTATTATAACATTTATATAATTCGATAATTAATATATAATTAGAAAATTAATTTAATTAATACGGTGGTGAGGAGCGTCAGTTATTTTGTTGTTACTTTTATTTATTTTATTAATAAAATAAAAAATATATTTCACATTTATACAAATAATATATAAGTATATTTTTAAATGGTAGTAGTATAAGTTACATAAGTATTTTGTTTTATAAAATTTTATTAATAATTTTAATTAATTTTCGCTTCTGTGTTTAATTTTATTTTTTATTTTATTTTTTTTTTTTTTGATGCTATTTGCATAAAAATTAAATTAAAAAAAAATATATAATTTAATTAAATATAAAAAATGAAAACTATTATTATTACAAAAGAATGTTTTTAATTAATTATATTTATAATTTAATAATATTTAATATTTATTTACTTGGTTTTACAGGATTTTTTTTTTTTTTTTATTATTTATTTGGAGAGTTATTTGGAATTGTTTGTTAAAAGGCATGGAACCTATGGTAAAGGTTATTTAATAAATTTTGATTAATTGTTTGTCTTAAATTATAATTTATTTCGAGTTTTTTTTTATTTATTTATTTTTTAAATATTACGATAAAATTACAACACATACATTCGAATTTTTTAATTAATTAATTAATTTTTTTTTATTAATCTATTATTTTTTGTAATAATAATATTTTTATTCCGTTATTAAAAGTATCTTATTTTCAAAAAAATAAAATAGTTTTAATAAAGCTAATTTATTTTAATCGTAATTATATAAAGGTGTCCATATGTATCAAAATACAATAAAACAATAAAATAAAATATAAATATTAGAAAATGACATTTTTTAAATACAAAAAAATAAAAAAACTTTAGTTATACATTAAATGGGAAATATTTAATTAATTATCACAGGAAATAAAATTGTTACATATAAAATGGGGCGGGGGAGGGGGGTTCGCAGTTTTAGTTAGTAGCTCCTTAGCTCATTAGAGAGCAATAATAAATATTAATTAAGTAGTATTGTAGTATATAAATTTAGGCAAACTAAATAAATCGAACTATGTAGGCCAAAAAATCGCGTATCATCAAACATCAGATCAGATTAGTTCAAAAAATGTCAAATTCTAATTTATTGCAATATAACAAAATTATAAATAAACTTGTTTTACTTTTGGGTTGGCAGTTACTTTTTTCTTCAGTTAATTTTTCTATTATATTTATATAATTTTAATTAAATTAGTTTATAAGAGATTTCATATTGGTCTTAATACTTTTTTTTATTTTCATCATTATCATTTAAATTTATAATTTTTTTTATTAATTAATTTTTTTTTTTTTTTTTATACAAAAGAACAATAAAAACATAAAAAACAACTAAATATTTTATTTATATAAATATTTATAAAAAAATAAAATAAAATAATCAATTAAATAAAAAACAATAAAAATAAATTATAAATTATATTTATATATTTATTTAATTATGCTAGTAATTTTTTTAAATTTTTTTTTTTTATCATTTTTGTTTAAATTTAATTTAAATTTCATTAAAACATTTATTTGTGCTATTCGTTTATTTAGTTATTTAATTTAAATGTTTATAAATTAATAAATAATTTTTTTTTAAATATAGTATCGCTAATTATGTATATATTTATAAATGTAAAGTAAATTTTCAAATTATTATTTTTTATTTAAATAAATTATGTTTTTATAAATGTTAATTAATTTACCATTAAGTTTATTGCTCTAAATAATGTAATTTCTAAAAAAAATCGTTTTTAAATCATTTAAATGTACAGATAAACAACGTCAATCAATCATTTTTTTTTTTAGTTTAATTTTTATTTTTAAATTTAATTTTTATTAATTTCTAATTAAGAAAATGGTTGTTTTAAATTATTTGTTTAGATCTACTATTTTTTATGGATTTTGGATTCTTTTTTTTTTTTTTTTTTTTTGGTTTTTGGTCTTAAAGTAATATTTTCTCATTATTAATAATTATATTATGTATTTTCGAAAATAAATAAATAATTGTATATAAATTTGAAAAATTTTATAACAAAGTTTTTATTTTAAAATAAAATAACAAAATAACCTATTTATTTATTTATAGTTTTTTTTTCTTCTATTGATCATGAGAAATTATTTTTGTCTATCAAACTTGTTGTAAAATTTTAGGTTGGACTGCCTGGTTGTGATCCAGATGTCGATATTCCTTCTGGTAATTGTGCCAGAGTTTTAAACAAAGATGAGTTTATAAATCTGTAAATCAAAATTTAATTTATATTAATTAAGAAGTCGAAAGCTATTATCAAAGACTATGTAAAATTTATTTATTACCAACATAAAGAAAATCTGGTTACATAAAAATAATAAAATATAATAAAAACAACATGACAAAAATTAAACAAATTTAAAAAAAAAAAAAAAATGTAAAGGGCTGAAACCTCATAAGGTGGTCAGAATTTCGGTCTTGATTAATTCCCAAGTTAATCCCGAAATGAACCTATTAAGTCAATCTTCAGCTTATCCTCCAACTCAATTTACAACTCAATCTCTATCTCAATCGCAACACAATCCGAAACGCAATCACCAAAGTAACGCCTAACCGTGTCATCGGTTAAATCACCAAATCAACCCTTATTCAACTTTCAAATCAACCCTTAACCTAACTCCAAGTCAACCCTTAACCCCCAAATCAACCAATGCAAGCTAACTAAATCCTAATTCTACGTCAACTCAAATTAGCTCGACTCAAATCTCAAGCTACATGTGTGTATGAACTCAACTCAATCTAACCTCCCACTAAACCCTAATCTCGACCTCAAATTTATCCCTAACCTAACTTCTCTTTCAAATCCAAATCAATTTCAACTTAAACCCTACCAACCATCATACCGGCATAAACAATCATTCCATCATAACATTATTCCATTATACCATCATGACACTATACCATTAAACCATCAATAATCGTACAATTGTACCATAGTGACGTCGAACCATCCCACCATCACATCATTATGTAATACCGTCATACCATTATATCATCATAAAATCGTACCATCATACAATCATATACTAAAATACCCTCATACAAGTTTACCATCGTACCATCATACTGTCCCTATAATCATACCATAATAACATCGTACCATCATACCATCATACCATCATATAATCTTACCATCATAATTTAGGCCATATCATCCTCATATCATCCAACAGTCGTACCATCATACCCTCATACCATCACACCATCATTCTAGAATAAAAACTGTCATACCATCGTACGTTGTATCATATATACAGTCATCGCACCGTCATACAATAATATCAATCCATCGTACCACTATATCATCATTACATCACAAAATCATACTATCATATATACCATCTTATCACGATACCATCATACCATCGTACCGTCATACCATCATACCATTATTACCTGTAAGATTGCAGGTTTTATACTTTAAATTGATCCCATTACACTTCAAACTGAACTGAATGACCAAACAGGATGGAGCTTGGCTATTCCTTAACCGATTATGATGAAAATTGACATGTGTGTTGGAAGTGGAATTCTAAAATGATTTTTTGGATAAAGTTCTGTAATATGGTCAACAAGAATATAACTTAGCTATTAACTGATTAAGATGAATTTTGACGTTTCCAACGAATAGAAGAAAATGTGACCCAAAAATTATTTTTAGAAGATGTTGTGAGAAATATATCAATATGCATTCTATAATGTTGTCTATTTAGGTTTATGTGAATCATGCAGCTGTTGAGGTTTCTTTAAGGCAGCTTAAACATACGGTTTCAATTGCTTCCATAATAATATTCAAGTTCCATTAGAAAAATTTTTTGCCAATCCTTCGCATTTCCAATGAACATGTCAGATTTCGTCATAATTAGTGGAGAAATAGGCAAGTTCCATCATACTTGGCCATATTCCAAAACTTCATCTGAAAACCATTTTAGAATCTAATTTCCAAACGGATAAAGAAATAGATTTTATTTTTTTTTTTTTTTTTTTTTTTTTGACCCTGCCCAAAAGCGGCTAGCACTACGACCTAAAAGATCTTTTGTGCTGTTGGGTACTGTTACTCCAGGAGCTTCTCCACCTCTCTAATAAAGGCGAGAATGCTGTTTATAGAGGCCAATTTACATTTCTCCGGGGTCAGATACCTCTCTTCAAAATGAATCCACCTCCGTGTGCACAGAGCAACACACTCACATAGTATGTGTTCTGCGGTTTCTGTCTCTTCTAAACAGAGTCGGCACTCCGTCTCTGTGGACAGGTTCATTTTGTTCAAATGATATCTCAGGTTACAGTGACCTGAGAGAAAGCTCACAAGTTTCCTAATATTTTCTTTGCTGAAATTGATCGCCAAATTTTTGTGGTGAAATGGTCTGATCAAAGATTTGGCTTGTCTAAGGCCGGGAATACAGTTCCAATAAGTCAAGCACTGTATTTTTTCCCATTTACTGATTGTGTAGGTTGCAGAAGCCCACGGGATACCACAAAAAGGCTCAGGGCCAATGAGTGTAGTCGACGAGCCTGCCCGTGCAAGTTCGTCGGCTATCTCATTTCCAGTGATGCCCATGTGACCAGGCACCCACCACAACCTTACTTTGTTTTGACAAGAGAGAGATTGTAGCAGTTTATAACAACTTTGAACCGACTTGGAATCCAGGCAGTTAGAAGCCAATGCTTTCAGTGCTGCTTGGCTGTCAGACAAAATGTGGATGGATGCGCCTTTAAGACCTTTGGTCATAATAGTAGAGGCGCAGATTTCGATGGCGTGAATTTCGGCTACAAAAACACTGGGATAAGTACCCACTGATTTCGATAGTTTGTGATTGGGTCCAAAGACACCAATGCCGACTCCACTATCCATTTTTGATCCATCAGTGTACCAGACTAGGCTGTTAGGTTCCATCTGAGGTAACCCAGAATCCCAGTCGGTTCTATCGGGGATTGTTACCACGAAATTCCTGCCAAAGCAGAGTTCTTTCGGCATAACGTCCGGGACACTAAAGAACATATTCAGGTCTGGAAGTTCATTCAAAATGTCCAGGTGACCCATATGGTCATCATGACTGTATTGATTCACTAGCTTCAATCTAGCTGCACAGGTAGCAGCTGATTTTTTTGACGTGGATATGAAGTGGAGTGAGCCCGATGAGAGCTTCCATTGCCGCCGTAGGGCAGGTGCGCATAGCACCTGTAATTCCGAGACATGCTAGTCTCTGTAATGAGGTCAGCTTGTTCATAATAACTTTTTGCTGTACCTTAGGCCACCAAACTATTGCCCCATATGTTACAATTGGCCTCACTATCATGATGTACATCCAGTAAATCATTTTTGAGTTCAGGCCCCAGGTCCTGCCGAACATACGCCGGCAGGCCCACATGGCCCTGGCCGCGCGTTCGGTAGTTGAAGTAATATGAGAGTTCCAAGGTAGTTTCTTATCTAGGACAACACCCAGATATTTGACTTCATTGGAGTATCCGATATTTATATCATTTAGACTAATTTTTTTTTTTTTTTTAAATATATACATATTTTAATTGGGTGCAGAGCGGACTTATTAACGGTCCTAGCTCCTTGTAACTGTCAGAGCTTCTGCACCCAATGCGCGATCCTTCAAGTAAAGATTAATAGCTACCTTAAATTTATTCATTTTGTATTCCTCCGGAAATTTGAAGTGTATTAGCGAATTCCACTTTTTTGATGTTCGATATACTAATTCGCGCTTAATTTCTTCAGTTCGAGGTTTCGGGAGCTTCACCGTAAACCTATGTGCATTGGTTGTTCCTCTTATTACTCTTGTTGTTGTAACGAATGGTGGTATTTTCTCCGATAGTTCTGCAGAACATTTACCATGTAATTGAACCAAGGATTACCAGTGCACCAATTCGAAATAACAAGCAAAGCCTGTTGCATGCTGGCGGACATCGTACGTTCATGCCCTCCAGAGACTATGATAACCAAATCGTCCGCATAACCAATGGCATCGTACCCAAGTAGATGTAAATTATCAAGCAACTCGTCGATCACGAGTGACCACAGCAAAGGGGACAGGACACCGCCCTGCGGACACCCTCTTGCTGCCGTAATGGTGACTGACTCATTACCTAATTTAGATGTAATCTTCCTACTAACCAACATGGAACTAATCCAGTGGTTAGTCGGATCGTCAATACCTCTACGCTTGATTGCCCTAGCAATTGAGTCGTATCCAGTATTGTAAAGAAATAGATAAGTTCCATCCTAATTGGCCATTCATATAATTTGCTAAGGGTTCATCAAATCGGTCAAAGCGTGTGGATTTTTAGATGTCTAACCTAAACGTTTAATAAATTTCCAGGTTCACAGATTCATCTGTCCGAGTGGATCTGTTCTTCTCAGTCGCTTAAACCGCGGCTGTTTTAGTATATCAATGGCCAATTCGTTGGGATGTGCTTCCAGTTTTGGGTAATATTTCGATTTGAATTCTTTAATTGTTTCTTTAATGGTTTTAATCCCATGGGCCTTATGTATATTACTATTTCGAATGTACCACGAAGCATTGGTAATACTTCGAAGTATTTTCTCTGTTTGAAGCGCTAGTGGATCCCCATAATTGAATACCATATGTCCATATGTGTTTGATTATCGCTTTGTACAGTAACACTTTATTGGCCAATGACAACTGAGATTTTCTTCCCATCAGCCAATAAATTTTGGAAAATGCAATTTTTATTTGGTTACGCTTTGTTTCAATATGGTTTTTCCACGTAAACCTTCTATCCAGGTGCAAACCTAAGTATTTTACATTCGTTTGTTAAGGGATGGTTTTGTTCAGCGAGTTGTGTTTGTTCAGCGTGAATGTGACATGAGTTGATTTGTTTTCGTTCACTTTTATTCGCCATGCCTTCAACCAGTCCGCGACCTTGTTAAAATGATTCTGTAATTCCTTTGAGGCAATTTCGGGATAATTATGTGACACCAGTATGGCTGTATCATCCGCAAATGTTGATACCATTACTTTGTTAATAATTCTGTGGAATTGCTCTGTAGTACCATGTTGGTTTCGGAACCCAAATTGATGGTCTGGAATAACGCGCCGTTTTTCTAATATTGGTTTCAATTTCGTCCTGGTGACTTTTTCGGGCTTATGCAATTTTTAATTGTATTCTTAACTTTCTCCCAATTATACTTTATAGGTTTTGTAGGATAAACCATCATCCATTTGCTGGGGTAGCACGAAATAATTATCTTTCTTGGCTTTTTCTTCATCAGTAATCTGCCCTTCTCGCAAAGCAAATTTTAGGGCCTTAATAGCTCGATTTAATTTCCATTTCAATAACGGTGGTTTTGTATGCTGCCAAGGGCGACGAATTTTTCGCTTTTCCTGGATTAGTTCCTGTATATTATGTGACAGTTTATTAACTTTTTTAGAACTATTTATGACGGGTGTAGCCCTTTCAGCTGATAATGTCATGATATCTTTTAGATTTTCTGTCGCCGCGTGATCAGAGGAATATTAACTAGACAATTTTGTTCGACTAGCCTTCTACATTGATCGCAATTAGTTTGCTTGTTTGTAAGACGGTCGGCATTTCGTTGCTTAGGGCATCGGTACTTACTGTTACCATTACCTGTGAGTGAACAGAAGACAGATGATAGCAACCCGTGGCCTTAGCATATGTACGTGTATGATTTTAATACGAGTATGTTCCGAAGATTGTAAGAGAATTCAATCCAGTTTCGAACTGATGAGCTTATGATTATGAAAAAATCAATCTTCTCATCAGGCCGCGGCGACTGGACTGATTATACCACAATTTACATTCTATATATACAGAATGTGCTGTGCGTTAAGTATTAGCGAATCATAACTAATACAGATGAATTCTCTTACAATTTTTCTTTTTAATAAAGTAAAAAATACGTGGAATACCTTTAGTTATACAAAAGTCAATTAAATCAAGAATTTGTTTTTTATCGGTAGGCCAGTAAGTTGGGTTGCCGGCAGATAAATCATCCAGGGACTGTTCCTCTTTAGCTTCATAAAATTGTTTGCCTTTCGGCGATGTTAATCTGGAACACCAATGAGTATGTTTAGCGTTGTAATCATCTCCCGCAAGAAATTTCTTACCCGGCTGGCTGAAAGAATCCAAGAACTGGATTTTTTTTACAGCATGTTTTGGAGGATAGTACACTGCCGATATAACACAGTTTCCGTGCCATTCCTGCAAACAGATGCTGGTTGATTGTATATGTTCTTTCTCATATTTCGTAAGTTCATAGTGTTTTAATCTTCTCTTAATCAATAGAGCAGTGCCTCCATGTGCTTTCCCATCTGGGTGCTTGATGTCATAAATAGAGTACCCATTAATTTTGAAATAGCTATTTTTGGTGAAGCGTGTTTCAGATTTTACGACAATCTGCATCAGCGTATTCATATTCTGCATCATAAGATTCATGGTTCTCTCCATCATCGCCAAGAAGCTTTTGCATCATGTTAGTCAATTTTGTTTAAAGCTGTTGAAATGTTTTCCTCTTCACTTGCTTGCACTTTTGCGGAGCGGTACCTTTAAGAACACGTGCGTATGAAACCCCTTGGTGCACGCTGCCGTTTACAGTTGCGTACTGATTTCCATTTTGAGCGTTTGTGTTTTACAATTTCTGGTCGTGCTTCTTTTCTAGCTAAAGAATCAAGATTAAGGATTCGTTGCTCTGCTCGCTGCTTTGGATTGATTCTCCTTTTCAATTCTAGATAAATTGGGCACCCTCTAAAATTAGCTGTGTGATTTCCGATGCAGTTGCTGCATTTTCTCACTGATGCTTCCTTTTTTGCTTGTGAGTTTTGAAAGTACAATATGCTCTAGTATTTCCGTATTCTTGACACTTAACACACTGTAGCGGCCCATTTCTTTTCCTGGATTCCTCGATTGTAACCCTTCTGTGCAATAGATAATTTAGGTCAAATACGAAAAATGGCTGAGGCGCCTTGTCCCGATTAAAAATATTGGTAATAGTTTTGCATTGGAAACCTTTTTCAGCGAGAGCAGCTTGTATTTCGTTTGCATCCATATAACTCTCTACTCCTTTTAACATAACAACCAATTCTTTTTGGCTATTAAGTTGGTACGTATAGTAATGTTGACCAACTTGGTCAAAATGTTTAATTAACGTTCTGTAAGTATCAATATTGAGCGGTTGAATTTTTGTTTCTTTTATATCTCCTCTTTTGATCCCGGAAATATAAAATGCACCTTCCGTAATAATCTCGATCGTTTTTGTAAGTTCTCGGCGCCTTCTCAGTTTTTGGAGTTATTTCAGGCGACCGGTCATCAACAACCAGGCAAGAATTCCTATTACAATGCGTTAATTCAACGCTAGCTAGCTTAGTGAATTTATTCGCGCTTGTACTGGCCGCTGATCTAGGGCTTCTCCTTCGTTTTAATCGGACAGTAATATACCGGTCTATTCTCGTTTGGTTCTGGGAAGTTGCCATTAAGAAAGGTTTTTGACGACTCTCAATACGATCAGAATAGCTAGCATAAATTGGATCCCATATAATTGCACCGTACTCTGAACGTACAAAAGCCAAGTATAAAATTTTAATGACATATGGATCGTGAAAATCTCTGGAAAATCTCTTAATGAAACCAAATATCGAATTGGCCTTGAAGATTCAACCGATGATGTTATTTTGCAGAAAATATAGTCGCAATGCATAACCTGTCTTAAACGGATGAAGCACATAGTATTACACTTTGAAAAATTTAAATTCAGCTTTTGTTTTGAACTTCAAGAAGAAAAGCTAGTTAAGATCAGACTGAAAATCAATAACATCACTGTTATTCTTAATAGTTTTGAAATTTTTTTATGTCATCGGCATATATGAGAATTAGAATCATGCAGACAATCAACTACATCATTGATGAATAAAATAAATAGCAAAGGGCCCAAGTGGCTACCCTGACGAACACCTGAACTGACATGAATGGTTCGGCAAACATGATCACCAAGTTTTACAAATTGCATTCTAGAGTCTAGATAGGATCAGTGGCATAACTACAAATTTCGGGCCACCCCACAAAATTTTTCTTAGGCCCCTAAAAATGAATATTATGAAAAAGCTTTTAGTTAGAAACTTATTTTTTCCTCGCATTAATTAAAAGTGTCTGATTTTGAGAGTACAAAACAGCACCTGATTCAGTTTAATGGTCTCAAACAAAACGAAATTTTCTTGCAATTTCTTGCAAATGCCGATTTCTAAATATATCGATAAAGCATCACAAAATTTCGATTCGAAATTTCATTTCAAACCAAAGGAAATCCTACCGCCATGTAAAATGTAAATAATCTGGACATTCTTGAATAATTTCTCAAATAACCAAGGAAATTGGAGAAATATCGAAATCTCGAAAAATCTATTAATTATCACGGTTCAAATTTATATTTGTAGCACCGCATCCCTAATGAAATACTTTTAGCATCTATATTACGAATCGAACTCCATGAGGCCAATCGTAACATTCAAGATAAAATATTAAAAGAACTGTAGGGGAATGAAAAATACTGAGAAATACATTGCTTTAAACCATGACAGAATGTCAGATAAAAATCTTTCCACTTCAGCATTCAAGTTAATGGGTGTCAGGTTATCATCATCCTTTACCAACGCCACGTTTGGTAAATTTAAGTCACCTAATATCATAAGGCGATCTTTTGGATGATGGTTAGGGACTATTTGTGAATTGATGGTGTTAAAAATTGATGAGTATACTCCGAGGTTAGAGTTAAACAGAATATACATAAATAGTGCAAATATTCAGAGAATAACTATGAAATTTTATACGCAGGAACCAAAGAAAATTCGTTCGATACCGCGACTAAAATGCCACCTCGTTTCTCATAGGTATCCTCCTGGAGGTACCTGTCTCTGCGATGAATATTGTAGGACGACGGGATAATGTCGTAGTTTTCTTCCAAAATTGATAAATATAATGATTTCGATTTCTGGCGTAAACCGCTGGCATTGTGAGACATCATTAGTAAATATAGCTGATGTGGAGCATGAGTTAATCCGGATAATTAATCAACGAGGTCACAAATCAGAGTTGCTCAATAAATTGAAATCAGCTTCCTTCATCCCAATTTTAAAGGAGTACGATCCTTAGGGAGTAGCAACTAACGTACAATTCACATCATCTTGTGTGGTGTTTTCCACTTTAAAGCAAACGTAATCTCTCTTTGCCTCAGGTGACACGGAAGGGTGCATCTGACCGACATACAAATAACTTTTTCCCACAAAATTAGCTGGTTTAATGGCATCAACTAGTTGATCCGTCCGAACAGTACTCTTAGGTGGTACAGAAGAGTTTTGAATGGTGTAGACAATTTACACATATGATGGCTGGGGAGTGTTCATAGGAGCGTCGCAAATTTCTGTCACATTCTATTGTTGAGACTGTTCAAGCGAATAGTCGGTTCTCCGCTGCTAAAATTTCAATCCGTTCGATTGTACTTGGTAAAACATTAAAACGAGTGTTTACACTTTCACTCAATTCCAAATTTAACGCTTTTATGTGACGCAGCTCGTTTTCAATTTTTTTCGAATAAAATGCACAGTGTATGACCATTAGTTATCACAGAACATTCATCATTTTCCCGATCTACTATTTTAGGTTTTAAAACACAGGAACTACATTTCCGGATTAGCTTCGATTGTTTTAAATATTCCAGATCAGTGACATTTAGGTCCGTGAGTTTAAACCACGATTAATCCACAACCGAGGATTTAACCTCTGTTTGGTCATAGTAATCGATAGATAAATCCTTGGTTCTTGATTATTATTATTCGTTCAAATTTACGGACATCGTACAAATCCACTTATACAAAATTGATTTGGATTTGGTACTGACCGTTGGTACACATTTTTTAAACCGATTCTAAGATTTGATTGACCCAAACAACTACCAATCATAATGATTCGAGTTTGTGTTATTTGTGTAGATTATTCGAGATTTTATAGCATTGGGTTAGGTGATACTCTTGACATCCAAGATTTTGAGATAGATTTTTGATTAACCTAGATTTCCGGGATTGACTAGCGTTAAGTGTTTTGGCATCGAAGTTATTCGATATTTTCGAGATTATGCGATGTCTTCCACTTATTTTTCCGAGACAGTTGTTTTTTTGTGCTTTTGAATTGCTTAGCATTGTTTTTTTTTAAGATAATTCTAGAATTCTAATTTTATTACAGATCATATAAATTTGAAATTTCTTGAGAATATTAAAATTATCGAGCTTTACGAGATTATTACGATTATTGTATTTGGTTTTATGTAACAGGTATTATTAAGGATTTGATACACTTTTCGAATTTTTTCATTTTTCTCGAGATTCTTCGAATTATCGAGATTTCCAGATTATCAGATTTAAATAGCGCGAAGTAGCTGCGCACCAAAGTTATTCGAAAATATCGACATTATTCAATATTTTTGATATTATTTGCGCGATGTCTGCATAATATGTTTCAGATTGTTCGAGATTTTTAGTGATTCCTTGATTTTTTAAGATTATCCCAGAATCCTGAGCTTATTCGAGTTTTGCGGTTAATTCCAATTTTTTTTGTGATTATCGATATTTTTCTAGAATTCTCACATTATTCGAGTTTTTCGAGGTTGTTGTTATATGTTTCCGATATTTTTCGAAATTTACAAGCGATGGAGTTGCTTCTTATAACAGAATTAATGATCTGTTTAGCATCGAGTTATTTAAAGGTAAGTTAAGTTTGGAGAATATTGATTTACATAGGTGACAATTTTTGCGAATACCATATTTGAGACTATCCGAGTATTCAGTATAGCTGCTTTATGTTGAGTTCTATTATGATCTGTATTACGGTCATCTTACAGTGTTCTTGGTTTTTTGCAGGCTATGTTTAAATATTATGAACACAAACAGATCGGTAACAGTAATATGTTATGGACCCTGTCACAATATTGCTTGTTAATCAATTGATCATGGATCTTCAAAACATTTAGCCAATTTAGAATTTATTCAGCTTTCTCAAGAAGTTGTTTGTGGCTATTTCTTGAACGATTTTGATGAAATTCGATTATGCTGATAATGTGAACGTGATGTTGAATTCATAAAAGTATTATTGCTGGGAAAGGAAAATTTATTTTCTGGAATATGGAGGTTTAATTTTAAAATTAGAATGGATATTTCCATTTTCGAATATATTTCAACACGGAATATTTTCTGTTCACAATTATCATTATCGGAGAGGTAGTTATCCTCTTAAGAAACAATACGTATACTAAGATTTCAAAATTCTTGTTAGTAAAGACGCGAACCAAAACACCCAAGACTCGAACCATAATAAGTTATTTTCTGTCATTTATTTGCTGCGTTCCATTTAACGTGGGAAAGTACACATAAGTACTTCTGACTGCACGCAGCTACTCTTGCTAAATTTTATGAGTAGTTTGCTTTTCGAATTTATGGCAACTTCGTTACCAGAATATGTAGTACAACTAATTCATATTATTTTAATGCAATAATAATGATACGTAATTAACTAATTATTTAAAAAATCGAGCCTCAGACATTTTTACAAAAGTAAAACATACCATGCCCTCTTTTACCAAAACCAAATATTTTAGCACTTAGCAGACACACTGTGTAGTAAATGTTACATATGCGCCAACAGAGATGTCACCATAACGACATATTATAGACACATTTGTTTTGATTGCATTAGACAAACAAATGTCTATTAAATTGTATATGATGAGATAGCCGTGGTAGTAAGGTGATGGAGTGGAGTGAAGAAGAAGGTCTGGAGTTCGAATCAAAACAAAGCCAACGAAAAAATTTGTTTTTAGATGAAAAATGTTGAATTGGGTATAATCCGAGAAGATTAACCTTTGTGTGCGTGGCAAATTTTTCTTCATTTCCGAGGTGGCTAAGGTACATTTGTACCTCCATACGTTTTGTATGGAAAATGCACTAATAAGTAGATTTTTTCCGCACGAATATTGTTTATCATCTAAATAAAATGAAATAGCAATATCCAATCCAAGTATGGTAGAAAAGAAAATCATTGAAAACAAAAACAAAACACAAATAATTAAAAGTAGCGGCAAAATTACCGTAATTTGCTTTTGTTTTTTTATTTTGTTTCTGTTTGATTTATATTATAACACAATCATTCACTCAGTCTTTTATTTAACTTGCTGTGCAATACATTCCAGTGGTTTGCAGTGAAAAATAAATAATTGTGAAGTGAATAAGTATACTTATACATAAACAACATATACTTTACACCTATTTAGAGAAACTAAACGCAAATTAGTATGAACGAAATATCACAAGCAGAATACAGTCGGTAAGTCTGATAATTTGTATCTATGCAACGTAACACTATTATTCCTCTCCGTTTTAGGCTTACTTATGATCAACAGCAAGCCTACTTAATCGCGCTTTTTAATGAGGAAAACAGCGACAGCGACAATGATTTTGAAAATGATGGCACCGAGGACGAATGGGTTCCATCACCTCGATCAAATGATCTCGATATGGACGATATATCCGATGCCGAAAATGCGTATATAGCTCAGGACAATCAAATCGAGTTTAATGAAAACGTACCAGACGAATATGAACCAGCTGACGATTCTGATGATGACGCTGCAAATTCTAGTGTGAGTGCCTCATCAGGTTCCGATTTTGTGGCTAAAGATGGTACAATTTGGAGAAAAGTACCACCGACAACTACTCGAACTCAGAAGCATAATATTTTGCGCCAAAAGTCTGGACCAGTTTTATCCACAAAACAATTATCCATCGCTGACACATTCAAATGCATTTTTTCTGAAATGATGGTGGACATAATAGTACGTGCAACGAATCGAAAAGCTGACCGAACGTTTGCAAAATGGAATGAAGAGAATCCGGACAAAAATACCAGAAGTTGGAAACACTTGACTTCAAAAGAGTTCTACAGTTATATCGGAGTGCTTATAACAATGGGTATGCATCACTCAAATTCCGAACATCACAGCGTTCTATGGCGTTCAGATTCATATCCTTTATACCGAGCGACCATGTCAAATGACCGTTTTAGGAGCTTATGTCGGTTCATTCGATTTGATAATGAAGCCACCCGAGCTGAACGGTTACTTACAGATAAAGCAGCTGCCATCACGGATATCTGGTTGATGCTTAATGACAATTTGGCATCAAAATATGTGGCATCCGACTGTGTAACCGTCGACGAGCAACTGTTTCCTTATAGAGGTAGAACAAGATTTACACAGTACATTCCATCTAAGCCGGCCAAATATGGTTTGAAGATATTTTGGGTTTGTGACGCAAAAACATCTTATCCCATAACCGGCCAGCTGTATACTGGAAAAGGGCCCGGTGGACCGGAAAGGGATCAAGGGCAACGGGTTGTTCGGGATTTATGCTATCAATTTAAGGGTTCAGGCCGCAATATAACAATGGATAATTTTTTCTCTGCTTTGCCCTTGGCGCGTTTGTTGTTGTCGTGGCAGTTGACGATGGTGGGAACACTGAAACAAAATAAAACGTACATCCCAACCGAAATGAAAAAATCAAGTACTAAGACCGAATTTTCGTCCTCATTTGGGTTCAGCGATGATGGAAAAGTTAGCCTTTGCTCATATGTCCCAAAAAAAAACCGTATTGTTACTTTGCTTTCAACAATGCATACCACTATCAACACGGATGGTCCCAAATGCAAACCCGAAGCGATAATATACTACAATTCGACCAAGGGAGGTGTCGATAGCATGGATAAAATGCTAACGCACTACACTACAAAACGTAGGACGCTTCGGTGGCCACAAGCAATGTTTTACAATATAATAGATGTAGCTGCCCTTGCAACGTATATAATTTATTCGAAAAATAATCCGTTTACTTCCAAGTCTTCGCACAGTCGACGCACCTTTCTTCAAGACCTAGGCAAACAGTTGGCGATGCCGACTATTGAAGAACGAGCTACAAATCAAAAAGTTATGGCTCAATTTTCACCCCGCTCTGGAATACAATGCATGATGGGGCGCCCGGTAATCGTTGTTCATCAATCGAGCTCGTCTGTTCCTAGAACTGGAAGCCCACATGTTGGAAGCTGTTATGTTTGTCGAACGGTTTCATCATTTCAACGCAAAACACGAAAAAATTGTTCGGTCTGCAAACGGCCGATTTGCAACGAGCACTCAGAAGCAATAACAAAATGTAATGAATGTATATTATAATAATAATTTTTTAACCTATGTTCACTTTTTTCAAATAAAATGGATTCATTGAAGAAGCTTTCATACTTATTTTTTATAGGTACAAATGTACCTTAGCCACCCGTTAAAGTGGTACTGTTCCATTTCCGCTAAAAACACTTTTTTTTTACTCTACAAGATTGTTGGAAATAGCTTAATCTTACGTAAGAATACTTAGTTGAGGCTAAATAAAATTGATAGGTGTGTAGCTGAATGTGAAACTTACAAATTATTGAATTATAAACGCAAAAGGTACAATTGTACCTTGCCACGCACATAAGGGTTAATCGGGATCGAGATCGCTAGAAAAAAAAATTTGGTAAAATTCGTGGAAATAAAAAAAAAAATCAAATTTTTGCTTAAAAAAAAAAAAATAAGGAAGTTTGAAGCATCGAACTCCAATCCTTTCGCACACCACTCCTTCATCTTACCACCCAACCACTCATCTCTATATAATTTCTACTTCTAAAATACTGATAAAGGCGAAAAATCGCATACAAATTTTTGTTATTTTACCAGGCGAACAGAATTTAAAAAACAACATAATTGTCAGCAACGTGACATTATTTTGTATCAAAACCTGCCACTTCAAGTTATGTGACACTTGAACATACAAAATAAAGTCATATTGCTGACAATTCTACCTTCTTGTAATTTCTGTTCGCCTGTTAAAATGACAAAATTTTTTTGCGATTTTTGATGAAAAAAAAATTTTTTTTTTTAAATTGTCTGCTCACCTGGGCCCTACCAACTACTTATCACTTATTACTTATCAACGTATCATAATTTTTGATAATTTTCTGTTATACCAAATTGAAATTTGAGAAGTATTTAATTGAGTTATAATAAGTGATAAGCACTCACTTATCAAAATTAAGTTGCACCAATTTGCGAAATGATAAATGATAAGTAATATTTTGATAAGCGATAGTTTGAGGTTTTTGATAATTTTTTCGTAGTTCTGTTGCACCAAAAGTTTTAACTTATCAATAATCGACTACTTTAATGATAACTTATCAAAAATATAAATAAGAAAAATTTCACTACTCAAAAAAATTGATAAGAGCTACAAATTGTAGTGGTATGACGGAAGTCTGTTAAAAACGTTTTGTTTGTTTTGCTGTTATTGGTAAGATGAGAACTTTTGTTCAATTTTAAAAGAGTACAAACAAATTTTTCAATAACATTATTTATTAATCAAATGATTATAAATGATAATGACAATACATGTAACAATGTGTTTTCAAGTGTACAATAACTTTAATTTCAAAATTTTTACCGCTATTTTATTGTATTCTAATAAGTTATAATATTAAGTCAAAGTTAGAGGTAAGACAGCTGTTTTTCGATATTTTAAAATTAATATAAAACTATCAAATATAGGCATTATATCAACTTTAGTGAACAAAAACTGAAATTTATTAAACGAAAAAATAATTTTTATAAATAAATGCGTCGGTTCGAAAGATTATTCGAGGATGAAAACGAAAGAAGAAATCGTGTAGTGAAAGCCAGAACCAAATATTCTCTTCTCTCGCGAGTGATAAAATATTTTCGTTTATCACATGAACAAATTGAGCACGTATTATTAAAAATCGGAGCAAATTTGCACGATGGAAGCGACCGAAACTGCGCATTGAGTCCTCTATAGCAGCTATTAACAACACTGCATTGGTTAGGAATATCCAGGATAGAAGTTTCTTGAGTTGGGTGGTTACCCTCAGGTAGCTGGCTTTGCTTCGATGGAACAATGATTAATATAGATGCACCTACGGTTAATGAAGAATACTTTGCGAATCGACATGGAAAATATTCACTGAATGCAATGATGGTGTGTGGCCCAGACCGCAGCTTTTATGCATTAAATTCAAATTGGACAGGTAGTGTCCATGACTCCAGAGTATTGCCATAAACAATGCTATTTAGGAATTTTGAGTCTTGTTTTTGCCTGTTCCCCGGTGCTGTGATTTTGGGTGATAGTGCTTCCCCTTAAAGATTGGCTTATCCCACCAATGCGAAGAAATCCGGATGATGCAATAGAGCAAAGATTTAATCGTGCTCATAAGCGGAGTTTTGCTATATAGGTACAAAACCATTGTTTAACATATAAAATGTGCGGAAAGCATATTATTTTGCAAACACTATCACATTTATAGTATTTTTGTATAGATCATTACAACTTATCATAAAAATTTGATAATTCGTCAATTGATAAGTTATAGATAATCTGATGTGCAACGCTTATCACTTATCATTATCAAAATTTGATAAGTTTTCAAATTGATAAGTGAGTGAGATTTTGTTATTTTTGGTGAAACACTTATCACTTATCATTATCAAAAAAACTGACTTATGATAAGTTGATAAGTAATAAGTGATAAGTAGTTGGTGCAATAGGGCCCTGGTAAATAAATTTAACTTTTTTTAATTAAAAAGGCAATAATCATCAATCAATCACATAACTCTAGCAACCACCCAAATAGAAAATTTGGGGCTTTTTATTACAAAAAAGAAATCCTTCAGCGGCGAGGATCGAACTCTTACTTAAGAGAGCAGATGAAAACCATAGAGGTCTCGAGTTCGATCCCCGCAACTGAAGGAATTTTTTTTTTGTAATAAAAATATCCAAATTTCCTATTTGGGTGATTTTGGGTGATTGCTGCTAGAGCTATGATTGATTGCCTTTTTAATTAAAAAAAGTTTATTGTTTTACCAGGTAAGCAGAAATTTAAAAAAAAAATGTTTTGCCATTTTAACAGGCGAACAGAAATTACCAGAAGGTAGAATTGTCAGCAATATGACTTTATTTTGTATGTTCAAGTGTCACATCACTTGAAGTGGCAGACTTTGATACAAAATAATGTCACGTTGCTGACAATTATGTTGTTTTTTAAATTCTGTTCGCCTGGTAAAATAACAAAAATTTTTATGCGATTTTTCACCAAGTGCCCCATTTTATCAGAAACGAAAAATGAGTAGAAATTATATAGAGATGAGTGGTTGGGTGGTAAGATAAAGGAGTGATGTGTGTTTGGAATTCGATTCTTGAAACTTCCGATTTTATTTATTTTTTTTTTATTCACACGAATTTATTTACACGAATATTTAGTACAATTAATCGGTAATAAATGGCTGATCAGTTTTCAAATTAATAATTAATTTTCCAACTTTCCATGTTACACGTAAATTTTTTTAAATTAAATTTTATTTTCGCAACTAATTTTCTGCGTTCCATTTACCATCTACTCCCAAGTACTTATTTGTACTTTGCCACGTCAAATGGAACGCAGCAATTAACGTTTTTTGACCCAAAACTCAATCCTAAATGAAGACCACAGGGCAAAAGAAAGAGGGTTAATTTTTGTGAAAATTGAGTCATTAGTACCAAACCCGACACTGCCTCCATGTATCAAAAATTCAAAGAAAAATATTTATTTCATATATTTTGTCTGGAGAGAGACGACCTCAATTCTCAATTATCTCAAAGTGTTTGTTTTTGAGATTCCTCCTTTTTTGCCTGTGGTCTTCAAATGTAGTTTAGCCTTAATTCCGATTTTTAAAAATGGCGTTTTCAAATTAATTTGTTTCTAGTTAAAATTTTCTTTACCGTACACGCTCTAAGCAGTAAGCGGACTACCGACTTTTAGAAAATATTAAATGAAAAACAAGGCGATAAAAAACAAATAGGTTTAAATTATAACTTAAAATAATTTTCTCACCGTGGATAAGAATCTCGATGCATTAACGTATAAATTTGCAATTGAGCTTCATCGAATGTATGCGGTGTTGGTTCAACCATATTCCTATTTACTATTTCTCTAACTCTTGAGTCTAGCGATACCTAGAATGGGTAAAAGAAAAAAACAAAACGACATATTCAATAAAAATTGGAAATTAATATTAATTTTCATATATTTACTTCTTTCGGTGATAGTATTGAAATGTAATCTTCGTAAATAAATCTAGCCTTTTCCTCAATCGCGTCTGGATTTGTTTCCCGTTTCAGTTCTTCACAAGCCAGCCAAAATAATATATTCTCCTCGCTATATTCACATCGTAAAAAATCTCGGAATACTTTTCTACCACCTGGACTTCGCATTAATTGATCAAAACTTCGACCCCAACTTCTGATTTCATCTAGTGTTGGTCTGCAAAATTCAGATAAGTAATAAAAATAATAATGCAAAGTAAATAATTTTTAATAATTTTTTTTTTTTTTTTTTGTTTTATAAACATACATAGAATATAATAATTAAAAAAAAAAAATTTATTTATTTTTTACACAAAATGAAAATGAAAATGGAAATTATTTATAACCTTAAGTTTTCCCCGCGTAATATAAACAAAGTGCGGAATTAAAAAATAAATGTAAAACAAAAACAAATTGTGCACGCATGTGTTTGTTTAGAAACGTGAATGTATGTACATGTGTTTTACTCATTTTCATTTGTTTTTTTCGAAAAAAAAAAAAAAAAAAAAAAAAAATCTTAAGTGAATTATTATTGTGTAAGAAAATAAAATATTAAATTAATTCTATTATTGAGTGAAAAGAATTTATTTGGTATTCACCAAAAAAAAAAATGTTTTTTGTTAGTTTTTGTATAAAACATGACTTTTGAATAAATAATTTATAAAAATTTATTTTTTTTTATTAACACAGATACACTCTTATTACAGCAGGGTGGCTCATTTTAAGGTTTAATTTACTTAGCCACCATAAGTCTTAATTATGTTCTCAATGCGATTTTATAATTTCAGAATATTATTACGTGACCTTAATATACCAACGCTGAGCGTGAATCACTATAAGAAGCTTTGTCTGGAATTTGTTTCTCAATATCTAGCCGTATATTTTTGAGGCTACTTTAAAAGACTAATAAGAAATTAAAGTTGCTAATTAATCTTCCAAAGAAATAAGTTCAACTCTACCCTAACCCAACCCCAACTCTATCTCTAACTTACCCCGAAATTGAAAAACGTCAAAACTAATTAAAAAAAGAAAAAACCATGGCCAACTACATGAACTCAAATGAACTCAATCTAACTCTAATTCAACCCTCAATCCAATCCCCAAAATACCTCCCAACTGAACTGCTCACTCATCACTAACCCAACTCCAATTTAACTCCAATTGAACCCCAACTCAATTCGCAAATCTATCCCCAACTCAACCCTCAACTCAATCCAAAAATTAACACTCAAACCAGCAAAATAAAAATTTGGTCAATTTTGATCGAAAACCACGTGTTTAGCTTTTGTTTTATTCAATTTTCTAATTGTTAACAATTAATTCGCTAACGCATAGAAAATAGCTCCGAAATTATTATTGATAGTTACACTCTCACGTTGGCATCATTACTTTGTGCTGATGATTACTATTTTTTAGTAAGGGACTGTGTCTCTTAATTAGGAGTCTAATTTATTTGAGTAATTAAATGAGTGGATCATTTTAAGAAAATTCAATGATCACGGATTCATTTATAAGTTTTTGATTTCGTTACTAATGCAGTGTGTGTCTCAGGTCGATTTGTTTGTCTAAATTTTCGGGTTTTCTAACTATGTAGTTGTTTAGTACATAACAGTCACTCCATTATATACTGTGCCTAACTTTTTTTTTTTCTAAATTGAGACTTCTCGAATGTCAAACGAATTGCCTTCCAATATTTTTGGTTATGTTATCTTATTTTTGTTTTTTTCAATACAAATTCAAATAGGAAGCGGGGAAATAAAATAACATAAGAATTAAACATCCAAGGCCTACTGTATGAAATTTCGCTTGTGTTTTATTTGAGTGGCAACTTCGCCTGCAGCCAAAAAAATAGCAGAGTGTTCAAATTTGTTAACAAGTTGAATTGAAAACATGGCTTCACAAATCCGTATCAAACGGAATGTATGTTATGCATGTTGAACAAAACCAAATTTTTTTTATTTCGTTTTGACATTTGGCAGGTAATAATTTATGAAACGCCAATTTGAATTTAAAAAAATTTATAGATAGAATCTAATTAACACTTAATCGATCGGCCCTCTCAGACCAAATTTCAAGTAAACTTTCAAGTAAAGAAGGTTATTTTTTAACAAAATGTTCAGATAATTTTACAAAAGCATTAAGTTTACCAAATTTGTTTGATTTCATGAAAGAAAACTTTATTAAACACGGCTGTGAAGTTTGTCCCAAATAACAAAATTAAGCATGGATTAGTATATAGACAACAAAATTAATAAATTCCTATCTATAATCTAGTGTTTTCTGAATCAAATGAATCAAAAGCCATTTTTAAACGGAGGGATGAATATTTTTAATAATTTTTTGAATATTGGACAATATGCGGATCGCGCTTACCAGAGGAACCGCTCACCAATTGCAAACAGAGCACGGAGCTCGTCAAGGCCGAGGAATCAGTCAGGCAATCGGTAGTCGTCGTCAGCAGACAATAATGCACCATGACTTTGTTTCTTCCATTATAGATTTAAGGAGGCAGCAAGGAACTGCAGACCAAACTGTCCCAATTGGGATATTTTTAAGTCAAAAAACTAATGTCCCCGGTACAAACGGCGACTTGATCCGGCAATACACAAAATTGTCGCCTAAAAATTTATGACAAAACCTCAAGTGAAACATATTTAATAGACACGGGTGCCGACATATCTGTCGTACTATCATCTACAGGCGATCAGAAGAAGCACAGCCCAGAGTTTTATTTGTACGCAGTGAATGGGTCCCAACTAAAAACGTTCGGAAATCAGCGGATCAGTTTGGACCTGGGGCTTAGCCGGCTTTTCACTTGCACGTTGGCGGTGGCTGAGGTAACAATGCCGATCATTGGGGCAGATTTTTTGAACCAGTCGGGCCTATTAGTTGACATTCAGCATGGGCGGTTACTGGATCCACTAACTTCATTATCCGCATTAGCTGTCAAAGTACATGACAACGTACCTTCGGTTTCGCCAAGCCTAGACGTCTATAAGCACAGAAAAACTAGCGATAGCTAAACAAGAATTCGATTATATGATTGAACAAGGAATCTGTAGACGGTCTGATAGCCCATGGACAAGCCCGCTTCATCTCGTCCCGAAAAAGAATGGTGAATGGCGACCTTGTGGGGATTTCCGAACTCTGAATAACGTCACAGTGCCAGATCGGTACCCAATTCCGTACATACAAGATTTTACTCCTGAGTTGGAAGGTTCCACAGTGTTTTCCACTATTGATTTAGTTAGAGCGTATCACAAGATATCAATAGAGGAAACAGACATTGTCAAAACTTCGACTTCTACACCATTTGGTCTAAGGAACGCTGGTAATTCTTTCCAACGATTCATGCATGTCGTCGTGCACAATCTAAATTTCTGTTTCGTGTATTTGGATGACATTCTGGTAGCATCGAAAAGCACCGACGAACATCTAGAACACTTGCAGATTATCTTCACTAAATTAAGCGACG
This sequence comes from Tipula vernalis, assembly GCA_958295665.1. Taxonomy (NCBI): domain Eukaryota; kingdom Metazoa; phylum Arthropoda; class Insecta; order Diptera; family Tipulidae; genus Tipula; species Tipula vernalis. The sequence continues at coordinate 14,563,642 of OY282560.1, forward strand.
CGGGTTTGATAATCAATACCGGAAAATGCCAATTCTTAAAAAATAAGATCAATTTTCTGGAACATGAGGTAACCTCGGAAGGAATTGTGTCGAAGTCATAGCAAAAATGACTGAGCCGAAAACGGTTAAGCAGTTACGGCGGTTTTTGGGAGTTTTGAATTTTTATAGAGCATTCATCCCGAACGCGAGCAAACACCAGGCGAGTCTCAATGACTATCTAAAGGGCAGCAGAAAAAACGACTCCAGAGTCATCGAGTGGTTCAAAGAGATACAGCGCATATGATCGAGAACTGTTAGCTGCGTACTCGGCGGTAAAAAAAGTTCGGCATATGATTGAGGGACGTCCATTCACGTTATACACGGATCACAAACCACTGGTTTACGCGTTTTGCCAGAATCCAGGAAAGGCGTCACCACGGCTCTGTTACTTAGATTTTATTGGTCAATTTAGGAAAGTAGTGTTTGACTTGATTTTTACAAGCGTCAGTAAAAGCCATGACGGATAAGTTCGTTTGGATCGGGATTAAGAAAGACGTGAAACAAATGGCTTAGTGCTGTTTGGCGTGTCAGCGTTCTAAGGTGACAAAGCACACCAAGAGCCACTTAAGAAATTATACACCGGTGTCGAAGCGATTTGCGGAAATTCATCTAGACATCATTGGTCCATTACCTGTGTCAGAAGGGCAGCGGTACTATGTAACATTAATTGACCGTTTCACTAGGTGGACCGAAGCAATTCCAATTGTAGACATCAGAGCCGAAACCGTGGCGATAGCAGTTTTCAACAATTGGATTGCCCGTTTTGAAGTACCTCAGTCGATTGTAACAGACCAAGGTTCCCAATTCGAATCAGTACTATTTGCTGAGTTCTCTAAATTACTAGGTTTCGAACACAGTCGAACTACAGCATACAATCCAAAGTGTAACGGATTCATGGAGAGATGGCACCGGACGTTGAAGGCGGCCATTATGTGTCACGGCAGAAACGATTGGACACGAGTTTTACCTACTGTTTTGTTGGGACTTCGCACAACATACCGCGAGGATTTAAAAAGTATACCTCAGCCGAATTGGTTTTTGGCGAACAACTGCGCATCCCTAGCCAATTGCTGGTAGAAACAAAAAATCAATCAGAGCAATCGGAATTCGTCAAAGAACTAAGGAATCATTAATTTTAGCAAAATTCGCCCGACTCCGCCTTCACGGCACTGTCATAAAAAGGTATTTGTCTCACAGGAACTAAACAAATATACCCGTTATGTGGCCGCTTCTAGTCATTGACAGAAACGAGAAAGCATTCATATTAAATATAAAAGGTAAAGTCAGCAACATTTCAATCGACAGGTTGAAACCGTGTTTCACGGAGGACACTTCAGTAGATGAAACACAAGCTATCATGAAACTAAAATCCGATGTTACATTACCGTCGGAGAAATCGCACGAAAATTCGCGTATCTCAAAAGTCCGTTTCAATTTTCAACCACAACCGACAACGAAGGGTAAGTCAGCTAGTCCACAGATCAATCAGAAACACTGTTTAAAAACCACTGCCCACAATTCGCTGGTAAGGGGGTTATGTGGCGTACCACTCATCAGGTAACGTGTATATTTTAGTTATCATATTTCAATAATGTAACAAATGTCAACATGCCATTGCCACAGGCAATACATATGTCAAACATCGTTGACGATTTAATTAATGAAGTACGACATAACATTTAGCTCCCGTATTTATTATTTTCATCTTTTTCCCGAGCGGCGTGCCATCTAGCTGTCGATGCCGACATTAATAACATCAACTTGGTAGTTTAGTGAATTTAGTTAACAAATACATATTTCATCGCGATAGCAGCGCGAAACAATATTTGTTGCTTTCCATTTAACGTGGCAAAGTACACACAAGTACTTCTGAATGCACGCAGCTACTCTTGCTAAATTTTATGAGTTGTTTGCTTTTCGAATTTGTGGCGACTTCGTTACCAGAATATTTACTACAACTAATCCATATTATTGTAATGCAATAATAATGTTACGTAATTAATTAATTATTTAAAAAATCGAGCCTCAGACATTTTTACAAACGTAAAAGACACGCCCTCTTTTAAGCAAAACCAAATATTTCAGCACTTAGCAGAAACACTGTGTAGTAAATGTAGTACTTATGCCCTAACAGAGATGTCACCATATCGACATATTATAGACACATTTGTTTTGATTGCATAAAACAAACAAATGTCTATTAAATGGTATATGATGAGATAGCCGAATTAGTACGGTGGTGGAATGGTGTGAAGAAGGTCTGGAGTTCGAATCTAAGTAAATCCAACAAAAAAATTTGTTTTTAAATGAAAAATTTTGAATTGGGGATAATTCGAAAAGATTAATCGGGATCTCGAGATCGCTACAAAAAAAAATTTGGTAAAATTCGTGGAAATAAAAAAAAAATCAAATTTTTGCTTAAAAAAAAATAAAGTCGGAAAGTTTGAAGAATCGAACTCCAAACCTTTCGCACACCACTCCTTCATCTTACCAGCCAGCCACTCATCTCTATATAATTTCTACTCAGTTTTTCGTTTAAATATTGATAAATTCGAACTTAGCGAAAAATCGTATACAAATTTTTGTTATTTACCAGGCGAACAGAATTAAAAAACAACATAATTGTCAGCAACGTGACATTATTTTGTATCAAAGCGTGCCACTTCAAGTTATGTGACACTTGAACATACAAAATAAAGTCATATTGCAGACAATTATACCTTCTGGTAAATTTCTGTTCGCTTGTTAAAATGGCAAAAAAAATTTTGCGATTTTTGCTGAAAAAAAAAAAGAAAATTTTAAATTTCTGCTCACCTGGTAAATAAAAATTGACTTTTATTAATTAAAAAGGCAATCATAACTCTAGCAACCACCCAAATAGAAAATTTGGAGATATTTATTACAAAAAAAAATTCCTTCAGGTGCGGGGATCGAACTCGAGACCTCTATGGTTTTAATCTGCTCGCTTAACGTAAGAGTTCGATCCTCGCGGCTGAAGGATTTCTTTTTTGTAATAAAAGGCTGCAAATTTTCTATTTGGGTGGTTGCTAGAATTATGGTTTTGCCTTTTTAATTAAAAAAAGTTAATTTTTATTTACCAGGTGAGCAGAAATTTAAATTTTTTTTTTTTTTTTTTCATTAATAATCGCAAAAAATTTTTGTCATTTTAACAGGCGAACAGAAATTACCAGAAGGTAGAATTGTCAGCGATATGACTTTATTTTGTATGTTCAAGTGTCACAAAACTTGAAGTGGCACGCTTTGATACAAAATAATGTCACGTTGCTGACAATTATGTTGTTTTTTAATTCTGTTCGCCTGGTAAATAACAAAAATTTGAATACGATTTTTCGCCAAGTCCGAATTTATCAGTATTTAAACGAAAAACTGAGTAGAAATTATATAGAGTTAGGTGGTAAGATGAAGGAGTGATTTTTTTTTTTTTATTTACACGAATATTTAGTACAGCTAATCGGTAAGAAAAGGCTGATCAGTTTTCAAATTAATAATTAATTTTCCAATTTTCCATGTTCCACGTACATTTTTTTAAATTAAATTTTATTTTCGCAACTAATTTTCAGCGTTGCATTTACCATCTACTCCCAAGTACTTATTTGTACTTTGCCACGTCAAATGAAACGCAGCAATTGCGGGATAAATGAGAATTTTCATGAAACGCTTGCACGTAATATCCACGACACTTTTACACAACGTGCATTGCGATCTATCAACAAGATAATTAACTAAACCGTAGACGCGTTAATATTCTGAATTGTGAATATTAACGAGCTTTGTTTTTTAAAAATTAAAATATAGTATGTAATACAATAAACTTATTAAAATTAAAAAAAAAATAAATAAGTTTAGCATTATTCATTTAACGTATATTTTATTGTGGGGCATTATGCAAACCCCCACAGTGTGAACGTGCGACTGTTGTAAATGTGCAAATTTAGCACGCACAGGTATGAAGTTTATGACAAAAAATGGTCTGTGTAAGTATTTCACACAAAGTGTAGCCTACATAAAAAAGTGTAAATAACTAGTAGAACCTTTATAAGCTTTTCGAAATGAGTTTTGCTATTATGATAAAAAAAGATGGGCATGTTTGACAAATTTTTGAGAATTGTGAAAAATGCTAAATCTGTTGGAATTACTATTACACTATGGCTATTTCCCATAATCTCAAAGATGTTACCAGGTTGGGCCTATATTTTCATAAAGTTGGCATGCCAAGATTTTCTCTAACCATTTTTGGCGTTAAAATAAAATGAATTGGGCATGTTTGAGACATTTTTGAAAATCGTGTAAATTTCTTAAAATGTTCAAAAATGATGACCATTATGTAAAATCTCTGAGATGTTACCAGGTATTCCATAATTTTGAAATATTTGTTGCACATGCCACTCTCTTTTTATCTTATTTATTAATAAGAATCGTTTCAAAAAGCTTGACTTTATGAAAATATAGGCCCACAGCATCAGTTTTGAACATTTTAAGTCAGTTAATTTTCAAAAATTTTAATATCGAAAATCGTTTCGGAAAGCGGAAAAATATCGTCTCATACCTGGTTCTAATTATTTACACTTCTTTATGTAGGCCTACACTTTTTCAGCACACTTACACTTTTCATTAATTTGTGTAGCTACACTTTGTGTGAAATAAATCACACCAGTCAAAAAATGTTAACAAAATATAAAAACGCTTTTGTAAAACGGTTTTTATGAATTTTTCAAAACTGAAACCAATGTATAACGTAGCTTTTCGTTTGAAGGTCCTTTTTTAGTAGAGAAATTTTGAAGAATCACAAAACTGTTTGAAGGATCGCACAAATATTTGATTTAATTGAAATGTTGTAACACCCATACATTTTGTCAATTGTTTTAAATTTCACGACAACGGTTTCGCTAAATTTATTTTCATAAGTTATTATGGTGATTTACGAGAGCAAGAAGATATTATGTAGTGGGATCACAGTTAAAAAGATCTCTTTGAAATGAAGTATTAAATGATTTATTTATCTAAAATTAAAACGGAAATGAATATTAAAGAAAAATCACCAACTCAACTACGAGAATTTATGTATACCCCTTATATAACCTACATATATCGATAAACAATAGACGAAAGTTATAATAACAAGGAAGACATTTAAATCAAACGCGACTAACTATTATTAACTACATCAATTTCACGTTAATACGCGCAACCATTAATCTATTACATGTTTCACTTACTCGTTTACTTTACTACTTTATAATATCTTAACGAATTTATATTTCTTTGATTTTATTACTTTTGCTTTCTGTTTATAGTTAATTAGAAGCAAAAAAAATAAAAAAATAACCACAATTCCAATTTAATGGCGGGCAATCAAACGAAATCTAAGTTGAATATATAAAAGGCGAGAATTTTAGGTAAATTAACACATTCAATCATTATAAGTTGTGTGAATAATAACAGCAAGTGGATTCAATTACGTGTACTGTATATCAAAATGAAAACGTTTATTGTTTTTGTATTATTGGCGATTTGGGTTACACTGGTTGCTGGCTACGGACATAGTTCTAGTAGTTCTACTTATGGCAATAATGGTGCACATGGTGGATTTATAAGCAGTCGCAGTGGCAGTGAACATTTGGGTGATGACGGTAACGCTGGACACGATGATCACCATGTGGATTATTATGTAATTCTATTCAGTATAAATACATTGCAATAATTTAACATTTGAATATTATATCTTCACAGGCGTATCCAAAATACAAATTCGAATATGGAGTTGAAGATCATCATACCGGTGACAATCATAAACATTGGGAACATCGTGACGGTGATTCTGTCAAAGGAGAATATTCAATTGCTGAACCAGATGGCACAAAGCGTATTGTAAACTATTCGGCAGATAAACATAGTGGCTTCCATGCCATTGTTACAAAAATTGGACATGCAGGTGATGGTGATGGTGGTCATAATGCTGGGTATGGTGGAGGTGAAGCTGGCGGTGATTCTGGTCACGGTTATGGTTTTACACAAGGTCATTGACTTAAACTGTGTCACAGTATTTTTTAAGTTGTTTGAATAAAAGTGTTATTGCTAAAAATATGGATGGAGTTTACAATTTAAGGGAGAAATCAAGTCGATAAACTTTTGTTTCCTTAACTTTGTTTTAAAAATTTGTAATTTAGCTTCGCATTCGGAGTGATTAACATGTTTTTGGAATATGAATATGTAATCTGGTTGCCCTTCAATACATATTATTATACTTTAATCGAAATAAAGTGACATTTTTTAAACAAACTCTGTTAAAATTGCGAATACTTTTTTGAGCAATTAAAGCGTTCGCGATATGAGCGAAATGAGTGGTAAAAAATTGTCAATTTTTTTTTTCGTTTTCTTATGTTAGGTATAAGAAAACTTTATATTATGTAAAATATAAAGTTCCCCGATTACCGTGACATGAGTTCCTAAATTAAATGAAATAGTTGAATAATTAACTTCATTGAGTGTAATTCCTCATAACTTACTTAAACTTCGTTTATTTTGCTTTTAATCAGGAATTTCATTTAATTAATTGTTCACCACTAAATACAAGTGCGCAAGCAATTAAAAAAAATATTTGCACCGAAAATTCCAGAAAGAACACTTTACACAAGAGTACTTGTGTAAAGAAAAACTTTACTTGATTTTTTACACTGAGTAAATCCAACTAAATTATAATACTATAAGGGGCATCGCCATACTTTCCGCTATAGTAAACTAGCAGTCAAAGATATACTGAGTACGGTATTATTTCTAAAGATGTCAGCTTTAAGAATTTAAAATTTTCTTTTATTTCTATTGTTTAATTCATGTCTATTTGATAGTTTTACTTGTGATGGTTGCTTTTGTTTACATTTTTGTTTCGATATAAAAAAAAATGTTTAAAAAAAACTACTACTGCCATCTTTAGAAATAATCGCGATCTATCGTAATTTTTTAACAGTGATGCCCCTTATAGTATTATAATTTGCGGCTTGCAAGGTGGCACCAATTAGAAATCTATTGAGATAAATTAATATATACATATTTTGATTCCATATATTTGAAGGGAAATTTCTCTTTATATTGTGGTGGAGAACGATTGAACTAAATCTGAAATAAATATCGCCGGTGACGATGCAAAAGTGTTTATCTACAAAATTTCTCAAAATCTTTTTATAAATTTGTGACAGCAACACGTTCAAACGTGAACAAATATTCAATTTTGTTAGTCCATTTTAGTGTACCTACTAAGGTAAATTCGCTTGTTTTTCTCGCCTCCTGAAAAATATCTAAAATGTAGATACGCGCTTTTGCATCATCAGCAGCGATATGTACATATGTACAAATTGCAAGTGCAGGGCATCTGAATAAATGAGTGAACCGCTACAATATTTAGGCTTAAGACCTTAAGTTAAGCATTTCTTCCATTTTTAGAAAATATTGAAAATTTAAAAGAGATTTAAGGAAAATTAATTTTAAAAATTTAGAATTTTTCGCGAATTTTGAAAACTTAATTCAAGTTTTTTTTTTTTTATTTTTCCCTAATACAATTAGGGTATTCTAGTAATTTGATTAATGATGGAAAGCCGTTCTCGCAAAAACTTTGATGTGTTAAAGTTAGCTTAGCTGTCATAATGCGTTGGTAATGTGGAAATTTCTTGATCTTTATTACATTCTGCAATTGTAACGAAACGGTCTTTTAAAATCGACTATTGAATCAGGTCGGAAAAAACAATTTGTGGAAAGACAACGCATGAATTTAGCGCCACAGTAATGCTCCAGCTTACACAACAAATTTTGTACTAATAATTAACATTACGCAAACGCCGTAATCAAATTATGACGTTTCCGTGTTTCCACAATACAGTATCAGTCGATTAAAGTCATTAAAGGAAATTCGCTGAGAGAACTTAAAGTTATATAATGTCGATTTCGATTGATTTTTTCCCCTCATTCGAGTACACTAAACAGAGTACCCTATTTTTTAACGTCAATCAAATGAAAATATTTTGTTCACGACTAACGTATAATATACCCATTATACGTTTGTTTCTTCAATTATAATGATATCCATTATTCACTGCTAATTTATCTAGTAGTCCCTTTTTCCATTATTCACTACTACCAAATAAAAATTTCATTTTTGAAATTTTATCTAGTAGTCTCTTGCTATTTTCATTATTATTAAATTGAAACGTCAAAATGTCGACGTAAATTATTTTAGGTTTATTTAAAGGATTTGATAATAAAATAAAAAATTTTATCGGTCGTGGAGGAAGTATCGTATTCTACTCGCATATAATGGCTGTTATTCACTCAGATGATTTACGACACTCGCCTATCGGCTCGTGTCGGTAAACTTCTTCTTCGTGAATAACAGCTATCATTATATGCTCGTTGAATAATATACTATTATTGCACTAGTGTTTAATTGTGTGTGTGTTTGGTTGAAAAATATCAATAATAATAAAACGAAATGGAGAAAGTAAATGTAAATTTAGAATATTACAATCTGGTGTTTGATATCGAGGGAGGTGTTATAATGAGTGGGGCCTGGCGGTGTTCAAATAATTTAATGGCAAAATTCAAAATGCCACCATTCAAATCGCAAAATGTCATGAATAATAGCCGCCTAAAATCAAACTGGCATCACGACAAAATGTTACTGTCATATTCGTTGGTATGTGTAAAAAGAGGGGTTACTCGACCAAAAAAGCTAGAGTAGCAAGAATTGCACTAGTGCAAAACTAGTACAAAACATTTTTACACTCAACGCATTTTTTTTTTGCAATGGGATGGTTTGAAAACCAATAGAGTACTATTTTTACCCTTCGAGTGAAAAATTTTCTACAATCGAATTCGACATAAGAAAAAGATTATGAATGATTTTTTGAAGATTCGATTAAATTTAAACGTCAACGAATACGCATTGATTGAAAGACATTTAACGTTTTGAGTTTTATTAAACAATTTCCGATATTTGTTGGACTTGGCAATATTTACGCTTACGGGAAGTCTTATTCATATGTATTCTTTTATGTAATTCAAAAGAACACGTTTTTGAATGGAGTTAACATATTGTTAACCTTTTTTAAGACGTGGAAATTTAACTTTTCTTCCAAAATATCAAGTGGTAAAGGACCATTTTATCAGATCGCCAATTTGTTTTTCGAAAAAGACTTGTCCGCATTAACATCTCAAAAAATTTCGCGAGAAGTACTTGTGGTTATTTCTGCGATGTTAGGGCTAAATAGCGAGTAATTTGGCTATTTCTATTCTCGAGGAACATGCGATTAATAATTAATAATTACAAAATATTTCACTCGTTAAATTTCAAATCTTGAATCCCAAAATCCTAATAATCTTCTGCAGCATGCGAATTAAGAAGTATTTCTAAATAAATATAAATAAATTGGTTTTTAATTAAAATAAAATTAAACCATTTGGTCCCTTTAGTAATGAAGTAGCTTAATGAAAAATCATACGGTGCGGATTTTTGGATTAAATTAAATCTCATTATAATCATTAAATTAATTTAAATTTTACAACTCTGAATTAAATAATCGAAAATTATGATTAATCTAAATTTGTGTTAGAGATTAGTGTGTTAGATTTATTTTACGGTAGCACTGAGCCCAGGTTAATTTGTGATCTGAAATCCATCAACATCCTTGATTATATATCGATCATTTCCCAGTAAGGTCCTCTGTATTTAGGAATAAACTTTTTACAGAATCCAGGCCCTAGATTCTGATCATATTTGTGACTTTGAACTAAAATTTTAACTGCTATATATTGTCTTATATACAGGGTGTCCGGGTTTGGGATGCTGATCCGTCATGGGGTGATTCCTTGGTTCATTCTGAGAAACAAATCGTATGTGGAGAGGGGATCCATTTTTGATATCCTTTGAGATACAGGGTGTTTACAAAATTTGGTTCAGAAAAAAAGTACACCCAAATATTAAACTGTAACTTCCAAAATATTTATCGGAGAGCAACCAACTTAGTCTTATTTGGTTGGTAATCGTATAGGCTATTATTAAGGTTTAAGTGGTTATCTTGTATCTGCATCCGTTTGGAAGCTATGGTGATTTAAAGTAAAAAAAAAATATTTGTTTTTTATAAAATCGAGTTTTTCTCAAAAAAAAACAGTTATAATTTTTTTTTTGTTTATTTAATTTTAATTTGTTATGATTTCCTCTACAATCCCCCAATACAAGGTTTGGGTCGAGGAGTTATAAAAGGTGCTCAAAATGTCCTCCTTGTGATTGAATACATGCTAATATTCGTTTAAGTATGCCTTTGGTTATTTCAATTCTTGGTAATTCTTTCCTTATCTGTTGTGCTGCTGTGTGTATTCGTTGTATAAGTTCTCCTTTTGTTTCAATTTCTTTGGAGTATACAAGCGCCTTCATCCTTCCCCATACATAAAAATCCAATACCGTAAGATCGGGGGATCTTGCAGGCCAATGAATTGGACCATTTCTTCCAATCCAATTATTTGGATAATTTTCGTTAAAAAAATTCCTAACATTATTATGGTAGTGACAAGGTGCACCATCATGTTGGTATGTATGCGAGAATCTACTTAAAATGGGAACATCATCAAAAAGGAGTGGCAAATCGTTTTGTAAAAATTGTAAATAACGTTCACCATTTAATCTAGGTGGTAATATGAATGGTCCAATTAATTTATCGCCAATTACACCAGCCCATACGTTTACACTGAATCGGTGCTGAAATGATATTTGTTTTTTCGAATGAGGATTTTCAGCAGCCCACGTGTGTAGATTGTGAAAGTTTGTTATGCCATCTCTTGTGAATTGAGATTCATCCGTCCATAGGATACGTTTCACAAAACTTGCATTGTCCAAATTCCTTTCCATCAACAAATTACAAAACTCCAATCTTGTAGTGCGGTCTATTGGTAATAGTTGTTGAACGGGTGTTGTATGGAATGGATGAAGATTCTCCTTGTGCAATACTTGATGAATTCGATAGCGAGAGACGTTTAATTGTAAAGCGAGCCTCCTTATGCTAATAGAAGGATTTGCTGTTACATTACGGATTATACCTTCGTCGACATCCAAATGGTTTGGTGAGACTGAATGGGGCTCCGCCCGGGTATTCGATCTTGTTACGATATTTGGCAGTCTCCTATGAATATTTATAAATACTCTTGCGTCAGGAATGCGACGTGTTGGAAATCTGAGTTGATATTCATTGCGAGCTCGTGCTGCATTACCATCGCAAAATCCGTAAACAAAATGGATATCATTGTACTCCTCACCTGATAACTGTGCCATTATAATATTAATTTTATTAAATTAATTAAAATTCACAACACTGATACAACACTAGATATTATCTCGAAACTAATGACTGAATCTGAAAATATTTAGTTTTTGTTTTTTCAACATTTAAACAAATGAGTTGATAATCATCGCCTACTGTTTTACAGATCAAAATAAAATTGGTAAAATATTAACACTATAACATCTCTTAATTAGATTGAGAATAAACGGAATACGAAGAAAACTATGGCACGTGGGTTCAAGTAATGTATTGGGGGATTGTAGAGGAGATCATGACAAATTAAAATTAAATAAACAAAAGAAAAAATTAAAAACAAATATTTTTTTTTTACTATAAATCACCATAGCTCTCAAACGGATGCAGATACAAGATAACCACTTAAACCTTAATAATAGCCTATACGATTACCAACCAAATAAGACTAAGTTGGTTGCTCTCCGATAAATATTTTGGAAGTTACAGTTTAATATTTGGGTGTACTTTTTCTTTGAACCAAATTTTTTAAACACCCTGTATCTCAAAGGATATCAAAAATGGATCCCCCCTCCACATACGATTTTTTTCTCAGAATGAACCAAGGAATCACCCCATGACGGATCAGCATCCCAAACCCGGACACCCTGTATAGCATTTAAAATTATAGTACTATGTGTATTTCACTAAAAATTGTCATTTGTCATTTGTCACTTGATCGGAATCTAGTTCCAGGTGTTGTGTCCAAACAATAACATACTAGGTAGATATCACTTTCAGAGATCATACGCAAAATTCAACAGTCTCTAACACATTACCCCACTCGATTCCTCGTTCAACATCCACCAACTTTGAAAGCATTGGAGTCAATGTTCGGTTGAATCTGTCAATTTGTCCGTTTGTTTGAGATGCCGCACTACCGACAAGAACATGCTGAATGTTATTCTCCTTGATAAAATTCTTAAAATCAAAGGAAGTGAAATTACTTCCACGATCAGTAATTACTTTATTTGGTCTGTCAAATTATTGAAAATATATCTTGAAGCAATCAATGGTATCCTTGGAACTGGTTGTTTCGTTGCGAACAGTCGAACATATTTAGTAAAACCATCTATAATTCCAAGAATAATCGTTTTTTTCGATTTTGTCAATCCTAGTGGCCGGTAAAAATTCGAGTGTACCACATCAAACGGCTTGTTTCCTTTAGGAATAGAGTGAATGTAACCACCGACTTTTCCACTCGGCTGATTAAACTTGATGAACTTCGTTCTCACTTTTAATAATCGTTCTCATGTCTGGAAATCAACAATGCCGACTAATTACCTCAATAGTTTTGTTCAATCCGAGATGCCCCATCAAATCGTGGAAATTTCGATTTATTGGAAGCTACATAGCTTCCGGAACATAAAACCGCAAATTTCGTTTATTAATTTTTCGATAAATTAATTCACCGCTCAACTCGAAAAGCTGGCTTTCTTCTTTCTCAAAATTCTGCCGCAAGTCTTCTAACTTTGGGTCTTGCGTTTGTAAAATCGCTATCGTCTGCTCAAAAGGATTATCTCGTATTACCAAAATAGTTTGCACTCAGTTATCTTGTATTACCATAATAGTTAATGCCCATCCAGCAATCCTTGGATTTATCACTTTCTTTTCGAGTGTCAAAGTCAATGCTGCACGACCGTGTTGAAACTTGCCATCCTTTTTCTTTTGTAAAACCACCGCTCCAAATCCTACGGCGCTTGCATCACATCGCTAGAACCGGACATTCAACCATTTTGAATTTCAATTTAAACGAGAAGTCTTGTACAAATTTTGTAAAATAAGAGCACATTGCAAGAAATTGTTGCAACTTTTTAACATTATGTGGAATCGAGTACTCCTCAATCGCTTTAATGTTTATAAAATTGGGACGAATTCCATCTCTGTCAACCGTATATCCCAAGTACTCAATCGTTTCATACAGAAAAACACGTTTGCTCAATCGAAGTTCCAATAAATTATCAGATAACCGTCTTTCATCTATATAAATCACAAGTTTATTTTCGGCAATCAATTCTTCAAAAATCTGATTAGCAAACTTCTGAAACACGGAAGGCTCATTCTTCAATCCAAATGGAAGCCTCAAGTATTCAAATTGTCCAAATGGTGTCTCACATGATGAAATTTTGACTTTAGATCCAAACTCGAAAAATATTTTTTCTCGTACAGAAGTAGTTGGTTGTTCTTGACAGTAATTTTATTGAGATGTCTGTAGTCTACATACATCCGATATTCATCTTTATTACGTTTTTTAATTAACACAATCGGCGAACAATATTCATTTCGTGTTTCGGACTTCAAATTTTTGTTAATATTTAACTTTTTCTTTTTTGGCAACCAATTTCAAACACATGAAATATCAATATTCAAAATATCATTTTCGGACATATTTTCTAATTTAATTGCATAATCATCAATTTTTAATTCTGCCTTGGCATTTTTCAAAAAATTTCTACCCAATAAAATATTTTATATTCATAGTATTATTGGCAACAACGTGAAATTTAAGCTGATATAATTTTTCGAAAATTACAATATTTGCTTCAATAATTCCATAACAATTAATCAAAGTATTATTTATGCCTCTAAAATAATTTTTTATATCAATCGGCTCAATGAATTTCTTATTTACAAAATCGATCTTAACTTAATTTATCGAACTTCCTTTATCAGTGCAATTAACACTCTCTTCATAACCCTTGGAAGTTTCTCTCGGCATTGAAAAATTAGAAACTTTGTGTTCTTTGATCCACAACGTATGCAAGTACCAAACGGTCGTTTTGGTTTCTTACAAACCGACGAAAAATGTCCCAACTCGCCACAGTTATAACATCGTGTTTTTGAGGAACACAGTACCATTTTTCTATCTGGATCCGGAGACTTATCATTCTCCGGAATAACTCGCTTAGCCGTTGAAATACCATTCCTTTGTCGCGCTGAACAGTTTGGAAAATGCGTTGAATAAGTCTTCGGGGGCCTTGAACATTTCCAATCTCGCTTGGCTTTGTAAATTTGAATTTTCCTTTTCAACTTGTAACGGATTTCCAAATATTATTTTCTGAGAGTAATACCCTAGACAGACTGTGGTTTAATAAATCCGATTTAGCTAAACTAGTTTAAGTATTCTATGCCAAAACAAAGGGATTAGCTAAAATCGAGGTTGACACACTGCGACTAATCTCGAAAACTTCACTAGATCGGTTTTATTAAATCGCCGTGTGTCTAGGGTATAATATGTATAAAATTCTTCACCATCTTTCCAAAATCAGGATTCAAATTTCAGTCTCTGTTGAACCCGATTAATGCGAGTGTTGAATATTTGATCAATCGTCCAATCAATATATGACATGATCGTGATGATGAAAACCATTCAACTCTTCAACTCTTTCAACTCTTCTTCTCTGAACGAAGTAATGAGTTTCTTTAGATCGAGATTCTTTACTTTCTTTCTCGACAAAGATTCTTTTCGATGAAAATCAATCATGTGCCGTCCTCAATTACCGAAACGTTTTCACTAGAAGACACGCCACGTTCACTGTTATTTGATGCGGCTCCGTAAAAACCAGCGTTTTTAATTTCGCCATTTGATTTTATAAATCCGTTTTTCTTTGTCTGATAAATAATCTAAATATTTTTGTTGTAACACCACTTTCGAACCATTCGCATTCAATCCAAGTTCCTCCACCTTTACATTCAATTCCTCTACTAATAATTTTATAATTTCTTGTAACATAACCGTGTTTAAGAATAATTTTATTTCAGGAAAGATCACTACTGATTTACAATACAATTGATGGTTATTCAATACCGTTATAAAACATGTGATTTACAACCTGGTTCGCAAGTAGTTTTTCGAGATGTGTCTTCGCTAAATGCGCATTTTTCATTTTGGGCGCACCCGTATAGTTTTGCGATAATTCCCATTTAACGCTAGACCCGTACATGGAGCAACAGAATTTCAAATAAAACTTAATAAAACCTAATAATTGTTATTTTTTACCGTTATGCCATTGGAAATTTATTTGTTGTGGTGAGTAAAATAGAATGGAAAATAACGGTTTTGATTAAGTTTCAGAGGAAATTTTTAGTTTAATTTTTATTTGCAAATCTTTAGGGGCATTTAGCGTTTCATGTACGGTTTTAGGGTTAAAGTTTATTGATTTTTTGATAATACTTTTGAAAATAAAATCTTTTAGTTGACGAAAAATTTAATTTTCTATCAACTAAAATTTGATTTTATCAAGGTTTTCAAAAAAAAACTTTAAATGCTGATTTATTAAAAAAATAAATGTTTACTTGATCAAATTTTGAAGGCTCCGTTCAAACGATAAAAGTAATTTAAGTCTTGATCATTAGGACCGTTTTATCTAGATAGTCGTTTACAAGGGGTTGGTAACTGACGCGCGGAAGCTTTGCTCATTGGAAAAATTTAACTGAGAAAATGGATACAAAAAAGGAAAGGAGGATACAAATGCAAAATGAAACCTGATTTTTAATGGAAACCATAAGGAAAGTTTAACCAATAAACTTATATTGTATGCTCGATAATTTCATTCATAAAAACATGGTAAATGAAAATCAATCAATACTCCTTAAAGACACATTATGTATTCAATAAATTCCGAATTGAGCAACAAATGATTTATAGAATTATCGACATAAACTTATGAAATTATTAACACATTGACTGCCACCATATGAAATAAAAACACTCGAACTTGTTTAATCGGACTACCTTTCGGACCAAAAAAATTGGTCCGATTAGAAGGTGGTCCGGTTATAGAGGATTCGTCTTTATTTGTATACAACATAGGTGTACATTAAAAAAAAACACGCACAATTTGTTTTGCTTCGTATGTGCATACATACATTGAGCTTTGAAATAAGCGGTAATTGGTGCTTGAATGGTTTTTAAGGCAATCTCCTTTTCAACTAGTTTCTATTCTGATTTTTCAAGATGATAAAACATTTCGTTAAGGCCCTTCTCACTGGCATAATCCTTTACCTCTTTCAAACAAGCTTGAGCTTTAGTGAATGTAATGATTGTTGAATGTGATTTTTGAGATAAATCATCGCCATCAGACGACGAAATTTCAGCAATTTCTTCATTTTGCGCATCTCCCAATCTTCTAATAATTCTTCGAATATTTGAACATTTTCTTAAAACCCTAAAAACTCGCTACCAGATTCAAGTTGATCAGGTTCCTGGATAATCTCAACATCACGCAAAATCAAAAGCATCAAAACGTTCGGCAAAAGGATCCTTAAACCCAGCGTATCTGAAACAGTTTGCTATAGTTTCCGGAGTGGTATTTTTCCATGCAGTGGACAGCCAAGAACACGCATTTAACGAGGTTATTTGCTTTGACAGTTGCTCTATGCCATTAGCTTCATCGATTGCTGTGAGCGGGTGATTCATTAAAAGCTTACGGTAATTCATTTTTACGCTCCGTATTACACCCTGATCTTACAACTTCAAGGCTGTATTGGATGGTATTGGACGAAAAAAACTGTAATTTGACGTTGGTGTAGGTTTTGTTTCGATTGTACGGTCCAAACAGATCACTACTTTTGGGTTCTACTTCTCCATTTTTTTATTAAATTTATTAATACATTCTTCAAAAATCACCGATGTCATCAACGCTTTTTTGTTGTGCCTCCAAAGGACGTTAAACGCCTGTTCAACATTTAAATTTTTTAAGGCTCGTAGTTTTCTCGCCTTTCCAATAATGAGGCAAGCTTCCTTTTATCCCAGCATATTGCATAATGGGGCTAATGTTAGTCGCTCTGTGCAGAATTTTCCACCTTTCCAGTTTTCATGTTTTAATTATATTGATCGGATTGGAATGTCTCGAAAAAATAAACCCGTTTCGTCTAAATTAAAAATATTTTTTGGTTCATACGGACAAGTCAATTTATGTAATGTTTCGCTGTATTTTTCGACTACATTTGTATCTATTGATGCACCTTCTCCGGTAAGCAAAGTTAATTGTAGATTGTGGCGCTCTTTAAAACTTTGGAGCCAACCATTTGATGCGGTGAATTCCGTCAAATATAATTGCTCACCTAATTTTAAACGCTTCTCTTGTAGTAAAGAGCCAACAAAGGCAAATTTTTAGATCAAGCCATTGTGAATCATTTTTTTTGGTGTAAGATGCAACACGTTTTCGTTTTAACAACCCAAAATTATCAACGGTCTGTAGAATTTTCGGTTTATTATCCGAAATTCTTTGCATTAGAGTTTGTCTAATTCTGAATTTTTCAGCAAGTTTCGGCTTCGATAGTTTATTGCTTTCAGTACATTCGATTTAAGCTATTTTTGCTGACAGATCTAGTTCGGTGTATGATCGCTTACTCATTTTCTCTTGTGTTCTCACCTTAGCTGTTAACTATGAAGAAAACCAAAACTACACACAATATATGCATGTATGCATATATGTGATTAATGAAAATTAAAAATGTACATCTTTAAAGGTTCTTTTGAAAAGTAAAAAAACGAAAATCAAACTAAGTAAGTGGTTCTTAGGTCCGATTTAGAGGTGGTCCGATTACACAGAATCATTTCTATGAACAACGGTTTGTAAGTCTTAACTAGTGGTACGAATTGAAATTGGTCCGATTAGAAAGAGGTTCTATTAGCAGATTTGAGTGTCATGTTACAAAAATGCAAAAATGAAAGTCACTTTAGAATTCAAATGAAATAGTGACGTTTTTGTAATGTGAGTGTAATCCAATTTTAAGCTTAGAATCAACATTCGGCAGTCAACCACTACATTAATTTAATAGCAAAATTTCATTAGGTTTTCACAATGACTTGAAACATGTAGTAAGTAATGCCACTATTACTTAAATGGCTTCGTTAATAAGATATTGCCAATATAATGAACCGGAGCAAATCCACAAGCCCAAAGCAAAGCTTTTCTTTATTTATTTCGTACGGAAACCTTATAAATATTTCTGCGTTCGAAACGAAGAGCGAATAAATCATTTAGGATTATACAGTATGCATGATTCAAGTGTAGCAAGTAAGGTATACTTAACATATAAACGCACGTGTGCTGTGACGCCAATTGGCATCACAGTATAAAATATTTCGATGTAATTTTTTATGAGTTTAGTGGCAGCTGCTAATTTAATTTTTTTTGAAAAACAACTAACACTTCTGCTCAAAAAAAAAACAACACAAATGTCTAAATGCAATACCAAGAAAATTATTTGGGCCCACTATTGCAATTGTTTCCAATTTAAAAATTTGTAAATATGTAGGAGGCATTGAAAGAAATTCTATAGATAGTGAAATTAGTTCATAATGCTGTGTGCCTCAGAAGACTTTTCAAACTAAACTTTTGTAAGATCCAGTAATTCATGCAATATTTAAATAGGTATCACTAGGTTAAAAGTATTCAAATGTGCCTTATAGCCAACTAAACTTTTCAATCTCTCGTTTAAATAAATGACGTCTAATAAAAAATAAACCGAATCGTATAAGAAGAAGTTCAATGGCGTTAATTCACATGATCTTAGTGGCCAATTCACGTCTGTTCTTCTCTTTCTAAAGATCGACTGATTGCATTGGTATGTGGCAGGTTGCACCATCCTGTTAAAACCATATATTCTGCATATTAATATCTTCCAATTGACTCCACAAAAGTTGTTGGTTTGAGGCTTAATTGCTGTGAACGGCGACGAATTGATATCCTTTTCTTTTCAACAACACTTGTTCTAACAGCTGGCATATTTTTACTTGAACGACCACTACGATAATAAATTCTGCTTCTCTGATCTTAAACTGAACCAGTTTCTTCAAAATTATCAATGATAATTTTAATAGCACGGTTTGTGGAAATTTTCTTCCAACTTCTGAATAACTTTTACCATATTTAAAATAAGTTTTAATAATGAAACCACGTTGTTCACTCATGTAGCGATCCATTTTAACTAACCGAAATGTTTGTACTTGTCATCAGCCAAAAACATGTGGTACATGTCTAGTACAAACAAATAAAATGGCGCAATATTTAAAAAGACACCTCGAATTTGAAAACCCTTTATATATATACTTATATATAATTTGTGAGGTTATGTTACAGTAACATTTTTATGTTATTTGTACATACAGTCCTCGCCACAATTGTTTGTACCTCACATAAATTTCATATTGATCTAATTAAAAACTAAAAATTTTGTTGAAGAGTACTGTTTAATCCAAAAATTTTATTTGCCATTTTTGTTGTTATTTAATGTTAATTTATATAGAAAAATAAAAATTTATAAAACAAGTTCATTTAATTAGATAAAAACGAAAATTAAAATGCCAAAATTGTTTGTACCCTCAAATTTGTTCTCAATATTATTTGTTCAATATGGAAAAAATCAAAATAAAATAGTAAATCAAACAAATTTAAGATTATTTGTTGCTAATTAAATAATGATATAGTCACTCATGTTTTGTATGCAGATAGTCAGTTTTTGTTTAGCCTCTATAACATCTGGCAAGTTTTTCAAAAATTGGTTGTTAACATCACTTAGAATCTTATCCCGCTCAGTTTTCTGGGCACCCTGCTACTTTTTTGTGTTTTTAGATCATGAATATCTTACACTTTAATTTAAACCTCCGCAAGTTTAAATCGCAACCCTGCCCTAGCCAAGACAAATAATTATATTCAAGATTTTTGTAGAATTGCGTGTCAATGACGCTTCTTATGTATGGGAGCATTATTGTGCTGAAGAGCAAATTGAAGATTGACTAGTTTATAATCAACCAGGAATGTTACCTCATGAAATACACCGAAATTGAACTATGGCCTTGAACAGTTGTAGTTTATAGGGCATACAGACAAGCGGAATATGATCTACCGTCAGGGAAAGAAACGTGAAGGGCATCATAAGATAAGCACTTTGATCTACGGAGAACTGTTTTATGTCCAAATTAGTACACTTTTGTCCTAATTTGATAATATTTGAAATCTTTTTATTATTACATAAACATCGAGGGTGTTGGGTGCGTCTCAATAGGGTAGGGGTTGACCGTCTATAGCCATGTATCTCGTGGTCTATATTCCAACGCTGCAACTATGTAGAAACCACCAAATGTGTCTAGTATACCTCCACGTGGTAACACCCGGGCAACGATGTGAAGCATCGGCGAAATACTAGAGGCGAGTGCAATACACTATAAATGAGCAATGAGCAGAACAAATAAGGAAACTAATACCCCAGGTGGTACACCTGTTGCTCAGGTAAATCCACCCTCTTCGGAGGTCGGTCTCATGGATTCTGGGGGAGACCAGCCATTGCTATATTACAATTATTTTAACCAATCCCAAGACATGTTGGTGAATAAACAAGCTCATTTGAGTGAAATAGAAAAGGATAATTCACATCCCTTCCAGAGGAGTAACAAAGTCGCGTATTCTCCGAAAAGAGGCGGTAGTCCCTCCATTGAGGCCAGCAGCCACAATACTCGTTCTACAAACGAAGAAAAGCTTCACAATGAATTGTGTAAAGCTAATAATGCATTAGTTGAAGCCAACAATTTAAATAAGCAACTGAATGTTACAATTGCATGGATGCAGGAGCGTATGAAGACGCTTGAAAACGAAGTTAAAGCTCTTAAGCCAAAGGAGGACATCGGTTCTACTCCTAACCAGAATACAACTCCACAAGAGTATCATACGGATGAAGAAGAACTAGCTCGAGAAACTGAGTGGATTAGAGTTAAAGGTGGGAGAAAAAAAAGGAGACGGAATAATACGCCCTCCCCACCTCAATTAAAGGATAATGTTCCAAATATTATCCAGAAACAACCAAAAAAAATACCTCCACCACCACCAATAGTAATAGATGAAGTCAAAGACTACGATGTACTCTATGAAAAAATAAAAACAATAACTGCTACAGATAAGTTTAATGCAAAGGTGATGAATGGAAAGACCATCAAAATAAACTTAGAAGATGCTGAAACATACAGAAAAATGACAAAAATGTTAAATGAAGAAAAACGTGCTTGGCACACGTTTGAAGATAAACAAACCAGACCAATTAGGGTCATGGCTAAAAACTTACACTCTACGTGTAAACCAGATAAAATAATTGATGACCTGAAAGCAAAAGGATTTAAGGCAACTGAAGCATCGATTAAGCTAAAACGGAGAGGCAAAGTACCTCTCAACATGTTTATGTTGACCTTCGATACTGATGAAGATATCGAAAAAATTTATCAAATTAAGTACATCTTGGGGTGCAAAGTGGTTATTCAGCCTCTAAGAAGGTCTAAGCTTATACCACAATGTAAACAATGTCAAGCCTATGGACATACACAAAAATATTGCAACAGGGAACCTAGGTGTGTCAAATGTTTAGGTAAACATCATACCAAAGATTGTGTAAAAGCCCAAAATGTTCAACCTAAATGCGTTCACTGTGGAGAAAACCATCCGGCTAACTACAGAGGATGCAGCGTTGCTATTGAACTGCAAAATATCAAAAATAAGAACGTGATTGCTAAAAATCCAAGTTCATTCAGGAAACAAGCGGTTAAGATGAACCGACCCGAAGTAAATCGTAGAGTGTCGGGAACTACCCAAGCACAATTTGGTAAAATGACTTATGCTCAAGTAATGATGAGCAACGGAAATCCAGGAAAAACTGCTCAAAATGACGATATAAGTCAAACACTTAAATTAATTTTAAGCAGACTAAATACATTTGATGAGCGATTACAGAAACTAGAGTACAGCACTAAGGGAGCCATCCCTAAACAGAAAAATGGCCCAAGATCTTAGAATCTTATGTTGGAATGCCAATGGACTGATGCAACATCAACAAGAACTGCAAGTGGTCCTGGACACAGAAAAAATCGATGTATGTCTCATCACGGAAACACACTTCACTAGACAATCAAACATTAAATTTAAAAATTATCAAATATATCACACTATTCACCCTG
The DNA here is from genome assembly GCA_958295665.1 of Tipula vernalis. Lineage (NCBI taxonomy): Eukaryota > Metazoa > Arthropoda > Insecta > Diptera > Tipulidae > Tipula > Tipula vernalis. Next base: position 14,585,983 of record OY282560.1, read on the forward strand.
GAAACACTGCTAAAGGAGGTAGTGCTGTTATAATTAGAAATAGTATTCATCACTATGAGGAGTTAAAATATGAAACGGAAGAAATACAAGCAACTGCTGTTATTGTCAAATCCAAAAGTAGTTCTATTTGTATTGCTAGTATTTACTGCCCACCGAAGCACTCAATGAAAGAAAAAGATTATCTCGAGTTCCTCAGTAAATTAGGAAAACGATTTGTACTTGGAGGAGACTTTAATGCAAAAAATGTCCACTGGGGATCCAGATTAACAACAACTAAGGGTAAAGAACTCCTAAAAGCTATCAGAAAATGCAGTTGTGAAGCCCTCTCAACTGGAAAACCAACCTACTGGCCAACTGATCCAAATAAAGTGCCAGATCTGATTGATTTCTTTATAATAAAGAACATATCTGTAAATTATGTACAAGTAGATGAAAGCCACGACTTAAACTCTGATCATTCACCAATACTTCTAACGTTAAGTGAAAAAATCATTCAGAAAGAAAGAAACCCTTTCCTAGTAAATAATCACACTAATTGGGCATGCTTTAGACTATCGCTAGAAGAAAAAATTAACTTAATGGTTCCATTAAAGACTGAAGAACAATTAGACAAAGAAGTTCACAAATTTGTAAACGATATACAGCAATCAGCTTGGGAAAATACTCCTGAAATTAAAACGAAAATCAAGGGAAACAACTACCCTATGGAAATTAGGGAACTCCTCGCAGAAAAAAGAAGAGCGAGAAGAGTATGGAAACAAACAAGGGCCCCCCAAGATAAAACTCATTTGAACAACCTCACTCAACAATTAAGAAGAGAGATCAAAGAATTGAAAGATGAATCAATCAGCAACTATTTAAGAAAATTAACTAATGATAACAGTACTGATTATTCTCTTTGGAAAGCAACCAAAAGAATCAAAAGACCAATAATGCAGATTCCCCCAATAAAAATAGCAGGTGAGAAATGGGCTAGAAATAATGAAGACAAAGCTCGAGAATTTGCCGAACACCTCGAAAAAATATTCCAGCCACATGAAGACCAAACGTTGGAAGCCGAGATAATAACTGAACAAGCTGTGCAAGAAAGTACAGAAATCCTACCCACAACACCAAAAGAAGTCATGCGTGAGATAACAGCTAATATGAATACGAAAAAAGCTCCTGGGTACGATCTTATTACTGCAGAAATCTTAAAAGAACTGCCAAGGAAAGCTCTGGTGAAACTCACCAATCTTATAAATGCAGCATTTAGAATCAAATGTGTACCAAGCTTATGGAAAATTGCAGAAGTAATTATGATCCCAAAACCTGGGAAACCACCACACATAACATCGTCTTATAGGCCAATTTCGCTATTGCCAGTCATGTCCAAACTCTTTGAGAAGCTTCTGGTAAAAAGATTAAATCCGATAATCGAAAGTAAAAACTTGATCCCAAATCATCAGTTCGGTTTTCGCAACCAACACTCAACAATTGATCAAGTACACAGAATTACCAGTATAATTGAGAAAGCATTAGAGGAGAAAAAAGTCTGTTCAACAGTATTTCTAGACGTTGCACAAGCGTTTGATAGAGTGTGGCATGAAGGACTTAACCACAAGTTAAGGAATCTTCTACCAATGCAATTTGCTAAGATACTAGAATCATACTTGAAAGATAGGTTCTTCAGGATTAAGTTAGATGATACATTTTCTGAATTGAAAGAAATCAATGCAGGAGTTCCACAGGGCAGTGTATTAGGGCCGGTTTTATACCTACTATATACTTATGATCTTCCTACATTAGAAAACAACACAGTGGCAACTTTTGCAGATGATACGGCGATCTTAGCTGTTGGAAAAAGCAACGAAGAATCAACACAGAAGTTACAATCAGCTATAACTCAAATATATAAATGGACAAAAAGATGGAGAATAAAACTAAATGAAGCTAAATCAGTTCACATCAACTTTACAAACAGACGAATCGAACATATTCCGATTACCATAAATCGGGAAATAATACCGCATGCGAACACAGCTAAGTATCTCGGCATGACCCTGGATGCTAAACTACGATGGAAAGCACACGTCAAGAAGAAAAGTGAAGTATTAAGACTTAAATACAGAAAAATGTATTGGCTAATGAGAAGAAACTCTTCTTTATCTACATACAACAAGCTTCTACTTTATAAGCAAATATTGAAACCGATTTGGACTTATGGTATTCAGCTTTGGGGTTGTACCAAACAGAGCAACGTAAATATCATCCAAAGATTTCAGAATATGGTATTAAGGAACATCGTTGATGCACCTTGGTATGTCAGGAACAATGACCTTCATAGGGACCTTAAAATTAACCTCATCTTAAATGAAATCCAGGAAAAAGCACGGAGACACGAAGAAAGGCTCCGCCAACATGTGAACATTGAGGCAACTCAGCTCCTAAGCATCACGAATTTAGTTCGCAGACTTAAAAGAACCAAACCTTTTGAGCTGGTGTGATTGTCAGTTTAAGCAGCATTATGCTGATCTAAAATCCACTACAAAGATGTGGTTTACTTTAATTTACCAAACACTATGGAAAGCCAATGGGAAGAATCCATAGATTAATTTAAGTTAGTAAATTAAGTCAGAAACAAATTGCTCATTAGTCCAGGAGACTAGATTGTAATTACATAAAATAAATAAATAAAATTTATTTTAAATTAAAAAAAAAAAAAAGAAAAAAACATAAACATCGAGCATCAATTAGTGTGGATACTGCCTCGCTTAGTTTTGCATGGGCAGCAAATAAAAGGTTACACTGCTTTACAAACTGAACTATTCAAGGAGAATGTTCTGTTTCGGTTTATTTGATGAAGTAACATTCCTGGTTGATGATAAACTAGTCGGTTCTCAATTTGCTCTTCAACACAATAATGCTCCCATACATAAGAAAAGTCATTACCATGAAATTATACAAAAATCTTTAATAAAATTATTTGTCTCGGCCAGAGCTGAGTTTCGATTCCAACTTGCGGAGGCTTAAGTTCAAGTGGAAGGTATTCACGATCTAAAAACACAAAAAATTTGTAGCAGGGTGCCCAGAAAACTGAGCGGGATAAGATTCTAAGTGATGTTAACAACCAATTTTTGAAAAACTTGCCAGATGTTATAGAGGCTAAACAAAAACTGACTATCCAGGGATAAACGGGCGATTATTCGATCAGCTTCAAATTCATGGTTATCTGCGTAAAAAATTAAGGCAAAAACCGGGGTAAAGCAAGCTTATCAACGGTTCGACGTGTGATTAACAATGACACGCATCTTAAATTGAAAAATCTTCAAAATAAACCTCCTTTGAATGCCTCATGCAAAGCAAACCGATTGGAATCTGCCAAAAACCATATGTCATGGAAGCAAGAATGGAACCGGTTTGCATTTTCGGACTCATGGAAATGAAACTGATGCCCGTCAGAACCATTGAAATTAATTTTTTTTTTTCGTCGGAGAGTTTTTATTGATAAATTTAATTAAAAATAATAAATCAAGATTAATTAACAAAGTTTTTTACCGTAGCTTTCATAAGCTACAACTATTCACTACTGGCAGAGCACCCTGTATTTTATAGAGCCATAATCAAAAAATCTGAGCTTTTTGAATAACTTTAGTTTTTTGTGAATAACTTTAGTTATGTAATGTTTTGCTAAAGATATTACACCTAATGGTGATGTCCAGCGGCCGCTGCCACAATTAGCATTTGAACATTTGACGTAAAAGTAGTTCAAGATTAAAGGCTTTTAAGGATGATTTTACCTTAAATAAACCTTAAACCAAAGAGTAAGGGCTTTTAAGGATGAATTGGTATTTGTTAACTTGCTGTTAACTTGGTTTTGGGCGTTTTGAAAAAATGTTAATATTTCTTTTTGATGACTGCTAAGTTATTTTTACAGTGCAAAAAAAAAAATTGGAAAAAAAAATTTCAAAAAAAAATCATAGTAACCTTTGAGTGTTACACACAAACATTTCTGTTTAATTATAGTAGTAATTAGAAACGAGGAAAAAAACGAAACTTTTCATAGTAAAACACACAAAACATATGGGAAATCACTTTTTTTCCTAAGACAAATTTATAAATGAAAACGTTACAAATTCTTAATTATGATTTCTGAAATACTTTCATAAATGTTTGAATTTCAACATATGTATATGAATATCGTTTAAATAAATTGTTTTCATTTTCTTGTAATAATTGATTTATTTAAACCAAAATATTAAAAAAAAATCATAACAACAGCATTCTGGTCAAATTGAAATAAAAGCTTACTACGATTCGTTGGGTCATTAAGTCAATATACATTACATAGATGGCAGTGATGACCGTAAAACTTTGGAAAAATCGTACCAAAAATTACCACCTGGGGAAATTTCAAGTTCAAAAATTGTAGGAAAAGCAAAACAAATTCACAAAATACGTGTGATAATTTTGCGATTAAATAATTTTTTTTCGTATTTTTCTGTAACCATTTTAGACATCTTACGTACACTAGTAAAACTAAAGATAAATTTAGCAAGTATTATTTTAATTTGTCAGAGCTAACTTTGATGTACTTTTCAAAATGAAAGTTCGAAAAAATATATTTTAGAAATAATTTAATTTTAATATTTCTGCAATTAATATTTACTTAGCACCAATATGGCCTTCTTGTATATTGTTCTTAAAGATATGTAGAAAAGTTTTATATAAACATTTTATAATATTTTTGCTTTTTTCATTGAAAAACTTGAAGCTAAAAAACACCATTTTTACTATGGATTCCTATGGAAATCAATGAAAAGTTATACCACTAAAAAAGCTTCTAAAAAAGACTTCATTAAGATTAGGGCTCTTTACTCTAGAAGCTACTGGTCGTAATCAAGTGACGCATTTTAATTGCATGTTTTTTTACTAGTTACGAATAACGAACAAAACAAATTTTTTTTTTTTAATTTTCGACAGTCTTCTGTGGTGAGTTCTTCCTCCAACTTTCCATTACTTACTATATCTATTTTAAACTGTATGTCATACAAATTGAAAAGTCGTCGAAAAGTAACCTCGTAAAGTGTCTTTTTACCAAGCATCTATGAGGAAATAGCGAAAGCTTCAAAATTTGAAAAGTTTAGTTTGAAAAGTCTTCTGAGGCACACAGCATAAATCTTTCACTAATTTCGTTAGTCGGTGTACAAAAACGTTTGTTTACGTTTTTTTATAAGGAGTTATGCTAAAAACAGCTATAATAAAATTGAGACAAATTGAAAAAAAATGCCACGATATGAAGATTAAAGTAATAATAATAGATCACAATAGATTAATAACTGTATTTTGGAAAGGAAATAATCCATAACCATATCAAATATCCAGGTAAACGATAAAGTAGACAGCTAATTTTGACATATTTATAGCTGATTTTGCCCAAATTCCATATTTTGCTTGCTTATAAATTTGTAAAACAACGGACATAACCTCATAAAATACGAAAAATTACCTCATTTTTATTTGTAATTTTCTTGGATGATAAAGGGTCAAGACAGATTTATTAATTTAAACAAATTATAAGTATTTAAAATTTTTAATATAACCTTTAACGTTTCTTGAAGATAATTTTAATTGACAATTTTGCAATTTTATTGGACTTGTTTTGTAAAATTATAAACAAAAAATTATGTACCAGGAAACTGTTTTAAAGATAACTTAATCTTCAAAATTTTGTTGAATATAAAATAAATCAGGATAGATTTTTAGAGAATCAGGAAACACTTAAACTTACTGTTCACCATCACACAATAATTCAGATGCTGAAGGGTCTCGTTTCGTAGGTCCGTTATCTTCTGCATTTCTTATTGCTAAACTGTAAATAGAACAGAAAAAAAAAACAAAAACGACATTAGATAAACTAGAAAATATGGATAGTTTTGCTGAATGTTTATATATTTACAATATAAATTATTTACAATAATTATGAATTAAACAAATAAATATTAATTTAGTAATAAATAATTCAGCAGAGTAGCAGTACATCGATATAAAGAATAACGATGTAATGTTGTAATATTTATAACGCGCTCGTGAAATTTTCTGCAATTTTTTTTTTTTCAAGAATTGTTTAATTTCAAAATTTTTGCGCGTTTGTTTATTTGATTATCATAATAGAATACAAAATAAAAAAAATAAAAATCCATGTATTTTTCGCTCAGAGAGACACGTGGTTATTTGCATGTTCATCGTATAATTGTTTTTTTGTTTTTGGAAATTTAATTGACTAATTATATACTTCACATCTGTACCGCATTCCGCAAGTGATGTGTGCTGTAATTATTTTTTTTTTATTTTTAATTTACTTTCAAGAAAATTAAATTTTCCAAGATTATTTCATTTTTGTTCGAATATAAAAAATCTCGATAACGCGACGTAGTAAATTTTTCAATATTCTTTTTGCCCTAATAACGTTAGTCACCGTTGATAGTAGTTTCTTAATCGAAACTTTGTTTTATATAACTGTATAATACCTCGGTTTTTTTTTTACAATATATAAGATCATTGAATATTTTTGCTTAAATTTAGCTCACATGCGGTTTTCATAAATGTGTAAAGTGTATATGAGTTTGTATGTAAGAATATGCCAAAAGTAAATAAATAAGCCAAACAGAAATGTAGTAAAAAATAAAAAAATGTATTACAAGAAATATAATTTTTTTTTTTTATTAAGATATAAACTTAAGAAGGTTTTATAATTTTGGGAAAATTAATTTTGAATTATACGCACATTATGTAGTCAAATTTTGAAAAGAAAACCAAAACTGGACCTTAATTCACTCATTAACAAAAAAGTATCAAGTTTTTCGCTATAAAGTTGGATAAACTAACTTTCCTGGGTTACAAAGTGCTGGAGCAGTAGCCAAAAACGGTTCCACACAGGGATGAAAAGGTTGATCCTTTAGTACTTTTTTCGGTTCTTTAGAAAATAAAAAGTACTTCGATACTTTTGATCAAAATTTCAGTCCTTTCGAAAAAATATTTATATTCAATTTTTTCTGTAAACGTTAGGCAGCACTTTCGAAAATCGAATCATTTTTCGTTGGATAACCTTCGAATTTCGACTAAATTCAATTCTAACCGTCGAGACGATCGAATACCGAGGACAAACAAATGTTTTAACGCTTTTTCCTTAAAATTTTGGTGGGCAAGGAGCATCGAACGTGTACTTATTCTTGTAATTGTAACTTATGACGGTATTCCATTCGGTGGGAAGAAAATATATCTAGTATCTATTATATTTTTTATAAGTAACTAAAATGGATTTGTAAATAATTTTTGGTTTAGTTAGTAAATTTCATCCTTTATTTAAATTTTAACCACAACACTAAGCACGAATTCTAAATGCGAGTGAACATTTTTTTATAAAATTATGATACAAAAAACACTTTTATATAACATTTTTGTCCATTTATAATGTTAGTACGATGTTTTCAATTAAATTAAATTTAATTAAATCCGAAAATTACATCGAAGTTAGAGAAAATCGAAATTCAAATGTAAAATGCGAGCGAATACGAGCGAATTTGGTTTCTCTAATTTTGACGTAATTTTCAGATTTAATTAAATTTAATTTGATTAAAAACATGTCACTATTATAAATAGGCAAAAATTTTATATATAAGTGATTTTAAAATCATAATCTTAAAAAAAAATTTACTCGCATTTGCAATTCGTGCTTGATGTGTATAGCTCCTAGTTCTAAACAAATTATCTGTGGCCACTTTTGAGTTCTGGTTACTTTAGCAACAGAATACCTTTATCTAATGCTTCACAAAATCAGCATTTAACCTTTTAACTGAATCCACCTAAAAAGGTAAAATGTTTAAATATATTTTTGTTACTTTTAGTGACATAAAAGTGAAAAGTCGTCAGTTATTGAAATATCGTCGTCTTAGAATTATTGTTGTCTATGTCCAATTTTTGATAAATTTGAGTTATATATCTGTGGTCATAAAACAAAGGGGCACAAAACGAGTTGTGCCCCTTTTACATATTATTTAAAATTCGAATCTTCCATATTCGATTTCATATACATACGTATGGTATCAATTTTTTGTAATATTCCGGCAACTACAAATAACCGTAATTACTGTTTACAAACAATAAAATTACGATTTTTAATGATACTCATACGATTTCCAATGATTCTTTGCGAATTTTCGAGTTGAATCCTTTGTTTTATGAGCACAGATATGTAGCTAGGGTAAAACGACCATAAGGAATACAAATTTTCCATCAAAATTCAGCTAGCTCCAATCGTTTCTGCGATACTTTTTTTAAAAATTTGTCTATGTCCTCAAATGTTTACTACGTCTATATCCATGAGATTCGTTCTTTGGCTACCTCCTAAGCAAAGCTGAAAAAAAAATTTTGATTTAATTTTGTTAGATGTGGTCTTATCTATATGTATATCCGTACGATTTGGTCTATATCGCTAATTTTTTCTTCAGTTCTATTTTTTTGTCTATATCCCTGAGTTTTGCAGTATTCTTGAGGGATACTCCCTCAACATCAGTAAGATGTTCAACTTATTCAACATCAAAAAATTGAAATACAGAGATACGAGCAACAAACAATTTAATTTGGCGTTCCATGGTTCTAAAAATATCTGTGCGATAAATGCGAGGCAATGCGAATGATGGTATTGGCTGCAAACCAACGAGTACGAAGCACATATTCTAAATAAAACTTACCTAAAGCAAATTATTTAAAATTTTCAGCCTTGATATGCAAAATAACTTCCAACTGCTCAAAGCTAAGAATTCAAACTTCTTTTAAAAGCAAACATTTTGTGTCTATAATTTAACGAGAAAGGTTCATGGTGATAAAGAAGTTTTAAATGCAATTTTGTACGTAGTAATATTATAAGGTAAACATTTCATTCGAAATAGACAACAACTTTTACATTTTTAGGTATGAACCTTTTTGTGGCTGCGAAGGTACTCACATTGCAAATGTGCTATAAATATGTTGGAAAAATATATACTAATTCTCATCCGGCAGTACAAACCATTACTTTTTTGGTCAGATAGGTGTGTACTGCAAAACAGGAATTGCAATATGTCCTTTGCTCTACAGCAATTTTTAAATACAGCCTCATCGCCTGCACAGAACTGGATTCAACAAAAATTTTCGTAAGGAGGCCACAGCAATATACAAAAAAATTGACTGTGCGCATAGCTTTTGGACAGAAATTTTAAAAATAAATTTATATATTTCTTGTTAGCCTCATCGTTCATCGTCCTATGGAGGGCATGTTTCACCTTCAGTTCAGAGTGAAGAACAAATAATTAAAAATATAAGAGCCTTAAACTTTGTCAGTTAATTTAATAATAATTTTTAATCATTGAAATTATTATACGAATTAATTAATTAATTCAAATTAAAGTTAAAAAAAAAATTGTAATTTAAGTGTAATGTGATGTAATGAATTTGTGATGTTTTTATTTATGCTTAAACAAATGGGTTTTAGAATTTTGATTTATATTATTATTTGCTTATTTAAACATTGCTTGGTGTATGCTAAAAAATAGTATTTCCAAAAATCGAGGATATAGGCAAAACGTCATGGACATATATAAGCCTTTTAAGAAAAGTTGGTCCAAAAACTGGACATAGACAAAACAATTAAATTTGAAACTTAAATAATTAAAATACTTTCTGAGTTTGAAACATTGTACTTCGTAATTAAGCTTTCTTCTAACAAATCTATTTGGAAACCAAAATTTAGTAAAGAAATCACTCTTCAACTTTCCAGCTAAACTTCAAATGCCGTTTTCTCCAACGACGCGATATGCAAACACATCAAAAAATTAAAAAGTACTTTAAAGCCCAATTTAGTCCTCTGTTGCTCAACATTTTAGTACTTTGGAATTTATATCAATTTCATCCCTGGTTCCACATCCATACAGATAAAAATTTGGACTAGTAAGCTTTAACTTCAAAAGAACACCGTAACGGTTAAGACTAAAATATTCACGCTATTAAAGCAAGTTTTAAACTAAGAAAAACTAAATATCGCTTATATTTTTTGCTCAACTCAAATTGTGGTTCAAACTCAATTTTTAATTTAAGTTGCCATCAAGATTAAATTCAATTACAGTTTCTCGTATTAAAATGAAAAATGAAATTGAACTGTAAATTTTGTATTTTAAATTTCACTCAAAATTATTACTCAATTCCTCCTTCAATTTTGTCAAATCTAGTTTGGAACTTAGCCTATTTGTATTCAAAGTATCACAAAATTTCTATCTAATTGCAGAATCTATTTTATAATTGTAACTTAATCTTTACTTGTTCTCTTGCCTGTCCAATTCGAAATACAACTCAACTTATAAACTAAAAATTACTCAACATTTACTGCTTAAAATTCAAATACACTTAGAAAATTACTCAGATTTCTGCTCAAAATTCTGATACAAATTTAATAAACCTTTTGACGCAAATTAGAGTTTTAAATTCTACTGTAACTCAACATTTTTTTTCTTAAATGAACTTGCTACTAAAGCTGAAGTTGTACTCCAAATTTCTAATCAAGCACATTTAGATAAATCTAGGTTGGAATTTTTACTTAATTTGTAAACAAAATATCAAAAAATTTCTAGCTTAATTCAAACCATAAATTTGTGTTAATTAAATTTCGAATTCAAAATCAATTTTTAAAAATTTTTGAAATTTTTGCTCAAACTCTCGTTTTAAATAAAACTTTTGCTCGAATAATTTTAACTAAATTTTTAAAATTCACTCAAACTTTTATTAAAGACAGAGTCCGGATTCCAAACTCAAGTTTTAAGCTAATTTAAGCTCATGTATTGGTTTAAATCAAATTTTAATTTAAACTCTATTGCTAACGCAAATTCCTATTTAAGATTTTATTCAATTACGGTATAAAATTGAAAAGCTTCTATTATAAAATTAAAAGCATTAAGTTAGTTGAACTAAAAAATTTGTTGAAATCGTGTTTAGAATTTAAACTCAGCCACCTAAAGTTCATTAAATATTTTGTTAAAATTGCTTTCAAAATGTGTTTCCCAAACGCAATATAAAGAACAGAATTCCTATGTACTTAAAGTTTCACTCAAACTCAATATATTGAGTTTATAATTCAAGCTAATTTTCTCTTCTTCTTTAAAATTTCGTTACCTTAATCAATTTCGTCTTTGTCGAATGCAGTTGACCAATTTAGACTAGATTTATGCTCAAAATTCAATTTATCATTTTGTTTAACTTCGAAAACAGCTTGAAACTAAATATCTGACTAAAAATCTTAATTTTTTTCGAATCCATTTTGATTTTAAACTAAATTACTAGTCTGAATACCATTCACGTATTAAAAGGAAAATTACAATAATCAATTAGTAGAATACGTAAATATTTGTTAAAACTTTAAATTTCACTCAAGTTTTTATTTCAATTTAATTCAATGAGCGTGATCAAAATTACAATCAACGTTTCAAGTACAGTTTGGAAGTTTAACTTAATTTCGGATTAAAATGTCACTCAAAGTTTATTCAAATCCAGATGGAATTGTAATCTAATTTTATTCTGGATGCATCCAAGGTTTTATTCGAATCCATTAAAACTATTTTCTTTTCCAGTCTAATTTTTTTGATCTAATTCAAATTGGTTTCAAAATATGTACATAGTTTGTGCAATGTAAACTTATATTTCTCTCAAAATTTTGTCAAATCAAAATTAAAGCTGTTACTCAATTTCAATGCATAATTTATGGGAAAAATTTTATTTGGTTTGGAATGGCAAAATCATTTTTTTAAATTTAAATTCTTAATTCAAATTTCACTCAAAATTTCCGATTCAAATTTCTAAATTAAATTCAAAGGAAATTTCATTGGTTGTTTGAGATCAAATCTCGTATTGCAACTCAATTCTTACCTAATTGCAATTAAAATTATGTTTAACAAGAACTTAGGATTTAAGGCTTTTCGATTTTTCTCGATGTTTGGGCAAAAATAACGTAGTCAGAACTAATGTGTTCGCCCAAAGTGACAATAACTCAAACACAATCACTTTTCAAAATTTCAATGGCATAATCGGGGCACGCAAATTAAAAGAGTTGCAGAATTTTTCAAATTCACAGGCAACTTACTCTGAAGATTTTGTATTTCTTCACAAAATTTATTTTAAATTGACAGAAGTATCTCAACTTGAATCGATGACAATAGACGATGGTCGAGAAATTAATTTGGAAATTAAATTTGATGATGATGAAGATTTAAACTTTAATAAGAACAATACAGATTCTTTTGCAGCTGGGAATATAGAGGTTGCAGGGGAGGCATCAATTCTTAATTTAACGGACAAGGCAAGTTTTCAGATCGAAGATCTTCTAGCGGTATTTTTAAAAACAGAAAATAACGGAAGCGAGACTTTAGAAATTAAGGATAATTTTGTGCTTAACAAAACTCCAGAGAAAAAAGAACGGCTAGGCCTAAGCACAGTTCATTTGTAGCCTCAAAATTTTGGCAGGAAAACGAATACAAAATATTGAGGGGTGGCCAACACACGACTTTCTTTTACGAACAGCGAATTTAGAGAACCTTATTATGCAAATTTCTTCTTCAAACTTAAGATTTTTTGGATTTTTTCATATTTTTTGTAAATTGTGTATTTTTGAGGTATTTGAAAAATAAATTTTCTGGCTCACGGAAGCTGGGAGCTGGGACCTCGAAATTTATGAAAAAAGTTTAAATATGAAGTTGTAGTTTGATTGTTTAAACATCTAGGCTACAAACTGACAGACATATAGACCAATAGACACCACTTCAAAACGAAATTTTTCGGACTCAAGCACCCCAAAAATCTCAAGGTCGAAAATTAACATGACAAGCAAGTGTAAACACCGTGAATTGCTTTTGAAAATGAAATATTGCTCATGTTGCTCTTTGAACAGATAGAATTTAGGCCACTTGCAACAATGTTAGATTTACATGCAAACAAAAATACACATTGCAGACACAACATCCGACGCAAACTATTTTCGAAACAAATGTGTCGTTCACACAAATTTTATTTTCATACCATTCGTAGTATGGAATAAATCATTCAATTATTATGTTTTTGGTGGTTGTGTTAGTTCACTACGGGCATTTCGCCAAAATACTTGTCTGGAACAATTAAAATATCTGTTATTATTACGAAAGTTCTTAGACTATATTTAAAGGATTTGGTTTTATAAAATATTCAAGGAAATTTGAAATCAAATTTAATAAAATTTTCTAAGAGTCTAAGGCAGAACTTATAGATTCGAACTAATTTTTAATAATTTCGATATTGTTGTAATTGGATTTTACGGTTTGAAATTCCGGTTGCATGTGACAATGCCTTTATGATTTGTTATTCATATTTGTGAACAATATTTTTATGACAGTCATACCGATTTAACTTATTTGAATGTTATGATATTTCGCCTCTCCCTTTGGAGATAAGTATCGTCGGCCTAACTGTGAATTAACGTAACTGACATTTTCTCGAAAACTTATCTCTGATACTAAAATGTTCGTCGTGAGAAACTGCACCTGAATTCCTGCACCCACGTTAATTGACTGTTAGGACGACATCGCCATGCTAACGGTGAACCAACGCGGGTGGAAAATTCAGACAGAGTTTCTCATGACGAAACATTTAGTACCAATAAAGAACTTTCGAAAAAATGTCAGATACGTTAATTCACAGTTAGGCCGACGATATATAAAGATGGAAAAATAATAATTTTCTGCACAATCATTTGTTTGTGATTTGTGAATACTAGCGTGGTATATCAACTATAACGCATTTTAAATGGAAAAATGGAGATATCATTCTTAAACTTTGAGGCCAAGGAAGTTTTATTAAATATCAGGAATGAAATCTTTGGTCTTTGTTTCGCGAATACCACGAGGTTAACCTTTGTACAAAATATGAACGGTGCAGTAAACTGTTTGGATCTATCTTACATTTCGTGAAATAAAAGCGGCAAGAAGATTTGCGCAGAATTTTTCGTTAATACGACACAGTACGACAAAAATACCAACCTTTTTAATTTGGCTATTGCAGCTTTCCATCTTTCGGCCATTTCAGTTTTATATTTTTTTTTAATTTGGATATGCTTAATATCATCGCTTTTCGGATTTTGTTTTTTTTGTTTAGTAATTTTAATTTCGTTTTCGATTAAACTTTATTAATTGTTTTACTTTAGTTCTAGTTTTATTTAAAATTCCCGTTTTATGCACCAACAAGAAAATGAACATTTCTTTTAAAATATTAACTATTTCACTAGTAATTATCATGGTTTATTATTAGACACAATCATTATAATGTAAGATTTATTAATTTTTATTTTTTGATTTCCTAAAATTTAATTTGGATTTATGTATACAATAACAGCTAATTTAGCATTCAAATTCCTACTATTTGATTCAACACAATTTACAGTCGTTTAGCTTTCAAATTTTAGAACTAAATTACGGTCAACAACCATTTTGTAGATTTTCAGGAAAGCTCGTTTTACGGTTACATTTTGATTTTTAAACGGCTAAAAGAGAATCTCTTGGCCCTGCCAGAACTACCTTAATCGAGTGTTACAAATACTATAATAATAGCAAATTAAATTTAGACGATAATTTACCACACGTAAAAAGCTGCTACAATCGATACGATAAAAATGTTTACGATAGTTTGTACATCATAAAAAGTTTATTGTCGTTTATCAACACTTAAACAAATATGTATAAATATATGTGCCACGGTCTAATCAATCAAGGTGATATGCTTAGGTAAGATAACATAGTGTGTATGTATTATAATAGTTTGTTTATTTTATTTGAATACGACATAAGGTATAAAGTTTGTTCAACCTTACTTTCTCAATCTGTGTAAAACTTATTTTCATTTATGAAAAGTATAGTTTAGTTCTTAAGATCATTTAGATAAAGAATTTATGTTTAAACATTCCTTTCATGTGTAATTAAAACAAATCAAAGGAAGCATATTCAATGCAGTTACAATGGAACATTTACCATTTGAAGACGCAAATCAAATTCTTCTAAATAAAAGAGCGTTCTCCTCCAAAATATTTAATTCTTAAAAAATCCTAAAATTCAAACATACAGTGAAATGACAACCTTTAGCACAAAAACAACGAGACGTAAAAACTCTGGTGTTAAACACCATAACTACAAAATCTTATTGGCTTTCAATACAATAAACTCAGTAGTAGTTCAAGAAAAACCAAATTTGAATTTAATATGTTGTAAGGTAAGAATTTCCAACGTGTGATTTCGTTAGGATCGACCTAAAAATGACGGAAATGAAAGCTGAAAACTCTAAAAACGAATAAGATAATCAAAAAGTGGAAAAACAATTCAGAGGCACAGCTCATGCTTCCTCTATTAGTAATTGTCATTGTTATTGCCTATATAGATTTAGGTGGTGGTTTTAAAGTTTGAAACTTTATTCATTTTGTAGATTAGCGACCTACATTGGTATTCCATGCTCATGATCATTTGTCATTTCTATGCACACTCACTTTATGCAGTTGCATAGGGAGATTTTAGCTGTATGGTTGAATTTACGTGAAATGCATTTTTCGGTCCGACCTTTTCGGATTCATCTTATTCTCTGCTAGCTGAATATTCACTTTGGTTGGTTTCTGTAAAAGTTTTCACTTGTATTTGGAGACTTTTCTAAATTTTCATCGCAGTTACATGGTTCCAACACCATCTTTTGAAGAAAGGTTTATTACTGATGTTAACTCCAGAGAGAACTGACTGAGTGAAGAGATGTTGAACCCTGAAGTTTTGAACTTTTTCACCGATGGTACAAAATAATGGATGGTTGAGGTATAATGTAGTGGATATTCGCATTTTTACGGACAGCCAGGCAGTTATTAAAAAGCTACGATCTTACTTAGTTTGAAGGTAGTCCAGAGCTTTTTCTCATCTCTTAACGAGATGGCAGATCAGTTCAACATCCACTTAACGATGTAAAGGCAGATGAACTTGCTCGTCAGGGTACAAATTGCCTCACTTTACCAAGTCAAAATTTCGCTCGCTGCATGCAAACTCTCACTTCAGGAAGAAGCTAAGTAGCAGCGAACTTTAGATCAGATAGGGCAAGAAGTCTTAGGGATTGTTACAGGAGGATCATAGGTGACATGCGCGGAGGCTAGGAAGCTTACATAACCTAACCTAACCTAAAATTAAATTGTCTAGAAAGACAATGTCTTGTCTTTGTCTTGTCTTTGTCTTGTCTTTGTCTTGTCTTTGTCTTGTCTTTGTCTTGTCTTTGTCTTGTCTTTGTCTTGTCTTTGTCTTGTCTTTGTCTTGTCTTTGTCTTGTCTTTGTCTTGTCTTTGTCTTGTCTTTGTCTTGTCTTTGTCTTGTCTTTGTCTTGTCTTTGTCTTGTCTTTGTCTTGTCTTTGTCTTGTCTTTGTCTTGTCTTTGTCTTGTCTTTGTCTTGTCTTTGTCTTGTCTTTGTCTTGTCTTTGTCTTGTCTTTGTCTTGTCTTTGTCTTGTCTTTGTCTTGTCTTTGTCTTGTCTTTGTCTTGTCTTTGTCTTGTCTTTGTCTTGTCTTTGTCTTGTCTTTGTCTTGTCTTTGTCTTGTCTTTGTCTTGTCTTTGTCTTGTCTTTGTCTTGTCTTTGTCTTGTCTTTGTCTTGTCTTTGTCTTGTCTTTGTCTTGTCTTTGTCTTGTCTTTGTCTTGTCTTTGTCTTGTCTTTGTCTTGTCTTTGTCTTGTCTTTGTCTTGTCTTTGTCTTGTCTTTGTCTTGTCTTTGTCTTGTCTTTGTCTTTTCTTTGTCTTGTCTTTGTCTTGTCTTTGTCTTGTCTTTGTCTTGTCTTTGTCTTGTCTTTGTCTTGTCTTTGTCTTGTCTTTGTCTTGCCTTGTCTTTGTCTTGGCTTTTTGTCTCTATTTTATCTCCAAATAATGTTTCTGTTTTGTCTGCTTGATCCAGGACCCAGCATTACGGCTGTAAAGTTTGTCCTAGAATATTTTCAATTGATTTTTTCGACTTTTTTATAGACAAATATAATAATTGTTTATGACAATCCCAATATTTTCGATTTGATAAATCAGAAAAATAAAGAGGCCAATCCCTCATAACATATCTACTGAAAAAAGTAGAAATATCACTCCCTCTCCCTGTTTTTTGCCCAAGGGCCAAGAGTTATACTAATGTATTGCTGATCAGGTAGCTACGACCAAACTACAAAAATACAACTCTCGCCATTTACATTAAGTATCTGGCCAGAACGTACGGACATAACGAATTATGTTCACTACATCAAATATCAAAAACCCATGGAGAAACCTCATTTGTTCTCATTTTTGAAGAGTAATACATCGGTATAACTCTTGCCCCTTGGGCAAAATTACGGGGAGGGGGAGTGATATTTCTACTTTTTTCAGTTAGGGATTGGCCTCTTTATTTTTCAGATTCAAGTTTTTTCACCTATCGAAAATATGTTATCGATTAACCCAAATTTCATTTATTATTCTAATATTAATAAATCGATATTTATTTGAGATTAGGAAAAACTTCACACGTTTGGGCAGACTTTGCTTTTGTAATTTTAGGACAGATTTAGGTTAAAGTTCGCGCGAATCCAAAATTACGCTGTCAACGATTGACAATAAGTTTACATTTTAATGAATTTTGATTAGAAAAATGTTGATTTTATGATCGATAGGGGATTCAGGTTTCCCAACTGATGAAATGCAGTAATCAAGGGAAAGAAAAGCGTCGGATTGAGATAAAGAAGGATCAGAGAGGTCGAATAGCTGACTAATACTAATACTACTAATACATTATGGGTTCCGTAGTTAAAGTTTCGAGTTAATTTTAGTTTCAACTAAATATATGGAAGCGGAATAGAAACATACATCATTTAATTGCTGATATCCATTCATCTTTAGTGTGCCTGCACATAACAGAAGAACAAATGTCTAAAAATGGTTGGTATTAAGGGGCGGGGCTAACTACATATGTATGTCTCCGCCAACATCTTGCCAACAATTGGCGGAGCTGAACGCTCCTATGCGGTGGCGCACTTATATTTTTAACGTTAGATTTGCATGACGGCACGCTGATTTAAAAATAATTCCAAAGAAATGCAACTCTGTCGAGAAGAAGTTAATTACAATCAAGTAATACTAGTTTTGAAGGAATGTTTGCTCAGGAAACAGATTTAATACCACATTTAAACATAACATAGCAAAGCCGATGGAGAAAAACCAGCGCAATTGGGATCAACAATTTAATATAATTTACGGGAATAATAATACGGTTGCCGGGAAATTTGAGATTTGGAGCAGTTCCATCTTGTCATCATTATGTGGCCCAAAGAAATGAATTTAGAAATAGCGATCGGTTTGAAATCAGTGTCTTAGACAACTCAAAACAAAAAAGGAATTATCGACGAAATTGCAACCCGCCTTGCAAGCGACCTGGGTCATGAAATCCAAACCAAATGTTGTCTACCTTTCAAGATTGCTGCTTTACAGAGAACAAGGTTTGGATGTTAATCGGGACGACACCTGTCAGAAAATAACCAAAGTACGGCAAATAATTGTATTCTACTAAGAGAGCGAGAAAGAAAAGGATAAATGATTAAAACTGGACGTAAAGGTTATATATTGTGCAAAATAAAAAATGATTGGTGCGTTTGTTCCAATCTCGCTGCATTTATTCGTTGGGCTTTTAATGATTTTGTCCTCAAGTGGCTCCCGCTTTACTTTCTTGAATTGAATAGAATAAATAATTCTGCACCTTTATTTGTGAAGTTACAGCCAAGTTCGTTTGCGTTGTTACGCCATTAAATTTAAATTGAATTGGTTCTTCTCAAAAGTAATACGCAGCTTTAATACGTATCTATACAGATACCATTCTTTAACTGTGTATGAAACCGCACATACGTCATGTTCAAGTCTGTTTATGCATAAAGTTGCATTCAATAATAGAAATAATTGAATTGTTGGAATTTATTAGCACCAGACAATTTAATAAGTGTGACGCAAATCTAAATATTTTGTAGTTTTATTTATAAACAATTTAAAAAATAAAAAATAAAAATAAAAACTGAAAAAAATAAATTCTTTTGGTTATTAATTAAATAATTATTGTGTCAGACGACTTTTTTCTTCGTTCGTTATAATTTTCATTCGAGATTTTTTTTTTTTTTTTATTTATTTTAGTCAACAAGCAATAATGATTCTGAATGTAAACAATCTTCAACAAATTAAGTAATAAAATTTTAGACAAATTGTGTACAACAAAAAAAAACTGTTTTGTGTATTTTATGAAAATATGTAATGTAATAATTTTCCAACACCATTTCCGTCGTCTAAGTTCAGAATTATATAAAATTATTATGCTGTTACGTAAGTACACAAAACGATCCCATTAGCACGGTAGGGTATGGCTTGGTTAACTGCTAAATTCAGTTTGTGTATACACAATCAACAAAACATGAAAAATAAGTAAATAATGTGTTTACTATTTTTGTGTCATGTAGTACGAGTATCATGCGACTATATGATGGAATAGCACGCAAACCTTTGCCTTACATATTTAATATAGTAAGTGTATGGTATATTATAAGGATTTTTAGTGTTAACGTGAATCGCGGTTATATTTGTGTATAAGCGTTAATTCGATTTTCTGGTCATGTTCTGCGTGCACACGGTGGGTATAATTTTTTTTTATAGGTGATTAGTTCAAATGACGTTTCGATAAAGAAAATTTAAATTATTATACGTATTTTCTAATGTAAGGTAATAGCTACCTGTTTAGATTTTAGATTAAAATATTTATAATTATTATTAGAGTATACCGTTCATTCGATATATAGCTACGTGATGAAGTTTTATAATATGAAAAAAAAAATGTTACAATGCGGCGCCAATTACCAAAGTACTAAAAAAATTATTCAGGTGAAATGGTTTAATTTAAACATACATATTATGTATAAAAGTTATCCTTAGTTGCTGCAACCAATTAAATATCGGATATAGAGACATTGACCAGTGCATGTACAGACACGATATGATGAAGAAACTATACATAACAGACAAACAAAATGATGACACAAATCGTGGCCTAGATAAGAACAATTTTGTTTCTTATTCTATTCTCTAAGCATAAAGAGATTAAAATTAAGTAATTAATAATTATTTGCATACCAAGTGGGGGTAAATATGTCTTGATGTGCAAAGGTGGAAGTTTGTACTTTGAGGTAAGGCCGGGGAAAATTAAGATATTTATGCTTTCTGTCGTAAATAGAAAATATACTTCGGTCTATAATATTAAACAAAGGTTTAGTAACAAACAATGTAAATTTACGTATTCAACCGCAACATAGCCTTTCTCGCTGTTATAATTAATTAATATTGTTACGTTTTTGCCCTGTCAACAAACGATGTTGATGAATCATTAAGGCTATTACGGTTGCAGCCCTAGGTGCCCCCAATTTTAGAGCGCCGTCTCTTTTATTTATTTGGTTTTCAATTACTGTAATACTGTCCTGGTAGAAAAATAAAAACCGATTATGGCTAACCGATTAATATAAACTTTTCGGATAATCGATCCGCTATTAACCGAATATATCATTTATATTGGGGCCTAAGCCTGCTTGTAATTCAATGACTAATTTCGATGGAAAATATTCGTTGAATTGCCTAGTTAGACGATGGATTATTATTATATTTTGTGTCGTCGATTGCAGAGCAGTGTTTAAATGTATTTCTTAACACGCCGCAATCCTGAG
The DNA here is from genome assembly GCA_958295665.1 of Tipula vernalis. NCBI lineage: Eukaryota > Metazoa > Arthropoda > Insecta > Diptera > Tipulidae > Tipula > Tipula vernalis. The sequence goes on from OY282560.1 coordinate 14,606,778, forward strand.
TTCGATTCTCAAACAACCGAACTACAAAAAACCCGGTAAAGGCTAATTTCGGCCACTAATCCATATAGATTTTGTGAACAAAATAATTTCATGAATGAATGAAAATCGAAATTTTCCATCAAATCTCACAGTTATTGTATAATTCATTCACATTCCAATTTAGCACCTGCTTCTTCGACTACCTCTTGGTTTGTTTCAGGTATAGTTAACAAATCTCTCGCATTTCGAGTTACGAATTGAATTGTAAAACGAGAGCTTAAAATGTCTTAAAATCGCTTTTTCAAAAAAATCCTCAAAACTCGTGACTTTCAAGATTATTCAAAATTCCCAAATTAACAGAGTTTAGCTTGTAGTTGAATTAAGCAAAGCATTCAATTTCTTGAAATTTCAGATTTTTGTAGCAATGGACCCTACTTTGCATAAGGATGACAGGAAAACGTTAGGAAAAATTCAAAAATATTTATATTCCACTCAATATTTACACTTGTATTTCACATACTAAAATTAAAAGCTCCCCAAAGTTCCTTCTGCGCAAGGATGGCATGTAATTACGTAGCATCCTTTTGTTTTCTTATGACAAAAATTTAATGTGGCCTTCCTTTTGAATCGGGCACATTATTTTGTATTTTTTGGGAGATTTTTATTTTTGGGAATATGGTGGTATCCCCTAAAACTGTCTAATTAATGGGATGCAATTATATTCCCAAACCCCAAACCCCGAAAAACATCCCAAAACATGCAAAATAATGTGCCCCATTAAAAAGGAAGGCCACATTAAATTTTTTTTAACTGCAATATGAAAGCAGAAGGAAGTTACTTAATTTCTTGTCATCCTTGCGTAAAAGAACCAATGCTAAGCAAGCGGCTTTGGAAAGTTTTCTATTTTAGTATGTGTGTAACTATTAAAAACACAAATTTTCTAAAAACGTTCTAATTTCAATGAATGTTAGAATTTCAAAAATCGTCGAAGCGGGGGTTTGGATGCGGCAGCCACCATTCTCTAAGGTATAAAACGAATTAAAATAATATTTTAATAATAATATTTTTATAACTTGATTTTTGGGGATTTTTTTGTTCTTTTGGAATTATTTTATTTTGGATAACGAAACCAACCCAAATATGGTGATCCCAACTAGATTTTGAAATATGCATGAGTTTTCAGAATTTTGTACCCTACGGATTTTTTATCCTGGGATTTTGTACCTTAGGGATTTTTTAAACGTTCTGGATTTTGTACTCTCGGGATTTTGATTCTCGTGATTTTGTATCTCTCCCCAATTTGAAAGTAATTTGATATTCAAAATTTGAAATTTTATTTAGAACGTTGGAATTTTCGATAAATTGACATTTTAAATAAACTTTTAAAATCAAAAAATACCTAAATTTTCAACAGCCAATTTTAAAAGTTGTTTTATTCCTAATTCCTAACGTTTTTTTCAAATTTTGCATCTAAATTTCCTCGGATTAACATTAGATTTGGATTTTTTGATTTCGAATTACTTTAATATTTGATAGCAAATTTTAGAATCTAATTTTTGTTTCGGAATTTTTCATAATTTTTGATTGATTTAATTCAAATTTGAAATATTAGTTCAAATACATGTTTCAGAGCATGTTCCTCTTTTAAATCCTGACGGTGCATTGTGATTCGAATGCATTGCCTCTCAAACGGCTTGGTTAAACCTTTTTTTGTCCCACAGTGTAGGTATTGAGATCTGAGATTCCTGTCTTAGAACTGCGCTGAATCAACTATACGTTATAGTGTCGAAACGGCAGTAAAAAGTTTTTTGTGTTTTGAAGAAAATCACCTACATTTTATAATAGAAAACCACCTACACTTTCTTAAAAGTGAATAAATGGAAAATTGAATTATCAAAAATTTAATAAATTTAACTCATAACCCCTAGGTTATGATTGTAAGGGCACCCATAGAGATAACAGATAATATTGCCTTTTAACCATTAAGCTAAATTAGGGTATGTGCATGGTAGTGCGAACCCCATTTTGTAACGGCGTCGTTTTGTTCGTAAATAATATCTTGTTTTTTTAAAGGCGCGCATGGTATTATTAACTAAATGTCTCAAATATTAATTATTAAGACGAACTGATTTATTTACACAATAAACATTTCACAATTATGTAGTATACATTAAACACATAATTAACACAACACGATTATTCCAAAACATGTCCAATTTATCTTCATGCGCCGCAAACACATTCGCCTAAATGTCGATCCAAAATTATAACAGTGTTAAGGTTAAATAGTACCTACGATATACAGAGTCGTAATTTATTCGTACGATAATTAAGTGTTAAAGTGTATTAAATCAAATAGTGGCAATAGTCAGTGTTAACCTTCTGTCGGTGACTAGTGTAAAAATTTACTCCAGACTAATGAAGAAAACAACACGCACTTACGGATAAGCGAATTTTGAAATGTAATTTCCGTCAATCTATGCTTCTCAACTCATATTAATTAAATGGAGGAACTTATATTAGCTGCCAAACTGAGCGAAAAGCGCAAAATACTATGCTTTTCAAAAAAAAATTGAAAATTGAAACAAACCTTGATATGTTTCAACATCGTGTATTAAACACATGAACCGTCGGAAGGGTAATAATTTTAATAGGTGTGATTTAATCCAATTTAAAAAAAAAATTATTATATTTGACGTAAAAGCATAAAATAAAAATAAAAATTTTCAAAGTAATCAAATTTCGATTTTGAGTAATGTTAAGTCATTTAACTAGTGAGTGTATCTCGGCACCTCCCAAATAATAGTATTACAACTCAAATTGTCATAGTTTAATTTTAATTGATCATCCTTTTCTTTTAATAGCAACTCAACTTCTGTCAAAATATCACTTATGTATCGCCTATAACTTCAGAGTTATGAAAATTTTAAAATTATGGCTAAACTATGCCATTTGAATTTGTCATAGTTTTCTATAAAATTTTTTTTTTTAAAATTGACTTATCACAGTTTTATGAAATTTTACAAACAAACTAATGTTGAGTATGATAAGTCAACTTGTCATACGTTTACACTTTAACAGGTTTGAATCAAATAGGTATTTTTTATTTGTATTTTACGCCTGGCACGAATGCGTTTGACTTAAAAATTGACTTATCATAGTTTTATGAAATTTTACAAACAAACTAATGTTGAGTATGATAAGTCAACTTGTCATACGTTTACACTTTAACAGGTTTGAATCAAATAGGTATTTTTTATTTGTATTTTACGCCTGGCACGAATGCGTTGCTAAAAGAGGACCCAGTGAGGTAGTAAACTGTCACCAAAAATGTATTGAAATGCAAGTGAAAAACAATAGTCACCTTAAACAAATAAGATTTTGGTCAGACAACTGTTACCATCAAAATAAGAATAAAAAATTCTTATATGTTTCTATTCATGGGCTGCGAACAAATTCAATATTAAAATCACCTAGAAATACTTGAACATACTCAGAATGAAGGTGATTCTGTTCACTCAACCATCGAGAAAATTAAGTAATGGTTCCTCAGGAATGATTTGAAATCATCAGATTTGCGAAAGTTAGCGAACCATTTTACACAGTTATTGAAATGGAGCAAAAAAATTGTTTAATATTTAATTTACTACAAAAAGAACTGGAATTTGATTCAAGCTATTAGTACTAATTAACGAACGGAAAAATAGAGGCAGAAAAGTAGCAAGCTGAGGAAGAACTGTTGCCAATAATTTCAGCAAAGTGGAAGGATCTAAATTCATTATTTGAATTAAACCTTATCCGTCAAAAGTACCACAGCTTTTATATAAACTAAACGATTACCGAAACCATCTCAAAAAATATTCGATGAGGACGATGAATAATGTGGCACACATGAATTTAAAACAAGTCAATTTTATCAAATGAAATATTTCATAACATTTTATCATATCATGATTTTCTTAACCATAAAAATTAAACTATGATAAGTTCACTTGTCAGATCATCAGATTTTAATGTAAATAATTGAATTCTTATTTACGACTACTACCAGAGCCTTCTAGAGTATATAGAGCCATAATCTTAATGACGTATTTTTTAGAAGCTTTTTTAGTGGTATAACTTTTCACTAATTTCCATAGGAATCCATAGTAAAAATGGTGTTTTTTAGCTTCAAGTTTTTCAATGAAAAAAGCAAAAATATTATAAAATGTTTATATAAAAGTTTTCTACTTATCTTTAAGAACAATATGCAAGAAGACCATATTGGTATTAAGTAAATATTAATTGCAGAAATATTAAAATTAAATTACTTCTAAAATATATTTTTTCGAACTTTCATTTTGAAAAATACATCAAAGTTGGCTCTGACAAATTAAAATAATACTTGCTAAATTTATCTTTAGTTTTACTAGTGTACGTAAGATGTCTAAATAGTTACAGAAAAATACGAAAAAAAGTTATTTAATCCCAAAATTAACAAACGTTCCTATATTTTGTGAATTTGTTTTGCTTTGCCTACAATTTTTGAACTTGAAATTTCCCCAGGTGGTAATTTTTGGTACGATTTTTCCAAATTTTTACGGCCATCACTGCCACCTATGTAATGTACATTGACTTAATGACCAACGAATCGTAGTAAGCTTTTATTTTAATTTGACCAGAATGCTGTTGTTATGAAATTTTTCTTATATTTTGGTTTAAATAAATCAATTATTACAAGAAAATGAAAACGATTTACTTCAACGACATTCATATATGTTGAAATTCAAACATTTATGAAAGTATTTCAGAAATCATAATTAAGAATTTGTAACGTTTTCATATAAAAATTTGTCTTAGGGAAAAAAATGATTTCCCATATGTTTTGTGTGTTTTGCTATGAAAAGTTCCGTTTTTTCCTCGTTTCTAATTCCCTTATAAAAGCTCAGATTTTTTGATTATGGCTCTATAAAATTCAGGGTGCTCTGCTACTACTCTTTAAGTTAATGTTTTCAACTTGTCATAGTGTTATTTGGAAGGTGCGATATGATGTTACTGTAAAAGTGCGAATAAAAATGTTAAAAATTCAGTTTAACGATTATAAATCGTTGAAATTTTGTTCTATTTTCCCAAAATGTTTGAGGAGCTCACTCATGCCAGGAATAGTGAGACTCTATTAAAACGATTTATATTCATTAAATGAATTCTTCACATTTTTATTCGCGTATATTCTTTTTGAATAGAAAGTTTTTGTAGACAATGACAGCAAATGATACGTTTTCTTTTAAGTATCAAAACAATATATGTACATAATTCACTGACACTTGGAGGAATTTGGATCTAAAAATTTTCATTCCATTCCACTGGAAAGTAAAACGTATAAAAATGTATAAGTCATTTGCTATACCATTGGAATTTGGGAGTAGGTATATTATAGACTATAAAAACCTCGTTAAACACTTATGTAAAACATCATAAAAATTCTTATTTTGGCAACTTTTCAAATCTATATAGGTATCCAAAAAAAAAAAATAATAATAATAATAATTAAGCAACAAATATTTACTAAACACAATAAAAAGAAGAAAAACTTAAAAAAATCGGTATACAACGATGATGAATCTTGTATTTCGAACACATTCATTTGGTAAACGTCGTCCCGCGCAATATATACCCATCCCAATAACACTTGGCACTATATAGATAGAGATACTTATACCTTGTGTTAATTTTAAACAAAATATTATTGCAGTTCGGTATAAAATAAATAGCTCTCGCTATCTAATAAGTATGTATACATCTTATATTTTTTCCTGTTGAACGATATTAACCAGAAGTTATCCGAAAAATTTTTGTGTTTGGTTTTTTTTTTTTTTTACAAAAGCTCCACAATATTTATTATCATAGGTTATTAACTCATACACAAATTTAATTTAGCTGCGGCAAAGAATTTCGTACTTCGTAATTTCACTTCACTATAATTATTGAAGCGTATGTACTATGTAGGAAAACTGCGTATTACATACAAAGCATTTTCCGATTCATAAATGGAAATTAACACTTGGTTTTGTATAAAAATCACTTTAATATAAATATTTTATTTTTTTTTTGTTGGCCGTTAAAAACGTAACTAAACACTAAAACTATATTTTATGTATATAGTCGCACTGTTTAACCAAACACTGTTTAGATAAAATCACCCAGTAATAAATCATTTTTTTTTATTTTTTTTTTTTTTCAATATTAATTACGTTTAAATTCATATCCACTTAGAAGGAGGATATTTATAATTCGGAAATTTAAACAGAGATATAAAAATATGATATCAATACGATTTAAATTAAAACAAAGCAAAAAAAAAAAAAAATTAATTAAACATTTAAATTCTCCCGCATTCCGCCAAGCCACTACTTGGTTTTCGCTAACACTACTTAACTACTTAGCCGTCCGCTTACATTCGGTCCGCGAAACTACTTTATACACAACAGTGAGCAGCGTATAATGTATACATTTAGTATTTGGCTAAGTTGTATACATATCTGAATCTCGCATCTCTTTGCCTGTATTGTAAACAATTTTGTTTACAATAAATGTAACTGTATTTGATAATAAAAAATACAAAAAAATACTATCGTGAATGAAAATTTCGTAATTTTAATTATACATACACACACATACATATATATACACAATAAAATAACACACACCTACATATTTATTTGATTATACGAATTTTCACGGAAAATCGGAATCAAAAAGCAAATTGGATTGGTACATGTATATACAATATGTATATGTACATAATGTGTAACTTTGGCGCATGTGAAAATCTATCGTCCAGTGTTTCTCAAACTGGTAATAACAAAAACACAAATACATACAAGGAAATTCAGTTCTCACTCTCTTTTCTCTCTTATCTGTATCTCTCGGAAAATTCAAACGAGAATTATACAAAATGTGTATTTGGTTCGTTGGAAAAATAAAAATGAAAATGTGATAACTATTACATACTGCAGAGATCAACGAGAGATACACACAGGAGAAATAAAATATTAATAAAAAAATGTTGCTGATTGTGTTGTAGTTGATTAAATTGTTGTTTTGATTAAATTGAAAAGACATAAATTCGGGTTTGTCGCATTTAAAATACACAAAACCCAAATATATTTTCCGGCCTTTATAGTTAAATGCGACAGCATAATTGAAAATGTTACGTGTTTAGTGTGAAAATAACTATCCATAACTGTTGTGATTGTGTAGCTATAAAATATCTCTCTTGGGGATATGATGGTCTTTTATAAATATGTAATACAATAACCGGCATACATATATATGCGTTAGATAGAGCGAAAGCAGTGAACAAGTATTAAACTAAGCTACCTCAGCGGCCAACATTCACATAAACCATAAAGGAGTGAGTGAAACTTCTGTTTCGTCTTCAGGATGTAACGTGTGGCTACTATAATTTATTCATTCATTCATTCATTATTGCCAACATAGAAAGATTACCTCCTTACGGCCTGACGAATACAATATTTGAATGAGGTGACTGATGCAAACGAAAACAAATCTATGGAATTAAAATGAGAATTATGATTAAATTGAAGTCGGATTAATAGTGGAAGGTTAAATGTTAAGGTATCTCGCAACAAATATCCTTTGTCAGAAGCAAAATTAATTCGATTTAAAAGAAAAGTTTCAATAATCTGGTTAACTAGCTTAAATAGAACCAACTCGTCAAAAAAAGTTTTTCTAACCATCAAAAAGCAGTCATTGGAAATCTTCCAAGACGATCACAATAGGGCTCATACATAAATTTAAATTTCAAATATAGAGATTGAGAAAATTTGTTTTGAACTCTCTATACATTAAGTTGATGAATATCGTCGTGTCCAAATAAGAGTATTACATCTGCAAACCATTAACTTTTTAGAGGGGCGTGTCAAGTTTTTAATGTAAAATTTGGCTTAATTTTTTTTAAATAAAATTCTTGCCACACTTTTTGGAAAGGACTTTATTTAAAAAAAAATTAAGACGAAATTAGCATTAACAACTTCAAAGCCTCTTCAAAAAATTAGCGATTTGTAGATGTAATACTCTTATTTGTACACGACGATATTATACGGAGAATTCTATATAGTCGTGAGATATTCTAGGTTAGGGTGAACTTTACCATTGTAAAGGCTAATAAAAGTTGGAAGCGAGCTAAAATTGGAGCCGATATTCTCCTGGCGAAACCCAAAATTTTATAAGCCTTATTAATGATGTTGAAAATGTGAGTTCTAAAAGAAAGTTGACAATCAACCATGATCAAAAATCTTATAAAAATTCAATCCAATTTGCTCTTTTGGTTTAATTCTTAAACCGAAACATTTATTAATATTGACATCCATCAGATTGGCAGTATACACTAAATTGAAATTTTGTCCAAATCCGATTGCAAAATGACATAGTCAGAAATAGAATAAATGGATCGGTATAACTTAAAATTTTCAGCAAAAAGCAAAACCTCACTGCCAATATTGGTTGAAATAGAAGGGGCCCCAATAGAAATAGAAGGGGCCCCAATATTGAACCCTGAGGTACAGTTATAGTTATTGATTTCCACAAAATGGGATCTATTGCTTAGGTAAGAGCAAGCTCATTGCACAAGGGTATCATTAAAACTAAAATTATATAACTTGTTCAGAAGAATGCGATGATTAACTTTGTCGAACGCTTTAGCAAAGTCAGTGTAAACAACATCAACACCGCGCCTAGTAAAAGTTGATCTATGTTTCAGAAAACCATGTTACTTAGTTAGATGAAATTAAGTGAATGGTCCACCGGTCAGTAAACTTAGCATGAAGTAGTTTCTCATAAATAACATTAAGAATTGCAATTGGTCTATAGTTAGCGTGGAAATATCATTTGCTTCATTGATTGATTGAAAATTATTGAAATCTTCAGGCTTATAGACTCAGATGTAGCACTGAAAAACGATGGTGGAATTAGGACCTAACTTCATAATAAGTAATGTAAATAACGTCGATACCGAATGAATTCCCTAAGCTTTTTGAAGATGCTAAATTAATGGGATAAATGTCACAGTAGACTGATTTAAAATAATCACCGAACATATTACAAATTTCTGTTGGAGTATTAACTGTATCAAAATCATTACGCATGGTTTGAGGCAAGGCTCCAAATTTTTTTATTGATTTGATATAAGATCAAAAAATGTTTGGATTAGTTAGAATACAAATCTCAATTGTTTTTAAATAATCAGAATAACACGATTTGATTAATTTCTTAACTAACTTTCTAAGAATTTTAAACATATTCGTAATTGAAGATTTAAACTTTATTAAATTAATCAACTTGCTAGAATACCAACTTGGAAAATTTGGGTTCGTACATTTAGTAAGACGAATATTATTACCAATAATTTTATTCATATTGTCATGAAAAAGCTTTACGGAATCATTGAAATTTAATCCATTAAATAATCGCAACCACGATTAATTTTAGCATAATTACCATTCTTATATAAGCGAAAGTTACTGTCGTTATATTTCATAAACATGAAACTACCACGAGAAAGAATAATTTCAAGAGGCGGATAGTGGCCATCCACCTTAGTTAATAGATTATGAGCTGGAAAATCTTTTATTGAATTTAAATCAATGTTAGAAATTACAAGATCTAAATTATGATTATTTACGTTGGTCAAACTCGGGCTGGTACCAGTAAAATTTAACATGCATATTAAATGATAAGGTGCACCACTATCTGTAAAACTAGGCTAGGAACATTAATATAAATGGATTTTTTCGAATTCGGTATGTTAATTCCAATCCAGATCTCTTCACTAAAAACTGCCCAATCCAGAATACAGAAAGAGTGAATGCTTCTATGAACCGCGATCAAGCAACCGTCATCGTCATTTTTATTGGGAAATAACTCAAGGTTCCGGTCCCGCCTGTGCACAACATAATCACTTGAAAATAACTCACCATGGTAAACCGAATCATTAAGAAATATTTAGACGACAACATACACTGAAAAAAATATTCCATTCATTTTGATAATAAATGTTCGTTTAAATCTTAATAACACTTTCATTATTATAGTGACAAATAATGTTAACATGCATAATAATATTTTTAGATTAAACGAAATATTATTAAAATGATAAATAATGTATTGTTGAGCTACGTAAATTTTAAAAACATTTTCGAAATGAAATTGTTTTATCAAATGTATAATATAATTTAAAATAAAATTATCAAAATGACAAATTTTTTTCTCCTTGAAAAATTAACCAAAAATTTAAAATTTTAAAATTTATCATAAATTTGATAATATTATTGTTATAATAATTGTTTTAAAAGTATGTCTTTTTATTGATATGATAATATTTAGTCGATATAATAAAATGTAAGGTATTTCATTCCAATTATAAACATAATAAATTATTGATGTTGTCGTGGTCCAAAGGGTTTTTTTTCTATTATATATATAATTTTACCAAATTGTTGGTCTTTGACCTCATATAGAAATGTTTTTGGTTAAATATCATGAAATATTGGACTAAACCGTAACCATCGTGTGTTCAAAAAAAAATCTGAGGTACCACAATTCGGTTTGTTTATATCGTAAAGTGAGATTTTCTGTTCTGTTTATATGTATTAGGTAACAGTATAGGTATAATCTTCGATTCATTTTGAAAATAAATGTTCATTAAATCTTGATAATAATTTCATTATTAAAGTGACAAATAATTTTAACATGCATAATTTTTATATTAAACTAAATATTATTAAATTGATAAACAACTATTGTTGAACTGTGTAAGTTTTGCAAATTCGAAGCGAACAAAAATTTTATTTGAATTTAAAATAAAATTATCATAATAAAAATTTTTCTTATTATTAATTTGATAATATTATATCCGTTCTTGAGCGCCACCCTTATGGCTAAACTGTTCCACCCTCATTTAGGAAGAATAAATAGTAAGCAGTGCTCTACATTCGACGACCTGCACATACTTAATCACAAATCACGTAGGTCAATAAGCTACATAAGTAAATGAGGCAACACCAATAAGAAAATCAAGTGATAAATAAAAATTAAAAATCACGAAATATATTAGCCCGAAAAAGTTACTATAATGCACCATCGAGGAAACAATGACCATGATTTTTCCTTGGAAACAAAAAATTACAGGAAAATTATTTTACGTTTCTTACAACAAAAAGCAAATTTTAAGTTTTTCTTCTCTTGAAATTAATTATTATCGAGAAGGATCCTTGTAAGAATGTGTGATACTGTTCCATCACGGTGTATGTATATGCAATGCCTATTTGTATAGTTAATTCGTCAATATGTATTAATATCTGAAAAATCCTAATAAAAAAATCTCAATATAATGATATTTTGTAAAAAAAATCAGCTGTCAATCATTATCGTTGAAAAATTATACAACGAAGTAAATTATAAATTGCCGTTGAAATAAAGCGTTGATATAACTTCAAGAGGAAGAGACAAAGTATATATTTTCTTGACATTAAAATAGAAAATCATTTGGTTCCATCCACGTTTATTTTTTTAACAATATTTTGTTTTATTGTTGGTAACATTAAAAATAAAAGCAAAATAATAAATTGCTTTGTGTTGTACCTATTCCTTTCTAGTAACTTTGATTTAATGCCTTTTCTCTCTCGAAATTAAGTATTAACACCAGAACTACCGACTGGTCAAAATGACCGGTTCTAGTGTTAATATCAAGAAGGATGGTAAGGTACATATGTTATATTTATTCCATTTTAGAAGCGAAATGTGGCATAAAATACGAGTATGCCGCATTTTTTTAGGAGCCATATCGTGGCTATCATCGCGATTTATCGAATGTGAAACAAATAATTTTTAGAACTCGGTAAAATACAGCGGCAAATCGTGGAGTTTCTGGCTTTAATAGCATAGATGATGGTTCTGGCAAAGTTTGGAATAATATGTGCGTTTTTCTTAATGTTACTTAGTTAAATTATCGAATATTTTTTGCCGTCCTAAAAAGGAAATTTTCACATTCGATAGTTTGCTGTGGTAACGACGATATGTTCGAATGAGATAATATTTTACTAGATATGTGTATCTTGTTGTTCATTTTTTTCGCGTTTAATTTACCGTTAATTAAATATTGAAAAACAAGTTAAAACAGTGTTTACACTTAAAATTTCATTTTTTCAATTTGAATTTTTGCCTGTTTCTTCAAAAATCTATAGTATTTTTGTTCGATAATTGATTTAACACTAAAATATGAGTAAACCTTTAAAGACACTACCATCGCATTTTTTTACGAGAACGAAATGTAGTTTTGTTTTAACTTGCCCAAGCCAAAATAAAAAAGGTTAGGCATTCTTGTAGAATATTCATATTGTCATTGAATTGAATTTTAAGTTTTTATCCTGCGGTAAAACAAAATAGTCATAAAATTATATTAAATTATTGTATATACGTATACATATGTATATTATTCTGAAAAAACCCAATTATTATAATAATTATTGATGCACCTGATAATAACTATTGCAAATGATAATAATTATTATAAATGATAAATATTTATCATCAAACGGATCTAAAATAACGGTACTTTTTACGTGACTATCTATTTTATTTATTCTTTTTCCTTTGTAACTCTTGTTGATCGGACGTGTATTTTTGGCTATCGTGTCGTTTTTTTTTGTTAATTTTTTTTGAATAACAATAGTAATGAGTGATTTGTTGAAACTATTGATTCACAATGTAAAAATAAATAAAAGTGTAGTTTATGATTATAAAACTGTTGAAAAGTTTGTAGGTGAGTGGTTTAAAAATAATAATTAAAATGTTTAGTGTGGTTATGTTGGAAAATAAAGTGTTGCATTTGTTTTCTGCAAAAAATATGCCCTAACCTCTTTTAAAAAATGTGCGAATTCTTAACCTAGTTAAAGAGTTTTATTTTGTGCTTTGTGAAAAGTAACGTAAACACTTTGTGAAAAGTATTATATAGTTTCCATTAGAAATCATGATTTGATGGATTAATCTTTTGCGCGTCTCCAAAAAAAAATTTCATTCGGTTTGCAATTTTTCGTATAATACTTTATCAAAATGATAAAATTTGATGCTTTAATACGTGTAGCTCCTTTTTAGACAAACATGCGGCTTTTAAGGTTAAGTACAATTTCGCACGATTTTTTAAAAATCCATTTATTATATTATTATATAATTATTATACATAATAAGTTTTTATTAATTTCTTTTAGAAAATTCAATTGATTAACAAGCGCTTTGTGAAATTAGTTATCCGTATTTAAATTATTTTTTCTCCAAAGTATGTGTAATATTCCAGTCGGTATTCTAATGACGACGATTTTCAAATTAACAAAATATTAATTCCTTCACCAATAAGTTATCATGAAATGCAGCCAATAAACAAAAATTCAATAATACACGATTCTTCGACAAAATATGAAGCTAGCCCTGAAATAACTGAAGAAGCCGCAAATCAAGTTTTACAACTTCTAGAAAACTGGGGATTTAGGTTTTTACATCAACTATTTTTAGGTAAAATATATTTTCTTCTTATTAAAATTGTTCATCCTATTAACTTTTTTTTTTATTTATCTAACTTTCTCTTTTTAGCTGAACGGATAGATATCGAGGCTCCTAAAATATTAACTACAGAACATTTGTTAAATTTGTGTTCCCATGGTAAAATGCAATTGGGAATAGCAATTAGATTTGAACCACACTTGAAAATCTTATCTTGGCAGATAAGGCAATGTTCAACCATTTCTTCTGAATCTACAATGACTGGTGATGAAGTTTCAAGAAAAGATGTTCCCTTGCCCTTCATTTTGCGGGATTCTCCTAAGGGCCTTTTGATTTTGGAATATTATAATACTCATGATAAATTAATTGATCCATGCAGGACATCTATATTAGATATTATAAACAATTTTTTAATTCAAAATGAAATAAAAATGTCAAGCGACTTAGCGAATAACATTTCCCAGCAATTCATTCATGAATTTCCCAAAGAAGACTTAGTAAGTTGAATAAAATGTTAAATATGGATAAATAAATAAAGTTTAATTTTATGTAATTGTATTGCAGAACATGTATTACATTAAGCAACTTGGAAAACCAGCAATCTCTAAAGTGTCAGCCAAATAATACAACGCCCGAAGAAAACTTAAAAGTTGTGGAATTTTGGTAAAGCGGCTTTATGAGTCGCATTCCTCGAAAGAAAAGAAGGTAAGAAACGAATAAGTTTATGTTTAGGTGATTTTTCAAAAATTGTATTTATACGTATGTCATTAACTCGTACCTAATCCAAAACCATTTTCTTCAATATTAGAACCAAGTTAATCATCAAGAAAGTTTAAGAGAAATAATAAATTATAACTGCAGTTTCGCTGAATTGGAACTTCATTGGGTTGCCACTAAATGTTGCCAGCATTGAAGCCAATTGTAATGAAGTAATAAAGAAATGGCCTCATTATAAAAAGCCCTTAGGATATAAATTGGTAAGATTTTTCCTACCCGGTTTTGAATTATAATTAATATGATTTTGTTATTGCTAATGAAATACATTTTTAACATTTTAGACATATATCGATTTTAGAAATCTGTATTCAAATGCCGGAGATTTTTCGGATTGTTTTAAAGCATTTAGTCATTAAATTTTACCGATTTTGCCCAACAAAGTAAAAGATAGCTACAACAAAAAGATATTGGAAAACATTACAAAAAATAGTTGCACATCTGAAAGTAAGGTCGACTTTATTATTTAAAATAATATTAAATTAATAAATAATTTAACGCCGTATTGCTTTAGTAATTTTAGAAAATACAACAACAATTGCGTTGGGTAAATCTAGAAATAATTTAGCTAAATTATTTTTAGATGTTTGCAATGCAATAGTTGTTATAATTTCTTTGAAATCTTATTTGGATTTACCAAAATAATACAGCAAATTTGGGCATTTTACCCAAGTAGATTTGGGCATTTTACCCAAGTAGATTTGGGCATTTTACCCAATACATAAGAACTACCCCTACCTTTACTCCAAAAGGATAATGGAAGAATACCTCAAAAATTATCGGTAACGTATACATACTCGTAATACAATTATTTGAAGCACATTTGTCCGATAAAAAAATGCTAAGTAATTAATAGCCATTGAAAGTACGAGTTCATGAAAGGCTGTTTTATTTGATTTTGTCTTTCAAAGGCGTTTGTTATTGAACTTTTTTGGCGCAATAACGAAAAGAAAATTACACGGCATTTTGTTTTTTTTACGTGTATTGCGTTTAATAATATAACTTCCAATACTAGATTGGGAAATTTTTCCATTTACGTTTCCATTATTGGAGCCTTTCAATAAATAAAAACATCCTACAAATTCAAAGAAAAAATTCTTATATAGAATATTATTCAGAATATTTTCTTGCACAGAAAATAACCTAATTTTTCTGGGGAATTTTTTCATAATTCCTGGGGTTTTCTATGCATTGAGGTCTAATTGCTCAACGCCATACTGAATTAACTAAGTCAGTTAATTAATTTTATTTTTATGTATTTCAGACGCTAAATAAATAGGAATATTATACCTGCTTCACAACTTAATATCGCCAGTTACAAAAGAGGCATGTTCATCAACTTCTAGCAAAGTAGAGTTCGTAGAGTTTTCGATCAAAGATTCATAAAATTCTCTTTATGTATTCGGGGAGACCGCGGCTGAGGTTGAAGGCAAATCATCAATAAAAAACTTCAACAGAACCTGCCTGTGCAACCCTTTATTATAGTAATAGGAATTATACAGGAACCTAAAGAATTGATCGTATATTTTGATGAAATAAAGTACAAATTGCCATCATTACTTAAGTCAATTGACTGCTGTTTTAAAATATCCAATTTTTTTAATCTGCAATATCCAAACCAGTCGATATTATATTGGAATTTTCTGCAACATACATAATCACCAACTTTTGACAAATATCATCCATCCATCAGTGCATTAGTAAAAAAACTAAATGAATAAAAAATTCAATCTGATATTAAGGTTATTATTATTACTGTCGATATTATTTTCTAAATATTTAGATTTATTTAGTTGCAGTTTTCATTATTTAATGGTAAAATTCATTTATATTTTTTTAAAATTTTTTGTATATAAAATGTTCGTAGTCCTAATATAGTATTAATTTTTATTTTAAAAAATTTAAACATTAAACATTATTGTTATAATCTTACAATCTATAAACTGGAATAAATCCTGGAAATATTATCTTTGCAATATATTTATTTATAATTAATATGAATATTAAAAATTTAGACATTTTTATTAGTTTTAAATTTTAAGGAAACTTTTAATTAATTTAAATAATAATTACAACTTAAATTGATTTTAATATGAAAAGAGAAATATTAAAATTAATACCGTATAAACAAAAATGAAATCAAATATTTGCACATATTTGAATAAATCAAAAAACTAATTTTCTGTAAATGTATAAATGTATATAAAACAAACTGAATTTCAATTAAAAATCGCTAAAAACTAAAAATTTAACTGTTTCATTTTCTTTTCATCTGAAGTTCGGAAAATTATCGAAGGCCATAGGAAATTATATAATGTGTATTATTATATGTAATATATATATATATATATATATATATATATATATATATATATATATATATATATATATATATATATATATATATATATATATATATATATATATATACATATATATAATCAATAATAATATTTTCAAATAGAAAATATTTTTTGGATAATAAATATTCATTTTGATAAAGATTTTCATCAAATCGTATTATCATACAGAAGATTTATTATTAAAATATATTTTCAAATTGATAATTATAGCGTAATAAAAATTATCAACTCAATAAACATTTCTGATGGGATATTATAAAATGGAAGATATATCATTGAAATTATTTTTCTATTTGAAAATATTACTTTCAAACCATTTATCAGTATGATATAAAATTTTCATTATGAAAGGATTATGTTTTTGAAAAATTAATGAAAACATTATTATTATGAAAATTAATTATACGTTTGATTATAACATTATATAATTGATAATATAATTTGATAGTTAATTTTAATAAAATATTATTCATTTCATAATTAAAAAGTACAAAAAATATTTGTTTTCTATTATATTGATAGATATTCTCTATCGGCGCTATATAAATAATGAAATTATTAAATTGATATTGATTTAACTCAATAAGAATGAACATTTTTTTCAGTGTAATAGAAAAAAAAATTGTTTTCGTTCGAAGTCGTTGCACATTTTGGAAATAATTTTTTAACTTTATAATAAATATGATAAAGCAAGTAAAATATTATAAATATAATAATAAATCCTTAGCAAAATTAGACATAGTCTGTTTTACTTTCAAAATGTCCGCATCACCGCTCGTATTTACTTCATTGGGCCCAATTATTGCAGAACTATTATTAATACAGTTCGAGCAACGCCATATTGAGCAACACAGGACAGACGATTTGGATTTTGATATTCTCTGATAACATTTTACGCAACTCGTTATGAGGAACAACAAAAAGTTATTTACCAAAGTTAATTAAAAATAACTTTTTATTTTATACGGTAATTCACTACAAAGTCATCCATTACAGCTGTTTTTAAATAATTTTCTTGCATGAAAAAAAGATAAAACACTTACAGCAAGATTCGGGGCAAGATAATTCCGAGTTTTTTTACAGCTTATAAAAAAATCCGGGAACTCTATATTATCCACTAGATAAATTCAAACATGGCAGATAAATTAAAACTTTTATCTGATTTCGCTAGATTTTTAGATTAAAACCGCCTGAATATAAAAATTGTGCTGCAAAACAAATTATGCAGGCATATAGGCTTGCCGAACAAAAATTATGTACGGAAGTCTGGATTTACAATTCTCTCAAGGCTGAGACTCAGACCTCTTGAATACCAAAATAAACTCCAAGACAGTTGCTGCAGTCATTTAACCTCTCAAGACTAGAAAGTTATATGGAAGTCGGGATACATGCAGTGACATATAAGGGAAATTTTAGTCGTGCAATGGATTTGAGAAATGAATATTCTCAAATCCATTGTTTGGCGAAAAGTTTAGGTTATGACTTCCAGAATTCAAAAATTATAACAATTTTATGGCCAAAGAAAATATTTGAGAATATCAAATTTAAGGTGGATACGCACGACTGAATTTTGACTTATCCATATGGCAAGCTTTAAATGATTACATTTTACAAAGCTTTAGTTTTTGAGCCCATAATTACGCTTTTAAAAATGAAAAGGTTTCGAACCTAAAGTTGCCCAAAGATAAATTTCTATTACGGTTTTGCTGATCAAAACGACAAAACGGTCTCTTTTCTCTACGCGGAAAACTTTAAAATCTCAAAACAATAATGTAAAAATATCTGTGATTTCGTTAAGAGTTGTGGAGACTGCTTTAAAGAACTATTTAGCACGAGCATTACATACAGAGCATAGCGCTTTAATAGTCAATAGATAAAGAGTCCTAAACCAATTATTTTGCTTGTTTTCTATTTATAATTCAATTTCGTTCAAAAACTAAAAACAGTTTTTGTTTAATTTGCTGAATCTTCGTTTTTTTAACATAACGTTTAACATTCGTATGTACTCCGTTTCGACTAGAAATACTCATCTGAAAATTTGAGACGTACTCCGTTTAAAGTTTTCAGAATGACAGCACTGATTGCACTGTGAGTAATTTACTGAACGGATTTCATGTCGGAAGAAGACAAAAAAAAACTGATCCATTAGAGTGACAAAGACAAAGAATTTTTTTATTTTTTGTTTTTTTATATCAAGATTGATACTTTTTTATTATGGCAGTCCACTAACACAGGCACACCTTTTTTGTAAGTCGCAATTAGACTTAATTTGCTGTAAAGTACTGAATTCAACTCTTTATAAAATGAAAAACACCTACATAATTTGTGTACTATTTTAAGTTATGTTATATCAAAGAGAGTAGTTGATGAGTAGTTGCTCATCATTTTTCATGACTATAGTCACGTCACATCAATTTTCCTTGTCTCTTAGTCATTTGTTTGTTACGTCTAAGGTCACTTTATACGATGGATGTCACGTGAATTTTGTAAGTGACAAGCGACTAGTCTTAATATTTTGTTTAAATGTTTTTAATTGTGTAATTTTGTACATTATTTTAAATAAGTTGTTGTATAAATTAATAATTTTACTTTCTTTTACGTAAGTAAAATAAAGTACATATAGTAATCATGAAAATTTTGGACCTTGAGATTTTTAGAGATTTATCTGTTTTGAGGTCCCCTGGGTCCGAAAAAGCGGGTTTCGAAATGGTGTCTATCTGTCAGTCTATCAGTCTATCAGTGTGTCAATCTGTGTCCTCTACACCGCCCAGATGGTTTAACCAATCCAACTGAAACTTCAGATTTAAGCTTTTTTGATAATTTGGGAGGTCCCAATGAATTTTACTCCAAATTGGCTAACCGGAAGTGGCCACTTGCTTGGTCCAGAAAATTTATTTTGCAAACATCTTAAAAAGTATAAGGTTTACAAAAAACTACTTAATACAAAATGTTTCCAAAAAATAAAAAAATAAAATTTCTCAAAATTCCCTTTTCGTAAAAGAAAGTCGTGTGTTGGCCACACCTACATTTTTCTGTTCTGAAATGATATTTTATTTGTAATTTAACTGATGTCTTTTTAGTTGCAGCCGTGCCACTTGAATCGACTTCAAAAAGTCTAAGTCACGTCACCTGAAGTGACACGACTATGAGAATTGGGGTGAACCATAAATGCTTATAAGTACTTGCGGTGGTCTATTGGAAAGTCACTATTATCCAAGAGGGAATCTAAGTTTGAGGGGTTGTTACTCAGGAAAAAAAAAACGTTTTCGTTTTTTTTCATTCACATAAATGATGTATAAACAACTCAACCATGTTTTTTTCAAATTGGCGGGCAGTACCTACAACTTAAACAATTTGCACTCGATTGACTTGAAATTTTGACTGTAGTTTCTGAAATAGATAAAAATCTGTGAATGTTTAGAGTCCAGTGTTGATTGCGAAACACTATAATTTTTAAAGTTTTGAAAGTTCGTTGTGGCTCCTCAAATTGTATCTAGTGCTGACATTTGGCTGGCTCGCAATTTTAACCAAGGAAAAACTTTCTATTCTTCAATTCTTTGAGCACAAATAGATGTCTTAGTGCAAATATCTCTAGGGATTGAAATAGAGGCCAGGAAGCAGAAGCACTATGTGCATTAAGAATAACAATATGCTTCTGCGCAAAAATGAGTGGTTGAATTCTTGTGTAGTTTGTACACCCCAACAAACTAAGCCATATGACATTTTCGACTACCAAATCACTACTATGAGGTACTTATGAAGGTCATCAATATTTGGTGTCTCCAAAGCATAGTGTTATACACAGTTGGTCCTAAGTACTTAAACGACTCAATGAATTCAATTTTAACACAACCATCGTTACAAGCAATTTGGTCGCAGTTACAGAAATCATACCTTTAATTTTTGTACTTAGGAATCCGCGAAAGCGACCTTAATTCAAATACATCCAAAACAGTAACGGGTCTAACATTGAACCTTGCGGAACTCAATCGTTTAAGATTTTAGGCTAACCTTTATTCTTAACAACCTGGAATCTGTCGGATATGTATGAGCACAACCAAAGCAAAGTGACCCCACGTAGGTTCAATAAAAATAGAGGAAACCATAATTCTCTGATCAAGCCCTTCGTATAAAAGTTAGTGATTTCTAATATAGAATTTTGTGTGCCTCTGGATTTTCTGAAGCCAAAGTAGCTGTCATATAAAAAATTGGTGCTTTCCAAAAAACTATAGTAACCCTCGAATGGACGAGCTTCTCAATGATTTTACCTCCAAACACAGAAATCAAGGAGATTGGTCTGCAATTTGATTTTCTATCGCCTTTTTTAAAAATTGGAATGACAACAGCTCTTTTAATATTCAAGAGTAAAAACCGGTAAAAAAACTTAAATTTACTATGAGTGAAAAAACATCAACAATATAAATGGAGATTTTTTGACGAGGAAGTTGTTAATCAGATCATTTCCAGGCGAATGCGACATTTTAAGTTCCGATATTACATTTAGAATTTCAAGCGGGAATTCTCTCCGACATACCAACCGAATTTAGGGATTTCATTTCCACACCACGCGGCCAAACCCAAATTTCCAATCAATTTACTTTGGTTAATAACGATTTACGTTTTCTACGTAAAGAATTAGAAAAATTAACTCTACAAAATAAATCACTATCTAAGCAAGTTGATAACCAACGTAACAATCGTAACCACTTGTTTCATCCATGTGTGTACATATAAAAATAAGAAAACGAAGAAAAAAAATCAAAAATATTTGTGATTCCCCCCGTCCTACATTTTAACAAAACTGTCAAATGTTTTTATTTATTGTGTGAATATGCAGCTTAATAGTGTTGTGAATTGCAATTGTATCATTTAAATCTAATTAAATTAATTGGATTAAATACGTAAGTACATATGTGGCGGCAACACTACCGTCGATGCAAGTAAAATTGGCATCACCTTTTTCGGTTTACTGGGTTGTTATAACCATGATATTCTAAAATCACGTTATTCTAAAATTACAGAAGTCAAAAAATCAAAAGTAAAAAAAGAAAGGAAAGAGCGAATAAAAACGGCGGAATAAGATGGCTGCAAATTAATCAACGTTTTGATTGTATCTGTAATTCTTAATAAAATATTAATAATTAATTAAATAAATAATTAAACGAATATCGATTATCTGGTGAATAAAATACAAATAACAAAACAACAATTGGTGTAATTCATTTTCGGATTAATATAAAACACGTGTAGTGAACATAACCTTGTGAGTATAGTGGAGTGTTAATAGAGGGTACACATAACATTAAAACTCACATCAACACACATATACATGTTACTGAAAAGTAAATTATTGTTTAAACCAAAAACTATCATCAAACTATCAGTTGATAGATATGAGAGAATTTCAAAAATGTACTGATGAATATGGAATGATTGAAAATGGCAATCAAGCTTTGTGTGTTTTGACATTACAACACAAACCATAAATCACTGTTGGGTAATACAAAAGAAGAGAATAAAGCACTTATTGCAATAGCAATAAAAAATCGAAATATTCAATCAAATTCACTGTTGAAATATGTTTGAAAATCAAATATTACTGCAGCCAGTTTTGTTGTTTCTAATGTTATTGTCAGACTTGGAAAACCATTTTGTGCAAAAGAAAATAATTCTAAAACTTGTAAATAATGTAAGCAATAAACAAAAATGTGATGAGAGTACCGACATTACCGGATTTGCACGCCTGGCAATTTTCATCCGATATTTTACAGCAGATGAAATTAAACAAGAACTAATCGACTTGACAACAATGTGTACAACCACCAAAGGAGTTGATATTTGTGAGGCGATAATTAAAGCTATTTCTAAATTAGAACTGGTATCTGTAACTGCTGATGGTGGTATCAATTTATTTAAAAAAAGAATCTCACATCCTGTATTAGAATTCGATTGCATTATACATCAGCAAGCTTTATCTGCTAAGTTCGCCTTCAAATCGTTAGGAGAAATTTTAAGTACTATGTAACAAAAATAGTGAACTTAATATCTGCACAAGCTTTAAACAAAAGAAAATTTAAAACTTTATTAGATGAAGCAGATTCGGTGTACACGGGGCTACTTATGTATAACAATGTTCGTTGGCTAACACGTGGGAAAGTTCTACATCAATTTGTTGATTGTTTGGAAGAAATTCGTTTATTTTTACAAAACGAGAATAAAATTAGTCAGTACATCGAGCTATTTCACAAACAGAAGTAAAACAATTATGATTAAGTTAACTATGATATTAAGAAATTTGAAGAAAAACTGAAGATATTTCACCGAGAGTTAAGAAACTGTAAAATTCATTACAAATCCAGACAGTTTATCGATAAATACACTAAATTTGAAGTGTTTTGAATATTATATATAGAAACAGAAGTTTATTAACTTGAGAATTATATTTCTAAACTATTGGAAGAAATCGTTTAAATCAATTATTGGAAGAAACTTCCGACTGTGAAATATTTTAAAACTTGGTGCGATATTCCGGAAACCTTCGATTGCTTGAAAAAGTTGACTATGGCGCTGTTATCAGTTTTTTCATCAACATTCATTATTTTCAGACATGAATTTTATTAAGTCTATTGAAATTGAATAAAATTTCGATTAAGAGCCGATTCCCGCTTCCAAGAATCGATGATTGTTTAGACAAGATAGAAGAAAAAAGTTGTTTTATGATGATATACATAATATGAGTACTTAACAATACCGTTTGGGTTATGTAATACACCAGCCGTTTTCCAGCGTTTTACTAATCAAGTTTTTGACCAGCTCATTCATAAAGAAAACGTAATCGTATACATCGATGATATTTTAATTGCAACGAGAATCGTTTCGGAGCATTTGGAAATTTTGAAACAAATGTTTCAATTAATGGACGAGAATTGTTTAGTAATATAACCGTCGAAATGTGTTTTTTGTAAGCCAAACCTAGAAGTCCATTAAAGCGACAAACTGAAGGGGTAACTGAATAACCGATTCCGAAGAACATTCACGATGTTCACCGGTTTGTGAGGCTTGCTAGCTACTTTCGAAGGTTTATTTTGAATTTTTCTATTATTGCTAAGGGAGGATTCGATTTTTAATTACAATCGAAGTTATTATTTTTTCCGCTATTACGATTTTCTAACGTGAAACGGAGCTTGTGGAAATGGTTTTGGTGTAGTTTCTTTGCAGAGGCAGTCTAACGGTGAATCACATCCCGTTGTTTTCTTTAGCAAAAGAACATCCGAGCAGGAACGTCGTAAGCATTCCTTCGAACTAGCCAAGGCACAAGGCGTTATCCATGTCGTAAAATGATTTCACATATATTTACATGGAGTACCGATTAAAATAGAGACCGATTGCTTATCATTTAAAAAGACGTTGGCGAAAAAGATTCAAGTAGTCAAGTTATGAGATGGGCAATATTTTTATAAAATTACAATTACACTATCGTGCAACATGAGCGATAGAAGATGATGCCCTTGATGATCTCCTTGATGAATGTACTGAAATGGCATGATCAATTAAAGAGTCTTTGAGCGATAATAAAGATATCGATTTTTATACCATACACGATAATATTTTAGAAGAAAGAGGGATTCTTACATATCTATGAAAAGTTCAATCGTTTCCATACCTACCACATAGATGATTTAGGACCTTTTTCCAAAGCAAAAGTCATTTTAAATATATTTTGATAGTTGTAGATATTAATCTACTTGGACAAGTCAGTTGCTTTTAAGAATGCTTTGAATCGTTTGATTCAGACGACACCCATTTAACATAAAATCATTGTCTGTGGGAACTGGGACGAATGAAGTAGAATCAGCTATTTAGAATTTATACCTTTACGGGATATAGCCTGCATAATACAGGGAAATGGAATTATTATATTTTTATGAATACTTAAGTAGTACTGTAGTAGTAAGAAAGCCACCGAATGAATATGTTGTGAATAAATGTTAGAAGAGTATTTTTTTAGTTTTTCTTTTAAATTAAACGGTTATCACTACAATTAAAATGTAAGTAATTAAATACAAAACCAAATAAATCACGTGATTTATAATAGATACATACAAGCCTTATAAAATAAATAACAATAAAAATGTGTGAGGTTAAAAGAGGAAGCGAATAATGTTCGATGTAGAGTGATTAAATTGATTTTATAGAGCTACAATCAAATCGTTACCTTTATAGCTAATCTATAAAATAGGTGGTCATTTATAACTTAATTTTGTACACTCTTTGAACAATAAATCGTTGATTTAATACATTTAATTTATAAGCACTTTAGTTTAATTAAACAAAATTGACTTACCACCTCGCCCTGAAAATTACAATGAAAAACAAAAAAGAAATAATTAATGTTTCCGGTTAATATCTTTCTTGTTTTTATCAAAAGACTTACCATGAACATGAACAGCAGCAACACCAACATAGGCAACATGATTTTTGTGGACGTTGCAAAGGGCCTAAATTTGATGTTTCTTGAGGCCCACTCAGCGTTGAATTTAATGGACCTCCTTGCGATGCAGAGCCCATGCCACGGAGTCGACACCCCACTGGCAGCTCTGACACGCTGCAGGACATCCTAAAACAAAAATTTCACATACAGTAGTAGTTTTCAAATATAAATTTATTATCTTTGTGCTAAATGGGATAACATTTCTGTTTTATAGATTTTTATCACATTTTCGTAATTATCGTAAGGATACGAAAATCTGATTTCTTATCTTTAAGCCATGGTTTAATAAAGTTTAAAAAAATTCTAATTGAATTTATACTTACAATACAGAAGTTGTTTAGTTCAAACAACCTCTTTCCGATTCCTGCGTAATATAAAATGGGGCAATCGAAATCCCCCAAAGGACCTGATACGCCATGCCCCACCTACAATGGATTCTTCTGTAAAATAAAATAAAAATATGTTTATTAAAAACTTAAAATTTTTAATTAATTATTAATTTTAATAAACGGGAATTTTATAAAAAAAAAGTTGTCTGATAGTTCTATAAAATTTCGAATTTTAATCTGTCGAACCAATCTATCGAATTTCAATCAATACCATTTCAATCTACAGAGTTTCAAGCAAGTTTCATTTTTCAGCAAGAAAATTGCTGCTTAATAGTTTCTCAGGTTTTATTCAATGAACGAAAATTATTTCTTTCATTAATTTTTTAAGTAGGGCGGGCGTAACTGCCAGGATATTTCTTTGAATTTACCAAACATGTAGGTAAGTTGGGATAAAAATGCCGGCAATTCAGTAATCAATTTTCATAGTAAGTAAGGCATTCCCTATAAATACAGAAAATTCGGGAAGCTGTGGAATGGCCAGCAAAACGTTTTGAATGTCCGCAAACATTTCCGCTTTAAGGATCAGAGGGAAATTGAAAACCAGTTGCTTCTAATTCGACACAACAATACATAAAAATTAAAAGACAGATTAATTTCACTGGCATCTGACAAGAATTCAAAATATTATCAAAAGAAGAAAGAAGCACCACAACTGAAACCATACCATTGCCAGGTTAGAATTCGCACATATAAAATGATCCTATTAAGGATCCTAATTATTCCTAAGAAACTTTAATTTTTGTAACGTTACATATATTAAAATGTCCAACTAGTGAATACAACAAAATTTGACCACGGCAGTCTCATACTGAAGGAAATAAGATATTTTTCCTAAATAAATGTTTATGGGTACGGTTAGTTTATATGGAGCGAGAACAGAGTTCTCCGATTTATCTTCTAACAGAAATAATAATAATGAGTACCAAAGTTTGCTCAATTGGTTGTAAACCAACCGAAAAAGCAATTTGAAATTGTTGGTGAACTGAATACCATACCAAAGGTTGCTACTTTCTACGAACCTCGTGAATTCTTGACACACAAACAACAAATTTTATTGACAACAGTTTTGTAAGCCATTTGACACAAAATAGTTCTGAAAGATTAAGGCATAATAAATTTCAAATTTTTAAACTAAAAAATTCGAAAGATTTCAATTAATTCTATACCAAATAATGAATATTATTCAAAATAAAGCTCTGTACCTAAATTATGCTTCATTCAAACTAACTACAATTTTTCCAGCTTGATCAATTCTGTTATTTAAAAGAACGTTAAATCATTTTTTTTTTGGCCAACAAAATGAAATTTGAACTTGAACTTGAAATAAAATAAAAACTATTTTATTCAAATTCGAAGACATTAAGAAATTATGGTACATGTTGTTTGAACCACTTACGACAGAAACGAAATTAGAAATGGCATCTGGGTTTGAAATTCTTAAAATCGCTATTTAGCCGCATCGAAATAACTGTCAGGCAAACGTAATGACTTTAAGAACAAGTACATTATTATATATCCAGTACGTTTGTAAATAATTAGCTTACACTATTAAAATGTCCTTCTCGTCCACTCTCGTACAATATATGAAGGCATTTGTGCTATTTAGACATTTCCGGTCATTATATTAAATAATTTACTATAGGATATGCAAATATATAATCCTGATCAGTGATTTTCCCAAACATAATTCTCGCATTTGGCAATAGAGGTGCCAAAACCCAGAACCAGACGGATGTAAAATGTGGGTACGCCGCTTATCGAAGACCAAAATTTTCGATGAAAAAGTAGTACAATACTTGTTGATATATTTGTTTCAGTTAGATGATTCATTACGTTTGTATTAACAAAAAAATGGAAAACTTCGAAACATAACCTCACTATTTTAACCAAATTCGTGTTTCTGATACCGCTTATTTAATAGTTTATAACTCAAAACGTATTGCGTCTACATACGACCGAAGTGAACTTTCTAAGATTTAAATTTGTAGTAAAATCAAAGAGAATAAGATATAAAGAGAGGTAATTTGTATGAGCGCAAAATATAAGAGAAATTCAAATGCATATATTATACAAACAAATTCTGCGGCCGTCCGGAAAAATGCTTTATGTTTTCCTGGTTTTTAGATAATTCATTCAGATTGCTAAATTTATTAGCGTCAATGTAAAATTCCGAAAGAACCAGTAAAAATAATAACTTCAACACTATTTAAATATTTTACTTAAGAAATCAGCCCAAATGATATGGCCCAAAAAATTCTTCAAAACGCGATTTAATCTATTTTATATTAGGAAGGCTTAACGTCTCAGATTTATCGGCAAACATCTGTTACATTTGGTGCTGAAGGTGGAGAAAATTGCCTGGGTTGGCTGTAAATGGAAAACCAAAATATTCAAATCTATTGGTGTTCCAAAATATTGCAAAATATTTCCCAAAATAATAGGTTTTATATTAGGAACTATTTATAGAATCTATAAAATACTTCAGCATGCTAATTCCATTTGATTCCGGAGACTGAGATTTAAAAATAAATTTGGCGAATATAATTTTGAATTTACATCGACCAAAACATCATTGGCAGTTAATTAAGAAATGGTTTAATTAAGAAATTCGACTACGGATGATATGACCGAAGGAATTCTTCAGGGCCGGAATTACTCAATTTTATATAAGGGACTACTTAAAGAATCGACTTCACATCTCAAATCACAGAAATAAAATTTTATAACATGCTACCTAATTCCATTTGGAGCTGGAGACGTAGTGTCGAACTGCGCGTATAGGTTGTTCATGTAAAAAAAAAAAATGGTGAAACAATATTTTATAATTAGATACAAAATTTCACTAAAATCCATTAACTAACGTACAACTTCCGTTAGGTGCTAAGAATTTATTAAAGGCCTGGGTTTGGTTAGGTATGAAAAATAATTTTTTGGCAAATCTCATTTTTAGATTTATGGTTTATACTTAAAACCCAAAGTATCACTAGTAGTGTCCCCAATATTAGTTAACAGAATAACAACGCCGATTTAGTACATCCATACGATTTAACTAAATTACATTTAAATAAATATCGTAGTCTTAGAAAGCAATATTGACGATTATGAGAATCCATTTGGCATACTTCTCAGTAACCGCATCCAATAATCCATAGTTCGTTATTTTATTGCAGTTTTTCTCGCTTAGAATCACATCGGTTTATTTTAAAAGTTTCATTTCAAACCAGTTTTTCATCAGAGTCCAACTCAAATCTCGGGAGAGTCCTATTGAAATTCAGTATTTGAATTATATTGATTCCTGGCGAAGTGTGGGTTGGACTGCTCTGGTCTAGCTCTATATGTTGGTCGTTGACGGATGAACTCGATCGGTTGATAATATCATAATGTCTTACTAAAAAAACTTTCCTATGCTAGTATCCTATGTCTCAGGTTCTTAAAATAAATGATAATTGTAGTCACGGTATAACCATTAATGATGCCATTCCGGAAGGTTCAGTACTACGACCTTTGCTTTTTTTAATGTACTTAAATTCTATTATTTATATTGACTTTAATTTTGAGTTGATAGCTTTTGCGACGACCTGGTGTTTCTCTATAAGCACCCTATTCGTAGCACAAACATTCAACATATGAAATCAGATTTATGCCTTCTAAAGAAGTGGTGTCTTGACCAACTATCAAAATTTATTTTTAATTCTTGCTCCGAAAATCTTTAAGAACCTTCCGGTTGAATTGAGAGATTGTTGGGAGCTTAATAAATGTTCATCTGGCTTCAAAATTTGTTTATTTAGTGACTTAAGTGTGGATGGTTTGATGCATTTTCAGGTGTAGTTTAATTTTAATGTATTTGGCATTATTGTTTTGTATATTGTTTAAATTTTAAAGTTTTATTCATTTACTAATCACCACTGGATTGTGACTATCCAAAGATTGTATTTTTATATAAATAAATAATTAAAAATAAAAAATAAAATTAAACAACAAAATAATTAAAATATTTTACGATTTAAAAATTGACGCGTCGAACCACAAACATAAACAACAATTATTTATTTTTAACCCTAATCCAACTAATATATTTTTGTTATGTCAGTAAATTCAAATTCTAATCAAATAATTTAGTAAATTTTTGCAAAGATTGCCAAGTACCTTGCATGGAATGTATGAAAATGTTTCAAAATAAAATACATACAAGTTTATAACTAAATTAATATTTTTGAAAATCTATCCATTTATCAAATGAGCCAAAAAAGCACACCTTGATTGGATTAGGGTTAGAAAATGACATTTCACACAACCAAAATTGGTATAGAGCCATCTATTGGAATTTTTTATTCTAAAATCCCTCTGCCGTTAATTTTCTACGTAACTGCTTCTAACAACTACACTATTATTTGAGCATGAGTGAGTAGTTGCGAGTTGATACAGTCGATCATTTATTCGTATGCATACACAGAAAATGTTACGTTTCAATTTACTTCAGCCTACTTGGTCGGTATTGATATTCCGTCATTTTGTATTGACGATTGTAAAAGTAGGGAAAACGCATCTCGCGATAAAAATTTAAATTGAACTGGGTACACATACTAAAGATACATGTTAAACCCAAAAGTGACTGACTGAGTTATCACTGAAAGTGATCTGACTGAAACTTTGAGTTGGTGGTTACATGGGACTTTTTATTTGATTTGACCTGACAGCTTAAATGTCACTTTGTTCTAAAATTACATTAAAATTATTATAATAATATAATTTAAAATAATTTAAAAATCACATCGAAAATGTATAAAACCCTTTGCCTTTCAACAGTATGAAAAAATCTGTCAGTTCAACTAAATTAAAGTTTACATGTTTACAAACTGACTCAACCAACCAAATTTAAGTTGATCGAACTCAGACTTCTTTCAAATAACTTTCAGCCAAGTTGCCGTTTAACATATTGAATTTAACTCGGACGTTTTCAGTCAGATCACTTTCGGTTTAACATGTATCTTTAGCAATAAATTTAAAAAAAAAAAATTGTGTCAAAAATCAAATTATATGTAGATTATGCAAGAGCTGACCAGTTTATTAACGAAAATCAACCTAAATTATAAGAAAAAAATGTAAAGCAATGTAAAAACACACAATCAACACGAAAAAATCTGTATCCGCTTCAGTTGAAAAATTTTCCGCTACGTAGAATCCGTGATGCTCCAATCGTCAATAAAAATTGAAAAGGGCGAATAAAAAACAAATTGAAACACAGTGAAATCCTGATATAACAAACACCCAAGGGAAAACAAAAAAGTTTTTTATAAACGGAGTTTTGTCATATCTGGATTTCACTATAATTTATGAATGCACTTGTTTTTATTCAATATGAATACATGAATGTTTAAAAATATATTGAGATAAATATATAAAATCAGTGGTTGTGTGAATGAGACACCCACCCAACTTCGTCAGTAAACATTTTTACTACAAAAAAGTTGTGGCTATGTTAGTGTGATGCCATAATTATTGACAAAAAGTATCAAATGGAGTACATTTCATTGCAACCCTCTAACAGTCTAACACATCTACATAAATTTTGTGTACGGAGGATAACATATTTCTCGCACACAATATTAATTTTCATAGTACGTCATTTTTATGGTAAAGATATTTTTTATTTTTTATTCTGTGATGGAAAATAAATGAAAAAAAAAAAAATCTGATATGGGTGACAATAATATTTAATTTTTTTAGATAATTTTGAGAGGTGAAAATATACGAATTTTGAATAATGCAAAATTTTCGTAATATTTATTGGTTATGTTCTTGTTTGCTGTCAAAATTTATCCATAAAATTTTGCTATAAAATAAAAAATAAAAAAATTGTTTTTTCTTTGTCACTCTAATGTAACATTTTTTTTGTCTTCTTTCATTGTTTCCAGCAGTCAGTAAATTTTTCGTAATGGAATACCAGCTTTATGGTGCTATTCCATGAGAAATTTTTACTGAATAGTAAAATACTTAATATTTTAAGGGGAAATTTGACACTGAACAAAAACATAACCAATAATTGCTAAAAAAATTAAGTATTTAGTAATTCTAAGTATTTATTCGAATATTTTTTCGTCTCAAAATTATCACAAAAATTAAATATTATTAATACTCATATCAGAATTTAATTATTTCGAGCAATATCCGCCACCGAATAAAAAATTAAAAAAAACTCTACCATAAAATCGTTATCCTATTAAAATTATTAGTGTGTGCGAGAATTATTTTTCATCATATACAAATTTTATTTAAGTGTGTTAGTGACACTCCTATAAAAAGTTCTCGATTTGATACTTTTTAGAGGAGGGTCACAACTACAGGTACAAAAATTTGTTTACTGAATCGATTTTTTGTTTCATTCCCCCATCTGGCAAATATATATTTTTTTCTTCCTATAATTTTACTATTAAGTAAAATGTTCTCATGGATAATAGCACCTTAAAATATGATAATTTTATTAACGAATTTGTTCATCAATTTTGATTTTTCCTCCAATCTATAAAATTAAATGTCACATTCGCAAGAAGTCGCAATTGTTCATTTTGAATCTCCATTGGATAGGAAAAGGCAACAAAAAAAGTATGATCATTAAAATATAAAAGGTCAATGACCGTTCTACTTAGGACAGAAAAAAAGATTCGTACCTATGCACATCGCTTGCCTTCAGTTATCCATGCATGTTAAGCGAGTATCTACATATGTATAATAAAATATATCGTTAAGTCACTGCTTTACTGTCGCGTTTTCCTTCAAATAATAATTGACGATTCCATTTTACAATTTGATTGCGATATAATATACAAAGAGACATGAAAGCATATTTGCTGCAGTCCTTGATGAAACCAGAAATTAACAAAAAAATAAATTCTTTGTTTTGTTTTGGAATACGGTTGACGCCTGTTTCTCGAAAATAATATTGTACAAACAATAATATTTATTTTCTGCATATGAAATTGAAAGGATAGATAGGGACAGTTATATTTTATATATTCATCTCTTTATAATGCAAAAATTATAGTCTACAAAATATACATTTGAATTTCTCTTACATTTATGTTATTCTCTTTGATAAAATGTTAAAGGTTCATACAAGGAGGGTTGATAAAATAAGATTAAATTTAATACATTAATACGCGCACTGAACACAAAATATATTTATTGTTTTCAAGCAATTTAAAAGTGGAACGATTGGTGTATGATAGCTAAAATATTACTTTAAATTACTACTTGAATTTCTCCTGATGAAAATATTGTTACGGTGACATCTAGGGTAGAATAAAATTGATGAAGTTGATTAAGGGGTATATGCTCGTAAGTGCGACCCCTTTTTGAGTTTGCTTGGAATGACATTCTCAATACATCTAGCAAATCCGCCAAATTACTTAATATTCAGCATATTGCTGAATTATATATTGACATTTAAATAAAAACATAACCACAAAATTAACTATTATTAGCTGTGTTTTTTTATTCGCTCCCGATAGCTGCTATCGAGAGCCGTCATTTTTCTACGCCTAAATTTAAATTTGACGCGCTATTTATTAGTAAACTAAACTTATTTAACATCACACTATCATTTTTAATTCAATTGTTTAGCAAAAACTTGATATAAAAAATATTTGGCTCTACCTATTTATACAGAGCGCTATCGGGAGCCACTTTTTATATGACGGCTCTCGATAGCAGCTATCCGGAGCGAATAAAAAAACACAGCTATTGTATCTATTTCAGTAACTAGTATTTCAAACTTCGAAAGGGATAAATAATGAACTTCCTGAAAATATTGGAAGCTCGAAAAATTACACATTTATAGTTCGTGCAAAATACTAATCAACATCACAGATCTTGCGCATAAAGTAATATGGTGGGAGCACAGTTATGCATTTTTGGTTATTTGTTTATGGTTTTTGTTACGAATATGTTTAAAAAAATTACATATTTTTAAAACAAATTTTGTTCGCAAGTTGCTAATTTGCCTGCTAGAACGTATCGAGCATCTATCCCTAAAAGCATAAAGTTTACTGGTATAGTAGTGAATACTAGTAACACCTAGGTTAGGGTATTTCATAATTTGTTTATTGTACTAAAATGAAAATTTTCCATGCTACAACTTTCTACATTGTACGAGATATCCTTACTGGAAAATGAATGAAATTTTTAGAAGTTTGGTTTCAATAAATAAAAAGGCGAATGAGATCGAATTGAATTAATCGTAGAATGATTAAAAAGTGAATTAGTGCAACATAAAAATTATAAGTGATCAGTACAATTTGTGCAAATATTAAAATAAATGATTTTGAAATAAATTCGTTTGTGTTAAATTGAAGTGTTTTGTTTTATTCATAATTCAGTGATTCGAACCTTTTTGTGGTAACTCCGCACATTTATTTATGTCAGCAAAAACCAACGGATGATAAATGATAATAACTTAAAATTTACTTGCAATGTTCCACATTGTACCGTTGGTTTTGTACCGTGAGTAACGGAAATAAGAACAACCTGTTAAATGTCATCATAATGAAATTATCCTCTGATCAACCAGACTTATGTAGATACAAATTTTGATTAACAATTTTACAATTGTTTTACAAAGTTTACAATTTATTTATTTGTCATAAAAACAAATCACAATTAATCCATGTTTTGAATGTGTATGCTAATCAGCCGAGTTTGAAATAAGCATAATTCGGCCAGTTTTTATCACAAAATAGCATTTCAAATAAATTTAATGTTACACAAATACATTTAGGAATTTTTGATAGGATCAGTTATTTTTTATTTGTTTTATAAAAAAATAACAATCACTTTCTACAGGATAGACCGCCGCCTCGTTGGTTCCTGAAAGAGTTATCGAGAGTTAGAACTAAGCAGCGAAGCAGGAACAACTGTGTATTAATCCAAGAGCTTGTCGAAAAAGTCACTTGCCCAATAATGTTAAATTGTAGGAAATGAATATTTACGTGAACATAACGTTTTGGTTTCTTCATGTTTATTCGCTAAACTCAATCTACTTTCTTCAATCTTCTTAATATTAAGATGTACGGTCATGGAGAATATTGAGGAAAATCCGTCACATGATTTGCTTTAGTCATATAACGAGAGAACGTTAAGATTTTCATGATTCACACTATTCTTAAAAATTAAATTTTCTATTCATAATATTATTCACAAGTTGTGTTACAAATTCGTTAAATTTGCTTTTAATTAAATTATGACACAAAAGTATTTTGTCTGACACAGATCCTTGAAATTTGAACTTTATTTATACATTGTACTCGAATTATAAATTTTTCGAAAGATCCACTTTGTGTAGTTTAAATATAATTCACTAGAACTAACACAAACATCATTTTTTACATTTAATCACAATTACGGTGAATCCTTCTATGTAAACAAATAAATAAATAAAAATGAAATAAACCTTACTTATAATAAGAATACGGCAAGAAAACAATCAACTTTCAATTAATCCTCTGCGGTAGTCTATTAAATGAAAACTTATATTAACCCCAAATAGAGATAACTATACCAAAATGTAATTTTCAATCAACTGCTACTAAAACTATTTGTATGTACAAATGTACTGTACATACAAGCAAGCTACACATGAATACGAAAACTAAAAAATAATCGATAAATTGCGATGAGTTTTATGGAACAATTTTTGTTTTTGTTTTGTTCAATCTAATATTAGTCATTATTTTCTAAAATTTGTGTATAGCTTAACAACAACAACAACGACAACAGGAGCAGCAATAACAACATAACCTCAAATCAAAAATTCCAATTCCCAAACCCCCATTGAGATAAATTTATATTTGTCTCGATGGAGTTTAGGTGAAAAATTGATAATTTTATTAGGTACAATTTTAGCCTCTGCGTTACGTACACAAAATGTACTCATGTTGCTATGTAGTTATGTTACGGACATTATGCTAACATTATTTTATAGAAAGTATGTTTTAAAAATTAGGATAAGTGTGATTATATCGATGTACATTAATATAAGGCACAAGTGAAAAAAGAAATGTACAAAAATAGTTTTGGTGATTACAAACTGTAGTGTACAGTACTCGTCTAAAAATAATTCGTAAGTTTATTTTTTTTTTTTTTTAGATTTCATTAACCCTTAAAATGGGGGTTTTTAGTTTAATGATACCACTTGTTATTATATTGTATTATGTATAGTGCACTAAAACATTAATATATGTGAGACAGTGTCAAATGTCCTTATTATTGACTTAGGCCGGATTTTTTTTTTTTTGTGCTTTACCCTTGTTACAACCATGTATATACGCGTATGTACATTGTATAGAAATGGGCTGACCAAATATTTATTCGTTTAAATAAAGGTTATTTATGTGATAATACCAAAAGATATAAGATTTTGTTGAATAATTGCTTGGCACAAAATCAATGGCTATTAGTTCTGTCTAGATAGTAGTTAAGAAACTAACCCTTGGTCATCATAATGCTTAATTTATGAATATTAAAAGTTAACTACTTTCATCTGATCCAGATCACTTCAGCTATTCCCGCTAGAATGACTATTCCTATATAAATTGGATTCACAATACAATTCGCTTTTTCACTCCAATTAACAGTCAAATTTTATTATTCCTAATGTTTCGAAGGATCAAGGGTTTTTTCATTCAATATCACTAATGCGTTCTAGGTAACTCATAACAAGATGAGCACACATACACAGACATTCAGCTATTGTGGAAAATGGACAAATAGTTGCTAAATCAATGATATTTTTTTTTCTTTTTCATAACGGATCATTCCAAATCATATTTGGGGAAAAAACAAAGGAATCATTTTTCTAGGAATAAAAATAAAAATGCTCAACCCAATGAGGCTGAGAAACCCGTGTTGTTAGCTCAGTAATTATGGCGATGTCGGTCTCCGGCAATGGCAAATATGTTGTCCGCTTAGGGATGGCCGCTTACTCCATTGTGTGTTTACCTCAGACGATCGAAGCTTAGTTTGGCGAGGGGGCATCCTTCCTTAATGGCATCGGTGTTCAGCTGTGACCTAGCCTTCTAGTAGTCACCCTGACCCGATGACAAATGGGCCTCTTCTGTGGTGTGTCTCATCCCAGTAAGGTCAAACCCGGTTTATTATTTCAGGTTCTCTCCTGTAAACATGTGGGTGTAATCCCTTTATCTGTCTTTTAGTGCTTGTCTTCAATGCAGTCCAATTTTCACAATTTATATCCGGAAACCACACGCCTATCCCTGAGCTTAGCATAATGCTACAACTGATAAAATTGAAAAGAAAATTATTGTTGGTTTTTATTTTGAGTAAAATTTCCATTTTTATTTTTATTCCGATTCCGATTCCAGTTACCAAAGTAAGACGCTTTATATTTCCATTTCATTTTTTTTTGAGCCACTTACCATGTACACTACACATGCATAATTTTTATGTTACTTTTGTTAGTTTGTGATTTTCGTTTTCAAAAATATTAAAAATACTTGCTAGTGGGCCATATTGTAGTAGAAATTTTCACAAGTAGGCGGTTTTTTTAAATTTTTTTCGTATTCGGCTCACGATGATTTTGAAATGCCAGATGTGGTTATATATTGCTTGTGTATGCGTAGATTTTGTGTTGAATCAAAACCAACAAAAATGTTTATACAAGCCGTCTCGTTCCCTCCTTACACAGATGCTATCAAAAAAATGTACACTATATTTATTATGAATGTATCACCTATACTTATCTGTTTTGTGTATATATACTTTCTGATTTATTTGTATGCATCACTAATACTACGCCTTAATGTACTTTTTTCAAAATCTTCTATAATAAAAGTCATGAAAATTCCATACATATGAAATAAAAAAAATCAGGTTCTATGTGTATTGACAAAACCAACAAAAATGTTTATACAAGCCGTCTCGTTCGCTCCTTACATAGATCCTATCAAAAAAATGTACACTATATTTATTATGAATCTATCGCCTATACTTATTTGTTTTGTGTATATATACTTTCAGATTTATTTATATGCATCACTAATACTACGCCTTAACGTACTTTTTTATATCTTAAGTGTTTGTACTGTTTGGCTTGTATAAACATTTTTGTTGGTTTTGGTATTGATGACAGATGTTTATTTTGGCATCACTAAATTTATATGTGTTAGTTAACTAAGTATAAAGGTGTTGGTGTAGAAACAAGAAAAAAAAATTCAAATTTACGTTGAATTGTTAGTGTAACTAATACAGCCAAATCTAGTGGAATCAATAAATGTATTTGTTTGTAAAAGAGAGTTTCATGACTTTTATTATAGAAGATTTTGATTTTGGCATCACTAAATTTATATGTGTTAGTTAACTAAGTATAAAGGTGTTGGTGTAGAAACAAGAAAAAAAAATTCAAATTTACGTTGAATTGTTAGTGTAACTAATACAGCCAAATCTTGTGGAATCAATAAATGTATTTGTTTGTAAAAGAGAGTTTCATGACTTTTATTATAGAAGATTTTGACTTTTTTATACCTTAAGTGTTTGTACTGTTTGGCTTGTATAAACATTTTTGTTGGTTTTGGTTGAATTTACGTTTTATTTTTTATTTTCGATATTCACACAGACACACACACACGCTATATTGTTTTTCTACGATAGCGCAGTAACGTATGCTTTCGATGATGATTTTTGAATTTAAATTTTATAAGAAAAGGATGCTTTGCACAAATCGTGTTGCAATTTCATTGCACAGTGGTTTTTCAATTGTCACATGATTTGTGAAAACCGAAATGTTTCAATTAAACATATTGTGAACGTTTCAGTTATTAGTTTTGTCCATCTGTACAAATTTGTTATTTTTTATGTTGCTTATTATTTATAAATATTACAGGACTATTGTATCGGACTTGTTTTCTTCACCAGTGGCGTAACTGCAAATTTCGGGCTCCCCGCAACATTTTTTTATGCCCCTAAAAACAAGTACCTATGAGCAAGTAAAGCTTTTAGTGAAAAACTTTTTTATTCCTTCCCTATCTGATTTCGAGGGTAGATGACACAAAATATCTTGCAACTCAATGCTCAATGCTCTTATTTTTTTACAATTTTTAATTATTACTTTTTTTTCTTTCAATCAACTTTCATACCATTATACCACTCAGCTTGATAAATTCATACATTATCTTGTACTCATTTTTTCCCATTCGTAATAATTCATTCAAGTTTCTTGCATTCATAAGGACATCGAACATTCCTCTATTTTGGTTAAATTTGGAATATTCTAGAATTAAATGTTCGATGTCCTCCACAACCAAACAGCATTCACATAAATCATCCTCACTCAAATGACGCTTCTTTAAGCATTATTTCCAATTACCATGATTCAATCTTACCCGTTCCATCGTTCGTATCTTTGCAGTGTCTCCTCTGATTTCCTAAAAAATGGTTTTCTCAAAGGAGCACTCCATAAAGGAGCTTCCATAAATTCATTCTCCCATTTTCACCACAGGTTCTTCTGAAACATCCGAAGTACATCTCTTGCATCCTTTAATTCATAATCTGTTGTCTCCTCAAGCA
This sequence comes from Tipula vernalis, assembly GCA_958295665.1. Lineage (NCBI taxonomy): Eukaryota > Metazoa > Arthropoda > Insecta > Diptera > Tipulidae > Tipula > Tipula vernalis. The sequence continues at coordinate 14,645,900 of OY282560.1, forward strand.
TACAACCACTTTTTGCAAGCAAGTCGACTGTTTCATTACCTTCAATCTGTAGGTGTGAAGGTATACATTGTAGAATCACCTCACTCCCACAAGATTGAAAGTACTCATTTATCACTCAAGCTGGTTTGCATCATTTATTTCATTTATTATGAGAATCTCATTCATACTTTCAACCCATTTCTTACTATTCAGCAACACCTATTTCTCAATATTCACGTTTACACCACCTAAACACGAAATGATCCTAAAACATTCCAAGTGACTTGGGCCGCCAGTCCGCTAGACACCAAAGTGATGTCTATCGCACTGGCTGTGTGGCCTCAACATACCAGTGCGATAGACTAGTTAATTAGTTTAAGTTTGATAAATAATTTAAACAAGCTTGGGTTTTAACTTAACTTTTAACGTTGAGCCTTTTTATACTTTTAGGTTTTTGCTAAAACGTTTTACGTATTTGGAAAAATTCAAAAACTTTAATTTCATAAGCTTTCAATTATCAAAGCTTTTTTATCCAAACTATTTTACTAAGAAAAATTATTTAACTAAACTTAGAATATTTGTTCTCCAAGTTAATCATCAATCATCAAAAGCTTTTAGTTTTAAGAGGTTTTTTTAAACCAAAACAATCAACTATAAAATTTCATATTATAAAAGAAGGTGGTATTTTGGGATTAGTTTAGAGTATTTGTTTTCAATGAGCTTTAAGCTTGATAATTTATTTATACTTTCTAAGTAATTTTTATGTCTTTCCATAAATTCTGTCTTTCGTTTAAATGTTTTATGAGCATAAATCTTGTATTTGCAAGAAGAGCTGTTTTAAGAGCTTTCAGTCACTGATAGTAGCTTTCCAACTCAAATCATTTTACTCAGAAATTTGATGTTACAAAGGGTTTTTTTGGAAAAAATTCTGAATATTTCTTCTCAATGTAAATATCTTTCACCTAAAATGTGTTTCCATTTTCGAGCGTTCCATGTATAAGAAAACCAATTGGTTTACTCAGATTTAATTTTGTGGACATATTTAGGCCATCATTCAAAAGTTGATGAAACAGAACGTGACTCATTTGAATGGTATCTTTAATTTTCTTGAAACTTCTGAAATATGAAATTATCCATAAGTATGTAAAACCAAAGGAACATAAATAATCTGGACATGCTTGAATAATTTCGAATAACCTGAAGGAAATCGGAGAAATATCGAAATTTTGGCTTAATCTCAAAAAAATCTTTTAAATATTACCATTTAGATTTATATGTATAACTCTTCAACTTCTTAGAACTCAAAGCTAAGCGCATAACATTGCCTTACAAAATTCTAATAAATAATTATATAAAATAGTAAATAATTTGCCACAAAAAGAAACCAGATTAGTCAATGTGGATCTGACTCTGCCTGGATAAAAACCGTACTGAGCAGAAGAAATTAATTATTTAGTTTGGAAAACTAAAACCCTTTGAACCATAGATCCAAATAGCTTGGTTATGAGGGAAAGAATGGCAATCCCCAGATAATTACTTACTTCGTTTTTCTGCCCGCCTTGAAAATGGGATGGAGGCAGGAAATTTTCCAAGGCTCTGGAAAAAAACCACTATACGAAAACATTCATTAAACATGAAGGTAATTGGACGGGACAAACTCTCGAAACAATGCTCAATAAGGATCGGCGGAAAACCATCGTACTAGCGCACTCATTAACATGAAATTGCGAACTTCCTGCTTCAAAAAGCTAGCAAACAAATTGCAGATTTCTGAGGGTTGACTAGCGACGGAGTTCTGGTAAGACATAGGTGACTTAAAACCAACCACTTTTCTCTTACTACTCATCAAATTCCAAAACTCTTTTGGACTTGATATCAATTCCTTCTGTATTCGCACAATGTATTGGTTATATATTGTAAAAAACAATTTAAACTTTTAAACTCTTTGCGTGCTTTATCAAAATCAGGATAAACTTGAACCCTGTACCGTCTGTACAATTAATGGAATATGGAACATATTGCGGCGTTTCTCTAGATGTAACCCGGCTCCCGAAGGCCGAATTTTTTTACCAACGGAACGTGTCTTTCGATACGACTACTGAGAAGGTCTTTAAATATCAAAACAATGTCATTTTAATTGTTAGAAAAAGAATCAGTTTTACAATTTACATGAAAAATATTTATCACAATCGTTGTATGGTAGATGCTCTGGAAGCCGGTGAAGTCTAGACATGATGAAGCCTTGGAATATATGTCCAGTCATTTCGGACAAGTTGATCAATAGGACGCACTGTTGGCAACACAACTGACTCGATGAAATTGATTATCCGTTCAAAATAGTCCGATCCATATAGAGACCCAAGGGGTACCCAGGTACCCAATACCCAGCCCCCTCTAAGCCTGGTGTCAAAATCATATCTGCCCTATGGACATACATACATTATATCATAATCGTTGTGCAGAATGCCTAGGCGAAAAGACTTGGCTTTACCTCGGATGCTAGAGACATTGTGGTAATAAATTGAGGTGAAGCTGTTGTTGCATAATAGCATAAAATTTATATTGTTTCTTGTTATTATTGTTGTGCATCAACTATCACTTTAAAACAGATAAGCTTCATGTCGGTAAGTTTCCGCCCATTTGGTATCAACTTGGTACCACAGCATTAGAAATACCAAAGTGTTTATTCAGAAATCGGCAATAGTAGCATCCGCAATAGAGGGATCGAAGAACGACAGGCGGCGGCTGCTGATTACAATTTTAAAAATGACCTAGCAATAAACAAGCGCTAGCTTGAAAAACAATCATAGTACAACGTTAATTTAACCATTGATTTTGTTTGTAGTTACCCAGATTTTTTCTTTCAGTGTACCACAGCAAACTACCGAATATGAAAAAATAATTGTTCATATTCGTTAAATACTTCTAGCAATGGGTTTGGATATGATTCAGTGGTAAATCGTCGAATTCAAATCTTTACTCCTCGGTTCAAAATCATCTCATTCTTTTTAAAGTAATGTTTGATTAAATTTTGATATTTGCTTTTATACAAAGCCATTGAATATTTCACCACCGATCTGGGGGTGACATTATTTTGTGACTTTGTACATACTAAAATTGTAACTACTATAAAATGACAATATAATTGTGAGTACTAAAAATCGATTCTGATCAAGTGACTTTTTCAAATTGTCACAAAAAATAATGTGACAAATTGGATTAAATTGTCACGGTGTATTGTTTAACTAAAATATGTGTCAGTAAAAATTAAGTTGGAAATAATTTCGTGCAATACGAATTCTAAACTGCTTTAAACTATTAAAATTGTCATATCTCATTTCATCAGAATCGCAAATTTGGAGTGACAATATTTTGTACTAATTAAAAAAGGTCACGAAAAATTGTCATTTAATACGTCGAAATCTCATCCAACATTACAACATTGGGAAATAGACGAGAGCCTTTAAAGCGTTCATTTGTTGAAAATATATTACTTGATCAAATCGATGCACCAACTACGTGGCACCAAACTTTTCGCCAAGTGATTTGCACAGATGTGTACCGGATTTTGACGGTACTAGGTGATAATCAGTTGAGTAGTGGTTAGACGATTTCGAGAACGCCGGAAAAACTTATTTACAATCCACAATAACGCTAAAGCATCTTTGAGAAACTTGCCTATTTCTAAACCGAATATGACGACATTCGATAGGCACACTAGAAGTAGGATTCTAAAATATTTTAGAAGCAAGTTAAGATATAGAACTTATCTATTTTTAAACGGTTTTTAGTAGAGTATTTTAACTGTTGTATTTTAACTATCCAACGAACATAAGGAAATGTAACTTATAAATATGTAAATATGGCTTCTACAATGTTGTCTGTTGGGGTTTCTGTGAATCATGCTGCTGTTGAGTTTAAAACCTTTCGGTTAAAAACTTTTCTCGCCAAAAGTTTATTTTATACTTTGAGTTATGTTTTCTGAGTAATTGCTGTGAGTGCGGTAAGTATGGCCCTGTTTAAACCAACAGTATGGCGGACATGCGCCATAGTATCCCATTTCTATTGCGCATGTCAAATTACACTAAAAACCGATAAGAAATAGCCAAGTTCCATCCTACTTGGCCATATTCCAGAACTAATCATTTTAGAATCCCATTTCCATTTGCAGTGGTTCCGCACAGAATGTTAGGTACGTATGCACGATTACCAAAATTTGATGGAAAGTTGACTCAAAAGGGTTGCCCTAATAGAAGAGTCTTTGAAAAAAGCAATACATGCCATTTAGCCGCCTGTTGATAGAGTTGGATGTTGCGCAACACGTGCTCAGGCACAGGGCTCTCGCAACCAATCATTCAGTGGATATATCACAACCTACTCCATCATCTAAAACACAAACTGATCAACCTACCACCTAGCCATTACGTCACAACTGGCGACACCTGCAAAAATGCCAGCCGACCGTCAGAATTTTAAACTTATTGCGCAAGCGGTACCACAGTTAGCATGATTATCTTCAACAAGTTTTTTTGTCAAAATAAAACATATTTGCTTGTTTAGAAAATGAAACAATTATTTATTGAAAGTATGCTCCAATTGCAGCTAAAACTTCCCCCCATTTTTCAGGCAGTTTACAGATTCCCTCTCTGAAAAAATCTTGGTCTTTGGAGGCGATCCAATCATTAAGCCAATTTTCGATCTCTGCGCGAGAACTGAACCGCTGTTCAGAAAGAGACGACTGCATCGGCCGGAATAATAATCTGAAGGAGCTATGTCTGGTGAATACGGCGGCTGTGGTAGAACTTCCCAGTTCTGTCCTTGTAAATAATTTTTCACAACGTTTGCAACATGTGGTTTTGCATTGTCATGCTGAAAAATTAATTTGTTGTGAATAGTCACCCATTCTGGTCGTTTTTCCTCTACAGCTCGCTTCAAACGTATTAGTTGTCGTCGGTACCCATCGCCATTGATAGTTTCACCTAATTCCAGCAGTTCATAATATACCACACCTTTCAGATCCCACCAGATACGTTTGGTTGCGATGGGCCAGCTTCACCACGCTTCACCCAAGATTTTTGGCGTTTGGGATTCTCGTAATAAAAAAAAATCCATTTTTCATTTCCAGTAACTATCCGATGCAGAAAACCTTTTCTTTGTTGTCTCTGAATCAGTATTTCACAAATGGTTTTTCGACGTTCGAGGTCTCTTTCTTTTAAATCATGTGGAACCCAGTTGTTAGCTTTTTGAACCATTCCGATTGTTTGTAAACGTTTTGCAACAGTTGATCGATCAACATTTAATGCTACATCCAATTCTGATTGTGTTTGAGAAGAATCTTCAGCCAATAACGTTCCCAATTCAGCATCTTCAAATGTTTTGGGTGATTTTCCGCTCTCTCAAACTTCCCGCAAATGATGTTTATTTGGAATAAAATTCGACATTTTGAAAGAGTTAAAAATACTGTTTGTTTACACTTCAACCAAACGTCGTTTACTGCGTTTGATAGCTGACATCAAGTACTATAGAATACAAATATTGCGCATTTATAGTTTACGTAAGCAGTAAAAATAACGACACCAATTGAGAAAGGGCGGAGTTATATTCACACAGCCAATATATCATCAACAGCACCAATAGCTCCCGTTATAGCGCCAGATATAGTTTAGAAAGATAATTCGATTCAATCGACTTTCTAGGAAATTAAAGACATTGCCCCACAACGGTGGATTTTTGTGAGTATAATTGCAAAATCGGTCACAAAACAACAATTTGAAAATCTTATTAATAGTAAAATAAAGCTTGACGAAGCTATGTACGTCAAAATCTCACCCAAAGAAGTAAACGGCCTGAGTGAGTGGTGGTGAGTTTACCTGCTGAACAATTTACAACTGCGTTACAATAAGCAATGTGGCCACCTGGACTCTTAGTGAAAGAATTCGAGTAAAGAATTTGGGCCCGGCCAAAACCCAACTTTAACCTTAACTACAAACCACAAAAAAAAAACAGAAAGCCAGTCATTTTTTTAACAAAATGTTAATAGAATGTCTTCGAAAGCCGCCCAATTTCACAATTTTGTGTTAAAAAACGCTGTTTCCGGTTTATATCATCTATAAAACATTATTCAACAGAGGGATCCTGAGTTCTGAATCCTTTCCCAGCCAATATGTGGTTTATAGATATGACCGACCGTTCACCGCAAACAAGTAATAAAATAGCTGGTGGAGAAGTACTCATAGCTGTCGATACATCATTATCGAATGAGTTAGTTGAATTATGTGTTAAAATTGTAATCAACAAAAATTCAATTTTCATATGTTGCATATGTTCCGCCTGGCTAACCAATCTGATCTTACATCATTTTCCAACCATTAGCTAGTTCATTTGACGAAGAAACGGATGAATTGTAATTTTTTTAAAGAAAAATGTGAAATTATTGGTTACCCAGCGTGTGTGACATTCAAAGAATGTAAATCTTGTGGCCCGCAGGTTATATCAAACATGTTTGCGGAGTTTTTTCAATCGGTATATAAGCCAGAAGATATCGATAAGTTTGGAAATCCAAACCACGGTAAAAACAACGTAACCATACTAATACTAACACCACGGATTGAAACAAAGCATATTTATCGAGCTCTAAGTATTCGGAAGTGGATGTGGTCCTGATGGCGGTCTATAGCTTCATTGTCAAAAGATTTCACGAGGTTGGCAATTCATCTGTGTCTTCTATTTAATCAACCTTTAAAACTAGTAATATTTCCAAAGAAATGGAAAATAACCAGAGTAACACCAATTTCTAAATCTGGAGCAAGAAATGATGTTTCTTGTTACAGAGGAATTACATCAATATCTTCAATACCCAAATTATTTGTGCTGGTATTATTCAACTCATTCAGATCATTGGTTCCTCGATTCATCTCACAGTGTCAGCATGATTTTATACCCAAAAGATCAACATCCACAAATCTTATTGAATTCACCAGCAACACCATTAAAGACATTGAAAAGCATAAGCAAGTTGACGTGGTAAATACGGACTTTGCAAAACCATCAGTTTCCGACTCCATCAGTCATTGTAAAATGTTGGAACAGTTATACATATTTGGTTTATCTAAACAGTTTGTTGTGTGGTTCAAATCATATTTGAGTAACTGCATTCCGTATACTGAGCTTAGTATTAGAAGATCAGAATTAATTCATGCTACTTCAGGGGTACCACAAGGCTCCCATGTTGGTTCTTGGATCTTTATAATTTTCATCAACCAATATAAATAACATAATATATCATAATATAACATAAATGGCATACTTTTACAAAAAGTATTCGAGATTAAGGACCTAGGGGTTACTTTCGTTGAAAACATGTGATTTACTAAGCACATTGAGAAATGCGTCGCTAGATCCAATTGTACGCTTGGTTTTATTAAACGCTGGACGAGAGATATTTATGACTTCGAGACAATCAAAATCCTGTAGTAGGTCTACGTCAGGATGCAAATCCTGAACAAAATTGGAAAATATACGAGAGTTTTTAAAGTGTTCGTTTGTTGGAAATATTTTACATAGATCAAATCAAAATTGACCATCTCTTCGACTTTTACTTAAGGAAAAATAGCTTTAAACGTAAGTTGAAGCAACATTATGCTCCGACCTGAAAGTATCTTTATTTCAATTTTAAATCTTTTTTTTTTTTTTTTAAATGTATTTTGGTTTTTATTGATTCTTAATCTTGTTTGTTTTATTTTAAATATTATTCTTATTTTATGTACTAATAAATAAACATCGCGGATGTCAAACTCTACTAAAATCCGTTAAGAAATAGCCAAGTTCCATCATATTTGACCATATTCCAGAACTTCATTTAAAAATCATTTTAGAATCCCATTTCCATTGCGAATGTCAAATTTCACTAAAACCGGTTAAGAAATAGCCAAGTTTCATCCTACTTGGCCATATTCGAAAATTATAACCAAAACTCATTAGAATCCCATTTACAAGAAATAGCCATGTTCGGTCCCTACTTGGCCGTGTTCCAAAGCTTTATCTAAAAATTATTTTAGAATCCCATTTCCATCGCGGACGTCAAATTTCACTAAAATCCGTTAAGAAATAGATAAGTTCCATCCTACTTGGCCAGGCCATGCATATAATTTTCTAAAGGTTCAATATTTGAAATGTAAAAGAATCAATTTTAGACCTCAAAAACCTGTACCAATTTGAGACCCGAAATTATTTGATAACGCCAAAATTGAAAATTTTGATAGCCAGTTTTTTCGGTGAAATGAAATCATTATCAAGATATTATAGAGTTTTCTGTTGCAAATTATTGAAGTCCTGTTGATACGATATTTTTCCAGAATCTTAGATTTTTAAACTTTTTCTTTACTTTGTAACCAGCCATAAAGTCATTTTCCTAACTGGTTATCATCGGGCAATTTATCCATTATGCTAAATATTCCCAGAGCTATCTATCTTTGGTTAAAATTATTGCTGGATGCGTTCCATAAAAACATATATAAGAAATTTTGATGATTCTGAATTGATGGCAAGTGTATAACACACAAATATTTTATACAGAATAAGGATATTTTCACACAATAAAGGACATTTAACCTATAGAAATCGGGAAGGACAAAATCCACAAAAGGAGGTCTATCCTTCCCAAAAAAGAGACACTTGGAACCCTAATTTCGTCATTGTTATGTTTAATACTTCTTAATAAAACAGTATGTTATTATAAATGTTATTTTATATTTATTATTTAATAAACTATTTGTACATCTCCATGATGTTCCATTTATAATGGCTGCTGTTCTTTACATATGTACCCTGCTTATGTGCGTTTTTCTGTCACTTCAATGTGGTGTTGTCGCATCCATAAGCGGGGTGTGTTTGCATGTATTTCTTTATGTTATGTTTACATATACAACATCTTCCTTTTTTTCTAAACAACTTAAATTCATTATTATACATTTTTTTTTTTTTTTTTTTTTTTTACTATCAATACTTAACATAATCTTTAAATCTAACTGGCTCTCTAATGTCTCTATTAGACCTCCTAACAATATTATTATCTTCCAAATCTCTTTGTGTCACCCTAGATTCAGGATTAATGCTTCTAACATCCTTAAACTCACTCTTATGCGAAGTCTCGTTTTGATTCGCACTATTATGAGTACTAGCCTGTTCACCTTCTTTTTTCTTTAATTCTTGAGGTTTAAAATGATCATCACTTTTATGCTCATGTTGGCCCCCTCTAAAACTTTCTTTATTATTGACGTAACCCGAACTACTTCCGGAATATGATTTCCGCAAATGCCTTGATGTCCTCCTCAACATACCACCGCTCTCCGTGCCCACAATATACGATCTTGGTGCTGAATGTCTGTCTATAATAGTCCCTTTATTCCAATTATTATTATTATTATTATTGTTTCTATAAATTATGTTTTCCGTTAGATTGAGGATATTTCGGGGAACTTGTGGTCAATTCTATACTCCAATCATTTGCGAATTCTATAAACGCATAGCTATTAAATGGTACATTATCGCTCACCAACTGATTTGGTATGCCATGAGTGGAAAAATTTTTCTTTAACGCCTCTATCACCTCTTGAGCTGTTTTATTTCTTATTTCAGTAATTTCCAACCATTTACTGAAATAGTCTACCAAGATTAAAAAACTTGTTTCCCAATTCACCTATATCGCAAGCTACTTTCATGAATGGTCTTGCTGGAATCTCGTGCTGTTTTAGAGGCTCTTTAATATTTGCTCTTCGATACTGTTCACACAATGGACATGCTAGAATTAAATTCTCTATTTCTGCATTGATATTCGGCCAGAATAAAAGACTTTTTGCCCTAAGTTTTGTTTTAAAAATGCCCTGATGACCCTCGTGTAACCTTGTTAACATTTCCTTTCTCATTTTCCGTGGCACCACTAATCTATTATTAAAAAATATCAACCCATTCTCTAAAATTAACTCGTTTTTATACTTAATAAATCGTTTGACACCGTCGTCTAAATTTTTAGTGTCCTTTGGCCATCCCTCCACAATTAACTGCATCAGTTTATTCAACGTCTCGTCTTTTTTGGTTTCACTTCTAAATATGTCTTCTTTCTGGTTCCCTACACTTATTGTATGTGCTATTTCTACAAGGTCTTCTTCTTCATTGTCTCCCTCTATATTTGTTCTTGAGAATATAATTCATACCTAAAAATCATCTATTTCACTATGCAATTGTTTGTTATTTTTGTTATTAATAAGTGATAATACAATACTGTTGTATTGTCGCTGTGGGAAAAACGTTGTTATGGCAATAGCCTACTATTTATTATTTTTGGCGATTTTTATTAATAAAAATAAATTCATTAGAATCAAAGTAACACACAACAAAAACAAAATTCTTATATAACTATCTGTCAACTTATGCAATTACAAAATATTTGTGAATCAGTATTGATTACTGCTTGATACAAAGATGGATAATTGTGATAATCAAAGATGGGGAGAGTGTACAAATAAAAAAATCGAAGAGTTAATACTCAATAGTGTTCCTTTAAACACGGAACGAAATAAGAAAAGTATTTGGAAACAGTTTATGGATTTTTGTGCAACACGTCAATACACAATTGAGCGAGACACATCAATTGATATGCTCGCGTCATATTTAAAAGATTATGCATGCAATATGCGTAAGTCTAACGGAGAAAATTACAAGGAAACTGTAATTAAAACTATTTGGAATACGCTAGCGAAAATGCTTCAAGAAAAATATTATGCAGAATTTAAAATAAAATTTGATCCATTTCGTGATATTGAGTTTAAACAGGCAAGATGTGCCAGAGATTCAAAACGGAAACAACTTCAAAGTGAACCGAACAAACGGAAATTAAGTGCTGTAGCTTTTACGTCAAATGAATCTACTTGTATGCAAACGTATTGGGATGAAGATAATCCTTATGGACTTCAAAAGAAATTCTTCAACATTGTTGCGACAGAATTAGCGTGGCGTGGTAACGAAGCCGCGTTTGCTTTAACTCATTATTTTAAGAGAATTACAGACCATTTCGGTAATGATACGGGACGAATTGAATATAACCCTATATTCACCAAAACTACACAAGGAGGTGCAAGCCGTTGTGCTAATAGTAAGTGGCTCACGCAAAATGTGAATTATATCAACGTTTGTCCCGTACGATTATTCAATAAATTAATGAATAAACGGCCAAATCATGTAACCTCCGAAAGATTGTTTCTTACACCCAATCCTTTCTGGAAAAATTCAACTGGAAGGTGGTATAAAAATCTTCCTGTAGGTGTCAATGAATTATCAAAATGGACCAAACAAACGGCCCAGGCAATTGGAATTGATGTGCAAAATAATAAAATCACCAATCATAGTCATAGATCAACTGCGGTTACTATAATGGCAAATGCGGGTATTTCAGATCAACAATTGATTACAATAACCGGCCATAGCAGTGCTAATTCAATTCAGCCATATTTAAATATGCAGCCAGAGCAACACAACAGTATTCTAGAAAAGATGCGAGGAAGTTCTGCTGAGCCGTCAAAAGCTGTAAACCCAATCGTTTCATCTAAAATTAACAACAAAAATGAAGGACAATTCCGATTTGAAAATTGTACCTTCAACAACTGTCAGTTCTAAATATAATATGTTTCAATGGTATTCTTGCATAATAAATAATTGTTATTACAAATATAATCTTTCATGTTGTGAATTTAAGTTTTATCTTTCACACCAATTCATTATATTCTCCACCCAAATATAACTCGTGGTCCTCTTAAGAATCGATAATTTTTTCCAAATGTCACGAATGCGTATCCCAAGCTTTAGAAAATGCAACTCGTGCTGCGCACTCGTTGCATTTTCGTCGCTGGGATACGCATTCGTGACATTTGAAAAAAATTATCGATAATAAGCGGACCACTAGTTATATTACGTCTGATAATAAATCTGCTATTAACATCATTTTCCCTGGTAAATATGATAATTTAAACTTGTATATTATTATCTTAAGTCGCATTCGTTGTATTCTTGAACCGTGTGAGCAAACAATATCTTTTTTCATTAGATTTACTAGCGGTTGATGATCGGTATGAATTTCTAACTTTCTTCCGTATATGAAATTATGGAATTTCCTGCACGCGAAAACTATTGCCAGAAGCTCTTTTTCTATTTGAGCATATTTTTTCTCACAATCTGATAACGAGCGCGAGGCATAAGCCAAAGGTTTTCGTTCCTGTAGGAGTACCGATCCAATACCATCTTTAGATGCGTCCGTCTGAATAACTAGATCTTTGTCTTTATTAAAAATTCCTAGTGCCGGGGCTTCTTTTATGACATTTTTTAGTTTACTTAATGCTTCGGATTGTGTTTGCTCCCATTTAAACTCGTTACCTCTTTTAATTAATTCTCTTAGGTTTGCGGTTAAATTAGACATGTTTGGTACAAAAGCTCTCAAGTAATTTGCCATACCTAGTATACTTTGAAGCTCTTTAACATTCTTAGGATCTTTTATATTCTCTATTGCTACAACGCGTTTGGGATCGGGCAGTATTCCCTCTTTTGAAAATATGTGACCCAGATACTTTACTTCCTTGACCTTAAATTGTACCTTATTTTTGTTGAAACGAATATTCAATTTTCTAGCTCGGTCTAAAACGGTTTTCAATATTTTATCGTGTTCCTCTTCTGTTCTTGCCGTTATTAAAATATCGTCAATGTAAATAAAAACTCCTTTGATATCACCAAAATTCTCTTCATTTCTTTTCTGGAAATATTGTGGAGCCATCGATATTCCAAAAGGTAACCTATTAAATTTATAAGTGCCATAAATAGTGCTAAAACAACACAATTCTCTGGATTCCTTATCTAACTCAATCTGAAAAAACCCATCTTTCAAATCTAAAACAGTGAAATACTCCATTCCTACTAGATTTTCTGTTAGGTTATCAATTGAAGGTATTTGATAAAATTCTGGTATGATCCCTTCATTCAACTGTATGGATCTAGGCATATTCGCAAATCTTTATTAAGCTTTTCCACTATCACGAGATTAATAATCTATTCTACGCCATAATTTACTTTCGATATTATTCCTGCCATTTCCATTTTGTCTAAAATCTTCTTAAATTTTTCTTTTAATGCGATAGGAATTTTTCGTGCACCCTTAATTACTGGTTGCGCATTTGATTTTATTTTGATATGACATTTTGTTGGCATACAACCCAGTCCCTCAAATAAATCACTATTACTAGAAATTACATCCTCTTTACTTTTAAGTTCATGCACTCTTAATTTTGGAATTGTAATTAACCCTAATAACTTGCTAGTTTTTAACCCCAAAATAGGCCTATTCTTATAATCTTCAACTATAATAAATTTTTGCATCGCATCAATATTTTTGTACGATATAAACAATTCTAATTCCCCTAACGGTTTAATAATGTGCCCCCCAAAGGCTTCCAACACAAAGCTCGTTTTTCCCAATTTTCCCTTAATTCTTAATAATCTATAGACACTCCACGGCAATATGTTAAGGACAGCACCCGTATCGATCTTAAAATTTACATTTCTACCCTCAACTACAATATCCTCTAACCATTCATTATTCTTCGTCACTGTTACTAAAGATACATGTTAAACCGAAAGTGGTCTGACCGAAAACGTCCGAGATAAATTCAACATGTACACGGCGGCTTGACTGAAAGCAACGATTATTAACATGAAGATCTTCTTGTTAATAATCTTTGCTTTCAGTCAAGCCGCCGTTTACATGTTGAATTTATCTCGGACATTTTCAGTCAGACCACTTTCGGTTTAACATGTATCTTTAGTATGTATTTATTGCTATTACACTATTCACCTGGAAATCGTCATCCGACAAATTTAAAACATGTACATTTTTAAGAAAACAAGCTGATTTAAAATGCCCTGTTTTACCGCAATTATAGCATCTAGACTTAGATGCGGGACAACCATTTACAGCGTGCTTCCTTTTACACCTTTGACATTCAAATTGTACATTATGATTCTGATTATAATTTTGACTTATATTTTTATTTGACTTAAAATTCTAATCATTATTTTTACTATTTGTAATAATTATATTTTCCCTCATACCTTGTTCTGACCGATTATTCTGCAACGCGTCTATATTGCTGGTGCTACTCCCCTGGACCGTAATACCAGAGGAATACCGTAATACCAGAATTGGATCTATCACCATCTCAAATATTAATGGGCCGGATTACTAGAACTAAACTACCGATAAAAGAATTTTTTTTTTTTTTTTTTATTATATTTTAGTAAATTCTTATTATTTCAAATTATTGTTTTATCAACTGCGACATGTTATGTTTTATACTTCTTAATAAAACAGTATGTTATTATAAATGTTATTTTATATTTATTATTTAATAAACTACTTGTACATCTCCATGATGTTCCATCTATAATGGTTGTTCTTTACATACCCTGATTATGTGCGTTTTTCTGTCACTTCAATGTGGTGTTGTCGCATCCATAAGCGGGGTGTGTTTACATGTATTTCTTTATGTTATGTTTACATATACAACAGTCATAGTAACTGACGAGCTAGACTCGTCGTTGTCGCTCACTTTTTATCACGGTTAAGCTTCACTTTTTTATCGTTTACATGAAGATAAAAACGCCGTGGAACATGTGCATAGATAAATTAGAGGCATCTATATTCTAATACGAAAACACCCAATTTGCTAGCTTAACCTGCTTACTACAAAGTGAAAGTTAAAGTACGGTACATAGCTCGAGCTAAGTTATAATTGAACGCTGTCTCTACAACTCCTCAAAAAATGTAAGATAAAATAAGGGAACTGTTTTTTCTTTTGTTTATGTTTTTAATGGCGTCTTGTTTCTGTTCTTACGTTTGGGTCCCGTGTATTTTTTTTTTTTGTTAGAAAAATAGAGAAGAAATTTGGTAAATACATAAAATGTTGACTTACTTATCTTAACTATAAGAGCTTTTTATTGGTTTTGTTTAAATAATAACATTCCCGTGTATATTTGTTAGTAAAAGAGTATAAATGTCACAATATAAACTATTTGCAATGACTGACATATAAATTGAGATGAATAATCGAATTTTTTTTTTTTTTGTGTAAATCACACTACAATAATGATATTCAAAATTATCGCTACTTAAAATTCATGAATCCGCGTTCGAGATTTTATCATGAAAAGCGATAGCACAAAACATATTTTATCATTATATCATTATTCATTAATAACTGCGATAAAATGTACAGCTCTTGCATATGAAAACATAATCAGCAGTTTATAAATTATACGTACACAAAAAAAGAGAAACGGATTTTTTTTTTTTTTTTGTAAGTTTTAAAAACTTTTGTTAGTAACGGGTTTGCTCATTAATTATGTAGAAGTTTGTGTATTTTATGGCAGTACATACGTAAAGTACAAAAAAAATAATAATTAATTTATTTAATATTGAATGTAATTTTAAGACAGTTCTGTAATTAGTATCAACTCGAAGAAGAGAGTAAAGAAGAAAATTTATGAAAATTTAGTCAAATTCTAGGTCATCAGAAAACTACTCGTACAATAAGTATACCATAGAAGCAAAACTAATTTGTTCAGTTCATAATGTATTAGTTGACTAGTAAATTTAATATGTATATGTAACATATTAATCATAATACAAAAACTCAATAATTAATCAGTTATACACACGCAATGTATGTACATGACATTCAATATTTCAAAAGGTATAGTGTCCTTCTTCATGTAAAGCTCGTTCTACGTACTCATTAAAAGGGTGACCCCCGTAACGTTTCTCACATATTCGTAGTTGTCTGTATTGAAGAAAATTCTACCTTTGTGATATATCTTTAAAACTATAACTGGTTTTTAAATTAATTTGAAAGCTCATAAAATTTCCTTTCAAATAAGCATCTGAAAAAAATATTACGTGAATAAAAACTACAAAACTTTAATTTTTAAAACAACAAAATTTTCAAAGCAACCTTGATTATACAAAGCCTTAGACTAAAAAACGAAGCTTTTATAAGGGAATTAGAAACGAGGAAAAAACCAAACTTTCGAAAACGTTACAAATTCTTAATTATGATTTTCGAAATACTTTCATAAATGTTAGAATATCAACATACATACCATATATGAACGTCGTTTAAGTAAATCGTTTTCATTAATTGATTTAATTAAACCAAAATTTAAAAAAATTTCATAACAACATCATTCTGGATAGGAATCAAGCGCAAATTTTAGCGAAAAAAAACCTCGATATAAATTTATTGTAGTTGACTAGAAAAACGTACGTTCAATTCTAATTTTTTTTTTTTTTTTACAGCAGACGGCTGTGCATTTTTATTCATTTTGCTATGTATACAAAATACTTTGACGTTTTAAAAAATTGTTGTGGTAATGTGGCATAAAGATCAGACGCAGATATTTTCAGTTTGCGCGATTTTAATTTTTTCCAATTAAAAATATATTCATTAAATTTTAGGTATCTAATATGAGAGTTTAAAAAATCTTTTGGCCAATGTGCAGCAAATATTGTTAATACTTCTGTGGATATACTGGCATATGCCATCAAACAAAAATGCTGCTACATATCGTTTAAATAAAATTATTCTATAAAATGGAACGTTCGGTTGGCTATTTCCCTATAAGGAAAACTTATTACATATTATGAAATTACAAAAAAAAAATTGAGGTGTGGCCAACACACGACTTTCTTTTACGAACAGAGAATTTTGAGAAATTTTATTTTTTTCTTAATTTTTTTTTTAATTTTTTTTTTTTTATTTTAATTTGTTTTTAATTTTTGGAAACATTTTGTATTAAATAGTTTTTTGTAAACCTTATACTTTTTAAGATATTTGCAAAACAAATTTTCTGGACCAAGGGAGTGGCCACTTCCGGTTAGCCGATTTGGAGTAAAAAACATTGGGATCTCCCAATTTATCAAAAAAGCTTAAATCTGAAGTTTCAGTTCGATTGATTAAACCATATGGGCTGTAGACAGGACACAGACAGACTGACAGACTGACAGACAGACAGACAGACAGACACCATTTCGAACCCACTTTTTCGGACTCAGGTGACTTCAAAACAAATAAATCTATAAAAATCTCAAGGTTCAAAATTTTCATGATTTCTATACTTTATTTTACTAGAGTAAAAGGAAGTAAAAAACCCTAATCCATACGAATCGTTCGTTTAGTAAAAGTTCTGCAAAATTATTTTTTTGGAAATCGCACTCAACTCCCAAGGGCCAATATCGGCCATTGCCAACAATGATGACAAAGGTTTGGCTAGCACATAGAATAGGTCCCTCAAATACTTAGTTAGAAAACCCAAATCCATACGAATCGTTCGTTTAGTAGAAGACGTGCAAAATTATTTTTTGGAAATCGCACTCAACTCCCAAGGGCCAATATCGGCCATTGCCAACAATGATGACAAAGGTTTGGCTAGCACATAGAATAGGTCCCTCAAATACCTAGTTAAAAAACCCTAATCCATACGAATCGTTCGTTTAATAAAAGTTCTACGAAATTATTTTTTGGAAATCGCACTTAACAATGATGATAAAGATTTCGCTAGCACATGGAATAGGTCCCTTAATTACCTAGTTAAAAAACCCTAATCCATACGATTCGTTCGTTTAGTAAAAGTTCTGCAAAATTATTTTTTGGAAATCGCACTCAACTCCCAAGGGCCAATATCGGCCATTACCAACAATGATGACAAAGGTTTGGCTAGCACATAGAATAGGTCCCTCAAATACCTAGTTAAAAAATGGAGGTGTGCCCAACACACGACTTTGTTTTACGAACAGAGAATTTTGAGAAATTTAATTTTTTTTTTTTTAATTTTTTTTTTTAATTTTTAAATTTTAAAATTTTTTTTTTTAATTTTTTATTTTTTATTTTTATTTGTTTTTAATTTTTGGAAACATTTTGTATTAAGTAGTTTTTTGTAAACCTTATACTTTTTAAGATATTTACAAAATAAATTTTATGGACCAAGGGAGTGGCCACTTCCGGTTAGCTGATTTGGAGTAAAATTCACTGGGACCTCCCCGTTTATCATTAAAGCTTAAATCTGAAGTTTCAGTTCAATTGGTTAAACCATCTGGGCTGTAGAGAGGACACAGACAGACTGACAGACTGACAGACGGACAGACTGACAGACTGACAGACTGACAGACTGACAGACTGACAGACTGACAGACTGACAGACTGACAGACTGACAGACTGACAGACTGACAGACTGACAGACTGACAGACTGACAGACTGACAGACTGACAGACTGACAGACTGACAGACTGACAGACTGACAGACTGACAGACTGACAGACTGACAGACTGACAGACTGACAGACAGACAGACAGACACCATTTCGAAACCCACTTTTTCGGACTCAGGGGACCTCAAAACAAATAAATCTCTAAAAATCTCAAGGTCCAAAATTTTCATGATTACTATACTTTATTTTACTAGAGTAAAAGTAAGTAAAAGTGAGGCATTTGTTTACCTTGAATAAACAGAAAATGCTCCTCAAGCAATTGACTAAATTAATGTAGAAAACTTTAGCATAGGTAGCATTTTAAAAAATCAAATAATCCAGTGGTATTCTTAAATTATGTACTTATATGTATCGTCATAGTAGCAGGATTAGAAATATGAATGGAAATTTTGCTCGCATAACTTACATAATTTGTTAAAATTATAACGAATAATTTATTTTGATTGAAAAATATTTAAACGACATTTTAAAATTTTATAAGTACCCTCAATACGTACTACTAAGATTTTCTCTAATATATCGAGTTTTTTATTTTGGTTTCATGCACGAAATTATTTTGCAGCAGTTTTGGTTGCATTCAATTTTTTGTTTTTTAAATAAATTTCTATATCGAGGTTTTTTTCGCTAAAATTTGCGCTTGGTTCCTATCCTGGTCAAATTGAAATAAAAGCTTACTGCAAATCGTGTGGTCATTAAGTCAATTTAGATTACATAGATGGCAGTGATGGCAGTAAAAATTTGGTAAAATCGAGCCAAAAATTATCAGCTGGGGAAATTTCAAGTTGAAAAATTGTAGGAAAAGCAAAACAAATTCACAAAATATTAAGACGTGTGGTAATTTTGTGATTAAATAAGTTTCTTTCGTATTTTTCTGTGAACATACTATTTTACTTCGTCAGAGCCAACTTTGATGTATTTTTCAAAATGAAGATTCCTAAATACTAAAAAAATAAGTCATGATGTCGTCATTTTACTCGTTTTTGATCTCTCGCTTTCAAAATATGTATTATTTGAATTGTTAACTAAATTTAGTTGTATCACTTCACATAACGAAGTTAGCCTTTCAAGTTATCTAGACAAAAATATTGTTTCAAGTATTTAGTTTCCTTGTTTGTATATCATTGTAAAATAATCCAAAAAAACAAGGCTCAACAAGCAAGATACCAAAAAGGGAAAATTAAGCTTAATCAGCTGCATTTCAACTAGTCCAACAGTTCTGTTAGGTCTGAAAGGTTCTGCTAACTCGGGCCTACATCATCGACCTCGAGTTCTTTTCTCTGGCGATTTTTTATACACAGTGCGAACCTGGAGTAATCCGGCTAATTGACAACGCGGAGACTGAAAAAATGTTTGCCAACGTGTTCAAAACGCGGAACTTATGGTACAGATGATCGCAAATTCACGATTATACGGAACGTGTTGCCTGAAACACCTCGTGTTGTATATACAGGTGTATATATACTAAGATCACGTAGATTTTTTTTGCGGTTATGTAAGGGTTGGTATATATAATCGATTACTTAAAGGTTCCTATAATATAACTAAAATTCGCTAAACGTCCGTAACGAGGCACAGAATCCAACTCTATAATATTTAGTAGAAATTGAGATAATGCCGATGAATTAATTTTTGTGCGGCTTATGCAGTTTTAATTATGCTCCGTTGTTATACAGAATCGGCACTTTCTTTCATTACTCGGCGGTATATTCATATTAACACAAAAAGTATAAATTAAATCACCACATGATGAAATTGAACCACAAAATTTGCAAATTAAAGTATCGTTATCGCACGAAAGCTCCAAAAAAATCAGAAAAAATATTCATGGGAATGAGTAATTAATTTAAAACTTTGGTTCCAAACCAAGCCTATAATTTATAATTATCAAATTAAATAATTAATAATCTTTTACTTGAAATTAATTTTTTAAAACCGGCTTTATTTTTAAGTTCCTTTTGTTTCTCATTGATTGTCATTGTCAGTAGAGTAGAGTGTCGAAATTAAATTAAAGCACAATAATATTAGGCCAAAGCAAGCATATCTAATCTCATTTCTATTATGTAGTGTAATTGGTTAAAATCGACCTTTGTGTGTAACATATTACAATAGACCTCCGGCTCAACGGATTCGTTTTGTACAAAACTATATTTGTTCAGGTAATTAATTAACAATATAATATTTGCATAAAATAGTTTGTTCCAATAAGAGGTTTCATTTTGAATAGCCTGCTTTTTGGGCAGCTGTCAATTTTGAAGCTGTCATCTTTTGACATTTGACAAGTAAAAACTATGCCATTACTAAAAATGGTACGATACACGCTTCAACAACGCATTGGAATTATTAAAATTCACTACAAAAATGGTGAAAATTTTGCAGTCACAGTTTCCAAAACTAAAGCACTTTTTGGTCGTCGTGAAGCACCTTCTCGACCGGCAATAGTGAAACTGATGGAAAAATTTCAGCTTTTGGGACAAATTAGTGATGTGAAGAATCGAAACCGTGTGCGTCACTCAAGAACAACTGAGAATATTGCTGCTGTAGCCTTTGCTGATCTTTGAAATTAGACATTCCACAAACGACATTACACCATATTTTGCATCAAGATTTAGGTCTTAAGGCTTTTAAAGTTCAGTTAACACAAGAACACAAGCCGGTCAATCACCATAAACGTCGTATCTTCGCTGATTGAGCCCTTCAAATGCATCAAAATGATCCGGATTTTCATCGAAAAATCACCTTCAGTGATGAGGCCAATTTTTACCTCGGAGGCTACGTTAATAAGCAGAATTGTCGCATTTGGGGCTCAGAAAATCCAAGAATGATTATTGAAAAGCCTCTCCATCCTCAACGTTTGGTGCGGTTTTTGGGCTGGCAGTGTGATTGGACCTTACTTTTTCGAAAATGAGGCTGGTGCAACTGTTACGGTGAATGGATTGCACTACCGAGCTATGATTAATGATTTTTTATAGCCGGAATTAGAAGATATTGATGTGGATGACGTTTATTTTCAGCAAGACGGCGCTACGTGCCACACAAGCAACGAAACAATCGCAATTTTGTAAGAAAAGTTTCCTGACCGTATTATTTCTCGAAGAGGTGATCACAATTGGCCACCCAGAAGAAGACCTTAAAGATGGAATTCGTGAAGTTATCGAGGATAAACAGCCGCAAATGTGCGAATTGGTCATGGAAAATTTCATGAAAAGAATATGGTGCTGCAAGCGTAGCCGTGGCGACCATTTGGCTGATATCATTTTCAAATGTTAATGGCATACCTTCCTCTTTACAATGAAATAAACATTATTGATTTCTCTTAAAATCGGTCGAGAAACATGTATTTCTCACTTAGCGTTGGTAAAACGGATTTTCGGATCGGGAAATTTTTATACGTTTTTTACTGTTCGATTAAACAGGAAAAGTCTCGAATAGAAGAATAGTTGATAAATTAATTACTGCATTAGTTTACCAGGTAACAGGTAAACTCTCGATTCTACAAATTACAATTTTAATCTTTGTGTTTTATTGAAATAACGTCAACCGTTAATTAGCATGGTCCATTCCATCCCTGCTTTTCGTTGAAACTCGAGAAAATTGACTTCTCAGGCATCGAGTTGCCAATTCTATAAAATTATTAGGTGGAATGTTAATTAAAAAATTTAAATAATGCAAAATTTATGAAATAAATAAATTCTAAATTTTGGCCTATTTTACAACCGAATTCAACTGCATAAGTTTAAGCTCATTTGTGTTCAATTCGGCTTTGGTTTGACTTTGGTTTCAGTAGGACTGATATGTTTAGTATTGCATTGAAAGAATTTTGGATCCTATCAAATACTAAATTCTCCAATGCCTGTGAAAAACAGCAAAAAAATAACAAATTTCCCGTTTACGACGACATATTATTAGTGGCAATACAAATTATATGCCTGAATGTGGATAAAGAAAGCCATTGATTATAATACAATTCAGTGACGATTTTTGTTCAAAAAAGAAACTAAACAAGATTTCCCTCGAATGTCCATAGTCCTCGAATGTAATAGAATACTACGGACATTCGAGAAAAATTGTTTGACTTTGGGACTTTTGATTTTTGTTGAACAAATTTCGACAGTGGAAAATCGTACAACGATTGATACAAATATTGCTTGTTATCTAGATGGCCGACCCAACAGGGATCGGCCATTTGATAATTTTTACATCAGGTGCATACTATGGACATTCAAGAAAAATCATTTGGCTTTGGGATTTTTGATTTTGTTAAACAAGTTTAGTCACTTCCATCGTTTGTTCGACAATACAAAAATCGCCTAAATTTATTTACTATTTACTTTACTCACATTTGCAATTTGAAATTTTATAAAATTCAAAATTTTTAAACTTGATTAAATTTGAGTAAAATTTTCAAATTTTGAAAATGTTGTTAAAAGTTTAACAAATTTCTCAAGTTTATCATTCTCCTACGTTATTGAACGTCTTTGAAGATAGTCTTCTTCGAATAGTCTCCTGCAAAGTTGTAGTTTTCAATTTGTCATAGTGTTATATTAATTTGGCGGTGCGATAATATACAAGAGCAAAAAAATTTCGTCATTTTCTCATTTTTTATGAAAAATCCTTTTGATTTTTGATTCATTCGGTGTTCGCTGATTATTCAATGCTGAACGATGATTGATGAATTTAGTTATTATTTACCCAATATACACGCATTATTCACAAATTAAATTCTGATTATTCACTGATTATTCACACATTATTTATTTATTACTTACTGAGTATTTACTTTATATTCACTGATGAATGCATTCATTCATTATACACCCATTTTTCAAACAGTGTTCAATCATAATTATTCACTTTTCATTCGCTGACCACTTTTGTAGTAGTCTCTCATTATTTGTTGATTATCCACCTTTTATTAACTGAATATTCACTCAACAGGCGATTTCTTCAGTTAATAATAATTAGTGAATAGAGTAATATGTGAAGATGTGAATAATCAGTAAATAATGCAAATCGATTATATTTATTCAATATTCACTCATTTCTCAATCACTATTGATTCTTTATTCTACTTTTACAATGGTTAGAGAAAACTGGTTTAAGATTAGACCAAAAAAGCTGCCAAAACTTTCTTCATTCTTGTTGATTGGTTCTAGGCGTATAGACAAAAACAAAAAACAACAAAAATCATCATTCTCCACAAACACGTGTACAACAATCTACAACATGGAACAACAATTCTCAACGATTTGCAACATCAATATCAACATTTGTATAAGACAACAGCAGCAATGCAGGACAATAAAAAATGTAATGCAAAATTAAATTTTCTTGAAATTGTACGGAGGCGGATAATCCCTTTACGTATATGTATTAATTATAAATGTGTAAATGAGTGAAAGAATAGTTGTTGGTCAGATAAATATACAAAGTTTTTATGCCAAAAAAGATATGTTGGTTAATTATCTGGCCAACAATAATATGAATGTGGCACTTATAAGCGAAACTTGGGAGCACATGAACAAGACGTTGTATGTGAGGGGGTACAGATTTCTGTCCAAACCAAGAAGCGATGGTTATGGTGGAGTGGCAATATTATATCGCAATAATATGACGCTCAAACAGGTACCGCTACCCGCGTTTGAAGTTGTGGAAGCTGTAGCCGCTACAACAACTAATTTGGAAAGAAATCTGATACTAGTAAGTGTGTATGTAGCCCAAGTATGTAATGAGGATGATAGGAAAAAAGTTTTGAGTGATTTTAAGAAACTGTTTGAGTGGGTGCGAGATAAAAGTGATTTAATTGTTTGTGGTGATATGAATGCACTTTCGAGAATTTGGGGTTCTTTTAATAATTATGCGCGTGGAAATCAATTAGCTGACCTGATTCAAGACTTGCATTTGGTGATCTTGAATGATGGGAGGCCAATTAGAATGGCGAATGTGGGAGGTACGGCCAATGCATTAGATCTGTCTATGACAACTATTGAATTGGCCGGCCGGGTGGGTCACTTGGAATGTAGAAGAAGAGAATTTGGATGGGGATCGTTTCATGATTAAAATGATCATGAATGATAACAGAGTGTTCAAAAAAAGCGTGAAATTATGAATAGTAAGAGGTGGGTGAAGGAGATGAATGAGATTCTCGATGAACATGAAATAAATCAAAGTCAGTTGGATAGTGAAATAGAACGAGTGAATAAGCATTGTATTAAAATGGTTGATATGACAGAGATCAATGTGAATGGGTGGTGGAATAAAGAAGTTCAATTCTGGTATGAAAGAAAGCGAATAGCCTTGCGCAAATATAAGAGGAATAAGAGTTGTGTGAATAAGATTATTTATGGTAAAATGAATGAAAAGTTGAGAAAGGCTATTCGCAGAGCGAAACGGAAAAGTTGGAGGGAATATGTGTCGCAAATGACATATAGAACCACAACTAAGGATGTATGGAATTTATATAACAGGATGAATGGGAAATATGTTAATGGGAGCAATGTGGTGTGTGAAAACCGTGAAAAAGGTGAGGAATTTCTGAGAATGATACCAAATGTACGCAATGATTTGAATATATCAAGTGAAGTTGTAAGAATGGAAAAAAATGAAGCAAGGGATAAGAAATATGAATGGAATGAGTTCCTTGGAGTGTTAGATAACTCCAAATCTACCACTCCAGGAACCAACCGTGTAACTTATAAAATGATTCAGTTATTGAGTGAATCAGCAAAACATAATTTGCTTGAGACACTCAACAAAATATGGATGAGTTCAAAAATACCAGACAAATGGAAAGAGATCAGGGTGGTCCTCATTCCTAAACGGGATAGAGATCCGAATGTGGCAACAAAGTATCGTGGCATGTATTTATTAAAATTTTAAATGGTATGATGAAAGAACATAATGGAAGCTTTTATGAATGAAAATAATTTGTTGCCAGCAACAACATTCGGATTTCGAAAGAACCACTATGCAATCGAGTGTGTGGAAAAGTTTGTATGGGAAGTAAGGAAAGAAAATATGAAGGTAGTTGCGGTATTTTTGGACATTGAGAGGACCTATGTATAATTATGTGGTTCCGTGGAAATTACAACAAATTTTTTCGAATTTTGAATTTTCACGGAAAGTATGTGGGTAAAGGTTGGAGGGCGTGGCGAATGTTGAACTTCCGCAAGGAAGTATAATATCGCCAGCTATTTTCAACCTATATACCAGCGAGATACACCGCATCAATACAGAAAATCAAATCGTTCTGCAATTTGCAGATGATTTTGTTGTAATAGGAAAAGGTAGAAGTATTGATGCGGCGGTTAAAAAGGCGCAAAAGGGGGTGGATGGAGTTATTGGGAAAATAAAAATGTCAAATTTAAGAGTGAATCCGAATAAGTGTGTTTACATGAGCTTTAGAACGAATGACGTAAATCTAAACATTAAACATCGCATGAATTTTGGGAAGCATATAAACTTTTTGGCAGATAACTGCAAGGATCGTATAAATGTGATTAAACGGGTGAGTCAACCTAAATGGGGCGCTCACCCCAGTGTGACTGGCATGCTAAGAAATGCCCTTATATCCTCCAAAATTGGATATGGTATTAGTGTTTATGGAAACGGTTCCAAAGGAGCTTTTAGTCAATTGATGAAAGTAGAGAATGCGTGTGCCGGGGTGGTATTGGGGGCGATTAATTCAACTCTAATACATACTCTGTGGTCTGAAATGGATGGTTCACCTCTCGATTACAAGAGAGAGTGGATCACAGTGAGAGAGACAGTGAGAATGATAACGAAGAATAATGAGTTTTGGAAGGAAATGGTATAGTGAGACTTCAAAGTAGGGCGGTGCACAAACCTACAAACAGAGCTGGCATTGTATTGGAAAATATGAATCTATTTCTACGTATAGGCAATGCTGGTCCGCAACCCGTTCCTAATAGTCTTACTGTATGCATGAATATGGAGAAATATAATAAGGGAATGAATGAAGTTATTGCCAAAATTATGTTTGGGAAAATCAGTCGGCAATACGTGGAAGATGATATCGTTTATATAGATGCTAGTGTGATTGATAATGATGTAGGCGTTGGTATTTTCATGCTCAGTGCGAATGTGGAAAAGTGTTCTAGAGTGGATAAAATTATCTGTATAATGAACGCCGAATTGATTGGAATATATGAAGGTATCCAACTGGCTATGAATGAGGGGAATAAGAAGATAGGCTAGGCGTATTGGATTTCATTATATGGATTTTATTATAAATTTTGATAAAAAACTTTATTTTTAACATTATTTTTCAATTTTTAATTTCAGTTTATCACAATTATATTTATATGTAAGATTAATTATTTTTCAGCTAAGAAGGGGTGGGGGGGGGGGGGTAAAGGGGTAAAAATAGGTAAATTAAACAACACCACAAAGTCCGGCCTACCAAGTCGCTTTGTGGATATATACTAATTTAAGTTACGTGCGAGGCGGGCCAAAATCATTAAAAATGACGGCCCTCTCCCCGCTCACTGCGTCGTGGGGAACCGTCGAATTATTAATTGTATAAAATATCATCCTTCAGCTATCTAAATCAGTTGTAGCCTTTTCGCCATCTTTTTTTAGTTTTTCAGTTATTAACAAATGTTTGATATACACTTTTATGATTGCTTACTTTGGTAACCATTCAAACCTAAAGAATACTTCCCATTTTCACAGCTACATAAATCATATTTTTTAATAGTCTCTTAAGCTGCAAGGGTCATATTTTATTGTATTCATAGCTTATTTTATGTTAACTGTGTCGGTCTGTCTACCGCACTGTCTATTGGTCTCTTTGCTAATCAGTATGTCGTTATGTCTGTCGGTTTGTCTGTCGATTTATCTGTTATGATATAACATAAAACAATGTGAAGTTTAAATTTAAACCGTTACATTAGCTCAATTTGTTTTGAAATCTACTATTTGAGGATTTTCCAATCAATCGTTTCACGCCTCTCGACGATTTAGGCATTCTCGACGATTTTACGTTATTGCACTCTTACAAAATAATGTTGACATATTTCGGTGAAATTTTGCCCATTTTGTTAACGGATAGTAAGCATTATTTTTCGAACCCATTTAAGTGTGGATACCCCACCTATTTGATTTCAAAATTTGAAATCTAATAAAATAGGAGATGGTACACGTTGATGTTTATGAAGATTGCGGAATTAGACAGTTGCGCTAAATCGGCTAATAATAAAATAATAGAAATTTTTCTTTTTCCTACGTAAATTTATGTAGTATACCAATTAAGGTTTAAAATAAATATCCATTTCGCAACAACCGCATTGTGATACATATAAAAACATAATATGGTTTTTAGTCACGCGAAAAAGTACTTTACAACTATTTTTAAACATTGAGCAAATACAATAAGCTTTTCATGTACCTATAAAAGTTGTGATATTTTACCTAATAAGCTTTATTGTGTATGGTGGATCTACCTGCTTTATGTATGAATGTCAATTACTTCCCCTTTAATGTAAATGAAATACAATATAAAGGTGGATTAATATCTGACAGCCGAAGATTAAATTTGATTAGATTATTATATGTTATTAAGTGTGTATGTATATTATCGTGAATTATTATTTTATATTTTGATAATAACATAATTATTATTTATGTAATATGTATGTAATTAATTTAAAAAATTTTAGAAATGATCTTGTAAAAAAAAACAAGATTTATTCTCCTTTATAAAGGCAGTAGGTGGAATCTTCTAAATAAACACCTAAAAATAGGTGGGTGGCTAATTCAAAATTCAGGTACTAAGCGAGCGACATTGAATTGATTTTAATATAGAGAGCCTTAAAGGTTGCATCGAGGGCTCGAGAAAAATACCGAAAACCACTTATTTTATACAAATTTTGGTTCAAAATAGTTTGTTAGTAAAAAAAATGAAAATTGAATCATATATTAGTAAATCATTTTCACAAGTACTTATTACAAGAATGGAAAACATTTATCGCACAGAGAAATTCTCACTTGTTTTTTTTTTTGTTTTTTGGTTTCTGTGTGTGTGTGTGTGTTTGGGTTTGTGTTCCATGAATGATTCGAGCAAATTCAGCGTGTTAGAGAAAAACAAATATGGCTGAATTTCTGTCTAAAATTAACTTTTTTAAATCAAACTCTTTCAAAATACAAAAAAATATTTTTTGTTAATAGATTTCGCGTTTTTATCACTGTCACACGTCAAATATTAAACAACAGAATGACTGAAAAACACAGCCGAACACGAAATTTTGATTTGAGCAAAAAAATTGTGGTTGTCGCTCGCTATACATATATATGTATACATACGTATACCAATAAAACACAGAAAGTATATTATTGATTTTTCCGTATATACATATGTACATATTTTGTTTTTCAATAATTTTCTTCTCTTTTTTTTACTGTTCGCATTCAAATTAAGAATGTGGGAATTTCAAAAAAAAAGAAATTGCAAAAAAAAATTTAATGGAAATTAAAAAAAAAAAAAAGAATGTTGTTTTTGCACTAAGATAAAATATTTTTCGATTTATCAGAGATAATAAACAAAAATAATATTAAAGAGGTAAAAAAATAATGGAAAATCACCTGTACCAAGGATTATCCAATACTGAAGCTTGATTTTATAAAACAGCACACACAAATTAAAAATCTAATTCAATGACTGATTTTTTTATTTTTTTTTTATTTTTTATTCTAAGTATCAGAATAAACACATTATTTTTTAATTTTTTTTAAAAATTTTCTGTATTCATGAAAATTATCACACATTAATTTTATGTATATTTTTATTCATTGAACAAAAAATATTTTCATAGTTGTACTACAACAAAAACAAAAAACACTTTAAACACTTTTCTTTTGGGTTTTATGACTTGTGTGTATATAAAAATGAAAAACCAACAAAAAAAAAAATCGGAAAAATTATAAAATTTTCTTAATTTTAAATTTTTTTTTTTTTTTTGCTTTTGAGAGGCTAGCAATAAACCGAATAATATTTCTAATGACCTAATTATTCACAAAACATATATTAATAATAATTATTACAGTAATAATAAATAAATAATTTTAAAAACAAATTAATAATTATTTATCACACGGGAAAAAGGCGTCAATTTTTCATGATAAAAACTGAAGGCGCCCAATTTCTTTTTTCCCAATTATTGTTTAGAGTTATAGATACGGTGAGATACATGAACTTCTGATTTTCTTTTTGTTTTTTTTTTTTTTGTTTTTTTTAAGGGCGATACCGAAAAAAAAAATCCAAATTTTTTAATTCAAAATATAATTTGAAAAAAAAATCAGAACCACTTTTTAAAAAAAAAGTTTAAATACCACCACCAAAAAAAAAATATGAGAGATAATATCAAACAAAATATAGAAAAACTAATATGGCGATGTTTTTCACTTTTCTTTTGAGTTATATCTTGTGATAGTGGGTTAAACACATTCACGTATTGCGGAAAATAGAATGAAATTGTTCCGTTTGATTGTGTTGGTGTTTTTTTTTTTTTTTTTTGTTTTTGTATTGTTTATAAGTGCCAAAGTATATCTGTATACAAATCTCTCTCAAAAATTGAAAATACAATTTTTCGTGTTGTACATATACACACAGCCACATAAATAAAATTCTTGCGCTCTCTGGCACTCATACACCTAAATAGAAGGAAAATTATACTTTAGTAGATTCGGTCATTTCCAATCGAATGAGCCACCAAATGAAACTAGAGATGCTATTTAGCAGGAAAATTTTTTGTTTGTGTAGGAGTTGCGATTTTCGATTTTTTTTTTTTTTTGTTTTTTTAACGAAATAAATTTTTTGTTTTTGATTTTATCGGTAATTCG
Organism: Tipula vernalis; assembly: GCA_958295665.1. Lineage (NCBI taxonomy): Eukaryota > Metazoa > Arthropoda > Insecta > Diptera > Tipulidae > Tipula > Tipula vernalis. Next base: position 14,676,095 of record OY282560.1, read on the forward strand.
CACACAAAAAAACACAGTATAGGGAATTTAAATAACACCACCATAATATGGAAGAAAATGCTTCCGTGTTGCAAGAAAAATTTTTTTTTTTTTTTTTTTTTAATTCTTATGTCTAATCAAGATTGTACAAGAATAGGAAGAATTTAATTAAAATACAGTAAAAGAGCGTTTGTTTAACCGGATCGCTCAATTAACCAGAAATTTCATTTTAAGTGCGTTTTCCCCTTTCTGTTTCGCATTTTGTTTATATGGGGATATGCAGAACATTTATATTACTTTTGCATAGAACATTTAAATTTTTCAACTGTCCGTATTACGTCGTAAAATTTCTTATTTTAACGAAATATTCAATTACATATTTGGAATTTTCAATTATTCGCCATACCTTAATCCACAAGCATTCCGGATAAACGGGCTTTTTTTGCAGATAGAGTAGTACGGGCGAAATATCTTATCGAAATCTTAGAAACGCGAAATAAAGGTTTTTTGCTTCTTTTATGTTATGAACACGATGAAATACAGTTCAATATTTGTTTTGGAGCAACCAGGAAAAATTATACACTGCACTGCTTGATGTAACTAAAACAGTAAGCAGCAATTCGCTTCATGAAAAATCTCTAGTCCTTAAGTAATATCGAAAAACACCATAAGGGTTAATATCAGAAATTAAATACTGTGGCAGAGAAAATATCAACAAAAACGCATTGGAAGTACATACTAACAATAGCTGAAATAAAGAAAGCTTAGATTCAAAAAACAACGGCCGAGTTCACGCTCAACTCGCAAAAGTATACTTACGCAAAAAATAAATAAAAATAAAAAATCAAGATGACTCAAGAAAATAATAACGCGTCTCTAATAAAGCCACCAAAAGCGCTAACACTAAATGAACATGCGGCAAAAAATTGGGGCGAATGGCTGACAATATAAATGGTTTAGAAGTACAAGCAGCAACATTTATGTCAATTATCTGATTAGACGCAATAAGAATTTTCAACACATTCACACTTGATGATAACCAAAAAGTAGACGTTAAAACAATAAAAAACAAATTCGAAGAGTATTTCACTCCGAAACGAAATGAAACGATATGAACGATATATGTTTAATAAACTTCATCAAGAAACAGGACAGACATTCGAAGATTTTTTAAACAAAAGTAAAAACGCAAGCACCAAAATGCAACTATGAAACCCTCATGGATAGTTTAATCAAAGACAAAATAGTAGTAGGAATTGTATCAGACAACGTTAGAGAGAAATTATTGACAGAAACCGGGTTAACGTTAGATAAAGCAGTCGAAATCTGTAAAATATCAGAACAGACAGTGAAACAATTGCAGTCATTAAGCAGCTTACGGCAAAATATGCAATAAGTGTAAAATAAAAGGACATTTCGAAAGTGTGTGTAAAACAAAAAAAAAAGAAAAGGAAAACAGAGATAAAAACAAAAAATCTCAGAAAAAAGTTCTTAACCTAGAAAACGATGACAGTGACGGCGGAGAGCACTCCGAAAAAAGTAATAGTGAACAACTGAATATCGAAACAATAAAAGTAGATATAATTAAATACAATAGCAGTTGGGTAGAAAAAGTGATGTTTGACAACAAAACAATCGAGTTTAAACTTGACTCGGGTGCACAGTGCAACGTGTTACCTCTAAAAATCGCATCGAAGTTAAACGTGAAAATTGGTAAATCAAAAACAAAAAATTTATTATCATATAGTGGAGACCAGATTAATGTAATTGGAGAAAGCGACATCGAATGCAGGATACAAAATAAACTAGCAAAAATAAAGTTTAAAATAATCGATCAAGAATCATCACCAATACTAGGATTAAAAACTTGCGAAAAATACAAGTTATTAATTCGTCCCGATTCAAAAACAATAGATTGGATTGACGACGAAATATTTAATGGATTAGGCTGTTTGAAACATTTTCAATATGATATCGATTTAATAGACAATCCGAAATTGGAAATAACACCAGCAAGAAAAATTCCATTTGTGTTAAAAAGCGAAGTTAAAAGAGAACTCGATAAAATGGTGGATATTGGTGTAATTGAAAAAATGAAGGAAGCAACACCAGTAGTATCACCAATGGTAGTTGTGAAGCAAAAAGGCAAATTAAGGATTTGCATTGATTCAAGTAATCTGAACAAAAGAAGAAATTTCAACAAGAATCAAGAATTCCAAGAAGTTTAGAAAGTTAGATTGTATGAAAGGATTCTGGCAGGTTAAAGTAACGGATAAGACGAAAAAATATCTCACTTTCGCTACTCCATGAGGAAGGTATTGTTGTACTAGGCTACCATTCGGATTATGCTCAGCTCCAGAAATATTCCAAGAAGTAATGTCAAGTCTATTAGGCTGATTAGATAATGTGGAAGTATCGATGGATGACATCTTAATACACGACGCGGATGAAGCAAATTTAAAAGAGACAACAAAACAAGAATTAAAAATTCTCAGCGACTCCGGCCCAAAGCTCAATAGAAGCAAGTGTATATTTAATAAAAGCACAATGAAATTTTTAGGGCATATATTGACAGAAAAAGGAATCAAACCAGACGAGGAAAAATCGAAGCAATAGACAAGTTGAATGCACCTACAAATAAAAAACCGCTACAAAGGCTACTAGAAATGGTCACGTATTTAGACAAATGTATCCCTAATCTATCTAAAATAATAGAACCCTTGAGAAGATTGTTACACAAGGATATACAGTTTGGCTGGGAAATTGACCAAGAAAACGCATTCAAAGAACTTAAGGGTAAATTAACAACAACACCAGTACTAAAATATTATGACGTCAATAAAGAAGTTCTATTATCAGTGGACGCCAGCTCGAAAGCATTCAGAGCAGTATTGGTGCAAGACGGACATCCAATTGCATACGCAACAAAAGCGATGACAAAAGCACAGGAAAACTATCCCCAAATCGAAAAGGAAGCAGCTGCAATACGATTCGCGTGCTCGAAATTTCACCAATATGTATATGGAAAAAAACTTACCATAGAATCCGACCATAAACCACTGAAGTCCATATTCAAAAAACCATTGCAGAGGGCACCACCCAGACTTCAAAGAATAATATTTGATGTTCAAAAATATGCGCCAATAGTAGTTTATAAAAAAGGCAACAAAATACCCATTTCAGATACACTAAGCAGAGATTGTAATAACGAAGAAAAAAACTTGGAAATACATCTAATACTACCGATGTCGAAAGAATTCAGCAACAATTTGAGACAAGAAATACAAAGGGACGGAGGATTACAAAAAATGATATATTATCTATTTAATGGTTGGCCTGAAGATAGCAAAAAAATTCCGGAAAACATAAAACATTTCTAATTTCAAGGATGAAATCTCATACTATAATGAAATTCTGTTCAAAGGAAGCAAAATAATAATACCCAATTCATTAATCAACTATATACTAAAAGTAAACCATTAAGGTCACCTTGGTATACAAAGTTCAATAAGAAGAGCTCGTCAGTCGGTATACTGGAAAAACTTGGCCCAGGGTATTATAAATCAAATTGAAAAATGCCAAGTTTGTCAATCAACACAGCGAAATCAGCCGAAAGAACCAACCTTACTAAAGGAGATTCCACAATATCCATTCCAAATAGTTGGATCGGACTTATTCAAATTCAATGCAGATACGTTCTTGTTAATAGCAGACAACTATTCTGGATGGTACGATTTTGTCAAAATAGAACATCAGACGTCAGTAGAAATTATAAAACATCTGAAAAAATGGTTCAGTATATTTGGAATACAGGAAATTCTCGAAACAGATAACGGGCCACAATATAGTTCAATGGAATTCAGAATATTCTCTCGAAGTCGTGGAGTTTCACTCACCAGATATCAAGTTCACATTTTCCACCATCGAACAGACTATCAGAACGTTTTGTACAAACAGCAAAGATGATTCTCAAAAAATGCAGCAAAGACGACACAGATTTAAATTTAGCAATGCTGAATTACAGAAACATACCAAGAAACGTAAATTTGCAATCGCCAAATCAACGAATAATGAGCAGAATAACAAAATCTTTATTACCAACATCAAAAGAAGTACTTCAACCAAATATGATAAACCTGAAGAACAGTGGATTAAAACAAAAATACTACGCCGATAATCACACAAGAATTAAGGAAGAATTAAAAGAAGGGGAGCAAATAGCTATTCAAACAGGGCACAGAAATTGGGTTTCAGGAGAAGTTATAAAGAACTTGGAAGCACCACGATCCCATATCGTCAAAACGAACCAAGGAAAAACGTACAGAAGAAATTCTTCACAATTGAATAGGACCAAGGCAAATATACCAGTACCAGTGAAATTATCATATCATCCTGATACTGATGGAACATCGAAAGTTCAGCCAACTAACCAAGATATAAACATTTCAAAAAATAATTCATCACTACAATTTAATGAGTCAAATCCATCTCAATCATTAACAGTTAATGAAGGGATTATACAACCTACTCAAACGAGACTTGGAAGAATCATCAGGAAACCAGTTAAATTAGACTTATAAATTGATTCTAAATTAAGCAGTTTGGTACATGTGAATTAGTCGCAAAATTATAGGTATTAAAATTTTGAAAAAAAAAAAAGGGGATGTCACAACATCTACCCTAAAACCATGTAACGCATATTGTAAACGTAGCCACAAATACAATAAAGTGCTTGACAGCAGTCAATACCAACTCACGTGTCTGATCTCATAATTCGGTTTGTTTCTACTTACGCTGCACATACATAACTTTTTTGCCTTTCCGCATATTAATCCGATGGAAATTGTAATTCGAATTATATGTAAGTTCGGTGTTTTTTGTGTTCGTTGTTCTCATATATAATTTGCAATTTCGCTTGTACTGGATTCTCCATTCCTTTTTTTACATGAAATTTCAGACTTACAAATATTTTGCAAAAATCTCAAAGACTATACGACCGATGGACATGAAACTTTTACACAATGTGTATCTCGGCAAGAGGATGGTCGCGAGCATAGTGCGATTTTTTTACAATAGGTGGCGCACGAGTCACACTACCAAACGTCGCGAACCGCTTAACCGATCGTCATGAAATTTTTACTATGTTTAAGTCGCATGTTCAGAACCAACCTTACGATATTTTTGAAGGGGTTGGACGCCGGGGTCTAGGGGAACCGGTACAAATTTTTCTAAAATTAAATTTTTTTGTATAATTTTTATACGGGAATGAGTTTAGGAAACGGCTATTATGAAATTAGTAACATGCTTGAATCAGAGTGGTTCGTCCCCTGGATTAAGGGGACCCTACTTATAAGTTTCCACACCATTCATCCAATCAGTTTCAAACTTTGGATAGGGATTTTATTTTTGAAGGGATCGGGCCCCTGGGTCTGGTGCTTTCATACAAATATTTTACAAAACAGGCAAAAATTGCATTGCAAATATTTCAGAGCTATCAAGAAATTGTATTTTATAGTAATTTGATTGTTCGTTACTCCATTTCTATATAAATTATATGGAGCCCATATAAACGATAAAGTATACTATATGCAAGAATATTAACATTTATCTCTATAAGGATATGTAATCGTCAGCAATTCGGAATGGAATCGCTTCAGTGATCAGAAGAGAATACTGTTGACCCTGAAGTATTGTACGAAACGAATTGCGTTATCAATCAATTTAATCGATCCGTCGAAATATATTGAAAGACTCAAAAAGGTATTTATTAATTTAAAATTAATTAATTTGAATTTAAAATTAAATTTTTGCAATTTTTAAGCTGTTTTCTGACATTTAAAATGAAATAAAAAAATTATACTTTAAACTAAATATTTGAGTAACTGGATTTTCTAATTATTTTAACAAATAAAAATTAAAATATAAAAGTTAAAATATATAATTTCCATATATCTTCAAAAAGTAATTTATAATTAAAATTACATTTTCCGTTTTTGTCCACTATAGCCACCTTTCCAATCGGCAAAAATTGCACCTTCTACAAGGAATATTTATTTTATTTTTATTTATTTTTTATTCATCCAACCATTAATTACATAACATTAAATTACAAAAAAAATCAGTACACTATTTATAAAAACTAAAATATATTATACAATAGTAAATTAATAATTTATTTAATATATAAAAGTCAGAAATTATTGACAAAATAACTTAAAAAGTACTAATAATGTTAAATTAAAATGGATGGAGTTAGGTACCTTCCGTGATCATAAACGATCAGTATTGGAAACCCCCTATCATAAGCTTAGATAATAGTTAATGTTTGTTGTTGGGTACAACAAATAAAAGAAGGGAAAAAATAAAAAATAAATTTACAAAATAGCTAGCATATTCAATTTATTGTCATTCATCAAACTAAAACTGTAAACAAAGATTCAATGTCAGTAATATTAAACAACCAATTCTTCATTTCATTTAAAAATTTGGACATAACAGTAATTTCTTTGATGTTTATAGGCAACTTATTAAAAATTACTGGTGCTGCAGATATATAATATTTTCTGAAATGTTCTTTCTTGAGAATGGGATATTCACAATTATTCAAAGTCCTTAAGTTATATCTCGTAATTTTTACTCTACGATTACCACTACAAAGAAAGAACATTTTTATTACCTTAAAAACATATAAATATCTTAACGGTAAAATTTTTAGTGATTCAAATAAAGGCAAAGCAGATGTTAAACGCGGTTTCTTTAAAATTATGCGAATGGATGCGTTTTGTACAACTAGCAGCGGTTGAAGAGATGTCGAATAAACACCACCCCAAATAATTAAAGCATATTGTAGCTTGGACTGAATTAGGCTGTAATAAAATTGTAGTAGAACTGACACGGAACAAAGCATGCGAAGAATATATAATTTTCTATTACAAGCAATGTACACTAAAAATAATATAGGGCCAAGAACTGAACCCTGAGGAACGCCGCAGTGGATCATTCTAAAACTGCTATATTTTCCGCAAATTTTTACAGTTTGCTTTCTGTTCATAAGATAAGACTGGAACCAATCATTACCTCTGCCTCGAATACCAGCACAATTTAACTTATACAATAAAAGCTCATGATCAACCGTGTCGAAAGCTTTTGTCAAATCAATGAAGTTAGCCGCCGAACTAAGGTTATCATTTAGTGAATCAATTGTAGTACTCAGAAAATCATTTAAGGCAGTTTCAGTGCTACGTCCTTCTCTAAATCCATATTGTTTATTTGAGAAAAATGATCTCTCGTTTAGAAAAAGTAGTAGTCTTGTTTTAATACATTTTTCAAATATTTTTGAAAAAACTGAGAGTAATGATATGGGCCTATAATTGGTTAACTCTTATTTATTATCACTTTTGAACAACGGTACCACTGAAGCAATTTTTAAGCAATCTGGAAAAATGCTACGATCAAGGCTGAGATTGAAGATATGGGCCAACATATAAGCAATAGATGGTGCAATTTGTTTGATTAAAGAATTACTTAAATTATCAATGCCAGATGATTTGGAATTATCCAAACTATTGATATAATTCAAAATTTCAGACGGGGATATTGGTGAATAGAAAAATGTCTTAGACTCAAAATTATGTTTTAGCAAGTTACCATCTCGGTTGGGTACATATGATGTACTAGAGATTTTTGATTTTAGGTTGATGGAAACATCAACAAAATATTCATTAAAAACGTTTGCTATGTCAAGTGACTCAGTTAGTACAACACCATTGGTATCTAATATTTCAGAAATTGGTTGAAATGATTTCTGCTTACCAACAATTTCATCCAATAAACGCCATTGACTTTTTAAATCTTTTTTAGAATGCTGAAATTTATTTTGATAGTATTGTTCTTTGTGGTCGCTATATCTAACTTAATTTTCCTCTGAAGGAATTTTACTTTATTCTGAAGTTTAGTATTATTTTTATGTTTATTAGCAATTAAAAGTAATCTATTTTTGACTTTTATACTTTTCAGAAGGCTATTAGACATCCAGCACTTAATTTTCCTATCTTTCAAAAGCATTTTGACAGAATAAGATGATTCTTCAATTTTAACAGTGATATTATTTATAAATTTGTTTAAAATCTCATTAGGATCGTCTAGCAACATTAATAAATGTTGGTCCTGCACTAACAAGGAATTTAATTTAATATAATTAATATTTTTAAAACATATTAATTTTTAATGAAATTAAATTATGGTCGGATAGGTGTAAGTCACAAACCTCAGCTTTAAGATATAATTTTGATAGAGGTTTCATTCTAACAAAAATATGGTCAATACAAGTAGCTGTCAGTTTAGTTATTCGTGTAGCCTCATTTAATAGAGAATTTAAACCAAAGCTGGACATCATTGATAAATATTGATTAACATCATTAAATTCCGAAATAGACTTTAAAATGTTTATGTTAAAGTCGCCCAGTATAAATAAATTTTTTGAGTTAATAACACTTAAATAGTTTGAGAACTCCATAATAAAATCACTGATTGAGTGAAAATTAAAACGGTATACGCAAACCACACAGATTACTTCAGAATTTAAACTGAAGTTTAATTGCAAAATATCAGCCGTAACCAAATTTTTAACTATAGACTTAAAAGGAAAACCTTTTTTCACATAAGCAACTATACCAACAGCTGAATAATTGTTGTTACAACCATTAACTATTTCAAAATTATTAAGTTTATGTATATGAATTTACCTTATCACTTGTTATCCAAATTTCGGAGAAGAATAAAATATCAGGTAAAATTTTGTATGACGCAAAATGAGCAAAAATAGAATCACTGTTTTTACGAAGACTACGCGCATTTTGATGTATGATCCAAAAGGAATTTTTATTATCAGAGCTAGATGATGATGCTGGATTTACAAATGAACATGCTTGACCTTGTGCTAAATTAGTTACATTGTTCATTAAAATTAAGTGTTAAACCAAAATTATTTTAACTTATCAAGGTCATTCATGTCACTTATAACAATCACATCACCTCCATCTATTTTCCTTAGTAATATTCTTGAGTTTCGGATCCAAAGATATTTTGTTACGTTGTTGTCTGGTGCTATCGGCCCATTCGCACACTTCTAATAGGATAGTCTTCACGTCGGCTGGGAGGATTCTTATGTATAGCCGATTTGACAACGTACAAACAATTAACTGTGTGCTTTACTAATCAAAAATGTATTCCCAAATTAACTAAACAAAAAATCACAAAACTGAAATAAAAATTCATATCGTTTAGCAAGGTGGAAGTCACCAGCGTCAAAGTTTCAATCACGATGGATCACAATCAAAAAAAAATTAATAAATTTTTTTATAACTATATTTTTTACACATTAACTACAACCATTAACAATATCTTAAAAAGATTAAACTTTGTATAAATATAATTAAACTCTAAATATCCAAAATTTTGAGAAATGAATAGTTTATCTCTAGTGAATATGAGAAAAGAAGCGTAAATAAATTTTAAAAAAATATGGAAACTTACCACTTTTGGTTGGAGTACTCGAGCGCTCAAAGTGTTCCTCCAAAACGGCATTAGGAAAGCTGAAAAAAAATGCTTGCCCCGAATGTATGTAGGTAAGTATGTATATTCACCCCTATAAAATATTCACTTCGCACTAAGTAGTCTATTTACTAATACTAATAATAACAAACAAAAGAACCACTAATTTAAATAAATAACTAACTATCAAAAAGTTAACAAAATTAATAACACAAATAGACAAAATGGCTTCTGGAAATTGGCCAAATAACGCACTGGTATGGTAATTACTGCAAATTCGCAACTAAATTTGGAACCGGTGTAACATCCTCTATGGTATATCTGTCTGTATCCCCGTTGGAAAATGCAGCATCAGCACAATAAAAAAACTCCGCAAACAAACTACGCAGGTCGTATACCCCCGTTAGTGCAGCTATGCGATGGGTTTTTGTTTATCGCTTCGTAATTTGTGTTATGCGTACGCACCTTACCTATCGGATATTACAACCTTGCGTGCTTTATATTTGAAAGCCGGTTCTAAGCTTAAATAATTGATGTGATTTTATGTATCCCACACTGTTTGTTTGATAAAGATTTTCTTATGCGGTCTTAGTTTTCCGCAATTTTATTCTGCCTCTTAACACTAATATATATGGATATTAAAAGAGGTGAATGATTTTTTTATTTTAGTTTTATTTACTCGTTGTTATCACTAGAGAATCTCAATTTGAAATGCCCCAGACTTTTGGTTAAATAATATCATATTACAAGTTATTACCGCTATTCGGCATACAGGAAAACCTCAACTTATCCAAATTCCTATGTATATTAACAATAACAGACATTATGTAAATTTTGAGAGCGTTATACTTAAGCTACCTGTTTCAAAAAAAAATTATTCTATTGCAATTTAAATAACGTAATGACATGTTACCACGTTAGTATTATTATACGTTATATACAGATTATATGTGTAAAGCGCGATGGCATGTTACAATTTATATCCCTTTTCTTCTTTAACCGTTTTAGCACGTAGGAATAGTTGTCTTCTGTAAAAACTCAAGCTTTCATTTACATAAATCAAGCCGTTAGAATTTAAACCACAACTTGCAGCCGCTAAGCGTTTGTTCTTCCTCTTTGCTTCAAGAATTTTATGTTTCACCTGAAAAATTTGACACAAATAACATTAGATGGCTTCCCATTTGACGTCTTCCTTCTATAAGCATAGTCGATTTCGAGTTCACTAATCGCTAGATCCAGTCCTTTGTTGGTAATGTTTAAAATGGTTTCATTTAAATTCTCATTTACAGATTAAGAAACTCCAACTATTTCAATTCAATTCTTGTATTGTTGTTGCTCTAAAAATTCTATCCTTTTTTCCATTTTTTTACATTCAGTTTTCAGGAAATTATTTTCAGCAGCTAGACTTTCTATTCGCTCCAAAATCTTTTCCCAAGTCTGGAATATATCCTCCAATTTCGTGTGATTATCTACTGAGCATTGTTTCAGTTGAGTAATCTCCTGCAACACCTTGATAAGGGTGGCATTTTCATACTCATAAATAGCAGTAGATGCGCTTACGGCCCGTGGAGACGCTAACCTGTCATCACTATTTTTGGATGATTTAGCTTTCTGTAAGCAGCTTAACAGTTCCAAGATTTTGTCTCTATCCGAATAAATTCAACATTCGCTTCGTTTAATGAAACACAAGACGGATGAAAGATATTTCTGCAGATAGCGCAATCAATCTTTTGGGATTCCCTTTGAATTTTTACGTTGCATTTAATACACGACATTATAATTTTTTAAATACAGTTTATTGCACTTCAATGAAATTTAATATAATTTTTCTGTTCAATTATTGCACTATATGTGTTAGTAAATGAAAATGATGATATATACTTTTTTATTTTAAAATTTTGTTTAATGACAATTAAATATAAATACTTCACAAAATTTTGTCCATATCCTTTGCTACAAAATATTTTTCGTGTAAAATCGGTTTAGTTTGAAAAAGTACTAACGTTTTATGTTTACATGTTGCATCTTCTAAAAGAAATATCCTTCGCCACAAAATATTGCACGTGTATAATTGGTTTAGTTTGAAAAAGTACTAAACTTTTATATTTAAAAATTGCGCCTTCTACAAGAAATATCCTTTGCTACAAAATATTGTACATGTAAAATTAGTTTGAAAAATATCTTTTGTTTTCCGTAATATAATTTTCACGACTATTTCAACATATTTTTTAATCGTTTTGTGTACGTTAATACAGATTTGTGTACACATACATCCTAATCCTATCCCGTTATTCCCGATTACTTAGGTACAGTGAAATAAAATAATTGTTGGTGGTTATTTTTCAGGTATGTATTAAATATTGTTTCAATAGAATATACATTCTTATTAAATTTATGTTTTCGGTTTATAAATGTGTCAATCTACTTTTTGTTTGTAGTTAACCCTCGAAGGAAACATCTATTGGGCAGGCAAATATACTTCCCTATATTGTTCCCTACCGCCAAAATTTTACTAACATCAGCATATGTTGCTACGGTTGAATCTTCCATTGGTGGTAAGTCCCGAGTATACAGGAGGTAGTTGCGGTACTCCTGCTGAAATTTTCTTCAGGTTCGAGTATTCTTCTTCGTAAGGTCCCAGTTTCGCTTGTACTTCAATCCTTTATGACAAACTTGATCAAATGCTTGCGCTACATCTAGAAAAACGCTTGAACATACCATTTTCGTTTACATTGTACGTTTGATAATATCTGTGATTCTATGAACTTAGTCCACAGTCGAGTGGTTTTCTCTGAACTCAAACTAGTGGGCAGGAATAAGATTTCTATCCACCAGTATGGCCTTCATTCTCTTCAGACGCAGTTTTTCAAATATCTTTGAAATGGTTGGGAGTATGAATATGGGTCTGAATAATTTTTTATCGTTACATTTTTTGTTTGGATTATGATTACCTCTGCCACCTTCCACTGTCTTGGAATGTGTCTTAGTCTAAACACAACATTGATTATACGTAGAAGCTTGCGAATTAGCAGTTATTAAGTCATATCCAGGAGCTTTTCTCATGTTTAGATTTTTAATTTCCCCTTTTAGTAGGATTGGTGCCGTCGGAATTGTTGGTCTCTTAAGTACTTTCATTGTTTTCCATAAGGAGTTTCAGACTCTTCCTGGTCAGTGGGTACAGAGAAATATGTACCCATTGTTTTATTATTAACTTTTCTGATGAGGGGTTCAGTTTTTTACATAGGTTATTAAGCACTATTTTATTTTCTGTATTTCGATTTATTTGCCAAGACTTTCGTGCTTTTCATTTGTTTGCCACAAGCTCGCTCTCTTACTTCAAGTGGATAATTTGTATTACTAATGAAATAGCATAACATAACTGAATGGAGTACTTCGCCATGCAGCTTGTTGTATATTTTCTATTAGGCTTTCTACTTCCTCTTCGACGTGTATGATGTTTCTTATTGGTAATTGAAGATCGATTTGCTCTAACAGTTCACGAAAAAGGATCCAATTAGTATTCTTATTAGAGCGATTCATTGACTGTCGTAATAATAGGAGAGTTCATTGCTTCATCATTGTTTTCCATGCGAATAGTTCTTATTTTCCGGTGTTTTGTTTAAATCTGTTGGCCAGTAAGTTGGTGAGCCACCAGAATGAAAGTTGCATTTAAATATGTTTCCTGCTCGCCCCATGCTGTTAAACAGCTCTTCATAATCTTCCCTTTTCAAATTATGTCGTGGTCGACAGTATATTGCTGATATATTTACTTCTTTGTCCTTTGTTTGAATAATGATAGCTATAACTTGCATAGATTTAATTTCAACTTTTAATTCTTCATTGTCTTATAAATTCTCATGTATTTTGGCATATGAGGATCCAGTGAAATTATTTTCGAAGATTAAGCATATTTCAATTTTTTGTGAATCTCAGACTGCTCTTCAAGTTGTTTATTTAGAGTCTCTACGCACTTCGAGACATCTCTAAAAATTTGGCCGTCATTATTATCCGTTTTTGTCTCCTGACCTTGAGTCGGTCCTTGATCAATGTCGATTTATCGCAACAGAGTATTACGATTTAGGTCAGATTTTTCTTGCACGATTCCTCATACATATTTTGCAGTTTCACCAGTGATATATGAAACCCTACATAATTTTGGAATAAACACAAATGTAAGATACACGATCTTCAGCCGATTGCTAACCCACATGTTGATTTAGTGTACACAAATGAAATCATTCAGCAATGGCTTAATTTACATAATAGAATGCATCACTTCTACCGTACTTGCCGGCAGCAAAGTTGGCCGACAGGCCGACACAACTACGTCACCAACAAGACAGATGGCCAATTCAACCACATCGCTGAAAACCAAACTTTTCAATAAATATGTAAATATGTAATGTGGTGAAGGTGTTTGCAAAGTACTTTGTCGCACTCGGTTCGGTTACCGCCCTCTACCGGTAACCCCACCATTAACCAGAAATTTATTTTCTCGCTCATAACAGTGACACTTGACACAAAATATTTATTTTGTACAACTACTGTAGAAACAAGAAAATATAGACTTTTAGATAAGAAACTCCTCTTAAGACAACGAGCGGCAAAATACTTTATTTACTGCTAAACCAGAAAATAGCATCCCCAGGTCTCAAACATAATGTATTTAAGTAAGTGAAAATGTATATTTTACATTCTTTAACCGTAAATTAATTGAAACTATAAAAATTTGTTTTAATTTTCATGATAAATTTTATTATTTGTATATTTTAGATTAGATAAAGAGTTAAATTTATCCGTGATTTTCATCAACAGAAATATATGGTTGGTGTGATGAGACATAAAATCATCTCGGATGCATTTTTTACATCTCATTTGGCTAAATAGGTAGTATAGGTTTTTTTTAATATTTAACATAATTTAATTTTTTATAATCGAACAAAATATTTTTAGTTTTTTATCAAAATTAAAAATAACTTAACCTCAAAATTTAATAAAAGGTCTTTTTATATTGTAGATATAGGGTAGGTATATTGTCATTTCTAGATGAAATCTTATACAAAGGTTAAAGAGACATTTCAGATTACAATGAAAATATTTTAATGGCTTGAAGAGAAGTAATTTAGGTAAACATAAATATTTTATTTATTTACTTTAGTTTAGAGTCTTGTAATTTCCGAGGTTGTAGCTACATTTCGACTATTTATTATTGTACTGGTTCCAGTTGATACAACATTATTATTATTATTATTACTATTATTGTTGCTATTATTATTATTGTTATTATTTAAATTGGTATTAATTCTCATACCCGGCTGATAGTATTCACGATTTTCAATAGACTTTAAGGATTGCGGAGATGGTTGTACGATTGGTGTTGTCGCTTGATGATTACTCGTTTCCAAACAATCACAGATTATATTATTTGAATCGGAAGTTGGATCGATTAAATTTTCTGTCGATTTTGCTGTAATTGTCGTCATTGTCGTCGTAGTGATTTGATGAAGAAATTGTGTTGGTGGTGGAGCATAATTTTCTACTTCACCGTATTGTGAATATCGTACAAATGAACTTTTTCTTGGCACAGAATTACGTTGCTGTTGTTGTTGTTGTTGTTGTTGTGGTTGTGGTTGTGGTTGTGGTTGCTGCTGCTGCGTTGGAATGGTTTGTTGTTGTGTTGCCATTTTAGGAATGTTTGTTAGTTTAGGTCCAACCGTATCTAAATAACCGTAACCAAAACCATAACCGCCAAATGATTTTGTGGTTAAATTATCCCAAGACTTTGGCTTATGAACAAAATGCTGATGATATCCTTGTGGCGGAGCTGGTTGAATTTGGGCTGCATGTGGATAATATCGTTGAATGAATTGGTGTTGATAATTGTGTCTCACGTTATTTGGTTTAACACTAGAAGATGGGGGTCGTGCAGCGTTCACCCCACCTGAATTTTCACTATGCGGTTCCCAATATAATGTGTCAGTACTTAACGATGTACTGTACGAAGCACCAGAATTTTCAGCAGGCACACCACCATATTCGCTTGATGTACATGAATGTAAACTACAGTGGCTAGCCAGACCTGAACTTAGGTCAAAATATCGAGATCGATGTGTCTGAAAATAAAATATTAAATTATATTAATTTATGTATAAATTATGTATACGCATAAAATAATTTTAATTTACATGTTTCTCGGGATGAGATTGACGTTGATTTGGTGGAGTTGGCGGTATATGTGACTGTGATTTAGGTCTCTGAGGCCGATCTTTATTTTCTCGATGTTTATGTTTATGATGATGTTCCTTATGTCGAACGCGTCTTCTACAGTACATTAATTTTATTAAAGGATGTTACACAAAAATGGAATCTTTAATATACTCACTTGGTTGGTACACACTGTGGCTCACAACATGGACTCGCTAAATCGTACGCATCTAAACTAACATTATCCTTATCGACATTTTCTTTCTTTTCTTTGTTTGAATGTCGAATACATGGATTACAGAAATGTCCGTTAACATTTCGAGTCATTTTCATCTGATGCTGTTCTGCCTGCAAACGAGCCTGCATATCCGAATTAACTTGTTCTTGTTGATGCGCTTGATGGATATTCTGTTGAGATTGAGAATTTGGCGTTGCAAACGAATTTTTTGGCGATGGATTCGACTGGGTTGTTATTCCAGGTATTGATTGCATACTGTTATTTTCATTTGAACCCGTCTTTTGAACAAATGATTGGTATTCGCTATGACTACGGGAAGGTGGCCCTATACTGACGAGATATTCTCTGCTCGAGCTCGAGGTAGAAGGTCGTAAAATATATCGACAGTTAGGATCAAGATACTAAAATTTAACAATATTAATTTTAAAATAATATTATTAATGCTAATTAAATTAAATTATCTTACGTGATAGGCCAACATAAATTGGGCTGGAGGTGGTATTATTGTGGTCTTTGGTTTTCCCAGATTTACATTCTCGGTAGATAGGGTTGGTCTAACATTTTCCAGTGGTTTGGTTTCATTGTCGGTAGGCGAAGCAACAACATCGCCATCAACAGGTGAGCTGCTGGCCTTTTTTCGCGCAGGTAAGCTATGTGTTTTCCATTTTCCATGTAGTAACTCATTTTCTCGAATACAGATTCGTTCCAATTCAGACATTTTATTTTGTAATATATTATGTAGCTGTATATACCTCATATGCAGACCAACTTTTCGCACACAATCCTCAAATAATACCACCATTCTCATATAAGAGTCACACTCTTTGATAAAATTAACTAATGTTTTATGATCACTCTTTTCCATGTCTGTGCCATTAATCGACAAAATTACATCACCTTCTCGCATTCCAGCCTTATAGGCGGGGCCGTCATATTCCACGTAATCTACATATGTGATCATCTCAACCTCTTGCACTTTTTTATAATGAATCCCATAGCTTTGCAGCGTAAAGCCATACGAACCATTTTTCTTTTCCACAATAATTGTGCGCCGACGATGGTCTTCTTCTGGTTTGGTTAGTGGTACTCGATCCGATTTCATCCGTTCAGACATTTGGGAATACTAAACAAAAATATAACAAAAATGTCAATAATAATTACTCATTGTATTCGATGTACAATAAAACAAATCATATGATTTCCAATTTGGTTTACTAACACAATTAATGTATATAGAAATAAAAACATAATACCGTAACCGATGTTGCTTCTAACTCATCATCGCTAACTGTGGTCGATTGGCCTCCTCCACGTATTTTAACACCACCCGTTGTAGACCTTTGTATAATATTTGTAGGTGATACCATTTCCGTTAGATTAGAAGTCATTGTGTAAGATTTTTGAGTTGTAACACCACTGCACATTATATTTTAGTGATGATTACCTACAGCTATATAGTTTTAATTAATACTCATTGTTACAAAATATTAAATATAATTTTGTCTGTAATTTCAGCACACTGCAAGCCATATTTGCAAATTGTATGTATAATTATGTTTTCTTATATATACTGAAATGAAAGAATTTACAAATTATTTGGTGTATTACTTTTGAATACGAAATGAGTAAATCAATATAATTCGAACGCCATTACTAAACTAAAATAAAATGTTCAAAACTGAACCACCCTCGAATATTTATATAAAAAAAAAATAAACCACCTTTTGATATGAAATTTTCCCTATACACTACTCAATTTTTTTTATCGATAATTTACAAAAAAAAAATTAAAAAAATGTTTACTTACATTGATTGTATGGTACTGTGCGCGCGCACTCTGACGAATAATTCAACGAATATTTTTTTTATAATTTGTGTGAACATAATTGATGCATTAACATTACAACAGTAAAATCTAAACAAACAACTTGCTAAATTTATATAAAACCAATTTATTTCGATTTTATGTAATTAGTTAACTCGAATTTCAAGAGCCCTTTCATTAATTTGGGTTAATCCAGATTCTAGGAAATACGTGGATTAAAAAAATGTCATTTCTGGGCTAGCTATATACAAACATCAAATATAGGTGTCATTGCGCATACTGGTAAAAACTATTTCTTCTATTTTATTTTTTATAAATTGGCAAAAAATTATACTACTCTACAGGGTGACAAAAAATTGTACTACCACTCTACGCAGCTGTGAATATTTATTGTTCAAATTTTAAATTAGCCGTTAACAGTGTAGATGGATTCTGTGAATTCAAATTAATAATTATGCAAGCAATAGATGTCCACCAATAAAATAGAATAATACGGATGAGCTCCCATTCAGTAATTGCTGTTGCTTTATAAGGCAGATAATCAAACAAAAATTGCCTTTAAGGCAAAAAACTGCATGTTGGTCGGCCATTATGTTTTTCCTTTAAGGTAAAATTTTAAAATTGAATATTACTCTGTCTAAACGCTTATATGTCGTAAAATATTAAATTCATCTTCCTCATCATAACTTAATAATAGTTAAATTGAAGCTTATTAAGGTGTGGCCAAGACACAACTTTCTCTTACGAACGAGAAATTTACTAAGCAAATTTTTTACCAGCTTAATTTGGGACATTTTGTACTTAATCTTATTCTGTAAATCTTATATTTTTGAGATTGTTGCAGAATACATTTTCTGCTCCACGGAAGCTGCCATTCCGGTAGGTCGATTTACACTGAGATTCACTGAGATCTCCCAATTTATAAAGTTTCACTTCGATTAGTTAAACCACCTAAGGCTGTAGTAGGTAGAACACAGCAACAAGTATCTTGCAACTTTTTAGTTGTGCACAACCAATTACTGCTTATGACAGAGTTATCACAATCAATAATTGTATCTGAAATAGTGGTAAGATTTAGTAAAAATTGTAACAGAAAATATAGTTGTAAAATGGTCTTCGCTTGACACTGACACAGTTACCGTTTAAGAAGAATCAACAATTGCATATCATACCTAATTTAATCACCAATAAAAAATCAAATCAAACGTTTTATAAAACTAGCAAACTCTATACAAAACTTGCAAACTCTTTAAAAAGCCATTTTGTGTACGTTATTTGGCCTACCAACGTGTTTTCGTTTCCCTTTTTCACTTTTTCAAAACTCATTGAATTGTAACCGTGCTTAGAAAAGAATCCCTTTTCTGCAACGTTTGTACCAAAATATGGGGATATTTTCGTAAAAATGTACAGCCCAAATAGTTTAACCAATCGAATGAAACTTCAGTTTTAAGATTTTTTTTAAAAATGGAAAGTTCCAGTAAAGTTTCATTAAAATTGACTAACCGGAAGCTAGCCGCTTCCGTGGACCAAAAAATGTATTTTGCAAATATCACAAAAAATATTTACCCCGTTTATAAAAGAAAGTTATGTGTTGGCCACACGACCGTGAAACACACCAAGAGAAGCGCGACCTGTACCAAACAATCCACACCGAGCAGCATAGCAGATTTTTCCAAAATATTTCAAAACAAATAGGTACACAAGAAAATAACGTAAACTAAACTTTATATTTGATCTTGCATCCGTTTCTATTCAAAAATCAAAATGCTTCACCGAAAAAAGTCTATTCCTTTTTTGATTGGTTGATTGGGTGGTATATTTTGTATTTGTAAACAAAACCAACGCTACAACAATACAACAACAATATTTTATTGGGTCAAGGAAAGAGTTTGTGATGTTTTTTCACCAAAAATTCTAACACATTTTTCTTATATTTTAGAACTTTATTAAACCAAATATGTGTCGTTTTGATCGATAACCTTTTTGCCATTTTTGTGGTAAAACAATTAGGACATCACGGTAAAACTTCTGATATTTCTGGGCGAAAAGCTGAACCAAGTGATTGGCATAGGCCCCTTTTGAAGTCAGCTTTACACCATTAAGAGAGTTTTGCAGAGAGCGAAACAAATGGTAATCGGGCGGGTCAAGGTCCGGCTTTACGGTGGTTACATCAAAATTTCCCAACCAAGCTCTATCTCAAACTTTGCCGAGTCATTAAATATATGTGTGGTCTGGTATTGTCGTGATGGAAAACAACGCCTGTACTATTAATCAATTCTGACCGCTTTAGTTGTTGACAGTAGAGAGTGTAATCAATGTTCTGGCCAAGTTGGAGCAGCTCATGATTCACGAGAGCAAACCATTTGCTTGCTGCTGATTTTGTGATATTGTAAAATGTAGCGAATTTTTCAGAATTTTGGCTCATTTTCAAAACGCAATTACCTTCGACTGATTTGGCAAATGTCATCAATATGTTGATTTTTTAATAATGTATGGACTGTCACCTTTCAAAGTATAGTATGACTCTATAGTATGGCCTGATAGGATTAGTACACTTGGGTGCAAAAAATCGTACATTGCTCAATTTTCCACAAAAGTTCAAAAATATCAAAAAAAAACAATATTTGTTTAATTTTTTTTAATGCAGATTCAAAGTCTATTTCAATACCTATCCAGTGGTACCTTTTTTGTACTTGTACCATGCCAACAAAGTGATTTTTTGTCAAATGCATACAGCAGGCTTTCGAATTAAATTCTAAAAATAAATCAACAAGATCAATACAATAGCATGCCATGAAATATCTCGCTCGGAATTGTCACCATTCGCATATCGACGCTTAGTCTGAACGGTCCTCTATTAATTACGTCTTCAACCGGAGGAAAGAAATGGATACCACACCAGAGGTAGCCGCACAAGTGGTTGCACTAATTGATGCGGGGCAGAACCAAAGTGAAGTGGCTCGACAACTAAATTTGAGCCGATTCTCCGTTTGTCAAGTGTGGCAGAGATATCAGGAAACTGGTGGCTTCAGACGGCGACAAGGATCTGGCCGACCTCGTGCTACAGCACAGCGTGATGACCGCTTTCTTGTAACAACTTCGTTGCGAAATCGTCCTATGAATGCGGTTCAACTGGGACGGCGGCTCCAAGAAGTTGGTGAAGTCGAAGTCAGTCGGTGGACAGTTAGAAGACGACTTCGAGAAGTTAATCTGACTGCACACAGACCAGCAAACGGGCCGAAATTGACCGCATCCCACTGACGAGCCCGTCGTGAGTTCGCTCGAGAGCATTTGAATTGGACAAAGAAGAATGGAGTAGAGTCCTGTTCTCTGACGAGCGCAGGATGTGGTTATATGGCACCGATGGACGCGGAAGAGTATACAGAAGACAAGAAGAGCGATATGCATAATGTTGCATCCAAGAACGTGTTTCGTATATGGCGGTGGATCGTGCACGTTCTGGGAAGGCATATCACTAGAGGCGAAGACAGATCTTGTATTCATCTCCCGAGCCAATACTGGCGGTCGGTCAAGAGGAATGACTTCTCAACAGTACATTGAGGAAGTACTCGAGGAGTATGTCGTACCTTTTGCCGAGTTTATTGGTGAAAATTTTCTGTTCATGCAGGATAATGCGAGCCCGCATACGGCTGGTGTAGTATACCAGTACCTTCAAGAGGTGGATGTGCCTGTTATGAGTGGCCAGCTTGAAGCCCGATCCTCAATCCCATCGAACATATATGGGACGAGTTGAAAAGAAGGGTTCGAGCCAGAGATGTTGCTTCAACGAGTCTCCAGGAGCTGCAACAGGCGATCGTAGAGGAACTGGAGGCTTAAAGCTTGGACTACAAAATGGTAAATAAAAATTCCTCGTTTGCCATTATTTATTTATTATTTCCACAGCCCCAAAGAGCCATAAAACCGAACCATTCGTTCCTTTTATGTAGGCCCTTCACAGTCAATTTAGCATTTTTCCGCCCATAGACCAATTGAGGTTTTGCACGCCCCTCAATATGTCTTGCTTTTTGTTCAGGATATGTCTGAATGATATCATCATAAGAAACTGATACCATATAGCCGATGTATTTAATTTTTACTCTGAAATTGTGGACCGCAAGTAAGATTTAACTCGCCTACGTAGTTTGTGCAAAAATATAAACTAGAGATGAACGACGATTTTTTTTGCCGCTCGGTTTCCCCGCGGCGGATGAAATTTAATTCGATACATTTTCTTAAAATTGTAATTTTTCTATTAAAAATATAAAGTTTGTAAATAGTTTTATGAAGAATAATTTTATTTTTGTTCAAGCTGTGATTTCCTATCACATCATGAGCACAAAAACGTCTATTTAAATTTGACGCCCGCCGCAGAGGCTTGGTGTGATAGCTCCTTAAATGCTATAAAATTGTTTGGATATGAAATGTCAAATTTGTCTGTGTCTATCCATTGACACAACTCTAGTAAAAAATTTTTTTTTATTTGAAAGCGGTTATTTTCGATTCGAAACTCTAAATATTTGTTTTGTCGCCCAAAATTTTTTCATGAAATTTGGCGCCCTAGGTGCGGGCATGTTTATATGTAAACCCATGTAGAATACTTAATATTTTTCCGAAAATTGTAAGAGAATTTAATTCAGTTTCGAACTGATGAGCCTAATTACCGAATTAATTAATTAATTCAAATTAAAGAAAAAAAATATGGTAATTATATGTAAATCCGACATTTGCTTTAACCGTCATTTTATAATTGCAAACTCTTTTAATTTGTCAGAGATTCGTATGTCGATTTCTTTTTACCATTTCAAAATAAAATTAAACGTTATCAATCAAATCAAACTAATTTACATAATTCAAAAATGAAATTAAAAATTTTTAATTTTGAAGCTCAAAATCAAAACCGAGGCGCTTGGTATTAAAAGTACTTTATGCTATTATACTAATACAATGGAAACCCGGTATTATTTTCAGTATTGAGGTGACGTATAAGTTTCATTACATGACGTATGAGGTGTTAAATTCAGCACGAAAGAACGAATGCACCCAAATGTCAAAAAATATACACAAACATCTCATTCGCTTGATTTGCTAAATAAAAGTACTTTGTGTTACAATAATTAATAACGTGTTTAACATAAATTCAACTATTTATTAATTCCCATAATGGCTCAAATTGTATCGTCTAACCAATCTACACTTCTTCCATTGGGTAATTTAAATTGTGTTTTTAGTTGCGCTATATAGTTCATAACCTCAAACAAACAATTTCAGAGCTTGTTGATAAATGCATTGGATCTCGAATTCACATTATAATGAAAAATGACAAAGAAATGGTTGGCACACTACTCGGTTTCGATGATTTTGTTAATATGCTTCTCGAAGATGTTACCGAATACGAGCACACGTCGGAGGGACGCAGAATTACTAAATTAGATCAAATCCTATTGAATGGGAATAATATTACGATGCTAGTTCCGGGCGGAGATATGCCAGACGTTTCCGGATTGTAAAATTATGTTCAATAAATAAATGATATTTAATAAAAATCTTTTTTTTTTAATTTTTAAAATTAATTTAGAGTTTAGTTTAAATTTCCGCCAATTGGCGCTATATTATGGGCTGATTTGCTGAATATCATACCGTGCTTTTACCGAGTGTACATTTCGCTGAATATTTCTTTATTATTGAAGTACTATACGTATAGGATACCAATTGATGAAAATTTTGTGCAATTCTAATAAAAATATCTGCGTTTATTAACCATAAATATTACTATTCGATTAAATAAAGTGTAGTTTAAATTAAGTGCAGAAAATGTCGCTAGTTAAAGTTGGGTAAGCGTATCAAAATTGAATTTTGTTTATACGTTTGACAGATATAGGTTATATTTGCTTGTAGCCTATTGTACTATTTAGGGGTTGGTTTGTGGTCTCCAAAAATGACATTCGCGTTTTTTTCTCGAATTTTAGAATGGAGTCCAAAGAAGAGTTACAGGATGAAAAAATTGATGATGGCTCACCCAAGAAAAAGAAGCATAAAAAACACAAGAAACATAAGAAATCGGGTAAAACAAGTAAAGATAAGGATAAGGAAAAATTGAAAAAGCATAAAAAACATAAGAAACGAAAAAAGGATAGTGAAGATGAGTCGTCTTTCGAGATTGACGATGAAATTGTTCCAAAAGTGGTTGTGATCGACTCAAAAATCAAACCAACAATATACAAAACAATCGTGAATACAAATGTTGTGGTCAATAATGAAAATGGAAATGGTCACTCGATTCCTTGTATAACATCAAGTATTGATCTGACTGTGAAGAAGAAACCTAAAATTTCGACCGATCCAGTTGAATTAGTTGAGATTATAACTAAATCACTGGATCCAAAAACCGGACCATCAATGGAAATAGTATCGTCCGAATCAGAAAGTGATGAGCCAATTGTGGACGATGTTGCTAGTCCCGATGTTACTGTAATCGAAGAAGATGAATTGAATTTGGATGAGTTAATGCGTCAAAAAGAATTGCTGCAAGCACGGCTAGAGGCGTACAAAGAGGCAGAAGAGGGTGGCGCTAAGAAAATTGATTCAAAATTAAACAAAAAAGCCAAAAAACCTATGGCCGATACTGTTATTCTGCTAGATGACTCAGCGGATGAGGTGGAGGTCACAAAAAAAGAGAAATCCAGGAAACGTCCACGAAGTCGAAGTACAAGTCATGAAATTAAAATGATTGTCACGCGAGAAGCTAAAATGGATTATAAGGAACAGCAGAAAAGAGATGAGCAAGCGTTCCGTGATAGAAAATATCGAGAGAGTGGGGAAGGTCAAGGCGGCAATCGAAATCGATATTCGGCTACTCGAAAAGATAATGACAATCGTTACAAGGAAGATTTAAGAAAGGAGATTGATCGAGAAAATGAACGAATTTATCGACAAAAAGAACAACGATACCGAGATGATCGAGATAAACGGTTCAACAATCAAGAAAACCGAGATAGAAGGATGCGTGATTCTAGCTCCGAAATGGATAGAAATCGGTATAATAATAAAAATCGTGGTCGAGATGATTACGGTCGAAGAGGAGACCGAGACGGCGGCTACTATAAAGATCAACGCGATAAACGTCATTTGGATGATCAAAAAGACAAATTTAAAGATTCTCTAAGTGAAGGCCTAAAACAAAATCAAGATACAAGTAGTTCGGAAAGTAGTATAGAAGACATTGACATAAATGATGAGGAAGAAGATGAAGAGCAGATAATTGAGAATAGGCGAAAACAGCGCGAGGAACTTATGAAGAAATTAGGCGTGAAACAAAATGAAGAGTCGCCACAACAGAGCGAAGATTCACCGAATCAAATAAAATCGCCTCCACCTAAGGACGAAGCAAATGTTGAAGAAACAAATGAAAATATTAGCATCAGATCAAATAATGATGTCGTTGATATATTGGATCAATCATTAACACCTCCAATTTCAGTCACCCGGTCGGCAAATAATTCTAAAACAGAAGAGAATATAATCGCGGACAAGGAAGAGTTAAGTACCCGTGAAAAAGCAGGCAAAACCAAAGAGAACAAGAAAAATGAATGGGATATGTTCGCAGAACAAGATCTTGATTCTAATTTTGATGTAAGTATATTGTTTTTTTGTAGTTTCATATACCTAATCAAAAAAAAAAATTCAAATTCACATTAAACTTTATTTTTAGTCGCCTAACGCAATTGTCGCGTCCAAAACTACTCATGAAAATCCAGCATTGACCGATAATTGGGATGATGCCGAAGGGTATTATCGTGTTAGAATCGGCGAAGTTTTAGATAATCGATATACAGTGTCCGGTTTGACGGGACAAGGTGTGTTCAGTACCGTAGTACGTGCAAGAGATCAAGCGAGGGGAAACGAACATGTTGCTGTTAAAATAATTCGTAACAATGAAATTATGTAAGTTGACGATTTAGTTACTAATTTTACTATACTAAGTAGTTCCTTATGCCTAATAAGCTTGTAAATTTTTACGTTTTTAAGGCACAAAACCGGACTCCGTGAACTGGAGATCTTAAAGAAATTGAATGACGCAGATGCGGATGATCGCTTCCATTGTTTACGATTGTATCGACATTTTTATCACAAGCAGGTAATTTTTTATTTCCCAGTTATTCACTTGAAATTATGCTACAAATGTTTTTATTTCAGCATTTGTGCATGGTATGTGAACCACTTTCGATGAATTTACGCGAAGTTCTCAAAAAATACGGTAAAAATGTTGGTCTTCATATCAAAGCTGTTCGAAGCTATACCCAACAATTATTATTAGCGTTAAAACTGCTTAAGAAAACCGGGATTTTACACGCTGATATAAAACCTGATAACATTCTAGTTAACGAAAGTAATTTAATTCTAAAACTTTGTGATTTTGGATCAGCATCACATATAAACGATAATGAAATAACACCATACTTAGTATCTCGATTTTATCGGGCGCCCGAAATTATATTAGGATTGACGTACGATTATGGAATTGACATGTGGTCAGCGGGATGTACAATTTATGAGTTGTATACGGGAAAAATTCTATTTAGTGGCAAATCAAATAATCAAATGTTAAAATATTTTATGGATCTCAAGGGAAAGATACCGAATAAATTAATACGCAAGGGGCAGTTTAAGGATCAGCATTTCGATCTGAATTGTAATTTTTTGTCACATGAAATTGATAAATTAACTGAACGGGTATGTAGTCGAATTTATTTCTTGTACTTTTTCTTCAATGATCATTCCAATAAAAATATCATGTTTGATTCTACCTACTAGCACGTAAGAAAAAGTACTTGATGCTTAGAAACATAAATGATAAATTAGTAATTATCTTTTTTTTTGTGTTTTTCGTTTTCCCAAACTTAGGAAAAGGTTGTGGTTATAACTGTAATTAAACCAGCAAGAGATTTACAACAGGAATTGATTGCAGAACAAAATTTACCCGAAGATCAACAACGAAAAGTTTCTCAATTGCGCGATCTTCTTGAAAAAGTGTTTGCTTTGGATCCGGCGAAAAGATGTTCCTTGAATCAGGCGTTGTCCCATTCCTTTATCCAGGATAAAATTTGAACACAACAGCAAAAAAAAAATATTAAGAGATATTTTTATTTAAAGAATAAATTACATTACACATTAATAATAAATAATGAAAATATAAAACTTGAAGGTAAACTTCGTAAGATCACCAATACCAACTACATTGATCTCTCGACATTCGAGAATAATATTTATTTGTTTTTTTTTTTTTTATTCAAAAAAAGTAATTCAACTTAAATGTAAATTTATTAATTTAGAACATGAATTTTTTTGTTTTTTTTTATTTTTTATTTCTTTTATTCCAAATGTAGTCTCATAATCATTCCTTAGAATCGAATCGATTGAATTCAGTTCACAATAAAAAACAGAATGATAAGCTGGAAATTCGCGAGATGAAATGGCTTCGCATCTTTCCATAATTAAATTAATCCTAAATTGGGAGAGGTAATTCTACATTATATAATCTAAAAAAATTTTTGACTATAGATTTTTATTTATTTTGTTTGTCCGAAATTTAGAAAATTTTACGTATTTTTGTTACACATGTCGCGTTCTAAACTATATAAAAAAAAAAAAATAATAATTAAAGAATTTTTTGGATTTATAATGATTAAATTTTATTTCTTTTAACATCAAGAAAACAAATCGCCGTCTAAGCTAAATATTAGTGAATATCTCGAATGTAGTAAACTTACATTTATGATTTAAATAATTTTTTTTGTCTAATTTGTGTATTAAGAGCATTACTGTAAAAAAACAGTTTGAAAAACAAAAAAAAAAATAAAAATATTTTAACTGATTTAAATGTAAATTTATATAGTTTATATATTGGTTAATCCCAAAACTAAAGTATAGTTATAAAAAATGCACTCTTTTTCGATTCGGTAGGGCTATTAACGAGATGTTTCGAGTCCCGTGTAAATTATAGCGAAGATCGTGCATTTTGAAATATTTTTAAAATTATTATTATTTAAGTAACTTCTCTTAAATCCTAAACTATCCAAACTAGATCATTTAATTGGTTTAATATTTACAAACTATTTTATTTATTTCAGATTCAATCTATTATAGTTTATCTCTATAAAAAAAGCTAAGTTTTAAAAATACTTAAAGAACAACGGGTAAAAATTGCGATATATTAAAAAAAATAAAATAACGAGTATTCGTAAGTCAATTCAATGAATTATTTATTACATTTCTAAATAATTTATGGCATTTTGTCTATTTTTTCTATTTTACATGAACATTTCAGTATACGAAGCGATTTTGGGAATTATGTCTGTGTGATATCAGAACGCGGTGCAGTTAGGAGAGTTCCAATAAATCTGTGCAAGTACAATATTTAAAGCTGAGAGCCTTGAGGGCTGGCTGAATCAAAGATACAAAAAGAACGAAAATGTTGTTTCTACATAACAATATTATTATATTGTAATAAGCACAATAATTATTTTTATATTTAATTCTTGTAGTATAATAGAGCTTCGATATGAAATCAGAAGTAAATAAATAGTAAACTGCTAGTATTTAACAATTTTATAAACTGCGACATGTTTAGTAGTTAAACTATTAACATTGAACAATACAATTTATCGTACATAATTCCATTTAATTTTGTGTTGTTCTGCTTTAAGGGTCACACACACGATCAAACAATTTACACACGTTTTAAATATATCTGTTGTGCAAACCGTTTGCCGTGCCCATCCATACACGTGAGTGAAGAAACAATATTGTACAACACCGTTAAACATTTACTTATATGGGGCAAGAAGTTGCGCAACAGTATTTGTGACACAAATCACGTTTGAATTTATACAAACTGTTGTGCAACATCGGAAAACAAGTTTGCACAACACTGTTGCGAAAATTGTTTGATCGTGTTTGGGACCATTTAGTTAATAACGCAACAGCGTTCAATTAAATTTTAATCGTTCAACTATTTTAAAAAGTGTGTACAAAACACTAAAATAAATAGAAAACTATTTAAAAATTCCGATTACTGTAAAGATGAAAACATTTAGTTTCTTAATGGAAGGTTTTATTCAGAAATGTTAACCAAACAAGATATCCTAATATTGTTGAATTATTTTATTTCTGCACAGGTCACAGAAACACGAACGAGTGTTGTTGAAGTTCAAGAAAAGAAGTCCGCAAAAAGAAGTGTTCAGTATTGGTTTAACTGTTGAGCATGGAAGTAAGCGACAGATAAATCACACCTTTTGACTGTTTCAAAATTGAGTTGGCTCCTTCTAACTTCATATTTCCCAATTCACCATTAATAAATGGTAAAATGCGCAAATTAACGTTTAATTCCTCTGGATCAGCAACGTTATTTATGATTTAGCTCCTGTACGGTAAGCTGATCGGTGCTGATTCTTCTTTAATTTCCCCAAACATAAGTAACATTCAAATATTTGGTTTTTATTCTTCGATGAAAATTAGCATTAAACCAAAAATTTAAATTGAACATGAGTGAAAGCCCTATCTCACCATCCAATTTTATTTGATCAATTTTCTCGTTCCCACGTTTCAAGAAGGTTTGAATCAGTTTTTATTTAAATAACAGTTAATTGTTAGTGGGTACCGAATTTATTTGAAAAAACAAAAAGAATAGCAAACGTAAAAGACTTTGTTCCAGTAGCCAGACCAACAAATTCACTTGCTACAAAATCATCTGTGACTTGGAACGATTAGTAGCTTTCGAATCGACCACCGTAAGTACTTAAAAGGACTGATGGTTTATGTGTCTACTAAATTAATTACGCAAATTTGAATAATTAAACGACAATCGCATTATTCTTTGGTATTATCGAAATTAAAAATGTGGAGGTTATGTTTAAATTATCATAATTTTTTTAAATGTCGCTAATCAACCATTTTGAGGAATTTAAAACCTAGTTTTCGCACTTATAAATATTATTGATCAAGTCAAGTTGATCAACTATAGTTGAATCGCGAAAGCGGGCAGTACACTGGAAAAAGAACAGATTTAGTGACTATTACTCGAAATAATTAGTTTGCATTAAAATAATAGCCAAAGTGTAAGCTAATCACAAAATAAGGGATTCAGCCGATTTACAAGAGTATTATTTTCGTCATATTCTTTCCTCTTTATCTATAAAATAATTTTGAAGCTTTGCCGCAGACAAAAACCTCCGCAAGAATTTTTACGCCAATATTTCCAATTCTAGGTTGGAATTTATATAGCCATCGTAATATTAAAAAAAATTTGTTAAAATTGCAAAATTTTCATTAAAGAAAACGATTTTTTAGCAATTTTATCATTGAAGAAGTAAATATTTTGTCAAAAATTGGAAAAGTCGGTTTAAAAATTCTATCGGGTTTCTTTCTTGTGGTAATATCTTTAGGTATGGATAGGTAAAAAGGCAAGAATACTCGTGTGAATCGGCCGATTTGCTGGTAAAAAAATAAATCGCAAAGCGGTTTTATTGATTGATGGGGATTCATCGGTCAATAAAATAAAAAATTTACAAAATATTGCATAACAATTATTTTATTAAAAAGAATTCAATTTTTATCACACTTCTATATTAAATCATCCAATAAAATAAATTACGCGAATAATTATAAATTCACATTCAGCTGTGGTATTTTAACCAGCGCCTCCAGACTCTCACATAACTTGAGAGAGGGTTGTATTTGTGGCGTTTTATTTAACAATTGCAGCTTAAGCGTTTTAATTTTCCAATTGTTCTCCGAAAATGGATCACGAGCCAATCCAAAAGCGGCTTCAAACACGCCAACACATAATTGTACCGTGTGTATCGTGCCACACGCTAGAACATAGACTAGTCCATGATTATCAATGCGGCCTTGCACTCCCTCGTGCGCTAGGTTCGGATTCAGGTATAAATTATACTGCAATTTGAATTCTTGTAATTTTTCGTACACTTGTTGGCAACCAGTTGCGGTTTCTTCTACCATATTTAGGTTCTCTACAAGTCGTAATTGTAAATTTGCATCAGACCATAAATCAGATAGTTGTACAGCATCTTTATTAAGATTTTGGAAGAACCATTCGGCAAACTGTCTGGACATTATATTAATCGGAAAATCATTCTCCACCTGAGTCAATTTTTCGTTCGCCTTGTAATTACAATTACTATCCTGCTGCCTTTTCTGGTGTGTCGTCTTCCAATAATCAAATATGTTGTCGATTAAATTTGCTTTGGTCATAGATGAGGATAATACTGCGCTGTTGTGATGTGATAGATACCTGAATAACATGTCTTTGGAGATAGTTTTGCGGCTCAATAAACTATGGCAACTGGATGAATGTAGGCAAATTAAATCGATGGCACCTAAAAATAGAGACAAATAATTTAGAAAAAAAATTTGAATTATTATTATTCATTCCAAAAAAAAACTCACTATCGAATTGCTCGATACGAGTATTTCTGTCCGTTATTGTTTTGGCGAGGCTCATTGCTATATCTTCCCCATTTGGAAAGAATTTTAGAAATTCTTTAACCATTTCTTTTTCAAATTCAGAAATTCTAGACATTTTAACTTTTACTTTGAAGATATATAAATAATTTTGTTTATTTACAAAATTTTTCGGAATTTGATAAAAAATAGAATGGCATATGTCAAAGTGCGTTCGGTTATTGATAAAAATGTTCTCGCAAACTGGTCGAATAATAATGACCGCGTTCATATATCAAAAGCATGCTTTTTGATTTGATAACCAGCAGAAAAGTCATTCTGCCTGTTATAATTGTAGTCTTACTTTGGGAATTTTACAACAACAAAGCCGTGTATTTTCATTCCGGAATGAATAATTTCTATCCACTGAGAAGTAGGTATAGAAAAATTCTCATCACGTAGTTGTAGTATTTACCACTAGAGTGTTGAATTCTTTTCACCCAAAAACATCAAAAAAAATTGATGTACATCGAAAACCATATACTTTTCGTCAAAAAACATCAATGTTTTTTCGATGTACATACATACATCAATTTTACGAAATGTACATTTTTCCATAAATTTAACCTAAGCTACTAGCACCATCAAAAATAGAAACGTCAATTTTTAGTTGTCAAAATTATCAATATATAGAGTTTTTTTGTTTCGATTTTTAATCTTTTTAATTGTTGTGTTTAATTTTAATTGTTGAATAAAGCACTCGACTAAACAATACAAAAATCAATTAGAAATTTTTTAAACGTCAAATGTTTTATATTACCAATCCAACACAAAACTGCATCAATTTTGGTTTCATGTATTTTTCACATCACAAAATTTACATTGATTTGAAAAAACGAAAAGAATTCGACATAAGCAATCATGAATTATATTTTTAGAAAACTTCTGTCAAAGTAAGATAAATTAAGTACTTTTCATACCAGGCGCCTCGCCTCGAAATATTTAGTTACCACAAATGCGAAGCTGGGAACCTTTCATACCGTGGCGTTGCCTTTGAACATTCGGTTGCTATCAAATATTTTATTTAGGTCTATTTTACACGTGAAATATAGCAAGAACTGAGATATTCTAAATTTTGAACGTACATATGAGCTAACTTTTTTGATAAGTATGAAACAATTGTGCAAAAAATATGATTTGTAG
Organism: Tipula vernalis; assembly: GCA_958295665.1. NCBI lineage: Eukaryota > Metazoa > Arthropoda > Insecta > Diptera > Tipulidae > Tipula > Tipula vernalis. The sequence goes on from OY282560.1 coordinate 14,708,554, forward strand.
GTTATGTTGACAAAGCACTTCGCTTTGTACTATGTAGTTTAAAATCTCGCAGTCGAGTGTGAAACGCATTGCCTTGGCTTTATAGATAACTTCATTGCAATATATTTTGATTTTTTCAAAAGTATCACTTAAAAATAAATTATTTTTCAACAAATTGAATTTATTTCTATAAAATTAAACGTTGTCAATCAAATAAAACTAACTTAAATGGTTCAAAAATGAAATAAAAAAATTTTATTTACGAAGCTCAAAGCCGAGGCGCCTGGTAAGAAAAGTTCTTTATTGTTTACGATTTTTATTTACATTTTAATTACAATAATTAAAAATTTGATTGTTTTTAGTAATTTTGATTGTTTTTAGTCAAACAAACTATGTGATTTGTTTTTTTCATTTTTTCATCCTGAAAGTCTTTCAAAAGTTTAAATATTTCATGTTTCAAAACAGTGAAAATGGCGAAAAAAAATTTTAGTATAACTTTTGAATATAAAGTAAATTTGTAATATTTGAGATTTAAATAAATAATTATTTTACTTAAAAATTAGTGTAAATTGTTTCTTTATTACATATATTACTTATACTTATTAAATATGGCCCACAGAATGTCTTGTCGTGAATAAACTTTCATCGACAGAAAAAGGGCGTTTTAACAACAAACATCGTTTGATATCGATATTTATAATACCAATTTTTGCCGTCGAAAAGATATCGACACGACCACGAGAATTGGGGTAAAGGTGAAGAAACCACCCGTCTAAAATTTTTTTTTCTGATGCAAATATCTTTTGAACCACTCCAGCTGGAATAATCGAAAATTTGTGAAGTGGTTTTTGCGATTGATTGAAAAATTGAGAATTGTTGTTTAATACCAACTCGCTAAATTAGAATACATGTATTTCCATGAGTACGTTTATGCTTAGGGTTCAACCTGGATAGGAACCAAGCGCAAATTTTAGCGAAAAAAAACCTCAATATAAATTTATTGTAGTTGGCTAGAAAAACGTACGTTCAATTCTAATTTTTTTTTTTAACGGAAGACGGCTGTGCATTTTTTATTCATTTTGCTATGTTTACAAAATACTTTGACGTTTTGAAAAAATTGTTGTGGCAAAGATCAGATGCAGATATTTTCAGTTTGCGCGATTTTAATTTTTTCCAATTAAAAATATATTCATTAAATTTTAGGTATCTAATATGAGAGTTTAAAAAATCTTTTGGCCAATGTGCAGCAAATATTGTTAACACTTCTGTGGGTATACTGGCATATGCCATCAAACAAAAATGCTGCTACATATCGTTTAAATAAAATTATTCTATAAAATGGAACTTTCCAATAAAACAACAGAAATTGCAGCTAAAATTTTATCTTTAAGTCCTAGTCTCAGCAAAACATCGTTTGACTTTAATTTTGACTCATTTAAAGTATCATACTGTTTTAAATTCTTGAATTTTATATGAAAACTTAGCGTTTGTCTCAGCAGATCCACCAACATTTTTGTTTATCCGCGAAAGTTTAAGGGTAAAACGGAATTCAATTTTTAACTTATTATTATGAAATTACAAAAAAAAAAGTGAGGCATTTGTTTACCTTGAATAAACAGAAAATGCTCCTCAAGCAATTGACTAAATTAATGTAGAAAACTTTAGCAAAGGTAGCATTTTAAAAAATCAAATAATCCAGTGGTATTCTTAAATTATGTACTTATATGTATCGTCATAGTAGCAGGATTAGAAATATGAATGGAAATTTTGCTCGCATAACTTACATAATTTGTTAAAAAGTATAACGAATAATTTATTTTGATTTAAAAATATATAAAGGACATTTTAAAATTTTATAAGTACCCTCAATACGTACTACTAAGATTTTCTCTAATATATCGAGTTTTTTTAATTTGGTTTCATGCACGAAATTATTTTACAGCAGTTTTGGTTGCATTCAATTTTTTGTTTTTTAAATAAATTTCTATATCGAGGTTTTTTTTCGCTAAAATTTGCGCTTGGTTCCTATCCTGGTTTGAACCTAGGTTATCTTTTACTATAAACGGAGTCGAGTCATCTTGTAGTTAACTCGACTCGACCTAAAAAATTTCTAGGGTCGAGTCGAGTTAACTCTAAAATCATCCACTATAAACGGAGTCGAGTCGAAAAATAAAAACAACAAAAAAGAATAATAAAAAGACACCATTTTGATTTCTTAATTCGTGTGCGCATCTCCGATTTTTGTGTTTCTGTAATTTTGTATACTGCAAACTTGTAAAATAAATTGCTTTAATCATAATTTTAATAATCATAATTTTTATTGAAAATAAAAGTATTACAAAATTTGCTATTGAAAATAAAATTTATGATTTTTTTTTTGACGTTTCTGACTCGGTTTCAACCTAGTTTCGACTCGACTATGATTTGACTCTGCAGTATAAACGCTAAAAAAGATAACTACAAGATGATCCAAAGTTAACTAAAAGATGACTCGACTCTGAGCATAAACGTACTCCATAAGAGCGAACACATAGAGCGGGAGTGCGTTCATAAACTCAACATTGTAGAACAATGTTACAACTGTCATTGTACCAATGACATTCCCACTAGAGATGTGCGGGTAGTAACTATTCGTTATTTAATACTCGTTACTTTTAACTACCCGTAGTAACGATTCCTTCGGTTAAAAAATATTTGTTACTTTATACCTACTAAAATGAAAGCAAAAAATGGTTCGCTTCATTGAGTTCAATCCAACGTATATAATCTAGTTCTGTCTTTTTTTCTCCTTACGTTTGTGTTTTTACATACAAACAATGAAAAAACATTTTTTTGTTTATAGTAGTGATTACTTTGTAACGAATAAAAAGTAACGAGTACCCGTGATTACCTAAAAGTAACGAAACTGCACATTTCTAATTCCCACTTACAACGAGTTATAAACGTCAAAATAAAAACGTGGAACGCAGACAATTGAAGAATCAAAACACAAAACAACAAAATATTTACATATGCTTTATAATGTTATAAGAATACATGTAATGTTATTATCATCTTCCAGTATTGTTATCATCAGACAAAATTTCATTATTTTGAATAATGAAATTATTTTGATCTTCCAAAGCAAATGAATACATTTTTTATTTTGTTAATTCAATTGAATTTTGGTTTTTTCTTACTACAATAAGGGAAAATTTTGGTTTAGGTTTATGAATAATAAAAAGCACGTTGCTGTGGATACAACCGAGGTTTATGAACGCTTTAGATGTCAATGTTAACAAAATTGTTATAATGTAGAGTTTATGAACACAGTTCTGCGTCAAACTAGCAAAGTTTGTATTTTTTGAGGCGATGAATGACATTTATATTTATTGTTGTTGTTTTTAAAGTAAATGCTTGGAAACCTCTAATTTTAGCAGAATTTTACATCCAAATGGGCATATATGAGAAAGACAATTGTAAAAAAAATCTAAATTTGAACTTAAATTTGTTCGTATTAACTCATTAAACAAATAGTTTTTTATGAAAATGTTTTGTTGTAAAACCCCAAACAAAATTTTTCATATAAATAAATGTCAAAAATAAATGTCAAATTAGCGGCATCTATGTGGTTGCTAAAAATCATCAAGAAGAAGAGAAGCGAAGTCAGGCGTAGAGCGCCGCTTATGTGTGTATTTACATAATATATTTACTCTAGTGGTAAGCACTACCTACAAGTACTTGAAGAAGAGAATTTTTCTATACCTTCTCAGTGGAATGAATAATGAAATTGTATGGGATTGTTGTTGTAAAAATACCAAAGTATTACAAAATTTGCTATTTATCGAGTTCTATAAGCAAATTTATTTTGTGATGGATTATGGATACAAAACAACATTTTTTTTAGGTTTGAGGTTAGCTGGCAGGAGAAATTTTGTTTATATTGTAATTTTTATTCTTAAATAACAAATTACAAAACTCTAGTCTCATTTATTGTTATTATTATTATCATAATTGATATTTATAATTTTGCTGGAAGAAAGGTGAGGGAAAATTTAGCAAAATATCCCAATTTCTCAAAATTGATTTACATAAAAAAAACATCAAAAATATTTTCCCATAGTAGCTACGCAAAAAATTGCTGAAAAACATTTTTTCTTGATTTACAGCAATTTTTTTTGTACCATAGAACTCCACAGTAAAGGTGCTATTCCACTAGAAAAATTGACTGATAGTAAAAAAAGAGGAAACGAGAAAAAAGTTCGAAACTCTATGTAATAGACAGAGACAAAGTTTTTTTTTGTTTATAGCAAAATTTTCAGGAGAAATTTTGACAGCACACAAAAACATAATCAATAATTATTAACAAAAACTAAATATTACTATTAATTCGGTTAGTTATACATCCCAAATTATCTAAAAAATTAAATATTATTAATACTCATATCAGAATTGTCTTTTTTAGTATATTTTCCGTAAAAATTAAAAAAATCTCTACCAAAAAAACGTCATGTGTTTTTTAGTTTTACTTTTTAAAGGAAAATTTTAAGGAGAAACGGTATAAAAATGTAATAACCATAAAATAATTAGTGTGCGGGAAATATTTCTCATCATATTGCGAATTTTATGCATGTGTGTTAGTGTGACTGCTATAAAATGTCCTCAATTTGATACTTTTTATTGCAGTCACACTACTACAGACACAAATATTTTTTGACTGAGTAGGGGTTTGTTTCATTCGCCCATCCAGCAAATGTATATTTTTGTCTTCCTTTAATTTTACTATCAGTCAATTTAGTCAAGTGGAATAGCACCTTAATATTACATTACATATAAAAACATCTACACCACCGATTTATTATGAGTAGCTGCGAGTAGATGCAAGTAATTGTTAGTAGTTTAATCAAGTCAATGAAATACAGCTAATATAGTCAAAGGCGGAAATTGGTCACCTACAAATAAAACCGGACAAAACAGGGTTAATAATTACCCACATCACAATTTTTTAGGCATTATTCTATTAGCTCATTATGCTAGCGTAAATTGATGTGGTGTCATTTGTCAAAATAAAAAAGTTCAAAATTCTATTAATAGCAGTTTGTCCGGCTGCTGCACGCTATTTAGGATTTTGAAAAAAACTCTAAATTCTGGATACCACAAACGATGCCTGTAATAAAAGAAAAAAGTGGCATTGGTCATGTCCGTAAAACCAAAGCTACACCACAGTTCGATTTTAAAAAGTATTTAAGCGTAAAATATTTCACATCTTTGCTATTTGACACATCACAATTACCGATTGTGTCAATACTGATTCTGGTGGCTGAATTATTTTTAAATATTTTCATTGTGAATTATGTGAAATATACGGAAATTGATTGGAAAGCGTATATGCAAGAGTGTGAAGGATTTTTAAATGGGACGACAAATTATGAATTGTTGAAAGGTATTACCGGTCGTACTATCCAAATTTCATATAAAATTAAAACTGAAATTTATTTGTTTTCAGGTGACACGGGGCCTCTCGTATATCCCGCTGGATTTGTATATATATACTCAATACTTTATTTTATTACATCTAGAGGGAAAAATATTCTGCTTGCCCAGTATATATTCATCGCAATTTACCTTGTGCAAAGCTATTTGGTGCTCCGACTTTACACTAAATCACGTAAAGTACCACCTTACGTAATACTTATAACCACGTTTACATCGTACCGAATTCACTCGATTTATGTATTGCGCCTTTTCAATGATCCGGTTGCAATGGTATTCATGTATCTCGCGTTGAATCTATTTTTGAGTAGAAAATGGTATTCGGGCAGTATTGCTTTCAGTATAGCCGTTTCCATTAAAATGAATATCCTGCTGTTTGCCCCCGCCATTTTATTGCTGTACATAACGAATTTAGGATATTTTAAAACAGTTTTACAGTTAATCGTATGTGGTATTGTTCAGCTGTTATTGGGACTTCCGTTTTTATTAACTTATCCGGTTGAATATATCAAAGGAAGTTTTGATCTGGGACGTGTCTTCGAACATAAATGGACTGTTAATTATAGATTTTTGAGTGAAGAATATTTTACGAGTAAACCTCTTCATCTTGTATTGCTCAGCTTCCACTTAGCAATGCTTTTGGTAATTTGCAAACCATGCTTTAAATATATGCAGAGCTACTGTAGGTTGCGGGCACTGGAGGACCAATTAAAACCACAAATCGAGCATCAAAATCGTGAAGATGAAAAGGAGAAACTCAATAATAAATTTAAAACACGTAAGTCAGCAGTGGTTAATGAAGAAGAGGAGAATTTAACCGATCAGCAAAAAGATTTCCTCAAGAAGTTTGAAACATCTTTGAAATCGTCTGCAACAAACACTTCGTCAGTAGAAGAAGTATCCAGCAAAGCTAAAGGTATGTCGGAAAAGGAATACGAAAAGTACGCGATCCACTTCGATAAATCAGTACAATTAGCATTACTGCCAATATTTTTGGCTAATTTCATCGGGATTATATTTGCTCGAAGTCTTCACTATCAATTTTATGTTTGGTACTTTCACAGTTTGCCTTATCTCACTTGGTATACGGACTACCAAACCGGTGTAAAATTTCTTCTGCTTGGCTTAATCGAATTGGCTTGGAATACCTATCCGAGCACAATTTATTCAAGTCTTATATTGCATGCATGCCATTTTATTTTATTAATAGGAATCCTAAAGAATTTGTTAACAAGTACCAGAAATACATAAATTTAGCATAAAAACATAAATTTTATTACGTAGCTACGTACAATTCAATACATAAAAAAGGAATGTAACTTAAGGATAAACAAAAATAATTTAATGAAACTGAATTTGGGTCAGCATTTTATGAGTTATTTTATGGTATGTGCGAACGCGCAATGCTTCACTAAGTACTTATTTCGGTAATATTTTATACCGCACAAGCTACAACGATATTTGGGTCCGAACAAATGTTTTAAAAAATTTCGATGTGCCGATTTAATATGCGCCAGTAAATCTCGATTATTGTCCCACGTTAGTTTACATCGAGCACATTGAAATTTCTCTTTCGAGAACATCAAATGTGAACGCTCGGGTTGTGAATCGATACAATTGTCCTCCTCTAGTAAGGACCATCGTCGAATTTTACTATTCGAGTCGTCAAGGAAATTAATCGGCGTGCTGGTTAGGAACTTACTGGAATTATTACTTTCATTGTAGGAAGTATTCTGTTTGGAAATTATCCGTTTAGAAAATTTTAGAATATTATTCGAAAATATCGAGCTACGAGAAGCTAATTTGGTAACGATATCTAGAGGATTAGATAATTCTTTACAATTTGGTATATCGTAACGTAATTTTCTACGTACGGACGCGTGATTACTGTGATCCAAGCTGTGATAAATATCACTCATTCCTGGCGAACAGATCGCGTATATAATGGATGGTTCAATTTTTTTATTCTTCTCGTATTCGATAACATTCTGTTTGTCCAATCTCCACTGTTGAAAAACTTCGTGGCCGTGATGTTGGGCCAAATGTTTTGGTATCAAGCCGGATAAGTAAAATGTCGCCCCACACACTATACACGAATACATTTTTTGAACATCACTATCCTGCATATATTTTCTTAGTTCAGATTCGTGATTTTGCTCCAAATGGTGTTGTAGTGAAAAATCAAACATAAATTCATCAGCGCAAAACGGACAATAAATCGAATTCGACAGGTGCACCTTTATTTTTGTTATGACGTAGCTAGCCATTTGTTCGATGTCACAATTAGGTCTTCCATTTGCGGGTTGTGTATTTAACATGGTAATTATACTTGAATCACTTTGGTTATATTGAATACTATATTATAAAAATACTACATATTATGTAATATCTAAAATAAACATATAATTAATAATTAAAATTTGTTATTTTTATGTTTCACTCACCTTTGGGACGAACTCGGACGTTGAAATCAAATGTCTTTTTCAAACATGTATAATCTAGTACTACTTACTCCTTATGTCCAAAATGGAAGAACACCGGTTTTTAAGAAATTTATGTTGAAATATAGGTGGAGCAACAATAAACAAAGGTCTATCGTTTTGTTTTTTAATAAGGCCGTCATAAAATGTTCGAATCTTTTTATTCGTTAAACCGGGAAGAAATTGAGAGTTTTGATATATACTGCGGTGATTTCGAAATAACAACTTATGAAAAAATCTTATATCTGGCGGCTGCCATCATATTTGTGATAATTTTAATTTTATTTATCACGCTGATTTTAAGCGAGCTTGACAACTTTAACTTTTTTAAAGAAATTTCCAATTTTGATTTTTAAATACATACATTCATAATATGCAATTCAATTTATTGATTAAAAACAAAAAAGTATTACGTAAAATTATGTGTATAATCGAACTGTGCAATCGGCACCAGTTGTAAATACCCATGGCTGGGTGGGATGCCATATAAGATCGAAGCAGCCAAAATCATTCCGTTTCTCGTGCGTTTTAAGCTTTTTGAGGGGCACTATCAATGGATTTTGTAGTAAATCGCTAAAATTATAGAATAAATTGCATTTATAAAAACAAAAACGTCTTTACATTATAAAATATGCTTACTTGTACACCATTCCATGTGAGACAATAACACTTTGGTCGTCACTCACCGAACCAAAGAGTGGGTATCGTGAATGGAACGCAACATTTCGAACCGCATTTTGATGAAGTCGCAAAGTTTGATACGGTTTGGTTGACAGATCCAAATCGAACCATAACATTTTCTTATCATATGTGGACACCAATAGATTGTCGCCCTTAGGATGCACTGCCATGCCAGATATCCATTTACTATTCGTCAAAAGTTTCTTAACTAATTCTTGTTTGGCTAAATCATATATCCGAACGTTGCGTTGTGTTGCCACAAATAGCAGCGGCTTAATCGGATGGAATAATACCGATTGCATGAGACCTTTACTTTTTGCGAATGGAATTTGTGATTTACGCTTTGATAATTGATGAATGATGATGGATCGGTTGGCCCCTTCCGGCATAACGGTAGCAAAATAATCGCCCCTATTGTGCCATACTGCTTGTTTCACCTCTTTAAAGTGATTAATCAAAACTCGTATCCCTTTTTCGTATTCTTCTGATTCACCAACTGTCCACTGCACTGCTACATTTAGTCTTGCATTGTCCATTATTGTATTACTTGGACCCTCGGCCAACACATCATCCGTCTTTTTTATCAACATTTTATCGCCAACCTTCGGATTAATGAGTAATAGGCGATTTCCACTCGCTACCAATATCAGCAACAACTTAGGATTCGGGCACCAAGCCACTGAGCGTACAACATCATCAGTCCGAATAGTTTTAATACATCGTGCTGTACTAATTTCCCAAATTTTAATTGTGGTGTCATCGGACCCGGTGACAATATATTCGCCTTTTGGTTCGATACTAATACATCGAATAATATCTGTATGCCCTTTGTATACAAGACTTTCGCTCGTCGGAAACGGTTGCAGGTCTTTTGGTGAAGGTAATTTTGGAATGAGATGTTCGGGTTCAATTTGAAGTTTCATACGTTTGGCTCGGGGGCACAAATACAAGTCCAAGCAACGAAGAAAACGTTCCCGAATATATCTCGAATAGTAGGGAACTTGTCGTAACGAATTGAATTTTTGCGGTAAGAAATGTAACTTACGTTTGTGTGGTTCGTCTGCTAGTTTCTCCCATTCGTTCAGTTCGCGCTCATTGAACAGATACTCGGGTGGTGGATTATATGATTCCGCATGGCCAGGCAAATCACGTTTGGGTGCTACAACATGATCGTGTATGCGACGCATTTTTTCACGATCCGTATCAGTTTCCCAAAGCATATAGAATTTTGGGCCTTTATTCGCCTTCTTTATTTTCTCACGTTCATCTTTCAACTTCATCCAGCCCATCTTGATGGAATGCACTAGTCGACCAACTTGTTTACGTTCATGCTTGGATGGAATAAATGATTTTTTGGAATCAGGTCGATTAACAATCGGCATTTTCTCAACCTCTGATGAGAACCAATCAATCCATGGGCCGTATTCATCGAAGTTTTTATCGGGAATACGTTGCGAATTTATTCGTTTGATTAGTGCGATGTCTTCTTCGCTTAATATCACATCTTGCCCGGTTTGAGGATCTTTAACAGTACGCCAAAAATCTGGGTCCTCCATTTTTTTCAAGAATGTATCCAGTTGATCGCCCTTCGGCGGTTTAATAATCTTTTTGCCGTCCCAATCGTAACCAATGTGTTTGTATTCATCGTACCAACGCATGGGAATATTACCTACTGTATTCCTGATATCCTCCTCATCTGAAGTATCTTCAGCGTATTCATCTTGTATTTTTTGCTTAATAGATTTTTCAGCTTTGGCCGGTTTGACTAGAGCGCCGTTTTTTTCAATCGCCTTTATTCTTAACATGTTACTGTCATTTTCTTCATCCTCAGTTTTATCGTTTCTAGCATCACCTTCTGCAGAAGATACATCACTTTCTACCTCATCATCATCATCGTCAGCTCCATCAGACGTATTATCCGTTTCTGTTCCTTCGAATTCCTCGCCTTCATCCTCGGTCTCATCATCCATATCAAAACTCAGAACACTTTCATCATCCGCATCATCTTCATGCTCCCCTTCACTATCCGATGAATCGCCATCGTTATTTATATCTTTAAGTAAATCCTCATTTACAGCTTCAATTTCGCCCTCAGAACTTGTATCTTGTTGGTTTTTCTCCTCATCCGATTCCGAACTTGTTTCCACTTTTTTCAATAAAGGTGTTGGTTTTCGTTTTCGTGCTGAAATCGCCATTGGTAAATATTTAGCGTGTAATAAATTAACTAATTATTACAATCAATTAACATTTAATTTTATTTTAAATAAAAATGAAAAAAAATAAACTTTATAGCTATTTTCGAGCGGTTTAAAGTCACCACGTGTGGAGGCTATTTTGTTTTGACGTTTGGTTAAAACGTAGAAAAATGAAAAATCATAGAAAAATGGTGATTGGGTTCTAGTATTAATCGATAGTTGTGTTGTTAGCAGTTAAAAGAAATTGTTATTTTGTATTGGATTAAAGTACTTTTCATACCAGGCGCCTCGCCTCGAAATATTTAGTTACCAGTTACCACAAATGCGAAGCTGAGCCTGAGACCCTTTCATTTTTCATACCGGTGGCGTTGGCTGTGAACATTCGGTTGCATCAAATATTTTATTTAGGTCTATTTTGCACGTGAATTATAGCAAGAACTGAGATATACTAAATATGTAACGTACATATGAGCTAGATTTTTTGGTAAGTATGAAACAATTGTTCAAAAAATATGATTTATAGGTTATGTTGACAAAGCACTTCGCTTTGTACTACTTTAAAGTACTTTTCATACCAGGCGCCTCGCCTCGAAATATTTAGTTACCACAAATTCGAAGCTGAGACCCTTTCATACCGGTGGCGTTGGCTTTGAACATTCGGTTGCTATCAAATATTTTATTTAGGTCTATTTTACACGTGAATTATAGCAAGAACTGAGATATTCTAAATTTGTAACGTACATATGAGCTTTTTTTGGTAAGTATAAAATATTTGTGCAAAAAATGTGATTTGTAGGTTATGTCGAGAAAGCACTTCGCTTTGTACTACTTTAAAATCTCGCAGTCGAGTGTGAACGCATTGCCTTGGCTTTGTAGATAACTTCATTGTAATATATTTTGTTTTTTTTTTTTAAATTATCACTTAAAAATAAATTATTTTTCAACAAATTGAATTTATTACTATAAAATTAAATGGTATCAATCGAATAAAACTAATTTACATACTTAAACAACGAAATAAAAAATTTTTATTTCCGAAGCTCAAAGCCGAGGCGCCTGGTAAGAAAAGTACTTAAGTCTTTGATATTTAGCACGCTTATGTTTGATCCTATCGGGCAAAAGTATAAAAAATATCATGATTCTAGCTTTGATGAGAAGAGATAAAAAAAACCGGTTATTTTTTGAGCAAAAAAAACGAACGCATCAAAACGATCGGTATATTTTTAACTCTACTTTTTTTTGGACTTTTTTGACAACCGAAAATTATTTCTTTTAACGGTGTAAAAAAGTCCAAAATTTCTGCAAAGTGAAAAATTTAAATTAAAATAATATGAAACGGTTCGATGTGAACCATAATGGTATTAATAAAAAATATTTCAATAATAAAATGAAAATGTGATGTTGACGTTTAAAATACCAAAATTATATGTCAATTACAAAAGTTGTTCACTCATTTCATCAAAAAAAAAAAAATCGTTAGCGAGGGTAGAATTTATCAAAAATATCTGGATATTTTCTATCAAAAAGCCATCAGTGAACATACGGGATAATTTTTATCAGTTTTGGCATTAAACGCACTCATTTATCACAAAAAATCAACTTTTTCTTCGTTCTTTGGGTTCCAACCGAAAATTTGGATTTATTTTCTTTATGATATTTTCGGTCCTTTAATTAAATTAAATTTGCTTTTTAAAGATATTTATATGGTATTTACACAATCACATATATATCTCGAATTTTTCTATGAAAACACTAACCCAACGAAACTCAAACTAAAATTATTTGTGTCTTCAATATTTGTTTAACAACCAAATATGTAGTTTCAATATGAAAATAATTTATAAAAAAAAATTAATTAAAAAATATAAACATTTAATTAAAAACCTGACAACAAAACGAATTTATTGAATTTTACAAAGCGATTTAAAACAAAATGTGACATTTAAAATCAATCTATCATTTTATCTCAATTTTGGTTGTTCAATCGGGTTTGACGTACAGTATTACGAAATGAAGTTAGGGTGGGATAAAATATCATGAATTTGATATGCAGATGTTAAATTAAAATTTCGTTTTCTTTATACACAAAAACTAAATCTATGGAATTAAACAAAAACAATTAAAATTTTGAGAAAATGCATTTAAAGTTTGTGTTAATTTTTTTGAAATAATTTAAATTATTGCACTTATTGCATAATGTTAAACTTTTTAATTACATTGAGTTTGACTATTAATTATGCAGAAAACGTATTAATTAAAACAGTAAAGCAATCAAAAATATAGCTTTATTTATTTAAATAAATTTAAATCATTTAGTACAGTAAATTTCAATTTTAGTACACATTTATCTCAATGGGCTTACCAATTCTCTAGAAGTAAAAATTGTTTGAAAGGCATAAATTTTGGTTTGGAGGATTGAAATCGCTGGCTATTAGGTGCAAACAGAAACGTCAAATATTTTTTATTTGTTTTCAATTCGTAAAATAAAAATAAATTTATTTTATCACCTATGAGCAGTTATAATATAAGTAATGGAAACGCGGAAATTTTAACAAAAATCACTGAAACATTAACAAATTAAAAACAATGTCATTTACCTTTTTTCTCATATTTTACCCAACTTTTTAGTACAATATTTCAATTTACCCTGTACACTGTAAAAAAGTAGGTGAAAGAACAATTTACGCAAATTACGTCCTTCGTTTTATGGCTACGGACCATTTTGTGTCCATGCCTGGTCCTGGTGGACCGCCACCTAAACCTAAACCATTGGTCCGCAGCCTAATTTTGCTTTTCGACGTATTTTTTCGAAAATAATGAAGATTTTGGAAAATTAATTAGATTATAAGGCTTCAGATTCTGGAGCAAATACCAGCAAAAACTGAAAAAGTAAATTTTTTGCAGATATTCAGTTTTTGTTTAATTCCACAGAAATTTAAACCAAAAATGTTGCACCCAAATTTATAAAATCATAGTAACATTTTGAAATGAAAAATGAAATTTTGAATATGTCTGTTGGTACACCTGTTGGTAATGCCACAGACACTTGATATGGCTTCTATAAGTGCCGTGATAGTGGTGGCCACCGATATCCTCTACAATATTTTATAATAAAGGACGAAATATCTTAACGTTCTCAACAAGCGGACGATTTTTTCTGTTTACTGATTTTCTACGTGATGCTTTGTGTCGCGAGGTTACTTTCTCTATTTGCTCTCTCTATCAGAAAAAACGAACAACCCTTATATCATAGCGGAAGGTATTCAAAATTGAATATCTTTTGAATCTTTCTTTTTATTTATAGGGGTCCATAGCAGCACTACCACACTGTTTGATAACTTGGTACTTGCCACTTGTTTCGTAACTATTTTGGACGCTCTGCGCTTTGTTTTGAGCCAGGATAAGCCGATCGGTAATGACAACAATTATTGAACATGCGTTGCGACGAAGTTGGTTGGACGAACTTGAAATATATTTAAATTTGTGTGGCAACCTGATTTATGATAGAAAATGATGACGATTACATCACATCTCCCGGAAGGTGTAATCTTCTCAAATCATTTCGGAAAGCGGTTTTCAAGCCTAATTATATGACAGGTAAAAATCTAAAGACTAAGTCCATTGTGGATTATTAAAACATATTTTCACAGATTCACAGATGAGTTCCCGACCATCAATAAAATGTTTGAAGTGTTTTATTGCTGTGTCCGCCGCCAACAGCATAGGTATTGTACCTTTGCTTCGTGTCTGTGAGTTTTCGTGAAACGACGCTTAGTGGTGGTCAACCTCTTGTTGCATGTTGTTGTAATAAGGCGCCGAATAAATCGTTTAATGCATCAATCACGATTGCCATTTTGTGGTTAGACACAAAGTAGTATTACTATTGTAGTTTTTCTTTTGGCCTTTGAAGATGGTCCCTGAGCCGCTGAATTTATCATAACCAAGAAAAGTTCAGTTCTTCTAAAGGTAAGTGGTGGTTTGTGATAGTAATTCAACATACCCAAGAATAGTTGAGTTCTAATTTTCTACTAAAGGTAAGTGGCGGATGGATGCCGCTGATATCTCGAATCCTAGAAAATTAATTATTTGTTTCTCACCGAAAATGCATTCGGCAAAATGCAAAATCAGGTGTTCGATGTGACTAAAATGTCGTCGATAGCGAGTGAACAATTTTACCATCAGTCAGGAATGTTCGGCACTGCTATTACAACTGAACCTTTTATGTCCTAAAATTGAGAAAAGATGTGACCTAAGCCAAATGTAAAGCATAGCCTTATGTTAGACGTAATTTCCATCTGCAAGTTTCAAGAAGTCAGTTTACCAATGATAAAGGATCTCCTAATGGACAATAAGGATGCCTAGTTCTTCCTTGTAATTGGTGGTAACGAAAGAGGTTAGGTTTGAGAAATGGCATTTATTAATGGCGGAAACTTCGTTACTGAAAGAAATCACGCGTCATAGCAATACATAACATTGCAGTAGATTAACATTTATTTACATCAATTAATTTTTGCATACATTTATAAATTTTATATTTTTTCCTTTTTCGGACTTTCTTTTCTCAAAATGGCGAGTAACGTCGAATGGTCATCCTTCGTGGCAGCTGCTGTTACAACAAGCGGTTTCACTTCATGCTTTTCCGTTTCCTCTGCATCTATTAAATTTAAATGTGGTATGGAGCGGTGACGATTCTCAAAAAAATCAGATGACTCTGATGGTGTACGTTCCCGAGTTATTCGGCCAAACGGATATATTTTCGTGGTATCATAATTCCCTTCAGAACTACGTCTCTCCATATTTCGTCCATGGACGATTCCATCGATATTTTTATTAATCGGTGCAGTACTGTGCCGTGAAAACCAAATATCAACATCATCGATGCTATCACGACGTGGTCGATTATATTTCAGTACTTGAATTGGTTTGATTTGAGGTAAATCTTCTTCTATGTCTTGTTCTTCGTCATCTGTCTCGAAATCTAATTTTGGTTCACATTTAACCGTATCTTTTGGTTTTTCAGTCTCTGATTCCGATAGTTTTGATCTACTTGGCACTTTATGGAGTGCCATTAAATTTTTGTTTGCTTCGACTTCAAGATAGTTATGAAAATCTTCTATAATTGTTTTATTATTTGCATAGATATCGTCTAAAACACTGGTTAGATTGTTATGGGTTAGGTCACTTGACTCAATGAGGTTATTTATTGCCGTGTCATCTAAACGCGATTGCTGTGGATTCTCGTCGTGAAGTATCTCATCTTTATTCACTTTTGGTCGATTAGATTCTGTTATAATTTCTTTGGTTTCTTTAATTTCTGGCTTTTCGATGAGAACGTCTGGGGTTTGATGGACGGTAACTTTAGGTTTAGAAATTTCTGCAGACTTTGTTTCAATCTGGATGAAATCATCGTTATTTTTATTAAAATTACTGAGCTCAATTTCCTTAGGACCGATCGAGAATGTAGTTTTTTTATCTGCGGTGACCTCCTGATCGGGTTCAATGGTGCTATTACTCATGCCACTAGCAATACTGGACATACTATTCAATCGAATAAATGAATTTTTTTTCGAGTCTAATTTAAAACTTGGTGCGACAAGATGTGTTCCATCATCATAACTGTCGTGACGCTGATCATGTAAAATGCTACTGATTCCATCAAATCCAGGATATGCTTTTTGTATGAGCTCATCAATAATATCGTGCGACTCAAAAGTGTTAGAACTGTTACATCGTTTCATGAAATTTTCAAGTTCTTCCTCAGACTGGAGAAGCGATTCGATGGTTGGCATTGAAATGTTGCGGTGTATCTTAACCGATTGCTCTGAAATCTTTTTTAGATTTTCTTCGGTGTCGTCATGCGTTGTGCTACGTTTAATACGATGTGAACGTTGTGGTAGCTGAGGTAAACTTTCTACCGGTGTCTTAATATCTTTCAATACTACAGTTTCAATACTTTTGGTTGATATTTTACTGAAATCGCGCGATGGTTTTCGTGGCGGATTACTCAAATCGATTTCTTCCACTTTTTTCTCGTGCAAATGGAGATGATGCCTCAACTTCTCGTCATCTTCACAACAGACACAATTTCTATTTTTGTTCTTTACAACCATTAATGGCTCTTCAACCGGAATCCGCCCTTTGTATTCTTCTGTAAGTGGACTGGTCGGCTCTAGCATATCCATTAAAAATTTGGCTTTGCGATCAAGGCTAGACGATTTTTCTACCGCCTGTGGATCAGCCGAAGTGGCTTCACTAACTGTTGATTTTTCAATTTTTACAGCAAGTTCATCATTTTTACTTAGGGATGAGGTTCGACGCTTTGGTGGATTAGGCGGAGGAGGCCTGACCGGTGATTTGTTTAATACCATCTTCTCTTTTGGCACCATTTCTTGAATATTTTCTTTACGTTTTTGTAAATGGAAAAAATCAGTTTCGGCAATAGAACTTTTCCTTCTCTCTTCTTCGGTCAGGCACGCGGCTAAACTTTCACCAAAAAATTTATCGGTTTTTTTATTACCAATTTTGGGCACAACCCGTGTCAGCGTATCGTTTCCATTTGGTGACGAATCCTTTGAAAAATCGGCAAATTCATCGAGTGACGATGAATACGATGAATGCCGTCGCAATTTTACTGTATTCTCAATATTCGGTAGTCGTAAGTCTAGCGATTTGCATTTGGCAGCTCGTTCATTTAACATACTTTCGGTTGAATAGCGACGTTCTTCGCGACCGAAAACATCACGAAACCCGTTTGGGATTAATGAGGATTTACGATCGACCAATTGTGATTTAGATGGTAGTGCAGCAAATGATGCGGCACGCCGTTTTTTTCTAGGTGGCGCCACCGGTAATGTTTCTTTTATAACTATTTGAGGTTTACTAATTGTGGTAGAATTTTCGGGTACTGACAATGTGGCGGTTCTCCAACCATCTAGAGTGGCCGATTTTTGTGGCTGGGTTTGATGGGGTGGTCGTGTTTCTAATCTGTAAATATAAATATTTGATAAATATTTTATTAGAGCAAAGAAGATTATTAAGTATGGTGATCGGTATACTGACACATGTTTACCCCAATTATTATCCTGTGGCAGCATACTTGGACAAATCTGTAAATAATATTGCATCAAAATTATTTAGGGGAACTTAATTTTTAAAGCGGCACAAAATGACCTAAAAATTACTTTTAATAATAAAGCGCTACAACTTAATTAGTAATTAATGATGTGACATGACCAGCACCTTTTCCCCCCAAAAAAAATGATTTATAAATAAAATGATGCAATTGTACTGTTTTGTTTAGCTTTGTTTACCTTGGCACATCGTCCTATCAGCCTATCGACAGGATTTTTAGAATCACTTGCCCGGTTTATTCGTTCTTTGCAACAGTTATTTCCCATTTTTGAATACCTATAAATAATTTGGTTAGTTTGGTTAGTAAATTTTGCACATATATGTACAATAAAGTGTACTAAAATAATTTATTTATTATAATTTTACTAATAATTTGAATAAATAAAAGTTTATTTGTTTTGTATATTATTTTTATATGACAAATAAATCGTGTAGCTATTATTTATAACCTTATTTCGAAGATAATGAACCGAAATAATATATTGTGGACTAATTATTATTAAAACCTACCAAATGGTTATACATGAGAAGAGTGACAAAGTAATGCATATGCACATAACTAACTATTTTTATCGTCGATATAAACTATTGGCATTGACGTCGTAAACACGTTATTTTCTCTCTGCATTTATATGTAAACTAACAATTAGCTGAATAATAATAATTTAATAAAAATTTCGAATATAGGTACATAGCAAATAACTATTATATAAAAAAAAAATCAAGCAGCGAATAACAACAATTTTGTATAATAGTATATATATATATATATATATATATATATATATATATATATATATATATATATATATATATATATATATATATATATACACACATTCAAGTACTCTTGTAAGTATAAATGTACAAACACATAACCGCATGAAATAACTTCCAATAACAATATGATGTTATTGAAAAATTTAATTTTAATAACAGATTTCATATGATGTGTTAAAAAAATTTCAATTTGTTTATTATCTCTTTTTGTACCGAGTTCCAAACTGTGTAGCCTAATCAAAGTTCAAAATTTCATATCGTCTAATCTTAAATTTATGGGCCAATGTTACTATTACAACTGTAAGATCGATCGTTGTTTTAACTGAAAGTCGAATAATTTGTTCAAAAATTTTGCTGTCCCACTTATGTCCACTCTATTTTGAGCATAAGCTCATTCACAATAGAGTACGCCAAATTACAAGATCGGGAAAAAATGGAACCCAAGCGTATTGCCCTAGCCTTTGGTCAACTCCGAAATCCTATTCCGAACTTATTCTGTGGAGACTGACTTATTTGAAAGTCTACAATAAGCCACCTCGTGAGGAGACATATTGTAGACTTTCTTGACTTATTTGTGAGAGAAGATGACACCCGTATATCAAAATTATTTTCTGATTTAAAACACGTTGCTAGTGTAATTTTAATAAATTTCACAACCAATAAATCGATAATATATAGGTATTTATAGTACGGCAACGTAATTTATACAAAAAAATAATAAAATCAAAATTATTCAACTTTGTATTTTATCATTATTGTATGTATAAAAGTTAAGCTTTTTTATTTTAATATTTATTTTAGCTCACCAAATTCCTCTCAAATGTATGGTTAAGTTAAAATAAGTCTCGGTTTGAATTGGACCACTAAATGATTTATTCAACAACGCCATATTGAATAGGTCAAATAAGTCGACTTATTTGAAGAAAATTCGCGAATTGGATCTCAGCCTTTGAGTCGGTATTTGTATTCAATGCTATTTAATCTACTAACTAGAGTTTAACTTTCGATTTGGGTTTTTCAATCAAAATAAATTTGCTTAAACTAAGATTAAGTTAACCAGCCATTTTGTTCTGGTTAAAAAATGCCAAAATTTAGCTTCACATTTATCGTACATATATATAAACATAGTGAAAAATGTGTAGAAATAAAATAGAGACATCTGTATTGTAAATGGGAAAACACCAACTGCGCTAGCTACAAAATGAAATTTTGCGGTGAAATTTTCATTTTAGGAAGAAAAATTCATGTGTAATAAGCCGGTTAATATGATTTTATGGGAACATTCAAAGACATTCAACGCCTATGCCAAAAAATTGAAATACAATATTAAAATTCTACAGAAAGTAAGTAAAAAAAAAAAAAAAAATTAATTTGCTAACAACTTTTCATCGAAATCCGAGAAACAAACCAAAAACATTGACAACTATGATACAATGATCGCTGCCTGAATGAAGTGATGTTAAATCGGTGTACAACAAAGACGTATATGTACCAACATGCTACATTAAGCACAAATGTATTATCTTTCAGATGTCGATATGTTGTTATAAAATTGTACAATACAACAATGTCCAACAAAGACAATAAATTCAAAAACTGCTTCAATCTTGTTCAATGGTTTTAACATGTGAAATTTAAAATTGGGGTCTAATTAGAGCGCATTAGATAAAATTCGAAGAATTTAAGATTTAATTTGGTATTGAAATTTCATATAGATCATTTTAGATTTTATAATTCAAATTTATTTGGAATGTTTTCATTTTATCTTATCAACTTATCATCATAAAGAAAATATTTATTTCTTTAAATTGATAAGATAAAATGAAAACGTTTACCTTTACCATCCAAATTTCAAAGCCAATTCAAATCTTAAATTCTTTAAAATGTTTATCTAATACGCTCTAATTGGACCCCAATTTAGAATTTGCCTTCTTTAAAACAATAAATTTAAACCTGATTGAAGCAGTTTTCTACAAAATTGTACTTTGTTGTCTCATGACTAACTCAAAAGGAAATGACCAAAATTCGATTTTATTTCGGTTACGTAATTCGTAGTCGCATCTCTCTTTCTCTCATTTAAGATTTCGATATTTTCATATTTGCTTCGTTAAAGGTTGAGAAACACTGAGATTTTGTTGAACTTTTCTATAAAATTGAATGTTAATTTTGTAACAAAGATGAATATTGGTAAAATGAATCAAAAAATTCATAATTAATTAGCACATATAGATTAAAAAATCATTAAACTGCGTCCAAAAATTAAGCCGAGGACGTATGTATAACAGTACACGAAAATGTGATCATTTTAGAATCCATTAAAGATACAAATACTAAATGAATATTTTGTAGATCAGCAAGAACTTAGGGCAAAGTTTAAGGAATAGGGCCGCGTTAAAGGTACGAAATGGATTTCATTTTAAAGTCTTTCGTTTAGCATAGAATAAATTTCCACGTTTAAACGTAAAAATATTAAGAATGCGTTCTATTTCTAAAATCGTTGTACATCTATTTCTTTCGGATTCAATTGAAACTAGAAAAATTTAGAGCAAATCTCATATTGTTTGCCAAGTTAAGCGCCATACGGTTTATTTTGCTTGCACTTTGCAAGCGTCGACGCTAAAGTTTTTGGTTTTCTTATGTATAGAGGAAGATTCGTTTTTAGGAATTAATTATTTAAATTTTTAATTGTCGAAATTAACCGGCCACATCATTCTATCTTTTATTAGGTTTCAAATTTCTGATGCTCTAGAGGAGATACTTACGTTTTTTTCAACGAGATGACTTTGAACGAAAGACTTCTAATTTCCTTAAATTGCATTAAATTGTTCATATACAAAAGCGAGGATTTTAAGTCATCATTATATCGGTACCACCCATCATATGTGAACATTATCATGTTGCGAGATCACTGGTTCACATGGGGCCAAAAAATGGATGCAACTTAATTTGGAGCGCACCCCTTCTTTTTTTGATCTGATCCGGATCAGGGGTGCGATTATGTAAGCATTATACGAGTTTCGAGTTTCTTGAAATTGCGACAAAACGCTTAAAAAGAATCTCTTTTCTTTTTTTTTTAAATAATCTTTTCAATCATTACGAGTTGTCTATCGGACTTAAAACGGTGTACGAGTAAAACAACAACAACAACAAGTCGCAATTACTAGAACTCGTAAAGTTATACATAAATCGTGTTTTGTCGCAATTTCGAGAAACTCTTAAAGACTGATTTACATTCAAAAAATTTCGCAGATGTAGATGTCAAATCAAAAATTCATTTTCTTTACACATATAAAGTAAATTTAAACAAAAAATGTCATACACCAATACAGATGATTGGTTTTCTTATTTATGTAACCTTATTATAGTTATTTATTCACGCATCGACGATTTTACAGAAAAAAATTTTTTGGGGTTTGTTTCTCGGGTTTCAATTGACTTTTTTAAGCAGATGATTATTTTTTCTCTTTTTGTCTTTGTACTTTTTCCTATGTTGTGTCTCAATTTTTTTGCAGACGTCGATTGTCGTTGAATGTAAATCAGTCTTAACTCGTAATGCTTACATAATCGCACCCCAAAGGAGCGATTATGTAAGCATTACAAATTTTCTTTAAAAGGAATCTTTTAATCATTACGAGTTGTCTGTCGTACTTAAAAAGTTGTACGAATAAAACAACAACTACAAGTGGCAATTACGAGAACTCGTAATGTCTACACAAAATCGCGTTTTGTCGCAATTTCTCGTAACTCGAAACTCGTAATGCTTACATAATCACACCCCAGTGGTCCTATTCTGGTAATTCCCGGGGAATGTGGAATATTTTGTTTTTATTGCAGTTATTCCCCAGACAAATTTTACCATCTTTTTATTTCCCATTTCTAAAAGTGCATTCTGTCAATTGGGGAATAAATATATAGGGGAAATAAATTTAGTTATACGTGTTCGCCATGGAATCACTTTAAAATGAGTAAAGATTCGCGAAGAACCCTTCATTATGTTGATATAATCGTGGATTCATTGGCAACCCTTGGCGATGTTCAACAGGATCCTTCCTTTGATTTGTACGAAGATGAATTCATTAAACTATACCGAATGGCACAAGACTGGTATTAATTATAAAAAAATTTGAAGGACCATATATGCAAATCACTTCTTGTACCGAAGCCTTTACAAATGTTGGTCGCTCTGAAGTGTACAGGCACTTATTTTACTATTAGGAACATTTCTCCATATAGAGAATTCAATTGGGTTCCTACTCCTTTCCAGTATTTATTAATCTCACACCCGAGATGTTGTCGGATTCATTTTAAATAAAATAGATATTTCTAAGGAAATGTATAATTGAAAAAATGCCAATAAAAATTCTTGGTTAATCTTAATATTATATATTAATGGATTATTTAATTTAAACAAAATATGTCAAATAGTACTTCAAATTTGTAATGTAACCTTCAATATAATTTTTATTAAGAATTTTGCAATTTTATTGTTCTTGTTTTTACCGAAACTACATAAAAAATATGTAAACAAACAAATTTTACACGGGCTAGCGCCTTTTGAAAACACGCTCTATAGACTTTATGATTTCTACACTGTATTCACAACCGTTTTGATACTACACCTAGCTATTCAATGTACGGTTAGAAATTGATGATGACTTCCAACTCTTTCGCAGTTCGCTTTTTACGTTCTACCTTATGCATTTAGCCAAATCGAGGATGTACGGTTATAGACCCGTTTTTGTTTAAACCACCTGCACTTTGCATTGCTTCATGCCATATAGTGCTGACATGAACGGTGGGTCGGTCCATGGATTCCGCACCCTCAACAGGGGATCATAGATGTGTTCATCTTCATCACCGATCGTAATCAGATGATGAAAAGTCCCTTTTGCATCCCGTCCCTATAGGGATTCGAACCTGGTACCGCAGCTTTAACGACTGCGCCGTTTGGTCGGTCATACATATATTTGGGCAAATTTAAATATAAAAATATTTTGAAAAATTTTAAACGATATAAGTATCGCCATCTAACACTTCATCGATGAACTTCATATGGAAGTAATATTTGTATTTATACTGTGCAGAGGCGGAAAATATCCAATTATTCATCGAGAAGTGTTAGCAGTAGTATTTGCAATGGAAGGATTCTTTTTATTTTATTTATAGTGATCATAAGCAGCTAGTGTGTGTATTTGCTTAAAAGAAAGAACAGTCAGCTATTATGGCTACTAGATTATAAAGATATTTGAACAGAAGGGCTATGTGTTGGAACTAAAGTAGCGTTAAACTAATAATAACAAATTTCGACGCGGACACTAATTGGCTATTCACATGAATCGCGATTTTACTCGTACGAGTAAAAATGATTCACGGATTTCTCCTAAATTACATCGTAAAATTTATACTAGTCACTTAAAACATGGGTAATAAACAATTCCGAATGTATTGTTAAGGACAATTTTTTTTACAAACGCACTTTTCTTAATAAAAATTGCAAAAAAGTGTTTACTTGCGCGAATTTTCCAATATGGCCGCGATTTAAACATTTTTCTCAGTTTTAATTAGGAAATCTGTGTTTGCTAAATAAATTGTTAATGACATTACATTCGGAATTGTTTATTAAATATTTTTTAAGTGACTAATATTTATTTTACGACGTAATTTAAGATAAATCAGTGAATAATTTTTACTCGTACGAGTAAAATCGCGTTTCATGTGAATAGGGCATTAAGGTAGGTAGGGTATTGGACGAGAGAGAAGTGTGGAAGGTAAAAAAGTTAGAATAAGGAAGATGGTCAGTGTCTAAAGTAAGATAACAGAAACTTCATCGTAAACTAAACAATCGTTGATGGTGAAGTAAGTATCTATGTAATGTACATACATGTGAAAAAGACTTTTCAAAACAAATTGGTACTAAAACTTGAAGTTTCAAAATTTAAGATAGGTACCTCATAAATAAGAGGATTCCTTGCTTCGAATTATTGATCAGTGTACAAAAATATACTGCGCGTTAAACCTTCAACAAATGACTGGAAATTTACGGAATTTGTGACTTGCGTTTAGAAACCAACATTATTAATCGTTAGGTTTTAGTCGATCTTACTGTGCATCTTTCCATTTATGGTAAACCATAAAATTACCAAACACTTTATTACTATAAACAACTAATCGGGTTAACAACCTATTTTTGTTATTAATCCAAAATTTAAAGTATAAATGTCAATACTCATCGTCATTCATCCAAATTAGGAAGTTTAACAATTTCTTTTTACGTGATTCCACCGACGATCTCTTAGATCTTTGAAGTAGGTTGATTTAAAAGAACATTATCACTGGAGTTTGATTACTTTATAAGGACTGTTGTCCTAAAAAATTGAAGTCTTTTTAAAATTATCGCGTTGACGAAACAATAATCGATTACGGATAATATTTCGTAAAACCCTACTGTGTACTCATGCAAGAACACACTAATCCAATTACTTAAAGAAAGAATGATCAGTGAGAAAACAATTGAAATAAATATTCGCGATTCAATGGTGTGGAAAATTAAGAAAATTATCGCATCCACATTCACTTCACATATGTATTTGTATGTATTTATGTACTTGTATATAAAGGGAAAAATAAATTTATTTTTATTACAACAATAAATGAATACTAATTATAATAATTAATTTATTATCACATTGATTGTATACGATCGTCAAGGTCATTGTATTATTATATAATTGTTTCAGCTATATTTTTGTTTTATTCAAAGCGAGTTTTAGTCGCATGTCATTGATGTTGTGTAGCGGTAGTGGCGCTCAAATGGATATCACGGTATTTAAATTAAATTGAAAGTTTTTTCGATAAAAGAGCGCACGTGATTTCATTTTTTTTTCTAGTAGTGTAGAAAGTATTCAAGAATTGTGGTGAAAAGCGCTACACCCTTATCAAAAATGTTATATTAAATGTTGGCTAAGTGTAGCTACATATATGACTATGATGATCTTGATATGATGTAAATTCTGATAAAGCTGCGGTATCCTGAGATTAAAATATAAAATGATAAGATAAATTGTTGGTGATATATTTTATATATTTTACTCTAGTTTAGTAGAGAATACAGTTTATTTTGTTTAATTTGAAAATTATGGTATATGCGTTAAAGATAAGATCTAAATTCTAAACAATGTAATAAATTAAGATCACCCAATGTTTTGTATTATATCAACGAACGAAAGCAAGCCATTGTGCGCTTGTTAGACATATTCAAGTTTGCATTCGTTCACGATCTGTAAATTTACTTTGGGTAGTTTATCTCGACAGATTGTGCATTTTATAATGTGGTACGAATCTATCTTCAGTTGTGAGATTAATTATAGTACAAATTAACCACTAAAGATAATAAATCGAGAATTATGATGTTATTTACACAACTGTTCTCTTATTAAAATTTGGTATGATGGTACATTTCAAAATTATTGAGATTCAAAATTTACTTTGATATCGACGTTCAACGAGGGACGAGAACAATATATCTTTTTTTCATGAAATATCCACTCTTTTTCCATACGAGTGTCACAGAGCACTCACAATGAAAAAACATTTTTACTTTTGACTTACAAGTTTGTATGAATTTCCAACGTAACGAGCATAAATTTTTGTTCGTTAAGTTGAAAATTCATACCAACCTGTAAGTAAAAAGTAAAAAGCTTTTTCATTGTGAATGCACTGTCACTCTTCGAAAAAACAATTTGGTTTTAATTTTTATCAGGAATGAAAACATAACCTATAATTTATTTGTAATCTATCTCGGCTTTATGTGACATGTGATCCAGAGTTCGCACGGTAAAAACGAGTAACTATTTCAAATTGAAAACGCTATAACTGTTATTTATAATGAGAGAGTGCAATCAACATTTTCTCCGGTGCCTCTTTATTATCATTCAAAAATCAAAAATATATTCATGTAACGGTTATAATCAGCTATAAGACTTTTATAGACGAGAGAGCTCTAGTGGGCTCAAAAAGCTCCAAGATATTCCAAGATTTCGAGATTATTTGAGGTTTCACAGAATTTAATTTGCATTGAACGATGCTTCTTTGTTACCTTATACAGTTAATTGAAGATTTCCAACAATTTTCGAGTATCCTAAAAACTATTGAAGATTATTCGCAATTGTTCGTGATTGTTTTGAGCTTATTCATGATTATTTATTAGTCAAAATTTTGAGATTATGCAAGTTTTGCTTATCTCTATTATTGAGTGTGTCAAACAAGTTTGCGCGACCTTCAGGTAATGAGCGTTAAATTTTACTAACCCAGTAAAACTAGTTTTTAAGTTGACGCTAAGCTTTGATATAGGTAAGCCAAACGAAATATTCGTGCGGCTCTCAGTTGGTTGTACAACAATCACTTAAAATTTTTATAAGTATTTTTCACGATACATTCACGGATAGTTTATACAGCTAAGGCATCAAAGCACGTAAAGAAGATGTCAATATTGATTGTATTTCAGTGATATTAGATATTAGCACGCTCTTTCGAAAAGTTAATATCGACGAATTTGTACGTATATCGTCGTTTCAGGCTACTTCCAGCTTTGTAGAACCTTGTGAAAGGTCAACTTGTGGTTCTACTGGCGGACCAAAAGTAGATTGACATTAATACAACTAAGATTTAATTTAACGTTCAAATTATTTCAAAAATGCCTTCCTCATAAACAGTTTTTTAAAAAAGTTCTTTGCTGAACTGAAAGAAATTTATTTATATTCTAAATGAATAAACCGAACGAATGAATCTTACATTTATTCAAATTTATGAATGGCTGTCTCAGGAGATATCATGAAAATATCCCGTTAAACTCCCGGTGAACATGAAACCGAATTTGAAAGATGTTTCTTGATCATCAATACTTCTGAAAATCAATTTAAACTGCAGACTTTCAACATGCGGGGCACACACATATAACACAAAAGGGAAATATTGAAAATATAGAAGAAAATTTTCGATTATTAATTTGGAATTAACTAATTTTATAAATTCTGAAAATAAATCTTTAATGTTGAATCGTTTCCTGATTGGTGTGTGAAGGAACAATAAGCATCTGGCAGAACTTTACACACCGACACCAACAAATACGTTTCTCAATTTGCTGAGCACCTAAAACATTAAAGGGGTTTTTATACCATTAGGCTAAGATCCTATTTCTCAGGTTTTATTTGTTAGACCACCATGTTCAATATGTATCACCATATAACCCTTATACTGGCTCCAACATGAAACTTTGTTCTTCTCTTAACTCGATCACTTATTAAATGTATCACTTCGCTATTATAACGTGCTATCGGTATATTGATGCTTGTTTTCATGATTAATTCATTCGGACTCTTTATATTGTTTTTCAGAACTCTGACTGAGCAAAAAGAGATGTTTGATAGAAAACATGAAAATACAGTACTTTTATTAAAGATTGAGAGGGCGTGTCCTCACGTCGTAACGAATAAGAATTTGCTCAGGGATACTAGGACAATTGACGGCGGAGCGAACGTTATCCCGATTAATGAAAGGCGGAGGGTCCCGAGTTCGATTCCCGGTGGTGGCAAGGAAAAATGTTACGATTGGGAGTTGTGCTGTTTAGGTGTATGTACGTATATTGTGAAGCGCATCATTAAAAAGTGGTGCCGTGTGTCTGCGGTTATGCAGGGCCGTTCTTATATATTCAGGCGCGCTGGGCTAAAAATATTAGGCGCCTTTATCGAAGAAAAAAAAAGTTTTTCCAGTGCAGAATCATCTTCTGCTTTAAACCCAGTACATTCGACACCATATAATTCTAGAGAAAATACAAGACATGAAGTTCAAACAGCATTTAGAAACAGAGGCAATTAATTCCAAAAACGAAAAAAAAAAACGTTATGGCTGATGATTCTCACTTTTTTCAAGTGCAATAAAGTGCTACAAAACTAGTAAAGCGAAACAGAGTAGGGTAGTGTAGACAATACTATATGCAAATATTTTGAAGTTTCGGATAAACAAACTATGTAAATACAATCAAAATTTTTTTTGTGTTGTATCATATATACTTATGTACATAATTATATTTTTGTGTTGACAAATGGCTGTACCATCTCCAATATTTTCTGAAATTGTACAGGTGTCAACCGCAAAGATCTCCGATATAAATTTACCTCTTCGACTTCTATTTTCTTTAATAATTTGTGGCTAAATCCTTCATTTTCGCGATGAAGTAGCCATTTTGAAGAATATTTATTTTTTTTGTTCTTAATTGATTTTTACGTAAGAAATATGAGGCCCGCGCATAATAAATTTGCATTAGCTGCAAATATTAATTGCAGTGACATAATTTATATGTTAAGTTAATAATTATTTTCTTTGGTACACACATAATAAATTTTCTTTGGTAGAAATGGCAGAAAAAAGTATCAAATCCAATTCTTTTTTTTGCTATATTTGCTCGATTAACTGGTAGAAAAATTGAGCTACCACTTTTTTTTTAACGTTTCTATATTTTGTTTCAAATCTATAGTGTATAAACTCACTCTCACAAATATTTTGTATATATATATTTTTTCTCTCACAGGGGTCTGTATTTTTATTCACCCGGTGCAGTGCAGTTCATTATTTTTCCTTGCCTGCTTTGATTGTTTTCTATTAGAGAAACAAGGAAAAATTGTACACTACACTGCTCGGTGTGAATAAAAAAATAGGTCCCTAGTCACTGAAAAAGTGGGGAAAAAAGTGAGTATCATACTATACAGCCATTAATGATTATAAAAAGGAAAATTATATACATAATTTTCTTTTTTATTTAAATCAAGCTTTTAAATTAAACGCTATTCAATAACTGCATAACATTCGACGATACAAAGAATAAAATGAGAACACCGTATGATTGTGAAAATGCATACTAGCAGAAAACAAGTTTTTAAATTTGGGATGGTTTACAATGCATAAAATAACTATCGCGACTCGTGCATTCCAAGCGTTGAATAGAATAAACTTATAATAAAACGGTTTGCATTTCCTTTGAAGTGAAAAATGAAATTCAAATAAAAATATGCTCTCTAAAATTGACTAAGTAGGTCTTAGACATTTGGTGGAAACTGGATTGAATTCTCTTACAATCTTCGGAACATATTAAAATCATATTTGGTGGCGCTCTATTAATGCGGCGCCCTAGGGCTGCAGACCTTATTGCCCCATGGTAAAGATGGCCTTGCGGTTATGCAAACAAATTAAGTAGTAAAAAATCCTCAGCATAACTTTAATGCTCTCTTTGAGAGTCAGTTTAGCTTTCCTAAAAGTCAGTAGTCCTTTAGATTACACCGAGGTTTTTTAGCTCAAAACGTTTCCGCTTAAACATAACAAAATTATATCTTCTTAACCATAATCTAATAATTTGAACTAATTCATTTTTAACTATAAATTAATTTAATTCAATTTTTGCGGGCAATTATGAATTAAATTTACAATGAAATACAATGAAAGAAACGACGGGGACTGTGTCGGAGCCAGACAATTCTTTAGAGCGTAGAACAAGTCGCCTGTGCTGTAGAGTATACATACAAACATTAGCAGGTATTGATTATTTTCTTCTTTTTCAATTCGTCACGATCTGCTCTACTCTCATGTATACGTTTGTAATATTTTTGAACATGCTTAGAACCGCAACATTTTGGCTAAACACGTAGTTTCCACAATTTCAATTACGATTATTCAACCTTCTTTATAATATCACCACTGTTACTATATAGATAATGTTCGAAAATACGATTTGAACACACCTATTTCTCCCTTCCCTCGTACCCCTAAACAATATATCGCATAAATCAGCATTTTTTGTCGTTTAGAAGATATTGCAATGTGAAACGTTTCATAAAAACGTAATGCTCTCTTTTCTGGTCGGCCTGAAAGGTTATCCGTATTCTACGTCTAAATTGCCATTTGTTTAATTTATTTGTACTAGTTTGACAATAATACATTAAATTACTTTCTGATAAAGCTGTTCGCCGATAAATTTTAATTTACTTAGCGCTAATTTAATTCTTTTTCAATATGAATTAAATCCGCTACATTTAACTTTTAAAAATTGAATTAAATCCGCGCGAATTTAATTCATTTTGAAAAAAATTAGACATCACGGATTTAATTCATATTGAAAAAGAATTAATTTCGCCCTACAAAAATTTTCGACGAAATTAATTCCCGCGGAGTTAATTCGGATAAACCACTATAGATATCATAGTGCTTACTAGCATGGGTTATAACTAAATTAGAAAAGGTTGTGTTTAAAGTTTTTAGCTGATTCGGTACAAAATCTTTAGGCCAACAGCTAGGTGCAGTATATTTCAATTTTCTGCCGATTTATAAGTAAGAAATGTTAAGATTAAGAGTGATATCCTTCAACTCTGTAAAGCATAAATCCTTTTAAAAAAGCGTAATCAATCGTTATACCCTCTGACTATCTCACCTCTTGATAAAGTGATGTTAATATTTTGAAATTTCATTTATTTATTTCTTTGTTAAATTTTTTTTTTTTTTATTATACCGGGTGATTTTGTTAACCTGATACACTCAAATATCTCGGAAAATAAGCACTCTACGAGAAAAATGGTAGCGATCAAAATTAATTATTCCGTGGGGGAAATACATTAGTGTTAAAATTAGTACCCACCCTTCCTCCTTGTAGGTGGGGCGGGAGTAACTTTCAAACTAAAATATGAACTCCTATTTTTTATTGCAGATTCGGATTCTACGGCTAAAAATACGTAGGATTTAACTGAAACATTTTTTTCGATTCATGATAGATGGCGCTGTAATTGACGATATTCTTTTTCGATTGAAAGATTATGAGACGAGGGGACTCATGTAAATCAACCACCCTTTTCCCAGTTATTAAAATGAAACCGTGGTATTTTTATTGCAGACGTATTGCAGAACCGTTTGCGTAGGTTCTCAGTAGGAGAAATCGAAAAGAATATCGTCAATTACAGCGCCATCTATCATGAATCGAAAAAAAGGTTTCAGACAAATCCTACGTATTTTTAGCCGTAGAATCCGAATCTGCAATAAAAAATAGAAGTCCATATTTTAGTTTCAAAGTTACCCCCGCCCCACCTACAAGGAGGAAGGGTGCGTACTAATGTTAACACTAATGTATTTCCCCCACGGAATAATTAAATTTTGATCGCTACCATCGTAGATTGCTTATTTTCCGAGATATTTGACTGTTTCAGGTTAACAAAATCACCCGATATATAAAACACCAATTTATTCATTTTATAATTTAAATGGCAATTTTTTAATATGTCTAAACTGTTTGTCATTTAATTTGAAATTAGCGATTTTCAACTAATACGAGAACTTTTATTGGGAAAATCGGTTAGTATCGAATATTAGCAGAGCGAGCATAACGATTCGTTCCATCTGAATTAAGACCTAAAGTTTAAATTTAAAGGCGGCGCAAGGTGTATTCTAAGACCCAGCATATGAACTAAATGGAATTTTT
This sequence comes from Tipula vernalis, assembly GCA_958295665.1. Classification (NCBI taxonomy): domain Eukaryota; kingdom Metazoa; phylum Arthropoda; class Insecta; order Diptera; family Tipulidae; genus Tipula; species Tipula vernalis. Next base: position 14,740,785 of record OY282560.1, read on the forward strand.
GTATTTAATTAAAAAAAAAAAAAAAAAATTTAATGGTTTTCTATCAATAGCCATTTTATTAATCAATTAATAGTATGCACGAAAATAATTTAATAAAGAATAATTTAACGCCTAAATTGTAAAAAAAATGATTTACCGAAACCACAATTATCAATTATTGTGATTTGTGACTAAGTAAAGAGAATTACGTGATTATTTCTGCCACACCTAATCATGTTCCACAATGCAAATAAAGAAGACCAATCGACCTCTATTCCTTATATTCAATTCAAAAATTGTAAGCACAATATTTATAATAAGTTCACTTTTTAAAAATGCGCCTAATAGTTTTTAGTAATATATATTCAAAAAATTATATCCGAACAGGTAGAGAGTAATTTATTATGAATATTTCCATGTATGTAGGTTGGGTACATGCCGCTTATTTCAGATTGCGTAAAAAAAATTTTTTTTTGTTTTTGTATGTTCACTTGTTGTAGGTCATTTATAGTGGAGGAGATACGATCATTATAATAAGTAAATTACGTAAACAGAAACTATATTATGATCATTTCGTTTGGTTTGGTTCAAAATACAAATTATATTGTAGAATTAGAATCACTGAACTGAAAAAGTTTTTTTAACATTATTCTAGGTGTTTTATTTGGCGAAACCTCCAAATTTTATGCTCCAAATCATAATCAGCTACAAAACAAAAAAAAAATTCAAGTTCATTAATTATTTTAGATTTTATTTGTATTTTATTGTTGTTTTTGTGATTAATTTTTTAACCTGGAAAAATTAATTTGTTTTGGTTTGTGCAATAGATGCCCAAAAATTGTCGCTTATTTTAAAAAATATAACTTTATATTACATACGAATATTACACACATGTAATATTTGTTGTAATTATAACCAAATCATGTGTAAACACCTACATCAAAACAATTTATATTTTTCTTGGTAATAAATTTTACAAAGACGATTTGCTGCTTTATACTTTTGTGTACACTACTTAGCTTTGCGTCATTTTATATTATAGCTAATTACATTTTTTGCCTTGCGTAATTTAAACTTTATAGTAATAATAATTATAATAATCTGAAATATGCATATCAAGCCTAAAGTAATAAAGAGAATTGCTAGATTTATTTATTTATGCTAATTTGTGCTATAGAATGTGCAATTTATAATATTCGAGAACGCTACCAGAGCAGTTCAAACTTTCTATTTTTAACTCAGGTGAACCTAACTAAACCTAACCAAAACTCAGATATTAGACTAAGTTTAAAGACCGAGAAGTGAAATTGACTCAACTTTATTTAATTATTTTGAACCACCATACATATATTTGCTATTTTTTTCCACTCGTCACTAATAGTAATTTAATTTTAACAATTTTTATGAACTTTGATACACAGCGTAGTACAATTATTCGCGTACTATTCATGAAGTTGTACATAACATTATGATCTCCAATTATCTTAGATCAGGGGCAAAGAAAGTTACATTAAATTAACCCGGCATCTTGAAACCAATTACACGCTCCTAGTTAAATATGTTATGAATGTGCCCGAGTGTAGCCACTAAATACAACTTTAAATGGTTTTTAATTTATTCATGACATCACACCATGTTACGATGTTATGATAGTCATACGGTTAAATAAATATATATATATGTATACACAGTTTACGTATGCTTATTATTAAAAGCTTAAAGTGAGAGGAAGGTCAGTTATGTCATTTATCATTAACCGAAATATTCACCTCGGTATACTCCGATGCCCTCCTTCGCCCCCCCATTCAGTTTATTAAACTTAATTTGCACGGTAATATAATGTAGGGCCTACCATATATGTTTTTGAATGTGTTTATCGCTACATAAGCGCAATTTGTGCCTGATTGACAAAAATATGATTGTGATGTAGATAAAAAATAAAAATTAAAAAACAAGTGTTTTCATAAAATATATAAATGTGAATTATTCATAAACGAAAACAATGATCACAAAACAATATGAATGATACATAAGAACATTCTACGGGAACAAAAACAAATTTATTATAAACTCTAAAGTGATGATCTAATTCACGTGCCTAAATCGGTTATTATATCGTAAAGATTTGCTCATTTACATAAAATATGTATACAAAATAAAAATTTTCTATTTATTATCAATATCGAATTTTGTTTTTTAAATTTAAATAAAAAAAATATGCAAAACTCGCAAACAACACAATAATATATTATAATACATATAAACATAATCCACCTGTTGAAATGATTATTCCAAAATCAATTAAAAAAAAAAAAAATGTTTAATTTATTTTCGATTTTAATTATATTTTACACGTAATTAACTGATACAAAATGTTTACAATTTTTATTTCTTTTATTATTTTGAACAGTTCATAATAAATTAATTTGTATTTGTATTTAATTTAATTTCTCCATAAAAACACTAAACAATATTATTTTAATTCACAAAAGAACTAGATTAAAAATTATATTTTTGGATAAATTTTTGTTAAAAATTATTAATTGTCAATTTATAAAGGTTCTACAGCAAATATTTTTGAAGCCACTTCTCACTATTCGAGTAGTCAATCAAAACTAAAAGTAACGAAATCAAAATTAAAAATAATAAAGTTTTTTTTTTTTCTCGACTTTAGATAAATTAAGAAAAATAAAAAATTGAGGGACGTAATGGTTACGATTTTTTTCTCCATGCACAGTGGATTTCATTTACAGTGACTATTAGTTTAACGACATTTGGCATATAACGACTTAAACATTCAGTCCTTGAAATGTTCAGGTTTTTTTTTCATATAAAATCATTCGTTTAAAACGAAATGTAAATAACGACTATTTTGGAGAATGTTTGAATATTTATTATTTCGTAAAACTTTCGTGATTCCCGTTAGACTTGATTTTTTGCTTTTATATCGATGAAATAGTCAGTTCAGTTAAAATATTAAAGTGAAATGGTTTAATTTTAATAAGAAAAAAAAAGGTCAAAACGTCGTGGTTTCACTATCGAAGAAAAAGCCAGCATCATATGGCGACTCGAGAATAGTGCACACAATAGTGTCTTTCCAATCGACCACCGCAAGTACTTATAAGCACTTATAGTTCATATCTTTGCTAGATTATATAAAGCAAATCTAGCAAAGACATGAACGATAAGGGCTTATAAGTACTTGCGGTGGTCGATTGGAAAACCACTATTACTGCCTTATCCAAAGTATTCGGCATAGCGCATTAAACTTGGTCGACAATATGGAGAAATCGAGGCAGCATCAAAAAACAATTTTAAAAAAAAATTTGTTAAGAAATAAAAGAATTAGAAAACCGGAACATAGTGAGATCGTGGAACTGCTTCTTGATTGGTTCACATATCAATACGCCAAACATATTCCGATCACCGGACCATTATTGAAAAATTTTTCGTGTAACGATAACTGAATTTATCGTTTTCGTCAACGACATAATATAGTTTTGAGTTTCAGTACTTGGTCGCGTGATGCTTTCCCGATGCTGATGAAACGGCCTTATTTATCAAATTGACACCAAAGAAAACACTAAAATTCAAAGGTGAAAAATGCATTGGAGGGAAATTTTCTATTCCAGAAACGTCAAAACTTACATAAAATGGAATTATTTTTTCTCTACATTAAAAATTCCCGCAATCACCAGAATACACTTTTGGAGAAAATAATTCTAAACTGCTAGAATACTGTTAAAATAGTTTAATTTCCAATTCCCAGGGAATAGCCAGAATAGGGCCACAGCTGTAGTAGCATTTAAAGAGAGAATGGAGTTATGCGCTGTACGGAAGGCGGATGGTGAATCAATTAATGATTACAAATTTTATGTTCAAAACGCATTTGGAACATAATTTAGTAAATAAATTTGTGACAAGAGTCAACTCAAAAATTTACGAACGGAAAAGAAAAACTTTTCCCGTGTAAATTTAATAAAAAAGGAAAATATTTCGACGAAATCAGCCAATCAGGGGTATAGAAGTTCAAGCAGGCGTACATCCAACAAGAGATCTCCAACACCAGTGGCCCTATTCTGGTAATTCCCGGGGAACGGGGACTATTTCTTTTTACAGCAGTTATTCCCAGATATATTTTGCCAACTTTTTGGGGCAATAAATTTAGTTATGCGTGTTCGCCATGGAATCACCCATCCTTATTATTATTTATTACAATACTTTCTTTAGAATTATTAGGTAATTTAACCCTTGTACTATTGACAGACACAAAGATTTTCGCGATAATCTCAGATCGCGATTTCAATTTTATTTTAAAAATGACATCAAAACAAAATAATTCTATCTCACTTACACTTTCTGACTCTTTTTTTGTATTTCGTGTTTATCGAGTTTGTACAACTAGATTATGATAATCGAGTTATGAAGCGCGGTAATCATGAAAGTTTTAAAATCGTGTTGTGACAGACTGAAAAATATAACTACATAATCTCGAATTCGCGATTAGCTATGTAACAGACGCCTGTTACATGGTGATATTCAGGGAAATTGACATATTACGCATAAGCCACTTGTCACGAGAGCGTTCCAAAAATTAATTGAGTCGCGCAATGTACGACATGTTAAACAACAACAGTCGTTGTGAAGTTTAATTTTTGGGTTGTTTCTGTAACCTGTTTGATGAATACACGAGTTTCCCCTTAAAATCCAATAAGAAAAGCAAAATAATTATCGTTGGTCAGTAATGCCACTGCGATAGATTAATAAATACCAAGTGAAATTGTCGGTTTTTGTGTGCGAGTTAATAAAAATAGTTGCAGATATTTGATTAAATATTTTTACGGAGTGCAACCAACAATTTGTGGGAAAACGTATGAGAAAAGTCGAATTAAATATAATTAGGCGCTTACCAAGGTAATTAGGGATTGTAAGTTGTTTGGCGTACTTTGTGTGACAAAATTTTGTTTTTTTTTAGAAACGGGAATAATCAAAAGATATTAAACGGTGGCAACTGGCGAATGCCCGTTTACTTGGTAAGCGACTTTATTTGTTTTTATTTACAATTGATCCCAACAAAATTAGGGGATAAGTATTCATATGTACATATATAACAAATTTTAATTTGGCGAGATATAATTCTTGTACATAAACGATAAATGAAAATATATTGTGAACATGACCTTGAGGTCGTTTCTTTTGTATAATGGAAAATAGTCATTCATGATGTCCATCGATGGGACCAAAATAAATTAAAAAAAAAAAAAAAAAAATTTTTTATTATCAATTAAATTGTCCATTAATATATAAAACGTTGTGTTATATCAAATCAATATTTTTAATAATTTAAAATAGTTTAGGGCCATGGTTCCTAGGAATTAACAAATTTTTGTGTAAATTAGCTTTAATCATATTATGGTGTTTATATATTTATTTATTTTTTATATGGATTTATTTAATAGTTCTAGTTATTAGTAAGACAAATTTCTGTGCGGTGTAATCAGTTGGATAGTTAATTAAATATCTATTAAATTTATAAATACAAACTATTATTAATTATTTTGCTTAACGATTTAAGGGTGAGAAAATTTGTGCATCTAAATTCATGTTCGTTGCAGTTGCTAAGTTGGTTGTGCGTATAGTCAAAAGTTCGGTTTCTGTTAAGGTTATAAGTGTAAAGTGAATATAAAACAAAAAAAATGCTAAATTAAATTAATAGTGCTGTGATGATTTAGATTTCAACAAAACCTTATAGGGTAAAGCTTTATAAGTATAAAGCCCGATAAAATTTAGGAGGTTGGGGTATAGTAACATGTGGCCAAACATCTAAGGTCACGGACTTAGCGGTGTATGAGGCAACGGAGTAAAACAAAGGTTAGTGATTATGAATGTGTGTTGTGTTTAGTGTTCATGTAAAAAAAATAAAAAGCAGCTTATCAAGCTCTCGGTGATGGATGGTAAGATCCCCACCCGTACTGATTGACACCTAGCCGGAAAAATGCTGCTCCATCACACAGATTACCGAGAGATCTGTTAACGGTTCTAAAGCATACAATTTTCCAAAATACTGTGAACTAAGGAAACCGTTACAGCTAGTTTGTGTGTGCCGAGGTTATTACAAACAATATTAATATTATTAATTATTAATATCAACTAAAGATAAATAAACATTTTCGTTAAAAAATCTATTCCCCATCAATTCTTTCATAAAATGGGTATGAAAGAACAAACGTCAAAACTGTTTCAAAATTTTTTCCCAAACAATAGAATACACTTTGGGGAAAAGGGAATAATACTGCAACAAAATTTACAATTTCTATTCCACGGGAATTACCAGAATAGGGACACAGGTGTACTTAGGCAAACGAATAAGAAAATATAGCTTTTATGTGTTCGTATTAGATCCACACTCTATAAAGCAAAATATATGACTCAAATAAAGGGTCACCCATTATTTAAGTCATAGCCTTATTATATACTTGATACATTGTGTGCATTTCAGCAACCCAGTATCCAATATTTTTGATGAAGTGTAGCCATCATCAAAGTGTACCCGCCTTGGAATTATCGATGGTGGTTTCCCTTATAATTACTTCGCTGAGGTGGTCTCTGGCTGGTAATATTATGGGGTGTTTGATTTCGTAAGTGATTGATGCATTTGACAATGGACCTCCAACCCGTAATATATAAAATGCAGCAATAAATGGTTACAATGATTTCAAGTTGCTCAACTTCTGCAACTTCTTGTGTGATGATATATGGTGTATTACTTCTAAAAAATGTTTACATTAGATTGTTTGTATTAGTTTTCTTTCAGCGTTAATTAACTCTGCAGTTGCAAATAACCTGTTCTAAACTTTGGTTCAGTGGAACTGGAAAATTTGTCGATAATTAGTTATACCACATTCCAAATGCTATCTAAGCCACATCCATTCCGGCAAAAAGACGTAAGGATTTAATGATATCATCTGGAGATATGTGAAGTTTATGCAAGCAAGTGTCGGTACAACTGCCTTCATCACTTTCATACTTCAGTCCGTTTATAAACATTTATTTACGGCTCTGATCCTTTTTTAAAATAATTCCGTAGCCTAGAAATATACCCCTCGTTCTCTTCATGTGTTTGGAAATGGTGGGGTTATATAATTTTCTCCTCCAAAGCCTTCATATTTTTTACCAATATACAATAATTAAGCCGCTCATTTCGTTCTTAATTCTCGAAACTAGAAAATTTAAAATGGCAATAAAATTTTGTTTTACCCTTTTCTTGTTTTACCCATTTCAAACAGCGTCCCGCTCTTAGTAACAACCGAATGTTCGGTTCTACAACTACAGTCTGTCTCGTCGAAAACGGGATGGTTTGTTTTAACTAGCAAAGAGACATAAAAATTACGAATTCAAGCAGGTGTAGGTATCATTGACGAGTTGTTTAATAACATAATAAATTATTTGGACAACAATTCGAAATTGTATTAATTCGCGTAATGCAGTATAATAATAGTTGACAAACAAAATTGACTTCTGTAACGATACAAGTGCATATTTCATTGTAATACTCTTATTGTGATACCAAATATTTCTTAGCCCTCGTTAATTTAATCAAATAAATTGATTAATAGACTTTAATTTTATCGATAGATATATTTAATAACGTTTATTAAACTGTTTGTATCTACATTGTTGTTGTTCTCAAGAATCTGATTAACAAATTAGTTGATATAAGATAGTTTGTGATAATGCATGGTGTTCTTGGAAAGGTTGAAATTAACTCGATACACAACTTGATATTTATACAAACACATACATGATGAATCGAAGCAAATGCATTTTCAAATATGAAATCAAATATGTATATAAATCGTTCTTGCCAACTTTTTGTTTTGTAACCGAGATATTCAGCCACATTTTTATGTTTTGTTAATTGAATATCAACATGAATTACAAAACTTGTTTATACAAAAACTTAAAACAAATATAAGGCGCGACGCTACAACGATAGCACAAATACTAAAAAGTTGTCAATAAATTTGCTTTGGTTCTGGTTTAAATAAAAATCGGATCTAAATCATTACCCAAATACTTTGATGATCAACAGAAAAATCACGTATTTATAATTTATATTTTAAATTTATGTATGATAATTGTACATTAGCAAAAAGCTCATTTGAAAATAAAATGCAAATACAAGCATTCGAACAATCCCATTAAAATTATGAGATCGTTACGGTCAAAAAGAATATCAAGAATTTTGTTTTGCGTTTTAGAGGAATTTACTTGCGATCATTATCATCACGCATTCATGAATCCCCAACGAGAGAATGATATACATACACATATGTATATGTTGTATATGTTTATGGAAGTAATTTGTGACGTAATTACGCTTAAATAATATACATACTTTATTATAGTAGTCATATTCAAAGAATGGCTTTCATTCCTTTAAAAGTATTGTTTATTATTACAGGTGTGTTTATTGAACAATTAAAAATAATGGTCTGATTTATACTCGTATGTACTTCAAAATACCGCAGATGCAATTTTTTGATTGCAGACCAATACATGAATCAATTGCCATTGAAAAAAAGTTAGTACTTTTTAACATGATAAATTCACCTTATTCTTTAAATAGCTCCCTTCTTGTCAATCTAATATGAAAAAAACATCAAAAGACAGCAATCATTCTGCAATCAATTTCATCATTCTGAATTTTCGAAAAAAATTTGAAAGGAGTTGAAAAACGTTTCTAAAAACTAGTAAAGTAATTTTCAAATTGTGTCTGATAGACGAGCAAAAATGAAGTCTAATTTTCAGCGGAAACCTACAAATTTAATATTTTCATAAACCTATAGAAAAAATTATGCTTCTCACAGAAATGTTAATTTAGACAATTCGATCATGTTACGGAATGGAAAGTTTTATTATATTCATTTATATTTGAAAGCTTTGCCGCCACAGTTATCCACATCTTTGCCAACTATATGATACAAAATGCTAGACGCAGATTTATTAGATTTGTAATGTTATAATTCGTCTATTTTCCAAATACATATAAGAACAAAAATAATGACCAATTCTAGTAATCAAGGCATCAAAAACCATTCTGCTTGGTTGAGTTGGATTCGAATTTTATAAGAAGCTGAAGTGGTTCTGGCCTTAGATGACCGCAGGATAAGGTTTTCCAGCGAGGGGCAAAATACATTTTCTTCTGACCTATAAATTATTTTAAATTAAAACATACTTTTTAACGAACGTGCACGATTATAGGATGTGATAGAGAAGTGAATTTTATGAAAAAAAAAAACACTACATCTATGACAGAAAGCCAAGATATGGCTTTGTAAAATCAGGAGTAAATTAAAAGCAACTCTTGATCGTTTCTAAATAGTCTGTCACAACACAATTTTAAAGCCTTCCGGATTACCTGGCTTCATAACTGATTATAGTAATCTAGTTGCACAAACTCGATAAACGAGATATACAAAAAAAAGACAGAAAGTGTAAGTGAGATAGAATTATCTTGTTTTGATGTCATTTTTAAAATGAAATTGAAATCGCGATCTAAGATTATCGCAATAACCTTTGTGTCTGTCAATGACATTACAAAGGGATTGATGCTGATTGTAATTTCAGTTGGAGAATTTTATTTGATTGCTGACGGTGGCAAAACGAGCGACATAAAGGTTTAATACATTTCTTTTAGCTTAACATATTTGTCAAAAGCTTGAATTTAATTTACTTATCTAAAATAAAAAATCCTAAAGTAAACACTACTATAATGTCGATTTCGATTCACCTATTACCAAATCTTTAAAAGATCACTTTTTAGGCTGTGTGAATCGAACAGTTGCTCCGTAATATATATGTCTGTGTATTTTTGACGTTTATATAAACATAACCTAATTTTTTAAAAGATCGATACTCTATAAAAACAACTTAACATATTCTAATGTTATATACATAACAACATAACAACAACAAGTTAATTCTTTAATATAAAATATTTACATAAAAATAAACAGAAACACAAAATATAACACAAAACATAATGACGCTTTCAAAATGACAGTTCTATTTGTGTTTGTGTTTGTAAATCTGCCAAAAAATCGAGATTCGTAAAACAACAACAATTTTGCTCGATCGAGCGACTTTCTTGGCGAATCGAACAGTTTGACAGCAGAAAGAGCAAGCCGGCTTGCTCTTTTTTGGTGAATCGAAAACCACATAATATAAACGGGAGACAAGTCTTGATTTCGTATAAATAAATAATTTATTGTCTCATTATCTAACATGACACATGTAACTGATTTACATTTTATAAATAAAAACACCGACGATAATTTGATCGAACAGCACAAGCGACATTTTAGGCATTTTACAGGAGAAAGAATAAACGATTTACTGATTCATGTCGGTTGGAGCTTTTGTACGAATATTTTTATAGAAAATGGCGTTTTTTCGTAAAAAAAACTAGCAATTTGTCTAGACAGTCGCATAGAGCGTAATCTACGCTTTTCAATGATATGAAAAACAGAAATTTGAAAAATTCACACTTGTGCTGTTTCAATCGTCGATATAACTATTGGTTGTTTTCTAGTTGTAAGTATAGTAATACAGTCAACCCTCATATAACACGATTAATTCGTACCGCGTTATATGGAAACCGCGCTATAAGAAACTCGAAATTAATACTAATCAGTTTATTTGTACCACGTTATACACAAACCACGTTAAGTGAACTTCCGAAATAATGAAATGGTACATAAATCAGACCGATTCGTTTTGCATTACATATATACAGTGCTGTTGTTAATATTTTGTTTGCCCGCTTTTTGCTTTTATTACGGCGGTACACCTCCGATTCATTGAGTTTTATAAATTTTTCAAAGTCCCACAAGTTATATATTCCTAGATGTTTATCAAGAAACTTTTGAAAGCTTGATTCTGGGTGCTTTCTTGCTACGTCTTTAGCTTCATTATAAACCAAACATTTTTTATTGGGTTTAGGTCTGGACTTTAAGGGGTCCAACACATCGATATTTTACTTTCTTTTACTCTAGTAAAATAAAGTATAGTAATCATGAAAATTTTGGACCTTGAGATTTTTAGAGATTTATTTGTTTTGAGGTCCCCTGAGTCCGAAAAAGTGGGTTTCGAAATGGTGTCTGTCTGTCAGTCTGTCTGTGTCCTCTCTACAGCCCAGATGGTTTAACCAATCGAACTGAAACTTCAGATTTAAGCTTTTATGATAAATTGGGAGGCCCCTGTGAATTTTACTCCAAATCGGCTAACCGGAAGTGGCCACTCCCTTGGTCCAGAAAATTTATTTTGCAAATATCTTAAAAAGTATAAGGTTTACAAAAAACTTCTTAACACAAAATGTTTCCATAAATTAAAAACAAATAAAAATAAAAAATTAAAAAAAAAAAATAAAAAAAAAATTAAAAAAATAAAATTTCTCAAAATTCTCTGTTCGTAAAAGAAAGTCGTGTGTTGGCCACACCTCCATTTTTTTTCTACGAAGGACTTTTTTATGAAAAAAATGGGATTTTAATAAATTATTGTTGTTTAACTAAAGTTCATTTTATTATCTATGTACAATTAAAAATTAATATGGTAGTTACTCACAACTTTGGCAGTATTGCATGGAGTTAAAATCTGAAAGTATCGTCGAAAAGCTATAACACAAAGGTTTCAAATTCGTTATGTAGGACTTGCAGATAAACAGCTGCTGTGGTAATGTAACTAAGGAAGCACACATACGACCTGTTTCTTCTCCAGAATAAACTCCCCAAACCACTACTCTTCTAGTTTTCAGTGAAAGTCTTAAAAGACATTCGTTGCTAAGCCCCTCTTGAGGTTTCCTTCGTGCGAGGATTCTACAATCTCAAACATGCAGCTTGAATTTGGATTCATCAGAGAAAATCAAGTTATACCACATCTCTTAAGTCCAAGAAGCGTGCTCGTAGGCTCATAGCAAATTGTGTTTCACTGTTTTTGTTTGACTCGTATTGCGAACTCTGGCTTCTGGACTGTTTCAAGTTCTCGTAAGTCAGCTTTAACCAGTCTTCTTCTCACTAAGCTGAATGATATTCGTTTGCCCGTTGCTTGTACAAGATCCCCTCTTACGTCCTATGACGCTAGGTGTAAAAGTAAGCTAATTGTTTACCCAATGTTTTTGCACAGTACTTGCGGGGATGCACCGGCATAATAAAAGTTAAATGTGGCCCAAATAATATTAATATATATAAAAAAAAAAAAAACGTATTTACATTAATCGACTACTTCCACGCTTTTTAAGTTCCAAATAGGGTACTTTGAATATTTTGGCTTTTTTTCGATTTTTCTTCCTAAATTGCAGGTAATTTTTTTTTTTTTTCAAAAAATTGGGTCATAAATGTAGCAAAAAAAGTCTCCAATTTGTAATAAAATATGCTTGACCGATTTTTTTCCCCAGCACTGTATATGTATAAAAATTTCATTCTCCAACTCTACCATTAACAGACACAAAGTTTGTCGCGATAATCTCAGATCGCGATTTCAATTTCATTTTAAAAATGACATCAAAACAAATTAATTTTATCTCACTTACACTCACTTTTTCTTTTACTTTCTTTTACTCTAGTAAAATAAAGTATAGTAATCATGAAAATTTTGGACCTTGAGATTTTTAGAGATTTATTTGTTTTGAGGTCCCCTGAGTCCGAAAAAGTGGGTTTCGAAATGGTGTCTGTCTGTCAGTCTGTCAGTCTGTCTGTGTCCTCTCTACAGCCCAGATGGTTTAACCAATCGAACTGAAACTTCAGATTTCAGGTTTTTTGATAAACTGGGAGGTCCCAGTGAATTTTCAAATCGGCTAACCGGAAGTGGCCACTCCCTTGGTCCAGAAAATTTGTTTTGCAAATATCTTAAAAAGTATAAGGTTTACAAAAAACTAGCTAAGACAAAATGTTTCCAAAAATTAAAAACAAATAAAAAAAAAATAAAAAATTAAAAAAAAAAATTTAAAAATTTAAAAATTAAAAAAAAAAAAAAATTTAAAAAAAAAAATTAAATTTCTCAAAATTCTCTGTTCGTAAAAGAAAGTCGTGTGTTGGCCACACCTCCATTTTTTTCTACAAATTTATCGAGTTTGTACAATTACATTACGATAATCAAGTTATGAAGCACAGTAACCCTGAAAGCTTTAAAATCGTCTATAGACTGAAAAAAATAACTACTATAACTATTTAATGAGCTCAAATCATAGTTTGAGCATAATTACAGGCATTTTTTTAAGAAAATAACCAATTATTTTATATTTTTAATAGACAAATTTCAATTAAAAGAAAATGATTTAAATGAAGTTGGTTCTGCCGTCGCATCAACAGGTTCCACAACCCAGCAAAATAAATGTTTTTTGCTGCTAAAAATAACTCCAATAAATATTACGTATTGTTTAGATTCTATTATTTTCGTGTGTACCTGTTTGTTTTGAAATAAAATATTTTGAAAAAAAAAACATCACAAATGGCGAACGAAAATGAAAATTTCACCGCTGGATTTCACTTTGCGGTACGCAGTTTAGCTAGCGAAATTTGGGTTTTCGTATTAGAATACAGATGTCTCTATGTTATCTCTACACATTTTTATCTTCCCGGACGATTTTTCAACCGCTTATTGGATTCAATTATAATTTTATTTTTAAATTTCAAATTGAAGTTATCTAACATAAAATTTTACGAGAATCGACCAATATATTGTTCACGTCAGATTTATCTTCCTATTTGTGGATACCAGTGAAAATTTCATTTCATTTGAACAGCGAACTAGGCTTAAAAGTTACTAAATTTTTTTGTTGTGATATTATTTTTAGTAACTTTCAGAATATTATAACATAAGAGAGATGTAAAAAATTAATCTTTTTAGTGTAGCACGCGTGTCGAAAAACTGAAGTATTTTGGTATGCGCCTACCTTTAGTTCGGGATTTTCTCATAAATCACCTAACCGACTACAAGCGCCATTAGTTCAACCGTTAAAGTATTTCTAGATTACAACTAAAATCATTCAATATAAGCAAATGTCATATTCTATATTTCTACATTTTCAAAATGGCTGACAAATAAAATGCAGTCGTTTTCAAAAATAGTTTTATTATTTTAAATAAAAGCAAGAATTAGTGAAAAGTACACAATAAAATACAATTATTTTAATAAAAAAATATATTACGGTTAATATAAAAAGTTATTTATGTAAAACAAAATAAGAAATGACACAATTTTTGCCACCAAACTTGTTTGCATTATTTGCTCCACGCGATCCAATTCCATATCTACCACCGCCAGATAAATTACCACACGAAAAGAAAAGTCGTGGATATTTAGGTGTTGGTCATTTTTTAACATGTTTTGAGGTAAGCAATGCAAAAATAAAATTCATGAAATATAAAACGAAATTATGTAAATATGTTTTTTTTTTATTTTAGGATCCCAAAGATACTCCGCCACCAACTCGAGTTGAAACAAAAGAGGAACGCCTGGAACGAAGGCGTCGCGAAAAAGCTGAACAAGTGGCATATAAATTAGAACGTGAAATAGCTTTATGGGATCCACATAAAATCAAAAATACAACGGCTGATCCATTTAAGACATTATTTGTATCTAGGATTAATTATGACACTTCCGAATCGAAATTGAGACGAGAGTTTGAAGTTTACGGACCAATTAAAAAGGTATGTGTCATAATAGTAGGCGTATAAAAAAGTACCTTATTCTAGCTGAATCATGAAATGGGCGGCCTCGTCAATTAGGTAGTAACTACTTAGTTGCTAGTATGTAATTAATTTAATATCAGAAAACTCATTTAATATTCAATGAACTTGGAATTTAATAAGTTGGAAAAATTACTCAAAAACACTTGCGATAACGTAGATTAGAGAATTTGTGGATTTACCAAATAATAAGTATTAGCAGAAAATGATGAAACCTTGAAGGTTTAAACATAATGGTGTCCCCTTGATTTGTCGTCCCAATTTACGTTACCATTTTGTATAAAAAATGGAATTTTCAATTCTTTCATTATGTAGACAGCCCCAATTTAAATGGTGGGGTAGAGCAAACGGCTAATGTTAAGCAATAAGTTGTTCCCTTACTTTATATTTATAACTAATAAAAACACCAACATTTACTTATAAATATCAAGTACGTCCATTAAAAGTCGCAACTCTCAAATCTCATTGTATGGCCAAAATCCTTCCTCAGAAGAGTAACTTTGAATTACTACAACTGGTACAGTAAATCCTTAGACAGGCTATGGTTTAATAAATCCGATTTAGTGAATTTTCGAAATTAGCCGTAGTTAGATTTACGGTATTTATGCTTTATTTTGAGTTTAGTGACTAAAACGTTGTAATGGGAGGGTATTAATATTAGTTTGACAAATATTATGAAAACAATAACAGCTTAAGTGTATTAACCGTAATTTAAAACCAGTTTATTTAAATCAGATTTAATAAATCGCAGTCAGTAGAAGGTCCGTAAGTTTGAGACCACCTCATCTTTATATGAAAACTGGGCGATGTGCATTAAATAAAAATAATTTGAATAATAATTACTATTTAGGTTTTAACAAAGTACAACCAAACATTTTGAACAATGATTTATTCAAAATACCCTCCTCTAGCTTCAACACCATCTGTTACCAGTCTGAGCATCCTTTAAACCAACTTTTATGTATCGGCTGTGATACTCTCTCATGTGGTCTACAAATGTTGCCGTACATTTTCTATTAAGGCAGTGGGCATCTGGCGCACCCGCTTGTCTAGCATATTCCCTATTGCAACAAGAGTCCTTCGCCGATTAACTTAATTCTCGGTGGAATAGTCTGATTCCGTAGAATTGATTAGTATCGATAGGGAAAAACTACTCGGATTATCACGAAGTCATCTCCTTGCTTCACTGAAAGCACCACGCACTGTGGCAACATCGTTTCTTCGCCATTCCGTTGTACGGAAAGCTTTTTGCTGACGAGTAGTCAAATTTAGACTAATCATTGTGTCTTTGCACTTTTCAATGTCATATTCCTCTAGTCCTTATGAGCTAAATTCACAGAAGACGTTTTCTCCATGCACGTTGAATATCTGTTTGAGTAATAAAATAATCTGATTTAGTAATTCGATCGAAATTATCATCGCCTGTTTCATTTTTGGTACGCATATATCAATACTGTTAAATTCAGATTACTATTATTGATTTACCAGGTTTTCTTGTAAATGTTTGATTTTTTTAAAATTTGCTTTCAGATTATTCTAATCCAAAATGCTGAATCTGGTAAACCTCGTGGCTACGCGTTTATTGAATATGAACATGAAAGGGATATGCATGGTGAGTATTTTAAGGAAAATCCCGAAAATCTACATATAATTTTTAGGTTTCACAATTTAAAAAACTAAAATAAAAATTCAAAAACTAAACAATGGGTAATGTAAAAAATGTGTCCTATAAAAACTAAAGAAAATCCGACTGAGAGAACAGGATACAGTGTTAAATAGGATATGGTAGGGTAAACTTAGCTGTTTTGGTTTATTTATTTTTAAAAAAAAATTATTAATTTTACATATATTTTTAATGATTGCTTGAAGTTAAATATTGTTTACACATCAAGCAACTATAAAATATATGAAACTTAAAAAATCAAATATTAAAACACTAATACCGGTTTTGTTCTTGCCACACAGACAATGATCATCTGTTGTCCAATAAAATATCAAAAAAACTACTTAATTATAACTTTTCAAGCAGTTCTAAAAATTCAAAAAAATCGATCACAAACTAGATTATGTACAATCATATCCGAAAAGCAAATAGGTTTGTATGTGTTTGGTAAGATCCCCACCATACATACGAATATTTTAATTAATCTTTTTTTTACTTTACTTTAATTTAATTATTTGTTGTATAGCAAAAAAAAAACTATTAATTATTAAATGTAAATTAAAAAATATTATACTTGAAATATTAGCGCATTTATACGTAAGTATTTGAGCGCTCCAGGTAAAATTTATCGCCACAAAAAAAAAAAACTCGAACGAACGCGGTAAATTCTTAAAAGTATTCGGAGATTTCAAAAATTCTTTCAAATTGCAAAAAAAAAAAAAACTGTTGTAATTAACCGTGTGCCTTTCCCTGTAAGTAAGATCGGGGTAGGTATTTATTTATTATTATTTTTCTTTTTTAATTAAATTTAATTCTTTGTTTAATATTTAGTTGTTCAAATTTCAAAAAAAAAAAAAAAAAATTAAATGCAATGGATTTGTCAAAAATTTGTATGCTAGGAATTTTCTTAAATTTTTAATAATTTTTATAAAGTTTATGCTGGGATAAGCTGGATACGTTTGTATGAGTGTTTGGAACTGGTAAGCAGTCATTCAAGGAAATGGTTTAATTTTTATAGACATATTTGAAATATATTGTTTGTTCTAAAATTATTCGTACACGTTTTGTTGTATTTTTAGTAAAATGAATACTGTAGCAGTCATCCGAAAACTCGAATTCTTTTCACTTTATCATTCATCATTTAAATTCTAAACAATTCCTTCGAGTAGTGGCTACATTTCTTCTGAAATCTGAAAAAATTTGTGCTTTGAATGTACATCCGTTGATTTAGAAGATTGGTTGAATGTTAAATTTAGGCTTGAATGAATTTGATTAGAAAATTCCCGAAAGGCAGAATAAAAATAAAATTTTATATATACCTAATCATTTCATTATTTTTTATCCAACTAATTTTTAATTATAAAGGATTTTCGCACAATTCCTGGAATCAGCAAACATATTTAATATTCCTTTTAATCATGGTCGAATTGAATTTAGACGTGTACGAATATTTTTATGTCTTACAATATACATTCATTTCTCCCACAAAAAAATGATTGCTATCCGTATGGAATTTTGGAGTTCCGGTATAAATCTGCGTTAATTTGGCTGAAATAATTAATAATTAATGTTGCCCTAGGTAGGTATATTTTAAAATCAATAAAATGATTAAAAATGTGTAAGTTAGAAATCCTCCACCATCAATATTTAATATAAAGGGGTTAGGTAGTAAGTAGTGTTTAACAAAAATGGATCATCCAAATGATGATGGCATTGGCAATCATTCCGAAAGGTATATTTTTATATAAAATAAAACTTATGTAAACTTATGTTTAGGTTTTTGAACGTTGTGAAAATTTAAAGAAAATGGGAAATCAGGGATTTTATGTGTTATACGTTTTTAAAGTAGGAAAACAATTTTTTTTATTTATTTATACATATTTACCAGTGTGAAAATATTTTAAAATTAAACACACCTAGATCATATTTTTAAAAAAAACCAAATAAAAATTATGTTGCAGCCGCATATAAACAAGCTGATGGTAAGAAAATTGATGGTAAAAGAGTATTGGTAGATGTTGAAAGAGCACGGACTGTCAAAGGTTGGTTACCACGACGTTTAGGTGGCGGTTTAGGGGGTACCCGTAGGGGTGGACCAGATGTTAATATTAAACATTCAGGACGGGAGGACAATGAACGTGAACGGGAACGGTATAGGTTGGAGCGTGAACGTGAAGATCGTGATCGCCGAGAACGGGATACAGGAAGTAAATATTTAGTGCAGAGTTGAAGTAATCTACATTTATTTATTTATTTAATTCGTTTATTTTTTGTATGTTTCCAGGATATGATCGTCGACGATCTCGTTCGCGAGAAGTTGAAAGGCCAGTGCGACGCGATCGAATGGAACGTGAAAGATCACGGCATCGTACAAGATCACGAGAACGCGTTCGAAAACGTCGCAGTCGTGAACGTGAAGTTGAAGAAGTTGTTGATCGCCGCGGTGGCGGAGCTGAACGTGATCGTCGTGAACGTGAACGTGAGAAGGAGAAGAAACGGAAACGATCACGTTCACGAGATCGTGATCGTTCCGATCGCAAACGAGAGAAGCGTGACCGAGAGCGTGATCGCGAGCGCAAAGAACGTAAACCTGAATTCCGAGAGGGCGATATTAAAATTAAGGAGGAACCGATTGATGGTAAATATTTCATTTTTGGTATTTATTTTTGATTATTTAAATGCATTATAAAATTCTTTATCCAAAATATTGTAAATTATATATATTTTGTCGATTAATATGCTAAATTAATGTACATGTGATATAAAAAGATGACAGGGCCTTTAGCACTTAAAGTTTTTGCTATTTGGTAGTATGATTCTTTTACATTTTTTCCTCAAATTTATAATTAATTGGACGAGTTCGTCTTCTAATGACGAAATGACCTTCTAATTAAAATTTACTAACTGTTTTTCTTTTTCTTTTTTTAGATTATCCAGACTATTCAACGCAATATATTGATTATCAAGCTGTAAAATATGAAGATGGCGAGGAGGTGAAATATCGACCACAAGAAGTTACAACTGAAAATGGCCGAAAATATTCGCAAGAGGAAGGGGAGTATGATGAGAATCAAGATTATTGATAATAATTTTAGGTTGGACAAAAAAAAAAAATCATTTCTTTTTTTTAAATTATAATGTAAAACCCTATCTATACCTTAATTTTTCCTAAATTAAACTACCCACACACAAATATTGAAGAATATAAAATCAATAAAATTTGGTTTGAAACTTTTAAACCGGCCTTGGTTTTATTATTTTTGCAAATGCTACCTCTATCGTCGAACGCTGGAACCTAATTTTGTACTAAAATTCAACTTTTAGCACAATATATTCACAAAAGTGACATCTGGATAAACAACCCAAAAATATAATTGAGTTTATTATTTTTCTTTTTGGCAAATAGATAATTATTTTTTATTATTAGTTTTTTTTTTTGATAAAAATAATTTTTTGTTAGTTTTTAATTTTTTTTTTGTAAAAAGTAAAACTCAAAATAAATTAGAAATACAAAATAGGAAATAAAATATTCTTATCGATATCCAATTTTTCTAAAATGGAAGGTATGTATATTTCAAATATTTAAAGAAATATGAACGAATAAAGTATGTGTATGAAATTGTGCGACACAAAAAAATACGAGAAAAAAAGGATTTGGAATTAAGTTAGGTTATGTATCCTCATGTGTCAAAACTGCGAAAAAAATTGAAAATTACACTTTTCTTGCAATTTTTGTGTGTAATACCAGTGATTTGCTTGTAAAATATCTAAAATTATCGCATGGGCAGAAATATAATAAAATATCCGATATACTGATGAATAATTGATGATCAATAATTTGTGAATAGCAAAAAAAAAAAAGATTTATCATTATTTTGTGTATATTATGTACCCCTGGTTGTAAACGGTGGTGGTTTACAAATTGTTGAGTGCTTTCCACGATCTAACTTTTTAATATTGTTAACTACGTACTGTATAATAAAACTTTTTCGTTTTTAATATAAATATTGAGATTTTTGAGTGAATCAGGAATTAAATATATTTCGTTCGACGATATTGTATTGGCGTCGTCTGCTGGCGTTGAATGTAGAAAAGATGGGATACTGTTTTGGTAAGTTTCTAAATCATTGTGAAATGTAATTTGTTGTTTCTTTGTAGGATCAGAAAAATTGAAAGTCACTGGATAATAATTACTTTATTTGATGTACAAAATATTTTTCCATAAATCCGTATTAAATTTGGAAATGAACAAAGAGGCAACAGGATGACAAATTATACGACATAACCTTTAATTTAGTCATACAAATAGATAACGGGAAACTTGTCCTTTGTGAAAGAGATTTGGTTTGGTATTATACAGTTTGATTTAGTCAGATATTTTAGTGGAAGTGTTTCCCTTTATCTGTGTGAATCAAATAATACACGTTTTTGGAATATCCATGTAGTGTATCGTCTTATCAATGAGTTATCTGCTGATAAATATAAATAGTTGCTGAAATATAAGTAAAATCGGTATTGTATGTTGGATGACCTTTAACAAGTAGAAAGCGCTAGCAATGTCGTCAGATTTAGTTTTCGACGTGTAGTGAAGTTTAAATTAGTGCTGTTGTACTAATGGATAGCTAAACTTAGATATTATGAGCATATTTGCTTGGCTTCAATATCTTGAGATCGAGAAAAGAGGAGTTTTTTTAAGCTTTTCGAATGAGTTAATATTAACAAAATTTACTCGTTAAAAGTGCTATTTCAAGAGTTACGGCCAGAAGCTTTAATAGTTGAAACCACCAAAAAGCATACCCCAAATAGATTCGGCATGAGGGTCGACTTCGACTATCTACCTAGATTTTGAATTCGAATTTGTACAAGCTTTCCGCACCCTCATCCTTAAACAGATTATAAATTAATCAAGTGGTAGAAATTCTTTGAACCTAACTCATTTCTTTTATTAGATTGTGTTAGATGTCTTAATTGACAACAAATCGATGCTCGACATCGGTACGGATTTGCTAACTTAATATGAAAACCGTTTGTCTTAAGAGAGTGGACTGCCATAAAGTGTGCTTTTTTACGTTTCGGATTAGCTTTGTCAAGTACATACATTAAGCACGAGATATTTTGTCAAGTTTCTCCTTAAGCATTCGACTGTTCTTCAATTTTACCTGTAACAAATAATTACCACATTTTGTCTCTGCTCCCCTGCACTTTTTAGCTTAAATGAAACAATTACATTTATATTGTGATTTGTTATCTTTAATCTTAATCTTTAACAGTTCAAACATTTGAAACTAAAAAAAATTGTCATAGGCAGGTTTTAATTGATTTGGAAAGTTATTTGTTTGATTACCTACTTCAAAAATGAGATAAGTTGAAGAATTCAGGAATTTAGTTTAGTTGACCATCAGGTTATTCCACCTCATTCCGACTCAACTGGAACTTTGTTTAGTGGTGGAATACTTATCAAAATAAATATCTGTTAAAAATTTGGATACTCTAGAATTCTACTTATTTCAATGTGGAATTAGATTAGTACAGCTTGAGCTCTGTGAGATCCGTTGTTTAAAAAAAAATAGTTCTTCAATAATTAATGCGCTTATTAGAAAACTGCGTTTTTATGGATAATTTTAAGTTTCTTTAGCTTTTCTGGGGGGCGGGAGGGAGGGGGTCTAAAGCACAAGGCATATAAGTGAAAAGTAACTTAAATTCCAATTTTTCCATATTTATTCCAATTCCAAACATTGGTAGAATTTTGTAGCACAAGAGATTCAAGTGTACAAATATATCTCTGCTCCAAATTAATTTATTAATTTATTTAATTCTTTGGTTTCTTCTGTGCTCTCTGTTCTACACCCTTTTTCGAGTTCACATCATCATTTTTAAAAATATGCCAATTTTGAAAAGGTTAAAGTTGATGGTTATCAGCTTCTGTTACACGTTGTGGATTTGAAATTTAATTAGCCATTTGAAGTGTAATTTTCCATATTTCCACGATTCTAAGAAGCTATCGTTTGTAAGACGTACTTTAATTTAAGTATCATTGAAAAAAAAATATTCTCGACTTTATGACGCAATTAGAAATCTTAATTTAAATGCCTCTGACAGAAAAATGTTGAATGAATAAATTAGTAAACTTACTGTTTATTCATTCTAAACATGTACGCGATACTAGTTAACGACCATTAAATTAGTGATTGTTGAATGTTTTAAATGATCTGAGATCCCGAAATTACGGATTGAGTTATATAATAGATTTGAAATTCTAAATAACCGAAACAGCATTCCGTTTCTTCAAATTGAGAATAGCAGTTGAACCTTCAAACTTTATCTGAATTTTAGCTTTTAGTTCAGCTGGATTTTAATCCTCGTCAGGCTGCATAGGTACAATTTTACTTTTCGGTTTTTAAACAAGCAATAACTTTTCTTGTAGAAGCCGTATAGGGTGAGACTTTCGTGAGATATCTACATTTTTGGTCTAGATCACATAGGCCTTATTCAGAAAAAATTGCACTCCCCCACCCTCCCAAGTATAATTGTACCTCTGCCGCCTGTTAACATTGTAAAATTATGCCACCGGACAAAGGTCAAACATTACTTAAAAATTATCGTTACTCATCGTCATCGATATCCAAGGCCCAATGAATTAGATATAGATTAAGCCGGTTTATACTGTTTATCAAGGATGAATCATCCAACGTGAATTCAAGTAGAGCAGGTTTTGCTTTTATTCCCTGTTCATCCCAAATGATTTTTTGTTGGATGATTTATGCGTCCAAAGTGCTTTGAGCATTTAAGCAAATTATGTTGTTCCGAAAATTGTCGACCTTAGTTTTTGAATTCAAGAAATGTCCTTAAACTCTATTTAGTGAGCTTTCGATATAGATACCGTAATCCACCACCACTTCTCCTTAATTAAGGTGTAAATGATCAAAACAAAATGAGATTACTTGATGGAGCTTAATATTAATTGTTGCAATGTTTCATTGAACATTTGAATTATGTAATTTTTTTAACTGCTCACCTGAGTTTACTTGTAGTCTTTAAAGGCTTTCACATTATGACACTTTGAAAATTTAAATCCTTTATGTCGCCGTAAAAATTCCTTATAGACGAAGTAAGAGTTGTCCCCGTAAAAATTCCTTACCTATATTTTCTCGTCATATTTCAAATGTTATAAATACTTCTTTCGAACGAACAAATATTCTAACATTAAGAATAGATTCAATACTATTTTCAGATATTTCTGTTGATACGCCATCTGATGGATGGCACGAAGAACAATATGAAATAGAGAAATGTGATGGCCGCTTCAAAATTTCACCATATCCACCAACAATAAAAATCGGCAAATATCAATCAATTCAGGAATATCTTAAATGCTTTAAAGAAGAGTGAGTACTAAAAAATTATTATCTAAAATTAATTATAAAATTTAAATACATAAGACTATGTTAAATTTCCTTGACATGATTAATATCCGCCCCCCGCATAAATTTTGCGGCGTGATTTTGATCAACTCAGTGTCTAGTCTACTTACTGTACGACTTGTGGATATTATTATTATTATGACTTGTTTGTCGCTTATTTAAATGTAGGATTTTTCTATTTTTAATATTAAAATTTTTTATTTTATTATATTTTATTTAAATCACAATTTTCATTTTTAAAATAGAAAATAAAATTTAAAAAAAAAAAAAAATTCTTTCGGTCTTCGTAAGTTTTTAACGTTTACTGGGACGTGCAGACATTACAGACTAAACATAAAAAAAAATTGATGATCTTCGCCAAAAAAATTAATAAACTTAGACCATATTGTCTAATTTATTATATTGTGTTGTGTATTGTGTATGTATTTAAAATATATGATAATGAAAAGATATAGTTTTACGGAAAATATTTTTCATCGACAAATTTATTTATCAAATTTTGTTACTCTCGGCGTGCGGTGGCGTCAAATCGTCTCATAGTGATAAGCGATTTCAAGATTTAAAGGTTGTTTCTGATATGATAAACAACAACACAAGACATAGACGCGAAATTAAGAATGGTAATTTCTTTGCTTATGTATAAACATAGGTGTTTACAGTATTATCTAGTCTAGAAGTAAAAGTTTAGAAGAATTTATATTTTGGGTGGTCTAAACAGTTTACTAAACATTTCCTATATTACACGCAGATCACATTTCACATAATGAGGAATAAATGAGCTACCTCATACAGTTGTGTGATATCGATTTGTTGCTGTTTTTTTTTTTTTGAAAATTGATATATCTACGATAAGAAAATTTATCTGTTTAAGCAAATTTTTTGTAGGTATGTTTATTGATAAAATAAAATTTTCTAGCATGTTTTTGTGTGAAATAATTTTGCTGTGGAGGTATTAACGAAATTACAAGAACCCTCGAAAACCTCGATTCGGAAATTTGATTTTGCGTAAGTTAAATTAATATAAGAGATTAAAAAGCAGTTTTAAAAATAATTTTGCAGTTCTTCAATATCAACGTACCCGTAGAGTCTACAGAAAATATGTATAATCTAAATAGTGCTGAAGCAAAATTGCTCGGTATGTAAAATGTAGATTCTATGACGTGTTTTAGTGAGACTAGAAGTTCCAGCAAATAAGAGCATGAAATATCAAAAGCAACGAATCCGAAGGAAAATTTTCTTACAAAAAAGGGTTAGGCAATGGGTTAAGCAACCGCCTAACTCTAGTTACGTGTATCCAATGTTAGAAATAAAATGATGAACGAAAAGGGAATTTGAGAAACAATTTGCTTGGAAAACCAAAAAAAATAGTATTTACATTTTGTCAAAAAAGTACCAGGAAATGTTGAAGGGATTTAACATTTTTTTCCTAGATTGGTAAGACTGTCTTTCATTATAAGCGCGTTTTTTTATTCGCTCCGGATAGCTGCTATCGAGAGCCGTCATTTTTATACACCTAAATTTACATTTGACGCGCTATTTATTGGTACACTAAACTTATTTAACATCAAACTATCATTTTTAATTCAATTGTTTAGCGAAAATTTGATATAAAAAATATTTGGCTCTACCTATTTATACGGAGCGCTATCCGGAGCCACTTTTCATATGACGGCTCTCGATAGCAGCTATCCGGAGCGAATAAAAAAACACTACAAATGATGCCAACTTTGAGCGCGATCTGTTAACCAGTTTATTTACAGCAGTTGGTTAAGTCAGTCGACCTCATTAGGGTACGGTGACTTTTACGATGAACGTAATTGTTGAACAAAGAGTTTGCCTTAAATTTTGTGTTGTAAACGAAATTTCTTGTGCTGGGGGAAAAAACTCGTGGATTTTGCACGACGATAACGCACCATCACACCTAGCTACGATTGTGAACGAATATAAACAACTCAATAAATACCATCGATCAACCATCACATTCGCTTGATTTAGCACCATGTGGCCTTTTCTTGTTAACCAGACTCAAATTGCTACTCTGTGGAACCCGTTTTGACTCCATTGAAGCCACAATACAAAATTCGGCGCGCAAACTGAAGACGCTCTAGGAAAGTGCCTATAAAAAATGTTTCGATAATTGGAAAAACGCTGGCATATGTGTATATCCTCACATAGGCAATACTTTGAGGGCGACAAAATAAATTTTTATGATTGAACTTAAAATTTGTGTTATAGGTGAACCAGCGAGTCAGTAACAACTTTAAGTAAGAACGCCATATACAGAAAGTGCATATTACTGACCAGCCTGACCAGCGAATCTTTAAGAACTTTTCGTTCAGTTCAGCTGTCACTTAAATGTGTTAAGGGGTAACCAGAGAATCAGTAAGAATCGTTACAGAATTTGACGAAAATATTTCCTTACAGAATATTTGACATATCAGCCACCGAATCCGTAATAACTGACAAATACAGTATTAAAATTGTAATGTGAATAGCAAAATAAATTATTATTGTTAAGAAAAGTGTGCCGAGAAAATTTTGGTGTATTCTGACATTTCCTTCAGTTTGCGCGTTAATTTTCGCTCTCTTAAGTGACAGCCGAACTGAACGAACAGTTCTTAAAGATTCGCTGGTCAGTAACATGCACTTTCTGTATATCGCATTCTTACTTAAAGTTGTTACTGACTCGCTGGTTCACCCATTAAGCATTGACCACCGAGTCTTTAAGCATCCGTAACAAAACCTTACAGAATTTAACGAAAATAAATTGTTAAGGAAATTTTGACAGATCACCCAGCGAATCCGCAACACGATTTGACAACAAAAAACAAAGAATATTCGTAATTGTATTTTGCAATAATTGTTTTGACACATTACACTACATAATGTTATGTACATATTTGAAATATGTATATATAAAACATTATTTTAATTAATTTTTAATTAATAAAACATAAATAGACCATGTTTCATTGTTTGACGTTTCCTCCTTCAGTTTGGGCGGTAATTTTCGCTCTTGTTAAATAATGTTAAATGACAATTCAAATTAAACGAAACAACGAAAAGTTGTTAAAGTTTCGCTGGTCACTAACATGCATGTTCCTTTGGTCGCATTCTTACTTAAATTTCTTAGACTCGCTGGTCAATGCTTTAATCAAAATTTTCATAGCACACTTTTCTTAAAAATAATAAATTTTACTATTCACATTACAATTTAAATACCGTATTTGTCAGTTGTTACGGATTCGGTGGCCGAGTTGTCAAATATTCTGTAAGAAAATAATTTCGTCAAATTCTGTAAGGATTCTTACTGATTCGCTGGTTACCCCTTTATTTTTAACAATTCCCGGTACTTTTTTGACAGAAATGTATTTGTGCTGTCTGTGATTTCATTTTTTATTCGGCTTCGGCATTCTATATTCCTTGGTTCTAGACTAGTCTAGGTTTATGTAGATATTTTTTTCGTTTGAGTGAAATGAAGGGCTCAGAACTATTATGGCCTAACCCAATTTTGTACTTTGTTCGAACAAAATACATTTAAAAAAAAAATTTAAAATAACCTGAAAATAACTGTTTCTAAAATTGGAGAGTTTAATTAGATTAAGTTCCCCATTTAGGCTCTGAGCTCCTCAAATGTGTGGTGAATGTGCTCATTATATTAATTTGATAAATAATTGAAATAAGTTAAACATATTTAAATTATTTTCGGTAATAGTTAATTATAAGATTTAACATTTTTTCACAATATTTATATCAAAAAAATAATCCGTCTGAATTAACTACACGAGCATACTTGCTTTCAGATAATTCTGTTACTGAATATTTTAACTGAACAGAAGAGGTGCTAATCGAACACCTAAATTCATTTCAGTTGATTTAGTTAATTTAGAAAAATTAGTTAATTCATTCCAATTAGGGCCGAATAGACATAACTACAACTCGATAGACATAAGTACAACTCGATAGACATAAGTATCTGTTATTTACAGTCTCTCTTCTCTAGTACAATTTTGGAACAATAGTCCACAAAGAAAATTAAAACAATATGCTCTGAAAGCGTAAAGTGGAATGTAAATTAATGCACCTTGTCAGACTACAAAGTCCACATTAACACGACTAATCTATTGTTGACCGCAGTTGAAACACAGAGACAATCGCAAAATTATAAAGTTCTAACATGAAGACTCTGAAGATCTAATAACCTCTGAGGATGAGGAACCAGATGAAAAATCGACTCGATATTACCAAGCGAAAATTGAGTTTTGATGGAAATTCCGACGATGCACAAAAGCAATAGAAAGATTTATTTTTCGAGTGGAGACACTTTCAACCATTCAAAAAATGAATTAGTAGAACAAATGAGAGTTCTTTTAAACGCCAAAATCACAATATAAATAATCTTAAATGAATAAATTTGCATCCAAATTAGAAATGATAAATTCGATTTAGAACTGATTGTAATCGCAACACAAATCTACAATTTGATCTGTGAATTTATTGAGGTTTAAAAATACGAAAAGGGACAATTTAGTCGAATTCCCGAGTTAATTGTAGTCTATCGATTTGGTCCTAAGTGATGTCTAATAATTTATTAGCTTGTTCGAATAAGCTTCGACATTTTCAAAATTTTTTGAAATTTGCAGTTAATGATAAATTTATTTGATATAACTTGCTAACGAATAGTTGATGTTGATGGAAATTGATGTTGAAAATTATATAACAGTTGTAATCCATTTAAAAAAGGGGTTCCCGTTCCTTCTTAAAAGATTTTCAAAATTTAAGTTTTGTACGCGTTTGGAAGGAAAGTTGTTTCATTATTCATAATATTGAATTAGAAATAAGAAAACCGACATAACAGAAACGTTCAATTAATACGAAAAAAAAATAATGTCAATGTACTATTTGGAAATGCGAACAAAAAAAAAATAAAATTGAATAGCATGTGTTAGTAATCAAACCAAGAAATCAGTTGAATGACACTAGCATCCTTTGATGGAGATTAGCGACGAGGGGCATAAGCAAAGAGGTAAACGCTTTCTAAATCTTATAGTTTTAAATTGTGTCTGATGTAAATTTGTATTTAAGGAATTTAAAAATACTTTTTTGTTTTCTTAAAGTTTGTAACACATTTTTAATGATGTCATACCTCATTCTCTACAATTCATAATGACAAAAAAAAAAAAAAATTGAGACAAAAATTATATTGCAAGTCTAGACATAATATTTTTATACTTTCGTTTTCCAATTCTATTTTCGAATTGGTGGTAATTCTGTTCTTCGTTTTCTTATGGTTCTTTTTATTCTTATTCTGGTTGGTCTTGTTCGACGCGAGATGATCAAAAATAAGTTTTTCTTTTATTTCAATAATTTTCTTTTTTTTCTTGTTCATAAAATGAAAATCGATGAGAAACTAAATTACTTCATTTAAATTAAATTAATTTTTTTTTTTTTTTTTTGTTAAAATTAGATTTCTGCGTGATAAAATGCGCGCTTGTATAACAACACATCACGAATTTAACAAATTTGGATTGTGTTCATACTAAAATCGTTTGCATATAAAGTCAAATTGTCTATTAAATATTTTTTACGATTATTTACACAAAACGGAACTAAATCTTAACCACATCTTAACATATTAATATGTAAAAACAAAAAAAAAATGATGAAGGGTGGAAGTACCGAAAACTATAAATACATTTTTGTGTTTTCCCTTACTAATTTTCAGCTGCTTTTCAGATTTTGTTATTTAGAGACACATTTTTTTGTTTAGTGTGATTGACCTGGTAATGAATAGTTTTTTTCTGTTCTTGTAGGATGATGGCAGAAAGACAGTTTTTTTCTTGGTTTTAAGAAGGAGGGTGATCAACTTATGTTTCGACACTCGACACAGCATTATAGTGATTCTATTTTTGGTTTTGTACGATACTCGGTGTGGATGATAGAGATTGTTTTGATTGCTTTTATCTTCTTCATAGACATGAATATTAGTAAGAAACGGATGTAATAAAAATTATACCATTTTTTTCTGTTTGGAATTATTTAAATATGTAGATTCATTTTCTTTACATTCTAAAGGGAATGGGTGGGTGTAATAGAATTTTCACAATATTTATAAGATTCATAAAAGAGTTATGGGCTGACTTGGTTTTTAACGATTTTTTCGGTTCAGTCAGTCATTTTGCCCAAAATTTTGATTCGATCAAATTTATATACAAACACATCTTTAAAATTTTCCATTTAAATGAAACATTTGTTTGATGATAAACTAAAGTTTAATGTGGATAGAATGGATTTCTGTTGAATTTTTTTAAATACCATGGAAGCCTCATTTTTTTTTTTGGTAAATGTCAATGTTCTCTAAATTCCTTTACTACAAATTATTAAATAATTTTAATTCTGACTTATTTGTATTGGGTAAATTTTTAAAACGAAGGGGAATACAGCATTAGGCAGACTCACGCATATAAGAAGAGAAAGGTGTATTTCGTAACATACTATGACGACATATATTGCAAAGAATTAACAGCTTGCCTGCTAACAATGTTATATATTACAAGTTCGAATGGATTGAGTTTTTTCAAGTTGTTTCTTTGCTAAAAATAATCATATCTTGAATCGTGTATGGGTTATTATTATTTAAAATTAGACGCTCTAATAACTTAAATAAAATTATCTGTTCTTAATTAATCAATTTACACCAATCTTTTAAGCAAACGAAACAAAATAATTGCCTTCCTAAATCTGTTTTCTTTACTTCCACGCTCTCAATAAATCAAAATCTGTTGATAAAAATCGAATTCATCCATAACATTTATATCTCGAAAGAGGCTCGCGCAATACACAACAACATAGAAGTGTATGTAAAACCTTTTCCTCTTCTACTGTTTTTGTTGTTGTTATCTTAGTATTTGTAACAACGCATCTGCTTCTATTTAGTGCAGCAGCAGCAGAGATGAGCAGATGCTAAACAAAAACACACCAAACTTAAAATAATAAACACAATAAAAAAATTTTGTTAATGTTTATTGGATTAAAAGTAAATTGTCTTTTTTACTATATATAGACTAATGCAGTTTTGTACAACAAAAATACTTCCGTATGTGGAATAAGTCTTTTATGCAAAAAAAAAAAAGGATATATGATCCAAATAATGTAAAGAGAAGAAAGTGATTGTGTAAGGAGATTATTTCGTAAGATAGACTATACTATTTTAGATTGACTAAATATTGTCTCTCTGATTTTGAATAAGTTAAGACTATTGGACGATGTTTTTTTTCGGGATTTATGTATGTAAACGGTGTGCTACGCTATGTATATATAACATATCCATACACATTTTGATATCAGAAAACATCTGCCACAAGACGAAACGAATGTGTATAAAACAGGCAAGGCAGGCATCAGCGTACAATGAACAACAAACCAATGCCTTAGTTTTTTCTTTTTATAGTATTATATTGTTATTATTTTAGCAGATGGATATTTAGACAATCACTTTTTGCACAAAAAAAAAACGAAATAAATGGTAAAATTTTATTTGTTTGTGATAATAAAATTGAAAGAATTATTAAGTCCACATGCCGAGTGTCAAGGACTCGTGGATATAACTTTATGTAATTTATATAGCTTGTAAAAGTGTGGTAAATGGCTAATCTTTCAAGGTTACTACTAACGGCAGTTTTTTTGTTCTAACCATTTGTTATTTAAAATTTAATTGACTGATTAAAAAGTCTAGATTTATTTAACACTAAATAGCGGAATAGTAAGAGGACCCACAGAATTTGACGATAATATTTCCAGCTTTGGGTCAAAAGAGTCCAACTGGGACATTTAGTTGTCTCATTAAAAATGTTTGATTCTGATCGGATGGATAGGTATTTTGCATTTTTATATAAACTGTAAGTCAACTAGCAAGTATCTGAAATACTAGCCCGCTTGGGAAGTTAATTTTTACTTTCTTAGGTCTTTCCTTACAAGCGACAAGACTGCTCATTTAAGCGTATAACAGCAATATTTTACTAATTAACCGGTTACAACCTAGAAGGGAAAATAAATAAATTAGAACAGTTTAATTCTAAAGGACGACTGTTTTGCTGCTAGCTTTTATCTTCTAAATCCTTTATTGAACCACATCCCCAAAGCTTAAATTGTTGCTTTCGGTTGTGGTTATTTGACAAAGTATACCGCAAGTTTAAATCCTTTGGTCAGGCTAACTGATAGCTTTCTAATCATAAGTTAAATTACGATTTAAGAGTTAAAGTACTAGTAATTATTTCCCAGACAATGTTTACTAAAGTCCACTAATCGAGTTATTTATAAACAAAGTCAAAATAAATTTAGGCTGCTTTTGTCGCCGTATTTGTATTGAAAATAAATTGTACTCCAATTCAATGTAACATAAACACATTTCACCATTTCTACTTTGCATAAAATTATAACAAAATAGGAAAACAGAAAATTTGGCAATTTAGAACGCGCAGTATTTATTTTAACTTATACAATATTTTATTGGTAAAAAGGTCAATGTCAAGTGAATAACAACAACGCAGAATAATTATCTCAGAAGATAAACAAATCTTTGTGATTTGTTATTTTTAACGATTTTATACGTAAATAGAGACAAGATCAAAAACAGCAACAGGTGACTAAGTAGTACTACTTAGACTTACTACTGTAATACATTATCCTCGCACATTACGTAGACATAATTAATTAAGCTCATTTAAAGACTTTGTGTAATAGACCACGCGACTAAATTAATTATCCTTTATTTTTGTTAAACCCTCGTACGAAGCATAAATACTAAAACAAAATTTTTACCATAGTAAATACATGCATGTAGCAGTTTTTGTTCTTTTTTTTTTTGGTTTCATTAATTTTTTTGTGTTAAATTCGTTAAAGATGGGACTGCTGTTGTATGTAAAATATATTATACAGCGTAAAAAAAGAAGTAAAGAAGAAAATAACTAAACAAGCGCACGACCAAACAACTGTTTCTGACAGGTGTCATTCCAGGTTTATTGGAAGATTTCAAAAATGATCTTCTAGACGTAAAATGAAATGTGTTTATTTTATAATTTTTTTTTTTAAATATTAGTATGTAGTTGTAAAGGATATTTTTATAGATTGCAATTTTTTATAGGAAGAAGACATATTTATTAGTACGCTCAAGCGCCATATGGCAATTGAATGTGTATACTATAATAAAACGATGAAGATGATGAATGTGGTCATTAAAATACAAATGAAGATCAGGTTTTTCCCGGCTAACGCTCAGATCCACGCTAATCTCAGAAACTTAATTCGGTTTTGATCAGTTGTTTTCTTCTGCTTATTATAAGCTACAGTTTATAAAAATGAGTCGCTTGGTGCCAGAATTTCGGGCCGATTTTTGCAGTTTGGTTTGGACACATTTGCTTACGATAACTTGTAGAGTTTTTCTCATTTTGTAACGGTAACATTTTATAATTTATATATTTGTTGAAGTAGAACGTTTGTTATTCGTTCGATTGTTATTGTATTTTTCCGCAGTGGGAGCTTTACTTAGAAAGAGAGTCGACGAACCTAGGCGGCTGTTTCTGAGTTCGATACGAATTCGTGAGTAAATACCCTTGACATACTACGATTTAATAAAATTAATTTAGTGACTTTTTCGAGTTTAGTCGCAATATCTCAACATCAAATTTAGCTAATCGCGTTGTTTTGCATAGAGTAATTAAACGAGTTTAGCTAAATCGGATTTACTAAACGGTCTGTCTAGGGTAATTCTTATTCGATTTAAATCAAATTCGCTCGTTTCTTATTCAAACCAAAAAATATTATTATACTTTCCAATTGGTTACATACTACCTTGATTAACAAGTTCCCGGAATAACCACCGTGTGGCGCTCTCATCGTTCCGATTTGAGTTCTGTTATTTTTGTTAAGTTGGTACATCTGTTGTTGATATTCTTTCTAAATCTTAGCGTCGTAGCTTGACATTTGCAAAAGTTACGTAGTCAAGAGTACATCTACTCTGTGTGTGTTGGCGATTTTTCCATTATTTCCTCTCGCGAGGAACGAGTTTTCTGCCCACAATTCTGGTCTCTTTCGGCGAATTGCTTCACGCAAACGTCTCATAACGCCCAAATAATACTCTTTGTTTACGGTCTGGCCTTCTGGCAAAAATTCATGATGCACTACACCGTTGTAATCCATGAAACCCGTGAGCATTGCCTTCTTTTTTGACTGAAAACGACGTGGTTTTTTTTTTGGTGAACGCCATTCACTTGCCTGATATCTGGTTTGCGTGTCGTACTCATAAACCCACGTCTCGTCTCCAGTAATGATCCTTTTGATGAATGTGGAATCGGATTCAGCCTCGCAAATCATGTCTAAAATTGTAAATAATTTCTAAAATTGTAAATAATCGCCAACACACACAGAGATAGATGTACTCTTGACTACGTAACTTTTGCAAATGTTAAGCTATGAGGCTAAGATTTAAAGGGAATATCAACAACAGATGTACCAACTTAACAAAAAAAACAGAACTTAAATCGGAACGATGGGAGCGCCACACGGTGGTTATTCCGGGAACTTGTTGATCAAGGTAGTATTCCGAAATAGCTGGTTTTTCGAAAGAATTGCTGTAAAATTGAAAAATTAATCTTCATATGATTGGATTGGATGGCTACAATTGTATGTAGCTAAATGTACCTTTAACTAAACATTTTTGTATGATTCAGTTTCCCTTCCGTCGTTTTTCATTTTTTCTTTTGTCGTTTTTGTTTCGTTTCGGTTTGTTTGTTGGCATATAGTATACTACGTTTCCATGATGGAGTTAACCAGGGTTAACTTGGATTATCTCATGATGGAAACATGTCGAATTTAGGATTTTCGTTAAGTTTCATAATCCTACTTAACGAAAGTAGTAGGGTTAGAAGGGATTCTATGTGTCAAAAGGGGAAAAATATTCAATTTAAAAATTTCCACCAATCAAATAAAATTTCCAAAACTGACTTTAAATTGTTGTGAAATGTTAAATTACACTAGAATTTATAATTGCATGCAAACGATATGAATTAGCGCCGCCATATGTTATTAACTCAACGAAACTCTCAAATCGGGTTAACTCTGTCATGGAAACGTAGTAACATTTTGTGATATTTTATTCTTTGTTCAAATCGAAATAATGCCCTACATAACTTAATTCAATTTAGTTTACCATAAAACCCTGTTTAATGCTCCATACAACATACCTATGGCTAGCATGTCAAAGCCAACTAGGGGCACAATCACCCTCGGTAAATCCTCGTTCATTGAGGAGCAATTCACCTGGTCTTGAAGAGCGTATTGTGGCTAAGAGTCTTTGTTAGCTACTTTTTCTAAATCAAGGGAAAGATCTCCTTTACCAAGTCGCTAATATTACAATGAACGATTTTCAAGAAATCGTGGCAGAAGCTCAAGCAGACCACGATCTACGGACCGACAACCACTTGTTTGCCGATTGGCGTTTTGGTGATGATGTCTTCAAGGAGATGCCGATTTAAAAAACCAAGAAACCCAACTGTACATGTGGCAAAAAGTGCGATATTTTTAAATCGCCGCCTTTTTATCCGCGATGTTCCTTATAATTTTCTATTCCTTGTAGATACTGGAGCAGATCTTTCAATAAGCCACTGTTGCATATATCAACCTGTTAACTCAGATCTTTTACTATCTGCTGCAAATGAACCAAAAATAGATGGACGGACATTTTTTCCTCACTTATTTGTTTTAATATCGGTTAATCGACCTACTCTAGGTCCCGACTTTCTTTCGAAATATGGACTTCTTGTCGACTTAGTGAGATTGTGTCTTATTGATCGGCAAACTAATATGTCTATCCAAGCTTAAACAGCAAATGTTAAACGCCTACGCCTATTCATTTTGCTGCCGAAAATGGATATGGGTCATTGCTTAAGTCATTTTCATCTTTAACTGATGCTCTAAATTATAATCTGGTACAATGTGATCCACCACGACAGCATAGAAGGCAGACTTCGATTTTCAAAACTACGTCGTTTAGATCCTGAAAAGCATAAAGCAGCTAAATCTGAATTTGATCATATGATCCAACTTGGAATTGGTCGGCCATCATCATCAGCAGCAGGTTCGCCACTTCTTATGGTACATAAGAATTACAACATTGACAAGCGAATATATCCAATTCCGCATATCCACAACCTTTCGATGGACTTGCATAATAAAAGGATTTTTTCAAAGATTGATTTGGTCAGGGCGTTTCACTTAATTCCAGTGTCTTCTTACATACACAAGACTGCTATAACGACACATTTGGCCTCTTTGAGTTGAAGCGAATGCCATTCGGTCTTCGAAACGCGGCACAAGCATTTCAACGTTTCATTAACAAAGTCGTTGAATGACTCGACTCCGTCTTTATCTTGGATATCTTGGTCGCTAGAGAGTCCGATGAAGAACACAACAAACCCCTTCAACAACTATTTCAACGTCTTACCGAATACGATGTTAAAATTAAAAGTTCAAAGTCTGTATTCGGTGTCCTGACTTTCAATTTTTTAAGCCACAAAGTATCTGCAAATGGTATATTGATATTAGACGACCGAATTAAATCCATAGATGATTTTCCTATACCATCAAAAACTATTTTCATAGGTTATTTAACTACATTATTGAACCAGTCGAAAAATAAAAAATTGTTTTCATGGCCTTCTGGCCATGAAAACAATTTTTGCTGTTCTATAGCGCAGCATTTGCTCAAGTTAAACCTTCACTTGCCAATGCAACACTCTTAGCACAATCAATAAACTAAGTACATCGAGCAGTACTTCAACAGCGTGACGATATCATCTATTTAGTGGATTAGTGTAAAGGGCTAACCAGCGAATCAGTAAGAATCCTTAAAGAATTTGACGAAATGATTTCCTTACAGAATATTTGACACATCGGCCACCGAATCCGAAACAACTGACAAATACAGTATTAAAACTGTAATGTGAATAGGAAAATTTATTATTTTTAAGAAAAGTGTGCTGTGAAAATTTTGATGTATTCTGACATATCCTTCAGTTTGCGCGTTAATTTTCGCTCTGTTAAGTGACGGCTGAACTGAACGAAAAGTTCTTAAAGATTCGCTGGTCAGTAACATACACTTTCTGTATATCGCATTCTTACTTAAAGTTGTTACTGACTCGCTGGTTCACCCATTAGTCAACTCTGCTCAGTTCGTACTAATGTATCTTCGCTCAATTTCCCGTATATTGACTATTTTTGCCTACCTTTTTCTTAGGTTAGGTACTGGTTAATGATGCTGCAACTACAATCAAATAAGTTTCTAAGTCAGGTGTTTTGTAGGCAACAGAGATGGTGGGTCAATTTTGACCACCAAACGGACCGCCTTTAACTATTTTTACTCCGCATGGTAAAATAATCATCTGTTTTATCGTAGTCATCTATGACGTTGGAAGTCTTAAGTTTTATATGTACAGTCAACTCTCTATCTTCTAAAACTGGATTTTTTCTCTATCTTGATATTTTTTCGGTGCTTCCGTTTTTCGTATAAGTACATATGTAAGTTAAGCCCCTTTTCTCGATAATTTTATAACGCGAACTCTCTGAATATTTCTAATTAGTTTTTCCTTCTAAATTATATTCCTCTCAAAAAAAAAAATTATAATTCTTGCTTAAAAAACTATTAACTATTGTGAACTGTAACTACTGCAAATGTCATCAGAATGAATGGTAAATTTTCATTGATATTAATTTGTACCAATAAAAAATGTCACGAAATATTGTCTTTTCATCAGAATCTACCAAAACCGACCCTAGCCGAAATTCCATTTTTGATGAAAAATTCAATGCAACTTCTCTACTGAACTTTTTCAAAAATCGAAAAATACTCGTTTGGATAAAAAGTCTTATTACTTTATGATCACAATAGTATTGTAACATTTTTTTACTTAATGCGTTTTCGACAGAATTGCTATTGTGGAAATTGGCGGTATTGTAGAACTGTAAATCTCGTAAATTTTTATATTTTTATCAAAGGAATACAATTATTCTATTTAAGCTAAAAAGTAATGAGCTACAGCATGTCGGTCCTGCATCCGAATTGCGGTTTTATGAGAATAAGAAATGACTTGATTTTTGTTTTTGTCTGATCAGTTCCCAGACTCATTTAAATTCCGATACAGGAATCAGTAATCAATTCAATTCAAGTAACGTAATAAAGCTTAATCTATTTGGCTTATTGGGTTAAATTGTTTTGTTGTAAAAATAAAACTTTTTATCAAAATATAGATTAGTAATCACGATTTACTAGCAAATCTAGATTTTCTTATAGTATGAACGACGGAGATTAACCCTAAAGACACTTTCAAATATTCAGATAATCAAACATATAAGAAACACTACTAAATATTATGTAAGAAATGTGTGCACATGTTCATTTAAGTACATATACATAGACACATACACACATACAAAAGAAGAAATGTAAAAATGCTGGCAGAATGAATTCAATCGAACATTAGGAGAATATTACTTCGAATAACAAAGCCGTACAGAACGGTAAAGGCTGCGGCGTAGAAAACTACTGAAAACTATAAAAGAGGCTGAATATTGACATGAATGATACCTCTAAACTTCAGCTGTTTTAAAGAGTTTTGTGAAACATTACCAAGAGACAGATAGACTAAAACAGACTTCTCCCGTGAAACATTTTCTTTTACTTAACTAAGATAAAGTATTTACCATAGAAGAGATTTTAAAGTGTTAATCATGACAAGGACTAACGTTCGATAAGATTTTAATATTTTTATCGCTGAAGTATGGCATTTTAGTAATTAAAATTATTAAGATTTCCAATGGTACCAGAGACGTAAATATAGAAATTCCTTCTTGAAGGTCGAAGTTGAAAAGTGTCAAATGCGAACACGTGGCTTTCCTAAATAATATAGAACCAATAGAGAAACCCGTGACATTGTTTAAGGACTTTTCTGTTTAAAGTAACGGCAAATTATTGTAAAATGTAAATATGGTTGGTTTGGCAACTTACTTTTTTTTTATAAGATGACGCTTTTTGGAAAAAGTCGAGACGAGGTCGGATAGACCTAATTCTTTTTTAGTTATATTTAAAATACAAGTTAGGGTTGATATTTTCAATAAAATTTTGCACATTATAATATTAATGAAAAAGGACAAAGATGAACATCTTTAAAATCACCCTTAGAAAAAATTTAAAAAAAAACGAAAACCAAAAAAGTATATTTAAAAAAACTTCTGACCGGTTATCATATTAATGATCTATTCATACATATTATATCCAACGAAATGCTGTGAATTTTTCAAGTTCAAATAATTCTTAAACCGATATGGACCCGTTTCACGTACTATTTGTACTAACGACACTTAATTTGCATTAAAAATAGTCAGCCCTAACTAAATAAATCGTGTACGCAATTTGATTAAGAGTGGAATTTGAAAATACCAGACGAATTAATTGTATACAAGTGTTTCTCATTTTATCGTATACGCAGAATTTACCCTAATTTACTCTTAGTCGAAGAGATATTATAAAGGCGTGTAAAAGACGCGAAAAATATACACGGAAAACAGTTGCAATTTTTTGTGTTGTATTTCGCATTTGGTAAATGAAATTGTAAAAAATTATTTTATGCACAAACTCTTCTTCATACAATATAAAAGCAGGCTTGCAAAAGGAATAATATACATATATGTACGAGACTCGTACATATTTACGCGAATATTGTAAAGTATTTTTCTTATTATTTGGGTTTTTGTGATGCGTGTGTGTGTATTTGCGTGTAAGTAATAAATAAATCGACACGGTGAAAGAATCCATTTAACTCTTTTTTTTTATAGTCATCTCATTTTATTTTATTTTTTAACAGATACTATACTCGTTGACCAAATATAGTTTAAATATATAAGAAAAATGTGGTTTATATAAGACACAACAAAAATTCTTTCAGCAATGAAAGAATCTCATTTTAGCGAATGAACTTCAAAATATTTATTTGTATAGTAGTATTTCAGGATACTCGAACCCAAAAAGAAGTGACGTTTTTTTAAAATTGATCTTATAGTTTTTCTTCCATCACATCCTTGGAATTTCAATTAATATCATCTCTGAAGTTGTTTTATTCTTTTTGAAGATTATTTAATTACATGCCACATTAAAAACTAAATAACACTTTCGAACTTGATTTAATGAAACCTTGTCAGAATGTCATCGATCTCGGCGGGTTCTACATCACTGAAAAAAAAACAACTATGCGCCGTTTCTCAAGGATCTTCACAAAGAGTTCTTTAACCTTTTGCTATTTTTGTTGTTGTTTCTCCAAACCGTCAAAACATTGCAGACAATGATGT
The DNA here is from genome assembly GCA_958295665.1 of Tipula vernalis. NCBI lineage: Eukaryota > Metazoa > Arthropoda > Insecta > Diptera > Tipulidae > Tipula > Tipula vernalis. Next base: position 14,780,990 of record OY282560.1, read on the forward strand.
TTCTACCACTAACTTGGTTGTGACCATTTCAATGTTTTTTTTTGTTTTGTTCTTTTCTTGTTTGTTTTGCTTTTGATATTTTTTGTTCGTCTTGTTGTTTTCTTTTTGTTTAGTGTTTTGAGCGCGAAATTGTTGTTCGAAGAAGTAATGTATGTATATATGTATGTATGTATGTAACAAACAAAAAAAAAACAACAAAGTTGCGTTATCAATTATTTGAATCTCTTATAATATATTTACCTTTGATGTTGTTGGTGTTCTTGATCATTAGTTTTTTTGGGTTCGCGCGGGGTGATTTTAATAATTTCTTAAGAACTGGATACGCAGCGCACGTAAGTATCATCTAGTGCGGAAAATTTTCGGGGGGTATCACATGTTTCGAGCTGATCTATATACATAAAGAGCTAATTTTTTTTTATTGTTTTTCTCTACACAATCAGTAGAGGTTTGGAAAAATAACAAAATACAAAAAGAGTTGAGGTTTTCAGTTTTATTTTTTTGTATGAGAATAAATTCCAAACGACCAGTTTTTTTTTTTAGTTTTTATTTGGTTTTAACGTAGTTCATTGAACCAAAATATAAATATTTTCTTAAAAGAATTTCATTTTTTCTTTTAAGTTTTTGAAAAATTCTTGTTCTCAATTGATAACTATTTTTGTCTTTCATGTATATAGAAGATGTAGTATGTAGTTTAACAATTTGCCTGTATGCATACATGTTGCTGCTTTTTTGGTTTTGTTCTTTTATAAAAATGTATTTAATTGCATTTATTTACTTAAATTTACACAGCATAAAGAAATTAGTAAGGCCTATTTGGGACGACATACGATGATAAAGATAAAAAGACAACGATGACGGGAAAAAATGATTGAAATAAAAAAAAAATCGTTGTCTACATATTTATCTGCCATTCACCTGTTGTTATATTATGTTGTTGGCTGTATAAGTAGTATACACATTACATACACACACACACTGGCTTAAGTCAAACAACAAATTTTGGACTACATTTTTAAGTGCGTTAGGTGACAAATATTTTTGGAATTTTTATAAGATATATTCAATAGATTTTTGTTGTGATTTTGCTTTTTAATTGGTTCTCCTCTGGCTGGTTTCTTATGTTTCTTTCAGGTATATTGACTGATTAAAAATTTGATTCTGAAGATGATATTTCTCTTTTATTTTAGAATTCGCTAGTTCTCAATCAGTTTTAGTCTTTACTTTATGTTCCGCCTATAATTTTCAAATATTGCCAAGCAAAGGTTTTGTAGATAATTTTATTTTAAAATACTACCCTGCAATCGTCGATTTAGAATAATATTCCAAAATCTCCAGAAATCATTCTACAATGCTAAAGAGTACATTCTATCATTTCAAGAATTACCGAAGCTATTGACTATTGAGTCGTTCATATACTTATAAACCAAAAATGGTCGATCATGTGGCATATCCACCGCAGTGAAGCCTCACTAAAAAAAATCATTTTTCCCACGTAAAAGGTGCCTACTTGTATTTTTAGTGGGGCCCCCCATGTGCAGCAAGCGCCCATTGATTTTTTTTGATATCGACTGTCGTAGATTTATTTTTTAGTCTGCCACAATAGCATCCCAAACTCTTCATTTGTTTTACTCGTCTCTCATTTGGAAGTTTTTTTTTGTTGTTTTCATTCAAAAACCGAAATATGATGCGCTTAACGAAGAGATAATTTTTATTTTTTTCGTTTTGTCTGTGTTTTGATTTTATTCATTGCGGTTTAGCGTGGCGGTAAACACCTTATTCAAGGAATTTAGAATATGATGGCGCCACCGGTGCACTACACATTCTTAAAGAAAATTGTTGAAAATAAAATGAGAAAAAATATAATATTTTTGTATAGGTAATTTGATTTTCTTATTTTAAATTTTATGAAGCTAAAATGTTTTTGTTTGTAATTTTCTTTTGTCCCGACTTTGCAAAGCTGTGATAGTGTTTGCAATAGTATTTATTAACAATAATAACTTTAATTGACTATTGATATGCGATGTATAAAAGATAGACAAAGGAACTAAATTTTCAACTTATTTTGTTTGATTGTTTCTTTATTAAAATTTCGTACAGACATTTTTTATTGACGTCATTCAATTAAACAAAATAGTTTGAAGTTTTTATGAAATGAGTTTAGAATTTAAATTAATAATTTTATTAAATGTTTCGTTTTTCTTTCGACTATTTTATGAATTATTATAAAAGTTTTCATGTTAGTAAAACTTGGGCGATTCTTAGTGATAATTTTTTTAAATTATATATTGTACGCATTCGATTTAAGCTTTAAAAGTGGTAAAATAAGTAATTCAAGTATCGCCAGATCCTTTTGTAATTAAAATAATTTTTTCTCAGGTTCGTAATATTTTTTTATATTGTACATACATATACATACATACTTTTATTTTAAATTATACAAACAACATTCTTTTCAACGCGTCCTCATTTTTGTTTCGTTTTAATAACACAGAATATTTCTTATTACAAACTTTAAGAGTTCTTATATTTTGCTTTATTATCTTTCGATTTTCTACTTCTGTCTCAAGAAATGAAGTAAAAGAAATGAAAAAAAAAAAAAATCTTACATTTCTTGGAAATAACAAAAACAAAAATGAAATAACATGAAAATGAATAAGAAACCAAACTACAGTATACGACGAGTTTAGCCTTAATAGAATGGAATGCATGTGAAACAAAATAAACATAAGCAATATTTTTTTTTTTTGTTATTTTCTTGGAAATTTTAAGAACAAAATGTGTTTTTTTCTTCTGAACCGAACCAACGTTTACAAAAATGTTTTTAAGTCTTTCATATATTCTCTGTGATATCCTTTTTCTAAACCTATGTAAATCGACCATTCCAAGGAGAAACTTGGTAACTCAAAAACGTTAGGTTTCCAGGAAATAAGTTTTTCATTACACTTGTGTACTAAAATGTAACTTTTTATGAAATCCCCTTCAAAAATTGTCAGATTCCACTCTTGCTTTTGGACGTCGTTTAAAAAGTGGTAATTCAAAATATGTAAATATTTTTTTAATTTGGTGTGTATATCGATGAAAACCTAAGTTTCAAAAAAGGTACTAACAGATTTGGCTGTAAAATTCAAAGAGCTTTTATATTGTTAGAATACCTTTCACTACTTGGAGTGTTTGTTACCACATTAAAATAAAGCTGCTGAAAAATGTTTGTGTTATCCTTCCTTAGTAAAGACATAAACCATTTTAAAGGTAAAATTATAATGTAGGTGCATTAAGTGACTCGCAACACTCTTCTCTCGAACGTCGTCAGCCACCTTTCTTGCTCATCTGTTAGGCTCTAACTCTCACAACCACGCTTAAAAACGCGCCTGATCAACTAACTGTAAAAAGTCAGCTTATTTGGCATTTGCAAGATATATGGACTTTAGTAGTGGATCTAGAGGATACAACGTATGACTGGTAGTGCAAAGACGCTCCTAAACATCTACACCATTATTATGGATGAGAAGAAGAATTACAGTATGTTCCATAAAGAAAGTATATCAATTTATTCGACATCTGTACCATTTGGAAAAAGTTTAAATAGTAGTTTCAGAGAAGGACGATATTTATTCGACGATTTTGGAGTTATTTCCACTGAGAAACTTTTTGAAGGTGAACATAAACATTGGATCATACAAGAGGATAATGAACCGAAACATCAGAGTTTTTTTTTTTTTGCACTCAGCCGAAAAAGCAAAATGACTGAACTACATACTAAAATAATTGCGAAATTAGTTTTAATGTCTATTAAGAGAAATAAATATCAATTAGTTTTGTTTTCTTTGAGATACTTTCTTGTGGGATATTCTGTATATGAATCTCCTCACTTCCTCAAACGTGTAGTTATTTCAGCTAAAGTCAATTGTATCATGACCTCAAAAACCAGAAATCAGATATTTTGTTTTGGACTCCTTAATTTTTAGAGTAAGAGGCTAAGGAATGGCGGATCAAGCAGAATTAAAGCCCAGAATTATTTAACTTTTACGATAGATTTTTTCAAAATGAAATTAAATAGTATTGGCGACAGATCATCTCCTTGTCGATCACCGGAGTTAATTGCAAAAATTCCTGGTAGCTTGTTCTTAAATTTTTAAAACAACATTGTGACTATTTTTATCATTTCCAACAGAAAGGTCCAGTAGTGGACCTCATAATGAATTGTCTCGCACTATGTATTTAGAAAAAATCATCTGCAGCTGAAATACTTGATCAGTGACCAATCGATTCGGATGAAATTCTCCTTGGTAGTCAGTTAGGAAAGCTATATATCTAGCTCCATAGAAGCTTGCTTACTCAAATTTTTTTTGTTAGCCTCGTATTAAACTGATATAACATTTTCCCCAAGGTATAAAACTAAACTGTATGGTGTCTGTGTGTGTAAATTTCTCGTTAGTTTTTTAAATTTAACATTTTACAAAAAGGTTACAATAATAGTGACATTCAAACTCATTTCAAAAATGTATAATAGTTCATTTAAGTTCGCCTATCGTTGCTTTATGTGTCTATTGTTCTTTTAAATGGCTTTTATTCACAATTACATGGTCCCAATCACTTCTGGGCCACTAATAAGTTAATCAACAAAAGGGACATCTTGCATAAAAGTATCTAAATTCTTACTTATTGAAGCGGCTCTTCCTGTAGAAATTCAAGTTCACCTGAAGCATTTGAAGGTATTGGATTTATGATAGGAGAAGGTCGTTAAGGGTATTTTTATTTGAATCGTGGATTCAAGAAACTTAACTCTTATATTGCATGAAAATCTTACTTTCGACTTTGAGAGGTTCACCTAAAATCCGGTGTCAAATGGAAACCTTGCCAGTAGGTAAATGTACGTTTGCCGGTGCCAAATGGAAACCTAGTATCTTCCTTATTTCAAAATCAAGAACTACTTATTCAGTTGCCAATTTGTCTTAAAATAGTCAATTTTTCTAAAATAAACTGATAGAAGCTATTCTCAGCTTAAAACTGCAGTTATTTTTCTCTTTTTTCAATAGGTATATAAGTGGAAACATAGCACTGAAGTTGGTTGGTATAAAAAATATACTTAAACGCATTCAATTCGCCCTCCATTTTATTTATTAGGCTGTTTATATCGTTACAAGCTATCGTTCAGTATGTATCAAATTTTTAAGAGATGTTTCAAAGCAAAATTTAAGAGTGTCAATGTTATTCTGTTTTAAACTGGGGAAAAATACTGCTAAAGCTACGGAAATGATTAATTCGGCTTGGGGAGATAATTCTGTTCGTGCTTTAACTGTTAGAAAATGATTTCCGATGGTTCGTGATGGAAGTTTTTTCGCTACAAAAAAATAATTTTTTGCACAAAATCATAACTGAAGATGAAAAGTGGATTCAATACGATAGTCCTAGTCAGCCATCTCCTTCCGTTGCAAAGCCCAATATTCATGCCAAGAAAGTAATATTTTATGTCAGGTTTATATCGTGTTTTCATTTGAAAAGTTCCCAATGATGTCGTTTTTCAACACACGTGCAACCGTCACCGTACAGTAGTTCTAAAAAGCAGTTGCAGGAATGGACCAATCTTTTAATCAATACACAGGGGATCAATTTTTGTATACGATTATTCATAAGTGTGAGATGATTCCAATTTGATTTGAATCAGATTCGCTGGTTTCTACAAATAATTAAGTTTAGGATTATATAATACAAAAACGTATTAAGTCTTTGATACAGCAATAACTAAAATCATAGCTTTATAAATAAATAATTAGGAATATAATTCCTCCATGTTTCCGCCATATTAATTTTTGAGGTAGGAAGTAGAAACTATAACGTTTTCTCAACAACAACAATAAGAATTTGGTATATGTACGTGACTCGTGGTGCACTGTACATCGCATTCTTAGCAGTCTGGAGTATATATATGTACTCTACCGCATTCGCTAATGGATTTATGATTTTTTCTTTGATTTGTTATTTATTTGTTAAAAGTAATAACAAAAATCGACATGAAAAATTCCAAGACAATACATGACCTACTTACGTTATTTTAAATTATGTTTAAGTTGGTTATGTTTCTTTAAAATGATATTTTATTTCAGTTTTTTTACTAATTTATAAGAATACGGCTTATACAAATACAATGTACGTCTTGTACTCCCATAACATATCGGGCCCGGAGTAAAATATTTGGGGCTATCTAGAAAATTAGTCTGATTTGTTACAAGACACGAATTAAGTAAAACTGTAAAAAAAATTAAGATTTTTTGAGCACCCTTATTCTCTAAAAACTAAGAAAAACGTGAAAACTTGGAAAATCAACCAAATATGTAGTGGAATTTAAAATGTGGTCTATTGTTTGCTTTAAATGTGTAAAGTTAGAAATGTTGGGCTTTGTACTAAGATTTTTTTATAAAACGTTTTGCTTTCTTTTCTGTAAAACTTTAAGGTCGTTTACCAACATTAAGCAGTAATCTTTTACTAAACTTTTATGTTTAACATAAAAATCAAAGTGATTTGGCTGAAATATTTGTTCTGAACATTTTGCCTAAGGGGTTATAAATCAACAATAATTGTTTGTTAACACAATGTTATGATTTTTTTGTTTGTAGTTGTAAATGGAAAAGGTCACAATCCATCTAAACCCTTTTGTTTTGAGCTTACAGATATACATTTTACTCAAATAGACTATACCGAACAGTCAGTAGAGATAGTAAGAAGAAGTGTTCATACATCGCATATGATACAGAAAAGTGGCACAATTCAAGAAATTGAGGTTTTGAGATAATTCGTCAAAAAGATGCGCAATGATCGATTTCCTAACCTGGCATAGTGGCGTTTTCATATTTATTTTACAAAGCGAGAGACAGCTTAATTTTCTATTCAGCATTTTTTCTTTTGCTCTCCTGCAAAATTTGAAATTTTGAGTTGTGTCACTATTCTTTGTCACGTGCGACATATGTTTAACCAAAATAGTTTAAAATATTTTTTTATTAATTATTTTAGGCCAAACAAAAAAAATGGTTCAAAAATAAATGACCACTGTTACACAGTGCAGATCAGATGAATATCCTTGCCGTGTTGATAGGGTCTCCACGACTGATCCACCAATTGGGGTAATCATTCAGAGGCGAGAGTGGTATATTTTGAGGTAGTTTTCTGGTTGAGAATTCTTCAAAAACTGTCTTTGTTTCTACAATGTACTGTCTAAAATATATGGCGCAATTATAAAGTCGCCAGTACCTAATTCCATACGATAAATAAATTGATCTGTTGTAGGCGTCGATGTTCTATTTCTACGTACTATACACTATTTGTTTGACCGCGGTTTCAATCCCTTGAAAAATAATAATTTTAACTGTACCTGATTTCCGCCATATTTAGAACGAATATCAGAATTTTTGTTTCTCGCAATATTCTACAGGTTCCTAAGTAGATTTTTCTTTGATACTTCTCATTTCAGTGAATAAGTTCACACGATTCGATGAAATAGCCTAAAATTGACGATTGATATCTTTCAGGTAACGGAATGAATTGGCCAGCGAGTAAACATTTTGTTGTGCCTTGACTTTCTTGTTAAACGTCTAAATTTTCTTTGTTCCATAAAAAATTAATAAATTAGTATTATTTTTTTTAAAAAATTAAATAGCCCACCTTTTTCTGCTCGAACGGGCATAAGGAATGAGCTTCTGCTCAAATTAGAATGATAAGCAAGAACTTCAGAACCGATTTCCTTCTGAGGTAGGTAGAGTTCCTATAATATTTAGACGTATCGAAACGACTAAATCGTTAAGTATCTGGAATAGTTGGCTGAAAAGATTCAGTTGGACTTTTTACAATTTGAGTGATTTTCGATTTTTGATACCTCAGCCAACATGTACGCTTTCGACAATATCTGTTTAACTCTAGGCCAAAAATATATTTGTGAAACCATGGTTCAGCAACCATAAGGCCCGCTGTACATTTCAGCTAAGCTAAGCTACGCGATGTGGGCTATGTGCATAGCTTTCGCTTGTAAATAAAGAGATTTAATGGAACGTTGCACACTTGAGCTAAACTATGCGAGCTATGTTTTTTGTTAGAGCGATGCAAACTATCTTAGCTCGAGTTGTCTTCGCCTTGCTATGCCAGCGAACATCGCTCATACATACACTGATGTGTTTGTATATTTTATTATTAACTCATAGGATACTTAGTTATATTAGGTATCGTGTCATAAATCATAATAAAGCATGGTTTCCACGATGGCGAGGCGAAAAAATTAGTCAAACTAAAAAGAGAAAGCAAAAATTCACCAATAGTTACGATAGAGAGAAAATACCATTTTGACAGAAAAATTTGGACGTCCAGTTTTAAAAATTTTAATTCAGCACTCCGAAATAGGACGTCTAATCCGAAAAAGAGATTAGATGGATCATCTTTTTTCGGATTAGTCGCTGATTTTCGGAATTCATATTGTCAATTTGAAGCAAATTTTATATTTATTTTATTATTAAATATATATATTTTTTTTTGATTGGGGGAACAAATTTTTCATCGCCAGAATCACTCTCAGTGCTACTTGAAAACATAACGGCATATATTGACATTAGTTCCTCAACAGTATCTATTTTTAACAAAATTTAATTTTAATAATCGAAACGTCAAAAATAAATAAATAAAAATTCGGAGTAACGACTTGTTGCAGTTTCAGTCACTCTTATGTTATTTTTTTTATTCCTTCCTCTTTTTAATTTGACTAATTTTTTCGCCTCGCCATCGTGGAAAACATGCTGAAATGAATTATGCAGAAAAATCAATGTATGTGTGAGCGATGTAACTAGCTGAAATGTGCAACGAAGTGAGCTAAGCGGTCTAAACTATGCTAATATAAACTACGTTTCTCGTTTAGCTTAGCTGAAATGTACAACGGGCCTAAAGCTTGATTTACATATGCAACGTGCGATGTGTGACGAGTGGAAATAAACGTGATGCTTTCTTGACAACAATTTACATTTGTGACGGGTGCCGCAATGTACACTAATTAAATATTTTTTGTGGTGTATTATTGTGTTGTGTACTACCAAAACCAACACAAATGTCTTATAAAAGCCTTGCTCACAACAAAAATGTACATTGACTTGTGTTGGTGAGTTTTATATTTTATCTCGTGTTTTTACAGCAACATCACTAACACTAATATCCAGCACGGCTAATATAAACAATTTTGTTGGTTTTGGTACTGCATTTCACTAAAAAGAAATGTGGCAAAACAATCAGAAATTTACAAAAAAAAAAATTAAAAGTTTTAATGATATTGGCTTTGATGAAAAATAAATTTCGCAAAAATGTATAAAAAAATAAGCCGATGGCGTTTTACACTAAATTTTTATCTGTATGTGTGAACTGTCACAAAAATGATGAAATAAGTTCATGTCGTCAAAATATTCGTCTCTAATTGGCTATAAGCTCCCGTGACCCGTCGCGTCTGAAGGGTGTGAAGGGTTAGGTGCATAGTCGAAGAATGTACGCTGAAATCCTTTCGAAATATAAGGTCGAGCTCACCCGGTTCAAGTTTCGCAAATGATATCTTTATTCGTGCCAAATATTGGAAACTCATTAACTGCCAAAACGTTGCCTTTCTCGGATATGTGTTGAATATCTGAAATGTATTTGAAGATTAAATCAAGATGACGAAAGCGTCCATATGAAACTTTTTCCGAATTTTTCTACAACGCATAAGCCGCTTCAATTTTGAACCGTCTAAATAACGTTTGTAATATTTAAGGGAAAAATATGCAACCGAAAACTCAAGGTCTGAGGATTCATCTGACCATTCGATTAAGCGTTTATCGTTCTTTGTGAAACCAATTAGCTGACTGTTGAGAAACGCCTACTCTTCAGCTACGTATGGGAGGAATTTGCGATAGAAATGTAACGTGCCGAGATAGTGACACAGTTCTGCTATGGTTTCTCTCTTTGAAATTTGTTTGATAACTTCTGTTTTATCTTAGCCCTAGAGGTAGTAAATGATTGGTGCACGGAGGTGGGCCGTACGGTCGACAAGGTCAACTGCACTCTCTTTACTAACCGGAGGAAAACTGTCCTCCCGCCGATAGCCCTGGGGGGGGGGGAGGGTAACTCTTCAACTGTCAACGGAGGTTAAATATCTGGGTGTCGTACTTGATCAGAAATTGACATGGAATCCCCACTTTAATCTTATCACAAACAAGGCGAATAAGGCCTACTTCACCTGCCAAAGAATGATTGGCAAGACGTGGGAACTGAGCCCACAAATGTTGGTTTGGCTTTACCGGGTCGTCATAAGACCTATGGTCTCTTATGCGGCGTTTGTGTGGTGGCCAAAGACGGAGCAGGCTGGTGCACATAGAATACTGGACAAGATCCAGAGGTTAATCTGTGTGGGTGCAACTAGAGCAATGAGGACTTGTCCAACAGCTGCCCTTGAGAGAATATTGGGGCTCTTACCACTGCACATATACATTAAAAAAGTAAGAGGGATAGTCGGGCCCGACCTAAAGATATGCATACCACTGGGTAGCACTCCCACAGTTTGTCAGGCAGAGACCGTTGCTATTTGAGGTATGTGTGCTTCAATGTCTCAAAAAAGAAATATAAGCAGACCGACATCTATATAATCTCGGATAGTCAGGCAGCTCTGCTAGCCTTAGGAGCTTCAGTGTTCAACTCGAAATTGATTTGGAGCTGCTACTGCAATTTATTAGAACTGGGTAAAGCAAAACAAAAGTAACTTTTTTGTGGTCTCCTGGCCACTCCACCATTAGAGGAAATGAGGCAGCAGACCGATGTGCAAAAAATGGGAGCAAGCCGAGATTTCCTGGGTCCCAGTCATAGTATTGCTTTTTCCAAAACCTACTTCGCAGATGGTATAAGGGACTGGGAGCAGAACTATAGGAAATTACTCTGGGAGTCCTCCATTGGGATGAGACCGGCCAATAAATTATTCAGTTATAATATTATACGTCTGGGAGAGGCACTGAGGATGGACCGCCAATCCCTAAGATCCCTTACCTGGTTTTTAACAGAGCACGGCCATCTACATAAAATGGAAAGGTCCCTTACGGACCAGTGCAGATTCTGTGACTGCGGTAAGGAGACATCGGAACACCTACTATTCACATGCGATGCTCTCATCCAAAAAAGATTCAAGTTCCTCAATGCGTACATAATCCAGTGGCCTAACGCCGACCCACTGGATATGCATCAGGTAGCGGCGTTTATCAAGGATATAGACCTACATTTCACGTACGAATCTCTAGGGATGTAGAATAGGCCTCAATGGTCGCAGTGCTCTGGGCGACGAAACACCCACCCTTTAGCAAAAAAAAAAAATTATCTTTTGCCAGATTAATACCTACAGAGAAACTGTCATGCCCCAAATATCTTATTTATACTATCCACATTCGGATGTATGGAATTTTAGCGGATTATAAATTTATTAACACGTTTATTGTCATGTGACCTACCCATTGGTCACAGGTTACTGATTTTTATTAAAACATTCTAAGCATAAAGTATTTCCCTTACATTCCCTACAATATGTTGATAATACTACTTCTAAAATCGGGAATGTGAGTATTTGGTTTGAATTCTAATGTGATAAGACTTCCATTTTTGCATGTTTGTTATATTTTTTTGTAAACGTCAGAATTCTATTCACAATTAATAAATTCGCAGATTCGTCTAATTTCCTCGATAATATTGCGAAAATCTTCAGGTGATTTCTTTCCATCTACACTACTCACCGTCATCGTTTATAAATTATTTACGTTTGTATCGTAGCACATATTTTTATTCAGATCGTTTTCACTATCATAGCTAGTATTTTGTTATTATTCTCTTTGAAATAGAAATTGGCTTCATTAGCATTCTGATTTTGAGTGAATCAAACACCCCCGCCGCATGTAACACGTATCCGCGGGTTATCGGCTTACCAAAAATAACCTGATAGTCCGAAATACTTGTTTACTCAATTTCCTGGATTGAACGCCCTACATTAGGGATCAGCAAACTAAACGAATTGCAACCACAGTTAGTTTCAGTGTGTCTCATTTGTTAGGAGCAACGAACACCGTTTACCGATGATGAACAATTAAGATGTTTAACCTACTCTCTGCGTATTGGGGTGAAATCCCAATCGATTTTAAAAATACAAAAAATCGTTTTTTATTATTTAAATTGCGCTTGCCTTATAAGATAGCCTCAACTAATATCATACATATATATGCAATACAATGAAAAGAGGGCCCAAATTACTTATAAATTTGGTAATTTGGTAGTTTTTATTTACTTTCCCTATGAAATATATGACGATACCTGTGGGGTCAGATTTACCCCTATAAACAGACAACGTGATAGTAAGCTATACACAGAGTGAAGGTTAAATAAAACTTTTAGCGAAGAATCGACCTAATTAGAAAACAGTTATAAAAAAAAAATCTCAAAAACTTTGAGTGATTTTCCGTATGGCTGTTGATAAATCCTTGGATGTTTTGGGCAAGATACTCGCTTTTCTTAATAACCGAGAATACCATATTTGCAGCTTTTCTAACTAACATTTTAAGGTTAGGCCCGCCGCAGATAGCGGATCATTCAAATCATGCAACTAACATGTATTTTAGGAGGAAGTAGCGTTTGATTCAGATCAAAGAGTTTTTTCGCCCTTATCGCTTCTTCTGATAATTAATGTTAGAAAAAGAAACGTTTGTAAATTTAACAATTTTTTTAATGTAATTTTAATTCGGTATATACCTTAGAGGTGAAGAAAAGTCTTTTTTTTTTACCCTCCATAAAAAAAAGGCAAATACATTTACCGTATTCAGCGGACTTGCTCGAGAATTTGATCGCATCTTTTATTGTTCGATGTTAACTCTTTATGGAACCTATAGATGAATAACAATCTGGAAGATAAATTGTCAAGCTTTTAATTTCTGTTAATAAAAAATTATTCACTATACGAAGCGGCTTACCCACACGAACCGTTGTTTGGAAAACAGGAAGCCATTAAGAATCAACATTAATTTGACCAATTCGGCCACTGTAAACAGTATTTCCAAAAGCTGTTGGATATATCAAATCAACATTAAACATATTTCCAAAGGCTTGTAATTTGAACAGGGGTGCTGCGGTTGAATGTTTTGGTATGCTCTGTTGCGAATGAGCTAAAGCTCAAAATGGAGAGTGCTAAAAGATTTGTAAATTTTTAAATGTAAATAAATAAATAAATATGATAATAATATGATAATAATATTGCCGCCTCCAAACCTCCGCTTTTCCAGAATTTATACAATTCTTCCTGTTTCAAGTTTTATTTATTATTTTAAACTAAGTAAAAAGTACTTTGAACGGTCGTGTTATTTTGCCGTAAATAACCTGCCTACACTTTACGGCAGACTAGGGGCGCCGCTATTATGGCACTAGACACTCTTATACACTTCCTAAAATTTAACCCTATTTTAAGGGTTTTAACCTTAAATGTAATTCCATTAAAAAAATGTAAATTAAATTTACTTCACATTCATTTAAAATATCCGTTTGAAATCTAAAAATAAATCTACTGTTATTCCTCTAAATTCTATTTTGCTTGAAACATACTATTTGTAGCGTCATTTTTGAATATAAAGCCGTTTTATTAATCCATGCACCCTGAAGCTCCTGTATTAAATTAATGGGGTAAACTTTAATAATTAACAACAAATATCTTTAATGGGTCTTGTATAAATTATCGGGAATGAATAATATATTTATTTGTCGAAGTGTATGAATAATTTATTTATTTGTTAGTGTCATAAAAAAAAATTCCTTGTTGAAATAACACTGCTGCAGTTTATCCATGGTTGTGTTATTGGGAGTGACCATTCATTTTAAGGGTGTTGTGTTTTGGTAAAAGTATAGCTTTATTGTAAAGAAATGGTTAGAATATTGTCCATCGCTAACCACTGTTTTACCTATCTTTCTGGTAATTGGTGATTTCACGTGAAGCTTCCACTTCCTCATCTTCAAACTTTTTCGGATGTCCGTCTGGACGTTCCTTAATCTCCGAATCAAAATCATCCCTTTTATAGCATTGAAATCACTAGTCAGATGTTGAAGTGATTGGAGCAAAGCCTCCAGCAGTACTTGTAGTCAACGAATTCAGCAGCACTTATTAAACGTTTAAAAAAATGCGGTATTTGACATTAATACCACCTACATAAAACTAAAGGCACGCCATGATGCTTTGACAAGATGTTAGGAACGACACAGTGTTCTTTACGCCATCTGTTGAAAATCCCTTAAAATTAATGCACACTTCTAACGCTTTGCACTCGAACTTTTTTAAATATGGATAATCAGCTACCCAACAGTAGTTTTAATAAAAAATCTTAAGAAATCAAACATAAGAATTTTAAATATGTATAAACATTTTATTTCGATGTTTGATATACATATGTATGTATATTTACAAACTAAAAACATAATATTTGAACATTACTTTTGGTTGTTACCAAAACTCGATTGCAAATATTTGAAAAGGGAAATTATTTTTTACATGAAATTAATTGTTCATTTACAATGTAAAAACATGTATGCTTGACTACTTTTGACTGCAAATCGCATTGTAAATTTGTATAATGTGTATACCGATATATAATTTTTTTCAATGTGTATTATCCATGTAAAAGAAAATCAAATAGATTGCATATATTTGCAATCTACTTTTGTTGAGAACCTATAGTTAAGCTTTATAATTTTCCTTGGTGTGATATTTTAGGAAGCACCCTCCAAGGTCTCTCCTAGGTTTTTCTGGGTAAATATCACAAAATATACAGTTTCGTGCCTTCCGCTTTTCTTTATCCGGTCAGAGCATACTCGCCATTTTTTTCCCCCTTTTAGCATCACATGTACATAGCTCACCATTCAATCAGCAATTGTTATCGGTAGTTGTAGATGTAGAACTGCGGCTAGCTTCACGGTCTTGTCGAAGAATTTACACAACAAAATTACTCGTTTTGGGAAATAAATACCGATAATACAATTTTACATGAATATTTATACAATGGAAATGAAAATTAGCAATGCGAGCGCAATATAAGATATATAGGACCATAATTAATGATTTTCATTCGCAAATCGCCGTTCGAGTTGAAGTAAATAATAGGACGGCGCCTAAGAGACGTCGCTCGGGTGCAAAGGTCTAATATTATGACAAAAAGGAAAAAAAACATAGAAGACGTTACAAAGCAGTTATGTTTAGGTCTTCAACTTATTCCAAGTTCCAACCTTACACAGAAAGCAAATTCAGATTTTTCAGTACAAAATTGTTTTTATAATTTCACCAATGAGCTTTTGTAGCTTGTCGTAACTTATAGCAATTTTTTTAAAATTTTGGTTCCAACAACAGGAGGATTTAATGTAGAATTGTTCAACTTGATAGTTGATGAGCACAGCTTTAATAGCCTGGTATAATATTTAAGAAAGATGAATTTATTCAAAATTAGCTAAATGTTTTGAATAATCATAATCATCATCAATAGATTAAATAGTTACTTTGGCAGCAACCTACGCGGGTCCGGTTATTATCTATTTGTGTTACTACAAAAACCATAAATAAACCAGCAGCAGCTCATCACTATAAAATATCAAGTATACATGCTGTCAAAAAATACCGGGAACTGTTAATTTAAAATGCTCGCGCTGAAGGAATTTAATTTTTTTTTTCCGATTATAAAACCTCCCCTCCAAAAAGGACCCGGGTATATCATTGGTTAAATACCAGTTCTGTATTTAGTATGACCTGTGGCCCTATTCTGGCTATTCCCTGGGAATTGGGAATTGGGAAAAATATTGCTATATGTATTTCCAAACTTCAATAATTCCCAATTTTTTATTCCCCAATTCCCAAAAGTGTATTCTGGCGTAATTGGGAATCATCCAATGGGAAAAACCACTATTTCAAATTTTGCAGCCGCCATTATTTAAAAATTTTATTTTCTACATATGAAATAAAAACTTTACCGATACTACGTTGTAAATAAAATTTTGAAAATACATAAAACAAACAGTTTCTTCTAATTCCCAAAAAAAAAATTTGGGAAAAATAAACGTCAAAACTTACATAAAATGGAATTATTTTTTCCCTACAATAAAAATTCCCAATCGCCAGAATACACTTTTGGAAAAAATAATTGCAAACTGCTAGAATACTGTCAAAATAGTTCAATTCCCAATTCCCAGGGAATAGCCAGAATAGGGCCACTGGGGGCCTATTCTCGAATTCCACATCCATATTCCACATGTGGACAACTGTCAAAGTTCACACAAAAACGTTCGAAAATTGTAATTCGTATATAAAACACATGCGGCATGGACATTTTCCTATATGGGGAATTTTTTCCACATGCTTATACCCATTCGGAAATATTCCCTTAGTACCGAAAATAGTTATTTGTGTATCAAGAGCGCAAAGTGCCAGTTTGTCACGCGAGAAAGGAAATTGCTGGCCGACGGGACGGAGGCCAGCAACCTTTCGAGCGTGACAAACAACTTTGCGGACGTGTTTCACACTTTATTTTTCCTACAATCATTTTAAAAAATATAATAAAAAGATAATTTTGTATTAAAATTTACTATACTGACAATACGATTTTATTTTAGGACCGACATTTTGTTCAATCGAGTAGTCAAAGATTTTTTTTATTTTTCATAAAGAAAAACAAAAATTTGGTTTGATGTTTTATACAAACATTAGTCTTTCTTAAAAATTGACGTGCGGTTTCAAGTTTTGTCACACGTTTCTAAGAGAAACGTGTGACAAAGTAATTTGTTTATTAACTGTCAAAAAAACAGACACTTTGGGCTTTGAAAACAGAGAAAAAAAGCCTGCTTTTCACGGCGATTGTAGGAAAAATTAAATTTTTATGAATTTTGACAGATGTCCACATGTGGAAAATTGATGTAGAATTCGAGAATAGGGCCCCTGGTATTATAGTGGCTATTGCCTAATTATATACCGGGTATATTGTTATTATTTCCAAAATTATAATCAATTTTAGTATTTTCCAATTAATATACCCGGGTATTAAATTGGCACTTTATGGTAGGACTGTCTTTCATTATGATGCCAACTTTGAGCGCGATCAACCAGGTTGTTTACTGCAGTTGGTTAAGTCAGTCGACCTCATTAATGCATGTGGATTTTTACGATGAACGAAGAAATATATAACAAAGAGTTTGTCTTAAATTTTGTGTTGCAAACAAAATTTCTTGTGCGGATGCGTAAAAAAGTGGCCGGAATTATGAGAAAAATCTCGTGGATTTTACACGACGAAAACGCGCCATCACACCGAGCTATGATTATGAACGAGGCCAACAACTCTGAGATTAAATAGTTACTTTGGCAGCAACCAACGCGGGTCCGGTTATTTATCTATTTGTGTTACTACAAAAACCATAAATAAACCAGCAGCAGCTCATCACTATAAAATATCAAGTATACATTCTGTCAAAAAAATACCAGGAACTGTTAATTTAAAATGCTCGCGCTGAAGGAATTTAATTTTTTTTTCCGATTATAAAACCTCCCCCCAAAAAAGGACCCGGGTATATCATTGGTTAAATACCAGTTTTGTATTTAGTATGACCGGGTATTATAGTGGCTATTGCCTAATTATATACCGGGTATATTGTTATTATTTCCAAAATTAAAATCAATTTTAGTATTTTCCAATTAATATACCCGGGTATTAAATTGGCACTTTATGGTAGGACTGTCTTTCATTATGATGCCAACTTTGAGCGCGATCTGTCAACCAGGTTGTTTACTGCAGTTGGTTAAGTCAGTCGACCTCATTAATGCATGTGGATTTTTACGATGAACGAAGAAATATTGAACAAAGAGTTTGTCTTAAATTTTGTGTTGCAAACAAAATTTCTTGTGCGGATGCGTAAAAAAGTGGCCGGAATTATGAGAAAAATCTCGTGGATTTTACACGACGAAAACGCGCCATCACACCGAGCTATGATTATGAACGAGGCCAACAACTCTGGTGGATTTTTCCTGTTTTCCAGACTAAAATTGCTACTCTGTGGAACCTATTTTGTCTCCATTGAACCCGTAAAACAAAATTATATGCGCGAACTGAAGGCTTTTAACATTGCCGGTACTTTTTTGACAGAATGTAACTTCACAAAATTTTCAATTTAAATCACAAAATTCCGGATAATCTCAAACCTTGAACATCTTCAACAAGTCTCAATAAACGGTTACATCATGTGAGTAACATGGACAAATTATCTCGAAAATCTCCTATAATATCGTGTCATATAATATCGATACCAATTAATATCGTTCATATTCGTAAATCCGGATTAATAGAAAGTTATCTATTCTTCAAATTATCTAAACTTTAAGGAATTCAATCGCATTCTGGGGAAGTCCAAAATTAAAAATCTCAATAAACCACTAATGTATTGTAACAAGACGCAATTTAGCCACTTGCAAACTCAGAGAAGCATCAAGAAACCCGAATATAAACTCGAATAATCTTAACAAGTTCGAATAGTGTTAGAATCCTAGAAAATCCCCAACACTAATCAAAAAGTTCCGAATATTCCTATAATTTTGAAGAAAATCGATTAAATATGAGTAATATTATAAGCAAAACCCAAGCATGGGTTCTGCTTGTGATATTGTTATTTCAGTTGCCAATTAATTAATGCTTTTCAAAACCAAACTCTTTCGAATAGGCCCTAAAGGCTCGAAAATCTCATATAATACGTATCGAAATCTCTAATTCTGAAACATCAAGCAACTGGCTGGTTAGGCGTTGTTGTAAATTTCGGATAATATCGAGAACTCGATAGGTTAGAATAATCTGGAAACAAATTGGATTTTCCAGAAAACCTCAAATAAAATTAGAATTATGGAAAATCTTGAAAAGCTGCAAGGCTAAGCAATACAAAAGCAAGAAAACACCTTTGATAACCTGAAAATATTGAATAATGTTGATAACTTCCATGGCAAGCACCTTAACGCAGCGCTTTATCCAAATACATACAAGTACCTACATACTAAATATGAATTATGTATATCGAAAATCTTGAACAATCTTAAAGTTGTTCTACTCATACTCGTAAATAACATTTTTGGTTTTAATCTATGACCACAATGACGCAACCTAACATCAAAATTCGAGATTTTCGATTGATCTCTTCGAATAATCTACCAAATTCAAACACCGAGGCGATAATTTACACAAATATCGATTAGTTACACTACCATTGCATTTTTTAACCAGTTTTTATTTACCTAAACTAGGGTGTTTTCTTTTATTCATTCTGAATATTCCGTATATTCCGAAAGTGACGTAAATCGTTCTTTTATTATTTTTATGCCATTCCTTCTATTCTTTTTTTAGTTCATTCTTTTATTTATTCGGAATATTCAGAATGTATTCTTTTTGTACTACATCGATAGGTGGAATAAAAAGAATATTTCATTTGACGTTTTGTAATTATGTTCGATGTTTACAATTTAAACGATTAAATTGAATTAAATCGTACATATTATGGAAAAGTAAATTATTAATTATGATACAATTAATCGTTTAAGGCGTAAAATAATCAAATTTTCGAAAATATTTTTAAAAATAGTTTTATATAGAGCTTGGCGGATACAAAAAGTCCCAGCTTATATTTTTTAAGATATATCAATTAAAATTAATATTACATTGTGTGTTTTCATGCACAAAATATTTGCAACTTCATTTAATTATAATGAAATTATTTATTTAATAAATTTAATTTGTTTCCTAATTTTAAAAATAAAAAAAATTTATGCTATGGAAAATGTATTCCATTTATTCCAATCCGTTCTTTTATTACATTAAGTACGGAATATTCCGAGGTCACGTGGCCAATATTCTATTCCTTCTGTTCTTTCTGTGGAATGAATAAAAGAAAATACCCCTAGTAACATTGGCGCAGCTTTGGCGGAGTATAAGCAAGCTATTTGTTCAGTGCTTTACTCATTGAAAAACGAAAAGAAAAATCGGATTTAGTTTTTTCGATATAATTCCAAAATTATTGCTTTGTTTTCGCTAAAAACTTCCCGAGTATGAAAAAATTAAATTTTCATTTTCTCAGCCAAATCGATGAAAAACGAGAAGATTTTGCCTGACAAATTTGCACGAAAATTATTTGAAGAAAATGAAAATTCTGGTAATTATTCTTTAAAAATAAAATATAATAAGAATTTGTTTTTGTCCAAAGTGGATAAAAATCATGTCTTCTGAATTTGTAATGACATTTGGAAGAGGTTAAGATCATAAATTGATGTTCTAGAAGAATGAGGCAAAATTTCCTCAACCACTTTTCTTTTGAAAATTATTACAAAGATAATCTGTATCTAGTTCAGCTAGACAAATAGGAATGAAGTATGTACATATAAAGCCAACCAACCTGCATTGACTTTTAGAAGCTGCAACCAATGAGGTCTGTACATTCAGATTGATAGGATATTTATCCAACATAGCTTAAACTCAGGAAACTCAATAGAGAATCTCCCAAAAAATTGTCAGGTTAGAGCAGACCGCTTTGGCTAATTATAAACCAAAAAGTCTAAATAAATTCGCTGCCAAATAAATGAATTGCAACTATATTAGGTGTAATTATTACATATTTATAAGTTAATTGGGCTTGTTTGACATTGCTCCCAAGTAGAGAATTTTACTATTTATAATTTTGATATGATAAATAATTATATCAATGAATGGAATAATTCCTCATGTTTCGTTTTTCCTTACTTTCCAGAAAAAACAATAAAGGAAATGTCATATTCCTATTTTTCGAGCGAAATCGGTCGCATATACATTAAATGAGGTGCTTATTTTATTCATATTTTTGATGCATTTGTTACGAATATTTTTGTCAAGTACTGTTAAATTTCATAGGGTGTTCTCACTCATTATCAGTGTTATATTTTGTACATATTTTGTATATGTTGTACATATATATGTATACTTATTTTCATTCAGTATTCTTCGCAATACAAGTATTTGTAAGTGTGGTAAATATAAACATGCAATTTATTTAAACTATTAGTGTACAATAAGTTTCCAACCAAACATAATACTAAAACGCGTATTTATAATCAAAAAATTCGATGTATGGACATGTGTTTCGTCACTTAAATACATATGTAGTATTTATCGCTATTTACATTTTAATGAATGGTTTTTTATAATTGAGCTTGTTGATACGTACATATACGCATTTATGAATTATGAATTTTCATTGATATAATATACTTGTATGAAATTCGGCTAAACTTAAAATTTTTTTTTGTAAGCGACAAATGATTCAATTTCATTTCAAATATACGAAAATAGTTGATGATATCAGATGAATAATATTTAAAGTTATTTTTTTATTTTGTTTAAAATTTAAAAAAGCTTTCACATCAAAAAATATTTAAATCAAATATAATTTTAAAATAATCTATCGTTTTTTTTTTTTCTTCAATGAAATGAAATTTAATCGTGCCATGCTTCACTAATGTAAGACGAAATGTTTGACGTTAAAACGATAATACTAAAAAAACGTTATAAATTATTTAGCCTTTGTATAAACAACAAAAAAATTCTTTATGAATGAAACTAAATTCTATGTTCATTTTATATTTATTGTTATTTTGTATTACTGAAAAAAAATGTTTCTTTACTTACATCATTTCCTGTTTCTGTAGTTGTTGCGGTTTATGTGTGTTTGTGTTTGTTCAAGTACAGTGGGTAAGTGTAATGCTTTTAGCAAATAGGGTAAAGTCAGTACACATAAAAGTGTGAGAACAAAGTTGGTTGTACACTTGTTCCAACTAGCCCGTTTCCTGTCTCTCTTTTTATTGGTTTAGTCGGCCATCTAAGGTATGTATATAGATGCTGTCCGCATTCCTGTTATAGTTATAGGAAAGCATTTTGAAAAATATTCGAATCCGAATGATCGAACATGCTGTAATTCCTAAAGTTTACGTAGGATTTGGAAAGTCACAAATTCAAATACTTGTAAAATTATTTCTATAAAATTAAATATGGGCCTTTGAGTTTGAACCATTGACCGCTTATCTTTTTGACACAGGCAGGTCTCAAAAAATAAACATATATCAAAGAAAAATGTTTTACAGTGTGCATCATGCTGGTAGTACAATAAACTTAATAAAATTCATTGATCACAATTCACAACAAAACTATTTAGGTCACATTTTTTAACACACATATTGTGGTATCACCATCAATTATAATACGTTAAGTTTTGTTACAACAACAAGCATACATACATACATACGCAACACATTAAATAAATAAACAGTAATTAAGAAAGAATTTCTAATTATTATTTACTCATTTTCTCTTGTTAAAATAAATACAATTAATAAAAAAACGAAGAATAAAACAAATAAAAATATAGAAACAGAACCTAAATAACATTATAAATAAAATGAATTAAAAACAAAAATAAAAAGTTGTAGAATCATTGAATGTTTTTTTTTTACTCTACAACGGAAGTTTAATCATATAAATACCAAAGTTATCTCAATACGGATTTCATTCATAAATCTTCAAAAAAAAAATGTAATAATACGAATAAATAAATAATACATACTTATGCATGCATGTGTTTAATATATATATATTATGTACATAAATATATGATTTGATTTGGTTCAACACCATTATAAAAAATTTCATATAATATGTAAAAAAAAATCATTTACAAGCAAATCACAATCTATTTTGAATTTAATAAAATTTTTATAATTTTATAAAATTTTTTTTAACTTTATGATGCTTAACATAGTTAGTAGTATTTGTGTTTATTCTTATTGTCTTTTTTTTATTACGGCGTAGTATCTTTATTTTTCTTTTAAATTCCAATACAGTCTTTCTTTTTCGTTTTTAATCATAACGATAATATGGGCTGTTCAACAGTACGAAGTTCATTGATTTTTTTTTTGTGTGTGTTAAAGGGATTTTTTTATAGTTTTTATCAGACATTCTTTTTCTTTTCTCTGTGTACACATAACACACTAGTCCAAAGTTGTGTTTTCAAGTTTGAGTTGTCTCACTATATTTATTGTGAACGTTGACGAAGTTGTTAATGTATGCGTGTGTTCACTAAAAAAAAAGTTCTTGTAAAATAAATTGCACCAATCTTAGATGTTGTCTATTTGAACTTAACAATTTTAGATGACTTTTCGAGAGAAAAACAAATTTAGTAAAAAGCCCTTCTTGTTTTAAAAGTTTATTTTTGTGCTTTATGCGAGAGAAACCCTTTCAGCTTTCATTTCACAGTTTCACAAGCACTTGTTTTAAGACCAACATTTCTGCCTTCTAGGAAGATTTCTAAGAGAATTGTTTCTAAATAGGGGAAAACCATCTTCAGTAAACTAACATCCACAAGGAACGGGGAATTTAACAGTGTAACAAAGCTAATTGGAATGATAAGTACAAGTTCGAACTGTGTGAAACTTAAAGGATAGTTACCATGTCGGACAACAAAAACCCAACTTGGTAGACTGATGTCCAAAATATGATGTAACTTCTGCGCAAAATTCCACTGGCGCAAAAATCAGTAGTTAGCAAAGTATTGAAGTGGGCTAAACATGCTTTTTAGAGTTAATATAAAATAAATGTATGTACTTCAAATCATTTATATTTTGTTATTGCTGAAATTTCGCCTTAACCTGGTTTGTTGTTGGTCTCAAGTCGGAATTGTTCAATAACAACGGTATATGTATTTCAAAACTACCCATTAAATCGAGTTTATCATGAAATTCGATTTGTGATTGGAATGGAATTCTAAATCCCCTCAAATAAGTGTAACACGTAAAAAAGTTACCACCGCAAACTGCATGTCAGGCGTAACATCACTTATCAAATAAAACCCGTTTCTTTTATAGTATTGGTCAGATAAATGTTACCATACGAAAAATATTCAAAGTTGCTCATACAAATGCATTTTTGTCGCAATGCTGTTTTTTTTTTGTGCATATTTTATTTTTATAAATTTAGGAGTAACGGGATCTAAAAGATATCTTGTTTTGCTCTGAAATTTCATCAGTTGTGATCAAAACTGCACAAGTAGTAGTACTGAAACAACGAAAAAATTATGTTCTGAGCAAAAAAGCGTAATCTTAGCTCTGCGACCGAAAAAAGTTTGCTGTTACAAAAACAACAGAAACAGCCGCAGGAACAGGAAAATCGAACAAAAAGACAATCCAGCGGATGGAAAGAAAATTAAAGAAACATCAGTTTGACCAACAGATTTTCTACTTCTAATAAATTAAGTAATGAAGTTTGAGAACGATTTGGAACAAATATTAGCGCAAGGATAATTCGTAAAAATTTCAACAAATGGGTCTCAACGGGCGGAAGGCCAAGGAAGGAAAAAACCGGGATTGACAGAAAAAAAAGCAAATTGCGCGGCTTGATTTTGCAAAAAAATACCTAAATTGGACTGAAAATGACTGGAAGAGAGGGTCATTTTCTCAGAAGAGCCTAAAATTAGTATAAACCAATCGGATTGTATCACATACATACGCCGAAAGGTAAATGAAGATTTACACCAGAACACTATAAATTTACTTTTCGCGAATGGTACAACAACATTCAATACAAGCAGAAATGTACCGTTTAACAAAATTACTCACGCGTAGGAACCAAAAATGTTCGTTTATTTTCTGTGCCATCTTGACCACGCCACCATGACCAACATCATCGTGCATCGATTTTATCACACACCATCTGATTTGTTTAGGTACAACCCATCTTCTGCTTCCATTAACCAAGGGGAACAAGACTTCCATCATACAGTTCATAATTCTCGTACAACTGCCTTTCATCAGGTGTCGCAGGTTTTCGTTTTAAAAGTTCGATTATTCTTAACAACTCTTCATCGAGTTATTGTATTCCGATTAGCTAGTCGCTCTCACATTGACAAATTTGAAAAGGATCAATGGTCATTGGTTTTGGTACTTTATTTTTGGGTATTTCGCTATTTTAGCTCAAGGCTTCCGGACATATGCTCTGCCACAAAATCATAATCTGCCCACTTCAACCACTTCTGCCCATGCGGAGTATCAGATCCTTTTTCGAAGCACACGTCCTTGAGGAAGCACAATCGGTCAATAGTTTAAATCGTTGTCCTATTAAATAAACACGGAACCGTTCCAACGTTTCCACAACTGCCAGAGCTTCTAACTCACACGAATGAAACTTTGCTTCATTTGGAGTCGTTTTTTTTACTAAAATACAAAACAGGTCTTATTTCGTTCTTATCAGCCGTTTGTAGTAGCACACCTGTAAAAACCTGGTGCTCTTTTTCCGGGTCGAATATATTGAAAACATCGCGGCTTCCCAACTTTATTCTTAGTTTGTTAAATGCTTTTTGTTGCTTGGTCCGCCCATTAAAAATCAATATTATGTTTTGTTAGTCGGGTTAATAGTTCAACTGTTATGGCAAAATTACCGACAAACTTTCGGAAATAACTCGCCAATCCAACAAATTGTCTAATCTCGTGTTTATTCTTACGAACAGGACAATTGTTTATAGCTTCCGTTTTAAAAGTTCGCGATTTAAGCTATCCGACTGAGACCTCATAACCCAAAAATTCAACTTCCTCCTTTAGGAATTCGCACTTATCCAATTTCTATGTTAGGCCGTATCGTTGAATAACGGCCAATTGTCTTCAACTTTGCCATACCATCCTGTATCGTTTGGCTAGGCACAATAATATCATCTATATATACAACAATTTTATCATTCATGTCACGCGCAATTCTCTATTAATTTATGACACACCGCTTGACCATTTGCCAGCCCAAACGGCATTCGCAAAAATGCATAATGCCCATGCGGGGTAACGAAAGCCATCAATGGTATGGAATCCTTCGCCGTTGGAATCTGATGGTACCCAGATGCCAAATCTAACGTTGTAAATTATATGGTGATAATGATGATACCATTTTGTAAAAGCTCATTAACTCATTATCTTTACATTATTTCGCTGGTGGAACGATAATCGGTACGGGCTATGCGTTATGCCTGGTGGCCACAGAATTATCCATTACTTAGTATTTAACCCTTTGCGCAGGTGTGGCAGGAAAACGATCAAAATGTTTCAAAAATATTCACATTTATATTAATATTTACAGTATGTTCCACAAGGAAGTATTTCAATTTATTTTTTCTGTTTAACCTCTACCAAAATATAGCAGGTAAAACTATTCTCTTCACGTTCCGGTCACAAGCGTTTTGAAGTAGTGAGCCAAAACGAGTGTGAAGCAAGGTAGCGATTTGTGAACAAGTGGATTTAGCGGTATAGAGACTGTTGAAATGTGAATGACTTACCTGGAAGAGGTTTAGACAGAGTCACTTCAGAGAAGGGTGATAAGGCGTTTTGAAGATGTTCGAGAAAAGTCCAACATTAAACCTGGAAAGAACGACACTAAACATCTGAGTCGCCTTTGCACTGGAAAGAGCAAAATGGCATTCAAACTTTGGACCTCATAGATTTCGGATGTTTATTCGATCGAAAACGTCGAGGGTCTTATGAAAACAAAGCTTAGAGGAAAAAAAATAACAACCACCCAGCAGATTGTTTGCCTTCTCAGCAACATTTGGAAAGACTTTACTCCAGAATATGCGGCCAAAAAAATGAAAGTTGCACTAGGAGATGTCAGTCTATATATAATAGATAAAAATGGTGACTGGCCTAAGATAATTAGTCCAGTGATTGACGGTTTTTCGCTCAGAATTCTTGCGGATAAAACCGATTGACGTGAAATTTGGACAGTAAGTAGGGAATGACTCAAGGAATAAAAGTTATATAATGCCGATGTCTGCTGTTACCCTGGTGGTGAATTCCACCCCTTCATAACGGGGGTGGACATGAGTACACTCAAAATAACAAAATAATGTTGTCTAAGAGTTTTTTCGATAAATCAATATTTTTTGAGTTATTCGCCATTGAAAATGTTGATTTTTGTTTATAAAAGAGCATGTTTTTTTAGAGTGATTTTTCACGAATAACTCGAAACCTTTACGTTTTATCAAAAAATCATGAGGAGCAAAAAAAATAACAACGTTTGTTTGTTTTTTTTTTATTTCTGTGGCTGTTTGCTGAAAACTGAATTCAAACCTATCAACGTTAAATTACAGAAAAACGACGAATTTTTTTGAGGAAAACTGGTCAGACGTTTTTTAAAGTACTTGAAAAGTACTTTAAAAAACAAATGAGGTTTAGTAACCATAAAAACTTTAGGAGTTCTGATGAAAAGAAAATGGTTGTGTCGTTTTTCGGAGAAAAAATCAGCAATGAAACCAATGGCCTAACGGCAAGAATTGAAATTAAGCATAATCCATTTACAAAGTACTTTATTTAGGTACTAACAATATGTTCTAGAAGTTTAAACGGTTTAGAATGCTTAGATTTGAGAAAAAGTTTGATTCAATTTTGAAATGATTTTTGGAATTTTTCAAAAAAATTCTTTTTTCACACTAACTCATAAACTAAAGTAGAGTAGATACGCACAAAATGCAAGACTACAAAAATTTCAGTTTTTTCTTGGAGAATTTTTATTTTATTTTATTTCTCTAGGATGAAAATTAATTGAGATA
This sequence comes from Tipula vernalis, assembly GCA_958295665.1. Classification (NCBI taxonomy): domain Eukaryota; kingdom Metazoa; phylum Arthropoda; class Insecta; order Diptera; family Tipulidae; genus Tipula; species Tipula vernalis. The sequence continues at coordinate 14,808,665 of OY282560.1, forward strand.
TCATCGTTTTAAACTCAAAAACGAAAGGTTCAAGGCCTTTGCCTGGCTTTACAGGCCTTGTAGCCCTTGAAATTTCCTGCAAAATGGTTTTTGGAGCGATTTAGATATCTTAAAAATTTAGAAAGTTTTCGTTAAAAAATCAGTCGCTCTTTCGGTGACATTTTCGGATTGTTACCAACATTTTCAATAACTCGAATAACTTGAAATTGCTTAGAATTCGTTTCTCTATCGATTTCTGCGGTTATTTTGAGTGGACTAATTTCCACTCCCAAGAAGGGATTGCATCCACCCCTAGGGTAACAACACACATTGGCACGGATCTGTGTCATAATCCAAAAAATTAAATCCAAAAAATATAATCCAAATGCCAAAAGCCAAACTGTTAAAATCCAAAAGGACAAAATCCAAATGGGCAAAATCCAAATATATAAAATCCAAAGAAAATCCAAAAAAAAATCCAAACTTTATCAAAACATTTTCCGCGCGGAAAATGTTTTGATAAAGTTTGGATTTTTTTTTTGGATTTTCTTTAGTTTAGAACAGATATGAGATTGTGTGTGTGTGTGTGCGTGAGTGTGTGTGTGTGTGTGTGTGTGTGTGTGTGTGTGTGTGTGTGTGTATGTGTGTGTGTATATGTGTGTGTGTATGTGTGTGTATGTGTGTGTGTATGTGTGTGTGGGCGAGTGTGTATGTGGGCGGGTGTGTGTGGGCGGGTGTGCGTGTGTGTCTGTTGCATATGTTGCGTGTGTCCGCGTCGTTGAAAGTTAAGTTAAATCAAAGCCAAATTTAATACGACATGTACATATTTTCCGCGCGGAAAATATTTTGATAAAGTTTGGATTTTTCTGAATTTTGCTATATCAATGAATGAACTTCATTTATGTAAATAAGTTTCAATCGACTATGGTGAGTGTGTGTGTGTTTATAAATTAAACATTAATACATAGTAGCATGGGAAGAACATTTCATTATCTTTATTATCAAATATTACAATAATACAGTAAAAATAAACTAAATGAAATTAACATAATGAAATATTGTAAGAAATTAATTTTAAAAATTCACACATGTCCGTATTTTCCCGCTTTTTAATAATATTTTTAATGTGTTTAAATTGCAGTAAAACCTTTTTCTTCTTTTTCGGGACCTCGCCGGATTTAATTTTCTCAACATTGTTCAGAATTACCAGCATTTCGTTTTGCAGCTCTTTGATTATAGCATATAATCCACAATTTTTCCGTCCTATTAAAATTTTCAGACGATTGTGCCACTCCTCTACCGAATTTTGTGTTCGCGGAAAGTGTTGTGAAATTATATCACCAATATACCACAACTCTGGAGAATATCTTGGTCCCACGTTTTTTGTGCCAACTATATAATTCTTCTTGAACCATCTTGCCAGTTTTTGCCATTCGGGATCTTTTACATATTTGTTTAAATTATTAAATTATGAAATAATTTCTGATGATGGTACGAAGGCCAAACTTTTCAGCATTCGAACTTGCAAATTGAAGTCCTCGTCGTTCCCATATTTTTGAGCCATACCTTGCTTTTGTAGTTGGCGCCATAATATCTGGCCAAAGTGAAAAATACAACCTTTAAATTCAGTGGTTGGAAAAAATAATTTTGCTGCCGAAGAAATTGCTGTTTCGAAGTCTGTTATGATTCTTTCTGGTTTTAACGGAACACCACTTTCACATGCCAGAAAACAGAGTTCGTGAAATAACTCCTCGTACGCCATTTTCGATTTTTTGCTCATTAAGCAAAATACAAGAGGTACAACTTGTCCTCCAATTGTGCCATGAATACTAAATAGCTGCCTCATAATGGATGGTGCAACGTAAAATGTGCCATCCATTATCCAACATTTGCACTCACCAAGCAATTTAATAGATTTTTTCGTGCCTAGCAAAATTATACGTTCCCCGACAAATTCTTTCTCACTGAGAACGAATAATTCACTTTCTATAAATTTTAAACTATCCGGCATTTTGATATCGTTCAAATTTGTTGGCTCTTTGATTGATTTCTTTCGGATACGAAGGATTTTTTGCCTTTGTGCTTCGTTTGACGGCAGATAACGTCTGCAATTCGCCTGTGTTTCAACAACGGAGTCGGAAATAATTTTTGATGGGCACAATGTCGAATTTTTCGCCGTAACTTTAATTTTCTCATTTTTCTCGCAAATTGGTTTTTTAAACGCTTATGGATCATGGAAATGTTGATGGGCATTTCTTTGCACTACGTTATTTCCATCCACTATAATTGTGTCTACACGACATTTGCAATTTTTCGATTTGCGTTGAGAACAACTCCATCTAAAAATATTTTTGGTTTTATTATCCAGATAATAATCGAAACCGTCGATAAATAATTTATGATTCCCTTAATTTGACCTGACAATGGAAATGGAACTCATTTTAAGATATCGCACTATGATTGATATTATTATATTAAATAAAACCAATGAAGATAAAATGAAACACATAACATAAACAATTATGCAATTCATCAGAGTTGGCTTTTTTAAAATTGGATCTTTTTTTTTGGATTTTGGTATTTGGATTTTTCGAAAAGTTTGGATTTTTTCCGTTTTGGATTTTTTTTTTTGGATTTTGTGACAAAGCCATTGGCACTATATCACTTTTGTTCCTTGAGCCATTCTCTACTTACTATCCAAATTGCATGTCAAGCGGTGTTATCCAAAAGAATTCTGAGGTAATAACCGATTTTTGTCGTCAAATCCTGGACTAAATTATGAAATTAGTTTTAATGCCTTTTATGAGAAATATTAGTTTATTTTATAGAAACTCTGGATTTATATGTTATAATTTATAAACCTAAATTTATTTATTTTGTACTACAATTATTAACTAATTTATCTTCTAATTAACCACCACCGCGCGAGGTGGGCGGCATGTCGCCGTATTGACGATTGAGAGCAGACTGAATTACGAATTTAAATTGATTTTGTATTGTATCATTGTATGTCGTCTTTGCTCCATTGGTTTTCGACAAGCCGATCAGCGGTTGGTCGTTCTATGTCATGTGACATAATGTTGTTACAGGTGGCACCTAATGTGTGGCGAGCTCTTGGTGGCGCCGGATGAATTGTAGTGGTGCATTGGGTTAACTGTTACAATTTATTGTGTTTTTATTGTTTTCTTTGAGATACGTGATGAAAGACTTTAGCTCTGAATGTGAAAGAAAAAGGAAAATAATAATATTTTCCGACTCCAAGAGTCGATTATGCTTACTAAAATGTGGATGTGGCGCGCCAAACAAAGTGTATGTTCAAGTCTGCCAATGTGATGGATCCAAGTTTTCTGTCTTTCGAAATGCGCAACAAGCCTAACCTAACCTAAGGGTTTAATGAATGAGATGGGTTTGGTTTTAAGGAAATGTAAGAAATTATTATCCAAAAAATTGGTCACCTTTTTTTTATGGGTCCAAACGTAACAACACACAGGCAGCGTTACCAAAGCCACTGGGAAAACCTCATTAGATGTTCATTTCAAAAACTCATGTACTCTGAAGGTAAATGCGTTTTGGAACTCATTGGTTTTTTTCAAATTTTAATTCAAACAGAGTTATTGGAGGACAGGTCGGACTCTGTGACCTGTGTAAAAAATTGGAATATTTAAAAAACGGATCACCCTATGTGCATACGATTGGAAATTCATTTTGTAATAACGACATGCCGAAGTAATTAAGAACAATCTCAACATGTTAATCGGTTACCAATACTGCTTTACAACCAATTGACCACCAACATTGTCACATTCATGTTTTTTTACATTTTTCTTGAATTCTTTCTTAAACAAGAAGTGTTAATTGATAACAAGAAATTTAGATTTCAGATTTGTTTGTTTTATATACAATAGAATAGGGCAGAACATTTACAATAAAATATTGCAAATTTATTTACATGTATGCATGTGTCTGTGCTATACGAATTCCTAAATTGTTGAGGTGGGATAAATACGTTTCATATTCCAAGCATAGCGGGAAGTAAAAAATTTTAAAGTACAAAACTTTACAGAATCTTTCACAAGAAAATGCAAGAAAGCGCAGAGTATATATTGTATGTACAAATACAACACTACTATAAAAATATCCAAGAACAAGATTAATAGCAACATCTCTTATATTTATAGACACACACACACACACACACACACACACACATGCACACATATTTATATTATATTTATTTTCTTGAAGTCGACGGGATCCAAACACGGAGCTATTTAATATTAACTTTGATGTTTTTCCGACATGACCTTACTCTTCTTTCTCTTTTCACTTTATACAGATATATTTTTCGTCTTCTTACTGTCGATGTATATAATTTATATTATTGTTATTTGTTGTGTATTTGGTTTTGGTTTATTTCTTAACTTTTTTCTAATTTTTATTAAGAATTTCCAAGAAAATGGGTATACCAATAACAATATCTGTACACGGATTTATAACCAAAATGAGATTTGTGTTTTTGCTGTTATTCAATTTTATCAGTTATGAATGTATTTCATTTCTAATACTTGTATAAAAATGACAAGGAATCTTTAGCACAAACATAATTTAAAAGTACATATTTTACATTTCTTAAATATGTATCGATGTTTGATACTTCACTTTGAAGGATTGTACAACAATTAAATTCAAATTGACAAATTTGATTGAATTTGGTTGTAATAACAACAAGAGGGTTTTTTTAATTCCATCGATTTATTTTATAAAAATATTTGTTTATTATATTTTCTTAAGAAAATTATCTTTAATTTATTTTACTTTTTATAAATTTGCTTTTACATGCATGTATTTTACTATACATGTCCATTGATAAAACTGAAAATCGATTTGTTTTTTTTTTTATGTTATTCATTTATATTTTTGTTGTATTTTTTTATTCATAAAATAAAAATACAATATTATGATCTACTGACCTTCACTATCTTTATAATACACAAAAAAAAATTGTGTAAACAAACATTTTGGGGTTTACTTAAATTCAAGTTGATATCATTAACTTTTTTTTGAATATATTTTGATTTTGTGTTGTTTCGATGACAAAAAATTATAGCTCTATAAATAATTTGTTAAAAGAAAATTTTAATCTAATTTTTACAATTTTCAATATAGAAATCAGTACACCTACCTACCCTGTAAGAAGTAAGAAAGTTCTTACAAATCAGTTAATATTTAAATGCAGGGTGCATAGATATGTACTGTGTACACGTAATTGTGTAAAACGAAAACAAACCATCTCTTTAATCACGAGAATCATTTGTTATTGTTAACCGTAATCCTTTTTTACTTATATTTATCGAATTTTTCACTAAATAACACGTTATTATCAGATTGACACAAATAAAATGCTTGATAATTTTACCGCAACCATTTTGTCTAATATACGATTTTCAATTTCTAATACTACATTTTAATTTACAAACATGTTCTTAACAAACAAAACAAAAATTCTGATTGGAAATTTTGTTTTATTTCGTTTCTTGAGGTTTTTATCTTCTTATATATGGATAGATTCTTAAACAAAATCAACACAAAATACGGTATACTATATATGTGTACATAGTATACATCTATATGGGAGAATTTATGGATTCGTGTATCGTACTACATGCATTGTTTTGTATATATTGTATATTGATGGCTTTTAAATCAACACATTAGTTAATCACAATGCACCTCTACACCTATCTTGGGAGGGTGAAAGCATGACAAAAATGATCGCACAAGATTTCTAATTAAAGTTATGAGATTATATATGCGTCGTGTTTGTGAATATAGCACTTCTTCTAAAGTATACTTTCTAAAATGTGACGTTTATAGTTAAACATTGTTGTTAAATTTGCTAGAGTTATATGGGACATGAAAAATCTTCGTATATTGGATCAATATTGTCGCATCCACTTAATAAGGGTACCAATTATATCTTTTCAATTTCATGTTACATCTAATTATGTTGTGAATGTCGCCTTAAATGAAATTCTAGGTAAATTAGTGGCGCACAATATTTGAAGTTCGAATACCAGTCACAGAAATGCGTTACTAGACCTATAAATTTTGGTTGGGATTTATCTGAAATTTGGTTGTTTTTTACAAGCAATTTGCAGCAACAAGTTGGAGTAAATAACTAAATAATTTTTTGACGAACAACTACCTTAGCAGTTAGATTAATTTGTTTCACTAAAAACTTTGAGTGTTAAACCATCTTTAACGATGAGCTTTTAAAAATGATGAAACTTTCAAATTTTAGTCTTAAACGTTGTAAACAATAAAAATCGGAGATCGAATGATGATTTAAATTATTTTCCAATGATGATGATTTGAATACATTTTTCGATTCCCACTTTTCAGAAGGGGGTTCATTCCAGTGGGTTATTCAGCACAGTTATAATTCATTTTGAAGGCGATTTCAATTTTAAAAACATTGACAAGATAAGGTGTTCATCTTGTTCCAGTCTAGAGTCTACAAGACTCTAAATTAAATACAACGAGTAGTATTAAATGCTATCTATTGCACGGTTGAAAAAGTCTTGTTTGCTACAAATAGTACATTCCATTACTCTTCTCTCATAAGAGAGATGGTCGATCGGATCGGGCCATATGATTCTCATTTATTTAAAGGCTATCTATACTCGGTTCTTCTGCGGGTCAATTGCTTGATTAATACCTATCTAATCGCTCATAAATTGCAACCACGCATTTTTTCATATCTGTCGACCAATTTTATGTAAGATCTTGCGAAAGTAATTAAATGATTAAAAACAAAGGCAGTTTTTCAATTTTGTTTGTATCAATTTCATATTGGTTAATAAAGGAACTTTTAATGTACAGTACATACCACAGTGGCGTAACTAGGTACCCGCTGTCGTGGTGGTCCATGTTTATTGGAGGGTTTATCTAAGTTCTGACAAACATTTAGATTTAGAAGAAAATTCACAAAAAATCAAAACTTGCACGTTTTGCATTCCAAATTTACCCCTTTTGCACTTCAAGGTCAATCTTTTACAAATCAAATTAAGCCTTTTGCAAAACAAATTCAACCTTTCGTAAATCAATTTTTGAGTAAAAAATGTTGAATTTAATTTGGAAAAGGGTGACTATGATTTGTCAAAGGGAGCTAATCCAAGCAGTTTGCTTTGCTTCCAAGCATTTTTCGAAGAATCATTGTGATGTTCATAAAAATCAAGAAGAAATTTTTTTCCTAGAAAAATACCTAATCACGACTGAAAACCATTTCTCTCATTAGAAGTGCCTTTGTGTTTAGAAAAGGGATATTTGAGGCAAAGCAGTCAGTTTCTATAACGAATTAGAATTCGTTCGACTTATAGTTTCTCATTTACCGGATGATTTTGATCACCGATAAACGGTAAACAAAAATTGAATTTACCAGTAAACCAGATGGTCTATTTTTTTTTTTGTTCTCGATTAAATTCTCCTGATTTTGGAAATTCTCATCGCTTCTCGATTTCATATCTCCTTGTCTCGAATTTCATCTTTTGATCACTTGTTGCGTGATGTTCGAGACTTACTTGGTGATTCGGTGTTTCGAAACAGACAAGTTGAGTATGTTTGAGATAGTCAAATGTATTTGATTGTTCGATATTACACGAGAATCTTAGAGCTATTCGAAGAGTATGAATTGTTACGAAATTATCCATTTCACGAATTTTCGGAATTTTTCGAAATGTTGGTCGGTAACAGGCTTTCCGAAATTATTCATTAATATCCAGATTTTCGGTATTATTGAAATTGTTCATGACTAATCGAGATTCATATAACACAGAGGTTATTCGAATTTTTCTGGAGTAATCTAGATTATTCCGCGGTTTATTCTAGATTTCTTAAGTTTTTCGACAATTTTAGGAATATTCAAGATTTTCGAATTTATTCGCATTTTGTATGGTAATGTTCTGGGCTTATTTATATTTGGGCGAACTTGCAGAATGACACATGTAAATCGTGATATTTAGTAGATTTCTCGAGATTATGTAAAAATTTCAATATTTCTTCGATTTTCAAAATTATTCAAGAATGTTCAGGTTATTTATATTTTACATGGCGGTGATTAACGCGTGTAGGGTTTCTTTCGGTTTTACATAATTACGGATAATTCGATATTTCACAACAAGATTATTTCGAAATTATTGATATTATTTGTTTCTTATTCTTATTATTTGAGTATCACATTTCTTTTATATAGCATACTAATTGGTTCGTGGCGAAAAATTGTGTTTAATAAAATTAACATTTTGATTAATTTTAATTTCTGGTAAAAACTTCCGGTAAATGGAAAATCGTAAAGTTGATCGATAAATGGAAAAGGTTGCTACCGGTAAAGAAACTATCTTCCAGTGCATCAGTTGAGATTTTTTTTCGGACACTAACAATCTGCGGATCTTTAGGCGTTTGAAATATCGGTTTTTGGAACTTGAATGTTTTTTAACACTGCAAAGGTTGTTTGAAAGCTAAGGTAGGGGCTCAGATCACTTGGATCCTCTTTGCTTACGCCAATGGTGCATACAGTGAAATTTACTTCTAACGCCAACATTTCGCTTATAAAGTCAGAAGTTTAAACTAAAGACTGATTTGATATGTTTCCTTTCGGATTTATATCATCAAGCAACCTAATGTTTTCATTTTACACATTGGAGTTGTCTTAATAATAGGGATTATTTTAGATAATGCTGACTTACAGGTACCTCTATATTTTATGTGATTTTTCGAATTTTATAAGATTATTCGAGATTTGTTTAAATTCTACAGTGGTATGTTATGTATACCACTGTAATAAAAAAATAGTAAGGCTTTTACTTAAAAATCGCGCGTAATTATCCGGAATTTTCTTTTTTCTTGGGTTGGGAGCACCCCAAAAGACATCTGTGTCAAATTTCGTGGCAATACCTTCAGTAGTTAATGAGATACTCTTGGTTACTTTAATCTAAAAAAGTGCATTTTTCGATTTTTAAAAAAGTTCAGCAAAAAAGTTGCATAAAATTTTGTTTCAAAAATTGCACTTCGGCTTCCAAAACGTTGGAAATGTTAGAAAAGGTTTTTGGGGACAATGCACTGTCCAGAGCGAATGTTTTTGATTATGGTATAAGTTGTTCAAAGAAGGAGATGGTGGGTGCGTTGAAGATGATGAACGTCCTTGCCGTCCTCCGATGAACACCACGTCAAGGAAGTCAAAGATTTGGAAGACGTACTCAAAAATCGTCGTTTGACAATTAAACATCTTGACTTCACGCAAATATCGTTTGGGTCAGAATTTTGTGCAGACAACAGTTTTTCCCTCACGATAATGTGTTAAATTCGCCTGATTTAGTAGCTCTGTCTGACTTTTATCTATTCCCGAAACTGAAAAAACCGCTCCGGGAACATCGTTTTGACTCGATACAAGCCAAATTGAAGGAGGTTTTGAAGGCCGGAAAGACTCCGGCCGGAAATTTATTTCATTCCCTTCAAAGTAATCCGAAGGGGATTACTTGAAGGGAATGAAATAAATTTGTAAGAATTTTAGAGCCCATTGTGTTTTATTTAAAAAGTCTTGCTGCTTTTTGATTACAGTGTTATATAGATATTAAGTGAAATTTTATATGTTTCCGATAGTATTCGAATTTAGTATGGATTGAGTTATGCATTGGATTAGATTCTTGAAATTAAATATTTTCATATTTTTCCATTAAACTACAGATTTCCGGATTTGATTAGTTTTAACTTGCTTAGGCATATATTCTTGTTGCTTTTTATTTGCCTACAGCAGTACAGATTGTTACATTGTTACTGATTTTTTGATATTTCTAGGTTAATTTGAGATTTTTGAAAAAAAAACTCGGAATATTTTAAATTTCTTGAGAATATCGAGATTATTCGAGTTTGATCGATTTATGGCGAGATTTTTCATATTTTATAGTATAGTATACAGTCACTCTCACAAATATTTTGTATCTCTATTTTTTCTCTCACTCCGTTTGTCTTTCCTAGTTACTGAAAAAGTGGGAAAAAAGTGAGTATCATATAGCCATAACCATATTATTGTTAAATGATCCACGTGAATCTACAAAAATTGAACTAAAATTTGAAAATGGGTTTTCTCTATGTAGACCCAGTCTAAAACTCCGGTGTGCCGCTGAACTAAGAAAAATGTTCCATACACTCGTACATTTGACTTTTACTAAAGTTAGCTAATAAAAATCAAATCAAAAATCGCTTACGGCTTAGCAGATCGGTGGATAAGTTTTTAATAGAAGTAAGAACAGAATCAAAAATGAAAACTGTTAGTTAGTCTTTGATATAAATTCTTCTCGTTTTTTTACATCAAACTAAATTCAAAAAACGTCAATTTTACGGTGAAATTTTGTCATTTGTGAATTCAAAACAACCCAATTAGTTTATTTGCCACAAAAACAAGAACTCCTCACTTCAGATAATTGAATTTATTTGTTAATTTTAATTGTGCTACGAAACAGAAATCATTTCAGACACAGCTAATTCAGTTTAATCGAATACAGCCTTTATTAGTCTGATCCTGATCAAAGTGAAAAGAAATTTTAATGCGGGGTCTAAAAATCTATTTGCTTTCACGTAAACGACCGTTATTGTTATTGAGGATTGTACAAGTAGGAAAAGCGGCTCTTTTGAAAGAAAAAGTGCAAATTTTTAGACTCCAATCATTAATAAAATCGTATACAAATTCTTATGAAAAATATTATTAAAGGCTTAAGCATTTTAATAATTTGTTTGAGAGAAAAATAAATTTTGGGTACGTCCGAAAACGAAAATGCGCGCTTAGCGCGGAGACTTCATTTAACAATTTATTAATTTGGATGTTGTCCAATTTTAATTAATTTAATGATTCAAATGACGCATTTCGGACAATTAATCGAGCTTAACTGTGGGACTCAACTTTTTATTTATATTGTTTAACACTATGTTAGGTTCTCAATTTTTTTTTTTTAATTTTCCAGAAATTAATTTTCTAATTCCAGCGATAACTTACTTCATTCCTTAAAATAAACTTGTTTTTAGCTCATTTTCTGTTAAGGTAAAGCGTTTAATTTTAATTAAATTCTACTTAATTTATTTTTATTTACTAAATTTAGTTATAAGGGCCCAAATTTCAACACGAGCTTCAAATTAAGCATATTAGTTAATTTTAATCAGCATAGAGTTTGAATAATAATATCATAATTAATATAATGGGTTTAAAATTGATTAGTATGCGTATAAGTAACAAACCTATTTAATATTGTCGATGTTCTTAGTACAGTCGTTAACACTTAGCTGTAATAATGATCATTTTGTATCTGGAAAATAAATTTTTAATTAAATTATTAATTGATTGAGAAGCAAAGTTTTATTGTAGTTTCCGTGATTCAGCAATTACTTCAATAGTTGAATAAATGCAGTAATTTTAAAAAATGTCACAAATTTCTATTAACAATTCGAAAAAATAGTAAAAATAGTAAAAATAATAAGAAAAACCGTGGTGAAAATAAAAATGTGTATTTAGTCTCTTACCCCCAAAAACAAGATGAAAATCGCGTAAATATGGCCGTTTAAATTTGTTTTTGTTGTTTTTTTTATTTCTTTTAATAAACATTTTGATATCTACGTTATTTCATTGTGTATGTATATATAGTTGGTCTTCTTTGCGTTATCATTATTATTTCGCTTTTGGATACACCAATGTATGCGTATTTATTTGTGCAATAGTTGTTTTATTCAATATACATATACAAATAATAATTTATATGTATTATGTATTCGAGTAAAAAATTTTCTAGAATAGAATAACAACAAAATGTAAGAATATTGTAATATTTCTTAACTTTATAAGAAACAAATAAGAAAATTATTTATGTTAAAATAAAACACAAAAACATTTATACAACAAATGATTTGCATGGGCGGAGCAACACACAAAAATTTATACTTATAAACAAATTATATAGTTTTCCATTTTAGGAAAAATTATTTAAAATTATTTTTTTAATTTAAATATATAGGTTTCCATCTAATATTTTCTAACGATTATAACTTGTAGCTCTTGAAAAATTAACAATATCCTGGAATCCATGAAAAGTCTGAAATTATACAACCGCCTACACTGTGGCGTAAAACCATAACAGCTTTCCAGCTATATAGGATTAGTGAAAAAATGAACACCTTACGTGTCACTTAATTTATTTTGTCTTACTTTTACAAATTTCTATCTTCAAGTCTAAAAAAATCTCCCAAGCTTATTGTTGGAAAAATGACGGATCGCGCACAAGTAAAAAAAAATGTAGCGTTAACAAAACAGGGACGAAATACATATTGTTTGGGTTATTTGTTTATGGTTTTTGTTATTATTGTGTTTCATTAAATTTGTATCGCCATCTATGAAATTTCGATTAAATTAAAATGTTATACTTTACATTTTAATTAAATTTTTATTTTTGTTATAAACGAAAACATTATTTTTCTTTATAAATTTTGACTGCTTTTAAGTCTGTATTCCATGAGAAAAATTGACTGACAGTCAAAAAAAACGAAAAGAGAAACACAATCTGATGCCCTTATAAGAGACAAGGACAACGTTTTTTATTTTATTTTTTTATTTTACAGCAAAATTGTTTTTCTACAAAATAAAAAACGTTGCCTTTGTCTCTTATATGGGGCATCAGATTATTTTTCTCTTTTCGTTTTTTTTTTGACTGTCAGTCAATTTTTCTCATGGAATATAGGCTTTAGTCCGTACTAAAAATGGGTTGCAACATTTTTCAATAGCGTCGATTTTTAACGATTTTTAATTTTTACGTCAAATATGATTTAATTGTTTTGTATTTTTTAACTGGAATTTAAAACATTTTAATGCTTCCTTATTAATTTAGTTAGTTTTGCAATCAAATTTAATCCAACCCCTCACAGTTTTTATAATTTTTTAAACTACTTCACTGAAGGCTGCGCAAAACGATAAAGAAATGTTCCAGCGATAAAAAATATTATTGTATATAATTAAAAATATTTTAAATCCTCGTCCAGTTCAAAAGGGTCTCAGAGTCTAGAGTTGACCCGACTAGTCTTTGTATATTCGTGTAAATATATCTCTACATATATTTTGACTTTCCGAAACTACCTTTTTATGGCCAAAGACAAAGAAGAGAATGAGAATATAGATTATTCACTATGGAAAGCTACAGAAAAGCTGAAACAACCAGAACATCATGTTCTGCCGTTAAATAAAAGTGATGGTTACACGATGAGCAGCAAATTCAAGAGCTTTAGAAACCGATGAACAACGAATGGACCGAATAAAAACCAATTCAATTACCAACAGAAGGGTATTTCAACTGAAACAGTTCAAGGTCGTCAAGATCGACTTCAGCAGCAGAGAGTGCGACAAAATTTGCTTCAAGGAAGTAACTGGATGTACATTTAAATGAAAGAGAAAGCATTAAATTCCCTGATTTAAACTCTTCCAACTTCCCTTATCTGTGAATGGTGGAATACCGGTTTTCTGTACTTTTTCTAAAGCGAGACACCTAAAATGTGCTATTTCAAGGGAAATGTTTCGGATCGATTCATGCCGATGTTCAAAATTCAAGGACAAAGGAAAGTTGTATCATTTTTAGGTCATTTTGACTTGGACTAACGCCGAATGAGGAAATGATTGCAAATCTACATATCGTACAATGCACTGCATTCTTAACATTAAATGTAAAAGTATACATAAATATACTCTCCTCAAATGTCATCATAATTAAAATATTCAAATAGTTATCCTTACATTTATAAGGTTCTGTTTACAATTCGTCAATTGATGATTGGTTTGTCGTAAAAACCAATATTCAATTTTTGAATTAGCAAGTTATCGATTTTCCGCCGATTGACACTTGCGCGTCAACGATCTATGATTAGAATTAAGCCTCTCAATGAAAAATATCTTATTTCTTGTTAACATTGCTTCAATATCAACTAAATAATTGAGGAACAGAGGGTAAACGTGTCAAAGTTTAAATAACAGGAAAAAAAAGTCAGATATAGAGACTGGTTCCCATGCTTTATTTGTTTTCAAAAAACAGAAAAACGTATTTTGAGTTGCTTTGAGCTCCGCCAACTGTTGGTTGTGAATGCTCATAATACATTAAAAATATCATGGCAATATAAAATTGTATATAAATCATCTTATAATCTATCTTTCTTGCCTTTTCTGCTTGTTTTTTATTAATTTTCGATCGAACTTCGATCTCCCACATTTTTTCAAATAGGGTTTACCCCAAACCATTCAGTAATATATTGCTAGATAAGGGCAATTTATATTCGTTGCATAGTTAAACGTTTTCGTTTCAACAGAATTCGTTTTCGAATTCACAAATACCGATGATTCGAAAAAGTCGTTAGTTTCCCCGAATTCCCAAAAAGATTGGCCAATACCAAAAACCTTAAATATCTCGGCCTACATTTAGATAATAGGCTTATCTGAAAAAAGTACATCGGAGCTAAACGTCAACAAATCAAGTTAAAGTTTGTTAAAATGAACTGGTTAATAGGAAAACGTTCCAACTTAATCCTAGGCTGTAAGGTTTTGGTATACACACATCTGAACGTGTGTTATTCAATTGTGGGATCCGCTTGTGCAGCATATCCTGGTATGTATGTAACACAAACATAGATCAGGATCTACATATCGAAACACAGTACAGCAGACACAATCAAGCGGTACAGCTAAAAATTACCTGTTGAAATTAGAACAACATCCCAACGCTTTAGCAAGGAAAATATTAAAAGGTTCAGATATCGGCGTCTTAAAAAAAGATCCTTTAGATCTAGCTATCTAATCTAAAGTAATTAGAGCATGTTAATATTAAGAACTAAGATAGGTTAACAACTCTGAATACACCTTATGGTATGGGTTTGCTAGATACGAAAGATTCAAGAAAATTCCATGATTTTTTACTGTTAGGGTCTTGGGTATTGGCCTGTGGGGCTATTTCTGAATACGATACGAATACGAAAGTGTGAGATTCTTATTTGATTTAAATGAGATTCGCTTGTTTTTTATTTAAATCAAATACGAATCTTATACATTCGAATTCGTATCGTATTCAGAAATAGCCCCCCTGGGCTCCTTGTTTTACGATCTGGCCACCCTAAACATTAATCAAGTGTTAATATCGTTTCTGAACAATTGCTGTTTCAATTGATTTAATCGCAGAAGAAGATGCGGGACGTCGCAATGAATTGAAAGCTTGAGGATGGTAGGAAGCAAAAAATAGAAGAAGCTCAGACAAAAAGCAAGGGAATTTGCTAATTGTGCATGATCGGAATTTCTTAACAATGATAATTGCATAGATGGAGAAGGGATGTTGCAACAAGAACACACCACAACAAAAACGAGAATGAAGAATCGAAAAGCAATTTATTTAAAAGTTTCTGAAGGGTTCATATAAATATAGAAGATGAAGACAAAGGAAAAAGTTTAGTTGTGCTTACTACACATTTTGAAATACCGCACCTTTGCGAATTTAAAAATAATTGTTGACAGGCTTTGTGGTAAGCATCGGAACTAAATTAATTTTTTACCCAATACACACATATATTACGTCTAACATTAAAACTTCCAGTTGTGTCTGTGGTAAACAATAGAGTAATAAACATATTTTATTATGTACTATTAAAGGTCGTTTTTTTTTTTTTGTAAATAACCTAAGAAGTTATTTTAAGAATTTCTTTCAAAATCGCGTGAATATCGCAAAATTAATTAAATAATTAAAAGTTCCTGAAAGTTTCGTTTTCTTTTAAAATAATTCTGGTGGTGTACACAAGAAATACTATTACAATATTTCACTCCAGTCACATTACACCTTTTATTTATTTATTTTGTGTAAAGGCGGGAAAAAAAGAGAACCGAACAACTTTGTTTACAGACCGTCTCTCGTTCGTTGCATCGATGTTTTTACAAAATTTCAAAAAAATATTTTAATAGAATTATATAAATGTATAATACACGCATACATATACATAATTTATATTATATCATTTATATATTGATATTTATATATATTATTGTATTTGTCTCTTTATATAGAATATCCTGGAGCAGAGAGCTACTCTTAACTTAACTCCAATTTTAATATGTATAAGCAATGCACACAAAATTCTTAATTTTATCACTCTGTAAAAAAAAATTGATTTCATATTGAAAAAAATCAAATACGCATAATTTTTTTTTAAATTTTTCTTTTTTTTTACTTCAATAAAAAGCGCTATCTTTTTTTCTGTCTACACATATTATATACTTAATTTGTAGGCGGTACTGTTTTATAGCTAACCAATCGAAATTATTTTTATTATTTATCTCTTTTTATCCAATACATTTACATAAATTTATTGTTAATGTTTTGTTAATTATAAAAATTTATTTTATTAAAATTATTATTAAATAATTAAAATAATTCTTATTAACTTTTGATTGTGGCCTTACTATTATATTTTATGCATATTTATAAAAAAAAAATATATAAAATTTGTATGGATATAGAATAATATGCGTATGTATATAACTATATAGTATATACATTAGAATACAGATACATAGTTTTCGTATTTTCAGACATCAGATATTTTTATACAAAATCTTTGGATTTTATTTTTTTATTTCTGTTTGTTTTGTTTAGGGTTGCCAAAGTAAGAAAAATTTCCTTCAGTCTTTGCTTTACTTAAGTTTTTTTTTTTTTTTTTGTGTGTGTATTACGGTTACGGATTACAAAATATTTTTTTATGTTTTAATTGTAAAACTTAATTTGATATAGCTTTTATAAAACACTAGACAAAATTGAAAGTTTTTATTTAAATTAAGCGCAGGAAATTAGTTATTTAGTTTCACTTTCACGTGGATTAATTTTTGCACGTGGCAGTACTAAATTTTATAATTTCGTAGTTCGTAATTTTTTTTTTCTCTCTATAACGAACAGCACCCGATTGCTTCAAATTTTATAATTTGAATTTGGTAGCATGGCATGATGATGATGTACTTCTACAGTTCTCTACATCTACAGCTACAAAATACAAATTTTACTAAATAAAATACGAATGTGGGAAAGAAATAAAAATAAAAAAAGTATAAAAAAAATCGTATTTTTTCGGTATCGTTATTTATTCGGGTTAATTTAAAATTAGTTTGGCTGGATGCGTGGAGAGCGATAGCTCATGTAATGTTGTTCAAAATAATGTTCTTAATTTTTTTTTAACTTGTTTTTTGCTTTAAAAGAAAGAAATTGGTGTGTGGAAATGGTGTCGCTATGTGAAAAAAGTGTTTTAATTTTTGAAAATGGATAAAATATGTAGTAATTATGGTGATTTTAATTCGAAATGGTTCGTATTTATATAAAAAAATTAATTAAAAAATGTAGTGTCATTAAATATACACAAAGTATTAAAAATGGAAATTGAAATAAAAGAATAAAAAAAAAATCGTTTTAAGAAGCATGTGCCGCTTGTTTCTTATTTTGGGTGTGAGAGAATTGGTTGTTTACACGAACGCCATTTTGTTTTTTACTGTTAAAAAATAAAACATTTTAATTTTAATTAAAAAAAAATCATTGTTAAATCCTTTCAATAATGTATATACATATGTGTAAACATATTCTCATATTTAAATGTACACAGGTATAAATTTACTATTTATATGTATTTTCATATTAGTTTATAACATCGTTTTATCAATAATACTTGTAAATGCATGTAGGTTTAATTAAATTAATCGGTTTAGTGAATAATAAAAAAAACTAATTAAATACAGTTAATTTGGATATATAAATTATGTGTGATTAATGTGTAATTTCACATTTTAAGTGATAAACTGGCGCCCAGATCCAAACGAAAGCAAATATGCTAAAACAAAATTTATTGATTCAATGAAGTTATTCTGTGATTTAATGACAAAATAGTATTATAATCATATTAATGGTGGTGAAAAAAAAAATTTGGCGCCATGTGATTTTTATTAGTGAGAATTTTTTTTACATCTACAACAGTACTACAGGAAATAAGAAATTAAATTTTATAATTATATACTTAATATATAATACAGTGGTGTTCAAGATATGTCGCAACTTTTTCATGCCGTTATACAGTTTTTGCCATTAATTTGTTTTCCTAAGAAAAATAATTAAGATTTTTTTAATGATGAAAACAATGCCGGAAGTGATTTGTTTTTGTTAATGTATTTAAATATTTAAAAAAAAGCACATGTTATTTATTTTATATAAAAACTATAACTCGAGTTTTTCCCACGTTAAAATTTTATGATGCTGTCGTTGATATTTTGAATTTTTTTTTTTTTTTTTTTTTTGTTGATAAGAACCGATTGTTTTCTTATCATGATATATACGTTTTGCAGAGACACCGCAAATATTTGCGTTTGATAAATGTATTATGCAAATTTAATGAAGGTTTAATTCGATCCACGTGTTGATGTAACGGTTTTAAGTATGTGGCGCCAAATATGCTTAAAATCGTAACCAATCGACCCATGAATTTTACATTGGAATGCGAAAGAAAATCCTCTACTAATAGACATTAATTTTTTCTGAATTGAATAGATCATTGCCCTTGTGTAAAAAAAAACACAATTATGTGAATATTTAATACATATTAGCTATATTGTAAAAAAAAGAAAACATAAACATTACAGTTTCGTAAACATAAAATAATATATATTTTTTATTTTTTTTTTTTTCATTTGCAGAGATTCTAGAACTGTGATCAATGCTTTACTAGAAGTTCTACGAGAGAAATCGGCTGAAGATATACTAGATGAGTTTCAAGTGATCATAGATTATTTATCAAAATATATACAAAATGGTTAGTAAAATTATTTTTTCTACAAATTATTTATCAGGTTCGCATCCCTCGAAAAATCAAAGAAAAATATTCTTCGATATCATTTTGACCTTTTCCTGTACAATTCTAAATAAATACATAATGTTTCCATAAACAAACTTGCATATTCACAATGAAAACATAATATACATTTTAGAAATAAAAACGGAAGGAAGTCTTGTATTAAATTTATTTTTAGACATGATATGGAAATATTTTGGGCTTAGTGTTAGAATTTAAATTACAACGTATTTATAGGGAAAAAATTATGACTAAATTTGGAAGATGTTTGTGGATCTTCTATTATTATTTTCGTGTAAGGTCACGCCCTATTGATATAAGTTAGTTACTCGTCTTCTACTAGTTTGTGGGCCAATGAACCTCATCACTCATATAATAAGCTGCTAGACAAAATACAAGTATACACATAATTCGATAGAATTGACGTAAATAATTTTTTATATTTCAATTCTCGTTTAAAGTTCGCCAAAATAAAAATAAAAAACAATCAACATGTAAATGAATAAGTTGAATAGAGACAATAAAATTATAAAGAGAGAAAACAATCAATTTACATGCAATTGAAAAATGTATATATATAAAAAAAATATGAATGAATTTACAATTACACTAGGCTAGATAGAGTATATTTTATGTATATAGGTATGTACATATGTGTATACAAAGTATAGTTTTAAAAAAAAAGAAACTACACTCACATATTCGTACACATATAAAGAAAGAGAGAATGCATTTTTATTTATTTTTTGTAAACGGTATAATGCACTCAATATTATTGAAAAGGAAAGTTGATTAGTATGTATTTTTGTATAAGCAACATTCCGTTGCAAATTGTATCTAGTTCTCTCCCGTTTATTTACACTAATACTACTACTATATTTACTTAATATGTAAATAGTTTATGTTCTGTTTCTTATTCTTAAATGAACAACTTCCGGTCTCATCAAAACAAGCAGACATAAAACAGGGTGTATGTAACGTCCTGATTCAGACCAAAATGATTTTTATATTTTAAATCAACTTCTTCCGGTAGAAAAATATAGAAGAGAGTAGAGAGAGAACAGGGTGATGTACGGTATGTACATAACAAACTTTGCTATCTACATTCTACGTATTCAATTATCTATTTGACCGAAACGACGATAACAATTACATATACATCCATAGAAACAATTTGTGTTCATTTTAATTTTTTTGTACATCGCCCAATTTTTATTTTTAGACGACTTTGACTACTAACTGGGCTTTGAAAGATGTTATAAAAGTCATTCACAGTACCTAGTAAAAAGAGATCCTTTTTAAAAAACAAAATTACCACTTGTTGATTTTTCAGCTCATCACAAATTGGGTCAGTCGAAGGATTCCCAAATTTGTTATAATCGATTTGCCTTTGGTTTTGTATATGTCATAGAATATAATTAGCAAGTTAAAAATATTTTTTAGTTTAATCTGTTCAACAAATAACAGTTTTTTTAGAGATACATTTTTTAACATACATACAATAATACACAGTTCTTGTTCATATTCCGTTCAGTGTTTGGATCCGAGCTGTAAAGAAATTTGCTATTTTTTTGTTTTTTTTTTTTAGGTTTGGTAGGTACACGATTTTGGAATCTTATAAACCGTTTCCCATTTTTATATTATTTTGTATTTTAAATTTTTATATATTTAGTTTTATTGTGAAAATAAGAGCGTGGGAAAATTCTGTTATTTAAAAAAAAAAAAACAAAAAGGAATTTGGATTGAAACCTAAATTGACGAAAAGAAAGCAAAATGAAAA
Organism: Tipula vernalis; assembly: GCA_958295665.1. Classification (NCBI taxonomy): domain Eukaryota; kingdom Metazoa; phylum Arthropoda; class Insecta; order Diptera; family Tipulidae; genus Tipula; species Tipula vernalis. The sequence continues at coordinate 14,829,360 of OY282560.1, forward strand.
CACAAAATTAAGATATATTAATTGTGTATTACCTACCCTATCTTGAGAATTTTTTTTTTTTATTTCTTAACTGTAATTGAATTTTATTTTATATTTTTATTATATGTAACTACAATTTTATATAGGTATGCACATAATATGTGTATGAAAAAAGAAATGGCAATGCATCATAATATTCATCGGTAAATTGCATTTTCTGTAAGATATACCCACACAAATGCATTTATTTATATTTATTGTAAAAGAGAGAATTATGTTTATTCATTTTCTTTTTCTTTTTGCATTTGGTGTGAGTAGAAAGATACATACTATTATGCAAATCGATTATAAAATTATTTGTTTTATGTTTTTGTAACGGCAACATTAAAACAACGTCATTCCAGAAATGTTTGTAGATTTTAGTGTTGTTTATTGCTATTAGAAATGTCGTTATCCCCATATAAAAGTAAACATAATCAAATTGGAATGAAACAATACATACTACTGTTTACTTGTTTTGTTCGTATATCTACATAACAAAAACTACTGTTGCAAGATAGAAAAGAGACGAGAAATGCATTTTCATTCAAGAAAATTGAATCGTCTAGTCAAAGTCTAATGGAATTTATATACGTGTAGAATTATGAATACATATTAGTGCTAAACTAAACAAAAGTATTCAGGCCATTTATATTTGTGTGTGTTCTACAAAAAATTTTTATAAATCAATCATTACACAAATATGTAACGGTAAATGTAATAATATAAAATACCACCATGCTTTTAGTAAAAGTGACCATACTACTCTTGTGGATAGGTTAATAATATGATTGAGGTGTTCTTTTTAACTCGTTAAAAACCCAAACGCATGGTCACCTTATACATTCATAATCAAGTTTTTAAATATTTTTCCCTCTATTTACACATAACAATATAACTCCCAAGAAGTTGAATGTTTGTTGGATATAATATAATCGCAAGAACGACATAAGAAAATATATTTATGCACACATTTATATAAAATTTAAACTTATAATTATTTTTATATTATTTATTAAATTTTAAATATGAGTAAGTATATATAACAGTAATACATATTTACATATTATATATATATATATATATATATATATATATATATATATATATATATATATATATATATATATATATATATATATATATATATATATATATATGTATATAATATATATTCATTAATAAAAAAAAAATTAGAATGGAATTCTAATAAACTAACTACGGAAAAAATCAATATAAAAAAAATGAATGAATACCTACCAAACGAAACTTGTTTTTTTTTTTTTTAATATTTTAAATTACAAAACTGTTTTTTTTTTTATGTTAATTATAAAGAATTTCATTGAGTTGTCATAACTTTGGAATGTATTACTTTTTGTCTCTTTTTCGTTTCGATTCTGTTTTTGGTATGTATAAATTGAAAACAATTAAAAATATACAAGAAATGTATATTTTATTAACGGGGACTGGTACAGAGTGTTTCGTAAAGTCAAAACATTAATGTAGGATAAGAAAAGATGTAGTCATCATTATTGCTTTCTCAATAATGATTTGAGTAAAAGCGATATTTTCCAGACAATTAGGGAGAACTCAAGATTATCGGAAAGTAGTACATATTACTAAACTAATTAAATTAGTTAATGAGCCATTTTTTGCATTATTTTGGACGCATTTCTTGACGTTTGATCATATTATTTTACATGAAACGACAAGCAATAATAGCGACTATCTCGGAACAAAATTTTAATCCAAAAACAAAAAAGTAAATTTGATAGAACAGGGATGTATCTCTAAGATCCATTACAGAATCAACATCACATCAGGTTTTTTTCTTATTATACTATCTACTTTCACCTGCTTCTGTTGTGTAGTGGTCTAACTTTAAGAAACACCCGGTTTAATAAAAATTCCATTGAATTTTTTACAGTTTATATATTCTCTTTTCGTTATCACTGAATTTCCGAATAAAATATGAAACAAAAAATATTAGCGGTTTTTTCAAGAATATAAGAAAACGTTCCTTAAATATTCCACCATGTTTAATGTATTAATTTTTTCTATTTTGCGCCTCCTATATACACACGTGATTATTTGGTGACCAAATCTATCTTAACTTCAAAAATTAGTTATTTATTCAAATAATAATGATTTTAAGAATTCTTATTTCGCGTTGTATAAAACACAAATGCCTCACAAAGTGTAAGTAATAGTCAAAAATAGCAAAAATTTTATAAATATAAATTTTAATTTAGTTAAATCAGTTCCAAGGTTAAAATATGTTTGTGACTAAAGCAAACGAAATGTTGTTTTAGAAGTATGGCTTTTTGATGAAGTTGTTTTAGTTCTTTTTTAATTTTTATATTTTTTCTCTGTAAAATTTTTGAATCAAAGGGGAGCCAGATTTTTTAAATGTATCGAATATATGTATATACATCTATATTTTTTTTAAGTTGATCTATTATTAGCCTATTAACTCATGAGAATGTATGTATTTAGTTTGAAAAATGGTTGTGTTCTGTGAATATAGTACAGTTCGTTGTCGCTATTTTGAATGTATAGTAAAATTATGGGGGATACGTACTCGATTAAGTTGGAGAAGTGAGGGCAACGCTAATATTTACTCTGTAAAATACCAGATACAATGTAATATAGAAATATTTAAATCAAAAAATAAATACATACTAAATCGATTGATTGACCATAGTAAAAAATGTCAATTCTAATTTCTAATACATTTATGTTATGTACATTAAATAAGAATGTGGCAGAATGAACGACATCACTGTAATTTGAATCACACTTCAAATATCATTTTTATATGCTAGGTTTTTGTAGGTAGTGTCTTACACATATTTAAGTTGGAGTAGTCTTCCAAAATCAGTTATTATTACCAATCATGATGATGAGGTATTATAATAATGTTATTACTGAGATATGTATACATTTTAATATTTCCTTTTAAACAACGGTTTTGGTCGTAAAATGAGACTTTAGAGTTGAGATTTTTATATTACAGAATTGAAATGAAACCAAACAACAGAAAAGGTAAATTTACATCAGTACGTAAACGAAAATCGTAACTCTCAAGTCTCCTTTTACGACCTCTCGACGTTCAATATAAAGGAATGAAAAGGTTAAACCAGATATGGGTAAAAGAACTCAAAAACTTTGGACTTTTCAACAATTTTGTCAAAAACCTTAAATTATGCCCAAAAATTAACGAAGTGTTTAACAACTGTCGAAAAGTGTCACAAACTGTGAATGTGTGTGGTATTACAAAACAGAAAACAAAAAATTCTTATTGTTTGTTTCATGAGTAAATTTTTGAAATATTCTAAAAATTGTGAATTTTCGAGCTTTTCGCTGTCAAAAAGTGTCGAAAGCCCAGGTTTTGAAAAACTGAAGAATTCGCATCAAAAAGTGGCGAAAACTGTGTCATAAATACCAGTTTTCAACACTACCCATATCTCGGATAAACCATTCAATATTTTCTTCACAGTCATTCATTTTCTCCATCTCTTGCAAAGTTTGAGTGGCAAATTCCACGTGTATATGAAAACTTTGTATACTTGCTGCAATGGCAACAAATTGTTAGCTGAGAACAAGGGTCACGAAGATGAATGGGTTCAATTTTTCCTTAAAATGGTACATAGAATCATTTTCTGCTATACAAATATTGGATTTAAGGTAGTCGAACAACAACCACCCCCGAACAAGATATACTCTAATTTAGCCATAACCAAAGCGTGATATGACTCAGAACAGATGTCAGACACCAATCACAAAGATGTTACATAATTCTAGGTCGATATAATATATTATTTTAACTTCGTAATATGAGTTTTCTAGTTAATGTTTGTGTCCAAATGTATACCAAATAATGTTCGGAAATTTTAAACATCATATACTTAGTTTTATCACTTAGAAATAAGACGATGCTTATCAAACCATTTACGATACATTTTAAGATAAGCGTTAATGGAGAATTTGCACTATAAACTAAAACCAAATCATCAGCTAACCCAGTGCAATTTCACTTGGTTTAAGTTTAATTAGTATAAATCAGAGGACCTAATACCCTAATCACTTGCTTGATGTATCTCTGAACGCAATGTCAAACATAATCGATAAAAGATGTGACCAAAAAGATGTTTTTGGTCTACTAGATCAAATGCTTCAGCCGACTTCGTGATGAAGCCCTTGTTGGTAGGTTGGTATTTATTATTTTCAAGGATTCCAAAAAATTATAATTCTTTTTTTGGCTGCTTTTTCAAGGACTTTCAAAATTACTGGTTGCCGTAGTTCTAATGAATCGATATGATTTCATTATTAGAAACCGGAGCCATAAGAAAACTCAAAATAATTATTATTTACAAATTACTTGAAAATAGTGAACCCTTATCAGATAAAATATTTTTAATGACAACTGTTTTGAATTTACTTAGAATTTCATTTATTAAGTTCCCATTTTTTTTAACATCACCAGAGTGGTTTTCCTAGGAAGATTTAAGTTACTTGGATGATTTTTTAATTTTTTAGACGCTTATTTCTTTTATTGCAAGTTTATGCGAGATGATGGCCATGGGGCTGTAAAATTTTAGTGGTTTTAACCTTAGTACAAGTGCAACTTTGATCTAAAAAGAATGTAATATTGTTCAAAAGTCGACCAAGAGCTGCAAAAGGATGTATAAGATTAAGAACAAAACTCCAATTCATATGATCAAGGTATTGTTTCAGTATTTTAAAATTGGTCATTTTTTTACGATCAAGTTGCAATTCAAGCCAAGTAAAACGACAGTCTTCTATACAAGTAGCTTTTGGAGCTATACTCGAGTGGCCTTATTAATTATTTTGTATGTATAAATTGTAGAAAGTCAATTAATCAAACGATTTCAAGAATTACAGCATTACAGTACTAAAAATGGAAATATGTTTTTCATCTAAATTACATAGATATATCTTCAAAAAAAGCTACTTTTAGCAGTGCTTGCTCAAAACTTTGAATGTGTTTATTGTTCCGCGGTATTGGTTCTACATTTCTTTCATTTGACATTTTGTTCCAGATGGGCTAGAAAGAGCTTTTAGGGCGTTAGATCAAATTATTTTAATATGAAACAAATTAGTACAAATTATAACATGTAATTTTAGCGCTTATAATTTTTAGTACGCAAATAAAAATTACATATTAAGTTTAAAGATAAATTTAACCATTTAAAAAATAGCCTTTTTCTATATAATAGTAAATATTATAAATACTAGTACATATACCAATCTGTACTAATTTTTTCATAATTATCTAAGTTGATTTAATGCCCTAAAAGCTCTTTCTAGCCCATCTGGAACAAAATGTCAAATGAAAGAAATGTAGAACCATTAACGCGGAACAAATACACGATTTCAATGTTTTGAGCTAGCACTGCCAGAAGTAACTTTTTTCTGAAGATATATCTAATTTAGATAAAAGAGATATTTCTACTTTTAGTACATATTAAGCTAAATTTTGTATTTTGAATAAATTAAAAAACATTTTTATGGTTTCCTCTCTTTAGAGAGGATTTATCCTGGTTTACAAAAGCCTGGATTGTACAAGAGCTTAGATTTTCAAAAAGCCTGGTTTCCAAAAGCATGGTTTTTATTTCCGATTGGCAAAATTAAAATTCTCTTAATATAATTAATATTATTTCGTATAATCACAAAACACCAACAGTTTTCACTTACTTAAAAATAAAAAAACCAAACTTTTTATTTTTGAATTTATTTACTTTTATTTATTTAAAATTACAACTAGTTTCGATCTTGTAAAGATCATCTACAGGTAATTTTTTGCAATCGAATTGCAAAAAATTACCTGTAGATGATCTTTACAAGATCGAAACTAGTTGTAATTTTAAATAAATAAAAGTAAATAAATTCAAAAATAAAAAGTTTGGTTTTTTTATTTTTAAGTAAGTGAAAACTGTTGGTGTTTTGTGATTATACGAAATAATATTAATTATAAAAAGATCACTTACGTCACTCCGCTTCAAAAAAAATTTTTTTTTAAAAAATGTTTAATATTAAAATTCTCTTTCTCCAGAATAAATTCTCCTTCACCAGAATTTAGAAAAAGGTTAGTCCGGTTGGCAAAATTAAAATTCTCCTTCATCAGAATAAATTCTCTTTCACCAGAATTTAAAAAAAAATGTCTTTCAAAACGAAGATTTTTAAAACCAGGCTTTTGAAACCAGGTTATAGAAAAAACTAGGCCTTTAACGAGTTGGAAGATCCACTGCACAAAACCCCTATACATTGTTTTTAATTACCCCTAATTTTATATTATAATATGCTTAAGCCACGGTCATTTTTATCATTGGCTTTTCGTTCGGGCATTGATTTTATAGTAGTGTGCCATTAATTGGGGGCGAGAAAGACTCCAAATTAATTTGCAGAAAATTATCGGAAAAAATTAAAGTACGTAATTATTTCTGTGAATTATCTAGTAGATTTAAACATAAAAATTAGATGTAACATAATGATTTTAAGGAAGGAGAATTTTATAGTGGGGTACGTGCAGATTTGCATTTGATTAATTTCTACTAATATGATTTTAATAGAATTATTAACTGGGTCGTTTGCCTTATTATGCATGAACAAATCATACATCCATCACTACTCTTTTAGCTTAAGGTATGGCAATATATAAATCACAAAGTCAAAACCTGAACCAGTGCGCTCTCACGATTTATTTTATATAGGATGATCCAGAGCGACATAACTTTCGATATTAAAAATAAATGTGTTTTTCCGACCAGTGGCGCTATTCTGGCTATTCCCTGGAAATTGGGGAAAATATTGCTATATTTTCAAACTTCAACAATTCCTAATTTTTTATTCCCCAATTCCCAAAAGTGTATTCTGGCGTAATTGGAAATCATCCAATGGGATAAAACGCTGTTCCAAATTTAACAGCCGCCATTGTTTAAAAATTCTATTTTCTACATATAAAATAAAAACTTTACCGGTACAACGGTGTAAATAAAATAATGAAAATACACAAAACAATTAGTTTCTTCTAATTCCCAAAAAAAAATTTGGAAAAAATAAACGTCAAAACTTACATAAAATGGAATTATTTTTTCCCTACATTAAAAATTCCCAATCGCCAGAATACATCTCTGGAAAAAATATTTCCAAACTGCTAGAATACTGTCCAAATAGTTCAATTCCCAATTCCCAGGGAATAGCCAGAATAGGGTCACAGGAATTGCAAAATTATAGATTTGATTTTTCTTTAAGATAATTACACGTATATTAATTATTATTCAATCACAGGCATAAATGCGCAATAGCGTTTGAGCATCGTTGAATAATAGCGTAGAATTAAACACTCACAAAACCTGACGATGAATAGTGCTTATATAAACTTATGCCAAATTGATATACTTGATAAAGACGTCGCTAAAGTATGAAGTGGGGTTCGAACCTCATAATTTACTTATTTATTATTGCTCAAATGTTGATTATTTTAATATTATAGCGAATATTAGTATGTTAACGAAGAAACAGTGAAACTATAAATAAAATTCAATTTTGATAAATTCCTAAATGATCTCTGGTAATTTATTTAACTGAAGTTTCTAGTCTCTTTCAGTTGTCAAATTTAAGTGATTTTTTTAGACCATTCTATTTTTCTCAAACTTCTAAGATTGTCAAAAACTTTAATTTTATAAAAAATGATTTACCTAAAATTTCTGAGGCTATCAAAACTGACTTGTACTGTAAAAATGACAATTTTGTTAATGTATTGATTTTATCTAATATGTTTCATATAATATATTTTGTGCAATTTTCTGTGTAAACAAGATCTTATAAAAATCTAGATTAATTTGTTAAGGATATACGATAAGTTTGTGATGACTTAACCGGATCGATTAACATTGTATTAACGTCTGTAAGTTCGATTTTTACCAAATAAACATATGCCACCAGGTTTGTCTTTTCATTTTTTTTTTTTTTTTTCAATACATACATAACTGCGTATGGCGCACGTTAATAAAGGATAAAATCGGAGAGAAATTTTTAAATATCAGAACAGCTAAATTTGTATGAAATAATTACACTTTTGTACTGCATGTTGAACGTATTTCTAAATAAATTACATACACTTATTTAATCCACCCTTATTTTATTTAGGTATATGTAAAATTATATAGATATATCGTTTATTCGGCTGTTTTCTTCTCTTTCTTTCTATATTCAAAACGATCAATATAAAATGTTAAACGACCAAAATACGACCGTATGAGATACACTGGAAAAACATATAAAGCAACCAATAATAACAACCATTGCACATACATATTTTACTTTAGGAAATCAAGAATCAACCTTTCAATTTTTAATCAATACAATTTAGAATGTGTAACTTCTGTAGTAGTATTGATATACTAGTATTTTACAGTAGCATGAAATACTAGGTAACCATTTTGTTTACATGAAATTTAGTAACTAAAGCTGTTAGGCACCTGTCCGCTAATGTGTTAACTCGCAATTCTGCGCTATGCGACCATTCTTCTAGATTTTTTCTTATTTGAATTTATATTTATTTCTGAATGGTTATAAAAAATTAACTTTATTGCGATAGAGAGAGTACACTACATTGAGTAGTACTCAAAATACGTAGTAATTTTTATATTTTTCGATTTTTGTGGTACAATACATACATATTAATGTTGACGCATGCCCGTCTTTTGAATTTTGAACCTAAATACTACATATACATACTGTACTGTAATTTTTTAAGGGTAAGAGAAAATTATTATTTTGGATATAGAATTTTTTGCTATTTCTTCTAAATATAAATAAAAAAAAATATAATAATAATAGTAATAAAAAATTAGCCCTTAGATTATAATGGTCTCTGAAAATTTCATAGTGCGGTATATGATTAAATTGGCGTGTTTTAACCCGTATAACGTATTTTTACTAAAAATGTATTTTTGATTTTTTTCTAATTTGTTTATTTAAAATTGAATGAATTAAAAAAAATACATATGTGTGAATCTCGAATAAGCTTTACTTGCCATAACACTCATAATAATCATCTTAAGTTATGATAAAAATTTGGTTTTTCAATGTTCAGTTTCTAAATTATAAAAAAGTGTTTTCCTTAAGATACAACGTGACATAACCTCAATTTAGGGTGTAGTGCAAGGCGTGAAGAAAATGCGCAATATCGTTGTGTACATACGCAAATCCATATTTATCACACAACCGAATTCATAAATTTCACTTAAAAAATAAAAAAAAATTGAAGAAAACAGTTAGTTTTTATGTAGATTGACAAAAATAGAATTTGAAAGTGTTAAAAATCGTAATGAAGAGAATTAAAAGCAAGTCTTACTTCTCTATAGTAACTACCACTGTAAATAAATTCAAAATGGAAAACTCTTAAGAAAATGTTTTTTTTTTTTTGTAAGTAATGATTCATCCCTTATATTATGATGTTATGTTATGAGCTAAATTCCTGAAAAAAAAAAAAAATTAAATCAAGGTGTGTTCACATGATGTGTATTATTTATTTAATTTTCTAAGTGTTATGTACGTACCTACACGTATTTTTTATTAGGGATGATTTTATATGAATATTCTTGTTTATTTATTCCAGGTGGCGTGATAGAATTGCTGTACTATATTCCTTTAATATTACTAACTTGCAAACAATATGTGCCAAGCTTGGACGGAGAATTTTATGATTTTCTGTTTCGTGTTGTACTATGTGGTCTACAAACTCCAAACTCTAGGGTAAATATAATAAAAACATAACCCGCTTGCAAAAATAAGCTAAATAAATATTCTTTTTTATTTTAAGATTAAGTTTGAAGCATGTTCAACGGTAAAATATTTATTATTTAAAAATTTAATTAACCGTAAACGGATTTTAAATAAAATATGTCCCGTAATAGAGGAGATAGTTTGCGATCCAGTTGTAGATTATTTTGCAATTCAGGTAGGACATTTTTTATATATATACATACATATAAATATATATATATATTTATATATATATATACATATATATATATATATATATATATTTATATATATATATACATATATATATATATATATATATATATATATATATATATGTATACGTATTTTTAGCATTAATGTAGCTGGTAATGAACGTCAATATTTGAGATTGTATTTTGGCATCAAACTTGGCTGTTTTAGTTTTATTTTAAAGTATCTATCACAGCCAGCTTTGATGAGCAAGATGTAATTTTCATTTACAACAAACTTATATATTTATCTCTTTCTAATATTTAAATTTTTAGATTTCTACTTGGCTCACAAAACGGTTGTGAAACGTTTTTTTTTTAATATTCGTATCACAGCCATTTTGATGAGCTGAGTGGGATTATAATCCATCATGATTTAAGTGTTTCAGAAATAAGCAAGAGGATTCTACAATCAGTTCGTAAAAATAGCTGTGAATGTGTTGATTATTTCATATCACAGCCATTTTGACGAGTTCGAAGGTAGAACATGTTCAACCTGGTTTTAACTTGTGCAAAAAATGACAGTTCCGCGATTTATCGATTTGCTCTTTAATTAAATTAAAATTATTTCTCTATATTTTTACACACACAAACACGACAAAAACTGTATCACCTCTCAAAGTGGCTGTGAAATGATGATTTTTATAAATTCATATCACAGCCAGCTTTGAAGAGCGATACGGTCTTGTACATATCATCGAATTTTATTAAAAATTGCAATTTTAAAATTTTTCAGAAAATGTTCAATGTATGTGTACTTTGGAACTCACAAAGTGATTGTGATATGGTTTTTATAATATACTCATATCACAGCCAGCTTTGATGAGCTCAAATTTATATATAAACTTCACTTATTTAATTTTTTAAATTTACAATAAATATAAATAATAACAAATAAACATTTATGATAAGATATTAATTTGTATTTTGTCTAATGTATACTTTAAAGGTTTTGGCTTGGTTAGCCCCAGCAATCGGTAAAGAAAAGACTGAGGAGTTATTTCTGGATAAATTTTTAGAAATATGTGAATGCAAATCATCGACTAGTTATAATAACTTTTTTCATAAAAGGGTAGCATGTGCAAAATATTTTCCCAATATGTGTATGGTCATGGGGCCGGAAATCACCGAAAAAAAAATGGTAGGATACCTCTAATATTATTTGTACCTTTACGTAATTTGTAATTTCAATTAAAATCTTTTTTCTAGTTGAAATATTTTCTAAAACTATGTTACAATAAAGATGGTGCTTTTTTGTGTTGGCAAAATTCAAAATTTTGTCAAATTTATAGTACATCATTAGCAATTTTATCGTTACTATTGTCGAATGAAGCTCGCAAAGATCTAGTACCGATTTATTTAAGACTTCGAAAAAAAGAATTAAATAAGGATGCAATGAAATTTTTGTCAACGTTTGCCAATCCACCTGTGGCTGCTATTGGAAAAACGCAAGATGCATATTTACGCATAGTCGATATACATAATGAACAAGTTGATGAGATTTACGATGAACCAAATGTACAATCCTATAGAGAATATTACGAAAATATGTTTAGTGAGTCACGTGAACAACCTGGTTTACAGTCATCGACGACTATGGAAGTGAACACCACCACCATATCAAACAGCTCAATTGTTTTAGACAAATATTTTATCTATAAAAATGAACCAGTCACCGCCGAAATGTTAAAAAATTCTTTTGTAAATTATGCATCAAGTAAAGAGAATACCCTTCCTTTAACTCGAGTGGCTTGGTGCGATCGAATATTAAAAATGACACTCGAAGAAGCAAATCCGCCAGTAAAATTTAGCCTAATTGAAGATTATAATGATTCGGCCGCCACGAACAACGAATATAATGAAAGTAATTTGTCCGATTTAGATTACTCATCATCAGATGAGATAGTCGATCATGGACGGGAAAGTGATCGTTACAGTAGCCTAAATGATAATGAAAATTCGCTATCGAATCGTTTAAGTACACTACATAATAATAGTAAAAGTTTTTTTCTTATGAATAAGCAACAAAATGATTATACAACGGAAAGTAATCGACCGCATTTATGGAGTTCCCTTCTGAAAGAGCGAACTCCAACCGATTTACCGTTAATTATCGAGAAGGCTATTAAAAATAAGCAAACGGAAATGTCCGATAAAACTAAAGTATTAAATAGTAACATTGCACAACGTAAGAATAAAGGTAATTTTAAAATAAATTTAGCTAAACCTGAAAATCCACCGCCTCCCGAAACACCGACCATTGAGGATTCTCCGCAATTTTTAACGTTTACCCCAACAACATCAAAGACAACAATGCTGGTTGCTGAGGTTTGTGATAGTGATGGCATTGTTATGGATGATATAGAAGATGATGAAGAAGTGTCGACAAATGAAATTATTGATGCCGTTAAAATGTTGTCGCTCGACAAAGATAATAATAACAGTAGTAACATTTGCAGTAGCAGTAGTATTAATAACGCTAATAATGATTTTAACAAAAATATCATAAACATGAAGTTACATGATGATGAGGAGAATGAGGATATGGATGATGAGTATAATTCACATCAATATTGGTATATAGAGCCAGAACTTCCACTTGATATGTTGTTAATTGAGGAATGTCGTAGAAATGAGATTAACAGTAAAATTTTAAAATCTGCCTCTCCTCTTTCCCCGGCAAAATTATCCGCCTGCAGTAACAACAACAGCATTAATTTGGATAATCAATCGTCTAATTCAAATTTGAATACGAGCACGAGTAGTCTAAGTAATTACAGTAGTTTAACAACCATAAACGATGATAAAGAACGTGATGAAACGGCTAAAGAAATGGAACGAGTTAAAATCGATTTAGCCCTTGCCACACTAAAACGAGATTTAATTTTGGGACCAAAAAAATTCTGTCAGAATATTCTGCCCGCAAAATTGTTAGAGAGTTACGTTTTATTAAAGGATGGTGAGAATGAATGGACTTCGTATTTATTTCCATCGGTGCTTATAACTTTAGGAAGAGAGTAAGTGTTAGATATATTTAAGAGGGTTGTAACTGGTTCCTAACAATTTGCTTATTTTTTTTATTTATAGAAATTGGAATTTTCTTTGTAATTTAATGTCAAAGCTGTGCGAAAAATATAAACCAGAAATGATTGAGGCAATGTATCAAATCGCTTTAATATTAGGCCGTGAATTAACGCAGCGTGATTTAGTCCCTATGTATATTGAATATTTTAGTGATGATGATTATAAAATTCGATTGTCAGCACTAAAAAACTTACCAAATTTTCTAAAGGTTATCGATTATGAAAATCATGCCGAGATTCTGGTCAATTTAGAAAAGTTGATTGAAATTACACGGGTGTTAAATAAAAAATGGGAAATCCGCGAGGAAATTTTAATAAATATTTTAAAGTTAACAAAAATTTACGAGAACACTGAGAAATTTGAATGCCGTTTGTATTTGATTGGTGTCCTATTTTTATTTTTAATGGATAATGTTAGTAGTATTAGAGAAATGGCATGTGATGCGATTACTTTACAAACCAAGGATAGTACACAATTTGAGTTGAAATGCATTTGTGAAATTATGCTCAATGATTTTGCTAAACATTCCCATTGGCGAAGGCGTCAAAGTTTTGCAGTGCTCTGTAATAAAATGGTGCGATCACTTTTTATTTGGTTCTATAATTTATCTTGGTTTCAACAATATTTATTTCATTTACAGATGGCCGAAGATGCAATTCAAGAAGAAATATTTGCTGTTAATTTTCTAAGTCCACTTATCGATCTAGCCAAAGACAATGTGCCAAATGTTAGGTTAATTATTGGAAAATGTCTGTCAAAAAATGTAATTACCAAACGTGAGTTACATTTTCTTAAAAATAATTTTCCTTTACATAAACTTATTTAGTATTTTCTCTCAATTCCCTCCAGCTTACTTCAACAGGCCGCAGACAGATGACTACGAAAAGATAGCACGAACAATTCGTAAATTACAAGCGGATAAAGATTGTGATGTTCGTGATATGTCTTCGTGCGACGTCGAATTGCTTTATGAGGGTGCAGAAGAAGACTTAAAAAATAATCCGTATCTCCATGAGAAGGATGATTTTGAGCTAAATTATAATGCAGCCAATTATTATACCTCCTATTTGGACACAGTTATTGATGCTAATTGCTGGTATGGGTTAAAAAGTTCTAGTGACCTTGTTATTTCCACATCTGAAAATTCAGTACCTACCATTGAACAGAAACCAACCTCAGCGGAAACTACTTCTAATATTGAATTTAGTGAAATTGTAGCAGATATCAATATTGTGTCAACAGATGAAAATACAAATGTAACAGTTGAAGTATCGCCGCCTGTAATAGAACCAAATATCACAGAAATGAACGGTACATTAGAATCAGAAGATAATAACGATACGGTTAAAGCAGCAATTGTTGGAGAAACAACAAATATTCCTAGTATTACCAACTTAGTGGAACAACCGAAGGTGGTTGAAATTAGCAATGTCGCCAAGTAGTTAGGAATAATTAAAGAAATGTAAGGCCAGCTTTATAAATATATTATATATTTCATACTAAACCCCCCTCTCCCCCCAACTATTTTTTTTTTTATTAAATTCATTCACACATGTAATTTCAGATCAGATGAGAGAATATAAAAAGAAAATATTATTTCTTAGTTACTAATTTCCCCATATAAATATATATATATATTTGCATTCAAACAAAAATTATTAGATAAAGAAAAAAGTAAATAATAATAGAAAGATTAATGACAATAAATATATTTATATTATTATTTGTTGTGATGAATGAAATTATTATCTTATAAAATATATATAAAATATTCAATAATTTTCAATTTTTATCAAAAAAATATTAAAAACAAACTATTTAATTATATTAATCAGACAAACATTTTCTTTTTTATTAATTCTTATATTAGTTTTTATTTTATATAATTTGAAAAACAATTGTATATAATTATCTTTTTTTAATTTGTAATAGATTTATTATTGTTGTTTTCTTTTCTAATTCGTATTTTAAAATATGCTTTTTTTGTATTAAATCAACAAAAAATAAAAAAAAATTAAAATATTCAATAAAATAAATAAAAACATTTTTAAAAAAAAAATATTAAAATTTGTTAGTTTTTAAGAATTCCAAAGTAAAAATTGAAATGGGCGAAACCTAAAGAAGTAAATAAAGACTATTTCATTGGGGATATGGTATACTGATATTACATCGTAGGGAGTCATAAATTACAAGGGACATTGCCGTACTTTTACATAGAATAAACCGTAGCCAGACGTAAACCGGATAATCGCGAATTCTAGATTAAAAGGATTTTTGCCTGTCTGTCATTACACGGTTTTCACAAAAACAGGATTATTTGTGTCTACGGCAAATAAAGGATGATCCATCTTGTTGGATGTTTGGTGGTTTGGCGACTATTGGAGGGGGGGACCAAAGTTGAGTAGATTAATCTACCAGCTCCGTAACCTTTCAGTAGGGTGCGCATCACGTGAGCTGTTCTGGTCTTGTCATTAGGCAGCTGCGTGATGGGTACAATTGTGTAAGGAGTAACCGGTTCACAATTCGCAAGTGTACGTACTGCCTCCTCGTGGCAACCACTGGTAACTAAGGCCATTTGGCACAGGCTAAAGTACGGCGCTAAAGGAGAAAACCTTGACAAAAAACCCTAATCTAAGCTGGAACAGCATATGCCGATGGATAAATGGCTGATAGGTTAATCAGTCCAAAATATGCGGACTCTGGATACCAGGCACCCTCCAGTTTTATTTAGCCTTCCTGTAGTAAAGCTGGGGGACCTAGAGGCGATTTGCAATTCCCAGCAGCTCGTAAGAGTAAAATCAAACGGAATACGGGGCAGGAGTAGAAATATACGGGAGTGGGACAACGCTCTCGAGGTCCTTGGGTTCCAATGCTACCGTCTTTCTAGCGGAACTACATGCTGTAGTAAACATCTAGGAGGGATAGCAATAAGTCCAGATAGTATGTATCAATTACCGGGAAGCAGTATTGTCAGGTTCATTAAGAACCTGAATATTGACTGGACGGATAATTAAGCAGGGTCCAGCACAATAGATCTTTTAGGTCGCAGTGCGAAGTGGCTGATCGCCCGCATGGCCCTCCAATAATAATAATAATCTAATGTTTGCAATTTAATTTGGCTCTAAATTCAAAGACGAATGAATATTTTTCAAAGCGGTTTGTTTTATTAGAAAGTATACATTTTCATTCAAATGACTTCCACGGCTGACTTTACAGCACCCCACTCTGTCAACCCAATTTTCGATTGTATGGGCTCCTATTTCATCAATGGCAACTTCGATTTGATCTTTCAAGTCTTGGATAGTCCAACGGAGTCAAATCGCAGGTGCGACTGCCAGGTGGGCAATTGACATATCCGTTACGGCTGTTGGGCCTAAGTTGCGCCGTCCTGTTGAAGCCAAAGTCCAAAATACACACCAAACAGTCACTCGTTGTGGATGCATCGGCTTCTCCATGGTTACGTGTGGATTTTCTGAGTCTTAAATGCGACAATTTTGCTTGTTGACATAGTCTACGATGTGAAAATCAGCTCCGCCAGAAAAGATGATTTTTCTGTAAAAATGCTCATTTTGAAGATACTACTTTGAAGGTAAGTTTTCTATATTTCCCAATTTTGTTCAAACCCGTTAGTTTAATTAAACTAATTTTCTGTCATCATAACACGAATGACGTAAGTGCTGCCACACTCGAAATAACCGATAGTTGAAATTGCAAACGCTAGATGGACCGCCCGTTAAATTATAATACATAACTATAAAGGACATGGCTATTGACGATTGGAAAACTGCAAAATTCGATACCTATAGGAAATAATGTCAACCCTACGCTCTGCATTAAATGACATTTCTGTCCATATAAAACACATCGAGAGTGAAACTAAATCGGAATTAAATTAAAGCCTAAGCTGACGATTGGGAAACTGCAAAATGCGATACTTATCGGAAATAATGTAAACCCACGATCTGCGTTAAATGGAATTTCTCTCCATATAGTATAAAACATATGGAGAGTAAAACTATCAGAATTAAATTAAACCCTACGCTTTGCATGCAAAATCATGGCAGTCCAATCGTCAATACTGAGTAAGTTATTATTTTTAAAGATGTCAGCTTGAACAATTTTTGGTACATAAATAAATATAAAATTAATTTTTTTCTATAATTCATGTCTAGTTGTCAATTTTATTCGTGTTCACGTAGAATGAAGTTTTCAGTAATTTGGCTTTTGTGTAGTATGAACTTAGGTATAATTTATGTAACAGAAATATTCAAATTATGTTTAATAAAATCTATATCCTTAGTCGTGTCACTTGTCATTTGTAGCGACAATCCAATTTTGGTATTCTTTTAGTCGATCGAAATGACAAATATAATTTTACGCCGTATATTCTCTTATACATGTGTGAATCCAATTTAAAATTGAAGGGACACGATCAAGGGAATAGTATTAAAAATAAAAATTAGGTAAGAGCGCAAATCACATAAAATTTTTAAAACTAATTTATTGAAAACACAATTAAATTATAATAAAAAATAAAATTTACGTAGTACGTAATTTTTACAGAAATTATGTAAGCATTACGAGTTTCGAATTTCTCGAAATTGCGACAAAATGCTTCTTCTTTTTCCTGAACTTTTTTCTTTTCTTTAAAAATAATCTTTTTAATCATTACGAGTTGTCTGTAGTCTGTCGTACTTAAAAAGGTGTACGAGTAAAACCACAACCAGTTGCAATTACGAGAACTCGTAAAGTTATACATAAATCGTGTTTTGTCGCAATTTCGAGAAACTCGAATCTCGTAATGCTTACATAATCTACCCCATCACTTGAGATGAGCATGAGTAGTTGCGAATAGATACAAGTACTTGTGAGTGTTTGCCCACGCCAATGGAGCACGCTAACGTTGTCGAATCCATTTGTTTGTATGTCTAAGGTTTAACTAATGTATTTCGTATTTGGTTTTTGTACAATTATTTATGTCTAAGGTTTAACTAATGTATTTCGTATTTGGTTTTTGTACAATTTGCTAGTTCTGTAAAATCTTTCCAATTAGAAAGTATTTTATGTAGATTTTTTTGTTAAATATTGTAAAATATTGGATTTACCTTATTTAATTCAAAAATTAGTCAATATTTGATTTTAAACTAACTAAATTTGAAAAATTGTTATCGCGACTATAGCAGAAACGAATAAAACACGCCTACAAAGCTTTGATAAAAGTTAGCCTGCCACCTGTTGTTCGTCAACGATCACAATTTTTTCTCTACACAATTATCTTAACTAAACAAAGCCCAAATAAATCCTACACAAGCAAAAAGAAATTGCAACCACGAAAATTTATGTTCCACTTGTCTACGGTACAGTTGTATTGTGTGGCTTGTCATAATAGCATAATGTATTAAAAAATTTTTTTTTTTATTAATTTCTTTATTAAAATTATTTATTAAAATCGTTGTTAAATACTTTATATATATTATTTAATTAAATAATAGTTTTTACTTTGTTTTATTATTTTTATTAAATATTAAAAACTTTACTTTCTAATGACTTTGAATATGTTGAACGTAGCAAAAATTTGTCGAATATGTTTAGCTGAGGGTGCAAGAAATATCTTCGATCGTACAAATTGTTCAACAACACATAGTGGTGGTCATGGCGGTGTTGAATGTGTTGCATCGTTGGAAAATTTATTGGAAAAAATGAGATATGTTACAATGGCACAGGTAAGTGTACGCCGTAGATTGAGAAGAGAATTTTATTTTGCATTCAAAACAGTAAAAGCTTTTGTGTATTTTCTTGTACATATCCAATAATATTTAAGGTCAATGTTTTCTTCGCTTGTAGTTTTTTAAATCTTTTCTTTTGCTTATATTGTATTCTTTTCTATCTAACATTTTGCTTTATTGTTAGTTTCTTACATAAAATTATACGCACAGAAATTTCTAAATTTATTTTTAGTATTTCGTCACATATCACATTGAGCTTACTACACAGAAAATAATTTTCGCGGTAAAAATTATCTATGTCGTTTTGTGTGAATTTCATTAATAAATTTAATCTATTTTTAAGATATAGCTAATTGGCTAACTATTATAGATTTTATTTATACAAATAATAGGTAGTAAAATGAAAATTTTCGTTTTATTAAAAAATAAATTTAAATTGTGGTTATGTCCTTAATGTGTGTGCAACTGTGCACCCAGTGATTTTCCCCAAAATCCTCGTGATATTCCGTTTGACCGATTGGGCTCGGATTTAGTAAATTTACCCAATTTAAAATCAAAATTCAAAAGTTTAAACGTTGGATTAGAGATGTAAATTAATGACAGAAGCCGCTTATCATGTTGGTGGTTTGATGAATTAGATAAGCTTAATGTACAATATTCCCAGACTTCAAAATCTACCACATCCGTTTGCTAAAACAAAATCTTCCCGATGTACAGTTAAATTTAAAATTTACATTAAAAAAAAATGTTTTGCTTTTCCTATGTATTGATATAACCATACTGTTTTTTTCAGATTAAAGAAAGCGATATGCTGCCGAAATTGATTTGTGACAATTGCATCGTCCAATTAAACGTTTCATACAACTTTAAACGAAAAGCCTTGGAGAATGACCTTAAACTACGTCAATACATAATTGAAAAAGGTTTGGAGACAACGATAGACGAAAATACTAATGGTGCTCCAGCTTTATATTACACATCTAACATATCGATTGTGCACAAAAATTCAGAAAATGTTGATCACCACTTCAACCCACCAAGTCTCAGTGAAACCAACCCCACCATAACAAATACGGTGGAGCCAGCTGCAAATGTTGCAGTAATCGAAAAAGATGTACTCCCAAACCAATTAACCAGCTCAAATCATCGGGCTATCCCTATAAAAGTGGAACTTGCCGATAGTCCTACCACGATTGAATGTAACAGCAGATTTATTCCCGAACTAAATCTACCCAATCCTAATTTAATGGTCATCGTAAATGACAACAATGCCTTATTAACCCAATCAATTCCTTCATCAAATTCAATATCGGCAATACCATCGCCTGGTTCATCATCCTTTACAAATGAGAATAATATACGTGATTCAGAATTTTTGCGTAACTATGTGAGCAATAAAATTAATTTTGATGTCACCACAAACGAAAAACGTACCCAACCTGTAAAAATCGATAGACGATTTAAAACTGAAAAAAAATTTTTACAAACTGAGAAATTCCTAAGGAAGCACCTACAAAGAAATCTGAATAATACGACTGGGATGGATTCACCAACACCCGATAAACTCAAGGTGTCAAACGATTTGAAAAGTTTGATTTTGGATCAAAAAGAAAATTTTGCAAGTGCTCTTAAAATGCGCCATCACAATAAAAAATTGTTTTACAGTTTGCGACGAAATCAACAGAAACCTGTGAAACAAATTCGGCCCAAGAAGGAGGTGAAGCGACTAAAAAAAGTCGGCGATTTAGATAATCAAGTTAACTAAACCGGTAAATTGAACAAAATACATAACCCCTTTTAATTTTAATTATCTATTAAGTTTACAAGCAACAAATTTATTTATAATTATTACAATTACAACAGAAATATATTATTATGATATAGTTATTCTTAATGTATTGTGTCATTTGGAATAAACTACTTATTATTATTATCTTCGCCTTATACCCTAGACAGACTGGTTTAATAAATCCGATTTAGCTAAACTAGTTTAAGTTTCTATGCAAAAACAAAGGGATTAGCTAAATCGAGGTTGGCAACTGCGGCTGGTCTCGAAAAATTCACTAAATCGGTTGTCTAGGGTATTAGGGTTTTATTTATCTGTGGGACCAATACTGGTAGGCCAATTCAATTTAATAAAATCGGTTATGTAAGCTAAATATCGACCAAGAGATAAAAATAAATTTTTTTCATCGATAAGCTGCGATAAACACATTCCAACTTCCCGATGGCAGCACATAAGTACATTACGGAAATAGTTTAGTCTTACCAAGCGAAAAATGGATAAGTTTCCAGCATCAAACGTGATATTTTACTAAACTACCCTTCCTCATTCTGTGATTTGACCATTTGGGATTAACAAAAATTCAAAATTTGGAAGGCATTGTGTTGTGAAATGAGAACTTAATAGATTCCTGAAGTGCGAATAATTGACGTAAAAGTGGCAGCAGAAATGAATTTCGTCCAAGTCGCTGTCGTTGATTAAGGTGTTTTGGTTACGAATGATTAGTTCTAAATACAGATATTCCTTAACACGACCATCTCGACTTACGACTATCGAATTACGAGCATATCGACTTACGACCTTTCGATTTCGACCACCCCGCTCGACTTATGCCCATTCTCGACCTACGAACAAATTTTTTTATACAACACATGGGTAATGTTGGTGAATCCAAATCCTACTATGTATTTCTATAAGTGTTAGTGATATTTTCTACTATTTTTGATACAAACTACAATTTAAAAATTGAAATATGTAAAGATTAAACTGGATTACGACACTAATACTTGCAGAAATAGTAGGTTTTATTTTGTGTTTGGATTGCAATAGTAAGGCGGGTATTACATTATCACATTTATATAATTATATAAATATAATTATATTTTTTTACAAAGAAAATATTGTTATATTTAGCTTCAAGAAGCTAAATATAACACTATTTTCTTTGTAAAAAAATATAATTATATTTATATAATTATATAAATGTGATAATGTAATACCCGCCTATGGCTTGCATAAACATTGTTGTTGGTTTTGAATTAGCTCAAACGTGCAACGGAGTGAGCCAATCGACCACTGCAAGTACTTATAAGCACTTATGGTTTGTATCTTTGCTAAATCATCTACTCGTAACTGCTGTACCTATTTTTTCATGAGTAGGCAGCAGCTACAAGCAGTTACGTTAACATTCACCGCTACTTAGGTGACATTTAATAATAATTTACAACAATAAAGCTAAAATTTATTTTTTAAATATTTATTTTAATATTTTATTACCATACATTTAAATAATTAAAGCACAATCGCATTATTTTTTGGTGTTATGTGAATTAAAAATTTAGAGATTATGTTTTGCTTATGTCATAATTTTTTAGAGTTTACTTCTTAAGAATCGATTTTCTTATATAGCACGCGGTACCCAAATTAGAGGGGGAGCAAAATCGAATGTTTGTTTGTTTGCTTTTTAAATTTGCTCAGGTCAGATCTTTCAATCCATAGGACCAGTGAGTTATATTTTTCCAGAAAAGCCCCACAGAAATTTCTCAAGGGAAATCCTGGGGCACTGGATAGGTTATATTTTTTTCACAAAAAGTATTAATTGTTATATTTTAGTTTTGTTAATATTTAATATGTGGTCATTTTTATATTTACTATAAGTGTGAGTTATTATAAGTGTGATCACGTTGTAAAATGGCGTAGGCGCATATCGTTAGTGCACGATGAATTATGGATCGCGTCAATTAATATTGAGCAGATCCTGAGTCTTTTTTATGCGTACAAAACGAGACTCGAAATCGAATGTTAACAAAAAGTGAAGTCGTTATGTAGAAATATGTACTAATTTTTGTACACACAGTTAATCTACTCGTACAGAGATGGTGGGTAAGTAAAATTATTAGTTTATGTGTTTCTAAGAAGATGTCATGCCGTGTAAATAAAAAGTGTTATGTTAATATGTAGTACATACTCATATGATGGGAGTCAAGTCAACTTAGAGTTAACTTTGGATCAACTTTGTGTTAACTTTTTTAGCGTTTATAATGAAGAGTTAACTCCAAGTTGACTCGATCCTGTTAAAAATAAAAGTTAATTCGGGTTCAACCCGGATTGAATCCCTAACATATACGTACTAATGTAATGATTTTAAAAAAATGCGCTCATCAAAAGTACATAAATAAATAATCTTCATGTTAATCAATTCGGTAAACTGAGGACGTGTTCGAAGTTTGTGATAATTTTTTTTTATAATAATTGATAATTATTCCACCTGTAATTATGACATTATTTTGAATGCAACCAAATTATCTCAGCCACACGTGTTGTAAATTTGACACTTCTATAATAATATTCATAAATAAAACCGCGCAATAACAATAATTAAGCCGTATTACGTTAATTTATTTCCAAAAAAATTAGTACAAATAAAACCTATTACAAAATATGGAAGAGAAAATTATATCACTACTGTCAAAATTATTACAAACTTCGAACACGTCCCAAGAGTGAAATAATTTTCTCTTTCATATTTTGTAATAGGTTTTATTTGTACTATTTCTTTTAGAAATAAATTAACGTAATACAAGGCTTAATTATTGTTTTTGCGGTGGTCTGTGACATGTAGTGGTCTGTGATAATTTGGTTGCATACAAAATAATGTCATAATTATTACAGCTGGAATAATTATCACAAACTTCGGATACGTCCCAAAACTCCACAAATTGATGTTTGATATTTATATACGTATGTATACTGAAAACTGTTATTACTTATACCAATGCCTTCTAGAATATATAAGTCATACTACTGCAAGCAAAAACTATTTTTCTTTAAAGGTTGATTCACCAGATTTGTCCGTTGAGCTCGTCAAGAAAATGACAACTTGATGGAGTTAAAAACCGAGTTAAAAATATGTTATCTCTCTTTTGTGTCCAGCGAGAACAAAAAATTAATAAAGTAAAAATTAGCGTACACAGAAATAGAGCTGTGTAAGAAAAATTTTAAGAGAGTTCATCTGTATTAGTATGATTCGCTAGTACTTAACGCACAGCACATTCTGTATATATAGAATGTAAATTGTGGTATAATCAGTCCAGTCGCCGCGGCCTGATGAGAAGATTGATTTTTTCATAATCATAAGCTCATCAGTTCGAAACTGGATTGAATTCTCTTACAATCTTCGTAACATATTAAAATCATATAATTAAATAAATAGAATTCTGTCTATTAATCGATTTCGTTGAATTACTGTTCGTAAATACTAATATGCTTCTAGTATTATTAAAAACACATTTAAAAAGGTCTAATCATCACCGGTAGCATATTAGAAATTGCATGAATTAATAATTAACATTCAACAAAAAATTAATAAAGTAGTCTATTAAACTGGAAAGTGGTGGAGATAAACTGTTTTAAACCATATAAGTCGCCTGGACTCGATGGTATTATTCCTGCGGATATTCAACAAACTACGGATCTAACCATTTCCTCCTGATTAGAGGCAATTTTAAAAGGCAGCCTAGAACTATGTCACATTCTCGTTCATCCTAGTAAATGGACAGAAGTGAAGGTTGTATTTATTCCTAAGGCGGTAAAACGCTCACATTGCCCTCCCAAAGATCTTAGACCAATTAGCTTGTCTTATTTCCTCTTTAAAACATTGGGAAGATAAATATAAGCTCATATCAGAGGCATGATTTTGACGGAAAAACTGTCTAAATTTCTACATGCTTATTGCAATGGTAGATCTGTAAAGACTGCTCTTCATTCTCTTATATATTTCATTGAGAAATCTTTAGAGAATGAAGACTTCGCAATGGTAACATTTTTGGATATTGATGGGCCTTTAACAACGTGCTTCCAGGGGCTATAACTCGGTCACTTTCGAATCTGCGAGTGGATGAATCACTCAAGGACTGGATAGATCAAATGATAAGAGGCAGGATCATAAATGCCAGCCTTGGGAATCCTCCGCCAGAAAGTTTGCAAGCACAAGTACGCCGCAGGGTGGCGTACTGTCTCGCCTAGTTGAGAGGTTGAATGTGAACCCACACAAAACCGAATTGGTTCTCTTTCCTACGAAATATAAACTTCCTCATATCGATCCTTCCTCTTTAAATAGGTTCAGCTTGACTTTTACAGATGAATCGAAGTTTCTGGGTCTCGCTCTCACACAAAGTTCCGGACTATAATCTCCTCCAGAGAGGATCGGATGATGGATGAAGTTTTGGAACCAGGAATTATAAACTTTTTCACTGATGGTTTTAAAAGGGATGGGAAAGTCGGGGCTGGAGTGTTCTGTAGGGAACTTCTGATATACCTCCCCTTTCGCCTCCCTGTATATTGAAATGCCTCTTGCGTTATGCAAACTGATGCTAAGAAGTTAGCAAATTGACGAACGATAGATGGTCTAATAGTACCTCTTGTATAATAACTCGGCAAGTTTAAGTTAGATTTATCGAGATCCAAACAGTATGGTTGTTGGAGTGATTACAGGGCATTGTCTCATAGACAGGCCTTGGATTCTTCTCATATGACTACTATCGCAGTTGTGAAAATGATGAGGAGGAAGAGACAGTACTTCATCTTCTTTGCACCTGCCCTCGTCTGGTTCGAAACAGACTAAAGTTTTTAGGGGCACCCCTTTAGAATGACCTAACTGATCTCAGTAGGATGGACGTTAGGATGGTGTGATTGTCAAATGTTATGTTTATCTATTGTTGGTCTTGAGTTAGATCTTTGTCATTATCTAACTTTTTTTTTACTGCAGGTTTAAAAAAAATTTGACTGCTTACGAGTTATGTTTGCATGTTACAACAAAAAATATTCTAGATGAAATCCGAATTAAATTTTCTTTTTTAATAGGCAAACAGAACTAAAAGTAAAGTAAGAATTTGTTCAACTCAAGTATATACAGTTATGCACATATTCTGCTTGCCTGTTACAATAGTTAAGACCTTAAGACAATACCGTTTTCTGTTTGAATGTAATAGGCGAGAACAGATAGAATAGCTCTAACGAAATTTTCTAGGTCCGATCTTGACAAGAAAATTTCATTTGAAATATTTTTCTTCTAACAGGCAAACATAACTCAAAAGCTACTGTCCAATTCTCTGTTACAAATTTATTTTCCCAAAATCAATTAATTGCAATAAGTTATAAATTGAATGTTTGATTACGTTAGATTATTCACAATATACAAAATTTCTTTTCTGACGATATGTATGTCAATTGTTCTGACAACAACAGTAATCACTCCCAATTGGTGGGTTACCCAGAATAAAAGTCCCTACTTTTAACGGCAGCTAGGCAAACTGGACCGAATTCGAAAATTTGTTAATCGCAAAAACTGCATTATTTGAAGGCAAACTTGACCGGATGGGTTGCCATCTTACTCAAATCAGTTCGCATCAGCGACGTGAATTACGAGAAAGCATGGCGGAACATTATCGAACGGTATATTCAGCGACAATTTATCATCGACAGCCATTTACGGAAATTCTGAAATATGCTAATATTGCAATTTGAATTCGCCGTAGTCCTACTAAGAAAGATCCTTGGCATTTCCAACGATACTGTCCACTGCCTCAAGGTGTTGGTAGTTTACTATTTGGGACTTCATTCTCGTGAATATCAACGCCGATAGACTGGGTTCCGAAACACATCGTCAATGGGAGTTACCCCTAAATTGAACTCAATACCAAACTGTTTGGCAAAAATCCCACAATCAATGCCAACCAATTGTTCGTTGTCCACCGATTGTCGAATGAACCACATCTTAACAAATTAACCTACACCACGTTGCCTCACTAATTGCAGACGTGCTCGGTTCACAACGAAATCCCTCCAGTTTAGAATGAAAGCCTGCTTCGGTTTCAATCAATACAATGCGCACTGACATCACGGTGACATCGCATTCTGTCGTCAAGCCGTTGAAAAAACGACTGGGGCTCTGCCATCGCAGTCGATTGACACACCTAGAGCAACTAGCTCTCGCTGATACACATTATCATCGCCCAAACCGAAACGACATTTTGCTCGGTACCGACGTACTTGGCGTGGTTCGCTATTTGCACAAAACAAAGAACTTGGATATATTCTGTTCGGGAAATTGGATCGAAATATCAGCTATCTATTATTGTCGAGTTTGACGATAATTATCGTTGATTAAACGAATAAAGATAATACACTCAAATCTTTTTGAGGATAACTGGATGAAATCCAGTACGAGAGGTATTTCGAATCGACACGACAAGGACGACATATTGCAATTAGGGGCATCTCTTGAAGGTGCAACCATTAGGCTAAAACACGTCATTCTTCGGCCATGGGAAGATATCTCGAATCACAACGACGCTTCACAAAGTCAGATTTGATATCTTCCTCATCACGGTGTGATCTAAGTGCGATCAGGATCGACCAACAAGTTACGAGTTACGTTCGATGCATCTCATAAAATAACCATATACTCGTACATATGTGTCGCTCAATGAGAACCTTCGAATCGCATAAGATTTCCGATCGCTGCCGAGGTCATGATGACCGTCTCCATTAGCTGATGTCTTCGATTAAACGAGTTATTCTGGCCCAGTCGTCGAAAATTGCTGACTGATTTGGTTGGCTGGTCCCTAGTATAGTTATCACCAAAATCTTGTTTCAAGAATTGTGGTTACTAGGGCTTTCGTGGGATGAGGTGGTCCCAGAGGCATATCTAAGAGATGGTCCACATATTGTCACAACAACACGCACGATCACGATTTGCAGATATATGGAATCAGCGATGCATCAACAAAGACTTACACTGTACTACTAGCCAAACATTATATACACAAATCATTCAATCAATCTAAATACGACACGTTCATCGATCAGGCGGTTCTGGATTGGATCCATAGTTCTCCTAAACGCATCCGGCGGTATCGGTTCGGCGAGGTCCTAATCGGTAAACCACTTGCGTAGGACGAACGAAAAATTACATTATTGACAACCACAATATGAGAATGTGCGCCATTAGGCTCGTCGTTAGGCAAACAGCTCCGCATTACAGTACTTTGCAGACGTTTTCTTCTGCATCTTCGTCTTCGTAGCGAAGCGGTAGACATCAATAGTTTTATATGAGTGCCAGAATTGAGGTGATCCTTCGAATTCTGGATCAGATTCGTCAACTGACTAAAATGAACTAGACTGGTACAAAATTATAGTAAAATTGTAGACTTCATTGTTCGCTCCTAAAACAAAAGCGAGACAGTTTTAATAATCTATAAAGAATAAACTAAAAAAATGAGAAGAGCTAATTCTCATAATACTTACAAACCAAAGTATTAAAAAAGAGCAAAGAAAATTGTACTCCAATAGAAGTGGTGATGGTGACCTGTTGAAAACCTATGGAAATACTGTAATTACAGTGGTTGTCCGCGAATGTGTTGAAAAAAAGACTGACTAAATTAATGTGCTTTTTGTAACAATATTAGATTTTATGTGTGCAAGGCCATTGAAACTACATTTAAAAATTTAAACAAATGTTGGCCTGAGGAACGTATAACAGACCGACAGAGAGAAAGGCACCGCACTTGAAAAATCGAGTTTGCTAATTTGTACCAATACCTGTAGAAATTTCGTCCAATCATAAAAGTGGAGGTAAACAAAATTATCAAATTATTCGCACGAAAATAATTTTGGATTGACCTACACTCAAGTACAAAAAAGTTTTATTATAGTATTACGTTGTTGTTGTTGTTGTTTGTGTGGACATGTAGTAAAAAAAAGTTCTAACGTTATTCGTCATCAAGATAAAAAATACAAAAAACAATTTTCGCTCAGTATCGCTAGAGATTTGCTAACGTTTAGTCGAGGTTGTTGCTTAACTGTAATTTGTTTTTAATCATTTATTTACAATCCTATTGAGTTTATATATCAATTATTTTTTATGAATATTATCGCTTCCTGATAATATTCTTTAGAAAAAAAAAAAAATCTTAATGAATGAAAATTAAAAAATATGTTCATTACTTTTGTGTCTTTTATTTTGTTTTGATCGTGTTGTGATTAGAAAGATAATAGTTAAGATTTACAATAGCAATAATAAATAAAAGTGGATAGTGCTTAATACTCGTAAAAGTTAGTTTCTTGTGTTCTTATTATAAGTAGTGTATTGGAAAAAGAATTAAATTTGGTTTTGTTTTTTTTTTTTTGTTGTTGAAATAAAAAGATAAAATTTAATGAAGTGGAAAACCTAATTTTTATCGAAGTTTTTTGTTTCGTTTTTCAATTAAACTTATTGGGTCATATTTCCTAGTTGATTGAATCAATTAAGCAAATTAGAAAAAAAAATAAAAGTGATCGTTTATAGTTTTATGGATATATTGGTGAATTCCTGTAACAATTGTGATACAACAACAAAAAGGTAAAACTTTTTTTCTACAATACATGCAGTAACCTATGCTTTTGATGATGATTTTTGAATTTAAGTTAAATAAGAAAAGGATGCTTTGCACAAATGACGATTTCCGATGAAAACCCAAATGTTTTAATAATATTGTGATCGTTTCTTTTAAAAGTTTTGTTGATCCGTACAAGTTTGTTATTTTTTATGTTGCTAATAAATTATAAATGTTACAGGACTATTGTATCGTCTCGCTATCGCTCATGCTGCAAATTTCACTTTCATATTGCAATGACGCGTTTTCTCCACTTGTTATACAATATACTATACTATTATATTAAGCAGGACGTACTGTAAACTAAATTGAAAAAGCGTTTTCTTCCACAACCAAACAACGGATATTTACAACAAGATTTTGTTTTCCGTTTTTCCTATTTAATTTTAATCTGCATTATGAATGTTTTGATGAGTTTTCGCCTCTCCTTTTTCCTTTGTTTTTTTTTGTGGTATCCTGTTATCTTATAATGAGGTTTTTCCCTCGGCTGCAAATGCAAATAGCCAAAAAAGTTATTTTTAGCCTGTTTATTTAATAGTTGTAAGTACATAATACTTTGAAGAACACAGCTTTTGATAAAAACAAAATTAAAATCCAAACAAGTGGAAATTTTGTTGTTGTTGTTGGTTCTAGAAAATTATCTATTCGAGTGATTTTTTCATGTTTTTTGTATTTACTTTTCACATGTGAGGTATTCTTCGATAAAAGCTTATCATTATTTGTAGCGTTTACATACATAAAAATAATGATAATAACCGTGGTTTGTCTTAAACACTACTTTAATTACCGTTGAGATAATGAGAGCGAGTAGGCTTCTATATTCTTTTGTCTTAGGTAGCATAACTTTCCGCTTCCCATGAATCAGAAATTAACGATATATTATATATAGTTGCAAAGCGAACCCCCTCTATGTACACCTTATCGGAAACTTCAGTTAAGAAAATTCTGTTCAGTCTTGAGGATGGTAAGGGTGCAGATTTCAAAATGTCTTAATTTTTTGTGATAAGGTATTTCATAGTTGTCATCTCAATCGGTTTTCTTTAATAGAAACAAGAGAACATTTTTGTTTATACTTTCAGTTCTCTTGATATGAATTGAATAGAATGGTCTCTAGACAGTTGCTGCATATTCCATTTGGGATCGTATGCTGGAGAAATACGATGAGCCATACGGTGACAAGTAGAATAAAATGGTTTGCTGAAATCTGCATAAACTACCTCATAATTTTACCAGTAAATTCCACTAAATTTGTATGGATATGGATCGGCCAGATATGAATCCGTGTTACTTGAAAGATACAATAAATAAAGTGGCAATATAACTTTGAAAATATTGCGTACAACCAGTCCAAATAATTTTGGAATGATTAATGTGGATGAAATCCTTAAGAAATTTCTTTTCCTTTTCCCGATTTGAATATTGGATTTTCGATGTTGAGTGGGGGAACCGTTCATAATGCCGCGTTTTAAAATGTCGCGTTTTAAAATACCGCGTTTCAAAATGCCGCGTGGTACAAAATGTCGCGTTTTAAAATGTCGCGTTCCAAAATGCCGCGAGGTATAAAATGTCGCGTGGTACAAAATGTCGCGTCTTAAAATGTCGCGTTTCAAAATGCCGCGAGGTACAAAATGTCGCGTGGTACAAAATGTCGCGTTTTAAAATGTCGCGTTTCAAAATGCCGCGTGGTTTAAAAAACCGCGTAGTACAAAATGACGCGTTTTAAAATGACGCGTTTTGAAAAATCCCTTATAAATCAATACAATATGATGTGAAATAATAAATAATTTAATAAAAATTATTTGAAACAAGCAAATTGTGTTTAAACATTTAGTAAAATTTTCCTTCACTGAATGGAAATTATTTATAAATGTAATTTTATGTAATTATAAAGTGGGTCTAAGAAAAAGAACGCAAATGTTGAAATTTATTGGAATATTCCTTCACTAAAATGTTAAAGTTAAGTCCTTATATATTTTCGACGATTTTTTATCGACATTTTAAAACACGACATTTTGTACCACGCGACATTTTGTACGTCGCGGCATTGTGAAACGCGACATTTTAAAACGTGTCTTTTTGTATCACGCGACATTTTGTACCTCGCGGCATTGTGAAACGCGACATTTTAAAACGCGTCTTTTTGTATCACGCGAAATGTTGTACCTCGCGGCATTTTGAAACGCGACATTTTAAGACGCGACATTTTGTACCACGCGACATTTTGTACCTCGCGGCATTTTGAAACGCGACATTTTAAAACGCGACATTTTAAAACGCGGCATTTTGACCCGGACCCGTTGAGTGGATATACGGTAAATATTGTAATCGCGAAAAAAATTTGTTCCAGTTTTTGCATTTCTCGACGAATTAGGTTATGAGGACTCCAAAAACATCGATTAAAAAAATGTTCTTCCATCCATACTTTCCAGTCAAATATTTTGTTTTTATTTTTGTTTTTCCTCCCATTTTCACAAATATTGATTGTTTTGATCGAAACTTTGCACAAAAATATAGGTTTTAATAATAAACAGTTTATGGCAACTTTTGGGTCCATTTGAGTTCAAAATGGAAAAGGTTTCCGGGGACCAGAAAAATGCCAAATACAAAAGCGGCATGGATGATATGTTTTTCAGCTTTATGATAAATGTGACAATCCAGCATCAATTATTATTTTTGAAGTAAAACTTTTATAGCCGCGTTATAGCATTTTAGAATGGGTAGTAAAAGCGAATGTAACGAAAATCTGTCGGTCGCCGCTAAAACAAATAATAAAATTTAAGATACACACGTATAATACACATTATAATACAGAGAAACCTCACTACAACGGACATTGATGGGACCAAAAAAGTTGTCCATTTAAATGGGATTGAAATGAATAAGATTCTTTCGGCTTTTTATAGACAAAATATATTAAAAATAATGGCATTCACAACAATTTCGACTTGTTAATCAGAAATAATGAAGAGGTCAATCATTTATAAATATATCTACCAGAAAAAGTAGAAATATTAAAATCCCACCCGTACTTTAACCCGAGGTCCAATACAAAGTGTATCGACTCCAAAAAATGAAAACTTTCCTTGAGCTTTCTCTGTGGTGTTTGGTTTCGTACTGATAAGTTCGGTCTTCTCATCAGGTAGCTATGACCAAACTACAAAAATAAAATTCTAACTTCATACATTACGTATGAGGCAAGAACGCATTGACTTAGCGAATTATAAAATTCACCAAATCAAAAACTCAAGGAAAACTCTCATTTCTGTATATTTTATGCCCACACAAATAATAAACAACTAGGACACAAATAGGAAAGTTTTCATTTTTTGGAGTCGATACACTTTGTATTGACCTCGGGTTAGAGTTCGGGTGGGATTTTGATCGAACAAGTCGAAATTGTTGTGACTGCCATTATTTTTAATATATTTTTTGTCTAAGCCGAAAGAATCTTATTGATTTAATATAGACAAACTTTCTCTTTCTGGGATTGAAATGGTATTCTCAAATGATTTTTTGATAAAGTTCTGGAGTATGCCCAATCAGGAAGGAACTTGGCCATTTCTTATCCGATTAGGATGAAATTTTGATTGACAAGGAACACAAATGCTTTGTCCTCTGCAGTCTAAACAATTAAAAATACAATTTAACACTTGCAAGGGTAGTTTATAAGTTACTTCGTGGTATAATATGCATTGCATTGACTTTCGTGTCAGTCGCATTTGTTTATTTTCTTTAATATTTTTATTTTTAATTAATTAATAAATCCTATCAAAATTCTAAACTGCGGATTGCAACACATTGAAAAATTCTATTGATGGGACCTTGGGGCCATCATTAAACGAAAAAATGATAGACTTCCAGTAATTTGCGCCAATATACATCAAGCTCGAAAAATATGAAAACCCATCAGCGAGCGAATGATGAATTTGAATGTTGGTGCCGTAATTGCCTTGCAGTATTATTTTTAATTATGTTCATCCATCGTACGGTTCACAATCTATTATGAATGAGCTCATGCTCAAAATCGATTGTGTTCGTGTATTGTGGTATTAATACAAAATTTATGCACATAAAATAAATAAATAAACTAAACTATAATACAGCAATGATATTGAAAATCTATGAAAAATTGAAAAGGTGCATGAAAATGTTAAACAAACCAAACGAAAAGTAAATAAATTCCTATTCAGAAAGGGTCTTTTAAAAAATGTCACTTGTTTTGATAGGTCAATGGACTGATAAATAAAAGGAAGGACCGAATTAATTCCGAGGGACCAATTCCGCCGAAGATTTTTGTATGGCGAAGTATCAATTCATCCACAATATATGAACCGAGTTCGGGAACATCAAACTTCTTTAAAATAAATAAATTTTGCACGGGTTTAATTCAGTTCTCAAAAGCTTGCCGTCTTGGGCCCAATACATGCGCGGAACAAATTCATGTCTATCGGCGAAGTTTAATTCAGTTTAATCCATTCAACTATAGATATATGCGTTCGATTAGACACTTTAAATTTCACTTTTGTCGAGGGTCCCGAGACTCAGACCATTTTTTTATTATTAGTTCATATAATTTGTTTGTGCTACTATTAATCTTATTATTCAATAAGTATGTATCTGATAAAATTAATTTTATGTTAGTTTATTTTCCCGCTTTCTGTTTGAATTTGTCTTGAAAAAACGAAAATAACATAACAAAAAAATTTAAATTCCGCAATATGGCCTATTTTCTGTTTTTCCAATTTCAAGCAAAGAGATTACCAGCCCTTGAATATGCAGTTTTTTTTCTCAAATTACTGCCAACTAAACTTGCAAGGACTGCAAGCTCTTATACTTAGAAGACCCAATGGGAAGGATAGAGTACTGCCAATCTTTAGGATAGAGTACTTCCTAAGCTTCGTTCTTAGTGTTCGTTGCTAATTTATTTGTATGACGTTGTTTCCCTAAGAAGTAAATATTGAATGTGAGCATATGACACAGGATTACCGTGCTATGAGACCCCCACGATTCAGGTAATTGAGTTCTATTTTTATAAAAATGTTTCCCTCAAGCTCTTCATTGTCTTTACCTTATTGCTCTACATTGTGGAAGAAGTTAGCGTAAAAGCTCTCTCGATGAGGCGTAGATTTCCAGATGAACTCCCGTGTTGTTAATGAAATTTGTTTCACATCCTTACCATCACACATACATACCATCATATAATTGTACCACCATACCGTCACACCACCATACCATTATAACATCATACGATGTTATGATTCATACTAATATTACATCAAACCATTATACCATCGTAACATCGTGCGATCGTACCATCCTACCATTTTACTATCTTAAAATCGTACTATTATATCGTCATACCACCATATCATAAATACCATCATACCATCATAACATCGTACATCATCACAAAAATCATAACAATCAAATCGGTCAAGGCGTGTGGATTTGTATAAATATCAGACATAAAAGCACTCACTTTTATTTATTGTGTTGGAGGAAAAAGTATTGAGAGATTTTTTGTCACTAGATGGTGTTTGAATTCATATATCGAGTAACACTAATCAGATTGCGTCATAGGTGTATTTGAAATGTGACATTTCAGTCTACAATTTTCATGAAGATAGTTTTGTATTTTGCCAATCGTGTCAAATGTTATATTAGTGTTAAAATGATTGAAATTTCTGAAAAAATTCGCTATTGTAATTTTATTACGGAAAAGGCAAAAACACTGCCCAAGCCTGGCAAAAAATAATTTGTGGTGTTTACGGTCAAGACACTTTATCGAATGAAACAGCATGTAGATGGTTTGCTCGCTTCCATTCCAAGGGTGTTTTCTACCATCATGGACAACGCCAGACCACAAACATCTTTGATGACTCGGAAAAAAATTTAGAGAGCTTGACTGGGAAGTTTTAATGCATCTACCGTATAGCCCGGACCTTGCCACCTCTGACTACCATCTGTTTCGATCTCATCTAAAGTTGGCTTCAAAAAAGGACTGTAAAAATCACTTGGCTCGATGGAATTATGATACTTCATCGTCATAGACAATAATGACCAATATTTACTTAAATAAAATTCATTTTGAATTAAAACCAAATTTAATCAAAAAGTGACAAAAATCTCTCAACACTTCTCCAATCCAATATATAGATTATAATTTGTAAGAGCTGGAGGTTTATTTTCTAAAGTATTTGTAAAATTAAGTTACAGTTGTTAACGTTTGCTAAAACTTTCGCAAAAAAGATTGAGAGTTTCACTTGCCCGGTCGAAGAGATCAGTTGGAATAAGCGGTTCACATTACCATATATTACAATTGCTTTGAAAATAAAAAAGTCAGTTGTATATGAATTAGGCTGCTCTCTGCTACAAATACGAAACGAAAATTGTATTAATACAAATTTACGCGTACAATGGCCCAAAATAGCAATAGTTTACCTTGGTAATTTTACCATCAAGTATTTGGGAAAATTTCCCCTCACTTTTTTGTCCTTACAAGATACTTTTAGAACTAAAGAATACCAACTGACCTTCTTATTAAATTGACTACAAACCCAACATGAAATGAAATCTTTAGGAACACTCTTCAAGATAGACTTGAGATTTTAATATGTAACACGACTTTGTAGGCTGCATAGGAAGTTACTCCCCAATGAAATATCTCCCCAAACCAAACTTAAATGAAATAAGTCATATCGGATCACTTGTTTATGGAACTTTAAAAGTTACTAAAATAAAATTGATCTTCAAAAATTTGGGGATTTATTCCGTTCCATTTGAAATAATGTTCGAAATATTATTTTAAAGGTTTTTTTCACTTTTCAATTTTCTGGGAGATTCCTTCCATTCTAATTTTAAAATTAAATCTCCGTTTTCCAGAATATAACTTTTGTGAGTATACGATTATGTACCGAGTGATTTTTTTTAACCTGATACACTCAAATATCTCGGAAAATAAGCACTCTACGAAAAAAATGAAGATCAAAATTTAATTATTCCGTGGGGGAATTACATTAGTGTTAAAATTAGTACCCCTCCCTTCCCCTCCCCGCCACCTTTTAGGTTGGGCGGGGGGTAACTTTGAAACTAAAATATGAACCTCATATTTTTTATTTCAGATTCGGATTCTACGGCTAAAAATATGTAGGATTTGACTGAAACATTTTTTCGATTCATGATAGATGGCGCTGTAATTGACGATATTCAATTTTTTTCGACTTCTCATACTGAGAACCTACGCAAAACGATTCTGCAATACGTCTGCAATAAAAATACCACGGTTTCATTGTAAATACTCGTAGTTAGTTTTAAACAATTTGTATTTCTTAAATTTTCAATTACTGAAAATGGCTTCTCATTATCGTAATCCAGGAACATGCGATTAAATCGGCTTTTAAAAATACCGATTCAGTCCGAAGATTATTTCGAAAACAACAATACCTGTGTAAAGCTATCAATACTACTTAAGAATGGTGTATTTAACTGTACAAGAGAAAATTGAAATGATTCTGGTTTATGGAGAAGCTGGCCGGAGTCTTTATAGGATTCGGTCACGTGCATCATTTCAGCGTACTGTCAAACAATTTATTACTGATGGAAGTGTTCAACCGAAAAAAGGACTCATCCAGCAACAGTCACTGGTGAAAATAATGAAATTCATGTATTGGCTGCAGTAGTTCATAATCCTCATAGTACACGGTACACAGTTTCATGGCGTTGATTTCCAAAATCGGGTAACTTTTTGTCAGTGGGCACGTGAACAAATACAGCAAAACCCAAATTTTTTTCGTTACGTATTGTTCTCCGACAAGTCGTCTTTTACAAACCATGGAACGGTTAATCGCCACCCGAGTGTTGAAAATCCGCACTGACTTCGCCAAGTTGAACGTCAGCGTCCTTGGACTGTCAATGTGTGGTGTGACCGAGATATTTTGAAAAATGAACTGCCAACATTATTTGAAGACTCGGGCTTAGAAGTGAGGCGGAACATGTGGTTTCAACATGATGGTTGTCGCCAGATTTTTTTTTGTGGGGCTATCTCAAAGACCAAGTTTACAAACAAAAACCAACAACACATGAGAATATGACTGAGCGAATCAGAAATGCTTGTGCTGAAATTCAAGCAGACACTCTTCTCAGTTGTGTACAGTCATTTGAAATGCGGATTAATAAGTGCATTGAAGTCGAAGGCCATCATTTTGAGCACTCAATTTAATTGAAAGATGATGAGGCGAGACGAATCATGTAAATCAAGCACCTTTTTCCTAGTTACTCGAAATTTGTAAAATTAATAAATTTTTTGACGACCAATTTCGAGTATTTACAATGAAACTGTGGTATTTTTATTGTAGACGTATTGGTTGACAGTTTTAAGAGCAGGCCACCAGCCTATTACCCCATACAAGAGTATGGGTCTGACTACTGCAGTATAAAGCCAATGTACGATGCGGTGCTCCAGCCCCCATCCTTTCCCAATGGCATTTTTGCAGGAGTATAGCGCTACCGTAGCTTTCTTTACCCTTTCCAGAATATTGGGTTTCCAATATAATTTGCTATCCAAAACGAGACCCAGAAACTTTGCTTCAACTGTAAAAGTCAAGCTGAACCCATTTAAAGTGGGAGAATCGATGTGAGGAAGTTTATATTTCCTAGAGAAGAGAACCAATTCGGTTTTGTGTGGGTTCACATTCAACCCATAGCCATTGGCCCATAATGAAAGAATGCCCAGGGCATTTTGCATAAGCTCACTAAGGGTGCCGGGATATTTACCACGGACACCAATAGCAACATCATTCGCATAGGCAACCACCTTGAAGCCACCGTCCTCCAGTCTCAGCAACAGGTCATTTATGACCAGGTTCCAAAGTAGGGGGACAGTACGCCACCCTGTGGCGTACCTCTGATTCCAAATCTTCTGACGGAGGATTCCCCAAAACTGGCATTTATGTTTTTGCCTCTTAGCATCTGATCTAACCAGTCCTTGAGTGATTCATCCCCTCCGAGATCTGAAAGGCATGTTGAGATTTAGACAGCTTTTCCGATCGTGGAAGATTCCAATCGTGCCTCTAATATGAGCTTCTATTTATCTTTCCAGTGTTTTAAAAAGGAAGGAAGACAAGCTAATCGGTCTAAGGTCTTTGGGATTGCAGTGCAAGCGATTTCCCGCCTTAGATATAAAAACAACCTTCACTTCTGTCCATTTACTAGGAATGTGACATAGTTCTAGGCTGCCTTTGAAAATTACCTCTAACCAGGAAATGGTTAGATCCGTAGTTTGTTGAATATCCGCAGGAATAATACCATCGAGTCCAGGCGACTTATATGGTTTAAAACTGTTTATCGCCCACAGGATCTTTTTTCTGCTAATAATTTGGCCTATGAGGCTACTTGCCCTTTTACCTACTGATGTGCTAGGTACAAATTCGGAACAACCAGGAAAATGAGTCTCCATCAGAAGTTCCAGCGATTCCGCACTATTATTAGTGGTCCATATCCCATCCGGCCGTTGATGATAACTTTGGATGGAAGGACCAGTTGCTAATACTTTGCGTAGCCTAGACATCTCCGAAGACTGTTGTTGAAGACAGTTTGTTGAATCTCCTTGGACCACCAGGGTCGCCGAGAATTACCCCTAGGCCTGCTAAGGGGACTAGGGCCCAGTATCGCTTCATTAAAAGCGCTGGACAACTCGTCCACCAAGCCATCGAGCTCTTGCGCAGGTTTTGGAGGTTTTGGCACCGGAACTGGTAGTGAATTACCCAGAATAGTTCTAAAGGTTTCCAAGTTGGTTTTCCTCCTGTTTCTGTATATTGAACTTTTTGGAGAAGTCAAGTCCATTTCAAATTGAACATAACAATGATCAGAAAAGGAGTGATCCTCCGACACTCTCCAGTTTAATAGACTAATCGTCAAAAAGCTTGAGACAAGAGTAATATCCAATACCTCCTGTCTATTACTAGTTATAAAGGCTTATTACATGTAATCGAGGCGTAACTCACCTCGTTTATTTGTGTCCGTACTTCCCCAGATCGTGTGATGAGCATTTGCATCACTCCCAAGGATGACTCCAACCTTGCGCTTCTGAGCGTCCAAGATTAGCTCACCTAGAATGATTGGTGGAAGTTCCACTTCATCATAAGCTAGGTCAGCTGATACTAGCTAGAGGTTTCGTTTATCGACCTCAATGCTGACCGCTGCTACATCTCCATTACTGAAATTTGATAGCAGAAAATAACTTATGTTATTTTTAATGAAAATGTACGACCGAACCTTACCTTATTTTTTCGCGTGCATTAATCTATAATAGGTAATCTTGAGCCCAAGTACCAAGTCTTCAGTGACCCAAGGTTCCTGGATCAAGGCGACATCTGTCGCTTCTTTCCCAATTTTTAAAATTAGAGCAGCTGATGCTGCCTTAGAGTGGTGGAGGTTGACTTGCAGAAATGTCAGTGTCATCTCTGCGGCCTCTTCTCCACCATCAGAGTCATCCCCTGATGAGAAGTCCTCTGAGAGCCTCTTTAAAGACTCCGTGGAGAGAGTTTCCGCTTGGCTGGCTACCTCCGCGCACGCAGATGAGCTATCAAGCACCACAGTAGTTTCCTTCTTGTACACCTTGAGTGTGACTGCACTGAAACCATAGTTGATTAAACCGTTGGTTTTTTCCAGTGCAGTCAGTGCCTCCCTGTTTAAAATGATAACAGCTGACCTATAGTCAGCCTTTGTCTCCTCGAGCTTGGCAACTTTCCAATTGTGCGTTGGCAAATCTTGGTTGCCAACCTACAACAACTGGAGTATCACCTTCTGATCAATAGTCACCGAAGGGATGTACACCCTGGCTCTTGGTCTGCAAGGGATCTCCTCCCTATCAATCACAGCACGGCTGGCTCTAGGCCATACCTCGCCTAGTCTTCCCACTGCCTTCTTATAAAGCAGCAGGGACCTTTGATCTGCACAGACAGTCAGTTTCACCTGATTACTGTGCTAGCCCGCATCCCGACAAGTCGGAGCAGGTCCTGGATTTTCCAACAGGACTTTCAGGTAGGTGGTGGCTAAGGCTCCTTTCACTGCCATTCTCTTGGGATTTGTCCATAACTGCCACAACCAGCTGATCCTTGAGGACCTCGTTAAAAGGCCTCATAGCGGTAGCCTGCAGTTTTGTTCGCTTTGCGATCTTAGGACTTTCCTCCTGAAATCTGTTTCTTTTAAGCTGTGAGCCAGCTGAAGGGCCTTCCGACATTTTCTCGGTGACTTTTTTTGCCCACGCAAGCGTGACTTTGTCTTTATCCGTTCTGTCTTCTGGCGAGATATTATTGATCTTAACCAGGACCCTCCAGGCCTTCCTCCTAGTATTATAGGTTGGTTTTGGGGAACTAGCTTCATTCGTGCTTTGGTTCCGCTTTGTATTTGTATACTCAGATTTGGTGACCCGAGTGGAGGGATCAGCCTCGCTTGAGCGTATGTCCCGTCGATTATTTGTAGACTTAGAGGCAGGCCTAAAGACCCAAGTCTCGCTGTCCATATTTTCCGGATTATTTTAGAGAGTCAGATTTTTTTTGTTGTTGTGTGTTTTTATTTGGATCCATGATTGGTCCCACGAGTAGCGGAGAAAGAAATGTCCATCTGTGCAGAGATCCGCAGTACACAGATAAGGCTACTTAATCCGGAGGGCGCCAAGTATCCGGATTCACCGTTAGCGACTGAGCTAGTTTTAAAGCTGGGCCTCCAGTCTGGTCGAT
This sequence comes from Tipula vernalis, assembly GCA_958295665.1. Lineage (NCBI taxonomy): Eukaryota > Metazoa > Arthropoda > Insecta > Diptera > Tipulidae > Tipula > Tipula vernalis. The sequence continues at coordinate 14,870,406 of OY282560.1, forward strand.
TATCGGCATGGTACGATTAACACCTTAACCCAGCCCAGCGATTTGTTTAAGGTTGACTTCTGAGAAGCCAAAAAATCAGCAATCTAGTTACCAGCGGTCACCACGTGGAGATAACACGAGCACTTGTGGAAGTTGCAAGTTACGAAGCTGGCCGCAAGTGCCAACTTGAATCCCCCGAGCAACTTTACACCTGACCACCATTATTCTTTACCTAAATATCCTAAAAAAATCCGTTAAATATTTCGGTAAACTTTAATTTCAAATTGAATAGACAATAAATAAACGAAGGAAATGGCGATTGGCTAAAATATTCATGCTGGTCAGAGCCGCGTATGTACCCAGAACGAGATTGTTGGTGAAAAAATTTGTGAAACAAATTATTTGTGAAACAAAATTTTTAATCAAAACAGATGTTTGGCTTTATTTATTTTAGGGTTCAGTATCTATAAATTTTATTCTTGGTAAAAACCGGTTAATATCGGATCAATTAACCAAAACGTTTGGATATATCGGTTAACCTTAACTGGATTTTCTATGCTATCACGGGCTCTCCGCCAGCTATTTCATATTTTCAAATAGCTTAATTATAAGTTAAAATTGTTATCGATTATCTATACTAGGCAATCTAACCAAAAACAATCCAAATTTTTATCCGATTAGTCATTCCGAAATAATTAAGCAATTTTGAAAGATGTTCAAAAATAAAATACTCTACAGAATCATTTCAGCTCGTTCGGCCTAGACATAGACCAGCCGAAACAAGGCATGCATATAAATATTTTTTAGTTGCTCACACAGGTCACAAAAGTCAATTGCCCAGATCGTACATTATAAATTATTTTTGCGTCTTACACATAAAAATTGTTATGTCAAATTAATTAAGCTATTTGTGTGTACAATTCCATTGCTCCATAAATTTAACATCTTCATCGTCTTCTATATTAAAGCAATTGTGCTATTTTTGATCTAAATCGAATAATTAGAGTTAATTATCTAATTACAGATTTTGCTTACGCTTCACATTTAAGTTTTATTTCTTAATATCGTTGTCATCGTATCTACATATTTAGTTTAGGAATTAGCATACTGATGTAGATTTATGTGACGTTATTTTTTTGATTTATTTATAGATTTTTAGTATTTTGTATGCTTAATTTATCAAATTGCGATCTCCACTACACACAAAATAGAGGAATTAATTAATTATTCTTTAAATTTTTAATTGAAATATGCTGCATTGTATATTGTAGTTTAGCGAATAAAACTTATTGTAAAACTCAGTCCAATAATAATGAAATTACTGAAATGATGAAAAGAAACCGCCCCATTTCTCATATTCTGAGGTGAAATATTTTCAAAATTTTCAAAGGCTGTACATTCGCTGAAAAGTTCCACACTTGTCAATAAAATCTCATCGTTGTTTTTTCTGGACAAAAGTTTATTTTAAACTTTCCACAACATTTGATTTGATTTTCTTCAAATTACAGCTTAACTTTAATTCTTTCAAATATCTGGCAAGCTAATTTAAGCCTACTTAGCTTTACTTGGTTATTATCTAAATTCGTAGGGGACGAATGAGAATTTTTATTTTCCTCCGAGGTGTTGACGCCTTGCCTCTTAATAACATTTTCTTATTCGAGATACTTAAAGAGGTTTTAAATTTTAAGAGACTTATTATAATTAAATTTATATTTCAATATTTCGAAGAAGAACGCCTCCATTCATTAGACACAAAAGTGCCAATTCTGTAGTTCAAGATGAAAAAAGACGTTATTCTTATAGGTAGCAGCTCTAGCAATTGCAATGTCAATGCAATTTTATTCTCCTGTATAAAACTATAGTTGGCAAACTAGCGTTGCCCTAAACAATTAGCCATTTTAGTTTACAGTCTGTTGGAGTCCGCCTTTGCTAATAGATATTCCAGTTCTAATTTTAATTCCAAATCATAATTTTTATCGACTTTTAAACTATAGACACATTGGACATTCCAGTATGTCTAATTAAATTCTTCATTTGGACTAATTTTGGGGCTTCGCTGGGAACTGGGTGTGATTACTCAAGGCTGTTAAATGTAATGGAATTTAACTAAGCAGAGCTGGAAACTTGAAAATAAAACACGGATGATTCCAGATTAATTTTTATTTTAAAAAACCTTTTATTTTGCTTCTTTTAGGTTGTGTCACTTGAACAAGATATTATTAACTCAAGTGAAGTTAGCTACAATAGTTAAATACAGTGAAACATATAAAATGATTCGAATGCGTTCAATGCTTATTTCCAATACTCATCCTCAATTGAATCATCAGTTAACTCCACATGCATCCGCCAATGGTTTTGTCAACAAATCTGCCATCATAGTTTCCGTAGGGCAATATTGGCATGTAACAATACATTTGTCGATGTAATCCTTGACAGATGCCTCTCGAACATCAATATGTTTGGTACGTGACGACAATTTCTCCTCCTTAATGAATTTCAAACAACTTTGATTGCCTTCGAAAATTGTTGTCGATTTTTCAATGCGTTGATCGAAATCATTGAGTAAACGACGAATCCAATTCACCTCTTGACATGCTTCAGACAACGCAATAAATTCTGCTTCCTTTGATGATAACGCAATGCAATCCTGTCTTCGACTGCACCAACTGAAAATACCGTTACAAGGTCGTTTGTGACTTTCTGCTTGCACGATCATCAGCCCAACTTGCATCTGCATATCCGATTAACTGATCCGTACCATCACTCTTGCCAAGTGACAATTGCAAACCGGCAGTACCCTTGAGATACTTTAATACTCGTTTCAATTCGTTCCAATCCTCCTGGTTTGGACTGGACATCTTTTGTGCTAGAATTGAAACTGCTGCCGATATATCAGGTCTCGTGTTGACTGATATGTACAGTAAGCAACCGAGCAACTTTTGATATTTGCCCTTGCCTAACAACAAATCGGTATCTCCTCCTTTACCATATCCAACTGATAATGGAACTGAGGACTCCTTTGCATCAGACATTTGGAAATTCTTTAGTAATTTTTCAATGTAAGCAGTCTGATTCAACGTGTAATAGCCATCTGCTTCCTTCTTGACTTGAAGACTCAAGAAATCCTTAATCTCTCCCAAGTTCTTAATTACCCTTGAATTTCGAACTTAAAAACGTTTCGCACTTGGAGATTATCACGTTGTTTTCACCAGCAATGACCACATCGTCAACGTAGATTATTACGTAGCATATTTTTCCATCATGTTTGTAAGTGTACAAGCATGGATCATTCTTGCTTTGAACAAAACCGAAATCGATGAGAATTTGTTGTGTCTCATGTAAATTGTTTCAGACAATTCACTTTTGAGAAAAGCCGTTATCGCATCTAGATGATAAACCTTCATGTCCTTGTTTGCTGCCACTGTAAGCAATGTTCGCACCTGATCATAGTCAGTACCGTATTTTTGCGAAAAACCTTGAGCAACAAGCCTTGCCTTGTGTCTGACTACTTTTCCATCTGAATTGCACTTGAGCTTGTAAATACACTTTCAGCCAACTAGATTTGCACCTTCTGGAATTTTCACAAGCTCCCATGTTTGATTCTCCATCAATTACTTCATCTCATCTGTCATTGCTTGAATCCACAGCCTCTTTTGATCACCCTTGATAGCTTTTACGTAGCAATTTGGTTCTTGAATGATTGAACTCAACACGTTCATTTCTTCAATAAGTTTCTTTGGTGGAATTCCTTTATTAGCACGTTGTGATCGTCTAACAGTTTGCTCTTCATCTTCATTCTGAACGTGATCTTATATTGGATTCTCTTCCTGAACTTCCTCATCGACTAATTCCTTTTGCACCTGATCGTTGTCTGCATCTTCAAAGTTGCTCAACTCTGAATTGTCGATAGTTTGTTCCTGTTGATAATCTTCGCTGGACTTGATAGGTAACAAATGAACATCTCGACTAACTGTGACTCGATCGGTTTCCGGACTGTACCAACCATATGCCTTTGATTCGTAATCATAATCGACCAGCACTGCTTTCACACCCTTTGAATCGAATTTGCGCCTTTTTTGTTTTGGTACAAGCATATAACATTCTGATCCGAATTTTCTGAAGTATTGCACATTCTGACTTTTCTGGAACCAGCCTTCATATGGCGTTGTTTCTGTACCCTTTGTTGGCAAACGATTCTGGACATAGTTAGCCATCAGTACAGCTTCGCCCCAAAACTTTTTCTCTAGACCTGCGTCAATTAGCATGCAGTGAGTCATTTCTACCAACGTTCTGTTTTTGCGTTCCGCTGTTCCGTTTTGTTGAGGTGTGTACGCAGTAGTTCTCTGGATTGGAATTCCGCTCGCCTTTAAAAAATTCACGAATTCATTTAGGTTTCTTTCCGAATTGAACTTTTACCATCGCAATATATTCCTTGAATTTGCTGTAAACTGATGATTTATTTGTGATTAGGTAGCTGACTGTAAATTTTGAGTAATCATCTATGATGTCACAATGTAACGATTACCTGATGGTGTGGTCGTTTGCATCGGACCACAAACAGCCGAATGAATCAGATCCATGACTGCAACTGCTTTATTACTCGACTTGACCGGAAACTTGATTCGAGTAATTTTTCCTTCGAGACAAACATTGGAGTTGATTTCGCAATCCGCTGTACACTCGCTAAAGTTGATGCCTTTAACCAAATTTCGTTTCGCCAATGATTTCACAACTTTGATGTCTCTATGGCCTAGAACCTTATGCCAATAATGTATGCAGCCATTGGATTCATTTTCGACCGAGTAAACTTTGTGAGGTTCCTTTAGTCTGTAAAGTTTACCGCTGATTTCGCCAACTGCAATTTGCCGACTGTTTTCCCTTATTTCACACTTGTGGCCCTTGAAATTTACTTGAAAACCTTTTTCCGTTAGCTTTTTGACTGAAAGTAAATTTCCCTTGATATCTGGCATTAGCAACACGTCTGTGATTCTTACTGGAACACTTTGATTTTCCTCATTCAGAAAATCAACTCTAATTGTGCCTTTACCCGCAGCTGTTAATTGTTGACCACTTTCAACGCTTACTTTATCACTACAATTCATGTCGATATTGACGAAAATATCCTTAGAACTGGCAATGTGACATGTGGCACCTACTTGATGTGTCACAAACAGTTTTTCTGTTTCATCTTTCGCTAGATTCGCCTTCTGGTTACTTCCTTCCTTTTTGTTGAGCCAGGCTTTGTATTTTCGACAATCCTTTTTGATGTGACCGCTTCTTTTGCAAAAATAGCACTCAAACTTTTTATTTTCACCTTTTTTGTGTCAACTTTTAATGCAGTGTCATCCGTTGTTCCGCCTCGATCCATTCTTCTTTTGAATTCCGCGAGAACCTTTGATTTAACCAACGTGAGTGTCAATTCACTCTCTTCTTTACCTTCGAGCGCCGTTACCAAATCGTCGTAGCTTGGTGGCAAAGAAGCCAACAACGTAGCACTCATAAAAAATTGCGGACCAAAATCTGCACCAAGCGCCACTAATTTTCGAAACAGCTCGTTCATGGAATTCACGTGTTTTTCCGCATCTCCACCTTCATCAAGCCGCTGTTGCATGATTAACTTCAAAATGTGCACACGATTGCTTGATATGTTTGATTCATACGTTTCCTTAAGAATTCTCCATGTATTTCTTGCTGAATCTGCACGGATGATGTGATGAATTTGATCGTCTTCTACATTCAATGCAATTGTTGAATGTGCCTTTTCATCATTTGCTGTCCACGCTGCTGTAACTGGTGATGGTTGTACCTCATTGATAACTGCCCATAAACCTTTTTCCTTAAGAAGCATTTCCATTTTGTATTTCCATACAAAATAATTTGTTCCGTTTAGCTTTGAAATGCTGTATCTTGATTCAGCTGACGCCATCCTTTTCCGTATGTGAATTTCACAACACCGAAAAATCAATTTCACTTTATCCAATTAATCTGCCTTAATTTTTCGAAATATCCATATTCTTCATCCACTGGGCCAATAACCTAATGGAATTTAATTAAGCAGAGCTGGAAACTTGAAAATAAAACACGGATGATTCCAGATTAATTTTTATTTTAAAATTTTTATTTTGCTTCTTTTAGGTTGTATCACTTGAACAAGATATTATTAACTCAACTGCAGTTAGCTACAATAGTTAAATACAGTGAAACATATGAAATGATGCGAATGTGTTCAATGCTTATTTCCAATAAAAGGTAATACTTTAAAGATTTAGAAGATTATGTTAAAAATCGGTTTCCAGAAAATGTGACGTCCTATGCACAGCCTTTGAAAAGTTAAAAATGTTTCAACTCGGAATTTGAGAAAGGGGGGCTTCTTACTGTTACTCCTTCTTAACTGTATTTTATCTGTTTTCGAGTTTTCCTTAAAACTTTTTCTGTATCCTACTTCTTTTCTTTCCATATAGGCTGGAAATTTTTGTTTTCAACTCCCTTTTAGCTGGAACCTAATTACGTAGATATTATTCCTACGTACTCGCTTGTCCCTCATTATTAAAGAGTTATTTATACAGGAATTGAAACAGCGTGAATTTCAAACGATTGCTCAAAATAGACTGGTCAAAGGTTACAGAATATTTTGAATATTCCACAATGTTCGTTTTTAAAGAACTATAGTAAATTGTCGACATAAACAGCGAAATGAGCGACAGTTCTATAATACACTCAAGGATCATAGCTTGACTTGTATAAACCAATTTCGAATAGTACCTTATCTTGTTTGATATTCCAAACGCAATCTCCTTGTTTTAAACCGTGTTCAGCTTTACGAAGACGACATTATTTATTGGATTTTCCTTTTCTATTTAGTAAGGTGATTGGCCCATGTAAACCTCTTTGCACGAGTTCCGTTGCAAATTCCCTTAAATTGCTTCCATTATCTCTACTTTCCTGTTCTTTTGGACTGCGAACAAAATTATAATTTATCGCCTTCCGATTCTTCACCAGATGCTTTCATTGGTCAGCATCTGACCTGGATAATGCCTCTTCCGGTGTGTCAGGAGCTAATACTCATCGCTAGGATTCAACTCATGCTGTATTTTTATAACTTATATTTAAGTGCGATGAGAGTTCAAAATCTTTTAAGGTTACTGGTATTCCTCGGCTTCTATCGCTTCGTTTTAACAATTTTATCTCCTCTAGAAGTGAAACTTTCACATTTGAATTTTCTGAGGAGCCTGCTTCATCAGATAAATCTTTTGGTTGGTCGTTCAAATTCAAGACTTCGTACTTTTCGGGCTCGCTTTCAATATGTACTACACTGTCACTGAGGTTAGAAAATTCTTCTTCTCGTTTTATAACTTTACAAAGTACACTAGCTGCTTTGGACTTATAAAAAATATACGAACATTTTTCGTGATTTGTCATCATCAATGTAGGTTAAAAAATATCTAGCACTTCGAGATCCAAATTTTTTGAAACGTTTTTTTTACCAACATTTTATAATCACTTCGATCTTGTAATTTGTACTGCAGTTTTTCTAAACTTCTTGGGTTCAAGTGACCCATTCTAGCCACTGCCAACATCTTGTCTTTTGCAGTTCCAGTTGCTTCGCTTAAAATAAATAAATCGTTTTCATGAACACCTGTAGCAGTTACCCGACCTTTCACTAATACATTTGCGTTTATAACCTTCACACCTGTGCTACCGAATACTATTATGTGAGTTTTCTTCATAATTTGACTGACGGACAAAAAATTCGCACGGATTTCTGGTATACTAAACATTTTCACTTCCACAGTAGAACCATAACTACGACACGCTGGATTTAACGACATACCTTTTCCAATAATTTTCACAAAATTACCATCTGCTGCTATTACACTTCTAGTATTATGCATTGTTGATAATACAGTTCAAACTAGTGCGGACAGCATTGACAGTAAACAATTTTTTTTTTTTTTAGTTTGAACACGATCGAAACCAGAGATGGATAATGTTGAACAGTGGCACTTATGACACAGTTTTCAACACTTTTTGACACGTGTTCTTCCCAGTCTGTCAAAACCTGTGTTTTCAACATATTTTGACCTAGTTTTTTGATAGCAAAAAAATTTCAAATTTCACAATATTAACTTCATTTATGAATATTTTGTTTCCTCTGGTTTGTAATACGGGGCCAGAGATGGCTAAACCGCTAAAAAATCTGATTTTTCGACAATTTTGTGGAAAATAGGTCAACAATTTTAAATTATGGTCAAAAATTGTCGAAAAGTCTCAAAAACTGTCGAAAACTGCCGGAAAGTGTTAAAAGCTATGCACGCTGCGATATTACGAAAAAGAGGAAACAAAATATTTTAGAAATATACTGTTGAAAATTTAATTTGTCTGTCTGTAATAAGTTGATTTTTCGGCATTTTTTATAGACAAATATATTAATTGTTCATGGCAATCCCAATATTTTCGATTTGGTAAATCAGAAAAATATAGAGGCCAATCGCTCATAATATATCTACTGAAAAAAAGTAGAAATATCTTCCCCCCTCCCCGTAATTTTGGCTGAAGGCCCAGAGTTATACCAAAAAATGAGAACCCTCCATGAGTTCTGTTGGTAGTTTGGTTTCGTACTGAAAAGTATGGTCTACATCAGGCAGCTACGACCAAACTACAAAAATTTCCACTCTAACCACATACATTAAGAAATATACTGGTAAATTTTGAAACTGTTCAAACTATTAAAACAGTCCTGAACGAAAGCTACAATTTTAAATTTTTAATTTTTTTTAGTTGTCAAAAAGTCCTATCAAAAAGTGTCGAAAACACAGGTTTTGAAAGTCTGTCATGAATTCGTGTCAAAAAGTGTAGAAAACTGTATCATAAATACCAGTTTTCGACACTACCCACTTTTGTAAACCACACACACACAGTGACACTTCGCATGAAATGTTTCTTTTTTTTTTTTTAAGACGATAAAAGAAATAATTTTCGGTTATCAAAAAACTTCCAAAAAATCCCAAAAAAAAAAAATGGAGCTAAAAATATACCGATCTTACGACCGGATCACTCGTTTTTTACCTAAAAAATATCCGGGATATTTTTTTTTATCTGCTGGAAATTTAGGAGTAAGCAAAAATTTTGGAAAATTTAGTAAAGCTTATCTAAAATTTAGTCTTCATAAAATGTTTTCATATTTTCAAGTAAATTAATTTCTAATAAAATAAAATGAAACAGCAAATGTTGCAAAATAATCAAATCAGACTGGCAGGGACTTTTATAGCTTATTGCTGTACTGTTTTGGGAAAATTAGAATAACATACATTTTGCAAAATTTTATTTTTTACCAAAGCAACAAGCAATATAGTTTTTAAATCATGAAATGTCACTTTTCAAAAGACTGAAGCGTAAAACGCGGTAACTAAACACCAGAGTAGGTTCATCTAACCAAATGACAAACTAAATTTAATGGAAATTATTAACGTCTTGAATAAACAAATTTAGTTCGCTCTAATACCGCATTATTTTAACCGCTCCTGCTGTAATAACTTCATCGATATTATAGGCAAAATCCATCAATTTTTAACGATTAGTCTATAATCTACAATTTAAACTGGATTAACTTAATCTCTGTCGTTTACATTATTAAGAAAATATAGGTTTGCTAGTTAATCGAGACTCCCATTTCCATCGTACTTGTCGAATTTCATCATAATCGGTTAAGGAAAGCACAAAATGCGAATCTCGGGTAGTTTTATAAATTTAATGAATCTATGTTTTCGTCGTCACGTTTGTCTTGCAAAAATAATTAAAGTCTATTAAAATGAAATACCAATCAGGATCTAAAAGAAAAAGGGTTGCTGAGGAAATCGTTTCTGCGAAAATCGAGAGCAGAAAAGTGAGTGTACTCGTATCTGCTTATAATTTATTATTAATTATTTTTGGTTTCGTGAAAATCAATTCCCAGATTTCACTAAAACATGAAATATTAATTTATAAATGGCGTTGTTCTATCATAGAAAATCATCGCCTGCAAAATGATCTGCTAAACCACGCATCCCAAGCCGAGTATACTGTGCGATATGCTGACAATGATGTACTTTTATATGATCTATGAAATAGCGTGGCACACTGGGTGTGTGAAAACTTTACTACAAAAAATGTGAAACTTAATGTAACTCATGCTAAATGTCGGTTTACAAGTGACAAAAGTATTCATTCATAGTTTCGTCCCGCAAAGGCGGATTTCATGAATTCGGATTTCGATCGTGGCCATATGGCCGCAGCTGCAAACCATCAAATTGAACAAAACGACATGGACCAAACATTTTTATCGACTAATATGGCACCGCAAGTTGGGGAAGATTTTAATCGTGGTACTAGAGATAAGCTTCTTTAGTCTAGAAAATTATGTCAGGAATTTACCAGAGCATTATCCAAATGTGTAACGCTGTACTGCTCCTGTATACCTCGCAAACATTGAAGCTGACGGGGAAAAATAGGTCCAATACATTTTTTTAAAATTGTAGTAATGGAGACATGCAATAATAAATTAGAGATGGAAGGATATTTAATACCGAACAAAATAATTTCGAACAACACTACATCTTTAGTCTGAAAAAAGCACAAATTTAACTACAAATATTTAAATGCATTATTTGGACATCTAAAATGTTGGCGCGATATAGCTATTTATGTTTTATAGAAAAAAGTTTACCCGACCCTAGAAATTAAAAAAAAAAAAATTTACTCGAAATTGGCTCAGAAATTGGGAAAACGCTAAGCATCTGGCTTTTACGATTGTATCAAAAATAGGTCGAAAACCTTAAATGATGGTCAAAAACTGTCGAAAAGTGTCCAGGGCAAGGGGGGGGGGGCTGGGTGGGTATTTTATGGCGAAAAAGAGGAAACAAAATATTCTTATTGTTTTATGAGCAAGTTTTTAAAATATAGTATACCGGTAAATTTTGAAACTGTTCTAACTGTAGAAGCAGTTATGAACGTAAATGACGCTAAAACTATTAATTTTTCAATTTTGTTCGCTGTCAAAATGAGTAGAAAACACAGATTTTAAGAGATCGATAAGAACTTAGTTTTTGACACTACCCGTCTCTGACCTGGTTTCATTAAAAGGTAATCTAAATTCAACCTAACAGGTTGAATTTCAAAGAAACCCATCATTTGTATTTGTTTATTTTTTATAATTTTGAAAGCTCAAGAATAAAATTAGTTCATGTTATTCCTTCGATTTTATAAGAATTAGTACTGTTTTGAAAGTGCTAGAATTAGTGCTAAATTTACCGAAATAGTGCCAAATTGCACTTTGGTGCAAAACTGGTTTTTAGGATGCAAAAATAAAATGGATAGTGCCAAATCTGGCACCGAAAGTGTTAACTTGGCAACCCTGTTCAAAAGTCATCACCTGCTATTTTTTGCGGCATTTTCGACCAATATGACCAAGCTTGCTATAATTGCAACATTTCAATGGTTTCCTATTTTTGAAATTTTCATCGGAATTCAATAACGCTGTGTTATCTGATTGGAGATCGATTTATTGCAATGATTTTGTCTTCAAAGCGTCCCCCGAGATTTTCATGCCCGAGTTATCTAGTGCCACAATCAGTGGTCAACTCATTTTCATATTGCCATTTTAAGTTTACCTCTGCCAAGTACTTATTCACTATACTCTGGCAACATGAGATCTTGCTTTAGTGAACACACACAAAATATTCTTCCAATTATTTCGCTAATATAGCGAACCGCCGTTAGAGATACGGTTGGAACCAGGTAAAGTCGGTACTTGCTTCCATTGAAATTCCCGCCCATACCATGACTAATCCATCTCGAACTCTTTCTTTAATGCTTCACCTGTCGTCGTCTTACTCGTCATCAGGAGACCGCAAACGAAATCTCGATTAATCGTTGAAGAAGACTTGGCTCCAATCAGGTTCAGTCCAATTTTCATGTTCCCTGGCAAATTGTAGCCGAGCAAAGCTGTGTTTTTCTGACTTTAGCGACATAATAAAAATTTAACACACTGACACAGCAAAATGTAAACTCGGCAATAAAACGATTGAATATCGCAAAAACAATTTCACAAATTTTCGATTTTGCTGATACATTCAAATTTTCCATGGCATCCTAGATTTTCTAAGATTGTTTTCAATGACCTAAAATTTGGATTTTGTTTCATGTTTCCAGCGCTAGTACGGTTCAAGCAGTGTTCACATTTGAAAATTGAGTTATAAAATATGTTGTGCGATAAGTAAAAAAATCAGCCACATGATTAGACAAAGTATGTTACGGTAATATTTTCTAATGTCGTTTTCGATTCGCTTTTACCACCTCTTTCAAAAATCAATCCGTGAATCGAACAAGAAAATCAAATTGCCCGGTTATTTTTAGGTGTGTGTATTTTTGACTTCTTGAAAAATATTATTGAACATAAAATTTGAGTATAGGCATAGCAACAAAATGACAGTCTAGTGAAATTTTTTTTTTTTTAAACACCTTTATTGATATGGCTACTACAATCTTAAACATTATTAATTCATTAGTAAGGTTGACATTAGTACTTATGAGATAAGCATAAATTTGTGTGGGTCTGCTGGACCAGTATCCAGTTCCCTTAAGATATAATATTCATACGGTTAGCTCATGTGGTTTGATTCGTTTGAGCCGCCTTACTTCGTTTGTACTGCCCAGTAGTTGTTTAATGGCACATTCGCGGATGACGTCGTCTATCAATTGTATTTTTAGATCATTGTGTATTTCCCTGTTAGTCACAAATCGGTAAGCGTTGGCGACCATTCGAAAACATTTATTTTGGCTACGTTGTATAAAGTCTCTATTGGATTTATGAGTACAACCCCATAGCTGCGCACCATACATCCATATTGGTTTGAAGATAGTCTGGTAGACTAGTCTTTTGCAATAAAGGTTCATTTTGGAATGATGCCCAATTAACCAGTACATTTGACGTTGTTTTAATCGTATCTGTTCCTCACGCATGATGTTTCCAGTTGAGCCTTAAATCTAAATGCAGACCAAAGTATTTTGCCGATTCAGCCTGCGGCACTTGCACCCCATTGAGGTATATGTGTAGACTGTTATTTTTGTGTCGGAGCATAAATGTCATATGGGTTGATTTGAGCTCATTAAGCACTATTTTCCAGTCAATTGTCCATTTAGTAACGTTGTTCATTGCTCGTTGAAGATTTTCCACTGCCCTTGGTTGTGATTCGTCTACTGACATAATTACAGTGTCGTCAGCGAACTTGTCGATGAATGTTTTATTCGTTGTAGGTATGTTCGCAGTGTAGATAAGGTAGAGGGGGGGTCCCAATACGCTTCTCTGCGGAACTCCCGCAAGCGTTGGATAAAAGTCAGAACATGTTTCTTCATGGATAACTCTGAATTGGCGATCAGAGAGGTATGATTCAAGCAGCTGGCAATAGTTTTGTGGTAGCATTTTGCTCATCTTGAATGTCAATCCCTCGTGCCAAACCCTATCAAAGGCCTGAGATACATCCAGAAATACGGCGGGGCAATATTTCTTTTCTTCTAACGCTTGCTCTGTTACCGTAGTTATTCGATGGACTTGATCTATTATGGAGTGGTTATTCCTGAATCCAAATTGGAAATCAGGAACGTTTACCATTGGCTTTAGACGTTTTAGTAGTAGTTTTTCAAACAGCTTTGATAAGGTCGGAAGCAGTGAAATTGGTCTGTATGATGTTACTTCTTCATCTGGTTTACCTGGTTTCTTCAACATAATTATTTGGGCTGTTTTGAAGCATTTGGGTACATATACTTCAATCTCATACAGGCATTAAATAAGTATGTGATTATGATGATTGCTTTGCGTGGAAGTTCCTTGAATAGACCCGGTGATATTTCATCAATTCCTGGTGCCTTTTTTTGGTTAAGACTTTTGTCGATTTCTTCAGCAATTTCCATTGGTATGACCCTTTTAAAATCCTGATTTGGTTGATAGATAGGTGTTACGTCAATGTTGGATTGAATGTCATGGGGTTGAAACACCGTTGCTAGGTGTTGAGCAAAGAGTTCCGCTTTTTCTATGTCATGTCGAACCCAATTGCCTTGAGCATTTCTTATAGGTGGTACTCGAACTACAGGTCGTTTAAATTTTCTGGTTGCTTTCCATAACGAGTAGTTCTTATCCATTTCTGGACCTAGCCCGCTTAAGTAGTTGTCGAAGCAATCCTGTTTGAAGCTTTTGATTAGCCTATTGGCTTTGATTGAAGGTGGTTTTGTCAGCGGGATTTCTGGTGAGATGCCATATTCTCCTTACCTTTCTCCTTTCCTTGATTTGTTCCCTGATTTCAGCCGGGTATTTGCCTTCAATCTTCGCTTTGTCCTTTAATTCTGGAGTAGCTAGACTGGCGGCCATACGAGTGTATTCAATGAAATTGTTTGTTTGTTGTTCCAATTCTTCATTACTTTTAATACTAACTTTTAATTCAACTAGCTCTTCCAGTTTTTCTCTGAAGAGATCCGAATCCGTGAATCTATTAGTAAGGTTTTGCTTCTTTTTTTTCTTGATGACTATAGCGCTTACTGACAACAGTACAGGAATGTGATCAGATGTTAAGTCGTTAATTCCTTCGACTCTAGTGTAACTGGATGAAATACCTTTTATGATGAAGAAATCAAGCAGATCTGGTATTTTTCCTGCATCCGTTGGCCAATACGTTGGCCCCCTTGGAGACAGATATTCACATTTGTTTTCATGAATGGCATTGAACAAAGCATTTCCTTTCCCAGGAGAAATTAGCCTGGAACCCCAAGCTGTATGTTTTATATTATAGTCCCATCCAATAATAAATCTTGGACCGAGCTTATTAAAGACGTTATTAAATTGTAACTTCGTTGGTGTCTGCCGTGGAGGACAGTATGCTGCCGCAATATTTAGATCTGCCCCATTATATTGAATTGAGATAACAGTTGCTTGCATGTAGCTTTCTCGAATATCCTCTTGTTGATTATGTTTGATATTAGTTTTAATTAGTACAGCTGAATCACCTCTGGCTCTTTCACTAGGATGGGTTGTCCAGTAGGAATTAAATCCCTTTATTCTGAAAAAGCTTTAGTTGGAGAAGTGCGTTTCTGAAATAAGTTCATGTTGTTTGTATGGAGAAATATTTCCAGTTCTTGGGCTCGTTGGTTGAGCCCATTAGCGTTCCAAGTTACAATGCGTAGGAACGAGTTAATCATTTGTGTGTAAGCTAACTTTTTTTGCTAGGCGGATAGAAATTAATTTCTAAGTTAAGTGACCAAGTGTCTGTTGAATTTGACTAAGCTTTTTAATAATTTCAAAGTTATTAGACTCGTTATTAACTTCTATGTGTTTGTTGTTTTGGTTTGATTCATCAGCAGATAATTTGGTGATTTGCGCATAGGATAATCCAACTGTGGATGGTGTGATTGTTGTTTGTGGTTTAGCAGCTTTGGTTTGTAATCGCTGTACTACTCTTGTTCTATTATTCTGTTGGCTTTTAATTTTGTTCTGATATACACAGCATCCTTTATAATTTGCAGTATGTCCTTGTTGTTGACAAAGAGCACATGAAGGCGCGATATCTGGTTGTTTTTTGCATTTTGTCGTGTGATGATCTCCAGCACATTTAACGCATTTGGTTTGACGATAGCAAAAACTCTTGGTATGTCCCAAGTTGTTGACAATTCGTACATTGTGGAATGTCCCTTGTCTTGTTGGGTGGTTCAATTTTAACTATACAATACGCAAGTTTCTTGATGTTGTATACTTCTTTATTGTTGTCTTTTTGTTTTAAGTCGATGTAAAACAATGGAAAGTGTTTCCTGTCTTTTACACCATTAGTTGTGACCATTTTGTATATGCTAGTAATACCTGCGACTTCATGTCCCATTTTTTCTAAGTCTGCTTTAATTACATCGTGACTAATGGAAGATGGTAAGCCTCTGATAACTACTCTATAAGCCTTTTCGCTCTTCAGCTGATAGGTGTGATATTCTATATTTTCGGATTGGTTGCTGGGTTCTTTTTTTAATTCTTCCAGTAATTTTTTGACATTTCTGTAATCATTTTCATTTTGAAATGTAATTTTAATGTCACTATTTGAAAGCGCCTTAAAATTAGTTGATTCACTAGTGGTTTTTATTACTTTTTGTCGAAAAAGTTCGAAATTTTTGATATTGCTCACGTTAATGGGTGGAGGCAGTGGTATTTTTGGGGTTTGCTGTTCAGTGTTATTGATCACAATTTGTGTAGTATTTTTTGGAGGAGTTTTCGTTTTTGTACGCCTGCGTTTCCTAGCATTTCTGTTATCAGCACCGGAAACTTCTTTTTCCAGTTCTTCCTCATCTGTGCAATAATCCTCTTGACTCAGAGCACTGAATCTATTATTCTGTTGAAAAACTGGAAATTGCCGCAGCAACCAGTTGGAATTATTTGAATGTTCATGTTGACTGGCTGATGGCTGAATATGGTTTGAAGAAAGATTGTTAACTCGTGCTGAATCCTTAGCTATGCTATTTTTAACCTTTTCTTTTAGTGTAGAGTTTTCTTTCTTAAGTTCAGCAACTTCATTGCTCAGCTGCGCGATTAGTTTCTCCATTTTTTGAAATTTATTTAACAGCTCCTCGCTATTTATAATATTTGTTGATGCACTCGGCATTTGTTCTGATAATGAAGTTACTTTTTCAGTGGAGATTGCGTTGTTTGCAAATATTTTTTTTATTGGTGATCTGATTGTAATGGAGCCCTTTCGGAATGAAAGTTCTTCCTCGTTACTCTTTTGAGCGTTGATATCGCTTAGCTTATTTTTGGTATCATTTGAATTATGTAGCAATGTTTGGTCCCCCCTAGAATCCATGGGACCGACCTCCGGAGAGAGTGGATTTTCCTGAACATCAGGTCTGCCACCTAGGGTATTAGTTTCCTTGTTTGTTTTATCCATTGCTTTTGTTTTTATAGTGTTATTACACTCGCCTCTAGAAGTTCAGCCGTTGTGATACATTAAAAATGCAAAACAAACGTTGCCCAGGTGCTACCGCGTGGAGGTAAACTAGAGACAGTTGATGGTTTCTACATAGTTGCAACGTTGGAGTATAAACCAATTTATAAT
The DNA here is from genome assembly GCA_958295665.1 of Tipula vernalis. NCBI lineage: Eukaryota > Metazoa > Arthropoda > Insecta > Diptera > Tipulidae > Tipula > Tipula vernalis. Next base: position 14,887,499 of record OY282560.1, read on the forward strand.
TGGCTATAAACGGTCAACGCCTACCCTATTGAATCCCACCCAGCACCTAACAAGTTTTTTGTTAAACCACTTTTCACGATACGAATTATGTTTGTTGACAATTTTTGGAATGAATAGATCCATCCCCGCATACAAAATTTCGTAAAACCGGCTAGTCATAATTTCAATATCCTTCTCATTACAAAGGAAATCCCAGCATTTCTAAAATCAAAGATTAAAATATTATCATTTGAAACATAATCGTCGAAACATTGAAAACTTAACTTAAATAACAACGGTGTATGATGAATACTTGATGAGCGAGCCAGGTCTTCACAAGATTGGACTGATGGATGTAAATTATCGTCAGTGAAAACAAGATCCAAAAGTGAGCCATTCTGATTGTGCACTTCGTTATGTTGCCTTAGACCCATTTCAACAAATGAATCTATCACGAAAGAAGTATTGGCAGTGTTACCAAACGGTGTAAGTATTCTGTCAATTCGTTTCCAATTTAAGTTAAAATCACTCACGATGCACAAACTATCATTTTATTCCCTTTTGGGTTGAATCTTATTTCCAATTATATCGATAAATTCATTAAGGAATCACTTGTAGATTTCCCGGGAACATATGTAGGACAAACGAAAAGATTTCCTTTGGCCATTTTTACCATTACTAAAAGGATTTCAATATCACCGGATGCAATATTAATTTGTAGACATTTATACTGATTTATTACAGCTATTAGTAAACCACCACCAACATCCAGACACTCTCCAGTTTCGTGCCGATCTCTGCGGAAAACTATATAATATGCAGGAAAGAATTCCTCATTCTTTATAGCAGGAACCAGCCATGTCTCAGTTATGACTATGATGTCATAAACTTCTTCCATAACCGATGTAAAAAATTTATCCACTTTTGTGCGCATTCCTCCCGTGTTATGGTAATATATATTAAACCAATATTTATCGTAAGTCATATAATTACCCACTTCTTAGTCACCATTTTTACCATCAATATTATAAATACTCGTATTATCGTTATTTTTATTATTACTGTCATTATTATTAATAATTTTTTCATAATTTCCTAAACTGGAGACTGTATGCGACGGCTCCGTTGAAAAAATTGGCAATAAATTTCCGGATTCACAAATTCTTTAACCAGTACACCCACTGGCCACATATTTCCGTCCAACAATCTGTCCACCATGTTTGCTGAAGTATTCACTTTAAATGAAGCATACTCCATTTCAAACCGATGCTTTAGTTTAAGGCAACGAAAATCGTGAATATCAAATTTACCCTTGATATATTCCATAATTTCAGCTTCCGTTGTTGAATTCCGAAGGCGGGAAATGAAGAACCATTTTCTTGCATCAGCTGCACAAATGACATTATCAACTGCAACTGAGGGCCCAATAATAACATTATTTCCAATAATTTTAATATTATTGTTTCTGTTATTGTTGCTTTTTGACTGCGATGATATGTTAGCTACTAACTTACTGGTACCATTATTTGCATCAATTGTAACGGTATTATCATTAATTGTGTCTTTTGACCGAGTATTTGCTGATGGCCCAGTTCCATTTGTGACAACAGGTAACCTTTCTTTGTTCATACTATTACCCCTGCTTTTTTTCTTTTTTTGATTCGAATTCCGGTTGGATGACGATAAAGATGAAGGTAATGTTAATGAAGGTAATGATGATGCTGCCGACGATGACACTGGGTATTGTAATAGTAGTGGCATGGGTATGCTTGTATCCGTTACTACATTACGGTTATCTTGAGATGAAGGCTGTATCCACTGTTTTAATTTATCCAGATCAGCAATAATTATAGCAATTTCAGCACTATGAACGTCTGACAGATTTTCACACACATTGCGTGTCCATGAAAAATTTGATATCCTAGCAATAACGTCAAATACTAGATCTGAATCAACTCCGGCACATTTACTGTGTATAATGCATTTACACGCATTAGCACAAACAAAAAATTTCTCCGTCAAAATATATATGATATGCGATTTTTTTTGTCAACCCGGAACCCGGTTGAATCGAACCTGTGAAATGTTGGGTTCGGTTTCAGGATCGGGTTCGAGGTTCCGGTTCGGGTTCGGTTCGAAACCCTGGTTATAAAATATGTTGTGAGATAGGTAAAAAACTCAGCCACATGATTAGACAAAGTAAGCTACGGTAATATTTTCTAAGATTGTTTTAAATCGCCTTGAATTTCCGGTTCAAAAGATATTCGCATCAAAAAAAAAAAAAAATTTTAGGGTGGCCTGTTTTCTGTGCCGGTCAATGTACTAGCTGTCTTTGTTATAAGCGGAAGATTACAAGTTTTGCTTACACACAACAGAATCAGTCTCCCCAGTCTGGCAAAGAACTGGTAAATTTTTAGACAGATTACGGTAAAATTGTTATCTTCACTGTTAGACATTACATCTATAGTTCTTATTCGAGTTTTTATGAGCACAATTTCTTTAAATTTAGCATTTCAACAGTATTCATGTGTTCCTGTAAAGTAAGATTATGCTAAAAATCTAAGATAAGTCTGCGGTTGTAATAAACACTGAACGAAACAATTATTACACCAAAAAGTAATTAAATCGATACCAATTTATATATAAACGGTATAACAAATAAAATAGGTGAAATCACACCTACATTTACAAAAGACTGGATTAGATAATCCTAAAAATAGCCAATTCTATTTGTGTACCTATGTAGCACACAGTGTACGACTGTATTATATGTGTTACATGCACCCTTATCAGTAAACATAATAAAGTCACTCAATTTAGCGATAAAAATATCCCAGAACAAAAAAAAAATGAAAAATTGAAATATAATTTGATTTATAAAACAATCAAGTAATGTATTTATCCCCTGTACTTGAGTTCGGTATTCATCATCTGTAATACAAAACGGAAGCAACAGTAATAGCAAATTATATATATGTCGTATCTAAAACTGGATTTACAACTGTCACTCGATTTGCATGGTCTTTGTGTTAAACGGTACGAGGCGAGTCATCCGCATGGAAATCTGTAAGTACCACTGCGAAGTATCGAAGATTCCATCTTGAGTTTATTGTGTATGGCTATGGTAAGCGACTCTAAGCAATACCAAACCGTTATGTTTAGTTGCACTTGGAGTTTTCGCTTAGTTCATCAAAGTTCATCATTAGCCTCATATAAATTAAGTGTGAAGGTGAAAATGAATTTTGTTGTATAACCCCCTTGACTATGAACATGACGTGTGGCGCGCGATACATCAATAACGAATTTCGTTTTTTTTTTTTGTTTGCCCAATATCTTTAATAGGAAATGAGACATCACGTACATTGATTCAATATCCTCTCATCGTCGATTAAATTTTGTGTGTACACAGTAGTTCTATGTTGTTTGTATAAATTTTAATTATTTAGTAACATGAATGAATTGTTTTTGCAGCAATGACATTCGCTTGGGTAAAAACCATTGACTTTTTAATCGAGAGTAATTTTTATTTTTTTATAATTATGTACACTTTGGACGTTTAGATCATAAATTCGTTATACTTTTCTTTAGAATGTCGTTCCGTATTTGCTTTTTTTTTTTTTTTTTTTTGGAATAATTTTACCTCGAAACTTAATACGAATTTGTGTAGCATGCATCACGATTAAATACAAAGCCATCGGTCATAAAATTAATGACAAATAATATGGAATGACTTCACTGTTTTGTTGTTGTTGGTTGTTGTCGTTGTCTTTAAACAAATTAAATAACAGCGAACGCTTTATAATCATGTGTGTACACAGTGATTATTGTACATAGTACAAATACAAATAGAAAGCAATTAACATCTTAATCCGCAACGCAATTCACTTTTATATGCGCAACTAAGTCTATAATCGAATAATTGAATCGGTTCACATTTCATTTTATTGTATACGGCAATGAAACCGACGAAACAGATAAAGAGGTGCAAAGATTATGCGAGCGGATATTAATTTTATGAATTAATAATTTTTGTAAGCGTATGGAATTATTGGAATTTCAAATATTTATAGTGTTGATAAGCTATACGTATTTGTAAAAGCAATTGAATCAATTTGGTGATTTTCTGTTTAAAAAACTTTCGATATGTTTGTTTGGTTTGCTGCTCTTCCTTGTGAAAATAGCTCGGAGTTACTTTTATTTGTAAGAAGTGCATGCGATATTCATCAAGGGAAAAAGAAAAAAAAAATGCTACGACATAAAAAAAATGTGGCCCACCGTATCTTAGACTCTTAGAGCATTATTTTTCGCCTCTCAAAAGTACCGGGAATTGTTAATTTAAAATTCCCGCGCTGAACGAAGAAAGAAATTCTTTCCTAGATTGGTAGGACAGTCTTTCATTACGATGTCAACTTTGAGCACGATCTGTCAACCAGTTTGTTTACAGCAGTTGGTTAAGTCCGTCGACCTCATTAGTGCAGTGCGTTTTTTACGATGAATGAAATTATTGAACAAAGAGTTTGCCTTAAATTTTGTATTGTAAACGAAATTTCTTGTGCTGATGCTAAAAAAGTGACCGGAATTAAGGGTAAAAAAGTTACCGAGCAAACGGCGCAGTGGTTAAAGCTGCGGCGTTTGGATCGGGAGGTACCGGGTTCGAATCCCGATAGGGGTGGGATGCAAAAGGGATTTTTCATCATCTGATTACGATCGGTGATGACGATGAACACAACTATGACCCCCTGTTGAGAGTGCAGAATCCATGGGCCGACCCACCTTTCATGTCAGCACTATAGGTTGGCATGAAGCAATGCAATGTGCAGGTGGTTTATACAAAGCGGGTCTATAGCCGTACGTCCTCGATTTGGCTAATACTGCGTAAAGTAGGACGGTAAAATTAACTGCGAAAGAGTTGGGAGTGCCTTGAGCCCCAGAAAAGATTGCAGAGTTTAAAAAAAAAAAAAAAAAAAAAAAAAGGATAAAAAAAACTCGTGGATTTTATACATTTTGCGCTTAAATTACCCAGATCTTTGGAAGGTGGAACTAAGTAGCTGGTTTCAGGGTAGGCTGAGTCGCCAAGTAACACATCTTCTATAGTTGATTTGTCTTCACTAACACGCCGGTAAAAATTAGATTTTTGAAATAGTCTGGCATCTTTCATGGATCCTTACGATTTAATATGTACTGAACTCTGGGTAATATTGAACATATATGAGATTTGCCTGTATATTTCCGTATTGGCAAGAAACTACAAGGTGACATATATATCACCATCCGTACCAATTTTCTTACGGCCGCCATGGGGCCCACGCTGCACAGAAGTGTTATATAAATCTGAAAATGTTCAAATTTCGATTAGTATTTCGTGAAAAAACATTTAACAATACTAATGACAACATACCTATAATTCTTCCAGCCACAACTCTAGATAAGCGGAAGTGTTGTTTAAATTCTAAGTCACTATATTGAATTACCACTTTCACAAAATTGTCCACCCTTGTTTTTGCAAGTTTGAGAGGGATTAGGCTGTACTATGCTAAATATTTTGGAGTTATAGTTAAAAAAGGAAAATCCGTTTTCGTTCTCGTTTTCCTATGGGCAAACCCTTTATAAGAGCACAAAATACATGCTTTTATGCAGTACTCGGTCTAACCCAAGGACGTCGTTGTAAAAGGGGCAACTTAAGCGACTTAATTCACGTATTCTTCGAAGGCGTCGCCACTATACGATTTGGAATTCATAATTACTAAAATAATAAAAAAATAATAAATGTTGCGTGTTTACATTCGGCCAACCTGACCGAGGATTGCCTCAATTCTCCTCTGAGGATTCGTCGAAATCACTGTCATCTGGACTGATGACCTTCTTCATATTATCAGCTGCAAAAACTCCGTTGAATCTTCTTTTTCCTGGCTCTGGGTTCTTATCCGTCACCAAAACCTTTGTTATTGTATAAGGACCTCTAAAACGTCGTTGAAGCTTTCTACTTTCTCCGGTTGATACTGGTTCTCGGAATACAACGACCAAATCTCCATCACGGAATTCCTCCCGGAACCGTAACTTTTGCTGTTTTGGTTTTTCTTGATTCGTTGAGATGCTTCTTCACGTAGTTCTGGTAAGTTCGTTCTCGTACTTTCAGGTTCGTTCGTTGTTTGATGCATTTCCAATGCAAGTTTTTCTCCAAAAATTGGTCGTGGACTAAACTCAAACAATAATTCTTGCGGTGAGACTTTAGTTGTAGAATTTGGCGAATTGTTTATTGACGTTGATCCTACATTTTCAACCATGGTTCGTATTGCACTTAATATTGTTCTGTTGGATCGCTCCACTTGGCCATTTGCTCGCGGTGTTGCCATTACATTATGTATTCGTAGAATATTATTTTCGATGGAATATTTGCGAAAAGAATTCGACATAAATGCTGAACCTCTGTCGGATATAACACGAATCGGTGTTCCAAAATGAAGAGTCAATTCATTCATTGCTTTGATGACATATTGTGTTGAAGTATACATACTTTGTAAATGCGTCGATGATAACGAGAATGTGACTATTCTTCCGCACACTTTTAATAAATGGACCCAAATGGTCGAGATGCCAGGTGTGACAGGGCACTGGCACTTTTTCGATCGGATGGAGTTCGATACCTTTCATTCCACCTTTCTCTTTGTGGTAGAGACACTCCATACACGATGAGATATACTTTTTAACTACTTGTCGCATTCGTGGAAACCAGTAGTATTTCTGAATAGCACTGATGGTCTTATCAATATCAAAATGTCCTCGTTGATCATGACATTCGGCTAAGATTCTGCGCCGAACTCCTTTTGGTACGACGAAATATAAACCAATGTTTATTTTTCGATATAACTTTCCATTCACTACCCTGTACTCATTCTGTAATTGTTTTGAGTTTTCATCACCTATATCGTTGATTATTTGAATAATTTCGCTATGGTTTTTCTGCAAAGCGACTAACCAATCTACTTCTATAAAATTTACGTACAAAACGACGAGAGCGGCCGGTTCAATTTCTGATGGCCGTAAAACCGGGCTTCTACTCTTAGCGTCGACATGGCTTATCTGCTTGCCACTTCTATGATCAACGTTGAAATTGTATTGCGGCCGAAAGTGCATTGCAATCCGTAACGACGGTAAATTGCTTTCCGAGGAGATATGGACGGAACCGGTTGTACGACAGCCAGAGTTTCCAGCTCAAAGCTGTGCTACTTTCTCTCTAAACACGATGTTTGACGGCTGAAATATGCGACAGGATGCAATTGGTTGTCTTCCTCCCGTTCCAATAGAATACCCGCTATCCCAATCATACTAGCGTCGGTATGAATTTGATGTTGCTTACTTGAGTCGTATAATGTTAGAACTTTACGTTCGCAAAGTTTAGATTTAATGGATTCAAATGCTTGAACTTGTTCCTCGAGCCATTGGTATTTGGTGTTTGCTCGGGTAAGGCGTGTTAGTGGCTCAGCTATAGTTGAAAAATACGGCAACAATTTTCTAAAAAAGCTCGCCAATCCTATAAAACTTCTAACTTCGTGGACATTTTTCGGGGTGGGAAAATTCTTCACGGCGCTAATTTTGTATTCCCCGGCTTTTATTACTCGCTGTGAGATCTCATGACCTAGGAATATTACATTTCCTTGTAGAAATTTACATTTGGCCAATTTCAGAGTTAGGCCATACTGACAAAGTTTTAATAAGAATCTCTTGAGTAGTTCCAAACCACTTTCTGCATCGACGCTGAGTAAAATTATATCGTCCATGTAAACGATAATCTCGTTGTCTAACTCTTGTGCGATAGAGGTCATCAAACGTTGACACACTGCGGGTGCGTTGGCTAACCCAAATGGCATCCGGTTGAACTCGTACTGGCCATCTGGTGTTACGAATGCCGTGAGGTGTTTTGACTCCTCAGTCACTTTAATCTGATAATAGCCCGAAGCCAAATCTACCACGGTGAAATATTTTTTCCCCGCTAGTCTTTGCAACAAATCGTCAATATGGTTTTGTCGTTTAAGACGCCGATAATCGACGTATATTCTATCTTCGCCGGTTTTCTTCTTCACAATCACAATTGGGCTTGAATATGGAGACGTTGAAATTCTAATGGTGCCCAGGGCTAATATATACTATTTTTATTTCGGCTCAATCTGTCGTTCCTAATTCTGACATGTGTACTGCGAAACAATCTCGATATTCATTCAAAATACTACCCAACTTGACTCTATCGAAGTACATTATTCCCGATGACTTCGTCGGTTCCTACAATATTTACGTTGAGCTCGTTCATCTTATCGGAATCTTTAACAACCTTTTCGAAAAAATGGTTGAAGCTAATTATATTCCCAGAGTTTAAAGGAATATTATTGCAATCCTTCTCTCTAATATTCGTCTGCGTTGAATGGTCATCTCTAACTTCAGTCTGAATTACTGAAACATCGCCTTCTAATTTAAGTTCGTTGCTAGCGGTATCGTTATTTCCCTCTATTAAATTCGATATATTATTATTGACTCTTTTAATAACCAACTTTTTATAAGATTTTTCTATTTTTATATCTGGTTTGTCTAAAACACTACGACATATCATAATCTCGTCTTTTTGTATTCTATTTGGAACAATTAAAAGCTCTGCGTCTATCTCGATATTATCGATTCCTATTTTTGCCAAAGTTCTGCCGGTCGTAACAGCTGAACCCTCGCCGAAACCTTTCAAAATTTGTCTATGTGGACTTATCTCCAACTTTAATCTCCCAGCTGTACTTTCCTGAACAGTGACACAGTCGCTACCTAAATCTATAAAAATTTTAACGGCTATTCCATTTATCACAATAATTTTGTGGTATTCGTCAACTAATTCTATCCACTTAACACTTTTTATCGGTTGAACGGTTTTTCTACAATAAACTTCGTAATGACCTTCCTTCTTACAATATGAACAAACCTTTTCGGTGTATTGCTGAGATAAATGTCCAACTTTGTGACAATTGAAACACTTAGGTTTCTCCGAACTATCACGGTTACTATTTTTACGAAAATTGTTGTCGACAGAATGAAAATTCTTTTGTTTTATTATACTCTCGTAAACCTTAATTTGATTTGCTAACACGTGTATAACAATAACTGAATATCGGCTGCAGTACGACGACGACCAAACTCTGATGTCAAACCGATTCGTAAATCTTGCCAATCCTTTACGGACATGGACACAGATTCGTACCATGTGTAGATATTTGTAATATTTTCAATCTGTTCGATCCACTGTAATATTGAAATTGTACTTACTTCGGGATTAAATTCAGAAATCATCGTGCTCACATCACGCGGGCTAAAACCATATACGTACTTCCTTTCAGTCCAATCTGCGATTGTGTTTATTAATGAAATCGCGCTCGCGGCGTAAAATATTGTTTTCCCGTCTCAGTAAATCCATTTCGCGTTCGAACTGGTTTAATGGCTTTGACAGTAATGATGCAATGACTGATTGTTCTCGATAATTCGATTGGCTTCGTTGTGGTGACGAACGTAACTATTCTGCATTGAGTACGATGGTTGCGAATAGGCCGTTTGATTTTCCACTTTGTACGACGATTGATTGTAATTTTGTGGAATCTGATTCGATGTGGCATTTCATGTATTCACGTGGTCCGGTTCTGTGTGACGATTATCAACAGAATTCGGATATTCAATATTTGGCACACGATACTTAATTGCTGGTTGAGATGGACGATCATCTAACGCAATATTCTCATCTGCGCTTTCATACTCTGCTGCTAACGGTACTAAATTTCCAAACAATGGGGTTACCCTGCCGCCATCTTGATCAAATCGAACTCTCCATACAACAATCTTGAGTAAATATGTAGGTTAGGTTGAATTAGAATTTCATCAAATTTTAAAGTGTTTAATGTTTCTGGTGGTGTAAACTGATTCGAATGTGTAAATAAACGACATTTTTGGTACAGATTAACTGAATCCATAGAACATTGTATAGAAGAATTAAGCTAATAATTGTGGTTTTTATTAACTAGACATTTGACTATAAACTCAACTGTTTTCAGATCTGCTGATTCAGAAAATATCCATCAAAGTGAGTCCTTTTCTTTTGCACACGCCACACCTTCAGAAAATCGGTTAATTTATAACGAGAATTAATTAAATGATCACCATTTCAATATTTACAATATTTTTAGAAATGATTTGGGACCAACTTGAGAAACAGAAAGCCGACTTCCATTCGGATTCCACTTTACAACAAACACAATGCAATGGATATAAACGAAAAAAAAGCGAATGCGAAGTTTTACATCCGTGGCTTAGGAAGGTGAACGATCAGGCATTCTATTCAATTTGTTTTAAAGTATTAGCCAATAATAAATGTCATTCTCACAACATCCAAGATTATACAAATTATCCAATCTATATATAGATAATCCCACCCGATATCGAAAAAGAGCAGCTGAGTTTGATTGTTTAATTTAATGTACCATGTTCAGCATGACCTACCTTTCTTTCAGATGGATTATCTGCCAAATTTCAGACCACTTGTGTAGATTCAAAAACGGCAAATAATTGGGCCTTACTCCATGTGGGACATCTAATAACATAATTAGCGCGCCATTTTATTCAAATCTTTCGTAGTTGGATTTATTTTTTGTGCAATTTTCTTGTGCAGAGCAATGAAAAATGCTCAGTCCGCCTAAATCCGTTTCGTTAGATTCATATGCAAATTCATCATCACTGTCACAGTTTCTTTAACCATTGTTGTATATAAAACATTGACAACAGCCAACTGGATCACATGTGCCAAACAAAGTAGCTGATCGATGGCCAGCAAACGACCGACTTTCTTCATAACAGAAGTCCCGTCGATAGTAATGCAAATTATGTCATGGTCAATTTTCAAATTGTGTTCGTTCAGCTTGCTTTCAATAAGTTTGACATACACTTCTGCTGGAAGAGATATATGAACGCGAGCTAAACCCAAATGTCAAAAACTGTTTCGGGAATGGACATTGACATTTAAAAAATGCCGATTTATAGATCACTCATCAAATGTGTGGCTGAATCGAATCCCTTTTAGAAGAAGGTCTGTCAGTTTTTTCAATACTCTTTGTCGAACCTTTGTTCCATATTTCATAACCATTTGACGAATGATTTCGGCTGAGTGTGGAACATTGAAACACCTTGCTACTATCGATTTTCATAGTTCAAATGAGGTTATAAAAACTTTGAATCCAAATCCATCCATAGCCGTCATTTCTGTTAATACTTTAGGCAAGGTATCGTCATCTTTCTTATAATAGCCAGATATTTTTGTTTTTGTTTCAGGAATGAGCAATTATGTTTGTTAGGTGTTGGCAGCACTTGCAGCAGAAATCGTAGTTGTGATTGCTTCAATTAAGTTTCACTTCAATATATTTATATTGTGAAATGTCGACCCTCCAACTGATTTAATTTCTGTGCCACATGTTTTATAAAATAATGACATAAGCTAAGCTCTTGTCGAGAATTCCTTTTTCAACAATAACTATGGCTATTTGTGAATTCTATTCGTACGTATTCGACTCTTCAACGTATAAGATTCGTATTTGGTTTTAATAAGAAACGAACGAATCTGATTCAATTTAAATAAGAATCCAATCTTCGTAAACTCGAATTGGCAAATAGCTTCTAGTTTTGTTTTTTGTAGAGTGAAGCATCAATCATACGAACTATACGGTTAGACTGTTCCAACACTCATAAAATAAAAATGAATATTTCGTTACTTTTCCTGCAGGCGTTGTTTATAAATTTTCAGGAGTTTATAAAAAATTTGACTATATACGATTCCTATAAGAATTCTTATTGTCATTATCAACAGGACTGCACTTCCAATATATTATTCAATTCGAAATCCGAATTCAATGAATATTGGGCGAATAATAAATCAAATTTTAAATATAAAATAGCGGTATTGATCGCTCAATACCGGTACTGAAAAATGGTCTGGTATACCTGGGGGGCTATTTGGGAATTCGATTCGAACGTAATCGAGTCTTCGATGTATAAGATTCATATTTGATTTAAATAAGAAACGAATGAATCTGATTCAATTCAAATAGGAATCCAATACATCGAGGATTCGATCACGTTCGAATCGAATTCCCAAATAGCCCCCCAGTATTTCGGTTTTCGGTATACCGGTATTGTATGCCCTAACTGCAAGTAACAAATTTCGAAAAAATTGCAAAAATCCAAATTTTCAACAATGTTAGATGAAACAACTGACGTGTCTACGACCGATTGTTTGATAATCGTAACTCTATATTTTAGACGGCTTTTTGGCCTTAGTGGAATTAACGATTTCGACGGCACAAGAACGGCACATCAATGTGCCTTACGCCTTCATCAATGCACTTTAGAATTAAACTTGAAAATTTTATTTTGTCAGAAGGATTAGAAGGAAATAGTACCAAATACAGGAATACTTTCGTTCATTTTGCTTTTGGTAAATAGCTTTTCTTTTTATGAAGGAGGCTTAGAAAACACAATACGAAATCGTTTCCAAATTTTCGGGTGATGTTACCAAGTTTTAGAAGTATCTGAAATTATTAAAAAATGCCTTAGCAACGCCGCATCGTATTGCTTCTGTAGAAATAAAATTTTCCAAATTTAATAAAAATGTAACAGTTTAAATACAACAACTGTGGAAAATTTCTTGTTTGTAAAGGAATTAATTAAACCGAATAAAGAGTTGGCAAGCATGTGATGAACGTCTTTTAAAATTTTTCCAAAAATTTAAGTTTATTAACGCGAGGATTTGTCAATACATTTGGTATTGATTGAGAAATTTGAAAGAACTTTCTGAATTGTTTATGTCGAGGTCTTGAGACGATGAGGTGGCCAGCCCTCGAAACTAAACGAAGGGTCCGAGCCAGAAGTCCGGTACCATTTAACATCAGTGACCTAAAGATTGAGTTGGATGAGGAGTGAGGTGCGATCCTTCCAAGCCCTTGTCAAAACCTTAATAAGTTCAATAGGGAACCACATGCGAACCGTTGTAGACGCAAAGGGGGCAATCATAAGTATTAACCAATAAAATTGCTTAAATTTTTTGTTGTAATTTAAATTTAAATATCGTCAATATTTTTTTTTTTTTCATAATCATCAATTTTGGTTGCGTTTTCATTCAAAATTCATTATAAAAAAAAGTACTGACCAATTTTCCTGAAAATATTGTAATTTTAAAGTAAAAATTTCAGGCTTTCAAAAAAATAATGTCTTGCGAAAATCTTCAAAAAACGCCTTTCTGTGAGCGCTGAAGGTTTGAGTCGATTTAGTTGCTCGGGATTGTACTGTGTATTACAATCTAGTCTCCTGGACTAATGAGCGATTTGTTTCTGACTTAATTTACTAACTAACTTAAATTAATCTATGGCTTCTTCCCATTGGCGTTCCATAGTGTTTGGTAAATTGAAGTACACCACATCTTTGTAATGGATTTTAGATCAGCACAATGCTGTTTAAGCTGATAATCATACCAGCTCAAAAGGTTTGGTCCTTTTAAGTTTGCGTACTAAATTCGTGATGCTTAGAAGCTGAGTTGCCTCAATGTTCACATGTTGGCGGATCCTTTCTTCATGTTTCCGTGCTTTTTCCTGGATTTCGTTTAAGATGAGGTTCACTTTAAGGTCCCTATGAAGGTAATTGTTCCTGACATACCAAGGTGCATCAACGATGTTCTTTAATACCATATTCTGATATCTTTGGATGATATTTACGTTGCTCTGTTTGGTACAATCCCAAAGCTGAATACCATAAGTCAAAATCGGTTTAAATATTTGCTTATAAAGTAGAAGCTTGTTGTATGTTGATAAAGAAGAGTTCTTTCCCATCAGCCAATACACTTTTCTGTATTTAAGTCTTAATTCTTCACTTTTATTTTTGACGTGTGCTTTTCATCGTAGTTTAGCTTCCAGGGTCATGCCGAGATACTTAGCTGTGTTCGCATGCGGTTGTAAAGTTGATGTGAACTGATTTAGCTTCATTTAGTTTTATTCTCCATCTTTTTGTCCATTTATATATTTGAGTTCTAGCTGATTGTAACTTCTATGTTGATTCTTCGTTGCTTTTTTCAACAGCTAAGATCGCTGTGTCATCTGTAAAAGTTGCCACTGTTTTGTTTTCTAATGTAGGAAGATCATAAGTGTATAGTAGGTATAAAACCGGCCCTAATACACTGCCCTGCGGAACTCCTGCATTGATTTCTTTCAATTCAGAAAATGTACGAGTATCATCTAACTTAATCCTGAAGAACCGATCTTTCAAGTAAGATTCCAGTATCTCAGCAAATTGCATTGGTAGAAGATTTCTTAACTTGTGTGTAAGTCCTTCATGCCACACTCTATCAAACGCTTGTGGAACGTCTAGAAATACTGTTGAACAGACTTTTTTCTCCTCTAATGCTTTCTCAATTATACTGGTTATTCTGTGTACTTGATCAATTGTTGAGTGTTGGTTGCGAAAACCGATCTGATGATTTGGGATCAAGTTTTTACTCTCGATTATCGGATTTAATCTTTTTTACCAGAATCTTCTCAAAGAGTTCGGACATGATTGGCAATAGTGAAATTGGCCTATAAGACGATGTTATGTGTGGTGGTTTCCCAGGTTTTGGGATCATAATTACTTCTGTAATTTTCCATAAGCTTGGTACACATTTGATTCTAAATGCTGCATTTATAAGATTGGTGAGCTTTCCTTGGCAGTTCTTTTAAGATTTCTGCAGTGATAAGATCGTATTCATATTACCTTTTATCTCACGCATGACTTCTTTTGGTGTTGTGGGTAGGATTTCTTTACTTTCTTGCACAGCTTGTTCAGTTATTATCTCGGCTTCCAACGTTTGGTCTTCATGTGGCTGGAATATTTTTTCGAGGTGTTCAGCAAATTCTCGAGCTTTGGCTTCATTATTTCTAGCCCATTTCTCACCTGCTATTTTTATTGGGGGAATCTGCACATTATTGGTCTTTTGATTCTTTTGGTTGCTTTCCAAAGAGAATAATCAGTACTGTTATCATTAGGTAATTTTCTTAAATAGTTGCTGATTGATTCATCTTTCAATTCTATGATCTCTCTTCTTAATTGTTGAGTGAGATTGTTCAAATGAGTTTTATCTTGGGGGGCCCTTGTTTGTTGCCATACTCTTCTCGCTCTTCTTTTTTCTGCGAGGAGTTCCCTAATTTCCATAGGGTAATTGTTTCCCTTGATTTTCGTTTTAATTTCACGAGTATTTTCCCAAACTGATTGTTGTATATCGTTTACAAATTTGTGAACTTCTTTGTCTAATTGTTCTTCAGTCTTTAATGGAACCATTCAGGTAATTTTTTCTTCTAGCGATAGTCTAAAGCATGCCCAATTAGTGTGATTATTTACTAGAAATGGGTTTCTTTCTTTCTGAATGATTTTTTCACTTAACGTTAGAAGTATTGGTGAATGATCAGATATGTTATTTATTATGAAGAAATCAATCAAATCTGGTACTTTGTTTGGATCAGTTGGCCAGTAGGTTGGTTTTCCAGTTGAGAAGGCTTCACAACTGCATTTTCTGATAGCTTTTAGGAGTTCTTTACCCTTAGTCGTTGTTAATCTGGATCCCCAGTGGACATTTTTTGCATTAAAGTATCTTCCAAGCAGAAATCGTTTTCCTAATTTACTGAGGAACTCGAGATAATCTTTTTCTTTCGTTGAGTGCTTCGGTGGACAGTAAATACTAGCAATACAAATAGAACTACTTTTGGATTTGACAACAACTGCAGTTGCGTATTTCTTCCGTTTCATATTTTAACTGATCATAGTGATGAATACTATTTCTAATTATAACAGCACTACCTCCTTTAGCACAGTGTTTCCAGGGTGAATGTGAAGTGTGTTTCCGTGATGAGACATACATCGATTTTTTCTGTGTCCAGGACCACTAAGCAGTTCTTGTTGATCATTTGGCCATTTTTCTGTTTAGGGATGGCTTCTTTAGTGCTGTACTCTATATTTCTGTAATCGCTCATCAAATGTATTTTGTCTGCTTAAAATTAATTTAAGTGTTTGACTTATATTGTCATTTTGAGCAGTTTTTCCTGGATTTCCGTTGCTCATTATTACTTGAGCATAAGTCATTTTACCAAATTGTCCATGAGTAGTTCCCGACACTCTACGATTTACTTCGGGTCGGTTCATCTTAACCGCAACTTGGATTTTTAGCAATCACGTTCTTCCAGCAACGCTGCATCCTCTGTAGTTAGCCGGATGGTTTTCTCCACAGTGAACGCATTTAGGTTGAACATTTTGGGCTTTTATACAATCTTTGGTATGATGTTTACCTAAACATTTGACACTCACACACCTGGGTCCCCTGGGCATATGTCCATAGGCTTGACATTGTTTACATTGTGGTATAAGCTTAGATCTTTTTAGAGGCTGAATAACCACTTTGCACTCCAAGATGTACTTAATTTGATAAATTTTTTCGATATCTTCATCAGTATCGAAGGTCAACATAAACATGTTGAGAGGTACTTTGCCTCTCCGTTTTAGCTTAATCGATGCTTCAGTTGCCTTAAATCCTTTTGCTTTCAGGTCTTCAATTATTTTATCTGGTTTACACGTAGAGTGTAAGTTTTTAGCCATGGCCCTAATTGGTCTGGTTTGTTTATCTTCAAACGTGTGCCAAGCACGTTTTTCTTCATTTAACATTTTTGTCATTTTTCCGTATGTTTCAGCATCTTCTAAGTTTATTTTGATGGTGTTTCCATTCATCACCTTTGCATTAAACTTATCAGTAGCAGTTATTGTTTTTATTTTCGCATAGAGTACATCGTAGTCTTTGACTTCATCTATTACTATTGGTGGTGGTGGAGGTATTTTTTTTGGTTGTTTCTGGATAATATTTGGAACATTATCCTTTAATTGAGGTGGGGAGGGCGTATTATTCCGTCTCCTTTTTTTTCTCCCACCTTTAACTCTAATCCACTCAGTTTCTCGAGCTAGTTCTTCATCCGTATGATACTCTTGTAGAGTTGTATTCTGGTTAGGAGTAGAACCGATGTCCTCCTTTGGCTTAAGAGCTTTAACTTCGTTTTCAAGCGTCTTCATACGCTCCTGCATCCATGCAATTGTAACATTCAGTGGCTTATTTATATTGTTGGCTTCAACTAATGCATTATTAGCTTTACACAATTCATTGTGAAGCTTTTCTTCGTTTGTAGAACGAGTGTTGTGGCTGCTGGCCCCAATGGAGGGACTACCGGCTCTTATCAGAGAATACGCGAAATTGTTACTCCTCTGGAAGGGATGTGAATTATCCTTTTCTGTTTCACTCAATTGAGCTTGCTTATTCACCAACATGTCTTGCGATTGGTTAAAATAATTGTAGTATAGCAATCGCTGGTCTCCCCCAGAATCCATGAGACCGACCTCCGAAGAGGGCGCATTTACCTGAGCAACAGTTGTACCACCTGGAGTATTAGTTTCCATATTTGTTCTGCTCATTTATAGTATACTGCACTCGCCTCTAGTATTTCGCCGATGCTTCACATCGTTTTCCGGGTGTTACCACGTGGTTTCCAATTCTAATATTACAATTGTATTCAGCGACCCCAAAATGTCGTTTTTAGCCAATTGAATAAAATATAAAGAAAAGCATTACTAGCTTAGTAGCTTTCTAATTCCACCGGCAGACATAGAGCCATTGTGACCTTTTCCATGAAGAGATTCTGGTGCGGCTCTCTGAGAGATAGAAATCACTGTTATACATTGTTTACTTATTTATGTATTGATATTTTGGAAACTCCTGACTCTACATAAAGACTGATAAAAATGTTTACGTGGTTAAAATTGTACCTATTAGGAATACGTAATTGTCGCTCTATATCGATCGCGATATCGATTACTTTGGTCGCTTCTATGTCACTATAGCCTACAATGCGGGTAATTTATAGTCGTATATAGACGGCCTAGTTATACTTACCTACATGTAGATGTGGGCTGACATCTTTTCTCATTTTATTTATATATAATATACCATTACCATAGTGATGCCATAAATAAAAACTACAAACAAAAATATCACACGAAATATTATCTCTTATCACTATTTGTATTTATTGTATATTCATATTATACATTTATTGACATTCATTTTTATGTTATCAGTAACACACAGCCATATTGGTTGTTGTTGCCGCACAGTTTAGTCACACAATAGCTGATAATAAAAATGTCCACTAAATTTCTATACTAAAAGTACACGGCATGGGTGATTTTTAGTTCTTGGGAATAATTTCAAGTTGTATTTGGCAAACTTTGGGCGTGCTATATTTAACTGTTTATCGAAGTTCAGGTTAAAATTTATTAAATATTTGTGAATGCAAATAATTTTTGTTCTTATCTAATCATTAAATCAAACATAAGCCAACATTAAAAGTCAAAATTCGAACTATAAATATATAAACATTCAATAAATATTTAGAATCGATTGTCGAAAGGTGTATTCTCTGAACTCGTGCAATTCAACAAAAAAAAAAATTAATTTTGTACGTGCAGAATAAATTATAAAAACCATCGAAATTTTTTTTCTTCTAAGAATTTGTTAGAATAATGAAACAGACAAAGTACATTATACGCTTTGGCGAATGGGAATAATCGTATTTAAAATTGTTTCAATTATTTTAGCTGACACGACCAGACAAACTAACCAAAAAATCTTTCCAGGGCTTTACTTTTCAAATCTCTATAATCCGTGAATTATTTAGTACGATAAAAATGCCCTTCGATACATCATCACAATCTACCTCTAACACGTTACTGTGTTTGGTAGACCGAGGCAAGCGATTTATTTGATCTACATACGCTGTTCTCTATTGAATTTGGGTAAAAGCTGTCTAGAATATATTCCAAGCAATATTATTTGAAGAAGAAAATTGGCCAAATTTTCAAAAATTCTTCATAAATTCGGATTTAGGTAATATCGTTTTCTAAAAACATTATCGACAAATCATTTAGTTAAATGCGGCTGACTAAGGCTATTTTACAAATTTAAGTGTGACCAACACACGACTTTCTTTTATACGAACAGGAGATTTTGCAAAAAATAATTTCTTTACCGATTTTCACACCTCCCAATTTATGAAAAAAGCTTAAATATGAAGTTTCAGTTCGATTGGTTAAACCATCTGGGCTGTAGAGACAACACAGACCAATATACAGACTTGACTTCGAAACCCGATTTTTCGGACTCAGGGAAGCCCAAACAGAATGAAACAGAGTGTGTCCATAAATGTACCGGAATAGTTGCGGCACAGAAGGTGTTGTTGACCTATTAGGTGGTCTGGTGTGGTGGTCTGGTAATTGGAATTCCCGCATGTGGAATTTAATCAAAATTGGTTAAGAAACGGCCAAATTCCATCCTGATCTACATTCAGAACTTCATCTAAAAATTGTTTTAGATTCACATTTCCATAAAAATAATTTGCAAAAGGTTGAATTTGAGTTGTAAAACGTTTTATTTATTGATTCGACATATAAATTTGGGCTGTGGGAAGAGCCAATTACTGAAAGCACTATAAGTTGATTTTTCGCCATTTTTTATAGACAAATCTATTAATTGTTCATGGCAATCCCAATATTTTCGATTTGGTAAATCAGAAAAATACAGAGGCCAGGGATGAAAAAGTTGATCCTTTGTACTTCGATACTTTTCTTTAACATTTCAGTCCTTTCAAAAAATATTTATATTCAATTTTTTCTGTAAATGTTAGACAGCACCTTAGGAAGAACCAATTCTTTTTTCGTTGGCCAACTCTTCGAATTTCGACTAAATTCAAATCTAATCGCCGAAACGACCGAAAAGCGACGGCAAACTAACATAATAACGCGTTTTCATTGTAATTTTGGTGGGCAAGCGTCTGCTTTCTAAAGTTTGTAACCAACCCATGGTTCAAGTTAGGTAAACGACATAATGCATAAATCAAAAATTATTTTTGAATACTTTCGATTCTCTCGAAATGGGTGTGATAGAACGGATCCCAAATCATTAGAGGGTCGTAAAGTTCCCTCCCATTACGCCTAATGAAACCCAATAATGAATACCCTCTGCTTGTAATGTAGTCCACATGACTATTAAATGTAAGGTTGCACGAAAAAATAACGCCAAGATTACCTATATATCGGGCCTATATGCTAGATAAGCGTGATCGACCAAAAGGTATTACTTTGCATTTGCACGTGTTGAAAAGCAACTTAATCTAAGCGGACCAATCACAAAAGACAACAAGTTCGTCTTGCAATTGCGCAGTGTCAATTAAAGAATTAATTGTAGCATACATTTTTAAGTCGTCAGCATATAATGGACGCTTACAAAACCTGAAGCACTGAACAATACCGTCAATAAATACAGTGAACAGTAAAGGTCCCATATCTGGCATGGGCTGCCTTGAAAAACACCAGAAGGACCTGCAAAATACTCACACATTGATGTCTTGATGTCAGATAAGATGCGATCCATTTTATTGGAAAGAAATCGGATCCGAACTCAATCAAAGTTTCGAGAAATCTGTGTAGACAACATCAATCTGGGCACGGCTTCCAACAGTCTCACAAACATTGCCCCAAAAAACCATCAAATTAGTAATTGTTGATTTACCCCGAACGAAGCCGAGTTGACGCGCACTTATACGTTTAATAATATGAATCTCAATTATAGATTTTATTAACGATTCAAAAAGTTTAGGTGTAACCGAGAGAATTGAGATACCTCTGTAGCATGCAATATCACTCCTTCTAAAAGATTTAAATATAGAAACTAAGAAAGCGCTAGACAAAGAAAGCGCAGACTTAGCGACCATCAATGATACCTGAAAAGTTAGATATATCAGAGTTACCAAAAGAGGCCTGAAAAAATTTGGCAAACGCGTCACATATTTCATGAGGACCTGAGAATGAAACATTATTGCATGACATAATCCTCGGATAGCCATGTGAATTTCTTTTTTGATTTATAAATGCAAAAAAACCGTTTAGGATTAATCAAAATTTCACTTTGGATTTGGAAAACATACATTTTGTAAAGAAAAAAGGTGAGGTATCCCCAGAACGCTTATAATTTTTAAATGCTCTAGACTTACGATTTGTGAGGTTTTTTAAGCGGTGAATGAACCATGATTCTGTATACATCGAACCCACAAAAACCTTTGGAACGAATAATTCAAAACCATTCGTCATAATACTATAAATCTTTGAAACAGTAACCGAAATGGCCAATAAGTGAAATAAAGCTGTACAATCAACATTATCAAAAAAGTTGTTTAGCAACAGCAGATCAGCATTCCTAAAATCAAATTTAAAATCGCTCTCAATAAAATTACAAAAGTCATAATGTAAAAATTAAAATTTAATTAAAAATGGCGTGTGATGTTCCGCTACTTCCGGACAAGATTCTACCATATGTTGATGAATTCGCAAGATGGAAAAACTAAGTCCCAAATACGTTCAAACTCGTTAAAAATAGTATTGAATTGACGCGTTCCAAAATCGCAAAAATTTCTAACACCTGGATGATCCCATAAACTGGTCATCAATTCAGCACCAAGAGGTTTTTGGCAGATTAAAGTCGCCCACAATCAACACCTGATCAGTTTTATTAAATAGTGGTTGAACATTATTGGCAATAAATTCAATAAATCCTTGGTAAAAGTCTGTAGTACTACCAAATGGTATATAGGCTCCCAAATTGACTCACCATAGTCACAATTGACGACGACGATCACACCACTACCAGTGATCTCTCTAATATTTGAATCGCGATCACTACGAAAAACGGTGTAGCATAAGGTCTCCGCAAAAATAACGATATCCTAGTTATAAGACAAAATAGATACGTGTAGATTATTGTTGCTGGAATTATTTGATGAAATGTTGGGCATAATATTATGGAGTTTAGGTCGATAGAAAACTTTACTATTAACATTGGTAGACCATGGTATTATTCCACAAGCGCCAGTCTGAAGTTTTTTGGACGAGGTACAAACTCTTGGACCAATGCTCCGGCAGGCCATATGTGTAGTTGAAAGAGTTCGCTAAAACGGACGAAATCAACGGCGATTTTGAACGAAATGAAATTGAGCCGACTAACGTCAAGGCCAACTGACCCAAGCACCCGACACTCAATCTCATCGTCAGAGATTACCAGCTTACCATACCTAGAAATTTCCGTAAAGCAGCTGGTTCAGTGGTATGTTACCGAATTTTGAGGCATAAATAAACTTCCTATCTAGAACAGCTATGATAGTATCATCGGTATCGTCGCAAGAGCCAACAATAAACTCCGCTTGCGGCGGTTGAATTGGAGCACTCGCAAATTCTAGAGTGACAGGTGTATCAATATTAGAATGGCCCGGGATGATTGATGTATAACAACGCTGAACTTTTACAATATATCATCTACATTAAACGGAATAATGCCGAGAGATTGATTAACAGCAACAAATTAGAGAAAAAGAGTCAGAGAAAAATGATATTCTAATGTAAAATGCCATACTACGAGCGAATTCCGTTTTTCTCTAATTTTGAAGTAATTTTCGGAATTAATTAAATTTAATTTGATTGAAAACATTACAGTAATATTATAAATAGGCAAACGTTTTATATATATGTAAGTGATTTTAATATCATAAGTCTAAAAAAAATGTTTACTCTTATCTGTGCCGACTTCTATCGCTGAAATATGTTAACACATCAAAAAAATTAAAAATTACTTTAAAGCGTAATTTAGTCCTCTGTTGCTCAACATTTTAGTACTTTGGGATTTATGTAAATTTCATCCCTGACAGAGGCCAATCGCTCATAATATATCTACTGAAAAAAAGTAGAAATATCTTCCCATCTCCCCGTAATTTTGGCTGAAGGCCCAAAGAGTTATACCAATGTACCACTCTGCAAAAATGAGAACCCTCCATGAGTTCTTTCTGTTGGTAGTTTGGTTTCGTACTATGAAAGCACTATATATAACAACAGTGAGAATGTTATTTTTTCACATTTCTCTGGGATATTTCACAGGAAAAGACCGGAATAGGTAATAGACCGAAAATTTACAACAGATTTTATTATTTTGTTGGTGAATTACAAAACAAAATGCATTTGAACAGCCCACCATTTCATCTTATATATCAAGCAATTCCATACATGGTACGATGATTGATTCGTTTTGCAAACATTCTAATTCAATCAATTTATAGAGACTAATCAAATTGATACACAAACAACACAGAGAAAATAACAGAAAATTTAATTCAATTAAATCATTTAATTAAAAAATAAAAACAACAAAAAACGTAAAGGAAATTTTTTTTTTATCATTTTCATTGCGTTAACGAGTTGTTGTTGCATTATGATGTAATTTGTCCGTCTCGTATTATTTATTCGATTCGAGAGATTTGGTGACGTAAAATTGATTTTTTTTTTAGAGAAATTTTCGTTTAACAAAACAAACAAGTTTCAAGTAAATTTCAATTGATTTTTGAACACATGACTAATTTTTTTATTGTTGTTGAATTTACGTCTAACGAGTCTCCAAAACTCAAATTATTGATGTGTAAACATCTTTAATCGTGCCTACCAAAAAAATTTTGTACTAGAGTAATAGTCCAGTGTTTGACGGTTTTTCGCCTCAGAATTCTTATGGACGAAACCGATTGACGTAAACTTTGGACAGTAAGTGGCTAGTTAAGAACAGAAGTGATCCAAGTAACAGTTTTACAAAAACTGAGTTATGCCACTTTTTGGACTTCTTTGTCATCTTAATTCGTCTAAATTTGGGTGTGATATAAGGACGCACGTTGTTTGTTGAAGTGTCACAGAACATCTTTTGCACTCCACCTGGAATGAGTAAATGTTTAATATTAAGAGAAGTTTCAATGTTACCGTTTAAAATTTCTCGAAGCTCGTGGTCATTGCGTTGATCGTTGGCTAGCTGATCGTAGTCAAATTGGTCGATTTGCTGAATTCGTGATAATAAATCAGCGGTTACGTTGTCGCTCCCACGTGTTGTATGTCAGTATTGAACTGACCGATGAAGTGAAGAAGATGGCGTATTTGACGAGGTGAAGCCTTCTCCATCTTTTGCTTGAATGCAAATGTCAACGGCTTATGGTCGGTAAATAAAGTAAACGCTCGGGCCTCAAGCATATATCGGAAGTGCTTAACGCCAAGATATGCGGCTAACAGCTCTCTGTCATACGTGCTGTAGTTGCTTTGTGCACTTGTAAATTTTTTGGAAAAGAATCCCAATGGCTGAAAAACTCACACTGCATAATCAGATGCATCGACGTAAAGTGCTAGATGTGCATGATGAGCTGGAAATGCCAGATACGCTGCGTTAACTAGTTCATTTTGGCAATTTTCGAATGCGATATCGGTTTCTGTTGACCATTTGAGTGGTGTCTTGTCATTCTTTTTGTTTCCGTTGATCATTGACTGGAGTTGCCGCTTATTTCCGGCTGCGTTAGGCAAGAATTTGCGGTAAAAATTGATAATGGCAAGGAAATTTTTTAGGTCCTTCGCTACAGTTGGGTTTGCAATTTTTTTAATTGCTGCTATCTTCTCCGGTTGCGGTAAACTCAAAGAGTCCGAAGTGCGTCGTGATTGCTGTCTTTGGTATGTCATCTGGATGAATACGGACTTGATGAAATGCCCTTTGCAAATCTATCTTTGAAAAGATTTCCTTGCCAAACAAATTCGCAGTGAAATCCTGTATGAAGGGTATCGGATAGCCGTCACGTACGATTTGTGCATTCAACCGACGATAATCGCCACATGGGCACCACGAACCATCCGGTTCTGCGACTGTGTGTAACGGACTGGCCCAGTTGCTTAAAGAGGGGCGACATATGCCTTGCTTCATTAGAAATTCGAATTCTGCTCGAGCAGCAGCCATTTCCCGATGATATTTCGTTGGTTTGGTTTTTATTATCGAGACCCTCTCCAGCCATGACTGTTCACTTTCAAAATTAAAATTTATGTCGTGTATTACATTCGTTGGGTTATTGCTCATTAATTCGTAAAACAAACCCAAAAAAATTGTTAAAATGGTTAACGGTGTCGTTCACAAAGAAAATTAACCACAGTAAACACTTATATTGCACTTTACTTTCGACGAGCACGTTTTTTTTATTTTTATTTACCACCCGGTATTTCGATACCGTTAGCCTTAGCACTGAATAATCGTTAGTCTATGTAATAAATATGCCTTATAAAATACGTGATCTTATTAATTAATTTTCGATTAATACACTGAAATTCGATCGGTATTATTAATTAATACTTGACACAATTAATGAAAAATAATTCGCGTTTTAAAATCGTCGGTAAGTCACCACTTATAGAGATATGCGATCTCTTTTTATTCGAATAAGATGTTATTAATTTAATATCGGTACAGCACGGCTTTCTTATTCATAAGTGATCGACGCAGGACCCGACTATCATGAAAAGATCCTGGTTCTCCACAATAAACGTCTAAGAACTTCTTTCCACTATCCACAACAGCTTGCATTATAATGCTGCAATATTTTTTGCGATTGCTATATAGAGGGATTTGGTCAGACGGTGCCTTTATTTTAATATGGGTCCCGTCTAAAGCCCCAAGAACACCAGAGATGCCTTTCATATTCTTGAAGGCTGGCGTAATTTGTAAAACCTTCTCTGAAGTTCTTGGCCACTTTATAAATTGGTTCACTATGGAAACCATTCACGGCGACATACGATTGGCAATTGACCACGCTGTTTTATCACAAATGTTGAATAGGTTTCCTAATTGCCTGTATGTGATTGAATTTGCGACATACCATAATAAGACGTAAGTTTCCTTTTCACTGCCGACATTTGCTCGTCCCCTTTTGTATCTGGAACAAATTTCAGACAATTTATATAAATCTAAAAAATTTGAAAGTATATAATACCTGTTATAATATTTGATGTTTTTCGCGAAACTCTAAAATGTCGCTTAAAATCCGCGTTCCAAAAAATCTGAAACTCTGTGATGCCTGTTTTCCTCATCTTCATCACTGCTTGACATAAAACCTTGAGCTGCTTTCAGAATCAGGATAGTATATGTTTTGAGCGATGTTCTGTAAATTTAAATGGATATTGTCGTTAATGATGCTAACACAATCAAAAAATATATTTTTTACCTGAATTAATATGTTATCAACTGTATCCATAACATCAATTTTGATTACGGATTTTATATGTATGATGGTATATTTAAATACAAAAATGGTTTACTAATTATGCAAGTTAATAATATTTATAAATTCACTTTTTTTAATAATTTTAAACTTTTAACGTTCAAATTACTTTGAAATGACAACCTGAAAACCTTTAGAAATAAAAAAATGAAATATAACGATTATATTCAATACTGTCAAAATGTAGGAATTCGACGAATTCCAAATTGGAATTCGATATATGGGATTATTGTTGTAATTTGTCAAATAAAATACAGCAATAAATTTATTACCTTTGGATCGGCCTCCTTTTTGAGATTCCGTCTTCTACATACCACTGTATACTTGTCTCGTAGTCAATTTTGTTGAAGCGATCGCAACAAACAACAGCCCTGTAAATATATATCGCCTGTTTGCTTAATTTAAGTGCTAAAAATTATTTTTCTCTTGTAGGACCGTGTTTTAGTATCCTACAATTTAAATTAAAAACAATTTATAAGATAACCCCAAAATCTAACACACATTGCATGACGCTACTGGTTAAATTTTATAAAAACAAACATAACATTGTCAAACTCGTAGTAAACCAAAATAATCTTTTTGTTGTAACGTGGAATTTGGTGTCCGTTTTAATTAAAGACCATTTAAAATTAAAAATTTATTCAATTATTCACTTTAAATTTATATAACAGATAAAAACAAACGATTTTATTATTTATAAACTATTTAATATACATTTTGAGATGTTGTCGTTATTGTAAAATTTCATAAATATCCTAAAAATATACCTATGAAAACTGGTGCCTTGTACTTTTCTTCTATCCGATTTTTTGCACTTAGACAAACAAAACACTTCATTTTATAAATATGTAAAAATTAAAATAAATAAGTAGAAAATAGTTTAATTTTTAAATATTAATTTAATTATTAATGTATAAACGAAACATGACAGCTAGCTAATTATAAAACACGTTATGATGGTAATGCAGTGAAACAAAATTACAAAATGTGTAAGAATAGATTTTTTGTTGTTCTTATTTTTCATCCATTAGAGAGAGATATCTATATGATTTATATAACAATTGGGTGAGTGTGGGTAACAGTTTACGAAAAATTGATAAAAAAACTAGACGGCGGTCAGTGATGACTAAACTATGGGACGCGTGCTGGTAATAAGCATGTGCGATTATTTTAATTCGATGTTTTTTTTTAGCCTACCTAGTGGCTAAGACGATTTTTAATTTACATTTTAGATTTTTGCCGCCCAAAAACTTGTGGGCTATAGCACAGTTGATTTTCAATAAAATTGAATTTTCTAAGAAATGTTTAGAAATAATCGAGCAATCAAAATGAAAATTGTCACAGCAATTACAGGTCCCGAAACCTATTGATAGAGGTATCAACCATCGTAATCGAACCATTTTAGATTTTTGCCGCCCAAAAACTTGTGGGCTATATATAGCACAGTTGATTTTCAATAAAATTGAATTTTCTAAGAAATGTTTAGAAATAATCGAGCAATCAAAATGAAAATTGTCACAGCAATTACAGGTCCCGAAACCTATTGATATAGGTATCAACCATCGTAATCGAACCATTTTAGATTTTTGCCGCCCAAAATCTTGTGGGCTATAGCACAGTTGATTTTCAATAAAATTGAATTTTCTAAGAAATGTTTAGAAATAATCGAGCAATCAAAATGAAAATTGTCACAGCAATTACAGGTCCCGAAACCTATTGATAGAGGTATCAACCATCGTAATCGAACCATTTTAGATTTTTGCCGCCCAAAATCTTGTGGGCTATAGCACAGTTGATTTTCAATAAAATTGAATTTTCTAAGAAATGTTTAGAAATAATCGAGCAATCAAAATGAAAATTGTCACAGCAATTACAGGTCCCGAAACCTATTGATAGAGGTATCAACCATCGTAATCGAACCATTTTAGATTTTTGCCGCCCAAAAACTTGTGGGCTATATATAGCACAGTTGATTTTCAATAAAATTGAATTTTCTAAGAAATGTTTAGAAATAATCGAGCAATCAAAATGAAAATTGTCACAGCAATTACAGGTCCCGAAACCTATTGATAGAGGTATCAACCATCGTAATCGGACCATTTTAGATTTTTGCCGCCCAAAAACTTGTGGGCTATAGCACAGTTGATTTTCAATAAAATTGAATTTTCTAAGAAATGTTTAGAAATAATCGAGCAATCAAAATGAAAATTGTCACAGCAATTACAGGTCCCGAAACCTATTGATAGAGGTATCAACCATCGTAATCGAACCATTTTAGATTTTTGCCGCCCAAAAACTTGTGGGCTATATATAGCACAGTTGATTTTCAATAAAATTGAATTTTCTAAGAAATGTTTAGAAATAATCGAGCAATCAAAATGAAAATTGTCACAGCAATTACAGGTCCCGAAACCTATTGATAGAGGTATCAACCATCGTAATCGAACCATTTTAGATTTTTGCCGCCCAAAAACTTGTGGGCTATATATAGCACAGTTGATTTTCAATAAAATTGAATTTTCTAAGAAATGTTTAGAAATAATCGAGCAATCAAAATGAAAATTGTCACAGCAATTACAGGTCCCGAAACCTATTGATATAGGTATCAACCATCGTAATCGAACCATTTTAGATTTTTGCCGCCCAAAATCTTGTGGGCTATAGCACAGTTGATTTTCAATAAAATTGAATTTTCTAAGAAATGTTAAGAAATAATCGAGCAATCAAAATGAAAATTGTCACAGCAATTACAGGTCCCGAAACCTATTGATAGAGGTATCAACCATCGTAATCGAACCATTTTAGATTTTTGCCGCCCAAAATCTTGTGGGCTATAGCACAGTTGATTTTCAATAAAATTGAATTTTCTAAGAAATGTTTAGAAATAATCGAGCAATCAAAATGAAAATTGTCACAGCAATTACAGGTCCCGAAACCTATTGATAGAGGTATCAACCATCGTAATCGAACCATTTTAGATTTTTGCCGCCCAAAATCTTGTGGGCTATAGCACAGTTGATTTTCAATAAAATTGAATTTTCTAAGAAATGTTTAGAAATAATCGAGCAATCAAAATTAAAATTGTCACAGCAATTACAGGTCCCGAAACCTATTGATAGAGGTATCAACCATCGTAATCGAACCATTTTAGATTTTTGCCGCCCAAAAACTTGTGGGCTATATATAGCACAGTTGATTTTCAATAAAATTGAATTTTCTAAGAAATGTTTAGAAATAATCGAGCAATCAAAATGAAAATTGTCACAGCAATTACAGGTCCCGAAACCTATTGATATAGGTATCAACCATCGTAATCGAACCATTTTAGATTTTTGCCGCCCAAAATCTTGTGGGCTATAGCACAGTTGATTTTCAATAAAATTGAATTTTCTAAGAAATGTTTAGAAATAATCGAGCAATCAAAATGAAAATTGTCACAGCAATTACAGGTCCCGAAACCTATTGATAGAGGTATCAACCATCGTAATCGAACCATTTTAGATTTTTGCCGCCCAAAATCTTGTGGGCTATAGCACAGTTGATTTTCAATAAAATTGAATTTTCTAAGAAATGTTTAGAAATAATCGAGCAATCAAAATGAAAATTGTCACAGCAATTACAGGTCCCGAAACCTATTGATAGAGGTATCAACCATCGTAATCGAACCATTTTAGATTTTTGCCGCCCAAAAACTTGTGGGCTATATATAGCACAGTTGATTTTCAATAAAATTGAATTTTCTAAGAAATGTTTAGAAATAATCGAGCAATCAAAATGAAAATTGTCACAGCAATTACAGGTCCCGAAACCTATTGATAGAGGTATCAACCATCGTAATCGGACCATTTTAGATTTTTGCCGCCCAAAAACTTGTGGGCTATAGCACAGTTGATTTTCAATAAAATTGAATTTTCTAAGAAATGTTTAGAAATAATCGAGCAATCAAAATGAAAATTGTCACAGCAATTACAGGTCCCGAAACCTATTGATAGAGGTATCAACCATCGTAATCGAACCATTTTAGATTTTTGCCGCCCAAAAACTTGTGGGCTATTTATAGCACAGTTGATTTTCAATAAAATTGAATTTTCTAAGAAATGTTTAGAAATAATCGAGCAATCAAAATGAAAATTGTCACAGCAATTACAGGTCCCGAAACCTATTGATAGAGGTATCAACCATCGTAATCGAACCATTTTAGATTTTTGCCGCCCAAAAACTTGTGGGCTATATATAGCACAGTTGATTTTCAATAAAATTGAATTTTCTAAGAAATGTTTAGAAATAATCGAGCAATCAAAATGAAAATTGTCACAGCAATTACAGGTCCCGAAACCTATTGATATAGGTATCAACCATCGTAATCGAACCATTTTAGATTTTTGCCGCCCAAAATCTTGTGGGCTATAGCACAGTTGATTTTCAATAAAATTGAATTTTCTAAGAAATGTTTAGAAATAATCGAGCAATCAAAATGAAAATTGTCACAGCAATTACAGGTCCCGAAACCTATTGATAGAGGTATCAACCATCGTAATCGAACCATTTTAGATTTTTGCCGCCCAAAATCTTGTGGGCTATAGCACAGTTGATTTTCAATAAAATTGAATTTTCTAAGAAATGTTTAGAAATAATCGAGCAATCAAAATGAAAATTGTCACAGCAATTACAGGTCCCGAAACCTATTGATAGAGGTATCAACCATCGTAATCGAACCATTTTAGATTTTTGCCGCCCAAAATCTTGTGGGCTATAGCACAGTTGATTTTCAATAAAATTGAATTTTCTAAGAAATGTTTAGAAATAATCGAGCAATCAAAATTAAAATTGTCACAGCAATTACAGGTCCCGAAACCTATTGATAGAGGTATCAACCATCGTAATCGAACCATTTTAGATTTTTGCCGCCCAAAAACTTGTGGGCTATATATAGCACAGTTGATTTTCAATAAAATTGAATTTTCTAAGAAATGTTTAGAAATAATCGAGCAATCAAAATGAAAATTGTCACAGCAATTACAGGTCCCGAAACCTATTGATATAGGTATCAACCATCGTAATCGAACCATTTTAGATTTTTGCCGCCCAAAATCTTGTGGGCTATAGCACAGTTGATTTTCAATAAAATTGAATTTTCTAAGAAATGTTTAGAAATAATCGAGCAATCAAAATGAAAATTGTCACAGCAATTACAGGTCCCGAAACCTATTGATAGAGGTATCAACCATCGTAATCGAACCATTTTAGATTTTTGCCGCCCAAAATCTTGTGGGCTATAGCACAGTTGATTTTCAATAAAATTGAATTTTCTAAGAAATGTTTAGAAATAATCGAGCAATCAAAATGAAAATTGTCACAGCAATTACAGGTCCCGAAACCTATTGATAGAGGTATCAACCATCGTAATCGAACCATTTTAGATTTTTGCCGCCCAAAAACTTGTGGGCTATATATAGCACAGTTGATTTTCAATAAAATTGAATTTTCTAAGAAATGTTTAGAAATAATCGAGCAATCAAAATGAAAATTGTCACAGCAATTACAGGTCCCGAAACCTATTGATAGAGGTATCAACCATCGTAATCGGACCATTTTAGATTTTTGCCGCCCAAAAACTTGTGGGCTATAGCACAGTTGATTTTCAATAAAATTGAATTTTCTAAGAAATGTTTAGAAATAATCGAGCAATCAAAATGAAAATTGTCACAGCAATTACAGGTCCCGAAACCTATTGATAGAGGTATCAACCATCGTAATCGAACCATTTTAGATTTTTGCCGCCCAAAAACTTGTGGGCTATTTATAGCACAGTTGATTTTCAATAAAATTGAATTTTCTAAGAAATGTTTAGAAATAATCGAGCAATCAAAATGAAAATTGTCACAGCAATTACAGGTCCCGAAACCTATTGATAGAGGTATCAACCATCGTAATCGAACCATTTTAGATTTTTGCCGCCCAAAAACTTGTGGGCTATATATAGCACAGTTGATTTTCAATAAAATTGAATTTTCTAAGAAATGTTTAGAAATAATCGAGCAATCAAAATGAAAATTGTCACAGCAATTACAGGTCCCGAAACCTATTGATATAGGTATCAACCATCGTAATCGAACCATTTTAGATTTTTGCCGCCCAAAATCTTGTGGGCTATAGCACAGTTGATTTTCAATAAAATTGAATTTTCTAAGAAATGTTTAGAAATAATCGAGCAATCAAAATGAAAATTGTCACAGCAATTACAGGTCCCGAAACCTATTGATAGAGGTATCAACCATCGTAATCGAACCATTTTAGATTTTTGCCGCCCAAAATCTTGTGGGCTATAGCACAGTTGATTTTCAATAAAATTGAATTTTCTAAGAAATGTTTAGAAATAATCGAGCAATCAAAATGAAAATTGTCACAGCAATTACAGGTCCCGAAACCTATTGATAGAGGTATCAACCATCGTAATCGAACCATTTTAGATTTTTGCCGCCCAAAATCTTGTGGGCTATAGCACAGTTGATTTTCAATAAAATTGAATTTTCTAAGAAATGTTTAGAAATAATCGAGCAATCAAAATTAAAATTGTCACAGCAATTACAGGTCCCGAAACCTATTGATAGAGGTATCAACCATCGTAATCGAACCATTTTAGATTTTTGCCGCCCAAAAACTTGTGGGCTATATATAGCACAGTTGATTTTCAATAAAATTGAATTTTCTAAGAAATGTTTAGAAATAATCGAGCAATCAAAATGAAAATTGTCACAGCAATTACAGGTCCCGAAACCTATTGATAGAGGTATCAACCATCGTAATCGAACCATTTTAGATTTTTGCCGCCCAAAATCTTGTGGGCTATAGCACAGTTGATTTTCAATAAAATTGAATTTTCTAAGAAATGTTTAGAAATAATCGAGCAATCAAAATTAAAATTGTCACAGCAATTACAGGTCCCGAAACCTATTGATAGAGGTATCAACCATCGTAATCGAACCATTTTAGATTTTTGCCGCCCAAAATCTTGTGGGCTATAGCACAGTTGATTTTCAATAAAATTGAATTTTCTAAGAAATGTTTAGAAATAATCGAGCAATCAAAATGAAAATTGTCACAGCAATTACAGGTCCCGAAACCTATTGATAGAGGTATCAACCATCGTAATCGAACCATTTTAGATTTTTGCCGCCCAAAAACTTGTGGGCTATATATAGCACAGTTGATTTTCAATAAAATTGAATTTTCTAAGAAATGTTTAGAAATAATCGAGCAATCAAAATGAAAATTGTCACAGCAATTACAGGTCCCGAAACCTATTGATAGAGGTATCAACCATCGTAATCGAACCATTTTAGATTTTTGCCGCCCAAAATCTTGTGGGCTATAGCACAGTTGATTTTCAATAAAATTGAATTTTCTAAGAAATGTTTAGAAATAATCGAGCAATCAAAATGAAAATTGTCACAGCAATTACAGGTCCCGAAACCTATTGATAGAGGTATCAACCATCGTAATCGAACCATTTTAGATTTTTGCCGCCCAAAAACTTGTGGGCTATATATAGCACAGTTGATTTTCAATAAAATTGAATTTTCTAAGAAATGTTTAGAAATAATCGAGCAATCAAAATGAAAATTGTCACAGCAATTACAGGTCCCGAAACCTATTGATAGAGGTATCAACCATCGTAATCGAACCATTTTAGATTTTTGCCGCCCAAAATCTTGTGGGCTATAGCACAGTTGATTTTCAAGAAAATTGAATTTTCTAAGAAATGTTTAGAAATAATCGAGCAATCAAAATAAAAATTGTCACAGCAATTACAGGTCCCGAAACCTATTGATAGAGGTATCAACCATCGTAATCGAACCATTTTAGATTTTTGCCGCCCAAAAACTTGTGGGCTATATATAGCACAGTTGATTTTCAATAAAATTGAATTTTCTAAGAAATGTTTAGAAATAATCGAGCAATCAAAATGAAAATTGTCACAGCAATTACAGGTCCCGAAACCTATTGATAGAGGTATCAACCATCGTAATCGAACCATTTTAGATTTTTGCCGCCCAAAATCTTGTGGGCTATAGCACAGTTGATTTTCAATAAAATTGAATTTTCTAAGAAATGTTTAGAAATAATCGAGCAATCAAAATGAAAATTGTCACAGCAATTACAGGTCCCGAAACCTATTGATAGAGGTATCAACCATCGTAATCGAACCATTTTAGATTTTTGCCGCCCAAAAACTTGTGGGCTATATATAGCACAGTTGATTTTCAATAAAATTGAATTTTCTAAGAAATGTTTAGAAATAATCGAGCAATCAAAATGAAAATTGTCACAGCAATTACAGGTCCCGAAACCTATTGATAGAGGTATCAACCATCGTAATCGAACCATTTTAGATTTTTGCCGCCCAAAATCTTGTGGGCTATAGCACAGTTGATTTTCAATAAAATTGAATTTTCTAAGAAATGTTTAGAAATAATCGAGCAATCAAAATGAAAATTGTCACAGCAATTACAGGTCCCGAAACCTATTGATAGAGGTATCAACCATCGTAATCGAACCATTTTAGATTTTTGCCGCCCAAAATCTTGTGGGCTATAGCACAGTTGATTTTCAATAAAATTGAATTTTCTAAGAAATGTTTAGAAATAATCGAGCAATCAAAATGAAAATTGTCACAGCAATTACAGGTCCCGAAACCTATTGATAGAGGTATCAACCATCGTAATCGGACCATTTTAGATTTTTGCCGCCCAAAAACTTGTGGGCTATAGCACAGTTGATTTTCAATAAAATTGAATTTTCTAAGAAATGTTTAGAAATAATCGAGCAATCAAAATGAAAATTGTCACAGCAATTACAGGTCCCGAAACCTATTGATAGAGGTATCAACCATCGTAATCGGACCATTTTAGATTTTTGCCGCCCAAAAACTTGTGGGCTATAGCACAGTTGATTTTCAATAAAATTGAATTTTCTAAGAAATGTTTAGAAATAATCGAGCAATCAAAATGAAAATTGTCACAGCAATTACAGGTCCCGAAACCTATTGATAGAGGTATCAACCATCGTAATCGAACCATTTTAGATTTTTGCCGCCCAAAAACTTGTGGGCTATATATAGCACAGTTGATTTTCAATAAAATTGAATTTTCTAAGAAATGTTTAGAAATAATCGAGCAATCAAAATGAAAATTGTCACAGCAATTACAGGTCCCGAAACCTATTGATATAGGTATCAACCATCGTAATCGAACCATTTTAGATTTTTGCCGCCCAAAATCTTGTGGGCTATAGCACAGTTGATTTTCAATAAAATTGAATTTTCTAAGAAATGTTTAGAAATAATCGAGCAATCAAAATGAAAATTGTCACAGCAATTACAGGTCCCGAAACCTATTGATAGAGGTATCAACCATCGTAATCGAACCATTTTAGATTTTTGCCGCCCAAAATCTTGTGGGCTATAGCACAGTTGATTTTCAATAAAATTGAATTTTCTAAGAAATGTTTAGAAATAATCGAGCAATCAAAATGAAAATTGTCACAGCAATTACAGGTCCCGAAACCTATTGATAGAGGTATCAACCATCGTAATCGAACCATTTTAGATTTTTGCCGCCCAAAAACTTGTGGGCTATATATAGCACAGTTGATTTTCAATAAAATTGAATTTTCTAAGAAATGTTTAGAAATAATCGAGCAATCAAAATGAAAATTGTCACAGCAATTACAGGTCCCGAAACCTATTGATAGAGGTATCAACCATCGTAATCGGACTATTTTAGATTTTTGCCGCCCAAAAACTTGTGGGCTATAGCACAGTTGATTTTCAATAAAATTGAATTTTCTAAGAAATGTTTAGAAATAATCGAGCAATCAAAATGAAAATTGTCACAGCAATTACAGGTCCCGAAACCTATTGATAGAGGTATCAACCATCGTAATCGAACCATTTTAGATTTTTGCCGCCCAAAAACTTGTGGGCTATATATAGCACAGTTGATTTTCAATAAAATTGAATTTTCTAAGAAATGTTTAGAAATAATCGAGCAATCAAAATGAAAATTGTCACAGCAATTACAGGTCCCGAAACCTATTGATATAGGTATCAACCATCGTAATCGAACCATTTTAGATTTTTGCCGCCCAAAATCTTGTGGGCTATAGCACAGTTGATTTTCAATAAAATTGAATTTTCTAAGAAATGTTTAGAAATAATCGAGCAATCAAAATGAAAATTGTCACAGCAATTACAGGTCCCGAAACCTATTGATAGAGGTATCAACCATCGTAATCGAACCATTTTAGATTTTTGCCGCCCAAAATCTTGTGGGCTATAGCACAGTTGATTTTCAATAAAATTGAATTTTCTAAGAAATGTTTAGAAATAATCGAGCAATCAAAATGAAAATTGTCACAGCAATTACAGGTCCCGAAACCTATTGATAGAGGTATCAACCATCGTAATCGAACCATTTTAGATTTTTGCCGCCCAAAAACTTGTGGGCTATATATAGCACAGTTGATTTTCAATAAAATTGAATTTTCTAAGAAATGTTTAGAAATAATCGAGCAATCAAAATGAAAATTGTCACAGCAATTACAGGTCCCGAAACCTATTGATAGAGGTATCAACCATCGTAATCGAACCATTTTAGATTTTTGCCGCCCAAAATCTTGTGGGCTATAGCACAGTTGATTTTCAATAAAATTGAATTTTCTAAGAAATGTTTAGAAATAATCGAGCAATCAAAATTAAAATTGTCACAGCAATTACAGGTCCCGAAACCTATTGATAGAGGTATCAACCATCGTAATCGAACCATTTTAGATTTATGCCGCCCAAAATCTTGTGGGCTATAGCACAGTTGATTTTCAATAAAATTGAATTTTCTAAGAAATGTTTAGAAATAATCGAGCAATCAAAATGAAAATTGTCACAGCAATTACAGGTCCCGAAACCTATTGATAGAGGTATCAACCATCGTAATCGAACCATTTTAGATTTTTACCGCCCAAAAACTTGTGGGCTATATATAGCACAGTTGATTTTCAATAAAATTGAATTTTCTAAGAAATGTTTAGAAATAATCGAGCAATCAAAATGAAAATTGTCACAGCAATTACAGGTCCCGAAACCTATTGATAGAGGTATCAACCATCGTAATCGAACCATTTTAGATTTTTGCCGCCCAAAATCTTGTGGGCTATAGCACAGTTGATTTTCAATAAAATTGAATTTTCTAAGAAATGTTTAGAAATAATCGAGCAATCAAAATGAAAATTGTCACAGCAATTACAGGTCCCGAAACCTATTGATAGAGGTATCAACCATCGTAATCGAACCATTTTAGATTTTTGCCGCCCAAAAACTTGTGGGCTATATATAGCACAGTTGATTTTCAATAAAATTGAATTTTCTAAGAAATGTTTAGAAATAATCGAGCAATCAAAATGAAAATTGTCACAGCAATTACAGGTCCCGAAACCTATTGATAGAGGTATCAACCATCGTAATCGAACCATTTTAGATTTTTGCCGCCCAAAATCTTGTGGGCTATAGCACAGTTGATTTTCAAGAAAATTGAATTTTCTAAGAAATGTTTAGAAATAATCGAGCAATCAAAATAAAAATTGTCACAGCAATTACAGGTCCCGAAACCTATTGATAGAGGTATCAACCATCGGAATCGAACCATTTTAGATTTTTGCCGCCCAAAAACTTGTGGGCTATATATAGCAGAGTTGATTTTCAATAAAATTGAATTTTCTAAGAAATGTTTAGAAATAATCGAGCAATCAAAATGAAAATTGTCACAGCAATTACAGGTCCCGAAACCTATTGATAGAGGTATCAACCATCGTAATCGAACCATTTTAGATTTTTGCCGCCCAAAATCTTGTGGGCTATAGCACAGTTGATTTTCAATAAAATTGAATTTTCTAAGAAATGTTTAGAAATAATCGAGCAATCAAAATGAAAATTGTCACAGCAATTACAGGTCCCGAAACCTATTGATAGAGGTATCAACCATCGTAATCGAACCATTTTAGATTTTTGCCGCCCAAAAACTTGTGGGCTATATATAGCACAGTTGATTTTCAATAAAATTGAATTTTCTAAGAAATGTTTAGAAATAATCGAGCAATCAAAATGAAAATTGTCACAGCAATTACAGGTCCCGAAACCTATTGATAGAGGTATCAACCATCGTAATCGAACCATTTTAGATTTTTGCCGCCCAAAATCTTGTGGGCTATAGCACAGTTGATTTTCAATAAAATTGAATTTTCTAAGAAATGTTTAGAAATAATCGAGCAATCAAAATGAAAATTGTCACAGCAATTACAGGTCCCGAAACCTATTGATAGAGGTATCAACCATCGTAATCGAACCATTTTAGATTTTTGCCGCCCAAAATCTTGTGGGCTATAGCACAGTTGATTTTCAATAAAATTGAATTTTCTAAGAAATGTTTAGAAATAATCGAGCAATCAAAATGAAAATTGTCACAGCAATTACAGGTCCCGAAACCTATTGATAGAGGTATCAACCATCGTAATCGAACCATTTTAGATTTTTGCCGCCCAAAAACTTGTGGGCTATATATAGCACAGTTGATTTTCAATAAAATTGAATTTTCTAAGAAATGTTTAGAAATAATCGAGCAATCAAAATGAAAATTGTCACAGCAATTACAGGTCCCGAAACCTATTGATAGAGGTATCAACCATCGTAATCGAACCATTTTAGATTTTTGCCGCCCAAAATCTTGTGGGCTATAGCACAGTTGATTTTCAATAAAATTGAATTTTCTAAGAAATGTTTAGAAATAATCGAGCAATCAAAATGAAAATTGTCACAGCAATTACAGGTCCCGAAACCTATTGATAGAGGTATCAACCATCGTAATCGAACCATTTTAGATTTTTGCCGCCCAAAAACTTGTGGGCTATATATAGCACAGTTGATTTTCAATAAAATTGAATTTTCTAAGAAATGTTTAGAAATAATCGAGCAATCAAAATGAAAATTGTCACAGCAATTACAGGTCCCGAAACCTATTGATAGAGGTATCAACCATCGTAATCGAACCATTTTAGATTTTTGCCGCCCAAAAACTTGTGGGCTATATATAGCACAGTTGATTTTCAATAAAATTGAATTTTCTAAGAAATGTTTAGAAATAATCGAGCAATCAAAATGAAAATTGTCACAGCAATTACAGGTCCCGAAACCTATTGATAGAGGTATCAACCATCGTAATCGAACCATTTTAGATTTTTGCCGCCCAAAATCTTGTGGGCTATAGCACAGTTGATTTTCAATAAAATTGAATTTTCTAAGAAATGTTTAGAAATAATCGAGCAATCAAAATGAAAATTGTCACAGGAATTACAGGTCCCGAAACCTATTGATAGAGGTATCAACCATCGTAATCGGATCATTTTAGATTTTTGCCGCCCAAAAACTTGTGGGCTATAGCACAGTTGATTTTCAATAAAATTGAATTTTCTAAGAAATTTTAGAAATAATCGAGCAATCAAAATGAAAATTGTCACAGCAATTACAGGTCCCGAAACCTATTGATAGAGGTATCAACCATCGTAATCGAACTATTTTAGATTTTTGCCGCCCAAAAACTTGTGGGCTATAGCACAGTTGATTTTCAAGAAAATTGAATTTTCTAAGAAATGTTTAGAAATAATCGAGCAATCAAAATGAAAATTGTCACAGCAATTACAGGTCCCGAAACCTATTGATAGAGGTATCAACCATCGTAATCGGACCATTTTAGATTTTTGCCGCCCAAAAACTTGTGGGCTATAGCACAGTTGATTTTCAATAAAATTGAATTTTCTCAGAAATGTTTAGAAATAATCGAGCAATCAAAATGAAAATTGTCACAGCAATTACAGGTCCCGAAACCTATTGATAGAGGTATCAACCATCGTAATCGGATCATTTTAGATTTTTGCAGCCCAAAAACTTGTGGGCTATAGCACAGTTGATTTTCAAGAAAATTGAATTTTCTAAGAAATGTTTAGAAATAATCGAGCAATCAAAATGAAAATTGTCACAGCAATTACAGGTCCCGAAACCTATTGATAGAGGTATCAACCATCGTAATCGAACCATTTTAGATTTTTGCCGCCCAAAATCTTGTGGGCTATAGCACAGTTGATTTTCAATAAAATTGAATTTTCTAAGAAATGTTTAGAAATAATCGAGCAATCAAAATGAAAATTGTCACAGCAATTACAGGTCCCGAAACCTATTGATAGAGGTATCAACCATCGTAATCGAACCATTTTAGATTTTTGCCGCCCAAAAACTTGTGGGCTATATATAGCACAGTTGATTTTCAATAAAATTGAATTTTCTAAGAAATGTTTAGAAATAATCGAGCAATCAAAATGAAAATTGTCACAGCAATTACAGGTCCCGAAACCTATTGATAGAGGTATCAACCATCGTAATCGAACCATTTTAGATTTTTGCCGCCCAAAATCTTGTGGGCTATAGCACAGTTGATTTTCAATAAAATTGAATTTTCTAAGAAATGTTTAGAAATAATCGAGCAATCAAAATAAAAATTGTCACAGCAATTACAGGTCCCGAAACCTATTGATAGAGGTATCAACCATCGTAATCGGATCATTTTAGATTTTTGCCGCCCAAAAACTTGTGGGCTATAGCACAGTTGATTTTCAAGAAAATTGAATTTTCTAAGAAATGTTTAGAAATAATCGAGCAATCAAAATGAAAATTGTCACAGCAATTACAGGTCCCGAAACCTATTGATAGAGGTATCAACCATCGTAATCGAACCATTTTAGATTTTTGCCGCCCAAAAACTTGTGGGCTATATATAGCACAGTTGATTTTCAATAAAATTGAATTTTCTAAGAAATGTTTAGAAATAATCGAGCAATCAAAATGAAAATTGTCACAGCAATTACAGGTCCCGAAACCTATTGATAGAGGTATCAACCATCGTAATCGGACCATTTTAGATTTTTGCCGCCCAAAAACTTGTGGGCTATAGCACAGTTGATTTTCAATAAAATTGAATTTTCTCAGAAATGTTTAGAAATAATCGAGCAATCAAAATGAAAATTGTCACAGCAATTACAGGTCCCGAAACCTATTGATAGAGGTATCAACCATCGTAATCGGATCATTTTAGATTTTTGCCGCCCAAAAACTTGTGGGCTATAGCACAGTTGATTTTCAAGAAAATTGAATTTTCTAAGAAATGTTTAGAAATAATCGAGCAATCAAAATGAAAATTGTCACAGCAATTACAGGTCCCGAAACCTATTGATAGAGGTATCAACCATCGTAATCGAACCATTTTAGATTTTTGCCGCCCAAAAACTTGTGGGCTATAGCACAGTTGATTTTCAATAAAATTGAATTTTCTAAGAAATGTTTAGAAATAATCGAGCAATGAAAATGAAAATTGTCACAGCAATTACAGGTCCCGAAACCTATTGATAGAGGTATCAACCATCGTAATCGGATCATTTTAGATTTTTGCCGCCCAAAAACTTGTGGGCTGTAGCACAGTTGATTTTCAATAAAATTGAATTTTCTAAGAAATGTTTAGAAATAATCGAGCAATCAAAATGAAAATTGTCACAGCAATTACAGGTCCCGAAACCTATTGATAGAGGTATCAACCATCGTAATCGGATCATTTTAGATTTTTGCCGCCCAAAAACTTGTGGGCTGTAGCACAGTTGATTTTCAATAAAATTGAATTTTCTAAGAAATGTTTAGAAATAATCGAGCAATCAAAATAAAAATTGTCACAGCAATTACAGGTCCCGAAACCTATTGATAGAGGTATCAACCATCGTAATCGAACCATTTTAGATTTTTGC
Source organism: Tipula vernalis (assembly GCA_958295665.1). Taxonomy (NCBI): domain Eukaryota; kingdom Metazoa; phylum Arthropoda; class Insecta; order Diptera; family Tipulidae; genus Tipula; species Tipula vernalis. The sequence continues at coordinate 14,929,657 of OY282560.1, forward strand.
CGCCCAAAAACTTGTGGGCTATAGCACAGTTGATTTTCAAGAAAATTGAATTTTCTAAGAAATGTTTAGAAATAATCGAGCAATCAAAATGAAAATTGTCACAGCAATTACAGGTCCCGAAACCTATTGATAGAGGTATCAACCATCGTAATCGGATCATTTTAGATTTTTGCCGCCCAAAAACTTGTGGGCTATAGCACAGTTGATTTTCAATAAAATTGAATTTTCTAAGAAATTTTAGAAATAATCGAGCAATCAAAATGAAAATTGTCACAGCAATTACAGGTCCCGAAACCTATTGATAGAGGTATCAACCATCGTAATCGAACCATTTTAGATTTTTGCCGCCCAAAAACTTGTGGGCTATAGCACAGTTGATTTTCAAGAAAATTGAATTTTCTAAGAAATGTTTAGAAATAATCGAGCAATCAAAATGAAAATTGTCACAGCAATTACAGGTCCCGAAACCTATTGATAGAGGTATCAACCATCGTAATCGGACCATTTTAGATTTTTGCCGCCCAAAAACTTGTGGGCTATAGCACAGTTGATTTTCAATAAAATTGAATTTTCTCAGAAATGTTTAGAAATAATCGAGCAATCAAAATGAAAATTGTCACAGCAATTACAGGTCCCGAAACCTATTGATAGAGGTATCAACCATCGTAATCGGATCATTTTAGATTTTTGCCGCCCAAAAACTTGTGGGCTGTAGCACAGTTGATTTTCAATAAAATTGAATTTTCTAAGAAATGTTTAGAAATAATCGAGCAATCAAAATGAAAATTGTCACAGCAATTACAGGTCCCGAAACCTATTGATAGAGGTATCAACCATCGTAATCGGATCATTTTAGATTTTTGCCGCCCAAAAACTTGTGGGCTGTAGCACAGTTGATTTTCAATAAAATTGAATTTTCTAAGAAATGTTTAGAAATAATCGAGCAATCAAAATGAAAATTGTCACAGCAATTACAGGTCCCGAAACCTATTGATAGAGGTATCAACCATCGTAATCGGATCATTTTAGATTTTTGCCGCCCAAAAACTTGTGGGCTGTAGCACAGTTGATTTTCAATAAAATTGAATTTTCTAAGAAATGTTTAGAAATAATCGAGCAATCAAAATGAAAATTGTCACAGCAATTACAGGTCCCGAAACCTATTGATAGAGGTATCAACCATCGTAATCGAACCATTTTAGATTTTTGCCGCCCAAAAACTTGTGGGCTATAGCACAGTTGATTTTCAATAAAATTGAATTTTCTAAGAAATGTTTAGAAATAATCGAGCAATCAAAATGAAAATTGTCACAGCAATTACAGGTCCCGAAACCTATTGATAGAGGTATCAACCATCGTAATCGGATCATTTTAGATTTTTGCCGCCCAAAAACTTGTGGGCTGTAGCACAGTTGATTTTCAATAAAATTGAATTTTCTAAGAAATGTTTAGAAATAATCGAGCAATCAAAATGAAAATTGTCACAGCAATTACAGGTCCCGAAACCTATTGATAGAGGTATCAACCATCGTAATCGAACCATTTTAGATTTTTGCCGCCCAAAAACTTGTGGGCTATAGCACAGTTGATTTTCAATAAAATTGAATTTTCTAAGAAATGTTTAGAAATAATCGAGCAATCAAAATGAAAATTGTCACAGCAATTACAGGTCCCGAAACCTATTGATAGAGGTATCAACCATCGTAATCGGATCATTTTAGATTTTTGCCGCCCAAAAACTTGTGGGCTGTAGCACAGTTGATTTTCAATAAAATTGAATTTTCTAAGAAATGTTTAGAAATAATCGAGCAATCAAAATGAAAATTGTCACAGCAATTACAGGTCCCGAAACCTATTGATAGAGGTATCAACCATCGTAATCGAACCATTTTAGATTTTTGCCGCCCAAAAACTTGTGGGCTATAGCACAGTTGATTTTCAATAAAATTGAATTTTCTAAGAAATGTTTAGAAATAATCGAGCAATCAAAATGAAAATTGTCACAGCAATTACAGGTCCCGAAACCTATTGATAGAGGTATCAACCATCGTAATCGGATCATTTTAGATTTTTGCCGCCCAAAAACTTGTGGGCTGTAGCACAGTTGATTTTCAATAAAATTGAATTTTCTAAGAAATGTTTAGAAATAATCGAGCAATCAAAATGAAAATTGTCACAGCAATTACAGGTCCCGAAACCTATTGATAGAGGTATCAACCATCGTAATCGAACCATTTTAGATTTTTGCCGCCCAAAAACTTGTGGGCTATAGCACAGTTGATTTTCAATAAAATTGAATTTTCTAAGAAATGTTTAGAAATAATCGAGCAATCAAAATGAAAATTGTCACAGCAATTACAGGTCCCGAAACCTATTGATAGAGGTATCAACCATCGTAATCGGACCATTTTAGATTTTTGCCGCCCAAAAACTTGTGGGCTATAGCACAGTTGATTTTCAATAAAATTGAATTTTCTAAGAAATTTTAGAAATAATCGAGCAATCAAAATGAAAATTGTCACAGCAATTACAGGTCCCGAAACCTATTGATAGAGGTATCAACCATCGTAATCGAACCATTTTAAATTTTTGCCGCCCAAAAACTTGTGGGCTATAGCACAGTTGATTTTCAAGAAAATTGAATTTTCTAAGAAATGTTTAGAAATAATCGAGCAATCAAAATGAAAATTGTCACAGCAATTACAGGTCCCGAAACCTATTGATAGAGGTATCAACCATCGTAATCGGACCATTTTAGATTTTTGCCGCCCAAAAACTTGTGGGCTATAGCACAGTTGATTTTCAAGAAAATTGAATTTTCTAAGACATGTTTAGAAATAATCGAGCAATCAAAATGAAAATTGTCAGAGCAATTACAGGTCCCGAAACCTATTGATAGAGGTATCAACCATCGTAATCGAACCATTTTAGATTTTTGCCGCCCAAAAACTTGTGGGCTATAGCACAGTTGATTTTCAATAAAATTGAATTTTCTAAGAAATGTTTAGAAATAATCGAGCAATCAAAATGAAAATTGTCACAGCAATTACAGGTCCCGAAACCTATTGATAGAGGTATCAACCATCGTAATCGGATCATTTTAGATTTTTGCCGCCCAAAAACTTGTGGGCTGTAGCACAGTTGATTTTCAATAAAATTGAATTTTCTAAGAAATGTTTAGAAATAATCGAGCAATCAAAATGAAAATTGTCACAGCAATTACAGGTCCCGAAACCTATTGATAGAGGTATCAACCATCGTAATCGGATCATTTTAGATTTTTGCCGCCCAAAAACTTGTGGGCTGTAGCACAGTTGATTTTCAATAAAATTGAATTTTCTAAGAAATGTTTAGAAATAATCGAGCAATCAAAATGAAAATTGTCACAGCAATTACAGGTCCCGAAACCTATTGATAGAGGTATCAACCATCGTAATCGAACCATTTTAGATTTTTGCCGCCCAAAAACTTGTGGGCTATAGCACAGTTGATTTTCAATAAAATTGAATTTTCTAAGAAATGTTTAGAAATAATCGAGCAATCAAAATGAAAATTGTCACAGCAATTACAGGTCCCGAAACCTATTGATAGAGGTATCAACCATCGTAATCGGATCATTTTAGATTTTTGCCGCCCAAAAACGTGTGGGCTGTAGCACAGTTGATTTTCAATAAAATTGAATTTTCTAAGAAATGTTTAGAAATAATCGAGCAATCAAAATGAAAATTGTCACAGCAATTACAGGTCCCGAAACCTATTGATAGAGGTATCAACCATCGTAATCGAACCATTTTAGATTTTTGCCGCCCAAAAACTTGTGGGCTATAGCACAGTTGATTTTCAATAAAATTGAATTTTCTAAGAAATGTTTAGAAATAATCGAGCAATCAAAATGAAAATTGTCACAGCAATTACAGGTCCCGAAACCTATTGATAGAGGTATCAACCATCGTAATCGGATCATTTTAGATTTTTGCCGCCCAAAAACTTGTGGGCTGTAGCACAGTTGATTTTCAATAAAATTGAATTTTCTAAGAAATGTTTAGAAATAATCGAGCAATCAAAATGAAAATTGTCACAGCAATTACAGGTCCCGAAACCTATTGATAGAGGTATCAACCATCGTAATCGGATCATTTTAGATTTTTGCCGCCCAAAAACTTGTGGGCTGTAGCACAGTTGATTTTCAATAAAATTGAATTTTCTAAGAAATGTTTAGAAATAATCGAGCAATCAAAATGAAAATTGTCACAGCAATTACAGGTCCCGAAACCTATTGATAGAGGTATCAACCATCGTAATCGGACCATTTTAGATTTTTGCCGCCCAAAAACTTGTGGGCTATAGCACAGTTGATTTTCAATAAAATTGAATTTTCTAAGAAATTTAAGAAATAATCGAGCAATCAAAATGAAAATTGTCACAGCCATTACAGGTCCCGAAACCTATTGATAGAGGTATCAACCATCGTAATCGAACCATTTTAGATTTTTGCCGCCCAAAAACTTGTGGGCTATAGCACAGTTGATTTTCAATAAAATTGAATTTTCTAAGAAATGTTTAGAAATAATCGAGCAATCAAAATGAAAATTGTCACAGCAATTACAGGTCCCGAAACCTATTGATAGAGGTATCAACCATCGTAATCGGACCATTTTAGATTTTTGCCGCCCAAAAACTTGTGGGCTATAGCACAGTTGATTTTCAATAAAATTGAATTTTCTAAGAAATGTTTAGAAATAATCGAGCAATCAAAATGAAAATTGTCACAGCAATTACAGGTCCCGAAACCTATTGATAGAGGTATCAACCATCGTAATCGAACCATTTTAGATTTTTGCCGCCCAAAAACTTGTGGGCTATAGCACAGTTGATTTTCAATAAAATTGAATTTTCTAAGAAATGTTTAGAAATAATCGAGCAATCAAAATGAAAATTGTCACAGCAATTACAGGTCCCGAAACCTATTGATAGAGGTATCAACCATCGTAATCGGATCATTTTAGATTTTTGCCGCCCAAAAACTAGTGGGCTGTAGCACAGTTGATTTTCAATAAAATTGAATTTTCTAAGAAATGTTTAGAAATAATCGAGCAATCAAAATGAAAATTGTCACAGCAATTACAGGTCCCGAAACCTATTGATAGAGGTATCAACCATCGTAATCGAACCATTTTAGATTTTTGCCGCCCAAAAACTTGTGGGCTATAGCACAGTTGATTTTCAATAAAATTGAATTTTCTAAGAAATGTTTAGAAATAATCGAGCAATCAAAATGAAAATTGTCACAGCAATTACAGGTCCCGAAACCTATTGATAGAGGTATCAACCATCGTAATCGGATCATTTTAGATTTTTGCCGCCCAAAAACTTGTGGGCTGTAGCACAGTTGATTTTCAATAAAATTGAATTTTCTAAGAAATTTAAGAAATAATCGAGCAATCAAAATGAAAATTGTCACAGCCATTACAGGTCCCGAAACCTATTGATAGAGGTATCAACCATCGTAATCGAACCATTTTAGATTTTTGCCGCCCAAAAACTTGTGGGCTATAGCACAGTTGATTTTCAAGAAAATTGAATTTTCTAAGAAATGTTTAGAAATAATCGAGCAATCAAAATGAAAATTGTCACAGCAATTACAGGTCCCGAAACCTATTGATAGAGGTATCAACCATCGTAATCGGACCATTTTAGATTTTTGCCGCCCAAAAACTTGTGGGCTATAGCACAGTTGATTTTCAATAAAATTGAATTTTCTAAGAAATGTTTAGAAATAATCGAGCAATCAAAATGAAAATTGTCACAGCAATTACAGGTCCCGAAACCTATTGATAGAGGTATCAACCATCGTAATCGGACCATTTTAGATTTTTGCCGCCCAAAAACTTGTGGGCTATAGCACAGTTGATTTTCAATAAAATTGAATTTTCTAAGAAATTTAAGAAATAATCGAGCAATCAAAATGAAAATTGTCACAGCCATTACAGGTCCCGAAACCTATTGATAGAGGTATCAACCATCGTAATCGAACCATTTTAGATTTTTGCCGCCCAAAAACTTGTGGGCTATAGCACAGTTGATTTTCAATAAAATTGAATTTTCTAAGAAATGTTTAGAAATAATCGAGCAATCAAAATGAAAATTGTCACAGCAATTACAGGTCCCGAAACCTATTGATAGAGGTATCAACCATCGTAATCGGAAAATTTTAGATTTTTGCCGCCCAAAAACTTGTGGGCTGTAGCACAGTTGATTTTCAATAAAATTGAATTTTCTAAGAAATGTTTAGAAATAATCGAGCAATCAAAATGAAAATTGTCACAGCAATTACAGGTCCCGAAACCTATTGATAGAGGTATCAACCATCGTAATCGGACCATTTTAGATTTTTGCCGCCCAAAAACTTGTGGGCTATAGCACAGTTGATTTTCAATAAAATTGAATTTTCTAAGAAATTTAAGAAATAATCGAGCAATCAAAATGAAAATTGTCACAGCCATTACAGGTCCCGAAACCTATTGATAGAGGTATCAACCATCGTAATCGAACCATTTTAGATTTTTGCCGCCCAAAAACTTGTGGGCTATATATAGCACAGTTGATTTTCAATAAAATTGAATTTTCTAAGAAATGTTTAGAAATAATCGAGCAATGAAAATGAAAATTGTCACAGCAATTACAGGTCCCGAAACCTATTGATAGAGGTATCAACCATCGTAATCGGATCATTTTAGATTTTTGCCGCCCAAAAACTTGTGGGCTGTAGCACAGTTGATTTTCAATAAAATTGAATTTTCTAAGAAATGTTTAGAAATAATCGAGCAATCAAAATGAAAATTGTCACAGCAATTACAGGTCCCGAAACCTATTGATAGAGGTATCAACCATCGTAATCGGATCATTTTAGATTTTTGCCGCCCAAAAACTTGTGGGCTGTAGCACAGTTGATTTTCAATAAAATTGAATTTTCTAAGAAATGTTTAGAAATAATCGAGCAATCAAAATGAAAATTGTCACAGCCATTACAGGTCCCGAAACCTATTGATAGAGGTATCAACCATCGTAATCGAACCATTTTAGATTTTTGCCGCCCAAAAACTTGTGGGCTATAGCACAGTTGATTTTCAATAAAATTGAATTTTCTAAGAAATGTTTAGAAATAATCGAGCAATCAAAATGAAAATTGTCACAGCAATTACAGGTCCCGAAACCTATTGATAGAGATATCAACCATCGTAATCGGATCATTTTAGATTTTTGCCGCCCAAAAACTTGTGGGCTGTAGCACAGTTGATTTTCAATAAAATTGAATTTTCTAAGAAATGTTTAGAAATAATCGAGCAATCAAAATGAAAATTGTCACAGCAATTACAGGTCCCGAAACCTATTGATAGAGGTATCAACCATCGTAATCGGATCATTTTAGATTTTTGCCGCCCAAAAACTTGTGGGCTGTAGCACAGTTGATTTTCAATAAAATTGAATTTTCTAAGAAATGTTTAGAAATAATCGAGCAATCAAAATGAAAATTGTCACAGCAATTACAGGTCCCGAAACCTATTGATAGAGGTATCAACCATCGTAATCGAACCATTTTAGATTTTTGCCGCCCAAAAACTTGTGGGCTATAGCACAGTTGATTTTCAATAAAATTGAATTTTCTAAGAAATTTTAGAAATAATCGAGCAATCAAAATGAAAATTGTCACAGCCATTACAGGTCCCGAAACCTATTGATAGAGGTATCAACCATCGTAATCGGATCATTTTAGATTTTTGCCGCCCAAAAACTTGTGGGCTATAGCACAGTTGATTTTCAATAAAATTGAATTTTCTAAGAAATTTTAGAAATAATCGAGCAATCAAAATGAAAATTGTCACAGCAATTACAGGTCCCGAAACCTATTGATAGAGGTATCAACCATCGTAATCGAACCATTTTAGATTGTTGCCGCCCAAAAACTTGTGGGCTATAGCACAGTTGATTTTCAAGAAAATTGAATTTTCTAAGAAATGTTTAGAAATAATCGAGCAATCAAAATGAAAATTGTCACAGCAATTACAGGTCCCGAAACCTATTGATAGAGGTATCAACCATCGTAATCGGACCATTTTAGATTTTTGCCGCCCAAAAACTTGTGGGCTATAGCACAGTTGATTTTCAATAAAATTGAATTTTCTCAGAAATGTTTAGAAATAATCGAGCAATCAAAATGAAAATTGTCACAGCAATTACAGGTCCCGAAACCTATTGATAGAGGTATCAACCATCGTAATCGAACCATTTTAGATTTTTGCCGCCCAAAAACTTGTGGGCTATAGCACAGTTGATTTTCAATAAAATTGAATTTTCTAAGAAATGTTTAGAAATAATCGAGCAATCAAAATGAAAATTGTCACAGCAATTACAGGTCCCGAAACCTATTGATAGAGGTATCAACCATCGTAATCGGATCATTTTAGATTTTTGCCGCCCAAAAACTTGTGGGCTGTAGCACAGTTGATTTTCAATAAAATTGAATTTTCTAAGAAATGTTTAGAAATAATCGAGCAATCAAAATGAAAATTGTCACAGCAATTACAGGTCCCGAAACCTATTGATAGAGGTATCAACCATCGTAATCGAACCATTTTAGATTTTTGCCGCCCAAAAACTTGTGGGCTATAGCACAGTTGATTTTCAATAAAATTGAATTTTCTAAGAAATGTTTAGAAATAATCGAGCAATCAAAATGAAAATTGTCACAGCAATTACAGGTCCCGAAACCTATTGATAGAGGTATCAACCATCGTAATCGGATCATTTTAGATTTTTGCCGCCCAAAAACTTGTGGGCTGTAGCACAGTTGATTTTCAATAAAATTGAATTTTCTAAGAAATGTTTAGAAATAATCGAGCAATCAAAATGAAAATTGTCACAGCAATTACAGGTCCCGAAACCTATTGATAGAGGTATCAACCATCGTAATCGGACCATTTTAGATTTTTGCCGCCCAAAAACTTGTGGGCTATAGCACAGTTGATTTTCAATAAAATTGAATTTTCTAAGAAATTTAAGAAATAATCGAGCAATCAAAATGAAAATTGTCACAGCCATTACAGGTCCCGAAACCTATTGATAGAGGTATCAACCATCGTAATCGAACCATTTTAGATTTTTGCCGCCCAAAAACTTGTGGGCTATAGCACAGTTGATTTTCAATAAAATTGAATTTTCTAAGAAATGTTTAGAAATAATCGAGCAATCAAAATGAAAATTGTCACAGCAATTACAGGTCCCGAAACCTATTGATAGAGGTATCAACCATCGTAATCGGACCATTTTAGATTTTTGCCGCCCAAAAACTTGTGGGCTATAGCACAGTTGATTTTCAATAAAATTGAATTTTCTAAGAAATGTTTAGAAATAATCGAGCAATCAAAATGAAAATTGTCACAGCAATTACAGGTCCCGAAACCTATTGATAGAGGTATCAACCATCGTAATCGAACCATTTTAGATTTTTGCCGCCCAAAAACTTGTGGGCTATAGCACAGTTGATTTTCAATAAAATTGAATTTTCTAAGAAATGTTTAGAAATAATCGAGCAATCAAAATGAAAATTGTCACAGCAATTACAGGTCCCGAAACCTATTGATAGAGGTATCAACCATCGTAATCGGATCATTTTAGATTTTTGCCGCCCAAAAACTTGTGGGCTGTAGCACAGTTGATTTTCAATAAAATTGAATTTTCTAAGAAATGTTTAGAAATAATCGAGCAATCAAAATGAAAATTGTCACAGCAATTACAGGTCCCGAAACCTATTGATAGAGGTATCAACCATCGTAATCGAACCATTTTAGATTTTTGCCGCCCAAAAACTTGTGGGCTATAGCACAGTTGATTTTCAATAAAATTGAATTTTCTAAGAAATGTTTAGAAATAATCGAGCAATCAAAATGAAAATTGTCACAGCAATTACAGGTCCCGAAACCTATTGATAGAGGTATCAACCATCGTAATCGGATCATTTTAGATTTTTGCCGCCCAAAAACTTGTGGGCTGTAGCACAGTTGATTTTCAATAAAATTGAATTTTCTAAGAAATGTTTAGAAATAATCGAGCAATCAAAATGAAAATTGTCACAGCAATTACAGGTCCCGAAACCTATTGATAGAGGTATCAACCATCGTAATCGAACCATTTTAGATTTTTGCCGCCCAAAAACTTGTGGGCTATAGCACAGTTGATTTTCAATAAAATTGAATTTTCTAAGAAATTTTAGAAATAATCGAGCAATCAAAATGAAAATTGTCACAGCCATTACAGGTCCCGAAACCTATTGATAGAGGTATCAACCATCGTAATCGGATCATTTTAGATTTTTGCCGCCCAAAAACTTGTGGGCTATAGCACAGTTGATTTTCAATAAAATTGAATTTTCTAAGAAATTTTAGAAATAATCGAGCAATCAAAATGAAAATTGTCACAGCAATTACAGGTCCCGAAACCTATTGATAGAGGTATCAACCATCGTAATCGAACCATTTTAGATTTTTGCCGCCCAAAAACTTGTGGGCTATAGCACAGTTGATTTTCAAGAAAATTGAATTTTCTAAGAAATGTTTAGAAATAATCGAGCAATCAAAATGAAAATTGTCACAGCAATTACAGGTCCCGAAACCTATTGATAGAGGTATCAACCATCGTAATCGGACCATTTTAGATTTTGGCCGCCCAAAAACTTGTGGGCTATAGCACAGTTGATTTTCAATAAAATTGAATTTTCTCAGAAATGTTTAGAAATAATCGAGCAATCAAAATGAAAATTGTCACAGCAATTACAGGTCCCGAAACCTATTGATAGAGGTATCAACCATCGTAATCGAACCATTTTAGATTTTTGCCGCCCAAAAACTTGTGGGCTATAGCACAGTTGATTTTCAATAAAATTGAATTTTCTAAGAAATGTTTAGAAATAATCGAGCAATCAAAATGAAAATTGTCACAGCAATTACAGGTCCCGAAACCTATTGATAGAGGTATCAACCATCGTAATCGGATCATTTTAGATTTTTGCCGCCCAAAAACTTGTGGGCTGTAGCACAGTTGATTTTCAATAAAATTGAATTTTCTAAGAAATGTTTAGAAATAATCGAGCAATCAAAATGAAAATTGTCACAGCAATTACAGGTCCCGAAACCTATTGATAGAGGTATCAACCATCGTAATCGAACCATTTTAGATTTTTGCCGCCCAAAAACTTGTGGGCTATAGCACAGTTGATTTTCAATAAAATTGAATTTTCTAAGAAATGTTTAGAAATAATCGAGCAATCAAAATGAAAATTGTCACAGCAATTACAGGTCCCGAAACCTATTGATAGAGGTATCAACCATCGTAATCGGATCATTTTAGATTTTTGCCGCCCAAAAACTTGTGGGCTGTAGCACAGTTGATTTTCAATAAAATTGAATTTTCTAAGAAATGTTTAGAAATAATCGAGCAATCAAAATGAAAATTGTCACAGCAATTACAGGTCCCGAAACCTATTGATAGAGGTATCAACCATCGTAATCGGACCATTTTAGATTTTTGCCGCCCAAAAACTTGTGGGCTATAGCACAGTTGATTTTCAATAAAATTGAATTTTCTAAGAAATTTAAGAAATAATCGAGCAATCAAAATGAAAATTGTCACAGCCATTACAGGTCCCGAAACCTATTGATAGAGGTATCAACCATCGTAATCGAACCATTTTAGATTTTTGCCGCCCAAAAACTTGTGGGCTATAGCACAGTTGATTTTCAATAAAATTGAATTTTCTAAGAAATGTTTAGAAATAATCGAGCAATCAAAATGAAAATTGTCACAGCAATTACAGGTCCCGAAACCTATTGATAGAGGTATCAACCATCGTAATCGGACCATTTTAGATTTTTGCCGCCCAAAAACTTGTGGGCTATAGCACAGTTGATTTTCAATAAAATTGAATTTTCTAAGAAATGTTTAGAAATAATCGAGCAATCAAAATGAAAATTGTCACAGCAATTACAGGTCCCGAAACCTATTGATAGAGGTATCAACCATCGTAATCGGATCATTTTAGATTTTTGCCGCCCAAAAACTTGTGGGCTGTAGCACAGTTGATTTTCAATAAAATTGAATTTTCTAAGAAATGTTTAGAAATAATCGAGCAATCAAAATGAAAATTGTCACAGCAATTACAGGTCCCGAAACCTATTGATAGAGGTATCAACCATCGTAATCGAACCATTTTAGATTTTTGCCGCCCAAAAACTTGTGGGCTATAGCACAGTTGATTTTCAATAAAATTGAATTTTCTAAGAAATTTTAGAAATAATCGAGCAATCAAAATGAAAATTGTCACAGCCATTACAGGTCCCGAAACCTATTGATAGAGGTATCAACCATCGTAATCGGATCATTTTAGATTTTTGCCGCCCAAAAACTTGTGGGCTATAGCACAGTTGATTTTCAATAAAATTGAATTTTCTAAGAAATTTTAGAAATAATCGAGCAATCAAAATGAAAATTGTCACAGCAATTACAGGTCCCGAAACCTATTGATAGAGGTATCAACCATCGTAATCGAACCATTTTAGATTTTTGCCGCCCAAAAACTTGTGGGCTATAGCACAGTTGATTTTCAAGAAAATTGAATTTTCTAAGAAATGTTTAGAAATAATCGAGCAATCAAAATGAAAATTGTCACAGCAATTACAGGTCCCGAAACCTATTGATAGAGGTATCAACCATCGTAATCGGACCATTTTAGATTTTTGCCGCCCAAAAACTTGTGGGCTATAGCACAGTTGATTTTCAATAAAATTGAATTTTCTCAGAAATGTTTAGAAATAATCGAGCAATCAAAATGAAAATTGTCACAGCAATTACAGGTCCCGAAACCTATTGATAGAGGTATCAACCATCGTAATCGAACCATTTTAGATTTTTGCCGCCCAAAAACTTGTGGGCTATAGCACAGTTGATTTTCAATAAAATTGAATTTTCTAAGAAATGTTTAGAAATAATCGAGCAATCAAAATGAAAATTGTCACAGCAATTACAGGTCCCGAAACCTATTGATAGAGGTATCAACCATCGTAATCGGATCATTTTAGATTTTTGCCGCCCAAAAACTTGTGGGCTGTAGCACAGTTGATTTTCAATAAAATTGAATTTTCTAAGAAATGTTTAGAAATAATCGAGCAATCAAAATGAAAATTGTCACAGCAATTACAGGTCCCGAAACCTATTGATAGAGGTATCAACCATCGTAATCGAACCATTTTAGATTTTTGCCGCCCAAAAACTTGTGGGCTATAGCACAGTTGATTTTCAATAAAATTGAATTTTCTAAGAAATGTTTAGAAATAATCGAGCAATCAAAATGAAAATTGTCACAGCAATTACAGGTCCCGAAACCTATTGATAGAGGTATCAACCATCGTAATCGGATCATTTTAGATTTTTGCCGCCCAAAAACTTGTGGGCTGTAGCACAGTTGATTTTCAATAAAATTGAATTTTCTAAGAAATGTTTAGAAATAATCGAGCAATCAAAATGAAAATTGTCACAGCAATTACAGGTCCCGAAACCTATTGATAGAGGTATCAACCATCGTAATCGGACCATTTTAGATTTTTGCCGCCCAAAAACTTGTGGGCTATAGCACAGTTGATTTTCAATAAAATTGAATTTTCTAAGAAATTTAAGAAATAATCGAGCAATCAAAATGAAAATTGTCACAGCCATTACAGGTCCCGAAACCTATTGATAGAGGTATCAACCATCGTAATCGAACCATTTTAGATTTTTGCCGCCCAAAAACTTGTGGGCTATAGCACAGTTGATTTTCAATAAAATTGAATTTTCTAAGAAATGTTTAGAAATAATCGAGCAATCAAAATGAAAATTGTCACAGCAATTACAGGTCCCGAAACCTATTGATAGAGGTATCAACCATCGTAATCGGACCATTTTAGATTTTTGCCGCCCAAAAACTTGTGGGCTATAGCACAGTTGATTTTCAATAAAATTGAATTTTCTAAGAAATGTTTAGAAATAATCGAGCAATCAAAATGAAAATTGTCACAGCAATTACAGGTCCCGAAACCTATTGATAGAGGTATCAACCATCGTAATCGAACTATTTTAGATTTTTGCCGCCCAAAAACTTGTGGGCTATAGCACAGTTGATTTTCAATAAAATTGAATTTTCTAAGAAATGTTTAGAAATAATCGAGCAATCAAAATGAAAATTGTCACAGCAATTACAGGTCCCGAAACCTATTGATAGAGGTATCAACCATCGTAATCGGATCATTTTAGATTTTTGCCGCCCAAAAACTTGTGGGCTGTAGCACAGTTGATTTTCAATAAAATTGAATTTTCTAAGAAATGTTTAGAAATAATCGAGCAATCAAAATGAAAATTGTCACAGCAATTACAGGTCCCGAAACCTATTGATAGAGGTATCAACCATCGTAATCGAACCATTTTAGATTTTTGCCGCCCAAAAACTTGTGGGCTATAGCACAGTTGATTTTCAATAAAATTGAATTTTCTAAGAAATGTTTAGAAATAATCGAGCAATCAAAATGAAAATTGTCACAGCAATTACAGGTCCCGAAACCTATTGATAGAGGTATCAACCATCGTAATCGGAAAATTTTAGATTTTTGCCGCCCAAAAACTTGTGGGCTGTAGCACAGTTGATTTTCAATAAAATTGAATTTTCTAAGAAATGTTTAGAAATAATCGAGCAATCAAAATGAAAATTGTCACAGCAATTACAGGTCCCGAAACCTATTGATAGAGGTATCAACCATCGTAATCGAACCATTTTAGATTTTTGCCGCCCAAAAACTTGTGGGCTGTAGCACAGTTGATTTTCAATAAAATTGAATTTTCTAAGAAATGTTTAGAAATAATCGAGCAATCAAAATGAAAATTGTCACAGCAATTACAGGTCCCGAAACCTATTGATAGAGGTATCAACCATCGTAATCGGATCATTTTAGATTTTTGCCGCCCAAAAACTTGTGGGCTGTAGCACAGTTGATTTTCAATAAAATTGAATTTTCTAAGAAATGTTTAGAAATAATCGAGCAATCAAAATGAAAATTGTCACAGCAATTACAGGTCCCGAAACCTATTGATAGAGGTATCAACCATCGTAATCGGATCATTTTAGATTTTTGCCGCCCAAAAACTTGTGGGCTGTAGCACAGTTGATTTTCAATAAAATTGAATTTTCTAAGAAATGTTTAGAAATAATCGAGCAATCAAAATGAAAATTGTCACAGCAATTACAGGTCCCGAAACCTATTGATAGAGGTATCAACCATCGTAATCGGATCATTTTAGATTTTTGCCGCCCAAAAACTTGTGGGCTGTAGCACAGTTGATTTTCAATAAAATTGAATTTTCTAAGAAATGTTTAGAAATAATCGAGCAATCAAAATGAAAATTGTCACAGCAATTACAGGTCCCGAAACCTATTGATAGAGGTATCAACCATCGTAATCGGATCATTTTAGATTTTTGCCGCCCAAAAACTTGTGGGCTGTAGCACAGTTGATTTTCAATAAAATTGAATTTTCTAAGAAATGTTTAGAAATAATCGAGCAATCAAAATGAAAATTGTCACAGCCATTACAGGTCCCGAAACCTATTGATAGAGGTATCAACCATCGTAATCGGATCATTTTAGATTTTTGCCGCCCAAAAACTTGTGGGCTATAGCACAGTTGATTTTCAATAAAATTGAATTTTCTAAGAAATGTTTAGAAATAATCGAGCAATCAAAATGAAAATTGTCACAGCAATTACAGGTCCCGAAACCTATTGATAGAGGTATCAACCATCGTAATCGGATCATTTTAGATTTTTGCCGCCCAAAAACTTGTGGGCTGTAGCACAGTTGATTTTCAATAAAATTGAATTTTCCAAGAAATGTTTAGAAATAATCGAGCAATCAAAATGAAAATTGTCACAGCAATTACAGGTCCCGAAACCTATTGATAGAGGTATCAACCATCGTAATCGAACCATTTTAGATTTTTGCCGCCCAAAAACTTGTGGGCTATAGCACAGTTGATTTTCAATAAAATTGAATTTTCTAAGAAATGTTTAGAAATAATCGAGCAATCAAAATGAAAATTGTCACAGCAATTACAGGTCCCGAAACCTATTGATAGAGGTATCAACCATCGTAATCGGATCATTTTAGATTTTTGCCGCCCAAAAACTTGTGGGCTGTAGCACAGTTGATTTTCAATAAAATTGAATTTTCTAAGAAATGTTTAGAAATAATCGAGCAATCAAAATGAAAATTGTCACAGCAATTACAGGTCCCGAAACCTATTGATAGAGGTATCAACCATCGTAATCGGAAAATTTTAGATTTTTGCCGCCCAAAAACTTGTGGGCTGTAGCACAGTTGATTTTCAATAAAATTGAATTTTCTAAGAAATGTTTAGAAATAATCGAGCAATCAAAATGAAAATTGTCACAGCAATTACAGGTCCCGAAACCTATTGATAGAGGTATCAACCATCGTAATCGAACCATTTTAGATTTTTGCCGCCCAAAAACTTGTGGGCTGTAGCACAGTTGATTTTCAATAAAATTGAATTTTCTAAGAAATGTTTAGAAATAATCGAGCAATCAAAATGAAAATTGTCACAGCAATTACAGGTCCCGAAACCTATTGATAGAGGTATCAACCATCGTAATCGGATCATTTTAGATTTTTGCCGCCCAAAAACTTGTGGGCTGTAGCACAGTTGATTTTCAATAAAATTGAATTTTCTAAGAAATGTTTAGAAATAATCGAGCAATCAAAATGAAAATTGTCACAGCAATTACAGGTCCCGAAACCTATTGATAGAGGTATCAACCATCGTAATCGAACCATTTTAGATTTTTGCCGCCCAAAAACTTGTGGGCTATAGCACAGTTGATTTTCAATAAAATTGAATTTTCTAAGAAATTTTAGAAATAATCGAGCAATCAAAATGAAAATTGTCACAGCCATTACAGGTCCCGAAACCTATTGATAGAGGTATCAACCATCGTAATCGGATCATTTTAGATTTTTGCCGCCCAAAAACTTGTGGGCTATAGCACAGTTGATTTTCAATAAAATTGAATTTTCTAAGAAATTTTAGAAATAATCGAGCAATCAAAATGAAAATTGTCACAGCAATTACAGGTCCCGAAACCTATTGATAGAGGTATCAACCATCGTAATCGAACCATTTTAGATTTTTGCCGCCCAAAAACTTGTGGGCTATAGCACAGTTGATTTTCAAGAAAATTGAATTTTCTAAGAAATGTTTAGAAATAATCGAGCAATCAAAATGAAAATTGTCACAGCAATTACAGGTCCCGAAACCTATTGATAGAGGTATCAACCATCGTAATCGGACCATTTTAGATTTTTGCCGCCCAAAAACTTGTGGGCTATAGCACAGTTGATTTTCAATAAAATTGAATTTTCTCAGAAATGTTTAGAAATAATCGAGCAATCAAAATGAAAATTGTCACAGCAATTACAGGTCCCGAAACCTATTGATAGAGGTATCAACCATCGTAATCGAACCATTTTAGATTTTTGCCGCCCAAAAACTTGTGGGCTATAGCACAGTTGATTTTCAATAAAATTGAATTTTCTAAGAAATGTTTAGAAATAATCGAGCAATCAAAATGAAAATTGTCACAGCAATTACAGGTCCCGAAACCTATTGATAGAGGTATCAACCATCGTAATCGGATCATTTTAGATTTTTGCCGCCCAAAAACTTGTGGGCTGTAGCACAGTTGATTTTCAATAAAATTGAATTTTCTAAGAAATGTTTAGAAATAATCGAGCAATCAAAATGAAAATTGTCACAGCAATTACAGGTCCCGAAACCTATTGATAGAGGTATCAACCATCGTAATCGAACCATTTTAGATTTTTGCCGCCCAAAAACTTGTGGGCTATAGCACAGTTGATTTTCAATAAAATTGAATTTTCTAAGAAATGTTTAGAAATAATCGAGCAATCAAAATGAAAATTGTCACAGCAATTACAGGTCCCGAAACCTATTGATAGAGGTATCAACCATCGTAATCGGATCATTTTAGATTTTTGCCGCCCAAAAACTTGTGGGCTGTAGCACAGTTGATTTTCAATAAAATTGAATTTTCTAAGAAATGTTTAGAAATAATCGAGCAATCAAAATGAAAATTGTCACAGCAATTACAGGTCCCGAAACCTATTGATAGAGGTATCAACCATCGTAATCGGACCATTTTAGATTTTTGCCGCCCAAAAACTTGTGGGCTATAGCACAGTTGATTTTCAATAAAATTGAATTTTCTAAGAAATTTAAGAAATAATCGAGCAATCAAAATGAAAATTGTCACAGCCATTACAGGTCCCGAAACCTATTGATAGAGGTATCAACCATCGTAATCGAACCATTTTAGATTTTTGCCGCCCAAAAACTTGTGGGCTATAGCACAGTTGATTTTCAATAAAATTGAATTTTCTAAGAAATGTTTAGAAATAATCGAGCAATCAAAATGAAAATTGTCACAGCAATTACAGGTCCCGAAACCTATTGATAGAGGTATCAACCATCGTAATCGGACCATTTTAGATTTTTGCCGCCCAAAAACTTGTGGGCTATAGCACAGTTGATTTTCAATAAAATTGAATTTTCTAAGAAATGTTTAGAAATAATCGAGCAATCAAAATGAAAATTGTCACAGCAATTACAGGTCCCGAAACCTATTGATAGAGGTATCAACCATCGTAATCGAACCATTTTAGATTTTTGCCGCCCAAAAACTTGTGGGCTATAGCACAGTTGATTTTCAATAAAATTGAATTTTCTAAGAAATGTTTAGAAATAATCGAGCAATCAAAATGAAAATTGTCACAGCAATTACAGGTCCCGAAACCTATTGATAGAGGTATCAACCATCGTAATCGGATCATTTTAGATTTTTGCCGCCCAAAAACTTGTGGGCTGTAGCACAGTTGATTTTCAATAAAATTGAATTTTCTAAGAAATGTTTAGAAATAATCGAGCAATCAAAATGAAAATTGTCACAGCAATTACAGGTCCCGAAACCTATTGATAGAGGTATCAACCATCGTAATCGAACCATTTTAGATTTTTGCCGCCCAAAAACTTGTGGGCTATAGCACAGTTGATTTTCAATAAAATTGAATTTTCTAAGAAATGTTTAGAAATAATCGAGCAATCAAAATGAAAATTGTCACAGCAATTACAGGTCCCGAAACCTATTGATAGAGGTATCAACCATCGTAATCGGATCATTTTAGATTTTTGCCGCCCAAAAACTTGTGGGCTGTAGCACAGTTGATTTTCAATAAAATTGAATTTTCTAAGAAATGTTTAGAAATAATCGAGCAATCAAAATGAAAATTGTCACAGCAATTACAGGTCCCGAAACCTATTGATAGAGGTATCAACCATCGTAATCGAACCATTTTAGATTTTTGCCGCCCAAAAACTTGTGGGCTATAGCACAGTTGATTTTCAATAAAATTGAATTTTCTAAGAAATTTTAGAAATAATCGAGCAATCAAAATGAAAATTGTCACAGCCATTACAGGTCCCGAAACCTATTGATAGAGGTATCAACCATCGTAATCGGATCATTTTAGATTTTTGCCGCCCAAAAACTTGTGGGCTATAGCACAGTTGATTTTCAATAAAATTGAATTTTCTAAGAAATGTTTAGAAATAATCGAGCAATCAAAATGAAAATTGTCACAGCAATTACAGGTCCCGAAACCTATTGATAGAGGTATCAACCATCGTAATCGGATCATTTTAGATTTTTGCCGCCCAAAAACTTGTGGGCTGTAGCACAGTTGATTTTCAATAAAATTGAATTTTCTAAGAAATGTTTAGAAATAATCGAGCAATCAAAATGAAAATTGTCACAGCAATTACAGGTCCCGAAACCTATTGATAGAGGTATCAACCATCGTAATCGAACCATTTTAGATTTTTGCCGCCCAAAAACTTGTGGGCTATAGCACAGTTGATTTTCAATAAAATTGAATTTTCTAAGAAATGTTTAGAAATAATCGAGCAATCAAAATGAAAATTGTCACAGCAATTACAGGTCCCGAAACCTATTGATAGAGGTATCAACCATCGGAATCGGATCATTTTAGATTTTTGCCGCCCAAAAACTTGTGGGCTGTAGCACAGTTGATTTTCAATAAAATTGAATTTTCTAAGAAATGTTTAGAAATAATCGAGCAATCAAAATGAAAATTGTCACAGCAATTACAGGTCCCGAAACCTATTGATAGAGGTATCAACCATCGTAATCGAACCATTTTAGATTTTTGCCGCCCAAAAACTTGTGGGCTATAGCACAGTTGATTTTCAATAAAATTGAATTTTCTAAGAAATGTTTAGAAATAATCGAGCAATCAAAATGAAAATTGTCACAGCAATTACAGGTCCCGAAACCTATTGATAGAGGTATCAACCATCGTAATCGGATCATTTTAGATTTTTGCCGCCCAAAAACTTGTGGGCTGTAGCACAGTTGATTTTCAATAAAATTGAATTTTCTAAGAAATGTTTAGAAATAATCGAGCAATCAAAATGAAAATTGTCACAGCAATTACAGGTCCCGAAACCTATTGATAGAGGTATCAACCATCGTAATCGGAAAATTTTAGATTTTTGCCGCCCAAAAACTTGTGGGCTGTAGCACAGTTGATTTTCAATAAAATTGAATTTTCTAAGAAATGTTTAGAAATAATCGAGCAATCAAAATGAAAATTGTCACAGCAATTACAGGTCCCGAAACCTATTGATAGAGGTATCAACCATCGTAATCGAACCATTTTAGATTTTTGCCGCCCAAAAACTTGTGGGCTGTAGCACAGTTGATTTTCAATAAAATTGAATTTTCTAAGAAATGTTTAGAAATAATCGAGCAATCAAAATGAAAATTGTCACAGCAATTACAGGTCCCGAAACCTATTGATAGAGGTATCAACCATCGTAATCGGATCATTTTAGATTTTTGCCGCCCAAAAACTTGTGGGCTGTAGCACAGTTGATTTTCAATAAAATTGAATTTTCTAAGAAATGTTTAGAAATAATCGAGCAATCAAAATGAAAATTGTCACAGCAATTACAGGTCCCGAAACCTATTGATAGAGGTATCAACCATCGTAATCGAACCATTTTAGATTTTTGCCGCCCAAAAACTTGTGGGCTATAGCACAGTTGATTTTCAATAAAATTGAATTTTCTAAGAAATTTTAGAAATAATCGAGCAATCAAAATGAAAATTGTCACAGCCATTACAGGTCCCGAAACCTATTGATAGAGGTATCAACCATCGTAATCGGATCATTTTAGATTTTTGCCGCCCAAAAACTTGTGGGCTATAGCACAGTTGATTTTCAATAAAATTGAATTTTCTAAGAAATTTTAGAAATAATCGAGCAATCAAAATGAAAATTGTCACAGCAATTACAGGTCCCGAAACCTATTGATAGAGGTATCAACCATCGTAATCGAACCATTTTAGATTTTTGCCGCCCAAAAACTTGTGGGCTATAGCACAGTTGATTTTCAAGAAAATTGAATTTTCTAAGAAATGTTTAGAAATAATCGAGCAATCAAAATGAAAATTGTCACAGCAATTACAGGTCCCGAAACCTATTGATAGAGGTATCAACCATCGTAATCGGACCATTTTAGATTTTTGCCGCCCAAAAACTTGTGGGCTATAGCACAGTTGATTTTCAATAAAATTGAATTTTCTCAGAAATGTTTAGAAATAATCGAGCAATCAAAATGAAAATTGTCACAGCAATTACAGGTCCCGAAACCTATTGATAGAGGTATCAACCATCGTAATCGAACCATTTTAGATTTTTGCCGCCCAAAAACTTGTGGGCTATAGCACAGTTGATTTTCAATAAAATTGAATTTTCTAAGAAATGTTTAGAAATAATCGAGCAATCAAAATGAAAATTGTCACAGCAATTACAGGTCCCGAAACCTATTGATAGAGGTATCAACCATCGTAATCGGACCATTTTAGATTTTTGCCGCCCAAAAACTTGTGGGCTATAGCACAGTTGATTTTCAATAAAATTGAATTTTCTAAGAAATGTTTAGAAATAATCGAGCAATCAAAATGAAAATTGTCACAGCAATTACAGGTCCCGAAACCTATTGATAGAGGTATCAACCATCGTAATCGAACCATTTTAGATTTTTGCCGCCCAAAAACTTGTGGGCTATAGCACAGTTGATTTTCAATAAAATTGAATTTTCTAAGAAATGTTTAGAAATAATCGAGCAATCAAAATGAAAATTGTCACAGCAATTACAGGTCCCGAAACCTATTGATAGAGGTATCAACCATCGTAATCGGACCATTTTAGATTTTTGCCGCCCAAAAACTTGTGGGCTATAGCACAGTTGATTTTCAATAAAATTGAATTTTCTAAGAAATGTTTAGAAATAATCGAGCAATCAAAATGAAAATTGTCACAGCAATTACAGGTCCCGAAACCTATTGATAGAGGTATCAACCATCGTAATCGAACCATTTTAGATTTTTGCCGCCCAAAAACTTGTGGGCTATAGCACAGTTGATTTTCAATAAAATTGAATTTTCTAAGAAATGTTTAGAAATAATCGAGCAATCAAAATGAAAATTGTCACAGCAATTACAGGTCCCGAAACCTATTGATAGAGGTATCAACCATCGTAATCGGATCATTTTAGATTTTTGCCGCCCAAAAACTTGTGGGCTGTAGCACAGTTGATTTTCAATAAAATTGAATTTTCTAAGAAATGTTTAGAAATAATCGAGCAATCAAAATGAAAATTGTCACAGCAATTACAGGTCCCGAAACCTATTGATAGAGGTATCAACCATCGTAATCGAACCATTTTAGATTTTTGCCGCCCAAAAACTTGTGGGCTATAGCACAGTTGATTTTCAATAAAATTGAATTTTCTAAGAAATGTTTAGAAATAATCGAGCAATCAAAATGAAAATTGTCACAGCAATTACAGGTCCCGAAACCTATTGATAGAGGTATCAACCATCGTAATCGGATCATTTTAGATTTTTGCCGCCCAAAAACTTGTGGGCTGTAGCACAGTTGATTTTCAATAAAATTGAATTTTCTAAGAAATGTTTAGAAATAATCGAGCAATCAAAATGAAAATTGTCACAGCAATTACAGGTCCCGAAACCTATTGATAGAGGTATCAACCATCGTAATCGAACCATTTTAGATTTTTGCCGCCCAAAAACTTGTGGGCTATAGCACAGTTGATTTTCAATAAAATTGAATTTTCTAAGAAATGTTTAGAAATAATCGAGCAATCAAAATGAAAATTGTCACAGCAATTACAGGTCCCGAAACCTATTGATAGAGGTATCAACCATCGTAATCGGATCATTTTAGATTTTTGCCGCCCAAAAACTTGTGGGCTGTAGCACAGTTGATTTTCAATAAAATTGAATTTTCTAAGAAATGTTTAGAAATAATCGAGCAATCAAAATGAAAATTGTCACAGCAATTACAGGTCCCGAAACCTATTGATAGAGGTATCAACCATCGTAATCGGATCATTTTAGATTTTTGCCGCCCAAAAACTTGTGGGCTGTAGCACAGTTGATTTTCAATAAAATTGAATTTTCTAAGAAATGTTTAGAAATAATCGAGCAATCAAAATGAAAATTGTCACAGCAATTACAGGTCCCGAAACCTATTGATAGAGGTATCAACCATCGTAATCGGATCATTTTAGATTTTTGCCGCCCAAAAACTTGTGGGCTGTAGCACAGTTGATTTTCAATAAAATTGAATTTTCTAAGAAATGTTTAGAAATAATCGAGCAATCAAAATGAAAATTGTCACAGCAATTACAGGTCCCGAAACCTATTGATAGAGGTATCAACCATCGTAATCGAACCATTTTAGATTTTTGCCGCCCAAAAACTTGTGGGCTATAGCACAGTTGATTTT
Organism: Tipula vernalis; assembly: GCA_958295665.1. Lineage (NCBI taxonomy): Eukaryota > Metazoa > Arthropoda > Insecta > Diptera > Tipulidae > Tipula > Tipula vernalis. The sequence continues at coordinate 14,953,724 of OY282560.1, forward strand.
CAATAAAATTGAATTTTCTAAGAAATGTTTAGAAATAATCGAGCAATCAAAATGAAAATTGTCACAGCAATTACAGGTCCCGAAACCTATTGATAGAGGTATCAACCATCGTAATCGGATCATTTTAGATTTTTGCCGCCCAAAAACTTGTGGGCTGTAGCACAGTTGATTTTCAATAAAATTGAATTTTCTAAGAAATGTTTAGAAATAATCGAGCAATCAAAATGAAAATTGTCACAGCAATTACAGGTCCCGAAACCTATTGATAGAGGTATCAACCATCGTAATCGAACCATTTTAGATTTTTGCCGCCCAAAAACTTGTGGGCTATAGCACAGTTGATTTTCAATAAAATTGAATTTTCTAAGAAATGTTTAGAAATAATCGAGCAATCAAAATGAAAATTGTCACAGCAATTACAGGTCCCGAAACCTATTGATAGAGGTATCAACCATCGTAATCGGATCATTTTAGATTTTTGCCGCCCAAAAACTTGTGGGCTGTAGCACAGTTGATTTTCAATAAAATTGAATTTTCTAAGAAATGTTTAGAAATAATCGAGCAATCAAAATGAAAATTGTCACAGCAATTACAGGTCCCGAAACCTATTGATAGAGGTATCAACCATCGTAATCGGAAAATTTTAGATTTTTGCCGCCCAAAAACTTGTGGGCTGTAGCACAGTTGATTTTCAATAAAATTGAATTTTCTAAGAAATGTTTAGAAATAATCGAGCAATCAAAATGAAAATTGTCACAGCAATTACAGGTCCCGAAACCTATTGATAGAGGTATCAACCATCGTAATCGAACCATTTTAGATTTTTGCCGCCCAAAAACTTGTGGGCTGTAGCACAGTTGATTTTCAATAAAATTGAATTTTCTAAGAAATGTTTAGAAATAATCGAGCAATCAAAATGAAAATTGTCACAGCAATTACAGGTCCCGAAACCTATTGATAGAGGTATCAACCATCGTAATCGGATCATTTTAGATTTTTGCCGCCCAAAAACTTGTGGGCTGTAGCACAGTTGATTTTCAATAAAATTGAATTTTCTAAGAAATGTTTAGAAATAATCGAGCAATCAAAATGAAAATTGTCACAGCAATTACAGGTCCCGAAACCTATTGATAGAGGTATCAACCATCGTAATCGAACCATTTTAGATTTTTGCCGCCCAAAAACTTGTGGGCTATAGCACAGTTGATTTTCAATAAAATTGAATTTTCTAAGAAATTTTAGAAATAATCGAGCAATCAAAATGAAAATTGTCACAGCCATTACAGGTCCCGAAACCTATTGATAGAGGTATCAACCATCGTAATCGGATCATTTTAGATTTTTGCCGCCCAAAAACTTGTGGGCTATAGCACAGTTGATTTTCAATAAAATTGAATTTTCTAAGAAATTTTAGAAATAATCGAGCAATCAAAATGAAAATTGTCACAGCAATTACAGGTCCCGAAACCTATTGATAGAGGTATCAACCATCGTAATCGAACCATTTTAGATTTTTGCCGCCCAAAAACTTGTGGGCTATAGCACAGTTGATTTTCAAGAAAATTGAATTTTCTAAGAAATGTTTAGAAATAATCGAGCAATCAAAATGAAAATTGTCACAGCAATTACAGGTCCCGAAACCTATTGATAGAGGTATCAACCATCGTAATCGGACCATTTTAGATTTTTGCCGCCCAAAAACTTGTGGGCTATAGCACAGTTGATTTTCAATAAAATTGAATTTTCTCAGAAATGTTTAGAAATAATCGAGCAATCAAAATGAAAATTGTCACAGCAATTACAGGTCCCGAAACCTATTGATAGAGGTATCAACCATCGTAATCGAACCATTTTAGATTTTTGCCGCCCAAAAACTTGTGGGCTATAGCACAGTTGATTTTCAATAAAATTGAATTTTCTAAGAAATGTTTAGAAATAATCGAGCAATCAAAATGAAAATTGTCACAGCAATTACAGGTCCCGAAACCTATTGATAGAGGTATCAACCATCGTAATCGGATCATTTTAGATTTTTGCCGCCCAAAAACTTGTGGGCTGTAGCACAGTTGATTTTCAATAAAATTGAATTTTCTAAGAAATGTTTAGAAATAATCGAGCAATCAAAATGAAAATTGTCACAGCAATTACAGGTCCCGAAACCTATTGATAGAGGTATCAACCATCGTAATCGAACCATTTTAGATTTTTGCCGCCCAAAAACTTGTGGGCTATAGCACAGTTGATTTTCAATAAAATTGAATTTTCTAAGAAATGTTTAGAAATAATCGAGCAATCAAAATGAAAATTGTCACAGCAATTACAGGTCCCGAAACCTATTGATAGAGGTATCAACCATCGTAATCGGATCATTTTAGATTTTTGCCGCCCAAAAACTTGTGGGCTGTAGCACAGTTGATTTTCAATAAAATTGAATTTTCTAAGAAATGTTTAGAAATAATCGAGCAATCAAAATGAAAATTGTCACAGCAATTACAGGTCCCGAAACCTATTGATAGAGGTATCAACCATCGTAATCGGACCATTTTAGATTTTTGCCGCCCAAAAACTTGTGGGCTATAGCACAGTTGATTTTCAATAAAATTGAATTTTCTAAGAAATTTAAGAAATAATCGAGCAATCAAAATGAAAATTGTCACAGCCATTACAGGTCCCGAAACCTATTGATAGAGGTATCAACCATCGTAATCGAACCATTTTAGATTTTTGCCGCCCAAAAACTTGTGGGCTATAGCACAGTTGATTTTCAATAAAATTGAATTTTCTAAGAAATGTTTAGAAATAATCGAGCAATCAAAATGAAAATTGTCACAGCAATTACAGGTCCCGAAACCTATTGATAGAGGTATCAACCATCGTAATCGGACCATTTTAGATTTTTGCCGCCCAAAAACTTGTGGGCTATAGCACAGTTGATTTTCAATAAAATTGAATTTTCTAAGAAATGTTTAGAAATAATCGAGCAATCAAAATGAAAATTGTCACAGCAATTACAGGTCCCGAAACCTATTGATAGAGGTATCAACCATCGTAATCGAACCATTTTAGATTTTTGCCGCCCAAAAACTTGTGGGCTATAGCACAGTTGATTTTCAATAAAATTGAATTTTCTAAGAAATGTTTAGAAATAATCGAGCAATCAAAATGAAAATTGTCACAGCAATTACAGGTCCCGAAACCTATTGATAGAGGTATCAACCATCGTAATCGGATCATTTTAGATTTTTGCCGCCCAAAAACTTGTGGGCTGTAGCACAGTTGATTTTCAATAAAATTGAATTTTCTAAGAAATGTTTAGAAATAATCGAGCAATCAAAATGAAAATTGTCACAGCAATTACAGGTCCCGAAACCTATTGATAGAGGTATCAACCATCGTAATCGAACCATTTTAGATTTTTGTCGCCCAAAAACTTGTGGGCTATAGCACAGTTGATTTTCAATAAAATTGAATTTTCTAAGAAATGTTTAGAAATAATCGAGCAATCAAAATGAAAATTGTCACAGCAATTACAGGTCCCGAAACCTATTGATAGAGGTATCAACCATCGTAATCGGATCATTTTAGATTTTTGCCGCCCAAAAACTTGTGGGCTGTAGCACAGTTGATTTTCAATAAAATTGAATTTTCTAAGAAATGTTTAGAAATAATCGAGCAATCAAAATGAAAATTGTCACAGCAATTACAGGTCCCGAAACCTATTGATAGAGGTATCAACCATCGTAATCGGAAAATTTTAGATTTTTGCCGCCCAAAAACTTGTGGGCTGTAGCACAGTTGATTTTCAATAAAATTGAATTTTCTAAGAAATGTTTAGAAATAATCGAGCAATCAAAATGAAAATTGTCACAGCAATTACAGGTCCCGAAACCTATTGATAGAGGTATCAACCATCGTAATCGGACCATTTTAGATTTTTGCCGCCCAAAAACTTGTGGGCTATAGCACAGTTGATTTTCAATAAAATTGAATTTTCTAAGAAATTTAAGAAATAATCGAGCAATCAAAATGAAAATTGTCACAGCCATTACAGGTCCCGAAACCTATTGATAGAGGTATCAACCATCGTAATCGAACCATTTTAGATTTTTGCCGCCCAAAAACTTGTGGGCTATAGCACAGTTGATTTTCAATAAAATTGAATTTTCTAAGAAATGTTTAGAAATAATCGAGCAATGAAAATGAAAATTGTCACAGCAATTACAGGTCCCGAAACCTATTGATAGAGGTATCAACAATCGTAATCGGATCATTTTAGATTTTTGCCGCCCAAAAACTTGTGGGCTGTAGCACAGTTGATTTTCAATAAAATTGAATTTTCTAAGAAATGTTTAGAAATAATCGAGCAATCAAAATGAAAATTGTCACAGCAATTACAGGTCCCGAAACCTATTGATAGAGGTATCAACCATCGTAATCGAACCATTTTAGATTTTTGCCGCCCAAAAACTTGTGGGCTATAGCACAGTTGATTTTCAATAAAATTGAATTTTCTCAGAAATGTTTAGAAATAATCGAGCAATCAAAATGAAAATTGTCACAGCAATTACAGGTCCCGAAACCTATTGATAGAGGTATCAACCATCGTAATCGGATCATTTTAGATTTTTGCCGCCCAAAAACTTGTGGGCTGTAGCACAGTTGATTTTCAATAAAATTGAATTTTCTAAGAAATGTTTAGAAATAATCGAGCAATCAAAATGAAAATTGTCACAGCAATTACAGGTCCCGAAACCTATTGATAGAGGTATCAACCATCGTAATCGGACCATTTTAGATTTTTGCCGCCCAAAAACTTGTGGGCTATAGCACAGTTGATTTTCAATAAAATTGAATTTTCTAAGAAATGTTTAGAAATAATCGAGCAATCAAAATGAAAATTGTCACAGCAATTACAGGTCCCGAAACCTATTGATAGAGGTATCAACCATCGTAATCGAACCATTTTAGATTTTTGCCGCCCAAAAACTTGTGGGCTATAGCACAGTTGATTTTCAAGAAAATTGAATTTTCTAAGAAATGTTTAGAAATAATCGAGCAATCAAAATGAAAATTGTCACAGCAATTACAGGTCCCGAAACCTATTGATAGAGGTATCAACCATCGTAATCGAACCATTTTAGATTTTTGCCGCCCAAAAACTTGTGGGCTATAGCACAGTTGATTTTCAATAAAATTGAATTTTCTAAGAAATGTTTAGAAATAATCGAGCAATCAAAATGAAAATTGTCACAGCAATTACAGGTCCCGAAACCTATTGATAGAGGTATCAACCATCGTAATCGGACCATTTTAGATTTTTGCCGCCCAAAAACTTGTGGGCTATAGCACAGTTGATTTTCAATAAAATTGAATTTTCTAAGAAATGTTTAGAAATAATCGAGCAATCAAAATGAAAATTGTCACAGCAATTACAGGTCCCGAAACCTATTGATAGAGGTATCAACCATCGTAATCGAACCATTTTAGATTTTTGCCGCCCAAAAACTTGTGGGCTATAGCACAGTTGATTTTCAATAAAATTGAATTTTCTAAGAAATGTTTAGAAATAATCGAGCAATCAAAATGAAAATTGTCACAGCAATTACAGGTCCCGAAACCTATTGATAGAGGTATCAACCATCGTAATCGGATCATTTTAGATTTTTGCCGCCCAAAAACTTGTGGGCTGTAGCACAGTTGATTTTCAATAAAATTGAATTTTCTAAGAAATGTTTAGAAATAATCGAGCAATCAAAATGAAAATTGTCACAGCAATTACAGGTCCCGAAACCTATTGATAGAGGTATCAACCATCGTAATCGGACCATTTTAGATTTTTGCCGCCCAAAAACTTGTGGGCTATAGCACAGTTGATTTTCAATAAAATTGAATTTTCTAAGAAATTTAAGAAATAATCGAGCAATCAAAATGAAAATTGTCACAGCCATTACAGGTCCCGAAACCTATTGATAGAGGTATCAACCATCGTAATCGAACCATTTTAGATTTTTGCCGCCCAAAAACTTGTGGGCTATAGCACAGTTGATTTTCAATAAAATTGAATTTTCTAAGAAATGTTTAGAAATAATCGAGCAATCAAAATGAAAATTGTCACAGCAATTACAGGTCCCGAAACCTATTGATAGAGGTATCAACCATCGTAATCGGACCATTTTAGATTTTTGCCGCCCAAAAACTTGTGGGCTATAGCACAGTTGATTTTCAATAAAATTGAATTTTCTAAGAAATGTTTAGAAATAATCGAGCAATCAAAATGAAAATTGTCACAGCAATTACAGGTCCCGAAACCTATTGATAGAGGTATCAACCATCGTAATCGAACCATTTTAGATTTTTGCCGCCCAAAAACTTGTGGGCTATAGCACAGTTGATTTTCAATAAAATTGAATTTTCTAAGAAATGTTTAGAAATAATCGAGCAATCAAAATGAAAATTGTCACAGCAATTACAGGTCCCGAAACCTATTGATAGAGGTATCAACCATCGTAATCGGATCATTTTAGATTTTTGCCGCCCAAAAACTTGTGGGCTGTAGCACAGTTGATTTTCAATAAAATTGAATTTTCTAAGAAATGTTTAGAAATAATCGAGCAATCAAAATGAAAATTGTCACAGCAATTACAGGTCCCGAAACCTATTGATAGAGGTATCAACCATCGTAATCGAACCATTTTAGATTTTTGTCGCCCAAAAACTTGTGGGCTATAGCACAGTTGATTTTCAATAAAATTGAATTTTCTAAGAAATGTTTAGAAATAATCGAGCAATCAAAATGAAAATTGTCACAGCAATTACAGGTCCCGAAACCTATTGATAGAGGTATCAACCATCGTAATCGGATCATTTTAGATTTTTGCCGCCCAAAAACTTGTGGGCTGTAGCACAGTTGATTTTCAATAAAATTGAATTTTCTAAGAAATGTTTAGAAATAATCGAGCAATCAAAATGAAAATTGTCACAGCAATTACAGGTCCCGAAACCTATTGATAGAGGTATCAACCATCGTAATCGGAAAATTTTAGATTTTTGCCGCCCAAAAACTTGTGGGCTGTAGCACAGTTGATTTTCAATAAAATTGAATTTTCTAAGAAATGTTTAGAAATAATCGAGCAATCAAAATGAAAATTGTCACAGCAATTACAGGTCCCGAAACCTATTGATAGAGGTATCAACCATCGTAATCGGACCATTTTAGATTTTTGCCGCCCAAAAACTTGTGGGCTATAGCACAGTTGATTTTCAATAAAATTGAATTTTCTAAGAAATTTAAGAAATAATCGAGCAATCAAAATGAAAATTGTCACAGCCATTACAGGTCCCGAAACCTATTGATAGAGGTATCAACCATCGTAATCGAACCATTTTAGATTTTTGCCGCCCAAAAACTTGTGGGCTATAGCACAGTTGATTTTCAATAAAATTGAATTTTCTAAGAAATGTTTAGAAATAATCGAGCAATGAAAATGAAAATTGTCACAGCAATTACAGGTCCCGAAACCTATTGATAGAGGTATCAACAATCGTAATCGGATCATTTTAGATTTTTGCCGCCCAAAAACTTGTGGGCTGTAGCACAGTTGATTTTCAATAAAATTGAATTTTCTAAGAAATGTTTAGAAATAATCGAGCAATCAAAATGAAAATTGTCACAGCAATTACAGGTCCCGAAACCTATTGATAGAGGTATCAACCATCGTAATCGAACCATTTTAGATTTTTGCCGCCCAAAAACTTGTGGGCTATAGCACAGTTGATTTTCAATAAAATTGAATTTTCTCAGAAATGTTTAGAAATAATCGAGCAATCAAAATGAAAATTGTCACAGCAATTACAGGTCCCGAAACCTATTGATAGAGGTATCAACCATCGTAATCGGATCATTTTAGATTTTTGCCGCCCAAAAACTTGTGGGCTGTAGCACAGTTGATTTTCAATAAAATTGAATTTTCTAAGAAATGTTTAGAAATAATCGAGCAATCAAAATGAAAATTGTCACAGCAATTACAGGTCCCGAAACCTATTGATAGAGGTATCAACCATCGTAATCGGACCATTTTAGATTTTTGCCGCCCAAAAACTTGTGGGCTATAGCACAGTTGATTTTCAATAAAATTGAATTTTCTAAGAAATGTTTAGAAATAATCGAGCAATCAAAATGAAAATTGTCACAGCAATTACAGGTCCCGAAACCTATTGATAGAGGTATCAACCATCGTAATCGAACCATTTTAGATTTTTGCCGCCCAAAAACTTGTGGGCTATAGCACAGTTGATTTTCAAGAAAATTGAATTTTCTAAGAAATGTTTAGAAATAATCGAGCAATCAAAATGAAAATTGTCACAGCAATTACAGGTCCCGAAACCTATTGATAGAGGTATCAACCATCGTAATCGAACCATTTTAGATTTTTGCCGCCCAAAAACTTGTGGGCTATAGCACAGTTGATTTTCAATAAAATTGAATTTTCTAAGAAATGTTTAGAAATAATCGAGCAATCAAAATGAAAATTGTCACAGCAATTACAGGTCCCGAAACCTATTGATAGAGGTATCAACCATCGTAATCGGACCATTTTAGATTTTTGCCGCCCAAAAACTTGTGGGCTATAGCACAGTTGATTTTCAATAAAATTGAATTTTCTAAGAAATGTTTAGAAATAATCGAGCAATCAAAATGAAAATTGTCACAGCAATTACAGGTCCCGAAACCTATTGATAGAGGTATCAACCATCGTAATCGGATCATTTTAGATTTTTGCCGCCCAAAAACTTGTGGGCTATAGCACAGTTGATTTTCAATAAAATTGAATTTTCTAAGAAATGTTTAGAAATAATCGAGCAATCAAAATGAAAATTGTCACAGCAATTACAGGTCCCGAAACCTATTGATAGAGGTATCAACCATCGTAATCGAACCATTTTAGATTTTTGCCGCCCAAAAACTTGTGGGCTATAGCACAGTTGATTTTCAATAAAATTGAATTTTCTAAGAAATGTTTAGAAATAATCGAGCAATCAAAATGAAAATTGTCACAGCAATTACAGGTCCCGAAACCTATTGATAGAGGTATCAACCATCGTAATCGGACCATTTTAGATTTTTGCCGCCCAAAAACTTGTGGGCTATAGCACAGTTGATTTTCAATAAAATTGAATTTTCTCAGAAATGTTTAGAAATAATCGAGCAATCAAAATGAAAATTGTCACAGCAATTACAGGTCCCGAAACCTATTGATAGAGGTATCAACCATCGTAATCGAACCATTTTAGATTTTTGCCGCCCAAAAACTTGTGGGCTATAGCACAGTTGATTTTCAATAAAATTGAATTTTCTAAGAAATGTTTAGAAATAATCGAGCAATCAAAATGAAAATTGTCACAGCAATTACAGGTCCCGAAACCTATTGATAGAGGTATCAACCATCGTAATCGGATCATTTTAGATTTTTGCCGCCCAAAAACTTGTGGGCTGTAGCACAGTTGATTTTCAATAAAATTGAATTTTCTAAGAAATGTTTAGAAATAATCGAGCAATCAAAATGAAAATTGTCACAGCAATTACAGGTCCCGAAACCTATTGATAGAGGTATCAACCATCGTAATCGGAAAATTTTAGATTTTTGCCGCCCAAAAACTTGTGGGCTGTAGCACAGTTGATTTTCAATAAAATTGAATTTTCTAAGAAATGTTTAGAAATAATCGAGCAATCAAAATGAAAATTGTCACAGCAATTACAGGTCCCGAAACCTATTGATAGAGGTATCAACCATCGTAATCGAACCATTTTAGATTTTTGCCGCCCAAAAACTTGTGGGCTGTAGCACAGTTGATTTTCAATAAAATTGAATTTTCTAAGAAATGTTTAGAAATAATCGAGCAATCAAAATGAAAATTGTCACAGCAATTACAGGTCCCGAAACCTATTGATAGAGGTATCAACCATCGTAATCGGATCATTTTAGATTTTTGCCGCCCAAAAACTTGTGGGCTGTAGCACAGTTGATTTTCAATAAAATTGAATTTTCTAAGAAATGTTTAGAAATAATCGAGCAATCAAAATGAAAATTGTCACAGCAATTACAGGTCCCGAAACCTATTGATAGAGGTATCAACCATCGTAATCGAACCATTTTAGATTTTTGCCGCCCAAAAACTTGTGGGCTATAGCACAGTTGATTTTCAATAAAATTGAATTTTCTAAGAAATTTTAGAAATAATCGAGCAATCAAAATGAAAATTGTCACAGCCATTACAGGTCCCGAAACCTATTGATAGAGGTATCAACCATCGTAATCGGATCATTTTAGATTTTTGCCGCCCAAAAACTTGTGGGCTATAGCACAGTTGATTTTCAATAAAATTGAATTTTCTAAGAAATTTTAGAAATAATCGAGCAATCAAAATGAAAATTGTCACAGCAATTACAGGTCCCGAAACCTATTGATAGAGGTATCAACCATCGTAATCGAACCATTTTAGATTTTTGCCGCCCAAAAACTTGTGGGCTATAGCACAGTTGATTTTCAAGAAAATTGAATTTTCTAAGAAATGTTTAGAAATAATCGAGCAATCAAAATGAAAATTGTCACAGCAATTACAGGTCCCGAAACCTATTGATAGAGGTATCAACCATCGTAATCGGACCATTTTAGATTTTTGCCGCCCAAAAACTTGTGGGCTATAGCACAGTTGATTTTCAATAAAATTGAATTTTCTCAGAAATGTTTAGAAATAATCGAGCAATCAAAATGAAAATTGTCACAGCAATTACAGGTCCCGAAACCTATTGATAGAGGTATCAACCATCGTAATCGAACCATTTTAGATTTTTGCCGCCCAAAAACTTGTGGGCTATAGCACAGTTGATTTTCAATAAAATTGAATTTTCTAAGAAATGTTTAGAAATAATCGAGCAATCAAAATGAAAATTGTCACAGCAATTACAGGTCCCGAAACCTATTGATAGAGGTATCAACCATCGTAATCGGATCATTTTAGATTTTTGCCGCCCAAAAACTTGTGGGCTATAGCACAGTTGATTTTCAATAAAATTGAATTTTCTAAGAAATGTTTAGAAATAATCGAGCAATCAAAATGAAAATTGTCACAGCAATTACAGGTCCCGAAACCTATTGATAGAGGTATCAACCATCGTAATTGAACCATTTTAGATTTTTGCCGCCCAAAAACTTGTGGGCTATAGCACAGTTGATTTTCAATAAAATTGAATTTTCTAAGAAATGTTTAGAAATAATCGAGCAATCAAAATGAAAATTGTCACAGCAATTACAGGTCCCGAAACCTATTGATAGAGGTATCAACCATCGTAATCGGACCATTTTAGATTTTTGCCGCCCAAAAACTTGTGGGCTATAGCACAGTTGATTTTCAATAAAATTGAATTTTCTAAGAAATGTTTAGAAATAATCGAGCAATCAAAATGAAAATTGTCACAGCAATTACAGGTCCCGAAACCTATTGATAGAGGTATCAACCATCGTAATCGAACCATTTTAGATTTTTGCCGCCCAAAAACTTGTGGGCTATAGCACAGTTGATTTTCAATAAAATTGAATTTTCTAAGAAATGTTTAGAAATAATCGAGCAATCAAAATGAAAATTGTCACAGCAATTACAGGTCCCGAAACCTATTGATAGAGGTATCAACCATCGTAATCGGACCATTTTAGATTTTTGCCGCCCAAAAACTTGTGGGCTATAGCACAGTTGATTTTCAATAAAATTGAATTTTCTAAGAAATGTTTAGAAATAATCGAGCAATCAAAATGAAAATTGTCACAGCAATTACAGGTCCCGAAACCTATTGATAGAGGTATCAACCATCGTAATCGAACCATTTTAGATTTTTGCCGCCCAAAAACTTGTGGGCTATAGCACAGTTGATTTTCAATAAAATTGAATTTTCTAAGAAATGTTTAGAAATAATCGAGCAATCAAAATGAAAATTGTCACAGCAATTACAGGTCCCGAAACCTATTGATAGAGGTATCAACCATCGTAATCGGATCATTTTAGATTTTTGCCGCCCAAAAACTTGTGGGCTGTAGCACAGTTGATTTTCAATAAAATTGAATTTTCTAAGAAATGTTTAGAAATAATCGAGCAATCAAAATGAAAATTGTCACAGCAATTACAGGTCCCGAAACCTATTGATAGAGGTATCAACCATCGTAATCGAACCATTTTAGATTTTTGCCGCCCAAAAACTTGTGGGCTATAGCACAGTTGATTTTCAATAAAATTGAATTTTCTAAGAAATGTTTAGAAATAATCGAGCAATCAAAATGAAAATTGTCACAGCAATTACAGGTCCCGAAACCTATTGATAGAGGTATCAACCATCGTAATCGGATCATTTTAGATTTTTGCCGCCCAAAAACTTGTGGGCTGTAGCACAGTTGATTTTCAATAAAATTGAATTTTCTAAGAAATGTTTAGAAATAATCGAGCAATCAAAATGAAAATTGTCACAGCAATTACAGGTCCCGAAACCTATTGATAGAGGTATCAACCATCGTAATCGAACCATTTTAGATTTTTGCCGCCCAAAAACTTGTGGGCTATAGCACAGTTGATTTTCAATAAAATTGAATTTTCTAAGAAATTTTAGAAATAATCGAGCAATCAAAATGAAAATTGTCACAGCCATTACAGGTCCCGAAACCTATTGATAGAGGTATCAACCATCGTAATCGGATCATTTTAGATTTTTGCCGCCCAAAAACTTGTGGGCTATAGCACAGTTGATTTTCAATAAAATTGAATTTTCTAAGAAATGTTTAGAAATAATCGAGCAATCAAAATGAAAATTGTCACAGCAATTACAGGTCCCGAAACCTATTGATAGAGGTATCAACCATCGTAATCGGATCATTTTAGATTTTTGCCGCCCAAAAACTTGTGGGCTGTAGCACAGTTGATTTTCAATAAAATTGAATTTTCTAAGAAATGTTTAGAAATAATCGAGCAATCAAAATGAAAATTGTCACAGCAATTACAGGTCCCGAAACCTATTGATAGAGGTATCAACCATCGTAATCGAACCATTTTAGATTTTTGCCGCCCAAAAACTTGTGGGCTATAGCACAGTTGATTTTCAATAAAATTGAATTTTCTAAGAAATGTTTAGAAATAATCGAGCAATCAAAATGAAAATTGTCACAGCAATTACAGGTCCCGAAACCTATTGATAGAGGTATCAACCATCGTAATCGGATCATTTTAGATTTTTGCCGCCCAAAAACTTGTGGGCTGTAGCACAGTTGATTTTCAATAAAATTGAATTTTCTAAGAAATGTTTAGAAATAATCGAGCAATCAAAATGAAAATTGTCACAGCAATTACAGGTCCCGAAACCTATTGATAGAGGTATCAACCATCGTAATCGAACCATTTTAGATTTTTGCCGCCCAAAAACTTGTGGGCTATAGCACAGTTGATTTTCAATAAAATTGAATTTTCTAAGAAATGTTTAGAAATAATCGAGCAATCAAAATGAAAATTGTCACAGCAATTACAGGTCCCGAAACCTATTGATAGAGGTATCAACCATCGTAATCGGATCATTTTAGATTTTTGCCGCCCAAAAACTTGTGGGCTGTAGCACAGTTGATTTTCAATAAAATTGAATTTTCTAAGAAATGTTTAGAAATAATCGAGCAATCAAAATGAAAATTGTCACAGCAATTACAGGTCCCGAAACCTATTGATAGAGGTATCAACCATCGTAATCGGAAAATTTTAGATTTTTGCCGCCCAAAAACTTGTGGGCTGTAGCACAGTTGATTTTCAATAAAATTGAATTTTCTAAGAAATGTTTAGAAATAATCGAGCAATCAAAATGAAAATTGTCACAGCAATTACAGGTCCCGAAACCTATTGATAGAGGTATCAACCATCGTAATCGAACCATTTTAGATTTTTGCCGCCCAAAAACTTGTGGGCTGTAGCACAGTTGATTTTCAATAAAATTGAATTTTCTAAGAAATGTTTAGAAATAATCGAGCAATCAAAATGAAAATTGTCACAGCAATTACAGGTCCCGAAACCTATTGATAGAGGTATCAACCATCGTAATCGGATCATTTTAGATTTTTGCCGCCCAAAAACTTGTGGGCTGTAGCACAGTTGATTTTCAATAAAATTGAATTTTCTAAGAAATGTTTAGAAATAATCGAGCAATCAAAATGAAAATTGTCACAGCAATTACAGGTCCCGAAACCTATTGATAGAGGTATCAACCATCGTAATCGAACCATTTTAGATTTTTGCCGCCCAAAAACTTGTGGGCTATAGCACAGTTGATTTTCAATAAAATTGAATTTTCTAAGAAATTTTAGAAATAATCGAGCAATCAAAATGAAAATTGTCACAGCCATTACAGGTCCCGAAACCTATTGATAGAGGTATCAACCATCGTAATCGGATCATTTTAGATTTTTGCCGCCCAAAAACTTGTGGGCTATAGCACAGTTTATTTTCAATAAAATTGAATTTTCTAAGAAATTTTAGAAATAATCGAGCAATCAAAATGAAAATTGTCACAGCAATTACAGGTCCCGAAACCTATTGATAGAGGTATCAACCATCGTAATCGAACCATTTTAGATTTTTGCCGCCCAAAAACTTGTGGGCTATAGCACAGTTGATTTTCAAGAAAATTGAATTTTCTAAGAAATGTTTAGAAATAATCGAGCAATCAAAATGAAAATTGTCACAGCAATTACAGGTCCCGAAACCTATTGATAGAGGTATCAACCATCGTAATCGGACCATTTTAGATTTTTGCCGCCCAAAAACTTGTGGGCTATAGCACAGTTGATTTTCAATAAAATTGAATTTTCTCAGAAATGTTTAGAAATAATCGAGCAATCAAAATGAAAATTGTCACAGCAATTACAGGTCCCGAAACCTATTGATAGAGGTATCAACCATCGTAATCGAACCATTTTAGATTTTTGCCGCCCAAAAACTTGTGGGCTATAGCACAGTTGATTTTCAATAAAATTGAATTTTCTAAGAAATGTTTAGAAATAATCGAGCAATCAAAATGAAAATTGTCACAGCAATTACAGGTCCCGAAACCTATTGATAGAGGTATCAACCATCGTAATCGGATCATTTTAGATTTTTGCCGCCCAAAAACTTGTGGGCTGTAGCACAGTTGATTTTCAATAAAATTGAATTTTCTAAGAAATGTTTAGAAATAATCGAGCAATCAAAATGAAAATTGTCACAGCAATTACAGGTCCCGAAACCTATTGATAGAGGTATCAACCATCGTAATCGAACCATTTTAGATTTTTGCCGCCCAAAAACTTGTGGGCTATAGCACAGTTGATTTTCAATAAAATTGAATTTTCTAAGAAATGTTTAGAAATAATCGAGCAATCAAAATGAAAATTGTCACAGCAATTACAGGTCCCGAAACCTATTGATAGAGGTATCAACCATCGTAATCGGATCATTTTAGATTTTTGCCGCCCAAAAACTTGTGGGCTGTAGCACAGTTGATTTTCAATAAAATTGAATTTTCTAAGAAATGTTTAGAAATAATCGAGCAATCAAAATGAAAATTGTCACAGCAATTACAGGTCCCGAAACCTATTGATAGAGGTATCAACCATCGTAATCGGACCATTTTAGATTTTTGCCGCCCAAAAACTTGTGGGCTATAGCACAGTTGATTTTCAATAAAATTGAATTTTCTAAGAAATTTAAGAAATAATCGAGCAATCAAAATGAAAATTGTCACAGCCATTACAGGTCCCGAAACCTATTGATAGAGGTATCAACCATCGTAATCGAACCATTTTAGATTTTTGCCGCCCAAAAACTTGTGGGCTATAGCACAGTTGATTTTCAATAAAATTGAATTTTCTAAGAAATGTTTAGAAATAATCGAGCAATCAAAATGAAAATTGTCACAGCAATTACAGGTCCCGAAACCTATTGATAGAGGTATCAACCATCGTAATCGGACCATTTTAGATTTTTGCCGCCCAAAAACTTGTGGGCTATAGCACAGTTGGTTTTCAATAAAATTGAATTTTCTAAGAAATGTTTAGAAATAATCGAGCAATCAAAATGAAAATTGTCACAGCAATTACAGGTCCCGAAACCTATTGATAGAGGTATCAACCATCGTAATCGAACCATTTTAGATTTTTGCCGCCCAAAAACTTGTGGGCTATAGCACAGTTGATTTTCAATAAAATTGAATTTTCTAAGAAATGTTTAGAAATAATCGAGCAATCAAAATGAAAATTGTCACAGCAATTACAGGTCCCGAAACCTATTGATAGAGGTATCAACCATCGTAATCGGATCATTTTAGATTTTTGCCGCCCAAAAACTTGTGGGCTGTAGCACAGTTGATTTTCAATAAAATTGAATTTTCTAAGAAATGTTTAGAAATAATCGAGCAATCAAAATGAAAATTGTCACAGCAATTACAGGTCCCGAAACCTATTGATAGAGGTATCAACCATCGTAATCGAACCATTTTAGATTTTTGTCGCCCAAAAACTTGTGGGCTATAGCACAGTTGATTTTCAATAAAATTGAATTTTCTAAGAAATGTTTAGAAATAATCGAGCAATCAAAATGAAAATTGTCACAGCAATTACAGGTCCCGAAACCTATTGATAGAGGTATCAACCATCGTAATCGGATCATTTTAGATTTTTGCCGCCCAAAAACTTGTGGGCTGTAGCACAGTTGATTTTCAATAAAATTGAATTTTCTAAGAAATGTTTAGAAATAATCGAGCAATCAAAATGAAAATTGTCACAGCAATTACAGGTCCCGAAACCTATTGATAGAGGTATCAACCATCGTAATCGGAAAATTTTAGATTTTTGCCGCCCAAAAACTTGTGGGCTGTAGCACAGTTGATTTTCAATAAAATTGAATTTTCTAAGAAATGTTTAGAAATAATCGAGCAATCAAAATGAAAATTGTCACAGCAATTACAGGTCCCGAAACCTATTGATAGAGGTATCAACCATCGTAATCGGACCATTTTAGATTTTTGCCGCCCAAAAACTTGTGGGCTATAGCACAGTTGATTTTCAATAAAATTGAATTTTCTAAGAAATTTAAGAAATAATCGAGCAATCAAAATGAAAATTGTCACAGCCATTACAGGTCCCGAAACCTATTGATAGAGGTATCAACCATCGTAATCGAACCATTTTAGATTTTTGCCGCCCAAAAACTTGTGGGCTATATATAGCACAGTTGATTTTCAATAAAATTGAATTTTCTAAGAAATGTTTAGAAATAATCGAGCAATGAAAATGAAAATTGTCACAGCAATTACAGGTCCCGAAACCTATTGATAGAGGTATCAACAATCGTAATCGGATCATTTTAGATTTTTGCCGCCCAAAAACTTGTGGGCTGTAGCACAGTTGATTTTCAATAAAATTGAATTTTCTAAGAAATGTTTAGAAATAATCGAGCAATCAAAATGAAAATTGTCACAGCAATTACAGGTCCCGAAACCTATTGATAGAGGTATCAACCATCGTAATCGAACCATTTTAGATTTTTGCCGCCCAAAAACTTGTGGGCTATAGCACAGTTGATTTTCAATAAAATTGAATTTTCTCAGAAATGTTTAGAAATAATCGAGCAATCAAAATGAAAATTGTCACAGCAATTACAGGTCCCGAAACCTATTGATAGAGGTATCAACCATCGTAATCGGATCATTTTAGATTTTTGCCGCCCAAAAACTTGTGGGCTGTAGCACAGTTGATTTTCAATAAAATTGAATTTTCTAAGAAATGTTTAGAAATAATCGAGCAATCAAAATGAAAATTGTCACAGCAATTACAGGTCCCGAAACCTATTGATAGAGGTATCAACCATCGTAATCGGACCATTTTAGATTTTTGCCGCCCAAAAACTTGTGGGCTATAGCACAGTTGATTTTCAATAAAATTGAATTTTCTAAGAAATGTTTAGAAATAATCGAGCAATCAAAATGAAAATTGTCACAGCAATTACAGGTCCCGAAACCTATTGATAGAGGTATCAACCATCGTAATCGAACCATTTTAGATTTTTGCCGCCCAAAAACTTGTGGGCTATAGCACAGTTGATTTTCAAGAAAATTGAATTTTCTAAGAAATGTTTAGAAATAATCGAGCAATCAAAATGAAAATTGTCACAGCAATTACAGGTCCCGAAACCTATTGATAGAGGTATCAACCATCGTAATCGAACCATTTTAGATTTTTGCCGCCCAAAAACTTGTGGGCTATAGCACAGTTGATTTTCAATAAAATTGAATTTTCTAAGAAATGTTTAGAAATAATCGAGCAATCAAAATGAAAATTGTCACAGCAATTACAGGTCCCGAAACCTATTGATAGAGGTATCAACCATCGTAATCGGACCATTTTAGATTTTTGCCGCCCAAAAACTTGTGGGCTATAGCACAGTTGATTTTCAATAAAATTGAATTTTCTCAGAAATGTTTAGAAATAATCGAGCAATCAAAATGAAAATTGTCACAGCAATTACAGGTCCCGAAACCTATTGATAGAGGTATCAACCATCGTAATCGGATCATTTTAGATTTTTGCCGCCCAAAAACTTGTGGGCTATAGCACAGTTGATTTTCAATAAAATTGAATTTTCTAAGAAATGTTTAGAAATAATCGAGCAATCAAAATGAAAATTGTCACAGCAATTACAGGTCCCGAAACCTATTGATAGAGGTATCAACCATCGTAATCGAACCATTTTAGATTTTTGCCGCCCAAAAACTTGTGGGCTATAGCACAGTTGATTTTCAATAAAATTGAATTTTCTAAGAAATGTTTAGAAATAATCGAGCAATCAAAATGAAAATTGTCACAGCAATTACAGGTCCCGAAACCTATTGATAGAGGTATCAACCATCGTAATCGGACCATTTTAGATTTTTGCCGCCCAAAAACTTGTGGGCTATAGCACAGTTGATTTTCAATAAAATTGAATTTTCTAAGAAATGTTTAGAAATAATCGAGCAATCAAAATGAAAATTGTCACAGCAATTACAGGTCCCGAAACCTATTGATAGAGGTATCAACCATCGTAATCGAACCATTTTAGATTTTTGCCGCCCAAAAACTTGTGGGCTATAGCACAGTTGATTTTCAATAAAATTGAATTTTCTAAGAAATGTTTAGAAATAATCGAGCAATCAAAATGAAAATTGTCACAGCAATTACAGGTCCCGAAACCTATTGATAGAGGTATCAACCATCGTAATCGGATCATTTTAGATTTTTGCCGCCCAAAAACTTGTGGGCTGTAGCACAGTTGATTTTCAAGAAAATTGAATTTTCTAAGAAATGTTTAGAAATAATCGAGCAATCAAAATGAAAATTGTCACAGCAATTACAGGTCCCGAAACCTATTGATAGAGGTATCAACCATCGTAATCGGACCATTTTAGATTTTTGCCGCCCAAAAACTTGTGGGCTATAGCACAGTTGATTTTCAATAAAATTGAATTTTCTCAGAAATGTTTAGAAATAATCGAGCAATCAAAATGAAAATTGTCACAGCAATTACAGGTCCCGAAACCTATTGATAGAGGTATCAACCATCGTAATCGAACCATTTTAGATTTTTGCCGCCCAAAAACTTGTGGGCTATAGCACAGTTGATTTTCAAGAAAATTGAATTTTCTAAGAAATGTTTAGAAATAATCGAGCAATCAAAATGAAAATTGTCACAGCAATTACAGGTCCCGAAACCTATTGATAGAGGTATCAACCATCGTAATCGAACCATTTTAGATTTTTGCCGCCCAAAAATTTGTGGGCTATAGCACAGTTGATTTTCAATAAAATTGAATTTTCTAAGAAATGTTTAGAAATAATCGAGCAATGAAAATGAAAATTGTCACAGCAATTACAGGTCCCGAAACCTATTGATAGAGGTATCAACCATCGTAATCGGATCATTTTAGATTTTTGCCGCCCAAAAACTTGTGGGCTGTAGCACAGTTGATTTTCAATAAAATTGAATTTTCTAAGAAATGTTTAGAAATAATCGAGCAATCAAAATGAAAATTGTCACAGCAATTACAGGTCCCGAAACCTATTGATAGAGGTATCAACCATCGTAATCGGATCATTTTATATTTTTGCCGCCCAAAAACTTGTGGGCTGTAGCACAGTTGATTTTCAATAAAATTGAATTTTCTAAGAAATGTTTAGAAATAATCGAGCAATCAAAATGAAAATTGTCACAGCAATTACAGGTCCCGAAACCTATTGATAGAGGTATCAACCATCGTAATCGGACCATTTTAGATTTTTGCCGCCCAAAAACTTGTGGGCTATAGCACAGTTGATTTTCAATAAAATTGAATTTTCTAAGAAATTTAAGAAATAATCGAGCAATCAAAATGAAAATTGTCACAGCCATTACAGGTCCCGAAACCTATTGATAGAGGTATCAACCATCGTAATCGAACCATTTTAGATTTTTGCCGCCCAAAAACTTGTGGGCTATAGCACAGTTGATTTTCAATAAAATTGAATTTTCTAAGAAATGTTTAGAAATAATCGAGCAATCAAAATGAAAATTGTCACAGCAATTACAGGTCCCGAAACCTATTGATAGAGGTATCAACCATCGTAATCGGATCATTTTAGATTTTTGCCGCCCAAAAACTTGTGGGCTATAGCACAGTTGATTTTCAAGAAAATTGAATTTTCTAAGAAATGTTTAGAAATAATCGAGCAATCAAAATGAAAATTGTCACAGCAATTACAGGTCCCGAAACCTATTGATAGAGGTATCAACCATCGTAATCGGACCATTTTAGATTTTTGCCGCCCAAAAACTTGTGGGCTATAGCACAGTTGATTTTCAATAAAATTGAATTTTCTAAGAAATGTTTAGAAATAATCGAGCAATCAAAATGAAAATTGTCACAGCAATTACAGGTCCCGAAACCTATTGATAGAGGTATCAACCATCGTAATCGGATCATTTTAGATTTTTGCCGCCCAAAAACTTGTGGGCTATAGCACAGTTGATTTTCAAGAAAATTGAATTTTCTAAGAAATGTTTAGAAATAATCGAGCAATCAAAATGAAAATTGTCACAGCAATTACAGGTCCCGAAACCTATTGATAGAGGTATCAACCATCGTAATCGGACCATTTTAGATTTTTGCCGCCCAAAAACTTGTGGGCTATAGCACAGTTGATTTTCAATAAAATTGAATTTTCTAAGAAATGTTTAGAAATAATCGAGCAATCAAAATGAAAATTGTCACAGCAATTACAGGTCCCGAAACCTATTGATAGAGGTATCAACCATCGTAATCGAACCATTTTAGATTTTTGCCGCCCAAAAACTTGTGGGCTATAGCACAGTTGATTTTCAATAAAATTGAATTTTCTCAGAAATGTTTAGAAATAATCGAGCAATCAAAATGAAAATTGTCACAGCAATTACAGGTCCCGAAACCTATTGATAGAGGTATCAACCATCGTAATCGGATCATTTTAGATTTTTGCCGCCCAAAAACTTGTGGGCTGTAGCACAGTTGATTTTCAATAAAATTGAATTTTCTAAGAAATGTTTAGAAATAATCGAGCAATCAAAATGAAAATTGTCACAGCAATTACAGGTCCCGAAACCTATTGATAGAGGTATCAACCATCGTAATCGGACCATTTTAGATTTTTGCCGCCCAAAAACTTGTGGGCTATAGCACAGTTGATTTTCAATAAAATTGAATTTTCTAAGAAATTTAAGAAATAATCGAGCAATCAAAATGAAAATTGTCACAGCCATTACAGGTCCCGAAACCTATTGATAGAGGTATCAACCATCGTAATCGAACCATTTTAGATTTTTGCCGCCCAAAAACTTGTGGGCTATAGCACAGTTGATTTTCAATAAAATTGAATTTTCTAAGAAATGTTTAGAAATAATCGAGCAATCAAAATGAAAATTGTCACAGCAATTACAGGTCCCGAAACCTATTGATAGAGGTATCAACCATCGTAATCGGATCATTTTAGATTTTTGCCGCCCAAAAACTTGTGGGCTATAGCACAGTTGATTTTCAAGAAAATTGAATTTTCTAAGAAATGTTTAGAAATAATCGAGCAATCAAAATGAAAATTGTCACAGCAATTACAGGTCCCGAAACCTATTGGTATCAACCATCGTAATCGAACCATTTTAGATTTTTGCCGCCCAAAAACTTGTGGGCTATAGCACAGTTGATTTTCAATAAAATTGAATTTTCTCAGAAATGTTTAGAAATAATCGAGCAATCAAAATGAAAATTGTCACAGCAATTACAGGTCCCGAAACCTATTGATAGAGGTATCAACCATCGTAATCGGATCATTTTAGATTTTTGCCGCCCAAAAACTTGTGGGCTGTAGCACAGTTGATTTTCAATAAAATTGAATTTTCTAAGAAATGTTTAGAAATAATCGAGCAATAAAAATGAAAATTGTCACAGCAATTACAGGTCCCGAAACCTATTGATAGAGGTATCAACCATCGTAATCGGATCATTTTAGATTTTTGCTGCCCAAAAACTTGTGGGCTATAGCACAGTTGATTTTCAATAAAATTGAATTTTCTAAGAAATGTTTAGAAATAATCGAGCAATCAAAATGAAAATTGTCACAGCAATTACAGGTTCCGAAACCTATTGATAGAGGTATCAACCATCGTAATCGGACCATTTTAGATTTTTGCCGCCCAAAAACTTGTGGGCTATAGCACAGTTGATTTTCAATAAAATTGAATTTTCTAAGAAATTTTAGAAATAATCGAGCAATCAAAATGAAAATTGTCACAGCCATTACAGGTCCCAAAACCTATTGATAGAGGTATCAACCATCGTAATCGAACCATTTTAGATTTTTGCCGCCCAAAAATTTGTGGGCTGTAGCACAGTTGATTTTCAATAAAATTGAATTTTCTAAGAAATGTTTAGAAATAATCGAGCAATCAAAATGAAAATTGTCACAGCAATTACAGGTCCCGAAACCTATTGATAGAGGTATCAACCATCGTAATCGGACCATTTTAGATTTTTGCCGCCCAAAAACTTGTGGGCTATAGCACAGTTGATTTTCAATAAAATTGAATTTTCTCAGAAATGTTTAGAAATAATCGAGCAATCAAAATGAAAATTGTCACAGCAATTACAGGTCCCGAAACCTATTGATAGAGGTATCAACCATCGTAATCGAACCATTTTAGATTTTTGCCGCCCAAAAACTTGTGGGCTATAGCACAGTTGATTTTCAAGAAAATTGAATTTTCTAAGAAATGTTTAGAAATAATCGAGCAATCAAAATGAAAATTGTCACAGCAATTACAGGTCCCGAAACCTATTGATAGAGGTATCAACCATCGTAATCGGACCATTTTAGATTTTTGCCGCCCAAAAACTTGTGGGCTATAGCACAGTTGATTTTCAATAAAATTGAATTTTCTCAGAAATGTTTAGAAATAATCGAGCAATCAAAATGAAAATTGTCACAGCAATTACAGGTCCCGAAACCTATTGATAGAGGTATCAACCATCGTAATCGGATCATTTTAGATTTTTGCCGCCCAAAAACTTGTGGGCTATAGCACAGTTGATTTTCAAGAAAATTGAATTTTCTAAGAAATGTTTAGAAATAATCGAGCAATCAAAATGAAAATTGTCACAGCAATTACAGGTCCCGAAACCTATTGATAGAGGTATCAACCATCGTAATCGAACCATTTTAGATTTTTGCCGCCCAAAAACTTGTGGGCTATAGCACAGTTGATTTTCAATAAAATTGAATTTTCTAAGAAATGTTTAGAAATAATCGAGCAATGAAAATGAAAATTGTCACAGCAATTACAGGTCCCGAAACCTATTGATAGAGGTATCAACCATCGTAATCGGATCATTTTAGATTTTTGCCGCCCAAAAACTTGTGGGCTGTAGCACAGTTGATTTTCAATAAAATTGAATTTTCTCAGAAATGTTTAGAAATAATCGAGCAATGAAAATGAAAATTGTCACAGCAATTACAGGTCCCGAAACCTATTGATAGAGGTATCAACCATCGTAATCGGATCATTTTAGATTTTTGCCGCCCAAAAACTTGTGGGCTGTAGCACAGTTGATTTTCAATAAAATTGAATTTTCTAAGAAATGTTTAGAAATAATCGAGCAATCAAAATGAAAATTGTCACAGCAATTACAGGTCCCGAAACCTATTGATAGAGGTATCAACCATCGTAATCGGATCATTTTAGATTTTTGCCGCCCAAAAACTTGTGGGCTATAGCACAGTTGATTTTCAAGAAAATTGAATTTTCTAAGAAATGTTTAGAAATAATCGAGCAATCAAAATGAAAATTGTCACAGCAATTACAGGTCCCGAAACCTATTGATAGAGGTATCAACCATCGTAATCGAACCATTTTAGATTTTTGCCGCCCAAAAACTTGTGGGCTATAGCACAGTTGATTTTCAATAAAATTGAATTTTCTAAGAAATGTTTAGAAATAATCGAGCAATCAAAATGAAAATTGTCACAGCAATTACAGGTCCCGAAACCTATTGATAGAGGTATCAACCATCGTAATCGGATCATTTTAGATTTTTGCCGCCCAAAAACTTGTGGGCTGTAGCACAGTTGATTTTCAATAAAATTGAATTTTCTAAGAAATGTTTAGAAATAATCGAGCAATGAAAATGAAAATTGTCACAGCAATTACAGGTCCCGAAACCTATTGATAGAGGTATCAACCATCGTAATCGGATCATTTTAGATTTTTGCCGCCCAAAAACTTGTGGGCTGTAGCACAGTTGATTTTCAATAAAATTGAATTTTCTAAGAAATGTTTAGAAATAATCGAGCAATCAAAATGAAAATTGTCACAGCAATTACAGGTCCCGAAACCTATTGATAGAGGTATCAACCATCGTAATCGGACCATTTTAGATTTTTGCCGCCCAAAAACTTGTGGGCTATAGCACAGTTGATTTTCAATAAAATTGAATTTTCTCAGAAATGTTTAGAAATAATCGAGCAATCAAAATGAAAATTGTCACAGCAATTACAGGTCCCGAAACCTATTGATAGAGGTATCAACCATCCTAATCGAACCATTTTAGATTTTTGCCGCCCAAAAACTTGTGGGCTATAGCACAGTTGATTTTCAATAAAATTGAATTTTCTAAGAAATGTTTAGAAATAATCGAGCAATCAAAATGAAAATTGTCACAGCAATTACAGGTCCCGAAACCTATTGATAGAGGTATCAACCATCGTAATCGGATCATTTTAGATTTTTGCCGCCCAAAAACTTGTGGGCTGTAGCACAGTTGATTTTCAATAAAATTGAATTTTCTAAGAAATGTTTAGAAATAATCGAGCAATCAAAATGAAAATTGTCACAGCAATTACAGGTCCCGAAACCTATTGATAGAGGTATCAACCATCGTAATCGGATCATTTTAGATTTTTGCCGCCCAAAAACTTGTGGGCTGTAGCACAGTTGATTTTCAATAAAATTGAATTTTCTAAGAAATGTTTAGAAATAATCGAGCAATCAAAATGAAAATTGTCACAGCAATTACAGGTCCCGAAACCTATTGATAGAGGTATCAACCATCGTAATCGGACCATTTTAGATTTTTGCCGCCCAAAAACTTGTGGGCTATAGCACAGTTGATTTTCAATAAAATTGAATTTTCTAAGAAATTTTAGAAATAATCGAGCAATCAAAATGAAAATTGTCACAGCAATTACAGGTCCCGAAACCTATTGATAGAGGTATCAACCATCGTAATCGAACCATTTTAAATTTTTGCCGCCCAAAAACTTGTGGGCTATAGCACAGTTGATTTTCAAGAAAATTGAATTTTCTAAGAAATGTTTAGAAATAATCGAGCAATCAAAATGAAAATTGTCACAGCAATTACAGGTCCCGAAACCTATTGATAGAGGTATCAACCATCGTAATCGGACCATTTTAGATTTTTGCCGCCCAAAAACTTGTGGGCTGTAGCACAGTTGATTTTCAATAAAATTGAATTTTCTCAGAAATGTTTAGAAATAATCGAGCAATCAAAATGAAAATTGTCACAGCAATTACAGGTCCCGAAACCTATTGATAGAGGTATCAACCATCGTAATCGGACCATTTTAGATTTTTGCCGCCCAAAAACTTGTGGGCTATAGCACAGTTGATTTTCAAGAAAATTGAATTTTCTAAGAAATGTTTAGAAATAATCGAGCAATCAAAATGAAAATTGTCACAGCAATTACAGGTCCCGAAACCTATTGATAGAGGTATCAACCATCGTAATCGAACCATTTTAGATTTTTGCCGCCCAAAAACTTGTGGGCTATAGCACAGTTGATTTTCAATAAAATTGAATTTTCTAAGAAATGTTTAGAAATAATCGAGCAATGAAAATGAAAATTGTCACAGCAATTACAGGTCCCGAAACCTATTGATAGAGGTATCAACCATCGTAATCGGATCATTTTAGATTTTTGCCGCCCAAAAACTTGTGGGCTGTAGCACAGTTGATTTTCAATAAAATTGAATTTTCTAAGAAATGTTTAGAAATAATCGAGCAATCAAAATGAAAATTGTCACAGCAATTACAGGTCCCGAAACCTATTGATAGAGGTATCAACCATCGTAATCGAACCATTTTAGATTTTTGCCGCCCAAAAACTTGTGGGCTATAGCACAGTTGATTTTCAATAAAATTGAATTTTCTAAGAAATGTTTAGAAATAATCGAGCAATCAAAATGAAAATTGTCACAGCAATTACAGGTCCCGAAACCTATTGATAGAGGTATCAACCATCGTAATCGGATCATTTTAGATTTTTGCCGCCCAAAAACTTGTGGGCTGTAGCACAGTTGATTTTCAATAAAATTGAATTTTCTAAGAAATGTTTAGAAATAATCGAGCAATCAAAATGAAAATTGTCACAGCAATTACAGGTCCCGAAACCTATTGATAGAGGTATCAACCATCGTAATCGGATCATTTTAGATTTTTGCCACCCAAAAACTTGTGGGCTGTAGCACAGTTGATTTTCAATAAAATTGAATTTTCTAAGAAATGTTTAGAAATAATCGAGCAATCAAAATGAAAATTGTCACAGCAATTACAGGTCCCGAAACCTATTGATAGAGGTATCAACCATCGTAATCGGACCATTTTAGATTTTTGCCGCCCAAAAACTTGTGGGCTATAGCACAGTTGATTTTCAATAAAATTGAATTTTCTAAGAAATTTAAGAAATAATCGAGCAATCAAAATGAAAATTGTCACAGCCATTACAGGTCCCGAAACCTATTGATAGAGGTATCAACCATCGTAATCGAACCATTTTAGATTTTTGCCGCCCAAAAACTTGTGGGCTATAGCACAGTTGATTTTCAATAAAATTGAATTTTCTAAGAAATGTTTAGAAATAATCGAGCAATCAAAATGAAAATTGTCACAGCAATTACAGGTCCCGAAACCTATTGATAGAGGTATCAACCATCGTAATCGGATCATTTTAGATTTTTGCCGCCCAAAAACTTGTGGGCTGTAGCACAGTTGATTTTCAATAAAATTGAATTTTCTAAGAAATGTTTAGAAATAATCGAGCAATCAAAATGAAAATTGTCACAGCAATTACAGGTCCCGAAACCTATTGATAGAGGTATCAACCATCGTAATCGGATCATTTTAGATTTTTGCTGCCCAAAAACTTGTGGGCTGTAGCACAGTTGATTTTCAATAAAATTGAATTTTCTAAGAAATGTTTAGAAATAATCGAGCAATCAAAATGAAAATTGTCACAGCAATTACAGGTCCCGAAACCTATTGATAGAGGTATCAACCATCGTAATCGGACCATTTTAGATTTTTGCCGCCCAAAAACTTGTGGGCTATAGCACAGTTGATTTTCAATAGAATTGAATTTTCTAAGAAATTTTAGAAATAATCGAGCAATCAAAATGAAAATTGTCACAGCCATTACAGGTCCCGAAACCTATTGATAGAGGTATCAACCATCGTAATCGAACCATTTTAGATTTTTGCCGCCCAAAAACTTGTCGGCTGTAGCACAGTTGATTTTCAATAAAATTGAATTTTCTAAGAAATGTTTAGAAATAATCGAGCAATCAAAATGAAAATTGTCACAGCAATTACAGGTCCCGAAACCTATTGATAGAGGTATCAACCATCGTAATCGAACCATTTTAGATTTTTGCCGCCCAAAAACTTGTGGGCTGTAGCACAGTTGATTTTCAATAAAATTGAATTTTCTAAGAAATGTTTAGAAATAATCGAGCAATCAAAATGAAAATTGTCACAGCAATTACAGGTCCCGAAACCTATTGATAGAGGTATCAACCATCGTAATCGGATCATTTTAGATTTTTGCCGCCCAAAAACTTGTGGGCTGTAGCACAGTTGATTTTCAATAAAATTGAATTTTCTAAGAAATGTTTAGAAATAATCGAGCAATCAAAATGAAAATTGTCACAGCAATTACAGGTCCCGAAACCTATTGATAGAGGTATCAACCATCGTAATCGGATCATTTTAGATTTTTGCCGCCCAAAAACTTGTGGGCTGTAGCACAGTTGATTTTCAATAAAATTGAATTTTCTAAGAAATGTTTAGAAATAATCGAGCAATCAAAATGAAAATTGTCACAGCAATTACAGGTCCCGAAACCTATTGATAGAGGTATCAACCATCGTAATCGAACCATTTTAGATTTTTGCCGCCCAAAAACTTGTGGGCTATATATAGCACAGTTGATTTTCAATAAAATTGAATTTTCTAAGAAATGTTTAGAAATAATCGAGCAATCAAAATGAAAATTGTCACAGCAATTACAGGTCCCGAAACCTATTGATAGAGGTATCAACCATCGTAATCGAACTATTTTAGATTTTTGCCGCCCAAAAACTTGTGGGCTATAGCACAGTTGATTTTCAATAAAATTGAATTTTCTAAGAAATGTTTAGAAATAATCGAGCAATCAAAATGAAAATTGTCACAGCAATTACAGGTCCCGAAACCTATTGATAGAGGTATCAACCATCGTAATCGAACCATTTTAGATTTTTGCCGCCCAAAAACTTGTGGGCTATAGTACAGTTGATTTTCAATAAAATTGAATTTTCTAAGAAATGTTTAGAAATAATCGAGCAATCAAAATGAAAATTGTCACAGCAATTACAGGTCCCGAAACCTATTGATAGAGGTATCAACCATCGTAATCGAACCATTTTAGATTTTTGCCGCCCAAAAACTTGTGGGCTATAGCACAGTTGATTTTCAATAAAATTGAATTTTCTAAGAAATGTTTAGAAATAATCGAGCAATCAAAATGAAAATTGTCACAGCAATTACAGGTCCCGAAACCTATTGATAGAGGTATCAACCATCGTAATCGAACCATTTTAGATTTTTGCCGCCCAAAAACTTGTGGGCTATATATAGCACAGTTGATTTTCAATAAAATTGAATTTTCTAAGAAATGTTTAGAAATAATCGAGCAATCAAAATGAAAATTGTCACAGCAATTACAGGTCCCGAAACCTATTGATAGAGGTATCAACCATCGTAATCGAACTATTTTAGATTTTTGCCGCCCAAAAACTTGTGGGCTATAGCACAGTTGATTTTCAATAAAATTGAATTTTCTAAGAAATGTTTAGAAATAATCGAGCAATCAAAATGAAAATTGTCACAGCAATTACAGGTCCCGAAACCTATTGATAGAGGTATCAACCATCGTAATCGAACCATTTTAGATTTTTGCCGCCCAAAAACTTGTGGGCTATAGCACAGTTGATTTTCAATAAAATTGAATTTTCTAAGAAATGTTTAGAAATAATCGAGCAATCAAAATGAAAATTGTCACAGCAATTACAGGTCCCGAAACCTATTGATAAAGGTATCAACCATCGTAATCGAACCATTTTAGATTTTTGCCGCCCAAAAACTTGTGGGCTATAGTACAGTTGATTTTCAATAAAATTGAATTTTCTAAGAAATGTTTAGAAATAATCGAGCAATCAAAATGAAAATTGTCACAGCAATTACAGGTCCCGAAACCTATTGATAGAGGTATCAACCATCGTAATCGAACCATTTTAGATTTTTGCCGCCCAAAAGCTTGCGGGCTATAGCACAGTTGATTTTCAATAAAATTGAATTTTCTAAGAAATGTTTAGAAATAATCGAGCAATCAAAATGAAAATTGTCACAGCAATTACAGGTCCCGAAACCTATTGATAGAGGTATCAACCATCGTAATCGAACCATTTTAGATTTTTGCCGCCCAAAAACTTGCGGGCTATAGCACAGTTGATTTTCAATAAAATTGAATTTTCTAAGAAATGTTTAGAAATAATCGAGCAATCAAAATGAAAATTGTCACAGCAATTACAGGTCCCGAAACCTATTGATAGAGGTATCAACCATCGTAATCGAACCATTTTAGATTTTTGCCGCCCAAAAACTTGTGGGCTATATATAGCACAGTTGATTTTCAATAAAATTGAATTTTCTAAGAAATGTTTAGAAATAATCGAGCAATCAAAATGAAAATTGTCACAGCAATTACAGGTCCCGAAACCTATTGATAGAGGTATCAACCATCGTAATCGAACCATTTTAGATTTTTGCCGCCCAAAACTTGTGGGCTATAGCACAGTTGATTTTCAATAAAATTTAATTTTCTAAGAAATGTTTAGAAATAATCGAGCAATCAAAATGAAAATTGTCACAGCAATTACAGGTCCCGAAACCTATTGATAGAGGTATCAACCATCGTAATCGGATCATTTTAGATTTTTGCCGCCCAAAAACTTGTGGGCTGTAGCACAGTTGATTTTCAATAAAATTGAATTTTCTAAGAAATGTTTAGAAATAATCGAGCAATGAAAATGAAAATTGTCACAGCAATTACAGGTCCCGAAACCTATTGATAGAGGTATCAACCATCGTAATCGGATCATTTTAGATTTTTGCCGCCCAAAAACTTGTGGGCTGTAGCACAGTTGATTTTCAATAAAATTGAATTTTCTAAGAAATGTTTAGAAATAATCGAGCAATCAAAATGAAAATTGTCACAGCAATTACAGGTCCCGAAACCTATTGATAGAGGTATCAACCATCGTAATCGGACCATTTTAGATTTTTGCCGCCCAAAAACTTGTGGGCTATAGCACAGTTGATTTTCAATAAAATTGAATTTTCTAAGAAATGATTAGAAATAATCGAGCAATCAAAATGAAAATTGTCACAGCAATTACAGGTCCCGAAACCTATTGATAGAGGTATCAACCATCGTAATCGAACCATTTTAGATTTTTGCCGCCCAAAATCTTGTGGGCTATAGCACAGTTGATTTTCAATAAAATTGAATTTTCTAAGAAATGTTTAGAAATAATCGAGCAATCAAAATGAAAATTGTCACAGCAATTACAGGTCCCGAAACCTATTGATAGAGGTATCAACCATCGTAATCGAACCATTTTAGATTTTTGCCGCCCAAAAACTTGTGGGCTATATATAGCACAGTTGATTTTCAATAAAATTGAATTTTCTAAGAAATGTTTAGAAATAATCGAGCAATCAAAATGAAAATTGTCACAGCAATTACAGGTCCCGAAACCTATTGATAGAGGTATCAACCATCGTAATCGAACCATTTTAGATTTTTGCCGCCCAAAAACTTGTGGGCTATAGCACAGTTGATTTTCAATAAAATTGAATTTTCTAAGAAATGTTTAGAAATAATCGAGCAATCAAAATGAAAATTGTCACAGCAATTACAGGTCCCGAAACCTATTGATAGAGGTATCAACCATCGTAATCGAACCATTTTAGATTTTTGCCGCCCAAAAACTTGTGGGCTATATATAGCACAGTTAATTTTCAATAAAATTGAATTTTCTAAGAAATGTTTAGAAATAATCGAGCAATCAAAATGAAAATTGTCACAGCAATTACAGGTCCCGAAACCTATTGATAGAGGTATCAACCATCGTAATCGAACCATTTTAAATTTTTGCCGCCCAAAATCTTGTGGGCTATAGCACAGTTGATTTTCAATAAAGTTGAATTTTCTAAGAAATGTTTAGAAATAATCGAGCAATCAAAATAAAAATTGTCACAGCAATTACAGGTCCCGAAACCTATTGATAGAGGTATCAACCATCGTAATCGAACCATTTTAGATTTTTGCCGCCCAAAAACTTGTGGGCTATAATAGCACAGTTGATTTTCAATAAAATTGAATTTTCTAAGAAATGTTTAGAAATAATCGAGCAATCAAAATGAAAATTGTCACAGCAATTACAGGTCCCGAAACCTATTGATACAGGTATCAACCATCGTAATCGGACCATTTTAGATTTTTGCCGCCCAAAAACTTGTGGGCTATAGCACAGTTGAAATTCAATAAAATTGAATTTTCTAAGAAATGTTTAGAAATAATCGAGCAATCAAAATGAAAATTGTCACAGCAATTACAGGTCCCGAAACCTATTGATAGAGGTATCAACCATCGTAATCGGACCATTTTAGATTTTTGCCGCCCAAAAACTTGTGGTCTATAGCACAGTTGAAATTCAATAAAATTGAATTCTCTAAGAAATGTTTAGAAATAATCGAGCAATCAAAATGAAAATTGTCACAGCAATTACAGGTCCCGAAACCTATTGATAGAGGTATCAACCATCGTAATCGGACCATTTTAGATTTTTGCCGCCCAAAAACTTGTGGGCTATAGCACAGTTGAAATTCAATAAAATTGAATTCTCTAAGAAATGTTTAGAAATAATCGAGCAATCAAAATGAAAATTGGCATATTTTTGTAAATGGTCATAGTGTAGCATCAGGTTTCGACAGTTTATTTGATTTTCACAATTTTCAAAATAGCGTCGAACATACCCAACCCTTTTTATTTTAATAAGAAAAATTGTTTCGGATAGCTTGACCTGCCCTCTTTATGGTAATATCGCCCCATACCTGATTCTACTTCTTATTTACACTTTTTATATAGGCCTACACTTTCAGTACACTTACACTTTTCGTTACTTGTGTGAAATACTTCAGACTGGTCGTAAATGTACTTGTGGCCAAGGCTGGGCAGTAATGAATTATGTACATGTATAAATTACAATTTGTAACATCTATTTTAATTACTCCGTTTTCCAAGTAACAGTGTCTTTTAGTTTTTGCAATTTTTTGTTTACATTTTTAGAAGGTTTATTAGGTTTTGGTTCCGGAGCCATCAGCATAAATCCTAATATTAATTCGAATGAATCAATCGTTATGATCGTTGTTTTAATGATAAGTTTTTTCACTAAACGAATTTTTTCAAATCAAATTTATCAATTTTGAGATGCAAAGTAATTCTACTTGAAAGTAATTGAAACTTGTATTTTAATTAGGTACTTAGTTTGCTGTAATTCGTATAATAATTTTAATTGCTCAGTGTATTATAATTTGCCCAGCCTTGCTTGTGGCGTTTCAACTAATTACAATAAAACATATGATTAATACAACAATTATTTAGCAAGCTCTGTAATCATTTGACAATTTGTGACATGTATAAATCAAAATTTTAAACACGTGTTAAATAAATTTTTCTCTAAATAGTATCAAAATTAAAACCATAAGTACATACAATTAAACAAAAAGATCGCGATCAACTTTAATATTTTATGACGTGCAATAGATCGAGGATCAACCCTAAAATACCAATAAATGATTCACAAAATTTAAACGGTATGTTATTACCAAAACAAGCACCCACTTACGAAATACCAAAAAATTTACTCTCGTTTAACAATAACAACAAAAAAAACATCGCGATCTTCTTATGAAACTCGTCTCGTAACGCGATGTTCACTTTTTACTGTATGTATATTGTACATATCATGAATGTAGTTCTCATTTTATTTGTTATATCCGCTAATTAATTTCAATACACAAAACTTCTTACTAGCGACCATAAATATTTCCATTTTTTTTTTATATGTCTTAAAAGTATGTTGTGTTGTGCTCAATTTAATGATTGATCAAATCAATTGCATCTGGTTTTTTGTTTTGCTTCTTTCTATATTTTTTGTTTGTAATTTTTCCAATTTTGTCTCCAATTACAGTTTATAAACTCGTATGTGTCTAACAAACGGTTAAGCTAATCAACGTCCAAATTCTATTATTCGTCACTGTGATATGTGCCATTAAATTTATAAAGCACGACGAGGGAATAAGGCAACATAAAAATGGCATTATCATTTTCAAAGTGGAAAAATATTTTTCCAATTCATAATGGGAATGGTGGTAGTACTTCAGATAGTCGAACGGCCGCAGACGATGGACATAACAACAATAATGTTGAGGCGATACGAAAATTTAAATCGTCGCGCAAAGGTATGAGCGGAACCGATAAAATAGAAGCTGAAGTTGGATTTAAATTAATTTTGGATCCAATTGGTACGATGCAAATGACAACATCGGTTGGCCCGTTTGAAAGCAAACAAAATGTAACTGTGCCTGAGCTGAATATAAATATAATTGGTGCGAGACATCTACCGTCATCATTTGGACTTAAAAGTGTCGAGGGTTATATGATAAAAGTAAGTAACTTTGGTATATCTTTTTGGTACTAAACTAAATGGTTTGAGTATTAACTTAATATTTTTTTTTTTTTAGGTTAAATTATTTCCCGGTACAGTACGTCACGATACATCAATACAAACAAATTCGTGGCCCAAATTTAACGAAACATTTAAATTTCCGCTTGCACCTCCGCTCAAATCATCAATACGGTCACGGACAAAAAATGATTTATTATCACGTCCATTACCCGAGCGTCTATTTAAAGGCCATTTTGTAGTATTAACGGTTTTTGCACTCTTGGAACTGCCACCGGGTACATTAAATCCATTCAAAGAAACTTACCAATCATTTAAGCGGAAGGGTAGCTTAATGCTGAAGGAGAAACGAATTATATCGGGCAGTAGTAGCGGTAGTAAGACTAGTGAGAAGGATGAGCGAAAGGAGATGGACGATAAGGAGAAAGCGAATATGAGCATTATAAATTTGACACCGAGTGAATCGCGTCGAAATATTGGTTCGGTGACATGTTTTTTGGATCCGAAAATTTTTGTTGAAAATCCCAAGACGGGACATTTTTGTACAGATGAATTTTGGTTGCCGGTAAAGGATATAACAGCGACGCCAGCCTCGAGAACAACTAGTAACGGGGTAAGCATATTAATATTTGTTTGTTTTAGTGTTATGAAAAATAGTGTTCGTGAGCTAAATTCTTTATTGTAAATGGGCTTGGTTGTAATCATTGAACTCAATTTTTGCCCGTAAACCGAAATTTTTGTAGTCATACTTCAGTTTAAATCTAATTTGAATAAATTATGTAAATTTTGAGTTAAAGGGGCTTTGTTGTCGCATCGTTGAAACCATATATTGGCCAATCGTTATGATAATCCAAGTACAAACAACCATTGGAACAATATTTTTGGCGATAATTAGGTAGACGGGGGCCAGCCGGCTGAGTACAATGCGATATAGTTACTTCTTTGGTCAAAACTGGCCTATTTGATGCCAAGTTGATCCTGAGTGCGTCTGATGATGGTATGCGAAACGCGTTTGGTAATTTATCGAGGAATGACCACATGCTGAAGCAAAGTGCCGCTGAATTTCGATTAAACTCCGGACTTGGGAACTGATTTGGTATCTATGTTAGTTTGATTGATGACGATTTGCACAGTGATCATGAGCTCGATTTGAAGTCGAACAAAAAACTGATATACATAATTCCAACAATAACTAATAAATTAAAACTCAATAAATGTCTATAAGACCCTCTAATCGATTAAGATTCCCTGAGTTACCTTACCTTTAAAGAGTTTTAATGTACCTAAAAAGCACACAGTCGCTGTTTCCAAAAGATTGCAACTAACTGATATAGTGATATCCTATAATCACCACATTGCACATGACTCTCTTATATAAATTAAAACTTTACCAATTTTAAGATTATAGTGGCATAGTTTATTGATAAAATTTATTTAAAATATTTTAATAGAGCGCTCGAGGTGTTAAATAAATCGTTGTATTACTGGGTATCACTATAGCCTGAAACGCCTCCGGTATATCTTTGAAACGTGGACCACCCCATCCGGAACAAATAATTCGGCACTTGTTTCCCTCTACAAAACCATATTCAGCACATTGCGCTTGTACATGTTGACATCTACAATAATAATTTTTGGCCACGGTTGTTGTAATTAATACTAAGCATATCGCTTCGAATACTAGAACGATTCCGTTCAATTTAGCCATGATATGACTTCGTGGTGTGGATGAAGATTTATTTATTTAGGTTTTTAAATAAAACTTTATGTTTTGGCACTGTGACACAACTACATTAAGTAATATTTAATGTATAAACTGTTTACTAAATTATAATGTGCATATTACATGAGGCAATTTCAATTGAATCGACACAAAGGCAGTTTAATTTAATTTGATTAAATTAAACAACTTTTTTCAAAATAACTGTATCAGTGCAGTAATCGACAACGGTCTTATTGGTCAGTGATTTGTATTTCTTCAGAATTTTTACGAGGCGGTTTGTACGAGGACTTGTATAAACTCGATTTATGCTTGTTAAATATATTTGGAATTTAAATAAAAACTGAAAGCTTTCTGCAATAGTTTGAAAGTTATAAAAGAATTCGGAATCCTAATCAACAAAATATAAAGAGCAGTAGTAACCTCACGAGGTGATCAGAAATTCAGTCTGGAAAATTAACAACGCAATCTAAATTTCAACTCAACCACAAAATAATTCCTCCTGAACCCCTCACTCCATCTCAACTCAAGCTAACTCACCCCAACACTCTCTCTCTCTCTCTCTTGAGTTTACCCAGCTCCGAAATGAACTCGATTCGAGAAACTACGTGCGTGTATGAAGTCAACTGAAATTAACTCAATGTAATCTCAAACTAAACCGATAAATCGACCCCAAAATCATCCCCAATTTAACCCTTCACTCAACTCCAGTTGAACTCACCATTAAACTCGATCCCAATTCTACCCCATCTCAACATTTAACGCAACCCCAAATTTATCCACCAAGTAAACCCTCACCTCAATTCCAAACTCTACGTTTAACTGAATTTCTTAATCAACACGGTTCGAAAAATCCCGAATCAACCACGACTCAACTCCAACTCAATCCCAACTCAACGCCAACTTGACCTCCAACTCAACTATTTTCTCAACCCCAAACTCAAAGCCCGACTTAACTTCTAAATCAACATGAACTGAAAAACTACATGTGTACCTAAACGAACTCAACTCAATCTAACTCTAATTCAACCCATAATCCAACCCTCAAATAAATCCCCAACTGAACTGCAAAATCGATCCTCAATCGACCCGAACACAACGCTCAACTCAACCCCAAATTCAATGCTCAATTCAGTCCACAAACTAGCATTTTTGAAAAATTTGCAGGTAACAGCTTTTTGGCTTTTTCGGTCTCAGAGACCTTCAAAACTTTGAAAAAAGTGGTTTTGGATAAATACAAGGGAGGCACTATAGCAATATTACATATATGTAAATATATGTTGCATTCCGCTACGAATTTCTAAATTCTCGAATTATTTTTAACTCTCATTGGTGTTGTTTTCCGCGGGGAGATGTGACAATATCAAACGCGCATCCATCATATTGTGTATGTTATGTAAGGAACGCATTCGTTAACGTTATTTATTCACAATTAAGTAATAGATTGTTACCACAGCTTAATAAAATATATTCTACCATGAACTCCCGTGCCTGACTAACTTAGACCTGTTTATCAGGCCTGAATCGTCAGTAGAGTGTGACATGTATTCTAAACATAAATGTTGTAATGGTATAAACATTTGAAACATTAGACTTTCGAATAAAGTCAAAATTCCAAATTCTCCTTCAATCCTCTCCTATGTTATGTCGTTTTCGATTCACTAAAATAACTAAACTCAGTGCACAAAAAAAAACTAAACTCGATCATTTTTTACTACGGCGAGTTTACTTTTTCTTGCACTAAGTTTAGTTTTTTTTTTTTAACAATCGAAAACGAAATTAGGCTGGAAACCGCACCAGAATAGTCAAAATGTTTTATTCTTGACTTATTGGGTGGGCCTTGCCGTCAAAATCACATTCTAGTAAAAGCAGCCTGCTCATATTGAGGATACGGTCAAGAATTTAGATTAAGCAGCACAACAAAATTGAAAAGCCAAAGGAATTCTGTTGGACAGAGCGAATCGAATTATACTATGGAATAAATGTAGTTAACAGATAAACTTGTGCCTAGCGGCGGGACACAATACTATATATAACTATGAGCTGTCACAGAGAAAACACACGATGTATATCGCGCTGTCCATTATATTATATAAAATAAAGATATTGAATTCGAAATAATACTAATCATCTTAGTAGATTTTTACTTGTTTACCATAACATCGAGAGTGGTAACAATTGGCGACGAGGATAACGGCTGTAATTATAAAATATTACAATTGTGAAAGAAAAAAAAAATTATCATCGAAATGGCCGAGATGAAAAAAATTGGTTAATGCGTTAACTGAATTAGTAAAAAAACTTGGTACACCTGTAAATGTACCAAGTGGAGAACATCGAATGGAAAGCCTTGCCAACAGCATGCAAGTTTTCCGTTACGATCCTGACGAGAGACACACATTCGAGGCGTGGTATCGACGATACGAGGAAATATTCCAGGAAGACGCCAAATCGCTCAACGATGCAGAAAGAATCCGTTTGATTTTGCGCAAGTTGGACGCAAATGCTCATGACAAATTTAAAGATATGATTCTTCCGAAAACTCCAAAGGATTTTTCATTCGCTGAGGTTGTGAAGAAACTGAAACACGCTTTTGGACGACAGGAATCGTTGTTTAATACTCGGTACAAGTGTCTTCAAACCACAAAGAATGAGAACACAGATTATGTCACGTACGCAGCACAGATAAACCGAAAATGCGAAGAATTCAGATTGAAAGAGCTAAACGATATCCAGTTAAATGTTCGTGCGCGGGTTAAAATCCTCACAAGACGCCGAAATTCGAACCCGCTTTCTCGTAAAATTGAACGGGGAGGATGCAAACGAACAATCACTAGAGAAACTAATCGCCGAAACTCAACGTATTTTAAGTCTCAAGCGCGACACAGCGATCTTTGCTGGAAGTTCAAAAGCTCAACCAGTCACCAACGCCATGAAGCAGACGCAACCAGGTTTTTCAACTCTGTCGGAACAACTTAAAGACAAACCGAGAAAGACGGACACGGTTCAAAATCAATCAGCTGGGCCATCCAGACCATGTTGGCTCTGCGGTGGTGTACACTTCGTTTGAAACTGCCAATTTACGACACACAAGTGCAACCAATGTCATAATGTAGGTCATAAGGAAGGGTATTGCCAGCTAAATAAACCACGAGTTTCGACATCCAACAAGCCGAGAAATCAGCCACGAGCACAGGTTCTACGTGTCAACGGGATCTATACCGGCAAAAATCATGGCGACATAACATCCCGATGCAAATACATCAACGTCGAGATTAACGGAACCAGCGT
This sequence comes from Tipula vernalis, assembly GCA_958295665.1. Classification (NCBI taxonomy): domain Eukaryota; kingdom Metazoa; phylum Arthropoda; class Insecta; order Diptera; family Tipulidae; genus Tipula; species Tipula vernalis. Next base: position 14,993,466 of record OY282560.1, read on the forward strand.
GAAACTACAGATCGACACGGCGTCCGATCTGACCATAATAACAGCGTCCCCATTATCGCAGAATTCGACTGTGAATTGGGGATTAAAAACATCGGGCAAGTATATTCTGGTAAATGTTTAGTCACAAATATTACAGAGCTTGATGTTTTAGGCATAGACTGGATCGAACGTTTAGCCATTTGGGACCGTCCGATAAACGAAATATGTAATGTCATTCATGCGATACAATCAGAACATGACATATTCATTACGGAAGTGAAAAATGAAGTGTTTAAATGCTAAAGCGACCACCCACATAAAGCCAGACGTTCGTCCTTTATACCGACCGAAGCGGCCGGTGTCATTCGCGGCATTAGAGGGAGTCCAATGCGAACTGTATCGCCTTCAAAAACTCGACATCATATCACCGATCGAGTACTCAGAGTGGGCAGCACCCATCGTCGCGGTCAAACGGCCCAACGGTCATATACGCATATGCGCCGACTACTCAACTGGGCTGAATTCATGCATCGAGACCAACGCATATCCACTTCCAAGTCCAAAAGAAATGTTCGCGCAGCTTGCTGGCAGTAAAGTATTCAGCAAAATCGATTTGGCTGATGCTTATTTGCAAATCGAGGTTGACGACAAATCAAAGCGATTCCTGATAATCAACACACACAAGGGACTTTTTACATTCAATCGTCTGCCGTTCGGAGTAAAATCCGCCCCGGCATTTTCCAGCAAATAATAGACGCTATGCTAGCCGGCCTTGACGGAACTATCGCGTATTTCGACGATCTTCTCGTTCACTCCAAGGATGAGGAGACTCACAAAGCAATCTTCAAATGACTCCTTTAACGATTAGAAGAGTACAGATTCCGAGTGAAGTTAACGAAATGTAATTTTTTTCGCAACGAAGTCAATTATTTGGGAATGATCATAAATAGCCAAGGCATCACCACAGATCCATCAAAAATTACTGCAATAATTTCAATGCCAGCACCTGAAAACGTTCCACAGCTGCGATCATTTTTAGGCGCAATAAACTTCTACGGAAAGTTTGTCCAGCAAATGCATGAGTTACAAGCTCCATTAGACCGACTTTCGAACGCAAACGTGAAATGGGAATGGTCACTCCAATGCCTACAATCATTTGACAAATTCAAACAAATCCTCACCTCCGAATTACTTCTCACACATTACGATCAAACACTTCCTGTCAAAATCTTCGCTGATGCTAGCAACACGGGAGTCGGCGCGTCGATTGCACACGTCTATTCAGACGGAATGGAGAAGATGATTGCGCATGCGTCGCGAACGCTAATAAAGGCTGAGAAAAATTACAGTCAAATGGGAAAAAAGGTCTTGCACTTGTCTACGCAGTCAAGAAATTCCATCGGTACATCTACGGAAGAAGGTTTACATTAGTAATGGACCACAAGCCTCTTCTCAGCATTTTTGGATCGAAAAACGGAATTCCCGTGTGTACCGCAAATCGACTTCAACGGTGCGTATTGACGTTAACAACATACGATTTCGACATATCATACATGTCGACAAATGATTTTGGAACAGCTGATATTCTATCACGACACATCGCCTCAAACCGAGTTGACGATGAAGACTACGTAATTGCCTGTCTCCACCTCGAAGAAGAAATAACCGATTAAATCGATGAAATCATGGTTATCTTACTCATTACACGAAAAATGATCAAAACTGAAACGAGGCGCGACCAGACTTTTAGAGTAATCATTCAGTATTTGAAATCAGACTGGCCGAATTCAAAAGCGAAAATTCCGGACGACGACGAACTGGCGCAATTTTACAATCGAATCGTCATTCCAAAACGATACCGAAAGCTGATGTTACGTCAGTTGCACAAAGCGCATTTGGGCATCGAAGCAATGAAAATACTTGCCCGAGCCTATGTGTACCAGCCTAATATTGATGACGACAACACAGACCTCGCGCGATCCTGCAGTAAATGCGCCGAGAACGCAAAATCGCCCATCAAGTCGTCATCGTCCTATGGAACGAGTCCATACAGACATCGCCGGACCAATTGACGGAGAATGGTAGCTGGTCACTGTTGACTCATATTCAATGTTTCCCGATGTACAAGTATGTACTATCATCACGTCAACGACTTGCATCGAGAAGATGAGCGAATTTTTTTCACATAATGGCAATCCGGAAACATTGGCAACCGACAACGGGACTCAATTCGTAAGTAAACAATTCAGTGATTTCTGTCGTACTCGAGGAATTAATCACATCTTAACGCCACCCTACCACCAGATGTCGAACGGGCGAGCCGAACGATTTGTCAATACACTAAAGAGTGCACTAAATAAACAAAAGGGGAGGGAACAAATAAGGAAATACTCACCAAATTCCTCCAAGCATATCGATCAACACCCAACCGAAACACACAAAAATCGAAGTCACCAGCAGAACTATTTTTGGGTCGGTAAATTTGAATAGAACTCGATTTGTTGAAATCTACGCCAGAACAAGGTACGGATCGCAATATTCAACAAGAGCAACAATTTAACAAACACCACGGAGCCCGACATCGTAGTTTCTCTCCAGGTGAAAACGTCTACGCAAAAGTACATCGCCGTAATGAAGAGTTTGCGGGAATGCGGCGTCATCGAAAAAAAAATTGATAGTGTTATCTATTCAGTACGGCTTATTGACACGAATCGCACGTCACGGTATTCTGTAAATCAGTTAAGATGTCGCTACACCGAGAATTATTACACCAGATCCGATCATTTACCATTAGATCTGATGTTGACATCACATCCGGAATCAGCAGTTGATGATGAGACAGATATTATTCATAACATATTTACGGAATTCCAGGATTCTCTACAAAGCAGATCAGCACGGAACAATACTGTGGATGCTCGACCAAAGCGACATCGACAACCACCTGCTCGATTAGCAGAATACGTCTGCGAATAAGGAGGGAGATGTTGGACAGAGCGAATCGAATTATACTATGGTATAAACTTGTGCCTAGCGGCGGGACACAATACTATATATAACTGTGAGCTGTCACAGAGAAAACACACGATGTATATCGCGCTGTCCATTATATAAAGATATTGAATTCGAAATAATACTAATCATCTTAGTACATTTTTACTTGTTTACCATAACATCGAGAGTGGTAACAAATTCAAAAAAATATCGTCTGACAAAGAGATTTTGATAAGTTGATAAGACATTTGTTATTTAACAACTTTTATAATTCCCTGGAATTTGCGAATATTTGAAAGAAATCGGATTTTTTATTTTATTTCACCAATGATAACCTATAAAATTGAATTTTAAAATAAAAAGTAACATTTACGGTTTTTACATCCTCTTTAATGTGATCCTCTGCTTTGATCGCAAAACTAAATTTTTGGCCGACTTGCAGTACAAACTGCAGTACAAAATAGTTTTACAAACAATACACCAATACCTCAGTTTGCGCTGTTTCGTTTTGCGATGTTTCAGTCTGCGTTCATATATGGTATTTCTGATGACAACATTTTTCACTTTGCGTTTTTTGGTACAAAAAAGTAAAGCAAAGGAAAATACAGATAAATCGTGTACATCACACCAGAAATCCCATTTTAGAAAACCCAAGATTTCTATATATAATTCGAACCATTGGGATTGTGCAATTTTGTGCCTGTAATTAGAAAATTTGTGCATAGCGTACTTTAGGAAATAGGATGGGATTTCTCACGTGATTATCACACCAGAAATCCCATATATTCCGTTTATATAATAAAACATATTTTTCGGAGTATGATGATTGTGCAAAATTGTGCGTTACTAAACTGTCCTTGAAAATAGTTTATATTGGCCAGAATCGGCCATAGAACATCCACAATTGATCAAAATCGTGATTTTTCGAAGAGGTTATATGGGCGATTTCCGGAAATCCCACCTTTTATTAACATTCGAATTAAAACAAAGTGTGGTTATTATGCTGGCCAAGTTTCACGTTTGTGCATCTTGTATTTTAGCCAGAATCGGCCATAGAACATCCACAATTGACCTCAAAACAGATAAATCTCAAAAAATCTCAAGTAATTGTTATATGGATAAAACAGGATTCCTGTATATTATTGTGATCATTTAGCTGTCCCCAGGAAGCACCACGTGGAGGCGATCAAATTTACTTCCCTTTGATTTGTAATTTTTTTTACTTTTTTTAATTTTTTATTTTTTAATTTTTTATTATTTTTTAAGGCTTACGTTTTTCACAATTTAATTTTCTAAGTAAAACAGAGATATTGTTTTAAATGTTTGAAATTTTTTAGCAGGTGCCGGTTCATTATTTTATACACATAGGCCACAAAGTGCGCGTAATCAATGGTTCGGGCTACTAAAGATATAATTTTAAATGTTTTTCCTGCTAGTTCAATTGTTTTTGGAATATCGTCAAGATTATCAACCCTTAAATTTTTTTGAGACTCGACATCAAATAAAAGTAAGCGGCTTAATATAATATCACCTTGATACAGATTGCCACAAGAACAAAATTTTTCATCGTTAATATTTATTGATTCTTCCAAATTATTCAAATTAACTTCAATATTATTAATTAGTAGGGGTATTATTTTTAGTGTTACAATTTCTTGTTTTGTTACACAGTTGCGACACTTATACTTTATGTATCCACTAATCTGAGTATCATAATAATATTTTCCCAGTATTTCCATAGGCGAGGACCAGCAATCTACTCCTAACATATTATCTCCAAAGAACTTTCCTTTGAAATGTGTTAGTAACAATTTTTCTCGCATTAGTTTTGCTTGCTGTGTGGCGCCGTTTTCACTATAATATGTTAAAAATTCAAAAAAAATTGATTCCTTGGCTATGTTCTCATTAAGTATTTGTTTAATGACAGGGTAATCGATAGCGGCCGCCCCAATTGAGTGAGCAATGCTGTTGAACGCACACATATTGTACATGTTAATGGATGGTGTGTTTTTCTATTATTGCTAAATGTATTTGGTAAAATTTCTTTAGCATTATACTTTATTTGAATTGTTCTTATATTACTATTTAAAATAGAATTTTTACCTCTGCGGGTCGTATTTTTAGAACCTTGCCCTTCATTAATGTATCCTTCTGCGTTACCGGTTGGATTTTTATTACGCCAGTTTTCCTCTATAATTTGACATGACACTTTGCTTTCACTCTTCCCATTATCATTAGTTTGATGATTTTGTTTGCGTTTAATTGTTAAAGAAGCTTGCAATTTCTCAGAATTTGATTCTAAGATGCATGTTTGAATTTGATTTAAATGCAAATTCATAAATTCATCGACACGCAATGGATTTTTAATATTTTCTGATACAATGTTTTTTAAAATATTAAATCCACTTTCTACATCAGAAGAGGTGGCATACAAATAAGGTGATTTGAATATAGGTACCATTACTCCACTCCAAAGCGGCAATGTATTTAATAATTTTTTAAAGTCACTAGCAATTAATGGCTCGTAGTAAAGGTTATCTCTACCAGTGTGCGTTAAATCTAGTGAACCCTCCAAATCATTAAGGAATGGAAACAAACCAATTTCCTGGAAGCTGTCCACATTATTTTCATATTTGACGTTTGTCGGTTCAATTAATTCCTCAGTATCTTTGTCACATGTTGTAATCATATCTAACAGAGTATCACGAGCTAATTCGCATGACGTATCTGGACCATCGCAACGGCTTAAAGAACAGTGAACATAAGTTTTATAATTCTTTGTACTACAATGTAGCTAGTAGATTTTATGATTAGACCGAATATCTTTAAAAAAAATTGCGTAACTCTTATATTAACCTATGTAAAATAAGGGGCTCTAAGTAATATTTTAACAAAATGGGATCGATCTACCCGAATAAAAATTTCTGGTTTTCTATCAGATAATTTATCTAACACTTTGAAACATTGTTTTAAGTATTGATTTAAATTATTAAATGATGTAAATGAAATAATAATAGCCAAGAGTAATGCGGGAGAATCATCTACACACACTTCATTCGGCGTTCCTCTGATTTGGTTGGACCATGTTTTGAGCCAATAAGAAATAAACAAAGCTGTATGTTTCTGAGATAACATCTGACATACAGGAACGCTTACTCTTGTGCCACTAGACTTTGAAAAAATTGAATATATCAGGGGTACAAATTGAAAATGCGGGATTGATAACAGATGGCGTTACTAACGCTATACGCATCAGGCAGTACTGTTACTATGTTCATGTCAAAGCTACGTCTTATAGCTTTAATTTTCAGTATGTGTCAATTTGTCGCAGTGTCAAATTCATAGTTTTTTTGAGCTCTCAATATGTCGAGTTTCGTGCCAACAAAACAGCATTTGCGGGAAGTTTTAATTTACTTCTTTAATTTGAAGAAAAGTGCTGCTGAAGCACATCGATTGGTCTCCGAGACTTATCCGAGTCATGTTCCATCGGTTTCAACGTGCGAGAGATGGTTTGTGCGGTTTAGAAGTGGTGATTTTGACGTTGAGGACAAAGAGCGGCCGGGCCAAGTGAAAAAGTTTGAGAATGCTGAATTGGAGGCAATACTCAATGAAGACTCGTGTCAAACTCAACAAGAGCTCGCAGATTCATTGGGAGTGACACAACAAGCCATTTCCCATCGTATAAAAGCCCTCGGAATGATCCAAAAGCAAGGACATTGGGTGCCGTATGAGCTGAAGCCGAGAGACGTCGAGCGCCGTTTTTTTGCATGCGAACTGCTGCTCGAACGGCAAAAACGGAAGGGTTTTTTGCATCGCATTGTCACTGGTGATAAAAAGTGGATCCATTACGATAACCCGAAGCGCAAAAAATCATATGGTTACCCCGGCCATGCATCATCATCGACGGCCAAACCAAATATTCACGGCGCCAAGCTCATGCTCTGTATTTGGTGGGACCAGCTGGGTGTGGTGTATTATGAGCTATTGAAATCGAACGAAACCATCACAGGAGCACTATACCGAACTCAATTGATGCGTTTGAGCCGCGCACTCAAAGAAAAACGGCCACAATACGAGCAAAGACACGACAAAGTAATTTTGCAACATGACAACGCTCGGCCACATGTTGCAGCGCCGGTCAAAACATACCTACAAACGCTGAAATGGGAAGTCTTACCCCACCCGCCGTATAGCCCAGATATTGCTCCTTCCGATTACCACCTTTTCCGATCGATGACACATGACCTAGCTGACCAGCGCTTCCATTCTTACGAAGAAGCCCAAAAATGGGTCGATGACTGGATAGCAGCCAAGCCGGCCGAATTTTTTCGCGACGGTATCCGTAAATTGCCAGAAAGATGGGAAAAAGTTGTGGCTAGCGATGGACAATACTTTGAATAATTCATTTGTTACCATTTTTTCAGAATAAACGTTCAAAAATAGAAAAAAATCCCGCATTTTCAATTTGTACTCCTAATAAAAAAATATGTTTCGCTTTATTTGAATCAATTTTGCCAAGAGGGGGAGTAATAAGTGACCCAGTACTATCAATGCTGATAGAAGAATAATTCTTTAAATCGGATTTAAATAAATTTATTTGTAATTCTGTTACATAAAAAACAAAAAATGGGTCTAAACCAATATCCTGTATCGTGTCCTTAAAACTAATTTTCTCCTTCAATAAAATTAGGGCACACAGTGGATCATTGTGCAAAAGATTTTGCTTTTTATTCAAATATTTTATTTGGTTAAGAGTATGAAGTTTCAGAATGTTAGCAGGTTCTAAATCTCCATCTTTCAAGTGGCTTCTTATCATATCTTGCCGCAGGTTATAAGGCTTTTGTTGTTTTAGCGCCAGTTCAATGTTCCGTTTTTTCATTCCGGTGATTTTTCTTTTTGAACAATGTTCTACTTCCATGCTCAAATGAACAATATTAAATATTATTGAGTAGCGATTGTTCATTGATAGTATGTTTAGTCTATTGGAACACCCTAATTGCGAACAATATGCATACCATTTTATTTCACCACCAGCACCAAGTCCACCTTTAAAACTCCATTTACATCCTAATTTAATTTTTGATTGAATTAGATTAAACATTTCATCAGTCCATCCAATTGGTAGAACTTGTTTAATCCTTCTACGGTTTCCATCATTCACAAATCTAAACTCGGGTTCAAATAAGACCTGTTTTGGTAATTTATAAATTCGAATTGCTCCATTGGAGTGTCGCTGTCATAACAAGATTCGGTGTTATATGATTCTAGTGAATTATTATCGTCATTCGCTTCTGGCTCTAATTTATAATTTTCGTTATGCAAAACAATTTTTTTCATGTGTATAGCACGTTTCAATGATGTATGTGCATTTTTTGGTGATATTTGCAAAATAAGACCGATTTCGTCATAAATTGGATCGGTTCTAGGAGCAATTCTACCGTTTTTGAACCATTGGTCGAGATATTTGTAAAATATAGTACACCTTTTTTCCCAATCAGCAATATTTCTTTTATTATTAATCTCTGCCATTTTGTTTATTAAAATATTAAATAATAAAATGTATTTTTTTATTAATAATAATTCGAATAAGGTACAGACAATAAAGTAGTTCAACCACTATTTCCACATTAAATCAGACTGTTTAAAAAATACAATACAATTCCTTTTCTATTAATAAAATACATATAAGAAAATATACTATAAACTTTAAAACACAAATTAACTAAACGAAAAAAATCTAAGTCGATTGTCTTCAAAGGAATTAATATTTTCAATAATTATTTACTGCATTTATTTATAAGGTAACGTTTATTAAAAGGGAAAGTAAAAGATAACGAATTATATTTACTCAATGCTCTTTTGTTTTATTCTTTCCCTATTCTCTTTAATTTTTAAAAAATCCAGCGTTAATGCAGTTTCCGTTTTTTTGGCAGCACGTCAATTCTACGAACAAAAAATACTACAAAACAAATTCAAAGAAAACGATAATTCCAAAAAAAACCGTTTATAAAACATAAATATAGCTAGCTAGTAACACGAAAATTGATCGTTGGGTCCTATACATGTACATACTATATATTCTTTCGGAAAAAAAATGAAATACAAAAAATATTAACATGATAAATGAAACGTTTGGAAAAATGTTAAATATGTTTAATTCAAATGTAAATAAAAGGTGGGATTTCTGGAAATCGCCCATATAACCTCTTCGAAAAATCACGATTTTGATCAATTGTGGATGTTCTATGGCCGATTCTGGCCAATATAAACTATTTTCATGGACAGTTTAGTAACGCACAATTTTGCACAATCATCATACTCCGAAAAATATGTTTTATTATATAAACGGAATATATGGGATTTCTGGTGTGATAATCACGTGAGAAATCCCATCCTATTTCCTAAAGTACGCTATGCACAAATTTTCTAATTACAGGCACAAAATTGCACAATCACAATGGTTCGAATTATATATAGAAATCTTGGGTTTTCTAAAATGGGATTTCTGGTGTGATGTACACAGATTATCGGTAATTCCCCCTTTAAATTATTTGTATATGAATGTATTACCACAGAATACAACCAGAAGAGACATAACGCTGTTTTTGTATGGAAAAATTTGGACTCATTTTTTTGACCTTGATTTGCCGAAGGTAAGAGAAAATTGGGTTATGTATTCTTTGGTTTACTGGTTTTTATTTGAAATAATAAAAATTGAGAATCCTTAACAGTATAGTTAGTGAAATTATTTGACAAGTTTGGTTTGACAGCATAATTTGTATAAAATATTCAAAAAATTCATAATATTCGAAAATGATTATATTTCAATGTCCAAAAAAGAAGGTAAAATGAAAAAAAAATTTGATCCACGCAATGTCTATTCTGGTTAATCTTTCTTCTGTTACTCTGTGTAGAATTTGTCATAATGTCATTTTATGTTTGTTTGATTTAGCAAACGTTAGTATCCATATGTATAAAGAAATTTAACGTCTAATTAAATTTGTATGTACGTTTAATTAAGTGCATTGTTATAGTTTTTAGTTAGTTTGATAAACTTTTCGAGTATAAGGTATAGGTATGTACTTTTGTATTTCTGAGGATTAGATTTTTACCCGCTAGTGATATTTAAATTAATTCAGCATTATTTTATCCCAAAAAAATAGAATTTCCATTTTGAAAAGGCAAAAATAATGGGTAAGCCTAAGAAAACTGAAATTTCAATTTGTGGAATAAAAAAAAAGAAAATTACTATCGCAACGATCGTTCTTAAACGATATCATAAAGGTGAAAAGTTGGCTTTCATAGGAAAAACTCTGAATTTAGCCCCATCGACTGTGCGAACCACATGTGAACGAGACGCTGAAAAAATTAAAGCTGTTGCGCATGCCTCATCAAGTTCTGGTTGTAAAACATTGACTCGAATCAGAAATCCTTTGTTAATGAATATGGAATTATTACTTACCAATTAGATTGAAATTCAAACTCAACGAAAAATGCCTTTAAGTCAAAATATTTTACAAGCAAAAGCCAAAAGTTTATACCAAGACTTGGCTAAAAAATTACCGGGTAGTGAAAAGGCTTCAACGAGTGAGATGTCTAACTTCCAAATCTTCAAGGCAAGTCGAGGATGGTTTCAACGGTTCAAAGCCCGAGCAAACCTTCACAACATTTCCTTGAAAGGGGAATCTGGTAGCGCAGATTTTGTTGGTGCCGAGCGCTTTAAGGATGAATTAAAAGTTTTAATATCGGACGGAGATTACATCGCCAAGCAGGTGTTCAACGTTGGCGAAACCGGCTTGTTCTAAAAGCGGCTGCCAACTAGGACTTATATTTCAAAGGCTGAAAAATCGGCTCAAGGCTATAAAGCTTGTAAAGAACGGCTTATCTTAATACTTGGGGGTAATGCACATGGAGATTTTAAATTCAAGCCTCTGTTGATATATCATTCGGAAAATCCGAGGGCATTGAAAAATATTTCGAAACATAATCTTCCGGTTTATTGGCGAGCGAATAAAAAAGCATGGATGACGGCGACTTTATTCGACGATTGGGCTAAAAACTGTTGTATTCCAGCGATAGAGAAGTATTGCACGAAGAAAAACATAAATTTTAAAGCCTTACATCAATGAATTATCAGACAAAGTGAAATTCGTATTTATGCCACCGTATACAACCTACTTAATACAATCCATGGATCAAGGGGTTATTTCCACATTCAAAAGTTACTATTTAAGGCGAACATTCAAACAACTGCTTGATATAACCTATTCAGAAGATAATGTGACAATGAAAGCGTTTTGGAAAAGCTACAACGTCGTGAATGTTGTCGAAAATATAGCCTCTTCTCGGGATGAAGTGACGCCGTCGTGTATGAATGGCGTTTGGAAAACGTTATGGCCAGAGTGTCGGAATAAAAGTGTGCTAGGAACGGATACTGAAATAGACGAGACTTACGATGTTTGTCAGGATGTGGCTGAAATGGCTTCTGCTGCAAATTTCGAAGAAATAATTTACGGCCACGAAGAAATGTCTAATGAAGATTAAATTGAACTGTCAGAAATAGCATTGGTCGTAAATGAAGATGAAGAGAAAGATAACGTAGAGGTAGTTGCAGAGGAACAGCTGCCAATTTAAAAAAAAAAAAAATTCGGAAGGTTTGAAACTCATCAATAGAGCTATTGAAATTTTTGCTGAGGTGGATGACAATCATGCCGACTTTTTCTAAATTTCGCAGAGAAATTTCTATTAATCTCCAAAGATACGAAGAAATGTACCTTCATAATAAGTCAGTTCCAGTTCAAACTACATTAGAACAATACTTTTCTCCAAGTACGAGCCAAAATGACAACTAAATGTATCTATAATTTATGTAGTTGTAAGATATGTGATTTATTTGAACTAATTAATAAAATAAATTCGAATTAACGATATATTATTGTTCACTTATACAACATAATTAAAATTTCGTATTTTTAGCAATTTATATACATTTTTGCTTAAATTCAGAACCGATCTTTGCATTTTTCACATATTTATATGAAAAAATTTGTTTCGATTTACGTCGTTTCACTTTGCATGCAATTTTTCCAGAACCAAACACGGACGCAAACCGAGGTATTGGTGTACACTAGAATGCCTTGCTTTACATACATGTACATGTGGAGCCTAGTGTTCATGTAGAGCCTAGTGGACATACTTGTTCATGTGGAGCCTAGTGTTGTGTAGCGGATTTCAAAAACCACCACGTGAACGATGAAAAAACTGTACCATACTGGAATATCAAATAAGCTTAAAACGGGTGGAGGAACAACATAAAACGTTTTGAGTAATTTGTTGTGTTCCAGCTTTATGTCGAGTTCGGTTGGGATTGTCTAAAAATTAAGTTTTTGATTACGAGTCACATGACGGTATTTACCACGACAGTCATCGAATTTCGACAACTTGGCAACTAGACGAACAAGTAGAAAACTAAAGATCAAGTATATTGAGAATAGGGATTTCGTTTCATTGGCGACTAATAATACACACGATCAAGCTACAGTGGAGGAAGCCTTATCTTCACCTAATGCATCGTAATGACGGCAGGCCAAGCAACATGAATATGAGTCGCAAGTGGATGTTTTAAACGAAATGCAATTCAAGCGTAAACGGATGTGTGCGCAACGTCAAGAGATAGACTACGAGGAGGCTTTTCCTTCAGTGGTACGAGATTTATATGGGTCAACCACAATAATTCTATGACGGAACACAAAAAGAATGTTGCTTTAAAAAATCTTTGTACGACCTCAAGTAGGCCAGTCCCATCTGAAGTTAGAAGCTAAATGTAGTTTTTATTAAATTTGGATTAAGTAGATCTAAAGTCGATGAATGCATTTATTATCAAGTCAACGAAAAGAGAATTTTAGTTGTTTTAGTATACGTCGACAATCTTTTAATTATTTCCAACGCTGTCAGTATAAAAAAAAATTTAAAACGGAATCTCTAAAACGAATTCAAGATGAAGCCACAGATATAGATAGATTTGATACCAATTGATGTGATTCAAAAATTAACAATGAAAATGTGCCCGAATAACGAAGAGTCTGTGGGTTCTATTTTATTTGCAGTCCAGCTGACTCGACCAGATACTCAATAAGTCGTAAATTTCGTGAACCGATTTAACCGAATAACTGGAATTCCACATTGGCTCGCAAAGTTGCAATAAAGTACATCTTGAGATATGTGAAAGGGGGCCATTAAGTAAGTTAACGTATCACAAGAATGGTGGGGAGTGAATTACAAGCATATTGTGATTCTGATTGGGCAGCTGATTCAATATATAGACGGTCAACAACCGGATATATACCTAACTATGTAACATGGAGGAGCAATTTCCTAGGGGTTAAAAACCCACCGTTGCTCTAAAAGAAGGTTAAAAATAGGCGGTGGGCCGTTGCTTTAAAAAGCTTGTCGAATGAAGTATTCAAACAAAATGTCAAAACTCTTATAACTCAAAACTCTTATAGATGTGCATCATTATTTTACCAGAGAAAAAGTGAGTGAATCAGGGAAGCATCAAGTTTGAATACATCAAAACTGGGCATATGTCAGCAGATTACATTCAAAGTTCTCCAGTTCAAGACGCCAAAAAATTCGCGATTTTTTATCAATCGGGGATTTTTACGAGTTTGTTTGGTTCTTATCAATAAATAACGAAACATAACTTCCAAACCATCCAAAAATTGGAAACAATTAGCCTCATATTGAAATTTTTATTTCAACGGATGCATAACCCAATAACGTAACGAACTAATACCTTTCTCATTCAAGGTGCAGCTCTACGTAATGTAAAATAGGTTGGGCTTCCCCAGTTTTTTCGTGGAACAGACTTGCAATATTATTTCAATATACTCTGTGTGGTATAAATGGAGGTTTGCAGAACTACCTACCGTATATTACCTGGCAGTTGTAACAGGAACGACCTTCAATAACCGTAATAACTTGAATGTTTTAAGTTTGTTACCTATTTTTTAAACTTAGTGGTTGATCAGTGGTTCTGAATTTAATCTTTTATAAGTGTCCAAATATGCCACTCTGGCAAGCAACATATTCGTCATGGGTAGCGATGTAACATATATCATTTAAAATAATCGTTTTGAACAGTAACAATTTAACCCCGAATTCTCAGCCCATTATATGTATTATTTATTCAAATTCATTGTAATTACACGGCATCTAACATTTTATACTGTGCATATAACTTGATAATCGTTCATTTAAATCTTTCGCGAGATTTCTGATTGCCGTCATATTAAACGTCACTGTTGCGCGCGCCCCTTTATACTGTTGTACACTGTGGTATACGGAAATTTTACATTCTCGCCAAAATAGAAAGTTAATTCGACAATACAGTTAATAGATCTCACTAAGGAAGAGAAGAGTTCATAAACTTAATTATTTAGTTAATTAAAAAATTTTTTTTATGACTATTTTCGAGGCCATAAAATTTCAAATCTTCTTTAGCTATTTGTTTTTACTGCTTAATTGAATGAAATTAGAATGTTTAGTAGCGGCCAGCCGATGGTAATAAATATTTAGACATTTCACTTATATTTGTGTATACAACATATCTGTTATATGTGAATTTAGAAACAAAAAAAAAAACGAAAAAATTTAATAAAATGTTAACCGATTCACCTAATTTTTTTTTTTTTGTGAATGATTTCGCGTTTCTTTAATTTATACAAATCGCGCTCGTATATACAAACAAACATCCTCTTACGCATGTAAAACGCGATTGCAATAAATGTGAAAACACGCGCACCTTACAAACAAACACACACACACAGAGTATATAGACAAATATCTTGTGATGAATTTTACTCCTCATTAATATTATAAAATTGTTTATGTAAGGAATCTAAAATGAAATTTCAACACCACCCACATCCAAACAAAATATCATTTAAAACCGCGAGAAAAAAAAAATGTTTTCCAAACATTTTTCACCAATTCACAAAAAAAATTAAAAAACCAAATTTAATTATTTATTTCTGGATTACTAACCTTAGAACAATGTACGTACATTTTAAGTTGTTTAAAATTTTTTTTAATTTTCACGATCGTAAAATACTTACAACGCGGAGAATATTTTTTAAATTGGTTAAGGTCATGGGAATGACTGAATGTATAGTGAGTGATCTATTTGATTGAAATCTGCTGTATATATTTGAATATAGGGCAAATTTTACGTCTGGGCAATTATTTTAGAAAACTTTCTACTTTGGCGCGAATTTCACTTAAAATATGTATACGTTCTTTTTTAAGTATGACTCTTAACCTGCTTATCATCTTTTCAACTGGAGACATCATACGTTTTATAAGGTCTTATGGATACTAAAAAAATGTTTTTAATGAAATTTCATTAATAAAAATATAAAGTTGCTTTTGTCAATCTCTTCAGTACACTTTTTTCTTAAGCAAACTCTTAACCAGGCCTTCCCTTACTAATTAAATGAAATTTCATGATTCCACGAACTTTTATAAAACATTTATAAGATTCCTACCTTGCTGGGTCCAGTTACCCTATTAGAGGTAGGTACACAAAACACTTAGATTCCTCTTGGACATTTTTTTTGACTGACATCGTTGACCCCCTTTCTGCACCTAAAGCATAGTAAAAGCTTAAGCTAGTGAAGCTTGGCTTGTAAATCTGCTTTTTGGTTGCTAAAAGTTCCCCCAAGTCCTGACGCCTAGATAAGAACAACTTTGATGGGCTGACAGAACAGGCTGATAAGGGCCATTTCATTTAGCCTCGTCATATTCTTGTTATTCCAAGGTACACCAGTCTCTATAGTAGCCTTCAGCTGAGAGTACTAAGTATCCCTCTTTTGGTAAAAGATACAATTCGGTTTATTTGGGTTTAATGTCACTTCAGTTTCAATACGGCCAATTAATATATCCAGAAGGCCCAAGGTGCCTTTCTCTTCGTTTTATTTTACATTTTACATTATACATTATACATTATACATTATACATTATACATTATACATTATACATTATACATTATACATTATACATTATACATTATACATTATACATTATACATTATACATTATACATTATACATTATACATTATACATTATACATTATACATTATACATTTTACATTTTACATTATACATTATACATTATACATTTTACATTATACATTATACATTTTACATTTTACATTATACATTATACATTATACATTATACATTATACATTATACATTATACATTATACATTATACATTATACATTATACATTATACATTATACATTATACATTATACATTATACATTATACATTATACATTATACATTATACATTATACATTATACATTATACATTATACATTATACATTATACATTATACATTATACATTATACATTATACATTATACATTATACATTATACATTATACATTATACATTATACATTATACATTATACATTATACATTATACATTATACATTATACATTATACATTATACATTATACATTATTATTACATTTTACATTTTACATTTTACATTTTACATTTTACATTTTACATTTTACATTTTACATTTTACATTTTACATTTTACATTTTACATTTTACATTATAGGTGAAGTGGTATTGAGTCCATTCGTATGGTAGGTCCCGGACCCTCTTTACCTATAGGTTCCAGAACACTTTAATTCTCCGTCTTGACAATAGAAACAGATTGGCGTATAATAATTCCAGATCGGGTAAGCCGTTCTCGAGATATCAAGGTTACAGACCGACATTCAGACAAATTTTTCATCATTTTTGATGGAATTTCAATACTTTGGTGATTTTAGACCGTAGCAATGTTTCGGAGCGGGCCAATTAAAAAAATTGCATTCCAAATTTGCGTAACATAGATTTCTACAGAGATAATTTTCGAAGATTGTGAATTATGTACACATACATACATATTAATTTTGTTTGGTTCGACCAAGGTTATTGAAATTCTGCCAAAAATGACAAACAATTGTTTTGGTCCAAACTTACTTTTCTCGGCGTTTTAAAGACCCCAAGTTCGAAACAGAAAAAAAATATCTTCCGGTCTGTCCGGATGCCTGTGCCTAAGAATGGCTTGTTCGATTTGTTTTTTTTTGGCAATCTGTTTCTATGGTCAAAGAGTAGAATTGAAAGGCTTTTCGAACCTGTAAACCAGTGGGTTTAAATATGCTACTTTGAGCAGTGAGTTTAACGTTCAGTTGAGAGTTGAGTTGAGGGTTAACTCAGGGACAATTAACGGGTTTAGTTGGAGTAGGGTTGGCATTTTGTTAGGGCTCAGTGAGCAGTTTAGTTAGGGATTTATTTGAGGGTTGAGTTAGAGTTATCTTGAGTTGATTTGAGTTGAATTCATGTACACATTTAGTGTAGGTCATGTTGGGAGTTAAAATGGGCCTTGAGTTTGGAGTTTAATTCATGGTTGAACTGAAGTACAGTTGGGGTTCAGTCAGTGTTGAGTTGCGTTCAAGCCAGCTGTTCAGTTGGGGATTTTCTTGAGCTTGTTTTGAGTTAAGTCTGGCTTGAGTTAAGTTTATCTATGATTGATTTGGCATTGAGTTGGGCGTTGAGGGCTGAGTATGGGGTAAAGTTGGGGTTGAGTTGGGATTGATTCAGTCGTTCATTTCGGGGTTTATTTGGAAATTAGTTTGAAGTTGAGTTTATGTTCTGGAATGGTTTTCATTTAGGCATTGAGTTTCTCGTTGAGTTTGGGTTGATTTGAGGGTTGAGTTGCGGTTGGGGTTGAGTTGAAGTTGATTTGAGGTTGAGTAGGCTAGGCAGATTTGAGTTGGGTTAATTAATGCAGGTAGTTTTTCATCGGACTGATGTCATTATTGAGTTGGCCGTTAAATCTAGAGTAGAGTAGAGGGTTCAGATTTTTTGAGTTGGGGGTTGTTAATGGCTTCAGATGGAATTTGGTGAGGGGTTTTATTGGGGAATTATTTGGGGTGGAGTTGAACTTTATTTGAGCTGGACGTTAGTTGAGTTGACTTGAGATGAGTTCACGTATCATGTACTTTTCCTGACCAAAGTACCACCTCGTGAATTTTCAGCCCAATTAGAACCACTTACTCTTCAACTTAGAAGAGTAAGATCCTCATGTTCAATCTGATCTTTTTCCATTTGATGCATTGTTTTCTTCCCACATTTCTTTATATCGGTGAAACGCTAAACCGGTTTTTTTTAATTTAGAGAGGGCGTCAGATCGTCCAGTATAAAATCCATTTCATTCAACACTAGTCAAGTTTTGATCCCATACTATTGAGTTGCTTGGTTAAATTCTCCCATTTTTTTCACCAGTTTATGTTTATCCGTGACATTCTCATCAAATGAATATAACAAATCGAGCTGCCTGTTGTTGGCGTTTTTTCTCTTCCTTCCAATGTTTTTGGCCATACCTAAAATGTAAAATGTAAAACTTTTTACTTTTTTTTGGGCAGTTGCCCGATCCTCTTGACGTACAGGTTCCAAAACTTTTCAATTCTCCGCCTTGACCATCGAAACTGCTTAGCGAAAAAAAATAAAAATCGGACATGCCGTTCTCAAGATACCATTGTTACAGACAGACATCCAGACAGACGGACGAACCTTGAAAACTTGATGGAATTTAAATTTGACGATTGGATCCGAGATTTTAGAAAAAATAATTAAGGCCGCTCGGCTTCAAAGAATTTCCACTATTGACGATTGAACTGTCATGATTTTGCATGCAGAGCGCAGGGTTTAATTTAGAGCGTAGGGTTTACATTATTTTCGATAGGTATCGCATTTTGCAGTTTTCCAATCGTCAATACCGCATTTTAATCGTTTTCTGTATATTTCCAATCGTCAACACCTCCTTGGACAGAAGTAAATGAAATGAGTGATAAAAAACGTATTATTGCTATTTTGTGGTTGATGCCGCAACTCGAAAATTGCCGACAGTAACTTTTTTGGTAATTTTGCAAAAGAAAAACTTGAAGGCGAAACAATTTTTAGTAATTTTTGAAAAAAGATGAGAAACAATTAATTCCGTCAAGTTCTTCTATTGCAAAATTATGAAAAAGTCACTATCGACAGGTTTAAAGTTGCGGTATTGTAATCGAGCACAATCAGAGCAAATTTTTGATTTCCCCTAGTTTTACGAAGTAGCTATTAACTATAAATTAATTCGACAACTAAATAACAACAAATACTTTTACAATTAATAATTTTTGTTTTTGCTTAAATTCATTTACATTAATTTAACCCGCAAAATGGGGCCACTCTCTAATTACACTTACTACATATTTTTCGAAGCTTTCCGAGCTTGCAACTAATTCTTTTTGAGGATAAATTTTATAATTTTGCGATAATTTACCATCACGAACACCTGTTTTCAGTATCGATTTGAGAGCATCAAGTTGTTTTTTTGGTGGGGGAGAATCCAAGAATGCCCCAATTAATGCAATTCCAATACTGTCATCACAAATGCCTTTTTCCGCCTTTTGGTTAAAACCATAGCCTTCATATAACCAACCATCACCACCCACGAAAAAATTATAAATTTGGGAGTCAAACTCAAGTAATTCTAATGTTCGAACACAATCGATGCATTCCGATCGAGTTCGGCATTCTGCCCCTCCTGTCGTGGTAATTATTACTCGATTTATTGGCAGTCCTAGTTTTTTGACTTTAATTAGAGGTGGCGCCCCCCATTCATCTCGCTTTACATTACTTGGTAATTTGTTCACTAGCTCTTGAATCTGCCACCAGAATAATCCACTTACGACAATCATAAAAATTAATGAACAAATGGAAGGGATTAGTGATTTGAGTCGAACATTTTTATCGTCCGGCTGTGATTTAGTGCTATTGACAAGAACTAAAATAAAAGATAAAGGTAACGGAGGGGTCATCATATATAGCAAATAATTTTTTATGTTTACCTGTCCAATCTTTATTTTGTGAATTCATTGCAGTCTTTCTGTGATAAATCGAATTTTTTGAAATTTTAATTTTAATTTAGTCCCTCCTTTATTCGCGAAACAAAAGTAAGGGTTTGACATGCATGCGTAAGCTTAGCGGCGTTGCTACGATTTATGGCGCCTACCTTAAAATTACCGACAGTCACTTTTTTGGTAATTTTGCAACAGTTGCGTGCTTGCTAATTAAAAGTAAAATTTAGTGAGCCAAAATTAATTGCACTAGAAAGGGGAACATAATTTACGTTCACCTCATTTGAGAAGTACTGTCGATAGTCAATCGACCCAGTTGTTCCTAATCTACAAGTTGCTGTACGAGTAAGATCGTGCAAAAATTAGTCTGCAAATTTAAATCAAACGCTAAATATACTACGCACACTGCTTCGGTAGAATTAGAAGTAACAGTAAATATTTCAGTAAGAGGTTGAACTTATTCGGCATTTCCAAATCAATGATATGAAGAAAATAGAAGCTTATCAAAAGCTATGCAAGAGATGATGATGTATTGTCCATGTGACATGCTAACGGCAATTACGGGCGTGCAGTTGGCGGTCCGCCGAATTTATTACAGCTGCCATCTGTTTAATAATTGTCTGCAGATGAGATTACGGATGAGCCGCTTCATAATTTTTATTGAGGCCTTCCAAAGCCCGCCAACAAGGTCGTTTAGAATCCAATATCGTGATCGTAGGAACAGTCTGTGGACCCAAATACAAAGTCCTGTAACGGTGAAAATCGATAGTTTTTGGTGGCTAGCGACAAATAGGAGATCAGCCTTCCTGATTCTCGTCAATAAACGGCGCCAGACTTCTTAATCGAGAGCTGAGTGAAATGGCTCGATTATTTGACGACTTCGTGTAATCATCAGAGAAGGCGGGCCGTTGGATGTTGCGCAGGAATCGATACTCGACCTCGGCTTCTTCCGAATAAGTTGGCGCAGGTATCTTGGTGTAAAAGTGAGTCAATTCATGTCACTGTAAAAGTAATTTGCGGTCATACTTTTTCATCATGGGACCACGGCACACTTTAATAAAATGCATTACGAAAGGAGAAGCTTATTGAGTCGGTAATATTTTGAATAGATTTCCCCATTAGTGCAATTTTCAAGCAGCGTCGCTCCTCCTTATCCTCAATTGGCTGGTGCGGAGGAGGCCAATTTTCCTCATTTTATTACAGGAACTCAGGGCCGTTGAACCATATACAAGAATTGGAAAGCTCGCTTGGCATAACACCACGACTGCTGATATCTGCAGAGTTCATTTCACCTGGGATGTGACACCAACACACAATTTTGGTTATTTGTTCGCGATAAGCAACAAATGTGTTCCAACTATGGGGCTCCTTATTTAACCAGACAGATTAAAGAATCGGTTCAATAATATTCTGAGGAAATCGTCGTTTGTCATTCGAAATCTCGCTTTTTAGTTGACACACCAAATCAGCCAGCAATTTGGTAGCCAACAGCTCCAGTCTGGCGATCGTAATAGTTTTGGTGGGCGCGACCCGTGATTTGGCACAAAGCAATCGAGTTACCAGTGATCGGCTCTCAAAACATGAACGGAGGTATACGCAGACATTATAAGCTTGCATGTAAATTGATTCTGGTGCCTTTGAGGTGGCCGCACACAAACCTTGGAATCGTAATAGTCCCAAGTAAACCAAATACAGTGCGAAATCATTTCCATTTTTTGCTTCCAAAGATCTTGGTAGAAAATTTTTGCACGGGTTATAATTGACAGGAATACCGAAAAACATAACTTGTTGGTTGCCAAATTAATCGTCCAAGTGCCTTTACTACGTCATAGTCGTCGATGTTAAGGAACTTCTTTTGATGCTGGGTTTCAATTGTTTGAATGATCGCCTCTTCATTGGAACATAATTTGGATAGTAAGAAGCCTCCCGCCTCCAGCAATTTCGTGATCAGTTTTCTAATCTCCAAAAACTCTTCGATTGAATTTGCGCCCACCATCATATCATCAATATAAAAATTCTGACGGTGAAACGTTCTTCTTCATCTGTTGCTAAGCGATGAAGTTCTTATAGGCAGACAAATAGGCCCCAAGTGTGGGAAAATTCCCATCAACTTCAGCAGCTTTAATTTGGTGATACATGTTTTGGATGTCGCCGGTTAAAACATACCGAAATAATCTGAACCGCAAAAGAGTAACAGGATATGTTTCGATCTCCCAAAAAGGCTGCACCAGTTTCTCCATGTTATCTAATTTTTCCAGCGAGGAATATCTATTGGCAGCACTTGTGAGAGCGGTTCTGGCAGATCGAGGCCATGAATGATGTGGACAGCTAATTGTCCATCTAAATTTGGTTTCCTATAGTATTGGACGGTGTTGACGCGGTATCTTTTTCCCAGGCAGCAATAGTTCCCAAAATAGTCCGGCTTCAATAAGCAGATCGAGATTCTGGGGCTTGAAATATAATCAGTTTAACTTCAGCTGGAATTTGAAACTCCTTTGATGAAATTGGATGTGGCGGTTGAACTCAGTGATCTTTGAATGACCCCAATGCCGAGTGGCTACGGCGAGTTTGATTAGATGAACGGGAACTCGGCCGTTTTCTTTTTTATTGTAATCGATTTTTTCTAAAGTGGAAGGATATTTACCCAAAAATGTACAAAATCCTTCCCATGTCAGTATATCCTTGGTCGTAGACTCCTCCCAGTTGATGGGTGGTAGTGGAGTCCAATTTCGACCGCATCAAGCAAATCAGCAAATTTTCAGCTGGCTCATCCTTGCTGCCAAGTAAATTAAGAGCCCTGTAATGAGCGGTGACTCGATCGTGCATCTCCCGGATTCAATCAGCAGACTCCTTCCCAGGTCCATCAGTGCTGACCAAGCGCTTTTGAAATTCTCACTTGATACTTCCATTTGGACGTACACCATGGACGTACATTTGTTTTTGAAGTCCATAACCATTCGCCGTAATTTCTCGAGAATTTAGGAGTTACGCTACACCATATTCGTGTGTAATGAGAATCTGTCAGCTCCAACTGTACTTCTTAGAATTTCTAAATTAGCAGATTTTGCATGAGAGTCGATCAAATTTTTCATGCTATGTAGTTGACCATGCGGCTTGGTCAATAATTTATTCAACTGTTTTTGTTCCTCTTTTCCTTTCGACTTGTCCATTTTGGGATCCATGATTGTTTTCAAAAACTCTTGTGTTAAATAATATACAATTTGCCGTTGGAGGGGCTCCCAAATGGAAATTGTATAACTACGCTCTGCTACGAATGTTGCTGTATGGAACAACTAACTATGGCTGTAACTGTTTGAAACTGAAACTTAAATCCAAATAATGTAAAGAGTTATTTTACGCAAGAAAGAAGAAATCTGCAAGACGTTATTTTTCGCCAAAATATTTGAGTTTATAAAAATTCATAATAAACCTAATAAAATGCGCTCCAGATAAGATAAACACTTCATTCATATAAAATGATTCCAGTTTTTCATTCAACAAAATGTTTAAATAAACAAACAATGAAATTCCAGAAGATAATTTTGATAGCCATGTGTACAGCATCATTTGCACAAATTTTATATAAATACACACACACCCACATATAGCCATACATTGTTATTAATAAAATCTATTTTTACCAATTACAGAATCAATTATCAGCTCAAAATACTAAAGGCCAAGTTGAGGTAACACTTCACATATGTGAGGCATTCGACGTTATCGCCGAGTCGGCGAAAAATGAAAATTCATCAAAATTGGCGGCTGACACCACAAAAAAGTCAAAGCCCGGTAAAACACCGGATAAACGCACCTCCCTTAAAAAACCGAATGAATTAGCATGTAATCCATTTGAAGATGGTGAAAATGGTGACGCTGATGAACTAATGGAACGAGATCATCATAAAAAAGTTGATATATTTACACTAAATAGTTCCGATTATAATCCGGATGCACAGCAGCAGCAGCAAGGAAAGGTGCGCCATAGTTTCGATACGAATCGAAATTTAGACGATGACGACAATGATAAACCGATGAAACCGCGCAGTTGGAGTTTCGGTGATATGAAGAAGAAAATTTCTCGTATCAAAATTAAAGATAAACCAAAGGGGAAATGTTTAAAAGTCTCCATCAATCGGATGCGTTGCTCGATACGGGTGAAAGAAGAATTTGAGAATATTGCGGGTCACGAGATTTATCTGAAGATGACGTTATTTGAACGTGACATATTATCAGAGACGTGGAAATCAAAACCGTTTGCTCCAACATTATCGTATCGATGGGAGGCGAATGATTCAACCATGTTGATACCGCTAGTCAACGATTATGATGTTGAATATATGTCGATCAAGGTAATTTATTTTACATATTTAAAGGGGTCGAATAATCAGTTATAAATTTTATTCGCAGATAACAGTTGCAACTAAAATTAAAGTTGGCAAAAAAGTTGTTTTGGGAACATTATTGCTAGGGCCAAGGGAAACTGGTGAGCGACTTGATCACTGGAACGAAATGATCAGCAGTCGTGGATCACCGATTATAAAGTGGCATAATTTTGAGTGAGAACTGTTTGTCTGTGTATGTTTGCGTGTATGTGATAAATTGATATAACAAAGAAAAATCCAAATATATTTTCAATAAATTTTTTTTCGACCAAAAGAAAATTGGAAAATTTTATTAACACATTTTTGGGATTGACTGCCTAAGACATGAAAATATGGTAAGTAAAGATGTATAAATTTTTGCTTCCATATTACTTTAGGAACACGGAGGTCTATCACAAATTATTTGGCTTTATCCGATAGTACCGAAATCCCGTTGCTAATGAATAATTTTTATTTGCTGGAATGTTTGGAGTGCCGCCTCGATATTATGAAAACTGTCCAAACAGTCATTGCCGAAATTAAATAATTGGTTCGATGGGAGGACATTTCCCGCCACCAAGCACTATGTTGTGTTTTGAATACGGTAAGTTCACCAATTTTGTTTACTTTTGAGCTGCTTAAACATCCTTCTCTCCATTAATTGAACGCTTAACTTCCCTTCCATTTTCGACGATATTGTACCGAACTATTCTATGGAATCGTAACAATCTATTCAATAGAGTTGCTCTAGGATGGTTGTTACGGCAATACAGAGACAATGGGGATATAAAATGCCAAGCTAGAAAGAAGTGATTGAATTAAACGGTTGATGCATTAATAATAGCTGTCGTAATTGTTTGTTTGCGTCCAAAAATTTAGTGTTGTCACTATAAACGTCTTGCAGTTAACCTTTGTAAGCTTGCGTGTGGCAACTTCATATTTCCAAGAACTTTTTGTATTGTTGTATGAATGCCACATAATTGGATTCCAATTTTTTGTTGATTCTAAATCGTCTGTGGCTGGAGAGCATCTTATTAATTCACAGTGGTTTGTAATTTATATAATTTCTTCTTTATATGACTTAGGTTAGGTCAGGTTAGGGTGTCCGTCCAACGAACCGGCATAGACACAAAAATGGTTCGTAACCATTTTCAATAGCTTTGCGCTAGACGCGGACAGGTGCAGAGTAAGTGGAGTACACTTTCTTCCTCCCCTACATCACCGCAGTTTCTACAATAATCATTCGAGGAGACTCCTGGTTTGCACGCATGCTCTCTGTGAGAGAGTGTCCTATAACAACTCCCACAATCATTCTTAAGTTATAACACACGAGGTACTATTAGACCACCTTTAGTTCGCTGCTCTCCTATCGAGTGGAATTTCAACATTTCCCTTAGTTGCTTAAAATGCGGCAATTTGTACCCTGGCGAGGAAGTTCATCTGTCCCCAGTGTCCTGGTAGCCCCGATAAGTCGATGTTGAACTGATCTGCCATCTCGTTAGGAGAAGAGAGACAATTCTGGGCTAACTTCGACGTAAGAAAGTATAAGTTTGTAGCGTATTAATAGTGGCCTGACTGCCCGTAAAAATGCCAATATCCCTTACAGGTACTACATTATACCTCAACCAATGTATGGCCTCCATTATCACGATTAATTTAGCCTGAAAAACGCTGCAATAGTTGAGGAGGCGAAATGAGAGGTTCTCATTCCGTTTCTCACAGAAAACGCCGTGCCAACTCCACCATCCATTTTTGAATCCTCAGTGAATAAGTTCAAAATTCAGGGTTCGAAATCTCTTCACTCAGCCAGTCCTCTCTGGAGGGAATATCAGTACAAAACCTTTCCTCAAAAGATGCCTCTATTACACAGAATGGATGAGTGTCCTGATACAGGTCCAAATAGAAATGGATTTGAGCCTTTAGTTCTGGTCGCTGGAGTTTGAATAACCAGAATATCTAGAAGTATGAGATGAAAATGAACCTGCAGTGCCTGAGTGGGTGTGCTCCAGAGTGATTGGTTAGCCATATTGCTTAAGGCTGGGCACCAAACAACAATCCCATATAAAAGTATGGGCCTTATCACTGACTTATGGAGCCAGTAAATGAAGTTGGGTTCAAGACCCCATCTTTTTTCAATAGCGTTTTTACAGGAGTATATCGCTGAAGTATCTTTTTCCCTTTCTAAAAAATTAGGCTTCCAGCTGAGTTTGCTGTCTAAAATAACACCCAGGTGTTTCGCTTTATCTGTGAAGGTCAAGTTAATACCATTTAAAGTAAAAGGATTAATCTGAGGAAATTTGTATTTCCTAGAGAAGAGGGCCACCTCAGTTTTACGTGCATTAACATTTAATTCACAACTGCTGGCCCATATAGAGAGAAAACCAAGCGCGCTTGGTGTGCACTCTCTTAAGGTATAAGGCTACTTACCACAGACAGCAACAGCAAAGTCATCCGCATAAGCAACCTCCCTAAACTTTGCCCCTCCAGGTGCAGTGACAATTACCAAGTTCCAAAAAAGGCGGACAAGACTCCACCTTGCGGTGTGCACACACCTACAAATCTGCTAACGAAAGACTCGTTAAGGTTAACCTTTATGACCCTGCCTCTTAGCATTTGATCTATCCAGCCAATGAGCGATTTATCCACACCCAGATTCGACAAAGCCCGAGTTATTGCCAACGGTTTAACGTTGCTAAAGGCACGTCCTATATCCAGAAAGGTTACAAAGGAGTATTCCTTAAATTCTGGGGATTTCTCAATAGGACAAATCAGGAAGTGTAGAGCGGTTTCTATCGATCTCCCTTTACAGTACGCATGTTGAGATTTCGATCACATAGCCGGCTCAATATAGAGCCTGAAATGTGAGCTTATATTTATCTTTCTGGTATTTTTAATAGAAAAGAGCATAAGCTTATAGGCCTAAGGTCCTTGGGATGGCAATGAGAGCTTTTTCCCGCCTTACGTATAAATATTACGTTTACCTCAGTTCATTCCCTAGCAATGTGGCAAAATTGCAGGCTGCCTCTGAAGATAACTTAAGGCCAGGGTAGAGCCAAGTCAATAACTAACATGTTTGAATCGATAAGTACGCAGCGGATAAATATTTACCAGCTCATCTGGTTATCAGAATTCATTTGCTGGATTCCATGGTGGTATATATAGAAATTCACTTATGTTTTGAGTGTTTTCCGTCCACAGCCCATGTTAATTTGGTCTTGGTATAGAAATCGCTGAGTACCGCCGTCTGATCATATTAAAATTGTTCATTTAGGATATTCTCGGCGAAACGGTTCTGATAAGGACTGTTTTATGTTTTGCACCTGATGTTTGGTCAGGGGAACATAGAATTCCGTAAGCTGGTTTTTATCCTTGATCGAAATGACAAAATATTTTCGTAATCGTCGTATGACTTGATACGGTGGAGTTAATCCTGTACGTACTTTGTCTACTCTCATGAAAACATTCTGTTTGGATTGACGTGTGCTTGTGGGCACAAGGTTTGGCATTGTTTGTCGCAGTTAGACGATGACTCTGTCGGTAGTTGGCATCGGTGAATGAGGATGTTCGATGGAGATCTCACCGGGTAGCTTGATGGTTTGGCCATAAACCACTTCAGCTAAGAAAAACAATTGGTATTTCCTAACTCTAATGAATTGTATTACTTCTGGCCATGAGTGCGTCTTTGAGCGGCCGTTGGAAGCGCACGACCATGCCAGTAAACCGTTGTACGTATCCGATTTGATCCGAGGAGTTTTGTCAACTCAGGTAAAAGCTTCGATTCAAATTGCTTTCCCTGATCAGTTGTGATATGAAGGGGCACGCCGAATTGTGATACGTAATTGTTGACAAATGTTGTGGCAATGGTTGTAGCTGCTTCGGGCCAGCGAGTGAAGCGATCGAGACAAGTTAAATGATAAATGTATTCATCAGAAAAGACCTGGTGGAATATCGAATTGCCCACGCGGTGATTTTGTGTGTCTCTGAATTTTACATTTTTGGCAGAATAAACATGATTTCGCTCATCGAGTTACGTCCTGATTTATATTTGGCCAAAAGTATCGAGATGTGATCAATTTACGAATAGCACGGACACTCGGATGCGAAATGGAAACTTTAGTTTCATGTTGGAACTATGGTGACATTCGGAACCAGAAAGTAAATTCTGTAGTTCTAGGTCTGCTTTTTGTGACCTGGTTATTACATTGTAGTCGATATGAGTCTCGACTGCAGCGACCAAATTGTCTTTGCTGCCGGTAATGGGTTGAATATGTCAGATGACAGTATTGTCTTTGATTTCGGCAGTCTTGGATTTCTTTTCGGCATCAGATAATTTCTTAGAGAAACTGTCTTGTACTGTTGCAGAACTGCACCTACGGCAGTATTTGATGTGCCAGTATATGCTGAATTTTATGTCATTCAGAGGATGTGCTAATAATGTGATAATAGACATTGATCAGGCCAAGAGAAATTCTTGGTTGTCTTGGACATCTTAAGTAGTGCGCCCAAGTATGAGTGAATAGGTGAGAGTGTTGCAGGAAGTTTAGGAATAGATCGGTGATAGTAATTTACCATGCCGATGAACTGCTGAATTTGTTTAATCGAATTTGGAGCTGGCTTTTGATGGAAACATTAAACTTTGATAATTTTTGGAAAAGTTGTTCCAAATAAAGTTTATGTTGTTCCTCAGTTTGTGATGCCATAAGTATGTCATCGATGAAGACGAAAACAAAGTCTAGAACTCGGACAATCTCATTAATAAATCGCTGAAACATTTGAGCGGCATTTCTGAGACCAAATAGCATTCGGGGGAATTCGAAAAGACCAAATGCGGTTGTTATTGCCGTTTTGTAAACGTTTTCAGACAAGATCGATCTTGGAAAAAATTTTGCAACCATTCAATTGCATGGAGAAATTTTGTATGTGAGGCATCGGGTAACAATCGGGTGTTGAGACCGTATTTAGTCGCCGATAATTTCCACAAGGTCTCCAATCAAGATCTTTCTTTTTCATCATGTGTAACGGACACACGACCAATATTTTCCTGCAGTAGCTTACTACCGTAGATATTGATTGTGGTGCCATTGGCAGCCGATAAGACTAGATCTGAATTTTTAAGTGGAGAATCAGTTACGAAATTACGGAACGGCAGTATCGAAAGGTCGGCGCCGGTGTCAATCAGTAAAGTGATTTGATTTGTGCGATCATGATTAAATAAGCGGCTGTGTAAACTTTCGGTCTTATGGTCTGCCGCGGCGATGGTAAGATTTATGGGTTTGGGGAACTTTTATTGACTTGCATCAGCTAGCTGCTCGGTACAAAACTACAAGGTTTTGCATATTTGTGTGCTTTTGCACTGACTTTGCTATGATACCAGCATACACTTTGTTCGTCTCGGCGATTGCGAGAGTTGAAACAGTCTCTAGATTAGTATTGTCTATACATCGGGAATGACTTCGGGACCGGTTAATCAGTTTGGCGAGGGTTAACTCGATGTTCGCCGTGCGTTTTTCCACACTAAGTCTGGTTGTAGACTGCGCCAGGTTTTGAAGTATCTCAGTTGATCTCGACTGTCGAACTGAATTTATACTGTTTGTTGTGGAGAGTGCTACGTGTAATTTATCCGCTAATTTTATTAGCTCATCCGAAATCAAAGTTTCTTATTGTGGTACTAATGCAATACGAATGTAAACTGATAACTCTCACACCCAGAGCGATTTTATTAGTTCTGGAGTGAAATTTTTATCCGCTAATGTTTTGATAAATCGTAGTAATTCGGATGCCCGTCTATCCCCAAGTTCTTGCTTTTCAAACAGTAGCTCTAGTCTCTTCTCCTCCGACGGCGAGTTTAGGTCGATCAGAAGTTTTTTTGATTGTCTCGTATCGGTTTACAGTCGGTGGGTTTTTCTTAAGGTCAGAAATATTATTGTATTATCTCCGCTAGAAGAAACCAGTTGCGTGGACTATGCTCCCAAAATAGCGGAAGTTTTATCGCCTACGCATGGGGTGTGGCTACTGTTGGTGTGTTTCTATTGTTTTCAGTTACGTCCCTTTTGGTTTCCTCTGCCGTTGCGTCGCTTATTATCTGACATGTCTATTGGTGCCAAGAATCCGAACAGTGAAATACTAACAACAGAACGCAAACTATGGAGTGTAAAAAACAACTCGACCGCCGTCAAGAAAATTGATTGAAAACAACAAAATTAGAAAAGAGAAAAACAAAACAAATCGGAACGTCCAACGACCTTGAATGGAATGGAAATATTCATTTGGAGAAAAACACGAAAAATTATCTTAAAAAAAAGGGAAGTAGTAATAAAGTAGTAGTAATAAATTGTAAAATTTTTAAAAAACCACCGTTTTTTAAACTATAATATACAGTGATAAAAGCCACGGCACCTGATAAAAATGGATAAATGCCATTTTTATAATATATATTAAAAAAAAGATTTGTATTGTTGACGGAAAGTTACAGCAAGAGGTTAAAAGTTTAAATAATAATTTTAAAATTCAAAATTACGCGAACATTTTTTATTGAATTTTTAGAGTTTGTGATCATCCTACATTCCCAAACTGTCAAATAGTGCTTAATTTTACCATAATTCTAAATGAGAATCTGCCAAACTAAAGGCACCCGGTCTTTTTTCATAATTAAGTCTGTGAATCCGTGTCAGTGTCAATGACACTGAAAAATTAAATCGAAATGTTCAATCTTTAATATCCAGAACATTTCCGCGAATATCACACCAAAATAATTGTTTACTGAAACGTTTTAAACATTAATTTGTATAAATAATTTTTGAGTAATTCGCTTGATCAATTATTTGTATATATATTCATGATTGCATCAAAGTCATCAACCTATATGTGAACACACAAAAATTGTTTCCACATAATTTGGTAAATAAATGCGCCTTATCATTGCCAGACAATCATTAGACCGATTGACGTCGACTGAAATAAATTCAAGGGTAATAAAATTTTACTTGGATATACAGGGAGGATATCAATGGACTCACAAACCACAAATTTACATATTCGAGCGTTGGTGCTACACTTCCTTTAAATATAAATATTTTTATTTTTTATTTTGTATTACAAATTGTTTTCTTAATAGTTATTGTTAAGAAAAGTTATCAGACAACATGTTATGCAAACAAATAACAAAACAACAAAAACAAAAATATTAAATTTTATATTGCAAATTGTCTATTCTAAACCACCCACATTATCTTGTATAGACATGCGGTAAAGATAAAAAATTACATGCGAATTTCTTATATACAAATACAAGGTATACAGACGTTAGAATAGGCCAAAGAAATGTTTAACAAATTATGAATGAAAATTAATTTTGTTGCAATACAATTTATATTAGGTAATTGTGTCGGCACAAAGTAAATAGAAAATCGATACAAAAAAAAAACGACCGACCATGGTGACCCCGTACTCGAATAACTTTGTCCCCTGTTTTATCTTGAAAATTCGGTGAGCGAGGAAGCAATACTGTGTGGATGTAGAAACTCTGTAGTTTTTTGCCATTTATCGGGTAGATGAAGAATGCCTTTCGTGAACCGCTGGTCTTTCAAATATGATGACATTGATCTGAATAAGTGGTAATCAGAGGGACTCAAGTCTGGAGAATATGCCGCATGCTGCGTACAACTTCCTAGCCTAAAGAGAAGTTCCTGTAAATGGTCTTTTTTCCTCCAGAGCATCACTTAATTTCATCAATTGGGCCTGGTAACGTTCAGCTGTAACAGTTTGACCAGGTCCCAGAAGCTCTTAGTAAATGACTTCCTTCCAATCACACCAGAAACACAGTAACACTTTCTTCTCATGATTATTCATTTCATAATTCTTTCTTTTCTTCGGTCAGTTTATGAGGGACCTATTTTCCTTCTTTCCCATTGCATGGAATCGAAGTGATATTGCTTGGTGGGTAACTCATAACCATTTTGCAAGCACTTTTTGAGTTTGTCACGGATTTTCATCCAGTTTTAAGTTCTTAGTCTTCAAATTTTTTTACTGCACCTGGACGTGTATTCACACAAATTTGAATTAATCACTTCCATAGCTTAAGCAGCATTTTTTTTTTTCGCTTATCGACATCCATCTCTTTAAATTGATGTACACGGAATGACAGCTTGTACTAGAGGAAAATAAAGTATACGATTTTAGAACTGCATCAAAAACATTTGTAAATTTTAAAGGACTAACGAGCTTCTAAAAATCAATTTTTTAAGATGATCCAAATTTCTTTAAATTTTTCATTAAATATAGAAAAATTAATCCAGGATTAGCACATAGGCAAAAGCCTATGCGAATTAATAGCATATGATCTGTCTTTTCACTGTTACTATTTACAGTAACCACTCTTACTTAAACAAAATTTTAGTTAATTTAGGATTCATACTGAATAAAGCATCCAACATCCAACATCCAACAAACTGAACGAAGAATTAAACAAAATCGAGTTTTTCAGTTTTTTCAAAGGTTACTTGAATTTATAAAACAAAACTTTATTACGTTTTCAAAGCCTACTACTGCCTATAATAACGGACGATACAGTTAATACATTCGAAGTCGAATGAAAAATTGTTTATATGATTGTTCTCTGAAGAATAAAATCTTAAAGTAAGCATCTCCACCAATTAAAGAAAACTTCTGTTTACACCGTATCTTTATATACTACCTTGATCAACAAGTTCTCGGAATAACCACCGTGTGGCGCTCCCATCGTTCCGATTTGAATTTTGTTTTTTTGTTAAGTTGGTACTTCTGTTGTTGATATTCCCTCTAAATCTTAGCGTCATAGCTTCACATTTGCAAAAGTTACATAGTCAAGAGTACATCTATCTCTGTGTGTGTTGGTGATTATTTACAATTTTAGACATGATTTGCGAGGCTGAATCTGATCCCACATTCATCAAAACGATCATTACTGGAGACGAGACGTGGCTTTATGGGTACGACACGCAATCCAGACATCAGGCAAGTGAATGGCGTTCACCAAAAAAAAACCACGTCGTTTTCAGTCAAAAAAGAAGGCAATGCTCACGGTTTTCATGGATTACAACGGTGTAGTGCATCATGAATTTTTGCCAGAAAGCCAGACCGTAAACAAAGAGTATTATTTGGGCGTTATGAGACGTTTGCGTGAAGCAATTCACCGAAAGAGACCAGAATTGTGGGCAGAAAACTCTTAGATTTTGCACCATGATAACACACCGTCGCACAGTGCCATCATTATTCGTAATTTTTTGACGAAAAATACAACAAATACCATTCAACAGCCACCGAATTCACCTGATTTGGCTCCCTGTGACTTCTTTCTGTTCAATCGAGTTAAAAAACCATTACGGGGAACGCGTTTCAGCAGCCGAGAGGAAATAATGGAAAAATCTAGTATATGATGAAAAATACGTCAAATCACAAATTTGGTATATGGGACCGGAAGTCGTGTTTAAATTTTTAATTTTTTATGTTTTCAATTGATAGTACTGGTTAAAAACAACATTTTGTAGAAAATGATTTTTTGTTGTTGTTAAAAAAAATATAAAAATGGTAAGTTCTTGATTTATTATGACTTTTATAGACTATTTTGGTATTAGTTTTTCAAGAGCATACTGTAGCAATCGACACAGTATGCCACCAACACCACACCAAAACGACTTAAGTCTATTGACTGGCATTGAATTAGTAGATCCCGAAACAAATAAATCAAACACAATAGACATTTTATTTGGGTCATATGTAATTTTGCATATTTTAGGCTATGGCAAAATTCCAAATAATAAAGGTCAAATTATCGTGCAATAGACCTTATTTGGATGGGATTGGTTGGACGCCAACGTGATATTCGAACCACTGCTCTTCATTGTTTACAATATCAAAATATTCAGTTGATTTCAATATTGCTGAAGGCCTGATAAGGCTGCGGAAATGCACAAAAGTGACTGAGTCGCTCAAGTGAGCGATGTTAAAAAACAGAAAATATTGAATGAATTTCAAAACAGTGAATTTTGATGGAAAACACCAATATCGACCATCGAAAGTTACCTGGCTTCAACAGTGATTTTTAATGAAAACTTTCACATATAAATACAACACATACGCGACATTTCTTTCTAGGGCTATACGGACCAATAATCGGGTTAATGGTTCTTTTACCTACTTTTCAACAGAGAGTACAGTAAATTGAAATATTGTACTAAAAAGTTGGGTAAAATATGAAAAAACCGTTGTTTTTAACTTTTTTATGTTTCCCTGATTTTTGTTAAAATATTCGCGTTTCCATTATATGTATTAAATGAACGTACAGGTAATAAACGAATGAAAAGCAATAATAATATTTGACAATTTTTCTTTTCACCTAATATCCAGCGATTTCAACCCTCCAAATCATAATTTGTGCCCATCAAACCATTTTTACTTCTAGAGAATTGGTGCGCCAATTGAAGTAAATGTGTATTGGTCCGCTGCCTGGGTTGTGAAAAACTAACTCATATACGTTTTCAGACATCTTCATTTTGCTACAACAATCTAGCTTCATAAAAAACAAAAAGAGGAAAACAGAGGTACTTGTTTCTTGCCACTTTGCAGAAAATTCAGCTTTATAATGCACAATGTAGCACAAAGGTTTTATTGGAAGTAGGAGAAAAATTGCAGCACTACTACACTAGCATCATTATAATATCATATTGTTTTCATCATGACATATAGCAGTTTACTTGATCATCGAAAAATTAGTGCGACGGAGTAGGAGGTACTACCATCAAAAGAAAGACGTATATAACCAATGCGGAAGAATTATTCAAATGAGAAAAAACTTTGAAGACTGATAGGTTTTCTAAATTTTGTTCAGATGTTGAATTTAAATCCGAATATATCCAAAGAGTTAGTAGATTCGAGAAATTAAAAACAATAAAGGGCCCTCGCAAAAGGAAACCTATTTAAAATTAAAGAAATATCTTTTATCAACCTAAACTTAAACGTATTTTGCCAGAAAACGAAATTAGTTGTTGCGCTATCTTAATTAATCTTAAAAAAATAACAACAATAAAAAAAAATCATGTTGCTTAAATTATTTAGTGGTACACATTCAAAACATAAAAATCATAAAATTAAAACATGACTTCCGCTCGTTCCCACATAAAGAATTTGTGATATGAAATGTTAAATGCTACCGAATTGCCGGATCTAATATACAATTAAAGGTTGCTTTTACGCAATGAATTAAATTTATACCAAAAATTGCGATGATCTAGTTCTTAAAACAAAAAAACCTTGTAAGATAAAATTATAAAAATTAGAGCTCAATTGCGTTTAGGTAAATGTAAGTCCAATTAAACTTTCACTATGTAGAATCAATCCAAATTGATCTCTATATTTGTCGCAAATCATGCAATGGTTATATGTATGTACTATATAGTATGTAGCTCTCTTAGAGACAAAATCTATAAATATTGGCATATAATTATTAAAATAATAATTTCTTAATAACAATAAAATAAGTTTTCAGCTCAAGGATTATAAATTATTTTATTTAACAACAACAACAACAACGCCAATTTTTTTTGTATACAGTTTTGGTTATTAATTAATCAAAATTATCAAGAGACTTATGAATCCAATTCACGTATTTTGTATATGGTAAAAAAAAATTGTTTTGTTCGAATATTTAATTTCAAATCGATTCTTAATTATCATTAATTTAATGGGATGAATACATAATTGGGTACGTTCGTATGTGTATAAATTTTAGGTATTTAAAGGGTATGATCGATCTGTCGTTGCGTGACCTCGTTATTTTAAATATTTTTTGGTGTATGGGAAATTTAACGATTTGAATAGCGATTACTTGGAACTATGGTGGTAGTATATTTATCTGTCGCGACTTTTGTATTTAGTTATAGGTTCGATATAGTTTGAGTAGAACTTAAAATGCTGAAAAATAGAAATTCTTCTGCATTTCATTTAAAATAAAATATTGAAAATAGTTAAACTAATTGCAAACTGAATGAATTTGCATTGATAACGCTGGGCTAGTAGAAAATTTCAACATTGATGGGTCTAGAGGTCGCACCCCTTCGGTTCAGTGATAAAATGAAATGATAAATTTGTTTCGGTGCAAACAAAGCAAAGGCAAAATAATTATTCATTATGCTAGGTTTACAACTGCACAAGAGACTACTACTGTATGAAGTATTCTACAAGTATTTTACACTAAAAGGTGCAGTTGGTATATTTATACGATTCAATAGTTGCACGGAATTTCAGACCTTCTAGAAATCTATTTACGATACTTTATCTATTTATCAATATGTTGTACCAAAAACGATACTTATAGAGACACATGTACAAAGTAAAAAAAAGTTGATAAAAGCTTAATAAAGGTATTTATATTGATACCCACTTATTGTGCTAGTGATACATACGTTGTGAAAGATTTTGAATATAAAGGGTCATCCAAATGTGCCCCTAGATGTCAGCACTGTATAATATTTACAAGTGACGCCTTTTCAAATGACATAAGCCATTTTGTTTTCGTAGAAGGTAGTACAATTTCAAGCATGGTTCGTATTTTTGCTAGTTGCATTATTCAACAACGAACGAGAGATCCATTGTTTTCAAGCAAAATTTTGTTTAGCTCTAGATTTGTCAATAAGCAAAATTGTCGTATCTGAGGTGATAAAAATATTCTCGTTACTCGGGAAAGATGTCTATACCCAAAAAAAGTTAGTGTTTGGTGTGCGTTTTGGGCAAATGAAATCATTGGGC
Source organism: Tipula vernalis (assembly GCA_958295665.1). Lineage (NCBI taxonomy): Eukaryota > Metazoa > Arthropoda > Insecta > Diptera > Tipulidae > Tipula > Tipula vernalis. The sequence goes on from OY282560.1 coordinate 15,030,549, forward strand.
CAACGTCTTCGAGTTACTGGAAATGCTCTTACTGTGACTGCTGAGCGATACCAATCAATGTTGAGTGACTTTTTATGGCCACAATTGAATCATATTGATAGACATCAACTATTTCCAGTAAGACAGAGCTACATGTCACACAACTCGAGGAAACTTTACGTTTTTGTGTTCGAAATTTCCGCCACGTGTAATTTGACGAAATACAGATTTCAATTGGCCTCTAAGATCGTGTGATCTAACACCATTAGATTATTTTTGTGGGGTTTTGTGAAAAGTCGAGTGTATTCAAACAAGCCACAAACAATTAATGATCTAAAGAGCAACAGTCAAGTTGCAATTCGTGAAATAATTCCAGCAACATGTCGAAAAGTCATTGAAAGAAAATCATATTTTTTCTTGTATTGTCGTTCGGTTTGTAGTCGACATTAAATTCGATTTAAATTAGACAAATCGATACTTTGAAATTTCTTATCTAAATAAGGGTTATTAAAAAATTCCAATATTCTTTAAATTTTTCAGAAAGCATTTTGGAAAATAAAGATGGTAATACCACATAACCAGTAATCATAAGCGATATTGCGTCGGCCAAAACATTTTTGCCCTTACCTTTCATTTTACGTGTCGAAGAAGAATTATTTTTAGAATTTGCGTCCACTTACCCGTCCACACTTCACCAATCCAACTTGAAAACATTAAGTCGACTATTTTCAAACAAAAACCTGTTGTGTACTCACAGTGCTCCGGAAGGTGGTTTAGGTTTGCATACGATAACGAAAAAAACTGAAATGGCAGAACTACAATTTTGCCCCGAAATCGTAACGGTTCATATGCTCGAATTATTCATTATTTTTGATCCGTTTTTTTATAACTAATATTTCGTGCACTGATTATCACGACGCTTAACAGAATCGAGTGTATATAGTAGGTATACATGTGTGGAAAATCGTATATAGGTATACATGTGCATGTATATGTGTGAATGTGTCTCTTTACAGGTGTGCGACCATGAGTGCTCAAGGCCCCGTGATTCTTAAAATCTACGGTTCATTTTCAATTCTTTTATATTTTCATCACAACGACGTAATGAAAATGAATTCGACAACGTTTTTAAAACGAAGCATTCAATAAAATTTGTCTCTTTCGAGTATAAGAGTCTCCTAAACGTCAACAAACAGTTCCTTAGGATACTTCCTTTTGTTTACGTTTTTGGCTTGAGGCTTGTTTATATATTTTAGAGCATGTAAATATCGAATAATGAACTAGTCGAGAGAGAGAGAGAGAGAGAGAGAGAGAGAGAGAGAGAGAGAGAGAGAGAGAGAGAGAGAGAGAGAGAGAAGAGAAAGAATATAACACGAGTGCAATAAATGCTTTATTTGTTATATGCCTAGTTGTGAAGCCGGTTAGATAGTTAGTACTCATTCGTACTGTGTGAATTATATTTTCAAAAATGCCAAACCCTTGTGACCATAAATGTGATCATAATGAGAACAGGAAAAAGGTGTGTGCTCCTTGTGGTCGTAAAATAAATATCGGTTCGAAAAAATTACAAGATTTCCGCATCAGTGAAGATCAAGAACCAGAATTACATATTAGAAGATTTATAAACGCGGATTTCGCCCTATTCAACCCTCAATTCCCTTCAAGTATCTGTGTAACTTGTCGCCCTTAAGGCCAATAAACCTAACGTTAATTTAATTTTTAAATTCTGTATAAAACCCGTCACAAGTAAATTGTTTTAAAATTTTCTTTATAGTAGGTGTAAGCCATTCAAGGGCCATTTTTCACTTACTTGTTACCAATAATTAAAATATTTTAATAAATTTCGTAGAGTAGATTTTCCGTTAATTTCGAATTTGCAGGTGCCCAATTAGACAAATTATACAGATTCTCAATATCAACGATAACTGAGAGATTTAACGTGACACATCAAAACGGCTTAAAATTTAAAATCTTAAAAATAAACATTTCTATGCAAACACATATTTGGTACATCATCTGTATTAAGAACTAATTTTGAAACTAATTAAATATATTCTACGTCTGTCAGTAATCGTTATTGTTGTTTATGTACAAATTTTATCATCGGGGACAAAAATTTTCACCGACAACAACCAGTTTGATAAATTTATTGAATTTCGTCACTCACTTGGAATGGAAAAATATAGTGTATGTATAACAATGAAACTTTTATCAATTTTCATTATCATCGAAAAAGAATCGCGTCCTAGTGTAGCAAGGCATGCATATTTTTGTTTTGTGCAATGAAAAAAATTAAAACGGATGATTATTTCAATTTATCACTGAACCAAAATCGAATCTCTGGGTAGAAAACACAATTTGAGTACGCTGAAAACAACGCCATCGGTTGTTTTGCAAAGTTGACTCTGGTTTTCGAGATATTCACGTTTAAAGATTTACATTTGATACACATTATTCTCGATCACCCCTAACAATTTTTATTTTTGTATCAAGTAGGTAGCTTGTACCTATGTTTTCTGTTAAGATCGCACAAGGTTCTTCTAAGATTTTGTTTGAAATCTTTATTCGCAATACTAGTTTTCTTAAGCTCTTCACGATCAAGTATCCAGCTGGCACATAACAACGTTAAAGTGAAATATGATGCATAGAGTTCACTTTTTTGATTTTAGAAATAAGTTGATCGAATAAATCGAGAACACTCATCCCATTATTATAGAGTTGCACTATTTCAGGCTGATTGATGTCTATATACTTCTTCATTGCTGTCGAATCTACGAACAGATTTTTGGATGCAAGATGGACGAATCTGTTATCTTGCCATTTAATTAAAACAATTTTACCATCGCGGTTTATATAAGTTAGTCGGTACTTCCTCGTCCTTTCTTTTTTAATACTACATCACTTAAAATTTTCGGATGACTATATCGATTTATTCTTCTTATAGTTCCCACTGAGTTTATTTTCCGTTGTTCTAGTGGCATAAAGATTAGGCGAATTCTTCTCGAACCTCCATTGTGTTTGCATCGTGTTTTTAATTGAGTGATTTTATAGAGTGAGTTTATAAATTTTTCATTTCCTTGTATTCTTAATAGTGTTAATTTCTTAATTAACTATTTAATTGTTAAATAATTGGTTTGATTTTTCTTTTTCATTTGGATAAGTCTTGTCACAGTTTCTTTTCCATAAAATAGATCATTTTTCTGATAATTATAAGGAAGGGTTGGGTATGTCGTACTTAACACCTCCATTTCCCATTCCTGTATCATTCTGTGACTGATGATAATGATATAAATGTGAAAAAAAGCAAAATTGTGTTAAATAACGAAATTATTCTAAATGGTCAATATGATAGTAAATCTATAAAGGATTGTATGTAAAATAAAAAATAAAAATTGTGTCTTAAATTTGTCTTCGAATATCGAAGTAGATCCTTCTTCTTCTTCTCGTTCTCCATCCACTATTGTTTCAAATATTTCAAAAATGGCTCCCAATGTTTCAGAGAATCAAATTAACTCATACAACCGTTTTGTTACTGGCCTTTTCACAGTTTTTGTTAATTAACAAAACATTAATTTGGTTAATTTAGGAAAGGCCAGTAAATTAAATAATTTCCAAAATATTGAAAATATTTCCAGTATGAGTAAAAAATTAGCCAAGATTACATGAAGACGCTAATAAATGTGTGAATTCGGAAGTCTTAAACAAATTTGATAATTATAATACTTTCATACCAAAAAAATTCACTTCTATTGGTGTAATTAAAAATGTTCATCAAGATCTTTCTATCGAAGAAATTAAGAAATTATTTGAAAATCTAGAAATTATTAAAATTACTTTTATTATGTATTTATATTTGAGGAAAATCATATAACTGCGACAAAAAAGAATCTTGTAAGTTCCGCGGACTGGTCACATATCAAATTATTTCAGATGTTAACAAAAGATACAGGCAGAAACAAATAATAGAACACATATTTATCAACAAATCCAGTTTTAGAGAGGCTAAAGGTACTCTTTTTGGATTTAGACAAAGAGTTCCTAAACAGATGAAACTTAAAAATAATAATGTTTGGTATTACACAGAGTTTAAAATGGGATTTCATTTTGCTCTTCGCTCTTCATTTTTGTTCAAGAGCGCTAATAAAAACTATTAAAAAGCTCTTTATAAAGAGCGATATTGTAAAAAAAAAAATATCGCTCTGAAGAACTGTAGCATTATTTTTATTATAAGGCTCTTGCTCTTCCACTTATTGCGCTATATTGAGAAAATAAATACGCTCTGCTCTGATGAATAAAAACGTCATTATTATATTGCTCTTGCTCTTGTTATTACAGCAAACGGTTACATTCAAAACCTTCTACATTTCTTTAGAAAGCCAGATTGTTTAATTAGCGAACAGAAGCACGGGCATTGGAAATGGCATTCTAAAATGATTTTTGGGTGAAGTTCTGGAATATGGCCAACTAGGATGGAACTTCGCTATTCATTAACTGATGTTAGTGAAATTTGACACGCGCGATTTAAATGGGATTCTAAATTGAGTTTTAGGTGAAGTTCTGGGATATGGCTAATTAGGATGGAACTTGGCTATTTTTTAACCGATTGTGATGCAATTCAACATGTACGTTCGAAATGGGATTCTAAAATGATTTTTAGATGAAGTTCTGGAATATGACTAATTAGGATGGAACTTGGCTATTCCTCAACCAATTGTGAGATTCTAAAACGAGTTTTAGATGAAGTTCTGGAATGTAAGCAATTTGAATGGAACTTGGCTACTTCTTAACTGATTTCATTGAAATTTAGCACGCGCGATGGAAATGGGATTCTAAAATGATTTATAGGTTAAGTTCTGGAATATGGCCAACTAGGACGGAACTTGGCTATTATTTAACCGATTTGAGTGTGAAATTTGACACGCGCGATGGAAATAAGATTCTACAATGATTTTTAGATGAATATGGCCAACTAGGATAGAACTTGGCTATTTCTTAACCGATTGTGATGCTATTCGACATGTGCGTTTGAAATGGGATGAATGAAGTTCTGGATTTTAGAGAAATTTAACATGCGCGATGAGAACGGGATTCTACAATGATTTTTAGAGTTCTGGAATATGGCCAACTTCCTTAACCGATTGTGATACAATGTAACATGTGCGTTGGAAATAAGATTCTAAAATGATTTTTAGATGAAGTTCTGAAATAAGGCCAACTAGGATTAATCTTGGCTATTCTTTAACCGATTCTGATGAAATTTAACATGTGCGATCAAAATGGAATTCTAAAATGATTTTTCGATGGGTTTCTGAAATATGAATCATTTAGATGGAACTTAGCTATTCCTAAACCGATTGTGATGCAATTAAATATATGCGTTGGAAGTGGGGTTCTAAAATAGATTTTAGATAAAGTTATGGAATATGGCCTACAGCAGATAAACCTCGACAGCTGCATGGATTACGGAAACTGGATATATTTAAATATATCAATATGAGTTACATAAAATAATAATTATTATAGATTACTTATATTGACATGTTTATACATCTGCCGGAAAATTTAGTCGCGATCAAAAGAAAATAAGAAAAAATGGGTGACAGCACGCTAATGTTAGTGTAGGACCCCGGAATTAGAAAAATCATTTTAGAATCCCATTTCCAACGAACAAGTCAAATTGCATCAGAATCGGCTAAGAAATAGCCAAGTTCCAACCTAATTGGCCGTATATGCCTTATTACAGAACTTTATCTAAAAATCATTGTAGAATCCCGTTTTCATCACACATGACAAATTTTCACAAATTCCATTACAATTGGCCATATTCCAGAACTTTATCCAAAAATCATTTTACAATCCCAGTTCCAACGCACATGTCAAATTTCACTCAAATCGGTTAAGAAATAGCCAAGTTCCACCATAATTGGCCATATTCCAGAACTTCATCCATAAATCATATTAGAATCCCATTTCCATTGCGCATTTTAAATTTCACTAAAATCGGTTAAAGAATAGTAAAGTTCCATCCCCATTGGCCATATTCCAGAACTTCATCTAAAAATCATTTTAGAATCCCATTTCCAACGCACATGTCAAATTTCACTCAAATCGGTTAAGGAACAGCCAAGTTCCACCATAATTGGCCATATTCCAGAACTTCATCCGAAAATCATTTTAGAATCCCATTTCCAACGCGCATGTCAAATTTCTCTAAAATCGGTTAAGGAACAGCCAAGTTCCATCACAATTGGCCATATTCCAGAAATTTATCTAAATATCGTTTATCAAACTTTCTTTATTTATTGATATTTAAAGAGCAATTCCTGTGTTACAAAACATTTTGCTCCCTAATGTATTTTCTACAATGGCTCTGTAGAATGGGTTGGGAGCGATATTTTTAGCTTTTACGCTCTCTGTTTTAAGAGCAAAATTAAAAATAAAAATTTAAATCGCTTAGAAAGAGCGAAATAATTTTTTTTTTGTGTTTATCATTAGAGGGTAAGAGCGTAAAAGCAAACTGAAAAAAAATTTTATTGGGAGCAAGAGCGAAAATTTTTATAAAGAGCGATAAATTTAAACTCTGGTATTATAAACTCAAATTACTCTTATACACCCATCCCTCGCTTAACGAAAATCCTTTTTACGAAATTTCGCTAGAACGTAATTTCAAAATTAAACCAAAGTCTCGGTTTACGTAATAAAATTTCGATTTACGAAATTTTTTTATTACCTTTTTGAATTTATTTTTCATCAATTTAAACAGTCCATACAAGAGAAAGAGGGGGAAAAATGCATATGTATTTCTCAAATTTATTTTCCATTTATTTTTATTTATTTGTAACACATTGACTGCCACCATATGGAAAAAAATATTACAAAAATGGAAGTCTTTTCACAATAGAATCCAAACCAAATATATACTCAAAGCTAATAAGTGCAGGCTAGGGTAATCCAAAGTTATTAACGTCTGATCCAAGGTTGGGTCACGTGGCAGTCAATAAGTTAAACTTAAAACAAAAGGATAGTTTGCACGTGTTACATTTTCAGCAATATCTAGACATAAACATTTTTATAAATACCGTTACAAGTGATTTTGGTAATAATATTTTAAGAGTAAATAGTTAATTGACTAACAACGTTTGAATAGTTGGTTCTAAATTGTGTAATATCAAAATAGAGAGATTAATTAGTGATTCGTGTCTTCTTATTTTAATTAAAAAGTACATTCAAAAATAAAATATTTAAATTATAAAGTTTCAAGCCTTAAAATGCCACGAAAAAAGAAAACTTCTGAAAAAGGCATTATTAAGAAAAGTCGGAAAGCAATAACCTTAGAAAAAAAGGTAAATGTATTGCATCATTTTAAAGCAAGTGAAAAATTAACGGAAATTGCACGTAATTTGCAACTGACACCATCTACTGTTGCGACTATACGGGAAAATGAATCAAAAATTAAAACACAGTCGGAATCAGCAGCACAACGAAGTGCCGCCAAATTAACACGAAACAGAAGTACAATCGTGGAAAAAATGGAAAAGCTTTTGGCGTTGTCGATCGAAGACAACAATCAGAATAATATCCCCATGTCTACTATAACGAATCAAGAAAAGGCCAAGTCTCTTTTTAGAAATTTAAAAAATAGTGATGCTGCTGGAACATTGCAAGATGAAACTTTCAATGCTAGCAAAGGCTGGTTCGAGAAATTTAAAAACCGCTAGAACCTTTGTAACGTAAAAATGAAGGGTGAAGCAGCAAGTGCTGATATTGCAGCTGCTAAGGAATATCCAAATATTTTTAAAAAAATTGTCGAAGATGGAGATTATCGTCCAGAGCAGATCTTCAGCAAAGACGAGACCGGCCTGTTCTGGAAAAGAATGCCTGACCGGACATTTATTTCTCAGGAAGAAAAGCATGTACCTGGATTTAAAATATCGAAGGAGCGTTTGACTCTTCTTCTTGGGGGCAATGCTACTGGAGATTTCAAAATAAAACCCCTTCTAATATACCTCTCTGAAAACCCGAGAACACTGAAAGGATCAGAAGAATCCCGCTTGCCAGTTATATGGAGATCAAATAAAAAAGCGTGGATGACTTCATCCATATTCGAGGAGTGGTTTAAAAAGTTTTTTTGTCCGTCAGTAAAATCATATTTGGAACGCAGAAACCTTAGCAATGAAGCATTATTATTACTATTACTAGACAATGCTCCTGGACATCCCATAAACTTAACAGACCCATCTGATGTTGTAAAAATCGAATATTTGCCCAGAAATACTACAGATCAGGGAGCGATTTCAACGTTCAAAGCGTATTATTTACAATTAACATTTTAAGCAATTAATAGCTGCCACCGGTGAGCCAGATCGTGGATCTATTAGGGAATTTTGGAAATCATACAATAACAAGGATGCTTTGAAAAATATTGGAGAAGTTTGGGCTGAAATGAAGCAAACAACAATGAAAAATGTTTGGAAAAATATTTGGCCTGAAAACGTCAATGCAGACGAACTGCTGAAATTCTACCAGAAATTCTTCAAAACATTATGAGTCTAGGTAATCAACTTGGTTTTGACGATTTCGAAGATTCTTGCTTCACCTGGAACAAACTCGTTCATCCAAGGTCGAGGAACAGCAGAATGAAAAAATTATCGAAAATATAGCCCGCCAACTTACTACAAAGGACTTGTCTGATGCGCTGTAGCATTTTGAAGAAGGTAAGAAGATCATTCGTGAAAAAGACCCGATAGATGAACGAAGTTCGAAGGTTTCTCGAGGCATCAGCGAGGCTATCGATTGCTATAAACAGCTTTACTTAGAAAAAAGAAACTCGGCTAAGCAACAAACTCCAGACTCTTTTTTCCAACTAGTTGCTTCGACATCATCAATAAGTATTAATGTTGCTGACGACAGCATTTAAAATTTGACTTCGAGTTTAGAGCTAGATTCAACATAGGAGTCGGATTCTCTCTATACGTCTTCGTCATAGTCGGAATAAAATCGATATTTAAACGCGTTTATTAAATGAATTTTAAGATTTTAAGTACTTATTACTGAAGATTGATCGGATGGTTTTGGTGGGGTGAGTTTTTTAATCTATAAAAAAATTCTTGGTTTAATTGCGGATTTAAATTTTCACTATAATCGCTTTCAAGCTTTCAAAATTAACATTTAATTTAAAAATAATGATTTTAATATAATCTCTTTTTACAACAATTCATCTAACAAATCACAGGAAATTATCAATGAATTCGACCATCTTATTTCTCATAATTCAGATAATTGTTTCATTGCTGGAGATATAAACATACATAATAGTCTTTGGGACAATTCATTAACTTTTACATTCGATAGAGTTGGTAATAAAATAGGAGATATAATTACTGCCAATAACATTTTCCTATTGAATGATGGTTCACTGAACAACTCTTTATCTTCTATCAATCTAATTGAACAATTTACCTGGAAAGTTGACACTGTTAATTTAGGAAGTAACCATTTTCCAGTAATTATTGTCTTTAAATTAAATAATTACAATAAAAAGCAGATTATAAACTGATCTAAAGTATTGGAAAATTTTGATCTAACTATTTTAAAGGATAATTTAAATACTGAAGAACATTTAGAGAATTTAATACTTCCATTATTACAAGGACAAACACATTTAAACCAAAACCTTAGTGGAATGGTTTTTTACAGATATTGTGGAACAAACTAGAAAATTCAAACTAGAAATCAAAAGAGAAACAAAAAAATCTGGGAATCTTTTTTTAATGAGTATTATTGTTAATAATTCGGATCTTTGGAAAATATTAATAAAATTAAAGAACAAAAAACAATCAAATCATAGAATTCTTGAAGATCCCATACTATAATTTTCGTTTTTCGATAGTCTCTTTCCCTTATTTTTTCTAATAATATCATTTCCTCTACTAATCCTGTTGAATTTAATAGCATCGAAGTTTATGATATTACGACATCATTACGAATTATTTTAACAATATCTGGAAAAATCAGATTTATCCAATCAAATGGAAAACGTCATCTATAATTGCAATTTTGGACACGACATCGTTAATTTTTAGGTTTTGTTGGGTTTGGGTTTTCCACTTTGGCCGTTGTTGCTACTGCAGTCAGTCCGACACTTTGGAAATCTGACTCCACATGTTTGCCTTCTGTTGATCTACCTCTTTTAGATCGACACTTGACGATGAATTTGTAGCAGTATAGCCTCGAATTCGCTTGACTTTACTGAATGACGAGTGTCGTTTTGTTAATTGGTCTAATAAGCATGGGGAAGCTTGTGTGGTGTGACATTTTATTGCTTCTGTTCCATAATGCTTAGTGACCTCTGCAAATGATTTAATTGTAGTTTGTGGCCAATTGTCTCTTGATTCCAGCAGCCACGGCGGTTCGTGCCACCAAACCTTATGGTGGACGAGTTCAGTTGGGAGAATTCCCTTAGAGGCACAATCCGCGGGGTTGTCAGTGGATCGAACGTGCCCCCAAACAGCATTAGGAATTGTTTCGTGGATTTGAGCGGTTCTGTTACCAACAAAGACTGGTAGATTGGAAGGAACTTTAGTCAGCCAATGAAGAACAATTTCCGAATCCGTCCAGGCAAAAATACTGCATTTTTCGATTTGAAGCGATTAGTTATAATAAGCTTGGCAAGCAGATGAGCTCCAAAAAGTTAAAGTCTAGGAACTGTTAACCTTGGATTGGAAATAGAAGCAACTCGAGTCTTTGCAGTTACGATGCTAATGTACACGGTACCATTACAGTCTATTTCACGACTACATACGACTGCTGAGTAAGCTACTTTGCTGGCATCTGGGAGTCCATGTATTTCTAGTGATGAACCAGTCTTCAGGAATCGCGCCATCTCAATTTTTTTTTAATGGAAATCAGCGATCTGTGAATTTCTCTCCATTTTTCAGCTACTTCCGATGGAAGTTCGTCACCCCAACCCAATTGTATTAGCCATAGTTGCTGAAAAAGTGATTTAGCAGTTATCGTTCCTGGTGATAACCATCCCAATGGGTCGATTAAACTGGAAGCATCTGAAAGTAACCGTCGTTTTGTCAGATTGCTAGGAGGTGCGGGCAAATTAACCTTGAATCGGAAACAACCCTTGTGCAAGTTCCAGTGTAATCTTAAGACCTTATGATCCGACTCCTTAGATAATTCGACCAAAGTTTCGTTTTCTTGCTCGCAGATTTTAGAATATTAATTATTTGGTCAGCTAGATGTTGCTTTTTATGAATGTTGTTACCGCCAGTTAGGAGATCGTCCATATATAGATCAGCCATTAGAGCTTTGGATGCTTCGGTAAAACTCGACGCATTTTCCAAGCCAAGTTGAGGCTAACAGCACGAGTGGCATGAAATGGGGCTGAGGCTGTCCCAAATGTTGCTGTCAGAAGCTGAAAATGTTTCAGAGCTGATACCTGCAGTCTTCATGAGCGATTCGAACTTCTCGATACATTCGTGTGATATCGGCGGTGAATGCTATTTTAAGTAATCGGAATAATAGTCCGGCCAACCAGTAATTTATCATTGAGAGAAATGGATGTACTGGTTTTTGCCGAGGCATCGAACACAATAGGCACTTTCGTTGTTGTGCTATCAGGCTTAATGGCAAAGTGATGAGGAAGATAAAAATGTTCTATGTTTAGATCGAGATTTTTAGAGTAGAGTTCCTCCATGTGGTTTAGATATAGGTACTTGTGCATGATTCGTTTGTATTCATTTTTCAAAGCATCATCGCGTTGCAGACGGCGTTCGATGGAATGAAATCGAGAAACTGCTTGATCTAAAGAATTTCCTAGCGGAGGTGAATTAGGTACAAATGGCAATTTAACGATGAATCTTCCATCTGGGGCCCTTTTATGTGTTGTAGTGAACAAAGCCTCACAGTATTGCTGGTCTGGTGTGTATTTTCTGGCCAATGGTACTTCCTCGAGTTCCCAAGATTTGCGCAGCCTCTCATCCACATTGAATTGTGTGTGCAGATTAATGTTTCTATTTTTTCTTGTTGAATTTCCTCCAGAAATTATCCAGCCAAGCACAGTGTTTTGAGCTGTTAGATCATTTGGTCCTACCACACAACTCGGTCGCACAAGTCGGAAGCATTGAGCTGCTCCCAAGATAATATCAACATCGTTATATACAGAGCGTAGTGGATTTGTGGCCAGTTACTCAAGATGTAAGTCGTTTTAAGATCACGACTTGCACTTCTATAGCAAAATCATCATGGAAATGAGGAATTAGCTTTATCGGCTGGTGTAGTAACGCCTTCAACTGGAATTCGAAGATTTTTCCTACGGATTTGCAGACGTTGTGCACACGCGGACACGCCTCACTCATAAGACAGCCAGTAGACCTCGAGTTTAATAAAATACGACAGAAATGATGATTGCCATATTGATCTACCACTCTTACTAATGCGGTCGGCAATAAAGATGTCCTTACGTGGATTGAGTTGCATACCGTAGCATCAATCCGTTGTGAATTATTACCGGTTTGGGCTGCTTCGGATGATGTTTTGCTCTCTGCCTTGGGCTTAGCTGACTGGACAGATACGGGTACTAGTTTTTCCAACTCATAAGAATCGTGTAAGAGAGTATGGTGCTTTCGCTGACAAATAAAACATCGATGTCGAGATGAACAATTTTGCGAAGTGTGACCCTTGAATATACAATTGTAACATACTCTAGTGGTTGCAACGAACTCCTTCTTCTGGGCTATTGGCAAATCACGAAATTTCTCACATTCATGCAGTAAATGAGGTAAATGACAATTTAAGCATGATAATCAGACCTTGACTCCTTAGACGAGGAAACTAGTGATTTCTGATCACTTACGCTTCTAATTGTTACCTTAGTATTGCTGTTTGCGTGGGATGATGAGGCCTTTGTAGATTTGTGTTTTTGAGATGTATCACGATCAATGGACTCTAGTGTTGTACAATTCTTTTTCAGGAAGTGAATGACATTGTCGAATTTTAGGTACGGCTCGTCAGCTGTTTTTTCTGCCCAATTACGCTGAATTTTCTCGTCCAGTTTTGATAGCAAAATATGTATCATCCAGGGATCTCTAGTCTGAGCTTTTCCCCCAATACCTTTAGGCCACGTACGACTTCCTCCGAAGTATGATAAACGTTTCTAAGACAAGTAGCAGACTCATTAGTAGCTGATGGAATTCGCATAAATTTCTCGATAAGCGATTCCAATGTTGCTTTTCCTGTCAGAAGTCCCTTCAAATGCTAGAACTTGTGTATATCGGTTAAAGCTGGTATGTTGTGACCAGCAGTATCGTACAGGTGTCTAAATGTGTGTCCATTGAATGTAAGAATTTGTAATCGCGGCATCTTGATGTTTTCCTTCTTATGCGGTGCGCTAAAGCTTGTCTCCTTCATAGTTTCCAGAATTTCTTTCTGGTAGTTTGAAAATGACGTCATTGTTTCATTCATTTGAGCTTGAACTAGTGTTTATCGTTTGATGGTTGTCAAAATAATAATAATAAAGATAACACAGCAAAAGAACGTACAGTTTCGAAATGTATGCACTGACACGACATCTGTGATAATTATACGGAAAACATAAAGTTCGCACATAACCTTTCGAAACTGTTCGAAGCTGCTCTACAATTCAACATGAATTATAGTATTTCTTTTCAGCGGTTTATGATGGCGTAGACACCAATATTCTCAAAAATTTTTAATAAACTCATTTTAAAAAGAATTAATAATCATTTAATTTCTAATAATATTCTTAACCACAATAATTTTGGCTTTAGAAAAAATAAAAGTATTACGGATTATTTTATTGAGATGATTAATTTTATAAACTCCCCTTAAACAAAAAAATAAAAAAATTATTTTAATTAATATTGATATTTCTAAAGCTTTTGACAATGCAGATACAAATATTCTATTAAATATCATAATATAATACATTGGATCTCCAATTGCTAACTAATAGAATTATTTCAATTCAAAATTTTAAACAAGATTCTATCCATTATACTAAAAGGCATTCCACAGGGTCGCTGTCTAATTCCTTCCTTCCCTTATATTAATAATTCTTACACTAAAATTTTTCAATATGCCGATGACATTTGTATTGTAATTTCAGCAGATAACCATAATAATCTTCAATTAATTGTAAATTCTACCTTGTTTTCATTAACACATAAATTACTTTCTTTAAATTTACAAATTAATACCGATACATCTCATTTTCTAAGACTATATTCAAATAGAAATAATACCAAATCTATTAAAAAAGATTTATTACTAAAATACTTGGTACCACTTTTACTAACAAACTCTCATTATCAAAACATTATATAAATTTGAAATCTAATATTTCCAATTCTAATAATTTACACAAAACTCTTACCCATTTTAATTGAGGTGTCAATCCTGAAACCATGATTAACATTTATAAAGCAATTATTATTTTTATTAACATCTTATTCAGCCCTCTAGAGCTTCCCCTGAGAAGTTTCTGGAACTTTTGGTTGCTTAACCGAATCACCGGTCATATGAATTGCAAGATCTGATCCAAGTAAACTAAAGAATAGTGAAAGTACCAGCCCCCCCCCCCACTCATCCAGTCTTTTAAAGTTTCATGGTACATATTTAAAATTCTCAAACTCTATATGAAAAATTAGCGCCTGTCCCAGCGGATCCTCCAATAATTTTTTTGATGTGAAAACATCTTTAGCGAAAAAAAAAGGAACAGAAAATCCGGTACGAACGAAATTGCAAAATATATACGTACGTACGACAAAAACATTCCGTCGGATTAAAATTGAAAGCCAAAAAGGTTATGCATGTGTAGTGTAAGTGATTCAAAAAAGTGAAATGGAAGCAGTGCTGTCGAAGTGAGTACAATCTGAGTATTCATACTACTTTCGCCTGGTGCTTACTCCTGTACTCCGCTATTTCATTTTGTACTCCCATGCTCTAATAAATGCTATTCTAATAATATTTTTACACAATATTTTAACTTATCGACTTTTGCTTGCAATAATTATATTCTGGGAGATATCTGGCTTTTTCATAAAGCATTTTTTCAAAGTAATTTATAATAGTTTCTGTCATTTTCTGGCTAAACCCCATAAAACAGTTCTCTTGCAGTAATGAATCAGTCATTTTAGCAAACAATATCAATTTAAACATGTCAAATTTTTTCAAACAAATTACTTCAACTTCACAAGGCTTTTTTCAGAATCAATGTTTCCAGATAAAACTTATAAAAAGATAATTCCGAGTTTTTTGCAACTTACAACTTTACGAATTCAGATAAACTCAAACATTGTTCCAAAATATTTCTTGCCGTTGGGCTACGTTTTATTTTAAAAATTCTAATCCCCTATACTTTAAGGCAGAAAATATTTTCAGGCCATAAAATAATAGGTTTTATAACAGGAATTTACAAAATATCGCAGATAATAAATTTCACTAAAATCCATCAACAAATATGCTTGTTCCATCCATTTGATGCTGGAGACTAGTCTGAATTAGCTAAGTATTTAGAAATAAATTTGGTGAATATAATTTTTGGTTTAATTAAGAAGTCCGACTCCAGATGATATGTCCAAAGGAATTTTTCTAGAGCCAGAATTAATAAATTTTATATTAGGAACTACTTAAAGAATCGATTTAACATCCACAAACGTGTCACCTAGTTCCATTTGAAGCTGGAGACGTAGTACACTACCTGGATTGGTTTTCTATGTTAAAAAAAGAAAATTGGTTTAATAATGTTTTTGATAAATGGCATCAACCAAAATATCATTAGTAGTGTTACAAGCAATATTTATTGAATTTGGTTCTTAGTTTATTTAACAAATCCGACTCCAAATAAGGCGACCCAAACAATTTTCAATAATTCGGTTTTATGTTAGGTTTTATTAAAATTTCACTAAAAACCATTGACAAAAGTGCTCCATAATGTTGTAAGGGCCTGGAGTGGTTATGAAAGTAAGAAACAAATTTTTCTTTGGCAAATCTAATTCCCAAAATTTTTTTTCTAAAAACCACAGGGTCATTATAGGGTCTTGCAATATTTGTGGAATTTTGGCCATCTTTAATTTAAGCCCATCCCTGATCCAAATGGAACTGCTGTGATTATGCACAAATTCTATCGAAATTTATTTTCTGACTTAACCAATTAATCAAGTTATTGGGTTTAAAACTTTTCTAGAATAGATTTCACCAGGTGCATGTTTTGTGCCGAGTCGTCACCACCAAACGAATTTTATAAAGCGAATTATTTTTAAATCAAATTCAAACATGTTTCGAGATTTAATGACTGTCCTGATTTTTTTTCAGACTTCGTCCAGGTATCGTCATTTTTGGCCAGGTCACCCTAGGTATCTACTGTGGTATAGTCTGGCAATGACATTTCTTTAAATTGCACCAACATATCTTTCAATTATGACAAACATGTACGCATATTTGGCGTGTCTGAATTCGGCATATCTGCCAAAATTCAGATGTTGAAAGTGAAAAGGGTTCGAAGCTAAAATTGCTTCAAGATAAATTTTCCATTTAACACGTAAAATTTAGGTAAAAATAGTTTAAAATTAAAAATTTCACTTATGGTTTCACTGATTGGTACTCTTCTCTACGACAAAAACTTAAAAATCTCAAAACAGTAATATAAAAATTTAAAAATGTCTGTGACTCGTGAATAGTTGTGGACGCGTTAAAAACTATTTAGCTCGAGCAGTTTTCTTTCAATATTAAAATTTGGGTCAAAAAGTAAAAACAATTTTAGTGTGAACACAAAATACCAACAACTACATTTATGTCTAAGGTCTAACTATTGTATTTCGTACGCACTGAAAATTTGGAAAGTACTCCGTTTAAAGTTTTCAGATCGACAACACTGAATGGAAGAAACAAACAGAATTACACGCATACTTTAAGTATTAAATTTTTACATCTTAAGCCTGAATTCCATTGCGAATAAAAGTTTGTCAGTCAAAATAAAGGGAGATAAAAATATAAAATCGGTGGTTGTGTGAAAGAAACACAAAACGAAGTCAGTCAAGATTTTACTTACATCAAATGTGTGTTTGTATTAGTGGATCACCATAATTATGGTCAAAAATTATCAAAATCGAAGTCATTTTATGGTTATTCAACTAATATATGCACACAAATTTTGTGTACGAACGCAAACTTTTTTCCGCACACTAAGTTAATTAAAAGTTTGTTATTTTTATGGAAAGTGTCATAATTTTTTTTGGTGGTTGCTTCTAAAATAACTGTGATAATAAAAAAATATAAAGTTTGTGTACAGTTAAATTGTGATAAATTGGGATCAATTGTGATAATATCGCTAAATACTATTATTGGCAATTTAATAAATTAATCGTTTTTTTTTTAAATAATTTATTGGTTATGAAAAAGCCAAATTAAAACTCCAAGTGATAACCAAAAATTTATTATTTTTATTTTTTATTTTTTGCTGTCGCTGTCAAAATTTATCAAGATATTTGTGCTATAAAAAAAAATAAAAAAAACATGCTTTGTCTTTGTCACTCCAATGGATTTTTTTGTTGTTGTCTTATTTCGACTTGAAGTCAGTTCAGTCAATTATTCACAGTGGAATTCAGGCTTTAGCGAGCATAATAAAATAAAATTTTTGAAATTGTTTAATCGGTATGCTATGTTTAGTATTGCTCATGCTGTTGCTGAATTTGGTTATGCGGGGAGTATAGGAAACAAAAACTATAAAAGTAGTAAACAGATTCGGATGACATTCCCCCAAAAAATACCTCAAAATACCGCCTATGTCTAATAGAACCGCCCTATTTCATTTAGTCCAACCTGATCAAATCAGCGATGGCACTTTGCTTTGTTCACCGAGTTTGCCGTGACCATTCACAAAAGTCTAAATAAAAAATTAATTTTCGACAAGATTGCAATGTGTGAGTAATGTTATAATTTAGATGATTAACTTAACAGAACTGTACTTTGCTCAAGCTCACCAAGCATGGATATACTGAAATTTAGTCGTCTATATTTTTCTTTATCAACAAATAAATTATACATTTCAATTTTTAATTAAACAATTAATGTTGGCAAGGTTCGTCCTCCAAACCCAATATAAAATAACTTATGGCTGTTTAAACCAAAAATGTAACGCAATTTAAATACTGAGCGAACGGCAGCCGTCTATCTCCATTGGTTTCTCAGGCCTATCGAAGATGCTTAAAATGATTCAATGGATACTTGAGTTGAGCGTGAACTCCCCCGTTGTTTTTTATCCACGCATGTGTAAAGGGTCCAGCGGAATTCTAATTTTCTTCAATAAGGTACCAAAGTGTCTTTTTGTCCGTTGTATGTTTCCCAATAAGTAAGACTTGTTATTATGAAATTACAAAGAAAAGTATGACATTTGTTTACCTTGAATAAACAGAAAATGCTCTTCAACTAATTGACTAATTAATTTAGCCGACGTTAGCACATGTACCATTTTGGTATACTTAAATTATATATGTAGCGTCTTCTTTCGTAGCTGACATAGAAATAGAAATGCAAATTTTGCTCACATAACTTATGTATATTTGTGAAAAAATATAAAGGATAATTTATTTAGGTTTAAAAATACTATATGTAAACGATATATAAACGAAGATTTTCGCTAATATATCGAGTTTTTTAATTTAGTTTCATACCCGAAATTATTTTACAGCATCTAAAATTTGCGCTTGGTTGCGACCTATGCTGCTTAGGTCGAATATAGTGTATAGTCCGGGACTAAATATTGCGTTGTAAACTACCTCAATGTAAGCAACGTTAGGTTTCTACAGTGTTCTAATTTGGATAAATTGTGAATCAAGTTTATTTACAAATTGAATACAACTTCTAGTAACCTAACTGTAATTTAATGTATTTGATTAACCTTTGGCATTTTATAATATTCAAAGGAGGTAGTTGGAACAAAATTTCTCAAAAACTCAAGTTACACAATATAAATCATTTTGAAAAAAATTTGATTGGGCAACTGAATTTCTCGGAAAGTACATTTCAAATTTTATATTCTATAAAAAACAGTAATACAAATCAAATCAAAATTCTATTACTGAAGCAATGTAATCAAAACGATGTTTATACACAAAAAAATGAACTATCACGATAGTATCACCACATTTCACTCAAACTCGTATATAAATAATACTAAGCGCAAAACGATTCGTTTTTCATTCTCATTTTTTACGAATTTTCTTCTCAAAAATTCAAATGATGAATAGAAATAAAAGCAAACAAAATTTTAATTTTTTATTTTATTTCAATTTTACCACACAGCACACAAAACACAATATTGAATTTTAGTATTATATTCAGTATTCACGAGTCTCTCAAACGTATCGTAACAAAGACTGTAAATTCTTCTTACTTTCGTATTTTTTTGTTTTGTTTTTGTTTTAATTTTTCTTAATTTTTTTTCTTTCTACATATATTACCACACAATTTCTTTTCGTTTGCGATTATTAAAGTTTTTGTTTTTTTTCCTACGATTTCTTCGAAGTGTACCACAGTCTGCTGAGCTTTTTGTGTTTAACGACGTCTTTTTTGTAATTTTTGTTTCTAGTAAATTGTACGCGCGCGCTTTAATAAAATAAATTTTGGTGTTTTAAATAAATATCGTGTCGTCTCCTCATCCTGTGACATTTAAGTATATCTGCTGCAGAAATTAGGTCTATATGTGTGTGCAGTTTTGGTTTAATTTTAAGATTTACATAAAATAGCTTAGTGATTTTTTTTTATTTATTTATAATATATTAAGTGAGTGAGTTTACAAATGTGGTAATAGAATTTAAGAAAAAAAAGTTAAAAGTTCAAATTTGTTGAAGAAGAAAAATGTGAGAAAATTTTGTTTGTGTGAATATTTGTGATACGTGCGCGCACGTGAAGACGTGAAAAAAGATAAGTTTGACATCAAATCGGCTGACCGGAAAAAATGTAAATATAAATATGATTATTACTTAATAAATGATTAGGGGGTGAACTACAATACACAGGTGATTCAGTTTTTCGCACACCTAATCTGTCTGAATAACTATTCCGTTTGGGCAAATACCCAATATAAACAATTACATCAGTTTTATCGCGCACAACAGCACCCAAAAACTTATTAAGATTGGATGACACCTTGAACTTCATTCATACTTGACTGTAATTTGTCATAATTAAATTTTTACTTTTTATTATTTGTATTTTATTTTGTTTGTTTGAATGAAGTAATGAAAAAATAAATTTTGTTGATGCAAAATATTGAGTTGATGAGTCGTTGAAGATCGCGTGATTAGTAAAGTGCAAAATAATTATTTGCTTGTATATAAATGAAATTTTTATGTCTGGTGAGGTGTATTTTACTATGTACGGAATATTCTTACTGTTGTAAAGTAAGGTAATTGGCGCCGTCAGTCAGTGGCGACCAAACAATGTTTCTAATTGTGGAATTACATAACGCAGAATATCCACGCAGAATCTAACGTCTAGGAATCTTTGAATAGCGTCCGGGTTGCGACTGTTTTAATCACATTTCCCTGAAAGAAAATGGTTTATTCTGTGGTTAGCTCTTTATCCACAGAAATAAGAGTTGCAAAATATATAATTTTCACCAACCGTACCACTTAAAGGTTAGTTTTGTGATAGGATTAGTGTTCGCAAATCTAAAACTGTGTACAGAGTATATACACTTGTTGAAGGTCAATTTATTCGGATTCAGAATCTTTAACTAGAAGTTGATAAAGATTTGATTGCTGGATTTAAGTCGCAAATGCAAAAAAAAAAAATCCACCATAATATTCTATTCTAAAATACCAAATTACATATCTGTGGCCACAAGGCGTAACCGCTTAAGTCGACTTAAGACAAAAATAATTTGCAGTGTGTAACATTTTCTAGCTCTTTTCTAACTTCACTAAATGATTGACTTAAGTGGTAAAGCCATGTGGCCATATGCTGTGGTCGCAAGCCGTAGTAGCTTTAGTCGGCATAAACGAAAATGAATTTAATATTCAACTTTTTCTACGTCTCTAGAAAAATTATCAAATTTGACTTAAGCGGTTACGCCTTGTGACCACAGATATTTTGTTTTACGTTTCTCGTTCGGAAATAGCAAGCTTCTAATGCCGCTTACTCGAAAACTGTCGAAAGTAATTTTTTCTGGTAATTTCGAAACAGAAGAAAACAAAAGAAAGAAGGGAAAGAAAAGAATCTCTAATAATTTGTTTGCTAGCCAATTTCGAAGAATTTCAAGTGCTTTACGAATTTAAAGTATTTTAACTATTTTAACAAATTAAAAATCTTTTGAAATTAACTTTTTTCAAGAAGTTTGTGGCTTTAAGAAAATTTAGAATTACAAAACGCCAAATGAATTTAAAAAAAATTTAATAAATCATGCCATCTCGTTAAGAGATAAGAGACAGTTCTGGACTACTACAGAAGCACTTTAATGGCAGCCTGACTATCGGTACATTACATTATATCTCAACCAGTCTATGACTTTCTTTATTGCAATTACTTCAGCTTGAAAAACGTTACAATAATCGGGGAGATAAAAGGAGAGGTTAAAATTCAAAGGTTTTACTCGGAAAGCCTCTAATTAGGAAGAAATTTTTACCTCATTATTCCAATCCCTGGACGTACATATATTGTATTAATAGCCTAATTATTTTATTTGGATTTCTTAAGGACTTCAGGTATCAGTGATAACAGGTCCCTAAACTATGGCTTAGTCAGCATTATAACTATTTTGCATAATATAATAAAAACAGTAAAATTTTCCTAAAATAATTATTTTGAAGGAAAAATGAAAAATAAACATGACCAACTCACTTTAGCCTACTCTTCGACGCAGTGTTTACTGCTGCCGAACGGAAAGCTTCCGCTTCGCAGCAATTCGTCGCACAAAATTTCCGTTTTTACCATATGTTAAATTTTGCTGTTTGTTTCTTTTGGTATACTCCATGGTAAATGAGCTTTCGATCAAAATAGAGTTTACCAAAAGCTGTTTAAATTGTTCCTTGGATTACTTAAAATTTATTTCTAGAACTTTTTAAATTGTTTTATTTATAAATTTTTTTAATAAGTCTTAAATTTGTTTGAGACTTCACCATTTTAAAGTATTTTAGAGCGTTTAAGATTTTTTTTTTGGAGAAATTAGACTTGAGGTTGGTTAACAAAAAGCCAACAAAATCAAAATTTAAAGATATATAGAAATAGGTATAAATTATACGTTTTAAAATATTTCGACTAAGTTTAAGGTTATAAGAAATTTAAAAATTTTAAGAGTTTTAACTATTAAACAGTCACATAAATTAAAAGACATTACCAACTGTACAGATCTTCAAAAATTGTTTTGGAAAATCCTGTTGTTCCAAAATCCCAAAATCCTGGGTTTCATAATCAAGGTTGCAAAATCTTGCTTTCGCACAAAAAAAATCTGGCTTTTAAAACAGCGTTATTGTTGTCTCTTTTTTGCTTTTTATTGGAGAGAGTTAATACAGTAATAATTTACTTGTATCATTTTCAATAGTAAAGATTGTTTACAAAATCGTAAATTTAAATTGTCATTTTGTTGTGGCAACAATCTTTTTAGAATGTAAATACTTGAGATGGAACTTCCGTATCTGTTCCTTTTTTTCTATGACAACAGTACAAAAACGAGAAATATTCGTTTTTCTTTATTTTGTCTTTGTATTTTCCTATATTTTGAATTCCGTCATGACATCGTGCCCAAATTATTTGGTCTTGATACATTTTATCTGTGAACCCAAGGTTAAGAAATTTTTTTTTAAAAAATTTAACCAAATTGTTTTCAAAAATCGAATGGCTGGTGAAGATAACCCACTATGGGTGCACAGAAAACTTAAGTCAGCCACACAGTTTATCAAGTGTTAAAGCGGGTTTTCATATGAACGACACGGTGTTGGAACGATATTATATTCAGATTTTGCTTGATTGAAGAGATTTCAGCTCCTAAAATTATGGTTTCCGGTGAATGAAAATGCGTCTCGTATAAATACTTCAAATCTTCTTAAGAGTACTGGTATCTTAGTATTAAATATTATAAATAATACTACAATATCGGGACTCCAGAAATGTGTTGAAATAATCATACATCGGTAATTGAACATTCATAAGCTGGGTACCCACAAATCATTTCCCCAAAAAGAAAATCCCAACTTTTAAAATCCCAAATGTTAAAATCGCAGATACTATAATCCTAAAGGGTTAAATCCCAAACAGTAAAATTCCAATTTTTCAGGCTAATTTTTATTAAAACAAGTGTGGCGCTGCATTGGGATTTTACGTTTGTTGCTTGTAATGTTTCATTCTATTGCTGTCCCCTAAGAAAACTAAAAGTTATTCTAAAGATTTATATATATTTGTAACGAAACGATGCTTTACCTCTGAGTTGTGATAAATTGCTGATCAGATTAGTTCGGGGTGTGTAAGATAGATAGAGAGTGTGCGATAAGGGAGAAATAAAATAAAACAATAAAAAAAATAAACAAATTTGATGCAGGCAGTCAGTTGTTTTTTTTTTTCGCAAGAGAGATCGATCTTTCAATCGACAAAATTAAATAAAACCGAAAATTGTTAAAAGTAAGAAAAAAAAAAAATGTTAGTATTAAGTGAAAATAAAAGTAAAATTGGTTTTGTTGTGAAATAAAAAAAAAATAAAAAATTAAAACCTAACATTATAAAATAATTAAGCTAAAAACAAAACGTTATAAAAACAAACAAATTATAGCATAAAATCAAAAATTAGTTTGGCGACACCAACCAACACCAATAATAGGAGAATTCGGCAAAATAAAAGCCATTTGTCAAGATACGGCTATATTACTGTTATTATAATAAAATATTGGTTAATAACAGCTACGATATTATCCATAATTCTACGATATTACCAATTTTGGTCCAAATACAAAATGGTATAATTGGAGCGGTACACATAAAGGATAGAGATTCATCAGATCCCGCTTTTGGTAGCGTTATTACGTCGATTTTCGCCGATATATACCGGTATATTATTATAAATAAATTTTCTTTTAGTTTAAGTAATTAAATTCTAAATTATTATTAAATTTATTATTAAAATTTTTTTTATTATTATTAAACAAATTTTACAAAAACGGTGATGGAAAAAAAAAATTTGCTTTGAATTTATTTAATTTGTGAGAAAAAACCAAAATAGTGGTGTGAGTGAATGAATGCCCTTGACCGTTCGTCACTATGTTTGGCACTTCAAAAAAATTTTTGTACGTCGGATTAGCACCTGTGATGATTTTGTTTTGAACCCCCCAAGCCGCAAGATGCTACCCAAACCTAAGAAGTGCATCTTCACACGTTGGCTCGATAGTACCAACGACGATAGTTACATATTTGGAGCACCTTCATTGCTATACTATAGGATCAAAGACACAGGACTAGAAAATAGTTAATTCTGCCTAAAAAGGGATTCATGAAAAAATTAGAAGCGACGAACATTTTAAAATAGGAATAATATAAAACAATAGTTATAACCAGATTAAAAGAGTTATCAAATACACGGTAGAAAACAAAAGGGTGCTACATGATTTCTTGTTGTATGCAGACACTGGGCCAATGTTAAGCGACTTAGAATCTTCTGTTGTAGTATGCGAATAATCGTTAAAAAACACAAATTTTTCAAAAATGTCTATGAATGTTAGAATATCTATAAATCATCGAAGCGGTGGTTTGAAGGGGAAGCCCTCCAAAGCTAAGGTATAAAACGAATTAAAATTTGTTATATCTGAAAAACGTTCTTTTTTCGTATTTTTTTAATTTTTTTATTTTGACCAACCCATGTGACTATTGTAAATTTTGTATTTTGGGTTAAATATTGTTTTAGGATTTTGTCCACTTGGATTTTTTTTTTTGTGGGATACCATAACATTCCAATAATTAGATCCGTATAAAGTTACATTACAACAATTTAAGGGCGCGAAATCCCTTTAATCAAGCAAAAACATAACGTTGCCGTTACTCATACGTGCAAGAAAAAACATCAGCTCCAACCAATTGTAACAAAACTCTGAAACTAAACAATCGATTTTAATAAACTACTTACAGCTTAAAACCACCAGGAGAAAATACTCGATAAAATGGTACAAATTTTTTAATTTATATGATTTTAATACGTTCCGAAGATTGTAAGAGAATTCAATCCAGGATTAAATGATTTCTGAGATTAGTTCTAATCGACAGACAGACAGAAGGAAGGACACCGTATTTTATATTAGTAGAGAAGCTACAGCTTACCAAAATATTTATACTTAAATGTAATTAAACAGAAAGAACAAGTGCAAGAGCAAAAAGCATCTCAGATAAATCTTTTGTTTTGTATGACTTATTCTGCAATTAAAGTACATTAACAATAAAAAATGTAGAGTTTGTTTTATTTTAATTTGGTTTATAATTATAATTTTTGAATACGATGTAATCCTCCATCGAGTATTGGCTACTATTAATATTCACAACTTCGCCTACAATTTCATTATTTGGTAGGTCCATAGCTAACATAGTAGGTAGAGGTGTTAATGTCGGTGGCGAATTTAGACCGGAACAGCTATATCCGAATCTGACTGACGAGGATTTTGATGGAGAGGAACGACATGTACATATTTAGAATTTAGTTAGATGATGGATTGAAGAGTCAGTTTATCTAATTTTCCATAAAATATAACTTAAGAGATTAGTTTTTCTGCTATTGTCCATTGTATTTTCGTCATTTGTTGCAACTGACACCCAGTGGGATAGCCGGGATACGATTCCGCTCGGGTGTCGGATGTCAACATTTTTTCAATAGTCTCTATTAATCGTTCTTGTTTTTTAATCAAGTTTGCTGAAGTTGTTGGATGGCGTTTGTGTGATGTTGTCTGCAATATAAATTGATAAGTTAGACAAATATTCATAAGAATATGTCGTATTAAGGGCAAAGTAGGGAAGATGACAAAACCTTTTTAATAAATTTAGATAATATCTTTATGATAAGGGCTGTGCAATTTCAACGAAAAAAGCTCAGAATACATTCTATCATTCGGCTAATTGATTTTTACTATCTCATGTCTCAGAATTTGTTGCAGATTTTGAAAAATCCTGGTTTTGATTATGTGCTTGACGCACATATATACTTTACTTACCGGTGTGAAGTTTTTAATACATTTTAATTAACACATTTTTTAACATTTTTTACGCTAGTGTACATTTGTGGCAGTATAATCCAAGAAAACATTAATATATGAGGAAAAATATCCTACCATATGCTAAATAGAATAACATAAATCTTAGAGATTGGTTGGCACATACACAATATAGAATAGAAAGAGGATACTTTAAGCTTTCTAAATCTGTACGTGTTATTCCATAATTTAGGGTTGGGCTCTGATGACAAATTTTCAAATACAGTAATAGGTGGTTTGGCGTCTATTGGAGGGAGGGGGGGGGAGGGCAAAGTTGAGTAGATTAATCTACCAGCTCCGTAACCTTCCAGTAGGGTGCGCATCGCGTGAGCTGTTCTGGTCTTAATATTAGGCAGCTGCGTGATGGGTACAATTGTGTAAAGGGTAACCTGTTCACAATTCGCAAGTGTACGTGCTGCCGCCTCGTGGCAACCACTGGTAACTAAGGCTATTTGGCATAGGCTGACAGATTAATCAATCCAAAATATGCGGACTCTGGATACCAGGCACTCTCCAGTGTTATTTAGCCTTCCTGTAGTAAAGGTGGGTGACCTACAGGCGATTTGCAGTTCCCAGCAACTCGTAAGAGTAAAATTAAACGGAATACGGGGCAGGAATATGTGCAAGTGGGACAGCCCTCTCGAAGTCCTTGAGCTCCAATGCTACCGTCTTTCTAGCGGAACTACATGCTGTAGTAAACATCTAGAAGGGACAGCAATAAGCCCAGATAGTATGTATCACGTACCGGGAGGCAGTATTGTCAGTTTCATTAAGAACCTGAATATTGACTGAATGGATAATTAAGCAGGGTCCAGCACAATCTTTTAGGTCGCACTGCGAGGTGGCTGATTGCCCCCATGGCCCTCCAATAATAATAATAAATAATAATAAATACAGTAATAGCTCAGTTTACGCAACAGAATGAAAACCAGACCTTAAATGAAAAACATATAACATGCCACATAACACAGTACAAATAACTGTCATATTAATTTGCTCGCAAATCAGAACAAAAAAAAAAAATGTTCGCTTGCACACCCTTCATGGAAGAAGAAGTCTCCATTAAGGACCAACCACACGCAGAAGAAAAAAATCGTTAGGTTTACATAATACGTAACTTTATTTTAAAATACTTTTTATTCCATATGTAGATACAAACATACTACATTCTTGTGTTTGTATTCTTAAACAAAAAAAAGTATTAAAATTAACAGTGTATGTATTTCAAATTCATATTGATACAAAATTAAAAAGAAAAAAATTGTAAACCAATTTCAAGGGCTTTGAAAAAAATCTGAACAAATATTTCGTCTCAAAACTGCGATTTCCCTCAGTTTATGAAGAATCATTAATTCTTCCAGTGGAATTTCATTTTGTTGAGCCCACTCCAGACAAGTTGTAAATCTTAAAATAGCCACTCCCACTTTTACTTGTGGTTTACTCACAGATTCTTCTGTTAGATGATCAGTGTCATTGCTTTCGTCTTCCGAAACAATTGGGATGGGAAAATTAAATTCTTCGATCCCTTCGTTTACTTATTGGGGAGAATATTCAACTGCAGGTAATACTTGCACTAATAAGGTCTGCAAAACTTCGACATCCAATCTCTCATTTTGATTTTTAGTGCGAAGTTCACTCAGCGGTATGTCGTCCTCTGAATCCCACTCGAGAGATTTAGGCATCAGCAAAACTTTCCAACAGTTTTTTATAGTAGTTTTATTCAATCCAGCCCAAGCGTTAGCCAAAAAAATTACAGCCTGTTTTAAATTAAAAGCTTTAATTGCCGTTTCTGTATTACCGTCATATATTACCATAATTAGCCTTTGTTAGATTTATTATGTTTTGGTCCATATCGGCTGTGGTAAAGCGGTACAGTTCGGTGGAAAGCACACAATTGGTATATTTAATTCGCCAATTATTATATCGGAATCCCGAGGATGACAGGCTGCATTATTCAACAAAAGTACAACTATTTTAGGAAGATTTTAAGAAATT
The DNA here is from genome assembly GCA_958295665.1 of Tipula vernalis. Lineage (NCBI taxonomy): Eukaryota > Metazoa > Arthropoda > Insecta > Diptera > Tipulidae > Tipula > Tipula vernalis. Next base: position 15,058,766 of record OY282560.1, read on the forward strand.
AAAAATTTTTTAATCTAAAATAAATGTTTAGTTAATTACATATTTAAATGAATGCATATGATATGTATAATAGCGCAGGAGCAAAAGCGCTTTCTAACCAAGATTGTAACAAAATTGATGTTATTCAAGCGTTCGTATTTTCTCTATAAACAATTGGTGATTGGAAAAAATTTCTAAAAGCTCTCGGTTCTTAAGCCTTCTAAATGACAAACAATTTTATTTTAGTTAGGAAAGTAATTCTTTCTTTACTAACTTTTCGCCAGGAACAGATTTTTCAGTGATTCTAACGCCTGACTATTGTAGCGATTCTTGACATTTTTAAACCATGCACTACTACATAGCACAAAACTCCGAATTATTTTCTTTTATTTTATTATGAATTATTTTTGCTTTTTCACATAAAACGTAAGAAGAAATAGGATTGTGATTGGCTCGGCTCGTTAGTTGCAAAATCATTTATATAGAGCTTGCTCCATTTTTGGGAATTCTGGAGCTCTCAAAGTTTTGCGGTTACCAGGGCCCGCTTCGGTTTTACAAATAAAATCAGCTATATTCACTTTGTTTTGTATAATGTGAGTTTTTGTAAATGTATGCCAAACAATATTTGGCCAATTTACTCGCCGAAATCCCTTTATCTAAACCAACTAAAATTTCATATTTTTCCTTAAGGTGGCCGCATGTATGCAGATAATTTGCGGATAAATATTTCTCCGCGTTTTCAACCAAACAAATCACTGAAAAATTTTCCTTCCAAAATTAAAAAAGTTTTATCTTTGAGCGGATAATATTGCTCAGAGATAACTTGGGAGGGCAAATTCTCTTTCGTTTTCAGTGATTTGTTAAAAAAAAAATAAATAAATAAATATTTATCCGCAAATTATCTGCATACATGCGGGCGCCTTTTACATACAAAAATGAACGTTGAATTTTAGAAGGCTGGCTTGTGTTTTTATTTAGTTATATTAATTAATAAAATTAAACTTTTAATTCGTTTTAATGCACTTTAACCACATGAACGACGTATGAATTTTATAACGATATTGTGATTGTATCCTTTTTTATAAATTTATGTTGTTTCATTTTAAAATAGTTATAAATGACAATAACATTATACAGAGAATAGTAAAAAACAAACGTGTTAGAAAAAGTTAAGTATATGATCTAATAATGCCGTTTTTATTGTGTTGTTCTCACTGGCACATTCCAATTCTAAATAGAATAGAGATGGCATAATGTATTTTTTCTGTAAAATATTTTTTGTGAAAACTGTATTTATAATGGAGATAGAGGTTTCAAATTTTCAGGGGAGTATTTGAAGTCAGAAGGGAGTACAGTACGTTAGACCTTAGACATAAATAATTGTTGGTGTTTAAGAAAAATCACGATCCAACAAATTACATTAAAATTGTTTTTAGTTTTCGAGCCAATTTGAATATTACAAAAAAAGTGATTTATTTATTGGTTTAGAGCTCTTTATCTATTTTACTATTAAAACGTTAAGCCCTGTATGCTGCTCGAGCTAAATAGTTTTAAATCGGGCCACAACTCTCCACGAAATCACAAATAATTTTAGATTATCGTTTTGAGATTTTTAAGTTTTTCTAGTAGGGCAGAGTACCGGTCAGCGAAACTGTAAGTGGTTAGTGGAAAATTTATTTTAAAGCAATTTTAGATTCGAACCCTTTTCATTTTCAAAAGCGTAATTTTGGCAGATGTATACCAATACGGACTTGTCAAATATGCGAATATGTTCATCATTTTCACAAAGCTAATTTTGGGGAACTGGAAGAAATTTTGCTGCAATTTAACGAAATGATTTTGCCAGACGATACCACAGTAGCTATCTAGACTGGAAACCTGGACAAAATCTAAAAAAATCTCCATAAAAAAACAGTACAGTTGTTCGAAGTCTCATGTTTTTCAAGTTTTGGTTTTGTCTCACAAAGTTTCCACTTTACATTCTACTTTCGTTCGTATGGTTAATACTTAATTTTAACGCAACTTTGTGCGATTAGGATGGAACTTGACTATTCTTAACCGGTTATGAAGAAATTCGACACGTGCGATGGAAATGGGGCTCTAATATGATCTTTCTAATTCCGGAAGCCGGTACTACTATTAGAAGCTTCGCTTCAGCTTGCACACTTTATTTTAACTTCAATCCGTAAGGAATTGGTCCTTAAGTAAGTGTGACCAGATAAGACTGTCAATTATTTTGATCCTAAAAACCGTAAATTCAACCGCCAAATTTAATTAACTAACTTTATTTAATTATCACTATATATTTTATAACGGTTAATATTGAGCATTAGAAAAAAGCAAAAGAATAAAACACAACTATTTAAACCTTAGGCAGCCTCGGTAGAGTCAAACGAAGAAGTTTAGAATTTTTTGAGGGAAGTTCGAAGAAAAACCTTTTAAATAAAAAAATTAAGAACTTTTATTAAAGATGCCGACAATTTTAAGGTTGAATAGGGGGGGGGGGCGAGTACGTTAATTTGCTTATGTATTCACAGAATACATAAAATATTTCGTCTATCACATTCACAAGTGGATAAAGTCTCAGCCTGCTTATGTTGCCAATTTGCCGTCTTATTTAAAAAATAAGAAATTGACACGGGCGAAATTTTAAGAAAATAGTTTATAATTCACTAAGTCAGTAATCCGATAAACATAAATATTATGTTGTGGTTTGTGGAATTGGAGAATTAGAGTTTTAAAGTTCGATTGAGGTTAGGGGCTTTCTCCACTTCGTTCGAAGCGTTGATCTAGGTTTTAACAGAGTCAGCCTAATAAAAAAAGTCAACAGGTTGTTTCTCTCCAGTCAATTGATGTCAGTATCAGTATCTCAGTCTCAGGGTCGGTGGTGCTGTCGCTCTGTATACTTTAAACGGAGTACGTTTTCAGAGCAGTGTTTCTAGTCAGAAGCGAGTACATACGAAATACAATAGTTTGACCTTAGACATAAACAATTGTTGGTATTTACTGACTAAATTTGTTTTTAGTTTTTGAGCCAAATTGGAACATTAAAAGAAAACTTTTTTTTATTATTGGTTTGGAGCTCTTTATTTATTTTACTTCACTACTACAAACAGGACATTTATTAAGTCTCGAAATATGTTGTGCATTTGATTTAAAAAAATGCTAATATTGGTTTGGTGGCGACGATTGGTCACAAAACATGCAGCACTTGGTAAAATCTCTTCTAAAAAAGTTTTAAACCTGCTAACTTGAATCTTGATTTGGTGGTGCTATAACTAATTCATTGATCATCAAATGTATTGGCTAAGTAAGACAATAAATTTCAATGGAGTTTCTTAAATAAAACAAAGCCAAAATTCAACAAATATTGCAAAACACTATAATGCCACTTTGGTTATGAGAAAAAAATTAAGAAAAAATTGGGTTTTACTTTCATAACCATTCCAGGCCTTTTCTAAATTTCCAGGTTTCAGCACCAAATAGAGCACTTTTGCCAATGGATTTTAGTGTTGTTTTGGGGTCACCTCATTTGGGGTCGGATTTGATAAATAAAATAAGAGCCAAATTCAAGAAATATTACGGAACACCACTAATAATATTTTGGTTGATGACATTTATTAGAAACATTGTTTCACCAATTTTTCTTTGTTTTTACACAGACATATACTTAGTAGCTAATTCAGACTATTTTCTCAGTCTCCTGTATCAAGCGGATGAAATAAGCACATTTGTTGATGGATTTTAGTGATATTCATTATCTACAATATTTTGTAAATTTTATAAATAGTTCCTATTATACAATCTATTATTTAGTTCAGTCAGGGCTGGAATCAGAGTTTTTAAAATAAAACAAGGCCCAACGACTAGAACTGCTTTGGAACACTATTCGTGCTAATGATGATCATGGTCGATACCATAAATCAAAAATTAAATTTGCCAAATTTTTTTTTTCATACACAGCCAACCCAGACAAATTTGTTCGCCTCCAGCACCGAATGGAATACACATATTTATTCCTATATATATAAAGAGTAAACATTGGGCCAGTCATTTGGGTTGGAGTTCGAAAATTTTGTTGAAATTATTATTTTTGTGGTTCCTCCTGAATTTTGCAGGTGGTATGGTCTATATCCTACCTACCTAAGCTAGAAGGAGAATGTCAAAATAAAACTGAAAGACAGTTTCTGCTGTCGGCATTTAACCTTTAAGGAACTGATTTGCTTAAATCCAAACTTCCATACAACTTTCTATCTAGTCTGAAAAGTATTACTTTTATATCCCTATAAAATAGGGTCCTAGTCTAAGCTTATGAAAGGATTTGAGAGTATTGTAAATCCAGACTTCCACAAATCGTTTTTGTGCGGTAAGGATAAATGGCCGAATAATTTATCTTGCAGTGTAATTCTTGTATTCAGAAGTCCTAATCTAAATATTTAGCCAAACCAGATACAAGTTTTTTGTTAAAATCAGGTAATCTCTATCGTGTTTGAGTTTATCTGGTGCCGCATGCAGAGTGCCTTGATGTTTTTATAAATTTTACCAACAAATCTTCAGATTCTGAAAAAACCCATTGTAAAGTGGAAGTAATTTACTTCGCGCAAATTTACCATATTTGAATTGATATTGTCTGCTAAAGTGACTGTATTACTGCAAGAAAACCGTTTTATGGGTTTTTGCCTGAGAATGACAGAAATATTATATTATATTGATATTATAATTATTGCAAACAAATCCGATAAGTTAAAATATTTTGTAAATGTATTATTAGTATAGCAGTTATTAAAGAAGGGGAGTACAGAATGAAATAGAGGAGTGCAGAAGTAACCGCTAGGCGAAAGTAATACAAATACTCCGATTGTACTCACTTCGACAGCACTGGTTGCAACTACTGAATATAAAAGTAAAATATTGCAATTATCAAAATTAAGAAATTTTTGTTTGTTTGTTGGCATATACAGACCTTACCAAAATTATTTGTGCATCACAAAAATTTAAAAAATCACTCGATTAAATTTAAAATTATGACCCAAAAATTAACTTAAATAAAAAAATTATTAATTTGTTATTCGAAATGACATTTATTCTGTATCTGATTAAAAAAAATTAAAAATATTCCTTCAAAACAAACGCAAAAGAAAATCACAAAATTATTTGTACATCGTAATTCTCTCACAAAATTATTTGTGCATAGCAAGAAAAATTCTTTTATAACGGGAATCCCGATTTTTTTAAATGTTTTATCAAAAATGTTACAGGTGGTTCTTTTAGTTATCATTTTCTATTACAAGTGTTTACTCGATATTGTTCAAATTTGGGAAAACAAAGGAAATATCTTTGGAGGTTAGAGCCACGATTGTAGCGGGATATTCTGCCGGGATGCCTATAAATGAGTTAGCACGGATGGATAACTGCTATCGAATTCGATTGCTTACCAAATCCAAAAATCTCAACTAAGAGTAGCTTGAAAATGTGCAAGGGAGAGGAGGAAAACGAGCTACAACCGCTAAAGAAGATAACAGAATAGTGAATCTCCTTAAACGCAATCCTCAGGAAAAAATCAAGCAAGTACAGAATGAAATAAGTTACACTCGAAAAGCCAAAATCTGTCTGATGACTGTACGAAGACGACTATACGAGGTAAATGGCAAGGCCTATACTATTCAAAAGAAGCCGTTCATAAGCCAAACAAATAAGAGAAAACGACTTAACACCTATCAGTCAAAGCCTGTGGAGTTCTGGCGTAATATTTTGTGGACAGACGAGACATCTTTTAGTTCGGATGGAACCTACGGTAAAAAATATTTTTATTCCATTCCCGAACAAAAAAAATAAATTGCACCGAGTTGTGGCGGTAAAATAATGGTATGGGGGTGTTTTAGCTACAATGGTGTTGCAAATCTCATAATGCTACCTGAAAAGGTAACTTCAATATTGCAGCATTTTATATTGCAGCAAGACAACGCTTCAATTCACAAAAGTAAATTCATCACGAAATTTCTAAGAGATCCGGATGTAAATCCAATTGAGAATATGTGGAATTATTTAAAGCAAAAAATGGCGGTAGAAAATGGAAGGCAGCCAATGAAACTTTTGCTTTGGTAAAAAATATCTGGGATCAAATTCCAACGCAAATGCTAGAAAATCTCATGAATTCCATTCCACAGCGTTTTCATGAAGTGATTGCAAACAACGGTGGGAATACTACATATTGACTCGTATTGACTTAATTTGAAATTAATCATTATTCCTCGACTTTTAGACTGCACAAGTTTCGGCTGTGATAAATATTTTTTAGTACATATTTTTGACATTTACTTGAAATATCCGCATACACCCAAATTATCACGGTGTTTTGCTATGATAATTTTTGACACACACAGAATAATTGTTCGGTCGACATTTAACATGGTCGCCTTAGCATTTTATATCATCAAAATAAAATGTCAACTAGTCATTACGATAACAGAATCTATTCTTTGCAACTGCAGCAGCTTTTTATATGCTAGCTATTTATATGCCATATTGATCTAGTGAATAAATGTGAGAGCTACCACTATCGGCTTTTAGATTATTGAATCTATTATAGAATTAGTTGATAGATTGATTTAAAACGTTGAATTCTATGCACTAGGTTGACTCCAATATCTTTTAGTTTTCGCTACAATTCTGATTTGAGACCACCCATGACATTCCCACTTCCTGTATAAAATCCTAATTATATCGTAATATATTTTCCAAAATTTTGCCGGGAATTATTGCACCATCGTCCGGTTATACTATGCTCTAACAAATACAGCATATACCCTACAGTATATAATATAAAACGAAAGCGAATTCGACGTGTATAAAAGGATTGCTTGCCATTAAAATCGAACAGCAACATGACAGAAGGGGAATACTTCAAAAAATTATTACACAATTCGGGCAGCGTATTAAAAATTTGTGAATGTAGGGGAATATTTTTCAAATAAATGTCAAAAATGTGTACTAAAAAATATTTATCACAGGTTTCGGTCACAGTCTTAGTCAATTTAATTGATTATTTGTACTATGCACAAATAATTTTATGGTAAAATAATCATGCACAAATAATTTTGTGACTTTCTTTTGCTGTTGTTGATCAAATACAGAATAAATGTCATTTCGAATAACAAATGAATTATTTTTTTATTTAATTTTAAATTTAATCGAGTGATTTGTTAAATTTTTGCGATGCACAAATAATTTTGTTAAGGACTGTATCTAAATTAGCAATTACTGAATGTTCCGCAAATCGAGCTTTTACTGTATTACCAAAATGATCGATTATTATAGAAAATAATGGTTCTACATTTTGCAAAATAACACAAATCTCAGAGATTGGCTCGCATTAAAACCATATAGGATAGAAAGAGGATACTTTAGGCTTTCCAAATCTGTATGCGCTATTCCATAATTTAGGGTTGGGCTTGGATGACAAATTTTCAAATATTACCATAATGACCTGGGGGTCAATTCTCGTTCTATGAAAAAACCTAATGAAAAAAAAGTTTTCATTTTGATTCCATCAAGTCTTTTTCATTTATAACATTTCACACAACGACAATAAGCGATTCTCGATGTCCAAATGAAAAAGAATCGTGAGAAAAACGCTGAATAAGTTGTTTCCATAGTAAGCTACACTGTAAACACACATTTTTTCGAGTTTCATGTATATTTCCGCTAGCTGATACAACAATTGGTTTAAATATTAGCTAAATAAATGATAAAGTAGATTTAGTTAATCAGTTTTTGTCATTGGCTGTCAAAATATAAAGTAAATTATAAAATTGACCAAATTATTTTTGAAACTTAACTAAATTAATTATTTGGAGGCTTTTCTTAAATATACGGAATAGTTTTTAATAGATTTACTTATTAGTTAAGTTTAAAGTGAATCATATTATAGTTTCAATGCACATTTAATGGTAAAAATACAAATTTAGTTTTTATAGAATTTGATTTCCATATTTATGATGTTCTCACCGCCAAAATGGTCGGTGAGAAAGTTTTATTCATATGAAAAGATTTTGACGTCATTTTTTTCCTTCTCAAGGAACATGAATCGGAAATGTGTATTTCTCACTGAAAATACTTTTCATTTTACTTTTCACGGAACGAGAATTGACCCCCTGATCGTTAAAAATTTTACACCGGTGCATTACACCATCATTCTAAAAACTATAACTATAATTCAGTCAATACTATCTAAGATACATAAACCAATTAAATTTCTTGCTGTTTATTAAGGTTAATTATATTGCAATTATATCAATTATTTATTTTTATTAACGACATCACAGTTTATATTCACCGTATCATTAGAATTTTATTATTTACTTTTCAACAACTAGCGCTTGATAATTACATAGATAATTTATTTCTTTACATTCATCAAGTATATAAATATAGAAATTATTTATCGATAAATTTTAATTATAATTCTTAAGTATACTAAAAATTATGCAACACATTAATAAAAATATAAAATCAAATTATTAATTCGCATAACCTTCAAGTTCGATAGTTTCGCGATATTAAATATGTATGCCTGCAATTTTGTTTTTATTTAATTGGTTCGCGGTTAATGGCACCCACGCTAATGAGAATCGTTTAACCATAATGTTCATTTATTAAACGCTTAATCCGAAGTCGCATAAATGAATTAGTGAATATTGATCTAGAAATTTATTTATGGGTTTATGTGTTTTTGAATCGTTTAAGTTTAACCCGCGCGCTCGCGCAACCAACAACATTTTTTTTATTTTTTATTAATTTTTTTAACAAAACCAAATAGGCATTAGACACCCGGCAAAATATAGCAATAAATCATTAATTAATGTTGATTAAAAATAAATAAATAATTTTTTTTTGGTTTTGTTTGGTGTTGGAATACTATCTAGATAAATTAGAAATCCACTTGTGATGACCGTTTATGAGATATAATTAATTGGTTAGCGGGTGAATATGTGAGATTTTTTTGTGTTATTTGAAAACGGTTTCGTTGCTAAATTATGTATACATTTTTGAATATGATTTATTGCTGGAATTGTGCCACACTGAATTTATTATTTATTTGTTTCGTTTTGGAAATGGAAATAGATACGCGGTTTTGAAATAATTTTTAAATGTATGTAGTTATTATTTAAGATTTTGGATGCGTCTGTCGCCGCCACTATTGATCGGATTGGCCTATTTAAGTGCGGTACATTTAAATTAGAATACAACAAAACTTAACTGCATTTGAATGGTCTTAAACGATTTTTTATTTTTTACATATAGATATTATAATGAATTGCTTGACACAAATTTCCGCTACTTAATTAGTCCGTAGCTGCATTTAATTGGTACTTTAAGTACTTTTTGCTTTAACTTAACGTACTTGTTCATAATGGCAGTAATAAAATTAAAAAATTGAAAACAAAAAGGTTTTTATTGGCGAGCCATTAACCTGACTTTGGCCTGACTATACAGGGTGTCCCACTGCTACGAGTCCAAACGAGTAGGGCGTGTAGCTGGATCAATATCATGAAAAAAAGTCCACTACGCATATGCCCGGAAATGAACCGTTACTCAATTCAATTGCATTTCAAAATTTTTAGCATGGTACACTGCCTTGAATGATGTAGATGCCAATAACTCTTCTAAAAATTAAGATAACTCAATTGTTTTTCTATAATTTTAAAGGCACAGAGTGCTTCTTTCTTGTCTGGAAGTAGGAATATCATGCATGGTATTTTCCATAAAGAAAACATTGGTGGAATTAAAAAAATTGTGCGAGAAATAACAAAAAAATTCATTAAACTCATTTTTTCTCGAAAAACTCACTTAATAATTTTTGTTTCTTATTGCAAATTTAAATTTAATAGACTATTTAATACAAAATTGCTTCCTTGTTTTTTGTCTATTCATGTATAGTTTTTGAGATATTAACATTTCAGTGTAGTACTTGTTAGTAAACGTATAGCTAAAATCTTTGTTAATCTTTTGAAAATAATTTTTTTGCGCGTTTGTAATCAGAAATAATAAAATGCCACGCTACACATTCGAAGAACTCGTAGACATCCATTTTATTTATAGTTTATGTAACGGAAATGGACGAGCTGCAGAACGTGAAAATCGTCATCCATCGTTAGCACGAGACGTCTTTCGATATAACTTGGTATTAGCAAAAATAAAGTCTGGAGAGTACTTCGAAGAAACCATCTACACCCATTCCACTACACTCCAGTGCAAGAATTATTACCAGTCGATTTACCAAACAGAACAAATTTCTGCTGTTTATTGTTAAACAACGAGGAACATAATCCTTCATATTTGTCATCCATTTTATGGACAGACGAATCGACATTTACGAGGGATGGAATAACAAATTTCCACAATCTTCATGAGTGGCAACCAGAAAACCCACACGTTAAGCGAGAATCATTATTTCAAAGACGTTTTAGTGTTAATGTATGGTGTGGTATAATTGGAAATAATTTTATTGGGCCAATTTTACTACCTGAAAGATTGAACTCACAAAACTATCTTCAATATTTGAATGAAACAGTTCCCACTGTGCTAGATTCAATTCCACTCATGTTGAGAAATACTTTCTTGTATCAACAAGATGGAGCTCCTGCATACCATGGAAGACAAGTTCGAAATTGGTTTGATATAAATTCGGCGGCGGACCTATAGCTTGGCCGGCTTGATCTCCAGATTTAACACCATTAGACTTTTATGTATGGAGATACTTGAAAGGAGAAATCTACAAAACAAACATTCAGACTAGGGAGCAGTTGGTTGATCGAATCAATAATGCCGGCAATAAAATAAAAAAAAATTTAGTAAATTTCAACAGGCTGCTGCCATTAAAAGACGACTGCAACTATGCTTGTTACGAAATGGAAATCATTTTGAAAATTGTTTGTGAAGTTGAAAACTTGGAAATTCATACAATAAATTATTAAGTACTACATTGAAATGTTAATATCTCAAAAACTATACATGATTAGATAAAAAACGAGGAAGCAATTTTGTATTAAATAGTCTATTGAATTTAAATTTGAAATAAGAAACAAAAATTATTAAGTGAGTTTTTCGAGAAAAAATGAGTTTAATGAATTTTTTTGTTATTTCTCGCACAATTTTTTTAATTCCACCAATGTTTTCTTTATGGAAAATACCATGCATGATATTCCTACTTCCAGACAAGAAAGAAGGACTCTGTGCCTTTAAAATTATAGAAAAACAATTGAGTTATCTTAATTTTTAGAAGAGTTATTGGCATCTACATCATTCAAGGCAGTGGGGACACCCTGTATATGTGTTCCTTTTATTCGCAGGCTGAGGTAAAAATATTAAAGAATTTTCAAATTACTGTAACAAATAATGAAACAAATTTAGAGAGAATATGTTTTGTCATCCAAACAATAATTAAGTTCCCACAGTTTATTTCAACTTCCGGTATTTAGATGCACATCTATTATTCACATGAGCATAATTTATACGGCTCATGATAATATAAAATGCCAATTAAAAAATAAAAATATCCATCAAAACCTAATGACATTTACACAAGTATATATAAAGCGACAATTATATGCTTGCTGGTGAATAATGGAATGTAAATAGAAGAAATTAAATTACACACATAAATATTGAATCAAAAAAATTAAAAATTCGTTGATTCGTAAAATTAGTTTAGCATAAAATTTAATATTGATACATTGTCTGTGGAATGTAAAATAAAAAAAAGTCAAAATTAAAAAAAAAAAAAAAAACAAATAATAATTTGAGAGATTACGAAATATTTTGTAAATACTCATCAATAACCATAAATCAACCGAAAACGTATAGTAAACCTTGAAATCATCAATCTTTAAATTAAATATCGTAAACATACGTAATTGTACGCGTATGTACAAATGCGATACATATGCGAGAGATGAAAAATTAAAATACTGTGCGCGTATTACCTGTAAAGATCAAACGCGCACGTTTAGTCTTGCAAATGCGATAAGTAGTCTGTATTGAATATCTTAAAGACCCACAAATTTTTTTTTTTTTTTTAACAGAATTAGCGCGTCGATATAACAATCGAAATATTATTTGTATTATTACATATTTATTTGACAGATTAGAATGTTTAGGCCGGCGCGATGATTAAAGTCAATATTTATTGGTTTTATTGGCGATTTTTAATTTTTTTTTTTCTTTGATATTTTTTTTTATGTGTATATGTTAATTTAAAATTTTACAAGTTGTTAAGGCGCCGATTATTAGCGGAAATTATTTAATAAAATTAGTCTTTTGATGAAATTCATATTGCGGTGAAAAACGCGTGTATATAGTTAACACAGGAATCGACAAAGATCAATCACAAAAGCTTTCAATTAGAAAAGAGTTCAATAATGGCGACCAACTGCAACAATAACTGCATTTCTTGATGCATAGTGATCCGGATCAGATCAAAATGTATATGTAAAGTAACAAAAACATTTGATCCAACATTTTGATATTGAATCATAAATGGTAATCTAAAATTTAGTTCAGCTATTAAAATGTAGTTGAATAATATTTGGTAAAGCGACAAAGAATATGATGAATACAGTACGAGTGTGGAAGAGGCAGATGTAAAATGAAAAGAGACAGAAAATTGAAATTTGGTGTTTGTTTATTTTACGCATTTTGGTGTCGATTTGATCTGATCTGGGGCGGCATCACGAAATACGCGTCCATTCGAATTTTCACGCAAAGTGAACGTTTATCGTTAAATCGATATCATGAACGCCATTTAGCCGGTAATTTACCGTTAGAATTGGTTCATTTATCATATACACTCAACTTCATAACTATATAACCACTCGTTTTTTTGAATTTTAAAAATAACGGTTAAGATATTTTCAAACTTTTGATGCCAGATGTTGAATAAGGACGTAATACAGCAAAATATTAAAAAACCCGTTACAAAATTCAATTGTTTTAAACAAAAAAACAATTTTTTTAAATTGCTATGTTCCATAACTATATAACGTTCAAACTTTAATAACATAAATAAAAATTAAAAAAATTAATATGCCGTCGGCCCCTCTTTGTTTTCGGCCAACGCCAGAATCCTATTGGGCATACTTCCAATCAATGAATTAATAATTTCGGGCGATAATTCATTCCAGGAACTTTCAATTGCCAATTTCAACTCATTGGTCGTCTGGAATTGTCTGTTACCCTCGTAAACCTTTCTAACTAATAATCCCCAAAGATTTTATATGGGATTTTAGTCTGGAGAACAAGCGGGCCAATCTAAAATTGGTTTGTAATGCTTATCAAACCAAGATTTGGTTTGTTGACTCTTATGGATTGGAGCGTTATCCTGCTGGAAAATCCAGTTTTCCTCTTGATAAATGTAAAGAAAAGGTAAAAGGTGATCTTCCAAGACGCCAATGTACTCCGTGCTATTCATTCTAATTGATGGAAAGGCTAAGGTAAGCGTACCCACAGAAGAGAAAGCCCCCCATACCATTAGACTTCCACCACCAAAATTTCGCTTCGAGAAGTACAATGGTTCCTTTCTAAGGTCTCTCCAATAGTACTGAATACCATCTGGCCCATCGAGATTAAATTTTTTTTCATCGGAAAAAATCACCTATTGATTAATAATGGTAAGTTATAATAAATATAGAACTAAATTTTTTCAATTACCTTTGACCAGTCCTATCTCATATTTGCCTTAACAAATTCGCGTCGTGCAGCTTCGTGCCGTGGCAATAATTTTGGTGCATGTTTCATTTTTGTATAATTCAGGTGCCCAACACCTTTTAAAGCCCGACGGATCGTGTTTTTGGGCACATCTAACTGTAAATCGCAGCCTGAACCAGCCCTCGTATTTCCCGGCAAGTCATCTTTTTTTTGGGTCCTCCGGTTTTTCTTGTCCCGTAAGTAGTAGGGGTTTTCAAATAATTTACAACCGTTACATGATGGCGGCCTATTCTTCTGCCTATTTTCCAAACTCCAACGAGGGCTTGTATTTTGCCTTTTTCCTTGTCTGATAAATATTTTCCACGTGGCATTTTTTTTATACAGCACTTGATTATTTAACAGACCAAATAAAACTAAAATATTTATTCATTTATTCGACTTAGAGAAGAAAGGCTACTATGGTTATATAGTTATGGAACATTGCAATTTTAAAAAAATTGTTTTTTTGTTTAAAACAATTGAATTTTGTAACGGGTTTTTAATATTTTGCTGTATTACGTCCTTATTCAACATCTGGCATCAAAAGTTTGAAAATATCTTAATCCGTTATTTTTAAAATTCAAAAAAACGAGTGGTTATATAGTTATGGAGTTGAGTGTAGTTGACGGTAAAAATATTTCACATGAATTTCTCTGCTAAAGTCTAAATTTATTCTGAAGTTCTGTTTAACCCTAATTTTGGGTATCACTATCAATTACGAAAAGCAAGAAAATTTAAAATGCACGTATTACAGATTTGCATTTTTTCTAACGTAGAATTTAAGGAGAAGTAGGGAAAGGAAGGAAATATATTGTTCATAACGCTCACTTGCTGCAATAGTGACATAACTCAAAATTGGTATTTTTAAATTATTGAACTATGAGGGACCACGCAGCCGTTATTAAAGGTGATGTAGTATTTTTTTCTATACTGTTATATTCTATTATATCTCTAAATTGTATCTCTATACAAATTTAAATTATTGTTGAACATTTTTATAATTCAAAATTTTAAAATAATTGTGTCCTGAATAAAAGTAATTTTTGAGTTATGTCGCTATTGCAGCAAGTGAGCGATAAGTAATTTGGCGTATTCCCAACATAATTTCTCTGATCCAATTTATAAAGCATCGCTGTGTTTCTTGACTTATCCGTTACAACATTTATTCGTAGAAATACATTACATACATTTCATTATTCATTGATAAAATGTTTTACAAGTCATTTTGTGTTTGGACGAAAAACAGCCTACTGAAAAGAAAAATTTGCTGAAATATGCTCAATAAATTAACCGTGCGATATTCATGATACGGTTTTGACGAAAAAAGATAACCGTCAAATATTGCCGTCCGGATTTCAACGTCAAGAAATGCGGCTAATAAATAGTGTTTCTGTTGCTTTTGTAGCTAGAGAAATGTTTTTTGTTGTTGTGTTGTAAACTTACTTTCTGCTTTCCGTTGGTCGGGGCTAATCGAAAGTACTTGTTTTGATAGCTGTATTCTGACTATATTTTATTTAATAATTTCATGGTCTACAATAACGAGAGCTAACAAATGCTCAAATTGTTCATTGTTTGCTTCTTGCAGAAATACATACATTACAAGTTCATGCAAGTCAAATGACCTGACCTAGATATACATATGCAACAAAAATTATTATATATAAAAAACTCTTCATACGACAGGGCAGTATTGATCTTCGCTGCCTCCTTAAAATGTTGTTGGTGTGTGGTTTATGCTGAACTCCCTTCAGATTTTGGATGCACCGGATTCCTCAGGTTGTAGTAATGGAAAGAGGGCTTATCTTCGTAGTTAAATTATCATTACTCGGATGTAATTCGATAATACGTCGAGGCCACCTTTTGTAGGTGGCATATTGTTGACCTTGATCAAGACGACGTTATTTATATTGGGCTGAGGTTGTTTTAAGTTCCATTTTCCGCACCTTTGAAAACTTGCTAGATAGTCGGTTGACCATGGCCTACAGAAGTATTGAACAATCTTTTAAACCAACTTCCAACGCTGAACTAGAGTTACGTTTTCCCTCAGTAACTCCTATTAAAAAGTGATCAGGCTTTAGTATTATAACATTCAAATCTGCTGATATTGGTGTTAGAGGCCTTAAGTTGAGACATGCTTCGATTTGAGAGGTAACCGTGGCTAGTTCCTCATAGGTTAATGTGGTTTTCCCAATTATTCTCTTTATGTAGTACTTCATGGATATCACTGATACCTCCAAAGCCCTCGGAAATATGATGCTAAATGGCATGTCGTACCGATTTTGGCAAGCATTGCTTGGAGTTGTGAAATAGCTTGCCGGTTCTTCCTTTTCCTGTATCGAGCGAGCTCCGACGAAGTTTGTTGCATTATCAGAGTAGATCTACTGACACAGACCTCTGCAAGCAATAAATCTTTTGAATGCTTCTATAAAGTCGATTGAAGTCTCATCGCTTACAATCTTTAAGTTTATTGCTTTGGTTGAAGAGCATACAAAAACTCCTATATATCCTTTGTAAGATTTCGTTCCTCTCCCATTTGGCACTCTCACTTGAATTGGGCCTGCGAAATCTACGCGAGTGTGTGTGAACGGACGAGAAGGGACTATCCTTTCTTTTGGTAAATCTGCCATTAGTTGTAGCCTGGTAGTACCCGTGAAGCGATGATATTTTACGCATTTGAATTTTTATAATTCTAGACTCCTTGCCTGATAGTGGGGTACTTTATGAAGGATCGTCGTGTGGTTTCTTTAAATATATTGTAATAAAAAGTCGACAGTAGCTGATGATCCGGACTATTTTAGCTGCTCAAATGGGTTTATGTTTGCAGAGCGTCAGACTTATAATACCTGCTTCAATTCTAGACCTATTCTGTCATTGAACGAAGTCTATTGTTGTCAGTTTTTACTAGTTAATTTAAGCTGTTAATATAAACTGTGTTTCTTCAATTCGGTTGGATGAACTCCTCTACAAGACCAATCAGCAGGATTCTCTTTAGAGTATATGTGTTATCATTGTGCTGGACCTGCTTTCCCTTGGATTTCTGAAGTTCTGTTAGCGATGAAGGTTTTGTGCTTGTGAGGATGCCCTCGAAACCATGAGAGATTAACAAAGCCCCACATAGTTCAAGTCGTGGTATTGACAAGATAGTTTCAATTGGTGCTACCTTAGTTTTAGACGAAAGTAGTGTCACCTGGATTTTTCCATCTAAACTCACGTTCCTGTCATAGATGACAGCTGCATAGGCCTTTTCAGAGGCATCGCAAAATCCATGTAGATTGATTGATGATGTTTTATCAAAGTAGACCTACCGGGGTATAATTATCTCTTCGCCCATTGAATTGATAGAGCCAGAGATAGTGGTTGATCCTAAGAGAGTTCGGATACCCAGAGTTCATGCATCATAAGTTTACCTACTACAGTAACTGGTGCAGGCCATCCTAAGGGGTCGAAATTTTTCCACTATCCGAAAGTAGGCTTCGTTTGGTAGAGTTCTGTTTTTTTTAATCGGAGATGAAATGCCTAATTTGAAGCTGTCTGTCACTGCACATCCCATTATTTCTCAGTTATTTTGGTGCGTCTTGTATGAGAGCATGGTGGTTGGCAGCCTATTCACTTACGTTAAATCTGTGTTGTTTCCAGAAATGAGGTCATCTGCATAGAAACCATTCAATTCAGTTTCTGATGCACCTGGACAGGTGGACGCTTCATCCCTTGCTAGTTGTTGCAATGTACGCACGGCTAGGTATGTTGCTGATGCTGCGCCGTAGGTCACAGTATTATTATTATTATTATTATTATTGGAGGGCCATGCGGGCGATCAGCCACTTCGCACTGCGAGCTAAAAGATCTATTGAGCTGGACCCTGCTTAACTATCCGTCCAGTCAATATTCAGATTCTTAGTGAACCTGACAATACTGCCTCCCGGTACATGATACATACTATCTGGGCTTATTGCTCTTCCTACCTAGATGTTTACTACAGCATGTAGTTCCGCTAGAAAGACGGTAGCATTGGAGCCCAAGGACCTCGAGAAGGTTGTCCCACTCCCATATATTCCTACTCCTGCCTCGTATTCCGTTTGATTTTACTCTTATGAGTTACTGGGAATTGCAAATCGCCTGTAGGTCACCCAGTTTTACTAAAGGAAGGCTAATAATAAAACTGGAGAGTGCCTGGTATCCAGAGTCCGCATATTTTGAACTGATTAACCTATCAGCCATTCATCCATCGGCATATGCTGTTCCACCTTAGATTCGGGTTTTTTGTCACGGTTTTCTCCTTTAGCGCCGTACTTTAGCCTGTGCCAAATGGCCAAAAATGTGCCAAATGGCCTTAGTTACCAGTGGTTGCCGCGAGGAGGCAGTACGTACACTTGCGAATTGTGAACAGGTTACCCCTTACACAATTGTACCCATCACGCAGCTGCCTAATGACAAGACCAGAACAGCTCACGTGATGCGCACCCTTCTGGACTAATCTACTCAACTTTGGTCCCCCACCCCCCCCCCCCCCCCCCCCGCCCATCCAATAGACGCCAAACCACCAGGTCACAGTAGTAAGTTTGCATACTCCTTCATTTGTTGTTCGAGTAGTTTTCTTAAGATGCGTTGATATTCCTGGTCATCTTCATGCACTGTGATTTGGCGAAACATTTTTTCTATGTCAGCTGTATATACGAATTTATGTTTTCGCCATCGAAGTATTTTACTTAGAAGGTCTTATTGGAGCGTGGGACTGAAACATCAAAGACGACTCTCAGTTTCGTCGTTAAACTTGCTTCTATGAAAACAGCAAGGTGTGATAAATAGTAATGCTCAGCTTCCCTAATTATTGCCTCCTTTTCCTTCATTCATAAACTGTTGGTATTGCAACGCCAATTCTGTATTTTTGGCAAGATGTTTTTCGACCTGCAGTTCTTTTGTGAATTCCCTTTTATTATCCACTTCTTCAAGCTCCCAACATTTTTTTACCTACCACTCGATCGCTGCTGTCTTTACCATAGTATGAGTTATTATCATGTTTACGTTGGCAGTTGTATTACCGGTGATCATCCATCCTAATCAGCTCCTAAAAGTATATCGATTGGACCAGGTCCTTGAAAGGTCGGATCTGCCCAGATAAGGTTCTTGGTGTGGCTCCAGTTGCTTAGTTCAACCACCACATCGGGTAGGCTTCCGGTTATATTATTGAAGAGCATAGCTTTGACTTTAAGCTTGAAATTTCATGAAAACCTCGGTCTACTCGTAATTGGGAATTCTATAGTTGACTTCGCTGTTCCGGCTTCTGTTAGTCTGATGCCGACAATATTTGCTTGAATTGCAGTCCTTGTTAAATTGAGTTTATTTGCCACATCTTCGGTGATGAAAGTGGCTTTGGAGCCTGAATCAATCAGAATCCGAACTAAACTTTCTCCAATGTCCTGTGCGTCTCCAACCTTATGCGGATTTCTTTACTGACTCCTTTTGAATGTCATGG
Organism: Tipula vernalis; assembly: GCA_958295665.1. Lineage (NCBI taxonomy): Eukaryota > Metazoa > Arthropoda > Insecta > Diptera > Tipulidae > Tipula > Tipula vernalis. Next base: position 15,077,961 of record OY282560.1, read on the forward strand.
AGTAGACTGTGATGAGCTGCATGACATTTTCCACGTTTATTGCGGCAGTATGGTCCGTGGTACCCCGCAGACATTTTGTGCATAAAGCTTTCACTTTTACAGTTGCTGTCTTCTCCAAAACTGATAAAGCTTGGAATTCGTTGCAGCTTGTAATTTCATGGTCATTACTACATTGAACACAGTTTGGAGATGAATCAGTCATCACAACATGTGCTGTCCTCTTACAGTTGTTTTGTGATCGATCGTTTTTTTGTAGCCAGAATCTGGAACCTTACCCTTGATTGGATTTCTTTTGGATTTTTGATTGTTGATTCGTACATGCGATGAGTCTCAGTATCTAACTAAAATGCATATCACAAAGGCACTCCAGTGTTTTGTCTGAATGGCTAAATTATTGAGTGAGTTTCGGCATTCTAAGGACGCTTAAGCTGGTAAACTTCAATAGTGTGTTACACTCAGGTAATTTTCTTCCAGTTTGAAGTGTAAAAGGATCAATTTGAAGTGTAAAACTTTTATGATGGTATAATGGTATGATGCTATGAAGGGTGGTGGATTGATGGTGAGATACACATCATGGTGTGTCGATGGGATGGTTCGACGTCACTAAGGTATAATAGTACGATTGTATGATGGTTTAATGGTGTAGTCGGGATGGTATGATGTTATAATGGTACGACAGTTATGATGGTACGACGGTACGTAGGCAGGTATGGTGGTGAGTAGTGTTAGAGTTGAAATTGAGTTGGATTTGAAAGGAAAGTTCGGTTAGGGATTAATTTTAAGTCGAGTATAGGATTTAGTGGGAGGTTAGATTGAGTTGAGTTCATACACCCATGTACCTTTCAAATCGAGTTAATTTTGGGATTGGGTTGGAAAATAAGTATAGAGTTGAGCAGAGGGTTGAGATTTGAGTCGAGCTATGTGGAGGTTAAGCTGAAGATTGACTTAACAGCGTCATTTCAGGATGGTTTAATTAATGAAGACCGAAGTTCTGATCACTTTATACCTGTCAGCCCTTTATATTTTCTCATTGCAATTGTGCTTTGGCCTGAATAGTATTTTCTTCAGATCCGCCTGGTGTTGCCTTATCTTTTGCATCAAGAAGAGATGCTTTGGTTTCTTCATATATTGTCTTCACTTGATCATAGTAATTTTTGTCCTTGTATGGATGTTGCTCATTATTTTGTGAATTAGCAGTTGAAAGTTTATGAGTCGTTCCTCACAGTTTTTCTCCATTTTTCTCTGTGCTTCATCTTTCTTGGTGTTGATTTTGATTTAGCTGATTAACTTTCCAGTAGCCGTTTATTCACGTAGAAGTTTTGCCGTATCCATGATATATGATGCGATCTTTTATTCTTTCTTATATGGGGGAGGTACTTGAGATCCTAACCTCGATGCTTAGTCGAACTGTCCCTAACGGTAAAGAATTCGTGAAAATTCCCAAACAGGAAATTGTGAATCAAAATGACCAGGTTACACTTTCAAAAGCAAATCGTCATCGGCTATACGGCAATACCTATTCGACTAAGTTTTGGATTTTCTTGCATGTGTACATCAAGGACTTTGAAATCAAGTTTAACAGATTTTCGAGCCAACAGTATTTATCAGATAAAACGCGTGTACTTACATAAAGTACTACATGAGGTGCGTGTACAAATTCCTATTCGAAATTTTATACCAAATATTTTTTTTTTTTTATTTACAAACGAACGATGCTAAAATCTTTACAAAACAGATCGTCAAACATAATCATCGTTCGTTATGCGTGACATAATTGTCTATTCAACTTGAAACTTAATCAACGAAAAAAAAAAAAAAATCTAAAAATCTAATTGTTGACAAAATGATAATATAAACTACCTTTCGGAGGTTTGAAATCGATTAAATTTTATTTTTATGTATTTTTGTCGTACATAAACTCATAATTCACATAATTCATGGTCAAAAATATATTTGTATTCTAATTCATAAACCGAAATGCTTCATAAACTCATAATCACTCCGGATGATTATGCCTAACTATAATAATAGTTCATAAATATTTTTTTAATTATATTAAATTATGATCGGGGTGGAAAGTATTTACCGCTGGCGTTTCAATATCTACGCATATACTTACATACATACACGCTCGGTACATTAAATTCCAGGAAATACCAAAAAAAAAAAAAAAATTTTTTTTTGTGTTCAGATAACTTTCAGAACCAATCAATCGGCACCATCTTAAATAAATATTGATAGAGAAACTAGCTAGCTATGTACCAAAAATATGTTTTGTGTTTTGTGCCAAATAAAAAAAAAAAATCCCAAAAAAAATATTGTTCGATATATAAATATTTACTGATAATAAATTATCTAATGATGTTGATGATGATTCTAATACTTTTAAATCCACCTTCACTTTATTTGCATTGTGTAAACATAACATAAAAAAAAAAAATTACAAAAAACAATTTTTTGGATACATTGGTTCACGAGATTCGATAATTTTTAAATAAACTAATTTTCTTTGCAAAAAATCTTAACAAAAATTTCTTAAAAAACAATAGGCCGCGCAGGGTGGTGAGGTGAAAAATAAAGCTGAGAGCGATATATTTGCACAATTTCAACAATCATCACACTCGGCGGCAGGAAACAAATGTTTTACCGTGCGGCTACAAAAATGCAGCAAACCTACGTAAATCTAAAGTAAATAGACCAGATGGTGCTGTGTTAGTGAAATACCGCATTTCGTATGAAGTACGAATTTTATTTTTGTAAATTCGCGCATTTCAAATAAATAAATCCTACATTATTGCAATATTTATAAAAATATAAAACGTAAATACTTAAATATAAGGCGATGTGCACACCATACCTGTGTGTGCATGTGTGTGATATTCAACGAATTTAATTCATAAAACCAGAAAACTGGTAAATATTTATAAGAAGAAAACATGAAAATATAAATTATGAAGTGCGCGTGACTAATGGTCGCGATTTTATTTTTTTCTCGCATTCAATCACTAAAATTAACATTTTACAACTTAATATTACTTTTACGTTTGGTTCACGTTTTTAAAGCACTTAAATTGCAAATCATTATAATTGGACAGATGTTCTGACTTTGAAAACATTTAGTCCATATCTCTAGTGATAATAAAATTTTATAGTGTTTCTGGTTCGATTGCGAATTTAATTTATGGAAAATTATTTTTTATTTTTGGAATTTTATTAGACAAATTAAATTAAATTCGATTGTAAATTATTATTATCATTTAATTATCAAGGTTTTCCACGTATTGGTTGTAATTTGGTGAAGGTAATTTAAATAGCCTTCGGTCAGTTTGGTAGTAGTTTTCTTTGGAATTCGGTTTTGAGAACCAAATTTGAAAATAAATTAAGACAAATTTTTCTTGAGAAATTGAATAGATGACGAATGGAAGTCGCTCGTTGTTATAGGGTCGACCTTCATATTTAGATTGTTTCCGCATTCAATTTCAAGGGTTCCTTATCTATATATAGCCTGGCGAGGATTTTTGTCAAAACGAAATAAAACAATTAAATACGACGATAGAGTTGGCATATTTCATTACTGAATATAACAAAACGGCATGTTTCAAAATGGCATATTTCAAAACAGCATATGGTACACTAAGGCATATGGTACACTACGGTATATTTCAAAACGACAAATGGTACACTACGGCATATGATACACTATGGCATATTCCAAAGGAGGAAAATTCTGTTAGGTGAAGGTTTAATGGAAAATCCGTTAAGTGAAAGAAAAGATTAATTTAACTTTAAATTTAACCAGAACATCATCTATAAATCATTTTAAGAATTTCATAACAATCAGTTAAGAAACAGCCAAGTTCCATTCTAATTCAATCCAAATGCCAATTTTTTAATAAAACTACAAGTAAACTGTTTTGGAAGAACTTCAACACTTATGTAAATCCGTCTATTGCGGAGTGTAAATGCGATATTACTCCTGATGAGTTTAATATCTACTTCGGTTCAGTATTCAACCTGAAGAAGTTTACCTTCATCTGGATTTAAATTAAATCGAATTCGGTTGGATTTGATGGCATACCACTTAATCTCATTCAAATTCTGCTTCCTTATGCGAGGAAATTTGCGACAAGTACGCCTATTCCAAAAAATGCCGAACCCATCTCCAGTAACCGACTTTTGTCCTATCAGCATATTACCAACATTATCTAAGGTTTTCAGTGGCTTTATTGCTAAACATAACTTAATGAATGAACTACAATCTGGATTTCGTGCCAATCACATTACTACAACTGCATTGTTGAATGTTACTGATGATATTACTAGTAATATCGAAGATGATAAAGTTGGAGTTTTGGTTCTCTGAGACTTTTCCAAAGCGTTTGATAAATTTGGTCACGCTATATTATTGTCGAAACTATGTAATGAGTATAACTTTTCCAAAAGTGCTTGTCGACTCATAAGTTCTTACTTACAATAGCGACAACATGTTTATTACATCTGGGGTTCCCCAAGGATCTATTTTAGGCCTATTCTGTTTTCTTTATACATAAATCAAATTTGTCGGTCAATTAGACAAAAGATGATTCGCAAACTTATTCTTTCGGTCATATTGATTGAGTTTGGGGTTAATCATAGATAACCCGGCCAGTGCTGTCGTTCTGAAAACTTTAAACGGAGTACTTTTCAAATTTTCAGGGGAGTATTTCTAGTCAGAAGGAAGTACATACGAAATACAACAATTTCACGTTAGACATAAATAATTGTTGGTATTTTGAGTTAGAAAAATCATAATTAAAAGAAAGCAGCATTAAAAGAAAACTGTATTATTTATTTATTTAGTAAAACCAAATTATTCACGCTCTGAAAATTTCGTATACTTAGCTAATTCAGACTAGTTACTATTATAAAACCTATTATTTCATGGCCAGAAACAGATTTCTGCCATAAGGTAGGGCTGGGACAGAATTTTTAAAATAAAATATGGCCCAACGGCAAGAAATATTTTGGAATGCTATTCGTACTAATGATTTTATGATCGAGACCATAACTGAAAAATTAGATTTCCAAGTTTTGGTTTTTCATACACAGTCAACCCAGATAATTTTCTTCGACTCCAGCACTGAATGGAATGGAAACATTTATCGATGTATTGTATTTTAGTGAAATTTTATTTCGGAGATATTAAAGAGTTCCTAACCTTAAACATATAAATCACGTTCTGAAGAATTTTTTGGGCCAGTCGTTTGCGCTGGAGTTCGAATTAAATTTTGTTGAAATTATTATTTTTCTGATCGCTAAAAAAATTTGGGGATTTGAACAAATACCATCTAAAAACCAGGACAATGTAAGAAATTTTCCTGGATGCCCACAGAAGTTTAAAAAAACAGAAGAGGTCGAGAGTAACCATGACATCTGGTCACCCTATTCCTACCTAACCCTACCAAGGCGAGAAGGAGAATGTCAAAATAAAACTGAAAGACAATTTCTGCTGTCAACATTTAACCTTGCTAGACAAGAAAGATGTATGGGAGTCTGGATTTTATTCAAAAGAAAACAAAGAAATTGAGAATATTGATGTCAAGGCGTAACACACTGCATAAATTCAGACTTCCATACAACTTTCTAGTCAAGAAAGGTTAAATGACTGCAGAAATTACCTTACAGTATTATTTTTATATAGAGGTCCTAGTCAAAGCTTAACGAAGGATTTGAGAGTGTTGTAAATCCAGATCTCCCCATACATCGTTTTTACACATCGTCCGTACACCGCATAATTTGTCTTGCAGCGTAATTTTTATATTTAGGTGATGCTAATCTAAATATTTAATCCAATACAGGTTAATATTTGTGGTATTTTTATCTGGTGCCATGAAGCTTTCATAAGTTGTGTGCCCTGATGTTTTTATAAATTGTAATAAACACGAAACTATCTTTTTATAAGTTTTACCAACAAATCTTCAGATTCTGGAGCAAAAGCATTGTGAAGTTGAAATAATTTAGTTCGCAAATTTCACATGTTTGAATTGATATTCTCTACTAAAGTGACTGACACATTACTGCAAGAAAAGCGTTTTATGGATTTTTGCCGAAGTAAATGCTTAAAGAAAATAACATACAGTTATCTCCCAGAATATGTTTGGTTATGTTTTGTTAGTCAGTACAGTTAGGATTCTTTCAAGAAACTATCACAGTTGGAGTATCTCTTTACGCCAACTTCTAATAAAATGCACAAACAATACTAATAAAACTGTATTGCCTAATTTCCACTTAAATGTAATGAAACGTTGTGAAATTTTTTTTTTTAAGTTTTCCGATGATCATTGTACTAACAATGCATCAAAAAACTTGGTTTTGTCTATACATATTAAACATCATTAAAGAAAATCAGGCAATGTAGGTACATCAGTTATTAGAACAGCGGAATACAAAATGAAAGTGCGGAGTACAGGTGTAATCACTAGACGAAAGTAGTACGAATACTCCGATCGTACTCACTTCGACGGCACTGATAATACGTTAAACTGGAGTGGCCATATCAATAACCTGTGTGGTTAAATATATGGTATTTTAAGTAAATTATTTCAAGTGAAGTGAAATGTCATATCATCATGTCATGTCACTCTTGTGAGACCTCTACCCCAATTCCCTTAAAAAGTAAAACGTTGCTTTTAATTCTTGTGCTAGATATATCTTCTTAAAACGAATGGGTCATCCGATTTCACATCTTTCTGAGCAGATTTTTGGTGTAAGTCTGAACCGGTTTCTGGAATTGTTGGCGTTGACTGTAATGTTTGGTTTGACCAAAGAGAAAGCACCGAAGTATCTTTATGATAAACTGAAATTTTCCAAATGACAGAGGACTTTGTAACATTGTTGGCAATGTTCCAGGCAAACAGTCGTTGAATTTTCGTCAGTTAAGTGTTATCGTGAGGGGAGTACTTAAGCAAAATAATTGACAAATATTTTTGGTTACCCAGGGTGTGTGCTGCCCTGCTAGATTGGTTAATGGTCTAATTGACCGATTCATTTAGGTGGTAATAGAGCGGATGAACATTTGGGTTTGTTACCTTTTCTTTTCATTGGATTTTTTTTTATTATTAACAACAACAACGAAACAAAAAAAAATAACATCGAATTATAAATTAAAATTGCTATCTATACTCATTCCACTTCGAGACGCTGTCATAAAATTTAATAAACGGTGTATTATATTTAAATTAAGTATAGAACAGCTACATTGAACGAGTGTATAAATACAAAATTGTATTGATAGAGCTGTGTTTGTGCGCGTTTAAGTTTAACATTGGCACTGGTACAATAAGTGGCCATTATTGTTTCATAAAACAAAAATAGAACAAAATATCCAACAGCGATAGGAAATTAAAACTTACCAGCCAAGAAATTGCTAAATTTCTAAGCTTAAGTTGTCGCGGGAGAGGTATGATAATTTGGCAATTTTTTGTTGATAAGATTTTTTTTTATTACAATTAAAGCTTAATTTTGTGATGATGAGTGATTACAAATTTGTTTTGTTGGTGATTTAGATCATTTATTGTTTTTTTTTTCGGTTTCGTGTTTTTTTTAACAGGTATCATTTCCGCGACATATTTTTTTTTCTGGCTCCAATAATTGGGCGTGGATCGTTTAATTGCGTACAATAAAAAGAAGAACATAATTAACTGAAAAAGTTCAGCGTTGCGTGAAATAAAGAAAATGGAAAAGGCCGCCAAACCAAAATGTGACGACGCCATTACTCTAGTCAGCTAAGTGGGCTAATTATAAGTTGGGCAATTGTCCATATTTATTTATTTATTATTTAAATTATATTATTTCTTATTTATTTATCTATTATCTAAACTATACTAATTCATATTTATTTATTTATTACCTAAGTTGTATTATTTCTTATATACCTATATACATATATTTATTTATTTGTTCTTACATATTTTAATTTGATTTCTACATATAACATTCCTCAAGAGATTAATTAAGTTTATTTTTTTTTATATCTATTTATAAATCTTACGTACTATTGTATTGAATGTTCAAATCTTAAGGACCGCGGATCCGTTATACATATTTTTGTTTTGTTATAAACCTAAATCTGATATTAAGTGAATTAAATCAATAACCAATCAATTTCTCTGTGATTTCATTGTGCCTTATATGTTTGAGATTTTCCTTCACGATATTACGAGCAAGACTTTATTTTAATTCACGGAACATTGCTATACTTTTGTTTCTCAGTTTATCTAGGCAATTTCAGGGTTCTCTTATGTGTGAATAAACACGGCAAGATACAGGTGATCAAGTAGGATGGGGTAACACTTAATATAAAGGGGCATACCGAATAATTCTGCGTGGTATTGCCAACGGGAGGGAGGAGAGCAGGTGATCCATCATCTAGATCACAATGTATATATATATATATGCGTATGTGTTTGTGTATGTATGTATATATATGTACGTATATATGTATGTATGTATGTGTACATATATATGTATGTATGTATGTATATATATGTATGTATATATGTATGTATATGTATATATATGTATATGTGTATGTATATATATATATATATATATATATATATATATATATATATATATATATATATGTATATGTATATATATATATATATATATATATATATATATATATATATATATATATATATATATATATATATATATATATATATATATATATATATATATATATATATGTGTATATGTGTATATGTGTGTATACATATATATGTATATGTATGTATGTATATGTATGTATGTATGTATGTGTGTGTATGTATATGTGTATGTATACATATGTATATATATGAAAATGGCTGTAACAACGACACCTTTTTTTTTTTTTTTTTTTTTTTTTTTGTTCTATTTATATCTATACCCTAATACATAATGTTTGATTAAAGTAGTTACAGGATCCACTTTCAATAATTAATTTAATTTATTTCAAATAATTAATTTGTTCAGTTGGTTCAACTATCTCCCTATGAGAGCCAGTAATGATGATTGACATAGTTTAAATGTTTTAATATCGCTCTATATTTAATACCCCTTTTAATTGACGATATGGGTGAAGCAGCACTTCTCGATCTCTATGGTCAGTGACAAGAACCTGCCCACCTTCTGTACCTAGCCGGCAAACGTGCTGCGGTCACTAATGTATAGGACCATAGGGATATTCTGCTAGCGGAGTAAAATTCAACGATGAAGTGCCACAATACAGTGGCGCTTAATTCTACAAAGTAGCTCCGTTACAACTTTTAATCTAAATCTACCTAAATCTTGTAAAAGTAATGACGATTTCGATTCACCAAGCAAAAGCAATCCGGCTAGATGAAAGATGATCTTTCTGCTGTTAAACTGCAAAATTGATATTGGTCTACGAATCTCGATTTTTTGGCAGATTTGTTTGACAGCAGAAAAATCATCTTTCGTCGAGCCGGATTGCTTTTTCTTGGTGAATCGAAATCGTCATAAACCAAGACAACGTGCTTTCTTTATCCATGGAGTGAAGCTCTGAAAAAATCTGGATCCATCGGTCAAAACCGCGTCTAATTTGCATAATTTCAAAGGCAGTACCTTGAAAGGCTCGTTGGCACATAAATCGTTTTCCCTTAGTCTGTTTTTCCTTTTCTTTCCTTAATTTTTATTCTTTTGTATATTTCTTAATGGTTTTAAATCTCATTTCCATCGTATATTGAAATATGCCATCGTGTACCTTATGCCATACTGAAATATGCCATTTTGAAATATTCTGTAACGTACCACATGCCGTTTTGAAATATGCCGTAGTGTACCTTATGATGTAATACATATTTGTACAGATTGTACATTTGGTCTGGTCAATAAAATATCATTTAACGACAGATTATTGTCCGTCTTGTTAGAATATTAATCTAAAATGTAATTTATTTTATATAATTTCACGATAATTTTATGTATACAAATTATACGATTTAATTTGCTAACTGTCACTAAGTTCATTCAGGTTAAATTATTCTGTTTGTAGTGTAACTTAGCCTTTATATTTTTTTATATATACTTTATAACCTGTCAATGTATCTTAATCGCATTTTCAAGCCTCTTTGAATAAAAACGTGTGTTTAAAATTGTGCCTGAATCGTAATACTGCGTGCTTGCTTATCAATTTTCTACAAAATTTCTAATAGGTTATGGGCCCAGATGTAATAGTGAAAATAGTATCATACGTATTTTAATCGATTATAAGTGGATTATAATGGCTGTTTCATTTGGCAATGCGAAATTTTCTTTCACGCCATTAACAGATAAAAATTATTTTAATTGGGCTTTCCGCGCCGAAACAATATTAAAGGTGCAAGGTTTATGGGAATATGTAAAAGATTTGAAACCTGTTAATGCAGATGAAAAGTGGGATGAAAAGAATGGCGAAGCTTTAAACACAATAAATCTAATGGTGGACGAATCGCAATATGTGCATTTACGGCGAAAGACCGTAGCAAAAACCGCATGGGATACATTGAAACAAATGCATGAACGGAATACTCCAGGTAGTCGAGTTCGTTTACTTCGTCAAATTATGGTGCAAAAAAATGATGAAAATGGCGATATTGATGCTCATATTAAAAATATGAATGAATTATTTCAACAATTTCTGGCGTTGTGTGATGGCAAACTAACCTCAAATATTTTTATAAATGCAACATTACTTGGTTCGTTACCTAGCAGCTACGATACATTAATCGTCGCAATGGAAAGTAAAAATGAGGAAGAATTTTCAACCAGTTGTGTACAATCAACGATTATTGAAGAATATCGAAGACGAAATGAGCGTGATAGTGGAACGAGGAAAGAAGGTTCGGCGTTAAAAGTTTCAACGCATAATTATATTCAACGTTCACAATTTTCAAACACAAATAGAGGGAGTGAAAAATTGAAATGTTATTATTGTGGTGGTGTTGGACATTTTAAACGAAATTGTAGAAAATTTCATCAGTCACTAAACGCAAATGTGGTTGAAAACAAAGATGAATGCAATGACTATTTGTTTTTGGTGGGTAAAAGTGATGGGTGGATTCTAGATTCCGGTGCTACTTGCCATATTTGCTGTAATCGCGAAAGTTGTATTGATTTTGATAATTCACACAAAGAAAAAGTTTCTGTTGCAAATGGAGATGTTGTGCAAGCAATTGGTAAAGGAAAGATTCCTGTCAATTTTATAAATAATAATGGCAAAGCAACAAAGGTCATGATTGAAAATGTTTTTGTATTGAAAGTAATTTGATCTCTGTAAAACAGCTAACACAAGGAGGTTTTAACGTTGATTTCTCTGGAAGTAGCTGTGAAATATGGTCACCAAATGGAAAACATCAGATTGCGGTTGGTGATATTAAGAACAATTTGTATATTATGAGAACGCAGAACAATATGGTAAATTTTATTGAGAATAAGGAAAAATTATGTGTACATCAATGGCACCGTGTATTAGGACATCGAGATATTGAGATGGTAAAGCGGATTCCAACAAGTGGGCTTTTTGAAGGTATGTCAATTTTACAGTGTGATTCAGAATGTAGTCATGATTGTCAAGTGTGTGTTGAGGGTAAATTGGCACGTTTACCATTTCCGAAGGAGTCATATTCGAGATCAACGAACATTCTTGATCTTATCCACACTGACACTTACGCCTGCGGGTAAGCGATATGTACTTACATTCATCGATGATTTTTCTAGATACACAATCATTTATCTGTTGTCAGAAAAATCAGAAGTATTTGACAAATTCAAAGAGTTTCATCAATTGGTCCAAAATCGGTTTGGTAAAAAGATAAAAGCGATTAGGAGTGACAGATGCGGAGAATATATGAGTAAAGAAATCATTGATTATTTAAATAAAGGAGGTATTATAATTCAACGTACTGCTCCATATTCACCTCAACAAAATGGGATAGCGGAAAGGAAAAATTGCACATTGATCGAAATGACTAGGTGTATTTTGTTTGATGCAAATATGGAAAAACGATTCTGGAGTGAAGCAGTCATGACAGCGAATATTTTACGAAACCGGCTTCCGTGGAAAAATGTAGACAAAACTCCATATGAATATTGGTTTAAAAGAAAACCTATTTATATGAACTTAAGACGTTTTGGATCCAAATGTTTCGTTAAAGTTCCTGACGAACAACGAAGGAAGCTCGACGTAAAGGCAAAAGAAGCCATTTTATTAGGTTTTGATGTTGAATCAAAAGCATATCGTGTATATGTGCCATCGACAAAGAAAGTTGTGATTTCAAGAGATGTTAAGTTTATGAATGATGTTAATGTTTCCTCTTGTAAATTGAATAATAGTAATGACATAAAGAAGTCCGGTGTTGACCAGAATGATGTTGAAGAACGTATCGATGCAGATTTAGAAATTTCGGAAAAATTTATTGACAATCACAATTTGGGTGCTGTATATGAATTAAAGGAGCCGGGTGAAATAAATCGAAAAGACATAGCGAGTGAAATAGATATTATTGATGACCCAGTAGTTGACAACTCAAATATAGTAGTAAGACGTTCAAATCGACCTAATAAAGGTGTTCCCCCTAAATATTATATTGAGGAAGTAAATGTAGTCATAAATGGTGAACCAGGAAATTATAATGATGCAATATTAAGTCATGAACGGGATAAATGGATTCAAGCTATGGAGGGTGAGATAAGTTCCTTAGGTCTCTGACTGATTTACCAATAGGCAAAACACTATTGGATGTAAATGGGTATATAAGCTGAAAACGGATAGTGATGGAAGTATAAAAAGATGCAAAGCAAGGTTGGTTGCTCAAGGTTTCAGTCAGAAGTTTGGAACTGACTATGATCAGGTGTTCGCACCCGTCGCGCGCCATACTACTTTTCGTGCGTTATTATCTATTGCTGCTAGTCGAAAAATGAAAGTGTACCATTATGATGCAAAAACCGCTTTCTTGAATGGAGAATTGCAAGAAGAAATATATATGCGTCAGCCAACTGGTTTCGTGAAACAAGGTGAAGAAGACAAAGTTTGTTTACTTAAGAAAAGTCTCTATGTTTTGAAACAATCTGCTCGCGTGTGGAATGAGACTTTACACAATGTTCTTATTAAATGAAATTTAAAACAAAGTATTGTTTGTATACGTATCAAAATCCGTCATCAAAGGAAGCAGTATATGTATTGATTTACGTTGATGATATTTTAATTATCAGCAATTCGAAAGTTTTGTCAAAAACAGTTGAGGATAAATTAAGAAAACATTTTGAAATTGAAAAATTGGGCGAAATCAATAATTTATTATCTTGGGATTAGAGTAATATTTGATGGTGATTATTTTCTTTTGGATCAGGAAAAATATATAAAGAATGTTGTCAGGAAATTCACATTGGATGCAGAGGGCAAAGGAATCCGATATTCCACTTAGTCCAACATATCATAAAGATCCATGTGATGAAATATTTGTTAACATTGACAAACATCGAGCTGCTATTGGATGTTTGCTCTATATTTGCACCAATACCAGACCTGATATCGCAGCCGCCGTGACAATTTTGACAATTTTTCGCCGTGAGAGTCGTAAATCGAATTATGATTATATTTTTCTGCTTGGTGGACCAATCAGTTGGTCATGTAAACGACAAAATTCTGTGACTTTATCAAGTATAGAAGCCGAATTTGTTTCTTTAGCAGAAGCTTGTAAAGAGTCTGTGTGGCTCCAACGATTGTTAAATGATTTGAACTGGAACGGTGATGATTGCACAATAATATATGAAGATAATCAAAAGTGTACTGAAGTGGATCGAGACTGAAAAATTTACTAATCGCTCCAAGCATATCGATGTGAGGATTCATTTTGTTAAGGAATACATTGACAGAAAGGAAGTTGTTGGTCGTTTTTGCCCAACGGAAAATATGGTTGCTGATTTATTAACCAAGGGACTGGCAAAAGATCAATTTCAGAAATTAAGAAGTAAAATAATTTTAGATTAAGGAGGAGTGTTGGAATAATAATCTAAAATGTAATTTATTTTATATAATTTCACGATAATTTTATGTATACAAATTATACGATTGAATTTGCTAATTGTCACAAAGTTCATTCAAGTTGTCAATGTATCTTAATCGCATTTTCAAGAATCTTTGAATAAAAACTTGTGTTTAAAATTGTACCTGAATTGAAATACTGCGTGCTTGCTTACAATTTTATACAAAATGTCTAATACGTCTTGCTAGAATCATCGAACACAACTCTTAATTTAGTCGTGCTACTAGTAGATTTCAAAATTGGACGATGTGGTAAAAAACGTCCAGTTTTACCATTAATAGTTGACAATTTCTTATGACCTAATCTTAGGTATTCTTCGATGAACTTTTCATAATTTGTCTTTCATTGAGTAGCCCGATTTAACCTTTCATAATTTCTATAAGTGCGGTTGAGCAAAGGTTGCATTTTCAGCAAAGGAAGTTTCACGTGCTTCGCTTTAGCACAATTTTCTAATTGTTTGTTTAATTTTATGTCGAAAAACACGTTATGTAAATATAAGGTTACAAGTTCTACTCCGAATTTTCCCAATAGTATCCAACCTAGTTTTGAATTTACGAAAGGAGGAATGGATTTCTTTCAAAAATATATCGAAAAAGATTTCGGCACCTACATAGTAAATACATCGATTTTATTTGGAACGTTAAAGCGAGGATCAGCAAAAAATAAATTTTTTTGGTAAATTCCATCTAGAGATATCTAACTCGAATTGAGACAATAAACTTGTTATATTTGGAACTATTGAGGACTCTAAATTGACTTTATAATTAGAGCATTGTGAGCAAATAACGTTAGTTTTCTGAAGTTCTGAAGTTATAAAATTTGACACGAAACAAATTTAGCATTGGAATTTTGAATTAGAATTGTTGCTGTTGATAACAATTCTTGACTATTAGAGGCGTTATTTATATGATGAATTAAACTATTTTCCAATTCTGTGCTGTTTTGAAGGGATGGTTGAGTTTTCGATTGTTCAGTTACTAACGGTTCTTTAATGGATTCTATTTGTTATTAAAAATTGCCTACAGGTACATCTGGTGCATTGAGAATCAGTATAGTTTGTTCTAAGGCCTAAGTAATTCCTTTACCTTTTGGAATCGTAAGGAAGCTAAATTATGATTACTCTTACAAATAGGACAACGAACAGACGTGTATAGGCGAAGATGCTTCTTTACTAATGCAGTTTTCGTTTTGCGACTAGAATCGGGAATTACTAATTTTTTATGAGATCCTATTGATTCTAGTACTCGAATCTGTTTTTGTAAGGAGGCCTGAGGTTTTGCCCATGTGGGAAACTCATTTACTAAATGCCCGAAGATAATTCTCACTATCAAAGCTTCGGATAACCTGTCCCAATTAAATTCACAGCTCTGCAACGAATCTATTTTGGAATATTTGTCGTGCATTTTCATACTTGTTAGCCGAAACAGCTAATTGAGCCGCCAACGATTTTCCCAATAAATTTTCCCAATAAATTTGAAAATTTAGTGATTTCACTCACCTGATGATCATCATAAAACACAGCTTGGAACATGTCTCGAAAACTGCGCAGGTAATTGCAACTCGGGTAGTTTGATATGACCGGTTTTTTGTTTAATGGAACGTTTGTCCAACTCTGTTGAACCAAGTATTTTCCCGGCGCGTGAAAATGTGATGGAGCCTCATCAGGATAACGATCCTAAACATACTAAAACTTAGTGAAGTTGATTTATGCTTTGGACGCCACGTGATTTTAATTGAAAATTTTAGTCAGTGTACCAAATGTCAGACGAAGCATATTATAACACCGGGTGTAGTTGTCTTACCCAAACCCAGCCTCAATATTCGACTCAAGTCTAATCCCATATTAAAACACGTGTTAATTTTAAATCATCACAATAAATCCTATCCAATAAGATTGAACACCACAGGAAATGACAACAACAGCAAAAACATGTTCTTGCTAATTGTAATTTAAATGTGCCAATAAAAATAGTTTTACATTACATCACGTTCATGTTTTTGCTTATCAATAAAATTAATGTTCAATAAAATCTGGAAAATCAATAAAACAAAAAAAAAAAAAAAATCCATCGTCTTATTGTAAACATGATCGTGTGTAATTCTCGCGTGCCGCTTACATAAAAATAAATAAACGCTTTTATTCATGCGTTGATTGATCATAAATGTCCGCGCTCTCGCCTATAATAATCAAATCGTTATTTTTACAGTAAATTCCACTATAATAGTATTTTTAGTAATTAGCTAAAAATATTTTGGTTTTCCAAAATTCCAAGAACTTTAATAGACAGATTTTCCCCTCATTAATTTATAAACACCAGTGTGATCAGTATGTAACGATAATAATTTCTCTATCCACGGTTCGTTAAGAAAATGCAAGCTTGCACAAAGAAAATTTTTATTTATCTTTGTTTTGGGTTCAATTTTTTTTTTTTTTTTTGGAAATTTTTTATTTTCTATAAATAACATTGTACCAAGATCATCTCCGCATCCTCTTGTGTTTGTTTATTTTATTGAAGTTGACACTCAAATGGATGAATGAGGAATCAAGAAAAAAAAAATGTAATGTGCAACAGAGGTGGTTAACCTATGGTGGCGAAATCACTGAATTAATTAAGTCTTAACGTGCCTTAGTACAGTGATTTATGTTTGTACCATAATTAATGTGATAGCATGACATTTGTGGATAACCTTTCTATAAGGCGAAACAAATTTTTTATTATCCACAACAGAAAGCAAATCGAAATACATCTTTCTTAAGAATCAACCGTACGAGTGTGTACATAATTTTACTCGATAATGTAAACCATATGAGATGCATTTCCATGTTGTCTTGTTTTTGTTTTTGTTATTTAAATCCACTTCAATCATGAAATATGATATTTCTTAATCTTAATCTCATCATTTTAAAGAGAGAGGCTGTACATATATACATGTATCTTACAACTTATCTTTCTATACTTTTTGTTCATTTAAGATTTCGTATTTTGATGAAACCATTCCACATACTTACTTATAAATAAAATGTATCAGGCGTTGGCAAAATGTGGGTTTGTTATTTTGTTTATAAGTAAAGTCGTATTTCAGTTGGATTGGTGCCTAGGTCTGAGAGTTAAATAATAAATTTATTTCCAAGTAATAAAACCATAATACATTTGAATGACATGCTGACAAAATTTCTTTAAAGAGAAAAGAAAATTAAGGAAAAACCGTACTTCTGTAGAAATGCGATGGTAAAGCGAGGAATGCGATGGTAAATTAACGTGAACATTTTTATACAATTTTTGTGAATGTCAAAAACCAGGTTTGTTACTATCGTACAACCGGTCAATATTTCAGTATAGATAATCAGTTTACGTTTAGAAATACTTGGGTAGCTAGTATTAAGGCGAACTTAATAAAAAATAACGGTTTGGTTTTTTTTGGTGGTTTACAATTATAAAGCACCATTTCTTTGTCCAATTACTCAATGAATTAGCTACATTTCGTAATTTAGTGGTTGACTCCTCTATATTGTCTCCAATTGCCAAGATTGTAGTATCATTCGCAAATGTTGCATTACTTGTTCCTTTAGTGCTTGGCACGTCATAAAGAATGTAGAGTATTGGCCCCAGAACACTTCCTTGTGGAACTTCAGCCAATATTTTCTTTAGTTGAGAGAATGGAGGAATGAGTTTTCTTACCTCTATTACTGATTATAACCTCTTGAGTAGTAGCTTTTCAAATAATTTTAAAATTGTAGGAAGTAGGGAAATCGACCTGTACGATGTTTTCTTGTTTGGCGGCTTGTTAGGTTTTAGAATCATTATCACCTCTGCCGGTACGGAACGTATTTTAGTCTGAACACTGCGTTGATTACTTGCAGTAATTTTCGCAATCCTTTCTCTCGTAGTGTAACTATAAGTCCAGTGATTACGTCATAACCAGGATTTTTTTGGCTTAAGTTGTTGTTAATTTCATCTTTTAGGTCTTGTATTGTTACAGGTCTTATGTTTTGGTTATTCACTTTATTAACTCGAATTATATTTTCTTCAGCTGTTTGCCTTGGAAGAGGTTGAAATGTGTCTTCAAGGTAGGCTGCAAACAATGCATCCTTTTCTTTGGAACTTTCGCTAAAAGATTTGTTGTTGACTTCTTTGATAAACATTTTCAATTTGTTGCTTAAATAATTAAGTCGTGCTTTGCTTTGTGGTGCTCGGTTCCTCTGCCAGATTTTTCGTCCCTTCACTTTTTTTTTAAGCAGATCTCTCACTTCTACAGGATAATTGATGTGATTTTCCATTTGGTTTCGAGTAAGAGGAATACTCTGCCACGCTACTTAGTATTCTGTAGTTCAGCAGCTCTAATTAAACATCAAGTTGTGTCGGAGTTTTAATTTGTACTTGTAATTCAGCGTCCAGGCTTCTTTCTTGTTTTAGTAGCCTTAAGTTTGAGGTTTCTATATTCTTTAGAATTCTTTCACGAATTAGGCTTTGGTACAATCTGTAAGTATGTTTTTTGGCCTACTATTGCACTTGTTTGTGGTAGTTCTACCACTGGGTTTTTGGACATTGTCTTATTACCGGGCACCCTACGGTTTAGCGAGCCCTTTCGTTTTTTGTTTCTCAGATTTTACAGTTCTCTGGCTACTTCACATCCTCTTTAGCTCTCCGTTCAGTTAACGTATTTTGGAGGCGTACTTTTTGTCAATTTACAACTAAACTTCATGTTAAGCATTGGCTTAATATTGAAAATTTTTTCCACTTTTTGTTTGTTATTATTAATTTTGGTCCCTTGATTAATTACGGTTTTTTCATTTTTTAGGATATTTACCGCATCCTCTATTTTGAAGCACTGGTGTTTAAGGTCTTCGATTATATCCTGCTTTGTACAGGTTAGGTGAAGGCCTCTGGCCATTACTTTGCTTCATCTGTCAGCTTTGCAGCCAAGGCTCTATAAGTTTCAAAATCTGTTGTATTGATTTTCTATATATTATTATTCACTGCTACAACTGTGTATTATTTTGTAGTGACCGATTTCCTTAATGATTGGATAGTACCATATTCAGTTACGCTAATAATGTTGATTGGTGGTGGTGCCTTTTCCTTAATTTTGGTAGATTGGTTTTCCTGTTCGGGTTTATTTTGCTGATTTTGATTTACATAATACACCTGATTTTGAAGTTTGGTTTGAAACTACAATTTCTTCTCTTAATTCTTCTACGTCAGACTGAAACTCTGTAGCACACTGTTCCTCTGGTTTCCTAGATTGCAAAGCATTTTTCTTTCTTCCTTCTATCTCAACACTTCTAGTTGAGAATGTTGGTGATCTTGGCATTATGGAACTTTTTCCAAATGTGTTTTGCTCACCTCTCAAAGTGGCCGGCACTGGGAATCCGTTTCCCTGCGCCGTAATGTTTACTCCTTCTTGGTCCGCCATATTGGTTATTATATTCAGTGAACCGGCCTTAGTTAGTTTTGGCCCGCGAATGGTATTTTATTTCCCATCTACCCCGACAAGTCGGTTAGGGTATACCCCTATCCACCACCTGGGGACGCGCTCGATGGGAGGCTAGCAACTCCACACGCTAAATATCAAGTCAAATTTATATACACAAATTATCTTAGCCCGAGCAGGATACTTAGCTATACAACGAATTAAACCAACGTAAACAAATAAATTGTAACATAATGTAATCTGATGATCTATGATTACGAAAAAATCAATCATCTCAACAGAACATGGCTACTGAACTGATTGTACCACAATTATATTAATACAGTGAAAGTCCCTTACAAATTTTCTTTTTGCAACCGGTCATACACCACAAAAAAAAATTTGTTAAAATGATGTTAGGACCGGTTGCATAGTTAGAATTATACGACTTAATTAATTAATTCAATATAAGGTAAAAATTGTGGTTATAAAAAATTAAACTTTCAAAAATTATAAGAAATTTGTTGAAACGAATTTTAAGGCAAAAATCTTATATGAATTAGTTTTAGTTTTGGCGGTAAGTAATTGCATTCACAAACAATAAATTCGAGCTAAAATCATTTTGGCCTAATATTCCTTTTTCTTTAACCTGAATGACAATAATAAGGGTTGGACTACGTTAAACTAAATTTGTCTGTTAAAAGCCAATTAATAAAAATCTATAAGAAAACAGTCAAATGATTAAATATATTTGAATAAAAGCATTGTCGCAAGCAAACCGTTAAATCCATTTTTTGACCCAATTGTTTCACCTACAGTATCGACATTATAAAAAAATAGTTCAACTCTACAAAACCGTCAAACTAAAATTCGTCCCTCAAATTATAAAATTTAGATTTTTAGGTTTCGTAGAGTTGAAAACTGTTTTTTAATACGTTTGATACTGCAGGTGAAACAATTGGGTTGGAAATCTGGTCGACGCACATATTGCATGTAGCAATGCTTTAAGAAAAAATCAATCGAAACCAACTGACGTTCGAAAAGTCACAATTACTTATTAATTACGAAAATGAAAAATCAGGCACACCAAACGTCTTATTGACTATGGTGAGAACTTACCACTGTTTAGAAAAGTCTAAAATTTATCACGTTCACATCTTCTACTTGGTGTATGTTCATGTACATAACAACAAACGTAAACTCAGTGGCGTATCTACAAATTTCGGGGCCCCCTCAACATTTTTTTGGGCTCCTAAAAATGCTCCTTGTACCTATATGAACAAGTAAAGCGTTTAGTGAAAAATTTCTTTCTTTCTATTATCTAGTCTTGCATTAATTAAAACTATCTGATTTCGAGAGTAGATGACACGAAACGTGTTGCAACTCAATGCTCTGACGATTTCTAATATATCGATAAAGGATCACAATTTTCGAATAATTTGAAAATTATCAAGACTTTCGAAATAATCTCAAAAATGTCGAATTTTCAAAGTATCGTGAATATTCTTGAAAGTTCTCAAATATCGAATTATCCGTAAGTTTTGTTAAAAAAATTGTATAAGCATAAAATATTATGTATTTGCCAAAATTATCAATTAGTTTTAAGTTTGATAACTAATTTAAATAAGTTAGGGTTTTAACTTAACTTTTAACTTTGAGCCTTTTTCGTACTTTTAGATTTTTGCTAAAATGTTTTATCTATTTGAAAAAAATCTAGAACTTTCAATTTTATAAGCTTTCAATTATCAAAGTTCTTTTAACCAAACCATTTTACTCAGAAATATGATTTTACAAAGAGTGAAGGAATTTTGTCTAAAACGTAGAATATTTGTTCTCAAAGTTAATCATCAATTATCAAAAGCTTTAGTTTTAAGAGGTTTTCAAACCAGACCATTTAACTATACAAATTTGATATTATAAAGGAAGGTGGTATTTTATGATACATTTAGAATATTTGTGTTCAATGAGCTTTAAGCTTGATAATTAATTTGTTCCATTTGGGTTTGAACTTAACATTTGTTAGCCTTCTCACAATTTCAGGTTTATTCGACAGTATCGACATTATAAAAAAATAGTTCAACTCTACAAAACCGTCAAACTAAAATTCGTCCCTCAAATTATAAAATTTAGATTTTTAGGTTTCGTAGAGTTGAAAACTGTTTTTTAATACGTTTGATACTGCAGGTGAAACAATTGGGTTGGAAATCTGGTCGACGCACATATTGCATGTAGCAATGCTTTAAGAAAAAATCAATCGAAACCAACTGACGTTCGAAAAGTCACAATTACTTATTAATTACGAAAATGAAAAATCAGGCACACCAAACGTCTTATTGACTATGGTGAGAACTTACCACTGTTTAGAAAAGTCTAAAATTTATCACGTTCACATCTTCTACTTGGTGTATGTTCATGTACATAACAACAAACGTAAACTCAGTGGCGTATCTACAAATTTCGGGGCCCCCTCAACATTTTTTTGGGCTCCTAAAAATGCTCCTTGTACCTATATGAACAAGTAAAGCGTTTAGTGAAAAATTTCTTTCTTTCTATTATCTAGTCTTGCATTAATTAAAACTATCTGATTTCGAGAGTAGATGACACGAAACGTGTTGCAACTCAATGCTCTGACGATTTCTAATATATCGATAAAGGATCACAATTTTCGAATAATTTAAAAAATATCAAGAGTTTCGAAATAATCTCAAAAGTGTCGAATTTTCAAAATATCATGAATATTCTTGAAAGTTCTCAAATATCGAAATATCCGTAAGTTTTGGTTAAAAAATTGTATAAGCATAAAATATTTTGTATTTGCCAAAATTATCAATTAGTTTTAAGTTTGATAATTAATTTAAACAAGTTTGGGTTTTAACTTAACTTTTAACTTTGAACCTTTTTCATACTTTTAGATTTTTGCTAAAATGTTTTATCTATTTGAAAAAAATCTAGAACTTTTAATTTTATACGCTTTCAATTATCAAAGTTCTTTATATACCAAACCATTTTACTTAGAAATATGATTTTACAAAGGGTGAAGGAATTTTGTCTAAAACTTAGAATATTTGTTCTCAAAGTTAATCATCAATTATCAAAAGCTTTAGTTTTAAGAGGTTTTCAAACCAGACCATTTAACTATAAAATTTGATATTATAAAGGAAGGTGGTATTTTATGATACATTTAGAATATTTGTGTTCAATGAGCTTTAAGCTTGATAATTAATTTATTCCATTTGGGTTTGAACTTAACAATTGTTAGCCTTCTCACAATTTCAGGTTTTTGTTAAAATGTTTTATGAGCAAAAATTATGTTTTGCAAAAAATATCAAGAACTATTATTTTCAAGGTTTTCCAATTAGAAAAGCTTTTTAAACCAAACCATTTTACTCAGAAATTCGATTTTACAAAGGGTAACGGAATTTAGGAATAATTTAGTATTTTCCCTCAATGTAAATTATCAAGAGGTTTTAGTCAAATCAAACCATTTTACTAGGAAACTTGGTATTATAATATAAGCTTTCATTTATCGAAGCTTTTTGAATCAAATCATTTTACTCAAAAATTTGGTATTAAAAATGGCGACGGAATTTTGAGATAAATGTAGAATATTTGTTAACCATGAGCTCTAAGCTTGATAATTAATTTATACTATTGTATTTGGAACTTAACATTTCTGAGCTTTTTCAGGTTTTTGATACAATGTATTATGTTCAAAAAATATTTATTTGCAAAAAGTTTTAAGATCTTTCACTGATCGACACTTTTGAAACAATTTATCCCAAAATTCCGTTACCCTTTGTAATGGAATTTTGGGATAAATGTAGAATGTTTGTTTCCAATGAGCTTTAAGATTGATAATTAATTTATACTTTTCGGGTTTCAATTTAACATTTGTGAGCCTTTTCATAATTTGAGGTTTTTGTTAAAATGTTTTACGAGCTTTCGCGTATCGAAGCTTCTTATCCCAAATCATTTACCTTTTATTCTGAAATTTGATAGTTTAAGGGAAGGTGGGATTTTGGAATTAAAATATTTGTTTGGATTTAAAATATTTGTTTTCAATAAGATTTAAGCTTGACAATTAATTTATACTTTTTTGGTTTGAATTTCAGGTTATTAATAAAATGTTTAATGATCATAAATTATGTATTTGAAAATATTTCCAAGAGCTTTAATTTTAAGAGCTTTCATTTTCCGCAGCTTTTTAAACAAACACCATTTTACTTTGAAATTTCATATTACAAATGATGACGGAATATGGGGTAGGATTTAGAATATTTGTGCTCGGTACGAATTATTAACAGCTTTCAGTTTTAAGAGCTTTTCAAATATTCTCAAGTATTTTGGGATTAATTTAGAGAATTTGTTTTCAATGAGCCTTAAACTTGATAATTTATTTATACATTCTCAACAAAATGTTTGATGAGCATAAATCATTGTATGTGCAAGAAATGTCAAGCTCTTTTAGTTTTAAGAGCTTGCATTTATGCTTTTCAACTCAAATCATTTTACTCAAAAATTTGATTTGATATTACAAAGGGCATTTATTGAGAAAAAAAAATCAGAATATTTGTTCTCAACGTAAATATCCTTCATCCAAAATGTGTTTCAATTTTCGAGCGTTCCATGCGTAAGAAAACCAATTCAGATTAAATTTTGTGGACATTTTCGGCCCATAATTCAAAAGTAGATGAAACATATTGAGTCATTTGAATGGCCCCAAATAAAATGAAAATCTTGCAACTCTATGCTTTATTGCTATGACGATTTCTTAATCTGTCGATAAAGCATCACAAATTTCAAATATAATTTGAAAAATATCAAAGTATCTTGAATATTCTTGAAACTTCTCAAAAATCAAATTATCCGTGAGTATGTAAAACCAAAGGAATTCCTATACGTGCTACAAACTGACATGTACAGGAAATCGGAGAAATACCGAAATTTTATGTGTAACTCTGCAAGTTCTTACAACTCAAAGCTAAGCACAGAACATTGCCTTACAAAATTCGAAATTCTTTAAAAATCTCGAATAATCCTGCGAATGTCAAAAAAACTTAAAAAAATTGGAATAAACCGCGCGGAACAATCTCGATTACCCTAGAAAAATTCGAAAAATCTCTGTATTATGTGAATGTCGATTGATCTCGAACAATTTTAATAATATCAAAAATTCTGGATATTAATGAATAATACCGGAAAGGCTGTAAACATCTAGAAAACTCACGCAAATTTTGACAAATTCCGAAAATTCGTGTAAATATGGAATTATTTGTCAAGTTACTTAATGTTACTAATACTACTAGCAAGTTAAGGATAGGCTCAACAAAACGATATGTAATAAGAATAAAACCCTCGAACAATCATATTCTTTGAATATGCTCTATAATTCTCGAATAACATCGAACTATCAAATTCACCGAATCACCAATTAAGTCTAAAACATCGCGCTTCTCATTTCATAAACTCCAAAATTCTCGAGAAATTTTAAAAAGTGATCAAAAGCTGAAACCTGAGAAAAACGGTTATGAAATCGGAAAGTGAAAATTTCCGAAATCAGGAGAACTCCGCCAAACACAATAAAAAGGAAACCTTGATTTCAAACAAGTTTAGCTACTTTTCTTCTAAACCTAAATATCGGTCAGAACCTAAAGGTGTATTTATTTCTATTGAGTAAGAACCGAGAAGAAATGGTTGATCAAGTCTTCAAAAAATATTTAATAGCAATAGGAACGATTTCTGCTTTTTCTAAAAATTAGACTACCGCCTTTTTTAATAATTTCCTAGAAATGTACCGTTCTGCAAATTTGCACTTTAAACTGAGCTACCTAATATCTTAAATTTGAACTAATAAAGGAAATCTAGTGAGCCCCTAACTGTGAGTACCTAGTTATGCCATTGCGTAAAATATGTGTTTTAATACTTTATCGAATAATAAAAAAGGGACATTTCCTCTATCCGGTCCCACGTCACCAAATTTAATTTGAAAAATAAATGATTTGCGACTCACATTTAATCTTTGGTATCAATTGTCTTGAATTAGGTACTTGATTTTATTTGTGTCGTCAAAACGTCGGTATACGATTTTTACTACCTTGACGGAAAATCAAATAAAACTTCAAAGCAATTGAGTTTTAATTAAAAAACTCACGTTAAAATCAGTCACATTTTCTAGGATAAAGAGACATGTTTTAGAATCGAATTCCGGTTCGATGATAAATGATAATGACAAATGACTTGATTTTTTCTTTCAACAGGCCGATTGCATTTTTATTTACAGCAGGCGAAATCAAAAATAATATTATTCCTCGTTCTCATTTGGGGGCTAGTCAGTTAATTATATTTGAGCAGCTTTGAAAAGCAGAAAAGAGTAAAGCAAAACGTTATTATCATTTTCGGTTTCGTATTGGTTAATATTTCTAATTTTAAGAATTAATTAAGAAATTACATATATCAAATAAGCGACTTTGTACAACAAATTGTAAAAAATTTGAAAAGTTTGGAGGACAAAGTCTACTGAGAACAGTTTCTTAATAGATATAGAGACATGGACTATATGCCATCGAACTATTTTACAAAACTCGACATGACGGAAAGTTCTCTAAGAAGTTTTCTAAGTATTAATTATTTTGAGACGTTTCGATAGTTTTATTGTCCTCCTCGATTACAAATTACAAGCCAAATAGGAAATATCCGTAGAGTCACATGTTCACCTTTGTCTCCTATAGTAGCTGATATGCTAATGGAAGTCCTCTATATCTATGCAAGTTTCATCGACTTTCACATTTTATTTGTAAAAACCGTACTTTCGAAATTAAACAAAAATCGGTTTGTATTACAATTTACTGTAGAAACAGGGTCGGACTCGAAATTACCATTGTTGGATACTTTAATAATTCGGAAAAGTAGCGGCAGAATTCCACTATTTGGTATTGCAAAGATTAGCGTTTCTGATCGAATCTTAAAGTTCAATAGTTTTCACACATTACGGCTTTTTGTTTTAGTTTCCATGTTAAGAAATTAATAACGGATGTCACAGTTGATACAAATCAAATAATCAAAGAATATTTAACAAATAATAAATATCCGATTTTATTTGATTAACAAAACTGTACAATTGTTGTTTCAGCGGCAAATTCGATAAGAAATATTTTTAGTTAGACGTATAGTTTAGATTTAGTTAGAGTATCTATCTAATTCTAATTCTAATAAATATATTGGGACCACACAGCAATTATTAAAAAACCGTATTTCTCAACATAAGTTTGATGTGAAACAACTGATCAGGAACGCTAAGCTTAGTTCAATCCAAGCTAAACTCGAATAAAATCGAAAAACTTGAACAATTTCGAAAAATCTAGCATAATATCAAAAACTAGAAAGAATATAAAGACTTCTTATGTCATACAAAGTAAATACCGGCGGCTGGGGGTACAGTTTTTACAGTCTTTATATTTTTTCTAGTTTTTGATAATATCTATTGTAGGTATATATAATAAATGTCTGACTCGATCATTTTATCAAGCAAATTTTATGTCATTTTCTATATTGAATCAAAAATGCTAAACTCTTCGTTCCGTTTTTTTTATATCTAGATCAGTTTTTGCGACAAGAACCACGATATCAATTTGAATTTGAATTTTTTCCCAGATTTTGGTTCTTTTCCAAAAAAATTAAGAGCAATTTTTCGGGTTCGTAAATAAAATGTGGAAGTTAAAATGAATGATTCGCAAATATTTTATGTTTTTGTCTTATGAAAATGGTAACAAATCATGCAACTCCCTAAAGAAAATTAAGATTTAAAACTAAAACAGATTAACTGAAATAAATTTCATAAAACAGTTATGGCATAATAATTCGACCCACTTTGTTACGCATCTACTCAAAGAAATCGTGAACAAAATCTTTAAATGCGTTTCCTGAAAAACGATGTTTTTATATCCCCACGATAACTAAATATATCACTGTTTTTAGTTTTTATTTTGAATAAAATTAGTGTCTGCAAAGACACTATTGGAGTGTCATATTTGTGTATGCTCAAAGATGTTGTTATTGGCCATAGAGATGAGTTGAAAAGATATACGTATAGTGATTTAGGTTGCTGAGTTTTTGATATTAATTTTGAAATGATTTTTTTCGGCTTTTTATAGACACAAATATATTAGTGAATATGGCATTCACAAGATTTTCGATTAGTTAATCAGAAACAAAATCAAGAGGCTAATTATTCATAATATATCCACCAAAAAAAAAGTAGAAACATCAATCCCCCCGTAGTTTACTCCAAGAGTTATACGAAGTGTGTAACCCTGAACAAAAAATGAGAAATTTCCTTGAGCTCATTATGTTGGTAGTTTGGTTTCGTACTGAAAAAGTTGGTCTACTCATCAGGTAGCTATGACCAAACTACAAAAAATACAATTCCTACTTAATAAAGATAGTGTCAAGTACGAACGTACTGATTTAGCGAATTATATTCACTAAATAAAAAAAAAATCCGTTTCCCTCAGTTATTATCGGTTGGTTTTTAAAGACGTTTATAGGGGCTTCGCAATGCAGAATAAGTTGGGTGGCGTCTGCTTCTGCACTATATATAGTCTCGTCGCTTAATGATGAAAGTTCGTTGACCACCAGTTTCAGTCTTGATAATGTGTCACCTACTTTGTTTGTAATTCCGGATTTGTAGACAACTAGTTGTACTCCTCTAGCCTGGCTTTCCATCTTTTCAGCTTGCTGTTATTATTCCTGCTGCTGAGAGCTAAGGCCAGTGGTTGATGATCAGTAAGAATCCTAATTTTCTTCGCTCCCTAGAGGTAATTTCTTAAGTTATCTAGGGCTCAAACGATCGCTAAAATTTCTTTTTCGTTTGTAGCGAAGTTCTCTTCGGTCTTATTGAGCGATCTAGATATAAACGTTACAGGTTGGACCTTGCCTATGTCGCCTTGTGAGAGTATGGCCCGATGCAGTGCTTCGATGCGTCTTTCGTTAGTGTGAACGATTTGTCGAAGTCCGGAAATATCAATAAGTCCGCCGATGATAGTAGCGATTTTAGATGATGGAATGCTTTCGACTCGACGTCTGTTAAGTTTATGTTTATTTTCTTTGACTTACTAGCTTTCATTTGTGCTTTCTCCTCTCTCGTAAGATTCGTCAAAGGTTTTGGTATCTTTGTGAAGCCTTTTGATAAATTGCCTATAGTCTAATGTTAGTCCAAGAAAACTCTTTAATTCTTTAAGATTTGCGGGTGATTATAGTTTCTTCTGGAGGTTGGCTTTTCATATAGTCTATCTAGAATTTTGTGGACATTCTTCAGGTGTTCATGATGTCGTCGATGTACACATAACATATTTTTTCTAAATGTTCTTTTAGAACGTCGTCGATTTAATCGCTGGCACGTTTTTCAGTCCGAATGGTACCCTGGTAAATTTATATTTTCCGTTCATTGTCGAGAATGCTGTCTTAGGTATATCCTTTTCCATCATCTTAATGTTATGGAATCCGAATTTAAGATCTTTCGTTGTGAAGAATTTAGAATTGCCCAAATTTGCGATGGTGTTAGAGATATCAGATATTGGGTAGGTGTCCGACACGGTAACTGCGTTGAATCTGATATTTTTTAACTCCCGATGCACGATCCAAATGGGTGAGTTATATGAACTTAATGCCGTTGTTGAACAGTTGTTTTATTTGCTGATCCACTTCAGACCTCATGTTGATGTGGTATGGATATGATTTTGTGTAAATTAGTTCATTGGTAGTAGTTTTAATTTCTGCTCTCACGTTCGTTTCAATAGTTGGTTGGTCTCCAATAGAGTTCACTTGAATAGATGTTTTGGCTTTCAAAGGGATCCTGATGCCTGGCTTAATTGTTAGAATATTATTTTTCGTGTCGATTAGTGCTTCTAATTTTTTTAAGGTGGCATCTCCAATTAGCCCGTCAAATGTTTAGTTCTTGTCATTGCCAACATTTTTAAAGAACTGTGCCGATAATTTTTGGTGGATTTTGATGTCACCAATTTTGGCGATTTCTGGTCTAATAAAATTTTTGTTTAGCCCGGTGTCGATAGGGACCTACCCACCCTGTCGCTAGGGGGGTAGGTCCCTATCCCCTCTTCTTCTATATCCTCGATGTCGCTGTAGTTGTTAATATACTCCTCGTATTCCTGTTCACCATCCTGTTATTCCACGTGTAATATTCTTTGTTGCTTGTGTTGGATCAAGTGAGTATCAGGACTCCTTTCTCTTCTTGGTTTTATGTTGAGGTTACTTGGTATAGTATTGGTGGTTTCGGTTTGAACTGCCCTTGGTGGTGGTGTTACAAAGTAATTTTGTTGTTGCGGGTATTGTTGTTGGGATTGCTGTTGCTGATATGGTTAGACCTCTAACGAATACGTACAATGCTCGATTTCTATACATACCGATTAGCGCCGTCATGGTGTCTACACTGTAGTTTTGAGTTTTAACCTTGTTGATAATGAAGGATAGTTGATGGTTTACAGTTGCGTAAAATTCGTCAACACTTTCCTTTCCTTGAGTTAGGCGGCCTAACTGATATTGGAGTGTCCAACATATCTTTTGTTGACACAATGTAGCGATAAAGAGAGCTGCGTCAGCCGTTTCTCGGATTTTCTGTCTTATACTTTGTAATATGGCTCTATACACAGATTTATCTTTCACTGTCTCGTAGTCCTTTAGGATGCTTTCTACACTGTATATATTTGACACATAATGGGAAGGATTCCTGTCGAAGGCTTACAGCTCTTTAACACTATCTGGGAGTTTGTCGAAATCCTTATGTTCTTGTTCCCTTCTGAGTGCCATGATTGTTTTATTATTCTGTATGTTCTCGTGGGTATAACCGTATTACTAATATGATTAGTTGTCTTTTGCCTCTAATATTATGTTCTCACGGTTATAATAATTCGTACTTTTACATTTTTCACTTTCACTGAACTCACTGTTTCGGCGCCAGTTAAGATTAATAATACAATTGGATAACGTCCGTTTTATTCTGAATCTCACTTAAAAATGATTATTGTATTACAATTTTTGATTACAAAAAATTTTCTACATCTATAACTTTCATATTTGCCTATTATTGTAAAATTTCCAAGTTTCCAAAGGTGGCAAACTATTGTATGTTGCCGTTTACAACATGCTACATTTTTACTAAATACTTTTATTCTTCTTGGTGTATACGTCGAAATCGAATTAAAGTACCGTAATTTAGCAAATTCTAAAATTTAGTTAGTAATGAACATTTCTTTGAGTGATTTGTGGCATTGAAACATTTGATGTAACAAGTTCTTATTAATAAAGTGTACAACAATAACAGCTTTCGGTGGGCCAAACCGTTTTGCCTGTGCATAAAAAACCACTTGGTGTAGGCGGTTATGTTACTGTCTCTTGTGTCTAATTATTCAATGCATATTCGATACTGCCAATTTTACTGATACATTTATTACAATTTACCTGTTTCACCTCAACTGCACATTCACTATTTACTCTGCATAAAATAATTTTTATTTACTTTCAACAATTTTCTAAGCTAAATAAATAAAGAATTTAAAACAACACTAATCCAAATGTATATTTCTATTTCTATTTTCAGATATCACAGAACCATCAAAATGCAATAAAACAACCATTAAAATAGAAAAAAAAAAAAAAAAAAAAACAAAAAATTTAAATTACAAAAATGTCATTAAATTATTTAAATAAAATTATCAAATATCGAATAGCAGACCAATTGCAAATTTTAATTATTTTTAATTTTATTATATTTTCATATCAGGTAAGACACGATTTTCTTAATTTTCCTAAAATAATACATTCGATCATTAATTTAAATACATTCTGGATGGGGTCAAGGAAATTTCGATTAATTTTTACTCGGTGTGTGTGTGTTTGTTTGTTTTTTTGGTGTATGCATCATACCATAAATTATTCGTAAAATTGTGGATGTCGGCAAACTATGTAGTATTCTGTGTTGATTCTGAATTGACATTTTTTTGCTTTTTATTTATTTTTTATTATTTAATTCAATTAGAAGATTTTTTTTATTTATTTATAAACATAAAAATTATGTGTCAAATATTGGTTTCATAAACAAATTTTTAGTGTGTATTCTGAGAAAATGAAAAATGAGGTTTTCATTCCCTCCCGGAAAATATATTTAATTACATTTTTGTTCTACTCACCAAACAAAAAAAATGAAAATAAATTTGTATCATAAATTTTATTTTCTATGTATACAGTCCGCAGAAAAATATTGCAACAACTGAAAAAATCATTGATGGTTTTGGCATATAACAAGCTCGTTTTACATATGTTCTCGGGTCGTAACCATAAAAAATTTTGTTTTCGGTTTCCTGTCACTATTAATTTTATCTATACAGTTCCCGCAACTGACTAACTTGTATATATTATACGAGTACAACTTAATCCACATCAAAGTGTTTTTCATAAATTTGTTTTCTTTTCGTCGGTATCTTCTTATGCTCGTGTGTTGTGCTGGTTTTGTGCGTGATTTTTTTTTTTTTAGTTGTTTAGAACCAATGCGACGACCGCGTACTAATTGAAAAGATTAACCAATTGTCATAACAAAACACAAAATAAAACATCGCAAGTAAATAAAAATAATTTCAACGTTATACTAAACGTTTTAAATTTATTTGATGAAATTAATAGAAAAAAATCTGTGATCTAATCAAATATTTAGGCTCATATCAAAATAATAGAGTAGCACACATAATAATATAATAAAATTGTTAACAAAATAATGGTCGATGAAATCACGATGTGCTGCGGTTGAATTTTTGTACAGAAAACCATAACAATATGGCTAAAATTAGAATATGAAAACGATATACACGATAAAATTTAATTTAATACAAAGTGGATAATTTTAGATTCAATTTTATATCGGGAAATGTGAAATTGTGCATGGTACACCACAATTTGAATTTAAGATAATTTTGCGATGGGACAAATTATATAACCTTATCTGTTGTTACATCGATAAAAGATGTAAAGAAAATTGTTGTTTGTTGTTCAATCATTCGCAGTTTACTTTTACTTAAATGAAAAGTCCCTTTTTCCTCCCACCCTATCGGAGTCTGAAACCGGTACCTTACAATCCACGGCTTAAACACTTTACCATTTCATTCCAGATTAATTTCCAGTCATAAAAGGTTGAATTTTTACAGCCCAATTTTAACCGTTCTACCTGTCTGTCCTATATTACTGGAACAGTCTAATAAATACCTTACTTAACTGGACCCTTGTTAATTATCTTTCAAGGACTACTCTTTAAACTGATTTATCGATACGTTTTGACCTCTGAGTTATAAGAAAAGTTCCATTTGGGACCTTATGGCTGCCTTTGAAAACCACTGCTTTGGATGGTATTTTTTGTGACAAATTTTAGTTTATTTCCTTTAATTGCATTTACAAAACCATTTTTGCTTCAACAATAGATTCCACAAGTTTTCAGATGGTTTACGGATAGGATCGAATTTTATCAAATTTATTAGCCGAAATTTTCATAATTTTTTCGCATTGACAATTTTTTAACTCAAACATTCTACTCGTTCCTTTGACTGTACACATTTTTGGGGTTCAAAGAGTCTAACTTTTATTATTTAAAACATTTTATATCTTTAGAACGAAATTGATAAATTTGTAACTATCAATTTGCAAGTCAGGTGTTTAATAAGATGATCACATGTGACCAATGCTCCTCTTTACAACTCGAAGATACTTTCTGAATTTAATCGAATTCTTCGAAAGTTTCCAAAAATCTTCCGTTAGACTTTCATTTTCAAAATTAATCCCAAATTTCCCATTTTCCATATAAAGGTTGTTGTTGTGTCTTCAATTTGTTAACAATGAATTTGATGTAATAATGAGCATTCAATAACGTTCATTGGAAATATGTATTTTTATATCCCAGAGTTTGGGATAGTTTTAACTATAAGGTAACTACTTAAGAGATTTCATTTCTTTTCATCTTTTAAAAGTCTTAAGCCAAAAATGTAAATCTTGTGCCTGCGAAAAAGTCAAACAGTAATATTAAGTTAAAAAAAGGACCGTGGGCTGTGTTCTCTGGGAGCTATTCTCAGCGACAATCATGATTATAGTTAAATTCCCCTTACAAAATATGTCGTGACATTATCCAAAAATATATTAAATTCGTAAAGATCAATCCACGAGTGGAAAAGGTAAAGTACAAGCGACAACAAGAGATTGTACGTCTGAAACTCAAATAGTTTTGGCTGAGCGTCGTGTTTTTGAATGGAAGGCTTAATATTGAACTATTTGGTAGTTGTTGGATTTCGACTACTTGAGAATGTTTCATTTGACGGAGAATGAATGTTTAGGCATCTATTAGTGATAATAGTTTTCAAACCAGAGTATTTTCTTTTGTTGCAACTTGTGTTGACGAGAGCCTTTAGAAACGTAAAATATTTTGGTTTGGTTTTACATAATTTGAAAAGTACCGATACCTTTAGATGGTATTAAACCAGCGTAATTTAAAATATTAGTGGATAATTCAAGCAGTACGCAGCGTTATTGTACCCTAGTTTTTGGTACAAATATGTACCTGTGAGTTGATATAATGATTGCTGAAAAAGCCAACCGATCGCCATTTATTTGCTTTCCAAACACAGAGTGAAAAATACGCTGGTACATGAGAAAAAAAAATTGAATCCTCAGGAATAATGACTCCGTTTTGTTAAAAGTAACTACAAGGGAGAATTGGCATTCCCCCGAGTTATCGCTGGTACAATAATGCAATACAATTTTTTATTTTTTTACTTTAATTAATTGTCCAGTTTTTATATTGTAAAATGGGAATCTTGTGAATAAAGTGGGAATCCTTATTTTTATAATTTTTTATAAGTTACGCCTTCTAGAACAAAATGTTTCCGATGAAATGCGATAAATTATTTGTGATGACCTTGACATTACACATCAAGGTCAAGTTAATTTTTTGAATACAAAACTGATTATTTTAATGACACCTTATTTTAAGCAATAAAGCAAACAACTTTGGTGTTTTATTCACCCACTGTTACCTTTAAAAAAGTTAATTCAAGGTCATCCAAAATTGCTGTTTCCCTCAGAAACAAACAACTTTCTACTGATACATTTTACGAATTTCGAAATATTTACAAGGGTCAGATTAAATGGTTAGAACCGGTATAAATCTGTGGGAATAGCCCAAAAAAACATAACTCGAGTGTAGTTTTCGTTCTGCAACAACATAACTCGATTCATGGTAAATTTGTTCTGCTGTTCAAAATTTTCATAATTCGAGTTATGTTGGCTTGAGTTATTACCGTACAGAAATATTCATTAAATTTTTATTTTTTTACATTTTAATGGTTCTTTGTATTAAAACGGTAATTTTTTATCTAAACAAGTCTTCTAAATAACATAATATGTTCAACAGTTGAAATACAAATTCATGAGTGCATAAAGACAACAATAAGCCCACGCTAAAACCATTTTTCTCGTTGATGATGGTGATGGATCGTTAAAAAATGTTTTTCTGTAAAATAATTACTCCTGGATGAATAATTTTTTATTCGCGTTTCCTTAAAAAGACATAAGATATAACAGACAAGACATATATAGAGTATGGCGCTCACATTTATAAAAATTATAATGGAACCCCATAAACAATGAAAATATTAAAAATTGATAAACACTGGAGGGCAAATCTGTATCTCTACGCCATGCAAGTAGTCGATCAGCACTCGTACAATTAAGCCACATTATGATCGTTTTTATAAAGTGATCGATCATGGGTTATCATCGAAACTATATATTCATACATGTGTAATACAACACCACACATTTTATTATAAACAGTGGAAATTACACACAACACTTTAATAATTTATCGTACAGATAGAAACCTCCGCACAATTTCTATATCACTCTACGTCTACATACATAATGTACCGAAGTTGCAACAAATCTTGTCCGCCTTTTTTATGCGCATATATTAATAAAAATTATATTTATTGACCAATAAAATTATTCCAAGTGAATTGGAATCGATCGTCATCTTATAAATTTTTAACTTTCATTAAAATATAAATTTAAATTAATTTCTTGAAATTACAATTTTTTATGATCTCACACACAGCGGGCATGTTTCTTATATCCAATAGGATGCGAAGTCTAATACCGCGCATATATACATTGTCTGAAACGATAAAATATCTCAAGATATGCTAAAAGCGCCCACGACTCGGACAACAATGTTTATCTTTCTAATAGATGTTTAATCGATTAAAATTATTAAAAATTAATAATTTTTTCAATTAGGTACATCTAGCAACTTTTAATCCGTTTTATTGGTAATAAAATAGTTGTTAAAGTAAGCTACAAATAGTAGACGTTTAATGTTTTTATATTGGCTTTGGGGGATATACTGGTTGTTGTATGTTGCAGACTTCATTTAATATTTTTTTTTTGTTGTAACTATAAGATGACTGTTAGTTGCAGACCCTAAATTAATACGAGCTTCAGAGAATTAACCAAATCCAGCTAATATGACAATGACTATGTAGTAAAATAATGAACAAAGTGGAAATCAAGAAGGATTCAAAACCCTCCCCTCGATCCAAGTTAGTTTGTTCTGTATTTTTGAGCAAACACGAAGGACAAAGTATGATGAACATCGTACCGATAAAACTGTTGAAGAATTATTTCGAGCTTGAAGTGTAGGTCTCAAAACAATGCAATTGGTGCAACATCTCTAAATCGAGTATCCCTGGAGCTCTTCTCATACTGCCGGATAGGCATGTTTTAAAGTATTAAAGCCGGTCGTTAAAATGCCCTTTAGTAGTCAGAAATCTTCGGGAAGCCAAATTAAAATGAAAATATAAAGGGCTGAAACCTTACGAGATGATCAGAACTTCGGTCCAGAAAATCAATCTCTAACGGAACTTCTTAACTCAAACTTCAGCTTCGCCAATTCAATTTACATCTCAACTTCCAATTTAATCGCAATAAAATCAACAAAACAACCGCTAACTGAACACCAAAATATATTTCCAAATTGGACGGCTGAATGTACGTAACTCAACCCCAATACAATCCTAATCAACCCCAACTTGACCACAAATTCAACCCTCAACTCAACACCAACTCGACTCCAACTCAACTCCCAACTCAACCCTCAACTCAACCCCAAACTAAACCCCTAAGCCAACGCTTCCGAAAACTACACATGTTTATGAATTCAATTCAATTCTAACTCAACTTCTAACTCGACCTCCAACTCAACCCTCAACTTAATCCGAAACTCAACGTCCAACTCAATCCTCAAATCAACATGACTCGAAAAACTAATTTCGTTCATGAACTCAAGCTAACTTCCAACTAGACCCTTAACACGAGCCCAAATAAAATCCCAACGTAATCGGTGACTCCAACTCTCTCTAGTCAAACCCAACTCAACCTTAACAAAGCCATTAAATCAATTCCTAAAACAACAAGGCCTTAAAAACAACATGCGTTTATGAACTTAACTCAAGCAAACTCTAATTTAACCCTAACAAAACCCCAGCTATACTCCAACTCAACCCGCAAATGGAACTCAACTCAACCCTCAACTCAATTACAAACTCAACGTTCAACTCAATCCTCAAATCAGCATATATGAAAAATCGGTCAACGTGGTACAGCTTTCAACATTTGTTCAATTCTCCACCTTGACCATAGAAACAGATTGCCAAAAAAATCCAAATCTCAATTTAATTTAGTTCTCCAGATAACATGGGGTTTTTCGGACTCACGAACTCTTTTGGATCGAAGTTAGCAACTTTGACGCCGGCCTGCGCAGACGAATCCGACTTCCTAGTTTTATTAAAAATATTTTTTGTACGATGATTTTTTACAAAATATAATGATACAAAATTGTTTCTACCTTAGATTTCGAATCGCATACCCAATTTATGTAAACTCGATCTCACGTAATTTGCTATATTGCCTTTCTGCCAAAGTAGGGACCCGCCAGTTGGGGTTTAATCGGGTTTCACGTAATATCTTTGCTTTTCCATCGTTATTCTTACTTTTGTTTCCGGAATGTTTACGGATAATCATAAGCTCGAAGGGCAAGAAGGGGGAGAGGATTGCTAGAACTACAGGGCCAATTGTGGGGAAAGTTGTTTGTCTAGCGCACGGTGAGGATACAGTGCCAAAAGAAGGCAATGTTAGTTTCGGAGGATTTAAGTATTTCATGACTCCGAGTAAAAGTTGGAAGAAGGAGACGTGATTTCGAGAGAATAAAAACGAAGTAGATGGTCGAACATCGGGTTGTTAAAAAAATAAAGAATCTTGCGAATTTTAGAAACAATTTATAAAACTTACTTTGTACACTTCGAAATTGGATTGCAACTTTCGATTTTTGAGAGATGTTAAATTAGGTCTTTCGGGTTTCTATTTTTCAGACTGGAATTTAGTAGCTGGTAGCTTATTTGATTAGTAGGACTCTATAACTTTTGATAACGAAAGAAAGAAGAGAGTTTGTAGACTCCTACCAGACAGCAACTGAATTATACCGTTTTTATTTTGAAGGGATTTGTCTGTAATGCATTATATGTATTCATATAATCCAAATGGACATTATCCTCAATTTGATTTCTGAAGGTTAAATCTGCTGGTTACACATTTTGGAAAAAGGAGAATTAATTTAAAATTAGATTGCAAATCTCTGATTGCAAATAGTTACGAGTAAAATAAACTTTGCAAATTTTAATAATGATAATAAAACATTTGGACAAGGCTTGACATTTATTTCACGTTTTCCAATAATTTTGCCTGCCAATTCCTTTCTAGTTGTGTGGCTGCATCTCCTTTATAAATGGAATTTCAGCCAAAAATTCAAAAAGAATGCTAGTGAAAATTTTTTTTTGCTTCTTAAAACTATTTTGAGTGAGTTTCCTTTTAATTTTTGACCGCAACTTCTTTCTTTTTGACTGAAATATTTTTAACTGGTATTCCCGGAACAATGTCTATGAATGCTTTTCAATCAAAAAAGCAAATCATTAAAAGATAAAAAGGTATTTCAGTCCAAAAATTTGTGACCGGAGTACCTTTTTAAAAGAAGTTTTAGCCATAAAACTTGTATGGGAAATGTTATGACCGAAAAGCGTTTCGCATTTTGACTGAATTTTTTTTGACTGGTATTCCCAGAGACCATGCTAATTTGGTAATCAATTTCGCGAAGCAAACATTGAAAATTCAAATATTTAGGATAGATATTTGGGGTCTCCAACAAATCGATCGATTTTGCTTCTCGGTATATACTATCGTGATATCGTGAGGCATATGATTGTCCATGTTTTCAATACTGTAATATACCACCCCCCCCCCTACTCAGTGACGTAGCTACAAATTTTGGGCGCCCCACAAATTTTTTCTTGGGCCCTTAAAAATGCTTCTTGTATCTTGAAAAATCTATTATACATACACCACGATTCAGATTTATATTGTATGTGTAACTCTGCAAGTTCCCGCAACTTAAAGCTATAAGCGCAGAACCTTGCATTACAAAATTCTAATAAATTTGAAAATCTTTAAAAATCTCGAATAATCTCTAAATTAAGTGAATCTCGATTCACCTTCAATAATACCGAAAAATCTGAAAACTCACGAAAATTTTGAAAAATTCCGAAAATTCGTGTGGGTATCGAATTATATGTCAAGTAAATTAATGCTACTAATACTACTAAGAAATTTAAGGCTAAGCTCAACATAACTTCGTAAAAATTGAACAAATATATTCTGAGAATCGACTCTAACAATCTCAAACAAACTCGAATAACCTCGAAAACAATCAAAGATAAAACACCATCACTATCTGTAAAATTAATTTGGAATTTGCAATTTCCCGGTAAATTTAGTTTTTATTTACCGTTTGACGTTAATAAAAATGATTCGGTAAATGAGAAACTAAAATCGAAACTAACTGATTTGGCTCTGATATCCATTGATTCCTTTTCTAAAGACAAAGGCGTGGAAAACAAGAAATTGGTTTCAATCGTGGTTAGGTATTTTTCTCTCACAATGATATTTCGCAAGCTGCTTAGCAGCAAAGCAGATTAGTATTAGCTCCCTTTAACAAATCAGATCATACATTTGCAAACCAAATTCCATTTTTTCTAATCAAAACTCGATTTGTAAAAGGTTGAATTTGATGTGCAAAAGAGGTAAATTTGAAGTGCGAAACGTATATTACAAATAAATCCACCAAATCGTTATCGTTTGATGTCGAAAGCTTTGATTTCAAAATATTTAATAGCAGCAGGAACGATTTCTTCTTTCACTAAAAACTAGACCACCGCATTACTTAAACATTTCCTAGAAATGTTACGCTTTGCATATTTGAAAGTGTGGTCTACTTTAAGCTTAATCTAAGCTAACATCTATCTAATATTGACTTAGTGAGGATCTTGACGTGAGCCTACCTGCGGCTGCGGGTGCTGTGGATACCTAGTTACGCCACTGACGTAACGTCCAATTAGCTTCCTTCAGTAAACTCACTAATTTAAGGAATGGGCTTTCTGTGAAATATGTTTTCGTTAGAAGCTGCAAAACGTAAAGATATTGAGAACATGAATTGCTTGTCACTCGATTACATTAGTATAGTTTCAAATGAAAATAAATTTAATTACAAAAGATGAAGATCTTGAAATTTATTCTGATCGGCTGTTCACGAAAATTCAGACTGTTAGAATAAATCAATGATAAAAAGTAACCTTAACTAAAGTAACCCACAACATATATATTTTTGGAAGACTTAAATCAATCAACAACTTTATTAAAATGTGTATTACACCAAAATATATCGCGTTTTTATATACAGTAATGATTACTTATTAAAATATTAGTACGACTAAACCAACCATTAATTACAATAAAATATAATTTTATTTAGTCCGGTGTCAACAAATATCGTAAATGCCATAAACCGCTTAGAGCAAATAAATCAAATTTTTTATTTGATCTCGTTCGTAATAAAATTCCACCCCCGCCAAAGTCATCAATTTTACAAGACAATTAATAAAAAAAAAAAACAAACATT
Organism: Tipula vernalis; assembly: GCA_958295665.1. Taxonomy (NCBI): domain Eukaryota; kingdom Metazoa; phylum Arthropoda; class Insecta; order Diptera; family Tipulidae; genus Tipula; species Tipula vernalis. Next base: position 15,118,551 of record OY282560.1, read on the forward strand.
TATGTTGTACCATGAGATTATATACAGCCAGTAATAAACACATGGCAATTTGCATTTCCAAAAATAAACATGCGAACCGGAAATATTTTTCCAAAACCACTCATCTCGCGGAATATACATAAAAGCTGCGCGCCACTTAATCTATATAGAAAATTCAAGTGAAATTTTTTTTTTTTTGTATTCTCTTGATTTTATAATATAGCAGACGCACACAAAATCGCGTCTTTAAGATAAAAAAAATTATTTAAGTATTTATTTGTTTTGTATCTTATGTGTGTGTCGGTCTATGTATTTCAATGATATTTCGCTGACTCGTCCAAATGATGTTGATAGATCAAAAGTGATGTTGGATATATGCGTATATACAACAGAGATGATAGTGAATCATCACATCTTGATTGGATTTAATTTTGTTAAAACATTTTATTTATTTTTTGTTCGTTATAATTAAGAAATTGAATATTTTATAACTCTGATCCACTTTGTATAAATATCGATTTTAATTTATTTTGTTTTAAGCGACACCCACAACACCCACATAATATATAAACATATTTTATGTGTATCGTTTGTGTATACAGTGCAGTGTCCAATTTATATATGTCGAGTCGAATTTAAGCGCAGTAACTTGTACTCATATGTTGTTATACAATGCAATGTACCTTGGAAGAGATTATAATGTACATACTTATATACAGATATGTAATCATATCCGCACCATACAAAAAATTCTGGCACCCACACATTTTTTTTTTACCATGTTTCATTTTAACGATCATTATCGCTAACAATTTGTAAGAAATTAAAAATGGAAAAAGTATTAGACTTTCAACACACATGTCAAATCATTGATTTAAGATAAAAGTATTTAAACTTATACACGACGTCTCTCTAAGCCACCAAAAGGTATATAAGTTGTTTTTGTTTTTATAGGTAAACACATAAAAGGTTTCGTGTTACTTGAGTTTTTTAACGATCGCAGTACGTTGATAAAACACCTTAAAGCGTTCTTCGAACAAACAGCTAATACAAACTTTTTTTTTCTTCATTTCTAAGATAATTACTATACAAGCAGAGTACCTAACTAACATTAGTTGAGGTGAAACTACTTTGCTGCTTTATTATAATTTTGCTGTTATTCGAATAATTAGATGCTTATGGCGTTACTCTTCAAAAATCGTTTTCGTAACTCTTCAAAATCTAGAATTCTATAATATTTTAATATTTTAAATTTGTGGATCCCTCTGAACCATAATTAGAACAAGATTAATAAAAATAAATTTTTAAATCACAGTCTCTTAAACCCAATTCTCTCTGACTTTTATGTTGTTCTAAAACATGTTATAACTTCTTTATGAGCCCATATAAGTTGACATCGTTAGATTTTAGAGAGCACTTCGTTTGGTTATTTGAACGTTATACATCGCCCATAAAAGGCGTTGCCACACGCAAAACCTGTGACCTAAAATAATAAAATTATTAAAAATAGTTTGATTTATGAAAACCATCAAAGTTTTAAAGAAATTGGCTAAAATTCCAAAATTTTTATTAAAGAAAATCCATTTTTATGTTTTGTCGGCCTATTTTCGATTTGTCGACCGACAAAATATAAAAATTTATTTTTTTTTTTTTATGACAATTTTGTAATTTTAGCCAATTTGGAACCAATTAAGCGACCTTTTTTAAGTAACAGATTAATCTACAAAACTTTAAGAAAATTAACCGATTTAATTTATTTTATTAAGAACACAATCAGCTAGTTCACAATAATGAGGCTTCTTTCATCCGTGGATAGTTCAGTGAATTGTAATGAAAGGAATAATTTAATACTTTAATTTGACTCGAAAGGTGGAAAATATGAAATAATCTGTGTCATTAACAAACTCAATTTCAAAAGTTTCGAAAACACTCGCATAATTTGGGAAATTTATTTAACGAATAAACAAGAAAATCTCAAAAAGCTTATCATCATCAACACAATGATAATCTCAAAAATTTAATTAAGTAAACTCGATACACAAGCGAATCTCGTAAAGCTCGAAAATGTTTAATTAGTCTCGAAAATCCTCATCGCTGGAACAACTCAATCTGGAATAATTTCGATAACGCGATGCAACTTTCGAATAAGCTGCGACAACTCTGCAGGTAGCAAATGTGTCATAAATTCAAAATTGGCATCTGCAGTTGTTGCAAACTTTTTAAAGTGGGTACACAGGCAATTCTTAATTTCTGCATTTTAATTCGATAAAATGCGCGACTTTCGCAGTGAAACTTAATTTTTGACCGACTTTAACTGTAACCGACTTTGCATGTATAGTAAAATCTAATGAAGTCGAATAATCTGGAATGTCTCGAATATTCACAAAAATTTCAAATAATCGCGGAATTACAGCATAATCTCATTTCATTCATTCGCTAAGCAAATTACATAGAATGTGTGTTACACACAGAAATTTCAGAAAGGTCTGAACTAAGCAACTCGAACGCGATTCAAATTCCCTCAAAAAAATGTGAATCTAAAATCTCAAAATATGAATCGAGATATTTTAAGATCTCGAGAAATTATCTAATCTCTATTACTAAATCCGGAAAATAGGTCTGTTGATAACCGTGTCGTAAGATTCAGAATTTGACTATGAATTTTAGCCTATAGCAGCAATTTTTGTGAAAATCGATTAATATCAAACCGATTAAATAAAATGTCAGGTTTTGCGTTTCACAAAGCCTTAAATTCTTAAGTGGTTTAATGTTGTCCTTAAACAATCCTCCAATAGAAAACCTGTGTGTGACAAATATTATGAAATGTAGGACATTGTCTATGTTAGAGATAGGTGTTTTAATTGTAACCAATAGGGCAGTTGATTTAAATTTTTACAGAAATTCCTCATCAATCAAATTCTCAGTCTCAGGGTTACCTCTATGAGTGTGTCAGTTATACATACATACATCGCTTGTATTTCAAGTTACGAGTGTCGAGAACTTGTAATTAGCAAAGTCCCAAGTTCGAAAAGTCTTACATAATTGAGTTTGAGACAAATTTAAAAACTCTTATAATGCTTATAAAATCGGCCACCAGGTGTCCAGTTTCTAGGATTTTGTGGTTTTTATATTTTAATTTCATACATTCGAAATGCCTTAATAGGGATTATTTCAGGTTGATTTTTCGAATTTTGACGTTTAGTTGCACCAAAGGTTACCGAATTACAGGTACAGCGAGATTTTCGATATTTTATGTGTTTTTTGGAGGTTTATTTGAGGTTGCCCAATATTTTATACATACAGAAATTACTCAAGATTTTATAGATTCTGTGCGATTATTTGAGATATTCGATATTACTCGAGTTCCTTGGATTGAGTTACACGTAACATTGAGTTAGGTGAAACTCACGAAATCCAAAATTTTTTAATTAATTAGATTTTATTCAAAATTATCAACTTCTGTTATTTTTAAGAGAAACATGTTTATTGATTTAGAATTGCTTAACATTGGGATTTTTGAAGATTATTACGATTACTTATAAGTTTATTACAGACATTCGGGAATATTCGTAATTTTTTGAGAATATCGAGGTTATTCTAGAATTTTAAGGCTTTCTCGGAATTTTCTGGCTGATTCAAGACTACATATTTGAATTTCTCTACATTCTATATATTTACAACCATTTTATATATCAAACCTATAATTTTGAATTGTTCTTCAACTAACAACTTCATCGACCTAAGATTTCCCAAAAGACAAACTCAACCAAAAAAATTAGGTTGTTGTAGGAACAATAATTTCAAAAAAATTATAAAAAAAATCAAGCAAATATTTCGAAGTCACAATCACAAAAAAAGCTTTCTATACCATAATTATTGATAAAACAAAGTTTTTGGTCAAAGAAATACAACTAATTTTTATTTCTTCTCATAATATTCTCGCTTGCATGCACAATTCAAATTGCTTTTTCTCCTTTTCAATAGCAAATGTGACTTTTTGCTTATGTCTGATATATGAAAATAAGAACGAAAAATCTATGTTGCCCAAATATTGCTGGGAGTTTTTGTAATTGGTAATAAGAAGAGAAAGAGATGGGAGGTTGATGATCGAAATAGGGAAATAAACATTAAACAATTTCGATACGCGTGTTTATTTTTTATTGAAAAATCCGAAATTTCTGTATGTATCCAATTATTCATTGGTCAACCCTTTAATTTGTGACATCAATTCACAGCTGATTGCTTTCAGTTTTCATAAATTAAATTAAAACTCAAGCGGGGTTTGAATGACGGTGCAATGGTGGAAATAAATAAATGAAATATAAACCCGAAAAACTATCATAAATAAACTGCATCAATTATTAAATATTAGTTTATATTATTAGTCATAAATTGTATGTAAGGTGATTAAAAAAATATTTAGGAAACAATACCAGCAATTTGATAATAATTTTATCAGGCTAATAAATAATGTAATAAGTATGAAAAGTCTAATGTTGATTAAACTGACTTGATTTACGGGTAGGTACTTCAAGTTCATTAACATTAGATTGCTATCAAAATAATAGTTGGTCTGTTGCTAATCTGGCTATCTGTATAGGAATTTCGTGCACATTTTGTGTGCACGAATTATACTAAAAATAGTTATTGTGTGTTTTTGAAAACCCTCTATAAGCCAATTCATTATTTTTATTTGAAAACTTTAGATTATTTAATTCTTTCCAAAAATTGGGTTTGTCGAACTTTGAATCCATTAGCTTCTTTTCATGTAACGTTCAAACTAGCTTGAGTTGGAGTTGGTGTTCATGGAAACACGGTTGGAGTTAGGTTTTCGTTAAGTCATTTTGAACTTAACGCAGCTAGTGGAATTGAGTAGAGTTGAAAACCAAAATGGCGAGACGAATATACATTAGGGATTTATATTGTTTCCACCAGAAAAAAAATGTAACTATAATTGAATACAACAAAAAAAATTTTAACAAAAAATTAAAAACGCTATACAAGAGTCAAAAGTGTGTTTATAATGTACCTTGCTGTAAAATTTTCAACTCAACCTAACTCACTTCCATGGAAACGATCGACGCCATTTTGAAATTTAACGAAAACCTAATTTCAATTCAACCTAACTCAACCTCGTTTATGGAAACATGATATATAATAACAGTAATTATACAAACCGAAATGTCAATCAAAATTAATTCATTCGGCAGGGGAAATACGTTAGTGCTAAAATTAGTCTCTTTCCCCTCCTTGTAGCTGCGGTAGGGGTAAATTTGAAATGTTAAACAGGGAGCCCTAATTTTTATTGCAGATTCGGATTATACGGCTAAAAAATTACGTAGGATTTTTCTAAAACATTTTTTTCAATATTTTTGACTTCTACTGTACTGAGAAACTCTGCATATACGATTCTATAATACGTTTAAAAAAATACCACGTGTTCGAGCAACACTCACTGAAGAAAATAATGAAATTACTGTATTGGCTGCAGTGGCTCATAATCCTCACATTATAGTACACGAGAAATAGCTCGCGTGGTTGGAAAATTTTAAAATCATGCGTCTTTACATCAAGTAACCTTTTGTCAGTGAGCACGTGAACAAATACAACAAAACCCTAATTTTTTTCGTTTCGTATTGTTCTCACAAGTTGAACATCAGAGTCCTTGGATTGTCAATGTATGGTGTGAAATAATTGGCACCACACTCATCCGCCAAACGTATCGAGACATTTTGGAAAATGAACTGCCAACGGTACTTGAAGACTTGAGCTTAGAATTGCATGGTTTTAACATGATGGTTGTTCAGTACATTATTCGGTAGTGGCACGTGAAGTACTTGATTGAGTAAATTGGCCTGCCAGATCACCAGATCTTACTGTGCCAGATTTCTTTTTGTGGGGCTATCTCAAAGGGAAAGTTTACAAACAAGCGAATCAGGAATGCTTATGCCTAAATTCAAGAAGACACACTTCTCAATTGTGTACATTCATTTAAAATGCGAATTAATAAGTGCATTGAAGTCGAAGCCCATAATTTTGAGGGCTTACTTGAAGCTAAAAGTAGTTTATTCACCACTAACCATTTCCCCTGCGGAATGATTAAATTTTGATTATGGACTTTTTTTCCATAGAGTGCTTATTTTTCGAGATGTTTGAAAGTTTCAGATTAAAAAAATCACCCGGTATACGGAGCTGAGGAATCTAGGAATTTGGTTTACTACACACATAGAAATGGTATAACTTTATGTTGGGATAAGCTCCTTGCTACTTAAGAGGCCATAATTTTGCAGTATTGTCAACAACTGAATTAATTCTAGGGTAGCATCATGAAATCAGTGATCGTGCAAACTTTAAGGGAATTTGATCATTTCAAACCATCGACGTGGAGCCCATTTAACTGTAATTTACTGCACGTCAATTTCACAGTAAGTTATACTTTGTCTTGTAATCCTAAATTTGATCAAGTTGCCATGAGAAAAATTTTAATGAAATACTTTATATATGGAGCTTAAATCCATTGCACTAATCTGCCACATTAGAATTAGTTGATAAAGGTAATTATGAGTAACTATGTTTTGCTGACACAGTCATCGAAATCCATCCATATTTCGGTTTAACCTGCTAGGGTTACCTCTAGGGATGTATCTCTTGTATTTCAAGTGTTACAAGTGTCGAGAACTCGTAATTAGCAAAGTCCCAAGTTCAAAAAGTTCAAAAACTTAAAAAACTCGAATGAAGGCCATTTAACCGGCGGCCATTTGCCGTTAAAATTTGTTCTTATTCTTACATTTTTCGTGATATGGTTTCTCTAACAGTCAATGCCTTTATGGCAACATGACGATTAGTCGTTTGATACGGGCTTACTGGCTGTATTACTGGACAAACAAGTTAAAGGTTTCAAGTTGATGTAGTTTACTTTTGAATATCGATGCAATATCTAGTCCTAGTACCAAAGAGATTTGTTAATTTTAAATTATTTTAGAAATCAAAAACCAATTGTAGCATAAGAATTTTAAAGATCAAAGATTTTAAACCACTTGCACACACATGTCAAAAATGCATAATTTATGTGTTTATATATTACAATCCCATAAACCACATATGATACAAATTATTTAACCAAAAAACCATTCGTTGCATTTATCACACATAACCGCATGCAATCAAAGTACTTAAATCTCATTCGATCCATATAAACCAAAAAAAGTATTAAATTTCATTCATAAATACAACAACCGCGTCTAAACGTCTTACACATAAATGTTTATAGTGGAAAGAAATACGAATTGAAAACAAGAATATTAACTGTTTCTTCATAATATAGACATATACACACACATTTATAGAGACTTAATAAATTCGTGTAATTCTTTGTTGTAATCAATGAAGTTTTTATGAATGAAATCGCGGTTTTTTCAATATATCCACTTTAAAGTCATTTCTTCAACTTTAAAACCTAAAATATAAAACAACGTAAAGAGTTAAACATTTTATACCGCATACATATAAGCAATGGAAAGACAAGACAAGAAGACGTCGACGAAGAAGTCGTATGGATTTTTAATAAACATTTTTTTTTAAAATGCATTGATAATCGCATAAGCTACTGACTACTCAAATCGGTAATTAATGTAAAATTCACCTGATTTATTAATCCTTTATTATACACATCGCTGTTATTTGAATATGAAGTCAGATGAATTTATTTATTTGTTCTAAACATTCGTATGCTCAATTCATTTCTTAATATGGGAATACTAGACGTTTGACATTGTCAATAAAATTCGCAAAAACAATGCAATAAATTGTGTGCAATTTTATTTTATACTTTTTCTGTATACAGGAAAGATGTATTGGTTAGAATGAAATACGATACGAATGTATGCATGAATTCAGTACACATACAACTTCCGCAATCTTAGACATAGATATATACATCTGTTATGTAAGTTCATGTTGGTGGATTTTCTGTAAATGGGAGAAATTTTATTATTTTTTTAAAAATGTAGAAAGCATTTCTACACAGAAACAAAAACTTAATTGGCGAAGTTAGGAAATAATGCACCAATGTTCACGAACCGAGCAGAACTTCAACAAGTTGTGAATTTCAAAGTTGCAAGTTTGAAACACAATAGGAGCTTACAACTCCGAGGCTTTCAATAGAAAAACAATTAGTCTTATTTGAGAATATCGATTTTTGAAATTATTTATGTTAGTCGGTTTTTAGAGGCAAAAGGGAACTGTTTATTGTTTACACTAAGACATTATTTCGAATATTTATAACCATAAACCTGTTTGCTACAAAATATTATTAGGCATTTTGGATTTTTGGAAATACCGAAAATTTGTGAACTTGGCAGACCAAAAATAGAAATAAAATGCCATTTTGTTTATTTGAAAAGTTTTCATCCGAATCATCTCAAAATCCAAGTGTTTCTCAAAAATGTGTTCCATACAAAAGATGTATGGTTTTGAGTACAGTAGCTTGATATTCAAAAAAACTACCTTGACCTTGAAATAACCTTTAATGTAATCTCAAAATATAAAATAAATAATATTATCCTCTTCCCCCCCCCCCCCCCCTCAAAACCATACAACTTTTGTGTGGAACATATTTTTCAGAAACGCTTGGTTTTCGAGATAATTCGGGTGGAAACTTTTCAAATAGATATACGGTATATGCCAAAATGTTAATGAAAATGACTAAGTTTGATCAGAAAGTTAACGTCTTCTGTGACGTTTAAAAATTTTTTGGAAATGAAAACCCTAAAATAGTTTAGGACAAGTATGGAAAATGCTACTCCTTAAAAGTTATGGTTTTATGTTGATTACTTCTTTATGCTGTCGATGTTAAAATTTCAAAATGAGGTTTTAATCTATCAATTTATTTGGTTACATTTTTATAATTTTTGTAGAACTACTGGAGTTTGCTCATAAAGACGGTGAACAATTTTATGTCGTTTCTAATCAGTCAGTACTCCAGATCGTAATATTTCCTCGTTGGTTTGATCATGATATAGCGTAGTCCAAATTCTATGAGATCCAATTAAGTTAGTCAGCTCCACAAAAAGTTTCGATTCAAACTAACTTCCTAGGTTCATTTCTGTTCAAATCTACCTTTGTCTAAGGGGAACATTCAGTTTTTGATGATAAAGCATGAGTCAAAGGTTTGTGATCATGGTATATGGCAAAATTTTGATCTTCTAACAAAAATCTGAAATGTTTTACAGCTTAATGTACTGCCAACAACTCCCTGTCGAAAGTGGAACCCTTAATTTCCGCTGAGAAAGCCTTTTGCAACCAAATCCTAAAGGTTCTTATGCTTTATTATTTAATTGGTGAAGGACCGTACCTACAGCAAAGATCGAAGCATCGGTTGTTAAACTTACTATAGCGTCTTCAATTGGGTAAGCTATACTAAACTAACATTGCATATAACATTTTTGGCTCTTTTTAACCCTTTCTCAAAATCAACATTATATGAAAGTTTGTTGGCATTCTTTGATAGCCTCTGCAATACATTGAGATGGGAATGCAGTGGTGCTGGTATTGAAGTTAGTTGCGATGTAAATCGATGATTAATTTTATCATTCCGATTTACCTTTGCGATGAAAGGAACATCTCTAATAGCTTCGTTTCGCTGATCATATCGATATATTATATTTGGTGTTATTTTACGACCGAGAAACTCAATCGTTTGTGTAACAAATACGCATTTCATGTTATTGTATTCAGTTGATAGTGATATTGTATTTAGATAAAGGATTAAATAATAAACGTGTGTATAATAAGCAAATGCGAAAATTAGATCACCTGTTACCTTATTTATAAAACGTTAAATCATATCGGTCATATTTCGCAAACTAAGCGACATTCGCGTATATCCATATAACCAAAAGAGGCTGCCTTTAAAACATCATCTAGGGGTACCGGTATAAGATGGTAAGCCCTAACCAAATCAACCTTTGAAAATATTTTCAGATTGACAAATTTTGCAAGTACGGAGAAAGACAGTGATCGGGCACATTGATGGCATTGATGGCAAACTGGGATAATCAACCGTCGGTCCCCATCTCAAAAATATTAATCACTAATCCGAGACATTTTTAGTTTTGACAAACCAGACGAATATTTGTACCGAAATATCCTGGGCTGGGGCTAACTTCACCATAATATTAAATATGGCGCTAATTTTTCTAGGGTTGCCTGATTTAATTTACTGGGATGAAATCCTGGGATAACTTCACATGCGCACCAAATTATGTTATTCACTCAGTTTAAAAATGTTCCCGTTTAGATAAACGCAATGCAAAAAAACGATTGAATAATAAAAAAATGTTTTTACGTTTATTTACTGAAACCTGAGTATACACGTTTTTTATCTGTACTATTAGATTAATTAGTAGATAGTATGTGGCGAATAGAAATTTGCCGATAGGGGAAAGATGATTTACGTTAATTCATTTGTTGTTTATGAAACTTGCTTGTATCATGTCCAAACAAATTTGATAACAACTGAATAACGTAAATGTAATTGTAACTGCACCCGGACATTGTCATTAGATTTTTTGTGAAGAAAACATCTTCCAGGTTGGGTTGCGTTTCCTTTTTTAATAGTTATTGTAGATTGAGTATGTTTGATAATGGCGAATAAAAAGTGCCCAGTTATCTAAATTGTTTTCTTCCCATAATGAATAACGTTCTAAAATAGTATTTTTAAGCATATACATATACGTATGCAAATGTCCGAAGGTTTATGATTAAAAAGTATTTAGTCGAAACATAAGATATTTTATAAATATTGAATTGAGCTTTGACTTGATAAAACTTTATCTCTGGATTGTGGGACGAAAATGGAGGTAATTTAATCTTAATTGAATCAAGGCTAAAATCAATACCTGGCCTTTAATTTGACCTCAAAAACTATAAGAATTTCGCCACTGTAAATAAATAAATGCATATTGAGTGCGAGTTTACGACCATTTAGCCTTTGACAAAAACAAATGTCAAAATTTAAATCATAACAAATAATTTTGGCTTGAAAACTGAAGAAAAGAGAATGAATGAGGTTCTACAAGCGTCTACCTGATAGAAATAGGATGAGAAAATTATTTTTCAGCGAATCGAATTCGATGGAGATATTTCAGCAATTTGTTTTTATATTTCGTGCAAAATTCTGTGAATTTGCATTCAATATTTGGTTTCCTAATTGCGCAGAGACAGTAACTTCTCGAAAGTAATCGGCCATTTTCTGTACTCATTCGGTAGTATGAACATTCACAACAAAATACACTAAATGGGGTGATATATAACGTCCTTTATTCATTCAGCTTGTCGGCGTGTGTAAGGTATGTATTTAGGCTTTAGCAGGGAACGTAGAAGATGAGCAGCACGATTCCCAGTGACAAGCATTTTTTATTTCGACGTCCCGTACTCTGTTATCGTGAGTGACAAGAACTTAAACTTTCTCAAATGTGTAGTTATATGATTTTGTTTTCGACTCGTTGAAAGTTTCACAAAATATTTCAAAAATTCTGAAAAAAAAAATCATGATAAATTCCATATAAATCAAGCAATATGAAAATCGAATTAGTGTTGTGTTAAGAATATTGATCAAATATTATGTTATGTTATGTTCTATGTTACATAATTACGTAAAGTTTCGTTCCACTTTTCTTTCTTAGTTCAGTGGTTCTTTTTCTATTATTTTTGTATGACAAGGACAACACTGTGTAAAATCATGTTTATGTAATTCGTGGTTAATGGCTGCTGAATTCGTATTGTGTAGAACACGTTGTGTGTACGAGAAATAAAGCGAGTTTTATAATTATCATCAGTGTGTTTCTTTATTAAATCTAACATGTTGACTTACAGTATTACAATTCGAAACCGTGCCTCCGGGAATACTTATCAATTTAGCGGACACAATTTTCGAAACAACTTATCGACACAGCATTCTCAATCACACACGAGGCGTGTGTACTGTTCAGGACAGATTACAACAACCATCTACATTACGAAAAAATATCTCACTAGAAGATCGCGTAGTATATCTCTAGTCCTTAATTACTTACAAATTTGTTAAGATTCAGGTCTAACGCTAACGGCAGCAAACAGCACTATTATTTACACCGATATGGAGCAAAACTTTTACAGGCGAACATTGGTCTTACACCGAAAATCACGGTCTAAGAAAATTTGATCAACTAGTCGATCTTAAAAATCATAGGCTTATTGATTCAGCAACTCAGCTGTCAATACATGCCTGTTAATATACAGAACATACATAAGAGCATCACTCTTTAGAATCAATTTGCTTAATTTACAGAGCCGCCTAATTATAACTTATCTGTTAAGTGCAGCATCAGACATAATTTTGAAACGCAAGGCCAATTATCAATTTCTTGAGCTCACCGATTAGACCTCATACGCCAAAAAGTACCGTTTACAGAATTCCAATTAGTATGATTGAACTCGAAATTCGTCAACCATTTTCTTAGATTTTAGATTTGGTGCATATGTTTACGAAGCATCTATAACAATAAAACCTATAAAACGCATCCAGCTTTTGAAGACAACTCTTCTAGTACATCCACTAAATCGTACACAATTCAGTCTCGCAACGGATGCATCAAACACTGCCGTAAGTGCAGTTCTGGACTTGGAAAACATGAGACGGAATGTCCGTAAACTTTTTAATAGGGCTAAGAGGACGAACGATTGGACTACCTATCAGAATTCCCTTACCCAATACAACATAGCTCTTAGGCAGAGCAAAAGACTCAGCTGGAGAGACTTCTGTAAGAAAATAGACAAACTACCTATGGCGTGTCGACTTCAGAAGGCACTCTCCTTGGAGCATAGGAATCCCTTGGGATCTGTTAAGAAACCAAGTGGAGAGACAATCACAACCAGGGAGGAGACTCTGGAATGTCTAGTGAGAGGTCACTTCCCAGATTGTGTAGTACTGAGGGATCAGGAAGAATCCAACGCAAGTAGCATACATCCGTATCTGGTTCCAAAGGGGGCTCACGAGTGCTCAAGGCAGTTTTCTACGCCGGAACGGATAGGCTGGGCAGTCAAATCATTTGGCCCTTTCAAATCACCGGGAGGGGACTGCGTATACCCCGGCTTTCTACAGCAAGGACTGCAGACTTTGCTGCCTTATCTCACTATACTCTTGAGAGCCAGCTACAGCTTGGAATATGTTCCAAAATGCTGGAGCGAGGTTCGGGTGATTTTTATCCCAAAAACGGGAAAAAGATCCCCAGAGGAGATTAGGTCTTATAGACCTATTAGCCTCACATCATTTTTACTGAAAACCATGAAGGAAATTCTGGGACTTTGTATCAAATCCAACACTCTCCAAAGATACCCTCTGGATTCTAGGAAGCACGCCTACTAAGCAGGGAAATCAATAGGCCCTACACGAGCTGACATCGGAAATCGAAGATACGCTTCGGAATAAAGAATTATTACTATGCTCCTTCATTGATATCCAGGGAGCTTTTGTTAATACTAGTTTCGAGGTAATTCAGGAACAATCACTAGCAAGGGGTATAGACTCCTCCACCGTAAGGAGGATTATAAACATGCTAAAAAATAGGAGGATCACGGCCTATTTTGGAGACAAAACCATCACCATAGAAGCCACCAGAGGTTGCCCCCAGGGAGGCAGATTCGCAAATACAGTAGGGGAAAGGATGCAACAAGCCCTAGAGGTAGCAAATGATTGGTGCACGGAGGTGGGCCTTACGATAAATCCCAACAAGGTCAACTGCACTCTCTTTACTAACCGAAGGAAAATTGGCCGCCCGCCGATAGCCCTGGGGGGGGAGAACTCTCCAACTGTCAACGAAAATCTCGGTTAAATATCTAGGTATCGTACTTGATCAGAAATTGACATGGAATCCCCACTTAAACCATATCACAAACAAGGCAAATAAGGCCTACTTCACCTGCCATAGAATGATTGGCAAAACGTGGGGACTGAACCCACAAATGTTGGTTCGGCTCTACCGGGCCGTCATTAGACGTATGGTCTCTTACGCGGCTTTTGTGTGGACAAGATCTAGGGGTTAACCTGTGTGGGTGCAACTGGAGCAATGAGGACTTGTCCAACAGCTGCCCTTGAGAGAATACTGGGGCTCTCACCACTGCACCTACACGTTACAAAAATAGCCGGTTCAAGAGGTCTGAGCCTAAGAATAATAGCCAAAATTAAAACTGTAAGGCCAGGAAACAACAGTATCCTACATAAATTAAACTTTAAGGAGGAATTGATCCAACTATCGGATTTGATGGTAAGGACAATAGACTGTCGGAGGAATTTTACTATTAGTTTGCCGGATAGGGCACTGGTAGAGAATATTATCTCCTCCCTCCCTCGCCATGCTTCTGTATGGGATACGGATGGGTCAAAAACAGACGGATGTACCGGTGCTGGGATAGTCGGGCCCGACCTAGAGCTAAGCATACCACTGGGTAGCACCCCCACAGTTTTTCAGGCAGAGACCTTTGGTATTGAGGTATGTGTGCTTCAATGTCTCAAAAAGAAATATAAGAAGACCGAGGTCTATATAATGTCGGACAGCCAGGCACCTCTGCTAGCCTTAGGAGCTTCAGTATTCAATTCGAAATTGATCTGGAGCTGCTACTGTAATTTATTAGAACTGGGTAAAGCAAATAAAGTCACCCTTTTGTGGTCTCCTGGCCACTCCACCATTAGAGGAAATGAGGCAGCAGACCGATGTGCAAAAATGGGAGCAAGCCCAGATTTCCTGGATCCCAGTCCTAGTATTGCTTTTTCCAAAACCCATTTGGCAGATGGTATAAGGGACTGGGAGCAGAACTATAGGAAATTAGTTTGGTCCTCCATTGGGATGAGACAGGCCAAGAAATTATTCAGTTATAATATTATACGTTTGGGAGAGGCATCGAGGATGGACCGCCAATCCCTAAGATCCCTTACCTGCTTTTTAACAAGGCACGGCCCTTTTAACGGCCATCTACATAAAATGGGAAGGTGCCTTACGGACCAGTACAGATTCTGCGACTGCGGTAAGGAGACATCGGAACACCTACTATTCACATACGATGCTATTATCCTAAAAAGATTAAAGTTCCTCAATGCATACATAATCCAGTGGCCTAACGCCGACCCACTAGATATGCATCAGGTAGCGGCATTATCAAGGATATAGATCTACATTTCACGTAGGAATCTCTAGGGATGCACAATAGACCTCAATGGTCGCAGTGCTCTGGGCTACATATACCCACCCTCTTTTAAAAAATAAAAATAAAAAAAAGTGGGTCACTCGTTGGTCTGAAGCTGAAATATATTTGAAATCATTGTCCAAACCATTGCAGTGAACTAAATCTCTAGATTCTGGGTTCCGGTTAAGATCACTATTGACCAGGGAAATCAATTCGAGTCTAAGTTCTTCTTCCTGGCACACTGTTGGGCTCAAACCAAATACGAACAACTTCTTATCACCCACAATTTAATGGTTCGGTTAAATATTTTAATCGATGGCTTAAGACAGCTCTTAACGCATAAAAATGTAACACAATCAACTTAAGGTAAAAGAAGTAGATTTAAAGTGGTCTCCAGCTGAACTTCTCAACATCACTAGCTAAAGTTCGTACGAGTCTACTCCTGCTTACGAAGGACCACACAAAGTTATTAAATGTCTTCGCAGATTTTTTGTTTTTTTAATCAAAGGCAAATAACAATCGAACTCTATTGATAGAAAAATCATCTTCCCAAATACAAGGGATCGTACGATAGGTCATTTAGGTTCAATTTTATTGTTTCCTTTTCTCTTGGGAACGTTCTCACTTGGTGGAAGATGTTATGGTGGCCATTAGCCACTAGCACTTGAATATTCAATGTTAAACTCTATATTCGAGTAAAAGGTGGTAATAAAGTCTAAAAAGCAGATTAAAAAAAAATATCTCAGATATTTTCGGGCTATCAATCCAATTGGATGTATTCAAAAAACGGTGTTTAAAGTGCAAAACTGAGTTTAGTTAGTGCTTTAATTTAATATTACTCTTAAAAACTATAAGTGAATATAAAATTCAGTAAACATACTTAATCCAAACTTCATAAACAAATTAACAAAGTTGAATAAACTTAATAGTAGCGTTTAATTTAACATTAAGAAAACGCGATAGTGAAACGCCACAATTTCATTTTCCTGTAGACTTTTAAGCTTTCTTGTTAAAAGTGTCGGTTTTGGTTTAATAGTTTGCGCGTATTGTTATATCAAAGAAATCAAATTATGATATGTGGAATTTCGAATATTAAAGTTATCTGTGCCATCGTAAGCCTCTTATAATGTCAATGACTTTAGCATTCGAAGCAGAAATTGTATAAGATACCGTTTCTATACAAATAGAAACATTTATTCGTTTTTGCTTAACATATTCAGACAGCAAAAATGCCGCAATGCACTCAAATAATACGTGGATGATGTCATTAAATTTAAACCACAAAAAAAAAAAAAACGTTTCACTTAAACCATAGAAAGTAATGTACATACAAAATTAATATTTCTAAAGATTTTTATCTTAAAACGATCAAATGGCGCCACGAGAATGGCACAGAAACACTCACACACGATTTTATCGCTTCATTAGATCATCGTATCACATTATATCGTATAATGTTACTTTAATTGAATATCTCTACCGATCAATTCAATCGGTATACGCTGAGTTGTTTATTTAAATCTTCTGAATATTTCTTGCATAAAAATGCGCAGATGATGCGCGCAATTATCTAACATATTGTGTACGACCATATACAAGTTTGTAAGATTCCCAAAGATTGTAAGGTAAATATTAGCATACTTACCTACATTATTCATACATAAAATACTGTAAGTAAGCACTGTTCACGATGTATGAAAAATAAAAAATGTTTAATTGAATTTATAAGGTAATTACAAACAATTAATGTACATTTAATTGAAGATAATCCAGTTGTGTATTTGTTTATTAGTTAAGATCCGTTTTTGTTCATGAATACACGCGCTAACCTGCTCGTACAGAAAGTTTTAGTTTTTCATTGAAGATTTTTTGTTTTTAGTGCGAATTAAGGAAATCTGTCTAGAATGAGTTTCTGCTTATCGTGTTCTGCACTATAAGCAGCTGCAAATTTTTTATTATTTATAATGATTTATAATATTTATAAAATGTGTGTTTTGCAAAAAAAAAACAAAAAAAATAAACGTAATTTTGTTGTTTGGCCTCACTCAGAAGAAATGAATAAGTTAAGTGGGCTATTTATACCCACTTGTGTGTAAAATAAATAAATTGCCATAGATTATATCAAAAAATAGGCAGATTGGAAACTTTTATTAATAATAATAAAAATAAATTTAATTAGATTTTTCAATTAATTTTGTGGTTTTTGGTGGGTAAAATATGTTTATTCTCAGTTGCGAACAACCTTGATTATTTTTTTAAGAAGAAATGATCGACTATTGTTGTAGAACAACTGTATCCCGTGAGATCACAAATCTATGAAAGCAAACCTTAATAAAATTTAATGTATGTATTCGACACTCTCAGAACCAATCTTCCTTTTTAATTGTTTACGATCGCCTATGGGCGATTATATTTCTAACAATGAATTGCTAAATGGTTGGTTAATCATTTATTTATATTCAAACGGGCATAGACAGGCTCATGGCTTTTCCACCTTTACAAACTAGTATTAACATTTTTTATACAATTTAAATGAAATTATTTTTATATAATCAATAACAAGTTTTTAAAAACATTAATTGAGCTTACACATCTAACTTCAACCGGCAACCAATTCCATAAAACATGACTTCTAAGCAATAGTGAATAATTGAAAACATTATTTTTGTAGATTTAACGGTAACAATAAAACATTGAATTCGGGCAGACTTACCCATTCTGACTTTGTCAAAGAGAAAGACTGCCTGTTTCAACTTAAGCAACTTATTTGATTGATTGATGTGTACGACCAAGCATTATAGCATAAATATTTAACGAAACAGCAACATTAATATAAATTACAATTTAAAACCAATAAACTGATTGATTTTAGCAAAAGATATTTTTGATATTTTAGAACAAAAATTTTAACTAAATAAATGAAAGCGTTAAAAAATTGATAATAAAAGCATTGCAACGACAGTAAACTTATCAAAATAAATCCCTATAATATGTAATATCAAACGGTAGCATCAGTTTCCAAAATCATCCAAAATCAGCTCCAGTGATTAATCCCGGACGTCGTTCAAATATTTATGTCTGATAGTGTACATATTCAAATGATTTCCTTCACCTTAGTCTTTTTCGCAACTCAAAAATAAAACTTATAAAATATTAGACTACCTAAATAAAAATCCAATTAGCATCATTCACCTATTAAAGAGATCTCCGCCACCAAAATCCCGCATCTAATCAATAATTCAAAAATTTGATCTCTGTATTAATAAATAAATATATCCAAAATTTTAACTCAGTTCTCGGACGTCATTCCCTGCTATATCAAGCATGCAAAGTAAATAAAACAATAAATAAATGCAATGAAATTGAAACCTTACTTTCTTAAAAATGTATCGATGTGTCATATACGTAATTATGACGATTGTGTGTACATACATCCCACCATCTAAATTTCAATAAATCCATTAAGACAACCATTAAACTCAAAAACATTCAGCCTTCCAAAATGATTTAACATAATTCCACTTTGTTCACATAAATGAACTCATCGTTTTGTGTTAAAAATCAAATCTTAACTTAACTTAAACCAACATTTCTAAATTCGCATTTTATTTATCTATTTAGTCAATTTATAATTTATAATATTAATTAAATTAATTAGAAAACAATTTGATTCAATATGTAATACCCTGTAAAAAAATTTGTTAATCCTACCTAAATAAATCGTTCAAATGAATTGTATAAGACAGCTCCCAATTCCAATTCGATTCAAACCAATCCGATTATACAAAGTAAAAAAATCCTATTTGAGTCGAATATACAAAATTTCATTGTGTTCACATAATGCATGATTTCAATAATATCATAGTTGTTTCGTGAATACACAGACACACAAAGAGATTAACAACACCTGCATACAAGTAACAAAATCTTATATATTAAAACCAAAAACATACTAAAACCACCAACACACATAAACGGTAAATATTTTGTACCGCCTTTCATGTGCGTAGCAGTAGGCCTTATAGTACATATAAACACACCTAAACTATGAATCAAGATAATACAGTAAAATATTGTTTGTGCATTATAATACAAAAATTGAGGTGTGGCCAACACACGACTTTCTTTTACGAACAGAGAATTTTGAGAAATTTTATTTTTTTCCTAATTTTTTTTTTAATTTGTTTTTCATTTTTGGAAATATTTTGTATTAAGTAGTTTTTTGTAAACCTTATACTTTTTAAGATATTTGCAAAACAAATTTTCTGGACCAAGGGAGTGGCTACTTCCGGTTAGCCGATTTGGAGTAAAATTCACTGGGACCTCCCAATTTATCAAAAAAGCTTAAATCTGAAGTTTCAGTTCGATTGATTAAACCATCTGGGCTGTAGAGGGGACACAGACAGACTGACAGACTGACAGACTGACAGACTAACAGATTAACAGACTGACCGACTGACAGACAGACAGACAGACACCATTTCAAACCCACTTTTTCGGACTCAGGGGACATAAAACCAAATAAATTTCTAAAAATCTCAAGGTTCAAAATTTTCATGATTACTATACTTTATTTTACTAGAGTAAAAGAAAGTAAAAAACCCTAATCCATACGAATCGTTCGTTTAGTAAAAGTTCTGCAAAATTATTTTTTGGAAATTGCACTAAACTCCCAAGGGCCAATATCGGCCATTGCCAACAATGATGACAAAGGTTCGGCTAGTACATGGAATATGTCCCTTAATTACCTAGTTAGAAAACCCTAATCTATACGAATCGTTCGTTTAGTAAAAGTTCTGCAAAATTATTTTTTGGAAATCGCACTCAACTCCCAATGGCCAATATCGGCGATTGCCAACAATGATGACAAAGGTTTGGCTAGCACATAGAACAGGTCCCTTAAATACCTAGTTAAAAAACCCTAATCCATACGAATCGTTCGTTTAGTAAAAGTTCTGCAAAATTAGTTTTTGGAAATCGCACTCAACTTCCAAGGGCCAATATCGGCCATTGCCAACAATGATGACAAAGGTTTGGCTAGCACATGGAATAGGTTGCTCAATTACCTAGTTAGAAAACCCTAATCCATACGAATCGTTCGTTTAATAAAAGTTCTACGAAATTATTTTTTGGAAATCGCACTCAACAATGATGATAAAGATTTCGCTACCACATGGAATAGGTCCCTTAATTTCCTAGTTAAAATTGAGGTGTGGCCAACACACGACTTTCTTTAACGAACAGAGAATTTTTAGAAATTTTATTTTTTTCCTAATTTTTTTTTTTTAATTTTTAAATTTTTAAATTTTATTTTTAATTTTTAATTTTTTATTTATATTTGTTTTTAATTTTTGGAAACAATTTGTATTAAGTAGTTTTTTGTAAACCTTATACTTTTTAAGATATTTGCAAAACAAATTTTCTGGACCAAGGGAGTGGCCACTTCCGGTTAGCCGATTTGGAGTAAAATTCACTGGGATCTTCCAATTTATCAAAAAAGCTTAAATCTGAAGTTTTAGTTCGATTGATTAAACCGTATGGGCTGTAGAGAGGACACAGACAGACTGACAGACTGACAGACTGACAGACTGACAGACTGACAGACTGACAGACTGACAGACTGACAGACTGACAGACTGACAGACTGACAGACAGACAGACACCATTTCGAAACCCACTTTTTCGGACTCAGGGGACCTCAAAACAATTAAATCTCTAAAAATCTCAAGGTCCAAAATTTTCATGATTACTATACTTTATTTTACTAGAGTAAAAGAAAGTAAAACCAACAAAATATATTACATTTCCTTAACAGAATCCGTATAACGAGCGACCGAGACAGCTGTATAACCATATTGTTGATCCTGCCATATATAAATCAAGTTGTATGCATGTTTTAGTGCCCATTTTACACAATAGTAAAATACTTGTGACAGCTGTATCAAAACCAACGCAAAGATTCTCTTTCTCGTTGTTGTTTGTACTTAATAATACAAAACCAACAAAACCACCCAGACTTCCTTCACAGAAACCGTGCAAAGAGTAAACAAGACAGCTACACAAACATATTTATGGCCCTTTTTTATATAAAATTATAAGTATGAGTGTCGATTGTAAATTGTACACAAAATCACAAATACAAGAATACAAATAAGTGTGCGTAAAAATAAAAAATAAAATCTAATACCAAATTTACTGCGACTTATTTTATATACGTTAAAATGTATTTCAATACTATCTACATATTAGACTTTAGTAATTAAAAATTGAACTTTGATTTTATGTACAATCTACAAAATATCAAATCATGCACTTTTTCTATCTACAAAAACAAAAAACATTGCCTGACAAATGCATCCCGGTGGATTGCATTTTCCAAAATTACACTTTAATTATTTTCACTACACTTTGATTATTATTACCATTACACTAAAATTAATTTAATTAGAATTTAATTTAAAATTTAAAATTAATCTGTATATACCTATGTATATAAAGTATGTATATACATATAACTATATAAATAAAACACAAAAATAAAATTAAATTTTTGAAGAGGATAGAAAAAACACGACTATCCTCTTCGACGAACTCTCGCCAACTGGCTGTTTCAACTTAAGCAACTTTTATAGAAAAATTGGAATAGGGCCGAAAGGCCGAATGTTAAAATGCCGAATGTGTCGAAAGGCCGATTGTTCGAAAGGCCGAATGTCGAAAGGCCGAAAGGGTCGAAAGACCGAATATCGAAAAGCCGAATTTTGAAAGGCCGAATGTCGGAAGGGAATTTGTGTCGAAAGCCCGAATGTCGAAAGGCTGTTTGTGTCAAAATTGATTTTAGTCTTTCATCTTTTTAGGAATGAACATTTGCGAAATTTATATTTTTATAAAATGTTTTGTAAAAATATGCTTAATAGTAAATCGCCTTAAATATTAAAATCATCATACGTTTTTTTCGTTATATAATTAAAAATTAATTAATTATAATAAAAAAAAAAAAAAAGAAATAATTTTTTTTCCGACAAAATTTGATTACATTAATATGCTACATACACAGGATTTAATAGCACGTATTTATAATTTATTTAAACCATTATTAAGAAATAAATTCAACGGTTTTAAATACTGATTTCAATCAATTAAGTGAAGGAAAATTTAATGTAAATTCGGCCTTTCGACCCAACCGGCCTTTCCACACGATCGGCCATTTGACCCATTCGACCTTTCGACATTCGACCTTTCAACCCATTCGGCCATTAGACATTCGGCCTTTCGACATTAGGGCTTCCGACCCATTCGCCCTTTCTTTCGACATTCGGCCTTCCGACATTCGGCCTTTCAACATCGAACGGAAAAACTAATTTATGAAAAATAAAAACTGAGGAAGGTGATATAAATAACAGGCAATATACACGGCATGTTGCATCAAATTTCAACGACGAAATCTGTTCAACAAAAATCAAAAGATTGACGTAAGTAGTTGTCCATCATTGGTTCTATAAGAACTGACTATAATTGATACCAACGTTGATATCTTGAGTGACGCTAAAGGCCAATTACATCGATTGTAGATATGTGAATGTACCACAAGCAATACGACGTTTGCTAAAGACACCAATGCAGGACAGATCGCATGCAAATAATAAGACTGTGAGTTCATCCTCCATAACAGCGGAGCATCATTTTTGAAGAAGGTCTGGAAAATGAAACTTTAAACGACGCTCGAAATGGATCACTAGACTTCAGTATATACAAATTCTTTTTCACCTGTACCGTCGAGAAGCACGAAAAAAAATGATTAAAAGATTGTACACAGGTTAGAGCTTAGAGCAAATCATTCGCTTTTGATTGCGATTGATTCTTCTTCACGTTCCTCTAGCGACACCATTTGAGTAGCTATGCGAACTATCAATTATTTTGAATATTCAAACTTTAAGGAAGCAGCGTTTCATCGCAATTCGTTCTTTGGGATAAACTCAAGTTGGATTTGGCTTTAAGTTACTTGCGAGATTATGACAGTGAAGCGGCATATAATTTAATGTGCTGCGTCAACATGGTGCTGAGTGTGCTAAATTTGGTCTACCTGAACCAACGGGAACTAGGAATATTCCCAAACAATTCAACGTACTTGAGAAAGAAGAGAAAGCAGAACCTCGCATTCGAAATTTGAATCAACAGCAGTTGACAGCATTCAGAAATATTTTTTTCGCTATACGTGGATTTCGAGAATAATCAGGGGGCTGTTTCTTCTTAGATGGCCATGAGAAACCAGTATGATAAACCTTTACAATATGTTGAAGCATTTTAATAGATTGATGGATTTTAATAGAGGTATTGGACAAATGGTAATACACAGGAACACAACAGAACGCCACAACAGTAATAGCACCAACTTTGCTAAAAGGTGGCCGTACAGTTCACAGCGCCTTAAATTACCATTATCAGGGTTGGAAATTTGAACATCTAACATGAACAAAACAATATGCAGTAGAAATCATTCGTGACATTTTATAAAATATTATGCCTGTTATTTATATCGCCAACCCCTAGGATTGACCATGTGAAATTTTACATACAAGCCCAATGTGATAGATATCTCAGAACCCAGATATCCCAACCCCCCGTATAATATATTGCCTGTTATTTATATCGCTGACCCCTAGGATCATCATTATTTATATCGCTGACCCCTAGGACCCCTATGTGACATTTTACAAACATGTTACATACATCTTAAATTTTACTTTCGAATGTCGATCGTTGAATTTGGTGCAACTGATTGTATGTAATATGTTCCAATGGGCCTGTTGTTTATTTAATTTTACATAAAATCAAAATATAAAGCCAATGAACCGTTTTTGCTTTAATCATTTTGACTAAGAAAAATTGCTTAAATGTTATCTTTTAAATTAAATTGAATATTAGGTTTCTCCCAAAAGATGATTAATTGAAAAAAACTTATCTGCGAAAATGCCATTTAGGCGAATCAGTTACCACCATATACATAAAACATATACGTATACGGAGAATTTGGGATTTTATTCTGGGAAGTATTTCACAGGCATAAACGATTTAATAAATGTGACTCACTAAGATACAATGAAATTTGCTCCTTTAAAACCAATTCGAACACCTTAGATAGAATAGGGGTAATACTTATTGATCTTAGATCATGTAAATTGTGAACTTCTTTACTTTTATTTAAAGGGAAAACTACGAGTATAGCCTTTTTCCATTCCAAATAAGAATCACTATTAAAATTCATTAATGGCAAAACGATACTAGTAGAAGGAATGGCTGAACAATGTAAATTGATTTCGTTAGCTGAAACGGTATAATATTACTAGAATTTTCATCAGCTATGTCCACTGATCTAAGATTATTCCAAACACCACCAACGACGTCACCAAAGTATTCAACTTTCGTCTAAAAAATGAACATTTATAAGAATAATGTAAGATCATATGAATAATTCTCGGTCCCTTTAAAGAGGGAGTCACTTACAGAACGCAAACTTTTCTATTTGATCGAGGTTTTCCAATCGTATTCGATACACAAAAAACTGACAACTAAAACAAAGAGCAACATCGCCTGGAGCCTAAACGCCTATATAGATAAAATCTATAGTGGAATGTAATTTTCGCATTTCCCTCCGATTATTTATTTGCTAAATGTAAAACCAAATTAAAAATTTGTTGCGCATATAATAAAACAACAGTGAGGTTAATCCATGTATGCAACTTCTTAATAAACCAAAATATAACGAAAATGCATACACATATGGTTTAAATTTATGCTTACAAGTATGTAAACACCAAAACAAATTTAGATATTTTTAGTTTTCAAAACAACAACATACGGTATTCTCCATATAAAGCAAAACAAAACACAATTTTCACTTCCAATGTCACCAGGTCATTTCACTTTAAAGCAAAACACAAAAATCATAAACATAAAACAGATTTTCCTTTCTGTCTATCGTCTAATTTGATGTTTATTTCTGGGTGCGATGCAATTAAAAATTCGTAAATATTTTGTAAAGGGGTTAAGTACGATATTTAAATCAAATTCATCTTAAAATTTGAAAATGAAATGTGTTTAATAGTTTAAGAAGTCGTTAATAGCCAAAATATTTGAATTCATTAAACCAAATCGATTTTTTTTCTTCTTCACAAATCGTAAATTTCCAATCTAATAATTTTTATTGTATATAGGTGTCTTGGTTTGGCCACATAGCAAAAGTGTCTGTTATTTACTCTGTTATATACTCAAAATATTAATTAGTCGTAAATATATGGCGCCCAGAGTTCACCATTGCACAAACACATCCATTTATTAACTACTCGTATCTATTCGATTTTATTTTAAAATACAGTTGTTGTTTAATTAAATCACTTGAGTAATTAGAATTGATCGAAATGAAGATTATCAATTTTATTTAGTTTCTAATTGAAATTTAAAAGATGTATGTCTCTATAATGAACGTCGTATACATATATGTATGTATATACAATATGCATGCGGAAGCTAGATAAATGTCTTAATAAAATTCATTTACGTCTTAGCCAATCTACTTACTAATTCCAAAACAACACAGATGTTCATGAAATAATTATACGCGAGTACATATACATACAAATAGAATCTAATCGCATTTACCTTATTTAAATGTGATCAAGCCCCAATGGCAATTGTGCCATTGAAATTTGAATTATTTTTGTTGAATTTAGAACAATTTTTCCGTTTGAATAGAATTTAGGAATTTTTATTGATTTTAATTTAAAATTATACATAATTTTTTCTTCTTTTGTTTTTAGCATTATGCTTGTGGGTATTATTGTTGTTTCTGTTTGTAAAATCACTCAACTCTCTTAAAGTATTAGAATATATTAGAAACAAGACGATTTCATTAAATTTCAATGACGCGAATTTGATTTTTGTTTTGTTGTTTTTTTTTTTTTTTTTATTTTTAAATATAAATAAATAATTTTATAATAGTAAAGTCTGTGCATGAAGATCGTTATTGATGTTTACGTTATTTTAGATAACAATTTATAGATAGAAATTGGGGTAAATTTCAAGAATGTACACTCGAAAACACATGCAAATTAATGATATGAGAACATCGTTTGTCGTGCGCTTATCCGCAGTGTTTATGTAAACAATTTTCCGATGTTGCGCTTCAAATGATAGACCGACCTGATTTTTTTTTGTTGTTCAAGAATAAATTATTGATTTGATAAAGTTCAGGTCTTACCTACCAAAGAAAAAAAAAAGCATATGTTGTCTCGAAGTCAATGTCAACTGTCAAGTAATGTTTGTCAATTGTCAAGTAATGCTTGTGAAATGATGTGTCTTACGCCGCGTAATAAAGTCAACTGGTTAAAGTCAATTGGTATCGTACAGCATTATTTCGTCTATACAGTGCAAAAGTCACTATTTACATTTTTGTGTTTTTGAGTTACGAGGCATTTTATATAAAACCAGCAGCAAAGCCTGTCGGACGTCAGGCATAAAAAAAAAAAAAACACAAATGTTTAAATCTGATAAATCATTTTATTATCAATATTAACAAAGTAAATATCTCCTTATAAACATGTCTGTGAAGTTAGCACGAAAATTCATCCTGAAAAGGTTTTTTTTATTTATTGGTTTGTTTCCTTGCTAAATTAGATATCAGCCCGAATATCAAGAGAAATATAGAAGAAAATTGCAATTCATTCTGAATTTTTTATTTTTTATTTAATGAAACACTTAATATTTTGCAATACAAGAAATCACGGGGTTCACTTAGTGAACGGACCGTTATTCTCTAACAATTCCACACATTTCAAATGAATAAAGTTTGTTACCTTTTAAAATTACATAGCGCTTTTCTCAGAGGGAATAATATGGGTCGAAGGGCCGAATGGGTCTAAGGGCCGAATATGTCGAAGGTCCGAATGGGTCGAAGGGCCGAATGGGTCAAAGGCCCATATTATTCCCTCTGAGAAAAGCGCTATGTAATTTTAAAAGGTAACAAATTTTATTCATTTAAAATGTATGAAATTGTTAGAGAATAACGGTCCGTTCACTAAGTGAACCCCGTGATTTCTTAATGAATTTTTTTCTATATAACAATTAAGGATGGACAATCCGTTCATAGCCCTTCTGAGGTAGACATATCTGAGCGCTAAGTGACTTCCAAAACGTACAAATTTTATTCATTTAAAATGTATGAAATTGTTAGAGAATAACGGTCCGTTCACTAAGTGAACCCCGTGATTTCTCAATAATATTTTTCGAACGAACACCTTTAATTAAAAGATGTTTTTAAAGCATTATTTGTATTGCAAAATATTAAGTGTTTCATTAAATAAAAAATAAAAAATTCGGGATGAATTGCAATTTTCTTCTAAAGGGTGTTTCAACAGGTGCGCTTCAACTTTTTTCCGATAGGGACGGCGAACGACGCCATATTTTTTATTGTTCTTTTGTCATTTGGAAACTTCATTAGTATACATTTCATCATGGAACGCTACACACGTGAACAGCGATTGCAAATCGTGCAAATTGATGAACGATTGCAAATTGATGACAATTTGATGAACATGATAAACGATTTTTTTTGGCCGCAATTGAATGGAATGGACTTGGACGACATGTGGTTTCAACAGGACGGGGCCACATGCCACACGGCACACGATACAATCGCGTTATTGAAGACTAAGTTCGATGAGCGTGTTATTTCGCGAAATGGGCCCGTCCAGTGGCTGCCGCGCTCGTGTGATTTGACACCTCTAGATTATTTTCTTTGGGGTTATGTGAAGTCATTGGTCTATGCCAATAAGCCGGCGACGTTGCAAGAGCTCAGAGCCAATATTGAACGTGAAATTGCTGGAATTTCGGCCGATTTATGCGAAAGAGTGGTCGAAAATTGGGTTCAAAGATTGGACTTCGTAAAACGTGCACGCGGTGGTCATGCAAAAGAAATCGAGTTTCATACTTAAATGTATATGTTCAAATTCGTTAATAAAAAAAAAAGTTAGTTCAAAAGTCGAACAGTTTGTGTTTTATTCAAAAAAAACGTTGAAGTGCTCTTGTTGAAAAACCCTTTATATTTCTCTTGATTTTCGGGCTGATATCTAATTTAGCAAGGAAACAAACCAATAAATAAAAAAAACCTTTTCAGTATGAATTTTCGTGCTAACTTCACAGACATCTTATAAACCACATTTTGTGTAAAAACATCCTTATATCAGATTTCCTTGATCAATTCGACATACTCGAGAAATAGCAGCATATAACTGTTCATGACTAAAAACAGGCTCTGATAAATAAATACCAACCATATCTAAAGTTTGTCCTTTTGATTTGTTAATTGTCATTGTAAACGCCAGTTTAACTGGAAACTTTTTTTCTTCTAAGAACAAAAGGAAGTTGCGTGTTCGATGGGGCTAAATCTATTTTAGGAATAAATACAAGTTTTTCCAATTTTCATTAATTTGTATGCTTGCTTCTACAACTGCAGCTCGAATTCCATGAGGTACTACAGGGAGTGTTTGACAAAAATCTCCACCAATAAGCAATGTTTTGCCACCAAATGATTTCGAACTTTTCATGCTCTCTTTTAACAGCTTAACTATAGCGTGCAATGCTGTGCTGGGTGCCATCGTAGACGAACCTTCGACTTTCTAATAACTTCTGCAATTAAAGTATTCAATTGCATTGAAGATGTTGAGGTATCTAGCAAAGGTACAGGTAGTTTAAACCATGAGAATGATAAGTTCTTCAACCTTGTAGTAAATTTGCTGCAATTCCTGTAGATGCAACAGGTAATGCGATTTCCTCAGCACCACCCACTGAACTTAATAGAGTTTTGTAGATATCTGTTTTTCCGCAACCACCAAGGCCTTCAAGAAAGAAACATCTTTCAGGTAGATCTTCATTATGCATAGCATTTGTAATTTTACCAAAAGCAACTTTCTGTTTAATATTCAGACCTGCTATTAGCTTTGTCGCCTTTTGTTGCTCAACAACTGGATCAAACATGTCTTGCTGTTTAAATGCTGTATCATCATTGTTAATAAGTCCGCATTACATAGCGGTTCTTTAAAAGTAGTATGAACTACTCCATTTACAATTTTAAGATCTTTAAAAGAAGCCGCAGCACTAATGAGAAGCAATAACAATCTTGAAACAATCAGAATACATTCTACCAATTGTTTTTTCTGCTCCTCGTTGCTGCAGTTTCCATTTCCAATGTTTTTCATCAAATACGTAATGTTTCAGGAATATCAGAGTACAATATCGTTCTAGTTGTCTCATCTTCTAGATTCAGATTGAACCATACAGTTAATTTTGTATCTTTTTCTGCAGTTTATTGTGTCCTTTGTAGTATATTATGTTCATTGAACTATACATCTTGTTAATTAGGAAGATGAACAGGAAGTCTAATGATTGTATGAGACTGCTCATGCGTATTGAAGCCATTCATCATGTGTTTGGTTAAAATACCATAAGGTCTCGGGTTCATTTCAATATCTGGAATTTCCCCACAAATAAATTTATCAATGTCTTCATTATCCTTTGGTTTATCCTCTATGTTTTAAGGATAAGTAAAATATGAGCGTGTAGTCCACGCTTCTGAAACTCAATAACATGAAATTTCGCAACTGGTGTATTCAAAACATGTTTTTTATGACGAAAACATGTTTTTAATGAAATCCGCGTACTGAATTTAAGTTCCGCCAAAAAAGAAAATTTTATAAAAGCAATACCTTGACGTTAGATACGAACGGATTAACACCTCTAATTCCGTTCCTTTAACGCAGGTTCCCCCTCTCGCTTCAAATTTTTTTTGTTAGTCACGGACCGCTTATCGTCCTTTACCTAGAATTGCACACAAACCTCACTATAAGATTTGTATGTGATGTAACAACGCTAATAGTGATCAAAATTCATCACTATAAACATTGCTATAAAATATCCAAACATTTTAGACATGGTTTTGAGATGTTTTTCGAAAATCGTTGCTATAATAATAGCAATAGTTACGACAAAAAATTCGGGCCTTAAAAATGACAGAAAGCAACTTATTTTGACTTGTGCCTCTGCTAAAATAAATTCGAAATCTTAGCAGACATATTCTTTCTTAGCTAGATAAGAACTTTGACATTAATAATTTTTACTTTAATTTTGAATTAATTATTTAATTCGTGTAATCACCAACGAATAAAAAAAAAATCGAATAATTAATTCAAAATAAGAGTAAAAAATAAAAATTATTAAATCTGCTTTCACAGGAATAGAGCTGTGTGAAGAATGTGACGAACAAAACAATGTGTAAAGGAATTTGACTGTATTAGTATAATTCGCTAATACAACCTGCACAGTACATTATGAGTATTAGAGTATAAAAAAAACTGTGGTACAATCAGTCCAGTCGCTGCGGCCTGATGAGAAGTTATTTTTTCATAATCATAAGCTCATCAGTTCGAAACTGGATGAAATTCTCTTACATTTTTCGAAAATACTAACTTCAAATAAATTAAAAATGCTGTGACTATTGTTGTGTACACTACTGTTTATCCGGAGGAATTTCCGGAGTTGGTTAAATCGAAACCTGTGAATCCTTCCTATCACTTGGCCAGCGTATAGCGCCGACTAAGGATTGGAAGCCTCTTTATCGACAAACGTGGGAAATAGTCTTGTGAATGTGTTTCTCAAAAATGGGAAGAGCTACGAGGTGGCCCGAATTTTTGCCAATAACTAGTAGCTTCGCTGCCAAATCGTTTACTTCTTTTAGATTTAGTATTTATTAGTTTATTACACTGAAAAAAATTTACTGCGTTTTATTTACGATTGGCGTTCGTTAACCACAATTCATACTATTAATGTAAAAATTGTTATTTTTACGTAAAAAAACAAAATTTAGAACAAAATCATAAAAATGTATACATTAATAGTAAGAATCATAGTTCGTAAACTAAAAAATTGTTTAGTTTATTGTACTATCAAAACCAACATTAATGTAATACTACAAGCCTGATTCAGTGATGAAGCACACAGATACCCTCTTACATTTAATAGCTTACAGTTGAAAGCGTTAGTGCGAAAATAGAATAAAAATACTCTCATCTAACTTGTCCAATTAGTTTTATTCATTATTAACATACCCAATTTTCCCTCCACAATTCGTTGTTTTTTTTTTGTTTTATCTACACTTTTATATAATCTGTCGATCACCAATACTTTCAGGTATAAGCGCAAAATAAATTTATAATATTGGTGACAATCAGGCTTGTAGTACATTAGCCGCATTTCTTGACGTTTGATCTGATCCAGATGGGTGCTATTCTTGAAACATTACAAAAATTTTCGTAACCGAAAATTTTCGTAATGCTATTTTCGTAATAGTAATGGTGAAATCATAATTTAGTATTCTTGAAACCATTACGAATATAACGAAGAGAGGCAAAAAGAAATAATAAAATTTCGAGAGAGAAGATGAAAATATAAGTTACTAAAATGGTATTCTTGAAATCCGGATTACGAAAATTTTCGCAACGGAACGTTACTAAAATTTTCGGATGGTTTTTTTGTTCCTTATTGCATTTCGTAATGAAATCATTTAGATTTTTGTTTTAATTAAACTCATATAAGGACGTTCATAAAACTCAATAATGTCTGTTGATGGTTAAAAATAATATGTATTTACATTTCGCTAAATATTTATTATTTTATTACCACAAAAAAAAAGGGTACCTATTTGTTTGTGGTATGTTTATTATTTTCTTAAAAATAAGGGTAATAGCTACAATACTAATTGACAATTTGGGATGTATTTTTAAATGTCGCGTGTTGTAATTGGAATTGGATTGATATACCGTCACAGGCGGCTAATACTAATGGTACGTAAAGTCATACAATCATACCATCATACCATAATAGTATCGTTAGACAGTACGATCTAAAATCATATCGCCATAGAATCAAAGGACAATGCCACTACATAAACAGCCGTGACATCAGTCTAAACAGTCAAATCCCTAGGCGAATAAAGATTTTTATTTTCCTATGAAACATAAACAAAATCATATTGGAATTATTTTGTGTTGTCTTTATTTTCAATTTAAATGAACATTTTTATTGATAAATATAAACAATTTTAAATTAAATATATCGAATTGCAGCTTGTCCACAATTTTAATTCAAATTAATAAAATTTTAATTCACAATTTTGCGTTTTAGTAAATTGATTTTTATTCTCAAACATCGTCAGCCTCCGTGCTTTTTTTTTAAATTTCATTTCGTAGATTACTAGATTAGTTTTATTACTTTACCAATGCTACTACATAAACAGCCATGATTTATAATAAAACTAATCTAGTAATCTACGAAAAGAAATTTAAAAAAAACACGAAGCCTAACGATTTCCTTAAATTTCTCTAAAAATCAATTTACTAAAATGCAAAATTGTTAATTACAATTTTATTAATTTCAATTAAAATTTTGTACAAGCTGCAAGATATACAATGTGTTTGGACGTCAAGTGACCGGCCGGAAAATTCTGAATATTTATGTAAAATTATCGCAAAAAATCCTTTAAGGTGGGTGTCTCATTTTCAAGTTATGGGCTCGATTATAATTCTGTTTGCGGTTTTTGAAAAGATGAAGTTTATGAGTCACTTTATTTGATAGTTTGCGCACTTAGCTAGGTTTTTTTAAAGAATGTAAAAAATTTCGGGAAAATAACATTTTTTTTAGTAAAGAAAACCTCAACTTTTTAAAAAACTGAACTGTAAACCGTGAAAATGTCCCATTAAGTTAATTATTTTAATTATTATTATTAATCTACAGCATAATATCTACAAATTGACAAAACTTTCTTACTAGCTAACTCTTAAAAATACCGCGCAAAAGTCACCTAGAGAAAGTAGGGAAATTAAACAAAAGAGTTATTTAAATTAAAGTCAAAGAAATAAAATAATACTATTTTATTAATAATCAATAAAAACAATTTTTATTACAAATTATTAAACATTTTTAATTAAATGACATGTTCGAAATGCTCTCCACTCTCTTGTAAACAAACAAGGGCTCTCCTGATCACACTAGTTGTTGTCCAACGCAATTGTTAAGGGTTGCCTCTTGCTTCTGCTGCAGCAGCGAAAATTCTTGCTGTCACAAATAAAAATCTAGAGGCGTACGATCAGGGGACCTTGGCGGCCAGGCTACAGGACCTCCTCTACCGATCCACCGTGGATTATTTTCATTCAAATTATCACGTATTATCTTTGCAAAATGTGCTGGAGCTCCATCTAATTGCAGCTGCATTCGCCTTCTCCTCAACAATGGCACTTTTTCCATGACAACGTGATTCCTGAAAATTCTAATAATACATGTTGATCAAGCCTGTTTATTACCACGTAAGGTCCGATAAGTTAATCGTGGATCATTCCCGCCCATACATTTATAGCAAATTGGCTCTGGAAAGCTGTCTCCCTTACGACGTTTGGGTTTTCGACAGCGCAAACATGGAGGTTTCTATAATTTGTTATACCCGCCCTGGTGAAAGTAGCTTTATCTGTCTACAATATTCTCCTTATAAAATTGACATCACTTCTTTGCTGTGAAATTATCCAGTTACAAAAAACTGATCTGGCACGATAGTCCACATTTCCTAGATGTTGACCACGATGAAAGTGATAAGGATTAAGGCCTTCTTGACCTCGATATGCCTAATCTAATAGACAGGCGGCTGATACTTGTCGTAGGTTCAGCGCGTATTAATCGTAATAAATCCTCTTCCAACGTGTACGTTAATATTCACGCTGGACTCGTGTTGTTGTTGGAATAATCCTTGTTTGGGAAAACGTCGATGTATTGCAATGAATGTCCTATACCCAAGTACTGGCCTGTTGGATATCGACGCCTGTATTTTTTCGACAGCAACGCGTGCATTTCCATTAGAGAACAGGTTTACAAAATGCATATTGGCTACATGAGAAGGTGGTGGATCACGCAAATGTGTCATTGTATTGATTAAGCGTTTACTTAACACAAACTGTCCTTTTAATTTTCACACAAACTTAAAATTGTTAAAAGACAAAACACTGAGAGTACATGTGTGAAAGTGTCACACGATTGGTTAGCGAACAACTGAACTATTTAATATTACTTACCAATTTGAGTTTTCGATCATTTAAAAGATTTGGTTAGATAACATCACTATACCTAAACGGCTACAAACGCCATTTTTTCGACAAATTGGTGTTCGAATATTTTATGAGTTAGGTAGTAACAATGCTTTAATAATTATAAATAAAATAACCATGCCATGGGACATTTTTTCGACTTACAGTTCATTTTTTTTAAAAAGTAGAGGTTTTTTTAAATAAAAAAATCGTTTAAGTAAAAAAATGTGATTTTCCCATAATTTGTTACATTCTTTACAAAAACCTGGCTTAGTGTGCAAATTAACCAATAAAGTGACTCAAAAGCTTTAAAAAACCGCAAACAGAATTAAAATCGAGCCCATAACTGGGGAGATATGATGAAAAA
Organism: Tipula vernalis; assembly: GCA_958295665.1. Taxonomy (NCBI): domain Eukaryota; kingdom Metazoa; phylum Arthropoda; class Insecta; order Diptera; family Tipulidae; genus Tipula; species Tipula vernalis. The sequence goes on from OY282560.1 coordinate 15,153,291, forward strand.
TGTGAAAAGCTATCACCAACACACAAGGGGTCACTTGCCGACGAAACAGATTGTATTTAATTTAAAATTATTTCTATTTATCAATAAAAATTTTCATTTAAATTGAAAATAAAGGCAACACAAAATCCCATATGATTGTGTTTACGTTCCATTGGAAAATAAAAATCTTTATTGCCTTAACACCACTACAAGTTTTTTTTTTCATGGCTTTTTATGTAGTGGCATTGCATAGGATCATATCGTCGTACTACCATACCATCAAACCATCATGCCATCATACACGACATAACATTATATCATCGTTCAATCGTACCATCATACAATCATATGTACCGCCGTACCATAAAAACAGATTTTTGGAAAAAAAAATTCTAAATCGGATAAGCGATTCTCGAGATATCATGGGTACAGACATCCAGACGTCCAGAAAGACGGACAGACATTTTTTTTTTTCTTTTTCGGACTCAAGGATTTTCAAAACGTCGAGATAAATGATTTTGGATCAAACAAATTTTTGGCCATTTTTGACAAGATTTAAATACATTGATTGGTCTTTTTAGACCGAAGTAATTTTCCCTTTAAACGAAAAAGTAGCATACACAATCATTTTTAATATATTTAATTTAATATTAAATAAATAAGCGATTATTGACAAAAATTCACAACAATTTATAATTTTAAGTAAAGAAAGCGTCCGCTTCGCTTAATATTCTCAGTTATACTAAACTAAACTAACATTTTTAATCATCTCTTTCGAAATCTTCTTAGTTTTTTATTCCTCTCTTCGTAATTTTCGTAATGGCTTCAAGAATACTAATTTATGATTTCACCATTACGATTACGAAAATATTGTGCATTACGAAAATTTTCGTAATGTTTGAAGACAGGGCATTTAAAATGATAAAACAAAATTGTTCCAAATGAACTAATGAATGATACAAATCACACTTTAAATTACACATTGCATTAATTAATTTCCAATCATTACAATTTTAACAAATAAATATAAAAGTTAAATAGGCAATATAGCTTTAAATAACATATTTTTGTTGTATTGAATCACATATCCCATTTTTGTCCGCTATAGCCAATTGTCAATTATGAAAAAATCTCATACCCTTACACGTATTGTTTAAAATTAGAAAGTGGTCAAGCATTTAAAAAAATATTCCAAGATTTAGGTATACGACATGTAAATACAAAAATTTAGAAGAAAATATGGTTTTGTTCTAGTTAGGTAGTAAACAAAACCGAATGCATATAAGTAGTTATGTACATCGTTATCTCGAAATAAATAATACATATTTTTAAGAACACGTGAAACAAAGAAAAACAAGGTACGCTTTTGTTTTCACTTTTTTATAAAATATTGAGAATAGAAAATATTGAGTTTTATGAACATCCTTATCAATATAATTAACACAAAAATCCAAATGATTTCATTACGAAATGCAATGGGAAACGAAAAAACCATTACGAAAATTTTAGTAACGTTCCGTTGCGAAAATTTTCGTAATTCGATTTCAAGAATACGATTTTAGGGTTTTCGTAATACTTTGACACTAACTCGCAATACGAAAGTTTTCGTAATGTTTCAAGAATAGCACCCCAGATCATGTCTCATGAAACGACACAAAAATGCGTAAAACAAAGAAACATCAAAATTCATTTTTTTTGTCCCATTTCGTTTTGAATCTGCCTCTTCATACTCGTACTGTATTCTTTATATTCTTTGTCGCTTTATAGGCGCTACACACGATCCAACTTGTTGGACCGACGGTCGGCCCGACCAAATTGGATATTGTTGTTTCCGTTTTAAAATTTATTTGTGAGTTAAGATAAGGTAATGAGAGAGATCGGTAAAGAAAATTGATTTTTTGTTAAGATAAGGTAATGAGATCGTAACACTATGAAAGATGAAACGCACAAATAGAATAAATTAAATTTTTACTTATTAGTACAAAATAACTGTATTTACTCGTAAATGCATTGACCAAAACGAAATACATAAATTCATAAATACATAAATATTCCTCTTCTCTTTTTTATATTATACAAAACAAAATCAAAAAAAAATTTGTTTCCTTTCTTTTCTGTTGTGTAGTTGTTTACCCTATGAAATTCATAACATAAATGATGAAATATCATCCGGCAACAATACACACCATCCAACTTTGTTGGTTGGTTGGTCGGTTGGATGGAATTTCCATCCGACACATCCAACTTGATTTTATCGGATGGAATTTCCATCCGACACATCCAAGTTAATTTTATCGGATCGACATGCATACACACCATCCAATTTTACATCCAACTCAACCAAATCGGGCCAACCAACCAACCAAATTGGATCGTGTGTAGCACTTTTTACAAAATATTGTTCAACTATTTTTAGATCACCATTTGTGATCCAAAACGATTGTTGGAGCAAATGTTGTTGTTGCTTCACATGTAAATTTTGATCTGATCCGGATCACTATGCGTCAAGAAATGCAACTATTAATGTTGGTTTTGGTACTATACATAAAATACAATCACAAGTTGTTTGCGTATTAGTGCAACTTGCATTATTTTATCAAATAATTACATTTAATGTAAGATTATGTACGAAAATATATGTTAAATACTTATTGTTCGTCGTATTAACGAATTTGGCACTACATGAATATTATAATTCGGCTCTTAAATGTGCGTTCAGTGCGTATGTTTTAGAAATTTGCTTTTGTCAAGCAATTGTCTCGAATTAGGATTTTTCATCACCGTAAATCAAATGTTAAAGTTATAGGCAGAAGTGCTTACTGAAATGTGTCTTACGAACATCCGTTCATGAGAACAGTTTTGTGTGGAAAACACTATTTCTTAATATAAATAATGTATATAACTTATGTGATACACGGGACTAGAAATTTATTGCGATATTATTACTTTTTGATTGTTGCTTGCAAAAAAATGTCAAATATCAAAGATGAGCAAGGAAGACAACACGAGCCACCATCCACCTTATAAATTTTGCTCAGCCTGTAAGTACAGCACATTTCATTATAGTTACGAAAAATTTCATGTTATCTTTACTTTCTTACGTTAACAACAAGAATTTGTTTATCCACAAATGCTTTTAACTGCATTAAAATTATAACATTTTTCGTATGTTATATGAATCAATTCATGAATATTACAACGTAAGTAGTCAAAGTTAAAATAATTTTTTTTATGTGTTTCACTATATTAACGTATGACTTTCGTACTATTAAAGAAGGGTCGTATTGACTCAGTTTTAACGAATTTTTCTTATTATTAATGCGGTTTTTGTCTGCATTGATGTAGGATTTTTTTTCAGTGTACCTTCCTGCTAAATACTAATCATGGATTTATTAATTGAGTAAAATAAATTTGCAAAATATTTCGAAAATATTTTCGTTACACTACTTTAATGGTAATCCAAATATGGTTTTAGGTTTATCCTATGTTTTCAATACAAAATCATTCATAACTTTAGTGGGCTGCTTCCTTGAAAAAACAATTAGTGTTTTCTCTGTGTATAACCAACTTTTGCAGGCGATAGTGCATAATCACATATTCGCCTGAATTATGTTCGTAAAACAGTGACATGATGTATAAGTAATGCATAGGAAGAAATGTATAAACTTTCACAGGGTGATGCCAACCATTAAGCAACAATCGTTGATAGCCGTTCGTTAAATGTTTTCTGCTATAAACATCGAATGTTTTTTAATGTACCTTTAGATACTTTTTCGATTCTATTTTGTAATCTGGAATATGATTTCTAAGAAATACGCTCTACTTGATTAGCCTCTATGATATGCCCCCTAATTGTATTCAGCCAGTTCTGTAAAGATCAGCTGATTAAATATTTTAAAAATGTATACTTAAAATCAAAATTTCAGAAAATATTAGGAAGACCGTGAACTTAAAGAAAATGTAAGAATAGATTCTATTAATTTCGAAATTTGATGCAATTAAAATACAATAATATTGATTTGAAATATTCAATGGCGTTTTGCTTTGATAGAACGTGCCTCCAAAGTGCTCTTGGATATTCTTCTGTGTTCGCTAAGAACGTGTTCCACCTCCTGGGATGTGATGCCGACCTTAATCAGACTTACTCGTCGAAGTGGTGCAACCCTTGTTTTTGTCGCAACTAAATGAACTTCACACGGATTTGTTTTTCTTTTGATGAATACTACGCCACCCGAGGCTAATTAAAACCCTATTAGCCTCTGATAGCATCGTACGTTTCATATGGATTCGAATATCTCTGAAAGAAACATTGGGAAAATAAATTACGAATTGGTATTGGAGAAAGGGCATTAAAATCTCATTAAACCGTCATTAAAAATCATTGAAATCCATTTGTTTCCTTAGCGGAGGTGTCGAAAACCATACTATCAATTTCGTGGTAGTGCTTGCCTCTTTAATTACACTTTTGGGGCGAGAAAAAATATTCTTCTTTATAAATTTCCGCATTCAGCCACCTCATATGACCTAATTCTTCATATTAATTCATAAAGTGGCAATATGGGGCTAAAGTGGCTTATGGAATGGATTTCAACCGTATAATTTGAGCTCAACTGACTGAATTTCTCTTTCTTTGAGGGCCACACTACAAATTTGTTGTTCATTCCCTGGTGATTGTTTTTTGTAACAATTCATCATACTGTCCTTCTTTGGTACAATTAATTGCTGTTGGAATATTTTCAATCTCCCAGAATTGATTTTGAAAAATGTTTCAATCTTTTCAATGTTTAAATTAGTGCAAAAATTAGCCATGAAACTTGTCCACCAATCACTCAACCCAGCTTGATACATTGTGCGCTTAACCGCAAAGAATATCTTATTTTCTGATTTTCTAATATCATAAAAAACAGGTTTACAGAAATTAGGATCAGCTAAATCCAAAATTTTAAATGGATCTATTTCGGAATTTTTAACGTTACCATTGTGTGTCGTTTTATCATTGTATTGTTTTATCGGGGAATCAAGAAGGATGTCTTCAGTATAAACTGCACTAAAAAAATGAAAACGCATACGGTTTGACCGCTCGTCTACACTTTCTTCAAATATATTAAAAAAACTTTTGAATTTTTCCTGCCTGCCAACTAATCGATCCAAATCCTAATGTTTCATTGTTTTCTATTTCCAAAGTGACACCTACTCGTATCTTACGATAACGCAGGTTTGTATAAGGTTCCCATCAGTTAAACTTATACTTTTCTAAATTTCGAGCATAAGTTCCTCAACTTCCTAAGGCCGAATTAAAAATTTGGCTTAGTGAGAAATAGAAATAGAATTACAGGAAACGTTTCTGAAAACCGGAAATACTTACTTCCCCCCCCCCCCCAAGAGATATGGCATTAGAATTCGCCAATTTGTATCATATTTTCACTTCCAAATGGATAAGCCTAAATAAAGTGTTCTATGAAAACTGTTAAAATACTATAGACACTTACGATCTTTTTCTCTACCCACCAGTGACGAATTCTTTCACAGCTAAAAATTATTTATTAACATAAACCCCTCAAACATTAGGAAAATTAATTAATTTGTTAAATGCAACAAATTAACATGTTCAGAATTAAATTAATCAGATATTTCACACAAGTTGAGCATCTCAATGAGCAAATACAATATATACAGAGACCCTCCAATTATTTCTGATTGTAAATTGATTAAACTGGCCACTCAATAGTCGATGGCTTAAAGGTTTGTAAAGATAAAATCACAAGTGTCCAACTTTAGTTTCTTAAATGATTAAAAGGTGTTAGATAAAATTCAAGACAAAAAAATTTCCTAACTTTACAATAGGTGATGGGAGGTTAGTTCGTAGAGTAATTTACTATAACTTTTTTTACAAGCACGCAAAAGTGCTATGTCCATAATTTTTGGATTGCTTGGGCTCAATTCTCAATTATCTCTGTACTATTTTTAATTGTAAAAAGTGGACATAGCACTTGTGTGCTCTAAGGTATCGATATTATGTCCAATAAGTAGAAATTTTACCCAATATTTAAATGTGCTATGTCCTGAGTTACGTGATATTGAGAGATAACCGTGGTGTTACAATATTTTTTAGTTGTTTTTCTATGATGATTTAAAGATTTTTCACCAAATTTATGAAGAGTATTATATGTTGAAAACGATTGATCTCTTTTTATTATTTTTTGGGGTTTCAGAATTAAAAATAAAATTAAACGTAAATAACCTCTTTATTAGGAGGTGTTCGGAAATTTCTATGTATTCATATGGTATACGGTCTACTAGGTAGGTAATCAAATAACCAAATTAGGCATAAACAAATAAATGATATTTTGTTGATTAAATTTTCTTACATTTAGCTTTAACAACTTTCCAACTTAAACAATACGATATCCATTACAAATCCATTTTAAGTGTAAATATTTAACAATCGATTAAATTACCACAACATGTAGCATATAATATAATTATCATTAAATGCATGATTTACATATACAAACATATTTCTAAATAGTAAACAAATGGTCATAATTTAAAAACATATTTCAACCGAACACATAAAATAAAATAAATTGGAAAATCTGGGAACATTTCATATATCCAGTAATCATCAATTAATTCATTCATGTATAAGATTCATGTAATTTATTGCGCGCTTGTTTCTCTAAATACTATACAAGTATGCGCACATATGTTTGTCATCTACATATGAACAGATGATGTGATTACAGTTCATATTTCATTACGATTTTTCAATGCATGATATTATTACGAGTATAATTGTTGCATGCAACTTGTTTATTTATTGCCCATGGAGCACAAATATGCCTCGTTCCCCCCGCACAGTATGGCAATAAAATATGATTATTAATTATTAACAGAATGAAACATTTTCGTAGAAAATAGCAATTAATATTTTTATTTTTTTTTTTTTTGAATTACTTCAATTACAAACGTTATGTTGTGGCAGAGTTTGTAAAGCGCTAATGAATTTTGCATATTTTCTTTGATTTGACTATTCTTGGAACTGATTTCTCAGGTTGATGGAATTCTTAATTATTTCAGTTGGTCGTACGAAAACATATTAATTTTCAGAATCGACCATAATTTGTGTATTTGTGTTAATGAATTCCTCCACAATTAGTGCAGTCAGAAAAATATATGAATCAATATATGGTCGAACTACCTTCTTTGCGTATTAGAGATTACAAGAGTTAATTATATAATTAATGCAAATTCAAATTAAAAATTTCGTTTTATTCCAAAATTCAGAGTTTGATACCAGTATCGATAAGTTGAAATGAACCAAGCACGTTTCTGTCCACCGGGGTCAGAATAACCCCACATTTTCTCTATGTACTATTTTGTACACACTGCTACCCGATTTAATTGTTCTTCTTAAGAAGTGGATGTATAGTTATTTGAGATATTTTTCTCATAAATATTAAGAGACAGAGAAAATCCATTTACATTATACACTGATGATCCCGTTAATTCGTTTTTGTAATATTTTCAACGATATTTCTGTTTATTAGTGTAAATTTCGAATGAAGTAGTCGATACAGTGAAATTGCAGTAAAACTATTTTGTGTTTGTTTGTTATGACAAGGAAGAGGCAGAGCTGTCAAGATCTACTTGAACTTTTTGATAGTGTTCCAACTCCAGAGACATTGAACGAAGAGGAGATTCCAAACGATAACATATACATATACACCAATACCTCGGTTTGCGTAAGAATTGTTTTGCGATTTTCCACTTTGCATTCCTGCCAGGTCTACTTTACAAATGCCTTTAAATCAACAAATCATCCAAAAGGCGCAATCCTTGTTCCATGACCTCAAAAAATCTTTGCAAGAATCCAGTGAGAATGTTAACTTTACAGCAAGTCGTGGTTGGTTCGATAAGTTCAAGAAACGAAGTAACCTCCATAATGTTGCTTTGAAAGCAGAAAGCGGAAGTGCAGATACTATTGCCGCTGAAAAGTTCATCGAAGAGCTAAAATCCACCATCGATGAATCTGGTCATACCGCCAAGCAAATTTTTAATGTAGATAAGGCAGGACTGTTTTGGAAACGAATGCCCAGGCGAACCTTCATTTCTCGTGAACAGAAGTCCTTTTCTGGATATAAAGTAGCAACCGAACGGCTCATCTCGTTGCTTGGCGGAAATTCTAAAGGCGTCTTAAATTTTAAACCGCCTTTGATGAGGCGGCTTTCAAAAGGCTTGAATGACGGCAACGGATTGGGCAAAGAACTGCTGTATACCAGAAATTAAGACATCCTGCTCCAAAGAATATCTAAATTTCAAAGCGTTAGTTTTAGTCGACAACGCACCAGGCCATCCTGCATGGAAGAAAGCGATGTTCAAAAACGTCTATGTGCTCATGTAGATATGACGACCAATGATGATCTAATCGATTTATTGGACAATTTCATTTCGAAAGAGGAATAACTCTAATGAGGAGTTTCCTAATAAATCTGCAACAGGCACAGCCACAGCGGAATTATCGAAAGGATTGAAAATGATCGATTCGGCTCTAAAAATATTCGCTGCCATTGATGATCAGCCGGATGAAAATTCGAAATGTACGCAGATTGTTTTGTCACAAGTAAAATGGTACCGAGATATACATTTCAAACAAAAACAACCAGTAGTTCAAACAACTCTTCACAAATTTCAAATAGTAGTGATAATTCGAGCGAGTCGGATGTTTCTTTGAATACGATTTATTCAAGTAAGGCTGAAACTGAATAAAATTCGGAATTTAATTTGTTTAATTGAAATGAGATTGAAACGTATACATATTTTGAAGTGTTTAAGATGTTTATTACATTTGAACGAATTTGCCATGTTTTCGTATGCGTTACGTTTTTCAAGTTCCAATTAATCGCGCAAACCGAGGTACCGGTGTATTGCGTTTCTGGGGATGAGGACGACCAAGTTGAACAGATAATCAAAAACATATAGATAATATTGATTTGATGGCGAGGAAAATGTTAAAGATATCATTGTTCAACAAGATGATAGTGAATTTACCACCGTTGATAACCTAGAGGAAGATAGTGGCAAGTGCTATTACGATCAAAACAAAAAAAAAATCAAGAAAATGGAGTACAAATCCTCGTAATGTAACAAAAACACGTGATTTTCTTATATATAGAGAAAATACGGCTTGACGTCCCAAACATCCCAAAACCTGATCAAACTTGTACCAGAAACGTTACTGAATATTATTACAACTGAAACAAATAGAAAGGAACGGCAATATTATACTTCGAATAGCAAAACAGCGAAACGAGAACTTCTTTGGCATAATACAACATCGGTGTTCTAATTTATGATGGCGTCCATAAAAACTGGGATGAGCAATTGTTCGAATTGTATTGTGTTAATGACCGTCAATTTTATAGAGCTGTAATGTCGCTAGAGAAAGTACAGCAATTACTAAGGTTTCTGCCGTTCGATAATTTTCAGACCAGACCGGTGATATGTGGAACAGGTTCTTACAAATATCCGAGCACCTTATAAGCCCACAGGAAGATGTGACTTTAGGCAGTATCTACCGTCAAAATCAGGCATTTACGAAGTTAAAATTTTTTGGATGTGTGATGCCAAAAATCTCTACCCGTTAAATGCCGAGGAGTATGTGGATAAACAATCAAACGAATCTCATTAAATAATTACTCTATAAATTTGCTCCATCGAAAATCTGCGCCGTACCTCTATAATTGGAACGATACGTCAAAATAAAGCTGATCTTCCCAAAGAATTGACGAACAAAAGAGGAGCTGAAGAAAAGAGAAGTAAATTCATCAAAATGTTGCTTCGAATAATTATCTAACTTCTGGTCAGCTTCATTTCAAAACCAAATACAATGAAACTTCATTTGAACGTACACTCACTTTAAGGAACACCTCACTACAACGGACACACATTTAAGTCCCTTGCAAAACTGAAGTTTTTTCAATGAAAACTTCCCTTAGCTACAGCTTGGAGCGCCCCTGTTATTTTTTTTTTTAATTGATAAAAAAATGATTTATGAAATTGGGAGTTTGGTAAGAAAATAAAAAGTCAAATTTAGAGCAAGTTGAAATCCGACATTTTATTGGAACTATGTAGTTTTAAAACGGCATAGGCTGAAAAGAGGGAAAACCTAATGTAAGGATGTTAAGGTAGGGAATTGGTTAGAAACAGGTTAGATCAATTTGAGATTAATAGTAGACACTATAATTTTATTTTGCTGCTTTTAGTTAATAATAATATGTAAGGGCAATAATAAGAGTCAAATATTATAGTAATTCATAAATATTTTATTTAATAAAAATATTTGTAAGGAATAATTGTATTTATTCATATTAATATATTTTATTGTATTTATATGTAAAGGTTTTTGTTTGCATCAAGAATATATTATGTTAATAATAAATTATTATTGACAGTCATTAAACAAAGTTTTCTTTTAAAAATTTACTTTTCGCGTTTTCTTGCTTGCGATAGATTTTAGTACTTCGGAGAAATCGATACTTTGGGCTACATCATTTTCAATTGAAAAAATTGCTAATGAACTAAACTTTTCTTGCGACATAGTTGATCTCAAATATGTTTTAATTAATTTTAATTTTGAAAAGCTTCTTTCACCACTGGCAACCGTGATTGGGGACGGATCATCAAGAAGTTCGACAAATTTTTTAATACTGATGAGTTCATCACATAAAATAGCCCCTTCAATATCGGAAGTCTCACCAACTGTTAAAACCAAATGAAGATCGCTATAGTGCTTTTCAAGTTCTTCGCGTTTTGGCAGATTTTTAAGATCGTAGAGGAATCCCCAGGTTTCGGCATGCTGGTTAGTTAGTTCAAATCTTTCTTGAATCGACATCATTACGGTATCAAGCAATATATTGAAAAATTCTATTTCAAATTGTTTTTTAGGCGTTAACAACTAAACGTTTCGTGTGCTATTTCTGTATCGTGCCTCTCTTCCTTCTCACCAAGTTTGACAAGTGCATCGTGAACATCTCCAATTTGGTAACGAACAGCCCTTACCTTAGAAATTTTTGCTTCCCAACGTTTGTCGCTAAGTCTTTTTAATGTCAATGATTTGACATGATCGGTTAATATTTGCCAACGATTAACAGACGCGGCGAACAATGAATAAAGTCTTCCTAATATTCCAAATAATGACAAGGATTTTAAAGACGATTTAGCTGCATCGCACAACACCAGGTTTAAGTTGTGGCACCCACAGGTTATGAAAAATGACAATGGATTTTGATCCAAAATTCTTTTTTGAACTCCACTGTGTTTGCCTTTCATATTTGCGCCATTGTCGTATCCTTGACCTCGGCAATACTTCAATTCGATTTTATTTTTTCCCAACAAATTTAAAATCGTATTGGATAAACCTTCACCGCTAGCATCAGATGACGCCGTAAAACCTAAAAATTTCTCACATATCTCGACTTTATCATTTGATAAATCAACAAATCTTATAGTCAGAGATAATTCCTCTATATGACTGATATCCGGAGTACAGTCAGCAATGATGGAAAAATACTTTGCATTTTGAATACATGAAATTATTTTTTGAGTGACGTTTTCCGCCATCAATTCAATTATTTCGTTTAAAATATTTTTTCCACAATAATGAACAGATAACTCGTTTTTTTAGGATTGGACGAACGTGTTCCTGCATAACGGGGTCAAATTTAGCAAGTAATTCAATTAGGCCTAAATATTTTCCGTTATTCTTGGTACTTATCAGAAGAACCGCGGAATGCCATATTATTTTGCGCAAGATATAGAATGATACTCATCAATCTATTGAAAACATTTTTCCAGCGTTCTGTTTCCTTTTGAATTATAAGTTGTTCCGCTCGATCGATTGTTGATCCTGATTTCAGTCTTGATTCCGTTTCTACCCACCTTTCATAACATACCATATGACTTGGGCTAGTTTCATGTGACTTAATCACTTTAGATATATGGATCCAATTATTGTAACATACGTTTGCTAAACTTGATTTTGAATTCGTACCACGTTGATCAAAACACAAACAACAGAAACAAAATGCACGGTCAGCAGTTTCAGAATATAATATCCATCGTTGCGGTACACGTTCGTTATTAGAAAGTACACGGAAGTAATAATTATTGGAGAAATGACGGTTGGTTACATCTTTAGGATATCGTATAAGTTGAACTTGTCTGGGACCCTGAACAACCAAATAATCAGTAATTTTATTGTTAAGAGTTTTAAGCCATAAAGCTGGATCTGAAAAATTTATTAAGTTGTTTGCAGAATCGTCAACGTTTAATTGGTCGGATACAGATGGGGAAATCAACTGATCTTCTATTGAAGGGCTTGCGTTAAAATTTTCGATCGAATGAATTTCTGACACATTCGAATTATGCATTTCATAAATCTCAACACTATTGTTTGTTCGCCTTCGCCTAATGAACTAACTAAGTTTGATGGCAATTCTTGTGTAGAAGTATAGGTGATAGATTCATCATAAATATAGTGTACATTTTTTTGATAGGATCTGTGTAAGGGGCGAACGAGACGGCTTGTAAAAACATTTTTGTTGGTTTTGGTTTTGCATGAACACATAAAAAAATTCGTTTCGTTTCCTTTTTGTTTTCGTTTATATAACCAATTGAATATCATTTATTAGTGTTGCTTGTTAAATATTAAAATTGCATTGACAAGTTAGCTACTAACATGTTAGCAGAAACACATTAAAACGAAATACATGTGTATATAGTAGTGACATGGTGACATTAGAATGAAATACAGGATGATAAATTTTTTTTTTATTTTATATTCAACATTTAGCAAATTCCATTAGAGTGTAAAATATATTCAACATTTAGCAAGTTCCATTAGAGTGTGAAATATATTCAACATTTAGCAAGTTCCATTAGAGTGTAAAATACAATTTTGCGCTCCTAAAAGTTTTGCGCCCTGCGAGGCAGCACATCTCGATCACCCCTCGAGCCGGGCCTGCTTAGCTAATGGGAAATGAGATTCTAAAATGATTTTTGGATTAAATTCTGGAATATGGCCAATTAGCAATGAACTTGGCCATTTCTTTCCGATATTGATGAAATTCGGCATGCACGATGGTAATGGTAAGATAAAGTTCTGGAATATGGCCAAGTAAACTTGCCTATTTCTCCATCAATTATGATGAAATTCGACATATGCATTGGAAATAGGATTCTGAAATGATTTTTGGATGAAGTTCTGGAATATAGCAAGTTTGATGAAAGTGGCCTCTTTCCAATGCACCTGTCGAATTTCATATAATCGTTTAAGAAATAGGTAAGTTCTATCTTACTTAGCCATATTCCAGAACTTCATCCAAAAATCATGTTAGAATCCTATTTCCATCGCAAGTTCCATCATACTTCACCATATTCCAAAACTTTGTCTAAAAATCTTTTTAGAATCTCATTTCCAACAAAGTTTTATCAATATCAGAAAGAAATGGCCAAGTTCCTTCCTAATTGCCCATATTGCAAAACTTTATCTAAAAATCATTTTAATTTCACCAAAACTAGCAATTCATAGAAATAACCGGGTTCCTTCCTAATTGCCCATATTGCAAAACTTTATCTAAAAATGATTTCAGAATCCCATTTCCATCGTACATTCTCAAATTCATCAAAATCGGATAAGAAATGGCCAAGTTCCTTCCTAATTGACCATATTCCAGAACTTTATCTAAAAATCATTTTAGAATCCCATTTCCATCGTGCATACGGAATTTCACCAAAATCGGAAAAGAAATGGCCAAGTTCCTTTCTAATTGGCCATATGCCACAAATGCTGAATTTCATCAAAATCGGATAAGAAATAGAATCCCAAGGAAATTTTTATAAACAAAAAATCACAAATAATCAGTTCAAGGGACACTTCACTATAACGGACAACTTTTTTGGTCCCGTCGATGTCCGTTGTAGTGAGGTTTGTCTGTAAAAAACATAATCCTTTTATCAACTTTACACAACGATGGTTGAATTGATAATGCGACGAAGAGAGGCGTTGTGCTCTGAATAAACTCATCAGAATATACACTTTTAAAAGGAAAACTACATCGCTTTTAATTTATATAAATGCGCTAACCCACAATTATACGCAATCCGCAGCGCCTCTAAAAGAAAGGTATTTCTGGACCCCTATGCACAGACAACGTAATGGCACTTCACAGAGTGAAGGTTAAAAGGGATTTCCACTAAAATCAACAGTAACGCAAAATATGAATTTCTGCATTAAGGTCATGTTCTAGATGATTTGAAAGTCAATTTTTTTTTTTACATTTCTACTTAATATTAATTGAAATTTGACTCAACTTTTCTTAAAAATGTATGACATTAAATTAGCTTTTTGACATCTAATAATTTTGTAATCTAATTCTACTCAAAAACAAAACTGAAATTATTTGGAATTTGAATAACGTTTTTTTCCTTTATACCCGCTCAACAATTAAAAATTCGGTGCTTTTGACCAAACAAAAATTTCTAATTTTAGTAATAATTTTTGAAGTAGAAAAAAATTAAATACTCAAACTCAATTTAAAATAAATTGAAAGATTTATTGATTTAATTAACACAAATTGTATTTCTAAAACACTCATTATTCAGATTGACTGTCGTGATAGTGTCATGATAGAATTACTCGTTCTAAAATTAATTAAATATGTTCACACGAATCTAGTATGGATTAAAGAATAAATATGAAGTGCATAAATATACACTGGTGCTTTAATCCGATGATTTTTAAAGTGTATAATCTAACCTTCCCACCACATCATTGTGCTATACGACAATTTAACAACTAAAACCCATCATAAATCACTGTAAACGATAATACAAAATAATCCCATGGAACATATAAAACTTCGTTGACAACTTGAAGCTTATCAGTCAATGAAATTAAATTCATAAAAAAAAAAAAAAAATTTATTAACAAAACCATCGTTTATCGTCTCAAGCAAAGGAAAAAGGGATTGTCACTCACAGTCACGACGAACAGTATGAAGAACAAGAAATTCTTCATTAAATCGTATTCGTTTACAAGATGTTATTACATAAAAAAGCATAACACGCAACATAATAATTTTTTTGTTTTATTTTTATGTAAATTAAAATGATTGAGATAATTTGTCTTATCCGTCATTAAGTATTTACATTAATAAATAGAAAAGAATTGGTTTACACATTGGGAAGTTGAGTGAAAAAAACATTCCATAAGGAAGCATTTTTTTTATCGATTACACCACGCAGTAAAAATCATCATAACAATAGACTGACAGTTCATATATACAAAACATTGAAAACAGGAAGTAAATTTCACTAAATACATACGATTCGTATCTAAATTAATTCAATCAATTCTATTTGCACTATTGATTTTTATCAATTATCGAATCGATGTTTTGTTTTGCATTTCATAATCTGATTTGCATAAAATCGATGAATTCAATCAATTTGTGTTTGTAATTGAAATAAGCGGAGTAATGAGCACAGGTGGAATCAAATCAAATTTTTTATTTAAACTTCTGTGTTTAAAAGTTTTGTTGTTTCTCGTGTGTGTATATCTGCATGTCATCAGGGAAATAATAATTTTGAAACGATTCGATGGTTTTCAATTAATCGCAAGGGTTCACGAACGATCAACTAAATATTTTTTTTTTTTTTTTTGTGCATGCATATATAAAGCGATTATTGTTGTTAGTTCTTTAGACGAATTGTATATTTTGGTTTATTTCTCGTTCGGCTAAGATTTCAAGTACGTACATAAGAATATAAAACATCTCAATTGATTTTATTGCATTTTGTAATTAAATTTTTATTTTTATTTTAACGAGATGGACTATAATTTAGTTGTTATATAACTGTTTTCATTGATTGTTAGATAACTTCTGCACGCGAATATTGCAATTAGAGTTTGTTTGTGACTCGACTGTTATAAAGTATCGAGCGTTTTTTGTTAGGGTTCATTGTTTCGTTAGATTTGATAAATATGATTTCAAATTTTAGGCTTCTGTCCATTCGCCAAAGCTCGATGAGAGATTTGATTAACTATTCCTTGCGGTTTTTTTACGGCTTCAGTGGATAGTAACACAACGTTCAGATGCACAACATGCACAACATGCAATCGTGACCAATTTTTTCTTACCACCTTCGGGAAGCAACCCAGTACCCTAAGTCACAAAGCAAAGCTCTCACTGTACCACCGAGGGCGACAATTCCTTTTTGCTTTTGTTTCGATAAAATAGCACATTTTTGAATGAGAAAGGCTAATTAGTGTAGCGAAACGTTTATTATTTGTTCTAGAATCATCCTAGAAGATAACTCTAAATATTTACCAATGACAATCTTTAATTAACAATAAGCTTTAGTTTACCAATTCGCTATGGTTATTAATTGATTTATGAAAGGAGGTGCAAATATATTGCTCTCTTTTTTGGATAAGCAGACAACGTTGTTTTCACATTTTTTTGAAACATGTAATATGAAGATAAGATATAGTCGGTGTGAAGAAAGAGTTAAATTTTTTTTTTCAAATAGAAACTGTCATTTTCGATTGCACAATACGATTCTTTATTAAAAGACTAAATCTGTTTTAAAAGACTCACTTAACAGATACTGAGTGGTTAATGTTGTCTTGTATTTGTTTATGCCACAGCGGCAAAGTTTAAAGGTTACAACCATGTCAATAGTACTCCAGTTAAACCTCCTGAACAATTCTGATAACCTACAACAAAATATTGGGAACCAACCTAACAATCTATTTAATAATTTAAATACTCAAAAGACTGTAGCAAGTACTGAATCTTCAAACTACGGAAATACTTGTCCGATACTCGTACTTTAGCTAGATCAGAAATTTCTTAGGATGGTTCGCCTACCGCAGTTCCGATTGATTTATTCATATTCCAGCTAGAAACGTTAGCTAAATCTCTAAATTTATCGGAGGAACTACAGTGATACGTTATTATTCGACATATAGACGCTCTAGTCCAAATGTAACTTGGTCTTAAAACCGAAACGATTTGGTTGAGAGGTTTAAAGACAGAAAAAATGAATTTGAACTTTGTAGATTAGTTGAATCGCAGAAACAATATAAAGAATCGTTTCTAAATTTCCATAATCATGCCTGGAATCTTACATTTTAATGTAAGAGAGAAATGTTGTTATCACACTATCGGCGGGAAGGGTATTAATACCTTTTATGCAGAACGTACGCTAAGTGTTAGTAAAGCACGTTCCAATGCTTGTTTTTTTCATGTAATAAATATTTTGTTTTGCACAATTCTTTGTAAGCAACCTTCAGCCTGTTTTGGCATACCGTAGATCCCTGTTTTGCTCTTCGTCATAAAAAAACAATCCAAATACGCGTACGCATTTCCTGCTGCAATAAATGAATTTTAAAAGAGAAAAGAACCCAGATGTTTTATTTCTTTATTAGAAAATTTTTTCGAGGTCGTTATCTTTAAGGTGTTTTAATACGTTATAGAACAGGCAGAATTTTTTGAACGGAAATTCTTTCCAATCGTTCAGTCTTATCGTAACACTCTTACTATTTGTTGCAATTGTTCTAAGAAATGTTGACGATTTAACGGTTCCCGTAATTACTTTATTTAAAATGGATTTTGAAAACTTCGAGAGTGATAATGACGTGTTCGCCGATATTAGCCGATATTTAAGATTTGCCAGAATTTGATAGTGAAAGTGATTTCAGTGACGACAAAATATTTGTATGCACAAAAAATCGGACGCTTCCGTTACAATTTAGCGACTTTGAAAGTGATGATGAAGAAATAGCAGAGTGGTCTGAAACTGATAATCCACCTCATATCGAGCCGTTTATGGGCAATTCTGGTGTTCGTGTATTACCTGTAACGAAATCCCCTAAGGGATCTCGTTAACAGACATGAGAATAGAGGTCTGGTGCGGTATTGTAGCTGGCTAGAGCTCACGGTGTGGCGTGGGGTTTTCCAGACATATTCCCATACTTGAATAACCGCATGATGAATAAAAATTGGAAGGGAAAACTGGAAATTGAAAATTATTTTTCGCCACGGCCTCAGCGGTTAAGAAAATAATAAAACGGGAGCGATCGATCCGAGTGACAGCTTCAATTCCAGGCGATCATCGCCGTGACTGCCACACGGGCCTCCTCTCATCGGCCCGCTTACCGGGATGCTGTTTCCCAGTCGCGACGGCTACCGATGCCGATTAGGTATGAAAGGACGCCCGCATGACAATACCAGCGAGGACCCCCGGGAACGGAAGACATCACCCCGACGCGATCAACTCAGATGGCGTGCCGCCCTCCAGCACAGCCTGTCCTGGAGGAACGAACGGTACGCACAGAATAGCCGACCTTCCACATGGTCGCACCTCACACCATCCGATCAATCAAATTATTTACGCGCACATGGTTCGACGTAGCACACAACAACAAGAAAATTCAATAAGAATCTTGTCTTACAGTTTGATCAAAAAAAAAAAATGAGGTGTCAATACACTATAATTACGTTAAAACTGATTCTACGTTAAGATTTAATTTCACTTTCACTATTCACTGTTGGTCAAAAGTAAAAAAACAAGGAAAACTGCACAACGCACCAAATCTTCACTGAAAACCCGTTATCGAAACGAACCACACCCAAAACGGAATATGCGAGCAAAAAAAACAACGGAAAATTTCCAAACGCATCCAAATTAAAACGAAGAAAAAGGAAGAAAAATATGATCAAATTTGCTCTGAGTGAGATGACCAACCATCGGTGCACCACCACTAATCGGCGAAATGACCGTAAGAACAAATATAAAATATATGAGAAAAAATAACGTCAGAAAACAAACTGTTAAAAAAATTTACAATTGTTTTTCCTCGTTGTGTTGCGTACCTTTTATTTTTATATGGCCCATCCAGCCACACACCAACCAGTGCCGCAGGATCTCCCTCACAATGGCTGCCCTGCCCCCACGGGCAGGAATAATGTCTCACTTTTTTTTTTTTGACAGTTTCACAGCGAATTAATTGTATAACATTCGCAATGCTGTTCAGCACGGTATTACGATATTATCACTATTCTCCAACAGACGTTGAAACGAATCACCGAGGTTAAGGAAAGTTTTAACACAATGGACAACAATTTTTTTGTATTTTATTTTATTTTCTCCAGTAGAATTTCATTCATAAATTTTGTTATTACATATTTTAATTTTTTTTTTTTTTTTACTCAATCAGATTAGAACAACCAAAAAAAAAAATTTTACATAATGTTTTATAAGAATATTGTATGACACAAAACAAATATTCTTTGTAAATTTTTTTTTTTTTTATTTTCAACCAAATGACCTTACACAGTTTAGAAAATTTTAGCTTTAAACTTAACTTTTACTATCAAAAATCTAAACGATTTTTTGTTTGGTTTTTTTAATTTTATATATGGTATATGTAATAAAAATTGGACTTAGCGTCCCAAATGCAAAAACTAGACTGTTCATTTATTACCAAAAAAAAATCAGAATCGACTAATTTTATACAAAAACACTAGACTTAATTTCTATCAAATCCAAAACTAGACTAAAGAATTAAAAAAAATTTTACATCAACAAGAAAAATAAGAGTCAGCAATTTTCCCCCTCCTATTCTCTCTCTTCTCGCAACGCTTTGCATTTCGTTCCCTATGCACATATTTTTTTTTTTCGTTCAAATAATTTAAATTTTATTGTATTTATGTTTGGTGCACAAATACAACGAACGAAAAGCAAAACGACGGCGAACATATGGATACATTTATTCGTACCGCCACATCGGAATCGTCGAATACACCGATCGGTTAATTCCCCACTCAGAGCAATTATATCACGCCACGCGTTAAATAAACCAATAACACCAGAAGGAAAATGGAATATTCCAGAGGGAACATACTAATAAATAAAACAAACCATCTCTCATAGTACACAATACATGTACAAACACAAATTCGTACGAGATATATACGTTTGTACATATCGATGAGGAAACATAAAAAATACGTAAATGCAAAAAGAATTCAAAGTATGTTTGTATATAAGATGATGGAATGTTATATTTAAATTTGGTAAAGCGTAATCTGAGCATCATATAACCCTATGGTGGTCAAGGTATTTTTATAAAAAATTTTAGTTTATATGCGCGTTTGGGGATTTCCGCAATTTTCTTTTCTTTCTCTAAGTGGAGACGTATGCCAGTCGTAACATACCTAACAATGGAGAAAATATTAGCGATATTACAAAGTTGTTTATAGGGGATGATCTGTTTCAATACATGGTAGAAGAAACGAATCGTTACCATGCGCAAAATGAATCTCGTGTTAAAGACAGGGTTAAGTCTGTAAAGTGGAAGGACGTGACAGTGAAAGAGCTAAAAAAAATTGTAGGACTGATTCTGCTCATGAGGAAAGTTCGTAAAGATAATAGAGACGAATATTGATCAAGGGATCCGACAATACAAACGCCGATATTTTCTCAAGTGCTGAGTCGCGATCGTTTCAAACAAATTTGAGCATTCTGGCATTTTTCAAACAATTCAAATATTGTTGATAATAGTGATCGTCTTACATCGAAGTTTATGTCCGTATATACTCCTCAGAGAGAACTCTCGCTTGATGAAAGCATAATACCGTGGAGAGGCAGGTAGCGTTCAAGGTGTACAACGCCTCAAAAATAATAAAATATGGTGTTCTCGTACGAATGGTGTCTAAAGCCACTACGGGTTATATCTGTAATTTGGAAATATATTGCGGATAAGGAAAACCATTATTACAAACAATCACAATCCTTCTAGAACCATATGTAAATTTGTGGCACCACTTGTACATGGATTATTATTATAATAGTGTACAAACATGTGAAATACTTCTCAAAAAAAAAATGAGGTATTGTGGGACGATTAGAATCAATAGAGGACTTCCTGAGAGTTTGAAGAATGTTAGGCTTGTACGAGGTGCTTCTACTTTCCGCCGTCGTGGGGACATTTTACTGCAATGCTGGCAATCAAAAAGACAGGTGCGAGTGATTTCTACGATACATTCAGCCGAGATAATTGAAAGCCATAACATCGATTGGAACACTAAACAAAACATTTGGAAACCACAGTATGTTATTTCTTACAACAAGTACATGAAAGGGGTCGATCGAGCAGATCAATATCTTGCTTATTATTCGATTATCCGAAGAACAAAAAAATGGACAAAGCGGGTTGTAATGTAGTTGCTAAACTGTGCACTTTTTAATGCGTTCCAAGTTACATATTTGTTGTTTACTCGTGGACTAATATCACCAAAAAAATTTTATATAATAAAACACAATATTTCGGTTTTGTCACTTTCTGTAACGTGATATTTATTTTATTTGTAAATGAAATTACGATCATTTCGGATGTTACTCCTTTATCAAATTTCTACTGTTTTTATACCCTATTTTTATTTTATGTGTGCCTACGTGCCTTTTGAATGTTCTTTCCCCCTTATTTTGTTTTTCTTCTTAAAGGGGCGGTACCACCCTTCTTTTTAGTATATACCTGGTGTGTGCTTTATGATAAAAACAGATCTTTAATAAGAATACTTGTAATGAATGAATCTATAAGAATACATGTAATGACTGCCCCAAATTCTACATCGGACAAACTGGTAGAAGTATTCAAGTTAGGTTTACAGAACATATAAAAGAAATCGGAAAACCAAAAATCGACTCGAAATATGCACAACACTTGACTACAGAAAAACATAATTACACTGACATCAACACAAACTCACAGGTATTACACAGAATAGGAAAAGGGTTACTAATGAATAGATTAGAAGAACTGGAAATACTATATACAAGTAACGATATAATCCATTTTTACTAAACGAGAAAATTGGCCGTAACAAAATTTACGACCTCATTGTAAATCCGTCATTAATATCATTTTGCACATACACACCCACAAAAACCAGATGGTCAACAAATTCTTATCTGTTTTTATCATACAGCACACACCAGGTATAAACTAAAAAGAAGGACGGTACCACCCCTTTAAGAAGAAAAACAAAATAAGGGGGAAAGAACATTCAAAAGGCACGTAGGCATACAAAAAATAAAAATAGGGTATAAAAGCAGGTTTTTAGCATAATTTTAGTTAATGTTTATTAGAAATTTGATAAAGGAGTAAAATCCGAAACGAGCGTAATTTCATTTACAAATAAAATAAATATCACGGTAAAGAAAGTGACAAAACCGATAAATATTGTGTTTTATTATATAAAAAAAAATAAAAAAAGCGTTCCAAGTATTTAGAAAATTAAATCCAACAACAACAATTACTTATAAACAATTTCTGCATGAAATTAGCAAAGAGTGGATAAGTGATCGGCTTCCTGAAAACACCGCTTCCGAAGATCCTCAACCATCTACATCTGGCGACTACAATTAGCTCAAGGAGAATCTCAACGAGTTTTTGGATGTATCAATGCCCGTGCCACTTTCAACAATTAATCAAACCTAATTCGGTTATTTCTGGTTCAAATGGTTCACTCCATTTCAAATTTGCAGTCATTCCAATAGTTCATGTAATTCTCCTATCATACTTCAAATAATTGAAATGTCTGTTACTGATCAAAACAACACTCGTACGGCTGAACATCATATAATATCCCTCGTCGATCAAGAAATATGAAAAGGAATTATTGACGAATTTCCATCTTCTTCAAAACTGCGACTTGGAGACTGACGATAAACCTAAAAAGCAACGCTTTTATCCTGTTTCTCCTATAAAGCAAATAAATTTTCAAATATAGCTACAGTTCTAAAGAAAAATAGCCAAGTACATCTTTGTTTATATGCCCTGCGTCTGAACGACGTACCTCAGAAAGAAGCTTACCCTTAAGAGAAAACCTTATTAGACCTCTTGATCATACGCGTTACATTTCTAGTCTCTACCTTAAGGATGCCGTTTGGTAGATTCCTTTGGACCCAGATTCATGTGATAAAACAGGCCTGTGCCGTATATGCCATATTTAGATTTATTACAGAAAATGTCCTACCCGAACTCTTTCTAGAGTTATTGAACCTAGTATTGAAACTTAAGACGTTAATAATTCTTCTTTTCAAATTGATCTTAATGCTTCTGATTTTAATATGGATATATAGAACTTAACGTGTTCACAAATAAATAATAACACATTTAATATATTTTTAATTAACATATTTTAATTTATTATTTTCCACCGCCATTTTATACCGCGCGATAGTGGTCGGCATGTCGCCGTGTTGAAGATCGAGAGCAGACTGATACAAAAAAATAATTTGATGTAGAATTTTGTTTTGTGTTTTGTTTTATCGTGCAGTTGGTATAATTGCGAATGAATAAGGTGCGTTTCTTTGTTTCTGTTGTGTTCTTGTGCGAACTAATTTGTGTGGTGGAGAGTAAATGAAAAATGAATGAATGTAAGAGCCGCCACAAACTTCTAACTTTCTTAAAATCAAAACTAAGTTATCGTTGTAATCTTCAAGTGGTTGATGATAACATTTATTTTACCAATCAGTTTGGAATTAATAGCTCCAATACTGATCTACCAGTCTGAAAATTCTATATTCCAAATCCACAAATTTCTGAAATAATTCGGCAAGCACATAATTCTCCTCATTTTGAGATATTATTACTGGCTGAAAATGTTAAAAACTGTTCAGACAGTTTCCTCACTACATATCTCACTCAGATCTAATGAGGATGTAAAGCAGATGTAATGTGTGTCGTCAACTTCAGTTATCTTTATCACAATTCTTTTTTTGTTATTCTTTTCTAAGTCCGCAATTATTCGAGCTCCAATGAAGCTTTGGCTATATTCCCACCCCAACCCTAAGCCTAGGCCAGCTACATGGCACATGGTTTTGTTTTGTTTAATTAGGACCACGATGTATTTATTCACTTCACAATCTTCTTCCAGATTTATTTTGGTTGCAGTTGATTTGCAGAGTTTCGAGCTGAACCTCGAAAAGAATGTATTAGACATAGGATCTGCCTGTCGATTCTGGATTTCCGTCCGTCACCAATTTGGTGGAATACGTCACTAGTGGATGTTATACGGTCCAGTACTCGAGTGACAAACAGCCAACGCCTTGGTTGGCTATGTATTTTATCGGAATTTTTCGTAAATATTTTTGATTTTACCTTCTCGGCTCTGGTGCGCTGGTTCTTTCTAGTTTTTGTTTGGTGGATAAAATCAGAATTAGTTAATGCTTTTTTAATTTTAAGAATTATTTAAGAATTCGCTAATTAGAAATTTGTAACCCTATAAAAAATAACTAAATATTTTTTTTTAATTTAATTCCAGGTAATTGCCATATTTCCAAGTAACACGAGCGATTTTGGTGAGTTATTTAAATTATTTGACCGAAATTTACAAACACAAAATGCAAATTATAGACGAATCTATTCAACAAACAAATGGACAAAATGTTGCATTCAATTGCAAAAAATTAACTTTTGTGTAATTCAAATGTTAATGGCTAATATCATCCGGTTGATTTCGTAGATAATAATATTTTGACCTACATTTTGTTTTTAGGTACCTTATAAACGAACCATTTCGACTAATTGAATTAGCGTTTATCGTATAATGCATTGTCGATTTTGCATATTACGAAATATTAATTAAGCAAATTTAACCTTGAACTAGAATCTGTATATGGTATGTACTTTACGGGCAATTAAACTACATTTTTGTTTCTAATGTTTCGCGATATACAATAAATAAAAAGTCATGCGGTGACGGACGACCTTATTACAATTCTATTGTTGTGTGTTTTGTGCACATAAAAGAGCGCGATGATAAATCGATTCATATATAAAGTTCCCACGCAGCAACATTTTTATTATTCGTACCGATCAATTTTTTATTATCTCGGTTTGGTATATACAACTGTAGAAAATAATTTCAAAAATGGAAATTTAACACTTTACAAACAACTTGTGTGTGAAGATATAAAATTTCATTGATAGAAATAATTAGTTTTGTATTACCACGTTGTGAGCCAAATATTTGTACAACACATCGGAAAATCAAATTTCCAGACAGTCAATGTCTGTCTCGATAATCGCTGCCTCCGCAAGCGCAATATTCAAATTATTTTGTTGTAATATTGTATAAAAAATAAAATTAAACGACAGCCAACGAGGCGACCATACATAATATAAGTGATTGGCTTTTTTTAGCATATAAATTATTCATGAGTATGGATGGATTAACGCGCGCGCACATTTTACAGAGATAAATTTCTAATATGGAAATTCATTGAACAGGTTTGATAAATTATTGTTTTATGTATAATATAAAAACAAATAGTGTGTATGTCTTGAATTCGGTCTGTCATAATAAATCTGTCTGTATATTCAAATAACATAATTTTTGGTTTTGTGATAAGTTAATTTATTTGCCAAAAAATTCTTAAGTTTTTAAATTTAAAAACATCAAAACCGATCGTGCGCAACACCTACGCACTCAAATAATATGTTGATCGATTGTTCATGCAACAACAGCAACAACAACAAAATAAACGAAATATTTGTATTGTTATACATATTTGTGATAAAAGACAGAAGACAGTTAGACACTGGCGCATGGTAACTTACAAAAATGTATGCTCATTTAGATTGTGTACAAATCAATTAAGCACGCGAGTTCGTTTTTAGAAAATTTGTATGCTCGCCTACGTATACAACTTATATGAACATCACTGGAGTTAGGTGGATGTTATTTCCGATCAATTGATTGTTTTATGTTTGTCATATTATGTAATGGAAAGTAAATATATAGCTCGACCTACGATAGTGAAACTAGACTGCGATAATTGTTGTCATTTCAAGATCATTGTGAAATGTCAATTCATCTAGAGACATTCTTTCAATAAACAAAAATTTTGATATTTAAAAAGCCCACTGAATGTTCTATGAAGAAGCTTCCCTCTTCGGTAACTGCAGGCGTCATCAAATTATTTCGATATACATTCTTTACGAATTACGAGTTATATCACTGTTCTTTCCATGAAAGCCTAGCCTCAAATTAAACCTTTTATATTTCAAATTAAACTTTTTTACATTTCATGAAACTTATCTATTTCTTAACGGATTTTAGTGGAATTTGACATCCGCGATTGAAACGAGATTCTAAAATGGTTTTTAGATAAAGTTCTGGAATATGGCACAGTAGGATGGAAATTGATGAACAAGAAATTCGACCGCCATATTCGAGGAGGTGGAATCGATTTACCCTCAACAATATTAGTATGTTTTCCCTTCAGAGCTGGTTGGCCATTTTCCAGAACTAAATCAAAAAATCATTTTACAAACATACAAACAATTACGGCTAACTACAATTATTAAAAAACTTAAATAAAACATTCTTGAACAATTCTCTTGACAAGTGAAAATCGAAAATTTCAAAAACTGAAATCGGTTCCGAAAGACCATAGTTTGTTGGCACCAGGTCAATGAATAAAAGCCCATGACGTTGACGCATTCGGCGTTCGGGAGCATAGATTATTAGACGTGCGAGTAACTCGGTACAATCGATACGGGAATTAATGATATCGCACACATACAGCGCGGAAGCTACGTCCCGGCGATAGTCTAGACGTCGCAGTTTTAAAAGATTACATCGATCCTGATAAGGTTGGAGGACATATTTCACAGCACGCGTGGATGGCAAACATCGGAACGCGAACAAAACAATTCCCGGAATGACAGTGGTAGGATGGCGCCCAAACTGGAGATGCATACTCCAAAATAGACCGAAAAAACGAGACATACAGTGATGTCAAAGTTATCGGGTCCCTAAAATCCCTGCAGTTTCGTTTAATAAAGCCTAACATAATATACGACTTTGAAATAATGGTGTTAACATGTCTGTGTGATGTCACGTTCAGAGCCAGTATATTGTTAATTGACCAACTAAAAAATCTGTTTAAGTCCTGCTGCAACTTTACACAATCAGACAAACTAGAAGGCAGTGAGGAGGCAGTTAGCAAACTCAAAGCATTGCACTACATCGTTGATAAATAATGAAAACAACAATGGTCCAAAAAAATTGGCAAACAGATTACAGATATTCAAGGGCTGACTAGCGACGGAGCTGTGGTAAGACATTGAAAACGGAAAGCCAGTCACTTTTTCTTGATGTTAATGAAATTTCAGACCTCCTTAGGATTAGATGTTAACTGTTAACCCTTCCTCAATTCTCACTACATAGTTGTTGTAAAGGAACCAGTTTAGGTACTTAAATTCCTTGCGGGCTCTATCAAAATCTGGATAGTATTTAACACCATGCAATCTATACAAGGAATGAAGCTTATTACGTCGATTCTCGAGCAACACCAACTCATTGTTCCGCGGAACGTGTTTTTCGATACCACACCTGAGAAGATCGTTGAAGCTTAACACCATACAGTTCAAATCACCACCGCGTTTTAAGCATTCCCAATCAGAAATGCTGAGAAATTCATTCAAGGATGTGAAGTCGGCTTTTCTAAAATTAAAATTAAAATCTTCGAAACATAATTTTTTTTACAATTAGAATGAAAAATATTTATCGTAATCGATACGTGGTAGCAAATAACAGATCAAGGAATTTGCCCCGACTGTTACTAATTCTGTTGAGCTGTGTAGTTGAGATGCCAGCAAAATAATCGATGATAGCTAATGCCCTCTCATCGGTAGAAGATGAAGAAAATACGCCATCCACATCGTTCCCAGATATACCGGGTAAATTAAAGTCGCCCACAATGATAAGTTGGTCGCTAGGACGAACTAGAGGCATAACAACTGAGTCGATGAAGTTGATAAACGTGTTGTAGTAATCCAAGTCCAATCTGTAAGGTATATACACGGCGACTACAACAATCGAAGTATTATTGGCCAATCTGACTCGAACAGCAATCACGTTTAGGCTAGGATGACAGGTAATCATATCATTAGGAACGAATTCTTTACCGCAATCATAACACCACCACACTTCCGACTAGTCTCAAAATCATATCTATCCTTTCTATAAACGACATAATCAGTTGGGAAGTATTCTTCGGAGAACATATTTATCGTAAGCCAGGTCTCGCTGATTATTATGACGTCATAATCGTTGTCAAGTACGCCTAAACGAAAAACATTAGCTTTACCTCGAATACCGGAGGCGCTGTGGTAGTGGATCGAGGTAAAATCTTTGATAGTGTTGGTTGCATCAGCAGTTATCGGTGTTGTTGGAACGTTTGAGCAGCTCTGTTTTTTGGCTGTCGTGAATGATTTAAAAATAGACGAATTAACAAACCAAGAGGCCACATATCAGAACTGTTTAGCATATTGAAATGAGCATCCGTTAATTCAATTTTAAAGGAGATGATGGTAAAGGAATTGTCAATTATCCGGCCCTTTGCAAGTAATAATTTACAATCCACTTCGTCAGGCGAGCAATTTTCTAGTTTACTTTGAATGTAGCCACCAAGCATTTCAGGTGAAACGGATGGGTCGATTCCGCTTATATACAAATATTTTTTATTGTTGGCAGGAATAACGGCAGGTTTAATTGAATCAACGGGTATCAACCTGTACCAATAACACTTTGAGTATGGTTCCGTGAATTAATGATAGTACCAGTATCAGAGTCCATTTCGGAAACTTTTGCATTTGATGGTTCGGAGGGACTGACACTCCCAGAGTTGTTTAACAGTTGGTTGATTAATTTTCGATTTTCAGATACCTCGGATTCGATCTTCTTCAGGTCAATATTTTCCGCGGCTCTTTCGGTAATTACATCAATATTAGAACAGTCACTACACGACATTTTAATAATTATATAAAATAGTATTAAACTGTTAAAACTGTTTAACAATATCATTTCCATTCCATAAGTCGAATTCCACCATAATTGGTTAAGAAACAGCCAAGTTCCTTTCCTATCAGCCGCATTCCAGAATTTCATAAAAAAATAATTTTATAATCTCATTTCCATCACACATGTTGAAGTTTTATTATCAGTTAAGAAACGGCCAAGTTCCATCTTAAGGAATCATATTCCATAACTTCATCCAAAAATCATGTTAGAGTCCCATTTCGAACGACATGTCGAATTTCATCATAATCGGTTAAAAAATAGCTAAGTTCCATCCTATTTGGTTATATTTCAGAACTTTATTCAAAAATCATTTTAGAGTCCCAATTCCAATGCACATGTAAAACTTCATTATGGCCATATTCTAGAACTTCATCTAAAAATCATTTTAGAATCCTATTTCCAATGCACATGTCGAATTTCATCATAATCGGATAAGGAATAGCAAGTTCCATCCTACTTAGCCATATTCCAGATTTTTATCCAAAAATCATTTTAGAATCCCGTTTCCATCGCGGATATCAAATTCCATTAAAATCCTTTCAGAAATAGATAATTTCCAGAATTGGCCTAATTGGCCATACATATAATTTGCTAAATGTTAAATTTGAAGTGTAAAACCTGTATCTGAAGGGTTTACTGCTAGGTAGGGCAGAAATTCGAATAATCGAAAGATTGTTGATAGAAGATACACCAGTCTGGTTACTTTTGGATGTCGTATATATATTTAGAAGTGGAATTGTTGGATAGGTTTTGTTAGGGAGCAAAGAAGTCCTAAACTTTTTTTATAACTCCTTTAAAAATTAACCACGTTGAGGTGAAAATTCACTGTTTCTGTATTTCGTTGTAAAGATCTTCCTATGAGTTTCGCCTTTATGGCATTGCTGACAGATTTACTTATTTGATCATTGCGTACATCATAGACACTTGCAGGAGGTTTCATTGTAAAGACGTTGATATACAGATGCATTTTTCACCACTCCACTATTTATTGACGTTGAGCTGAAAAACAATTTTTTCGGCTGTACAATAGTTGGTAACTTTGCTAATGTAGAGTATGATACGTCAAGAAAAAAACATCCAACGTTGTCTCCCAACTACTGATTTTGGTTGTATACCTGAAGGTATTGAAACAATGGAAATTGACGATGAGTCTACTGAATAATATGAAATTGAGAGCGATGATTACGATGATGACGAAACAGGTTATGCTTTAAGCAACAAAAAATCAGCAGCCCCATCACAGGTTTTGCAGTCGGAATTGAATGATCTTGTTGGAAATTTAGACTTACCGAAAGATGGTTTAGACTTTAGAGTACTTGACTTAAATCCTTAAAGAAAAAATCTTCTAAAACCCAAAAACCAAAATTTCTTTTTATCGTAATAGAGACTCAGACTTTTACAGACTCATCTAAACGAAGTATAAATGCAGTTTTACTCAACTGTTATGCAGAAAAAATATGAAAATATGGTATGCAAGTTCTTTTACAAAAGCTTGAGTACAAGAACCACCAATGGCAGATTTGTGGAGATTTGAAAATCATCATCATGTTGCTCGGACATCAGCAGGGCTATTTGGGAATCCGATTCGAACGTGATCGAGTCTTCAATGTATAAGATTCATATTTGATTTAAATAAGAAACGAATGAATCTGATTCAATTTAAACAGGAATCTAATACATCGAAGACTCGATCACATTCGAATCGAATTCTCAAATAGCCCCCCAGCCTTGTTTCACCAAACATCCTTGTTATTTGTACTTGTGAATGGCCAATAAGATCAATGTTTGCACCTGGTTTACGTACCATCATTTATGAATCCTTGGTGGATCCATCTAAAATCACCCTGTTAAAGTTAGCCGAAAGTGAAAAGTCGATAATGCAGATTATGTTATTGACATTCCAGCCGAAAATAAATCAGCCTTTAGAGTGTTATGTCTGGAGATGGATTGCATTAATGTGATTTTTCAATAGCTATCGTAGGAAAAAAATTCAGTTCAAGTTTCCCGTGGGAAATCTCGGAAAATTCGATTTTCCATAATTTTAATCCTTAAATTTCCCACGGGAAACTAGAACTGAATTTTTTTCCTGCGATTCCTATTGACAAGTCACATTAATGCAATCCATCTCCAGACATAACACTCTAGAGGCTGGTTTTATTCATCCATTTCTTACTTTCGGCTGGAATATTTTTTGAATTTTCCGAGATTTCTCACGGGAAACTTGAACTGAATTTTTTTCCTGCGATAGCTATTGACAAGTCACATCAATGCAATCCATCGCCAGACATAACACTCTAGAGGCTGATTTTATACAAATTTTCTAATGATTTTTGGAAAATCGAATTTTCCGAGATTTCCCACGGGAAACTTGAACAGAATTTTTTCATTCGATAGCTATTGACAAATCACATAAAAACGAATCAACTTCAGATATACACTCTAGAGGCTGATTTTATTCCAATTTCGTGGATTTTTCTGATTTTCCGATATTTTCTACGAATAGATTAAGAAAAGTTTTACACGTAAAACTATTTATAAATTTTTTTTAAATTAATATCATAATCTACATTATCGACTTTATTTTACTTTCGGCTGGGATTAGACAATCTGCATTACTTACGGCTGAACTAACACAATCTGCATTATCGACTTTTCACTTTCGGCTGCCAACTTTCGGCTAACTTTAACAGTATCTAAAATCCTAATTCCTCCTCTCCACATAATGCTTGGTCTGATGAAACAATTCGTGAAACCTCTGGATAAAACAGGACAATGTTTTCAATATCTTGAAACGACATTCTCGAAAATCTCTGAGGCTAAAATGAAGGAAGGGGTATTACAATGAACAATGTTCAAAGATACCTTGGCACAGAATTTTTAGAGAATACGAAAGTACAAAAAATTAATGTCAAATTGAAATTTCATTTTTTCACTCACACAACAATCTTTCACTCACAACAATCTTGGTCATTTTAGCGAAGAGCAGGGCGAACGTTACCACCAAGATATCAGGTGATGGAAACTCGCTACCAGGAAAGATGGGACGTAAATATGATGGCAAATTTCTGTTCGATGGTAAAGAGAGACACGGAAAGAGAAGGTAGAAAACGTAAACGAAACCCGTTGCATATCATTTACCTAACCAGGCAGCCCTTTTAAGGGCTATATTACATCGGGTAACGCTAATTTCAACGGTACCGCATCTTTGTTTTGGAACAAACATTCGATTCATGAAAATAATAAAGATACAGGATTATGGGGTTTAACAGTTTGAGTTTTGTGATTCATAGGACATGACCGTTTGCGCTTTGAGTATTGTAGTTTAGCGATTTAATTTATGGGGTTGTGGGGTTATATGGTTATATGGTTGTTGGAGCTTAACAGCTTGGGTTTTGGAAATCTTAAGCGATTACAGGTTGCGCTATAAGAGTTTGAGTACAATTGCCATAGTTTTGTGGTTATTGGGGTTCGGCTTATGGGATATTAATGGTTGGGTTTAATACATTGGCCTAATTATTGGGTTTTCGAGGTTATGGCAAACGCATGGCGTGATGGGGAATGGACTGCGGATTCGGCTTCAGCACCGCAAAAACATAATAAACACGGTCTGACCCCGGCCAAAAAAAATTTTTTTTTGAAGGGGGGGGGGGCTATGTCATTAATAAAATAAAACAAACAACTTTCGATATGGCAATATCAAATTTATGACTAGTAGCCAGTCAAAGTCCACTTTGGTACATTTATTTGGTCAACTCGATTCTTGAATTTTCCGACAGATCAGATCGTTTGCTTTGAATCCATTTTGGCCAAAACAAGTGTGAATTTGGCTAATCTTAGCACTTTGTCGCTTGTCAATTCTTAGAGCACCCCACTAACTAATACATTTGACATTGTCGTATCAAAAGCTTATCGTATGAGCTATTTAAAGTGTATGAAGTCATCTGTCCGAAAACTTGAATTGGGCTGACAAAATGGATTGAACAACATTTTCTCCAAAACATGTGCGATTTTTACAATCTTAGCACTTCAGGGCTTGTTTCTCTTTTGTTATTCGTATAGCAGCTTTATTCAGATTATAATGTTTAGCAAGAGATGAAAAACCCTGGTCAATAAATGCTACCTAAGTAGTCCTATATACTGCTGGTCAATAATATTAAAGAATTATTTAAACAGTATTTCTTTTACTTAAAATAGCTAAAGGTCGAATACGAAAAACACCCGAATCGAAAAACAAACCAAGACCTTCCGAAACGAGTTTGGCTG
Source organism: Tipula vernalis (assembly GCA_958295665.1). Classification (NCBI taxonomy): domain Eukaryota; kingdom Metazoa; phylum Arthropoda; class Insecta; order Diptera; family Tipulidae; genus Tipula; species Tipula vernalis. The sequence goes on from OY282560.1 coordinate 15,186,479, forward strand.
CAAGGTGGCCAGGGGCGAAGCCTCTATTGTTTTTTAAAAGCAGCAAATTTATTACAACCAAGATATCTTTAAAAATTAACAAAATAGTATCATGAACTTTAGATTAGGCGGCAATGAAAATTTCCTGAACATACATTTCACACCACATATGTATGCACATATTTTAACGAACACAACAACATAAATCACATAAACATATTTTAAAAACCACAAACAAAAAACAATTTTTGACTAAGAAAACCATAATAAAATTCGTTGTATGCATAAATTATAAAATTCTATTGTATAATTGGGATATGTAAATTTATGAAGTCGTCTTTTGGTTCCGTGTATCATAAACAGATAAACTAACATTCAGCTGATTGATGGGTGTTGAATCGGTTGTTAGTTCGTAAAATATTTTAACTATGTCCGTATCACAAAAAACAAAAATAAAATAAAATAATTTAACAACAATTTATTTATTTGATAAATTGGTTTCGAAAGGTTTACCTCACCTGTCAAATTATAATATTGTGAATACTTTGGTGTAAATTAATTTTACATAATTAATTAATAATAATAAAAAACAAAAAATGTAAGATGAAACACGCACGCAGCACAAGAAATAGAATTTTACTGGCACAAATCATAAATTTCATTTTTACAATTTGGGAAGTTCAGTCAATAAAAATGTGTAGTTTAATACTTTAATGGATTTTATATTCGTGGGAGAATCAATAAAAAACGTGAATTGATTGAAAAAATAACAAAATATTTAATTTGGCAACGGATTAATAAAACAACATATTTACGACCGGATTAATGAGGTAGTTAAAACGACTTAATCTCTTTAATGTTGTGAAATTTAATTAGTTTTACGTTAATTGGCGCGATGTTCCAGGCAAGATCTGTGTAAACATTTTGAAATCTATTTAATTAAATTTTTTTTTTGGTGTTTAATGGTTGTTGAATATCACGCCTAGTAAATTATTTTACTGAACTGAATTAAATTTTTTTATTTATCAGATAGTTTAGATTCAGGGTTTAGATAATGTTGAGACTGAATCGGTTCACCGTGAAAATAAACTCACCACCTTACGTTATACCGCCTGTTAATTTCACCGCTTGTACGATTCACCGGCATAACACTTCACCGCTTACGCTTATAGTATATTTACTGAAAAAATGCTTTACTTATATTTTTGTTTTTATCTTAATAACCGGAAATATAATATAAGCCGTGGTTACCAAGAGAACTGCACTAGAACTCGATAAACTTTAAATTCCTTTTATTCTATGTAAACCGAAAAAAAAAAAAATTTTAAAGCGCGAATATGTAGGGTGTTTGACACAAATAGACATTTTAAGTTTAAAAATTTCCCCCTTCAGTTATTTCATCAATATTTTCCTATTTCTTGCTGTCATGGGTTTATCGAGTGTAACTAAAAATAAGCTATAATTCTAATTATTTATTGCTGTAACAACTTAAAATGTGTATTTATGTTAAATGCATTACACATTAGCACTTTAAGAATTTACTTTTTTTTTTTTTTTCTGTTTACATAGAATAAAAGGAATTTAAAATTTATCGAGTTCTAGTGCAGTTCTCATGGAAAACACGACTATAATATAATTTGACAAAATAAAACAGACCCCAAGAAAGGCTGCTCAGAAAATGAAGATCGCCCGCCAGCATAAGAGTGTGTTTAGTGAGCTACAAGATTTGGTTGATATCCTTATTCCTGAGGAAATTAAAAATATTAAAGGTGAAGCTTTCATTCTGTCTCATGAAAAATTCGGCAGAGAACGGAATATCATTTTTAGAACGCTTCTTAGTCTAACACTTTTGACAAATGCGGAATTTTTGATTATCGATGGAACTTTTGCTATGGTTCCAATTATCAAGCGGCAATTACTCACTATTTGCATTATGTTTCATGAAACGTTTGTTTCAATTATAAATTGCCTAATGTCGAGCAAAAAACGAAGTGCGTATGATAAATTTTTTTTATTCCATTTATGGTTTGCGTTCCTTCAATGGATTTGATCCGAACCCCAAAATCATCATGAATGATTTTGAAAAAACAATTTCATTAGCCGGGAAAAAATTTTTCAAGAACGCAAAATTTAATGTTTGCGCTTTTTCATTTTGGCCTATGGAGGAAAGTACAGTCACCTGGATTGGAACGCAGAGACGGTTGTTATTCAGAGTTTGCTAACCGTGTTCGAATATCCAGGTGAAATACTTAAAGCTTTCAAATGCGTAATACCTGTGCAAGGATTCCATGATACTTGGAAAATGGCTAAAGAAAAATTATATTGAAACATCATCACCGTACCATCCCCCTCTCTCCCGCCCCCATTCTGAAGTGTTGCAGAACAACTTGAATTTGCATTGCCAACAACTCAAAATAACATTGAAGCTTGGCATCGTCGCTTGTAAGTTGTGATCGGCCACAAACAGGCTGTTATCGAATTGATAAATGTACTACTAAAGGAGTACGTTCACATGTCTATCATTGTGGATAATCAAAAGAATTTTGGAAAGAAAAAATGAATATTCAACATTTTAGATTTTAAGTAGCTTAAACGATAATGTTAGTACCAACTAAAAGATTACTGAGTATATCACTTACTTTATAAAATGTGTTATCACATCAGATTGATTAGAATTTTAAAATTTTACCAGGTTACCAGGACTTCAAAATATTGATTAGAAAAATGTCGTGTCCGTCCTTCCGTCCTTATTCCAGTCATACATTTTTATTATTTTTGTTTTGCCTCCCATTCTCACAAATATTGATAGTTTTGGTCGAAATTTTGTATAAAAATAGATTTTAGTAATTAACTATTCTTGGATTATTTCAGCCAGCTGGTGATAAATTTCTTGCGGAGGGTGAATACAATGCTAAACATACTTATTGGGGTTCCAGATTAACATCGCCGAAAGGCAAACAACTTTATGATGCTATAGAGGAACGGTCCCTGGATTATTTATCTGCCGGTAACCCAACTTACTGACCCACGGATAGAAAAAAATTCCTGATTTAATTGACTTTTGTGTAACTAAGGGCATTCCCCGTATATATGCTAAGGCCACCGATTGCTATGATTTTTCTTCTGATCACTCGCCGGTAAAATTAACAGTGAGTACCGATGTCTTAAGGAACGAAATACCGAACCGTCTTACAAACAAGCAAACTAATTGGGATCAATATAGGAGGCTAGTCGAACAAAATTGTCTACTTAATATTCCTCTGATCACACCAGCTGATATTGATGCGGCGGCAGAAAATCTTAAAACATGTCATGACATTATCCGCTGAAAGGGCTACACCCGAAATAAGCAGTTCAGAAAAAGTTAAAAAACTGTCACGTAATATACAGGAGCTAATCCACGAAAAGCGACAAATTCGTCGTCAATGGCAGCAAACAAAATCACCGTTATTGAAATGGAAATTGAATCGAGCTATTAAGGCCCAAAGATTTGCTTTGCGGGAAGAAGGAAACCAGCGCATAAAGATCTATTTAAGTGATCTCTCGGCAACCGAGAGGACAGATTATTCTTTGTGGAAGGCAACAAAAAATTTAAAAAAGCCAACAAATTCGAATCCACCGATTAGACTACCAACTGGAAATTGGGCGAGAAGTGATGAAGAAAAATCCAATGCTTTTGCTGCTCATCGTATTCGTTCCACATGAAGAAGATAATTATTTCGTGCTACCCAGCAAATGGATGATGGTTTATCCTACAAACCTATAAAGTATAATTGGAAGAAAGTTAAGAATACAATTAAAACTTGCATAAGCCCGAAAAAGGCACCAGGACATTATCTCATTACTGGAAAAATGATAAGGGAATTGCCAGATAAATGCATAAAACTAATAACATTTCTATTCAACGCGATCATGCGAACCAGTTATATTCCTCAGAAATGGAGATATCTTTGATCACAATGATACTTAAGCCAGTTATATTCCTCAGAAATGGAAGATATCTTTGATCACAATGATACATAAGCCAGGGAAAAATGAAACGCTAATCTCATCATATCGTCCAATATCGGCATGCTGCCCACAATCTCAAAGCTATTTGAAAAAATGTTATTAACGAAATTGAAACCAATATTAGAAGAACGGCGCATTATTCCAGACCATCAATTTGGATTCCGAAACCAGCATGGTACTGCAGTGCAAGTATACAGAATTGTAAATGCAATCAAAATCACCTTCGAGGAAAAGAAATATTGTTCTGCTGTCTTTTTGGATATCGCCCAAGCTTTTGATAAAGTTTGGCACGATGAACTAATTTACAAAATTAAAGAGCTTCTACCGAAAAAATTTCACTCAGTTTTGGAAACTATCTTCTTCAAAGGCAATACATGGTCAAACAAAACAGCGCAACTACTTGCTTAAATGATATTAATGCAGGTGTCCCGCAAGGTAGCATTCTAGGACCAATATTATACTTGTTGTACACAGCTGATATACTTGTAACCAACAAAGTAATAATATCAACATTTGCCGATGACACGGCCTTCCTGGTGTCTCACACTAATCCTGAAATTGCCTCAAAGGAATTACAAAATCATTTAAAGAAAGTCGCGGACTGGCTAAAGGCATGGCGAATAAAAGTAAACGAGAACAAATCAACTCACGTCACATTCACGCTAAGCCAACGCACCTGCCCAAATTTTCCAAAATGTACTGGCTGGGAAGAAAATCTCAGTTGTAAAAAAAAAAAGGATTTAACAGTTTGTGTTAACTTTTAGGTCCATTCGAGTGTGGGTTTGCAGAGGAAGAGAAAACTGCCAAACAGATTTTCTCAAAAACGGGACCGACTATTTTTAGTTAAATTGATGATAAATATTGACAAAATTTCAAGTCAATTGAAGCATTGCGTCACTTTAACAAAAAACAGTAAAATAATTATGTTGAAGTGTTTTCCGAGGTAATATCAAAATTTTCGAAGAAATATTACTTTACGGTTAATTCACCTTCCAACAATTGTTCCATAGGTGGTTTTAGATAAAATGAATAGGTTACCGTGTAAAATTTCTAAATTTACCTAGGATACCTTGCTGATGGCCAATGATGATATTATCATCATCATTTAAAAATCTAGTAAGCTTTAAAATATAAATTCTTTCTGTAACGTTTTAATAAAATCGATTTTAATCGCAAATTACTATGGGGCGACCTTTAAAATAATATCAGGCTATTAGGGCGGAGGAGGTTGAGGAGATAGGCGGCAAGAGATACAGCAAATGAAATGCTAGTTATGTGAAAAGGAGATGGGATATTGGTCACAAAAGATGATTGACGTTAATTCTGATTTCGTAATACTTGTGATTAACTTTTTTAGTTTTCTCGAATGGTACAAAGCGTTGCTCCGTCCAACACTGAGTAAAAAATTATATCAGGCCAATCCTTCCATTGCACATAAAATTGTGATCTGAACAAACGGCACAAATTTTTAGAAAATAAATTTTGAACATTGTGGATGCTCTCTGAAGTCAGTATACTAATTGTTAAATGTTAGACCCAAATATTTTTTTTTCTAATTTCAACCATTAGAATGAGAATTTTCTATTTGATTACAGTTAACTCAGTACAATCAGGTGAAATTTTTAAGATTTAAGTAATTTGTGTAGAAAACCTTTCAAATTTATTATTTCTAAATATTTTGTAAAACTAAATACTACGTATAGTAGGTATCGAAATTAGTACATTTCAGAATTCGATTCTTTATTCTAAAAAATAGTTTGATCGGATAGTTTGATTTGTTCCTTGAACCATTAAATCACAACCTTATCGGGGGCCCGCCGGTTATGTGAAGCACCCGTGTGCGAAAACAGCTGGGCGCCGTATTTTAATAAGACGTTTCTGAGAATTAACTCTTACTTACTTAACCCTCTAAAACGTGTATCGATTAACAATGACATATTGAGAAAATATACAAAAGTTCGAACATAAAACAAAGCAATTAAACAACCTTACACAAACGGTTTTAGCCCATAATTCTGATGACCAGGTATATTCTGCTATTTTATCTCTAACTATATTTGAATCGAGAAATATGTTGCAATGATGGTATTAAAGTTTATTCTGATTGATTTTTAGAATAATCATTACTTCAATTGGTTACTTATTCGATTTCTACATCAGAACAAGAATTTTGCCCGTAAAAGGAAAATTTAGAGTTCCAATCTACATACTCGTACTAGATGCAAAATTGTATTTCAAATTAAACCAACAACAATAAAATGTATTGTTATATCTCTAGTATTTACATAAAAATCGCAAATCTCAAGTCTCGTTTTTCGAACAAAATCTTGACTCAGAGCACTGATTTTAGCCGTGAAATGAGATTTGAGAGTTTCGATTTTATGTACGTACTGGATGTAAAACAACAATTTGTATAACTGTTTGGTTTTATTTTAATAAAATATTCGATTGCACATCTGGGTCAAGTCTCATTTTATGTTCAAAATCCGCTTTGTAGAAAATGTTTATTCGAGTAATTCCTTCTCACCCTTCATGTTGCTGCCTTAAATTTTTTTTAAATTTTGATAACGTGAAAATTTATTTTCATTTGTTGACACTTTCCAGTTTGATTCCTTATTATTCATGGTTCCTAGGACTTATTGAGAAAGGTTGAAAGCAAAACCCTTTATCTAGAATTTTAATAAAGATGATAAAAGTTCTAATGTATCGAATACTTTGATTCATTTTAACTTTTTCTTAAGAAAATCACAGCAAAGATGAGTGACGCGGTCTTGATGCTTATGGTTACTACTTTCAACCTAGTTGCAGCGTAAGAACTCGAATTCATCATTTTTATTTGTCTTTTTTAAAGAAATCCTAATATGAATTTTATCGTTCCTTTGAATCGGATCCTCTATGAAGTTAAATTTGGAAAATTTTCCCCTTTCTCAGTAATAATTGCGTCGTTAGAATAGTTTATCTACGAAACTTCCTTAATTCCATTATTTTTTGGCATTCTAAGAAGAAAAGTGTTTGATCATCTGTTCTAGACACTCGAGAGACTTGGCTCTGGCAAGCTGGTCGGTATTTCGTAAGTAAGAATAATTAAGCTTTATTACAATATATAAAACTGATGAACGTTGAAATTCTCGAATTGTCAGAACTCTCTCACTTTCACCAACCGTTAATTGGGTAAAATAACTTACCTCAAAATGCATGTGAAAAGTAGTATTGCAACAGGATACAATAAACAAATGTTAATATACATATTTGGCCCCAATCAATGCCTACACACATAATACTCATCTCATAACTTTAGAAATTTCAAGTAAACTCGACAAAAACAAACACAAAAAAATGTCAATTAAATTTGATGTGGTGACGTTAATGTGATTTAATTGATTGAATCAAATAATCAAAAATTTATTTTCAATCAATATAGAGAATGTGTGTGACTTCATTTTTTGCCAATTGATGATCAAATATGTATTTAATACGCACAGGCTAAGGTGTACGATCGTAAGTTTTGCGACACAAAAATTTGTGACTAATCCCGCGACGGTTGTATGCATTTTAAATAATGTACTTACCTTGACCATTAATTAGCATGTACCATCTTGTTAAATACGAGTACCACCAAGATAGATAATTTTAACTGTGGTTAATACAAAATTATTAAATTCAATATTTCTGGGTGTTTCTAATTTGCATATTGATGATTAAATGATTTGTATTTTATATTGACAGTCACTTAAAATTTTTAAGATTTTACAAATTATGTAAATATTTCTATTATTCCATATTCTTTTTTTTTTAAAATTAATGAAAACCGCGAGTAACGATGAGAAACTCGATATCTCTCAGAAATTAAATTGTTATTGCAAAATACTTTAAATGATAACAAATTAAAATAATCGGTTATAACACCATTTTCACGGTGGTATATTACAAAATTAACGTGTGGCTACGGTATAGAAATATTTAGGCGGATATGAATGATAACGGTCACGGTTACCGCCCAAAAAATATTTCAAACATACCTCAAAATCATACGGCCGCTAATAAACAATGTACATACATTAAGTATAATCCGCGAAACGTTGTTTGTTTATTTTTGCGACAAAAATAACACATTTCTTACCTCTCTTCACAGCGAGATATTGGATACTAAAACCGCAAACTTTCAAAACGGCAAAAGATCTAGAAGCTAGAAATTTTTGGAACAAAACAATTTTTTTTAGCTATACCAAAGCACCTAGATATACAAGCCGTCAGGATCAGACCAATTTTAAAAGAAACTTAATTTAAGGGGGATACATTTTACGATTTCCCATGAAATGTTCATTGATTGAAAATCTCATACCAAAAAATATTTTTAAGTCTACAATTAAATCAAACCTTTGAGTATAACATATTTTAAAATCAATAACTTAAGTTTAGTAATTTGATTCATATAATTAAAATAAAATTGTACAAATTTACTTTTCCTATGTAAGTATGTTTAATATACTGTATAAAATTATAAAAACCTTATTTACTATTTATCAAAGACTTTAAAGAAGAAGACAAAGAAATAGACAAACTACGCACTACCACTCTTTAACAACAATAAAAACTAAATGGTTTGTTTACTTAAAAGAAAAACCAACCATATATTATTTGTGACCAACAATATATGCCTATCCCTCTCCAACTGTTCACGCTTGAAGCTTGGTTCATAACATCGGGAGCGACATAGGAAAAATACCATAGTATTGAGTTGAAGTTAGTAGCTGTTTTTTTATTTGTGATATTTCTCATTACATATTTCAATTTGCGTTTGCCTTTGGCTGTGTTAATACCAAATTTTTTATAGTTTTGTGATACAATGTTCTTAATTTTACTTTATTTATTTTTTTGTTGAATGTTAATTAATTCATGTAAATAAATAGTCATAAAATTAACGTACACAGAAATCGAGCTGTGTGAATGTCGTGAAGAAGAAACAATTGTAAGAGAATTTATTCTGCATTAGTATGATTCGCTAGTACATAACGTACAGCACATTCTGTATATATAGAATGTAAATTGTGGTATAATCAGTCCAGTCGCCGCGGCCTGATGAGAAGATTTATTTCGGAACGTATTAAAATCATATAAATTAGTTCTTAATTTATTTTCGTGTTTCTCATTTCAATTTTTAGTTCATTTTACAAATTTTTCAGTTTTTTATTTTAATATTTTTTGCCTATAAACTATAAATTTACCTTTATTAAACTATTTATTGGCGTCATTTTAATTTAATTGTTTTAACCTGATTTCATTAATTTTTATTTTTACTAAATTTCTAATTTACCATAATTAATTTTATTTTTATTTGCGCAACACAACACATCACAACAAACTTCATAACAAACGTCAAAAAAAATCTATTTAGCGCTTTTTGTACATAAACTATTTAGCGCGTTTTGTACTAAGAGCAAAATATTGCTAATAATTTTGTTTTTTGGTTGGTAAACCTGCGCTACCCTTTGCTCAAAGTAAGAAATTTTTCAAATCGAGTAAGGAACAAGTAGAAGGAGCTTATGTCATTTAAAGTAATTTGATTGATAGAGAGTTCGTAAATAAATACTATGGTATTTTTACTATGTCGCTCCCGATATTATGAATCAAGCTTGAAATAGAAGATTTTATATGGAAAAGTTTGTTTCTCTTAATTATTGATTCTTTCTTCTTAATTTTATTGTACACTTGAGGATATTTTGCTGTTTAAATAAAATCCATTGTGTTTTTTTAAACATATTTAATAATTAGTCGACTTTATAAGTAGGTGTCACTAATCGTTAATTATAAAAAAAACTTGAACGAAATGGGTGACGTCATGAGGTAAAAATGTGTTTGTAAATAAAGGGGTTTTAGTAAAACATTAATTAAATATCTATAAACAAGATTTTATTAATTGATTTTCAATTTATTTATTTTTGAATTCTTTTTCTTGATAAGGTGGAAATCAAAATTTATTTTTGTAAGATTTTTCATTTAAGAAAAACGGAATTAAAAAAACATAATTTTTCATATGATTTGTAAGAAAAATCCATTTTTTTGTTTTGTCTTTCTATCCCCCTTATATTAGGTGCTTTGGCTATACCAACTAATACCGACGGGGTTTTAAAATAATCACAAAATTTTTTTCATTTCATTTAGATATCTACCTAGTTAGAAATATGTATTAAATTTTATTGTAACTAGAAATGTGCACTAATGGGAAAATAAAATTTAAATTTTCTTCAAAATGTATAGATATTTGCGGCTGTAGAAAATCACTCCCCAATGAAATAACTCCTCAAAGCATGAATGATATAATTCCCAAAAATTAAGCAAATCCGGATATGAAATAACTCCTAAAAATGAATTGGAATTATTTCACTGTTCAATTTTCTGGAAAAGGAAGATTTACTTTTGAAATATTCTGGATTCTGGAAAAGGAAGGTTTAATTTTGAAATAATCTGGAAAATGGAGATTTCGATTCAAATTTTAAAATTAAATCTTACAAAAGCAAAAATATTTTTAAAAGGAAAATTTAAATCTTCCTTTTCCAGAAAACTTAGAAGTGGTGAATCAATATCCCAACGCCAGCTAATTTGAAATTTGATGGCGTTTCTATTTTTAGTTTATTAGATTAGTTATATAGAATTTAATTTAATTTCATGTTTTGTACAATTATTTAATTTAATGAATTTCATTAACAGCAATAAAATTAGATCTTAATATTTTTTTGTCCGTTATTTACAGTTAATTTTAATTCTGGTTTGCTATACGACCACAAAACTTAATTAAAACATAATTTACTTATTTATAAAAAAAACTTTATTAGTTAAATACTAAAAAACTATTTATGTTCGACCTGCAGTCAGTATAGATGGAGTTTTGGCGTTTGAGTTGTGAAGGTTATAGAACTTTGTCTGTGATTTTTTTTACAAAAAATTCCATTAAAATAAAATAAATCACAGGTAGATTGTGTGAAACGTGAAACGCCTTGCTTGATGTGTACAGTAATTTAAACGGAAGGCTAAGATGAGACCGGGATGAGAACTAGGAGGGGGTTCAGGTTCAGGCGCAGCACAATCAAAATCAGACCTACCGAAGCAAATTGTAGTTTAACACACATTCCGGAATACTATATATGTAGCATTATAGTCTAATCTGTACAATATGTTGGGAGAAAACTACTGGGAAGGCCCAATGTTATTCCAGCAAAATTCTTCTGTAAAGACAATAATCTAGAGTTGAAGATATTCATGATCTAATAAGACGAAACATTTGTAACAGGATGCCAAGAAAACTAAGTGGTTTAAGCTTTTAGGTGATGTTAACAACAAATTTTTGAACCACTTGCGATATGTTATGGAGAATAAACAAAAACTGACCATCTGTCTTAAATTTAATTGATTTACTATTATATTTTCAGTTTTTTCCATACTGTACAAATAATAATGAGAACAAACTTGTGGATACAAATATGTTTGGTAAAAACTAATTTAACTGTAATTTTCTCCTAGAACTAAAATTAAACAAAAAATTTGATTGAAATGTAAAGCAGGGTAATTAAATTTATTGAATTAAAATTAATGTTTTCAAAAAGTTTATTATTTATAAATTTTTAAAGTTGTTTGCATTACGTTGCATCAAAAATTTGGCAGGCACAAATAATTTTGGTTAAGACTGTACATGGGAATACATGACATAGAATTGGGGGAATACCCAAATTTTGTTACATCAGTTGCATTTTACTTTTTATGTCTTCTATGTCTATCACCTTCTATTTGTCAATGGATGTGAAGTTTTTCCCATTTTTTCCCAGATATATGTATACAAATCCTATTGGAATAAACAAAATTCTATTGGATTCTCATTGATTTTGGTATGTGTTGGTACTTATTGTACACTGTTAAGAATTCAGAATTTATCTATAAATGTTTTGTTATTAAAATAAATTTCGATTAAATTCAAGGGATTAAAAGAACATAATTTTAATTGAAACTTATGTAAGAAAATTTGTAAAATGCGAATCACAAAGCTCATTTATATTGAAATATAAAGATTCGGTCCATAAATGAATACATATTATGTTAATTACCGTGCATTATTTTACAACTGAATTTTTTAATCTTCACCACAGAGTAAAATAATAAAACAAACATATTAGGCGTTTTATTAAAACACAACGATTATTTTGTTTAGCTTAGTCCGAACATTGAAGTAGTTTAATTAAATATATTTAATTAATTTTACTTTGTTAGTACATATCGATTTATTCCGATAAATATCAATGTGCTAAATATAAAACCAAAGTCCCGAACCATTAAAATAAACATCAAAGTTTAAGTACAAATTATAAATTTGTTCCTGTTTGATAAAAGGCCATTAACGGCCATTCTCAGAGATTTGGACTCAAGTTGTGATAGTTTACGAAATTGTTGATTTAATTCCCCATCCATCAAGCTATAAACGAATTCCCTAACCAGAGAAATAAATGTACTGTGCATTTTTGAGTTCAAATTGCGATTTTGCATGAAATTGATGAAAGGCCACTAATGGCCATTCTCAAAGACTTGGACTCAAGTTGAGATAGTTCACAAAATAGCCGATTAAATTCCCTATCCATCAAGCTATAAATATATCTCCTAACCAGATAAATAAATGTACTGTGAATTTTTGAGTTCAAATTGCGATTTTGCATAAAATTGATAAAAGGCCATTAACGGCCATTCTCAGAGATTTGGACTCAAGTTGTGATAGTTCAAGAAATAGTCGATTAAACTCCCTATCCATCAAGCTATAAAGGTATCTCCTAACCAGAGAAATAAATGTACTGCGAATTTTTGAGTTCAAATTGCGATTTTGCATGAAATTGATGAAAGGCCATTAACGGCCATTCTCAGAGATTTGGACTCAAGTTGTGATAGTTCACGAAATAGTCGATTAAATTCGCTATAAATCAAGCTATAAACATATCTCCTAACCAGAGAAATAAATATACTGCGAATTTTTGAGTTCAAATTGCGATTTTCCATGAAATTGATGACAGGCCACTAATGGCCATTCTCAAAGATTTGGACTCAAGTTGTGATAGTTCACAAAATATTCGATTAAATTCCCCATCCATCAAGCTATAAAGGTATCCCCAAACCAGAGAAATAAATGTACTGCGAATTTTTGAGTACTAATTGCGATTTTGCATGAAATTGATGAAAGGCCACTAATGGCCATTCTCAAAGATTTGGACTCAAGTTGTGATAGTTCACAAAATAGCTGATTAAATTCCCTATCCATCAAGCTATAAACATATCTCCTAACCAGATAAATAAATATACTGCGAATTTTTGAGTTCAAATTGTTATTTTGCAAGAAATTGATAAAAGGCCATTAACGGCCATTTTCAGAGATTTGGATTCAAGTTGTGATATTTCATGAAATAGCCGATTAAATTCCCTATCTATCAAGCTATAAACGTATCCCCTAACCAGAGAAATAAATATACTGCGAATTTTTGAGTTCAAATTGTTATTTTGCATGAAATTGATAAAAGGCCATTAACGGTCATTCTCAGAAATTTGGACTCAAGTTGTGATAGTTCACGAAGTAGTCGATTAAATTCCCCATCCATCAAGCTATAAAGGTATCCCCGAACCACAGAAATAAATGTACTGCGAATTTTTGAGTTCAAATTGCGATTTTGCATGAAATTGATAACAGGCCACTAATGGCCATTCTCAAAGATTTGGACTCAAGTTGTGATAGTTCACAAAATATTCGATTAAATTCCCCATCCATCAAGCTATAAAGGTATCCCCAAACCAGAGAAATAAATGTACTGCGAATTTTTGAGTTCTAATTGCGATTTTGCATGAAATTGATGAAAGGCCACTAATGGCCATTCTCAAAGATTTGGACTCAAGTTGTGATAGTTCATGAAATAGCCGATTAAATTCCCTATCCATCAAGCTATAAACATATCTCCTAACCAGATAAATAAATATACTGCGAATTTTTGAGTTCAAATTGTTATTTTGCATAAAATTGATAAAAGGCCATTAACGGCCATTCTCAGAGATTTGGACTCAAGTTGTGATAGTTCACGAAATTGTTGATTAAATTCCCCATCCATCAAGCTATAAACGTATTCCCTAACCAGATAAATAAATGTACTGTGAATTTTTGAGTTCAAATTGCGATTTTGCATAAAATTGATAAAAGGCCATTAACGACCATTCTCAGAGATTTGGACTCAAGTTGTGATAGTTCACAAAATAGCCGATTAAATTCCCTATCCATCAAGCTACAAAGGTATCTCCTAACCAGAGAAATAAATGTACTGCGAATTTTTGAGTTCAAATTGTTATTTTGCATGAAATTGATAAAAGGCCATTAACGGCCATTCTCAGAGATTTGGACTCAAGTTGTGATATTTCACGAAATAGTCGATTAAACTCCCTATCCATCAAGCTATAATAATATCCCCTAACCAGAGAAATAAATATACTGCGAATTTTTGAGTTCAAATTGTTATTTTGCATGAAATTGATAAAATGCGATTAACGGCCATTCTCACAGATTTGGACTCATGTTGTGATAGTTCACGAAATAGCTGTTTAAATTCCACACATATCAAGCTATGAAGATATCGCCTAACCAGAGAAATAAATGTGTTTCGATTTAATCTTCGAATTTTAAATTGCGTTTTGACTGAAATTGATAAAGGCAAAACACCCTTTGTCACAGATTTGGGCTCAGTTTCTTATAGTTCGCATGACATTTGAATATATTCTCCATCCATCAAGTTGAAGATTTGGACTCAGGTTCTGATAGTTCACGTGAAATCTGAATATATTCTCCATCCATCAAGTTGAAGATGAATTCCCTGTCCCCAGAAATAAATTTCTTTCAACTTTTAATCTTCATATCGCAATTTTGGCATAAATACTAAAGGGTCATAAATTAACTGACTAAATTCCGGAATTCAGAAATAATTTTTATTCTTGATTTATAATTTGATTCTTTTCTATAATTTAATAAAATTACATTTTTAGTACTAAATATTTCAATAGGAATCTAGATTTTTTCAAATTGGAATTCAATTTAACAGTGTGAAACTAACACATAAATAAAAATGGGAATTTTGGGAAAAACTTCACACCCATATTTGTCATTGCATTTTAACTGTATTGCATTCGTTATTCATTATGTATTTTCTGTTCAATGCATTCAGTTCGCGAGATGCAAAATATATTAATTAAATATATATTTTGACTATTCGTCCGTCTTTGTAAAACTCGAAAGTTTGTGTTAAAACTATAGAATTTACCTGTAGAATTTGTGTTGCTGATCATTTTTTACAACTAATAAAGGTATGCAATGTTCTAAATATTTGGTTTAGAAAATTTCTTTAAGCAGTTTAAATTAAATTCTTTGTTGTAGTGCCCAATTAATAAGATGTCTAAATTACCGAAAAATATTCCGAAGCGACAAGCAATTTCTTTAGAAATTAAAATACAAATTTTAGACTGTCCAAAGAGAGGTGAAGGTACCACATCTGTTGGCGCAACTTTTGTTTAAATGAAGCGACTAGTAGAACGATTAGAAAAAATGAGAAATCCATTCGACAATCAGTAATTTCGGGAACGAAACTCAGTTCCAAAACATCATGATACAGTCGAAATGCCCTGTTAGAGAAAACGAAAAACTTTTAGTATTATGGATCGAGGATTTACTACAGAAAAAATACCTATAGATGGAAAACTTATAAAAGAAAAGGCATTTAGAATATACGAACGACAGCAGGAAATGGAGCCATCAACAAGTCTTCAGGCAACTAAGAAACCGAAATTTAATGCAAGTGAGGGATGGCTGACAGGTTTCATAAAAAGACACGCATTTCACAAAGTCAAAATAAAATGTGAAGTAGCATCAGGAGACGTTAATGATGCAAATAACTTTCCTGAAAAACTAATACAAATAATTGAAGATGGCGGTTATACTCCAGACCAAATTTTTAATCCCGACGAAACGGGATTATTCTGGAAAAAGTGCCTTCCAGAATCTATATAGCAAAATTGGAAAAATCTGCTGGTGGTTTCAAAGCGGTCAAAGATCGGGTTATTATGTAGCAACACATCTGGTGATATGATGTTGAAGCCTTTATTAATCAACCGGTCATTCAATCCACGAGCTTTGAAGTTCAAAACATTAATCAGCTTACCATACATTGGAAGGCGAATAAGAAGCATGGATGACGGCCGATTTATTCAAGAAATGGTTCTACAAATGCTTCATTCCAGAAGTCAAGAGATATTTCGAACAAAAGGGGCTTGAATTCAAAGTGTTTTTACTTATCGATAATGCACCCAGTCATCCTGAGCTAGATCATCCAAATATACAACTATTATTTTTGGCACCTGATACCACATCCCTGATTCACCCATTGGATCAGGGTATAATAGCAACTTTTAAAATGTATTATGTTAAGCAAGCATTTAAATTTATTTTGGATTCAGTTGAGGAAAAAATCATGACGGTCGTAGAAGCATGCAAAAATGTGCCTCTTTTCCCATAAAACAACATCGAATATCCATTCTTAATGCTTGTTGGAGAAACATTTGGCCAGAATGCGTCAACAGTGGAAATTCTGAAGTCAAACATCAGTTGTTTGCTCTAAAATTGTAACTCTATCACACGCAATTGGTGGTGAAGGCTTTGAGAACATGGAAACCGCTGATATCGATGAACTGATAATTGAGAAACCTTTGGATGAGCAGGATCTGAATGAAATTGTAACGGTTGGTGAAAATAATGAGGAACATAATGATGAAGACGAAGATGAAGTTCATCAACTAACAGCTGGTTTAATTCGCGAGTGTTTGAAATTTGCTACAAGTATGGCACATTATTTTCTCACTCATGATCATGACGTAGAACGTGCATTAAGCTTTCAACGTTATTTTCAGGTTTGTACGGCTGGATACCAAGAACTTGGAAAACCAAAAACCCAGAAACTGACAGAACCAAGAAAGCCAATATCAGAGTACGTTATTGACGAACGGGATTCTTCAATACGTTCAAGCTCATTAAATTTGCTAGAAATATCGAGCGATGAAAGCCATGTTGCTCCAGTCGGTAATAAACGCGCGATTATTACCAAGTAGTGATGATAGTTGCTAAATACTAATCAATGAATTATATAATCGATGAAAGATCAATGAAATATATTTTGTAAATTGATTTCACATAATACGAGTTTCAATATTTTTTTGCACGATTTTTTAAAATTGTGAAACACAACTTCGGTTTTACTATGAGCGGAATGTCTTTTTTCACACGGTTTTCTTTTACACGGTTTTCGTTGGAACATATCTACCGTGTCAAAAAATAGTTGTGTGCAAATATATATATATATATATATATATATATATATATATATATATATATATATATATTACATATTCTCCAAAACTGTCGAATTTATATAGGGTACAGTGGAGGAGGTAGCGCATAAGTGATATTTCGAGAAAATCGTCAGGTCAAAGGTGAGGCCCAGAGCGTTCGTGGGATATACATTAAAACTTAAATAAAATATTTATTGAAAGATAGTTATCACTCGATGAAAGTTAAGGTGTATGATCTTCACAATCAAAAGTATGCCACACGCCTAAGACACATCTAATGATTACAATGATCTGTATTGCTTTAGATTTTCTGTATGTATGTCAAATTTGTCAGCTTTGTGTAGTCGAAATCAGTTAGCTGGAAGATATTGTACATATTGATTAGCCAACAACAAAAACAATCCAAGCAAATAAAGTTGGATGTAATTTAAAACGATATATGTTTTGTAAATTTAGCTATTTCGTCGAGAAGAACTCACAGCTACAGCTAAAACCCAAGTGACACATAAGCTTTCGTTTTGTGGCTAGATTAAAGCGACTATCACTTAGCTCTTAACGCTTGGTTACGCTTTTGGAAAACTAGATTAACCCTTAAGACTGGAAACCTGTCACAGCACAATTCGAAAATATACTCATATCAAAATATATCCGCATATTAATGAAATAATCACGATCTTTGGGATCTTTAATTCGAAATACTCATTTGTCGAACTCCCATTTCATTGGTGTTCTCTCGAATTAATTTTGTTTTAAACATTGTAGTTTACGATGTCCACCCCCAAATAAAATTTGAGTTTTAACGGAAATCCTGCTCAAAATAATTTTCGTTGCACTATTGAGGTCATCAACTAATATAGTGTTTAATAAACTTCGTTACAACTACCTGCCATGGAGAATATATGATGAGGTGAAATTGCCATATATATGGTATTTAAAGAGATGCTCAAACTTATCGATATCCATTAATGTCGAAACATCATTTAACTACAAAACATATTTACGTAAATATTAATTTATTTTCAACGCCCAAATCAACCTGTTCATAAATTAACCAATGATTTGATTTTCCGTTAAAAACTTTTACAAAACATATTTCATAAATTGTTTTATGTTTACGATCGTATTTTATGTTCTTTATAAAATCTACTTTTAAGTATACCACCACAGTAAATAAATCAAAAATGAAAATAATTTCCCTAACCATCTTTCATTTTTGTTGGGCGCATCGACGTCTAACAAAAATAAACATACATCATGTGTGTGTACGAGAGAGTGTATATTATACGAGTAGGTTTAACTTACATCCAAATAAAAATTTCTTAATTACGATCACAACCAGACCTTAAAATTAAAAATTATTATGTCTCACATACTACAGATTTGTTGCTATTTTTAAATATGTCATGTACACCAGAGCCATTATGTTTTGGCATTTTGTTACGTGCGCGGCTGTCAATCATCTAATATGTCACATATAATATATTCAGTGAGAAGATAAAATGCAAACGATTTATTGATTTTTTGTTTGTTGTTTGTTTTTTATTTTATTTTTTAAATTGAAGCGCCAGTATTTAAATAAATAAAAATTAATTGGCATTGATATGAGATGGCACGTCTCTATATATTACATTGAAACGGGCGCGGTCTATAGAGACGCGATAATTCATCATTGTGTATGCTCGAATAAAAGATGAACCAAATTTATTTTAACTGATTTATCATATTTGATTAAAATTAATTGCATTTGAATTTTTTTATTTTATTTTATTCGGTTTCGCACAAATACAGAGCAGAAATTGCAAATAAAGGTCATTTTATTGAATTTGACAATTTAGTTCAGACATTGGCTGGAAGGTTGAATTCAATTGAAATTGATATTTTGTCTTTCTTTGCGCTTTGTATTTGGTATTATAATGTTAAATTAACAATGCTAAAACCATGATCTAAACTAAAATACATAATTTGGAGATGGAGATTTTATAAAGTTCTTTATAAGATGATGATTGGGATCATTAAGCTATTTATTTGGTTAAAGATAGCCCATGAAATTGAAACATTTTCTGCTTTGCATAAAACAAACGAAATAAGACCGGCATTCATCTTCATTTCGTAATCATAGAGATATCTGTTCGGCCTCCCACGCTAATTTATGCCTGTACTAAGAAAGTAAAACGTTATTAGATCGTCTAGACAACTTCTAGACAAATCTGAGTGTCGTCACTAAACATTTTAGGCTTCATTGATTATACCAAACGAAATTCCTTATTCGTAACTTTAAATTGGCTTTGGGGTTTGGTGTGGGGTTGGATTCATTAAAAGAGAACTTATAAAAATTATCGAAAATAATTTAAAAGTTGTTTTGAATTCACGTAAAATATTTCCTGATTACAGACGATGGCAAAAAATAACTTTATGAAGTTACACACCTCCGATCATCAGATTTCATCAGTTTTTACGATCGTCCTCAATTGAAGTAGACTATTAAAATAAATTATTTGATCAAGCTATTCTGCAATATGTCTGAAATTCCATTTACCTCAAAAAAAGAAGAAGCGGCTGAGAGAATTTTTAAAAATTTGGGTGAACTTGAACCAAACTAATCTTCAAGACAGTTTGTTTCATTTCCGATAGGTATCGCATTTTCTACTTTTCCAATTGTCAGAAAAGCACAACCAAATTAACAAAAGATTAATTATTCTGCCATACAATTAGATTTAACGCCACAACGAATTCTATTAAAAGAAAATTCATTAAGAAATATCCTATTTCTTCGCTTTCTTATCTAGCCGAATCGAACCCGAGCCTGAAGCCGAACCAGAACCCAATATTTTTTTTATCACTGAAACTGAACCCAATTAGGTTTTGATACGTCATAAAAAGGAATACCCTCCCAACTACAATTTGATAACAAATGGATTATGCATATAATTTCTTGGCATCCTTGCGCGAAGAGGACCAATGCTAAGCGGCTTTGGAGAGTTCTCGATTATAGTATGTGAATAATTATTCAAAAGCGGAGGATTGGAGGCGGCAGCCCTCATCCTCCTTGGTATACAACGAATTAAAAAACTTGATTTTTTGGGATTGATTTTAAAACCACAAGAGCACGATCGTTACTTGAGTATACGTTAAAAATATTGAAAAGTGTTCTAATAAGAGTAGCTTGATTCAGCAAGATTCTGTTCTAAGTGTTTATTTGTGCGCGAATGTCAGCCTACTTCTGCCTTTGAAATTATGAACAATTTTATTGTTGGTACTGGCAGTGTCGGTATTTTACGGGCTGTGGAGCCACGTAAACAGATTTTGGTCTCAGAATACAAGGATGTTATCGAAACAAATATTAGACAATATTTACAAGAAAAATTCAATTTGTGTGATGCAGTGGTTCATCGGTGCTTCATTTAAAATTAGAGTTTCAGTTACTGTTTTTGATAAATTGATGGCTTCAACTTCTTGGGCAGCTGGAGATCTTGTGAAGGAATTCTAAAACCAAATTAAGAGTCATCCTTTTTTAAGGTTAAGCCAACCCATTCAATAAATGGCAACATAGGTTGTCAAACATCTTCTATCAACTATATTAAGAATAAGCTAAACTATTTTATAATCCACCAAAATATTAGAAGCTTAAGAAAAAAATTTAATTTATTTATAGTGGCCTCTACACATTACTGACCACTCTATGACATCTATTATGTTAGTACCGTTGTTCATTTCTCCGCGTAATCCTTTTTCATCTAAATTGAAACATTATGTAAAAACCATTAATTATTGAAATCTTTTTGATGAGTTAAACGAGGAATCCTGGCTCGAGCTATATTCCCAAACGAATGTATCCAAAGCTAATTACTATTTCATTACACGCTTAAAACAATGCATTGATGGTAATACTTGACGTTTAGTGAACGCGTTTAGTGGACGTTTAATGAACGCTAAGGATATTATTATTAAGCCTTGGGTTTCACCTGCTCTGCTTAAACAAATTAAATTGAAAAATTACTTAAGTAAAAATTATTCAAAAATTCTAGTAACTCTACTTTGAAAATGGGGCTCAAAATTTTAATTAAAGCTCTTAAACATGATATTTATTTTGTCAAAGCCAAATTTTATGAAAATAAATTTAGCTTCTCAACAGGTAATATTAAAGATAGCTGGAAAATAGTCAATAAAATTTTGATTAATTGAAGCAAAAAGATACGATTGAACTGATCAACTTGAAACAGCCACATTATTTAATAATCATTTCGTTAACTCTGATTTATTTTAAGCATTTATTTGGGTTCAAAATTATGAAAGCTTTTTTCATTATTAATGTCATGAGAAATGTTCAGTTTATTCGTCTTCAGAGATTTACAATGAACAACTTTCAAAATTCATTATTGAATTGAGAGATTGTCGAAAACTTAATAAATTTTCATCTGGCATCAAAATATTTTTATTTAGTGACTCAAGTGAGAATGGTTTGATGCATTTTGTGTCAAATCCTTGTTGTTCCAATTTTGATACTTTGTTAATTTGCAATCCTTTTTACATTGTTAATATTTGAAAAGAAGTGTTTGGCCACAAAATCGCTTTTGTTATCATTAACATCGATCATTCGTGAATGCAAATCCATCACAGTTTGTTCCGCACTCGCTATCGATTCCCAAGCACTATGAAAATATAACCGGTAATGCCATCAAAGTTTTCGCTTTAATCAATGTATCCGCAATGCACGATTTCCATTAACTTTTAAAAGAACGTCGCAATGTCGTCCACTGGCGCTTTTCTGAAAGTATAATGTTACGTTTTTGCCTTGTCAATCAAGGTTCGTATCACTGGATTGTGAATAATACAAAATCAATTTAATTTATCTCCAACGAATTTATATTTTTCACAAAATTTATTACAACACAGTTTATCAATAAAAATTCACAAAATCACTTTATATAAATTATTTTCAAATTTTACTGATCACTTTTACTTTTTATTTTACACTAAAACACTTTTTAAATCACTTTTTAATTCCTTTTAATCTTTATACTATCGCTTACCAAATATTACTGATCCAATTCGACTTTGTTCGCCTTTTTATACACACAAACCAAACTTCTAGAAAGCTTATGATTTTTCTAGTTAGAATAGTGTAGAAACATTACGTAACAATTTTTATCATGGAAAATTCTATTTTAGTATAGCTAAACATTGAGCTATTAATTTAACTTCTTCTATTACACATTAGGTGTCACCGTCAAAATAATATTGTAACGGTGACACCTAGTGTATAATAGAATAAGTTAAATTAATAGCTCAATGTTTAACTGTGCTAAAATGGAATTTTCCATGATAAAACAGTTCTAAATGTTTCTACACTATTAGTACTGGAAAAATCATGAGCTTTCTAGAAGTTTGGTTTGAGTATATAAAATAGTGATGGGCTAAATCGAGCTTTGTTGTTAAAAATCATATGAGAAAATAAACAAAACAGAACAAAAAAGATCGATTTAGCACATCACTAATATAAAAAGGCGAACGAGATCGAATTGGATTATTAGTATTTGGAACGCGATAGTGTAAACTTGTAAGATAATTAGTTGTATTTGGAAAGCGACAGTTAAAAAGTGATTTAAAAATTTTTTTAGTGGTAATAAAAATTATAAGTGTACAGTAAAATTTGAGAATAATTTATATAAAGTGATTTTGTGAATTATAATTAATAAATTGTTGTTGAAAAATTGAATTGATTTTGTTTTATTCACAATCCAGAGATACGAACCTTGATTGACAAGGTAAAAACATAACAATATTTTTGCTGTAAAAACAAACTTTCTCCGCCGAAACTTCGACCAGCACTCAGCATTCGTAACACCATACATGTTACCGGCGTCCAATAATTTTTGTATGTAGATGTGTTTGACGTATGTGGTTGCCTTTTATGTGGTGTGCCTTAATATCAATGTGTTTCGTCCGCATGTTGAATTTTTCCTCATGAATCATATGGATGCAACTTTGATTGTCCTCTTATATACAGTGTGTCACAGTCGTATTCGTAATTACTTAATTTTTAATTAATTTTCATTTTTAGTCAAAAATTGAAACTATTTGTAAAAATGTGTTTGTTTGTTATCATGCCTTACTATTATCTATTTTCAAAATGCAATCCATCAAATAATTTACTCACACATTTACACAAAACAAGGCACATTATGACGTTATCGAAAAAATCACCCCACTTTCATATTCGTAGACTACGTCTTTTAATCGTAATCGTTCGTAATCATTCGTCATTTTTAATTATTCTGTTATTTGGTTCATCATGTATTGTTTTAGTAACCCTTGAGCTGTTAATTAGTAAAGGAGCGAGCAAATAAAATTTTTACAATTTTGGCAAAATGGGACGAAAGAAAAATGAAACGACGTTAGAACTCAGAAAGTTGGTGATTTTTCATCATAACGAGGGTAAAAAACTTAAAGAAATCAGTGAAATTGTTCAGCGAAGCATTTCTACTATTCAGTATATTATTAAGCGGTATAAAAAAAAAATAAAAAATTTAAAATGCGCCGAGAAATACAAACAGGAAAAACTGAACGAATTCGACAATCGTTATATTATGAGGGAAATTAGGAAAATCCACGAATAAGTGCACCAACAATGGCAGTGAAAGTTGAAACGGAACTAGGCAAAAGTGTAAGTGCCGAAACTATTCGGCGAACTATTAGAAACGCGGGATACAATGGTAGAGTTGCTAGGAAAAAACCGTTGATTTCAGAAAAAAATCGAAAACTGCGCCTAAAGTTTGCCAAAGAATACAGAAACCGTACATTTGATTTCTGGAAAAACGTGCTTTTCACGGATGAAAGCAAATATAATGTTTTCGGATCTGATGGCCGACAAATGGTATGGAGAAAACCAAATAAAGAACTGAAGAAACAGAATTTGCAGCCAACGGTTAAATATGGAGGTGGCTCCGTGATGGTATGGGGCTGTTTCTCAGCGGCAGGTGTTGGCAAACTTCATTTCATCGAGGGTATCATGAATAAAACCGTGTATATCAACACATTGCGAACAAATCTACCAGAGAGCACCGCACGCTTGGGTATAAAAGACCATTTTGTCTTTTACCAAGATAACCGAAGCACAAGGCCTATGACACTAGACAGTGGTTGCTTTATAATTGCCCAAAAGTCATTGAGACACCTCCACAATCACCAGACATAAACCCTATAGAGAATTTATGGCATGGATTGGAAATTAGAATAAGAAAATACGCAATTGCTAATAAAGAAGAGCTTAAGAGAGTATTGGAAACGGAATGGTACAAAATTGAACCCAAGGTGTGCGAAAAACTGGTGCGGTCATTACCAAATCGGCTTGAAGATGTAAAAAAAAATAAGGGGTATCCACTAAATATTGATTTGGACAATAAACAGATTTGTAGCATATCTGTAATTATTTACGAATATGAGTGTGATGTGATTTTAATTATTAGTAATGAAATTAATTTTTTTTTTATTTGTAATAAATGAATTTTATTTATTCTTGTTTTTAAACGACCTTTGAATTATGTTTATTTATTTAAAAATAAATTTAACACTTATTTGACAATAATATACGTTTTATTTTACTAATTCAGTTATTAATGTTGTTTTACGAATACGACTGTGACACACTGTATTATAGTTGATTCTTTTATTTGTAAATAAAAATCGTCGAGAATATTTCGAAGCCACATGCATTCGCCACATTGTGGTACACAAGTCTTTTTTCAATGCATGTCCAACTTATCGGACCACCAAGAATAGCTTTGGAATAACAAATCAATCAAGCAAAACAGCAAATTACGATCGCTTCACCCATTTGTTGACGAAGGCGGCATATTTCGAGTAGGTGACCGTCTTCAAATTCGACAAGCAACAATATGGCATGATTAAACAAACAAACAGATAAACTCTATTCCACCTTTAAAAGATAGGAGCAGTATTTTTACATTTGTAGAGGAAAAACCCTCTAGTCCTTTGCTACAAAGATTGCCGCAAAT
Source organism: Tipula vernalis (assembly GCA_958295665.1). Taxonomy (NCBI): domain Eukaryota; kingdom Metazoa; phylum Arthropoda; class Insecta; order Diptera; family Tipulidae; genus Tipula; species Tipula vernalis. Next base: position 15,211,885 of record OY282560.1, read on the forward strand.
CCAAATTATTAGGACTAACTGTCATATAAAATGAGGCCTACAATAGTTGATAAAGTTCTTACAGATATTAATTCCAGCAAATTATTTGACGATATTTGCTCAATTGTCACTCAAAAAAAACTGTTCCAAATCATTGGTTAAACTATTATCTATTTTGTTCTTTACCCGCGATCTATGACAGTTACTATTTTTCGTTCCGAAAAGAGCACTAAATCTGATCCTTCGAACCTTCAAAGTTATTGTCCCAGTCCTTCAACGTTCTAAAAACGTTGGAAAAGAATTTACTTAACTTAAATTGTCCAAATCAATTTCAAAATTTTCTTTTTTTTTTCTAAAATTAATCTTGACTCAAACAACTATAGTTAGATTAAATTTAGATAGTTAATAGAAAACAAAATTTTTTTTTTCTATCCAATTATAAATTACAAATTAAATGTTGGCTCGCACGAGACTGATCTTTATCAATATTCTACAGCTATAAAAAATTCTAACTGTAAACTTAAATAAGATTTCGATCATAAAACCTTCGCCTACCTACCTACATATACGTACATAAACCACCATACCAAACCAATTTCATCTATCTCCTCACACGCTCATCAATGGAAAGCCCAAAAATTGTTAATAAATTAATTAAAAATCAATAAAAATTAATTTCAATGTTCCATTAATTATATTTAATTATTTTTCTTGGATATGTTTGGTATTTCGGCACTCTCAACATATACACAAGCGGAGTTGTTTATTTTGGTTATAAATGAGAATTATCGTGGCAAAGTGATAGATACACGGTTGGATGAATTGGGAACCCCTTATTCTGGCATTTACATACCTTCGTATATTTAGTATTAATAAATGAAAAATCTCGTTTTTATTTGTTTAAGATTTAAGTGTTTGTGTTTGTATAAAAATGTTGATAAATGAAGAGATCCGTCTTAATTGTTTTATATTTTGTTTATTTGCTTATCATTAGAGTTAACATTTTTTTTTTTTTTTTTTTAGTTTTACGATTATGACTCTTTATTACGAGAACGTACAATGTTAATCGGCTTTTTGATGAATTGATCTCAAAGCGAACTGCTTCTACTTTCTTTGACCTTTTAGGTGTAGTAAAATTTAAAATACGGTAATCATAAAAACACTGGATTTTATTGGAAATTTATTAGTGTTTTCTGAGTCGGAAAAAGTGATTTCGAAGTGGAACGGATTAATAGATTTGTCTAAAAATTCAAATTTAGCTTTCTATAAAAAACAAAAGTTACCACGGAATTTTGATCGAAATCTTTTAACTTTGATCCTTTCTTTCACTTTACAAAGTTTCAAAGTTTTTTTCTCTTCACCAAAAATGGGAGGCTTGCACCAAGGCTTAAAGAATTCTTATACAAATTACTAAATTCAGCAGGACGTGAAAGTTCTGAAATAAAAATATTATTTGTAGGATTTCCAAATTAGAAAAGCAGGCTTCCATAAAAATGAATGCCAGTTGCTTTATATACCTACCTTTATGCTTTAATGACCGGTACGGTAATGTCTAGATAATCAGGCATTGCTAATTACAAAATTCAAATTCTCTCTTAAATTTTTTATTGTAGCTCAAAATTTTAGAAAAATAGGAAAATAAATGGCTCGCCACCGCACATCAAATTATCCAGACACATCTTTTAAGGGGTGTTATTATTGGTAAAGAGCGTATATTATAAAAAACCATTAGAAACTTTGTAACAAATCACATCAACACAATCAACACCTATAGTTATAAAACTCACGCAACATCACCTATAGTTATAAAACTCTAGTAGTACCAATTTTTTGCCAAGTTTTCTACCCAGTTGTACCAAATTTTTAATGAGTTTTGAAATATCGAGCAGGAGGCCTTAAACTTTTTGGTGTCGCGACCCCCAATTTTTGAACGTTATTGCACGACAGATTCAAGACTACTTCATTTGCCAAGCACATAATGCAAAGGGGCTAGTCTCTCTTCTTTCATCATGAAGGAGATATGAGAAGAACTTGTTTTGGGAATTCTAGTTTTTATGTTTAAAATCACTTACCCGCCTTCCAATTTCAAAGTAAAAGGGATTTTTACCGATTCAAAACCATTTTTCAAGAAAACACTACGTTTTGAAAGTCTCTGAGTCTGAAAAATCAAAAAAAAAAAAAAAATATTTCCTTGCGTCTGTTTGGATGTCTGTCTGTATGCATGTTATCTCGAGAATGGATTCTCCGTTTTAGAATTGTTTCGCCAGTCTGTTTTTATAGTCAAAGCGGAATCTTGACAAGCTTTTGGAAGCTATACGTCAAGAGGACCAAAAACTGTGTAGTGATTTACCATGTTGACCAATAAATAATAAAATAGAAGGAAAATAGAATATAGCAGGTTAACGGTTAACTTGGGAATTTGGTGATGTGTTGAGAGTTGAGATGGATGTTAGTTTGAGTTGAGTTCATGTACGAATATAGTTTTTCGAGTCGCATTGATGTGGAGATTGAGTTGGTCGTTCAGTTTGAGGTTAAGTTTAAGGTTGAGTTGGGGGTCAAATTAGAGGTTATGTTGAGTTAGGATTGAGTGGAGTTCATATAAACAAGCAGTTTTCGGACCGTGTTGGCTTAGGGATTGATTTTGGGGTTGAGTTGAGGTTCGAGTTGAGGATCAAGGTGGGGTTGAGTTGAGGTTGAGTTGAGGTTTATTGAGGGAATCAGTTGCGGATTTATTTGGGGAGAGTTGTCGGTTGAGTTGGAAGTTTGCTTGAGTTGATTTGAGGATTGGTGGTTGAGTCGGGGGTTGAGGTGGAGATTAGATTAATTGTTAATTTTTGGTTTGAGTTGAACGTTGAGTTTGGGGTTGAGTTGGGGGTTAAATTGAAGGTTGGGTTAGGGTTAAGTTCAGTGTTAGGTTGAGGGTTGAATTTAGTTTGAGTTAGGGTTGAATAGGGTTTGAGTTAAAGTTTAGTTAGATTTGAGTGAGGGGTTCGATTGGGGATTTATTTGGAGTCGAATTGGAGGTGTAGTGGTAGGTAAGATTGAACTGATTTAAGTTCGCACAAGCACACATTAAGCTTTCGAATCGAGTTGGTTTCGGGCTTGAGTTGACCATTGAGTATGGAGTTGAGAAGAGTGTTCGAAGATTTGGTTCAAGCTAAGTTGAATAGGGGTTACGTTGTTAGCTTGCATTGCGCTTGAGTGAAGGGTTCGGTTGGTAAATTATTTGGGCGTTGAGTTTTGTGTTAGGTTAAGGATTGCTTTGGGGTTGAATTGTGAAATGTATTATAATAAATTATTGGAAACCCCTAATTTAAGAGATATTTAAATACTTGTACTGTAATATAAAATAATGAATAATGTTATAAACAAAAAGCATGATGATCTTTGGGCAGTCAGTCAACAAGTACAGACTTCCAATATACAATAAACAAATTGTCATAAATAAAGTGGTCGTGTTGAAATCATTTGAGAAGTAATCAAAGTACATAACAAATTTGGCGACGAGGTAAAGAAAAAATTCTTGTTAATAAGTGCGTACAGAAACGATATACCGGAGTACATAGTATCGCGTGTGAATGTTGTAGAGTGGATACAAATTATAGTGTATTACACAATAAATACGCGTAACGTGCATGGGTGATAATAAATTAAAAGTAATTATAAAAAAACCACAAAGGCACAAAGCCACGGTAAAACAAGTAATTGAGGAAAATATCGCGATGATCGGAACGATGGAGCATTTTGTTGTTGATTACGGAAATTTTGTCGACTACGAGGAGCACATGGCGAATTTCTTGAAGGTCAACCAACAAATAACGGACTATCAAACAAAAGCGGAGTATTTTATAATTCTTGCTGGACCGGAAATATATACCATTATGAAGTCGCTTTCAATTCCTAAGTCCCCAAAGGAATTAAAATATGGTGAAATTGTCCAAATGTTAACGGCTCATTTTGCACCGAAAATTAATAAACGTGTCGAACGGTTCAAGTTCATGCAAGCGGTACAAGAAGATTGTGAAACAATTACCAGTTTCATAGTCAAGCTAAAAAGTTTAGCGCAATCCTGCAAATATGGAAATTATTTGGATGATGCACTATCCGATAAATTTATAGTGGGTTTAAAGTCGAGTTCAATTCAACAAGAGTTATTAAGTAAAGCAGATGAAACTTTTTCGACGTATTGTGAGTTAGCCCTAAATATGGAGATGTCGGCAAAGGAGACAAAAGCCATTCATAAGTCGTCACAATCACAATTGTCGATCAACAGTTATAGCCAAAGTCAGTCAAAGGTTAGTAAACCAATAAACTATCAACGAAGTAGAAGTCAGTCTAGAAGTCAAGGTCAGTCAAACATTAGGAACAGAAGTCCAAGTCCAAATTCAAGTCGCAGTTCGCGTCATAGTTATAGAGGAAAATCGTATACTAAGCATCTATGTTCAAGATGTGGAGTAAAGAATCATAATCCAAATCAATGTACAGCTAAACAATGGAAGTGTTTTCAGTGTAATCGGTACGGACATACAGCAGTTGTTTGCAGAAACAAAGTAAAAATTATCAATGCAGTCAAACAAGTTGATCAGCCATGCATAATGCAGTTAAGTGTAGAAGGTAAACTCATGGCAATGGAAGTTGATACTGGCGCATGTGTTACCGTGATTTCAATAGATAATACCAGAAATCATTTAGTCATTTAGAAATTCAAGATTATAATAATAAATTTACTACTGTTACAGGTGAATCAATTAAAATTCTTGGGAAAATAAACGTAACGGTCGAGCATATTGATGAGAAGTACAAACTGGAATTGGTCGTGATAGATGCAATAAAAGATTTTAATCCATTAATTGGACGGTCTTGGTTGAATGTTTTAAAACCGGAATGGAAACAATTTTTTGAGGAGTCAAGCTTTCGGACACAAACGGTAAATACAATTACGAACCATTTAAATAAAAATATTTTTTTGCAATATCCAAATATTATACCTAATCCCGAGTATGACCATCCGATTGAGAATTACAGCGTAGAGATTTTATTGGAATAGGGCGTCAAGCCTATATTGCATTGTGCCTATTCAGTACCATTTAAGATTAGAGTAGAAGTCGAAGAAGAACTAGAACGGTTATTAAAAAAGAACATCATTGAACCTGTTAAATATGCTAAGTGGGCAAGTCCAATAGTTGTGGTAGTGAAACCTAATAAATCTGTTCGCATTTGTGTCGATTTTAAAGTGACCATAAATAAGTTCTTAAAGTCTGAGCATTATCCAATTCCAAGGATTGATGACATATTTGCTAGTTTAGCTAAATGTACTAATTTCTGTGTGATTGATCTAAGTGGAGCCTACCAACAACTAATAGTGTCAGAATCTTCTAGTGAATTAATAACAATAAACACGCATAAAGGGTTGTTCCGTTATACTCGTTTACCTTTTGGACTAAAAACTGCTCCAGCTATCTTCCAGTCAATTATGGATCAAATTTTATCAGGTCTTAATAATGTGTCTTGCTATCTTGATGATATTTTAATTGGTGGTAAAATCAAGCATGATTGCGAATCTAATCTTCACAAAGTCTTAAGTCGTTTGAACGAATACAAAGTAAAAATAAATTTAGAGAAATCTAAAGTATTAGAGAAAAAAGTTAGTTATCTAGGTCATGTAATTTCAGAGCAAGGCATTAGTCCAAACCCCGAAAAAATTACAGCTATAGTGAACGCTTCGATTCCTAAGTCTATAAGTCAGTTACAAGCATATCTTGGGTTACTAAACTATTATGGAAGATTTATTCCTAACTTATCTATAGAGTTGCGTGTTTTATATCAACCATTGAAAAAGGATGTAAAATTCGAATGGACCGAATCTAGTCAAAAATGTTTCGAATATTCAAAACAATTAATCCTCCGTAATAATTTGCTAGAAATGTATGATCCTGAAAAACCCATAGTCATAGCAGCAGATGCAAGTCCATACGGAGTGGGGGCAGTTTTATCGCACATAGTAAATGGACAAGAAAAACCAGTATTTTTTGCATCTTGTACATTGTCACCCGCAGAGCAAAATTATTCGCAGCTTCACAGAGAAGCCCTGGCAATCATGTATGCAGTGAAAAAATTTCATAAATATATTTTTGGATTACCATTCAAAATATATAGTGACCACCAAGCATTAAGGGAAATATTCATGATTTTAATACGAGTATGTTCCGAAGAGCGTAATATTCAACAAAAAATTAATAAAAGAAATATTCAATCCGAAAAAATCTACACCATCAGTAGCAGCAGCAAGATTGCAGAGATGGGCAGTCATATTGTCAATGTATGATTATCAAATTGAATATAGACCTGGTAATAAAATGGGAAATGTTGACGCTTTATCGCGTTTACCCAATCAGCTATCAACAAATATAGAAGTAGATTTAATAAATTATTTAAATTTTTCCGATAAAATTCCTATTAACTTCGAGAAAATAGAGGAGGCAACGAAAACTGATAAAATATTGAGTCAAGTTTATGATTTTGTGAAATATAGTTGGCCAAATAGAATCACGGAGATCACACCTAGTGAAGTTAAAGAATATTACGGAAAAAGATTATACATATCTTGTAAAAATAATTGCCTGTTGTATATGAGTAGAGTAATAATTCCAAAGTCTCTAAAAGATGAAGTGTTAAAGTTGTTACATGAGAATCATTTAGGCATCGTGAAAATGAAAATGGTGGCAAGATCATATGTGTGGTGGCTAGGAATTGATAAGGATTTAGAGAAATTAGTAAGTGAATGTGTAGTATGCCAACAAACGCAAAACAGAAAAAAAGAAGTCATAGAAAGCTCTTGGCCAGAAGCCAGCTATCCATTTGAAAGAATACATATAGATTTTTTGTATTTTCAGAAGTATACCCTTTTACTGATTATAGACGCGTATAGCAAATATTTAGATGTAATAATGATGAGTAAAACAAACGCAACTAGTTTAATTGATAAATTGGTAAAATTATTTTCGATTTTTGGTTTACCAAATACAATTGTTTCTGACAATGCTCCTCCATTTGGTTCAAGGGAATTTACAGATTTTGCAAGAAAACATAACATCTGTTTATTGAAGTCTCCTCCGTATAATCCGCAATCGAATGGTCTCGCCGAACGTAGTGTACAATCAGTTAAAAAGGTATTGTACAAAACATTGTTGGATCCAGAATTGAAAAATTTAACTATCGAACAAAGTATTGACAAATTTATATTGCATCATCGTAATACACCATCCATGAGTTCATCTAAAAGTCTGTCGGAATTAATTTTTGCATTTAAACCAAGAATATTAATTGATTTACTTCACAGGAAAAAAGTTGTTAGTTTTGATTTTAATTGTAAAAATAAGAAAAAATCACAAAATTGTAAAAATAATAATATGTTGAATTATAAGTTAGATAAAGCATATTATAAAAATTTTAAAAAAGGAGAGAAAGTAATGTTCTTAAGCGAATTTGGTAATTATCTAAAATGGATACCGGCACGCATTGTAAAGAAAGTTAGTGCGGTAACCTACATCATACAGTTAACTAACTCAACCAGGTTTTGTCATCAAAATAAACTACGGCTGTCTACACTACAGGACAAATGTCACCCTGGAAACGAAATTATTGATACAAGCCATTACAAAAATACTAAGGAGAATGAGACGGAGTCTCATGTGTCAGTACCCGAACAGCATAGCAAAAGGCGATCGTTAAGTGATTCGGCAATTACAATAAGATCAGGTCGAGAAAGAAGAAGTCCACAAAGATTGATGTATAAATAAAATTATAGCTAATTGAAATTAATTGTAAGTAACAATCTATTTAAAAACGGGGAAAGTTGAAATGTATTATAATAAAATATTGGAAACCCCTAATTTAAGAGATATTTAAATACTTGTATTGTAATATAAAATAATGAATAATGTTATAACAAAAAGCATGATGATCTTTGGGCAGTCAGTCAACAAGTACAGACTTTCAATATACAATAAATAAATTGTAATAAATAAAGTGGTCGTGTTGAAATCATTTGAGAAGTAATCAAAGTACATAACAAATTGGTGATTGGGTTGAAATTGAATGAAGGTTGAATTGTAAATCGAGTTGGAGGATGAACCGTAGATTGAGTTAATAGGTTTCAGCCCCTTACATCCTTATATTAGAATTAGAAAATATTAGGTAATAGCAGAACCATACACGTTGCCTTTATAATTTAAGGCCCGATTGTATGAACGCGGATAGAAGATTAATCGGCGGATTAATCGTCGATTGGGTTGTATGAACGACGATAAATACGAAAATGTATACAATCAACCGACGAAAAAATCGTCGGTTGAAGATAAATCTGTATCGCCGGATTTTTTTTTAATCTATCCGTGTTCATACAATCGGGCCTTAGTAAGTATTGAGAATATTTCGCGACTCAAATTAAATATCTAATGGGGCACCCAATTTTGGGTTGTGACCAGTGCTGTCGTTCTAAAAATGTTAAACGGAGTACTTTTCAAATTTTCAGGCGGAGTATTTCAAGTCAGAAGAGAGTATATACGAAATTCAATGACCTTAGAAATAAATAATTGTTGGTGTTTTGTGTTAACAAACACGATCCAGCAGATTACACTAAAATTGTTTTTAGTTTTTGAGCCAAATTTGAATATTAAAAGAAAAGTCATTTATTTATTGGTTTAGAACTCTATTGTGCTATTAAAGCCACCTTTAAATATTTCCACAAGATTTTTTTAAGGTAAATAAACAACAAAGTTTAGTTAATTTTATTTTAAACAATGCACATCATTTTCAGCTGCGTTTGTGCGTCTGAAAAAATGTTTCTATTGAATGGGATAAAGTCAAAAAAAAATTGTATACATGAAAAACCTACTGCAAAGCATAAATTTCAAGGAGGGGTTCTTCTTCTACGTTCGGCTACGTTTCGGCTTTTCAAAGCATTGAGTTGGTGTGCGTCACTTACTGGCTTTAGGAGTGTTAAATTGTTGATGGTTATGTTGAGATGACTATTTTGTAATGCGCAGTACAGGGCGATTGAAGATTTGGATGGTCTGTATATTTAATATGTGCCTTATGCTCTTTAAATCTTGAATGTATTAACCGTTAAGTTTCGCCAATATATATTTTTTCACGATGAAAATGGGATTTTATTATTGCTTGAGAAGGCAGACTGCATGCTATGCTTCTTGAATATTGATTACCATTACTAATTTTTAAGTTTTTCTCATAGAGAAGTGTACCGATCAGTGAAACCGTAAGTGGTTAATGGAAAATTTAGCTTAAAGCAACTTTTCCTTCGATCCTTTTTCATTTTCAAAAACATAATTTTCGGGGCAATTTTTGTGCAATTAAAAGCAATGTGATACCACAGTTGGTACCTAGGGTGACCAGGTTAAAAATTACTAAATTGGTTTGATATTGCAAGACACTATAATGACACTAGAAAAAAAATTTGGAGAAATTAAATTTGCCCCAGAAAAATTGGTTTTTTACTTTTATAACCATTCCAAGCATTTACAACATTTCCAGTTTCCAGTACCAGATGGAGCTTTGTCAATGGATTTCAGTGAAATTTTATAAATGAGTTATTAAGCGGATTCTATCAGTGTAGTTTCTAATATAAAACTTATTATTCACGCTCTGAAAATTTCTTGGGTCGAATTTGTTAAATAAAATCAGAGCCAAATTCTAGAAATATGGCGAAACGGCACCAATGATATTTTGGTTGATGTTATTTATGAGAAACATTGTTTCACCAATTTGTCTTTTTTTACGTAGACAACCAATCCAGGCAGTGTACTACGTCTCCTGTTTTAAATGGAAATAGGTGGCAGGTTATGGATGAATTTTAAGTGTTAAGTCTATTCTTTGAGTAGTTCCTAATATAAAATTTATTAATTTCGGCTATTTCTTCGGCCATAACACCTGTGGTCGGATTTCTTAATTAAACCATAGCTCAAATGCAGGATAGTTTTGGGTTGAAACTTTAAATCAAAAATGATATTCGTCAAATTTATTTGTATACCATATACTAAGCTAATTCAGCACAATTGTTGATGGATTTTAGTGAAATTTATTATCTGGAATATTTTGTAAATTTTATAAATTATTCCTTTTATAAAACCTATTATTTCATGGCCTGAAAAAAATGTTGGCCTTAAGGTATGGCTAGGATGAGTATTTTAAAAATAATGGAGGTCCTAACATGGCCTAGCGGCAAGAAATATTTTGGAACATTACTTGTATTAATGGTATTTAGATTTGCCAGTTTTGGTTTTCCACACACAGCCAACCAAACAATTTTATTCTTCTTGTTCTCCAGTACCGAATAGAGTTGTGTATGTACTGTACTGAAATTTTATTTCGTCTTGAACACGTCTTGAAGAATTTGTTGGGCCTGAAGTTTAAATTAAATTTTGTTCAAATTATTATTTTTCTAATCCCTCGTGAACCATCGTGAAATTATTATCTAAATTAAAATGTAAAATAATTTAAATTATTGTACCTGGCTTTAAATTTTTATTTTGGTTTTCCACAAACAATTTATGTTCAAAAAGGCTTGAACGTCTTAAAAAATAACAAAGTGAGAAGGAGAATGTCAAAATAAAACTGAAAGACAATTTCTACTGTCAGCATTTAACCTTGCCAGATAAGAAGGATGTATAGGAGTCTGGATTTTATTTAAATGTAAACAAACGATATGAGAATATTGATGTCAACGCTTATTGAACTTCCCCCTAAGCCTAAATCCAGACTTCCTTACATCATTTTTGGGCGATTAAGCTAAATGACCGCATAATTTGGGTTACAGTGGAATTTTTGTATTCAGGAGGCCCTAATCTAAATATTGAGCCAAAGTAGTAAAACTTTTTTGTTAAAATCAGGTAATCTCTGTCATGTTTGAGTTTATCTGGTGCCCATATAGAGGTTCTTGATGTTTTTATAGGTTGTAAAAAAGTTGGAATTACCATCAAATCTTCAGATTATGAATAAAAAGCTTTGTGAAGTTGAAGTAATTTAGTTCGCAAATTTGAATTGAACATGTCTGCTAAAAAGACTGACACATTACTGCAAGAAAATCGTTTTATTGATTTTTGTCGGAGAGTGACAGAAACCATTATAAATTACCTTTGAACACATGCTTTATGAAAGAGCCAGCTACTCCCAGAATATTATTATTAGTGCAAGCAAAAGCCGATAAGTTAAAATATTGTGTAAACGTATTGTTAGTATAGCAGTAATTAAAACAGGGGAGTACAATATGAAATGGCGGAGTACAGGAGTAAGCACTAGGCAAAAGTAGTACAAATACTCCGATCGTACTCACTTTGATAGCACTATGGTTGTGACCCATAGTTTAACAATAGGACCCTAGGTTCCTAATGATTTTTGAAAAATTTCTCAGATTTCCATAACATCAATGTAATTCATCTCCAGCCATAGCGCTCTAGAGGCTGATTTTTCACCTTACTAAAGATAGCAGGAGAAATGTTCTGCATTAACGACATATTTTACGACATATTAAAAAATGTATTTGAAAGCCTTATCTCTCCAAAATAATGTGAAAAGCCATATTCAAAAATTCAGGTGACAGAAATCTATCATTTATCATATTAACGGGCTATGAATTTAGGTTTCTTTTTTTTCTGCTGAAATTGCCTGGTAACTGCTACTGAACAACAGTCAATGCTACTGAACATTGATCTTACACAAAGTTTCTAATGAATTCTGAAAAATCAAATTTTCCCAGATTTCTCACATCAAATATGAATTGAATTTTGTCCAGCAATATCTATTGACAAATTATATCGAAGAATTGAATCGGAGGTTGCTGAATATCGCATATCATAATTCTTTGATAAATAAGGTTGTTGACGATAACGCCACTAAGCCTTTATTCGCAAAAGTTATGAAGTCTGGCTCCAACCTCAATAAGAGCAATTCGCTGAGGCTAGTGCAAACTGTTGTAGGGCTGGGCACACCCATCAATTCGATCGAATTGTTCGACTGATAAGAAATATTTATAAATCAGTCGTAATGATCCATCCATCTCACCTGAGCTAATTGTCAAAATACATCTGCAAAATTGCTCATCGGAGGAAGTCAATTATATATAAACTGTTACTCTCCAAAGATCCGGTAATGGACAGTTCACTGACGTTCGTTTCCTTTAAAATTGTTATTTACAAATCATCCACACATAGAAAAAAACCTGACTGGGCCCACTTTTCATCATCTAAAGTAACTTCTCCATCATCCAATTGCAAATTTTGGTGGTAGTTTAAAATGTAATTTGCACTGTTAAGTCGTGGTTAACAGTCCACTTCAAAACGAAGGAATATTTTCCGCCGCCTTATGTTGTTTTACTGAGGAATAGATATCTGCAAATGGACAATTGTAGCAAGGGTGGTAGTATTGTAATATTCAAATATAATATTCAAATATTCATCCAGGCTGATAACGTTGGCTAAATGCGATGCCGAAATTGTTGCTGTTCGTGCATGATTCCAGCCATATTCGCACTTCTTCAGCCGGAGAATCGTCTTTTTATTTTTGGAGATTTTAACATACCACATATTGTATGGAAGATTTTTGATCACAATTTGACTCCTATTAGCATGAACGTCAGAAGTATATATGTACATATATCTAAACCGATTTCTTTACAGCAGTTATATGCTGTAATTTGAATCAATAATTAAATCAAAGCCAAAACGATTTTGGCACTTTGTTAATGAGAAAAGAAAATCTAATGGTTACCCTTATACGATGCTTTTAAATGACCGTTTTTGTGATAACGTGCGGGATTCTTTTGTTTGCTGATTTCATTGAGAGTATATATAATTCAAAATCTAATCTTTGTAATTTCAAAATTTCCAATGTTCTGTCCGGAAGCGGATTCTAGTTTACCCGAATCATCAAATCTTGACATTAATCAAAGTGCCAAAGTGTATTCCGCAATTTCTGGAAATATTTTCTTTCTATTTAATCAAAGTCTCGCTGAAGGTTGCTTCCCCATCCTTTTGAAATGCTCACTTATTAAGCCAATTTTCGAATCTGGATATCGTAGCTATGTGGAGAACTATAGAGATATTTGCATTATTCCAGTTTTACCAAAACTTTTTGACAACCTAGTTAAAGAGCAATTGTGGTTTCTTGTTAAGACATTCATTTCTCTACACTTCAACACTATCGGCCAATACCGACTAAACTTTTTACTTTCAACTCGAAACTTTCGCGTTACTTTAACAGAGTTTCAGAAACACAATTATATGCTATATTGTACTTTCAAATATTTTGAATAATAGCTGAATATAATCAAATGAAGTTAATCTTGCTTAAAAAATATTATTTGATGCCACATTCTCATCAACAACATATCGATATGTAAACAGTTGTCTAAAACAACTCATACGTAACAAAATTTTAATAGAAAATTATTTTTACATTTTCCATTAAAATTATGACATCCAACAGAAGATATTTTATATCTGCAGCTTCAAACCATCCATATACATATGTATGCAATATATAGGAATTCTGTATATAGATTTTTTTCCCATTTTCATATGTTCATCACAAAATTTTGTTCGTTGTTTTGATTTATGAAAATCTAAATTTAAATTTGTCGTTAAACTAATTTTGGAAAATGAGGAGAAAAATATCAAAAGATGATTTTTATCAATTTTTTATATTATACAAGAAAATGTCTAACAGCTGTGTGTGTACATCTATAGGGAAACACATTTTTAAATTAAGTAGCGCGCGCGGAGGTGTAATAAAGATGTTACTGCATTGTTTTGAATTGCCAAATAGCTTGTTGATAGATTTGTTGATAAGCATGAATAATGCATTTGAAAATGATGCTGTTACTTTTTTTTTTGTTGGTATGTATAGAGCTGTATTCATATATAAGCGAGAAGAATATAATTTACGTAAAGTACCATCCATATAAATGATATATGAAGGAATACAGGAAATGATGATATGTGTGTTTAAGGCCAGAACCCAGACTCAATCATAACTCATAGCAATCAAAATAATTTTCAAGTGTGTTTTTGTCTCTTGGGAGTACTTTGCAGATTTTTTTTTTGTTTTGTTTTAATTTTTATTTATCTAGTCCAAAGCGCACGCGGCTTTTATTTTAACTAATAAATTTTAGTTACATTCGCGGCACTAAATTTATGTTAGATGATAAATTTTGTTCAACAACAAACTTCCATTAAAATTTATTACTTGCTTTGTCGATATGTGTTACACACGGAACTCTTGAAGCCGTTTCTTCATTTTTAATTAACTTATAGATCGGCGTTAATAATTGAGAAAGCAAATAAATAATAAACAATTTTTTTGTAAACTATAAATTAAAATTATTTCCAGACATTTAATGTTAAATACATAATCGTAATGTTAATAATAATAGTAATAATAATTAATAATTTATGTATTTTCTTTTTGTTTAATTTCACAGGCATCACATATTCATGCTGTTAAATCACACATAAAAAATTCTATATTACATGACAGTGATTTTACGTCACTGCTACATAATCAAGAATTAAAACAAATTCCTCGCGATATTCGAGAGATTCAAACACTTGGTAAGTCAATTGAGCTTTTTCACACTTTTTTTTTTAGTCGATCAATATTTATTAAGTTTCGTAAATTTTAAAAATTTTATTTAATTTTTTAAATTCCAAAACTCTTGTCTGCTGTGAAAAGTTTACAACCAAAATTTAGAGTTAGTCAACTTCAATACAGCATAACGATGGAAATTCTAGTTATTTGAAAACGTATCGTCATACGTTTCCAAAATTCGCTCTTTGTCGTTGATCTTCACTAAAGAAATTGCCCTAACCACAACCAAAATTGATATACCTTCAAGCATTTGCAGGACTAGGTCTAACTAAAGTAATGTTTGTCCAGTTAGTTACATTCATCGACTATACTACATTACAGACCTGTTTGCTGAACACCACTCCTATGAGTTTTCTTAAAGTCCCTCGAAAGTCCTACGTGGTAAGGTTTCTCAAATCGGAAAATCCAGAAATCCAGCGGCATCGAATCGCATGATCTTGGTGGCCAACTCTCCCTTCAAATTTCGTCTTCAACAATTCCATTGTTTCGTTCGCTGTGTGGCACGATTTTCTTCGAAAAATCACCATATTCACTTAATGTTGCTCTAAGATCCATTCTGGGAACGTTTGGATCTTTAGTCAAAATAAACTGCTTCGTGAAAGTCTCAATTAATGAGAACGATGGCGAATTAATGTGGAAGGACTTTTTTGCGAATCAATGTGGAATGGCGACTATACGGTGAGAAAATGCATTATGGTAACCGAAAAATGCACGACATTTTTGAACCGCCTCCGCAAAAATCTCACCATTTGGATAGTGGATTTTATGCGTTAGGCGTCCATGTAATTCTCTACAAATAAACCTTAATGTTCACAAACGACACCTGTGTAACCGACACAAAAAAATGGCGGTAAATTAAAAGTAGGCAGTCTTAATGGGACACTCCATACTGTAGTATAGGAATAATATATTAGAGTAAAACCTCGGTTTAAGACACAAATTGGGGATTGTCATGTCTCATATTTCAAATTGCCCCTTAGATCCGAATTTATAAAATATAAAGGGCTGAAACCTCATGATCTGATCAGAACTTCGGTTCTACAAATTAACTCAACTCCCAAATCAATTAAAAACCGAACCTCTTAACTGAATCTTCAGCTCAACCCCCGATTCAATCTACAACTCATCCTCCAACTCAATCGAAACGCAATCCCAACTAAATCACCAAATCAACCCCAATTCTACTTTCAAATGAACCCTTAGCCTAATCCCAAATCAACCCTTAAATATTTAATTCCCCAACCGAATAACTCACTTATCCCCAAAGCAAGCTAATTAAACTCTAACTCAATTTCAATCAACTCTACACTGAATGAACAACCCAATCTCAAAATCAACTCGATTGGAAAGTTACATGCATGTGTAAAATCAACTCAATCTAATCTCCCACCAAACCCGAAACTCGACGCCAAATGACGCGCAAACCGAACCCCTCACTCCAATCCAACTCAAACCTTATTCAACCTTAGATCGACCTCAACTCAACCCAATCCTACACTCAACCATAACTCAACCCAAACTCAACCTTTAAGTGAACCCCAAATTAAACCCCAACTCAAATCAAACTCAACGTTCAACTCAAACCCTAAATCTACACGGCTCGAAAACTACATGCGTATATAAACTCAACTTATTCTAATCTTTCAACTCAACACTCTACTCAACAACTCAACCGTCAAGCAACCCTCACTCTTTTGCACAGCGGTCTGCCGCCTCGTTTCCCTGCACAACGGAATGGCCGAGGGACCATAAAAGGGTTACTTTGTTCTCCCTGCTGAGTTCTAGAAGGTTGCAATAGCAGCTCCAGATTATTTTGGAATAGAAGACAGATGCGACCTTGATGAATGTCGTGTATTTACAAATGCTTGTATAATTTGCCTGGAAGGATGATTCGGCATTCTTGCTCCGCCGATAGCTCTGTAACTAGCGACTGAAAATTGTTCTGCTGCTGGAATCAGAAATTTGTTTCTGCTGACGTAGCCAGCCATTAGTGTCTTAGTAAATGACCTTTTATAAAGCATATCATCTTTTCAATACCGGCAAAGTTGATTCGCCTGGCAGAGCCTTGGTGGTATCAATTGTCTACTATGATCTTCCGCATAAAGTTTGCGCCGTAATCAATCTGGAATAATCATTTCATATTCACTTATTTAACGTTAAAATCGTAGGCGAGAAGCATCAGCTCCAAGTCAAATGCGAGTACTTGTTGAGCCTGAACGTGAAGTGAAAGAGAGATATTTAGAAGGTAGATGTTATTCGGTTTTCGTCACAGCTTTGGCGCAAAACAATAACTAACAGAAACCATCGATCGAAGTGTAGCGTAATTATTTCTCGGTACTTATAAATGGACAGGCACCACCTTACAAGCAACAACCTCTCCTCCATCATATGATGAAGTATGGAATGTGATATCGCAGATGAAAAATTACAAGATCTGCAACGAAATCTCACATATTGTGGCGATTATCTTTTCTACTGCATGTTTGAGCAAATGTCAATGTTTTGGTCTAGAGAAGATATCCCAGTTTTTTTTTTTTTTACAGAGTGAGCTATACTAGACCTGTGCAGCGCGACCATTGAGGTCTATTGTGCATCCCCAGAAAGTTTCACGTAAAGTGAGGTTCAAGTCCTTGATAAACGCCACCAGCTCATTCATATTTAAAGGACCGGCGTTAGGCCACTGTATTGTGTATGCATGGAGGAATTTAAGTCTTTTATGGATTATAGCATCACACGTGAATAGTAGATGTTCGGATGTTTCCCTTTCCAGGTTGCAAAATCAACGGTCTGTAGGGGACTTTCCCATTTTCTCCAGATGTCCATTAAAAGGGCCATGTCCTGTTATATACCAGGTGAGAGAGTTTAGAGACTGTCTATCCATCTTGATTGCCTGATCTAAACGTCTAATATCATAGCTTAATAGTTTTTGGTCTGTCTCATCCCAATGGAGAACTCCCAGAATATTTTCGTATGTTTTGTTCCCAATTCCTTATACCATTTGCCAGATGGCTGTTGGAGTAACCAATACTAGGCTCGGGGCCAAGGAAAGGGCACTCTGCTGCCTCTTTTGCACAGCGGTCTGCCGCCTCGTTTCCCTGCACAACGGAATGGCCGGGAGACCATAAAAGGGTTACTTTGTTCTCCCTGCTGAGTTCTAAAAGGTTGCAATAGCAGCTCCAGATTATTTTGGAATAGAAGACAGATGCTCCTAAGGCAAGCAATGCCGCCTGGCTGTCCGAGATTACGTAAATCTCGGTTTTTCTATATTTTTTTGTGAGACATCGAAGCACACATACCTCGATCGCACAAATCTCTGCTTGGAAAGCTGTGGGAGTTTTACCCAATGGAATACAGAGTTTGAGACCCGGCCCGATTATACCCGCACCAGTGCCCACCCCTGATTTTGAACCGTCAGTGTACCATATGGAGGCGTGACGGGGTAAGGATGATACTCCCCGCTTGTTCCCCGTCGGATATTTCAATCGTGAAATTCCTCCGGCAGTCAATAGTTTTAACCAACACGTCTGATAGTTGTATTATTTCCTCGTCCAGTTTCAATTTGCCCAGGATGCTATTATGTCCTGGTCTAATAGTTTTAATTTGAGATGTTGTTTTTAGATTGACTGCCCTTGAACCAGCTACTCTTTCAAGGTGCAAGTGTAGTGGTGAGAGCCCCAGTAGCTTCTCAAGAGCAGCTGTAGGGCAGGTTTTCATTGCTCCCGTTACACTCAAACAAGCTAGATTTGGATCCTATCCAATATTGAGCAGGCACCCCTTTGTTCTGTCTTAGGCCACCACACAAACGCCGCATAAGAGATTATTGGTCTTACGATGGTTGAGTATAACCAAAGTGCCATTTGGGGATTTAGGCCCCACGTTTTGCCAATCATTCTTTGGCAGGTGAAATGCGCCCTATTTGCCTTGTTTGTGATATATTTTAAAAACGGGTTCCATGTCAGTTTTTGATCAAGTAAGACTCCCAGGTACTTAACCTCCGTCGCCATTTGGAGAATTTCCCCATTTAGAGATAGAGGTGGGAGAATTGTTTTCCTCCGATTTGTAAAGAAAGTACAAATAATTTTGCTGGGGTTTACTCTAAGGCCCGTCTCAATACACCAGTCGCTTACCAACTCGAGGGCATATTGTATACGTTCCGCTATTGTACTCTCGAATTTCCCCCTGACCATTAAGACTAGATCGTCCGCGTAGGTGATATTCGAGAAGTGAGAGTTTTTTAATCTTACAAGTAGTCCATCCATCACGAGTAGCCACAAAAGGGGTGAGAGAACTCCCCCCTGGGGACAACCCCTGGTGCATGTGCTTGTTCTTGAATCATTCCGATTTTGGTATTGTCAAAAGCCCCTTGAATATCGATGAAGGAGCATAACAAAATCTCTTTATTCCGAAGTGTATCTTTGATATTTGTTGTCAGCTCGTGAAGCGCTGTTTCTGTCGATCTCCCAGCCTGATATGCATGTTGGCTGGGGTCTAGAGGATGCCTTAGAAGGGCATTGGATCGAATATGTAGGCTTAGTATCTTCTCCATGGTTTTCAGAAAAAAAGATGTGAGGCTAATGGGTCTATAAGACCTGACGTCCTCTGCGGATCTTCTTCCGGTTTTCGGGATAAAAATCACCCGCACCTCCCTCCAGCTTCTTGGAACATATTTTAAGCTGTAGCTGGCTCTAAAGAGTCTAATCAAATAAGGCAACAATATTTGTATGCCTTGCTGTAAGATTCGTACATGAAATCAACTTAAACCAACTCAACCCTTAACACAAATAAATTGCCAACTTAAATATACCTCAACCCCAACTCAACCCGCAAATGAAACCCAACTCAACCACCAAATAATAAACTATCTGGTATATCCGGTGTTACCCGGCAGATGATATCGTGTGTTGTCATTGGAATTTAATTGAAATACCTCTAAAGGCAGATTTTACGAATGCTACTTACCATCACCATCATATCATAATAGCATCATACCATCATAACATCAGATCATGGTGCAGTCATAACATCATACCGTCGTACCATAACACCATTATTCCATTAAACCATCTTACCATTATGACACAATACCACCAAACCATCATACCATCACACCACGATAACATCATACAATCATTCCATCATACTATCATACCATCAAACCAACTCAACCCCAAACTAAATGCCCAACTCAATCTTGAAACCAGCATATTTAAAAAAAATTGGTAAATATTTATATAAACAGGTGGTTTGGAATCAATTGGTATGGCAGTTGCCCGATCTTCTTGACGTACAGGTTCCACAAGCTTTTCAATTCTCCGCATTGAGCATAGAAATCGATTAGCAAAAAAAAATTCTAAATCGGATGAGTCGTTCTCGAGATACGGGTAGAGGCATCCAGACATTCAGACGTCGAGACAGACCGACAGACATTTTTTTTTTGTTGCACTTTCGAACTCAGGGACTTTCAAACAGTCGAGAAAAGTGGTTATGGGCCAAACAAATTTTTAAGCCAAATTTCTTTAGACCGAAGTAAATTTCAATATCTCATATAGAAGTTTATCCATCAATTTAACCATGAAATTCAGCATGCACGGTAGAAATGGGTTTCGAAAATGTTGAGAAGTTCTGGAATATGGTCAATTAGGAAGGAACTCGGTGGTTTCTTTATCGATTTCATGTCGTATTTATCGAATTTCATTACAATCGGTTTAGAAATAACTCAGTTTCTACGTAATTGCCCAAATTCCAATTCCACCGTACAAATCGAATCTTATATCATAATCAGTTAAGAAACAGCCAAGTTTCTTTCTAATTAGCCGTATTACAGAACTTCATCTAAAAATCATTTTAGAATACCTACAGTGCATGCACCATTTAACCATAATCGGTTTAAAAACAGCAAATTTCCTTACGAATTGTTCTGAATTTCAGTATGAGATACTCAAGTTTTCTATATTCGGATCTAAGGGACAATTGGGAAGAAGAGACAGGTCAATCCCCAATTAGTCTCTTAAACCGAGATTTTTCTGTAATATATTATTCCTATGCCGTTATTTTTTTATGCGGGATTTCCGAAAAACGGGATCCCAAAATTCTCTTTGAGGATCCCTAAACTAACTATGCGGTTTTGAGCTAAAAGAGTACATAAACTAAATGAATCGAAAATGAAGAAATCCCAGGATTTCCCGTCATACAACACCAATAAATGGACGGGCAAAACGATCAGCCATGTGCCGTTCAGTGATATCCAATGCGTTAGACCTAACAGTTCCAAATTTAATTCTCTTCTGTGAATAATTCAAGCTGTGGGATGCGAAACAAATGTTTACTCTCCCCGCGTAAAATTCTGACTTTACGGGAATGCTGGTTTCTCTTCACTTCTGACGTTTTCGAGAAGACCTTTTTATCGACCTGCGTGTATCGGTGTTCCGTCATTGTCAGTTCCCTCATGAAATATAGAGAAATACGCTTTCGAAATCAACAGGGTTACTAGTCCCTATTGCCGTTTGGGTTGAACATGCTAAAGTCAACGACACCAGGAGCTACACTTTGTTAGTGGTGGGGTTGTACAAATTTTTTTAATATTGTCTTTTTTGGTGGAGCGAAAGTCACTTCCGTCAATCCCACTAAAAATTGCTTCTACTGTAAGCGGCAGTCTGTCTCGTCAAACCAAAAAAATTTTCGTAGGCTTTAATCAACTTTTAGTGGAAGGTTCAGGCACAACCAAATCGAAAATTATTCCGAATTTTGCTCTCTGACCAGTTTCAACCGCATTCCGAAAGCGAAGCATTAGGCTTTTGAGACCAAGGGTTAAATAAACTTTCTTAAAAATTGTAGTCCAACAACAGCTTTGTTTTTCTGGTTTATTTTTTTAATTTTTTTTAGAAATCTAAAATCGATCAACTTTATAACTGTCGAGCGTAGTTTTAAAAATTTGCTAAAAATAAAGAAAGCGAAATGTGCGTGTTTCTAAATTAGCAAAATATTTTGAAGATTCATCATCAATTGATAATATCCATGTGTGTGCATAGTGTATATTACCTATAAAAATCATGAATATTGTGAAATGAAAATGTTACAGATAGTGAAGAAGCAAACCAAACTACAGCAGTAATACCCTAGACAGACTGTGGTTTAATAAATTCGATTTAGCTAAACTAGTATTCTATACAAAAACAAAGGGATTAGCTAAATCGAGGTTGACACACTGCGACTAATCTCGAAAAATTCACTAAATCGGTTTTATTAAATCGCAGTGTGTCTAGGGTATTATCCAACGCCAAACTAGTACATCAAGTAACTTCGAATAATTTTCAATATTATCTAAAAATCTCGAAAAATCGAACATCACACGAGTAACAATCTCGAAACTAATCTCGAAAATCTCGACTACATATTTGTCAATAATACTCTCGAAATCAAGCAGCCAAATTTCATCCAAATTCGCAATACGAATTTTTTCCAACATTTTTTCGAGGATCTCAGAAAATCTCGAATATTCTAGAAAAATGTCATCTAACAGATGAACATCTGTGTCTAACTCAACGCTAAGCAAATCTTGGAAAGCTCAAAAATAATATTCTCGATATATTATGAAATCTGGAATTGGGCTCAAAAGCTTGTTTAATTTTAGAATTCGAATAATCTCGAAATTGAGTAATGTTAATATTTTCGAATAAATTAGATGTCAAGCAACTTCCAAAAATATCAAAATATCAACTTTTATATTTCAGTCCAAACTGAACTCGAAAATTATCAAAAATGTTCAATCATCTTTAAATTCATAACATTCCTAAAAATCTTGAAAATCTCAATGTACCTGTAAATCGGTAAAATAATGCAAGATAACATCAATAGACATAATCGACATGCAGAGGTAACCCTAGCCGGTGAATTTGAAATGTGGATAAAGCGAACAGTTACATCATTTTCACAAAGCCATTTTTTTGAGAATTGGAAGATATTTTGGTGAAACTTAATAAAATGTCAATGCAAAACGTCGTTTTCTCAAAACTTTAATTTATTGAAGCACAATACCAATTCTACAGTCATTTGACCTTGCCAGATAAGAAAAATGTATGCAAGTCCGGATTATGTGCAGTGCGCAATATGATTTCAGTCGTCCAATACGTCTCGAAATAATAATAATTCTCTGTTCAGTCTTAAGCTAAACAGTAGTCAAAAAAAAATATAATAATTTAACAATGTTGATTTCAAGGCGTATTGTGTGACTGGGTCTTGCCATGTAGCACTGCATAAAACCCAGACTTCCATAGATCTTTTTTGTCTGGTAAGGTTAAATAACTGGGGAGAGTGTCATGCAGAGATATTTGAGGCTGGCCTTCTTCTCCGGCAAGGCTGACGAACTGTAGAAATTATCTTTCGTTCACATTTTTGTATATGAATGAACTGAATCTAGCATTTTAACCAGACAACAGTTTTGTATTAAAATGAAGTAAGAGGGCTAGAATTTATAGCATGCTCTAGTATATTTGGCGCCCCTTTTCGACTGCAGAGTTATCTTACCCTAATACTTTTATAGTTCTTACTATATAGCTTTGTGAAGTTTAAATATTGTTACGTTTTTGCCTTGTCACTCAAGGTTCGTATCACTGGATTGTGAATAATACAAAATCAATTTAATTTATCTCCAACGAATTTATTTATTTCACAAAATTTATTACAACACAGTTTATCAATAAAAATTCACAAAATTAATTTATATAAATTATTCTCAAATTTTTACTGTACACTTATAATTTTTATTTCCACAAAAACACTTTCTAAATCACTTTTTAATTCCTTTTAATCTTTACACTATCACTTACCAAATATTACTAATAATCTTACAAGTTTACTCTATCGCGTTCCAAATACTAATAATCCAATTCGATCTTGTTCGCCTTTTTATATACGCAAACCAAACTTCTAGAAAGCTCATGATTTTTCTAGTTAGAATAGTGTAGAACAATTTTATCATGGAAAATTCCATTTTAGTACAGTTTAACATTGAGCTATTAATTTTAACTTATTCTATCACACGCTAGGTGTCACCGTCACAATATGTTGGTTCGATTATTTGATATTGTGACGGTGACACCTAGTGTGTAATAGAATAAGTTAAAATTAGTAGCTCAATGTTAAACTGTTCTAAATGGAATTTTCCATGATACAATTGTTATACACTATTCTAACTAGAAAAATCATGAGCTTTCTAGAAGTTTGGTTTGTGTATATAAAAAGGCGAACGAAATCGAATTGGATCAGTAATATTTGGTAAGCGATAGTATAAAGATTAAAAGGAATTAAAAAGTGATTTAAAAAGTTTTATAGTGCGATAAATAAAGTAAAAGTGATCAGTAAAATTTAAGAATAATTTATATAAAGTGATTTTGTGAATTTTTATTGATAAACTGTGTTGTAATAAATTTTGTGAAATAAATAAATTCGTTGGTGATAAATTGAATTGAGTTTGTATTATTCACAATCCAGTGATACGAACCTTGATTGACAAGGCAAAAACATAACAATTTGGTGACAGCGGTGGGATTGTGAATAAAAAGATAAAGAAAATGATTCTCAGCGAATTAAAAGTTCCAGAATTAAAGAGCGAACTTGAGAAACGGGGTTTGGCTACTGATGGTGGTAAAGCAGCTTTACAAGCGCGACTACGTGATGCCATGGAGAAAGAAGGGCTGGACGCGGAACATCATGATTTTGGTGAGAAAGTAACGGATGCGGCAACCGTAGAGCAGAAAGCAGAAGATAAACAACCGTTGGTCGAAAAGACACAAGAACATTCTGGAAGTTTCGATTTGTCGCAGTTAATAGCTGCTATGAACCAGATGGCGGGACAGATGAGTCTAATGAAACAACAAAACGAGCGACAGCTAGGAGAAATTAAAAATCAAATGGCGCAACAAGCAGTGCAGTCAAACCAAGAAATTAAGAATGAAATGGAACAACAAAATGTGAGGCAGTTGGAGACTATAAACCAGTCAAACGAAGAAATAAAACGACAGTTGGAACAACAAAATCAGTCTAACCAAGAGATGAAACAACAAATAGAGAAAATTGAACAACCAATCCAGGAAATTGCAGATGGGCAAAAGAGAATGGACGAGAAATTTATCGAGTTATCCACTTCGCTACGTGAAGAAGTAGAAAAATTGCAAACGGAATTGCAAACTGAAATTCAACACGCTAAAACGGAATTTAAAATGGAGATTCAAGATGTGGAACATAAATTAAAAGCTGAATTACAAGCGGTACAACATCTTTCGGCATTTTCAAATTTCAATTTGAAACGGCAGCCAATCAAAACCGTTGGAATGATGAACATCTTGTCGCAGCGTTAATAGTGGCCCTTAAAGGTGAAGCAGCGGAGGCCTTACAAACAATTCCGGAAAAAGATCGCAACAGTTATCTCGAAATTATGAAGGCGCTGGATCGGAAGTACGGCAGTGACCACAAGCGGGAAATCTTTCGTATGGAATTGAAAAGCCGCTATCAAAAGGGAGGAGAATCGCTACAGGAATTTGCATCGGCAATCGAGCGATTAGTACATCTAGCACATACCAGTACATCGGCCGATTATATGGAAAGGCTAAAAATTGACGCATTCATTGCCGGCATTCAAGATCCAGAGACACGCAGGGCGGTGATGTTGTCACCTAAAGCAACCTTTGCGGAAACCATCGCTTGTGCGTTAACAAATGAAACTGCACAAGCCATCACCAAACCGTCAATGAAAATACGCCGAGTAGAAATCGATACAAGCATAAACAACGAGCGGTCAACACCAAGATACCGAGATGGAAGCGGCAAAATCAGATGTTGGGCATGTGATAAGGTCGGTCACATCTCTCGCGACTGCTGGGAATTAAGAAGAAAAAGGGGAAGATCACCATCTCCTATGCAGCGACGACCAAGCGGGGAGCAGGCGTTGGCTAGGCAAGAAGGCCAAATGACGGCGGAGCCGTTAAACTACAACGAGTCAGCTTAAAGGGGCAGAAGCTGACCCCCACAACCGATTGCCCCATAACCTCCATCCGCGTTTCGAAAGTAGCAAGAGGCGGTGACAGCTTAACAATCAAAGGCGACATTGATGACACGGATTGCATCATCACTCTGGATACGGGAGCAAATCGCACGATTGTCCGTAAAGATCTGATCGATGGAGGTGTACAACCAGCTAATGGATTGAAGTTACAAACAGCAACTGGAGATAGTTCAATAATAAAAGGCAAAAAGATCGTGAAAATAAAAATCGGGAGAACTCTTTTCCAACACGAAGTGCTGATTGCAGATATTGTGGATGAAGTCATAATGGGGATGGACTTCATGAGGGCAAATGGCTTCGTGGTGGATGTTGGACGAGGAGTTTTAAGTTACGATAACATCGAGTTGCCACTTCAATCTAGCAGTGCCGGAGCAACTATCAGGCGAATTATTATTGATCATCGGGAGAAGCTGCCACCGAATTCGGAGACGATCCTATGGGGAAAATTGGAGGGAGGTTCTGGGTCACCCAGGTTGTGGGTTGTGGAAGCTAACGAAGAGGAGAACGGAGCCAAGGAAATTATAATCGGGAAAGCCCTAGTTAAACCAGACAACGACTATAGAGTACCAATTAGGACTCTAAATCTCTCGGATAAGACGAAAACCATCAAGAAAGGGACAGTTATCGGCAAATGTAACGAGGTTTCAACTATAGTAAAGTGTGAACAGAGAAGTCCGGTTGAAAAAGCCGACATGCAAGGGCAGAAAGAAATGGTAGAACAACTCATGCAGAAATGGACCGAAGATCTTACCGAGGCACAGAAAAATTCTGCACATCAACTACTCAAACGGTACACGTCCATATTCTGCAGTACATCGGATAATAACGGAAGGACCTCAATGGTAAAGCACCGCATTGATACGGGAGCAGAGATGCCAATTCGTCAACCACCCAGGAGGCTACCTTTGGCAAAACAAGAAGAAGTCAATCGAATGGTAACAGATATGCAGGCAGTAGGAGTAATTGAACCATCTAATAGCCCATGGAGCTCACCGGTAGTATTGGTCGAGAAGAAGGACGGTAGCATGAGATTTTGCGTTGATTATCGAAAACTCAATGCTGTGACGAAAAAAGATAGCTACCCACTGCCAAGGATCGATGACACGTTAGACACATTATCGGGTGCTCAAATATTTTCGACATTAGATCTACAAAGCGGCTATTGGCAGGTGGAAGTCCATGAGGAAGATCGCGAGAAAACAGCGATCAGTGTGGGTAACGGACTTTGGCAATTTAATGTTATGCCGTTCGGATTATGTAATGCCCCTGCGACTTTTGAACGATTAATGGAGCGCGTGTTAAAGGGATTACATTGGAAGACTTGCCTAATATATCTGGACGACATCATCGTTATGGGGAATGATTTTGACGAGCATCTAAAGAACTTGGCGGAAGTTTTAGATCGGATACAGGCCGCCGGATTGAAGTTAAGTCCAAAGAAGTGTAAGTTGTTCAGAACTGAAGTTAAATATTTGGGTCATCTCGTAACGATTAATGGAATTCACACTGACGAAGAAAAGATCGCAGCGGTAAAGAACTGGCCAAGACCTAAAAATTTACACGAATTACGAAGCTTTCTGGGATTGTGCACCTATTATAGACGCTTCGTGCCAGGATTCGCCAACATCGCCAAGAGTGTACACGAGTTGACCAGGAAGAACAAGGCATTCGAATGGAAGAATGACCAGGAAGAAGCATTCGTGGAACTAAGGAGACGGTTGTGTGTCGCGCCAATCCTCGCGTACCCTATACCCAACGTGAAATTTATTTTGGACACCGATGCAAGTAATGACGGTATAGGAGGTGTGTTATCACAGGAAACCAATCGCCAAGAACGAGTTATTGCGTACTTCTCCAAAACATTGTCAAAGCCGGAGCGTAATTACTGCGTGACACGGAAAGAATTGTTGGCTATAGTAGAGTGTGTCAAGCATTTCCATAAGTATCTATATGGCCAAAAATTCCATTTACGGACAGATCACGGCGCTTTACGGTGGCTGTTACAATTTAGGAATCCAGAGGGACAAGTAGCACGCTGGATCGAACGTCTTCAAAGCTACGATTTCCAAATTGAACATCGGAAGGGAAGTGCACACAGAAATGCCAACGCATTATCAAGACGGCCGTGTCCAGTAGAATGTAAACATTGTGGCCATGTTGAAGCAAAGGAAGGCATCATCGACATTAGGCTTACGCAAGTGCTGCCTGATGAGGAGTGGACCGACGAAACGATCAGGAAAGAGCAATTGGATGATACGGATTTATCAGTTATAATGGAATGGAAGGAAAAGGAACACCGGCCAACTTGGAGCGAAATCGCGGACAGAACTCCCATTGTCAAGGCTTATTGGGCTCAATGGGATAGCCTCCGTCTTGAGAATGGCTGTTTAAAACGATTGTGGGAAAGCACGGATGGCAAAGTGAAGCAATTGTTGCTGGTGATACCAAAGTGCCGGATTGCAGAAATTCTGAATGAGTATCATGGAGGAGCAAGTGGGGGCCACCTTGGAATTAATAAAACTCTAGCAAAGATACGTCAACGATTCTACTGGGCAGGATGTAGGCAGTCTGTGATAGAATGGTGCCAAAAATGTGACCAATGTGCGGCGGTGAAGGGACCCGCACGCAAAAGTCGTGGAACCATGAAGCAATATAATGTTGGAGCACCATTCGAAAGAATTGCAATGGATGTAGCGGGCCCATTTCCCACCACTGAGAGCGGCAACAAATATGTGCTAGTAATCATGGATTATTTCAGCAAATGGCCGGAGGTGTACCCCATTCCCAATCAGGAGACGACAACAATAGCTGATGCCGTGGTAAACAATTGGATTAGCAGATTTGGAGTGCCGATGGAGATTCATACCGATCAAGGACGGAATTTTGAATCGGTGGTGTTTCAAGAAATTTCCCAGATGCTCGGTATAAATAAAACGAGAACAATGCCTTTGCATCCACAGTCTGACGGTATGGTGGAAAGATTCAATGGTACATTGGAGGAATATCTAGCAAAGGCCGTTGAGAAAAACCAACGTAACTGGGATCGACATATACCGATGTTTCTGATGGCCTATCGATCAGCAATACATCACACAACCGGAATGACACCAGCTAAAACGTTATTTGGAGATAATCTACGGTTACCTGGAGATCTAAAGTTTGGGGCTGTACCATCATCGGCTTTATGTGGACAAGATTACGTAGACCGAATGAAAGAGGAACTTAATGAGATTCATCAATTTGTACGGGAGAAAATACGGATGTCAAGTGACCGGATGAAGGCTCGATATGACATACGAGCAAATAATCAGGGCTTCCAGGAAGGGCAATTAGTATGGCTTCACAACCCACAACGGAAAAAGGGATTATCACCGAAGCTACAACCAGCATGGGAAGGACCTTACACTGTCATTAATGAACGACGTGGTTTATCGGATACGGAAGGGACATCGAGGTAAACCAAAGGTGGTGCATTTGGAGAGGCTGGCCCTGTACAGAGGAGGTGATTTGGGTCCTATTCGGGACGAACAAGCTTAGGTGGAGGTAGTGTGACGGTGACACCTAGTGTGTAATAGAATAAGTTAAAATTAATAGCTCAATGTTAAACTGTTCTAAATGGAATTTTCCATGATAAAATTGTTCTACACTATTCTAACTAGAAAAAATCATGAGCTTTCTAGAAGTTTGGTTTGTGTATATAAAAAGGCGAACGAAGTCGAATTGGATTAGTAATATTTGGTAAGCGATAGAGTAAAGATTATAAAGGAATTAAAAAGTGAATTAAAAAGTGTTTTTGTGGAAATAAAAATTATAAGTGAACAGTAAAATTTAAGAATAATTTATATAAAGTGATTTTGTGAATATTTATTGATAAACTATGTTGTAATAAATTTTGTGAAATAAACAAATTCGTTGGAGATAAATTAAATTGATTTTGTATTATTCACAATCCAGTGATAAACCTTATTTGACAAGGCAAAAACGTAACAATATGTTTGAGTTGAATATCTCGGCAAATAATCGATTTATTGCTTGCGTGAAAATTTAAGTAAGAAACCACCACAAATCCAAACAGATCCATTAGGTTTTAAGATCCGAACAGATCGATATATAACGTTGACTTCTCGAATTTTTCTCTGATGGTTACTAGAATTGAATAGGTATGACGGTCTGATTCAATTTCCACGATATCGGAGGACGACTGCAGCACAATCATCAGAATCACCCACTCAACTGTAGCGCTCTTTCTTGTACACAGCGGAGATTTGAACAACTAGAAAAGAAAAAATTCTCCATATTTTTAAAGTATCTATCCATAAATAAACGAGATTCAAACCAATTTTTTAGCGATTTTAATTTGGGCCTTTTTTGCCACTCATTGTTCCCTTATGAATGACGTAGCTATAAGCACAATATTTGCTTAAAAATACTAAACTGAGTTTGAATTATTCATTATTTGAAATTAGATTTGATCTTTATTATTGATCGTTCGATATATACTAACTGGATTATCTTATTTTTTATTTATATTCCAGGCGGTACACATCCGCGTTACGTATCAACAAAATTTAGCCATAGGCGTCCACGAAATGGTGGAGTATATTTTACACCATGGACACACTGGAGTAATTGTGATAAATTATGTAAACAAAAACGAGAACGATTTTGTATACGAAAAAGAAAATGTGGTGAAACCAAACACGTTGAGGAACGGAATTGTCCTAAGCAATTGTAAGTATAACTAAACGCAAATCAATTTTATCAGACAAATTATTTCATTACGTCTTTTTAATTATAGCTGTTCAACATCACCACCAAATTTTCAACCAATCAAAAAACAAGAATCATCAACATCATCATCACATACAATAAATTTTATAAATTATGCAGCAGAACCCACATCACAACAAAGTCATCATGAAAATGACAATAAACCAAAATTAATTATAAATGATAATAGTAATAGTAACTATAATGATCATCATGATCACTATTTAGTGAATAAGCGTAAACATCATAATAAGAAGAGGCGTCGAAAACCAAAAGCAAATCATGACCAAGATCATACCGAAGAACATGATCACAACGATCTTGATGATTATGAATACGATGGTGATATCGATAATTTCGATTACAATGAGTATTTGATGATCGATCGCAAAGATCAACTCCATCCGCAACGTAATTTTACCGCTGAGGTAGTCGATCTACTGATGGAAAATATTAAAGAAAATCGTAAACAAATTACAACAAATAAAGTAAAACAAATTCAAGGTGACGATCACGAAGATGAAAATGATGAAGAAAATAATGAATTACTAGATGATGATGATCCGGATTATGCAAACAATGAAACAACTAAATTAAATATTCCAATACAACAGCTCGACAAAAATTATGATGTAATTTTTGAAACAGTTGATTTACCAGATGCCAACAAAATGGCCGGCTCCAGCTCGACAACACTTCACACAAATGATGATGACTCATTTGAGGTATACACCACTGTTAACGACGATCGAGAACCATCAGTCCTTTTGAAAACTATATCGGCAAAGCGACGTGGAGGTATGCGTGGTGAAAAAAATGTTGTCAACTCACAACCACGTTATCGTCGTGTTTACTTCAAGTGGAGTCGTTGGTCGAAGTGTTCGACGAAATGTACGACGCGACGATTTAAACGGTGTCGCCTAAAAGAAATATGTGGCAATGAAGTGTTGCGGGAGACGGCCTATTGTTATGTCGAGGGAACATTTTGCCAGGAATGGATCAAAAGTCAGATGCATAATATAAATACGGGCGCAAGTAAGTATTTAATTGGAATTATATAGTATACTCTATAGTTATTTAAGTCACATGAACAGAACAGTATTTTGAACTTATTTTTGTATACAGGATGAACCATTTAAATTGTCCAACTTAAATATCTTGTAAACTAAGTCTTGTAGAAGAAAATGTTTCAGGAAAAGTTTTTGAGGTTCGAGGTTTTTGTGGTTGAAGCTCCCACATTTGGCAGCATATTGGAGAGCGTCTAGTAGACTTTACATACCGTTTTTCGCACGAGTATTCAATATGGCGTTTTTCGTTGATCATAACACTCAATTATTTTATAGCTCATTTAGGCCTAATGACTTGCTTCCGAACTTTAACTGTGTCCGTTTTTCTTCCTTTCTGGCTGCTCTAATCAGCGCTACCTTTGTTTGAAGTTTAGCACATAACACATGGGCAGTGTTGATTAATGGCTGGAAGCAAATTTTAACTGGAAGACGTCGTTGTTGACATTCCATACGATTTATGTTCAGACCATCCGTATTCGAACATACATATATCACGTCAACCGAAAAACTGATCAACAGCTACTGAAATTATCGGAAGCACATATTGAAAAGTTTGAGGGTATGGCAATGTGGACGCAAAGAAGAAGCTAGTTACGAGGTATAATATTCCTAAGTGGATTTGGGTTCGTAAATTTAGGCTTTCCTATATCAAACCCCAGTTTCTAAGCGGGCGATGCTGGTATCCGTTCTCTAAACTACTGATGAGGTGGGAAGAACTACTAATTTACAAGATTCAACTCTAAATTTATCGAATTAAAAATATTATTTTTGAGTAAAGCTGCCCAACCCAGTATACACGATTTGGATGAATGTTCGACAAAGAGATGATTTTTCGGAAAAGTCCTTCTTCGGAATTTAAAGAGCCTCCATCAGCTGGGATAACCGTAGATTTACTGTAAGGCTTCCTTGTAAATCTCCTCAACCAATTTTCGACACCCGCGATCATATTTTCCGCAGATATCGAGAAAATGTCTAACTACAATTTCCAGCTAACAATAACGAGAACCCAGATATCAAGACAAATTCAAACATATCGTATAAAAAGGAAGAGGTATGGCACAGCCTAACGCGTTTCTGGAAATTCGCACCCGCAACGCAGAAAGCGGAACAAAGCTGAGTCACAAGAAACCGTTGTGAATCATATAAAGCGAGATTCTTTTCTAAGGAAGGGCCCTTCCCTACTGAATTTTGATGATAAGTATATGGCCGTTAAAATTCAAGCTTGTTTGGTATGACAAACTCCATTTAGACGCTTTCATCAACAGTGTCTGTATATCAAGGACAATCTCGAAAAATTGGAACAGGTTGAGGCCTTGAAGGCGAAGTCAAGGTAACAATTATTAGCTATTTTCTGCCTCTCATTGTCAATCACATGCAAATTTCCAAGAACAATCTGGTTTCTATCAGTCAACAATGTAAAAGGAAGTTTAGCGGTTTTCTTCAAGTTTAGTCCACCTCATCATTATCTGTATTTGCGTCTCTTTTTTTTTTTTTTTTGGAAAATGATGGAATCCTGAAAGTGGGCGGTGGTCTATAAAACTTGAACTGAACTTATAACGTCAATCATCTGATTATACTGCCCAAGAAACATTGACTATCTTTTCTTATTGTCAAAATCGCTAACATATGGCCATGCCCTTCCCGATTCACAGGTTTGCAAAATCTTCTGGAAGATCTTCTGAAACGTCCATCTCCAAATGATACATTGCTCTGTGTACTCGTATTTGGTTTGCTTCGAAGACGATTCCTATTGAGTTGGTGGCCGATATATTCGCTGATGCGAATTTTTTACAATCCATGCAATTAAGATGCCATTAAAATATAGGATTGAATCCAAAAAATGAAGGTGGCCTTGACAAATAACTTCAAGGTCATCAAAAGTAATTTAATCAGGTTTCTCCCTCATATCCAAACAACGTTTTCCTGAAACATTTTGTTCAAATATAAGGTGCGGCAACTTAACTGGTTCATCCTGTAAATGATTTCTGGTTGAAACAGAACCGAACTTGATCGTATTGCCAATTATTTGCGTTTACAGACCGATATAAATCAAACCGCTTTATGCCCAAATTTTATTAATTTGCTAGCTAAGTATTTAAGGAAAATTATAAGTAAAGGTCTTTTCGGAGAACCACCCAAACATGAAATTTTATTAGTAAATCCTTTCTAAACATAAAATATTCTTATTACTTCTATGTTTGTAGAACCAATTCCTAGAGAACCATTTCCAACGTTTACGACAACAACGACGACCACAACAACTACAACAACACCATCACCGCCACCACCTCCACCACAACCACTACAAGCATATCAATACAATGATTATAATTATCAATTACTATACCCAGGGTTGTACCAAAATCAAATACGGCGTACTCTACCGCCACATCAGTATCAAGAATCGCGTGCCCTTCAAATTTCCAACAATATCGATTGTGATCCACGGAGTCATATCTATGCACCGCACAATTTAAAATGTGGAATTCCAACGCGCCGACGAGCTACCACAAATGTAAATAATAATTGGTTGAAAATTATTGGGGGTAAACCGGCGGGGAA
Source organism: Tipula vernalis (assembly GCA_958295665.1). Classification (NCBI taxonomy): domain Eukaryota; kingdom Metazoa; phylum Arthropoda; class Insecta; order Diptera; family Tipulidae; genus Tipula; species Tipula vernalis. The sequence continues at coordinate 15,245,983 of OY282560.1, forward strand.
AGGTTCATTTCCATGGCAGGTGGCTGTACTAAATAAGTACAAAGAAGTATTTTGCGGTGGTACACTAATTTCCAGCCTATGGGTATTATCGGCTGCCCACTGTGTTCGACGTCGCCTGTACGCTAAATTAGGTGTTTACAATTTGAATAATACGCGGGATCGTAACGTCATAATGATGGAGATTGCAATGTCGATCAAACATCCGGAATATAATAAGCGTACGGTGGATAATGACATTGCAATGTTAAAGTTACCCGAAAGTGTAACACCTCGTAATAATATCGGATTTGCATGTTTACCGCAGCGATTTCAACAGTTACCGATGGGTACACTATGCACTATAATCGGATGGGGTAAAATGAAAAATAACGATATATCGGGGACAAATGTTTTGCATGCGGCCGAAGTTCCTATTATATCGATTGAAGAGTGTAAGAATACGTATAGTGATTATAAAATAACAAAAAATATGTTTTGTGCGGGACACAAACGTGGTCGAATTGATACATGTGCTGGAGATTCGGGTGGTCCAATTTTATGTCGGTAGGTTACAAAAAATTACAAATTACATTGGTTTTCATTGTTACAAAAAGAAAAATTATTCTCCACAGCGATATAACAAAAGAGGCAGAACCGTGGACAATATTTGGTGTGACAAGTTTTGGTGATGGATGCGGCAAAGAAGATAAATTTGGTATTTACACAAAATTACCAAATTATATAGACTGGATATGGTCAGTGGTAAATTGTAATGGATATTGCAATTCACAATGTAATAAATGATTGATGAAACACAAAACCGGACAATAGCCTAAAGCAGATGATAAGATAAACACATAAAAGTTACAGATTTTTTTTTTGTTCAGATTACAGATTTTTTATTACTTTTACGATTTAATTTTTTTTTTTTTGTCAGATTTTAATGTTAGAAACGTTCCATGATCTTAATTTTAATCGTTTTACATTTTTTTTTTTCCAGAAGAAGATGAATTATGCTTATTATCTACTTATATTTTACACTTTATAATATTTAAATGTTTTTTTTTTATTTTTATTTAATTTCTTAGTTATATAATGAAAGAAATGAAATATTGATTAAAATAAGAGAAAATTTGTTGTTTTGATATACTTTGAACGAAGTGCGTTTGACTGCACCTTGTAATAATCTGGTAATAAAAGGTAAGTGATATTATTGTTGTGGTAGATACCACTGAGTACACACTGTACAATACCAGTGTGATGTGGACTCTGATTGGAGAGGGCGGCAGATACGAGAGAACAAGCGTGACGCTCGATATTCCGACTCCATATTTAAGAATTAATAAATAAATAAATATATTATAACGTCAATAAATAATATAAATCTTTTATATAGTCCATAACAAAACATGGTGTCAGATGTGGTCGAATGAATAAATATGTTCATCGAAAATACTGTTTAGTAATTTGTTGTGAACGTGGTTTATCGTGTTTAACCTCAAAAGTGTCGTGAACATTCAGTTTATATAATAACATTATTCATCATAATGGATAAAGCATTGTTAGAATTTTTACAATCACAATCTAAAACAATAGAGCTTCTTAATAATAGATTGGAGGAAACAAATAAAAAACTCAATGAAAATGTAGCAACTGAAAATGTTGTCGGAAATCCAGTGAATGTTCCTTGGCCAGCACCGTTGAATGTAGATACCGGTGACGTAAGGGAAAATTTGGAAATTTTCGAAAATAATTGGAAAGATTATTGCAATGCTACAGGTATGAATTTGTGGGAAAAATCAAAAAATTTACAAAAAACGAGCTTGATGCTATCGGCGATAGGTACCACAGCCAAAACAAGGTACATGAATTTTGGTTTGACAGATGAAGATAAAGAATCCGAAGAAAAAGCTATAAAAAAAATTCGTGATTGTGTGGTAGCTAAATCCAACGTCATATACGACAGGTACATGTTTAACACATGTAACCAATACATTGATGAATCCTTCGATTTTTATTTGATAAGATTAAAGAAATTAGTGCAGTTGTGTAACTATGGTAATGATGATATTTCGAATGAAATGCTACGAGATCGAATAGTAGTGGGTATCAAAGATACACTTCTAAAGAAGAAATTAATGGAAATTCCAGATTTGACCTTAACCAAAGCGATGGATGTTTGCAAAATTGCCGAAGTGACCCAAGACGTAGCCAACCCGGTAAACAAGATTACCAATAAATCAGCGGAAAGGGTCAAACGAAAATGTAAGTTTTGCGCTGCGTGGCATGTTTTTGAAAAAGGGACATGCCTCCCTTTAGGAAAAACTTGTTCAATATGTAAAAAAAAAAATCATTTAGAAGTGGCATGTTTCAAGAATAATAATAGCACCAATAAACGGAAAACGAATCGAGTTAACGAGATCTGTAACAACAACCCGAACGGCAGTGATGAAGTTTCCAGTGAAGATGATAATGATGATCAAAAAAGTTTATTGATTGCTAAAATTGACGGAAAATCAACGGTTTCTTCCAAGTTTAATGTAATTGCAACGTTGAAGTTAAAATTTGGAAATGTATGGAAACAGGTCGAATGTATGTTGGACACGGGCTCAAATTCGTGTTTAGTAGGTTATAGTATGTATAAAGCATTAATGGGCCAGTAAAATCCAGTAGTCTCCGAATCGAAATATGAACTGATTGATTTCAACGGGAATTCCATTAATACTATTGGAGAAGTTAAGATCCCGTGTGAAATTAATAAACAGCGGTATACTCTTTTGTTTCAAGTTGTCAACAGAAATCATGGTCTATTGTTGTCATCAAACGCATGCTCAGCATTAAAATTAGTTAAGTACAGTGACGAAGTTTAAAGTTATCCAAGGAATTTCGAATCATCTGCAAGTTATTGAAACAGTTAGGAAAACGGATGCCAGTCCTGAATTTGACAAAATAGATGCTGAGCGAATTATCGAAAAATATAACGATGTATTTGGGGACTATGGTCTCCTATGTCAAACCAGTTATACAAAGAGCACGTCGTATTCCAGTGATTTATAGGGATAAGTTGAAAGTTGAACTCAAAAAATTAGTTCAAGACGGAATTATCGAAAAGATAACGAAACATACGGATTGGGTTAGTAATGTTTTGATTGTTAAAAAACCGAATTCATTTCGAATATGCTTAGATCCAATTCCTCTCAATAAAGCTCTAGAGAGACCAAATTGTCAGTTTACTACAGTTGATGAAATTTTACCAGAACTGGGGAAGGCTTAAGTTTTCTCAACGTGTGACGCAGCAAGGGGTTTCTGGCAAGTAAAATTAACAAAATCCAGCAGTGAATTGACATGCTTTTGGACGCTACGTCTGGAAACGCTTACCTTTTGGCATTTGTTCAGCGCCTGAAATTTCCAGATGAACATGTACGAAATGACACATGATCTTAAAGGTGTAGAGGTGTTAGCAGATGATCTTTTGATTTACGGAAGCGGTGATAACAAAGAGAAGGCGCTTATTGACCATAATAAAAATTTAGAAAGTTTAATGATTCGACTTCGACAGTATAATTGTAAATGAAATAAATCAAAATTGAAGTTATGCCAGCCATCTGTAAAATTCTTTGGTCATATTCTATCAAATGAAGGCCTTAAAGCAGATACATCAAAAATCAGTGCTATTCAAAATATGAAATTTCCAGAAAATAAAAACGATCTTCAACAATTTATGGGCATGATCAATTATCTAGCGAGATACATAAAAGATTTAAGCACACATTGTACTCCATTACGAAAACTGTTGTTGGAAGATACTCCTTGGATTTGGACAAAAACTCAGGAGGATGAGTTCAAAAAATTAAAGTTCCTAGTTGGGAATGTTAAAACCTTGAAGTATTTTGACTGTACTAAGCCAATTACAATAGAGTGTGATTCGAGTAGCTCTGGCTTGGGCGCTGCATTATTTCAACAAGACGATATTATCGCATATGCTTCCAGAATATTGACGGGTACACAGCGCAATTATGCTCAGATAGAGAAAGAGTTGCTCGCGATTGTGTTTGCGTGCATTAGGTTCGACCAGATGATCGTTGGTCATATGTGTACCGTAAAAACTGATCACAAGCCTTTGATCAATATTTTTCAAAAGCCATTGCTTAAAGCACCGAAGCGACTTCAGTTAATGTTAATGATCCTGCAACGTTATTCTTTAAAATTGGAGTTTATAGAAGGAAAAAACAAAATTGTTGCAGATACACTATCAAGAATGCCAGTAGAAAATGATGATAATGATATAATACCTCGTGAAAAAAAATTTATACATCTAATTGAGAATGTTAATCCAGTACAAGGGTTAAATATAACCAACGAAAGAATAGAGAATATTAGACAGTTAACTCATAATGACAGATCTTTACAAAAACTTATTCAACTAATCACATACGGATGGCCGAATAATATTAGAAACGTTCCTGAGGAAGTTCAACTTTATTATAAATTTAAAAATGACCTTTCAACACAAAACGGATTGATATTTATGGAGAATAGAATTTTAATTCCATGCGAATTAAGAAAATTGATACATACAAACGTACATGTGAGTCATAATGGTGTTGAGTCAACTCTTCGGCTCGCAAGGGAGAATGTTTTCTGGCCAGGTATGAGTTCTGAGATTCGAGAAATGGTAAAAAAATATGATATTTGTGCAAAATATGCAAGTTCTCTTGCAAAACCACCGCAACTTACCCATTTCAATTCATATCGATGGATGTATTTTTCACTCATTATAAAGGAAAACAAACAAAATTTTTAGTAACTGTTTGCCACTACTCGGATTATATTGAGCTGGATATATTAAATGATATGACTTCCAATTCAGTTGTTAACGTATGCAAACGCCATTTCAGCCGCTATGGAATACATCAAAGAGTCTTAACAGATAATGGAACAAACTTTGTTAGTAAAGAGTTCGCATATTTTGCTTCGCAGCGGAAATTTACCCATGTTGTTTCTTCACCACATTATCATCAAAGCAATGGTAAAGGAGAATCAGCTGTAAAAATAGCCAAACGCCTAACACAAAAAAGTGAAGAAAGTGGCGAAGATGTATTCTTTGTTATTCCGTAACCGATTATGATGAAATTTTTCATATGAGTTAGAGCTGGGATTCTAAATTTTTTTTTAAATGAAGTTCAAAGCCTTTCTATATCTAAAATAAATTTAAGATCCCATTTCAATCTCAAATGTCTAATTTCATTAAAATCGGTTTAAAAATTGCTAAGTTTTATCCTAATAGCCGATATCTTAGGCTATAACTTAGCAATTTTTAAACGGATTTTAGCAAGATTTGACATTTGATATTGAAATGGTAGGGATGGTGGTATCCTATTGGTTAGGATAGAATTTGGCTTAAACAGCAAACGAGGAGCTAATCACCACAGTATAGCATGGTATGCACACTTCAAGCTTTAGTGTAAAAAACAGTGGCTCTTTAAAGTATGTTTGCAGCTCTGTTAAATTTAATCTTTTAAAGAGCTGATAGCTCTATTTGAATACTCCAAGAGACAATACAAAGCTTTAATAGTTTCTGTATTAGATTTAACTAAATAATACAGCTCACTAAAAACAGGTTGCTTTTATATTAATTGGCTATAAACTTTTATAAATTTTGGTTTATTAAGAGCTTGTTAATTTATTTAAATTAAAAGTTAAACCCTTATAAAGCTTTTAATATATAACTCGCAGCCGTGTCGCTCGTGCCGTTTCTAAGCAAACTTATAAAAAAAAGTTGGCTTGCAAGGCACATTTTTAAAAAATACTAACGACAAGCTCGTAACAGCATGTCCAACGGACTTTACGATCATTTTTACCTACGACATATCTCATTTGAGCAACCTAAAAGAAACAGTATAGTTAATTATTTTGGTGGAAGAGATTTGGTTTTTTGGTCATAATAGTATTTGGCCCGATGTCGATTCTCTTCCAGTTTCTCCGGAACATTTTTAATTATTTCGGGTTTAAAATTCGATGTTATTGAAGGTATTCCTGTTCGCGTTCTTCTTGACAGCATTCTCTGAGCTGGGCTCGAATTTATTTTGTTAGGAGCATTCCGCCATTTAGAATTCCATTTCCAAGACATATGCAAAATTTCACTAAAATCGGCTAAGGAACCGTAAAGTTCCATGCTACTTGGCCATATTCCAGAACTTCATCTAAAAACCGTTTTTTAAACCCATTTCGCACACATATGGGAAATTTAACTAAAATCTGTTATGAAATAATAAAGTTCTATCATATTTGGCAATATCCCAGAACTTTACGTTCTGTTAAGTTGCTTGCTCTTACTTGTCCTCCAGTGAACATTTATTGACACCGTGTGTAAAAAAATGTACAAAACGCCGTGTGATATTTTGAATTTGAACCGGTTTAATTTAGGACACAGTGTGTAGGGTGAATGTGCACCGATTGAATAATAAAACGCAGTGGTTAATTTTGACAGTGCACTACACCGCACCGTGCGAATTATCAAACAGACCCATAGTATACATTGGTTGGAAAATAAAACGGTCTCTTATTTTTGAAAAGAATGAAGCTTACGTGACGAATATCCCAATGGCGTATCGTATTCTTCTGAACAAAATGGAACGGCGAAATGAATGAATCGTACACTAGTGGAGAAAGCACGCTGTATGTTCTCTGATTCAAAGCTATAAAAATTATTCTGGTTAGAAGCTATAGCTACAGCTGCTTATCTCGTCAACCGTTCATCGATGAAAGATCTTGACAAGACACCCGAAGAAATTTGGTCTAGAGTAAAAGCGGATCTGCGCCATTTGAGAGTTTGTGGGGAAAAAGCTGTGTCATATATCCGAAACAAGAACATAAAAAATGGGATTTCAAATCTGAGGAATGCATTTTTGTTGACTACTGTAAGAATTCGAAAGCTTACCGATTATACAGTAAACAAAATGGTGGCATATTAAAGAGTCGTGATGTAATTTTCATTGAATCGTCTGTGCCAATAAATACAAACGATGATCATGAAGTGGAGAAATCATCAAGCGCGCCTCTTTATGGGAATACAAGCTGCTGCAACCGATAAATCGTGTTCCAATAACGAATTATGTTTCAAAATTATAAAAAACAATGCAGAAGCCATCGAAGAAAGTAACAAGCGCGTCAGGAAATAGCCAGCAAAATTGAAAGATTATGAACTCAGTTAAAATGCCAAATTATCTAAAGTAAGCTTAGATATAAGCAGTCCTGAATGCGATTTGTGGAAAAAAGCAATGCAAGAGGAATATGACTCTCTTATTGAAAATGGAACCTGAACTTTAGTGAATATTCCACCGAATAGAAAAGCAATCCAATGTAAGTGGGTCTACAAAACCAAAGGCGATGTTATTGGAAATATCAACCGTTATAAAGCGCGGCTTGTAGTTAAAGGTTGTTCTCAACGAGAAGGTATTGACAATGAAGAGACATATTCGCCAGTTGTTTGCTACTCCTCCATCCGATACTTAATTGCACTTGCAATTAAGTTTGATCTAGAAATTAATCAAATGTATGTAGTTGCGGCATTTTTGCAGGGTGTGCCAACCGGAAGGATATCAAAATGGAAACCAATCGTCGAAAGTTTGTTGTCTTAAAAAGGCATTGTACGGTTTGAAACGGGTTAGGCGTACTTAGAATTGCAAGTCGGAGAGTGTTCTTAAAGATTTCGGCATGAAATCTTCGTTAGTGGATCCCTACATCTACCACAAAATTCAGAATGGACATATTTTGTTAGTAACCGTATAAGTTGATGATTTGTTATTATTCTCCAATAACAAACTGTTAAAAGATTCTTTGAAAAGAAAATTATTGAATACCTTTAAAATAAAGGGCTTGGGAGTAGTTCAACAGTGCCTAGGAACGCGAATCACTCGAAATCATGAAGGTGAAAAAATATGGATTGACCAACAATTATACATCGAAGAGATGTTGAATACGTATGGTATGGCCAAGCAAATCAAAAATTAACGAAAAGTATGTCACCATAATCTGATAATGAAGCCGTTCATATGAAAAATGTTCCTTATCAGGAAGTAGTTGGGAGTATCATGTTCGCTACTCATGTTACTCGTCCGGATATATGCTATGCAACCAGAATCGTTAGCAAATTCAATAACAACGCACTGGAAAGCGGTTAAAATAATCCTGAGATATCTTCGTGGTACTGCATCAGCCAAACTGGAATTTTCAAAAAACGGTAATTCAAACAGTAACGGTAACACATATTTTAACAGCGCTTTGTAGATGCATAATACCAATTTGTACGATAATTGGGAGATTTGAAAATTTTGTGGCATAAAATGCTCGGTAAAATACAATCCTCATGATGACGTATGAGCGTACGGAAGACTTGTAATGATGGGCTGAAGAGAGTTTGAGCAATTGGATCTCCTTGCCGGACTCCAAATGTTTTCTCGAAGTCATTGAAAAGTTTGCCTTCAGATAGGACAAGCGATTTGCCACCGAACGTCACGACCTCAGATATTTTTAATAAAATTACAAAACTGCAGCATAATCCAAAGCGATAACAAATTTTAAATGTTCAAAAAAATACCTTACCATAGGCAATTTAAATCAAAGTGAAATTATTAATTTAAATAACATTGGTGTGTTGAACCATAACGAAACTAAAAGTACATCGTGCCAAATATTGACAATAAAAAAAACAATGACAATGCATCGACATCAGATGACAATAAAATAAACAGTGATGTAGGTCAGTGTTTAGTGCAAACGGGAATAGACCGGTATATTACTGTCCGATCAAAACGAAGAAGAAGCCCTAGATCAGCGGCCAGAGCAAGCGCGAATAAATTCACTAAGATAGCTAGCGTTGAATTAACGCATGGTAATAGGTATTCTTGCTTGGTTGTTGACGGGCCGCCGCCCGAAAAAACTTCAAAAGCTGAGAAGCCGCCACCAATCTATTTGAGGGAAGAATCAAATAGAAAACTTACTAAAACGATCGAGTTTATTACTGAAGGTGCATTTTATATTTCCGGGATCAAAAGAGGAGATATAAAAGAAACAAAAATTCAACCGCTCAGTATTGATGCTTACAGAGCATTAATTAAACATTTTGACCAAGTTGGTAAACATTACTACACGTATCAATTAAAGAGCCATAAAGGATTGGTTGTTGTGTTAAAAGGAATAGAGAGTTACGTGGATGCAAACAAAATTGAAGTTGCTCTCACTGAAAAAGGTTTCCAGTGCAAAACTATTACCAATATTTTTAATCGGGAGAAGGTTCCTCAGCCATTGTTTCGTCTGGAATTAGAACCAGACAATAAAAAAGTTAAAGGTAAACATGCAATATTTGACCTAAAATATCTACTGTACAGAAGAGTTACCATCGAGGAACCCAGGAAAAGAAATGGGCCGGTACAGTGCGTTATGTGCCAAGAATATGGGCACACTAGAGCCTATTGCACTTTGAACGATGTTTGTGTTATATGTGGTGAAAAAAATGAAGCATCAGTGAAAAAATTCAGCAACTGCAATGGAAATCACACAGATAACTATAGAGGGTGTCCAATTTATCTAGAATTGAAAAGGAGAATCAATCCAAAGCAGCGAGCAGAGCAGCGAATCTTTAATCTTCATTCTTCAGTTAGAAAAAAGCACGGCCAGAAATTGTAAACAGAAACACTCGAAATGAAAATCAATACGCAACTGAAAACGGCAGCGTACACCAAGGGGTTTCATACGCAAGTGTTCTTAAAGGTACCGCTCCTAAGGTGCAAGCAAGTGAAGAGGGAAACATCACAACAGCTTTAAACAAATTGACTAATATGATGGCAAGCTTCGTGGCGATGATGGAGAGAACCATGGATCTAATGATGCAGAATATCAGCACGCTGATGCAGATAGTCGTAAAAAGCCAAAAATGACCATCGAAAATAGCCATGCAAACGGCCTACAATATTGGCATAATGCTAATTACAATATTGACATAATGTTAATATCAGAAACACGCTTCACCAAAAATAGCTATTTCAAAATTAATGGGTACTCTATTTATGACACCAAACACCCAGATGGTAAAGCACATGGAGGCACTGCTGTATTGATTAAGCGAAGATTAAAACACTACGAACTTACGAAGTATGAGAAAGATCATATACAATCAACGAGCATCTGTCTGCAGGGGTGGTCTGGAAACTGTGTCATATCGGCAGTGTACTATCCTCTAAAACATGCTATAAAAAAACACCAGTTCTTGGATTATTTCAGCCAGCTGGATAATAAATTTACTAATACTAATTAGGGTTCCAGACTAACATCGCCGAAAGGCAGACAACTTTATGATACTATAGAGGAACAGTCCCTGGATGTCCCACAGATGGAAAAAAAATTCCTGATTTAATTGACTTTTGTGTAACTAAGGGCATTCCACGTATATATGCTAAGGCCACCGATTGCTATGATCTGTCTTCTGATCACTCGCCGGTAATATTAACAGTGAGTACCGATGTCTTAAGGAACGAAATGCCGAACCGTCTTACAAACAAGCAAACTAATTAGTATCAATATAGGAGGCTAGTCGAACAAAATTGTCTACTTAATATTCCTCTGATCACACCAGCTGATATTGATGCGGCGGCAGAAAATCTAAAACATGTCATGACATTATCCGCTGAAAGGGCTACACCCGAAATAAGCAGTTCAGAAAAAGTTAATAAACTGTCACAACTGTCAGCGACAAATTCGTCGTCAATGACAGCAAACAAAATTACCGTTATTGAAATGGAAGTTGAATCGAGCTATTAAGGCCCTAAGATTTGCTTTGCGGGAAGAAGGGAACCAGCGCATAAAGAACTATTTAAGTGATCTCTCGGCAACCGAGAAGACAGATTATTCTTTGTGGAAGGCAACAAAAAATTTAAAAAGGGCAACAAATTTGAATCCACTGGAAATTGGGCGAGAAAGTGATGAAGAAAAAGTCAATGCTTTTGCTGCTCATCTAACAACAGTATTCATTCCAAACGAAGAAGATAATAATTATTTCGTGCGACCGCAGCAAATGGATGATGTTTATCCTACAAACCTATAAAGTATTATTGGAAGAAAGTTAAGAATACAATTAAAACTTGCATAAGCCCGAAAAAGGCACCAGGACATTATCTCATTACTGGAAAAATGATAAGGGAATTGCCAGATAAATGCATAAAACTAATAACATTGATATTCAACGCGATCATGTGAACCAGTTATATTCCTCAGGAATGGAAGATATCTTTGATCACAATGATACATAAGCCAGGGAAAAATGAAACGCTAATCTCATCATATCGTCCAATAAGCATGCTGCCCACAATCTCAAAGCTATTTGAAAAAATGTTATTAACGAAATTTAAACCAATATTAGAAGAACGGCGCGTTTTTCCAGACCATCAATTTGGGTTCTGAAACCAACATGGTACTATAGAGCAAGTACATAGAATTGTAAATGCAATCAAAATCACCTTCGAGGAAAAGAAATATTGTTCTGCTGCCGTTTTGGATATCGCCCAAGCTTTTGATAAAGCTTGGCACGATGAACTAATTTACAAAATTAAAGAGCTTCTACCGAAGAAATTTCACTCAGTTTTGGGAAACTATCTTCTTCAAAGGCAATACATGATCAAACAAAACAGCGCAACTACTTGCTTAAATGATATTAATGCAGGTGTCCCGCAAGGCAGCGTTCTAGGACCAATATTATACTTGTTGTACACAGCCGATATACCTGTAACCAACAAAGTAGTAATATCAACATTTGCCGATGACACGGCCATCCTAGTGTCTCACACTAATCCTGAAATTGCCTCAAAGGAATTACAGAATCATTTAAACAAAGTCGCGGATTGGCTAAAGGCATGGCGAATAAAAGTAAACGAAAACAAATCAACTCACTTCACATTCACGCTAAACAAACACACCTGCCCACCAGTGAAATTAAACGATAAAAATATTCCTCAACAAACGAAGGTAAGATACTTAGGTTTACATCTCGTTAACGTGGAAAAATCATATTGAAACAAAGCGTAATCAAATAAAATTTACATTTTCCAAAATGTACTGGCTGATGTGAAGAAAATCTCAGTTGTCATTAGCCAATAAAGTTTTACTTTACAAAGCGATAATCAAACCCATATGGACATATGGTATTCAGTTATGAGGATCCACCAGCGCTTCAAACAGAGAACTCCTGCAACGAACCCAAGTGAAAATACTTCGCAGTATTACCAATGCTCCTTGGTACATTCGAAATAGTAATATACATCACAACCTTGGGATTAAAACCGTTAAAGAAACAATTAAAGAATTCAATTCGAAATATTACTCAAAAGTAGAAGCACATCCCAACGAATTGGCCAGGGAGATACTAAAACAGCCGCGATTTAGACGTCTGAGAAGAACAGATCCACTCGAACTGATAAACCCGTGAACCTGTAAATTTAATTCGATATTTACATATAAGTATAGTCTAAATTAATTAAATTGTGAGCCCTAACAATAGGTATTAACATTGGTTAAGGCTTAAAATATGTAATAATTTTAGCTTAAGATTTAATTACTTCTTGTGAGTTTCTTATGTAGAACGATTCAATAATAAAGTCATTGGCAACATTTAAAAAAAAAAAAGATGGGACGGGACGTTCCATAATGTCTTAACGCAGTCGTATGCCTTCTGAAAGTCTACGAATGAACCATGTAAACTGATCTCCGTTTCAAAGCGGAGAAGTTCCAGTTCTTTCCTAACCAAGAAATCGACGCCAAATTCATGTTTAACCAGGTTACTCTTGTGACAGAGAGTTAGTCCATAGCGACTGTAATGGACGATGTCATTGCCAATTAGTATTGATTCCTGCAACGCTTTGCGGTCGAAGTTTTACATAGAAACTTGATCGCTTTCAAATTTAAAATCGTTGTTTTTATATCGTGTCTGAGGTCGTTGTTGTGAATCCAAAAATATTTGAGGCTGATGTTGAGGTTTCTTGCTTAACAATAAGATTTTACAGGAAGAATTGTTAACCCAACGCTAATGGAGAAAGACAGCTCTCATACTGTAGCCTACTCCATTAATAAGGTTGTTTCTAGTGGCCACCACGAAAAGACAGTGTGAGCACTTGCTGAAGTTGTGCCCAGTCAAGGCACATGAAGAGAATTTTGTGTTTATCCTCCTGCATATAATCATCAGCCTAACTACCACCATAATTACAGATCCTGAAACCTGTTGGTGAAGTGCCAGAAAGCTAATCCAAAAGTTATGCGTAATTGTACATTTTCAAATGTTTACTTTACAGATAGTTCAACTGTTCAAACAGTTCTTTTGGACTTCCACTGAAATGTACACAGTACGAGTGTGCGTCCATTTTTTGACACGTAGATCAATGTATTTGTATTTAATTTTAATCGGATGCTGATTACTCGAAATCATAAAAAACTAGTAGGACCTCCAAGATCGGCGAATAGAGTAGGGGAAACTCTGTACTGGTGGAATCTTAACCGATACCGATGAGTTATTTAGTCAGTGTAATTAATTAAATAAATATAAATGCGTAAGAATGAGGACCCTCAAATTTCAAACAGTAGGCATAAGAATTTAAATGCCTTAAAATTTAAACATGGAGAAATTCAAGACCACCCCTGCGGAGTACAAGGAAGGGCAGATTTTTTAATCATATTAAATTTGCGATTAGATGAGCCGACAATGACATCAAAACTCTTCATGGTCTACTCACGATGATTCCATATATGAACCTTCTGTTAATTTAGCTTTGTAAAAAACGCTTAATTCGGGCCCGAACCTAGTGTGATGGCTTTCAAAAATTCGAACTAATTGAAATGTCAATTTAAAATGTCGAACTGACACGTTAGGCCCTTTAATAAAGGAAATCGGGTAAAAAAAATTCTTACAACCAAGCCGAAAACTTTATTGTTCTTGTATACTCTTGTCTATGGCAGCGAAACATTTCCGTCTTGATATAATGTAATTTTTTTTTTCGCTAAATCTCATCCATGCTCTGCATGATAGCGAGAATCCTTGGCCTTTAAATGTCACAAATTTAGTTTATGAACCTATTTTTGGGTAGAGCGCTCAAGAGAAGTGCAAAAAGTCAAAATACTGGGAGGTTCATATAGTTCACATTTAACGCAATAGAACATTTTTTCAGGAGAAAGAGTCTTTTTGGAAGTTCACCTCTGACCTCAATCAACATTCTTCAATTTAACAGCAGATTTATGTACCTTACTATTGTGAAGCAAAATAATTGCTTTTGAAACCAAAACACGCAGAACCTTAAATAGGGATTGGATATAGATTTTACATTTTGCCAGCACCACCGATTAATTAATTATTTAGACAACAACAACGACTCGAGGACAATAAAATCCAAATTCTTTATTATTTTCTAATTTTTTAAAACGTTTTAAATAAAACATGTGTATACGCACTTATAATTATAACTAAGTCTAATAAAATATCTAACTATTAGCATTTCACTTTTATCCCAACATATTCCTGTCAAAGTCAACATTTTTTGGTTTTTTTGTTATTCTGATTCCAGTAAAAATCTGATATTTGTATAGTTTCCACGACAGACGAAATTTCTTTGAACATCACAATTTACATCATTCCATTTACGATCAAAACGTATACGAATTTCGAGACAATGCTCATTATTACCTGCATTGTCTGGTTGGCCTGGTGAATAATCTGTGTATAAGATGGCGTGACCGGTTGATGCCCAATAATAATGGCCATGATCACCTAAATCGGTGCCACTACTCCAAATCGCTGGAATATCTTCGGTCGTTAGATTTGTACTTTTGAGTGCTGCCCATAATCGGTTATTGTCTTCTTGTGAATTTATTGCGACAAGCGTTAAACCTTGGTACAGGCAGTATCGAAATGCTTGGTACCAATTTTTCTTAAATTATAAAGACATAATTAACGTTAAAAAATAAATTTCTTTATGTATTATTAATTTACCCTCATGGGATGACTAATAAAGTATGTATATCCATCGATGTCGAAGAAACTGCCACAATTAACTCCCACAAATAAAAAAACACTAATGCCAACTAGGAAACTTAGCAATTTCATATTTTATTTCGTAAACAACCAAACGTACATTTACTGCATTAACACTCAATTTTAAAAAAACAACTAAAGTTGTATACTGAAATTTATAATTATCAAGAGAATTTTATAAGATAGTCAATGACATCTGTGACCTGTGTGTATACATATGAATATTTAGCAAATTTTTTGTGTGTCATCCAAAAAACGTCAGAGTGTTTCGAAAGATTAACTAAAAAGTACCGATTATCAGGGGTTTTATACCGAGATTTTGCATAAGCAGGCTCAATATGTGTAGAAAATTTAAAACCCTCTGTAATATGTCATTATGAAGTTTTAAGATGTCACAAAAAATATCGTTAGGTGTTCCGTTGGCGAGAACCGTTGGAATCAATTTCCATAAACAATGTCAACTATTACGTACTTTAAAATTACAGTGACACATTCTAAATCGAATGATAGTTTCTATAATTGAAACCAAATATGCTAAAGACATGCCTGCAGTATTTATAAACGGAAATGCCACATATCACATTTTCCGGTCATTATGGCTTATTTCAGTAAGACAATTGTCGAATTTCATCATATAAATGCTTATTCATTTTTGTTTGGGAAAGGTTTTCCACTACAAAAAATAAAAACTTGATGTCCCTCTAAATTAAAACGAATTCTAGTTGTTCGTGTTTAGCTGTCTGTCGGCCGATTATGTTACCGTCTTGAGAATGATTTGCTCATTCTCCATAAAGCATGGTTTGAGTCTGTTGACCGATCCCTTACAGTGCTTACTGTAAGGGATCGGTCGACTGTAGTTCGATAGTACCGTTGTGTGTGAAAACTATAACAGTTTTGAGAACTCCACGAAAAGTTCATTTTTCGAATTGTACACCTAAATCCGTGACAATTGTTGTGGATACTCCAAAGCAGGCCATCCATGGACCCACAATTTCCATATTCTGGCATGCTAAGCATAGCATTGGGCCATCCGCTTTACATCTCTTTTTACTCCGTTCAATACAAATTGTTCTGTTAGCGCTTTTTTTAGACTTGTACACCTGGATGCGCCAGATTGCGTCCAGCCTTCGAACACCATTTTTCGGAGTATTGCTTCAATTCGTTTTTCAACTCGTCGTCCGATTTTTCAGCTTCCAGCCATATGCGTAAGGCAGCTAGGGAATCCCTGTCGTATGCACTACACCTTTGCTGTGCTATTAGTTTGGCAGAGAAAAATTGAGGGGGGTCCCAATTAGTCTCATTCCCATTCTTGTTGTCTTCTCTTCGCTGCTGTAGCACCGCTCCGATTGCTGTATCAGACCCGTCGATCATTAATGCGACTTTCGCGCATGATGATGGGTGCCTCAATAATGTGCACCATTTTTTACTGCCCTTTAAATATCCGTTCAAGTTTGTCTGTTTTTTTATGCTTAAAAACCGGCGTAATTGTTTTAGGCGAGCCGAAACTGGCTACTTGCTCTGGAAGAGATCTGAGACCGATTTGACTGATATTTATCGGTATTGATTATGAGGGCAGTGTCGCTTAATTTGGGAAAATAATTTCTAGATGATCAAAATGTTCGTTAATTGTGGTTGATACTACTAATATGTCGTTGAGATAGATAGAACAAAAATTTAGACCGAATACATAAATCTCTGAAAAGCACTGCCGTTGAGATGGCTGTGTTTGCTATGTTCGTGTCCCCTATTGGTATTTGGTAGTATGCTCTGACCAGATGAATTGTGGAAAATATACCGTTCTTTGTAGTTGATCGTTCATTCACGGAATGGGTACGTTGTTTATATAGGCAGCGATAATCCCTGCAAGGTTTCCACACGCCGTTCTTCTTGCGGACCAAGTACAACGGGCTCCCCAAGATACTCTGCTCTACAATATACCCTTAAACTTCTTCTTGGCGATAGCCAGTTTCTCCGTGCTTAGTTTGCAAATTTCGAGAAAACTGAACGGACGCGGGTTACTATGTGGTGTGTGACATTATGCTTGACGGCTGGAAATATCTGTCGCTCTTAAGTTATCGTTTTGTACTTTTCCAATAACTGAACAACTCGTGGATCGATTTTTTCCACGTTGATCAGTCGGATGGTTAGTACTGCGACATGTTTTGGTTGCCCCGCGAAAACAGCCGTTAAGGGGACGAATAACCTATTGTATTGGATGTCGACTAGCAGGCCTGACTGATTCAAGAGATCGGCTCCTATTATTGGCATTGTGACCTCTGCGATTTCGTTTGACGAATTTTTTACAGCTTAACCGTTTGCCGCGTCTAGTGTAAAATCAGAGTGGTGATTCCTTTGATCGCCTGCGGTGGAAGATAAGGCAGATATGTCGGAATCTGTATCTATAAGCTACATGTGCTGTTGGACAATTTGACAATTAGATTGAGCTCCGTCGCATGCCGCCGTTTGCGTCGGATGACTTAGTTTTTTGACTCGAACTCTGACCATCTTGGGCAGGTGGGCTTGCAGTTTCGTGCAGCCTCCTGGAATCTAATGTGGTAGAAACAAAGTAGTGGACCATCATTATTGTTTTTGTTTACTTTCGGTCGAGATGGAATAGTGTCCCGGTTCAATTTTTTTCGGTTTGGTTCTGTTTCAAGACGCGGTCCATATTATCCAGACGTCTGTTAGCCGTGGTTGCAAGCACTTGTTGTGCTCGGATCGGTAGGCGGTTAAGCCAAATGGTTTTTATGAAGTCATCACAGCCGTCGAAATAGTTGGGATGGTGTTATGTCTCCTAGTTCAATTATTCGATTGAATATGGCTGTCTTGAAGTCTATGAGGTCGCTCATCGTTGGCCTGTGGTTATGTCTCTTACGTCGCTTAGTAGTGTTTCATTGCTTGCCCCAATACATGATTGAATTTTGTTGGTTCACTATTTATTCGTCCCAATGCAATTCGACCACGTGGAACCACAGTTTCGGTCATTGCTGGAAGACGGTTCGTTGTCGGTTCCTGGCGTGTATTTCTGCCTTATGCCCTCCGTATTTGCTTGGCTGGTGTCGGGTTGTTCTCTGCTCCTGGGTTGCTGCCAGAGTAGGTTGCCTTATTATGATGAATGCCCACTAGCCGTTATTTGCCCCCAACTGTAACACTGATTTATTGGCGCTCCAGAAGTGAAGATAATTAAATTCTTACTTCCGTTCAATCGTTAATCGCAAACATAATAGAATAATAACAATCAAAAATGAACAACCGCAAGAAGGCCATCTACCGAAGTTCCGCTCTGGTCGCGACGGTCATCGATGCCGATAAAAGATGGAAGGATGCCGTCCATCTCACTAGCGAATTGAGCAACACGATCAGGAAAACATGGAAAACCGACCCTACGCCATGACGCTACCCCACCAATTATTCATGACAGCAGCAAGGATTACTCCCTCATGGTGTTAACGAACATGTACTCCATATAAGAGTAAAGACAGAAAAAATACAGAAATGAAAACTCAACCAATAAGTAACAAACCGGAATAATAATCAAAACTATTAATGCACACTGCCTAAGTGAATTAAAGAAACTTTGGATATAACGGAAAAGAATGACTCGAAAAAGAAAATAACTGTAACTACTACCAAAATTTATAAAATACCGGTATGGTGTGTACATGATTACGCAAGGGAAACAGCTGAAAAGAACGTTATATGACAAAAAAATATAATGATCAATATAGTAAACGAAAATATGCAACGGAACAGTCAAGGCCGGCTTACAAAAATAATAAAATAATATATGTAACTTAAAAATTAATAACTGTACCTCCAAATGAGGACCAGTCAGGAAAATTCTAGATTATAACCAATGCGAATGCAAAGTGAATTTACAGTAAATTAAAAAAAAAAATTAAACCAAAAATGTTCAAATGATACCAAGTTAAATCGACCTGTCGTTTTCGTTGTTCTTTTATTTTTTACACGATACCTTTTTCAGACCCGTCCGGTCCGATTCATTGTTCGCCATCCGACGCAGGTTTCCCCTCTCGTACCGTTGTTGCAATAACACCACCCCACCTGTGCCACATATGGACACTGTCCTCAACCCTTCATATACAGAGAAATCCACCCCCCCCCCCCCCCCCCCCCAATTTTTTCTTGATTTTTTTTAACTCACTATTAACAAAACACAAATTATATCGTCTTTTATAAATTTTATTATAAGACGTTTTTTTAAACACATTCAACTACAATTTTTTACTATCAACAACTTAAAAGCCTCATGATACACGGCACTAATAATATCATATAATTATGCCACACGGCATTATAATAAAAAATCAACATGCGTCACACATGAACACTAATATTCACGTCATCAATATACAATTGATTAATTTTTTTTTTTGTATTTTGATATAAACTTAGTTTTTTATATTCATGTGTCCTTAAAAACTACTAATGATTCCAGCACTAAAATTATTATAACACCAAGAAAACAATTAATGATTCGACACGGCCATTAATTTACAATCAATTTTACTTATTACATATTAATTAATTCTTAATAAACACCAAAAATTTTAATAGCAAACATCATCGAAGTTTTTTCGTCCGTGGTTCGATCACAAAAACAACTTTTTTCTTTCCACCGCACACCACCTAACCTCCAAACTTGACTGATTCTTTTCTCATTTTTTTATTTTTTATATTTCAAAATAAACAAAAAAAAAAAACTCCGACTCGCACGCGCACCGCTCTCACAAATTCACAATCGCTTAATCACATGAATGATTGGTGCACGTGACGTGACATCCATAATATTTTCCTCGTACACGATTTCTCAGTGCGAGTTTACGACCATTTTCTGAAGAAAAATTTTCAGCAGATTCAATATGTTTTAAATGGAAAACAAAAGAATTATGTACGGAAGGGGAAATTTGTTTACAAAATAGACTACATTGATTGGTTGCCTGTTGAAAATTTTTCTTCAGAAAATGGTCTTAAACTCGCACTCACAATACAATGAACAAAAAACAAACGAACATTAGATTTAGTATAGGAGAAAATTATACACAAGAATATACGAATAGAGATAGACAACAGCATACTGTTTAAAACACAAAACGAATGCAGCGATGTTTACGCAACCAGTGGCCCTATTCTGGCTACTCCCTGGGAATTGAAAATTGAACTATTTTGACCGTATTCTAGCAGTTTGGAATTATTTTTTCCAAAAGTGTATTCTGGCGACATTTTATGTAAGTTTTAACATTTATGTATTTTTCCCAATTTTTTTTTTTTGGGGAATTAGAAGAAACTGGTTGTTTTGTGTATTTTCATTCTTTTATTTACAACGTAGTATCGGTAAAGTTTTTGTTTTATGTGTATGTAGAAAATAAAATGTTTAAATAATGGCGGCTGCAAAATTTGAAATGTGTTTTTTCGAAGTGGATGATTCTCAATTATGCCAGAATACATTTTTGGGAATTGGGAAATAATAAATTGGGAATTATTGAAGTTTGGAAATATAGCAATATTTTCCCCAATTCCCAGGGAATAGTCAGAATAGGGCCACAGGACTGGGATTTTGCACAAGAGGCGAGAAGCGAGTTTTCGTTTAATTTCTCGCCTTTCAATTTTGTACGACAGTTTTTTTTCGATTTTGCACAAATGGACAAAATAAAAGGCGAGAAAATTGAGCAACTTCAATTTAGTTGTCAAAAATACATTTTATTGACAACTTGTCAATAAATATGTTGTTATTTAGATTTGTGTCGTTGATACTTAAAATTGGTCGTTGATACTCAAAAGTTGGTTCAACATTTAATTTCGGGTTATCCGATCGATGTCCTATTTCAAGTGTGATATTTTTTGTCGCTAACACTGGAAATGATATGATGTTTGTTAAATTATCAATTATATGATCGTTTCGTCTTGTTCCCTTCTGTGATATTCGGCAGTGTTGTTTTCTGTACTTATTATAATAATCGATGGGGAATTCCTAATATGCACTTAAATTGATTAAATTCAATCATTAGTTTTTCCTTTTATGATTTGTACTATAGCTCAAGTGACAACATTTTATAATTAAAACAATAATTTTACTAATACATAATATTCATATGATATGTGACAGCAAATTTCTATTTTTTTTTAATTACCTATGATCTGTAAAATTCCTTTTCCTACTTCTCGCCAAGTATTACACATGGTCGAAAATAAAAGCGAGAGCGAGTGTCCACTCGCATAGTGCAAAATCGCTTTTTCTCGTTTTTAGCTAAAATTCGCTCAAAAACGGCGACTCGCTGTGTGCAAAATACGGGGTAGGATTTTGCACAAAAGGCGAGAAGAGAGTTTATCTCTCTTTTTAAAAGAATAAGCTTTTACTCCATTTCATTCGGTCTATGTCGCCTTTTCTATTGCGATCTCAGTCAATTATATTATGTATAAGTGCTATCTCCTTTTTTCCGCTTCGACCACGTACCTTCGTTCGTGAGTGACACAGACGAATGATAGTTGAAATAGAATATCATTTTATTTTAGCTAGTTGAGATCGCATTAATAAAATATATTTCTACTAAGCGAAATGGTGTTCATATTCAGTTTAAGTAAAAGAGACACAAACTCGCATCTCGCTTTCTGTGCAAAATCCCAGTCCAGGGTCCGAATTCCGGATCAATGACAAATGAGAATGAGAAATGACTTTATGTTTTATTTCGCCTACTCTAAATAAAAATGCAACCGACTAGTTGAAATAAAAAATCAAGTCATTTCTCATTATCATTTGTCATCGAACCGGAATTCGGGCACAGAGCGGCGTAACAAAACCTATTGCTTTTCTTAAAACTGTCTATTTTTAAACTTGTTACCTACAAGAAAAAAATAAAACATTTCTTTGTTCAAACGTCAAAAATATACAGTTTGAGGTTATGTCGTTCTTTTTATTCGTTGTTTCGTTTCTTTTAAATACAAATTGACAATTGTAATAAAATTGAGCGGGAATACGTTCTGTTTGAACCTTGAAGGTCTAGTTACAATGGATCCATTTTGTTCCGGGAAGTGTCTATTCGGACAAATAGTACGTGTAAGAGTACGTGGAGTACGTGTAAGAGTACGTCGAGTACGTTGAGTACGTCTAAGGGTACGTCGAGTATATCTAAGAGTACGTCGAGTATGTCTAAGAGTACGGATAGTATCTCGTAAAAGTATATATACATATAGCTGAATAGTTTTTATAGAAATTATAATTGAATAGTTTTTATACAAAGTCGGGGGGAGGCGAGAGGGGGGGGGGGTGGAGAGGGGGGATTATGTTTTAAAATTCTAATAGCATTTCTAAGAGAAGGAAGTATATTTCCATTTCGGCTAAAGTTTACTTTACGTATACATCAGGAAAATCAGGTAAGGAGTATATATTTTGAAAATTATTGAATGTAGGATTGTGCATCTGTAGTTTTAGGAGGGGGAAGCCAAATTTCACTGGAAAATTAGCTCAGTTTTCGGGAAAATCTTCACATTTTAGTTGAAAAAATTCTGTATTATTTTTTTCAAAATACGTAAAAATGTGCATTTTTTATAAAAATGTTGATATTAGGATTGTATTTTAACAATTCTTCGACAGTGCAAGTAATTTTTCCGGGAAATTTTGTAATTTTTTCAGGAAAATTCTGAATTTTTTTTTTTTGGTATATATCTCTGCAATCTTTTCTGGGGCTCAAGGCACTCCCAAGTCTTTCGCAGTTCGCTTTTTACGTCCTACCTTATGCAGTAGCCAAATCGAGGACGTACGGCTATAGAACCGTTTTCGTTTAAACCACCTGCACATTGCATTGCTTCATGCCAACCTGTAGTGCTGACAAGTGGAATGAATTCTAAAATGTTTCCACTTTGTTTTTTACTTAGTTTCAAATTATAAATAAAATTTGAAACAGGAAGAATAAGCGGGGTGCGGGGGTTTGGGGGCGGCAGCCCCATCCTCTAAGGTATACAATGAATTAAAATTATGTTAAAAAAAACTGTTATATTTACAAAAGTGGCTTACTTTAACATTTGTGGTACTATCAGAAGAAGCGATAAGGGCAAAAAAAAACTCTTTGATCTTAAATTATATTTGTTAATTATAACATCTTACCTTATTGTGAAAATAAAAAAATAAAAAAGTGGAAATTTTCCCGGAAAATGAGGTAGTTTTCCGGGGAAATTTGGCTTCCCCCTCCTAAAAGCTACAAATTCACAATCCTACATTCAAAAATTTTCAAAATATATACTCCTTGCCTGATTTTCCCGATGTATACGTAAAGTAAACTTTAGCCGAAATGGAAATACACTTCCTCCTTTTAGAAATGCTATAAGAATTTTTAAACATAAACCCCTCCCGACTTTATATAAAAACTATTCAGCTATATGTATATACTTTTACGAGATACTATCCGTACTCTTAGACATACTCGACGTACTCTTACACGTACTCGACGTACTCTTACACGTACTCCACATACTCTTACACGTATTATTTGTCCGGATAGCCACGTCCATTGTTCCGTTCCTTCGTTTTCCGTCTCGCCTTTTCCGTTTGGTTGTTACATTGCATCCGATCCGTCTGTTGGAACTGACATTTGATAAAAAAAAAAAAAAAATTCTCAGGAAATTCTTTTCAATTTGCACGTTTTAGGTAAAATTTTTAAAATACTTGTACACCAGCACCTCCATTATCACCTGTTAAGTCTAAAAAAATTGACTTGGTTTGTTTGGTTATATGCTCCGCCTTTCCGTAAAATTCAAATTTTGAAAAAAAAAACGGATGAGCTCGGGAAAACAAAATATCCACTGTGTCATCAATACAAGTTTTCGACTCTACTCACTTCTGTTTTTTATCTTAACTTTTTTTTTTTTTGGATTTTTTCCCAATTTTTCTGGCAACCGCATGCGTTTTGAAAAATATTTCTGTAATCAATATCAAAAATTTCTGCGAATTAGACGGGAATTTAAGGTAATAATCAAAAATATGTGATTTTGACATTTAAATGTCATCAAGAAATTCGGGATATTTTATTAAAGTGAACTTACGAGTATATAGGGTAAATAAAATATGTGAAAAATATACCTATTTTTTCTGTCAAAAACCCATCAGAAAATATCCTCGAAATTAAGATTAACAGATCGTCAAATCATTGGAAACAAAAAGAAGGGCAACACACGTTGGGAGGTAAACATTTCTAATGTCGGGTCAATTCTTTATCAAATTGAAGACTCTTCGTATGAGTAAGGGGCAAATCGCGGTTCTGAAGTAGTACACAAATATTGCTGAAATCATGAAGTTCAATGTAAGCAATAAATTACAAGTGTATAACTTGTACACCTATATAAGTTCGGAAATTATTCCATTTTACAGTATAAATACAAATATTTACACAAATGGTTCAGATTCAGAATCTAGCTTCAAAAATATTCCAAATAAAATGTCGAATCCTGTTATACTAGAAACACTGCAAATTCGCAAAATGAAATTAGTTGAACCCTATATCAGCAACATATCCTATGCCAATTTAAAACACGATTAATCAAAACTAAGGTTGACGTACTGAGACGAAATTCCTAGCCAATTTCATTATTCCTCTCTTTGTCGAAAATAAAAATTAATGAGGGCTGATCAATAATAATCTCGCACAGGGCACTCAGAGGTCTCGATACGGCATTGAATGTCTGGTTTTAACTGAGGTTTTAGTATAAATTTGAATTCGACTTAGAATTATATCAAAACACTAAAAATATCATTTACGTTAGAAACTTTGGTTGATACACTAGCTAAAACTTATCAAATTTTTTATATTATCTGACCAAACAAAACAAATCTAACATTGTGTTATAGGTAATTAATACAAATAATATAATTTAATGTTTCTTTTAAAATTAATTTTTATCAATTTAAGAACTAACATTTTTTGTTAGATCAAACACACAATTGTTATATGTACGTTATTTCGAAATGAGTAAGTAAATGGATTGTAGTACTCTTGAGTATTAATTATAACAATTAAATTTTGGGTGTGTTCGTTGATTATAAACGGTACTACTTTTTCGAATATTCTCGCTTACGAATTACGGGAATCGTATTCATATTTTATTTTGAAATTTCACCGACAATCAGTTACCTGGCTTTGTGTTAAATTTATTAAATTAACCAGATTTTTAGCCAAAAAATCTGGAAAAGTGAGAATTAAATGCGGAAGGGGAAATTTCTGGATCAACTGATTAGAAGAAAAAATACAGGTTGGTTGAAACGCATTGTGACGGTGACACCTAGTGTGTAATAGAATAAGTAAAAATTAATAGCTCAACGTTAAACTGTTCTAAATGGAATTTTCCATGATAAAATTGTTCTACACTATTCTAACTAGAAAAATCATGAGCTTTCTAGAACTTTCGTTTGTGTATATAAAAAGGCGAACGAAGTCGAATTGGATTTAGTAATATTTGGTAAGCGATAGTATAAAGATTAAAAAGTGAATTAAAAAGTGTTTTTGTGGAAATAAAAATTATAAGTGAACAGTAAAATTTAAGAATAATTTATATAAAGTGATTTTGTGAATTTTTATTGATAAACTGTGTTGTAATAAATTTTGTGAAATAAATAAATTCGTTGGAGATAAATTAAATTGATTTTGTATTATTCACAATCCAGTGATACGAACCTTGATTGACAAGGCAAAAACATAACAGTATTGAAAGTGACACCTATTAACCAGTAGAGGAATCAAAATGTATACGCCATTTTAATATTTCATCTTGCATTTGAACACATAAAAATTTTTATTTTGATCTGGCAACTCATTCTTTATTTACAAGTCATTAGAAGTTGACGTGTCAGTGTATTCGTTTACAATGGAAAAAACCGAATATCGTCCAGTGATAAAATTCTTTGTTTTGGAAGGTTTATCAGCAACAGAAATTCATACAAAAATGGTAAAAGTGTGTAAGGAATCTGCTCCTTCATTTCCTACTGTGCATCGATGAGTTTTAGAGTTTAAACGTGGTCGTTCAAGCGTTGAAGATGAACCACGTAGTGGACGTTCAAAAAGTGCAACAATACCAGAAATCATTGAGCAAGTGTATAATATTGTTTACGAAGATCCAAGTTTGACTAAGCGTGAAATTGCTGATGTCATAGGCATCTCGGACGAACGAGTACACCATATTTTACATGAAGAATTACGTATGAGAAAACTGCAGGAAAACTGGTGCCGCATTCGTTAACAATTCAACAAAAACTGAATCGAAAACAAATTTCTCAGCGTAATTTGAAGCGTTTTAAGCAGAGTAAAACCGATTTTGTGCGGAGATTTATAACTATGGATGAGACTTGGATCTACCTCCATGATCCTAAACTGAAACAAGAATGTTTAGAGTGGACTGAAGCTGGTTGTTCAGCCCCAAAACAAGTGAACTCAGAACGATCGGCAAAAAAGGTTATGGAACCAGTTTTTTGGAATGCAAAAGGGATTTTGTTGATTGATTATGTTAAAAAAAGTAAAACAATTAATTCCGAATATTATTGCAACCTTTTGGCCCAGTTGAATAAAAAAATTCGTGAGAAAAGACCCGCTTTACAGAAGAAAAAAATATTTTTTCATCAGGACAATGCTAAATTGAACGAATTAAAGTACGAATTGCTTGAACATCCACCGTATTCACCAGATTTGGCTCCCAGCGATTAGTATCTCTTCAGAAACCTAAAACAATTCCTTCGTGGAAAGCGTTTTTCGTCGAATGAAGAAGAAAATCATTACAGAGATGGTATGAAATTATTGGAGGATCATTGGAATAAGTGTATTGAAGTTGAGGGAGATTATATTGAATAAACATTCTTTCATTTTTGCTTTCAATACTTTTCAACCAACCTGTATGTTATACACAAAGGTTCGACTTACAACCAATTAAAATACTTAGGCACTTTGAACAGAATCTTGTATACTCGAATTCCACTTTTATGACAAATGAGAATGAGAAATGACTTGAAATAAAAAATTAATGCATTTCTCATTCTCATTTGTAAGGAAAAAGCAATAAAAATTGTATTTATTTCATTCATATATTACATAAAACGGCGAATTTATTTAAATTCAGTCGACCGTGTACTTGTTACTAAAGATACATGTTAAACCGAAAGTGATCTGACTGAAAACGTCCGAGATAAATTCAACATGTAAACGGTGACTTGACTGAAAGTTATCTGAAAGTAGTCTTGGAGTTCGGTCAACTTAAATTTGGTTGGTTGAGTCACTTTGTGTGTTGGGTTAAACATGTAAACTTTGTTCAGATTTGTTCATACTGTCAAAAAGGCAAAAGATTTTTATATATTTTCAAAGTGGTTTTCAAATTATTTTAAATAATTTTTTAATAATTTAAATGTAATTTTAGAACAAAGTGACATTTGAACTGTCAGCTCTGGTTGGTAACCACCAACCCAAATTTTAAGTCAAATCACTATCGGTTTAACATGTATCTTTAGTATATTTCTTCACATGGTTTAGCCTTACAAATAAAAAAAGCATTAAAAGTACACGCAATATTATTCCACAAGAAATTATGTGCAACCCACAGATGAACACAATGTTCATTCGGTGATGGCTGATGTATGGCCCAGTTTGCATAATCGACATGTTTTCCCGTCGACAGCCAATACCAATCATGTTCACTTCCTAAATCTGTTGCACCAATCCAATAATTACTACCTGGGCGACTATATAACGTCGATGATCTTACCATGTTAGTAATATAATCATTTTCCTCCTTTGATTCGATAAATAGGAGCTCCATATTTTTGGTGCCACAAAATTTATAGGCTTGATGCCAATTTTTCTGCAATATTTAAAGATTTAATTAATTATTTTAAATGATTTCGATTTACATACCTTCAATGGGTTACTGAAGAAATAAGTATTATTTGAAGTTTGACCGTAGACCACTTGTAGAATAAAAATTAATGCAAAACATAATTGAAAATTTGGCACCATTTTGTATAAACTGTTTTCACTCAATTCTGCCTTTATTCTGTGAACTAAAAGTAAATATAAAATAAAAACTTGTTTCTTATCAGTATACGCTAGGACCAAATATTATCAACTGTTTAGGTTAGGGTTCAATAAAATATTGAATAATCCAAACTAGATGCTCGAAATTGCTCTCGGAAAATCCATATTCGTCTGTTTTGTTATCAAGTATAAATTGGACTTTTTTTTAATTTTTTTTAAGCATTTAAAATTTATTTTATTGGAAATACCCAAGACTCACCACACCACACTCAGACATGAATAATTATTACACATAATTGAGCTAAACCCAATCAACAAGACGTAGACGTAGAATATAATCAACAAAATGATTAGGGGCTTGGACGATTCTCAGCTTCTTCATACGACTATCTTACTAAAACATTAATAACTGCCTTCGATTTGGAAAGCATAAATGAAAGTCTTAGAAACTATGCCCGATTTTTTCGTAATTTTCGAAAATACACACACAATGCAAGGCATCGGTCTGCTTGAAAAAACTGTCAACTGTTTGATTTGAAATTTTCAAATATAGTCTCAATATTAGTCCAGCTAATTGGAACCGCAGCTGCTGATGAAAAAACTGAGCTTCCCCAAGACCATCATCGGTTTTCATAATAAAAAATTTGTTGTTTGGAAAGTCCCAAGACAAAGTTCGAAAACACAGTCCACAGTTTAGCTTTTTCGTGAATTTCTGAATAAAAATACTTAAAATGAAAAAGTTTCAATAAACTGTTTCAAATAAAAATGAAAAATAAATTTTTAAACTTTTTGACGCCAATAATTTATTTATGAATAATTCAAATCACGCCCTCCTAAATCCTTTTAAATTGTGTTCGCAAAATTATAATTTCGACATGTTTTCGATTCACAAATGAAATAATTCAATTTGTTGCATTTTGCATCGTTCCATTTAAATCCGGATGTTCCGCTTAATTCAATGCAGTCCTCTTGGCCAGCATGGTTTGGTTGTTTTGGTGCCCAATCCGTAAATGACATTAAATTTCCATGCGTTGCCCAATGAAATTGTCGTTGTTCCCCCAAATCATTACCACTCGTCCAGAAGTTTGATGAGTCCCTAAAGTATTCGGGCGTATCACGAATTACACGGGCAATAAAATCATTTTCTTCCCGAGAATCGATCGATAATAGTTGCTTATCGCTGAAGCCACAAAATCGCATGGCTTGATACCAATTTTTCTGTATAACAAAACCGTGTGTGACAAATATTTATTTATTTAGTATAACAATATTTAAAGTGTTTGACATACCTGCATTGGGTAGCTGAAGAAGTATTCCAGTTCACCATTTTTATGAATTTGAGCAGCATTTATGGATGAGCAGAACCATAGGCTCACGATAGTGAATAACAAAAATTTCATGTTGACTTTAGTGTTGTTATCTCGTTGCAGCACAAATAACTAAAGAATATACAAAATTCGCATTTACACAGTCGTTAGCTTTCAGTCTTGATAAGAAGGTTAAACCGGCGATAACTTAAACTACTATATATCATAATTATATTATATGTATAAGTATGATCATATAGATCAGTCGAATTTAAAAAATTCGTCTCTACAAATTTTGGAAAGAGAAACATACTCGAGAGTGGTTGCGTTTTACTGGATCGAAAGTGGATTCGTTAAGGTTTTCTATGTGTCATGTGAAGCCAACTTTAAAAGTACAAAAGGTACTCTTTTATAATTTTGACAGTAGTATGTTAGGTTAGAATTTTTCCTGTACACGAACAGACACATGTAACACTACGAACAATATCTTGTTTAGAAACACTAAACATAACATACTGGCGACGAGGATTTATATTCACGAATTATTTCCTCCATAAACAAAATGGATAAAGAGCAATTTGATCAATTTGTGGAAGTGATCAGCCGGAATTACGCCGCGCTTATGGAAACAGTAGGACAAGTGATACGGGGACAAAATCGAGATACAGATTGTCACAGTTTTGGAATAGTACGCGCAAAGAAACACAATCCTTCGAATAATATGCAAATGAATTACGTGCAATTAGCCGTGACTGTGATTTTGAGAATCTCGATCGTCAATTACGCGATCATTTCGCAACTGGCATTCGTCATCAACATGCCGAAATCGAACTTCGACAGAGATGGCCGGATCTGAAAACAACAAGTACAGTCAGAATGTCACTCAATGCCATTTTGATATGAGCCGTAAGGCTCTTGCAAAACATTTTTAAAGTTAACAAATCAACGAAATTCGTTTGGAACAAGGACGTTGTTCTCTATTATACCAAATAGCACGAATCTCAGAGATTGGCTCATTTAGTGACTCTATAGGTTATAAAGGGCATACAATGCGAAATTAAAATCACTCAGTGCCATTTTGATATGAGCCGTAGGGCTCTTGCAAAAAAATGTTGAATGTTAATAAATCGACGGATTTCGTTTGGAACAAGGACGTTGTTCTCTATTATACGAAATAGCAAGAATCTCAGAGAGATTGGCTCATTTAGTGACTATATAGGTTGTAAAGGGCACACATTGCGGAAAGGAAATCACTCAGTGCCATTTTGATATGAGCCGTAGGGCTCTTTCAAAAAAAAATTTGAAAATTAACGAATCTACGAACTTAAGTCGAAATTTGGTATAATAGAGAACAACGTCCTTGTTCCAATCGAAATTCGTCGATTTATTAACATTCAAAATTTCAAGAGCCCTACGGCTCATATCAAAATGGCACTGAGTGATTTCAATTCCGCAATGTATGCCCTTTACAACCTATATAGTCACTAAATGAGCCAATCTCTGAGATTTATGCTATTTGGTATAATAGAGAACAACGTCCTTATTCCAAACGAAATTCGTTAATTTTCTAAATTTTTTTGCAAGAGCCCTACAACTCATATCAAAATATGAAAGTGGTGCTGGACTGATTTGTTGAAAAGCATTTTGGAAATGAATGTTAGAAATTATTTGAGGCTTGTTTTATTTGAATAATTTTATTTTTGTTAAATACATTGTTAAAAGAAGTATGTACACTCGCATAAACATTTGCCCAAAAACTAATTTCTTATTTTGTCCAAAAAATTCACAATGTATACTCGCATAAATTTTTGTCCAAAAAAGTGTCCAAAAACTTCACACCGGTTATACACGTAACCTACAACAACGAAACACTCAAATTACCAGTAATTGTCATGAAACAGGCAAAACCGTTTTTGTTTGGTTTACCATGGTGCGAAGCGAACGCCGAATCACATACAATGATACAGGCACCCCAAACACACACACAGGGTTAGCAAATATGTTTGTAAATTACGACGAATTATTCAGTGATACAATTAGGCGCATCAAAGACTACAAAGACAAAATACACTTGAAACATGATGCAAAACCGAAACGCTTCGACCCCCGATATGTCAAATTCGGGATACAGAACAATGTCGAAAAGAAAATCAACAGATTAGTCAGCGAAGGCGTTTTGACACCAGTAGATCCAAATGAAACACCGGTAGAATGGGCTACACCAACTGTAAACGTATCAAAACTCAACGGAGACGATAAATCCCTGTTTGCTATTGGAGAAACATCCAGTACCATTATTTGATAATTTACGGCGCACACTTGCTGGTGGAAAACGATTCTCCAAAATCGATTTAAAGGATGCGTATCTACAGTTCGAAGTACATCCAAAGTCACAACATTTACTCACAATCACAACGCACATGGGATACTACAGGTACAATTGATTACCGTTTGGAATAGCAAACGCTCCAGCTATTTTCCAACGATATTGCTATCACAGGAAAAACCGACGCCGAGCACATGCACAATTTAAAAGAAGTACTCACACGATTACAACAAGCGGGTTTTCGGATCAAACAAGAGAAGTGCATTTTCTTCCAGAACGCAACACAAGACAAACTGGACGCCATAATCAACGCCAGTCCACCAACGAATACCCGAGAGTTATGCTCATTTATGGGGCTTGTAAATTTCTACAAGCGATTTATACCGAATTTGCACGGCACAGCATCTAATTTACACGCACTATCAGGGCAAAATCAACGTTTCAAATGGACGAGCCATGAACAAGCAATTTTCAACGAAAGTAAGTTCCAGCTTTCACGCGCACACGTCTTACACCCTTATTATGATGAAAAGGATCTGTGTTGTTACATGCAACGCATCAGACAATGGAATTGGTGCTGCCCTTAGTCATCGCAACAGCGACGGGATTAACTTACCAATTGCGTTTGCATCAAGAAAATTATCAGGTGCTCAGTTACATTACGGCACAATTGACAAAGAAGCACTAGCAATCATTTTTGGGGTACAAAAGTTCGACAGGTCACGGACCAGGAACCGTTGACGCACATATTTGGCAGGAATCGCAATTTGTCTAAACTCGTTAATAATCGTTTAATTCCATGGGCATTGCTATTAAATTCATATAGCTACGACGTCGAGTACATTCCGGGAAAATTAAACATTTTTGCCGATTTTTTATCACGTATGCCGACTACAACAGAAGAACCACACTCCGACAAGCAAAAGATTGAAGACCTCCAGTTATGCGAGAAAAGCGTCTCAGTCGAGTCCAACAAAGACAAGGAGGTTTCTCGCATTATTAGTGCAGTGAAACAAGGGTGGACACAACAGATCAAAATTCCAATCGTTTCTACAGCGCAAAGACGAACTGTCTGTAGAAAACAATATCCTCATGTGGCAAGGAAGAATGGTGCTACCTGCATCATTACGTATAGCCGCACTCCAACGACATATGGTGGCCAAAACTCGATGAGGACATTGACAACTTCGTTAAACGATGCCAAAGTTGTCAAGAGAACCGAAACGGTCAACAAGAAGTGCCATTATACTTATGGAACGTTCCAGCACGCGTCTGGGAACGGATTCACATCGATTTCGCGGGACTTTTTAAAAACAACAGTTTCTAGAAGTCTATACGATGACAAGTATCACGACAAACATGCTTGAGAAAGTGCTTACCAGTTTGTTCGCTCGTTATGGAGTGCCTCGAGTAATCGTTAGTGACAATGGAACCTCGTTCACGTCTCACGAATTCAAAACATTTTATGAGAAGGAGGGAATGAAACAGATTTCGTCCTCGCCATACCACCCAAAAACAAATGGATTAGCAGAAAGATTCATTCAAACATTTAAACGACGAATGAAGTCATGCATTTTTATTTAGTTATCGCAACACCACATAGTACAACGGACAAAGCTCCGTCTGAGATATTTTTAGGACGACGGCTTCCAACAATCTTCGATAACATAAAGCCATCTATTCAATGTAAAAGTCAGTTGTACCACGATAAAGACAACATCAAAGAACGCCATTTGAAGAGGGCATCATTTGGATTTATGATTGCAGCACTCAACTGTGGTGGGGAGGAATGTCATGTGAAGCCAACTTTAAAAGTATAAAAGGTACTTTTTTATAGTTTTGACAGTAGTATGTTAGGTTAGAGTTTTTCCTGTACACGAACAGACACATGTAATTCTAAATATTAATAAAGAATATTAATCTACACTTATTATTTTAATCTACGAACAATATCTTGTTTAGAAACACTAAACATAACACTATGAGAACCAACTCCGTTTGAACAAGGTTCCGAATGCTATGAGATACAAACAATTTCGTCTGGAATAATACCTGAATTTAATTTGTAATTCTACCATGTTTATTTCTAGACTATTGCACGTTAAGTTGTAAATTTAAGATAGGCTTGATTTACAATTAATAATAGATTAACTAAAGGGATTCCTTGGGTGGGATTTGCAAAGTGCAAAAATTATGAAACATATAAGTGGTTTTGTGAGGAAGTCTCAAAATTACAAACATTTGGAGCGGTTGCCAGCTAGTTGTTGGGGACCCTCCTAAAGCCCTTCTTGTACGGACTTGGGCCCTAGTAGTCATCAACATTGGACTGATGAATGCAAATCAACAATCGTTCAATAAGTTTAAATCAATACTTTCATCCGATTTACTGCTGACACATTTTTGCAAACTTCTACTCCAAACCGGAACGTACCGAATGGGTTGTCACCTGCAGAATGGTTCTTTGGAAGAAAAATCGAGAAAGTACAAAGACTACGATACCTCTTAAAAAAGGGAAGGTATTGGCAGCCCTGATGAGATAAGAATCTTGTGTCAACAATACAGCGTTGCTAACATAACTTTCTTAACGATAAAACAAATCGGGTAGCACAAAAGATGTATACAATAAATTTAGTCATTTTAATAAGTGTATCACCTCCATACCGCTCATACCTGTAAAATAAAATATTATTAGTTGTTCACCAAATTGCCATGTTTTAATTAATATAATTGCATGTGGCAAAGTAATACCATACAGTATTAAGCATAAGTGGTAATAATAAATGAACAAATTAGTCCCCACTCGGCAAGTTTCACCTGTCAGTTAATAAGCTTAAGGTTTATACTTTGGTGGATCAAATTACTAAGCAGTTGCTACATATTATTGTTATTCGACCCAGGATCAAGGCTTAGGCTATCGAAGCTAATGTTAACATGTATCAGTCAGTCATTTATAAGCGTGTAAGTTGTTCGTAATGTCTCTAATCACGATTGCCAATATGTTGTATCTTCAGGTTGGATAATTGAAACTCCAATTTATTATTTATTTAGATAACTTTTTTTATTTCAGACAGGTGGTGAAAAAGTACAAAATGGATTCTGTTCTGCCTCTCCAGGTTGAACATAGCTACAATTTCTTACATAAAATATTATAACAATATAATTATAACATTAGCAAATGCGATGGAAATATCCAAGTCGGACAGCAAGGGTCTATTAAACACACAAGAATTTAAAAGTATGCACTCCTTTTTTCATCAAAAACGCAAAAACCAAGGGAGTGTGAATATACGCACAAATGGCACAATTTCCAGGGACAATCAAAAGTCAACAGATGCAGTAGTAAGCAACACAGCCAAAAATATTTAATATTTTCGATGTGCTCGACCACATTATGCAACAAATTGCAGACATAAGCGAAGTATCTGCAACAGGTGCAAACAAAGTGGACACATCCAAAAGTTTTGTAAAAAGAAGAATGTGAACGTAATTGAGAACGTTGAATCCCAACCAAAATTAAATCTGCATGAATGTTCAATAGTGGAATATATAAATACCGTCGAGTCCAGTGTCAAAGTTCCAAATAGTGGTAAAATTTAGTTTAAAGTAAAAATTAATAATATACGAATTAATATGGAATTTGACAGTGGAGCCGCCGTATCACTGATTAGTCATAGTGAATATATTAGTAAATTTAATAATGAGAAATTGAAATCATCGGATATAAAACTAACTGCACTTACGGTAATAATAATTTACAAATTGTGGGTTTGGCAGAGGTTAGGGTCGATTTGGTTGGTAAATCCAAGATAGTTAAGCTGTATGTTGTGAAAGGCAGCAAAGACACGCTTTTCTCAGTAAAAATTAGCTTACAGACAGAGCAGTGTGAATATTGTAAAGAAGAAAAAAAATTGTAAGAGAATTCATCTGTATTAGTACGATTCGCTAGTACTTAAAGCACAGCACATTCTGTGTATATAGAATGTAAATTGTGGTATAATCAGTCCAGTCGCCGCGGCCTGATGAGAAGATTGATTTTTTCATAATCATAAGCTCATCAGTTCGAAACTGGATTGAATTATCTTACAATCTTCGGAACATATTAAAATCGTAATTCAAAGTTCGTCAAACCCAATTTTTGAAAAGAATTAACTAAACTAAAGTTTTCAAATAAAAATAATAAATTGGCTTATAGAGGGTTTTCAAAAGCACACTATAACTTTCTTTAGTATAATTTGTTCATACAAAATTTGCACGGAATTCCTATACAGATAGCCAGATTAGCAACAGACCGACTATTATTTTGATAGCAATCTAATGTTAATGAACTTGAAGTACCTACCCGTAAATCAAGTCAATTTAATCAACATTAGACTTTTCATATTGCATATTACATTATTTATCAGTCTGATAAAATTATTTAACCACCTTACAAACAATTTATGACTAATAATATAAACTAATATTTAATAATTGATGCAGTTTATTTATGATAATTTTTCGGGTTTATATTTCATTTATTTATTTCCACCACTAAGCCCTCACTCAAACCCCACTTGAGTTTTAATTTAATTTATGAGGTGTTGCACATTTTAATTAGTGCATAGTATTCTTTCCAAGTAAATATTTTCAAGCGAATACTGAAAGCAATCAGGTGTGAAAATAAGACAAACTATTGATGTCACAAATTAAAGGCTTGATCAATGAATAATTGGATACATACAAAAATTTCGGATTTTTCAATAAAAAATAAACACGCATATCAAAATTATTTTATGTTTATTTTCCTATTTTAACATGAACTCTTTGAGCGAAACCTCTCATCTCTTTCTCTTCTTATTACCAATTACAAAAACTCCCAGCAATATTTAGGCAACATACAGTTTTCGTTTTTATTTTCATATATCACACATAAGCAAAAAGTTATATTTGCTATATGAAAGGAGAAAAAGCAATTTGAATTGTGCATGCAAGCGAGAATATTATGAGAAGAAATAAAAGTTAGTTGTATTTCTTTGACCAAAAACTTTGTTTTAGCAATAATTATGGTATAGAAAGCTCTCTTTTGTGATTGTGACTTTGAAATATTTGCTTGAATTTTTTTTTAATTTTTTTGAAATTGTTGGTTGAAGAACAATTCAATATAAGTTTGATGAAAATGGTTGTAAATAAAATGGAATGCATTTTCCAATAATTAATCGCATCTCAGCTCTTTGCAATTGTCGATTAATATTGAAAAATACTTTGTTTGATCACAACAAATTTTCCGAAAAATTCGAATAATCACGTGGAACCACAGTTTCGTTTTTGGTGTCGTTAACGGTGCGAATTTTATTGATAGAGGTACGACGTGACGCTAGCCGGTCATTTCTGGAAGACGGTTCGGTGTCGGTTCCTGACGTGTATTCCTGCCTAATGCCCTCCTTATTTGTTTGTCTATAGAAACTCCTGGGTTGCTGACAGAGCAGGTTGCCTTGTTGTGATGAATGCCGACTAGCCGTTATTTACCCCCAACTGTAACACTGATTTATTGGCACTCCAGAAGTGAAGGTAATTAAATTGTTACTACCGTTCACTCGTTAACCGCAAACATAATGGAATAATAACAATCAAAAATGAACAACCGCAAGAAGGAGATATACCGAAGTTCCTCTCCGGTCGCGACGGTCATCGATGCCGGTAAGAGATGAAAGGACGCCGTCCATCTTACGGGCGAAGTGAGCAACACGACCGGGAAAACATGGAAAACCGACCATACGCCATGACGCTACCCCACCAATTATTCACGACAGCAGCAAGGATTACTCCCTCATGGTGTTTACGAACATGTACTCCATACAAGAGTAAAGACAGCAAAAATACAGAAATGAAAAGTCAACCAATAAGTAAGAAACCGGAATATTAATCAAAATTATTAATGCACACTATGCGTAAGTAAATTAAAGAAACTTTGGATATAACGGAAAAGAATGACTCGAAAAAGAAAAAAACTGAGACTACTGTTGTAATTATGTATTATAATTTAAACTGCTATTTTTTTAAATAATTGAAATGTCATTTAAATGTCATGAGCGACATCTATGTTTGAATAATATAAATACGAAATATGAAATTAGTTTTAAGTTTAACCGTATGGCATGGTTGAGAGTTTGACCGAAAAAGAGAGAGAGAGAGAGAGGAGAGTGAACGAACGCACAGAAGAAAACGGTTGTGAAACAAACAATATAAAAAAACAATAAAAAAAGTATATTCAGAAACGAAATAAAAAGTATTTAAAAAGTGTATTATTTTAAACGACAAAAACGACAATATACGACAAGCCAAATTTGCATTTCTATTTCTACATCGATTCCAGTTACACCCAAAAAAATAATCCGGTAATATTAACGGAATGAATTTCGTTAAATTTTAACGTAATTTTGGTGTACATATAATGATCGTTAATAATTGTAATAGTAGTTTACTTTAACCTAACAAAAACTCGTTAAGTTTATTAATGAAAAATATTTCTTTTAACTAACTTCTATTAATTTAACCTATTTAAATTCGTTATTAAAATATTTCATATGTAATGATTTTGTTGTACAGAGTATTTCTGTATCTTAAATGTAAAGATAATCCGTTAAAATGAATTTTTGTGAAGAACGAAAATCACTTTAATTTAAAAAATCTTCTTTAACAATTTTATTTTCAGTTATCTACGTGCCGAAAAGAAAATTGTTAAAGAAGATTTTTTAAATTTAATTTGATTTTCGTTCTGCACATAAATTCACTTTAACGGATTATCGTTGCATGTAAGACGTAAGATTTACCGATGTCATTGTAATAGAAAAAAAAATGAAATATCTGAATCTAAAATTTGTTTAGTTCAAGTATTTTTCATCCAACCATCCTCAGAATGTACGACAACCGGCTCAAAACCTATAAAACAAAACTCTATTCTTGTGTATGGAATCCCAAGCTATTTTATCAAACGAAAATGAATAATGTTCAGTCCTTAACAATATAATTAAGCTGTACTTATTATTAAATCTAATAAAAATATATAGACCGGAAAAACGGTTACAAATATTTGACCGTTACATATCATATTATCTTTTCTTAAAATTAATTAAATTTAATCGGATATACGAAATTTTGTTAATTGTATTATTTTTTCGTAACTCATATGTTATACAGGATAATTAATATTTAATAAACTTTATTTAATATAACACTTTTATGTAGTGTGTATTAAATATTAGTAAATGTAAAAGAATTTTGTTAAAACAGACGCTTCTTTTCACAATTTGCGTGATTATTTCATTCTTGGAAGGCGTCTTGTGACTTGATGTGCTATCAAAATTTAGTTATTTAGAATTAATATACTAAAGAGTGGTTAAATTTTAAGGGCCGACGTTGAATGTGAACCACACCTGAACGTCAAGTTTTTTTCTGCATTTCATTTGACATTTCTCAATTTCAGACTAACTCAATTTGAACCATGGAAAGATACACAATCGAGCAACGCGTTAAAGTTATTCAGGCATATTATGAAAATGGGCGTTCAAATCAAAATGCATATCGTGCACTTCGTGATTTTTTCGGTCAATTTAATCGTCCAAATGTACGTACAATCGGAAAAATCGTGCAAAAATTTGAGCAAACCGGGTCTGTAGGAGATTTTAAAACACCAGTGCATGCTCGTACAGCTCGTACTGCAGAAAATATTGCTGCTGTTCGCGATAATGTGGCTGAAGAGCCGTCCACCTCAACTCGTCGTCGTGCCCAAAAATTGCACCTCCCACGCTCGTCGTTGATGAACATTATGCATAAAGACTTGCATTTACACGCTTATAAGGTGCAATTGACTCAAGAACTAAAGCCTCTTGACCATTCCAAACGTCGTCAATGGTCAGAATGGTGGCAAGAAATGGCAACAGTGGATGATCAATTTTCGAAGAAAATCATCTTCAGTGATGAGGCACATTTTCACCTCAGTGGATTCGTCAATAAGCAGAATTGCCTCATTTGTGCGAATCATAATCCAAGAGTGATTGTCGAAAAACCAATGCACCCACAAAGAGTGACTGTTTAGTGCGGTTTATGGGCTGGCGGCATCATCGGGCCGTATTTTTTCCAAAATGAGGCCGGTCAGGCAGTTACTGTGAATGGTGTTCGCTATCGTGAGATGATAACGAACTTTTTATGGCCCGAATTGGAAGATATGGATGTGGACGATATGTGGTTTCAACAGGACGGTGCCACTTGCCACACAGCTAACGAAATAATGGCTCTTTTGCGCGACAAATTCAATGGCCGTGTTATCTCACGTGGTGGCGATGTCAATTGGCCGCCAAGATCATGTGATTTGACACCGTTGGACTTCTTTCTTTGGGGTTATTTGAAAGAAAAGGTGTACGTCGATAAGCCAGCAACAATTCAAGAGCTAAAGGATGAGATATTTCGGCACATTAACGGCATAGAACCTCAATTATGCCTAAGCGTCATCGAAAATTTGGACCATCGGGTGGAGGTGTGCCGCCGAGGTCGCGGCGGCCATTTGGCCGATATTTTGTTCCATACATAATTGAACCATACCATAGTGTCATAATAAAAAGAATTGACAATCATTTCCTAAATAATTTGTGTTTTATTCAAAATCAACATCGGCCCTTAAAATTTAACCACCCTTTAACTACAAGTATATTTGATTAAGTATATTACAATTAAATTCATATAATTATTATATATGTACATCTGTACACATAAAGTGAGTGAAAAAGTGTAAGGGTTTCTCTTATAATTATTTCGACATGAGACGTAAGTACACACATGTTTAATCAGAGCAAGTATTTTATTCCTTAAACAAGACGAGAGTTGATTTTTACCTACATACTAGATATTCAATAGTATTAAAATTAAACCAAAACCACGATAATATTTACACGTACGTACTTCAAGTACGTAGATAAAAATCGCTCGTTTAACGAACAAAATTCTTACTCAGATGCTTACAAAATTGTAAACTCTATTTAAAAACTCAATTCTGTATACTTTTTTTTCGCATTTTATACTGTGAGTTCATAACTAGCACAATTTCTATATTACAGAAAATCAAATTGGCGATAACACCATTATTTATTAGAAGATTTATAATTTGGTGGAATTAAAAAAAAGATTTGAACCTAAACCATAGAATAACTACTATAGAAGCATATTTTGTATGAGGGAAATATACCCAAATAAAATAATTTCAAATATTTTAAGTTCTGTTTTTGTGATATTATGAGACGAGGATAATTTCTATATGCCTCTCCTTCTATCATTCATGTTTTAAATAAACAGAACGAAATGTTTTTAAAATAAATGAAATATTTACGAAATACAAATACTGGAAACCACACCCCTCACCGAAACCAACAAAAATGCTTATACATTTTTACATGCATTTTTGTTGCTTTTATCCTAATAATTTTTTTCATTACCTATATGTATTTTGGTTTTGTATTAGTAAAACATAAAATTAAAAAACAAAATAAAGAGTCGATTTAGCGTGTGTATTTTTTAACCTTTTTGTTAACACGATACATCCTAAATTTGATTTTTTTAAAACTAGAATGAACTTTTTTTTTATAATAAATTAAAACGACATTTAAATTATGATATCATATTTATATTATTCGAATTTACGTCCTTTTATGGAAAACTCGTGATAAAATTGTTCCACTTCCCGATTTGTAAGCGTTGACGAGAAGTAGTTTTATAATCGTGCCAAACAAAGGTTAAATAAGCGAAATGAAACACATTGAATAAACATGCAACATACGCACTGACACAACACTTGT
This sequence comes from Tipula vernalis, assembly GCA_958295665.1. NCBI lineage: Eukaryota > Metazoa > Arthropoda > Insecta > Diptera > Tipulidae > Tipula > Tipula vernalis. Next base: position 15,287,508 of record OY282560.1, read on the forward strand.
AAATATATAACTTAATTTCGATTTGCATCTTTCGTCCTTTTTCTTTTCTCTATTTATAAGCAAAACAAACAAAAAAAAAAATATGAATACTCCGAATCTGTTTGTTTGGGAAACGTAAGAAATAAATGATCGTAATAAAGTTTTGTTGATAATACAATGCAACGCCACTACATAAAAAGCCTTGACACAAAAATGTGTGGTAGTATGTGTTAAGGGGATAAAGATTTTTATTTTCCTATGAAACGTAAACAAAATACTATGGGATTTTCAAACACATTTTTTTATATCGTCTCTATTTTCAATTTAAATAAATATTTTTATTTACAAATATAAATAATTTGATATCAAATATATTGAAATGTAAATTGTGAACAATTTTGATTGAAATTAATAATCATTTATTAAGTAATTTTGCATTTTTATAAAAATATTTGTTTCTCAAAACATCGTCGTACTTCGTGTTCCTCTAAAAATTTCATTTTCATAATAAATTTATTAAGATTAGAGGAACACGAAGCATGCCGATGTTTTGAGAAACAAATATTTTTATAAAAATGCAAAATTACTTAATAAATGATTATTAATTTCAATCAAAATTGTTCACAATTTACATTTCAATATATTTGATATCAAATTATTTATATTTGTAAATAAAAATATTTATTTAAATTGAAAATAGAGACGATATAAAAAAATGTGTTTGAAAATCCCATAGTATTTTGTTTACGTTTCATAGGAAAATAAAAATCTTTATTCCCCTCTTTATATTAGTGATTTTACTTTTTAGACTGATGTCACGGCTATTTATGTAGTGGCATTGTACAATGCCATGTAGCGGCATTGGTTGATAATACACGTGCACATAAAAATGTAGATGAAAAATTATACTAATGTATTTTATTTTGTGTCACAGAACGGTCATTCACCTTTTGTGTTATGATTATTTTACTGCTTATGTTTTTGTTACCTTTTTTCTCCATCTGATGGAGTTTAAATTACGTTTGCGATTTCGAATGCAATCAAATTGATAAGCAAATTTGTTAACCTTCACTCTGTGTATAGCTTACTATCACGTTGTCTGTGTATAGGGGTCAATCTGACCCCATAGATATCTTATAGGGAAAGTAAATAAAAATTCTTTATTTTCTACAAATATAATAAAAAAAAAATAAACAGTTCAATTCGCTGAAAATCACATTTAAATTAGTCAAATTTATGTTTTAATCAGATGCATAATCTGATGCCACTTCCTCTTCATCCGAAACAATTTCCCGTTTTTTTATGCAATCTATACATATGATTTTGGTGTGGTTTGGACAAAATGGCTCATTACAAAAATGACATCTTGTTCTGGTTTTCATATCAGATGATTGATGGCTCAAGTAAGATCTTCGTTGTTTGCTAACAATCTTAACCGGCACTTCTTCGCCTGTTGATTCCCGCCTAATTGGTAATGCTTTATAACCTATTAAGTCGATTGCTGTCTTTATTTTTATTTAACTTTCGAGTGTTTAAGTGCAGCTCCAATACGTTGGCCTGCACCAATTGCAAAGCCAATTGTTTTAGAAATGATTTTCTTTCGGATGCTTTCCGAGTTTCATACAAAGGGGCGGTTGGCGCTTTTATACAAAGCGTAAAGGCTGCAACATCAGAAAGGTCAGTAAGGTTAAAAAATAACACCATCGGCCATTGTTGAGTTTTCCGTTTGCATGTACAGGTTCTCACTAATTTAAAGAAGGTGTCTCCAGCCGTCATTTTGTTGCGTTATAACCCAAAATTTAATTAGTTAAATTAGACTCACGGTCTACTCCGTTATAGTTGTGTAAAGTTGATAATAGCAAACGTTTTTATTTGGTTTAGGAATAAAACCCACAAGTGTTAGGTTGATATCAAAACAGAATATTGAAATGAATTTGATTTTGAATTTATAACCGAACTATGCTCTCTTGGTTGCCTACCTATATAATACTTCTGCGTTCAATGGGTAAGAATTCTTTGCGTCGCATAGCCAGAATATTTTAATTCTAAACTTCTCTGGCTTCGAAGGTAATACTGTCGGAAAGAATATCTCCCTCGACCTAGTGCCAATTGTTGATCAATGATTAAATTTCATGATGGTTTATGAGGTCCTCGAATGTTTGCCAGGGACATATTCCATATATGTATATTGAAATGCTGCCAATCTATCGATTTTTAGCCGCTCCTGTCTTAGACAGTTATAATAACTGATTGGTTTGATTTATTGCTGTTTGAACCGTCAAACCTTCTCTTTCTCACAGTAGGAGAAAGTTGCGTGTTTTGGTTACAATCGGATGTTTTAAGCTCCACTTTCCGATAGTTTTTTATTTTGGGTATACGTAGTACCACATACCAGTGTTTGTTTCTTTATCTTCAACAGCCGCATTTTCAGCATTTTCTTATTCATTTCCTCGATCGTCAGCGACAAGTTGAAAATGTTAATCGTTATCAAAATTTATCGGTTCAACATATCGGTTCAACAACTTGTTCACGCTGATCGCCATCGGAAACTCCACATCAATAGTGTCGTTTGCTATTTCCGCTTCATCTCATACCTTAGGAGTAGAAGTAGGGCTCTTGGCTGCTCTGTTTTTTTCGCACCATAATAACAACGATCATTCGAAATATCGGTAACGATAAAATAATACAAAAGTAAAATGAGAAAAAATATTAGGAATAGGTAGATATATACATATATGCCAGAGACGGGTAGTGTCAAAAACTAGTATTTGTGGCACAGTTTATGTTACGTTTTGACACGAGTTCTTGACAGTCTTTTAAAACCTTTGTTTTCGACATTTTTTGACAGTTCTTTTTGACAGCGAAAAAAACTGAAAAATTTACAATCTTGCTTCATTAACGTTCAGAACTGTTTCAACCAGTTAGAACAGTTTCTAAATTAATCGGTATATTTCAATATTGTACTCACGAAACAATAAGAATATTTTATTTCCTCTTTTTTCCAATATCACACGCACAGCTTTTGACACTTTCCGACAGTTTTTGACAGTTGCTGACATTTTTCGACAGTTTTTGGCCATAATTTAAGGTTTTTCACCCAGTTTTGACCAAATTTTCGAAAACTCAGATTTTTTAGCGTTTTTATGTATAATACACATACAAAAAGTGAATAACAAAGCAGTTTCTCTCTTAGTCTCACTTTCTAATTAGCAGAAAAATTGCACAACACATCACAGACATATACAATACATTCATAGATATAAAAAGTAAATAATATTTTGATTTATATAGAAAATAGTGCATGGAAGTAACTTGGGATTTTGACCTCAGTACACAGAAATGCGCTTGGTTTATTTCAGACTATGGTAATTATAAAATTTACAAGTAATTTGGGCCTGATTTTCATTGTATTGCGTGTATAAGATATTAGTTGAGGCTATCTTATAGGGCATGGGCCATTTAAATAATAAGAAACGTATTTTTTTAACTTTAAAATTGACTGGGGTCAATTTGACCCCAATACACAGAGAGAAGGTTAAATAAAAAAAAAAGTAATAATTAGGGCAACCAAAAATATGCAATAACATATTTGTTTCCAGAGCACGAATTTTGAAAAAAGCAAGATACAAATCCGTAAAACCAAGCATTTTAAACCCAACTTGTTGGTGCATATTTTTGCATATTTTTCCAAAATGGCATATTTTTGCATATTTCACGTATTACGTAACGTGAAAAATCATTTTTTATGGTTATCTATAGACGAGACCATTGATTCAGCTGGCCAGTATGTGGCCAATGTCATCAATAGTATTCTGGTCGTTGAAGGTAGAACAAAGTCGTGGGGCCTGAATCAACCATTTTTTAATATCGAAACGTGATGTTGTTTTAGTTTCAGATTAAATTTACCTAAGAAATGATAATTATTTTTGAATGAAATTACTCAAGTTAACAAAAATATTAATAAAATTAAATTAATAAAAATTATGTGAGCCTATAAATATTTTTTTGACACATTGTAGATATATTTGTTTGTGATTATTTTGTGTCGTTTCGCGTTCTTGAAAAGTAAAATTTTCCATTATTGAAATATCACTTTCAGTAAAAAAAAATTCTCAAAATGAACTGTCGGTCTATTCACTTATTTCTGTTCCATTTGAAAATTTAAAAATTCGTAAAAATGTAGGTGGACCCAAGATGCGCCTAAACTGTTGACACGTACATATACGATTAATATAATATCGCCAGAAATATAATTCGGATTTTTCCATAAAGTAGATATTCATAAAAAAGTTCCAAAATTTATGCATATCTAAAAGACAGTTTAAATTTTTTGAAACATATCAAAATATTATCAAAAAATCAAAATTATTTTAAATTTATCAAAGGCCTTCAAATAACTATCAAAGCACAACTAATGCTTATAGACTATTTGAATTCAGCTTTTGATGTGGATTACATTCTCGTCGGAAAAACCAACCAAGATGGATTGGAAAATATCTTTTCCAGACTTCGAGGAAAGGGAGGATTTAACTATACACCCACCAGCCACGAAATAGGAGTTCATTTCGCTAACATTATTGTTATTAAATTACTATTCAATAGTGAATATTCCAATTGCCTTGCAGACGATGGAAGTATTATAGAGCTCGAATGGAATACTTTCCAAAATGATTATAAAATAAGTTTAATGCAAGCCGAAGACGAACCTGTGCCTGAAGAGTGTGAGTTAGATAACATTAACACAAATAATAACATTTTAAAAAGAAATGCAATACTGTACTATGCTGGATATTGCGCTTTTAAAAAAGTAAACTGCAATGAATGTAGTCAAAAATTATTAAAACAAAATGACAACATAACATCAACGAGTGAAACATTTATAACAGAAAAAAAATTTAATAAATCGTCAAACTTTGGGTCACTTAAAGCACCGCAGACGGAGTATGGTGAAGTAGCATATGTTTTAGTAGCTGTATTTGAGCAAATGTTTAGAAAAAACTGTCATTTGCCAAATATCTTAGCAAACATTTCGGAAAAATGTATGAGTATTGTGGCTCGGGATTTTCCAGGATTTTTGCCTTTAAAAGATGAAGGGCCTTGTTATGACCATTTTAATATTTTAATACACTTTTTTATTCTTGTGTTGATCAGAAAAAATTCAAAATGGTCTTTAGTAAAAGGTGAATTTCAAAAATTAAAAAATAAACCTAGGCACCAAGCATCTACCCAAACTTCCAAAAAGCTTAGAATTTTAACTGTATAGCTAACAATAAAATATTAACTTTTGTTAAAAGAAAACATGTTTAGTTTTTTTTGTTATTACTTTCGAAATGAGTGTTGGATTTCTTTTGTGTTAATTTTAATAAAGAATTATTGCAAAAATAAAATGCGTATTTCCCAGGATTTTCTGCGAAAAGTGTTGGGTCAATAGAACATCACATTAGATAGAAACTATCGTGGTAAAATAATTTTTCTTACAAAGTAATCCTAATATTTCAGTGAAACCGATTTTTTATAATCTTTTTATTACCACGTTAACAGCTAACTTGCCAGCGCAATTTTAAACTAACTTGCACATTACATAAATGGCATTCACTGGGTTAACAAAATCCATACAAAAAATATTAAAACGGAAAAAAATGTTGCCCTCCAATACGGATAAAATCTAAAAAAAACAAAAAAGCAGAAGAAATTCATATTTATATACGAATATGGTTTCTATTCGGTAGTTTTTTAGTTGTTATTTTAGCCGCCTCGAATTTTTTGTTTCTTTTTGTTTCTTAATGGTACGAGTAATTAAGACAATTTGGTGTCATCACTGATTGTATCATTTTGGCAGAGAACGAATTTAAATACTATACAGAATGTATTAATAGTCCTTATATTCAAAAATGGACGAATATTCGTATAACGAAATTGAAAAAACACAAAATACAAAAAATTTTGTATTATGAATATACCTATGTATTCACAACGTGACGAATTTTGAATTTCACTATACTAAATGTTCTTATTTCAGCTTCGCGTTTTTATTATTTTTAAATACAGTATTTGGTTTTTTCTATTCTTCTACCAACAGTAAAACAATACATATACGATTTATAAACGATGACATTGAAATCAACTGTTTTCCTCTTTCCTTTCTAGTCGAAAAATATCGCATGCATAAAAAAAATACATACTAACCCAAAATCATTGTTTACAAAATATTATTGTGTTTGTTGTTAACTTCCTTTTTTTCGAATTTTTTTAAGGCATTAAAATTTTGGTAATGCTTTGAACATTTTTGTTGGTATTGATCTAGCATTTGTGTTCGATTTTTTGTTTGTTACATATACAAAGAAGAAAGAATGAAATATTAAGCACCGCCTTTCAATTTTCCATTGTGTTCATTTATAATAATATGGGGATAGGAAACATGAGGAATAGAAAGAGGCAATTAAAATTTATACATTCCTTTCATAATATCACAACTAAAATCTCCAAACGAAACAGAAATTATTTTTCATTACATATTTTAGCCATACAAAATCTCTCTCTATTTAAAGTCCTTCCTCAATGCCTAAACTATACAACTACAAGGAATTGAAAAAACACCAAATTATCGGTAATATAAAAATTGTTTAATGCCCTAAGTTTATTTCTTATGTGGTTATATGCTTAAATATAGGGTATTAGTTAAAAATCGTGTTATTTTCAGGAATTTCCACCTATTATTATAATTTAATTAGTAATTAATAGAATAATTATATTAAAGGGATAATTAGACAATTAATTTAATTGTAAATTTAGGAAGTTTATTATCTAGAATCATTATGATTTGTTTTGCATGTAGTTTGTCCGTATAGATGAGTTATCAAAATTAGTTGCGCACTTTAAATATTATCATAATTTTAAAACAGATTCGACTTACTCGTACTCCTGTGTAGAAAAATATTGTAACCAGTCGATCCAAAATTTACCAACTTTCAAAAGACATGTTAAAAAAAATGAAATGAATATAGATGCAAATTCCAGCCAATGTATCGAGAATAAAAGTCATTATACTAATTTGGACGATTCAAATATCAACACACAGCCGATATTAACATACCAATCCAGCTCGGCCAATGTCCAGAATAATGAATGTAGTATTTATAACCTAGTTGTTAATCATTGGGGACTTGAGACGATTTATTCTATCTTAACAGGTTAGTATTTACAAAATTTTGATTTAATACTTTTTCTGCCACTGATGCACCGGTACAACATCCTTTTTTTTACTTGTATCAAGCCACTGAGCTATCGGTCGTTTCACGTGTTTTTATCTTCGTCCAGACCATAGTACATGAACATGGCGTCCTTATAAAACCATAAAAAATTACATGCGAAATGCCGGTTCATAATGGCAGCGAAATTGTTAAAACAAACCAGTGTTTGTTAATATCTCTCATTTATTATTTTTATTTAGAAAATGATATTGATATTACTGCTCTAAAATATATGGACAAAGGGCATATAGAGAAACTTCTAAGCTCATGCACGATGGGAATAAAAATAAAATTTGAACGATATTTAATGGAGTGGCAAAAAGAGCAGGTAATATAAATGTTTCATGATACTCATTAATTTGCATGTTCTATTTAGAGCACGATTGCTTTCTACATACAACTGATTTGTGATTTATAAAACGTATATTGTTTCACGAGAACTAATACATTTATTTATTCTATTTATATAATTTCAGGCTACATTGCAGGATATTTTTAATCTATCGGTAGAAGGGGAAAATTTCATTAAATTATCAAAAGAGCGCCAAATTTTATCTGACGCTAGTCGATCGATATTAATAAACTTAATAGTAAATTTTTACATTCAGAAAAATTTACATTGTGGGCGTAAAAGAATGTGAAACATTATCGCGTCAAATTATAAATCTTTTCTCCGAAGATAGTGAGGTGATATTTTAAAAATTAAAAGAAATTACGAAAAACTTAATTTTTTCCTTATTTCTGTAGGGTGTATATTTTCAACGAAGGCCGAAACTTAAACCAAAAGGACAGTTGTATGATCGATACAACAATTATATATCAAAGCTGAGACAAAATGATTTCCTTCTTAAAGTTAAAAGGTTTAAGGCAGAAGAATTATTTACCGGTAAGGAATTTTACACTTCACTTTTCAGAAAATGCACTCACTCCAAAAAGCAATTTTATTTAACTGTTTAGGTACACTGAATTTTTATTTTTATCTTCATTTATCGAAGAAATGTACTCAAAGTATAGCACGATAACTGAAGGTGATTACTTGAAATCGAAGTCGATCTTATGAAAACTAAAACTAAAAATATTTAGGAAGTACATAACTAAAATTAAGAATAAAACAAAACGGACATTTGTTTTTTTAGTTAATTAGATCAATATAATACCTATTTATTGTTATTTCTGTAAAAATTAGCTTTCTCACGCGTAGCCGTACAAGTACAACGTCACATCATAATGTTGCTATCACTAAACTTGTTGGTCTTTTGAATATTGTAGTATTTCAATTCTTCGTTTGGTTTCCTAGACACGAGTAATTTGATGCGACCATCTGTTCGACAAATTGATGTGAATTAAATTACATTTTTTTTGTAATAATTTAATTTATAATTGAGCCATTTATTTTGAAAGTGGTACAAGTCCATTCTAAAAAAAAGTCAAGTTGGATGTTCTAATGTTTGCAGTTCCATGTTACCTTTTCATTTTTTTTTTTTTAAATTGCAGCTAATATATTAATTGTTAACATTGTTAAGTATTATTAGCTGCAAATTGTTTAAAAATGAAAAAGTTACGTGGAATTGTAAACATTATAAAAGCCAGCTTGATTTTTTTTTGAAAATGGACTTGTACCACTTTCAAAATAAACGGCTCAATTAATGAAACATTCTTGGTTTAGGATAGTGATCAAACATATTTTGGAGTGAGTTTTTGATGATTTAAATAATCATTTGTACAATTATGTTTTTTTCTACAGCTGATGAAGGTACCCCGGAAGAGAATGCCGAACAAGTCTGTCAGTATTTGAAATATAATCGAGACGACAATGACGAGAAATTGATATTGGATAAATGGGGAGAAACGGTCGTCTATAGAAAAACTACCATTAGGGGAAATCAGGATAAAACTATCCAAAACATTTTAGAGGAATGCCCAGCTTGCACCCAAGCCTATGGACCGAAATTAATTAATTTAGATTTTGATTATTTGTATCCCGAGGTAACAAAGATTTTTTTCATGTTGACAGATTTGTCAACGAATTATTCAATATATTCAAGGATAAATTATCCGATCCTTCATGCAAAAAGTTGTTTAAAGAGTTCCAATAACAGAGAAATACAACAATTGGTAAGTTTTACAAATAAATTTTCTAAACTATGAATTTTTAGAATAAGAAATATTTTTTTCTTTCAGATACGAAAAATTGTATAGCATTTCATTTACTGCACGGATTGCTTAGGCCAACAACTAAAAAAAGCCGCATAGTCAATAACAAAAAAGAATGGATAAAGTTTACAATTTCAGACTCCCAAAACTCGTTAATGATTTTTGCCAAAACAGCCCAAGAATGCGAAACTATAATTGAATGTAAAAAATGCACCGCTACAACAGAAAAAAATACGGTTCAACCATTCGTTTTTGTTTTAGGTGCAAATGAATTTGCGCCTCAAATTTTTGAGCTGTATTTGGGTTAGGGTCCACACACACGCATTATTAGAGGTATTGGGCCCGATTCTGAAACGTTCAAATTCATGTTATGTTATTTTATTTCTCCGCTTCCTATATGAATTTGTATTGAAAAAACAAAAATAACATAAGATAACATAAAATTTTGGAAGGCAGAATCGGGCCTATTAATTGTTTGCTAAATTGGTTTTTATTTTTTATTTTTTTTAATAGTGAGAGAGAATCCAAAAACCCACAAAATAAATATTTCTATACAAGATTTTACAACTATTTTTGACCATTTCAAAAAGCAGAAAATTTCCTATATTTAAACAAAAAAATGTCCCACGATCTTTTGCTCACAGCAAATATTGAATAACTATTTGTGCTTGTTAGAAATTCATATTATTAGTATTGACATACATATGTATTATGTTCATATTATATGGACAACCCTAGGATTACTTGTAAAAACGTCACTTCAGAGTTGTGCATTGTAATACATTGTAGCATATAAAACGTTATCTATATTTAATGAATAAATAAATGATACAGAATATAATTGGTATACTTAGTTAATTAATTCTTCCGTCCGCATTTCATACGAACTTATCAACGTGTGCATTACAAGAAACACGGATTTAAAATAATTACGGACATAATAGTGGCGACGAGGGTTTGAGGTTAAGAAAAATCTCGAAATGTCGGACAACGAAGATGATGCTGGAAAAATTGATGTGGTGGCATTACTACAGCTGTTAAAAAAAAATGCACATCAAAAACGAATCAAGTACCCCAAATTTGCAGTTTAATGCATACAATGAGGACGAAGAAAATTTTCCAAGTTACATTGAAAGGTTAGAAAATTATTTAGCCATGCGGGATATTACAGATTCTACAAAAAAAGTACAAGTTTTAATAAATTGCATTGGTCCTAAATATTATCAATTGCTTACTAGTTTAACCGCACCTGATGCCCCAAATACAAAAAAATACGAGGAATTAGTAAAAATTTAAAAACTCATCTTAGTCCAGTTCTAAATGAAATTACGGAACAACATAAATTTCTACTACGAAAACAAAACGAAGGTGAATCTACAGCAAATTTTGTGGCAGAACTAAAAAAATTAAGTAGCTACTGTAATTACAAAATGTGCCAATTGTAATTCTTCAACATTACAAACACATTTACGATCTCAATTTATTCGTGGTATACGAGATTCCGATGTGCGAGAACGACTACTACGTGAAGACAAATTGGATTTCGATAAAGCAGTTCAAATCGCTTTATCGATCGAAACATCAAAATCTGAAAGTCGAACAATGCAGCAAGTTCATCAAGTACGATTGGGAGTAGGGAACAACGATAAGCATAAAAGAAAATTGAATACAATTGTGAATAAAAATACTACGGCGGGGGGACAAAAGAAATACTTTTGTTTGTTATCGATGCGGAGTACCTAATCACCGCGCTGCAGAATGCAGAAGTGTCAATCGTTTGTAATTACTGCAAAAAGCGGGGGCATGTGGAAAAAAGAAGAAAATGTTGACTCAATTCTAGGTCGAGAATGGATAAACGCGCTTCACCTGGTTAAGACAAACAATGATATCAAATTAAGTGAGGTTAAATCGATTTCTGTAAAGACTGCGTCACCTGAGGAAATTGAGAAACTTAAACGTCAAATTTATGATGACTATGATGACGTCTTCAAAGAAAAAGTGAGTGAGATACCTGAAATTAAAGGTATACTTAAATTACGAGAAAATATTACACCGATATATATTAAACCGCGAGACGTCCCTTACGTCATACGAGGGTTAATTGAAGAGGAAATCGACCGATTAGAAGCAAATGGATGTTTTGAAAAAGTATCTCATTCAGATTGGGACCAATCGTACCTGTCATAAAAGCTGATAATTCAATTAGATTGTGCGGAGACTACAAAGTTACGTTAAATAAATGTCTCATAAACGATAAATACCCAATTCCAAAAATTGAGGATCTATACCAGAAACTTAAATACGGCGAATATTATTGCACATTTGATATACATAAGGCTTATTTACATATGACAATGTCCGAGGAGAGTGCACTTCTACAAACCGTCAGCACTCATAAAGGCCTATATAAAGTTCGAAAACTTATGTTCGGAGTAAAAATTGCACCAAATATATGGCAACGATTTATGGATGATCACATCGTAAATAATTTGGATGGTACGTCATGTTTTTTTGACGATATCATAGTAATGGGTCGTACATTGCATGAGCTTTATCAGAGAATAAAATTACTTATGGATAGACTACGAAAATACAACTTACACTTAAATAAGTCTAAATGCAGATTATTCGAGAAAAGTGTTACATACCTGGGTCATACAATAAATAAAGAAGGGTTACATAAAACTACAGAGAAAATTGCTGCGATTACAGGTATTCAAAGACCTACCGATGTTTCACAATTACGTCAATTCCTTGGTATGGTCAACTATTACAACAAATTCATTCCGGATGTGTCAACAAAACTACATCCATTATATCAACTGTTGCAAAAAGATACGAAGTATCAGTGGAATTCAGATTGCGAACATGCATTTAAAAATTTTAAAGAAGAGATCAGGAGTGATAATGTTTTAATACCATTTAATGAAAACCTTCCTTTGATCTTAGCAACAGATGCTTCACCATTTGGAATATCAGCCATTTTATCGCACCAAACCCCTCGAGGAGAAAGGCCAATAGCTTTTGTTTCTCGGAGCTTAACTAAAAGTGAATGTTATTACAGCCAAAGTGATAAGGAAGCTACAGCTATATTTTGGGCATTTCATAAATTTTTCAATTATTGTTATGGGCGAAATTTTACATTAATCACCGACAATAAGCCGTTAACATCGATTTTTAACCCTGATAAGAGTTTACCAGTGTTGACAGCACAACGATTATTACATTACGCACAATTCTTATCTGGATTTGATTATACAATTCAGTACCGAAATACCAAGGAGCATACAAATATAGACTATTTGTCGAGGCATCCACTACATACTACACACACCGATACCGGGGAACCTTATCAAATATTTCAATTAGCTGCAGATGTACTTCCAGTTACCGCTAAATTAATAACCAAAGAGACTAAGATTAATACAGATCTAGCTCCAGTATACAATGTTCTACAAAATGGCAGAAGTTTAAACCATACAATTTACAAAGGAATGGAAGACCAATTGATGATTCAAGATGGATGTTTATTTAGAGGAATTCGAGTGATTATTCCTAGAAAACTTGAAAAGCAAATACTCGATGAATTATATACGGCTCACATCGGTAGAGTGAAAATGAAATCATTAGCTAGAAATTATGTGTACTAGATGGGCATAGACATGGATATTGAGGATATTGCCAACAGCTGCCGAAATTGTGCAAAAGTGCTTGCCGAGCCGTCAAAAGTTCCTATTCATACGTGGGAATCACCTTTATATGCATGGCAACGCATTCACATTGATTTTGCGGGTTCATTTATGGATAATTATTTTCTGATAGTGGTCGATGCAAAAACAAAATGGCTCGAATTAGTAATCATGAAGAGAATTACTAGTCACAATACGATTCGAGCGTTACGAGAAATCTTTGCCAGATTTGGAATTCCAAACACATTAGTTAGTGATAACGGAACAAATTTTACGTCGGTAGAATTCCGAAATTTTTTACGTTCAAATAATATATGTATATCACAAATTAAGTGCACCAGCACATCCATCAACAAATGGTCAGGCAGAAAGATACGTACGAACGGTGAAAGACGGATTACGATCAGCTTTAAACGATGGAGGCGATCTACATGTTAAATTGCATAGATTACTTATGCAATACAGGAAAGTTATAAATACATCGACTGGGAAAAGCCCAGCTGAAATGATACTTAAATTCAACTTGAAGACTCGGATTGATTTAGTCAAAATAACAAATACACCAGAACAACAAAAATACTACAATGAGTACGACGATAATAGATTGATCAGAGAATTCCAGATTGGAGAGAAAGTACAGATACGATATTATCAAAATAAAGAATGCAAATGGATATTCGGAAAAATAATTCATAGAGATGGAAAACTGCATTACATCGTTGATGTTGATGGAACATCTTATAGACGACATATCGACCAAATGCGACGAACAATGGTTGAAAAGAATATCGAGGTCTGTCCGAACAGTCATTTTAGATCTGATGAGAGCCCTTTGCACACAACAGCACCAAAACCTAGAGAAATACAAAAAGGAAATTCATCTACGTTATCAGTGCCAATACCAACAATACTGACAGAAGAAATGGGTTCACACCAGGAGAAAAGTATAACTACAAATGGAGAATTACTAAACGTAGGTTCATCGAAACCAATACAAACCAAAGTAGAACAAAATCATGAACCATTAAGGAGATCTACAAGAGTCAGACAACCAGTAGTAAAACTAAATTTATAAAATTAATAAATCATATTATTTGTATGTAGTTATGATCAACTTCTTTTATTTAAGTTTGAAATCCTTAGTGGGGAAGACTGTTAGATATTCATATTATTAGTATTGCCATACATATGTATTATGTTCATATTATATGAACAACCCTAGGATTACTTGTAAAAACGTCACTTCAGAGTTGTGCATTGTAATACATTGTAGCATATAAAACGTTATCTATATTAAATGAATAAATAAATGATACAGAATATAATTGGTATACTTAGTTAATTAATTCTTCCGTCCGCATTTCATACGAACTTATCAACGTGTGCATTACAAGAAACACGGATTTAAAATAATTACGGACATAATAGTGCTAAAACATGAATTGTGTCCGTTCTTCTAAACATTTTTCAATAAAAATTGGCAAATTTTTGTATCACTATTACTATAGTGAGAACTATAACTCCTCTGAAATTCAGGTCAAAATATTGAATTTAACAAAAGTTATGCATTTCAAAACCATTTTTCCAATTGGCTGCAGTAAAGAATATTTTGCTATGAAATTAATATTATTAATTTATCCTACGCGGTTTTGTAGGTATTTTTTTATTACGATAAAGTTACATTTTGCAAGGTTGTTCAGTCCAAATACAAAAAAGGCATTTCAATCAAACTATTTTCTGACCAAAATGCCTTTTTTTTGGACTAAAGTTCTTTTTAAACGGAGTTTTAGTCATTCATAATATTTATATGAGAAATTTTATGACTGAAACGCCTTTCGTTTTTGACTGAATCGTTTTTGACTGGAATTACCGAAGCCGAATAGAAGCTGATATTAAAGAAAACAAATTGAAATAAAGTGGTTTTACGGTTCCGAATGACAAGGATGAGACATGTTCTGTTAATGAAATGATATGTGTGCAATACGACTCGGTGCAAATAGCATTGCAAGAGTTAGCTGAGCTGAAAAAATTGCATGAAATATTGTTATTAAAAGTGGACCAAATGTCGTCAAATACAGAAAAAATTATGGCACAAAATGAAATAATAATGCAAATTCATGCGGAGCATTACAAAAAGTCCCCAAATACATCATCATTTGTGCCAGTCACAAGTATAAATACACAACAAAAATTTATTACATAAATAGTGGCAAATCAAAACGATTTAATGAATTTAACGTCGTATTTATACTTCATTCAATTTAAATGAACAACATTACCTGAATCAATAAATATTCCCCTAAATCAAGAGCAAATACTTTCTCTTTCGAAAACTTTACAGTGTTGTCCAAGTTTCCCGCCCAAGTAAGTACACATAAAATCATTGGAAATTTTAAGTATTGTCTATAAAAAATCCAAAAATTTCAATAGCTTACAGAAAGAGCTAAAGTGACTTTTTGGAACACCTAAACGGAGATTACACCTTTAGGGATATCTGGTTTACCCAAATACCCTCTTCACAAGTTGATAACTTTCACATTCACATTATTACAAATGTTAGTTGCCTACTCTTTGGTTTACTAGAACGACTAATATTGGTAACAACAAACGAATAATTGGATACAACGAAAAGTTTGCACATCGTACCACAATTTGTTTATCCATTGATTATGCACAAAAATAAAAGATTAGAGAGTAATTAATTTGCAATAAATTTTTATCCTCAACTATATTATTAAAGAAGGAATAATTTACCTTATATGTTGGCCCCCCAAGTCACTCTGTCCCATCAGTTCCATTATATCACTCCGTGACACAAACACTCAAGCACACACAAACACTTAAACACAAAATATAGAAATCACTTTATTCACTGGTACACTTCACTTTATTCCTTGTATGTTTTCAATTTAATATTTCATTTAAGACTAATTCGTGTTATACCAAAATCCAGTCAACTCAACAAAACAGGTTTAACTCTTTTTATTAATAATGTGTTACGGTACATTACTGTATTAACACAAGAAAAAAAACTGAATACAGTGGGATACACAAGATAAATTAAAGGGTATGAGTAGTAATACAAATAATTGGAAATTAATTAAAAAAAATTGAAAATTTAATAAATTTAGTTATTTAGCGTCGCAGGGCATTGGTGATCGAATCGTTGATACTTTGTGCCCTTATATCTTGTTCCGTTTTTGTTGTTGAACAAATTTACATATGTAAGTGTTTTAGAAAGTATACATTCGGGCGAATTAATATAAACTAAGAAAATCGATATATCAAAATTTTCGACGATCGGCACACTTGTCGTCGGTAGGCCTGTGTGGCTACATTAATCATGACAACCCGTTTAAAACAGTTATTGGGGTTTTCCTAGTTAATCCTAGATTATTCGAAAACGAGAAAAATAAACTGCAATAACTAAAACGGATTAGTATGTTTAAGGTAAACAAACATAAGCCTACCGAAATACCATAGTAACATGGGTGCTGATCAGTGACAATCTCGAGTTATTGATTTTCTTAATCATGATTAACACAAAAATTTTCACATTTTCAAATAAACTAAGATTAACTAGGTAAACCCCAGTAACTTTTTAAACGGGTTGGCATGATTGTCATAGTGACATGTTTGCCGATCGGTGAAATTCTCGAGATATTGATTTTCTTATACATGCTTAAGCCAAAATTTTTCACGTTTTTGAATAATCTCGGAATAACTAGGTAAACCCCAAAACTTTTTAAACGGGTTGGCACACACATGAAAGCACACACATAGGCCTGCTGAAATAGTATAGTGAGATGTTTGCCGATCGGTGAAAATTTCGAGATATTGAATTCGAATTTCGACGATATTCGAATCAAAGAATAACTAGGTTAACCCTAATCACTTTTTAAACGGGTTGGCATGATCAAACCACAAACATATGCCTACCGAAATATTATATTGAAATGTTTACCAATCGGTGAAAATTTTGAGATATTGATATTCTTAGACATGCTTAAGACAACATTTTTCGCATTTTCGAATAATCTAAGAATAACTAGGTAAATCCAAATCACTATTAAAACGGGATTGGCCACATTATCTCGCAATATAAAATCTATTTTACAAAATCTCGCATTACAAAATCTCGCATTACAAAATCATCTCGCATAAACTTTTTCCCGTAAATATTTAAATCGCGCGATTTCATATAATACGGGGAAAAGTTTATGCGAGATGATAAGGAGGTTATAACGGTTGTTATAGTACCCAACACAGCAAACAAGCGCATATTAAAAATCAAAACAAAAATGTGCCACAATCAAAAGGAATTTTTGCATTGAATGGAGATATGGCTGCAAAGCGCAAATTCATCAATGTAAGAATCAACCATGTCTCAGTGAATATGCAGCTGTATACAGCGTCAGACATTACCATTATTTCCAAATCAATTTGGCAGGAAATTGGTGAGCCCACATTGGAAAAAACAAATCAATCAGCAACAAGTGCATCTGGGCAACAGCTTGAATTGTTAGCGGAATTTCAATGTGATATGGAATTCAATAACACTACAATTACGGGGAAATGTTTTGTATCAGGCGATAACAATCTGAATCTATTCGGAATAGATTGGATTGATAAATTCAACATCTGGGATGTGCCGCTCAGATCGATATGCAACGTTTCATCCATTAACAGCATCAGTTCAGACCAGCAGCTGATAACAACACTGATTTCATCATTTCCGGATGTATTCAAAGATACTCTCGGACGGTGCACGAAAACACAAATCACATTGCACGTCAAACCAAATAAAAGACCAGTATTCAGAGCGAAACGAACAGTGGCGTACGCGGCATTAACACAAATAAATGATGAACTGGATCGTCTCCAACAACTCGGTATCATCACACCAGTGGATTTTTCCGAATGGGCCGCACCAATAGTTTGTGTAAAAAAAAGCAACGGTAGGATTCGAATTTGTGCAGACTATTCAACAGGTCTAAACGACGCACTCGAGCCTCATCAATTCCCATTACCGCTACCCGATGAAATTTTTTCAAAACTGGCAAATGGCACAGTCTTTAGTCAAATAGATTTGTGTGATGCGTTCCTTCAGGTAGAAGTTGATGAAAAGTCACGGGAATTGCTTACAATCAACACACATCGTGGGTTGTTCAAATTTAATCGACTGCCACCCGGTGTCAAAGCTGCGCCAGGTGTATTTCAGCAAATAATGAGCACTATGGTGGAAGGCCTGGAAGGGGTAGCAGCGTACATGGACGATTTAATCGTCTGTGGTAGAACAGAAGCAGAGCACGAAAATCGTTTATACCAAACACTTCAGCGTATTAAAGATTTTGGCTTCATCATCAAAATCAATAAATGTAATTTCTTTATGAAATCCATTAAATATCTGGGTCGAATTATCGACAAAAACGGAACGAGACCAGATCCAGGGAAAGTGGAAGCAATCACAAGCATGCCTCCACCAAAGGACATTCAGACGTTGCAGTCATATCTGGGAGCAATTAATTACTACGGTAAATTCATCAAAGATATGCATCAGCTAAGACGCCCATTCGATGCCTTACTTAAAAAAGACGCTAAATGGGACTGGCCGACTGATTGTCAGAAATCATTCGAACGTTTCAAACAAATACTTAAGTCTGATCTCATGCTTACCCATTATGACCCAAATCAGCAGATAGTGGTAGCAGTGGATGCATGTCAGACTGGGATCGGTGCTTGCATGTATCACCGGTATGAAGACGGTTCGGTAAAGGCAGTTAGCCATGCTTCTCGGTCACTAACGAAACCCGAGATGGGGTACGGGCAGATCGAGAAAGAAGAATTAGGCTTGATATTCGCAGTTACTAAATTTCATCGGATGATTTATGGCCGGAAATTCATTTTACAAACGGACCATAAACCTCTACTATCAATATTCGGTTCAAAGAAGGGAATTCCTGTCTACACTGCGAATAGACTTCAAAGGTGGGCATGTACCTTACTCCTGTATGATTTCAACATTGAGTACGTCTCGACGGATAAATTCGGCTACGCCGATATTCTCTCACGTTTAATAAGTGCACAATTGAAACCGGACGAGGACTACGTAATAGCATCGCTTCAGTTGGAAGTTGATCTGCGCAATTCACAGGTAGATACAGTCAGTCATTTGCCAATCACGCATTCGATGATAATCAAGGCAACTCGGCAATGTGAAATACTTCAAACAGTTATTCGTTACGTCAATTCTCAATGGCCAAATCCAAAATCGATTTCCAATACAGACGTCAGAGCATTTTTAAAGCGATCACAATCATTATCAGTTATCGGCGATTGCCTGATGTTCGGGGATAGAATTGTAATTCCACATATGTATCAACGGAAAGTATTGCATCAACTACATAAAGCACATCAAGGCATAGAACGCATGAAATCTATTGCACGCAGCTACGTATACTGGCCTGGAATTGACGAAAATATTGCAGATTTGGTCAAGGGATGTAATCAATGCACCAGTGTTGCAAAGACCTCTACAAAGGTACCGTTGGAGTCATGGTCGATACCCGAGGGTCCATGGCAGCGCATTCATATTGATTATGCCGGTCCAATAAACGGATTATATTTTTTGGTCATTGTTGACGCATATTCGAAATGGCCAGAAATATTCATTATACCAACTATCACCGCAACCAAAACGGTAGCTATCATTGAAGAAAGTTTGGCTCGTTTTGGATCACCACAACTCATCGTCTCAGACAACGGAACACAGTTCGTTTCCGCAAAATTTCAACTAATGTGTGAGCAGAACGGCATACAGCATCTCCGTTGTGCCCCATACCATCCGCAATCAAATGGGCAGGCGGAAAGGTTCGTCGATACGCTGAAAAGGGCGTTGAAGAAAATTCAAGGGGAAGGAGAGTCAATAGAGGAAACACTGCAAATTTTCTTATCAAATTATCTTACTACACCAAATCCGAATACACCTTCTGGATTGTCTCCAGCCGAGATTCAACCGCAAAATCAGAACAACTCTGGACCTACTACTACCAAGTCAGCAACCTCACGCAGCAGATCATCGGAATAATTCGATGAATGAACAGTTCAACAAAAAGCACGGAACTAAACCAAGGCATTACAAAGTTGGAGACTTGGTGCAAGCCAAGGTTTATAAAAACAATAATTTTGAATGGTTTCCCGGAAAAATCCATTCCAAAATAGGACGTGTCATGTACAAAACTATTCTTGATGATGGCAACAAAATTATCATATCGCATGGTAATCAATTAATATCAAGATCGTCACATCGACCGTTCTCACCAGCACAGGATACATTACCTCTTCAGATATTACTGGATGACTTTGAAGTACCTCATCTAAGTCCACAACAGCAACAACAAATTTCATCAGTTCCCAACGAGGAACAAGTTCCATCTCCATCAGTTCCAACCGAGTTAAGACGTTCTACACGGGATAACATCATTCCTCGATACCTGGAGCCATATCTACTTTATTAGGGGGAGATGTTGCAACCCTGAATATAATATATTTATAATATTTCATTGTACAACCCTGAGTTAGTTCTCGGTTCTGACAACACACATTTTTGGTACGATATACTGTGTTGTTGGCTGTCATACAGTGAGGTTAAAATAAAGTAAATGTAATTAGAAATTATATATATTAATAAAGTTATGTTGTGAGTGTTAATTAAAAGCGTGTTAATTTGAACAACAACCACAACAACCTTCAACCTCAAAAGTTAAGCGGTCTGAATCCAACAGTAGCCGTGCTCTCAATATATACGCTCAACTTGTATACGGTATGAGTTCAATGTTCACAAGCACAAAACGCAAATTAGCATATCCGCTGTTTTTATCTATAAGCTTTGCTCGCTCGAAGAAAATTCTATACTAGAATTGGCAAAACCTACAAGATGATCCTTAAAAATAAGACAAGAACTTGTATTGACAAAATCGTCGTTATTTGTGAAATATACCAACGTTACAGCTCATTTATACTGAATGATCAATTTCCTACAGTTACAACTTTTGGCCAGGCAACTAAATACTTGTTTACACGAGCAATCCGGCTATATAACTACACCAACACATTTTGACCAAGCGTCGTAGAAGAACTTATTGTTGCATTAAGCCAATTTACGACTTCAAGTCATAATATATGTATATATGGCCAAAAAGTATGAGTAATGCACCTAAACAAGACGCCATTCCGTGACATTTAAAATTTTACACTCTACGAGCTGATTAAATTATGATAATTAAGTATTTACTTGTCTTCTTTAAATAGTTAGCTACTTAAAACATTTACCAAAACCAAATTTACAAATAACAAACAACATTCGGCAATTCGTGACAAATAAACGGTTTAAAAATTGATTAGTACACTGCCAACTTTTATTTCTGCATTTTAGAACTGGTTGTTATCTTTGCTATTCAATATTTTTTAGGCCACTGCTAGTGCCATCATATGTAAAGTTTTGTAACTATAGTAAATTGTTAAAAACTTTAATTTATCAAATTTCAGCGTGTCACCAAGCAATGGCAATATTTCGTTCGTTCTGAGTAAAATTACATAAATCACAAGGTGGTACGACCTTGAAACACATTCAATGACATTGTAGTAAAATCGTAAGCGTCATTCATCGGGTAAACGACCTAAATATTATAAGAAGGTTTACGAAACAAAATTAAAAATAAAACAAACAAATCTTTTTAAATATTTCTCAGATTTTATTATGATTATCTTAACGTTAAAGTAAAAAAAACATCACACATGCACACTTGTACGATAAATAAAACACATTAAAACTATTTTTAATACCAATCAATTAAAATCGAATCCCCATTTGTACGGAATCAATCAAATTTGCAGATCCTTGAAATTGTTTCAGTTCTGCCTCAGTCAAAATTTGTTCAACACAATGGGTAATCCCATTGGCACCGAGTACACACGGCATGGATAAAAATACATCTTTATCAACACCATGTTCGCCATTCACCAGAGTCGAAACAGCATGAATAGTTTTAGAATTGCGTAAAACAGCGAAAGCAATTGTGGCTACACTAAAACCAACCGCCCACGATGTATATCCTTTGAGACGGATTACATCGTATGCACTGTCCACAACTTGTTTATGTATTTCGGCCCAATTCTCTGAATCATCCGCCGTTCCAATTTGTGGTTTAATTTCACGTAAACGTACACCAGCCACATTAACACCAGACCAAACGGGTACACTTGAATCACCATGCTCACCAATAATCCAACCATGTACTGAGGACGGGGCACAATTTAAGCGTTGCGATAAAAAATGTCTAAAACGTGATGAATCTAAATTTGTACCCGAACCGATAACGCGATTCTTTGGTAATCCACTTAAACGCCATGCCACATATGTTAAAATATCAACCGGATTCGCGACAATCAAGAGTACCGTGTCTGGACTGTATTTGATCAGTTTTGGTATGATTTGTTTGAAAATATCCGTATTGCGTTGCACCAAATCCAAACGACTTTCACCCAACCGTTGATTAACACCAGCCGTTACAATACAAAGACGTGATCCTGCCGTCACGGAATAATCTATAATATAAAATGCATCGCGTCACACACATATCAATATAAACACACACATTCATATAGAAAACTAAAATATTTTCTTTCTATAATCACCTGTGTTCGCCTCAATTTTAGCGTCTCTTAAAAATAGGGCTCCATGTTGTAAATCCAATTTTTCACCCTCCAGCTTATCACCCATCACATCGATGAGTGCAATTTCACTCGACACATTTTGTGTAAGTATACCAACGGCACATGCCATACCCACATTACCGACACCAACAATGGTCACTTTATTTCCCGAATTAGTGACCGGTTCCGAAATATTCGTAAATAGAGCGTCTTTTACAGACATCTTAACACTGATTTTATTTTTTAATTTTTATCACAAAATAATTTATTTGTTACACTGCTGAACTACAACTGAGTTCTAATGCTATAGTATTTGTAATGCACTCTACTCCCAAAATGAATTCAATTTATATATTAACGTTTAAAGTTATTAATGGTAGAGGGGTGTGCACTTGGACCGATTTCATTTTAAATATCATATGTTTGCAGTTTTTAACGACAAATTATTTCTATTTACATAAACGAATTTTTGAAAATAATACAAATCAAGGGCCGCACCTCTAAGGACCATTAAAAATCTATTTACGTTTATTTTATTTTTTTTTTTTTATTTGTGTGTAAAAGAGAATGAAATATCGACAAAAAATTCGAATGAACACAAAACGATGGTAATGTAAAATTGTGTTGCATCATACACATTCGGTCATATATTCAACAATCGAGAACAATGGTAAGCATATGTATACGTGACTGACGTTACGTTTATTTTGTATTGCATTTACGGTTCTTTTAGCGCTTGTGATGTCATCATTTTACAAGGAATGCAAAATTTATGATGCAAATGTGGTAAAACTTGCAAGGTGTAGTACGAACTTTGTGCATACTCACTCATACATGTACTATTTGTTTGGGGGAATGAA
The DNA here is from genome assembly GCA_958295665.1 of Tipula vernalis. Classification (NCBI taxonomy): domain Eukaryota; kingdom Metazoa; phylum Arthropoda; class Insecta; order Diptera; family Tipulidae; genus Tipula; species Tipula vernalis. The sequence goes on from OY282560.1 coordinate 15,311,154, forward strand.
TTTTTATTATGGGTGTGACGTCGCACGCAGGTAGAAATGGTTTACAAATTACAAAAACAGTTGCATTGTACGAACATAAAAATAACTTACCTAAATCTGGTTTGGATTTATTCAATGCAATTGTTTTTGTATTTTTCTTTTGTTAAAATTTACCAAAGCAAACACATTGGATAGATAAATAGACAAGGTTAATATTTGCTCTTGAAGATGATAACACAATCAATGCACCATAATAGACTAATAAGAGATAGATTATCGGAATGTAAGCTGTTTATCGAAAATCAATATTGGAGTTGAAAATTCGTAATCTTATAAATTTTTGTTATTTTAGAACAACATTCATTTGACAACTTACATCTAAGAAAATACTATGAGGATAGGATAAATTTTATCAGTTTAAGTAAACGACGTTTTCATTTATTTGGATCAATTTATGCAGCAATCTTATTTGAAGAACAAGCAAATAATCAAAAATAAGAAATGTAGTAAAACGGGGCACAGGCGTGTACATTACGCCAAAAATCCCATTTTAGAAAACCCAGGCTTTCAATATTTATTTCGCACCTTTATAATTCTGCAATTTTGTGCCTGTAATAGGAAAATTTGTGCATAGCATACTTTACACAAAATCTAGGCAATTCCAAACAAGCAGCAATATCACAATTCAAAATAACAGTAAACAACAGCAAGATTACATCGATTTCATGGACGAATATGCCAACCTTGACCACATGGAAATTTATACCAGACGTGGACATTGTTCAAGCTCCCACAAACACTTACTATCTACCGCATCATGCTGTGACGAAGAGATCGATGGATCATCAAAAACATCATTCGGCGTGTCGTTAAATCATAAATTACTGGTAGAACCGACGTAACAAAATACTTTGTTATCCTTAGTAATGAAGTTTCAGTAGCATAAAATTTTCTTTGCGTCCGACATCGAAAAGTTGTATAGACAAATCATAATAGCACCTGATGATGCGAGAATTCTACATCAGAACCCATCAACCCACTTATGATCTTCACCATTCCAGGAAATTAGATCGTTAAAGCAGCTAGTATTAGATAACAAATCAGATTTTCCACTAGCGGCTGAATCAGTACTAAACGATTTTTATGCGTAGATGACGTAATGTCACGGGCTGAATGTCGAACTCTAAGGAATTTCTAAAAGCTACACCACCAAACGATTAAGAAGTTTCTCCATTAGACTTCGATGAAACAAGAAGCATAAAGGTTTTGGGGTTGCAATGACATCCTGAGGGAGGCCGTTTTTCCTGCAAACACATCTAACTCAGCATCAACTATTATCAGAGGAATCGAGGTTATTCGACCCAATCGGTTTATTAGCACCACATGTAATTATAATAAAAATCGTATTTCAAAGTTTATGGATGTTGAAATTATTCTGAGACGATCTTTTACCATCTGACAACGCAGCCAAATGAGTTAATGTGAGAAGTTCGTTTCACTACTTCACACCAAGAAAACCAAATTCCAATTCATATGGATTCAGCGATACATCGGAAGATGCTTGTACCGCAACGACAAAGGAGACTACGCCACTCTTTGAACTGTCTTTGGAACTGTGTGGCACGTTTGTTTTAACAAGACTATATACTTTAGTAAAGTCGATGTGTCTGTTGGCAGAGTAAAAATAGAAACGTGTTTTCACATCAAAGTAATTCACTGAACTAAAAAACGTTCTTTTATTTTATATACATACATCAATACATTTATAGTGTTGAACAAAACCTGAAGGGTATGTTCCAAAACAAGTCTATATTGACGTTTTAAGTAATTTCTCCAACACTCCCACTGTTTTAAAATGTTTACTTCATTATATAAACCAAATTTTAAAATATAATAAAGGAATTAGCTACTATAAATTCATATACATATTTGTTTTTAATTAAATTCTAATTAAACCCGATTTGGTTGCACAAAATAATTGTTTTATGCCGTTTACGGCTTTAGTTAGATTATTTGCCACCATCTCTGTTGAGTCTGCTATTTTATCACGAATGAAATGGTGTCGGACATCAATATGTTTGCGGTTCTGGCTTGATATACATCGTAACCAAATAGCCTCTTGGGCAGCCGCATTTAATGCCATGTACTCCGCTTCTGTAGTTGACAGTGCAACTGTAGGCTGATGTCTGCTGCTTCAAGATATTGCACTATTTTGCAATAGAAAAATATATCCCGTGCAGGAGCGCCGTTTGTCGAGATCGGATGCATAATCAGAATCCGCAAAACCATTTATATCAGGCATGTCTCCGCTGCAATATTTTAATTTGAACTCTGCTGTTCCCTTAAGGTATTTTAAAATTCGTTTAGCAGCTGTCCAATGCGCCTTTCCGAAGGTAGAATTATATCTGCTAACATCGCCAACTGCAAAAGCTATAACTGGTCGCGTACCTTGGACCAGATATAAAAGTGCACCCACTAACTGCTGATAAGGAATATGTTTCATTTGATCCCTTTCGGCTTCTGTTTTTGAAATCATATCCCTTGACAATTTTTGATTTGGATCTGATGGAGTTGGAACTGCCGTGCTGTCAGTCATACCGAATTTATCAATGATATCCTTGATATAAAATTCCTGGTCGAGACAGTAATTTCCAATTTTATCACGAGATATCCTTAGTCCTTCACATTGGTTGGCTTCTCCTATATCTTTCATTTTAAACTTAGTGCTTAGCGACCGTTTGATTTCATTCATCTCATCCTCATTCTCCCATAAAATCAATATATCGTCAACATAAACTGCGATAACCGACTTAACCTTTTCATTTGACCGTTTACTATATACACATGGATCAACCTTTGACCTTTTCAGATTCATATCCTTGAGCGCTTTGTCCAATTTAATATTCCACTGCCGCCCGCTTTGTTTTAGACCGTACATAGCCTTTTGGAGTCTGCACACTTTCGCAGTTGAATCATTGAATCCTTCAGGTTGCTGTATGTATATTTCTTCATCCAAATCACCCTGGAGAAACGCTGTTATAGCATCTATCTGATCGATACGCAGGTTATTTCTTGCTGCCAATGCTATCAAATAACGAATTGATGAGTACCGAATCACGGGTGAATATGTTTCACCATAATCTATGTCCGGAGTCTGAGAGCATCCTTTCGCCATTAACCGAGCTTTATATCGAATAATGTTTCCGCATTCATCCTTCTTAGTTTTAAATACCCATTTAGTTTTGATTGTCTTTCTGCCTTTTGGTAAATCAGCCATTAACTAAGTTTCGTTTTCCATTAAAGAGTCCATTTCACTTTTCATCGCATCCTTCGAAAATTCTGCATCAGCTTTGGATAAGGCTTCCTTCACTGTTATTGGATCTGCATTTGATTCTGATGATGTCGGCTTTGCCTTTACTCTTTCTGATCTCCTAGATTCACCAGATTCTTTCCTATCTGAAGCATCGAGGTGAGAGGTGAAATTTGGATTTGTTTTACAATTGTTGAAATCCTGGAAATCAGATACATTCTGTTCATTTCTTCCAGTGTCATCATCTAGAGGCTCGTCTTTATTTACTAATCCCACCGCCTCTTGAGCTTGGTTGATTTCTTGGTTTATAACTCCCACTGCCGGTGTACTTGGTAAATTAATCGCAGGTTCCGTTACTGACATATCAATTGTTTCTAGTTTTTTCTTTATAACTGGTGATTCAAGGAAAATTACATCTCGACCAGGATATACACGTCCTGTTTTTATATTCATGAGTCGATAGCCTTTTGTCGTTTCGCAATATCCAACAAACAAAAGCTTTTTGGAATGTTCATCAAATCCTTTGCGTCGGACCTTTGGGATAAGTTTCATTGCTTCAGTACCAAAAATTCGTAGATATTTTAAATCATTTGTTAATCCTGCCCACATTTCTTCTGGTGATCTATTGATTAAATGAACTGCAGTTGCTACAGCTTCTGCCTAAAACTTTTCTTTATCTAGACCAGCATCTATCATCATACATTGTGCCCTTTCTTTAATTGTGCGATTCATTCTTTCAGCCAAACCGTTTTGTTGAGGTGTATAGGGAACCGTAGTTTGATGTTTGATACCGCATTTTTTTAAAAATTTATCAAAATGAATATTCATAAATTCACCACCGTTATCGCTTCGAAGGATTTTAATTTTTTTTTCTTTTTCGTTTTCCACCGCTGCCTTGAATATTTTGAAATTTGATAGAGCTTCATCTTTATTTTTTAGAAAATATACAAACACCTTTCTGGAAAAATCGTCAATAAATGTTTGAAAATATTTTGAACCTCCAATTTAAGTATTGTATGGTCCAGACAGGTCGGTGTGAATTAATTCGAGGAAGTCTTTTGCCCTTGCTCCGATATTTGTAAACGGAAGCCGAGTTTGTTTACTTCTAATACATATTTCACAAATTAACTGATTTTCCTCATTTTTGAATTCGATGCCATTATTTAACTTAATTTTTTTTACGTCGTCAAAATTTAGATGGCCCAATTTTCGGTACCAGGTGATAATGTCGCTCTCACATTTTGCAGATAAAACCATGGGTATGTTAACCATAATTTTGTCGATCAAATTTTATATGATTAGAGAAGAGAAATATTTCTATATAAACTAGCGCCGTTTTTTTTTTTTTTTAAATTTGTTCCTGTTGGTTGATCTGGTTTATCTGTGCTTTTACTTTGTTTTTACTTACTCTCCTTGATTTTTAGCCCAATTTCCATCATAACCGAAATCGCATTCGAGTACTAATATTCTCAAAAACAGTGAAATTTACTCACATCATTTAAAATCGGGTTAAAATTCAAAAGTAAAATTTACGATCTAAACCTGTGTTGGGATTTTGCACAAAAGGCGAGAAGCGAGTTTATCTCTCTTTTACTAACACTGAATTTCAACACTGTTTCGTTAATTAGAAATCGTATTTTCTAATGCGCTAGAACAAAATGACATTCTATTTCAATTTGCATTTGTCTGTGCCACTCGCCAGCTTTTTACGTCAACGAAATGAAGAAAAAAGAGAGGATTCATGTATAATACAAAAGGCTGAGTCGCAATAGAAAAAGCGACACTGAATGAATGAAATAAAGTAAAAATTTATTCTTTTGAAGAAAGACATAAACTCGCTACTCGCCTTTGTTTCAAAATCCCAGCCCAGGGTATATAGTATACCGACGAAGTGAAGGTTGAAAAGTAAATAATTTAGTAAATTGTTTACCTATTTTGTAATCTAAATTTTGCTTGCTTCAAATACTCTTTAACCTTCGCATGAACAGTATCTACCGGGGTGGATATCACAATTTTCCTTTCTCAATAACTCAGTGAGTTTTCATCCAATCATTATCTGGCGTCAGCTATGTGAATAATTTTTCAATTTATTTCAGAAAATTATTCACATAGCTGACGCCGGATAATGATTGGATGAAAACTCACTGAGATATTGAGAAAGGAAAATTGTGATATCTACCCCGGTAGATGCTGTTCATGCGAAGGTTAAAGAAGTCGGCATTATTGTGATCCGTATAGCCTGGATATGTTTTTCTTATATAAATTGTCTCATTAATTTTGGAAAGGATAATTGACTGATGGGCGGAAAAATGAAATAAGAGAAAAAATAAAATTCCATTATAGTGAGGTTTCATTAAAGTGCTTTCATGTTTTTGGTTAGTCAGTAAATTTTTCACAATTGACTAACGGATTATGTAATTCCGAAAGTTGAATTAAATAATTAAAAATAGGCAAAAAACTTAAAACAATACAAATATAACAAATAAATAGTTTAGTATAATAGGTACTTACCAATATTTGATTTAAGTATACGGCATTTCATTTTGTTCCAAATATTATCAGGATTAATTCCTAATTCCCGGCCTTTGATAATGTCTGTTTGCTTGTTAGGCCAGTGTAAAATGTTATCTTGAATCTAATTAAATGGTACTGCAACACACATTCTTTCCCCTTCCTCTACTCTTTCGACAATACAATAAGTTATTTTATTATTATTCATTTTGAGTTTTTGTTTTTTTTTTTTTTTTTGAAATTAGCTATTCGTTTATTATTTTATTTTTTTTATTATATTATATTAAGAATTATTTAATGAAATTAATATTATTATTTAATTTTCTTGAGTATGATGTAATAATGGATAATAAGCGAATTGTTTCTCGTCTATCTGAAAAACAAACAATTTATATTTAATTTGATCGATTTTAATATCACATTCGGATTGAAATTCTCTTGTAGATTTAAATATATCAAGATAACTAGAACAAAGCGGTTGCTTATATAAGTCACATTTTTCGTTTATAAAAACTCCATTTATTAAAATTTCGTTATTTTTATTTAAACAAACAGTTTTCATTCGAACGATTTTTTCATCTTTTATTAGGAACCAACCATCTCGTTTTGTATTTCTTAAACAAAAATTTTCAAAAATCACTTCTTTATAAAACTGTTTGGAGTTATGGTTAGTTTTTATGAAAGATTTTAGAAGCGGGAAAACTTTAATTTTATTCACGATTTTATTAGAAATTTCACTATGAAGGCGTTCATTTAATCGATTTGCAATTTGTTGTAATGGTTTAGAACCTGTTCGAAGTAATGATTTTATCTTTCCTAACTCGTTTTCAAATTCAAGAGCACTGAAATTATCTAGAACTCCATTTCTTTTAACATCGTCAACCAAGTGTATTAAATTGTGAACATTATAAGTAATAATATTATTCCCGTATAGCTGACCAAACGATTTTACAAATTCTTCGAGCATTTTGCCAGCCACATCTTCGTATTTTTGGAAACGTTCCGTTACGCAAATAGTAATTGCACAATGAAGTAACATAAAATTTAAATATGCTATTTCAGATAAACGTTTTTGTAGCACAGTTGGTCCCAAATATAACAAAAAAGTCCTGTATTCAGTACCTTTCCAGAAGCTTAAATCATTGAGTCCTCTTATGGATCTATACTAAATTCTTTTGGTTGATTTTTATTTGTAGCCAATAAATGATCTGATATGTCTTTAATAATCTTAGCATTTAATTTTGTTTTGTATAGATTTGTTCCTTTTCCAATTCATTATTAACCTTTTTACTATTCCTAGGCATATTAAATGTAAGTAATCATGAGGAAAACACGTAATCATATCAGTAGGGAGATCTTCCAAAACTGTGGAGTTTGTATGGTGTTTTTTTACAGTTATAGTCTGCAAAATACGTATGATGAACCACATGACAGTAATCTCCTTCTACGTAACATCTTCCACAAGAAAAGTATCCATTATGATTTTTAATGCCTTTAATAAAAGCTACCGCCTGAGCATCACAAATAAAATTTTTGATTTTGATTTCTACTTTCTTATTTTGCACTATTATTCCACTACTAATAAGTAATTTAGCTTCTTTAACGAATTTTCTTAAATAATCGTTCACGTTTCCTGGTTTGCTATAACCAAAATAAATCCCAACTGGAAATGGTTTGGTTTTAATTCTGAAGACACTGCACAAAATAGGCCAAAACTGTGCCTTAGAACTTCTACTTATAGGAAGGCCATCAATATTGATATGAAGTTCTATTATATAAAATTGAATCGTTGTTGCTTTTATAACGGATGTGACTGTATCCTTTAGTCCGAAATGGACGTAGTAACCTGTTTCCATTAGTACAATTTCGTTGTTCTTCGGTGTTTGCAATAGCGTGCGGGCATCTCTCGGTAATTCATTAATTCCTTGATTAATTAGGAAACTTAATAAATCATTTAAAGCCACGTGACTAATTTTATGTTTTAACGCCCAAAATTTAACGCCCCTATCCCAAGGAATTAATTGTTTATCACCATTAACGTCAAGTAAACTATCACTATTATCGTCACTTTTTTTTTGTGATAAAATTATGAACACTGGAATTACTTTGGAATAAATTATCAAGAAATGTCGTTTCTGTTTTAATTGAACCGTTTTCACTTTCACCTTCAGATAGTTCCCAATCTATATTATTTTCCACAATTATGTTTTTTTGGTTTTCCAAACTAAGGTACTTTTTCTCAGGCCTTTTATATGTCCTTAAACTGATAATTTTTTTTTTATTTTTGCAATATTTCATTTTAATTTAAATAAAAATTAAAATTTATGAATTATATTTTAAAATTAAATTTTACACAATTAATATTTGTTACCTTTTTCACAACTTTACTATGAATCGTGCTTAAAATCGAACAAAGAAAAAATGGGATGGTTTTAGAAAAGTTGATAATCGATAAAAATTTAACCAAATGGTTTAAGCAGGTTTAAAATTTACTTAAAATAAACAATAGTTGTTTAACAGTTGAAAAACAGGTAAAATTCAACTAAATGGTTAAAAAATGGTTCAAAACTTACTTAAAATAAACAATTGTTTTAGAGAAGTTAGTAAATGGTTTAAAAATTGCTTAAATTAAACCGAGGTATATTATATGTTGGTAAAAGGTTAAAATTCAACTTAACAGTGAAAAAATCGTGTACAAGTTACGTGAACTAAGCGACAGTTATATTAAAGTTTATATACGGAAACAATTTAACCCAACGGTTACAAAATAGATGAAAATTCCATAAAATACACCAGAGTTTAATACGAGTTGATAAAACGATAAAAGTTAAAACATCGTTTAGAAATTTCGTAAAATAAACAATACATATCAAAGTAGATAAACGGTTCTAATTTAACCAAATGGTTAAAAAATAATTTGAAAATTACATAAAATAAACCAAGGTTTAGTTTCAATAGTTAAAAATAGTTTAAAAGTTACTTAAAGTTAAACTAATTTAATTAAAATTAACGAAATCATTAGATAAAGGATTAAAATTATATTTAAAATAAACCATGACTTTATGAAAGTGGATAAACGGTTATAATTTAATAGTTAAAATGGTTTGAACATTACTCAAAATAAACCATTATTTGACATAAAAGTTGATAATGGGTTAAACATTTACCTAATCATAAAAAGTAGTTAGAACATTACTTAAAATAAACCATGGTTTAATAAAAGTTGGTAAATAGTCTGAATGTAATCCTGAAAGTTAGAAAATAGTTCAAAAATTACTTTAAACATACCAACGTCGATCCGAATTTGAATAGGGTTAAGTTTTAACCGCAAATAGTCTGTAATTTACTATTAGTTAAAAATTAACGTAATTATTAACTTAAAATTACCTACCATCAGATTCTAGTTTAACTTAAGTTATTTTTAAGCAAGTTTAAATCAAGATAAATAAAAACCGTTGTTTATAGGTTAAAAATTTTAAAAGTTCTTTTTTAACCCTTTTAAAACCAAATAGTTAAAAAAATAAAGTTAAATTTTAACTGCAGTTTAAATTTGTTACTCGGGTATATGCAGCATTGCAACAAATATAAATATAAAATTAATTATATGTAAGTGGGGCCTGTTATAAAATACAATATATCGAAATAAATATGATGCAATTAACAATAACTTGGCAAATATATACATATACTACATGGTGCGGTATCGAATTCACCGATAGCACAAGTAATACCTCAATGGACAACAGGAATACACCAGAAACCCTTGATAATCAAGAAGCGTTAATTAGCTTTGTTTAAACATATAGAGAACTTCCAGTATTGTGTTATGTTACATGGAAAGATTACACCAACCGGGGAAAAAAAATCTTGCATACAATAAAAAAAGGTTCAACACGCCTAGACCATATTATTTCCTTTTTATTTTCATTTTTTTTTTTCATTGATAATGCCCAAATAATCGCTACACAAGCTTTAATTTTGTCTAAAATGGTTCAAAGTGGAGTATTACCTGAAAATAAATATTTTTTATTGTTTGACGTTTAAGCCAATAGTATTGATCGTCTGAGACAATTGCTGTTTGCCAATAGTTTTTTTCTGTATTGACAATATTATATTGGCAATACTTAATGTTCATAGAGTTGATTGCTAATTAGTTCGAATGTCGTTACGTGTGTGGAGAAAACACTTACGACCTGTAGTACGATAAATTGTAGCATCTGTGGCCCATTGAAGAATTCCGGACGAAATTCATTAATTGCTTATATACATTTTGTAAAATTACCAAATAAGTATGTACATCCATAAACAATTTTAGATTTGACCAATACCGGAGTTTTTCGATTAATCTGTTACGTTATTTGAAAAATGGTAGAAATCTATCTTCTGAAATGGTTGGGACGCATCATTCCAAAATCAAGGCCAATACTGATTGCAAAAATGTTTCTATTCGTCTTTTAACACAAAGCGGACATCATGGAAAAGCATAACAAATACAACATTTACATTTTCTTGTATTCTTTTGCATATTGGCAGCATTGCAATATCTGTAGACCTTTTCGGTCTAAAAATATTGAAATTACACTTGCATGATTGATCCAATTGATCAATGCCTATTTGGTAGAATAATTTTCAAAATCTACCAAAATTGGAAAATCGCTGAACCAAGTGGAGCTCAAGCATATTTTTAAGGTTACTGATTGAACCTAGAAACAAAAATGAAAAATTCTACAACAAAAAGAGGTCAATGGTGTATGATTATTTCTGGGTGAAAAACTCAAACGAAAATTAATCTGACCTGGGCGGACATTCGCAATATGTTGCTAAAGTAGTCGCCTTGATAATTTCGAATAATTTGGTTGTTGACAAACAACGGTGTTTTGTATTCTAAATGGATAGCGAAATAATACCTCAAGCAAGTAAATTATGAGATAGTCACATAAACAAATAATAATAATCGAAACCCGGTTTATTGCTGCGATTATGACGACAAACGGTAAAATTCCATATGGAAGTCTATAAATAAAACCTAATTCCTACCCTCTTGCTGATGTAGATTGTTTTAATTGTTTTTGTGTTATCTATACTCTACACTTTTCACTTTTTTTATTTCCAGAAACGCTATGTACGAGTATGTACATAATATGTAAGTACAAGTATGAAGAGCTCAACAACTTTTTTTTGAAACCAAACTTGTTAAAGGTTCTGGTTTAAAATATTTATTTAACGTAAAAAAGTATGGCATCACACAGGGTGAGACATATGGTATACTCGTAGAATTAAATTTTCTAAAATTTCATGATTTTCCATCGTTTGAAAACATAATGTAAAAAAGTCTTTATTGTTAAGAAATCATTCTACTTCGGTCTAATAATACATAAAAGGAAATCGGTTTAGGCAGTATTTTTGTAAAGATTGTAATAATTTTTTTGAATTCATTATCAACGATTTACATTTTAATATCAAATATGTGAAGTTCCACTTGTGACTCTGTAATTGACATAATTCTTCAGAAAAATTAGTCGACAAAAACTTCTCCTCAATATTTGTCGTTTATCCAACGAATATTCGAATAATTTCAAAAACAATTTAGATTCACCCTACGAACGTTAATAAATTAAACTTCGAGCATTAAGCCTTTTGCTATGTTCAGACTAGGAATTGGTAATCTCAATTATAGATTAAAATAATCGTCAAAAATTGATGGATTTTGTCTGTAATCTCGATTAATTCATACAGCGCTTAAAATATTGCGTTATTAGAGCGAAATATTTATTCGAGACGTTAATAATTTCAATTATACTTTAGTTTGTCATTTGGTTAACATTAAGCAGACTTATTTAAAATGATGTTCTATGAATTATTTTATGCGAAATGCCCTAATAAGGAATAGGGTTTTGAAAAGTTTTCGTTAGTCACAAGGTGCAGCGCCATTTTTTTTTTAGCTTGTTAACTTGATTAGTCAGGGCTGATCAGTTTTTAAATTAATAATTAATTTTCCAACTTTCCATTCAAATTTTATTTTCGCAACTAATTTTCTGCGTTCCATTTACCATCTACACCGAATTACTTATTTGTACTTTGCCACGTCAAATGGAACGCAGCAAATATAGTTACAACGAAAACTTGTGCGTTAATTTAGAATGGTTTCACACTACAATAATCGTATGATAATCTGGGGTTATCCTGCAAACCGAAGACGTCGATATATTCAACTTCAATTTGGTTCATCGGGAAATACTTTTTTCAAAAGGTTTTTTACTTTGTTAATCAACTGTACAAAAAAGAAAAAATCAGTCTCGTGTATAAAGCAAAAAAGAATAAACGTATTTTAAAATAGAAAAAGCATTCCTTTATTCGTAAATAATATATTTTTTTTTTAAATAGTAAATTTCAGAAATAATATATTTTACACTTGGATCTGAAGTTTAATTTTCATCAAATCACTTGGACATGCTACTTTCAAGACATGTTACGTTAAAATTGAAATCATAAGTGAACCGACATGACATCTAATCAGTCGATACGTAAACTAACATCAAGAAACAAACATTACCCCTAAATCTAGTTAAAATATGAAAAATTAATGGTATGATTGTTGGTTGATTTGGTTTTAAACTTAACTAAACCGCCTAAATGTTGAGTTTCGACAATATTTATCCAAAACATATAAAATGCATTTTTTATTTTAACTGTTTTGTAATTTATTTAAATGTTCAAATTTTTTCTTTAGTTCATACAGATTATTTTTTTTATTAATTTATATATTTTGAGAGTGCAATTAGAATTAGTTATAAGTTACAAAATTAATTAGTGCAAAAATTAAAATACACCTTACGAAATTTATTTAAACGCGAAAGAAATTTTTTTTAAATTATAATACGAATTTTTATAATTAAATTTAATTTTTTATATATAATTAAGTATCTAATAAATAGCTAATTTAATTTTAGCCAATTTTAATAATAAATATTTTTTTTTTTTTGCTGAAATTTTCCAATTATAATTTTCCAATTTGTTTAAAAAAAAATATTCTTTCGAGGTAGATTTGTGTTGATTTTTTGTAATTTTTTTCATTATTAATTTATTTATATTCCTTAATTTTATTTAAATAATATATTATATTTACGTTTATAATTAGTTACATAAATTAAGACGCGTGCTTGTTTTTTTTTTTGGTATTTTATTTTTTATACGAAAATATAGCGCCAATTTTTTATTAAATTTTCTCTAATTAAATTTGTATTTTATTTTAATTTTTACTACATAACGCAGTTCTAACCACAAAAAAAAAAAAAAAAAAAAAAAAAAAATGAATTCTTTGGGATTTTGTAGGTATGTAATATATAAGAACAGAAGATTTGGTTGAGTAGAAGGATTTTAAGGATAAGCCGGAGATTAGGAATAAAACAAAAAAAATATAAACTTGTTTTCGTTAAGGATCAAACCAAAATTTCATTTATTATTTTTCCATAATTCTGGCAGTTTTATCGTCTACTGGAATTTTATATTTTTATTTTTTCAAACGTCTCACAAAATTAATTAAAGGCATTTTCTATTTGGTTAATAAATAAAATTTAACAAATTAATGTTGTAATAATAATTAATTATAATTTTAATTAATTTAATTTAATTATACAAAATTTATAAAAATATCTCTGTTTAGGTGACATGTTTAGTATTTAAGACCGGCTTGAACGTCTGACATTAGATTGGCAGACGCTTGAAGTTGATTTGTTTCGCCTTCAGTCAAAATTTGTTTAACCAAATGGGTTACACCGTTTGCGCCCAAAATACATGGCACCGACAAGAATACCTCCTTATCTATACCATGCTCACCAGTGACTAAGGTGGATACAGCATGCACATTATTTGAGTTTCTCAAAATTGTTTGTGCCAATGAAGCGACACTAAGCCCAATGGCCCATGATGTGTATCCCTTCAAACGAATTACCTCGTACGCACTCTCAACAACTTGTTTATGGAGATCAGACCATTTCTCGGGATCTTCACTGGTACCAATTTGTGGATTAATTTCACGTAGCCGAACACCGGCAATATTAACTCCCGACCATACTGGAACACTGGAATCACCGTGCTCACCAATAATCCATCCGTGGCATGATGTTGGTGCAACACCCAAACGTTGTGACATCAAGAAACGGAAACGGGACGAGTCCAAATTGGTTCCGGAGCCAAAAACACGATTTTTGGGTAGACCACTCAATTTCCAGGCGACATATGTTAAAATATCAACTGGATTCGAAACAATCAAGAGTACTGTGTTCGGGCTGTATTCCACCAATTTTGGAATAATACCCTTCAAAATGTCGGTGTTACGTTGAACCAATGCGAGACGACTTTCACCTTCGCGTTGACGGGCGCCAGCTGTGACGACACATAAACGTGAACCAGCGGTGGCGGTAAAATCTGTACCCGATGTGATTTTAGCGTTCTTCATGAAAGCGGAACCGTGTTGCAAATCCAACATTTCACCAGTTAGTTTATCTTGCATAACATCAACTAAACAGAGTTCGCTGGATACACTCTAAAAAAATAATAAACAAAAAAAAACAAATTAAGATTTGTGCCCTACACAATAAGGCAGATTCAATACACTCACTTGAGTTAAAATACTGAAAGCGCATGCCATACCAACTTGACCGATACCAACAACGGTAACTTTATTACCAGAGCTGGTGAATGGTTCGGCGATTTGATCTAAAAGTTTTTCGCGTACTGTAGCCATTATATTGAATTTCTGGAATGATACAAAAACAAAATTGTGTTTAGTAAAATTATTGATGATTGATAAGAGTAACGCGCGCAATTTTCACACTAACAGCTTATCATTATTATTTGCTTTTAGAGGTTTTATTACTAGTGTGCTATAAAAATACGAAAATCAAAACCTCGAAGTGAAGAAAAAGTGCTTAGGCACTCTAAGAAGGGTGAAATTTCAGAGTTTAGGCAAAGTATAACGAAACTTGTTCTTCTTGCTGACGCTACAAAGAGTCACAAGATGTTAGGCAAAGGAAGATTTAATACAATTTCAAGCACACTCTAAATTTGTACAGTTATTTATTTTTAAGAAGTTCAGTTTATCCTCCCGCTTATTTTATTAACAGTTTTAATCAGCCAGATTAAACAAAATGTACTTCCACATAGCAATTACGAAGATATTCAATTTGATTGATCTTTATTAATCTAACAATGTAATTTTGATCTCATGATCGTAGATCATGAGAAATTATTGAAGTGCCCTTATCATCATCGTTAAGTATCGATTACTTGGACTTAAAGCTATTGTTTGTAGATCTATACTACTACTTATACTACCATATCGAAAACCGGAAAACTGCATATGAAGTCTATACAGCTATCTTCAGCCTCAAGTCAGTCCTCGTAATTTAATCTTGAGCCAGAACCAAGCGATGGAGATTATACTTAAACCGGCCATGTCCAGAAAATATTCCGACTAGAATTCTTAGGTTTGGGTGGCGGTCCACTAGGACCAGGCATAGACACAAAAATGGTCCGTAGCCATGACTAGAATACTTAGTTGGTCCCAAAAATAAATCAAACTTAAAAAATCTCCGATTAGGCTCACAAATAAAGTGCTTCCGCCTTGCTGCAACTAGAGGTAGCAAGCCCTTCCCGCCTTAGCTCTTTGAGAGCGAAACTTTTCATAGCCTCATTATCGCTGTTAAAAGGCAAGGGAGCAGCTGGTTTGGGACCGCTTAATATTAATCGTGAACCAGCCCTGGCTTAGGGATCTACGAGTACTATCCCATTACCTGCAATTTCAGTAATAGTCAGCATCCATAGGATCATAACTCTGTTATTAGAACAAAGAAAGTTAATCGAGATCCAGCTCTAAGTTCATGGCAAGAGCTATTTAAAAAGAAGAAGAGACCCCGAGACTCCGATAAATTGTTAAGAAATTAATATCTAACCGTCGAATATCCAACAAGAATTCAATTGTGACAACCGCAACAGTATTATCATGGGTCACTTGAACCCTAAACTGCATCCAGCATTCGGGGCAAAGCTAAAGCCTTTCGGCTTGGGGTTCTTGACAATGATTACGACATTATAACTATTGGTGAGACCTGGCTTACAGCCAGTTTTAATTCCGAGGAATATTTTCCATTCAACAGTGTCGTCCATAGGAAAGACCGTTATAACTTCCTAACCAGCATGAAAGGTGGAGGAGTGCTGATTGCTGTGATGTGTTCGATTTTGAACGAGATGATCGCTTGTCATTCTCAACTAGATATTATGGCAGTCCGTGTAAAGGTCGCCCATTCCTCCGTGATCGTGGTCGCTGTATATATTTGGGCCCAGGACATGACGGCATTCCACCCATCCTTATGAAAAACTGTGTGGATGGTTTAGCTGTTCCTCTCGCGTTTATTTTTAACGAAAGCCTCAGTACAGGGGAATTCCCGGAGCCTTGGAAGATTTCCTCCATTCGCCCGATTTGCAAATCGGACAAAAGGTGTGAAATCAGCAATTACCGTAGGATCGCTATACTCTCTGCTATACCGAAACTATTCGAAGCATTGGTACAAAAATTTCTATTTTTTTCATTTGAAAACATTAATTTGTCCTGCTCAACATGGCTTTTATCCTGGAAGATCCATAGTGGCCAACCTGATTTCTTTTTGTGGTCACTTACATAGCAGTATTGCAATCAGGCAACAACTGGATGTTGTGTACACGAACTTCTCAAAGGGTTTTGATAAGATTGATCATTCGATACTTATCAATAAGCTTGAAAAATTGAACTGTCAATTCATTCCAACTAAGTGGCTTCAATCTTATCTTTCGGATTGATGGCAGTATGTTAAGATCTATGATTCGTCCTCAGTTTTATTTCGAGTTACCTCAGGTGTCCCACACGGAAGTCATATTGGACCTATTCTTTTTTCATTATTTATTAATGATGTTGTTCAGTGCTTTAAGTTCGCGCATAGCCTGCTGCATGCAGACGATTTGAAAATATTTGCACCAATTTGTAGTGTACATATCTGACTGTCTTAGGTTGCAAAGGGATTTAGATACATTTTGTGTCTGGTCGGCTGACAACAAATTGTCCCTGAATATAGCTAAATGTAAAACTATTTCTTTCTATCGCATTCGCTCTCCGGTATTTCATGGGTATTCGCTGTTTAATGGTGTCGTGGAAAGTGTAGAGTATATGTCCGATCTTGGGGTAGTATGTTCTTCCGATCTGACGTTTGTGAGGCACATTGATTCTGTTATAGCAAAGGCTTATATGATGTTGGGTTTCATAAAGCGTAAATGCAGGGACTTTTGTGACCCGCTTACATTAAAGTCGTTGTATGTTGCCTTGGTCCGTTCTCCGCTAGAGTACGACTCGCAGGTTTGGTCTCCTTTTTATAAGTGCCATTTTGATAGAATTGAAAGCGTTCAGAAGTAATTTGTTTTATACGCACTTCGCAGTACACCATCAATGAATAATTATGCTATTCCACATTATCATGAGCGCTGCAACCTTTTGGGATTACAGCGTTTAGAGCAGCGTCGGGTGGCGGCTTGCGTTTTATTTGTTCGCGACATTTTTTTGTATCGTATTGATTGTGCTGTGACGCAGACAACGTTCAGGTTTCTCAATATTTTGGAAGGTGTTTTGAAATTTATTAATTTTGCGAACCTCGTAGTTAAAGGTTATATTTGTAAACAGCCTGCCAATTCTCACCTTAGCCTAAACAAATTGAACATCAGCGCAAAGATCTGGGCAGAACACTCAAATATTACGAAAATATTTGTAAAATTTATTTACAGCTCTCCACATTCTGTTTCTGTTGGTGTGAGATAGGTTAGAGTTTACCAAGCCAAATGAACCCTTAGACTGCCATAAAAAAGAAGTTACATTTCAATCCGAACCTGGCCTAAGCTAATATTTATGGTATAAATATTTTTAAAAGTTCTGCTAAATGATCCGAAATTTGAGATTTTTTGTTAAAGTTAGAATAAGCATGTCGACCAACTCGTGAGTGTTGACACTTGGGGATACCGCTACGAAATTATGTTGAATATTTTCTAAGTTCCATTCAATTTTGTTGGCTTCATACCAGTTGAGAATTGTATTAAGACTTTTCTTATAAAATCTTTTCACGGGACTTGCGATCTATGAGATCTCTACATCGCATTTAGTATAGGGGTTGTTGCACCAGTTTAAAATATCTGGATTTGGCGATAGAAAAGGAAATTTTCAAATCACCTTATACGATTGAATAGATCCAGCCAATAGGGCAGTATCTGATTTGCTTCCGTTTACCGGGGTTTACCGTTATTAATGCCTTGAGTCAAGAAATGAAAGAAAAAAATGGTGTTTTGGACAAAGAATGAAACTAACTTCTGAAATCAATTGGGCGGATACTGTTGGGATGAGCTTTTTGTTATTATTAATGTTTGCAATAACTTTATTAATGTTGAAATTATTGTAGAATTTATTGCTGACTTTATTAAATAAATGAACTTTAATTTGAACAAAAACAGAAATTGTTATTGAACACAAAATATTTCAAAGACTCTATACGGTAAAAATAGGCGTGAGAACCATTTTTATAAAACATAATATCAGTGTGTACAGAGTGTACACAATAAACTTAATTCTACAGTGTTGCCAGAATGGTATAAATTGATATATAAATAATATGTATGTATTTCTTCAACAATTAACTATACTCGAAGCCTGAATTTATGCCCTTAATAATGGTTCTCAGACCACCAAAGTGCTCATCATAAATGTGACTTGAACTCACCACACTGAACCTTTGGTATTGTCGTCCTCGCTCCCGAGGAGAGGTACTCTAATGTCCAAAATCCTCACCTAACATTTTTCAGTGACTGCATTGCGATTTTAAACAGAATAAAAGAAAATGGATATCACCGATGGGTTTAAATTTTTTTAACAAATAATATTCTATTGAATCAATTTATATTTAATAATTTTTTTTTGTTATTTACTACAAAAAATTAAAATATTGAAATAAAACCAAAAAAAAAAAAAAAATGGAATAATCAATTAAGTTCCATCTTCTATTAACCTAAAAGTTACGATTGCTAGTGCTACGATTGTAAACTAAAATTATTTTCTCTAGCTATGTTTCAGTTTTCATTATTCATTTGAATTCAAGTCGTATAATATAACGTAAGAATCATAGCGGTTCGAAAAGGATCTTGTGTAAAGGGAACTAGAATTTATTTCACGGAAAATTTATTAAGTGGTTTGGTTTTTACTTTGTTGGAGTGGGGATATTTCTGTTGCATCGTTTTTAACAAAAAAAATGTATTCCTTTCGATGAGCAACCTTAATGGGATTGAAGTTTTGGCAATCAAAGTCGAGTTCATCAATTTCAAATTTTTGATATTTATCACGTTCTTTATATAAAGAAATCGAACAAGTATTTGATTACGCCTTTTGGCGTTCAGATATCCCATTATGCGGCGTTGAAGGTGGAGATGTGAAAATAATCGAAATAATAAAAATTCTAAATGTTTTTTAATCATTATTTGTTTGGTTTTTGTTAGCTGTGAAAGAAAATCTTTGTCTTTCTTGCTCTAATCTTCCAAATAACATCTTTCATTTTAACTGTGAATTTAATTGCATTCTTCCAAACAATATAAAATCAGATGCAGAATCATTATTCGTTGATGCAATGCTAGAGAGGTTTTTAGATCTAATCTAGAGAGGTTTTTAGATCTTTTCTTCACCAATGAAATGGATGTGCTTAAAGCGAAGGATGTGAATGAAAATGTCGACAAATTTAATGAGATTTTACTGCAAGGCTTCGAACTCCATGTGCCTATTTCCAACATATCAAGTATGTGTTCACCTTTATGATTCGATGACCGACTTATAAATCTAAAAAATCGAAAATGTAAGGCTTTGACTAAAATGATGAAATCAAGTTTGGAAACATACAGGCTGCCCTTTTTTACAACACAGCGAGGAATTTGATGTCTATTACAAATTTAAGTACAAGTCTTATTTGAATGCCATCCAAGAAAAAATTATAAAAAATCCAAAACAGTACTGGAAATACTTTATGTCTAAACGTGGTGGTTTGGCGTCTATTGGAGGGGGGGGGGGACAAAGTTGAGTAGATTAATCTACCAGCTCCGTACTTTCCAGTAGGGTGCGCATCACGTAAGCTGTTCTGGTCATGTATTAGGCAGCTGCGTGATGGGTACAATTGTGTAAGGGGTAACCTGTTCACAATTCGCAAGTGTACGTGCTGCCTTCTCGTGGCAACCACTGGTAACTAAGGCCATTTGGCACATTTTAGGCCATTTGGCACAGGCTAAAGTATGGCGCTAAAGGAGAAAACCTTGACAAAAAACCCTAGTCTAAGGTGGAACAGCATATGCCGATGAATGTAAAATCAAATGGAAGACGGGGCAGGGGTAGGAATATACGGGAGTGGGATAGCCCTCTCGAAGTCCTTGGGCTCCAATGCTACCATCTTTCTAGCGGAACTACATGCTGTAGTAAACATCTAGGAGGGAGAGCAATAAGCCCAGATAGTATGTATCACGTACCGGCTGGCAGTATTATCAAGTTCATTAAGAACTTGAATATTGACTGGACGGATAATTAAGCAGGGTCCAGCACAATAGATCTTTTAGGTCGCAGTGCGAGGTGCCTGATCGCACACATGGCCCTCCAATAATAATAATTATGCATAAACGTGAAATCGAGGGTATCCTGCCAATATGACTTTCAACAATATCAGCATCGCCTCAAACATGTGTGCTACATGTTAAAAACGTTTGCGAGAATTTTGCTTTATGCAAACTATTCAATCATTCCTTAACCACTGCTGTTTCCCGAAAAATGTAAATTTTCTAAGATAACTCCAATCTTTAAATCAGGCAAACGGGATAACGTCACATGTTACAGAGGAATATCAACTTCATCATCTATTCAAGGATAACAAAAAATTCAAATCTTCCCATATTTGCTGATGACATAAAAATTTATCGTAACATCGAACAAACTTGTGATGCTGATAAACTCTAATAGACTTAGTGAGTGGTGCGATCAAAACTCATTACACTTAAAGTGCAAAATAATGTGTTTTTACCGTAAAAGGAATCCGATAATTACTACTACAGATAACATCTTTTTTTTTTTTGGTTTTAATCTATGCAATTTGTGTTGGGGCTCAAGGCACTCCCAACTTTTCGTACCGTCCTACTTTACGCATTAGTAGCCAAATCAAGGACGGTACGGCTGGCTATAGACCCACCCGTTTTGTATAAACCACCTGCACACATTGCATTGCTTCACTTCATGCCAATCTATAGTGCTGACATGAAAGGTGGGTCGGTCCATGGATTCTGCACTCTCAACAGGGGGTCATAGATGTGTTCATCTTCATCACCGATCGTAATCAGATGATGACAAATCCCTTTTGCATGCCGCCCCTATCGGGATTCGAACCCGGTACCTCCCCCGATCCAACCGCCGCAGCTTCTGTCGGTCACATACACTATCAATGACAATGTTGTTCAATGAATACAAAAGATTACTGATTTAGGAGTTACCTTCGTCGAAAACGTTAGCTTTTACAGGCACATTGATAACAGTATTGCTAAAGCAAACTATGTTTGGCTTATAAAAGGATTGTGATGTATTCGTCTGGAATCCTTACAGTAACTGGCTGGAAATATGACTATAACATATCTTTTTATAATATTGTGGTTCGCTTAGCACCAACCATATTCAACAAGTTGTAAAGAATATAAAATTTGTACCTATGAAAACAGACACCTTCTTCTAAATTCTGCTTTTATCGGAAACGTCCTACTTGGCCACATCCATTTAGCTTATGTATTGGAAAACATCTCTCAGCTTATGTAATGGAAATGTTCCATAATCACCGATTTTTGGCGCTACATCATTCCACCAATTATGGCGATAACAACCCAATCAATAGATTAGCAAAATCATTCAATAACGTAGAGAGGATCAATTCGATTTTAATCTATCAAAAACAATTTCAAAAAAAATTTGAAAACCAATATTTTAAATTTATGATTAATGTTTCTGGCAGCTTCAACTTTGAAGAACACCATTTTACATGTTTTTAAATGTTGACATAATTTTATTATTTTCTAAATTTCTTGTTTTGTTTTAAATTTTAACTAGGTATGTTTAATAACATGTTGAAATCTAAATGTTAATGACAAAATCGATTTCTTTATTTAAATACATAAATAAATGGAATTTTGTTTTCCTTTAGTTTTAAAAGTTCAACGCTCTTAAGGCAGTTCTAAACATTGTCGAGTTCCGAAAAGGGACTAAAATATCAAAGAACCTTGAATACTTGTTTGAAGTCCTCCTTAGTATTTTCCCATAATTTCCTCCGCTAGAGGAAGAATTCTTTCCAATATTATGTAAGACGAACACAAGCGAAAAGACAGTTCCAAAAAAGTTTCCTTCCGAATTCAAGACCGCAGTTGAACCGGCCCACCACCACTTTCGATCTATTTTTCCGTGTAATTGTAAATTGATTTTGCATACAAAAATTTTCCTTTTGTTTAGTATTTAACCTTCATATACTAAAAACTGTTATGCCAACTACCTGTTAATTTAGTCGTGAAAGTATTGTGCAAATAAAAATAAATCAACAACTTTTTCACTTTCATTTCACACTCGCTACTAAAATAGAAAATTGTTCTGTATAAGTTTTTATAAATTGCACGTAAACTAAATTGACCACAACAACAACAAAATGTATTAAGTCGCGTGATTGAATTGAAAAAATTGTGTTTATAGGTAATTCGCAATTACCGGCAAAATTCTATAAGAAATGTACTTGTACTTGACCTTGACTGATTTGTGTCATTCTATCTCTCAAAGGAAGTTTATTTTAGTTGAGCGATTTATGATGACCTTTGTTAGAGGACAACGCAAACAATTTTAAAACTATGATTTTGGGATATTTTAATGTGCTGAATAAAACATTTTTCCGCACGTTGTGATAAGTGTATTTTAACTGGAAAATTAATACAAACAAAAATCGATTCTAGGTAATTAAAGCTGATAACATTTAGAGGAAATCCCCCATCCACATAAATACATATATATGTGTAAAACTGTATAAACGCACACTCACACAGTATACCACTTTCACTGACTTTGAAAGAAAAGGTCATATGTTCGGGAAAAAATTTTCTTTCTTTTACCGAATATCTAAATCCAACAACTAAATTATAAACATTTATATTAAGATACACATAGCACACGAAAATCCAAAAAAATCATTACTCTAAATAAAAGGTCAAACTCAAGGACATCGGAAAATCGGAAAAGCATTTTCCTTGCGAATTTTTCTTTTTACACACGCAATGAAATAAATTGTAGACCACGTATTGTTCAAGTGATTTTTGTTTTTTTTTACAATCCGGACAAAGTTCTTAAAATTATCGATTTTTCCAACAATACCAACAACAACAAAACCATACAATTTCACTTTCACTTAACATTCAATGTACATTTTGTAATAATGTGTAAGATATTTGTTTCTGGAGAACTAGATAAACCAAATGAAAACTAAACTATGTAAATAGTAAAACAATTGTTACTCACTTTTGTTTGAATTAAAATCACTTAACAAAAAAAAAAAAAATTTTAATTGAATCACTATTTAAATAGAGACTAATTGATGTTTATTTACTAACTGGGAGGAAGAACGACCTTTCACTGGAAAAGACGTTTCTATTCTGACTTTTTTCTGAGCAATGTACAAACTCTACAATTTTATTGTGGCAAATCGAGTACATACATATATGTATGCATTTTTGGTACAAAAACTAATGAGAAAATTCGTTCGTTATTCTCCTCTCCTCCAATAACAATAATTTTACAATTTGTTTTGTGTATTCGCCGCCTGGTTATTTTAGCGGGTGGAGAGAAAGAGAAGACGTGCGTTTATTCACAAAACAATTGTGAATTATGTACAATTGCGAACGATGTGCCGGCATAATATACATATACACATAAATATGATGACGAAATATTTATTGAGAATAACGAAATTTCGATTTTGTACACAGAGAATGAATGTATGTACTTAATTTTCAGAATATTTTGAAGGTGACCTTTTATATCTAAATTACACGTACATAATGTACAAGAGTTATGATAAAAAAGAGAAGTAACGGATATTTTATATGTGCGGTTTTTACATTGTGCAAGCAATATGTTTACATATTTGCGAATTAGAAGTATGCACAAGGTTAAAATGTGGGGAATTCAATATGTATGCGATACAATATTTGTAAAATTCGCGTTAAGAATTTGTCATGCCCCATTATATTACGGTATTTAATCTAATGTTCCAACTAGAATTTGTGTTAACTTGTATTGTACCCTAAAATAACATATTTGGTTTTACAATCGATCAACTAACAACTTGTGTACAAAATCTAACTCACATTTTAGTTAGGTAGTACAATTTGCTGCAGCCCACACACTCATCCATATAAGATTGATTCGTTACAATTTTGAAATTCTTATTATTAAGGTAAGTGGCACAAATCAAAGAAACCTAATAGCTACATGAAATGTGAAATATGAAACTTACAATGTGAAACTGTGTTTCAACGGTTACGCTGACCAATTTTGAAACACAAAGGAAGTCGCTCTATCTTATATTTTTACGTTAAGTAACTGTCTACTATTAGTACGTATTTTAGTTTTAAAAAATTCAATGAGACTAAGGCCCGCTGTACATTTCAGCTAAGTTAAGCTACGCGATGTGGGCTATGTGCGTAGCTTTCGGTTGTAAATAAAGAGATTTAATGGAACGTTGCACACTTGAGCTAAACTATGCGAGCTATGTTTTTTGTTTAGAGCAATGCAAACTATCTTAGCTTGAGTTGTCTTCAGCTTGCTATGTCAGCTAACATCGCTCACATATACACTGATGTTTGGGTATATTTTATTATTAACTCGTAGGCTACTTAGTTATATTAGGTATCGTGTCATAAATCATAATAAATGAATTATGCAGAAAAATCAATGTATGTGTGAGCGATGTAACTAGCTATAATGTGCAACGGAGTGAGCTAAGCGGTCTAAACTATGCTAATATAAACTACGTTTCTCGCTTAGCTTAGCTGAAATGTACGTGTACATCACACCAGAAATCCCATTTTAGAAAACCCAAGATTTCTATATATAATTCGGACTATTGGGATTGTACAATTTTGTGCCTGTAATTAGAAAATTTGTGCTTAGCGTGCTTTAGGAAATAGGATGGGATTTCTCACATGATTATCACACCAAAAATCCCATATATTCCGTTTATATAATAAAACATATTTTTCGGAGTATGATGATTGTGCAAAATTGTGCGCTACTAAACTGACCTTGAAAATAGTTTAAATTGGCCAGAATCGGCCATAGAATATCCACAATTGATCAAAATCGTGATTTTTCGAAGGGGTTATATGGGCGATTTCCAGAAATCGCACCTTTTATTAACATTCAAATTAAAACAAAGTGTGGTTAGTATTCTGGCCAAGTTTCACGTTTGTGCATAATACACTTTAGCCAGAATCGGCCATAGAACTGGCTAACGTAAAATATGCACAAACGTGAAACTTGGCCAGAATACTAACCACACTTTGTTTTAATTCGAATGTTAATAAAAGGTGGGATTTCTGGAAATCGCCCATATAACCTCTTCGAAAAATCACGATTTTGATCAATTGTGGATGTTCTATGGCCGATTCTGGCCAATATAAACTATTTTCAAGGTCAGTTTAGTAACGCACAATTTTGCACAATCATCATACTCCGAAAAATATGTTTTATTATATAAACGGAATATATGGGATTTCTGGTGTGATAATCACGTGAGAAATCCCATCCTAATTCCTAAAGTACGCTATGCACAAATTTTCTAATTACAGGCACAAAATTGTACAATCCCAATGGTTCGAATTATATATAGAAATCTTGGGTTTTCTGAAATGGGATTTCTGGTGTGATGTACACGAAACGTACAACGGGCCTAAAGATTTCATTAAATCTGTTTCAAACACGTTGAAATGATATTTCACTATTTAACACTATTCAACTGAACATTTTGATCTAATTTGGTTTAAAGTTTATTAAAATGTAATTTTCCAAAAAAGTTTTGCGTGTTCCGGCGTTTTTAAAAAAATTACCAAAATTGGTGGCATCCCACCTCGAAATTTATACAAAACTGTATACAAACAAACTAAACCCCACCGCAGAGCTATTGGATAATACCTTCTGGCAGCGAAAAACAGTTTTAGGTTAACCGAATGATTTAAACAGTTCGGTTAATCAATCCGTTATTTACCGAGAATACAATTTATACTGAAAAATTGTTAACCGTCTGCACTTCGATTGTACAACAATGCATCCATATTTTAATTTTATCTGCTAGCGTTACCTTTCGCGATTATGTAATCAGTATGCGAACTCAAAATGTTTTATACATTACCACGTTTTGCAGCAATTTCGTGAAAAATTGGCGAATCTCGTGTAATGCTTACATACTCGACTCGACACCCAGGCGTCTCGATTTCCCGATTTGAGTGCTTTTATAGTTTTTTTTTTAATAAAATTAAATTTTTATGCAATATAGAATTTTTTAATAGGCATTATTCGTCTCTAATTTTGACATTATGTTGTGTCATATTACCGACTTCAGATACAGCAGAATTTTCAAGATTTTATGTGATTTTTTCCAGGTTTTTCAAGCTAATGTTTGTTTGATTCCAAAATTAGTTACATACTTATTTTCTATTTGGGATATAAGCGGTGACATTGAGTTAGGTGAGATTTTCCAAATTCGAGGTTTTGTGATTTTTGGAATATACTAGATATCGGAGTTTGAATAGCGTTAAGTTGCTTGTTACCTAACTTATTCGAAATTATCAAAATTGCACAACATTCTCGAGATTATTTTCGAGTTTTTTTTGCGAGGAATATTCCAATATTCGATTTTTTTTTTCTTGACTTATCGTGTTCTAGAATGTAACATTTTTGTTCCAGTTTGCGATATTTTCCTAGACATTCCGAGATTTTTACGTTTTTTATTCGACGTTTTTTAAACTTCGATGGTATTCGAGGTTTTTTGATATTATTCGAATTTAGCATGGAATTGAATATCGAATAAGTATATCACTTAATTAAATTATTACATAGAAGAAATTTTTGAAATTCATGAAGAAATTCAATTTCCCGGTTTAAATAGCGTTTGGTCTAACTTAATATCGAAGTTATTCGAACTTATCGCGATTGTCTTATTTTCGAGATTATTTAAGGTTTTGTGGTGTCTGCATAGTATGAGAATTTTTCGGATTATTCATTTCTTAAGTTTTCAAGATTGTTTTGTGATTTTTAGTATATCGTTGTCCTAAGTGTGAATTAACGTATCTGACAATTTTACGAAAATGCGTTTTTGGTGTCAAAACGTTCGTCGCGAGAAACTGCATCTGAATATTGTTGCATCGACTCATTTTTTTCATCATAAACAAGAAAAAATGAGCAAAAAACAAAAAACGTATGTGCTCAGTCTTTTATTTAAATAGGGAAATCCCGTATCTACCATTATTTAATGTGTGCTAGTGTCAAATTAGATTGCTCATTTAAGAACGGTAAATTCCGTTGTTTCCAATTATTACTATTACATAAATGCGGGTAAAATTAGTTAATAAAGTGGTTATAAATAATGTTTTAAGTTTAATAAACAAAAAATTATATTATTTAAATAATAATTATTAAATCAAAATTCACATTACTTATACGGTAAATCACAAAATAAAAGTGTTAACAATACCTATTGAGATAACGTATATGTATATACCCAAAGTTGCTTGAGTTTTACTAAGAAATACGAAGGTCGGCTAAAAAGCGTAAATTACTTAGTTTACAATCAACTATCTTCAGTAAAGGTAAGATAATATGTTTAAAAAGTATTTAAAATAGTTTTTTCTACAAAATAAAACACGACATTTTTAAAAACACTTATTTGTGGAAAAAATAAATCATTTTGCTGATACGTTATGTCACTTAATATAAAACATTTTCCGATTTTTCCACAGGTGCTATGCTACCATATACGTCAAATCACTTGCGCAAAAATTGATTTTGTACCATTTTAAACTAGGGTTTATGAACGTTCGGTAAGTTCTATAACCAGGTAAATACAAAAAAAAATTATTTAAAATATTTTAATAACTATTACTTTAGAAAAATCATGTATTCCCGTGGCAAAATTATGGTTGATATGGTAAAAAAACCTTTGAATCAACATCAAATCAGTTGGTTACCGAAGTTTCTGAAATTGACCAATCGCAAATCGAAAATATTGAAAACATAACTGTTTTACAGTCGTGCGACATTGATGGGAAAATGGAACAACATTACAATATTAATAATTTACTAGCTAATGAAGCTAGTAAATTATTAATATTGTAATACCAGCACCAACCGAAAACGCACAACATTCATTAGACGAACGCAGTATTTTTTTAACGTCTGCTATTGAATTTGAATGCCACAAAAATCCAGAAGATCTCATTGAAGGCGAAAAAGATTTTATAGAGTGTGAGGAAGAAAACAACTGTACTCACGAAATAGTACAAGCAGGATTTGAAAACACTCAACTTAAAAAAAAAAATCGGATGAAAGTAATGTTGTTACGTCTGGTAATGAACTTGATGACCAAGAATGTGAAAATAATCCAGATTATTGCATTGAAATTGAAAAACAGTTTATGGATTCTGATGGTTCCAGGAAACGCAAGAGAAACGCGGGCAAATCGGATTCGATAGATGAAAAAAATAAGCGCCATCGAGAACGCGGTAAAGATTATATAGGATGGAGGAGACCTAAAAACTCTAAGGGTGAAAGAGGTGTACAGCGAAGTAAGAGACAGTTGGGACCGCCATGTACCTCCCAAAAATGTAAAACTTCTCACGTGCGATATTGTAATAGTTTCCCTGAAAGTCAACGGCTAAAGCTTTTTAATAATTTTTGGTTCAACATATCCTGGGATCAGAAAAAGGTGTACGTTCTGTCCCTTGTTAAAGAGGTTCCAGTAAAAAGAAAAATTCAACCGGATAACTCTCGCCGGTCTTTCACAAAATTATATTTTTTACCGAAAGGTGACGAAACATTACAAGTGTGCCAGAAATATTTTTTGGGTACCTTTGGGTTAAAAGAGGCTATGATTAGAAATTGGCTCTCCAAAGGTCTTGATGGCATGCATATCTCAAAAGATATAATGATTGAGCAAAACAAAATACTGAGAGTTATCGCTAAACCAGTTAACGAACAAAAAGAGGACCTGGTAAAATTTCTGGACAGTTTACCAAAACTTCCATCCCATTACTGCTGACAGAGTACTGACAAATTATACGTCGAGCCAGTATTAAATTTTGGCAATAATAAAGCCGCGATTTTTGTGGAGTACCAAAAGTGGTGTGCTGAATTTTCTAAGGCAAAACCATTATCAAACTGCACTTTTTCCAAGATGGTGGATGAAAAAAAAATTGCTTTTCAACAGCCCAAAAAAGACAAGTGCGATGACTGTTGCAGTTTCAAGGCAGGCAATTTATCGAAAGAAATGTACAACGAGCATATTTTTCACAAGGAAAAGGCTAGAAAAGAAAAAGCTAACGATAAAGAGCGAGGTAAAAGGGGCGAATGTATAGTGCTCACTCAGGATTTGCAAGCCGTGAAAGTTTGTCCAATGTCAAATGCCTCAGCCTTATATTACAAAACAAAACTTTGCTGCCACAATTTTACGATATGTAATGCGAATACTCCTGATGCTCGCTGCTATTGGTTTACAGAAATTGACGCAGATTTAAACGCCACTACTTTTGCTTCATGCGTCATAGACTACTTAAAGGATATTTACCAAGAAGGCAAACCAATAATTATATGGAGCGACGGATGCGATTATCAAAATAAAAACTGCACTTTGGCAAACGCTTTATTATGTTTCAGCGTAGAAAAAAAAAATAATTGTAGAGCAAAAGTTCTTCTCTGCAATTTATGTCCCCAACGATTATCGTGAGTATACAGCCAAAGCAAGGAAGAATCCTAAACCTTACGAAATAAAACGATTTCGTAAAAAATTACGATGATAATTTATTTTATTCATCAATTCGCCCAGGACGGAAGATAGGGGATCCTACCGTTAATAATATTAAATCAATTAAATATACATCGGATGGCGAATTAAAGTGAAATTAGCTTTTGGTTCTGATTTCATTAGCCTTCCCCAACGGAAAAGAAGAAACGTACATATAAATAGTCTTGAAGATTTCATGCAAAAGCGTACTTCCGCTATTAAGATTAAACATCAAAAATGGGTTCACCTCCAGCAACTCAAGAATGTCATACCGAAAGACTTCCATCCCTTCTATAATAATATTTCATTTTTAAGTGACAACACTGATAAATCTTAAATTACAATATTTTATTAGTTTTAAAGTTAATCATTGAATTGTATCGTTAGTTTTAACTTTTATTTTGTATTGAAATATTTTATGAGTTGTGGCTATCATTCTGTGATATAAAGTTCCTATTTTCTTTTTAATTTATAAATTTATACGCTAAAGAAAGCGTAAAATTAAAATAAAAGTTGATTAATTGGAAAATAGTTTTATTTTCAAAAGAATATTCTTATTTTCTTAAAGTTTTCAGGGCTGTGATAAAACGTGAGAAAACGTATGTACCATAAAAATCGTTACAGAGACTTTTTTATTAAATTATTGATTAATTGTAATAAAGTTAGGTTTTTATAGAGTTAATAAGTCAAAATATGCAAAGGGTTTGGAATAAATTTAAAAGTTATAACGTTTTATCTTCCTGCTGAAAAATCTTGTTTTTGCACTTACGTTAATTCACAGTTAGGACGACGATATCCGAATTTTCGAGATTACTTGTGTTACTATATTTCTTGAAACTTGCATTCATTTACATTCATCGCGAATTTTGTTTTTACGCGCTTTCCATTCATATTGAAAATTATTCGAAGTTAGTTGATTGTTTATTACTGTTGACTCGTTGAGTTACTGCTTTAAGTTTAGTTGCATCATATTCTGCAATAAGATCATTTCACAGTATTCAGGTTTTTTGAAGGTAATGTACAGATAACAGTCTTGCGTTATTCACCCTAGCTAATATTGTTTTAATCGATTGATGATGAATCTTCAAATTATTTAGCTAATTAAGAATTTATTTAGATTTATTTAAATAATGTGAAAGGCTTCTAAAACTGTGCTCTCAATCGATTCTATGGTAGACTTCCAAAAATAAAAAAAAACCAGTTAAGCAAGCATAGTTGATTACTCTAAAATTTCATCTCAATTAATTGCACATACACTATTGTTCTCTTTCGTAATTTGCTCAACTAACGGTAAACATTTTCACAATTACCTTACATAAACAAAAGAATACAATTAGTCGTTTTTGGGAACTGGTTGTGGTAAGTTTACTTAAAAAAACTAAAAATGAATCAAAATCACAAAAAAGTGCCTATCGATATAAAAAAATTGATTAGAAGAAAAATGCTTTTGAGAAATAAGCGAAATTGTTGAAAGACCTCGACTCATAATCCAATCTGCGGTAAAATATTTTAAAAATAATAATTCTTACGTGTATAGAGGTTCAGGTGTCTCGCAAGAAGCCATTTTTAGCCTAAGCAAAGCAATATGTTGGCAAACCTATGGCTAGTTTTGGAAGCAGGTAATTTTTGTCCATGAAATTCGGTTTAATAATTATTCGGCTAAGATGAACGTCGTTTCGTTTGGCGAAAATCCAATAGTTCCTTGGAGGTGACCTATTTTAAAAGAACCACTCGAATAACACCCAGGGGTAGGCCTAAATTTCAAGGTCATTTCAAGGTCAATTCGCTTTTTTTTAATCGTTTAATCGAAACACCTATTTCTGACTATGGATTCTGAAAGCGCGTGAAATTCTACGTTCAGCCATATAGAACCATCTTTCAGAATCCAGAGTCAAAAGATGACCTTGAAATTTGACCTTAAGGTCAAAAGGATCTGCTGTATATGCAATTTTTTCATGTAGTGTATGTTTCTTTGTTTACTCGGAACTTCACCAAAAAATTCCTACAAGATTCCAATAAACTTGATGAACAAATACAGGCAAACTTTCATTGTAATTGTAATTATAAAATGCAGGGCAGTGCCCCAAAATATTTTTTTTTTTACTAAACCAACACGAAACACTCAGATAATACAAGTCAAAACTACTTACCAGTAATTTCGGTATCCCTCTAAAACTTTGAAAAATATAATTTTGAAATAATTAAAATATGCGATCTCAAACAAAATAATAATTTAAATCCATTTTCTAACAAAATGCTGCCCAACTGTTATTTGTTGCGCAAATGTGCATATTACCCCAACAAAAACTATACCTTTATGACGAGAGTTGGGTAAAATAGAATAAAATGTGTAAAAAGTAAAGAAACAAATAAAAACAAACACAACAGTTTTATATGCTAAAATTCGATTCGATCACTGGATTTATGCGGTTTTGCTTTGGTAACTTTACACTTGCACAACAACAATTGCTTACAAATAATGCCAAAAAAGGAATTAACTACATATATCCAATTTCTTATTGGAGTTAGATGTGGAAGAACCCGATTTTTCACGTGTAAATTTTTTATTTGTACAAAAATTTCCATACAGATTGCAATAAAAACATTTAGGATATTGCCTGATTTCGGGTTCTCCCTACCTATAGCATATCCAATTCGTTTTTTATTCACCTCATCTTAAATAATCACAAATATTAATTTCTTGTCGTTTATTATTTATTTGTTTATTTATATTTTGCAAAAATTTCAAACATAATTTCTGCTTGGCAAAAAAATAAATCCAAGATACATTTATATCTTATTCCAAATTTAACTAAAGCAAGACAAGTGTTTTTATTTCACTTGATCACTGATTATCACTCTTGCGCTAGTAAACAAGTAAACTGCGTCTACTTAGGCCATCGCTCGAGCTTATATACCAGTTAGGTCTCGATGTTTCTTTTTTTTCTTCATTCATTTCATCAATCTCAGTGTTCCTAAGTGTGTGTGTGTGTGTGTGTGTGTTCGTTCGGGGGTGATCGCAATGGTTGCAGCAGTAGTCGTCCTTTATCGCACATACTTACATATGTACATACATATATACCATATACTCTCTCTTCCTTTCCCCATTCTACAAATATGTCTTCAAAAACATTATCGATTTTGTTGTTGTGTACATATTCTAAATCGATCATGATCGTCACAATATCTATACAATTTGTTTATAACTAACCCCAATATTTTGTTTTCTACACACAAAAAATGTAAATAGTTAAACACTGTAGGTTTTCTATTTCCACATACAGAACACAACATAAAGATCGACAAGTGTATCTACTAGAAAAGTGCTGATAATAATCATACTTCAAATGAATTACAAATGGAACGACAAAAAAAGGCAAAGCAATATACATATCAGAACATTTAATGACATTCCATATCGTTTTCTGTTGTATTTATTTTTCTAATAAGAAAGTTTGAAGTAAAATATGATTCCTAGAATAACTCGAACACCAAAAATTAAAATCTAGTTTATTTACCCAAATAAAACCTTGTAAGTCAAGAATGTTATGGTAATTAGACATTGGCTTTTTTCCGACTTTTTCAGCAGGTATAATAGAAATGTACATGTCAAAAATTGAGCAAAATTATTTTTTCTAGCAATAAAATGAGCAATTCTAGCAGAAAATAATGAATTTTTTAATTTTTTTTTTCATGTTCCTACATTTTTTTAAGCATTGCCGATATTTTATTTGTCGTGTGCCTTCTTTAGAAGTGATAATTTTATAGAGGAGCAATAATGATCTATAATAAAAAAATTGAGTCATTGTGCAACCAAATAATTCTCTAAACTTAGCAGAGATATGATCACATTTCCTCAATCCATTGACGTATCTGGCTATGTTGTTCAAAGTTACTTGTAAAATTTCCCTTGAGTTACAATCGCAACTAATGTAAAGAAATTCACAATACAATACATGGGGGATTACCAACGTTTTAGCAAGCAAAATCCTGACGGTTTTTTGGACAAATGTTCTTATGGAGTTTCAATCCATATAATGTAGAGTTGATTTTACTACAAACCTTGATAATCTGGGAATCCCACGTGAATCTATTGTTAATAAAAGTTCCTAAATTATTAACGCGATTTTGAAATGGGATTATTTTATTATCAATGTATATATCTGGGATGACTAAAAAATCACGCCTAGAAATGAAGCTTGCTTGCGTCCTTGAAATATTCAATGAGACTCCATTAGATATAGACCAATCTAATATGTTGGATAAATCATTATTAATTTTAATAAAGGTTTCAGATATATTATCCTTAACGCCCCCGAGGTAAATTTGACAATCATCTGCATACAAATGATATTTCGAATATTTCAAGACCTGCGGTAGATCATTGATAAATAGGGAGAATAATAACGGCCCAAGGATAGTTCGCTGAAAGACACCAGAAGGAATACGTTGTGGATCAGACAACTGATCTTTTATTAAGACTTTTTGATATCTATCCGATAAATAACTATACATAAGCTTAAGCGCAGTTTTATCAAAGTTAAAATAAAGCATCAACTTTTGCAAAAGTAACTTATGATTTAAACAGTCAAAAGCTTTGGAAAAATCCAGCAATACTAGTACAACAAAAGAGTTGCTTTGATCAAGATGATATGCAATATCATCGATAACTTGAAGAAGAACGGTGCTTGTACTATGATTGTTACGGAAACCCGATTGAAACTGTGTTAAATATTTATATTTTTTTATATGGTCGTTAATTTGATCACGAATTAGAATCTCGAAAACTTTAGATACTGATTGGTCTAAGATTATCCAGCGAGTCATTATTTTGTTTCTTTTTAACCGGAATCATACTAAATTAGTTTTCCATATATCAGGAAATTCAGACTGCATGATACAAGTATTTATTAAGTAAGTTAACGGTGAGATAACAAAAGGTAATGTCTTCTTTAAAAAAATTAGATTCATTGCATCATGAACAGCTGCGTTAGATTTTATGTTGCAAATACTTTTCAAAATATCTAATTCCATTACACAGCTAACTGAAAACAAATTAGATGTGAAACTACTTGTAGCATTACAATCTGGAAGAGGAAAAACAACCGACTTGTTAGGTATGTTGCAAACATAAGAATTTACTACAGCAGGGTCCATATCAATTAAAACATCAGATCTACTTTTCCCTATGCCAATCGTATTAATATTTCCCCAAATTCTTGCCATGGTTAGCTTATGGTTACGAAAATAATAATTTTGTTTAGCGGCTCTAACCAATTCAGTAACAAAATTTCGCTCATTCTGATATATTTTGCGGTACTTTATATCGGAAGTTTTCTGAAATTTAGAAAAGGCTTGATCCCGAAGTAACATTCTATGAGCAATTTCAAAATTAAACCAAGGAGCTGCAGATTGGCCATCCAGTACTCGTTTTACCGGGACACAGTTGTCATGAATAGAGTATAAGCACTCATAAAATAAGTGAAACATAGAATTAATATTATCGCTCGAATACATCCGACCCCAATCAGCGCCCAAAAGGCAAGAAGAAATTGCTGCATTATTTATGTTACTATAGTCGTAAATAAGCTTGTTCCGAATTATGACCCGTTTAGACTTCACTTTATAGGAGATGAGTAGAAAGTCATGATCGGATATATGTGGCATAGTGTATTGATTGAACTCAAATATTCCTGCCTGTTCCGGATTAGAAACAATAAACTGATCTAGCCACGATGGGCCACGAGTTGGCGAAAAAAGAACTGAGAAAAGGTTATTGGATTTTAATAGATCATGGAATATATGCGACCTGTCAAGGATATTAAAATTGAAGTCACCGCTTATTACGAAATGACTATATCGTAATACGAAAGCAGATAGTATTTTCTGGAAATCTTCCAGGTCAGTTTTTATAGCAGGTGGGGGATTGTAACAAACTACTATTAGAATTGTCATGGAAGGAAGTTTCATTTCTCCCATTATAACTTCAGTTTTACCATATGTATCTGAATGAATCCTCTTGAATTTGTAACATTTTCTGTAGTATATACCGACCCCACCACCATTTTTGTGTGTTCTGTCGTATCGTAGAATATTATAGCCATTTATGGCAACAGATTGATCATTGATCTTACACGTAAGCCAGGATTCCGCCACGCAAAAAAGATCAATGTTATTAAAATTAATAAAAATTCGAATTTGATCTATATAGCAAAAAAGACTGCGAGCATTAAGAAATCCAATCTTTAAACATGAACCATCACCATCTCTCAAGTTTTTGTCAGAGGTATTGTGTATATGCCGATAGAGACTGAAGTGTGAAAACCTAAAATACAAAAAAATATTAAAAATCAATTTAAAAAAATCATAAAAACTAGAATAAAGTACATAACTTTTACAATTACGATGACCTTGTTGAATGACCGACGAATAATCACTATTAATAAGTTCATTACTGCAATGTTGCTGTGGCAGGAAATTTCTTTTGACGTCTTACATTAATAAACGGTTTAATGGCACACTGTAGTGGCCAAATACTACCATCATAAGCCTTGTTGTATATTGTAGACTCTAACCCAACTTTAAACGAAATAAAGTTTAGCAAACTTGTATCAACATTTTTTGGAACAAGTTCGTGACATTCGATTTTAGCCACTGAAATATTCAGCTTATGACTAAGATAGTTTTTAATATCGTCACTAGTTGTGGTTGGTTTAAAATTTGAGACGTGCAGGTAATTTTATGGTTTCACCATTTCCAATTCGGTGTTGACTTCAGTTCCAGTTATGACATTTTGCGAGCTCAATTTGTTAATGCTGTTGGTGTTGTCGACGTTGTTGTTGATAGATTTCCCAGACATGGTATTGTTGTTAACAATCATTGCGCACGATAGTGAATTATTTCCTAAAACATTCCTATATTTTAAAAATATTTTAGTGTATTAGTAAACCAATCAATTAATGGTAATCAATAATGGTTTATTGAAAATAAAAAACACGCAAATAAAAAATTGAATATCAATCAGAGATAATAATACACTGTTAAATTATAAATTACTATTAACTGTAAAACCATGTCTGGAAATAAAACTATGAACAAAATGTAAACCATGGTCAATTCTTAACTTTGCAATTAGTGGAGACATTCTTTTGGAGCTAAAAGGGTTACATATGACGAAAATCATCCAAAGCCTAATTTGAACGGCTAACGTTCAATATTTAAATTTACTAAACCATCTTCGGTAGTTTGTCCGGAAATGCAACTGCTAATAAAATATAGACCATGGTCCATTCTTGACTTTTGCTGTTATTGGGGACATGCTATTGGAGCTAGGAGGGTTAGATATGACGAAAATCATCCAAAGTTTAAATTGAACGACTAACGTTCCATATTTAAATTTACTAAACCATCTTCGATAGTTTGTCCGGAAATGCAACTGCTAATAAAATATAGACCATGGTCCATTCTTGACTTTTGCTGTTATTGGGGACATGCTATTGGAGCTATGAGGGTTAGATATGACGAAAATCACCCAAAGTTTAAATTGAACGACTAACGTTCAATATTTAAATTTACTAAACCATCTCCGGTAGTTTGTCCGGAAATGCAACTACTAATAAAATATAGACCATGGTCCATTCTTGACTTTTGCTGTTATTGGGGACATGCTATTGGAGCTATGAGGGTTAGATATGACGAAAATCACCCAAAGTTTAAATGGAACGACTAACGTTCAATATTTAAATTTACTAAACCATCTTCGGTAGTTTGTCCGGAAATGAAACTGCTAATAAAATATAGACCTTGGTCCATTCTTGACTTTTGCTGTTATTGGGGACATGCTATTGGAGCTATGAGGGTAAGATATGACGAAAATCAACCAAAGTTTAAATTGAACGGCTAACGTTCCATATTTAAATTTACTAAACCATCTTCGGTAGTTTGTCCGGAAATGCAACTGCTAACAAAATATAGACCATGGTCTATTCTTAACTAATGCAAATATTGGGGACGTTCTCTTGGAGCTATGATTGTTACATCGGACGATAATCACCCAAAGTTTAAATGGAACGACTAACGTTCAATATTTAAATTTACTAAACCATCTTCAATAGTTTGTCCGAAAATGCAACTGCTAATAAAATATAGACCATGGTCCATTCTTGACTTTTGCTGTTATTGGGGACATGCTATTGGAGCTATGAGGGTTAGATATGACGAAAATCACCCAAAATTTAAATTGAACGGCTAACGTTCCAAATTTAAATTTACTAAACCATCACCGGTAGTTTGTCCGGAAATGCAACTACTAATAAAATATAGACCATGGTCCATTCTTGACTTTTGCTGTTATTGGGGACATTCTCTTGGAGCTATGAGGGTTAGATATGACGAAAATCACCCAAAGTTTAAATTGAACGACTAACGTTCCATATTTAAATTTACTAAACCACCTTCGGTAGTTTGTCCGGAAATGAAACTGCTAATAAAATATAGACCTTGGTCCATTCTTGACTTTTGCTGTTAT
This sequence comes from Tipula vernalis, assembly GCA_958295665.1. Lineage (NCBI taxonomy): Eukaryota > Metazoa > Arthropoda > Insecta > Diptera > Tipulidae > Tipula > Tipula vernalis. Next base: position 15,349,642 of record OY282560.1, read on the forward strand.
TGAGGACATGCTATTGGAGCTAAGATGGTTACATATGACTATAATCACCCAAAGTTTAAATGGAACGACTAACGTTCCATATTTAAATTTACTAAACTATCTTCGGTAGTTTGTCCGGAAATGCAACTGCTAATAAAATATAGACCATGGACCATTCTTGACTTTTGCTGTTATTGGGGACATGCTATTGGTGCTATGAGGGTTAGATATGACGAAAATCACCCAAAGTTTAAACTGAACGACTAACGTTCCATATTTAAATTTACTAAACCACCTTCGGTAGTTTGTCCGGAAATGCAACTGCTAATAAAATATAGACCTTGGTCCATTCTTGACTTTTGCTGTTATTGGGGACATGCTATTGGAGCTATGAGGGTTAGATATGACGAAAATCATCCAAAGTTTAAATTGAACGACTAACGTTCAATATTTAAATTTACTAAACTATCTGCGGTAGTTTGTCCGGAAATGCAACTGCTAATAAAATATAGACCTTGGTCCATTCTTGACTTTTGCTGTTATTGGGGACATGCTATTGGAGCTAAGATGGTTACATATGACGATAATCACCCAAAGTTTAAATTGAACGACTAACGTTCCATATTTAAATTTACTAAACCACCTTCGGTAGTTTGTCCGGAAATGCAACTGCTAATAAAATATAGACCATGGTCCATTCTTGACTTTTGCTGTTATTGGGGACATGCTATTGGAGCTATGAGGGTTAGATATGACGAAAATCACCCAAAGTTTAAATTGAACGACTAACGTTCCATATTTAAATTTACTAAACCACCTTCGGTAGTTTGTCCGGAAAAGAAACTGCTAATAAAATATAGACCTTGGTCCATTCTTGACTTTTGCTGTTATTGGGGACATGCTATTGGAGCTAAGATGGTTACATATGACGATAATCACCCAAAGTTTAAATTGAACGACTAACGTTCCATATTTAAATTTACTAAACCATCTCCGGTAGTTTGTCCGGAAATGCAACTACTAATAAAATATAGACCATGGTCCATTCTTGACTTTTGCTGTTATTGGGGACATGCTATTGGAGCTATGAGGGTTAGATATGACGAAAATCACCCAAAGTTTAAATGGAACGACTAACGTTCAATATTTAAATTTACTAAACCATCTTCGGTAGTTTGTCCGGAAATGAAACTGCTAATAAAATATAGACCTTGGTCCATTCTTGACTTTTGCTGTTATTGGGGACATGCTATTGGAGCTATGAGGGTAAGATATGACGAAAATCAACCAAAGTTTAAATTGAACGGCTAACGTTCCATATTTAAATTTACTAAACCATCTTCGGTAGTTTGTCCGGAAATGCAACTGCTAACAAAATATAGACCATGGTCTATTCTTAACTAATGCAAATATTGGGGACGTTCTCTTGGAGCTATGATTGTTACATCGGACGATAATCACCCAAAGTTTAAATGGAACGACTAACGTTCAATATTTAAATTTACTAAACCATCTTCAATAGTTTGTCCGGAAATGCAACTGCTAATAAAATATAGACCATGGTCCATTCTTGACTTTTGCTGTTATTGGGGACATGCTATTGGAGCTATGAGGGTTAGATATGACGAAAATCACCCAAAATTTAAATTGAACGGCTAACGTTCCAAATTTAAATTTACTAAACCATCACCGGTAGTTTGTCCGGAAATGCAACTACTAATAAAATATAGACCATGGTCCATTCTTGACTTTTGCTGTTATTGGGGACATTCTCTTGGAGCTATGAGGGTTAGATATGACGAAAATCACCCAAAGTTTAAATTGAACGACTAACGTTCCATATTTAAATTTACTAAACCACCTTCGGTAGTTTGTCCGGAAATGAAACTGCTAATAAAATATAGACCTTGGTCCATTCTTGACTTTTGCTGTTATTGAGGACATGCTATTGGAGCTAAGATGGTTACATATGACTATAATCACCCAAAGTTTAAATGGAACGACTAACGTTCCATATTTAAATTTACTAAACCATCTTCGGTAGTTTGTCCGGAAATGCAACTGCTAATAAAATATAGACCATGGACCATTCTTGACTTTTGCTGTTATTGGGGACATGCTATTGGAGCTATGAGGGTTAGATATGACGAAAATCACCCAAAGTTTAAATTGAACGACTAACGTTCCATATTTAAATTTACTAAACCACCTTCGGTAGTTTGTCCGGAAATGAAACTGCTAATAAAATATAGACCTTGGTCCATTCTTGACTTTTGCTGTTATTGGGGACATGCTATTGGAGCTATGAGGGTTAGATATGACGAAAATCACCCAAAGTTTAAATTGAACGGCTAACGTTCCATATTTAAATTTACTAAACCATCTTCGGTAGTTTGTCCGGAAATGAAACTGCTAATAAAATATAGACCATGGTCCATTCTTGACTTATGCAAATATTGGGGACATTCTCTTGGAGCTATGAGGGTTAGTTATGACGAAAATCACCCAAAATTTAAATTGAACGGCTAACGTTCCATATTTAAATTTACTAAACCATCTTCGATAGTTTGTCCGGAAATGCAACTGCTAATAAAATATAGGCCATGGTCTATTATTAACTATTGCAAATATTGGGGACATTCTCTTGGAGCTATGATGGTTATATCGGACGATAATCACCCAAAGTTTAAATTGAACGACTAACGTTCAATATTTAAATTTACTAAACCATCTTCGGTAGTTTGTCCGGAAATGAAACTGCTAATAAAATATAGACCTTGGTCCATTCTTGACTTTTGCTGTTATTGGGGACATGCTATTGGAGCTATGAGGGTTAGATATGACGAAAATCATCCAAAGTTTAAATTGAACGACTAACGTTCAATATTTAAATTTACTAAACTATCTGCGGTAGTTTGTCCGGAAATGCAACTGCTAATAAAATATAGACCTTGGTCCATTCTTGACTTTTGCTGTTATTGGGGACATGCTATTGGAGCTAAGATGGTTACATATGACGATAATCACCCAAAGTTTAAATTGAACGACTAACGTTCCATATTTAAATTTACTAAACCACCTTCGGTAGTTTGTCCGGAAATGCAACTGCTAATAAAATATAGACCATGGTCCATTCTTGACTTTTGCTGTTATTGGGGACATGCTATTGGAGCTATGAGGGTTAGATATGACGAAAATCACCCAAAGTTTAAATTGAACGACTAACGTTCCATATTTAAATTTACTAAACCACCTTCGGTAGTTTGTCCGGAAAAGAAACTGCTAATAAAATATAGACCTTGGTCCATTCTTGACTTTTGCTGTTATTGGGGACATGCTATTGGAGCTAAGATGGTTACATATGACGATAATCACCCAAAGTTTAAATTGAACGACTAACGTTCCATATTTAAATTTACTAAACCATCTCCGGTAGTTTGTCCGGAAATGCAACTACTAATAAAATATAGACCATGGTCCATTCTTGACTTTTGCTGTTATTGGGGACATGCTATTGGAGCTATGAGGGTTAGATATGACGAAAATCACCCAAAGTTTAAATGGAACGACTAACGTTCAATATTTAAATTTACTAAACCATCTTCGGTAGTTTGTCCGGAAATGAAACTGCTAATAAAATATAGACCTTGGTCCATTCTTGACTTTTGCTGTTATTGGGGACATGCTATTGGAGCTATGAGGGTAAGATATGACGAAAATCAACCAAAGTTTAAATTGAACGGCTAACGTTCCATATTTAAATTTACTAAACCATCTTCGGTAGTTTGTCCGGAAATGCAACTGCTAACAAAATATAGACCATGGTCTATTCTTAACTAATGCAAATATTGGGGACGTTCTCTTGGAGCTATGATTGTTACATCGGACGATAATCACCCAAAGTTTAAATGGAACGACTAACGTTCAATATTTAAATTTACTAAACCATCTTCAATAGTTTGTCCGGAAATGCAACTGCTAATAAAATATAGACCATGGTCCATTCTTGACTTTTGCTGTTATTGGGGACATGCTATTGGAGCTATGAGGGTTAGATATGACGAAAATCACCCAAAATTTAAATTGAACGGCTAACGTTCCAAATTTAAATTTACTAAACCATCACCGGTAGTTTGTCCGGAAATGCAACTACTAATAAAATATAGACCATGGTCCATTCTTGACTTTTGCTGTTATTGGGGACATTCTCTTGGAGCTATGAGGGTTAGATATGACGAAAATCACCCAAAGTTTAAATTGAACGACTAACGTTCCATATTTAAATTTACTAAACCACCTTCGGTAGTTTGTCCGGAAATGAAACTGCTAATAAAATATAGACCTTGGTCCATTCTTGACTTTTGCTGTTATTGAGGACATGCTATTGGAGCTAAGATGGTTACATATGACTATAATCACCCAAAGTTTAAATGGAACGACTAACGTTCCATATTTAAATTTACTAAACCATCTTCGGTAGTTTGTCCGGAAATGCAACTGCTAATAAAATATAGACCATGGACCATTCTTGACTTTTGCTGTTATTGGGGACATGCTATTGGAGCTATGAGGGTTAGATATGACGAAAATCACCCAAAGTTTAAATTGAACGACTAACGTTCCATATTTAAATTTACTAAACCACCTTCGGTAGTTTGTCCGGAAATGAAACTGCTAATAAAATATAGACCTTGGTCCATTCTTGACTTTTGCTGTTATTGGGGACATGCTATTGGAGCTATGAGGGTTAGATATGACGAAAATCACCCAAAGTTTAAATTGAACGGCTAACGTTCCATATTTAAATTTACTAAACCATCTTCGGTAGTTTGTCCGGAAATGAAACTGCTAATAAAATATAGACCATGGTCCATTCTTGACTTATGCAAATATTGGGGACATTCTCTTGGAGCTATGAGGGTTAGTTATGACGAAAATCACCCAAAATTTAAATTGAACGGCTAACGTTCCATATTTAAATTTACTAAACCATCTTCGATAGTTTGTCCGGAAATGCAACTGCTAATAAAATATAGGCCATGGTCTATTATTAACTATTGCAAATATTGGGGACATTCTCTTGGAGCTATGATGGTTATATCGGACGATAATCACCCAAAGTTTAAATTGAACGACTAACGTTCAATATTTAAATTTACTAAACCATCTTCGGTAGTTTGTCCGGAAATGAAACTGCTAATAAAATATAGACCTTGGTCCATTCTTGACTTTTGCTGTTATTGGGGACATGCTATCCTGCACTAACTTTCCATATTGAAATTTACATTGTAGGGACTCAAAATCGGTTAGTAATTTCAAACATTGAAGGTTAGCCGTTCAATTTACTGATTTCCCTCATAACCATTTTAGCTCCAAGAAAATTTCTCCAGTATTTATATAAGTCGACTATGGACCACGGTCTAGGTTTAGTAATTAGTCTTATTACCGGACAATATACTGAATATGGTTTAGTAATATAATTATTGAACATTAACCTTTGATTAAAAACCTGTAGTGATCTTTTACATTCAAAATTGAATGGTATCTTTTCAATTTGAATTTGATTGGCTTTTGTGAAACAACATATGTTACTAATACATATTTACAATTTTAGATTTAGTAAAAATTTCACGTTTTAAAAAAGACTCGTGAATTATATGCTAAATGATTCATTGGTTTTTGCTTTTTGGGAAAGGTTTAGGAAAAAATTCTCACGCATCTGTATACATTCATCACGAATCACAAGCCTAAATTCAAAGCTGAAGAGAATAACATTTATAATGTTCTATTGAAACTGTTACCAAGATAGTTCATTACCTATACCGAGAAAGCCTTAGTATTAAAAAAAATAAGCAGAAATATGCTGACTTTGCGATATAATCAAATTATATTATCAAGCACTCGTAAATAAGAAATTTAAAGGCCAATCTAAACTTTTATTCAATGTTGACATGTGCGGTCAAACAACTATTTTTATGCGATTATTGATCTTGAATTTAATATATTGCATATACTGTGAAATTAATAATTTTAACTAAACATAATTGAACAACTTTTACTGAACACTATACAGTATATATTTACAGCAAGAACTACGTCACCCTTACGTAATTTGATAAAATTTTTTTTCGTCGCAACAACAAATTAAAAATAGTTTTTTTTTATGATCAGCTGTTAAGATAATAATACGAATTTAAAATTAATTTAAATTTTACATCGAGTGTCAACCTTTGGCCAAAGAAATACCGCAATAAAGTTTATATTATTATAAATTGTGTAAGCACGTGCGCTAGCAACAGACAGTGAAGATTTTAACAGATTCATCATCTAATCCAAAACTGTTTAAGTCCAAAAATAGATTTCTTTTGTGCATAATATACTCGTTTCTTTAAAATTCTATTTACGTAACAACACATTTCGGATTTTGTGAAAATTATAAAGCAAAAATTGTAAATTATAGCCAACAATAATTCTATCTAAGGGAAGTCTATGAATATCTCTAAAACAACTTCTACTGGCAGTAACTAGTTTATACCATAAATCAAAAAGTTGAAATTTATTTTTGCCAATTTTTATGAATAAATGGAATAAATGCAGATACAAGTACTTTAATAGATGGCCCAGGTCCGCACGGGAATGCCCCCCATGAAACTGTGCCAATCACCTGTAAAATACCATCATTTTCTTGTACCAATGGCCCACCTGAATCTCCAATGCACGCGTCAATATTTTGTCCTGTTGGCCCGGTACATAAATTCGTATCATCCAATAACTTTGGCGCAGTACATGTAGCTCGACATTCTGCCATTGTAAGTACTTCCATATTAACAACTTGCAAAACATCAGGTAGAATTGTTTCAGTTGTATTTGATGTGCTACCCCAACCAAACAGCGTTGTATTACTACCGTCCAGTGGTATCACGCCAGCGACAGGTAATGCAATCAAGTTAACCCAAATGGTTGATTCAAACGAGGTTGCCACATTTGCAACGGCAATATCATTTGGTCCAATTCCACCTTCATAATCAGGATGGCAAAGGAACTCAATAATTTTTCTATGCTGTTCAGTAGAATCAACGGTACTTATACGATGATCACCGGCTACAGCAACTTGGACCACATGATCGGGTACGGTACAATGACGTGCAGTTAAAATACTGCGCCAAGTAATCAATGAACCACCACAGATATGGCGTAGACTTGTGGAAAGTTGTACCCGTATTGAAATCATATATGTTGCACTATGTGGTTCAGCATCATGGCCACCAATAATTCGGGCACCACCAAACCGGTCGGGAACTGTGAAATACAGGCAAAATGAAAATTTACAAAAATAAAAAAATCCAACTAAAAATAATGTTTCCTTCGTTATACTTGAATAAGTAGCTGCGATTACTAGTAAACCGGCAAAAATTATGACCGTCTCCATAGTGTGGTTTTGTGTTTGTAACATTAGCATTGAAATTTGTTGAGGTTTTTATACCTTTTTGTGTTTAACCATTTTTTACTATCGCACTATTTTGGCCATTGACTCGTGTCCATTGACCGAATTTTTCCAGCTGATAAATAAATGCATAACACCAATTTTATACTTTTGTCAAAACTTAAATTATTATTTAAATTTTTAGGGGCTTCAACCGCATGGGATTGTAACCGTATGTAGTTTAATCTTGAAAAGTCATATGCGAGAATATTGATGCGGAATTAAAAATATTTGTTGATATCTACAACTAAAATTGTTTATGTATGTTATACTAAAAATAAATTTTATTTAGTTTTGATAAGAAAATCAAACAGTTCCCTTATCTTTATAAATAAATATTGCTAATTTAATCTTAATGTAAATTTCTGATTTTATCATCAAACAACGTACAAACATTGAGCTACGCTTTTAACTATGACGTTTCAATTTTTACTACCAAAAATTATAAAAATAGGAATGAGAACTAAGTAGGCCACTATTTTTGATTTACTATGCGTATGTCGAGAAATTTTTTTGTATGTGGGTGAAAAACATTTTTGTCGAGATGCATACGTAAAATATATACGAAGGGGCCAAAATATGCGATAAAAATTAAACGGTTAATTGTATTACTTTACATAAGGTCAATGGCCATAGAGTTTTGTGGAATGATGAAATTATGTGAACATTTTGTAACTGCGACGTCACATATTATAGTAAATATTGTAATATGTACTCATTATAAAAGCAGAAAAAAATATTTCGCAATTTTCTAATAAATTTGCGACTACGTGCATTTTTATGAATGATAGTTGTGTACATACGTGATATTTTTAATGTAGAGCAATTAAAATAAAATTGGCTTAGCGTTATTGTCATGAGAGAGACGTATTTTTATTTATATTTACGAATAAGCAAAGATGATTTTAATTGTTTTCACGTGATTCGAAAAATGTGTGCGAAATTCAAATTTCCCAAGCAACAAAATAGGGAATTTATACCAGCGTTTGGTGTAATATGTGCTATTTAAGTCGAATTTACGTAATTTTTGGGTTATTTTTCTACTATGAAGTAGTTTCTCCATATTTGTAAAATATTAGGGAAATTTTCCGAAAATTCTCCTTCGTGTTTCTACATTAAACCGGAGTTTCCCTTATAGGAAAATATTAAGAAAATTTATACTAATTTACACCAGCTAAGTGTGCTTAAAGTTGAAATGTGTTTATTGTTGAAAATAGGGTTTTAAATAGGACGAATTTTCCTCGGATTCTACCTATTCTCTCCTTTAAAGATAATATTTCTTTTAGATATAATTTATCACTAATAAGAGGATATTTTCTCAAACAAAATTTTCCCAATTTTCGACCTTCAGAAGTATTATCCATTACAGACGACAAATAAGGATTTTTACCTATATTTTAACCAATTTTTCTACCGTAGGCTCAGAGTTTCTTTAAATAAAAAAATAGGTATAAATCTATTTTATACAATTCACTCTAAAGAGGTAAATCACCTAAAAATTGCACCTACAAGACGAATTTTCGAATAGGTGGCAATTACATTTTTCTTTATAGTTGAAAATAAGGAAAAATGACCAAATCAAGACATTTGGGAATTGAATTGTATTATTACATCACCGCATCATAAATCATTTTTTGTTGAAGCAGTTCAGCTCATTTCGTGTTTCGAACGTATATATTTAAAAATGAATACAAACCGGACTAATAAAAAACAAAAACCTTATCGATATTCGTCAAGTTATTTTAGAAAAGTAAATTATTATAAAAATAAAGATTTAGGATCACGCAATCCTTCAAATTTTACTTTACATGTGGCTACCTCATCAAAAATAGTAGCACGGTCGGGTTCAGTGAGAAATGAAAACCCTTCACCTTCTACGAATGAATTGTCGTTTTTAAATGGGGCTGCATCATGCTCATCAATTGCATTACCTACAGATGCAGGAAAAGCCATTTATGAGGATGTTGATTTTGATGATGAAATTCATGACAATATTTATCACGAAGAAGACGTTTATAGTAAATCGGAAGAGGAGGACATTTCTAATAAAATCAATTTCCAACAAAAGTTAAGGCATTGGGCTTTAGTTAACAAGTGTACACATATGTCAATTACTGGTTTATTAAAAATATTAAAAGCCCATGGACATTCGGAACTGCCAAGCAATAATAGAACGCTTTTAGAAACTCCAGCTAAAATTGATATTATTGATATGGGAAGCGGACAATATTGGTATTATGGCATAAAGGATAATTTGAAAACAATGCTCTGTGATGTCAAAAATTCGATGACGATTAGTGTGATAATCAATGTTGATGGAATATCGCCATTCCAAAGTTCTATGTATGAATTTTGGCCAATTTTATTTAGAATTAGAAATAAGCCACTTTTAAAACCGATGGCTGCTGCCTTATATTACGGGGTTGGAAAACCACCTTTGGAAGCCTATCTTATGCCTTTTGTGAATGAATTGAATGAATTGTTGATATCTGGGATTTATATAAATGGCCATAAAATAAATCTGAATATACATTGTTTCGTTTGCGATACACCAGCTCGAAGTTTCCTTAAAGGTTAAGTAGAAGATTAGTAATTTATTTTATTAACATTAATAATAACCCTATAATTTATTGTAACCTAGGTGTTGTTGGTGCTAATTCAGAAAACGGCGCTTGTATAAAATGTACAGTTGAAGGTATTTGGGATAAAGGAGGCCGTCACATGAGTTATCCTATTTTTAATTGCAAATCCAGAACAAACGAAAGCTTTAGAAACGGAATTGATGAAGATCACCATAAAGAAGTTACACCATTAACAAAATTGCCAATTGAGATAGATCTGGTAAAATGTTTTGTTGTCTCTGACTCTTTACATTTATTTGATTTAGGTATATACTACAAATATAATATTAAACACACAAAGTCAATTAAAATTTTTGGATTATTTATTATTTCAAGGAATCATGAGGAAATGCTTGTTTGGTTGGTGTAATGGAAGTTACAATTTTCGAAAAAAACTTTCACCATCTGCAAAAATTACGCTAACGTGCTTGTTAGAAGACTGTAATAAAATGAAACCTACAGAAATTAATCGCGCTATAAGAGGCTTAAAATGTTTGAAATATTGGAAAGGTTCGGAGTACCGTACTATGCTGCTTTATCTTGGGCCTGTAGTTTTAAAAGATATCCTGTCGAAAGATTCTTATAATCATTTTTTGACATTGTCTTGTGCTGTTACTATTCTATCGTGCCAGGAACATCTACAATATATTGATCTAGCTGAAAAATTGCTGAATGATTATTTAGAAGGGTTTATTAAACTTTATGGAATTGATTCAGTTAGCAGTAACGTTCACAACCTGTGTCATGTCATTGATGATGTAAAGAATTTCGGATCACTACCTGAAATCAGTGCCTACCCTTTCGAAAATTTTCTTGGTCACCTCAAGGCATTAGTTCGTAGTGGCAATAAGCCTTTACAACAGGTAGCAATTCGAATCATAGAGTTATCTAAAATAAATAATAATTATAATAATCTGTCGAGTGAGCTGCCAACAATTTATTGTAAAGATGAAGTTGATGAAATTCATGAAGAGCCTAACTGTAAAAATGTGTATCGGAAAGTATGTATTGGAGAATGTTACATGCTAACTGATAATGCAAAGGATAAATGGTTCCTTACAATACAGCGAGATATAGTTTCTATGAAAAATGCAACTTACTTGAACAATAAGTTATACATTTATGGTGCTGCTGTAAAAAATAGATCTAATTTCTTTACAGAACCATTTGATTCATCGAATTTGAATATTTACTCATGTAAAGAAACTTATGGCAATATGAAGTTGTACAACGTCAATGAAATTAAATGTAAAATGTTTTGTTTAAAATATCGCTCTGAACTAATTTTTTTTCCATTGATTCATACTCTAGATGTTAAAATCAGATCCTAAATAAATAAAAAATTACGAACTAAATTGTAGTCCAGTTTTATTTCAGTTCTTTGGAAAAAGAATTATTAAATAAAAATCACAAATTCAAAATATTAAAAAAAATAAAAATATAAAAGTATATTTTTCAATCACAGTTAAATAGTAGATTATTTTAGCTTAATTGTCTTCATCGGCATCGTACGATTGACTACTAGCATCATATCCATCTTCAGCATTCCCGTCATTTTTGGAGTTCGAAGGTTCAATACTGCTAACATTTGTTATCATTGGATTTGTTTTTTGATTTTTCTTACATTCGGCCGCATTTCGTTTATTCGAGTGTTTCAATACTTTCTCTCGAAACAATTTTTCAGTCTCTATTTGACTCCAGCGATTATCTGCCTTCATTAAAACTGAATTAATTACATTGAGGACGTTTTCAAGAGTTCAAAATGCAACCTTTTCGGTGCAGTTCGCCGAACGAGAAATTCCCGTCCAAGATGTAAGTGTTAGTAACTGTTTTGTAAAAATTATTTCCGATATTAATTTCACTCCCACTTTATCTCCTCTTTGGAGGCCATCTACTCCACAAATTGTCGATAAATAATGAGTAATATATGTTTTGTATTGCGGGTTACTCGCTATTTCAATATTAAAATTTTTTAAATCGGCAACCGTATTAAAGGGAAATTTATATTTTTCACCCAAGTCTTCCTTGTTGCTGCCTCTCAATTCCTCTACATCAGTTTTCCTAGTTTCACCGTTATTCATCAAAAACTTTTCTATCCGTTCTAATATGGCTCTTTGTGATACCATCTGACTTTGTAGTCTATCGAATTTGTCATTCAAATCGTTATGACGTTTATTGCAGCCTTGGAAAAATAATTATTTAGATGTTAAATGTTATAGATATGCATCAGTTAAATTAATAAATATAATAATTACTTTCGGAACAGCTAGGGTTAGATATGAAGCAGCCATCCTCAATTACTATCACCTGATCAGAATTTTCTGGGAAACACATGTTTGGTGAATTGGTGCTACTGCTAGCTTCTAAATTACTCGATACTGTTTCAAACGCTTCTCGATGAAAATATGAATTATAATTTTCCGATGTACCACCCTTTTTGAATTCTTGAGTCACCTTTTTTTGCACTGAATGTTGAATACTGTAAAATTTAATTATTTTTAATTGTATTTTGTGTAGCAAAATATTAATTTACTTACTTTGCTTCGTCCTCGGTAGTATTTGCTATACTATATTGTTCTTCAAACAATAATCCCTCCTCGAATGTATTTATGTTACATTGTTTGATAACGCAGCGACTTTTGCCCCACTCTCCAAACACAGGTTCACTATTGCAATCTTTTTGTAATGCGTTTAAGTTTTTGTTTGGCCAAAACAAGTACCCATCTAATACCCATTTGTTTGGTACTACACTGTACTCCTTAATAATTACGGTACCTCGCTTTTTTAAAGTTTCTACTAACAAGAAATTATTATTTGTTGTGTTCTCCTCCATGGTTGGTTATGCAATGTAAAGAAACTGATGCAAAGCAAATGACAATGTAAAAATATAAACAAGAACGGCTAACTATACACAAAACGAAATTGAGCCGAACAACATAAAAATTTAAGTCGGAACTAATTTTTCGACTTAATAGTAAGTTTTTACCTAAATAGGTAGAATTGGAATTTGGTAACGAAATTTAAAATGGAGTGAAAGGTAGAAATTCCTTAAATAAGGAATTTCGTCTTAAAATAGGTAATTTCGTTTAAAGCAGATAGACATTTTCTCGTTAAAGACGAATAATTAAGTTATTATGGAGAATAAAGACGATTTTCAAATGTTCGCCATTTATTTGGTTTTATTAATGAATGACCACAGACATTTTACTAACTAAATGTCAAAAAAAAAAATTTATTTCATAATCATCAAAAAAATTAGTTCTCCAAATATTAAATATTTTTTAAGGGCGTTGTAATTTTTCGAGGTAGAAACTGCGTTTTTATCGAAAATAATACGAAGGCATTAAAATTTATTATTGGAAATCGATTTATCAGATAATATGATAAAGTTATTTTTCTAATTATACATTATTATTTATCATATTTTATTATTACCATTTTATGTTTAACTTTTACTTTATAATAAAATAATATTTTACCAAATTGGGAGAATGATAATTATATACGTAATTCTCCCAATTTGGTGAAATTTATTATTTGATTAGTCAACAGAATGATAATAGGTCGAAAATGTGGGAATTTAAACTAATATTTTAGGTCGAATGGACGTAGAATTCACCAAAAATAGGTAGAAGTGGAAAGTGGAATACTACTTAAATAGCACAATTTAGGTGTAATTTTACGTTGAATCGACGTCGAAAAATTCTCCAATTATGTCGATTCGACGTCGATTCCACGTAATATTACACTTATTTTTTAAGGGTTTTTCAACTCCATAGACGAATTTTAAGTTGAAATCTACTTATATTCGACCTACTCTGTTGCTTGGGATGGATGTAATTTTGCTGTGATGTATAATAAAATTTGATAAAATAAATCATTTCCAACTATTAGGGCCTAAAATCTAATAAAATCATTTCCAACTATTAGGGCCATTATACGCTAAGCTTGTAGCTCTTAATCTACATATGTATGTATATAATTACGTGCGTGGCATGTAAGACTTAATAAAAAAAACATTTATTTATTCAACTTTTAACATTTATTTAATCTACATGTCACTTTTACGGAGTTAAAATTACAACTGACTTAATTATGAATTATATTTTCTTAATTCTAATCTAAAATTATTAAAAATGCTACGTGTGCGTCTTTATCCGCTGGCTCGAGTTTCGCGTATCTTATGATGTTTTCTTTAATTGCATTCTCCAAGTGTGGGAAATGCAATTAAGCATTTTCTTTATGTTCGTCTTTTACATGAGACGCATGAGAAATGCTACTATGCACTTCGTTGGAACGTAATTCCTCCGGGGGGGGGGGGGGGGGGGGGGTGAAAAAAGGGCGTCCCCGTCCTTTAGCTTGTCGGTCGCTTCTTTCAATATGTTTGACAACTGGTTGACTTTTTCCCTCTCTGATGATTTTGGAGTTGAGCTGCTTATTTTTACCGTAGCGGGTTGTATACCACGGAGGACAATATAAATGATGAGACTTATTATCCCGATTGATGATATCGTTACTGTTCCTGATAACGTCCTCATCCAGTTTTGATGTTTGATCTATTCTAGATACACGTTCTTGATTTCATTTCTGTTTTGAGTATTCTCCTCCTTTATTATGTTGATGTCTAACGCTTTTATTAGTTGCCTTGTTGCGTTTATGTTATACAGCGCACCTTGGATTTCCTGTAGGTCACTAGTTAACTCGTACGATTGGAATTTTCTGTTTTTAATTGTTATGCTGCAGTTCCAGAACGTTAGTAAAAAGTTTCCCGTTAATTTCCTATCGCTAGGTCCGCAATCTGAGTGTAATGTTTCGTTGTTTGCGTTATTTATAATTAATTTGTTTTCGGAAATAAACTGCATTTCTGTTTCCATCTGGGATGTCACGTTGCAGTGGCTTGATGTGCCCATTATTAGCGGTTTGATGCAATTGTCGTCAAATTCTTGTATCTCTGAATGACTTTGTACAAACTGCTTGTGATCCAATGTTGTTGTATAACTTCTGGTTGTTTCTGATGAGGTACAGTGGATGGTCCCGTATGACTGTGTTGCTAATGACTAATGGTACGATCATCAATGTGCTTGAGGTTTCCTTTTCCAATTTTGGTACCTGGAGGATGTATAATAATGTTTCACCGCTTATAGCGACTTTCGGTGTTACAAACTGTAATGCCTCGTCGGGAAATGAGATTTTGATACCCTGGTTGACCAATAAATCTTTAATCTTGATGATTTCGGTCAATGTCAGAATTTTACTGCTTGGTAAATTTACTTTTGTCCTAACTATTGCTTCTTGAATTTCTTCCAATATTGTATTTATAGTGTCAATGGTTACTATAGTTGCCAACATGTCTATTTCTGTTAGTATTACTTTATTACTGATGGTGCTGTTCATTATTGCCCTGTTCACTGTTGCAGTTATCATTTGGATTCTTCGATCTATTTGTTGATTTATATGAAATTGTTGGTTATTGGCGTCTATTAATTGATTCATGGTGTTGTTGATTATACGCAGGTCTTCAGCGTCGGGATTCCCCGCAAGCCATTTCCATCCTGAGCCCAAAGCATCCCATCGTTTATGTCTGGTGCTTTGAAGTGGTTTTATTTGACGTAGGTTGTCGTGTAGCTTTTTAATTTTTTATTTTACTATGTTATGTAATTCTAATTTATCGTACATTTTATTGTTGATTAGTTTGTCAATTGTTCCTACCGTTATTTCTATATTAGTGAGGTTAATTGGATGTATTACCTTAATATTTCCCACTTGAATTTTGCAATGCCCTGTTTTTATTAACAATATCGGGTCTTCGTATAAACTTTTAATTTCTAATTTTTGAGTAATCAAGGGTTTAATGAATACAATTAAAAAGATACAGATTTGTGGGTACATTATGATATAATTTTCAATTTTGATAATTTTCAATTCAATTTTGATAATTTTGTTTTCAATTTTATTTTTTTTCAATTTATAATTAGCTAGCTATAATTTTTACGAAATTTAAATGAAAAGTTCTGAAATGATAAAAAATATTTAGTTTAGTTACACTGTTTTAATCTCTTAATTTTATTTTTGTTTCGTTTGATATTTCTATTGATATTGAATGTTTTAAAATTTATATTTTTTGCTTGAGCTTCAATCCCTCTTGCTTGAGTTTTTGTTCTAATGTTCGGTTTGAGAAATACCGATTGATTTTCAAGCAGATTTGGCGGATTTTCTCTATGGATATTTTGTTTTTCCATTTTTTTTATTGCCCCTTCTATACTTAAGTTCACCTGCTTAAATATGTCGTTGGCTTGTCGTTGAATTTTGCAAGGGTTTATTTGATTAATTTGATTGAAAACAATCTCGTTTGGCGTGAAGCCTGTGGAGGAATGCACTGAGCCGTTGTATAAGGCTACAGATAATTCGATTGCGACTGGGACACTGGAATTAGGAAACTTGGTTTTGTTCGTATTGAAAATCTCAATTATCGTTGAATGGGCTTTTTCAATTTGTCCATTCGATTCGGACGAAGATGCGTATTCTAGCTGAACGTTAAGTTTATTAAGATATTCCTTAAATTGTATGGAATGGAATGTTGTTTCGTGGTCCGATATAATTGTATGAGGAATTCCGAATTGAGTGAAGTATCTAGTTAGAGCACTAGTTGTGTCTAACAAATTTTTGGTTTTTATGGGAATCATCTGCAGATGTTTCGAAAATGCGTCAATTATGGATAGGAAACTTGACTTATTTATACTAAATATGTCAATATGAAGTCTTTCTAGTGGCCTGTGAGTGATAAGGTCTAGGCGATATTTTGATATTATACGGTTTCCTGTCGTATTTATGAGTTTGGCAGGTGTTGCAAACATTAATGTGACTTTTGATTTTCTTCGCCATATTTGGAAAAAAATATGAGCGTCTGATTTGGTTCTCTACTTCCCGAATACCTCTGTGGGCTCGTTCATGTTCTTTTGAAATAATGGCATTTTGACGATCCTCGTTCGTCACGTCTTCAATCATTTTCGTAACGAAAACGAAATGGCCGTCTCTTGAAAAGTTCTCTCTGAAAGCTTCTTGGATGCTTTGGTACAATATTTCTGGTGCTAGAATTGCCGACTGCTTACCATTGTGGAAGTTTTTCATGTAATTTACTATATCGTTTTTCTCAAATACTTTTTGAGTGATAATTATTCTTTTAAAATTTTGAAAAATTTGTTCCGAAATTATTGTCTCTATCTTGGAAACCTTAAATATAATTTGGTTCCTATAATAGTTTATGGATCGCTCTGAGAAGTGAATGAAATAATGGTCTGAGGTGTTTGCTGAGTGAACAGTCTCTATTTCAATATCAGTTTCTGGTGCATTTACCTCATTGACTTCGAGTTCACGTGGAGTGTTATAACTTTTTTCTTTTGTTTTAACAGAATTGATTGATTATTGAAAATGGTTTCTGTTAAGACGTATTTTTATGGTATGGTTATAGAAATTGTCCTGTGGATAATATCTGTTGAATTTATATACACGGTTGTTCAGTGTAATACTGTCAGATTTAAAATCTATCTTGGCATTCATTTTCGCCATTGTTTCGGCTCCTAGAATTCCATCGAAAAATTTATGGAAATCTAGTTGATAGTATGTTTGTTCCGGTTGATTATCTCCTAATAAATTTAATTTCACTTTTTTTCAACTTTATGGTTGCCTAAAATGTTTTTAATTGTGGTTCTATTTATATTAACGAAATTTTTGAGATTTAATAAGTTATTGATTTCTGGCGTAATGACATTTTTGTTCGCGCCAGTATCTATTAGAAGTGTTACATGGCCTTTTAAGTACTCATTATAACACTTGAGGTACGGAAGATAATTTAATCTTCCGTATCTGACTCGATGGTCCCTTGAAAATTTCCTGAGTCCCCATCTTGGATCTCGTCGGAATTTTCTTCGTTCGAATCTGACGCTAGGTCGTCTGGAATTTCATTTTTAGTTTCATGATTGTGAATCATTTTCTTAAATGAGTTTCGAGTTATCATGGATTGATCTACTTTATCGAAAAGAAAATTTAATTTTCCATCTTGCTCCACTTGTGCATCGTTCAATTTTTTAATTGTTCTACGATCACGTTTAGTTGTGTAGCTAATTCTTCCATTTCTACTATTGAGTTGGTTTCTTTGTCAATGTTTCTATTCTGATCAAAGATTTTTGACCTTTTACTCATATGTTAGACGCTAATGGATTTAATATTATTATATTTTTTGTTTACTGTCACTATGCGATCCACTGATGCTAATCGTGAACAGTAGGGTACCGTTGCGTCTATCTGGTAGTGCGCGGTCGTATCGCTTTACTTTAAAAATCACAGCAATTGCTATCCACTGATGCTAATTGCCTTTTTATCGTAAAAGATTAATAAAACAAAAAAATCTTACCTTTGTTTGCAATCGTTCTGAGAGAGTGGGTTACAGTGGTGTCTTCAATGAAATCCGGCGGAACCTCAAGTCAACCAACGGTTTATTAACCTTCAGTTGGCGATGTAACACTAATCATTTTTTTTCACGAAATTAAACTGTCACGGATTCACTTCTGAATTTGTTTTTAAGTTCAAATTCTTTGCACTGTTAATAATTTCACTGATTTTCCACTAAACCGCGGCTGCGCCAATTACGTGCGTGGCATGTAAGACTTAATAAAAAAAACATTTATTTATTCAACTTTTAACCTTTAATTTTCGACAGATGGCGCCACTGTCATTCCAAATGAATTTCATATATTGCCGTGACAGTTCATGCTGATTTGAATTGAAACGAAAACAGCGAACGAATGATGACGTTTCGAGTTGTGGGTGACATAAGAATTTATGTAAATTGTGAAATTCATGTCCGGCTCACATTGAACAGACAATATTGTGCGTATTTTTATATTTGGGAGCGTATTTTATATTTGGAATTTAGATAAATAATTCAATCGAATTGAATTTTCGTAGTTTCCGTGAGCTGATTTTATTCATTCTCTACAGTGAATTCACGAAGATCATCGAATGTGTATGTGAAGGATCTGACTGCTGATTGACGTTCCGAACGCATTTGCTGTGCAGTTTTTTTTCGGATATCATCGTGAGTGGAATTAAAATCGATTTCAACAATTCTCGAATGCTGATTTTTTTCACTTCAAATTTCCCTCTGCGAATTGGTGATCACCGTCAATATTAACATTTCCATCCGTGTGTGAACAGCCGGTTCAATTGGATTCGAAACATTGTGAGATTCGGATTGCTGAATCACATCTAATAAATTCAAACGCATTTTTCACTTCGTTCCCGTACAATTATGCCTCCAAAGCGACAAGCAATTGGCCGATCTACACCTCAAGCACGGAAGAAAAGAGCATTACGAGCCTCAGAATCAGACGAGCAATGAGCATTAAGGCTGGAAAATCTTCGAGTACATGCCGCTGAGACCCGTTCGTCTGAATCATCTGAACAACGAGAAGTGAGGTTAGAAAATGATCGAATACGTACTAGTTAGGCCCGTTCGTCTGAGACAACTGATCATTCCATTATGACAGTAATAATGATTACAGTCTTCATCCCAAGGGTCGTCATTGGAAAAATGGATAAAATTTACATGTATTGTAGCGCCCTCAAATTTAAAAACGAAACGCCAGGAATGTGCTGCACCAATGGAAAAGTTAAACTGCCAGAATTACATCCACCACCCGAACCACTATCAACGTTGCTATCAGGTGTTACACGTGAGTCGAAGCATTTCTTGGAAAACATCCGCAAATACAATTCATGTTTTCAAATGACATCGTTCGGTGCAACAACGAACATCGTGCACGAAAATTACATGCCAACATTCAGAGTCCAAGGGCAAATTTATTATCGTGCCGGATCGCTTCTTCCATTGCCGGACGCAGATCACAAGTTTCTTCAAATTTATTTCATGGCAAACAGTGATGAACAAATTGAACAACGATGTCATTATAATGCGGGCACTAAACGAGAAATCGTGGCTGCGCTACAAGCCCTTTTCGATCAATGCAATGAATTAGCTCAGTTGTTTAAAACCGCCATTCAACGAATGCCAGCCGATGACTACGCAGTTGTAATTCGAGCAGACAAAAGACCCGTTGGCCAACACGAAAGACAGTTCAATGTACCAACAATCGATGAAGTGGCGATCGTGATAGTTGGCGAAGAATTCGAATCGCGCGACATAATTCTTCATCGCAGAAGTGGTGACGTTCAGCGAGTCTCCGATACTCATCGCTCATACGACGGATTGCAGTATCCGATTCTGAAGATGGATATCAATTCAACATCAAAATGAGAAATCCACAAACAGACGAGGAAACGAATAAGAAAGTCAGTGCCATGAATTATTATTCGTATCGATTGATGATTCATCAAGACGCCGAGAACCACATTCTGAAATGTTGACAATTGTTCCATCAATACATCGTCGACATGTACGCGAAGATTGAAACCGAACGACTCCTATATATTCGATTGAATCAAACCGAGTTGCGTTCTGAAGAGTACATCCATTTACGAGACGCAATCGTTAATGATGGTAACGTGAATCCAAACGAATTGGGAAGAATGATCATATTACCGTCTACATTCATGGGGAGTCCACGGCACATGCATGAATACGCACAAGATGCGATGACATACGTTCACGCATATGGTCGTCCAGATTTGTTCATCACATTTACATGCAATCCAACATGGGATGAAATGAAAGAACTTCTGTTAGCTGACAGACATTACCGCACGCGTATTTAAACAAAAATTGAAATGTTTGATGGTTTTTATTATCAAGCATCACGTTTTTGGATAGACACGCTACTGGATGTATTTCATTGAATGGCAGAAAAGAGGATTGCCACATGCACATATTTTGGTTTGGTTAATCAACAAAATTACGCCAGAAATACCAGATAAGGACACTGATCCAAACCTATGTGACCAAAAATATGATTCATGGTCCACGTGGCGCATTCAACAACAATTCACCATGCATGTCTGATGGGAAATGCACGAAACGATACCCAAGAAACTTGGTTTCTGATACCATTACTGGCAATGACGGATACCCACTGTATCGTCGACGATCAGTTGAGGATGGCGGCAAATACATCGTTCTGAAAGTACGAAACGTTGATGTTGAAGTCGATAATCGTTGGGTTGTGCCATATTCACCGTTGCTCTCAAAGACCTTCAAGAGTATTGCAATTCAGTTAAGTCGATCAAATACATTTGCAAATATGTCAACAAAGGAAGCGACATGGCAATCCTCGGAGTAGGGAATGTGGCCGCACCGCTCGATGAAATCAACCAATACCAACTTGGTCGCTATATTAGCAGCAATGAAGCAGTATGGCGCATCTTATCATTTTCAATCCATGAACGACATCCAACAGTAGTACACTTGGCGGTGTATCTCGAGAATGGACAGCGCGTGTACTCCACAGCAGATAATGTACGTGCAAGAGCATTGGTTCCACCGGCAACAACTTTAACTGCATTTTACTCATTGTGCCAAGATGCTATTTTTGCAAAGATCCACTTTATTCTGAGGTACCGAAATTCTACACATGGAATGCATCGGCTAAAAAGTTTCAACGTCGCAAACAAGGTAAAGCAGTTGAAGGACATCCCAATTTGTATTCCAGTCCAACAATACAGAATGCTTTTATCTGCGATTGCTGTTAATCAATGTACGTGGACCGACATCTTTCCAAGATTTAAGAACAGTGAACGGTCAGCTGTGCGCCACTTATCGCCAAGCTTGCCAGGAACTAAATATTCTTGAGAATGATGCATATTGGGACACTGCACTCGCTGATGCATCGAATACTGCTTGACCACAGCAAATACGCACGTTATTTGCCATAATATTGACAACCTGCTTCCCATCTAATCCAAAAGATCTTTGGGAAAAATACAAGGACTACATGAGTGAAGATATTCTAAATCGTTTGCGCGCTGCGAATCAAAATCCGGACATTCAATTCACACCAAACGTGTCTAATGAGGCATTGATTTTGATTGAAGACATATGTATGTTTGGCAATCGCTAACAAGGCACTGATGCAACTGGGAATGCCTGCTCCAAACCGACCACCTTGATTCTGACGAACTGGGGACATTTGTTCAGACAAATCTTCCGCAGTTGGTTCCAGAACAACGCATTGCGTATTACAGAATTATGCGTGCAATCGTAGAACAAAGCGGTGGACTGTTTTTCATAGATGCGCCCGGTGGTACAGGCAAGACTTTTATTCTTTCACTCATTTTGGCAACCATACGATCACAAAATAATATTGCACTGGCCATTGCATCATCTGGAATTGCGGCAACTCTTTTGGATGGTGGCCGAACAGCGCATTCAGCATTGAAACTGCCGTTGGATTTACAAAACACTGAGGCACCAACATGCAACATCAGCAAAAAATGTGAACGAGAAAAGCTAATTATACGAGTAGAGGAATTAAGAATGAATAATAATATTTTTGATGGGTTAGGCTGCGTGAAGGATTACGAATATGATATAGATTTGGTGGAACATCCAAAGTTCGAAATCAAGCCAGTTCGAAAAGTTCCGTTAGCGATTAAGGACCAGGTCAAATCTGAAATTGAAAAGATGGTGAAAATGGGAGTGTTAGCAAAAGTTCATGAAGTAACACCAGTCGTATCACCAATGGTAGTGGTGAGGAAAGAAGGTAGACTGCGGGTATGTCTGGACCCTACTGATGTGAACAACAACATCGTGAGAAGATACCATCCGTTAAAGACAATCGAAGAAATGGTAACCAGAATGAAGAAAGCCAAGTTGTTTACAATACTAGACTGTAAAAAAGGATTCTGGCAGATAAGGGTATCAAGTCGTACAGAAAAATACTTGACAATGGGATCACCATGGGGCAGGTATTCATACAAGAGATTACCATTTGGACTGCCATCGGCTCCTGAGGTATTTCAAGATCTGATGAATCAGATTTTAGGCGATCTTGAAAACGTAGAATGTAACATGGATGATATTCTTATTCATGCTGAGAATAGTAAACAACTAGAAATGATCACAAATAAAGTACTGAAAAAAGTAGAAGAAGCTGGATTAAAATTGAACAAAGACAAATGTATATTTGGAGCAAGTGAAGTCAAATTCTTTGGGCATGTGTTGAGTGGGAGTGGTTTATCTGCTGATCCTGATAAAACAACTGCGATTAAAAATCTTAAGAGACCACTAAACGTCAAAGAATTACAAAGACTATTAGGAATGGCAACGTATTTATCGAAATTTGTCAGCGATAACAAAACCATTAAGAAATCTTATCATAAATAAAGCAGAATGGAATTGGACAAAGGAGCAGGAAAAAGCATTTGACGAGTTAAAGTTAGCATTTTCAAGTACTCCTATATTGAAATTATATAATACGAATGAGGGCGTAACTGCAGAGCCAAGCTCAACGAAACTATCCACCAATAGAGTTGGAAGCAGCAGCGATAAGATGGGCATGTGGGAAGTTTCATGAGTATGTCTACGGAAAGAAGTTAAGAATAGAAAGTGATCACAAGCCAATTGAGTATATATATAAAAAACGATTACAGTCAACACCATTTAGACTACAACGTATTATGTTTGACATAAAACAATATTCGCCGACGGTAGTGTATGTGAAAGGGACTAGTCAACACATAGCAGATATTCTAAGTAGACACTGTGTAAATAATGAGTCGGAAGAGGAAGAAGAGCTGCAAGTATATGTTGCGATTGATTGCTCAAAGGATGCGAAACGTGAAATCCAGGAGCTGATTAAAGTAACAATGTCAGATTGGCCGAACAATCAAGCTGAGATACATGAATTGGTAAAACCGCATTGGAATTTCAGAGAGGAAATATCTTATTACAACGGTTTAGTGTTCAAAGGAATGAAGCTGGTAGTACCAAAGGCACAAATACACCGAAAATGTTGTGTAACATACATCGAGTGCATTTTGGAATACAAAAGTGTCTAAGTCGTGCCAGGGAAATTCTGTATTGGAGAGGAATGTCTACAGATATAACGTCATATGTGGAAACATGTTCAATTTGTCAGTCGATGCAGAGATCAAAGGTGAAAGAACCAGTTATTAACAAGGAAATTCCAAGTCTTCCATTTGAAGTAGTGGGAGCCGATCTATTGATAAAGATTACATACTCGTAGTCGACAGCTACTCAGGTTATTTTGAGTTTAAGGAATTAAAAATGAGTACGACAAAGGAAGTTATAGAAATATTGAAAATATGTTTTTCCACGCATGGAATACCAGCAAAGTTAGAGACGGATAAGTGTCCACAATTTTCTGCGGCAGAGTTTAAGAAGTTCGCGAGTGATTGGTCGATCAACCATGCTACGAGTAGTGCAAACCATCCACAAGGCAACGGCTTAATAGAACGCTATGTGCAAATAGCGAAAGGAATGATAAAAAAATGCAAAAGAGATAATTCTTGCATATACTTAGCATTATTAAATTATCGAAATATACCAACGTCATCAAGTTTAGCATCGCCAAATCAAAGTTTAATGAGTAGAGCTACAAGAACGACCATAGTAGGACTTCCGCAAATGTTAAAGCCGAAAATTATTTCTGATATAACGCACAAGTTAACAGAAATACGAAAAATTTAAAAATGGTATGCTGATCGAGGAAGACGAATCGCGGAACTATTGAGGTGATCGTGATTGGGTTCCAGCAGTAATCACGGAGAAAACAAATAATCCAAGATCATTCATAGTTCGAACGTAAAACGGTAATACATATCGCCGAAACACGGATCACATTAATAAAACGAGAAAACAAGCAACATTAAACTTAAGCTTCAACAATGTTAATCGTATTACAGAGCCGATACATATTCCAGAAAGGATTAACGATACTAATCATACCAAGGTGAGCAAAGAAAGTAACGAGTCGACGTCAAAGAATTGCATGAGTGATGACAATGGTGAAGTAGTTCACAATAACCTGTTTCATTCCTTAAACACTTTCATGTATCCGTTTTAATACTAATTTTCATCCCACGAACAATGTTGTGGTTCAGCATTGCAATCGCCAAAGAAATCGATTTGGAAGAATTTGTTAACTTCCTTAGCAAGCGGTTGCACAATCCCGTCGTTGAATGTGGAATATATTTTGGTAGCTTCAATTAAATTTCTTAATGAGCAGAAAAAGTTCTTCTTGATTTCCTTTAAATGGGTCTGCCAATACATAAAAATCATTGCGCAATTTTTCTCTTTGTACTATAAAGATCTGGGGAACTTAGCTGACCTAACAAGAAGCGAAAAAGTTGTGTTTATTGTGAGAGAACCTTATAGAAATTAGCAATATAGTAAATGGTTGTGACAAAATAATTTTTTGTGTTTCAGGCTAAGTTGGATTTGTTGGTGAGGTTGCCTTGTAGAAAAATAATTTTTTTTGGATGCCAACGCCAAATTTTGACTTTTCTTTTGTTTTGAGTGACTACTCGACTCAAGGGTTAAACTTATTGTGGTTACTTTGGTCTAGGAAAAAAAAGTTGAGCAAAACCCATATTTAGCCAGTTTTTCCATCAAATAATCAAATAAGTTTAAGTAGTACCTCTACTATCAGCTAGATGTCAGTCTTGGTAGAGAGAAGGAATTTCTAGTGAACTAATAGAAATATTGTTTTGTACCAAAGATTACTTAAGTTTTATAATATTGTGACGGTGACACCTAGTGTGTAATAGAATAAGTTAAATTAATAGCTCAATGTTTAACTGTACTAAAATGGAATTTTCTATGATAAAATTGTTCTAAATGTTTCTACGCTATTCTAACTGGAAAAGTCATGAGCTTTCTAGAAGTTTAGTATGTGTATATAAAAAGGCGAACGAAGTCGAATTGGATTATTAGTATTTTGTAAGCAATAGTGTGAATATTAAAAAGGAATTAGAAAATGATTTAAAAAGTGTTGTAGTGCAATAAATAAAATAAAAGCGGTCAGTTAAATTATGTGAATAATTTATATAAAATGATTTTTGTGAATTATTATAATAAATTGTGTTGCAATAATTTTTGTGTGAAATAAATAAATTCGTTGTTGAAAAATTGATTTGATTTTGTTTTATTCACAATCCAGTGATACGAACCTTGATCGACAAGGCAAAAACGTAACAATTGGTGACAGCGGTGGGATTGTGAATAATGGGATAAAGAAAATGATTCTCAACGAATTAACAGCCCTATTCCCATAGTCGCATCACTTCATGTGATGTGATAACTATCACATCACTTTAGTTTTGGTATTCTCTTAGTCGATTGAAGCGATGTTTATCGTTTGGTGTGATAACTATCACTTGAAGTCATATTCTCTTAGTCGTATAAAAAGTTAAACATCACCTGAAATTTGTTAGTGATATATGTATAGAATTCCAATTTATACTTGAAGTGATGTGATAGTTATCACATCACATGAAGTAATGCGACTATGGGAATAGGGCTGTAAAAGTTCCAGAATTAAAGAGGGAACTTGAGAAACAGGGTTTGGCCAGTGATGGTGGTAACGATGCGGAGCATCATGATTTTGGAGAGAAAGTAACGGATGCGGCAACCATAGAGAAGACAGGAGATAAACAACCGTCAGCCGAAACAACACAAGCACCATTTGGAAGCTTCGATTTGTCGCAGTTAATGGTTGCTATGAAGCAGATGATGGCGCAACAAGCAGTGCAGTCAAACCAAGAAATTAAAAATGAAATGGAACCAGTCAAACGAAGAAATAAAACGACAGTTGGAACAACAAAATCAGTCTAACCAAGATACAAGGAGATGTAATTAAAGGCCAAATTATAGATGGTCAAAAAAGAATGGACGAGAAAGTTCTCGTATGAAATTATCTGCTTGAATCACTTCGCGTAAATCATTTGTCACGTCAGCGATGCATCGAAGTTCTCTACCAAAATTCAAATATGCAGGACTATACCCAGTTCCGTCGGATCTAGTTGTATTAATGGCGAAGCGAATTGAATGTAAATGCTCATCCCTTATGCGTTGATCTTTTTGAACTAAGATTCCCAATTGCATTTTAAGTTCACGGTTTCTTCGTTCTACCGGATTAGCTTGCGGGTGATAAAATGGTGTCAAAACTTGAGTTATCGAAAACACATGGGCAACATATTGCATAATATTGCTCACGAATTGAACTCCATTATCGGAAATTATTCGACGTGGTAATCCGAAGCGAAGAAAAACTTCGTCTATTAATTTTCGGGCACAGTTCTCGGCGGTGGCTTGGGGTAACGCAAACAACTCCACCCATCTTGTTGCAGTATCAATTACGATTAACACCTGTGTGTTTCCAGAGTTACTTTCAACCACTGGTCCAAAGAGATCAATTGATAAAATTTCGAATCGTTGGGCCATGGCTGGAGTTTTAAGCAAGCCAGCTGATTTGATGTATTCGGCCACAAATTTTCTAATACCTGGCCACCAATATTTTTTTGAAATTTTTTCGTAGGTTTTATCAACGCCATAATGGCCGGCGGTAGCAGCATCGTGATACTGTTGCAATATCTCTTTTCGGTTATCCGCAGGCACGACTTGTTGTGCTTCTTCTTGGTCATTATCAGGAACGTAACGAAATAAAACGCCGCCATTCATCAGATACCCCCTGCCTGTCCAATTTGCAAGATCTGGGTGATCTCTCAGGATTCAGAAGTTGATTATCGCGAACATTTGACGAAGAAATTGAGGGGATATCCACCTGAATTGAGCACAAACCGCACACACTTTGATTCACCTCCCCACAAGGAGGCCGAGAAAGAGTATCCGCAACTAAATTGACTTTTCCGGGACTGTAATCTATCCTTAAATTATACCCCTGAATTGCTAAGGCCCATCTGGCCAACCTACCAGACGGAGATCGAAGCAACATAAGCCATTACGATCGGAATTTCGAAAGAGACCACACAACTGCGAGAGCCTCTCTCTCTCTGTGGTATTATAATTTCTCTCTGCCCTAGTCAATAACCTACTAGCGTACTCAATTGGACGCTCATCGAAACCGTTTCCCTGGATAAGAACAGCCCCCAGTGCATAACAACTTGCATCAGTGCGCAAGATATACGGAAGGTCTGGATCGGACTGTCGTAACATTGGAGCTTTCGTTATTAAATCTTTAAGTGTATCAAAAGCGTTTTGTTCAGGTTCGTCCCACTTAAATCTCACATTTTTTCTCGTTAGAACATTCAGTGGTTTGGCAATCTCCGCCATATTAGGTATGTGATGTCTATACCAATTACACGTTTGAATGAAAGAGCGAATATGTTTCACACGTTCATATGTTTCACACTTGACACACGTTGGAGATGAAGCGAAAATTAAATATACACATTTTTGATTAACCGAAGAGGAAAATTACACAACGGGAAATGTTCTAAATCTGATTGGAAGTCGTCTAGTGTCAAAAAGGAACGTGTTATACGATAGATATTTGTTCCACACATGTAGTCAGAATGATAACGAATCGTTCGATACATATTTGATTCGTTTGCGCAAAATCATCGACGTGTGTAATTTAGGTCGATAACGCTCACTAGGCGTTATTGTCTGAGAACGCGTGTACTATTCTCGGGCTTATTTGTTATGATAAGTGTGTTTTTGCGGAATGAACATGCTGTGAATAAAATAACGAATGATGACAGTATAAGTCTAAGTGATAAGGATCCGAAGCATAAAAGTCTTTTAAATCAAGCAAATCAAATCATACAGACGTATAGCGACGTATCCGAGGAGAAGTGGAAATAGAAGTGGATGAAACAGTGAAACCTGTATTCAGTCTCCTCGTCGTATACCCATGGCATTACGAGCACAGTTGAAAGCCGAATTAGATGGACTTATTAAAGAGGGTATAATCGCACCTGAAAAAGATAACCTCTGTTGTTCAGAAGTAAAATTTTTCGGACATGTGTTATCAAATAAAGGTCTGAAAGCTGATGAAACGAAAATTTCAGCAATAAAAAATATGCCATCGCCTAAAGATAAGTCGGATTTGCTAAGATTTATAGGAATGCTGAACTATTTAGGAAGATACATAAAAAATCTAAGCGCAGAAAGCTTCGTTCTTCGAAAATTAACAATCGAAAAGGCAGAATGGAAATGGACGCAAGAGGAAGAACATGATTTTCAAAAATTGAAAATGCTAGTTGCCGATACAAAATCTCTAAAATATTTTGAAGTCGGAAAACAGCTCACTGTATAGTGTGATTCAAGCAGCACTGGATTAGGAGTTGTTGTTCCTCAGGATGAACAAGTAATCGCGTATGCATCTCGTACGCTAACAGCAGCGGAAAAAAATTATGCTATGATCGAGAAAGAGTTATTGGCCATAGTGTTTGCTTGTGTACGATTCGATCAGCTCATCGTTATTGGCAATGTAACAACTCTGATAAAAACCGCTCATATCAATATTCAATAAACCACTGTTAAAAGCACCAAAGCGATTGCAGTTAATGCTTATGGTACTCCAGCGCTACAAGCTCTGGTAGAGGTGCCAGAGAATTTTAATTTTATTAATCAGTCAAACGTTTTTAAAGTAAAAGTAGCTGAAAACAAAGTTTTCAAAAGATTTCGGAAAATTAATTTAGTCGAATCACTAAAAATCTTAGATGAAAGAATTGATAACAAAAAAACAGAAACCATGAAAGATCAGTCGTTGCCAAATCGAATACATGAAGTCCCTGACGAAATACGATTATATTACAAATACAAACATGAACTAACAACGCAAGATGGATTGATATTTAGAAATTGAAAAATATTAATTCCTTATAGTCTACGGAAAATTTTGGTTGAGAAAGTTCACGTTGCATATAACCGCCACACGTCAAAGACGGCGCGCACTGTCTGTCGTCTGCAGGCAGGCATACCAACCGCGCGACACAAAACAAAACAGAACAGATAAACGAGGAAAACGAAATGACAAAATACAAAACACACAACAAAATAGTATGGTCACAGCTTTCACATTGAGCGCACGCGTGCTCATCTAAATAAATAAATTAATTAATACTGACACAAAATGGTGGTGGTGAAAAACAACAAATATATAACGTGTACAACATCTTTATACATAATTAAATAAATATAAAACAAACAATAATCAATAAATTAAATTAAATATGTACATTTTATTAAACGTTCGACAATTATACATTAAAATATTAAAATATTTGTGAAAATATAACCCAGCGCGATAACGGCATAGAGACGTCGATCAAGTTGGCGAAGGATAATATTTTTCGGCCGAATATGTCAACGGAATTAAAAGAAAAAGTTCAAATGTGTGATATCTGCGTGAAGTATTCGAGTTCACAATCTAATCCACCTATGCAATCGCTCGAGATTCCTTCATTTCCATTCCAGTATGTATCAATGGATGTGCTCGCGACAATATTAAAAGGAAAAGCATATAATATGCTTGTTACTGTGGACCACTACTCAGATTTCTTTGAACTTGAGGTTTTAAGAGATTTAACACCGGGTGCTGTAATAGAACAATGCAAAAGAAATTTTAGTCGCCCATGGAATCCCGCAGCGTGTCTGTACTGACAACGGTACTAATTTTGTCAACATGACAATTCAAAGACTTCGAAAGGACGTGGGAATTTGAACACGTTTCGTCATCTCCATATCACCCAAGAGGTAATGGAAAGGTAGAGGCAGCAGTAAAGATTGCTAAGAGTCTAATAAAGAAAGCGAAGGAATCTCATCAAGATATTTGGTACTGTTTGTTAAGCTGGCGGAATTCCCCGAACAAAATTCAAGTCCAGTTCAGAGATTGTTCTCAAGAAAAACGCGATATGGTGTTCCATCGTGTAATGAACAATACTTACCAAAAATGATCGACAATGTTCCTGAAAAGATAAAAGCGCAGCATGACAAAAGCCAATTTTACTTTCATAGAAAAACAAAAATTATTCCAGAATTGGAAATAGGACAGTCCGTAGCGGTTCAAGAGTGGTCACTTGGAATTATTAAGCAACAGCTCAAAGATCGTTCTTACTTGGTAAATGTAGACGGTTCTACATTCAGACGCAATATCGTTAATATCAAACCGTTTGTGAAATAGGAACCAACAGGAATATAATAAAAAAGCATGTGTCTTTAAGTTTATTTTATGAAGTTAAATTGTGTGTTTTATTCATGTAAATATAAAACCATAACAGCTATTAAGATAAGTATACAATTAAATAATAAAATAAGTTTTTAAATGGAATTCAATTTTAATACAATTATTTCATTTTAGGTTAGTTTTGGATTTCATACAACAACAAAAACAAATTTGATTATGGTTTACCCTTATAATATATTTAAATTAATAAATGGAATAAATGCAGATACTTGCACTTTAACATATGGTCCATCCGTGCATCCTATCTGCCCCCATGAAGTTGTACCAATCAGCTCTAAAACACCATTGTTCCGTTGTACCACTGGTCCACCAGTATCACCATAGCACGCATCGTTATCTTGGTTAACTGGGCCGGTGCACAAATTCGTATCGGCCACTGCAATTGCTTTGTATGAAGCAGCACGACATTCAGCCAATGTAATAATAACCCTGTTAACAACACGTAAAACATCGGATCGAACTGGTGCAACCGAATTAGAACCCCAGCCATAGAGTGTTGCATTACTTCCGGCCGCGGGGACAACATTAGCAACGGGTAATGCAATTAAACCAACCCAAAGGTTCAATTCAAATGGTGTTGCAACATTGGCAACAGCAATATCATTTGGTCCGCCGTCAACACCTGCAGCATAATCGGGATGTTTATGGAACTCAACAATTTTTCTTATTTGTTCGGTTGTATCGGCAGTGCTTATACGATGGTCACCGGCTACGGCAGTAGGGGTTTCAAGAAGAACCGTGATAATCGGGGCACACTGAGCTGCAGTTACTATGGACCGCAATGTAATCAATGAACCAACACAATTTGCAGTTAATATCATATTACCCAGGCGGTTTTGGATTGATATAACGTACGGGGCACTATGTGGTACAGCTTCCTGGCCACCTTTAATTGCTATAATAAAAAAAAAAAATAATTATTTACAAATTTAATCGAAAATATTATTCCAAAAACTAGATATACCTGAGACTGCTGTTGCCACAGCAAGTAAATACGCCAAACTTATAATCAACTTCATCTTGAGGTGTGATATTTTTGTTTATAATACTAAAATTTAAGTTCCATAAGCTTTTATATAAATTTTTAATCAACAAACTACGACGGGGTTTACAGCCAATAAATAAAACAATTTTACAGCCAATAAATAAACAAGTACAACGTTTCGATAAGTGTCTTATCTTGTTCGGGCTCGTTTTTGTTTTAAAACAAAAAAGGCATTGACCCATGCACAAAATTCAAACCGGAATTTCAAACTCTACTTTATTCGTAGAAAACCCCAATTTTATATTTCGACGGACGGATTTTTGTTTGATGGCCGACAAAACATAAAATTTGAGTTTTTTGAATGAAATTAAATTAATTTTAATAAAATTTTCTTAGAATAACGTGGAACTTATAGATTTGGATTATTTGTTAATAATTTTGATATTGAAAATCAAATAATTTGGTTAATTATTGGATTTGAAGCAAGTGAAGTTATCCCAGTTTTTCATCCTAGAAAAAATAAAAATGTTCATCAGGTAATACTATCTCATCCCATCCCAGCTTTTTCTATATAATGTATTCCCAATACAAAATATTCAATATAAACTGATCATAATTTTGAATTCGTTATTACCTATCTCATAAGAACTTAGTAGGCCGAAAATGATTCTTTATATTTTGAGTTGGTTACAGTATAGACTAACTTTTAAGAAAATCTAAGATCAGCCGTATGGGTGCAATTTCCAAAATCAGCCAACTTCAAATGAGTTCCATTGAACCCATTTGGATGTTGGCCGATTGTGGAAATTGCACCCATACGGCTGATCTTAGATTTTCATCAAAGTTAGTCTATACTGTAACCAACTCAAAATATAAAGAATCATTTTCGGCCTACTAAGTTCTTATGAGATAGGTAATAACGAATTCAAAATTATGATCAGTTTATATTGAATATTTTGTATTGGGAATACATTATATAGAAAAAGCTGGGATGGGATGAGATAGTATTACCTGATGAACATTTTTATGTTTTCTGGGATGGACAACTGGGATAACTTCACATGCTTTTGGATTTGACGGTTTGAAATGTCGGTTTTTCGTTTTGCCTGGGGCAATGCTTTAACCCCCAAAAAATGCAAATGTAAAAAGGTTCAAAACACAAACAAGCGGCACAAAAGTGAACGACTCATTTTTCGAAATGTTCATGTCTGTATTTCATGGAACAAACTTTTAGTTACAGCGAATTTATGCAATGCCCGGTATTATGCGTTTACGCGTAAAAAATAATTTTTTACTAATTTGACGTAAATAATAGTAAAAAATTGTAAAATGTATAAAAAATGTAAAAAAAATTTTGTATTTAGTGACGTCTGTTTCAATAAAACAATATTATTCAAATATGGTAAATATATTTGATATTTAGCCGATATAACAATTGTAGTGTTTTTTTATTCGCTCCGGATAGCTGCTATCGAGAACAGTCATATAAAAGATGGCTCCCGATAGCGCTCCGTATAAATAGGTAGAGCCAAAAATTTTTTAAATGAAGTTTTTGGTAAACAATTGAATTAAAAATGATAGTTTGATGTTAAATAAGTTTAGTTTACCAATAAATAACGCGTCAAATTTAAATTTAGGCATAGAAAAATGACGGCTCTCGATAGCAGCTATCCGGAGCGAATAAAAAAACACTACAAATTATTAAGTAAAATTTGATTGTGTAGTAAAAAGTTTTTGCTTAATCATTTTATACTGTAACGGTGACACCCAGTGTATAATAGAATAAGTTAAATTAATAGCTCAATGTTTAACTGTACCAGAAAGTATGGTAATAGCTGCGTTTTTTTATTCGCTCTGGATAGCTGCTACCGAGAGCCGTCATTTTTCAAAAATAAACCAAATATAGCAAAACGTACATAAATAGAAAGAATTTTTTCACCTCTTTTTTTTATGTACACAAACCAAACTTCTAGAAAGCTCATGATTTTTCTAGTTAGAATAGTGTAGAACAATTTTATCATGGAAAATTCCATATAGAACAGTTTAACATTGAGCTATTAATTCTAACATATTCTATTACACACTAGGTGTCACCGTCACAATAGTACTTCCATGCAAACTTCATCGGTCAAGTGTTAGATGGAGATACTGTTATCGTTTTCGATTTTTTAAAAATATTTTTGTATATAAATTGCCCAAATATATGTACATAAGTTCGAATTAATACGCCCAAATGTCATCATATTTTTCCAACCGTTCATTGAATAGTTAAATGTGTAAAATATAGACATATACATAGGTAGATATTTGTGTTTTTCGTTTCGGTTTAACCAAATTTGTTTTCTTTTTTTAATTTCTATTTGTATGAAAAATCCTAAAAAAACCATGAATATCAACAGTACACAATAATATTTGTAAACAAAATCAGCTGATGTTTAATTTTTCGTGTTTGTTCATTTTTAGAGAGTATGTGGTGAGTGCGTAGTGAGTGATTGAAGTGGTCGGTGATAGGTGGCATTGACCAAATAAATCAATACTTTTTTGGTACAAATAAGTAGAGTGTACATAGTACAGTCTCATTAAGTTTTTTAGTAAGAAAAAGAATTTTTTAATTTTTACGTCTTTTTATAGTCTGCGTGACCAGACATGTTTTTTTATTTGAAAAGTTATCGCCATGTATAATTGAATTCAAAATCTAAAAATAAAAATTAAAAAAATCCAATTATAAAATAAATAAATCGGAATATTGTTATTATTTGAACAAATCTCGAAGCTGATAAAAATATAGGAGTTTGGGTATGACGCCGACCCCACATAACCTATAAATACACCAAAACCATTGACCAAAGCATTTATTTTCCTTATGATGGAAAGAGGAAAACATTTGGTGTGAAAATTAGTTTTTATAGACGGTTTGTAAAAAAAAATTGTGCAGGTTTTGATCTACTTAGCTCTTGTTTGGTATAAAAAGTAAAACCACAGAAGAAAGATTAACCAGAATAGACATTGTAGAAACATCATTGTTGAAGACGTAAAGCAAAGTGCTCTTTGTTTAGTACTATGTTTACAATGTTGCTATACTTATTAATTTAAACAAATACACCCTATGCCCTTTTTTTTTTTTTTTTTTTTTTTAAATTTCAATTAACCCGTTAGTTCAATTAAGGTTTGTTTTTTAAAAACTACTTTATAAATCTAATCGTTGTGGTGGTTTTATAATTCTTCCATACCTTGTTGTAACTGTATGCCGGGTGGCCCCACCGTTAGTTGATGTTGGAGAGTTATTCAACTGAGATTGCATCCTCGGCCGGATACTATTATTGCTTGTTATTCGAAATGTGCCCTCGTGATCTGGTATGCTTGAAGTGTTTGGACTGCTATCTACGGCTAACTTGCGTTCCTGTTTAATTTCTGCTTTCGTTTTATGAATGTGAATAGTGTTGCGACGATATGATTTTCCGTTGTTGGCACGAATATTATATGAACGCGGATAATCCGTAGAGCTTTCAACTGTTGCTCCGATCCATTTACGGTGACCAACCTGTATACGAACTTTTTCTCCAGCTCTAAATTCTTTAGAAACTTTTGTTTTCTGGTCAGCATAAACTTTTTGATTTTTTCGAATTCTTGTCAACTCTTCTTTAACGTCATACTCAACAATTTTCGGTGTTAATTTTGTTACGGAAACCGGTAACATCGATCTGGAATTACTACTCAACAAACGTTGATTAGGCGAACCTAATTCGTTGTTTCTCGGTGCGTTGCGATAATTTAACAATGCCAAATGTATGTCTGAGCTATCCTTAGCACATTTTTCAAGATATTTTTCGCTATCTGTACGTATCGCTCACTTAATCCGTTTGATCTTGGATAATAAGGCGATGATGTGCGATGATTTATCGACCAGTCTCTCACAAAATCTCTGAATTCTTTGCTGGTAAATCGGGGTCCATTATCACTTTCGATAGTGACTGGTATACCGTGCACAGAGAACCAGGACTTTAGCTTCTTGATGACCTACCTCACCAGTTGTGCTATGCTTCAATTTTTCAAAGTCGAAGAATCCGGAATAACTATCGGCCAGTAACAAATATTCTTGTTCCTGGAAATAGAAAATATCTACTCCTACTATTTCAAACGGTAGACTGGGAACTTCCTTTAGCATCAACGGTTCTTTAGGTTTTGATGGTTGCATAGACTGGCAGATGCTACATTTGCGTATATATTCGACGATATCATTACTCATACCTTTCCAGTAAACGTTTTCACGTGCCAATCTGAGACAC
Organism: Tipula vernalis; assembly: GCA_958295665.1. Classification (NCBI taxonomy): domain Eukaryota; kingdom Metazoa; phylum Arthropoda; class Insecta; order Diptera; family Tipulidae; genus Tipula; species Tipula vernalis. The sequence continues at coordinate 15,386,178 of OY282560.1, forward strand.
TTTTGCTCACCGAAATGGTCAGAATGAATACTGTGTAATATGCGCGGTACTTGATCCTTTGGAATTATTACTTTTGTTCCTCTGAACAAAACTCCGCCATAGTACGAGATTCTGTTTCGAAAATTCCAATAATGCTGAAGTATAGCAGCCGCCTCCTTTTCTATCTGTGGATAGTTTAGCTGGGCAGGAGTCAACGCCTTTGATGCGTATGCGACTGGCTGCTCATTTTGTAGAAGTTCGGCCCCAAAGCTTTTGCTGCTTGAATCTACTTGCAATGTGACCTCCGCTTTAGCGTCAAAAAACTTCAAAACAGGCGTTGTTGAAAATTTTTGCTTTAGCACTCGCAATGCCGCCTCCTGTTCCTCCGTCCACAAAAATTCTACATTCTTGTGCAATTGCGCTCGCAATGGCTGTGTTATACCGGACAGATTTTAAATGAATTTGCCCAAATATGTGGCCATTCCTAATATCCTTTGCAGTTCCTTTTTATTAGTAGGTTCCTTCAGATTATTGATTGCCTGAATTTTGTCCGGATCCGCAGATAGACCGTTTTCATTTAAACGATGTCCGAGGAATTTGATCTCAGTAGCCTCGAAAATGCCTTTTCCTTTATTTAATTTTAGTCCCACATGATTCAACTTCCTCACAACGCGGTTTGTAATGTCCACCACATTTCACTGTTGTGATCCTGGAGATGGTTCTATTCGGATAAATGATACACCAAGGATTACTGACAGTATATACTTTATTTTTAGTTTGTGTGTAGCTTGTCGTGGTGAAAATCCTTCTGCTGTTTTTTCCATATGACATCTGCCAGGCGGGGTATATCCCGGCTTGCTAGGATAAGGTCGTTCAGACTGTCATCGTAACCCCTTAGCTTTTCCTTTGTCTCGGCGTAAATTAGTACATATATCGTCCATTGAAACTTCAGTGTTTTCAAACTCTTCCAGAATTTAACTCATTCGGTCTTGTAACACTTCCGGTGCTGAAGCCAAACCGAACGGTAGCCGTTTGAACGAATATCGTCCCCAAGGTGTTGCCACAGTTAAATATTTATCTGTTCTCTCTGAGACACGGATTTGCCAAAACCCCTTTTTGCAGTCTAATAGAGTGAAATACTTAGCTTTTTGAATTCGAGTGGCAATTTCCTCGATTGTACACAACGGGTGATATCTTCTAAGGATATTTTTGTTTACATGCGTCAAGTCAACGCAAACACGCAGTTTAACATTTCGCCTAACTACCACCATTGGAGATACTGCTGGTGTAGCTCCTTGAGTCTTGATTAAAACTCCAGCTTTAACTGCTTCCTCGATGTATTTCTTCGTTTCCTCCCGAAGTGTAATGGCCAATGTTCGCGCCGGAAAAATTTGAAATTTTGGATCGTCAATAAGATCTATGTCATACTCATAATCCTTTAGACATCCCAGACCCTCAAAAATGGCTCCTTCGATCTCCGAAACTCTAACGATCAATTTCAATTTCTCGCATTCAGTTTTTCCTAATATTGGGCTGACATTTCCATCTACCACTATAAACTTCAGTTTACGGTTTTTATTTCGCACCATACAATCAATTAAACTTTCCCCCACTACCTCGATTGGATGGTCTCCGAACGTTAGAATCCTTTTTGTATGTCACTCATCGATTTTTACTCCAATTTTATCAACAATAGATTTGAGAAGCACGTTACACTGCGCTCCGGTGTCTAGCTTGAAATTAATGCTAATTGCATCATTTAGCTTGACAGCTTCGTAATAACTATTTTCGTTGTCTTTATTCGTAATGGAATTTACGCAAATGTTTGATAATTCATTCTCTAACTCCGAATCGGTTGCGTCATCTCGAATAGATTTGTTTTCATCTCCTTCATGAGGTTAACTTTTTTCGAATAGCAAAACTTTGCGAAGTGGCCTTTATGTTTACATTTGTCACATGTTTTTTGATAAGCTGGACAAGATTTTCTGCCGTGAATTGGGCCACAATGTTTACAGTTCCACTGTTCCTGTTTTTTGATGTATTTTCGGGGGTTTTGTGTTATTTTTATATTTCCTACACAATATATTATCTACTGTTTTTATTTGTGTATTATCGAATTTATTCAGTTGTTTGGTCGTTATTTCACTAACTCGACATATTTATATGTATGGCTTTAGCTAACGTCAGGTCTTCTATTTCTAAAAGTTTTTCACGCACAGCACCATTAGTAATTCCTACGACTATTTTATCACGAACCAAATCATCGTTGAGATCTTTAAAATCACAATAATTTGCTTTTAACTGGATTTTAATTAATAATTCGTCGAAAGATGTTTCATCTTGAACCATTTTGTTAAACTCATAGCGTTCAAATGTTATGTTTAATTTTGGCTCGAAATATTCGTTAAATTTATTTAACTTGAATTTTAACTAAATTTTTGCTGTCGTCTTTTGTTAAATTGAACGAATTAAATATATTTACTGCATCAATTCCCAGCGATGACATGAACGTAGCTACCTGAACAGATTTTGTTTTTTTATTCAGTTGCACAGCCTCAGCAAACCATTTGTACTGCTGCATGAAATTTTTCCACGTGATCGGCATCGGTCCATTTATATTTAAGAATTTCGGTGGTCTCAAAAAACTTGCACCGGCATTTGCGTTTTCTTCATCATCAGCCATCTTTATTTCGTTTTTAATAAAAGAAACGTGTTTCGCTTCTTTTTTTTTTTCGATTATATAGAATGTTGGTTTTCGTGAGAAACTTTGTATAAAAACTTGAAAATGACGATATTATCAGTTTATTAAATTTTTATATTTTGCACTATTAACGAAAGCAAATAATACATTTTTGAATTATCTGTCTTACAGCTCGTTTACCATCAATGATCCAGAATTTGTTTCTTAATGTTGCTAATGTCAATTGTGTGCCGCCGTGTAATGTACCAATATGAGCATCTTCTATTATTCTTTTCGTAACTATGTTGTGCCTGCTCAGTATTACTGGGTTTTTGCTTGAACTTGGGAGTATTGAATTTTGTAGCCGTCCGTTTAGCCGTAGCAACCCGTTTTCATCTATAGTTGGATTTAGTGATAGAATTTTGCTCTTCGTGCTGATTTTTTCAGCTTTATTAAGACAGTTGATTTCCTTATAGAAATCTTGTCTTTGGACGAGCTTGAGAATTATTATTTCTGCGTTTTGGAGTTCTGCACTAGTTAGTTCATTTCTATTGTTGTTTCTACGCGAGCAGTTGTTGATGAACCTTTTGCAATATGCGACTATACGCTTCAATTTGTTGTAGCTGGAGCATCGTTCGAATAAAGGAACGGCGTGATCTTCCGTAGTTATTGTCATAATTTTTATTGCTTTTTCTTCTAACTCTTCTGGTTTAAGGGTGCTATTTTGCGTAATAGGGTTGATTGCCTTCCATCTGGTGAGCTTTTGTCGAAGAAAATCTGGACCTTCCCACCACAATTTGCTTTTTATGAGTGCTAACGGTGTCGTGCCACGTGAAGCTATATCCGCTGGATTATCGCATGACTTTACGTGGTGCCATGTTGCTTCTGGTAGCATAGTTTTTACTGCCGAAATTCTGTTTGCCACGAACGTTTTAAATTTGTTTGGTTCCCCTGCGATCCAACATAGTGCAATGGTCGATTCTGACCACGCATATATTTTGAGGTTGTTGATTTCCAAGCTTCTTTGTGTGTGTTTAAGTAATTTTGCCAATAGTAGAGTTGCATTTAGCTCCAATCGAGGAATGGATAGCTTTATTTTGGTTGGCGCGACTCTTGTCTTCGAAGTTAATAATTGTGTTGTTATAATCCCTTCCTTATTTGTTGTTCATCATCATAACATTCCATCATAACATTCCAATGATTACCAAGATAAAGAATGCCATTTCGATTGAAGGGTGCTCCGGCGACTTTTCAACGGTGTATGAATCACATTTTAACCGGGTTAAATGATATTAAATGTCTTGTCTATTTAGACGACGTTATCGTAACGGGTCATAATTTGAAAGATCATAATTCAAAATTAGAATCTGTTTTTGAATGTTTTAAAATAAATAATCTAAAAGTTAATTTAGGAAAGTGTCAATTTCTGTCGAAGGAAATCGTTTATCTTGGACATCAGGTAACCGAAAATGGGATTAAACCTGACCCATCGAAAACCGATGTCATTCAAAATTATACGCAACCAGAAAATCAAAAACAAATTAAAGCATTTTTGGGACTATCTGGATATTATAGAAGGTTTATTAATAAATATTCCGAAATTGCCAAACCTTTAACCAATCTTCTAAAAAAGGGGCAACCGTTCATTTGGGACGTCTTTTGTGAGGAATCGTTTTCGAAGTTGAAAAATGCATTAATAAATCCTCCCATATTGCAGTACCTCGATTTTGCAAACCCATTTATAATAACATCCGATGCAAGCGACATTGCTGTTGGAGCTGTGCTTTCTCAACTAAAAAATTCATTCGATTTACCAATTGCGTATGCGAGTAGGGTGCTTAACAAGGCAGACGTCATCAATTATCCTACAATTGAAAAGGAGCTTTTGGCGATGGTATGGGCTGTGGAGCATTTCCGTCCATATGTGTACGGTCGTCAGTTCACAATTGTAACGGACCACAAACCATTGATCTGGCTTGCTAATTTAAAAAATCCATCATCTCGATTGATGAGATGGCGTATAAGACTCGATGATTTTGATTTTAAGATTATTCATAAACCTGGAAATCAGAATCTTAACGCGGATGCACTCAGCAGAGTTAAAATTGAAAAGGATGGGCAAGAAATTCATGTAGTTACTCGATCTCAGCACATACAACAGCAAAACAATAACTCAATTAGAGAATCAACTGCAGAACTTGACTCGAAACCGAACAATCGAAAAATTATACAACTCACTGATGAAGCTGAAATCAATAATATCATTCAAGAGTTTCACTCAAAACCTTTAGGAGGTCATCAAGGCGTATTTCGTACAGCTTCAAGAATAAAACGTTACTGTCATTTTAAAAATTTATATCCGAGAATTAAAAAATTCATTCAGTCTTGTGAGCTGTGTCAGAAGAATAAATGTAACAAACTAAATAAAGTGCCTATGCTTGGACATCGTCGTTCCCCTTCCTATAACTCATCTCGGCAACAAATACATTTTAACAATACAAGATGATTTGACAAAATTCTCTATGGCATACCCGATAGACAACCAAGAGGCAGAAACAATAGCACGAGTATTTGTTGAAAAAATTATCTGTATATTCGGTGTTCCTCAACAAATACTTACAGATCAGGGTACGAATTTTATGAGCGAATTATTTAAGAAAGTTTGTAAAGTATTAAAAATAAAAAAACTTAATTCGTCTGCTTATCATCCAGAAACCAACGGGGCCTTAGAGCGATCTCATCGAACTTGGGCTGAGTACTTAAGAATATACATATACTCAGTCGGATGAACAAAATTGGGATACTTGGCTTCCGTTTGCGATTTTCACCTTCAACACTACGCCGCACACAGCAACGAAATTTATGCCGTAGGAACTGCTGTTCGGATTTAGACCAGTTATACCTAATTTCTTAATCCGTGAGCCCGAGATAGTTTATAATTATGATGATTATTTGTTCGAATTAAAAAATCGTATGCAAAATTCTTTTGACGTCGCCAGAAAAAATATTATCAATCAGAAACAAAAATCTAAGATTAATTACGACAGTGGTAGTGTAGTTAAAAATTTAAATGTCGGTGATTTTGTATTATTAAAAAATGAATTAAAACGAAACCAATTTTCACCTCTTTGGCTTGGAGCTTGGACCTTTCGAAATAAATGAAACTCCAACACCAGTAAATACTACTATACTTATTCATAACAAACTAAAAACAGTTCACAAGAATTAAACTATTTAAAAAATAAATTATCACAATTAAATATCCATTTTCAATGAAATTTTATTAAGAGCAATTAAAACATTTTAATACATAATAACATTAGCAATTCTATTGTTGCTGTTTAGTTTTAAGTATACTATTTCTAATTATAGTTATTATTAGTTACCATCCCATTAATAAAATACTTATTATAGTAAAAAAAAAAAAATAAAAAATAAAAATAAAAATTTTATTAATTTATAAATTTCATATTCTCGTAAATTAAAAATTGTGTATTATAATTAAACAATCAATAAGATTATTTAAAACTTAGGGGATAGGTGTTGTGTATTATCAATGGCACACTGTACCATTGTATTACCAATGGTGCACTGTGCAATTCTTTTGTACATAAATCAATCCCTAAATGCAAACTTGAAATTATTAATATTTATTACCTTTATATACTTTTATATACTTAATATGTTAGTAGTAGTAAAATGAATAAAAATGTTAAAATGTTATATAAATAAGAGATGTCATGAAAGGTGGCAGTCGAATTTCGAACGATAACGTGAAATAATTAAATATTAATGATAAATAAATAAATAAAAATTAAACATAAAACTCATCGTCAAATTTGTGTTTTTCTAAAAGCCATAAGAAATTTCCAAATTATCTATAACATGGAGTTATTGAGCAACAGCTCAAAGATCGTTCTTACTTGGTAAATGTAGACGGTTCTACATTCAGACGCAATATCGTTATTATCAAACCGTTTGTGAAAGAGGAATCTACGGATAAAGACGACCAAAATATACCTACACTTGATACCAGAAGCAGCAGTAACTCTTTTAATATACCAGAGGCTCCTGAAATTATACCTCAACAGGGTATTCACAGTTCCAACGAAACATAAAATTACCAAGTCACTTGAGTGATTATCAGCTTTACTAGTAATAATTTCTTTAATTTAATTTTTTAAAGTAAATTCATTATCATTTCGTTTAAATACTTATGTACTCGTATGTTGATGGATTTGTATTGTCTAATATTTCTGGTTTTTTTCTCCTTTGTAATCTGTAATTGTGCCCTAAACTATAGAAATAGAATTTTTATTATTATACGTATTATTATCAGTTAACACAATTAATTAAATATTTATTTATGTTAAAATCAAATATTTTAAATACTTTAAGTCAATAATCATTGTAAACAAACATTGTCAATCATACTGTCATATTTTTGGTAAATCACAATGGAATAGATCAAGCGGTTCAAATCGGTCAATTCACAACCTCACGAAGCTTGCTATAAAGCTTCAAAAATGGTTTACTATAAAATATGATAACCATGATGAAAAGCAAAAAAATTATAAAAAATTAAGCTGGCGAAGAAGAAAGAACCATAAAATATTAAAAAATCATATTAAACAGTGTGTTATTAAAAGTTTAAAAATAAAATTAAATTAGTTAACAGTTTGGCTACAAAGGTTGTTGTTTTATTACAATACACAACAAGCAGTTCAACAGTGGGATTTTTGTCATCATCGTACAATTTTTATGTACATACTCGTTCCATAATCAATGTACGTAAAGTGAATTTTATAAGTTGTAATGAAAAAAGGGAAGATAATGAATTTTCCATATGGAGAATGTAGTTCAGTTGTACGAGTGAGGGCAAGGAAGAATATAATAAAAAAGCAAGTTTCTTTAAGTTTATTTTATGAAGTTAAATTATGTGTTTTTATTCATGTAAATATAAAACCATTACAGCTATTAAGATAAGTATACAATTAAATAATAAAATAAGATTTTAAATGGAAATCAATTTCAATACAATTATTTCATTTTAGGTTAGTTTTGGATTTACCCTTATAACATATTTTGATTAATAAATGGAATAAATGCAGATACTTGCACTTTAACATATGGTCCATCGGTGCATCCCACCTGCCCCCATGAAGTTGTACCAATCAGCTCTAAAACACCATTGTTCCGTTGTACCACTGGTCCACCAGTATCACCATCGCACGCATCGTTATCTTGGTTAACTGGGCCGGTGCACAAATTCGTATCGGCCACTTTAAGTTCATCGTATGAAGCAGCACGACATTCAGCCAATGTAATAATAACCCTGTTAACAACACGTAAAACATTGGATTGAATTGGTACAAGCGAATTAGAACCCCAGCCATAGAGTGTTGCATTACTTCCGGCCGCGGGGACAACATTAGCAACGGGTAATGCAATTAAACCAACCCAAAGGTTCAATACAAATGGTGTTGCAACATTGGCAACAGCAATATCATTTGGTCCGCCGTCAACACCTGCAGCATAATCGGGATGTGAATGGAACTCAACAATTTTGCTTCTTTGTTCGGTTGCATCGGTAGTGCTTATACGATGGTCACCGGCTACGGCAAGTAGGCTATAAATAAGACTGTAGAGAGTCGGGTCACACTGAGCTGCAGTTAAAATGGACCGAACTGTAATCAATGAACCAACACAGTTTGCATTTAGTGGTATTATACTAAGTATATTTGTGCGGATTGATATCACGAATGGGGCACTATGTGGTACAGCTTCCTGGCCACCGTTAATTGCTATAGTAAAAAAAAAAAAAATTAATGACAAATTTAATCGAAAATATTATTCCAAAAACAAGATATACCTGAGACTGCTATTGCCACAGCAAGTAAATACGCCAAACTTATAATCAACTTCATCTTTAGGTGTGATATTTTTGTTTATAATACTAAAATTTAAGTTCCATAAGCTTTTATATAAATTTTTAATCAACAAACTACGACGGGGCTTACAGCCAATAAATAAAACAATTTTACAGCCAATAAATAAACCAATACAACGTTTCGATAAGTCTCTTATCTTGTTCGGGGACGTTTTGGTTTTAAAACAAAAAAATGGAGGTGTGGCCAACACACGACTTTCTTTTACGAACAGAGAATTTTGAGAAATTTTTTTTTTTAATTTTTAATTTTTTATTTTTATTTGTTTTTAATTTTTGGAAACTTGTTGTATTTGGTAATTTTTTGTAAACCTTATACTTTTTAAGATATTTGCAAAATAAATTTTCTGAACCAAGGGAGTGGTCACTTCCGGTTAGCCGATTTGGAGTAAAATTCACTGGGACCTCCCAATTTATCAAAAAAGTTTTAATCTGAAGTTTCAATTCGATTGGTTAAACCATCTGGGCTGTAGAGAAGACACAGACAGACTGACAGACTGACGGACTGACAGACAGACAGACAGACACCATTTCGAAACCCACTTTTTCGGACTCAGGGGACCTCAAAACAAATAAATCTCTAAAAATCTCAACGTCCAAAATTTTCATGATTACTATACTTTATTTTACTAGAGTAAAAGAAAGTAAAAGGCATTGACCCATGCACAAAATTCAAACCGGAATTTCAAACTCTACTTTATTCGTAGAAAACCCCAATTATATATTTCGACGGACGGATTTTTGTTTGATGGCCGACAAAACATAAAATTTGAGTTTATTGAATGAAATTAAATTCATTTTAATAAAATTTTCTTAGAATAACGTGGAACTTATAGATTCGGATTATTTGTTAATAATTTTGATATTGAAAATCAAATAAATTGGTTAATTATTGGATTTGAAGCATGTGAAGTTATCCCAGTTTTTCATTTTAGAAAAAATAAAAATGTTCATCAGGTAATACTATCTCATCCCATCCCAGCTTTTTCTATATAATGTATTCCCAATACAAAATATTCAATATAAACTGATCATAATTTTGAATTCGTTATTGCCTATCTCATAAGAACTTAGTAGGCCGGAAATGATTTTTTATATTTTGAGTTGGTAATAGTGTAGACCAACTTTTAAGAAAATCTAAGATCAGCCGTATGGGTGCAATTTCCAAAATCAGCCAACTTCAAATGAGTTCCATTGAACCCATTTGGAAGTTGGCCGATTGTGGAAATTGCACCCATACGGCTGATCTTAGATTTTCATCAAAGTTAGTCTATACTATTACCAACTCAAAATATAAAGAATCATTTCCGGCCTACTAAGTTCTTATGAGATAGGTTATAACGAATTCAAAATTTTGATTAATTTATATGAACCCATTTGGAAGTTGGCCGATTGTGGAAATTGCACCCATACGGCTGATCTTAGATTTTCATCAAAGTTAGTCTATACTATTACCAACTCAAAATATAAAGAATCATTTCCGGCCTACTAAGTTCTTATGAGATAGGTTATAACGAATTCAAAATTTTGATTAATTTATATGAACCCATTTGGAAGTTGGCCGATTGTGGAAATTGCACCCATACGGCTGATCTTAGATTTTCATCAAAGTTAGTCTATACTATTACCAACTCAAAATATAAAGAATCATCTCCGGCCTACTAAGTTCTTATGAGATAGGAATAACGAATTCAAAATTTTGATTATTTTATATGAACCCATTTGGAAGTTGGCCGATTGTGGAAATTGCACCTACACGGCTGATCTTAGATTTTCATCAAAGTTAGTCTATACTATTACCAACTCAAAATATAAAGAATCATTTCCGGCCTACTAAGTTCTTATGAGATAGGAATAACGAATTCAAAATTTTGATTATTTTATATGAACCCATTTGGAAGTTGGCCGATTGTGGAAATTGCACCCATACGGCTGATCTTAGATTTTCATCAAAGTTAGTCTATACTATTACCAACTCAAAATATAAAAAATCATTTCCGGCCTACTAAGTTCTTATGAGATAGGCAATAACCAATTCAAAATTTTGATTATTTTAAATGAACCCATTTGGAAGTTGGCCGATTGTGGAAATTGCACCCATACGGCTGATCTTAGATTTTCATCAAAGTTAGTCTATACTATTACCAACTCAAAATATAAAAAATCATTTCCGGCCAACTAAGTTCTTATGAGATAGGCAATAACGAATTCAAAATTGTGATTATTTTAAATGAACCCATTTGGAAGTTGGCCGATTGTGGAAATTGCAACCATACGGTGTGGCTGATCTTAGATTTTCGTCAAAGTTAGACTCAAAATATAAAAAATCATTTCCGGCCTACTAAGTTCTTATGAGATAAGCAATAACGAATTCAAAACTGTGATTAACCCATTTGGAAGTTGGCCGATTGTGGAAATTGCACCCATACGGCTGATCTTGGATTTTCATCAAAGTTAGTCTATACTATTACCAACTCAAAATATAAAGAATCATTTCCGGCCTACTAAGTTCTTATGAGATAGGAATAACGAATTCAAAATTATGATTATTTTATATTGAATATTTTGTATGGAAATATGTGCACTATATAGAAAAAGCTGGGATGGGATGAAATAGTATTACCTGATGAACATTTTTATTTTTTCTGGGATGGAAAACTGGGATAACTTCACTTGCTTTTGGATTTGACGGTTTGAAATGTCGGTTTTCGTTTTGCATGGGGCAATGCTTTAACCCCCAAAAAATGCAAATGTAAAAAGGTTCAAAACACAAACAAGCGGCACAAAAGTGAACGACGCATTTTTTCGAAATGTTCATGTCTGTATTTCATGGAACAAACTTTTAGTTACAGCGAATTTATGCAATGCCCGGTGTTATGCGTTTACGCGTAAAAAATAATTTTTTACTAATTTGACGTAAATAATAGTAAAAAATGTAAAAAAAATTTTGTATTTGATATTTAGCCGATATAACAATTGTAGTGTTTTTTTATTCGCTCCGGATAGCTGCTATCGAGAGCCGTCATATAAAAAATGGCTCTCGATAGCGCTCCGTATAAATAGGTAGAGTCAAAAATTTTTTAAATGAAGTTTTTGGTAAACAATTGAATTAAAAATGATAGTTTGATGTTAAATAAGTTTAGTTTACCAATAAATAGCGCGTCAAATTTAAATTTAGGCATAGAAAAATGACGGCTCTCGATAGCAGCTATCCGGAGCGAATAAAAAAACACTACATAATTGACTTAAATGCTCCATGAGTTTCAAACCATGTATAGATTTGGTTAACGAATCGGCTAAATTATTGTTGATATTTATGTATTTCAGTGATATGAATCCAATTGAGATCTTTTCTCAAATATGAAACAATTTTAAATCAATATGCTTAGATCTTTCCAGAAATTGTTTGATTTTCTGCTAAGTGGATGGCTCCTTGGTTCTCGACGTTAATTACCATTGGTTGCCTCATAAAGTTTGAAAGACCAATTTCTTTCATGAAATTCTTCATCCATGTACATTCTTTCGCAACTTCACTTAATGCGACAAACTCTGCTTCAACTGTACTCAACGCTATGCATCGCTGTTTTCTGCTCATCCAATGTACAGCACCTCCAGCTAGTGTAACCACATAACCACTAAATGATTTTCGATTTGTTATGTCAGATCCCCAGTCTGCATCACTTTAAATATTTAAATTATCAACGTTAGTATAATAATTTAGTACATAACTTTTTGTGCGTTGTAGGTATCGTAGAACGTGTTTTAATGCTATCCAATGTTTTTCCGATGGTCTAGAGTTGAATTGGCTTAATAACGTAAATACTAAGAGATAAATCAGGCCTTGTGTTTGTTGACAAATACAAGAGACTTCCAATTGCGGTTCTGTATATGTGTGATCGCTGTTCATCAAGTTCATCGGCGTCTTCTGTTTTCATTAACTTCTCGCTCTCAAAATTCATTGGAGACTTCACACTGCTGCATTTTTCCATATTCATGTCAGCCAATAGGTCTTTTGCAAAATTAGATTGATCAATGCTATATCCATTTTCAGTTTTGGTTATTTTCATTGACAATACATGTTTCGCTTGAATCACGCACATCAAATTTATTTCCCAAAGCATTTTTCATAATGTTTACTTCGTCAATAATACCATATAGCAGCAAATCATCTACATATGTAGTTACTATGAGCTCTCTTCTTTCACGATAGAAATATCATCTGGTATTTAATTGAATTTCAGTCGTAAATCGTCTGACAAAATATTAAATTCTTCAGGTAGATCCATATATACTTCATTTTCAAGATCTGCTAAGAGATAGGCAGCTTGGATATCAATGTGATGTACAACCCATTTTTTCTTTGCTGCTACAGCAAATAATATTCTCATTGATTTCTTTTGCACAACTGGTGCATATGTTTTATCGTAATCTAGTCCATGCCTATGATAATTACCTAATGCCACCACCCTTGATTTGTATCGTTCCAGATTACCATTCTCATCCAATTTCGTCTTAAATATCCACTTGGCTTTTATTGGTCGTCTTTCTTTTGGTGGAATAACAAATTCTCAGGTTTTGTTTCTTAACAAATTTTCAAATTCAACAAGCATTGATTGCTTCCACAATTCACTTTTACTTGATGATAATGCTTCATGAGCTGTTTTTGGATCTCGTGGAATTTTAAAATCAGCATTCGAAATTTTCATTGCATTTCCAACAATGTCACTGGTTTCGTAATCGCGCAACCACAACGGTTTTTTAATTTCACGGCCAGTTCGTGTAACGACACCTTCTGATACATTTTCTTCCGTATCATCATGATTATCGTCAATTGCTTCTGAATGTGTAACAATCATATCTTCATTATGATTTTCGTCATCATATACTGGGAATATGTTCAAGTCAAATGTTATTATTTCATTTATTTTACTTTCAGATATGCAGTCCACATTTTTATTCCTCATTGGAAAACAAGTCTCATCAAATATTACGTCACGGCTTATAAAAACTTTATTTGATACAGGGTTCCAAAGTTTGTATGCCTTAGATGATGATGCATACCCAATAAAAATACATGGAACGGCACGAGGATAAAATTTGTTCTTTACGTTCTTGAATTTTGACCACGCACGACAACCCCATATTTTCATATGAGATAAATTTGTGTATTGTTTTTGCCATTTTTCTTAAGGTGATTCACCGTCATTGGCCGTAGTCGAGCATCTGTTACGAATGTAACACGCCGTTGTAATAGCATCGCTCCAAAATTGTAATGGCATGTACCTGACTCAATCAACATACATCTTGCTGCAGAAATAACAACCAGGGAAACCCAGTTCATCAGTCACAAAACAACCGGCCGTAATGAATGACCTACTTTGTCAACAAGACATAATTAGGGGGAAAATAGCTCAATTCGAGAGCAATTACAAAAAGGATGGACCAGCTCGCAAGACGAAGAAGTATCTGGAAACGAACAGACGAACAAATCTACGACAGTGATCCACCAATCGATAAAAGCCATCCATACACCAACCTAAGAGCTACGGTGGCATCAACATATAAAAAACTCATAGATGAAATGCGTGAGCTGTTAAACAATCCGCGACCGCTAACACCGACGCAATCGTACAGCCAGGAATTCATACCGCCAGAGACGAACGAGTCTAACAATCATTTAGAACTAAACATCAAAACGCCGATAGATCAAAGCAGCAACAGTACACTCAACCAAATGCTACGACGACAGGATTTTAAAATGAGGGAATTGTACAGAGAAATAGCAAAGGCCAAAGATGTTTTGGAAGAAAAACAGGGCAAGCAAGCTATGCAAATCGCCATGCAGTACATGCAGCGTGCTATGAATCAAATAATCGATAGACATGAAGAGCTTTGTGTTGAGGCTTCAGACGATGACAATGAGAGGCTAGGATACTTCACAAGAGGGGATTATGAGGCGTTAAGAGAGAAGTACACAAAGATGGCAATTGAAATGAACACTGCGATAGAAGAAACACCAGCTACCAGTGGGATAACATCAGAAATAAAGCTGAAACCGATTGAAATACCCACATTTTATGGTGATTACATGAAATGGAGTAGTTTCTCTGAAATATTCAAGCGTCTGATAGATCAAAATCAAACCCTCTCAGATACACATAAAATAAACTATCTGAAAACCCATCTTAATGGAGCAGCAGCTAAGCTAATATGTCATTTGGAATCAACTGCTGACAATTATCAAATGGCCTGGCGTACGTTAAACAATAGATACAACAACAAACGCTTAATTATATCAGCTTACCTAAATACGTTACTAAACCAACCATCAATTAGTACAGAATCATCAGCCGCAATTAGGAATTTTCACGACACAACTAACGAGTGCATACACGCAATCAGAAGTCTAGGAATAAATGTCGAATCCTGGAATTCATTTCTAATCATCAGCTTATCGAAGAAATTGGACAATGAAACACGACGAATATATGAAAGTTCGCTCCAGAACCCAGCGGAATTCCAGAAAACCGAGGAATTTCTGAAGTTTCTTGAACAACGCTTTAAGTCCTTGGAAGTATCGAGTAGCCCTAAAAATCAATCGCAACAACCAAAACCACAAGCAGTAAGACAAACGTTTGCCACAACAACCCTACGCGAGATTTGCATCTATTGTCAGACGAACCATACATTAGACCAATGTACACGGTTTAGGCAGCTGTCAGCAACAGATAAAAACCAAATAGTGCTACTACACCATCTATGTAGAAGATGCCTATTTTGCATACGGCAAAGCCCAAAGTATAAACCACGAGCACGTCTGAAGTAAAAAACTTTAAACTAATAACAAACGTAAATCATGAAAAGAACACGTGTTGTTAGCAACAGCAATGGTCAAATGTGCCAATCATAATGGAAGCCACACTACATTAAGAGTCCTGATAGACCCAGGGTCACAAGCAACTTTCATTACCGAGGAAGCAGTTCAAAGATTGAAGCTTAAGGGGCAGAAAGTATATGCCAAAATAGCTGGAGTCGGTGGTCACAATATTGGGGAGGTAAAGAAAATAGTGAGCCTCAAAATCCAACCGGTCATAGAATCGGAATTTGAATTACACTTAGATGCTTTAGTATTTCAAAAACTCACGACACTGTTACCAGAACAACGGATACAAACTGAAGGCTGGGAACATCTAAACAACCTAGAGCATGCAGATCCAAATTACAACACACCGGGCTCCATAGACATTTTGCTTGGAGCGGATTATTATCCAAAGATCGTATTGGGTGATATAATAAAAGGAAATCCTGAACAACCAATGGCGCAAAAAACCGAATTAGGATGGATCGTGTTCGGAAAATTCATCAGCCCAAGTGTCCAACATCACCACATAAAATCTATGATATCGTACATCGACTTAGAAAGTCAGTTAAAAAGATTTTGGAAGATTGAAGAAGTTCACGTAGAACGAGAATTTACCGATGATGAACAAAAATGCGAAAAGCACTTTCAAAAGAACTACAAAAGATTAGAAGCATTACCATTTAAGAGCGACGATTTCAAATTAGGCGAATCAAGAAAAAAAGCCACAGCACGCCTCCTTCAAGTGGAAAAACAACTAAATAAGAACATCCAGATGAAGAATGAATATAAAAGCTTTATTGATGAATACATCCAATTGGATCATATGCAAGAAATAAACCAACGTGATGATGCAGGTAGAAACTACTTTCTACCACACCATGCCGTAATCAAAGATGATAGCTCAACAACCAAGCTTAGAGTAGTCTTTGACGCTTCAGCAAAAACATCAAATGGAATATCATTAAATGACCTACTACACACCGGCCCAACAATACAACAAACACTCGTAGAGATATTGCTACGTTGGAGAAAGCATAAGTACGTGTTTAAAGCTGACATCGAAAAGATGTTTAGACAAATAAAAATCCGTCCACACGATCAAAACTACCAGTTGATACTATGGAGAAACGACAAAGGTGCAATCACAACAAACAAGCTGAAAACAGTCACGTACGGAACAGCCTCGGCCACATATCTAGCCACAAACCCTCGAATCCTACAGAAGATATTTTCCAATTTAAAATCAAACCACTAAATATCGAAGCACCTATAACCAAGAGAAGAGTGCTGTCCGAAACTTCCAAACTTTTTGACCCCATAGGGTGGCTGGCACCGGTTATAGTAAAAGCAAAAATAATTATGCAACAACTATGGCTATTAGGAATTGATTGGGACGCACAATTGCAGACGTTAGAAAAAGTAAGGTTACAAAGATGGTTAAGTCACAACAGAGACAACACAGGCGAATTACACGGGTTCTACGATGCATCAGAAAACGCATATGCAGCAGTAGTTTACTACAAATCCAAGATTGCAAACAACCAAGGCAAAGTAGTTTTAGTCACTGCGAAAACAAAGGTTGCACCGTTAAAATCCAAATTAACCATCCCTAGATTGGAATTGTGTGCAGCTGTATTACTGTCAAAATTAGTCAAGAAAACCAAACAAGCATTACAAGAACCGGATATAAAAACATTTGCATGGACCGATTCAATGATAACGTTAGCATGGATTAAAGGGAAACCTAATAGATTTAAAACATTCATAGCGAACAGGATAGTGGAAGTCCAATCCGTATTATCTCCGCTACAATGGGGTTACGTAAAATCCGAACGAAATCCAGCTGATTGTGCATCGAGAATCGAGAGGATTGAACCCTACCAGCTTAATAGATCACTCTCTCTGGTGGAACGGATCAAGCTGGCTCAGCTTCGAATATGCCTTACAACCACAAATTGAAGAAACTACAGAGGAATCCATGGACGAAGTATGCGCATTCACTACTACAATCGAAGGTGAGAACGTCATATTGAAGCTGATAGAAAGATGTTCATCGTTCACAAAAGCAATAAGGAGTATCGCTTATGTTCTTAGGTTTATGAAAAGAACAGCTAAATCGTCATCAAGCTTTCTGACAACCAAAGAACTTAACGACAGTTTGAGTTTAGCCTTAAAGGTAATACAAGGGGCGTGCTTAGGAACGTTGGACAAACACTATGGAAAACAAAGCGAATCAAAACTTCTTACCCTTGCTTGGCGGAAGGCTGTCTAACGCCAGAGTGAGTTTCGACATTCAACATCCAATAATTATTCCTCATAAGGGTCATTTCACAACGCTGCTGATAGACTACGCACACAAGATGACGCTGCACGAGAGCAAATCCCTCACGCTTGCATTCATTCGCCAGAAATACTGGATAATAAAAGGTCCACTAGCAGTAAAAACTTTTATCAATAAATGTGTAGTTTGCTACAAACATCAAGCACGGACTATGAACCAACTGATGGGAGATCTTCCAACAGCAATAGTAACTCCAACCAGACCATTCACTCACACAGGAGTAGATTATGCTGGGCCTTATCAGATCCGATGCGCGCCAGGACGAGGTAACAAAAGCTATAAAGGATATTTAGCGGTGTTCGTCTGTTTTGCAATAAAGGCCGTTCACTTAGAAGTAGTAAGCAACTTGTCATCCGAAGCTTTTCTAGCGGCATTTAGACGCTTCACAGCACGTCGAGGTAATTGTTCGGACCTCTACAGCGACTGTAGCTCTAACTTTATAGGGGCGTCAAAACTGATGAGGAACGATCTCAGCGCAGCATTGAAACAACTACCCGAAAAGCTTGCAGAACAGCTTTCAAGGGATGGCACCCGATGGCATTATATACCACCAAGGGCACCGCACATGGGTGGACTATGGGAAGCTGCAGTTAAGTCCGTCAAGTATCATCTACGTAGAATAATTGGAGAACAACTGCTAACATTTGAAGAGATGACAACAATAGTTTGTCAAATAGAAGCATGTCTCAACTCCCGGCCTCTTCTTCCACTGTCATCAGATCCAAATGACTTTACAACTTTAACACCCGGACATTTTCTGATAGGTGAACCACTACGAACGATGCCAGAACCAAGCCATTTAAATCAAAACATCAACCATTTAGCACGATGGAGACTTCTGCAGAAAATAACACAAGAATTTTGGAAGGTCTGGCTAACCGAATACATATTGCTGTTACAGAAGCGAAGCAAATGGAACAAAACGGAACCAAATATAGCGAAAGGAGAGCTAGTACTCATTAAGGATGATGATCTGCCTCCAGGAAAGTGGCCTCTAGGAAGAATTCATGAGGTACATAATGGTAACGATGGTTTGGTTAGAACAGTGACAGTAAAGAACACCAACGGAGGATTACTCAAAAGGCCAATTACTAAGATCAGTCGCCTGCCAATTGAGGACAATGAACAATGCGAGAAGATACCCTTGTCAGAAGAAACCCAAACAGACACAGTTGAAGCCAACGATGGTGCAAAACAACAAAAACGAGTGAAAAGAGCAAGCACCAAGTCCAAGCTGCTACTTCACACTCTTGCAATAATCTGTGCACTAGGAGTAATAACAGCAGAAACACCTACACGATACAATATATCGAGATTCTCTTTCCATCCCGGGATCTACCTTGATAAAATTGGGCAAGGATGTCTAATCAACGGAGAATGGAGGATCATAACCTACTATAATCTCACTTCCTATTGGGCAGAACTAAACCACCTTGAGAACGCTGCTCGTCAACTAGACAATTTATGTTCGAACAGAACGCTTATACAACCAGTACACACTGATGCGTTTAAGTACTGTGAAGCCATTGTCTCATAGATAAAATCACTCCACGTCGAATTAAATGAGCAAACCGAGGTGTTAAACGCTTTAGGCGGAAACAAAATCACCCGTAAAAGAAGGGCGCCTTTCGATTTTGTAGGTACGATTGCCAACGAACTATTCGGGGTGCTAGATCAAAGGGATGGAAAAACTTACAAGGAAAGCATAGAAAAAATAAATGCCAACCAGCAGCACCACAAGGAATTATTACAAAACCAGATGTCGATATTAGAATCAACTATCAACATTATGAAACACACCCATGAGGAAACTACCCAGAAGTTTGAAGCATATAATCAAATTCTAACAACCATCCTGTTCCATGAAGAATTTACCGATCTAGCTATACACACAATGCTAGAGATGATGAAACTACGAAACTTTCAAACCGCCATAATCAACACCATCACAGAAGTCCATCAAGGCACACTCGATCCCCTGATCCTAACTCCTCACCAACTTCAGGAGCAAGTAAAACAAATCATTCCTAACGTGAAACCAAGTCAGAATATGCCATACCGAAGTGAGAATATAGCCGCCATCTATAAAATAGCCACCGTCAAAACCATAAAAATAGGGGCAACAGTCATATTCGAGATCAAAATTCAATTAGTACAGAGGACTCGATATAACATATACCACTCTATGGCAGTCCCAACGATTCATCAGGAAGACTACATATACATCAAGCCATCTTGTGATTATTTATTGATTGCAATACAGGACAATAAATTTATGCAGCTCTCGTCCGAAGAACTAAATACTTGTACCAACCTCAATGATGAATATCTTTGCGATATACATCAACCACTGAATTCATATCAATCAGATACAAGTAGCTGTGAGATGCCACTTTTCCAGCAGACCAGTGCCGTGCCTGCTAGTTGTGAAATCCACAGAATAAACATTACCTCGTTATGGATTCCGTTACGCCGTCATAACGCCTGGATATTTGTAATCAAATCCAAGGTTATTTATAATGTGATTTGCGAAAGCGGCAGCGGAACGATTGAAACAAGAACCACCTTCATCCAAGGAGAGGGAATCCTAACACTAGATCCAAACTGTGTGTTGAAGGGAGAAACATTCACATTGGCAGGATACAGAGCATTTAACAGCAAATTGGAACTCTCTTTCACACCACGGTTTAATTTGAGTGATAAAATAATGTTAGATCATACCGTCAGAGTAAATCGAAGTTCACAATTCAACTCGGATATCGAAGCCATTGAAGAACCAATCCAAAATCAACAAAGGAATCTAAGGGTATCAACTACCGAAGTGAACATGCATGACGTTCATCACTATACAATATTTTATGTTATTATAGGAATATTGATGATCGCAGCAGCCATCATATATGTTAAGTGCAGAAAAGCAACGCCGGCTGAAGCAGCTCCACTTCCAGGCCCGTAGATAATCCTTCGGGCAGCAACAACTAGGCCCCGGGAATATGTTACCAATTCAGCTGGTAACAGGAAACGATTGCGACAAAAAGCTGAAATAGCATTTACTTAAATTTTGTTTGTTGAGTAAAACCAGAGATTTTATTATATTAGAGATATACAAAGCCGTATATATTTTTTCTACTGATCATTTGTTGTTGTAAAATCACATTGAAACCCTGGATGTGTGTTAGTTTAAATTGTCGAATGGAAATATACGAGAAAACAATACATTTGCATTTCTCATTTGGTTTTTTTTTATCATTTTTGTAGATCTAGCTAGTATGTATTGATATTACATTATAGAATGGAAAATAAAACAAAAATAATGTATGAAATTTTAAGCTCGAAGGTGAAAAGAAATAAACGAGAAAAATTATTATCGATGATATACAACCAAAAACACCAAATTTAAATTGCAAGTGACAACCTAGCTTTGTTTTACTATTTTTAATTTTTCCGGGATATTTTGGACATACCATATTTTTATTGTTTCGGTTTTAAATGATTTTAAAATATTTTGGTAGTGTTGATTTTTTTATATTTTTTAAAGAAAACGTTTAAATTTTGTATTAACGTAAATTAATATAATGGAATTTCATTAGTTTTTAATGCATATATTTAAGAATATATTTATATGAACTTTTAAGAATTGGGGCCAATTTATGACGAATAAACTGGTTGACGACCATTGAGATTTGGTTGTGGACTGATATTTTCTTACGTCTTGGAAACCCCGAGTCCGCTCTTTTGAAATCAACAGAACCTTTTGATACAATTTAACTGGGAAGTTTTACGTGGATCAACACGGCCGACATATAGTTTTCTAAGTAACAGCACATTCCTCGTTGTGCTCCTTGATTTCTTATACATGGTTAAATGGGAGTTCAACTATATCAAATTTTATTTTTTCTGCTAATATTTTTGACAGTTGAGGTTTTTTACGGGTGAAGATCATCACCCCAGCGATTAAACGAGATTAAAACTCAGTAAAAGATCGATACTTAATTTAAATTACTATATAATTATACATGTAGATACATATTGAAAAACTAACTATTTAAAATTGACATTTTTGATTGTGAAATGTATTTTTTTACTGCCCATTTACAATGTTTTCGCAACAATACTAAAATCATAAAATCTAATATTTCATTATGGTGATCATAACATCCGTTGTTATGATTTAAAATAGTTTCAAATTCGAATCGCGATTTCGTATTTGAGATATTTTTGATATGTCCAATGTTATTAAAGATTTTATGAAAAATATTTACACAACATTTTGAAAAATTAAAAAATATTTCAGATGGGGCATTTAAGCTTCCAAAGTCAGAATTTTTAGAATAATTTTTAAAATAGATTAAACGCTCATTTTTAAGAGTTATTGTTTCTTCGCTTTTAGTAAGTAATAGCTCACACGAATTACATTTTATATTTTTATTAGATTTAAAAAAGACATACCCAATGTAATATTTAAGAGAAGCATCGTCTACATCTCCATCTCCATTTAAATTAGGCTCTGGGAGCACAAATAAATCTTCAAATTCAAAATTTTCATTCTGGTTTGAATCATCGGATGGTATTGAGTTTTCAGTTATGTCTCTTGAATCAGGTGTTGTGTATACTTCATAATTCTCCAATTCGTTGAGACTAGATGTATCTTCTTCGTCATCATTTTCACAATTTGCAAGATTTATGTTTTTTAATAACCTTAAGCACATTATCTGGGCAACCGTTCTGCTGAACTCCAAAACCGATGGATTTTTACAATGTCCTCCTTTTCCTCGAATAACCGAAAACATATTTTCAAGCGGATCTTGATTAAATCTTGAAGTTATTATGAATCTATCACAGTTATCTTTAAATAAATCATTAGATAACTGGAGAATTGCATTTATTGTTGTTATTAACCCTTTGAAACAGAAATTGGGACTTTTTTTCTGACATTTTAAACTGCCTATGTATAATTTCATAGAAACCAAATTTTCAACTACGTGATTATTATACTTCAAAGCACATTGGTTAATATTTTTTGCATACAAATTTCTGCTATTCAAATTATCGAACAATTTATCTAATTTTTCACAAAAGTTGGCTGTTGCAAGAGCATATTTTTTATTTTCGATAGAAAATTTATCAAGCTCATACATTGTTCTTATTGCAGCAGCTACAGTCCGACTGAAAATTTGAGTTGCCAATGCAACTCGCATTTTTTCGAACGTATTTGGATATAAATGGCGATAAGTAATCTTAGGACACAGTTTTGTAGAACTATTTTTTTCCGTATCGTATAGTTCTCTTAATACTCCCCAGCTAACTACTCCATCAGGCGTTTCAATATTTGCTTGCATTAAATTATTTCTAAATGATTTCATTAGATGTGGAACATCAAACATGGCATAAATTTGTCTGTCTGCACACCTCATTTTAAAAAATGGGGTTTCGTCAGTTATGCTTAACAATTTGTACGCCTTTCTATTGTTTGATCCTTGATCACATACTACAGCTTGCACAACAAATCCAATATGATCTAACAGTTTAATGTTTCATTAATTAATTTTACCAAATGTTCACCAGATATTCCTTTGGCCGAAGTATAGTATGATAAAACATATTTGTATTTAGAAAATAATCCACGGACCATAAACACCAACACATATTTTGCCACCTCAGGTTTTCTTTCAGTTCCATCATCTGTGTATCCTTGAATTAAATCATTTTTTCGTGTGTTGTGATTGTAGTTTTTTATTAGGAATTAATTTTCTTTTATTTTGAAATTGTAGGTAAATTAAAGTTTTTCGATTTTTTATGTATTTAGTTTTCAATATGTCGTAATGTTTTTTTAATGATAAATATTTTTTTTTATATAATTCACTAATTTTAATATATTTTATACAGTTAGTGCAATCTGCTTCGACACTGCAAGATGTATTTGAATAATGTCTAGGAGATTTTATGTTCTCAAAGTCGAAAATACTCATTTCGGGCAATGTCCCACTGTCTTTATATCCATATGTTTTTATATTTTTATATTTTGATGAATTTTCAGGCAGATTTAAATCCGAAGATGAGTTACCGGCCATTGGCATTGAATCAACAACTACACTCTCATCCATCAATACCATATCAGGGTCATCTAAATATAATTTTGGGATAACTTTTTTTTTTAATTTTCGTTTTCCTTTATCGGTCTCATCGAAGTGCTTTTCACAAATAATAAATTTTTTTTTTAAACTATCATGTGACAATGAGCATTTGTCAAACCAAATTTGAAAAAATGGAGAATTTTGTTCCGGGAAACCATAAAACTTTCTATAAGGATGGCTGCGTCGAGTGGCTTTACAATTCACAACAGCGCATGGGATTCCACTAACCATGTGGTTTTCTTTATCAAAAAACGCCATTAGAGAAATGAGTGCATAAGACAAATATTAAACTAAAATAAGTTTTTACGTGACGAGAAAATAACTGTTTCTAAAAAATATGAACAACTGAAAAGGAACTTATTTTCTGTTACACATTTATCGAAAAACTCGATTCGTCAAATATATGTATTTAAGAAAATTAAGAACTAAATTGTTATTCTAATTGGTATTTTCGATATTAGAAACTAAAATTTAAACAAATTAAATTATTTTGTACTAAAATCAAGAATTATTGTTGCACTGTTTGCGTAACTCATCCACACCATATGAATTTTCTAGTCAAACTAAAAAATATTTTTTTAATGCAATGATTGAAAAATAGAGCGTGGAAAGGGTAATAGAGAAAAAACAGTATTAAAATTTGTATATGTGTGTTCTCTTGTATACTATATGCAATATAAAGAATTTATACCAATACATTACCAGGGTCAGAATAATTTACAACAACAATGCCATAATAGAAAAACGTATATAGCTTTGTATATCTCTAATATAATAAAATCTCTGGTAAAACACAAACATATAAATGTGCCGATACAGCACATACTTACATTTTGTAATTAACCATATAAATTAAACGTATATAACGTTAAATCTGATACTTCCGTTTAGTGAAGTAAATTATAATATATAAACTGGAAATTTTTAATAATAAAGACAGAAGTTATAAAATCAGTAAACATATCGCTTCTCATTCAATAAAACTATTTATTTAGAATTAGTGGACTAGCTCCGACCCACGGTAGGCGCACTAGTTTCTAAATAAACAATACGAATGAAACAATTTCGAATATTTTGCATGAACGCTTTTATTTCGTTGCAATTTAGTTTTTAAATTTCATTTGTTCCGTCTTATCTGGAACGTCTTCAATTTTTGATAGGCCAGAGCTTCTATTATACATTTCTCGTGGCAACAGCGTCAACCGTTCTCTCGGATTGTATGGCAGATGTTCGTTTTGCGCAGCCAAGACATCATCACAATTAAACAAACTGTTGTCCCGCAATGAACGATAATATTTGGTCGTGCGATAATCGATCGTTTGGGATATTTTGTCACGTTTATTTTCGCAATAGCAAACTGGATAGATTAGCTCTGTTGCAACCCGATTCATAAACGAAACGAATGATGGTATCAACAAATAGATACGACCATAGGGCACATACATAGTAGCCACCGTGTCTTCAATATCGATACACAAGTAAGATTGTTGTTGTGTTTTGTGCGATACAAATCGTATCACAAGTACGCCAACACTAACAACATGACCATGTAAATCATAACGATGGCCGCAGTATCCGTAATGAAATAAATAATCATTGAAATTGTTCCAGCCGACAGCTAATTTTTCGGAAAACTCGCCAAAATTCCATGCTGCATCATTAATTTGTAGGCAGTAATATTGTGGCTTAATACCAAACAGCGTGTACTTTTCCAGCATTAAGGTCCAATGTACCACCGCCATTAATATATCCGATTTTTTATTTAGACTTTGTTGAATTGATCTATAAAAAATTTCCCACCCAAGAAAATTAATATGCCACTCAGGTTCCACAATTTTCTCTTCTTCCTCTTCTTGTAACGATGGAGTTGAGCATGATGGTGATGAATCGGTGCTGCTCGGCAAGCTGGAGCAATCGGGTAGTTCATCCATTTTGATTTTGTAGAAAAATTAATTTTTTTGGATGCCAACGCCAAATTTTGACTTTTCTATTGTTTTGAGTGACTACTCGACTCGAGGGTTAAACTTATTGAGCCAATTTACACTTGCTTTCTTGCATTACGTTTCTTTCCTCGTTTCTTTACTCCTCTCTCTACAAAAATATGACCTTCGAAATCAATTTATAGAGAGAGGGGTAAAGAAACGAGGAAAGAAACGTAATGCAAGAAAGCAAGTGTAAATTGGCTCATTGTGGTTACTTTGGTGTAGGTAAAAAATTTGAGCAAAAACCATATTCAGCCAGTTTTACCATCAAATAATCAAATAAGTTTAAGTAGTACCTCTATTACCAGCTAAATGTAAGCCACAGGAAGATATGTATTTAGCAGAAATCGCGCAATTACCCGATCCATATTTTGACAATACGTTGCAAGTAAATGCTCCAACTTGTAGCTATTGCGAAAAAAATCGAATCTTTAAATCGAAAGTATTTTTTTCAAATTAACAAATTTCGAAATGGTAATAAGGAATTACGAAGAAAAATTAAAAATTTAGAGCAAAGAAATCGAATTACAAAAAAAAACTGATCTATTTGAAAAATCAACCCAAATCATGTTTAAGTGATTTAATTACCAAAGCAAATAAAGTGAACACTCCAAAAACTATTGTCGGTTGCTACTAGTGGCCCGGAGAAACGGGAAGGAAACGGGAAAAACATTTTATGCTACTACGCCTCTGAGAATGCCATTTCATCAAATACATTACCCAATTTAGTAGAGACCAACTTGAAATTGTGTAATTCCTTATGTCTAACGGTTAAAGCTGTTATATGTGACCAAGGATCGAACAATCGAAAAGCTCTGAATAATTTGGGAGCTAATACTAATAATCCAATTTTAAGCGATGTTAGCTCAAATTGTAGGTTTATTTGATCTCCTGCATTTATTTAAATCTTTCCGAAATTGTATGCTGAAATCTGACCCCGAAACACCTGATGGTATTGTGAGCTGGCAAATTGTTCATGAGCTGTATACATTAGAACATGTTTCATGAGCTTTATACATTTGTATCGAATATATCTTAAATTAAGTGATAAACACGTGAA
The DNA here is from genome assembly GCA_958295665.1 of Tipula vernalis. Taxonomy (NCBI): domain Eukaryota; kingdom Metazoa; phylum Arthropoda; class Insecta; order Diptera; family Tipulidae; genus Tipula; species Tipula vernalis. Next base: position 15,413,163 of record OY282560.1, read on the forward strand.
TCCCGGCCATTTTGATAAAATGAAAGTTAAACAGCATTTGAGCAAAGCATTTGAGTTAAATAAATTCTCTGATTCTGTCAAAAATAAAGTACCTGCCACAAATTGTTTGATTGTTTAAATTTAAATTGCGCTCTAACTGTTGAGGAAAGCTGTTGCATATTCAAATTCCTGAACGAAATGTTGATTTACATGCAAAACATAAAACTAGTCAACGAAAAGAAAGTTTATTCATTTGATGAAATGGCGCAAACGATTCGCGGAATTCTTTTCCTCCTTAAGTCATTTTCACAAGATAATGTCCATTTTAAATATTTGCTTACTTCAAGGCTAAATCAAGATGCTTTGGAAAATACATTCTCTTTGATCAGATCCGCCAATGGAAATAATTTCAATCCGTCCGTCCAAGAGTTTGTTATCAATTAAATATATTACACCGTTCACGACACTTTCAAATTGTGAAGAAGATACAGATGCAACCTTATTGGACGTTATTCGCGAGGAAAAACAAAATGAGCTATCTTTAATAGATACTGGAGAACCTCAATCAAGTACCACCGAACTTTGCTTATTTAATGACCAAACCAATGAAAGTGATAGCGACGATCATTTAATTGTAATCGAGATCGAAGAGGAATTAACTGATTTAGGCTCTTCGTTTTGTCAAACTAATACCAAATCAGATCTATCAACTAGGTATTTTACAGGATATCTAGTAAATAAAATATTAAAAAAATTTAATTGTGCTGTCTGTGTCTTAACACTTTTAAAAGAAAATGATTACCTAGAATATACTTCTGAGTTGTTAATAAAACACAAAAATTACATGACGGACTGCTTTGGCAAGCTTCAAGCACCGTCTCAATCATTTTTTGAGCTATGTCGAAGGCAAATATCAATGTTTGACAACTTTTTTAAAGCGCAGTCTCATGCAGTCGGATTGAAATGTATAATATTAAATATTTTACTAAATGAAGAGAGCGATAAAGAGTTTTACGATAATAGTCATTCCTGTTATAATCATCGTGTGGCTTTACTAAATCTAATGATAATTATACTAATTAGAAAGAATTGTAAATGGCAAGTCGAACAAGCTAAATTAAATAACATGAAAACACGAACAAATAAAAGACAATGCAGAACTATATTGGACTAAACTCGCCATCCCGATTAAAATAATAACACCAAACTTCTCTAAAGAAATAAATTTAAATGTGATCCGCTTTCGATCATTTACCACTCAATCGACCACTGTAGATGTAAATCCGATCGTTTAACAGCCAGCCAGTCATAACGAGCATGTCAGTCATTTTTTTGAATTTATTCATTACATATTTTTAATTGTAGATCCACTTTCGATCGTTTATCAGTCCATCAGCGCCTTCTTTCGATTTACTTATTACTGATAAATTCAATTGCAGATTTGCTTTCGATCATTACCAGTCAAACAAGCAGAACCACCCAGTCATCTCTTTGAATTTATTCATTACAGATAAAGATAAAATTGAATTGCAGATCCACTTTTGATCGTTTATCAGTCAGTCATCTCTTTAAATTTATTATTACTGATAAACTCAACTGTAGATCTACTTCAGATCGTTTACCAGCCAATCGTTCATAACGGGCCAGTCAATCATTTCTTTGAATTAATTCATTACTGATAAATTCAACGGTAGGTTCATTTCCAATAGTTTACGAGCCATTCAGTCACAATCAACAAGTCAGTCATCTCTTTGAATTTATTCATTACATAAATTGAATTGTAAATCTACTTTCGATCGTTTACCAGTGAATCAGCGTGTTTTTGAACTTATTTATTACTGATAAATTCAACGCTAGATCTACTTTCGATAGTTTATCAGCCAATCAGGTACAACCAGTCAGTCAGTGAAACATCTCTTTGAATTTGTTCATTACAGAAAAAATTAGATTCTCAATACTTCTTCTCACTATCTTTCAGTTACTCCAGTCAGTCATTTTGATCAATCTTATCATTAAAGTACATAGGCATATGTACAATGTGCATATAAAACCATCATAAACAAATTTGCTACTTTTCTAAACTATTACATTTTTGATAAATTACAACTGATTTTTGAAATCTGAAAATATTCATTACAGAAAAACAACAAAAATACAATAAGTAACTTGGTCAACAGACGGGGTATGAATATTTTTGCATGAACATAAACTAAAAATAAAAACATAATTTATTTAAATTAATTATATTATGTACAATAAAAAATTAAAAATTTAAAGTATACTGCAACTTTAACCTTCACTCTGTGCATAGCTTACTATCACGTTGTCTGTGTATTGGGGTCAATCTGACCCCATAGATATTTTCATATATTTCATAGGGAAAGTAAATAAATTTCTTTATTTTCTACAAATATAATCCGAAACCGTTTCTCGTTTTTTTATGCATTCTATGATTTTGGTGTGGTTGAGACAAAATGGTTCATTACAAAAATGACATCTTGTTCTAGTTTTCCTATCAGATGATTTATGGCCCAAGTAACATCTTTGTCGTTTGCTAACTGTCTTAACCGTCACTTCTTCGCCTGTTGATTCCCACATTATTGGTAATGCTTTATAACTTATTAAGTTGATTCCTGTCCTTATTTTTATTTAACTTTCGAGTGTTATAGAGCCGCTCCAACACGTTGGCCTGCACCAGTTGGATAGTGAATTCTTTTAGAAATGATTTTCTTTCGGATGCTTTCCGAGTTTAACACAAAACGGCAGTTGGCACTTTTATACAAAACATAAAGGCTGCAACATCAGCAAGATCAGTAAGGTTAAAAAATAACACCATCGGCCATCGTTGAGTTTTCCTTTTGCATGTACAGGTTCTCACTAATTTATAGAAGGTGTCTGGCCCTCCTTTTGTTGCGTTATAATCCAAAATTTAATTAGTTAAGCCTGTATCGGCGATTTATATTCCATGAGAAAAATTGACTGACAGTCAAAAAAAACGAAAAGAGAAAAATAATCTGATGCCGCATATAAGAGACAAAGGCAACGTTTTTTATTTTGTAGAAAAACAATTTTGCTGTAAAATAAAAAATAAAATAAAAAACGATGTCATTGTCTCTTATAAGGGAATCAGATGTGTGTTTCTCTTTTCGATTTTTTTGACTGTCAGTCAATTTTTCTCATGGAATACAGGCTTTATTTATATTAGACTCACGGTCTACTCCATTATTGTTGTATAAACGTTTTTATTTGGTTTAGGAATAAAACGCACAGGTGTTTGGTTGATATCAAAACAGAATCTTGAAGGTTTTAGTTCTCGTATTTTTAATTCCCCCTTACTACTAAACTCTTTGGGAAGATCGGTTTTATTTCATCTAATTGTACCAATTAGTGTATTTTTTTGCTGCAAAAGTTAATCGGCTAAAGAACAACTAGTGAAAAAGTTGTCCATAGTAATTATTATTTCTTATGTTCCCTTGATTGCCTACCAACATATACTTCTGCGTTCAATGGGTAAGAATTCTTTGCGTCGCATAGCCAGAATATTTTAATTGTAATATTTTAATTCTAAACTTCTCTGGCTTCGAAGGTACCAATATACTGTCTGAAAGAATATTTCCCTCGACCTAGAGCCAATTGTTGATAAATGATTAAATTTCATGATGGTTTATGACGTCCTCAAATGTTTGCCAAGGACATATTCCTTATATATTGAAATACTGCCAATCTATCGATTTTTAGCCGCTCCTGTCTTAGACAGCTATAGTAACTGAGGGGTTTGATTTATTTCTGTTTAGAAAGAAAGAGAAAGTTGCGGGTTTTGGTTAAAATCGGAGGTTTTAAGCTTCACTTTTCCATAGTTTTTTTTATTTTGGACATAGTAGCACATACCAGCCAGCGTTTATTTCTTTATCCTTAACAGTCGCATTTTCAACATTTTCTTATTCATTTCCTCGATCGTCAGAGACAAGTTGAAAATGTTAATCGTTATTAAAATTTATCGGTTCAACATGCTCATCGTAGTTACAAATGTTTATCGGCATCCTCATCGTAGTTACAAATGTTTATCGGCGCAGCTTGTTCACGCTTATCGCTCTCGGAAACTCCACATCAATAGTGTCGTTTGATATTTCCGCTTCATCTGATAATCTATTACCTTAGGAGTAGAAACTCTATCGAGAAGTCCAAGGAGCTCTTGGCTACTCTGTCTTTTCCGCACCATAATAACAATATCTACAATAAGGATCAACGATCATTCGAAATATCGGTAACGGTAAAATAATACAAAAGTAATATGAGGAAATATATCAGGAATAGGTATGTACTATATGCCACAGACGAGTAGTGTCGAAAACTAGTATTTGTGGCATAGTTTATGTTACGTTTTGACACAAGTTCTTGACAGTCTTTTAAAACCTTTGTTTTCGACATTTTTTGACAGGATTTTTTGACAGCGAAAAAAACTGAAAAATGTACAATTTTAGCTTCATTAACGTTCATAACTGTTTCAACCAGTTAGAAAAATTTCTAAATTAAACGGTATATTTCAATATTGTACTCACGAAACAATACGAATATTTTATTTCCTCTTTTTTTGTCCAATATCACACACACAGTTTTTGACACTTTCCGACAGTTTTTGACAGTCGTTGAAATTTTCGACAGTTTTTGATCATAAATTAAGGTTCCTCAACCATTTTTAACAAAATTTTCGAAAACGCAGATTTTTTAGCGTTTTTATGTATAATACACATACAAAAAGTGAATAACAAAGCAGTTTCTCTCTCAGTCTCACTTACTGATTAGCAGAAAAATTTCACAACACATCTCATACACATATACAATACATTCATAGATATAAAAAGTAAATAATTTGCATGGAAAAAACATGGGGTCGTTTTGACCCCAGTATACAGAAATGCGCTTGGTTTATTTCAGACTATGGTAATTACAAAATTTACAAGTAATTTGGGCCTGATTTTCATTGTATTTCATGTATGAAATATTATATGAGGCTTTCTTATAGGGCATGGGCCATTTAAATAATAAGAAACGTATTTTTTTATTTTTTAAAATCGACTGGGGTCAATTTGACCCCAATAAACAGAGAGAAGGTTAACTTTAACATCACCAATTTATAAATAATAATAATAAATAAAATTGTGCACTTACACTCGTATAACTTGAATCTTCTATACACTGACAATTATTGTATTATTGATTGTGTATATTATACATATATATCACTTTGTGTGCGCACGGGGATTAAATAAAAAATAAAAAGAATTTTGGTTGGATTCTTGGTTTTAATACTATTCTTTTCTAACACAATTCAATAAAGCACATTCTAGTTTCTATATGCATAAACCTAAATACACACAAATTAAAATTTAGGTAGGGTAAAACACCCAATAGCAAGCACCCTTAAGAAGAGACACAGCTTTCTGTGCTCATAACTAAGCAACTAATATTCTAACTCCTATATGTTTGTGATAAGATTAACTGTGGAACATCCAAGTGTTAAATCAAGTAATAATCTAGGGTTTAAAAATAAATAATAAATCGGTTTTTGATCATAATTCACAGCACGGTCCATTTTCCAGTAACGGGCACTGAAAAACTAAAAACAAGCACCTATTGTTTCCCAAATTGGGCACCTTTTTTTTGGAAATTTGTTAATTAGACAGATGCAATTATTAATCAATTTTAAATACCTAGTAAAACATTTATTGATACAAAAATTCTTTGGTTTATTAAAAAACATCAAGCTCATAAGTACCTAGTAGCTACTAAAATTATATTTTCTGTATTTAAATTCACATTTTACATATTTTTATATAATAAAAATAAAAAGTACATTTATATAAATAGATAGGTGAATATATTGTTAATTAAGAGTTAAATCACATTAATTTCATTTCACAATTTAATCGCAATGGATCCGCAATATTAAACATAAAATCAGTTTAAAAAATAACTAAAATTCTTAATTAATAAGTTAATTATTATCAAAATAAATAGTCAATAGACATAAATCAAATCAATAAAAATTCATTGTAAATAATATTAAAAATAAAAAAAAATTCAATTTTTAGTTGGTTCAGTATCACATGATCAGTCTTATTTTATACAGTCAATTTAAAATAATTTTTGCACATGCTTTACATGTGAACACGTTTTCGCTAGAAGTATCTTGAATCTCTTCTATACACTTAACATGAAAACTCCTGGTACAGGTACTACACTCCAAGCCATTATTCTTAATTGTACCGGCGCATTTAAAACAAAGCCCAACTTTCACTTCGCTGTTCAAAAATTTTGTTTGCATGCTATTTATGCCACCAGAAAGATCCATTAGCTCCCTTTTTGATGGCACTTCTAAAGTTTGATCTTTAGCCGTTACTTCATTTAACCTGTTAGCAGTTAAGTGTTTTTTCTGTATCACTTTCTTTTGTTCTAGTTTGCCTAGTTTCGGATCTGCTGGTTTGCTTGGTCTTTTCATACTCTTTTTTAAATTTTCTTTTATTTGTTTCTTTTGTAGCCTATTTATTTTTCGTGCTTCTTTTGCCTTTTCTGCTTCGTCTTTTGTTTGTTTCTTTTTGTATTCGTTTTCCTGCCAAAGTTTTGAAGTAATTACAAATGAATTGTGCTTAGGTCTAGTCATTTTTTTTTCGGGAGTTTTATTTTGCACAAAATAATCCTTAATCTCCAAAGTTTCGCTTTGGCTATTTTCCGTATTTAAAAATACCATTAAAAGATCTTCGATCCGGAAATTTGGCTCGTCCGTTAAATTAAGAATTGATGCCTCTTCTGCAATTTCAGCAACAAAAGTTAGTTCATCCTCTATATTTCCTGCTGCAATAGAATTTGTGTTGCTCATTAATGCAGTCATTTCATTTATTGGATTAAAGTTTAAATCTTCATCATCATCAAACTCAATTTCCAAATTAATTTCTTCACCATCGTCTATTGTCGTCGATTCAAGTTGAGATACTTCTGTTAATTTTAAATGAATTTCGTGAAGTAATAAAAAATCTTCAGAGTAAGTTGCCTGTGAATTTGAAAAATTCTCCAAGTCTTTTAATTTCTGTGTCCCGATTATGTCTTTGAAATTTTGAAAAGTGATTCTGTTTGGGTTATTGTTACTTTGGGCCAACACATTATTTCTGGCTACGTTATCTTTGCCCAAACATCGAGAAAAATCGATTGCATTTTTATTGAAGGGATATAAGCCGCAAGCTTTAAATCCGTTTTTGATTGTTGTAGAACTCAAATGGCTAGTAACAGCTTTCTGAAGAATAGGTGCTACGTGAGCTTTAGTAACGTCGACATCTGGATTGTTTGTCCTAAACTCTAGAATTGCTTTTTTCCAACCGTCTTTCAAAGGCTTAAATGCTGCTACATCCGCAGGTTGCAAGATCCTTGTCGCATTTGGATAAAGGCATACTAGAACAATGTTCAAATGCGCACATACTTCCGATAATCCTATGCTCAAGTGCGACTTATGCCCGTCGACAAATAAAATTATCGGAAACCTCACGTTCTTAGACAGCAAATGAGGATGTAGCACATTTTTAATGTAATTAATAAAAATGTCTGTTTTCATCCAGCCACTTTCAGATAAAGCGAAGCCCCAATCTTTAGGAATGTGTTTAACAACATTCGCCGGAATTCTTTTATAAGGATAGACAATCATTGGCGGTGTTATTTCTCCCGAAGCAGCAAACGTAAACATTACGGTCAGGTTTTCTTTTGCCTGTCCTTTGTCAATTTCAAAAACATTTTTGGTTCCCTTTGGTGCTAAGACCTTTCCAGTTTTCGGACACAATAAAAAATTTGTTTCGTCTCCATTGTAAATTCTGGTTGGATCATTTAAAATGGAGTCGTAACCGTCGGATTGTAATTCCTTAAAAACATTGTCGAACCAATTTTTGACATCAGTTTCGGACACTCGTGCGGATGCTGCCGTCACCGCTTCCGGAACTCGTTCGGTAACAATTGGATGGCGGCTTAGAAATGATTTGTACCATTTTTCTCCCGGTATATTTCCTTTAAACGGATTCGGTTGTTCAGCTTTATCCAAAAATTCTTTAACGGCATTTTGGACATTGATTTTGCGCCGCGGAAATCCTTTTCTATGGCTTTGAATAATCCAATTCACAATTTCATTTTCCTCCGCTGTAGTAAGCACCGTTTCAGGCCCTTTTCGGTTTTTTTTAACTCTACCTGATATGCGACCTTGTATAGTTTGCCGTGGTACCTTATACTTTCTCGCAGCTTCCTTTTTAGGCATACCCAGCCTAACAGCCGTCAAAGCATTTTGGAGCATGCATTCTGTGTAGTTTTTAATATTTTTGTAGGGCTTCTTAATTTTAGGCATTCCTAGTTGAAAACAAAACCTTTAAGTAAACAGAGTTTTGCGATGGATGAGAAAAGTTTGAACAATGGATGGTAATGAATAAGGCAAACTGTGCCAAATTGGTTTTTAACTAATTTCAAAAATAAAGGAACAGATACCTACTTGCAAATTTGTACCTACATTTAATTGAATTAAAGTTTAAAAATTGGAAAATAGATAACTTCAAAATAACCGACGATACAAAATCAAAATTGAACTAAACATGCCCCCTATATGGTAGCAAAAATCTGATAAATTTAATAACGAGCACTATGCTTATTATTGGTAAAAATTTTAACCGACAAATATGCCTAATTCAAGCATGCTGCTTGTTAAAGGAAATTTAAGTTTTATCATTCCAATAGTGGGCACCACAAAAATTAAAACAAATTTATATTTTACGTGTAAAACTTAAGTATTAATCTTCTATTTAATATGTTTTAATGCATTCAAAGTAAATATTAAATGATTTAAAAAAATTAAAATAGTGTAAAAATGCAAATCTGCTTACCTGTTTGCTTAACAAAATCACAACACTTTACAAATCTAGCGACAAATAGCGATGCGCATCGTTTCACATCCAATTTTTGACTGAAAAACGAAAAGTAACAACAAAACTCATTTTGACAAAACAATTAAAAATGAAATCGTTAAAAGACAGAAGCATATTGTGAAATCATACCATTTCGTATTTTCTTATCTATTTAATAAAAGTTATGTCATGTGCTCGCTATTGGGATGGGGCCCACTAATGGGTGTTTCACCCTATATTATACGATTTAAATGTATGGTAGTAATACGTCATGCGACGATCAACGATTTTAATGATTTTACCACTGATTATTTTGAGCGCCAGTTATATTCTTACTCTCTCTTGTATATTCCTTATACTTTCGGACATAATATACAAAAAAAAAAAAAACAGAAACAAGGAAACAAAAATGTTCGTAAAAGCGAGAGAGAGGTAAATTTTTATGTTTGTTTTTTTTTTTTGTTGTTGTTTAAAGAGAAGATTTAGTGAAGGAAATAAATATTCCATTTCAAATAAAGAATTTCATTATGTTTATAAAAGCTTTGTTTCCCTCGGTGGATACCTAATGTTAGTTTTATTTTCGGCCGTACACATTATTCGTGCGCTGATTGAATTTCATTGTTCGCTTGAAATTTCTTATATTTCATTATTTTATGGTAAAAAAATATTTTTTACGCCTAAATGCACAACACCGGGCATTGCATAAATTCGCTATAACTAAAAGTTTGTTTCATGAAATACAGACATGAACATTTCGAAAAAATGCGTCGCTCACTTTTGTGCCGCTTGTTTGTATTTTGAACCTTTAAACGGAAAATCAATATTTCAAACCGTCAAATCCAATAATTAACAAAATTGTTTGATTTGCAATATCAAAATTATTAACAAATAATCCAAATCTATAAGTTCCACGTTATTCTAAGAAAATTTTATTAAAATTAATTTAATTTCATTCAGAAAACGCAAATTTTATGTTTTGCCTGCCATCAAACAAAAATCCTTCCGTCCAAATATAAAATTGGAGTTTTCTACGAATAAAGTAGAGCTTATAAATTCGAACTATTTTCTATTAATAATTTTGATATTGAAAATAAAACAATTTAGTCAATAATTGGATTTGACGGTTTGAAATGCCGGTTTGCCGTTTGTATATGGGTCAATCAATGCCTTTATTGTTTTAAAATAAAAACGAGCCGCACAAGATAAGATACTTATCGAAACGTTGTATTGTTTTATTTATAGGCTGTAAAATTGTTTTATTTAATGGCTGTTAGGCCCGTCGTAGTTTGTTGATTAAAAATTTGTATAAAAGCTTACCAAACTTAAATTTTAGTATTATAAACAAAAATATCACACCTCATGATGAAGTTGATTATAAGTTTGGTGTATTTACTTGCTGTGGCAATAGCAGTCTCAGGTATATCTTGTTTTTGGAATAATATTTTCGATTAAATTTGTCATTAATTTTTTTTTTTTTTTACTATAGCAATTAACGGTGGCCAGGAAGCTGTACCACATAGTGCCCCATTCGTGATATCAATCCGCACAAATATACTTAGTATAATACCACTAAATGCAAACTGTGTTGGTTCATTGATTACAGTTCGGTCCATTTTAACTGCAGCTCAGTGTGACCCGACTCTCTACAGTCTTATTTATAGCCTACTTGCCGTAGCCGGTGACCATCGTATAAGCACTACCGATGCAACTGAACAAAGAAGAATAATTGTTGAGTTCCATTCACATCCCGATTATGTTGCAGCTCTTGATGGCGGACCAAATGATATTGCTGTTGCCAATGTTGCAACACCATTTGATTTGAACCTTTGGGTTAGTTTAATTGCATTACCCGTTGCTAATGTTGTCCCCGCGGCCGGAAGTAATGCAACACTCTATGGCTGGGGTTCTATTTCGCTTGTACCAATTCAATCCGATGTTTTACGTGTTGTTAACAGGGTTATTATTACATTGGCTGAATGTCGTGCTACTTCATACAAAGAACTTTCAGTGGCCGATACGAATTTGTGCACCGGCCCAGTTAACCAAGATAACGATGCGTGCGATGGTGATACTGGTGGACCAGTGGTACAACGGAACAATGGTGTTTTAGAGGTGATTGGTACAAATTCATGGGGGGCGTTAGGATGCACCGAGGGACCATATGTTAAAGTGCAAGTATCTGCATTTATTCCATTTATTCATCAATATTGGTTATAAGGGTAAACCATCATCAAATTTGTATTTGTTGTTGTATGAAATACAAAACTAACCTAAAATGAAATAATTGTATTGAAATTGAATTCCATTTAAAAACTTATTTTATTATTTAATTTTATACTTATCTTAATAGCTGTTATGGTCTTATATTTACATGAATAAAACACATAATTTAACTTCATAAAATAAACTTAAAGACACATGCTTTTTTATTATATTCTTCCTTGCCCTCACTCGTACAACTGAACTACATTCTCCATATGGAAGATAAATTTCTGAATTATTTTTACTATTTAACAACAACTTAACGTCACTTTTTTTTTTTTAGTTTGCGTTTTATTTAAGAGAAACTAATTTATTTTCGATGAAAATTATTTTATTTTAATAATTTTTTGTCTCAAAAATGGGTGAAGAACTTACAGAAGTTAAACTGTTCACTAAAAAAAGTTGTTATGGTATTAATGAAAATATGCAGTTGGTAAATCAAGGTCTAAAAGCATTACGTGAGGATTTTGATAACAAACGTGTTTACGATCACAGTACACCAATGCAGCATGTACCATTCCCGAAGCCACTGGAAACTCATGGCAATATCGACGAAAATTTTGAATTATTCAAAAGAAATTGCCACGAATATGTGACTGCAGCTGGCATTGATAAATGGACCGTCATGGAAGCAAAAAATGAAAATCTATTTGCTGTTGACACTCGTTGGAGATGAAGCGAAAATTAAATACATATACACATTTTTCATTAACCGAAGAGGAAAATGATGCCACGGAAAATGTTCTAAATCTGATTGGAAGTCGTCTAGTGTCAAAAAGGAATGTGTTATATGATAGATATTTGTTCCACACCTTTAGTCAGAATGATAACGAATTGTTCGATCCATATTTGATTCGTTTGCGCAAAATCATCGACGTGTGTAATTTAGGTCGATAACGCATAGTGCGTTATTGTCTGAGAATGCGTGTACTATTCTCGGGCTCATTCGAAATATAAAAGTCTTTTAAATCAAGCCAATCAAATCATAAAGACGTGTAGCGACGTATTCGAGGGTTAAGGACACTTACCAGGAGAAGTGGAAATAGAAGTGGATGAAACAGTGAAGCCTGTTATGAAAAAGCTAACACAAAGTGGGTTAGTAATACTATATATTACTTGTTAAGAAAGCGAACTCATTTAGGGTCTGTCTAGATCCCATACCTACCTCTAATTGTCTCAATTAAAAGGCCTCATCATCAGAGTACAACAATTGATGAAATCTTGCCTGAGCTGTGAAAAGCGAAAGTATTCTCCACGGTCGATACAACTAAGAGTTTTTGGCAGTTGAAATTGTCAGAAGCGTGCAGTAAGTTAACAACCGTTTGGGACTCCGTTTGGACGGCTCCGGAACTGTTCCAGATGAAAATGTATGAAATTGTACATGACTTAAAGGGTATTGAAATACTAGCTCATGACATATTTATTTACGGAATAGGTGATATTATGGCCGAAGCAATAATGGATCATAATGTAAAATTGGAGAAGTTACTAATACTTTTGCGTGAGAATAATTGCAAACTTAACAAAAAGAAATTAAACCTCTGTTGTTCACAAGTTACCTTTTTCGAGCATGTATTATTACATAAAGGTCTGAAAGCTGATGAAACGAAAATTTCAGCAATAAAAAATATGCCATCGCCTAAAGATAAGTCGGATTTGCTAACATTTTTAGGAATGCTGAACTATTTAGGAAGATACATAAAAAATCTAAGCGCAGAAAGCTCCGTTCTTCGAAAATTAACAATCGAAAAGGCAGAATGGAAATGGACGCAAGAGGAAGAACTTGATTTTCAAAAATTGAAAATGCTAGTCGCCGATACAAAATCTTTAAAATATTTTGAAGTCGGAAAACAGCTCACTGTAGAGTGTGATTCAAGCAGCACTGGATTAGGAGTTGTTGTTCTTCAGGATGAACAAGTAATCGCGTATGCATCTCGTACGCTAATAGCAGCGGAAAAAAATTATGCTATGATCGAGAAAGTGTTATTGGCCATAGTGTTTACATGTGTACGATTCGATCAGCTCATCGTTGGCAATGTAAATCATAAACCGCTCATATCAATATTCAATAAACCACTGTTAAAAGCACCAAAGCGATTGCAGTTAATGCTTATGGTACTCCAGCGCTACAATATTGAACTGAAATTTATCGAGGGTAAAAAGAACGTGATTGCTGATACATTATCTAGGGCATCATTAGAGGTATCAGAGGATTTTAATTTTATTAATCAGTCAAACGTTTTTAAAGTAAAAGTAACTGAAAACAAGGTTTTCAAAAGATTTTGGAAAATTAATTTAGTCGAATCACTAAAAATCTCAGATGAAAGAATTGATAAGATAAAAACAGAAACCATGAAAGATCAGTCGTTGCAAAAATTAATTCCTTTCATTTGTAATGGATGGCCAAATCGAATACATGAAGTGTCCCTGTCGATATACGATTATAATATATGTTAAAGATCCATAACAACTAAGTACAGCCCTAATCAAAATCATATTTTGATTGTACTGTAATTTATATAATACATCATGTACTAAGTTAAATTACCTATATATGTATAAATAATTTGTTTTGTATTCGTGAGAATTATTAATGTATTCTAATTAATACTGTTACTCTCGAGTGCAAATTGCTATTTTGTATTACAATAAATCATTCTGTTTCTGTTAGTCAAGCTTAAATAATCATTTTTTATTGTTGTATTTTTGGATAGAATGTGTTTCATTTTGCCTGACTGGTAAAGTTGAAAATAATTACTTAATCGTGTGGTGTGATCAATAAATACTCTTGTGTGTGATACCAAGAACAAACTCGTGTAGTTTGGGTTCGGAATTCAAAAAAAAACTTCTACAATCTCAAAAAGGCTTGAGATTTCAACATTTTTGGTAGCAGAGCGTAGTTCTTCAACCTTCAATCATTCTTCACCAGCCAATCTACGGGATTTTGTTTGGATATTGTCACCGTTGCAGCAGTCTTCAATCAACACAAACGATACTCAACTCTTCAACAATAAAAGAAACGAAAAAATCTACAAACGTGCGTAGTAACAGTGTTAGCAAGCGAACCATAGTAAGAGCTGTTCTTTGATAGTGAGGAATTCATTCCGGTAAGCGACTTTTATTTAATTTAATTGAGTGAAAAGAATAACGGAAACTTCAGTTAACCGGTATATTAAAGCAGTTATTTGTGAAAGCTATTACGTGATTTCGAGAAAATTTGTGTTGTGCTTTGATACAATTAAAATGACTACCACTGAGGCGAAATTAGCGAAAGCAATTCAGGGAAGGCAAATAGTTATGAACCAAATCCAGCGTGTCAAGACTTTCGTAGACGAAGGTTTAAAGAAGGCTTCTCTTCCCGAATTACAGTTGCGGTTGAATAGCATTGACGACTATTTTACACAATTTAATAAACTACAGAGCAGCATTGAGCAGTTAGATGAAACCGAACTCGATGAAAGCACCCGGGCAAATATTGAAGAAATGTATTTTCAATTGAAACCCGCTTTAATGGTTGCAATTGATAACATCCGCTTTTGTGTTGAAGGAAAAAGTTTACAGCAAAGTACAGCAAACCATCAACCGGTTTCAATCAGACTCCCAAAAATTGAATTGAAAACATTTTCGGGTGAAATCACAAAGTGGTTAGAGTTTTTTGAGAGCTTTCAATCACTAGTTCATAAAAATCCTGCTCTAGATGACTTAGCCAAATTCCATTATTTAAAAACATCACTTGATAAGGAAGCTGCAAGATCAATTGAATCATTAGAAACCACTCCCGCAAATTACACGGAAGCTATAAAAATCCTAACTTCTCGATATGCAAACAAAAAAATTATCTGCAAAGATCATCTTCGTAAGCTATTCAGCTTTAAGCCGCTTGATAAACCGAATGGACCACGCCTTCGAGAATTGATTGACACTTTCAATGCACACATTCGATCTTTAACTACACTTGGTCGACCTACCAAGCAGTGGGATGATCTTATAGTCCATTTATGTTGTTCGAAGTTAGATTCCGACACACTCGAAAAATGGAATAATGAAGCTCCAAGTGATAGACTAGAAACATTTGATGAGTTGCTTGTTTTCTTGAACCGTCGTTGTCAAACGTTGGACAATTATACTCAATCGTCAGGAGAAACAACAGTTGCACGTAATCAAAGGTCTCAGCTGTTACTTCCACGAACTAGATCCACTGCAATGTTCGCTTTACCAAAATATAAATGCTTTTTCTGCAACAAACAGGGTCACAGCATATTTCGTTGCAACATATTTTTAACGTTATCAATAACAGATCGGCAAAAGGAAGTAGGCCGACTAGGGCTGTGCAATAACTGTTTAAAGCCAAACCATCAAGTCAAGAACTGTCCGATAACCGATAAATGTCGCAAATGCAATTTAAATCATCACACATTGATTCATCCGGAATTCCCATCTACCACTTTAAATGAGAAACATGAGCAGATAGCTTCATCTACAGGTTCATCATCGTTGTCAGCTAATGCAACTGTAAAACATTCTACAAAGTCAAGGGGTTTCGTGGTACTCTCAACCGCTATAGTGTACGTTCTGAATGATAAAGGCACACCAATTCCATGCAGGGCATTACTCGATTCTGGTTCGCAGCTCCACTTCTTGACAGAGGCCTTTGCAACACAATTAGGGGTTAAGAAGGTCAAATTGCATGCTCCCATTGGTGGTATAGGAGACGCGTCTGTTACTAGTCGTAATTCCAGCGTCATAACACTTCAATCTAGAATAAATGGTTATTCTACTGACATCACGGTTCATATTCTTACAAAGATAACCGATCTACAACCATCAGTGGCGTTAAAATGCAGCCCATCGGAAATACCACAAAATTTACAATTGGCGGATCCTCAATTCCATATTCCGCAAAAAATCGATATGCTCATTGGAGCTGAGCTGTTCCTGGAATTACTAACAGTTGGTCAGATCAGATTAGGCGATGGTTTCCCACTTCTCCAAAACACTCTGTTAGGATGGATTATCTCTGGAAAAATTGTAGACACCTGTGCAAAAAATTTCTGCAATTTAAGTATAACCAAGGAACCAACCTTAGAGACTGTTCTACAAAAGTTTTGGCAATTAGAAACAGTGGAACCTACAGATGAGGCCTACACATTATCCGAGCAAATATGTGAAGAGAATTTTGTTAAAACATATAAACGTGACGATCAAGGCCGATTTATTGTCAAACTGCCATTTAAAGAATCACCAATCTCACTGGGGAACTCACAAGTTACGGCCACAAAGCGATACTGTAGTTTGGAGAGGAAACTAGCTCGGAATGCTGATATTAGTCACCAGTATCGAGAATTTATTGACGAATATTTAAGTTTGGGCCATATGGAATCGTTTGAAGCTGAAGACATAGATAATGATCACTACTATCTCCCACACCATTGCGTTTTGAAGCCAGATAGCTCAACTACTAGACTGCGAGTAGTATTTGATGGCTCCGCGAAGACATCTTCTGGCAAATCGTTGAATGACATACTGCTAGTGGGACCGATTGTGCAAAACATGCTCTTCAGTATTCTTATAAGATTCCGTTCACATATCTATGTTTTTAGTGCGGATATATCTAAGATGTATCGTCAGATCTGGGTAGCACACGAAGACACAAAATACCAATCTATTCTATGGCGAAATAACTCTAGTGACACTATTCAATCTTTTAGGCTTAAAACTGTGACATACGGAACGAGCTCTGCACCTTTTCTGGCCACCAGATGCCTCAAACAACTGGCGATCGATGAAGCATCAACCTTTCCACTTGCCAGCAAAGCTGTTATGTCAGATACGTACGTCGATGATATATTATCTGGATCGAACTCAAAAGAGGAGATTATGAAGTTGCAACATGAAGTTATTAAAATGTTAGGCACGGCTGGTATGTCACTTAAAAAATGGTGCTCGAACGAGCCTGATGTTCTACTAAAGGTGTTAGATACGGATCGTGAACAGCTTCTTCATCTGGATGATTCTAGTTTCGTTAAAACTTTAGGCATGTATTGGCAACCAGATGTGGATATGTTTCATTTCCATGTCAATCTGCAAGACCGAGCAAAAGGTAGAATTACTAAACGATCAGTTATTTCCGACATTGCCCGAATTTTTGATCCTCTAGGACTTGTATCACCAGTTATCACTGTGGGAAAAATCTTCATGCAGAAACTTTGGGAGCTAAAACAAGATTGGGATGCCTCTTTGCCTCAAGAACTTTACACCAAATGGACGACATATCGAGCTGAGCTTCCGAAATTAAACTTACTTCAAGTAAAACGTCATCTGTTTGAAAAAGACTCACCAGACGAAGTAGATTTACACGGTTTCGCCGATGCCAGCGAGTCTGCTTATGGAGCGGCCATCTACACTCGTAGTGTTAACAAGAATGGTGATGTTATTGTATCATTATTGTGTTCTAAATCTCGCGTAGCTCCACTACGAAAGACGACCATTCCGCGCCTAGAACTTTGTGCTGCTCATCTGTTAGCCATTCTAATTAGCCGAATCCTTCCGATCCTGAACTTCAAGGTCAATCACACTATATATTGGACCGATTCTACAATCGTTTTGTACTGGATCAAGTCTTCGGTGTCTAGTTGGAAACCGTTCGTATCAAATCGTGTGGCAGGAATTCAGCAGCTTACAGACATCGATAACTGGAATCATGTAGAATCAAAATTGAATCCAGCAGACATTGTTTCACGTGGTCTCATGCCTAGAGAATTTCTACAATCTACATTGTGGTTCAATGGACCTGCGTTTTTATCATCGCCAGATAAATATAAATCACCAGCGCAAGTCGAATCGTATAATGACGTACCCGAGCGGCGAAAGTACAAGGTTGCACTTACAGCAACCGATGGATCTTCAGAATTTCTGCACAGCATCAAATATTTCAACAACATCAGATCGTTGTGTAACGTCATTGCTTATGTTAACCGGTTTATTAATAATGCGAGACCCGTGAGAAATAACAACGAACGCAGGTCCGGCCCCTTGTCATCCAATGAACTCAACATGTCCATGCTATTGATTGCCAGGATAATACAACGGAGAGCATTCGGGAATGAGATTGCTGATCTGCAGAAGGGACATCCCATTTCACGAAAGAGTCGTCTTATTTCCCTTTCTCCATTCTTAGACGAGAAGAATATTATTCGTGTTGGTGGTCGCCTTAATAAGTCTAACTTATCCTATACATCCAAACATCCTATCCTACTCCCTCCCGAACATCCATATACTTATAATCTCCTACGTTTTTATCATTATAGATATTTGCATCTTGGCCCACAAGCATTGTTAGCCGCAGTCCGTGAGGAATATTGGCCACTTAATGGAAGACGTCTCGTTTCAAAAGCCTTTCGACACTGTTTCCGATGTTTTCGATTAAGGGCGAAATCAAGACAACAAATGATGGGTAATCTGCCAACATTACGAACAATCATTGCCCCCCCATTTACTTCAACTGGATTGGATTTCTGTGGACCGATTTCCATTCACTACAAACTACGAGGCAAGCGACCAGGCAAAGCATATATCGCAGTGTTTATCTGTTTCTCAACAAAGGCGGTTCACTTAGAAGTTGCGTCGGACCTGACTACTGAAACCTTTATTGGCGTTTTGAAAAGGTTTATAGCCACCCGAGGATTACCTCAAAATATTTTCTCTGATAATGGGACAAATTTTGTGGGCGCGAACTCACAACTGAAGACACTAAACGATTTAATCACGTCTCAGCAGCGTGATCCAGAAGTCATCAAATACTGCCAACAAAATCGAATTACCTGGCATTTTCAGCCACCCGCTGCTCCACATTTTGGGGGACTCCATGAAGCCGCAGTAAAGTCCAGTAAATTATTATTAAAAAGGACAATTGGCGATGCATCATTGACCTTTGAGGAGATAAACACGGTCATCAAGCAAATTGAAGCAATCCTAAACTCGCGGCCAATAACACCACTTTCATCAAGTCCAGATGATCTTCAGCCACTTACACCAGGCCATTTCCTGATTGGACGTCCTCTCACCACTATACTTGAGCCTGATATTCAGACTGAAATGGTTTCATCTATCCGCCGATGGCGTCTAGTCCAACAGATCCAGCAGCAATTTTGGTCCAGGTGGACGAAGGAATACCTTGCCGAATTACAACATCGCCGCAAGTGGATGACACCAACTGAGCCCTTGGTTATTGGAGATTTAGTGTTAGTCAAAGAAGATAATCTGCCACCTCTGAATTGGCGACTGGCTCGAATCATCAAATTACATTATGGTGACGATAAATTATCAAGAGTGGCTACAATTAAAACATCTACCGGCACTATGGTACGAGCAATAACGAAACTATGTCCTTTGCCTCGAGAAGACGAGAAATTGAAGGAACAATCCCTTCAAGGCGCGGAGAATGTTAAAGATCCATAACAACTAAGTACAGCCCTAATCAAAATCATATTTTGATTGTACTGTAATTTATATAATACATCATGTACTAAGTTAAATTACCTATATATGTATAAATAATTTGTTTTGTATTCGTGAGAATTATTAATGTATTCTAATTAATACTGTTACTCTCGAGTGCAAATTGCTATTTTGTATTACAATAAATCATTCTGTTTCTGTTAGTCAAGCTTAAATAATCATTTTTTATTGTTGTATTTTTGGATAGAATGTGTTTCATTTTGCCTGACTGGTAAAGTTGAAAATAATTACTTAATCGTGTGGTGTGATCAATAAATACTCTTGTGTGTGATACCAAGAACAAACTCGTGTAGTTTGGGTTCGGAATTCAAAAAAAAACTTCTACAATCTCAAAAAGGCTTGAGATTTCAACAATATATGTAAATACAAACATGAACTTTCAACGCAAGATGGATTGATATTTAGAAATTGTAAAACATTAATTCCTTATATGTAGTCTACGGAAAATTATGGTTGAGAAAGTTCATGTTGCACATACATAACGGCATAGAGACGTCGATCAAGTTGGCGAAGGATAATATTTTCTGGCCGAATATGTCAACGGAAATAAAAGAAAAAGTTTAAATGTGTGATATCTGGTGTAGGTTCCTATATACCCATTCCAGTATGTATCAATGGATGTGCTCGCGACAAAATTAAAAGGAAAAGCATATAATATGCTTGTTACTGTGGACCACTACTCAGATTTCTTTGAACTTGAGGTTTTAAGAGATTTAACACCGGGTGCTGTAATAGAACAATGCAAAAGAAATTTTAGTCGCCCATGGAATTCCTCAGCGAGTCTGTACTGACAACGGTACTAATTTTGTCAACAGACAATTCAAAGACTTCGAAAGGACTTGGGAATTTGAACACATTTCCTCATCTCCACATCACCCAAGAGGTAATGTAAAGGCAGAGGCACCAGTCAAGATTGCTAAGAGTCTAATAAAGAAAGCGGATGAATCTCATCAAGATATTTGGTACTGTTTGTTAAGCCAGTCCAGTTCAGAGATTGTTCTCAAGCAAAACACGATCTGGTGTTCCATCGTGTAATGAAAAATACTTACCAAAAATAATCGACAATGTTCCTGCGAAAAGATAAAAGCGCAGCATGGTAAAAGCAAATTTTACTTTGATAGAAAAACAAAAATTATTCGAGAATTGGAAATAGGGCAGTCCGTAGCGGTTCAGGTACATTCACCAATTAATTAAGAATGGTCACTTGGAGTTATTGAGCAACAACTCAAAGATCGTTCGTAATTGGTAAATGTAGACGGTTCTACATTCAGACGAAATATCGTTAATATCAAACCGTTTGTGAAATAGGAACCAACAGATAAAGAGGACCAAAATATACCTACACTTGATACCAGAAGCAGCAGTAACTCTTTTAATTTACCAGAGGCTCCTGAAATTATATAGCTCAACAGTGTAATCACAGTCCATACAACAATTAACAGGTCGTCCTAAACGAAACATAAAATTACCAAGTCACTTAAATTCATTATCATTTCGTTTAAATACTTATGTACGTAAAGTGAATTTTATAAGTTTTAATGAAAAAAGGGAAGATAATGAATTTTCCATATGGAGAATGTAGTTCAGTTGTACGAGTGAGGGCAAGGAAGAATATAATAAAAAAGCATGTGTCTTTAAATTTATTTTATGAAGTTAAATTATGTGTTTTATTCATGTAAATATAAAACCATAACAGCTATTAAGATAAGTACACAATTAAATAATAAAATAAGATTTTAAATGGAATTCAATTTCAATACAATTATTTCATTTTAGGTTAGTTTTGGATTTCATACAACAACAAATACAAATTTGATGATGGTTTACCCTTATAACCAATATTGATGAATAAATGGAATAAATGCAGATACTTGCACTTTAACATATGGTCCCTCGGTGCATCCTAACGCCCCCCATGAATTTGTACCAATCACCTCTAAAACACCATTGTTCTGTTGTACCACTGGTCCACCAGTATCACCATCGCACGCATCGTTATCTTGGTTAACTGGGCCGGTGCAAAAATTCGTATCGGCCACTGCAAGTTCATTGTATGAATCAGCACGACATTCAGCCAATGTAATAATAACCCTGTTAACAACACGTAAAACATCATTTAAAACTGGTGCAATCAAAATATAACCCCAGCCATAGAGTGTTGCATTACTTCCGGCCGCGGGGACAACATTAGCAACGGGTAATGCAATTAAACCAACCCAAAGGTTCAATTCAAATGGTGTTTCAACATTGGCAACAGCAATATCATTTGGTCCGCCGTCAACACCTGCAGCATAATCGGGATGTGAATGGAACTCAACAATTTTTCTTTTTTGTTCGGTTGCATCGGTAGTGCTTATACGATGGTCACCAGCTACAGCATTTTGGGTGACAAGAAGATTCAAGACAGTCGGGGCACACTGAGCAGCAGTTAAAACGGACCGCGTTGTAATCAATGAACCAACACAGTATGCACTTAGTGGTACTATATTAAGTATTTTATTGCGGATTGATATCGCGAACGGGGCACTATGTGGTACAGCTTCCTGGCCACCGTTAATTGCTATAGTAAAAAAAAAAAAAATTAATGACAAATTTAATCGAAAATATTATTCCAAAAACAAGATATACCTGAGACTGCTATTGCCACAGCAAGTAAATACACCAAACTTATAATCAACTTCATCATGAGGTGTGATATTTTTGTTTATAATACTAAAATTTAAGTTTGGTAAGCTTTTATACAAATTTTTAATCAACAAACTACGACGGGGCTTAACAGCCATTAAATAAAACAATTTTACAGCCTATAAATAAAATAATACAACGTTTCGATAAGTATCTTATCTTGTGCGGCTCGTTTTTATTTTAAAACAATAAAGGCATTGATTGACCCATATACAAACGGCAAACCGGCATTTCAAACCGTCAAATCCAATTATTGACTAAATTGTTTTATTTTCAATATCAAAATTATTAATAGTGTTACGTTTTTGCCTTGTCAATCAAGGTTCGTATCACTGGATTGTGAATAATACAAACTCAATTCAATTTATCACCAACGAATTTATTTATTTCACAAAATTTATTACAACACAGTTTATCAATAAAAATTCACAAAATCACTTTATATAAATTATTCTTAAATTTTACTGATCACTTTTACTTTATTTATCGCACTACAACACTTTTTTAATTCACTTTTTAATTCCTTTTAATCTTTATACTATCGCTTACCAAATATTACTAAATCTTACAAGTTTACTCTATCGCGTTCCAAATACGAATAATCCAATTCGATCTTGTTCGCCTTTTTATATACACAAACCAAGCTTCTCGAAAGTTCACGACTTTTCCAGTTGGAATAGCGTAGAAACATTACGTAACAATTTTTATCATGGAAAATTCCATTTAGTACAGTAAACATTGAGCTATTAGTTTTACTTATTCTATTGCACACTAGGTGTCACCGTCACAATAGAAAATAGTTCGAATTTATTAGCTTTACTTTATTCGTAGAAAACCACAATTTTATATTTCGACGGACGGATTTTTGTTTGATGGCCGACAAAACATAAAATTTGCGTTTTTTGAATGAAATTAAATGAATTTTAATAAAAATTTTTTAGAATAACGTGGAACTTATAGATTTGGATTATTTGTTAATAATTTTGATATTGAAAATCAAACAATTTTGTTAATTATTAGATTTGACGGTTTGAAATGTTGATTTTTCGTTTTAAGGTTCAAAACACAAACAAGCGGCACAAAAGTGAGCGACGCATTTTTTCGAAATGTTCATGCCTGTATTTCATGAAACAAACTTTTAGTTACAGCGAATTTATGCAATGCCCGGTGTTGTGCATTTAGGCGTACAAAATAATTGTTTACTCATTTGACGTAAATAATAGTAAAAAAATTGTAAAAAAAAAATTTGTATTTAGTGACATCTGTTTGAATAAAACAATATTATTCAAATATGGTAAATAAAAAGTTTTTGGTTAATCATTTTATACTGTAACGGTGACACCTAGTGTATAATAGAATAAGTTAAATTAATAGCTCAATGTTTAACTGTACTAAAATTTAATTTTCCATGATAAAATTGTTACGTAATGTTTCTACGCTATTCTAACTGGAAAAGTCATGAACTTTCGAGAAGTTTGGTTTGTGTATATAAAGAGGCGAAGGAGATCGAAGCTGATCGAATTGGATTAGTAATATTTGGTAAGCGATAGTGTAAAGATTAAAAGAAATTAAAAAGTGATTTAAAAAGTGTTTTAATGTAAAATAAAAAGTAAAAGTGATCAGTAAAATTTGAGAATTTATATAAAGTGATTTTGTGAATTATCATTAATAAATTGTGTTGTAATAATTTTTGTGTTAAATAAATAAATTCGTTCCTGATAAATTAAATTGATTTTGTATTATTCACAATCCAGTGATACGAACCTTGATTGACAAGGCAAAAACGTAACAATACTGTTACGTTTTTGCCTTGTCAATCAAGGTTCGTATAACTGGATTGTGAATAAAACAAAATCAATTCAATTTATCAGCAACTATCGCTAACCAAATACTAATAATCCAATTTGACTTCGTTCGCCTTTTTATATACACAATCTAAACTTGTAGAAAGTTCCTGACTGTTCCAGTTAGAATAGCGTAGACATATTTAGAACAATTTTATCATGGAAAATTCCATTTTAGTACAGTTAAACATTAAGCTATTAATTTAACTTATTCTATTACACACTAGGTATCACCGTTACACTACCCCCACCTAAACCTGTTCATCCCGAACATGACCCAAATCACCTCCTCTGTATAGGGCCAGCCGCTCCAAATGGACCACCTTTGGTTTACCTCGATGTCCCTACCGTATACGATAAACCACGTCGTTCATCCTTGTGATGACAGTGTAAGGTCCTTCCTATGCTGGTTGCAGCTTCGGTGATAATCCCTTTTTCCGTTGCGGGTTGTGAAGCTATACTAATTGCCCTTCCTGGAAACCTTGATTATTTGCTCGTATGTCATATCGAGCTTTCATTCGGTCACTTGACATCCATATTTTCTCCCGTACAAATTGATGAATCTCATTAAGTTCCTCTTTCATTCGGTCTCAATAATCCTATCGACATAAATCCGCTGATGGTACAGCCCCAAACTTTAGATCTCCAGATAAACGTTGGTTATCTCTAAATAACGTTTTAGCTGGTGTCATTCCGGTTGTGTCATGTATCGCTGATCGATAGGCCATCAGAAACATCGGTATATGCCGATCCCAGTTACGTTGGTTTTTCTCAACGGCCTTTGCTAGTTATTCCTCCAATGCCAATGTACCATTGAATCTTTCCACCATACTATCCAGACTGTAGATGCAAAGACGTTGTTCTCGTTTTATTTATACCGAGCATCTGGCATATTTCTTGAAATACCACCGATTCAAAATTTCTTCCTTGATCGGTATGAATCTCCATCGGCACTCCAAATCTGTTAATCCAGTTGTTGACCACAGCATCAGCTATTGTTGTCGTCTCCTGATTGGGAATGGGGTACACCTCCGGCCATTTGCTGAAATAATCCATTATTGCTAGCACATATTTGTTGCCGCTCTCGGTGGGGGGAAATGGCCCCGCTACACCCATTGCAATTCTTTCGAATGGTGCTCCGACGTTATATTGTTTCATGGTTCCACGACTTTTGCGTGCGGGTCCATTCACCGCCGCACATTGGTCACATTTTTGGCACCATTCTTTCACTGTCTGCCTACATCCTACCCAGTAGAATCATTGACGTGTGTTTGCTAGTGTTTTATTAATTCCTAGGTGGCCCCCACTTGCTCCTCCATGATACTCGTTCAGGATTTTCGCAATCCGACACTTTGGTATCACCAGCAACAATTGCTTCACTTTGCCATTCGTACTTTCCCACAATCGTTTTAAACAACTATTCTCAAGACGGAGGCTATCCCATTGAGCCCAATAAGCCTTGACGAAAAGAAAAATTGTAAGAGAATTCATCTGTATTAGTATGATTCGCTAGTACCTAACGCACAGCTTATTCTGTATATATAGAATGTAAATTGTGGTATAATCAGTCCAGTCGCGTGTAGTGTTTAAGTAAATTTTTGGTTATGTTTACGGTATCACTATTTACCATGTACTGAACAAAGTGTGTTTAACAAGAATGGCTAATAATAAAAACAAAACCTAAATGGAAACTGGTTGTAGTCGAGGTACTTAGTCAAACTACCTTAGTACAGAAGAGCCGATAGCCCATTACAATAAAAGTACCACAACGAACTTATTTATAACTTTATCTTATGTTAATAGCGACCGACTTTACATTTTTATCATTAAAAAATATCTAGGGCACTATTTTAATGACAGTCACAACTCTGATTATGCCCAATAAATGCTATTTAGCTAATTGCATTAATCTGCTTCTCGGTGAACTACATCTGAAAATAAATCAACCGTACCAATTGGCTGGGGCAAAATAATAGTGATTCAGTTGGTCCATTGGTACAATTGTCGGTGGTGTTGTAAGTGTGATTGACAGTTTAATGGAGACATTTATTTAAGTACTTTCATTTATGGACCCTATATATGTATGATACGAATGAAACAATTTCGAATATTTTGCATGAACGCTTTTATTTCGTTGCAATTTAGTTTTTAAATTTCATTTTTTCCGTCTTATCTGGAACGTCATCCATTTTTGATAGGCCAGAGCTTCTATTATACATTTCTCGTGGCAACAGCGTCAACCGTTCTCTCGGATTGTATGGCAGATGTTCGTTTTGCGCTGCCAAGACATCATCACAATTAAACAAACTGTTGTCTCGCAATGAACGATAATATTTGGTCGTGCGATAATCGATCGTTTGGGATATTTTGTCACGTTTATTTTCGCGATAACAAACTGGATAGATTAGCTCTGTTGCAACCCGATTCATAAACGAAACGAATGATGGTATCAATAAATAGATACTGCCATAGGGCGCATACATAGTAGCCACCATGTCTTCAATATCGATACACAAGTAAGATTGTTGTTGTGTTTTGTGCGATACAAATCGTATCACAAGTACGCCAACACTAACTACATGACCATGTAAATCATAACGATGGCCGCAATATCCGTAATAAAATAAATAATCATTGGAATTGTTCCAACCGGCAGCTAATTTTTCGGAGAATTCGCCAAAATTCCATGCTGCATCGTATATTTGCAGGCAGCAATTTTGTGGCTTAATACCAAACAGCGTGTACTTTTCCAGCATTAAGGTCCAATGTACCACCGCCATTAATATATCCGATTTTTTATTTAGACTTTGTTGAATTGATCTATAAAAAATTTCCCACCCAAGAAAATTAATATGCCACTCAGGTTCCACAATTTTCTCTTCTTCCTCTTCTTGTAACGATGGAGTTGAGCATGATGGTGATGAATCGGTGCTGCTCGGCAAGCTGGAGCAATCGGGTAATTCATCCATTTTGATTTTGTAGAAAAATTAATTTTTTTGGATGCCAACGCCAAATTTTGACTTTTCTATTGTTTTGAGTGACTACTCGACTCGAGGGTTAAACTTATTGTGGTTACTTTGGTGTAGATAAAAAATTTGAGCAAAAAACATATTCAGCCAGGTTTTGCACCGAATAATCAAATAAGTTTTAGTAGTACGTCTACTATCAGCTAGATGTCAGTGTTGGTAGAGAGAAGGAATTTCTATGTGAACCAATAGAAATATTGTTTTGTACCAAAGATTACTGAAGTTTTATAATATTCAACTGTTAGAATTATCAAGATCAAAAAAGAATCTTTCAAAATATATTTTGAAAACTTCAGCAAATAAACGACGACAACAAGTTCAAGGAACACCGGAAATTACATTATGGCTGCAGAATGTGGAATAACTCAGTACTACGTAAGCACTTCGAAGATTAAATTAGACCAATGATCGATAAATATTACAGGTTGGCAGCCGTGCTTTACGTACAATCTTTCAACAATGCATTGCTCCGGCATCTACAATGCATTGCTCCAATATTCTCGTCGAAGACTGTGATCCAATTTAACTGAAATTTAATATTGTAAAAATTTTAAAAACTCGAAAATTCATGGAATCGAAATCTTTAAGCTTTCAAAATAATTTCTGCAAAATAATTCATGCCGTTTGTAATTTAGCGGGTTGTGAAGCCATACCAATTCCCTTCCAGGAAGTCTTGTTGGCCTGGAATTACACGTTAATTGGTATTAAGCCTCGATACTTTTGCAAAACTTTCAAAACTGTTTGATTTATATCATACAGGGTCTATATTTGACAACTTAAATAAAACAAATTTCCAACGTTAACGTTTAATTTTTAATTGGTCAATGTTATGTTACTTTAACCAATTTTATCAAGCGTAATCGATTAGATAAAATGTCGGAAAGTTTTTAAATCTCTCTATAATCAAACACTGACAATTAACATTGATATTATTAGGTTTAATACAGTTTCACACCAGACACTTAAGTAAATCAAAACAAATTCGGATCAATCATTGCTTATTGGAGTAGCGATAGTAGGAACATGACTGATAAGCTAAAAAAAAAGTCAGAGAACCTTAATACTTAAATTAGAACGTTATCTTATCTTGAAGTCTGTGTTCTGCGAAAATATATAAAAGCCCATCGAAGTTTTTCATTTTACTATTATATTCAAGAACACAATACCATGAAGTTGGCCATAGTTTTTGCGTGTTTGCTTGCTGTAGCTGCGGCATCCTCAGGTAAATTCACTCGAAATAATTCTTTCATTTCATTTTTCTAAATTTTGATTTTTTCTTGCTTATTCTCTAGTTCAATATCGAGTTGGAGGTGGCAGAATTGTTGGTGGCCATGAAGCTACACCACATAGTGCACCATATATGATTTCAATCCGTTTACAAATCGGTGCAAATCTATCCCATTTCTGTGGTGGCTCATTGATCACATGGCGCAGTGTTTTAACCGCAGCTCATTGTTTCTTCTCTGGTGCAACCCAAGTTGCTGTAGCTGGTGATCATCGTCTAAGCACTACCGAT
Source organism: Tipula vernalis (assembly GCA_958295665.1). NCBI lineage: Eukaryota > Metazoa > Arthropoda > Insecta > Diptera > Tipulidae > Tipula > Tipula vernalis. The sequence goes on from OY282560.1 coordinate 15,441,919, forward strand.
GCAACCGAACAACGAAGAAATATTATTGCCTTCATTGGCCATCCCGGTTACGGTGGTGGTGTTGGACCAAATGATATTGCTGTTGCCAATGTTGCAACATCATTCGATCCAACCGCTTGGGTTTCTTTGATTGCTTTACCAGTTGCTGGTAATGTTCCAGTTGCCGGAAGTAATTCAACAGTTTTTGGCTGGGGTAGCATTTCAAATACAACACAATCAATATCAACTGATGTTTTACAAGTTGTTAACAAGAATGTAATTACAATTGCACAGTGTCGTGCTGCTGTCAGCAATCCAAATTCATTGGCTGAGTCGAATTTATGTACTGGCCCAATTGGACAAAATATTGATGCATGCGGTGGTGATTCAGGCGGCCCATTAGTACAAGTACAAGGTGGTATTTTACGTGTGATTGGTGCAGTTTCATGGGGACCATTCCCTTGCGGCCGTGGACCATCTGTTAAAGTACGTGTTTCTGCATTCAATACCTTTATTCAACAAAATTGGATACAATAAAAAAATTTAATGTCTATTTGATTTAAATGTGAAGTTTATGTTAAAAGTTAATCGCATTAGAAATCGAATATTCAATTTATTATTCGACTTTTGAGAAACCCGCACATCATTCTATCAGGTTTGGTTATTCGATTTTGATCGCACTCAATTGATATGCAACGTTAATTGCACTTAAATTAGGGAAAGACTCTCAGTTTTACTAACGGTTAAAATCCCCTCGGATTCTTCTTTTGAACTGTTCGTAAGTTGCCATAAACATTGAATGGGCCGAATACGTGGACGATTAATATTGTTTGTAATGCGGAAATCTTATATGGTCGAGTTTGACTGTAACAAAAAACTTGATCCGATTTGTTTACACTATTTAATAGAGAGAGAGAGAGAGAGGGAGAGAGAAACGGAAGGAGAATACGGCTCTGGTTTTCTTTTCATATAGACATAAAATAGTAAGAGTGCACTCACTTTTAAACCCAAACCGGATGACATTTTGTACGATGTTGTAACTCCGATAAATACTCTGATACCAAAAGCAGTTGCAGCGAGCACTCTAAACGATGATATGCAGTTAAACGATTAATAGTATCAGTGAAGAAGAACATTCAAATCAGAGGGGTTATCGTAGAAATTGGGCGAGTGTTCCGAATTGCCCCATCGGGGATTTCTAATTGGTTAATTTAGATAGATGACTCCTATATGACATCCGATAATGATGATGTATCAATTCGATTGCTTGTAATTCCGAGTTGTGTACTTCCATGTACACTGCCTTCGTACATTTGCTCGTAGCTCAATTTTGTCTATTTAGCAAATTCTATTCGTCTATTTCATGTTCCTCCAAGAACATTACCTTTTGTTATTTTTACGATTTAGTTAAACTTAACCAATTCAATTTGTATTTTGTCAGTTTCCCTGTTCCTGAACTGAATTTTGTTTCGTTTCTTAATCCAAAGCAAATTGAATTCACATTTAAATCCCACTTGCGTAGCTGAAATCTGCAACTCTGTTTTAAGATTATTTACGATTGTTTAAATACGGTATCTACTTCAGACGGCAGATAATCTACTATCCATAAAACTCTAGTTGCAGAGTTTCAGCTTTTGGAAATCAAAGCCGAGTAAGTACTATTGAATCTCGGCTTGTTGATCATCGTCGAGGTCGATATATTCCTGCATGAAGTCGCTAATATCTTTGGAGTTCAGCAAAACACCCAAAACTTTACCTGCCAACATATTGAATCATTTCTGGGCCAATTAAAATGTCAACTCAAGTCCTTATTTCGAATTTTAGTTTTTGCCCAGTTGCAGAGTAATCTGTCCATCTTGACTTTTTGACAAGCTTACTCACACATTTCCTTTCAGTAGCTGCACCATTGATTTATCTTATCGGAAGCACTAAATGTCATCGCTTGCCACCAAGTACCCTAAGCAAGCACGATGTTATAAGGTTCGATTCTGAATCAGGGTCAATAACTGCTCTAGCTTGTATCTTGTTACCACATTCAGCCGGCTACAGGCTATATTAGAGTAGTGCTAAGAATAATTTGTTTCATATTCATTGGCAAAATTGTTGTTGATGTACTATGCCACTCAATAATGTATTCATTGAAGTTGGTTGAGCGCTTAAGGATTTATACTCTTCAATTTGATAATTATTTGATGAGAGATCTGCAGCCAATGTCGATTTGTTTGTCAGCTATCGCAATTTCAGCACACAGTCAAGCGACGTAACGGTAACAGGGTTTTGTGTTGTCTTTGTGATGTTTTTTAGTCGCTGATTGGAACCTGGTACGCTTATAGCTTTTACGCTCAATGTGAGGTTATCGTCGTTTAACACGGATGCCAGTTTGTGTGGTACGTAACTCGTTTATTTGTGATAAAAAATGGTGGAAAACTGCAACACAAAATCCAAGTGGCGGATCTGCCTTGAAGAAGGCTTGCCCAATCGCTGCTTAAAAGCAAAACACTGTCGGCCCTCGATCATATACCGGAAATATTTCACACCCAGGTATATCGCCAACAGTTCACGTTCATACGTGCTGTATTTGCTTTGCGAATCGTCTAGCTTTTTGAGCAAAAGCCTAAAGGTTGCTGCTGTTGATTTACAAACTGATGTAAAACGGCACCTACTGCGTTGTCTGATGCGTCAACTAGCAATGCTAGTGGCGCATTTGGTGATGGATGACATAATAACGTGAATATTGATAGGTCATGTTTACCCTGACTAAACGCTGCAACCGTATATTGTCGTTCCAAACCAGAGGTGTTCTATCGTTTTTCTTATTGCCTTTAATCATATTTTGCAGTATCATCTGGTGATTGACTGCGTTCGGGATAAACTTTCTATAAAAATTTATCATTGCCAAAAACTGTTTAAGATCCTTGGCAATCGTCGGAAGCTTAAATTGTTGAATAACTTCCACTTTATCTGGCAACGGCTGAACACCAACGGACGAAATTCTATGTCCAAGAAAATCTATCGCTGACTTTCCGAACTCTGAAAGGTTTGTGTCGCGTTACAGAGGCCAAACGTCAGATACATGAACTCAAATAGTCCGAATGGTGTTGCTATGGCTGTCTTGTGCACATCGATTGGATCTATCGGAACCTGATGAAATGCTTTTTGCAGATCGAATTTCGAGAAAAAGCGTTTACCGTATAGGATGTGACCACCATCATTAATGTACGGTAGCGGATATTTGTCTGGCTTCGTGACTGCGCTTAACGCTCGGAAATCTCCACATGGCCGCCACGTTCCATCCTTCTTCATTACCATATGGAGTGGCCATGACCAATTACTTTTCGACGGTCGACATATGCCTAGCCGCATCAATTCCTCGAACTCGGCCTTTGCTGCTTTGTAATTTTCCAACGACAGCGGTCTCGCTTTGGCGCTGACCGGATGCCCTATCGTCTCGATCTGATGTTTCGCCATGCCGATTTTGCCGCTGAATCGCGTAATGTCAACAAACTCATGCAGTAACGAAGCAAATTGATGATTTGCATAAAAAGTTTTAACTGTTACATCGTGCAGCGATTACTCCATGCTTTTCGAATGACGTCACCTTGTCAATCAATTTATTACTTGCCACGTCCACAAGTAATCCGAACCGATTATTGGTTGCTTAACGTCGGCTACCGTAAACGTCCACGTCAGCGATCTTCTAAGCCCGAAATTCAATTGAAGGCGCTTTTCACGGAAAGTTGCAATTGTAGAGCCATTGGCGGCGTACAATAATTGTGTAGTTGGCGTAGCTGAACGTGGTGCGAAAGATTTGGGAAGCACCGATATATCTGCTCCGGTGTCAATCAGGAAAATAATCTTGCTCGAATTGTCGTGAACGCAAATCTAATTAACACTGATTGCATCGTTGACTGGATAACGACACTACTATTACTACCTGCTATGATGGTTTCGATGCCTTTGAATTGTAAGTGTTACCAATAACTTTGCTGTTAGGTAACACTGTGCTATTACTTTTGACGGTTAGCTATGCTTTATGAGGATTCGGTTTTGATGGCTGTGCAAAATCACACGGCTGTCTGCATTTATTTGCCGAAGTTCCATACGTTCTATGATACCAACATGTGGTCGTTTGATTTGAGCGATTTGAAGGCGCTCCATTTTGCCCATGAGACCACCTGTGAGCTAGTGATTTTGATCTAAAGCGGCCTGAAAACGGTGAGGAGCGATCCACAGAGAGCTGTTGCACCTGTAATGTTAACTCCTGCAATTGCCGCTGTATTTAACACTGGTCATACTGAGGCTGGACGCAAGATGCTTGCGGTGGTTGATTTATCGGCTGTTGACTTACTTGATTTACTGAGAGATTTATTGCATCCATAACCGCATCTGCTACTTTCGCAACTTCGGATAACTCTCCCTTGCTAGCACTGACAATAACCTTCACCTGGATCGGCAATTGGCTTAACCAAAAATTTTTCAATACATTTTCGTCCTTCGTGTCGCTAACTTGTCGAAGTTCGTTCAACAAATGGCTTGATGGCAGCTGAATACCCGACACCAGCAACCAGCAGTTTGGCATCGGGTGGGTATTTCACTGCCTCGTACACTTGACTAACGATGTTCGGGTCCAATGATGCAACAACGGTACCGAATTTAATTTTCTCGGAAATTCTATTGATGAGAAACCGTTGTTCAAGCTGGAGAAACCACTTGTCCATTTGATCCCTCTTTAGTGTAGGGATAGGCACCCTCGATGCGACTGCGTTCACTAGTCTGTTTGTATTAGCACCATCATCTAAATTTGGCGTGTTGACATCCTTTTCGTCGTCCGACATTGTCACTAAATGCACGTATTGAAATATCTAACCTCGAAAAAAATGGCGTGGTTCGAGTTTTAATTTTTAGACAGTTGCGTTTTTGTCCTCATCGACGGTCACCAATATAGCGTACACGTTTTGTGCGAATATCATTTAATATAAATAACACGATTAACACGATTATAAATTAATTCATTTATATTATTTTAATTTTATACAGATAACTCGAAATTATAACTACTGTACACTATGAAGATGCGCACTCGAATCTTCTCTTTTCCACCCTCCTGTCAAATATCTTAAAGTCGAGTGCAAAAATATTGAACACATGTACTACAGTCTCGTGCGTAAATATTGTATAGCATAATATCGAGTTGCCACAGCCTCTTTTTAGTTTTTTGTTCTTTTGTTTTTATAACACGTGTAGATTTATAGCAAGTGTGGTTTTTGCTGGCATCAGTTGATATTCGGTTGATAATTTATTGGAGTAGCAATGGTAAACAGAGAGGTACGGATTACAGGTATGGTTTTCATTCATTTTCGGGCATTTGCCAAATAATTTATTGTGGCGAAGATCGTCAAATAAACAAAGCGTATCCTGGTGCCGCATAATAAGTTGAGAGTTTTGAAAGTGATAAAAAAATTAAATTTGTTTAAATTAGGTTAATTCAATTAACTTTATTAAATTGTGAATGGCTGTTGCACCAAAATTATCAACAATATTCGCCAACCAGTCTTCCATTATGTCCGCACAACCAAATTTCAATAAATCAAACTCCGATGGTCACAATTATTTTAGATTTTATTTTATTAAATTTTGCGTCTTGTGTATACCTCGTTTCCCTTGATCTGTTTCTCTGAACTCCCTTTTTCTGATTGTCGCGCCGCTCCGTGTTGAGTTTTTGCAACACTCTGGCCATATACACAAATACGACAGCATAACTGTCCATATATACACAAGGATTTGCCACATGGCTTGGTTTAGCAATAAAGCGGCAATTGAAACGAAATCGAAATTATGGCTCCAAGACTTCTGTTGCCATTCCGAAAGAAGATTGATTTGAGAACACTAACGGGTCAAAGCAATGCAATAATTCAGTGACGTACTTTACTACCAAGGTATGTTACACAATTGTCTGAAATATAACTACGTCATTTTAAAAGTGAACATTTTTAATAGCTCAACTGCAACGAAAATCTATGAAGACAATTCATCCACAGGCGATCCACCAATAATGCACTCCCAAAGTCGGTGAAACTTCATATATAAAAAATCTTTTGTATTGTTCCGAAAGTTGTGGAAGCCGAATTTAAAAAGCAAATCAGCAGGCAAAGCAGAGTGAAGTTTTCGGAGTCAATTTAATTTGTTATTGTTGAGCAGTAGCTACGTTAAAAATGAGTGTCAAAGGGAAATTAAATATGATGCCATTTCAAAAAGGCATACAGTGTGTTCTTACATTAACAACGTTCTCTGCTTAATTATTTTAAAATTAAAGGTCACTTAAATTGTTGTATAACGATTTTAAATTACAATATAATGCGTCGTGCTTGCTCGTTTAAATGACCATCATCTCCATAACAATGGAGTGTGTTTTAAAGGAACCGGAGTGTATTCAGCAACTGGAGTTTATTTTTAAGGAATTTAACAGTGATAATTTAGTGTTTTGCCCAAAATACAAAAACAATTATTTTAGGATCAACAACTTAACACTAGAATGCTCTATAGGAAGCATCATAAAAAGCGCGGAAAGATTCTTATAGGACAGTCGTGAATGGCAACCACCAAATAGGTAAAAGTTAGCACAGCGTAGACAGCACAGTGGTCATCAGCTATAATAGTTGATAAAATATAAATGTGTCCATCTGCCTGCGGTTCATCATAATGAAAGACGCGGAAACCGCGAAATTGTTTATAGAGATCCATCGAATCCGCCTACAAAATAACTACAGAAAAAACGTTTTGGTTCATTCAACATCATGAAAAGCCCTGGATATATGATGAAAGTTGGAATTACATTGAGAAAAGAAGAGGAATTAATTCCCAGCTTAATCAGCTCTGATCACTGACAGAGAACCATAGCCTGAATAGGGAATACAGCCAAAGGGAAAAGATCTATAATATTTGTATTCGCATACTAATTGGTTACACATGTTGAAGAAATACGTATCCGATGGTTGGAAGGCAGAAGCCATCGTAAGAACCGGCGAGAAATGATCATTCATCATTTTTGATTCTATTTCTCTAAATATCAAAAACTCTGAAGCTGAACTTACGTCGCACAGGATTCTGTAGAATAGAAGTCTACGCTTTTTCTGATCTTTATCGACTTCGACCGAGCATTTGACACAATCTTAAGATCTGGTATTTGTAACGTAAACCCACATACATACAAGCTGAAAATGGAATTTACTAGCGTTCGTTCCAAAAGCTCAATGATCCCGAATACGCCGATGATAGCTGTCTGAATCTCCCCAAGCTTTAATGCATTAAATCAAAATTAGGGTCATTGACCTGCAATACAAGAAGAGTCGCATTGACTATTGGCCTAGTGGCATCTAGGCCAAAAACTTGGTTTAGTCAATAATAAACATTTCACGAGCCCTGAATAGTGTAAGCCGACAAATTAAAACCCAATACATAATTATTTTAGTCTAAACCAATATTTTTTATTTTATAAATTTTGTAAAATAAAGGTATTAAATGCTGATGTGCGTACTTTAACCGATGGTCCACGGCCGCATGGGAACGGACCCCATGAAACAATACCAATTACCCGTAAAATACCGCCTGCTATTTGTACCAATGGACCACCAGAATCTCCACCACATGCATCGATATTTTGTCCAATCGGACCAGTACAAAGATTTGATCGATCCAATGCTCCCGGATTACTCAAATGGCTGAGACACTCTTCATGCGTAAGAATACTTTTTTGTATAACTTGTAAAACGTCAGCGGCATTCGAAGTTGTTGTATTTGAGGTACTGCCCCAACCATATAAAGTAGCCCATCCAGTTGGAATAACTCCGGCCACAGGTAATGCAATTATATTTACAGCAATAGTTTGGATAAAAGGTGATTCAACGATTGCAACAGCAATATCATTTGGTGCTACCTGACTACCGCCTGGATAATCTGGATGAATAATGAAACTGGTTACTACACGTTGCTGTTCAGTTGCTTCGTTTACGCTTATAATGTGATCACCAGCGACAGCAACCATAGTACCAGCGATGCGACAATGGCCAGCTGTTAAAACCCTGGTCAATGAAATCAATGAACCGCCACACATATGTGAGAGTCGAGTTAATATACGGAGGCGTAATGAAATCATGTAGGGTGCTTCATTAGGACTAGCATTCTGGCCACCAACAATTCGACCACCACCAGTTCGATATTGCGCTACAAATACGTAAACAGATAGACACACACACAGAGATAAACATAGATTCGTATCTCAACTAATTAAATTATGTTTATACCTGGAAGCGATGTCGCAGCAATAGTCGCGATTAAACACACAAATAATACGAGCACCTTCATTATATGTATAACCACTAATTATTAACTAAATTACAGTTGCGATTTTAACTTATATATACGATTTTGTCCTAATATTTAGAGATACGATAAGATCAGTTTGGATATTCGGCGGCTGTACTGTATGCGCGCAACAAGTTTCTTAATTATTATTTTGGTTTTATCATGGATTCTTTTCGTGATTAGAATTACAATGTCTATCCAATCTAATAATTAATTGTATTGTTATCAAGAAGTTTTCCACGGTAATATAAAAATAAATTTTTGGGCTACGTTTAAGTGCCGTAGTTGTGAATTTATTACCCAAAAAAAAAAAAAAATAAAAATCAACGCTTGTCTGTACCCCTACATAAAATGGGTTTTCCAAATATTTTTGTCAATCGAAAATACTTTTCATTAAATGATCATTATCGGTGATGGGAAATCCAATATTTTTAATTTCCTAATATTTTTACCTGATTCGAACCGATACATTGGTCGCTGGCCTTTCTGGTGTAAGCGAGATGATGTGTTGATCCTTGGTTGAACTTGATAATAAAAACTGCTCATTTTTATTTGGATCCAGAAATCTAATACTATTCTAACCCTTCGAACAGTTCCGCAAATAGCAGTTAAAGTTTGTCACTTTAATCCCATTTTGTAAGACCGATAACTTTTCCAGTAATAGGCAATCAATAACGACAACACTGTTGGTAGCCCTTTCATTTTTCCATGATTTCTCAAGAATATACGTTACCCATTATAATCCCGAAGTCTTAGTTCAATGATTGGTTCTTACAAATCAACTAAAAGAAATGAATTAGTTTTCAAATGCAATTTAGAATCAATAGATGAGTTTAAAATTTGTATGTTGATACGATTTCTGATATAACTAAACCAGTTTTACTTAGTTAAGTGCATGTTAAATGTAATTGAAAAAAATAATTCATTCAACATTTCCAAAATTAGACAAATTTTTTTGCAAAATCACCCCGATATCAAGATAACATACAATATGTATATGCGGACAAAAATAACCCACAAACGTAGAATTTACACAAATATTGGAAACTTTTATTTTTTATCACTTGAAGTTGCGGCCTTAAAATATGGAAATTTCATTACAAGCAAACAATATTCGTGTGTTATCAAATACACTTCAAAAGTTTTGAGTGCATGTACTTGGTTCAACCAGACTTTTAGAATGTTTGACAGCGTATTAATGATATTCTAAATATTGTTGCAACAGATGGTAATGACAACAGCAACCAATAACAACCCACATGAATATGTACCTACATAAATGGCACACAAGTCTGCTTTGGTTCAATTATTAATCCATCTTGGGTAATTATAATTCCTCACTGTTAGTTCACAGTGTGTGACCGTATTTCGGTCTATACTGGTCAATACAATTTTGATTTCATCATTTATGAAATAAGTTTTACAAACCGTGGGCCAAACACCAATGCAAAACCATTCTATACGAGTAACCATTAATTCTACGCCATTGTTTTTTGGTTTTTTTCAAATCATATCATCCAAACTAGTAATAAATAATCGTTGGCTGAACAAAATCTGATCACACTTTCAAGTGTATAGACAAATGCTTATTGAAAACAAAGAACAGACAAAATTAACAACAAACTGATAAAAACTGATTATTGATTTCGTGTGACAAGTGAAAATAATTAGTAAAGCAAATCAATCGGGTTGTAGCTTTTTATTACCGAAAGTTGAGTGAGCGAAATTTTTATTTATGATTTATAAATTTTGATATGACATGGCATTAGTGGTATTTCCTAGTCCTATAACTTTTCTGCGTTTGGAAGGGATTCTATCTATGTCATAATTTTTATTTATTTATTTTTTATTCATCCAACCATTAATTACATAACATTAAATTACAAAAAAAATCAGTACACTATTTATAAAAACTAAAATATATTATACAATAGTAAATTAATAATTTATTTAATATATAAAAGTCAGAAACTATTGACAAAATAACTTAAAAAGTACTAATAATGTTAAATTAAAATGGATGGAGTTAGGTAGCTTCCGTGATCATAAACGATCAGTATTGATAACCCCCTATCATAAGCTTAGATAATAGTTAATGTTTGTTGTTGGGTACAACAAATAAAAGAAGGGAAAAAATAAAAAATAAATTCACAAAATATAGTAGGTAGCATATTCAATTTAACGTCATTCATCAAACTAAAACTGTAAACAAAGATTCAATGTCAGTAATATTAAAGGCGACTTCATGACATCGAATATTATATGCTAGCATATTAAATTCATACTCTGACGTCACAGTTTTGTAATTTGCTCAAAAATTTCGTCTATTATAACTGACAATTTAGTTGTCAATTTTGTTTTTAATTACAATTTGTTCTTCTGCTTCTGTGGTTACCAAATTATTATTTTGTGTGTTCTTAAAAATTTTCAATTAATTATATAGATTCGATTTTTTTTCTTGTTATAAATTTGTGTTGTTTATCGTTATAAATCTATGTTTTTCTCGGTAAAATGTCTTTTACTCAAATCGCCATAGACATTTTAAATGATGATCTGCATATAATGAATGGGTTAATTGCTGCGTATATGGACTTTGAGTATCGGCGTCGTAGTAGTGTTCGTCGACATAGTGTGAATCCGATCAATCGCAACAGACAACGACAAGGTTACTACCACAATCTTGTCGCTGAAATGCGATTAAACGATAACAAAATATTTGCGAACTTCCATAGAATGACTCGTGAAGCATTCGATGAGTTACTCTCCATTGTCGGACCGTCAATTCAGCGGCAAAATGTTGGCGAAAGATCAATTACTGCAGGAGAAAGGTTGTCACTAACCATCCGGTATAATATATTGATATAAATATTTGATTCATTATTTAATTATTCAAAAATATATCATACGTTTTTAGTTACCTCGCCAGTGGAGATAGGATGGTCTCCCTTGGAAAATATGGCTATCGTATTGGACAAAGTACAACTTCCGGAATTATAAGAGAGACATGTCTTAAATTATGGTTAGTATTGAAAGATACTGTTTTTCCAAAACCAAGCTGCACCATATGAAAGGACATTGCGAGGGATTTTGAAGATCAATGGAATTTCCCACATTGCTTAGGAGCAATGGATGGGAAATATGTTATTATACAAGTAAGATGTTTATTTTTAACTAAATTTTAATTTCTATAACGAAACTATTTGCTATATCGGATGCAAATTATAAATTTAAAATGGTGGAAATTGGTGCTCCGGGACATATAGGGGACAGTACAATTTTTAGAAATAGTTGCTTTGGTGGAGCTATTTTACGCGGGGGTGACGATTTAAATCTGCCACCACAGGAAAACTTAAAAGATGGCAATAAATATCCCTATGTTTTTATAGGGGATGAAGCATTCCCTTTGCTTGCAATCTAATGCGACCATATCCAGGCCGAAATGCGTCAGTACTTCCAGCAGACGTAAGTGCTTTCAATTATAGATTGTCTCGAGCCCGAAGAGTGGTCGAGAATGCTTTTGGTATTCTTGCAAGTAGGTGGCGCATATACCGAAGATCAATTTTGGCCAGTAAAATTACAGTCTTATCAATAATAAAAGCAACGGTAGTGTTGCATAATTGGTTAAGAGCTAAAAAGATCGAGGAGTATTATAGCGCTGAATTAATAGATCGATACATGGGTGGAACACGTCGGCCAGGAACCTGGCGTGACGAACACAATACCGGCTTGCAAGAAATAAGACGGATAGGATCAAATAATCATAGTACGAGTGCAACTGAAATAAGAAATCAGTTTAAAACTTATTTAAACGAACATGATATACTGCCCTGGCAGTATACAAGAACCCAATGAAACTCATAATTTTAAAAAATGTAATAAAAAAAATTATGTAGTTTTAATAAAACTTAAAAAATAAAATTAAAAAATAAATATATTTTTACATCACAATTATTCAAAAATTCAAGGTTTTTTTACTATCACAATAAATATTACATATGTATATAATATATAGTCCAAAAAGAGGAAAGGCAATTTATTTTCACTTGCCTCAAACGAATAGGAATAAAAGGAAAGGAAAGGAATATTTTTTAATATTGCCGAGATAGTTGGTAAAACGGCAGAGATCAAAAACCAAATTGGACTGGTTGGTTAGTGAAATGGATTATATATATATATATATATATATATATATATATATATATATATATATATATATATATACATATAAACCAACTCAAAATATTAAATTATGCCCTGGTTTTTTAAATTAGTTTGCATTTCTGCAAACAAATGACTAAATTTGTCAATCAACGTAGTTTGGTTAGTTACGGGCCATTTTGCTACCTCATCTTTTATATTTTCCATGAAAGCAGTAAAAATAGAGCAAGGGTTTTCTATTTGCTCTTGACCTCGACTAGAAGCCATCAGCTGAATCAATTTTCGATGCTCCTGCATGTTTTTGACAGCTTCTTGAATGACTGGCTCTAATGGGTTTGGAATTGTTGAAGCATTCGACCTTTTTTTTTTTTGTTGTGGTTCCATTGCTGTAGTGGAAATGGCTGGCATCAACGCTAGTGTTGGTATATTAGTTGCAGTAGTTGCATTATTTTGTGAATTAAATGCATTAAAATCATCTAATTCTTCGTCTAATACTTCAATGCTTAAGTATTCTAAAGATTTGTCAGAGTTTTTTTCGGGCAAGGTGAAGCTACTTTCAGTTGGTCTAAAATAATACATAAAATACAATTTCATAAATATTTGATTAATTTCAAAATATAATAAACAAATAAATATAATTAGCTTACTCATTTATTATATGACCTCTTAAAAAATTCATTTCCCTAACCAACCAGTCAAATTTGGTTTTTGATGGGCCCGCACTTCCACTTTTAGCTGGCCTTATTAATTTCGAATATTTTGCACGAAGAAATTTCCACCTCTTCATACATTCCTCTGCCGTTTTACCAACTATCTCAGCAATTTCTCCCCAGACTATACGTTTGAGGCAGGTATTTTTATATTGGCAATTTCTCATGTTGTAAATAAATTGCCTTTTCTCGTTTTTTACTTCCCCGATTAGCAAGCAATCGAAGGCTTGGTCAAATTCAACACTCATTTCTAAGAAAACGAAATATATCAAATATATATTATATATGTTTCATTTTGTTAAAACAAATAACCTCACATTTACACTAAACATGTTTTCATTATGTTATTTCAAATTTAATTAAATATTGATACTTACTATTTTATTTGAACTTATCAAATTATATCAATTCGAATAATAAAAACGGTTATATATTATTTTTTAATATTAATAAGATTCACAACCAGTTTTTTTATAAATTTTTGTATACAAGATCACAAAAACAATAAAACAAAATGAATGTCAAAACATAGCAAAAGCAAAAAAAATTGAGCAAGATTATTGCCCATTGTTATAGGTTTTTTGTATGATTAAGTTGGTCGTCTGCGAATATTTTGCTTAAAGTTAAAAATATTTTAACTCGTAGGGGCGTGGTTTTTTTTTAAATTTAGTTGATGTGATTAGTCGAGAGCATGAATTTAATATGCTAGCATAATATTCGATGTCATGAAGTCGCCTTAAACAACCAATTCTTCATTTCATTTAAAAATTTGGACGTAACGGTAATTTCTTTGACGTTTAGAGGCAACTTATTATAAATTACTGGTGCTGCAGATATATAAAATTTTCTGATATGTTCTTTCTTGAGAATGGGATATTCGTATGTTATACCACAAGACGATCGAAAATTTTCGATTATACGAGACGTATTGCCTGAAACACCACGAGACCGAAGGTCGAGTGGTGTTTTGCAAAGGCAATACGTCGAAATAAGAGAAAATTATCCATTGTCGTGTGGTATACAGGAGACTATATCTTGAATAAAGAAAACAATAAATTTAAATAGAAAAGTTACAATTTTAATAATTATAAATAAATGTACAATTATTATAGATATTGATTTTTTTGATTAAATTGTCTTAAAACATATTCGTGAGTTTTTTTTGTATTTGCCGGCTTGTTGTTTTCGATCATTTCATCAATTATTTGTAAAGAATTATTCCCGAAACGATCCATTTTGGATTTATTGAAGTCGATAACTGGAAACTGACATATATAAACAGAATTGTTGTTTTTTCTTTTGTCAAATTTCAAATTTGCTAAGCCTACACGATTTTAATTATGCTACTACATTTTACAAATGTTTATATAATCGATTATACAAAGGCTTATATAATCGATGTAACCATAGTTACTATATTTTAACTATTAGAAAAACTAGGCATACATTGATTTTTATAATTTAATGAGTGATATAGTCACAATTATTCAAAGTCCTTAAGTTATATCTCGTAATTTTTACTCTACGATTACCACTACGAAGAAATAACATTTTTAATACCTTAAAAACATATAAATATCTTAACGGTAAAATCTTTAGTGATTTAAATAAAGGCAAATCAGATGTTAAACGCGGTTTCTTTAAAATTATGCGAATGGATGCGTTTTGCACAACTAGCAGCGGTTGAAGAGATGTCGAATAAACACCACCCCAAATAATTATAGCATATTGTAGTTTGGACTGAATTAATCTGTAGTAAAATTGTAGTAGAACTGACACGGAACAAAGCATGCGAAGAATATATAATTTTCTATTACAAGCGTAAATGTAATGTAGAAGATTTTTAATATGTTTTTTAAAACCAAGTCTTGTACGAGTATCTAACGTAACTCCTAAATATTTAAAGTTTTCGACAATTTCAATGTTGCTACATTCATTAGAGCAACTGAATAACTCAGCTGAGACATTGTTAGTTTTATAGTTTATACATTTAGTAGAATGGTAAATAATTTCAAAATTTATCTCTATAGGACCATATAATTTTAAAAACATTACTTTTGATTTTGTGCTTAGAACCATAAAATGCAAATCCAACCATTTTCTTAAAATTAAAAGGTCGTAATTGATTTGATGGGCAATTAACTGGTTTGATGCCCCTCTATAAGTAAGTGCAATGTCATCGGCAAAACCAATCATATATCCTTTCAAGTCTAAAAAAAATAAGGAATTAATGTACACTAAAAATAATATGGGGCCAAGAACAGAACCCTGAGGAACACCGCAGTGGATCATTCTAAAACTGCTATATTTTCCGCAAATTTTTACAGTTTGTTTTCTGTTCACAAGATAAGACCGGAACCAATCATTAGCTCTGCCTCGAATACCAGCACAATTTAACTTATACAATAAAAGCTCATGATCAACCGTGTCGAAAGCTTTCGTCAAATCAATGAAGTTAGCCGCCGAACTAATGATATGGGCCTATAATTGGTTAATTCTGATTTGTTACCACTTTTGAACAACGGTACGACTGAAGCAATTTTTAAGCAATCTGGAAAAATGTTACGATCAAGGCTGAGATTGAAGGTATGGGCCAACATATAAGCAATAGATGGTGCAATTTGTTTGATTAAAGAATTACTTAAATTATCAATGCCAGATGATTTTGAATTATCCAAACTATTGATATAATTCAAAATTTCAGACGGGGATATTGGTGAAAAGAAAAATGTCTTAGGCTCAAAATTATGTTTTAGCAAGTTACCATCTCTGTTGGGTACATATGATGTACTAGAGATTTTTGATTTGAGGTTGATGGAAACATCAACAAAATATTCCTTGAAAGCGTTTGCTATGTCAAGTGACTCAGTCAGTACAACACCATTGGTATCTAATATTTCAGAAATTGGTTGAAATGATTTCTGCTTACCAACAATTTCATCCAATAAACGCCATTGACTTTTTAAATCTTTTTTAGAATGCTGAAATTTATTTTGATAGTATTATTCTTTTGTGGTCACTATATCTAACTTAATTTTCCACTGAAGGAATTTTACTCTATTCTGAAGTTTAATATTATTTTTATGTTTATTAGCAATTAGAAGCAATCTATTTTTGACTTTTATACTTTTCAGAAGGCTATTAGACATCCAGCACTTAATTTTCCTATCTTTCAAAAGCATTTTGACAGAATAAGATGATTCTTCAATTTTAACAGTGATATTATTTATAAATTTGTTTAAAATCTCATTAGGGTCATCTAGCAACATTAATAAATGTTGGTCCTGCACTAACAAGGAATTTAATTTAATATAATTAATATTTTTAATTGTACGCGTCTCATTGGAATTTTTGATATTATTCGAAAACATATCAATTTTTAATGAAATTAAATTATGGTCGAATAGGTGTAAGTCACAAACCTCAGCTTTAAGATATAATTTTGATAGAGGTTTCATTCTAACAAAAATATGGTCAATACAAGTAGCTGTCAGTTTAGTTATTCGAGTAGCCTCATTTATTAGAGAATTTAAACCAAAGCTGGTCATCATTGATAAATATTGATTAACATCATTAAATTCCGAAATAGACTTTAAAATGTTTATGTTAAAGTCGCCCAGTATAAATAAATTTTTTGAGTTAATAACACTTAAAATAGTTTGAGAACTCCATAATAAAATCACTGATTGAGTGGAAATTAAAACGGTATACGCAAACCACACAGATTATTTATTTTTTGGAATATGTCCATTTTTGTGCACTTATACCACAATGTTTAATTAATTTGAATTTTAAATAATTAAATTAAATAAAATAAAACAATTTAGAATACTTTCTTTCTGTGGTATTATTTATTAAAACTTATTTAAAGTAAGTACATGTTTCGGGTATTCTCCCTTCGTCAACTTTTTAAAATATTCTAATTAAAAACTTTAAATTTCGCGCAATATATAATGGTATATGTCATTGTGTGGGATTTGGTCATTTAGCAACATTGGGTTGTTTTTGTGTTTATATATCTCCATCTCCTCTATTCTGTCTAATTTTTCCCCTTTTGGAATTTTGTGAAGAATGGTTAAGTTATAGTGATAGCCGGTGTGTGTGTGTTTGTGTTGAGTTAAATGTTGAGCGAAGTTAGATTTTATATTACGTTTACCAATTTCTTGTGTGTGTTCTTTGTATCTTATTTTGAAATTTCTCCCAGTTTGGCCAATATATAATGCACTGCAGTCGTTGCAATTTAATCTGTATACTCCTGATTCACAATCAGTTATTGTATTTTTAGTTTTTGTGAGGTGTTCTATTGTGTGTTTTGTGCGGTATGCAATGTTGTATTCATACTGCCCGAATATTTTGTGTACAAGATTTGCTGTCGGCTTGGTATAGTCCATGGTTATGTATGTTTTATTTATTTGTTCCTCTCTCGTTAGGTTGGAATAAGATCTCAATTCACGTTGTTGTGTGTATTTCCTAATCATGTTATCGACTATATTACTTTTAAAACCATTCTGTGTAGCTATTAGTTTAATGGTATTGGTTTCGTTTATGTAATCTATTTCTTTCATAGGAATATTATTTAAACGATTGATCATATGGCGATAAGCAGACATTTTATGTTGATGTGGATGGTTTGAAGTGTGGTGTATGGTGTGATCTGTTTGTGTGTTTTTCCTATATATCTTAAATTCATGTTTTCTTTCTTGATTTTTTATTATTGTTATGTCCAGAAAATTTATTTGCTGATTTGTTTCTACTTCTAAAGTGAATTTTATGTTTGGGTGTATGTTGTTAATGTGATTGTGAAGAATTTTTAGTTGTCTCAGAGTGCCGTCAAACAAAATCAATATGTCATCGACATATCTATACCAATAAATGATTCTGCTTTTGATCGTATTGTTATCGTTGAAAATATGTTGTTTTTCAAAGTGACAGATGAATATTTCAGCCAATGTACCTGATAAAGGATTTCCCATCGGTAGGCCTTCTGGTTGTTTGTAATATTTACCGTTATGTTGGAAATAATTTTGGTTCATGGCAGTTTGTAATAAATTTATCAGCTGTTTTACTTCAATTTGGTCAATATTGTTTTTTATTAACAACTGTTCAGTGATGAGTAGAGTTTCGTTTACGGGTATATTGCCATACATATTGGTGATGTCAAATGAGGCAAACTTTCCGCTGTGTGGTATATTGGCATTTTTAATTTTATTGATTAGTTCAGCGGTGTTTTTGATAGAAGAAGAGTCTTCGTGTTTTAATTTTTCTGTTAAATATTTATTTAAATGTTTAGACAATTTATATGAAGGTGCAGTTGTGTAGTTAACAAGGGGTCTCATTGGATTTCCTTCCTTGTGTATTTTCGGCAAACCAATCGTTTAAATAATATTCCTATGAAAGAAATAGATTACATAAACGAAACCAATACCATTAAACTAATAGCTACACAGAATGGTTTTAAAAGTAATATAGTCGATAACATGATTAGGAAATACACACAACAACGTGAATTGAGATCTTATTGTTGCAGCTCATCATAGTATCTACAAATTAAAAGTACCTGAAACGAAAATGTTAATTTAGTATTAAGTAATAATTGTATAATAAATATGTACTTATCTTGTCTATTTGATGTTACGGCAACGCGACACTCCTTCGGTCAATTTAAATATCTGAAATTGGCATTAAATTGTATGTATATATATGTATTATATGTATAATTTTATGTTACACATAAAATCAACTTACCGTTGACATATTATATTGTTTGTATACATATGACATTTGTCGTGTTAATAATGAAGTTAGATGTAATTTGAGTTGATACTTACCAATCTTACTACCATCTATTGTTGAGCGATATAATTAATCGTATTCAGCATATTTTTTAAGTAAATGTTTCCCCGCCGATCTTTTGTGTCTGCCGCCAAACCGGTTTGCAAATATAATAAAACGTTGATGCAAATTGTTATAATATCGCTCTCTTACAATTCAACCTTCGACAAGACAACATCAAACACAGAAGATATAGTAGTGAGTGGGTAATTATATCAGAAGAAATTATATATATATATATTAATTATATAAATCAGAAATTATACATATATGTATTAGAAATTAAATAAGAATAAATTATATGTTGATTGAATTATTTATTTGTGATAACATTACCTATGGTGCTTCAACTTTAACAATTTTTTAACTGGTTCATTTCTGAGGTAACGCAAAATTCGAAGATAGTCTATGCACCGATCTTGGCAAACAAATATATACACGAAGATACAGTCCGCTCTTAAACACTTATTCCAACCTAACGAGAGAGGAACAAATAAATAAAACATACATAACCATGGACTATACCAAGCCGACAGCAAATCTTGTACACAAAATATTCGGGCAGTATGAATACAACATTGCATACCGCACAAAACACACAATAGAACACCTCACAAAAACTAAAAATACAATAACTGATTGTGAATCAGGAGTATACAGATTAAATTGCAACGACTGCAGTGCATTATATATTGGCCAAACTGGGAGAAATTTCAAAATAAGATACAAAGAACACACACAAGAAATTGGTAAACGTAATATAAAATCTAACTTCGCTCAACATTTAACTCAACACAAACACACACACACCGGCTATCACTATAACTTAACCATTCTTCACAAAATTCCAAAAGGGGAAAAATTAGACAGAATAGAGGAGATGGAGATATATAAACACAAAAACAACCCAATGTTGCTAAATGACCAAATCCCACACAATGACATATACCATTATATATTGCGCGAAATTTAAAGTTTTTAATTAGAATATTTTAAAAAGTTGACGAAGGGAGAATACCCGAAACATGTACTTACTTTAAATAAGTTTTAATAAATAATACCACAGAAAGAAAGTATTCTAAATTGTTTTATTTTATTTAATTTAATTATTTAAAATTCAAATTAATCACACAGATTACTTCAGAATTTAAACTGAAGTTTAATTGCAAAATATCAGCCGTAACCAAATTTTTAACTATAGACTTAAAAGTTAAACCTTTTTTCACATAAGCAACTATACCACCAGCAAACACACCCATCAACTATTTCAAAATTATTAAGTTTATAAGAATTTACCTCATAACTTGTTATCCAAATTTCGGAGAAATTTTTTACGTTTTTACGAAGACTACGCGCATTTTGATGTATGATCCAAAAGGATTTTTTATTATCAGAACTAGATGATGATGCTGGATTTACAAATGAACATGCTTGACCTTGTGCTAAATTAGTTACATTGATCATTAAAATTAAGTATTAAACTAAAATTATTTTAACTTATCAAGGTCATTCATGTCACTTATAACAATCACATCACCTCCATCCATTTTCCTTAGTAATATTCTTGAGTTTCGGATCCAAAGATATTTATATCCCTTTTATTCTTTAACCGTTTTAGCACGTAGGAACAGTTGTCTTCTGTAAAAACTTAAGCTTTCATTTACATAAATCAAGCCATTAGAATTTAAACCACAACTTGCAGCCTCTAAGCGTTTGTTCTTTCTCTTTGCTTCAAGAATTTTATGTTTCACCTGACGGCGGCAAAATTTGACACAAATAACATTAGATGGCTTCCCATTTGACGTCTTCCTTCTATAAGCATAGTCGATTTCGAGTTGACTAATCGCTAGATCCAGTCCTTTGTTGGTAATGTTCAAAATGGTTTCATTTAAATTCTCATTTACAGATGATGAAACTCCAACTATTTCAATTGAATTCTCGTATTGTTGCTGCTCTAAAAATTCTATCCTTTTTTCCATTTTTTTACATTCAGTTTTCAGGAAACTATTTTCTGCAGCTAGACTTTCTATTCGCTCCAAAGTCTTTTTCCAAGTCTGGAATCTATTTGACCATTTACGATATTGAAATGCTTTTTGAAAAGTGTCCGTTGTGAAACAAATGAAATGTCCTGGTACCCATAAAATGTGGATGTTGCACTTATCTGCCATCTCGGAGCAAAGCAAAGCTCAGCTAAAATGAGCTTAATTGAATATGGAGAAAGGAAAGTGAAAAATGACCGCAACGGAAACTGCCAGAAAAGTTTTACCTAAATAAAACAAAATTACAGAAAAATCTAACTAACAAATAATCTAAAATTCTAGAAACAGTTGGGATACTTGATACACGGGATACCTGATACGACAATTACAGGTTCCGAAACCTATCTTTAGAGGTATCTAGGAATGCAATCGGAGCAGCATAGTTGCAGATTTTTGACTTTTGGGCTCAGAATTTGATGATTTATGGTAAGGTGACTTCCAAAAAATCGAATTTTCTATGAAATGTATGGAAATCACAATCACAGGTCCCGAGACCTATCTTTAGAAGTATCAAGAACCGCAATCGGAGCACAATTGCAGATTTTGGATTTATTGGCTCAGAATTTGCTGATTTATAGTAAGGTGACTTCCAAAAAATCGAATTTTCTGTCAAATGTATGGTAATAATCAAGCAATCATAATGCTCGTTGGAGCCACAATCACAGGTTCCGAGACCTTTAGAAGTATCAAGTACCGCAATCGGAGCACAATTGTAGATTTTGGATTTTCCAAAAAAATCGAATTTTCTTTGAAATGTATGGAAATAGTTAAGCAATATAAGTGCGCATGAGCACGACAATTACAATTGTTATTTAAATGGTTTACAATGACACTTTCTAAATTCCTTTGCCTGCTCTTAGTTACAAGAGAAAGCTCTAAATTTAGGTGAGTATTTGAATGTGATTGATTTTACCGCATCAAATGGGTGGCTTTAAAGTTTTAAAGAACACCGCAACTTATATTTAATTTGTCTTAGCGGGAGGAATGTCTCAGTAGATATGAATGTAGTCCACAATTATCGCGGTACATCATATAAATTGAAGGATCCCTATCTAACTTTAATATCCTAACCTAGGTGTTACTAGTAGTAAACTTTACGCTATTGATTAACTTGAGTGAGTGTTGTGAAATGATTAAATTGTTGTATAAAAATAAATCTTCGGTTCTTGAACTCAAAGAGCATTTCGATTAAAATATCGTTTTGTGAAAGGGCCAGATTGGAGAACACTGAGATATATTTATCTGCAGCATTCCTTCAATGTGGTATTGCTCCAGATGCAAAGGATACTGGTAGAAATTACGGACCGGTCAAGCGACCGACCAAATAATTTTGCGCTTTTTCTATTTCCGGAGTCAAAAATAAGGGTTTCTATTTGAAAAATTGACTTGACCGCTAAATGACCTTGATGCTATACCTCAAGGTTAAGGTCATTAATCGATTCCTCCCATCGAACCATAAAACTTTTTTGCAAAACCTTTTTTTCGGGTAAGGCTTTCCTGAAGAGTTATTTTCGTGGATGGATTAAAATGGGCCACCCTTTATTGAATGTTTTCGAGATCGAACTAAATGATTTGAGGCTGTTCAGATTGGTGAATACATCTAATCCAGTGCTCAAAGTCGAAATTAGTTATATAACCGGTCAATTGATCGAGTCGAAAATAGCTGTCCTTCCTAAGCAATGGCGAAACATTAGATAATTTTTCGGACCGAAGATCTGTACATCGAGGGAACAGAATAGATACTGGGTTAAACCAAAAATTTCCATTTACTACAGTTGAGTTACACTTGGCGTTAATATTAGGCGCCACTTTTGGAGCTAAGAGAACCCATAACCGTTCCATTCCTTGAACAACCGGGCAGTTTTTTGTTATAGGGTGTCTCATCAATTTCTTTTGTAATATCGAATTGTTTCACTACTTTTCGTATCGGTTAAAGTATGAAAGTGGTTTACTTTAAGAAAAATGCACTGAACCATTTTTTGGGCAATGGGCTTCTCTATATGGCATTACTGCTAAACTAAATCATAAGAACAGGAGTTCGAATTTTACCTAAATTTATACGGTTATCATTTATAGTAAAATTCCTCAGATAAACAGAGCCAACCTCAGAGCCCGTTTTAACTTAAAATATTTGAACACATCGGATAAGATGCGCAACGAAATGGAACCGGTGAAGTTACCGCCTAAACCAATACAACCTGTAAAATTACGAAAATACGAAGATCGATTACGAGTGTTATTCGATTGGTGGATATTGCATTATCATTTTCTGACGGCACGATGGTTTTTATATGATGCAAAATAAAATATGGCAAATGTGTGAGGTATTATCAAATACAAAGGCTGGATCAATACAGATCTTAAATTCTCTTTTAAAAATTTCGAGCGCCAAAATTTTCCAATACTATTGGTGTTCATTACCAGCAAATTTTTTAATATTCGGTGTTATCAAATCCACTTCAAACGATATGCTATCGCCCGACTTATTTTACTGCAACAGTAGCGACCACATTTTAAAACCATGTAAATATTCTATAAATACCAAAATTACTGGAGCAATGAAATTAGTCGATATATTTCAGTCAAAATGAAATCAATCATTATTTTAGCACTTTGCGTGCTCTCCGCTTTAGCCGGACGTAAGTATTAACGCAAATAACGCACGAACTAAACGTTACATGGATTAATCACTAATTTATTAATATTAATTAGCCGCAACCCGATCAGAGACTGGCCGTCTTTTCCGCAACCAAAACTTTGCTGGCCGTATTGTTGGGGGTTACGATGCCGATCCACACAGTGCACCATTCATTGTTACACTTAATTGGACCCCAAATCCAGAAATCTATTGGGCCGTCCAATTCTGCAGTGGTTCACTTATTAACGCCTATTGGGTTGTTACAGCCGCTCACTGTTGGTTCGATGATGGTTTTATTTTAATCCGTGCCGGTGAACATAACATTGATGAATTCGAACCCGATGTACAAGTCAGTCAAATTGAACGCGTTATTATTCATCCATTATATGATGATAGCATAATTGGACCACATGATATTGCTCTCTTCAAATTATCATCACCGTTCACATTCGATGATAAGGTACAACCAGTTGTATTACCCGAGCAGGATTATATACACAGCGGACTTGTACGCCTTTTCGGTTGGGGTTCAGTATCAAATACATCAACACCAGAGTATCCATCGATTTTACAAACTGTGGAGAAACATATTTTGAGCAATGACGAATGCAAAGCCATTCCATGGATTAACCCAGAATGGATTGATGACACTAACTTGTGCACCGGACCAATTGGTGCAAATGTTGATGCATGCGATGGTGATTCAGGTGGTCCATTAGTACAAAGACGTGAAGATGGTCGTGATGAATTATGTGGTATTGTATCTTGGGGATTCTTCCCATGTGGTGATGGTCCATCGGTCAAGGCCCGTGTGTCTGCCTACAGAAACTGGATCGACGAAAATCTTGCTGAATTTTCATAAATTATTTCAATAAATTAGAACTATTGGTAACAAATAAATAAAAACGTTTTTTCTGTTTTCATGCATCTCTGTCTATATCCGTTCGACCATTTGATATATCCACTTGATAATTGTAGGCTCAAAAACAAAATTTCAAGTGTATATTCAATTGGTTGTGTTAAAATTACACAACACAAATTTTACAACAGGCGATAAGCGCAACTGATTTTTATGGTCGTATACGACAAGCAAAAATTAATTTGGTATCCATCAATAAACAATAACTCGTCTTATCGCTGATTTATTTTGTCTGATAGTTGGTTATTCAAAATTTTTGATTTGTTTCGTTTTCTTGGAATAATAAAGTGCGGTGATTAGAATGGTTTGAAGTACTAATTGTTAAATTAAAACTAAACATTTGACATTGATGATTAAATTACAATATTTTCAATTTGTTTATTCAATCTGTTGAGAGGCCAATTCTTTAGTCAAACCTTAAGCAAATGAAATTTTCCACTGACTTCTTGGAAACGAGATATTGTTTAACACCATTGAATTCGTATTAAGAGTCTCTCCAAATTTTAAATTTGATGTTGGGAACATGGAAACCCAATTCCATTAATGTAAGATTTAGGAATGCAGAATCATAAGTCTAAGGTAAATCCGAATCAATTTTTAGTTATCTGCTTCGATCTAAAACACCAAAATCATCCTTTTGCAACTTTTATATCATTTAGAGTGTAACACTCTTTGAATTCTACTTTTCAAAATACATAATTTTAAAGTAAAGTAAAATTAACGATCCGCGGGTCTTTGTATAACCATCACTGAAAAATAAAAAATTCGCTCTCATATGTACTAAAAAATGTTTTGCACAAGGTTCTGTTATTCGATAAAAATTAAACGTATTTTAGTAATAATGTTTAATATTAGATGTCGCACTAACTTCGATTTTACAATATTTATACTTGAGCTACATTATTGTAGATGGCAGATATTTTTATTAACCACTAAAGAATTTGTACTAAATCAAAGACACTAAAATTGGTTTTAGTAGATTGTTGTCACTACACGTAAACCGGCTTTGGTTTGGCATGAATTGTACTAAAAATCGTTTTACTACGCAAATCTAAATTTTTTTTGTTTTAGCTAAGACTTTTTTTACCAAAGCAATACAGTAAATGATTTAAACACTGATTGCTGTGTTCTTGAGATGGAAATAGGCCATATGAAATAATGCTGAATGCCAAAGCCAATTCTTTACTAAGTCATTTGGTAAAATTCGACTTTTCAACTTTTTGTTTTTTAAATAAACATTTTTTATGTTTTATACTCAATTACGAATACGAATTAACTAATTCAAAAATTGTGTGGATGAACAGTTTGCCTGGTGCAGACTTGCAGAATATGCTTACAGATTTTTGGGCTAAACTTGATATTTATGGAATTCAATAAGTAAACTTTGAATAGTGTTGTTGAAATGGTCGATTGATGATTCTAAGATTGTCCAAAAGGGATACTTTATCCAATTAGTTAAAACCAAATTCATAAAGTTGATAAATTGATTACAGCTTAAAGGTGATCTGCGAAATTTCTGAAAAATTTTCACTAAGTTTGATTGTACGAAGGGTTTTTGGCAGGTAAAGGCGGGAAACCGCCAAAATCTTTTACTTTTGCTGCTGAATAGAGTCAACAATCAAATTACTATTCCTAATGTTTAGCATATGCTCAAAACCAGATCATATTTTTGAAAACAGAACAAAATACTGCGAGCGATTCCCGATACCAAAAGCGCACTTAGTGATATTTGTACTTTGCAGATATTAACCAAGATTACACAAATACAAACTACATAGATTATTGGGAATGATAGCTTACATGAATGATAACTGGCCTCGTACTTCCAAAGAAATTAAACAACACTTGACTATTTACAGATCCATATTTTCCGGACCACAGTAAATCGATTTGTTATCCAAACCTTAGAGTCTTTTGGCGTCTTGAAAAGTATGAAGGCCGCTTTGTACTCAACAGTCATTGCAACGCTAAATGAACAATTGCGACAATCCCTTATTGGTTTTTGCACCATACAAAGTTAATTCCATCGGCATCACTCTCTATAATATTCGGGGTCAGTGGGAATTTGCTGCCTATGACAATTTCTGATTTAAAGTTTTGCTTTGGAGGACCAAAGTATCTGCAATATGATGAATCGGAGAACTAAGGAAGAGTCCAATATGTTGAGCAAGGACATCTTTAAATGGAGAAGGAATCTTCATATGGAGAAGGATGTCATTCATAATACTTCGAGGGATTCTCATGTAAAATTGTGTGGAGCGGCTAAGGAGCGCTAAAAAAGGCTTCTTGCACAGGGCAAATCTCCCAGTCAAGAGGCAAAACTCTTGGCACTACGGCCACTGTAGGAGATTAGAGCTTTAGAGAATGACTCGACATTGGATTTGAAAAAATCCAGGGAGGAGGATAAGTTAAGATTAAGTCTGGTGTTACATTCAGACAGGTAATGGAGTCGGAGATCATTGGGATATTACGCGTTGGGTTTCCAGAAAGAATCCTGGAGATGATGCTGGAGCAGAGGAACTAGGAGCTTAAACCAAAGTTCCTCGAAAATCAATTCAGTCTGGGGTTGCTAGGAATGTTAAGCTAAAGTAAGGGGTACAGTTGAAGGCTGTCAAGGCAAATAACCATGCCCCGGCCTCATATTGTTGGACCTTCCAAACAAAATGGTTTTCATTAAGAGCCAAAATGAAAATATGTATGCAAATAAATGAAAAGTGATCCAGAGGGAGGTTAAAGGCGTTCATCCTTCTACACACTCAATGGACCACTCATCAGTAGTTGGTCTTGACTGACCATAATCTCGAGCTAAGGAGATCCAAAAGATTAGTTTGGGGAAGTTTCTGTGAAGGAATCAATGAATTGCCTTCTGCAAGGGGGATCCAAGAAGTTTTGGCAAGAGAACATTCCAATGGTATAGGACTGCTCATGTGTGTTTGGACTCTTTTTGGAAGGATTTTTACTCCATGTAAAGGAAGATGGGCCAAACCATGTAAAACATTGTTTGTTCCAAAATGCCACCAATAAAATCATCAAACTTGAAACAAAAAAAAAAACGAGATAACGAAGCCGGCTCTGTCTCTACTGGGGGAGATGGTGAGTAAATGTGGTTTTTATACCAAAGGGGAGGAATTCAGATACCCAACCCAAGGTATATCGCCCAATTAGCCTCACATCGTATCTACAGAAGACGGTCTAAAAAATTGTGGATCACTAAATCAGAAATGAGAGCCTTATAGGAAATCCGCTTCATCGGAACCAATTTTTATATCAAACTAGTAAATTGTGACGGCTTTTAGCGGTCAAGTTACTAGGATTGAAATAGCGATTGCTGAAGGCATGGGAAATAAGGATTCCGCAACAGTAATGAGTTAATATCGTAAAGGGCCGTAATTAGGGTATCCCAATAAGGATGCGTTTTGTCTCCTGTATTATGGTCATTGGCTAATCATAGGCTACTGACTCTTCTGAGTAGCCATCGATATGATGTCCAGTTATGATGTCCAACAACAGATACATAAAATTTAGAGTAGAACCACGAGAGCCCTCTGGGCCTGTCAGAGACTCTATGCACGAACTTGTGGTTTACAACCAAAGATGATCTACTTATCATTTTTAATGACACCGTGACATAAGCATCGTTAGTATCTTGGCCTTTTGGTGATTTGGCGTCTACTGAAGGGGGGGATCAAAGTTGAGTAGAGTAATCTACCAGCTCCGTAACCTTTCCGTAGGGTGCACATTACGCGAGCTGTTCTGGTCATGTTTTAAGCAGCTGGCGTGATGGGTACAATTGTGGAAAGGGTAACCTGGTCACAATTCGCAAGTGTACGTACTCCCTCCTCGTGGCAATCACTGGTAACTGAGGCCCTTTGGTACTTCTGACCATTTGGCACAGGCTAAAGTACGGCGCTAAAGGAGAAATCCTTGATAAAAAACCCTAATCTAAGATGGAACAGCATATGCCGATGGATGAATGGCTGATAGGTTAATCAGTCCAAAGTATGCGGACTCTGGATACCAGGCGCCCTCCAGTTTTATTTAGCGTTCCTGTGGTAAAGCTGGGTGTCCCATAGGCAACTTTCTTTTCCCAGCAACTCGTGGGAACAAAATGTTTAAACATAGTAAAAATAATAAGGATGATGACGCTCCTAAAGCGTCATGCACCAGCGATAGTTCCGCGGTGGTGTTCGAGGACCTCGGCCCTCTTTCCGCTGTGGGACTCTCGATGAGTGGTCTATCGGATGGGGAGCTCCGTTCGGGGATTGAGCAATTAGTTCTCAACTCCGACATGGACACCTCAAGAGATGAGAACTCGGCCCCCGTAAGTGGGAATATCGCCTCTGTGAAAGCAGGGGGGAGCAAAGTCGTCGGGGAGGACCCGAAAGGAACTGTCAGCATCACTGACAAACCTTCCGCGGCTCCTCGCGTGAAAATGTGTGGGGCCGCGAAGAAGCGGTACAGGAGGCTTCTTGCTGAGGGCAAACCGCCCGGAAGCGAGACAAGGCTTCTGGCGATGCGGCCACAAAGGGAGTCTTGTGCTCCCGCAGCGGCCCCAGCGTCAACACCGGCACAAAAAAAGGCCAGGGGAGAAGAATCTGTCCCGATGGTCTCGGGTTCTGCGGTCCGGTCTGGACTTACCTTCAGGCAGGCTGCGGAGTCGGAGATCGTTGGGATCTTGCCCACTGGTTTTCCAGAGGTTGTCCTCACTGGAGAGCAGCTTAAGGCTGTCCAGGAGGGCATCCTAGATAAGGTGCTAGAGCAAGAGGCCAAGGAGCTTAAATTTAAGTTCCTTGGCAGTCAGCTTCGGCCTGGTTAGCTGGTACTAACCTGTGCTGACCGGGCCACTGTTCAGTGGCTCAGGGAGGCCATAGGCAGTATCAAGCCATGGGAGGGTGCGCAGCTGATCGTGGCCGAGGCGGAAAACCTGCCTCGAGCCAGGATTGTGTTCGGCACCTTCCCAAATAGTGCTGAATTGCCCACGGAGAAGCTTTTTGGTTTTATAAAAAGCCAAAATGAGGGCATGCAGGCGATCAACTGGAGAGTGATCAGGAGAGAGGCGAAAGGCTCTTCGGCCTTTTTCACGTTCTCTATGGACTACTCTTCAGTTGAGAAGCGAAAGCGGGTTGGCTTTAAGGTCAACTATAAGTTTGGGACTGTACAATTGCAACCCAAGGGTGGTCAGAGTGGAGCTAAACCGGCTTCTGTCGGCGGGACCCAAGTGTTGAAGCCTGTAGAAGCTACGGTAGTGGCACCTGTAGCTAAGACCACCGGAGTGACCGCCCTCTCCAGGAGACAGGTGAGGAGAAGGCGAGAAAGGGAGAGGAAGGCGTCAGAAGTTCCGCGGGGGAAGGCCTTACAAGGGCTCCCCCCGTGCAAGCCACTGGTTAGGCCTGGAGGCTCTCAGGCAGCGGGGGCCAGCAGAACGGCGATGGAGGACACTGGTCAACCATCGGCCGGGCAAAAAAAGCATGCGGGTGGTTGCGGTGCTGAAAAGGAGGCTGAGCAGGGCCTTCAGAAGGGGCCTTCGTTAAATTGAAGGCACACATCGCCTGCCTGCAGATAAACCTGCATCATGCAAAGGCGTCTTCGGACGTCCTTTGTCGGAGGTTTATCTGCCAAAACATTGGCATGGCTCTAATCCAGGAGCCATGGGTGATTGGTAACCAGATTAGAGGTATACCAAATCAAGTGGGTAAGTTAATTTATCATAACGGAACTCAGAGTCCAAGAGCTGCTGTGTTAGCCAGTTCGCAAATTAATTTTATTCCCATTTCAGAGTTCATCTCCAGGGACTTGGTTGCAGTAATGGTGGAGGTTCTGGGTGAAAGAGGCAAACAGGAGGCTATAATGGCCTCCGCCTACTTTCCTGGAGACTCAGAGTGAATACCTCCACTTGACGTTAGGCGGCTCATAGCTCATTGCAAACGCAATGGGCTGGCCTACCTGATAGGATGCGATGCAAACGCGCACCACACGGTGTGGGGTAGCACGGACATCAATAACAGGGGTGAGTACCTTTTTGAATTTCTGATCTCAAATAATGTAGACATTGTCAATAGGGGAAGGAAACCTACTTTTATAAATGCGATTAGGCAAGAGGTCCTAGATCTGACACTTGCTAGTCCGCATTTCAGCGACTTGGTCAAAAACTGGCATGTGTCTGAAGAGGCCTCATTATCGGATCACTTGCACATCAGATTCGATTTGGCGGCTGAGACCATGCAGCGGCAGGAAATCAGAATTCCAAAACTGACCGACTGGGACTCTCATAGAGTCTCACTCGAATCAGAAATGCCCTCGGTTGTGGGGAACATAGAGTCTCCAGAGGGTTTGGAGATCTGCTCAAACCAGCTGCATAATTCTATACACTTGGCTTACGAGAACAGCTGCCCAGTTAAGCGAAGAGAGTCCACAAAGATGGTCCCTTGGTGGAACGGGACGCTGGGTAAACTGAGTAAAAAAATCGAGAAGATTATTCAACAAGGCTAAACGCACCGGTGAACGGGGCGAGTATAAGATGGCCTTGACTGAATATAATATCGAACTAAGGAGATCCAAAAGGGCTACCTGGAGGAATTTCTGTGAGGGAATCAATGAATTGCCCTCTGCAGCTCGTCTCCGGAAAATCCGCTGGAGGAGATGATATCTTTCCAGCTTTACTTCAAAAAGGTATTGAGGAAATACTCCCCAGCTTGATCCAGATGTTTCGGGCAAGTTATGCTTTTAACTATATTCCGAAACTGTGGAGGAAAGTAAATGTGGTCTTTATACCAAAGGGCGGGGGTCGTCCAGACACCCAGGCCAGGGCATATCGGCCAATTAGCCTCACATCGTTTCTTTTGAAGACGATGGAAAAAATCCTGGAATATCAAATAAGAAGTGAGGTCCTTGGAAAGAATCCGCTGCATCGGGACCAGTTTGCGTATCAAACTGGTAAATCCACGGTTATGGCCCTTAGCGGGCTAGTCACGAGGATTGAAAAAGCAGTAATATATAAAGAAATTGCCCTTTGTGCCTTTGTGGACATTGAGGGGGCGTTTGATAATACCTCCTATGGATCTATAGAGAGGACAGCAATGGGAAAAAAAGTTCCACTTTCTACAATTAGGTGGATCCGTTTCATGCTGGAACATCGTGAGATTACTGCCAGACTAGGTGGCGAATTAGTAACCATCAAGGCCGTAAAGGGCTGTCCCCAAGGAGGCGTACTATCTCCTCTTTTGTGGTCATTGGTTATTGACGGACTACTGGTCCTTCTGAGTAGCCATGGGTTTGATGTCCAGGGCTATGCGGATGATGTGGCTATCATAATCAGAGGCAAGTTTGATGAGGTCATTTCTGATCGCATGCAAAATGCACTCAATATAATATGGCAGTGGTGTTACCAGGAAGGACTCAATGTCAATCCAAGCAAAACTGTCATTGTTCCTTTTACGAGGAGGAAAAAGCTTGCGCTTACAGCTCCCTCGTTAAACGGTACTACTGTTCCTTTTTCCAGCGAGGTTAAATATCTAGGGGTTATCCGAAATCAAAGACTGAACTGGAACCAACATTTGTTGAAAGTTCAAAATAGAGCCATCAGTGCTCTCTGGGCCTGTCAAAGACTCTATGGGCGTACTTGGGGACTACAACCAAAAATGATCTACTGGTGATTTCTTACAATCATTAGGCCTATGGTCACCTACGCATCGGTTGTATGGTGGCCTAAAACTGAGCAGAAGACAACGCAAACCTTATTGAATAAGGTTCAGCGTGTAGCCTGCATCGGTGTTACGGGCTCAATGAAGTCATGTCCAACCGCGGGGGTGGAGACACTTCTAGGACTGACACCGTTACACCTGCATATTAAAAAGGATGCTGCAAGTATGGCCCTGAACATGCAGGCGGAAGGAAATATCAAACCAGGCAATATGGTGGGTCATCTGGAAATCCTTAAGGAATTTCAGACAGACCCTACCATAGGAATGCCTTCCGACTGTATGCCAGCTAAACTGGACTTCCACAAACCATTCTGTGTTAGGTTACCTGACCGGGATGTGTGGAGGGCACGTGGACCATCATTTGAGCTAGGGTCCATGGTATGGTTTACAGATGGATCAAAAACGGAAGATGGGGCGGGGATAGGAATACACGGGAGTGGCACTACCCTCTCGAAGTCCTTGGGTACCAATGCTACCGTTTTTCAAGCAGAAGTACATGCTATAGAACTTTGCGCTAGGATAGGCATAGCAAAAGGCCTAAACGTTGCAAAGATTTATATTGTATCAGACAGCCAATCGGCCTTAAAAGCTCTTAGGTCTTGTACCGTTGAGTCAAGGCTGGTATGGGATTGTCTGAAGGTTATTAAACATCTGGCAGGCTCAAATAAGGTAACACTTATGTGGGTGCCAGGTCATACTGGAATCGAAGGAAACGAGGCAGCTGATGGCCTCGCCCGTGAGGGTTCTGCCTCTCCATTTATTGGACCAGAACCCTTCTGGGGTGTCAATAATGGACACCTTAGTGAAGCGGTAAAACGCTGGGAGGATGTTCAAAAGTTCTCCTACTGGCGCAGAATTCCAGGTTTACGGCAGGCGAAGAAATTTATATCACCTTCGTCTGTCAGGGTTAAGGAGTGTCTTGAACTTAGGAAACCTGAGTTGAGGGTGCTTACTGGCAGGCCCGGTTCAAGCTAATTTGGCGCCCTGTGCAATTTTAAACTTTCGCGCCCCTAAATTTGTCATTTCCACGTTACCCATGAGGTATGACTCTAACGCGCTTTTTTTAGCGAGGTATCCCCAGTAGACCAACTCCTCGAATATCATTTACCAAAAAATGATAGTAAAAATAATTCATTTAAAAAAATACTTAAAATCAACCAAATAAGTCTAGGTACGCTCCTTCAATACAAGAAAAATCATAAAAATATGTACATATCTACATTTATTTTACATAAAAAATGGTATTAACAAAAATATAATCCTTTTATTATAGCATATTTTTATAATTTTTATTTACTGACGTGGCGGCGTTCGCAGACTTATCTGGTTGACTGTATATGTTTACTTTATAGGAGTAGGAGTGTTACCACTCAGAAAAAATTAAAAGTATCCAATTAATCAAAAAAAAAGTATCCAAAAGTATCCAGTTTAAGCTTCATTAAAAAATTCAAATAATCTCGTAATTGCGTATATTTGTTTCGACCCGTATATGTACTCGTATTCGTATATGTAAATATACAAATTTATTCAATATAAATCACATTTTACATTTGACTCTCTTTACGCCATTTACAAAACTTCAATATTAATTGAAATAAAATCAATATGTAGATACATATAAAACATACATACTAAAAATTCAGTCCATTTTTTATTGGCGTTAAAAGCTTTTTTGTTGCCATCATTGAATCAACCGTGTCAATCAACAAACGATTGGGTTTTCAATTTCGTCTAATTAGCTAAAGAGACAAAAATAAAATTTTAGGTACGAATGACTCGACTGGAATTTACGAGTATTACTAAAGATACATGTTAAACCGAAAGTGATCTGACTGAAATCGTTCGAGATAAATTCAACTTGTACGCACGGCGGCTTGACTAAAAGCAAAGATTATTAACAAGATCTTCTTGTTAATAATCTTTGCTTTCAGTCAAGCCGCCGTGTACGTGTTGAATTTATCTCGGACGTTTTCAGTCAGACCACTTTCGGTTTAACATGTATCTTTAGTATATGTAGAGTAAACCCATAGAATAAATCAATTCTGCAATTTATTCAGCACGAATTACAATTGAAATTCAGTTTCACGTGCACATTTAAATAAAAATACAAAAATTGTATCCAGCATGAATGAAAAGTATCACATACGATTGTTCGGTATCCAAGTATCCAAATCCTAAATTTATTGACAAAAAGTATCCAATGGATACTATAGTATCCAAAACGGTAACACTCGAAATAAACAAAAATGTTTTTTTGTTATACATTTCTCCTTCGCTATACTCTAATAATAAAAACAAAAACAAGTAAAACACGAAACACCTTCTTCGGAGCAATTTTTTTTTATGCACATATAGCAATCAAAAATTCTAAGTGTGACACAAACACACACAAAGGAAATATTTAGCTTTCTATTTAATAACTATAAGCAAATACAAACAAATTGAGCATACTAAAAATCTGCACAAGCGACGTTAGGGTGTATTAGTAAATACGAAAATCCATATAAAAAAAACTCAAACTTTTTTGTTTTTACTACTACCACTTAACATAAATATCAATGTTTTATTCAAAACAAATTTAAATGGCAATTTACTTTTTTTTTTTCGTTTTTGTTTGGTACGAGGAGAAAAAAATTTAAAAATTAAAAAATTAATAAGAAAAAAACGAATATTGTCTCTATTTTAGCTTTGTACATGATTAGCTATGTATTGATTATAGATGAATGTGGAAAAAAATAACATCGACGGCTTGAGGTATTTTTAAAAAAATTTTGTTATGTAAATGAACTTTATAGCATCGTCTACTCGATGTTATATTAATGAGTTTTATTTATTGGTGTTGCGCCCTTCTCGATTGGCGCCCTGTGCAAAGGCGCCCTGTGCAAATGCACGTTATGCTCATATGGCTGGACCGGCCCTGCTTACTGGCTTCCTCACAGGTCATGTCCCCTTAAGGTATTACCTTAAGAAGATGGGCCTAAGTACGACAGATGGATGCCGCTTCTGCGGTCTGGAAGCGGAATCAGCGGAACATGTTCTGTGCCATTGCCCAGCCATTTTCCAGCAAAGACTGCAACATCTAGGAGGGAGAACAATGATCCCGGATAGTATGTATCTTGTACCGGCCAGTAGTATTGTCAGATTCATTAAGAGCCTGAATATTGACTGGACGGATAATTAAGTAGGGTTCAGCACAATAGATCTTTTAGGTCGCGGTGCGACATGGCCCTCCAGTAAATAATAATAATAATCTTGGCCTAGCAGGGGTAGGAATATATGGGAATTTAACTGTCCTTACGAACTCATAGCTCCTCGTACTTAGGAAACCTGAGTCGAAGTTACTAACCGGTTTCCTCACAGATAATATCCCCTTATGATATCACTTTTAAGAGCTGGATCAAAGTACGACAGATGAATGAATCCATTACAACAACAAGGTAACAAAGGTGAGACAAATGATATGGTGCATAATTTTTTGAACACCTTTTATTACTTAATTAAATAAATTTACCAACATTACGTAATTGGGGTATGTATCCATCAGTTATACAACCTCGCATTACGTTATTAGCGCTTACCTCTAAATATCAATCGAAAATCATCAATCTGTAGTTGTGTCCGAATCATCGCCGCTTTCAATAAGCAAAAACAAACAAAATTAAATTTTATTTTCAAAATTCCATTTATTTGTTGTTGTTGTTGTTTTTAAAATTAAAATTAAAAGAAATAAATTAATTTAATTATAATATTTACAAATGGCTTAATTATAAATATTAATATTTATTTTTAAATTTGCAATTAATCAATTTTTTGTGGTGTGTTCGAAGAAATAATTTTATTTGGTATAATAATTTAAAATTAAATTTGGTTTTTGTAATTAAGTTTCAAATAATTATGTACAAAAAAAATTTTTTTTTGGCGGTGGCAAATATTTAATACGGTCACGTCACATTAATCTCCTCGTCACTATCATCTGAATCGTTCATCGATTCATAATCATCGTAGTACATATTCATTTTGTTGCCCATATTTGTTATAATACTATCATTATTATTGTTGTAACTGATACTGTTATCATTAGTGTTGTTGTTGTTGTTGTTGGTAGTGGCACCAGTACCCCGGTTATCGTAGTAATTACTAAAAATTTGTTGACCATGTCGTCTTGCATTTTCGTCAAATTCAAATTTAAATCCTGATTCAACTCGTCCACCCGTCCCACCACCAGCCGCCGTTATCGAAGACGATGACGTAGACGATGTTGATGAAATTGTTGAGTCGGCCGGTGATTTTGATGAGTCAATATATTTTTGTGTGGTAGCTTTTAAATTTTGTATCAGACATGATTTTAAATTTGTGGCGGCCGCATTGGTTGTATTCGATTTTAAATTTGAAATGTTTTTTAATTGTAATCCACCGCCACCAACACCACCACCACCACCGCCACCCGTACTACTACTATTACTACTATTAGTACCATTTAATAATTTTGTTGTTGTATTACCATCACACGATGGTGACGAGGGTGGTGATAGTGATGGTGGTCGATCACAGCGTGCATCCGATAAATCTGGATTTGGATTATTTTTATTTGGTAGGGTTTGGTCACGGGATCCACCGCTCGCTAATAGTTCACGCTCTTTAGAGTTGCGCCATTTCATGCGGCGATTTTGAAACCAAATTTTAACCTAGAAAATTATAGAAAGAAACATAATTAATTAATTGAAAATATCAAATATAATTATGAATATGGGGAGAGGAGGCTGACCACTGATTGCAAACTTTCGCATAAATATTGTGTTTCAATGTTTGCCATTCACTTAAAATTACTCTACTGTGTTAATTATACTTTGTGTCGAATTTTGCACAGTC
This sequence comes from Tipula vernalis, assembly GCA_958295665.1. Lineage (NCBI taxonomy): Eukaryota > Metazoa > Arthropoda > Insecta > Diptera > Tipulidae > Tipula > Tipula vernalis. The sequence goes on from OY282560.1 coordinate 15,479,124, forward strand.
TTTGCGATTCGTAATGTATTTTTGATTGATTGCAAATTGGATTATTTTTGGGGGGAGGGTGATTATTGCTATACGAATAAAGTTGTAACATTATTGTAAAATCATAAAGTATCGAGTTTTACATGAAAGGGAGTAAATGTAACACGATATTTATGATTTGACCTATTAGGTTGTGCAAGGAAATTATTTGAACTAGGATACGGAATAGCTTATTTGTATTCATATTAGTAATGTGTATGTTTGTTACAATCAGATATAATTTCGTTTCCTTAATGTTTTTCGAATTGAGAGAAGATTTATGCCTTTTGTTAAATCTTGTTTATAAATGACATATCCAAAGCTAATCTCTTTCTTTAGTTCTATTTAATTGCAACAGAATTGCATAACACTTTAAAATTACCTTGATAAATTGTCTAGTTGGTGCAGCTCCAACGATATGCAGCTTAACATTGCTGAATGTACCGTACTCAAAATCAAATCAAGAAATGCTTATACCTTTTAAAGGGAAGAAATGCTTATACCTTTTTAACCCCACCTTTTAAATAATATTGATGGCAAACTTTAGAAGACGCATATCTTACCTTATTAGATATCATAGGTAAGAAATTTACTAGAGTATCTGATGCTCATTTGTGAAAAATGAAGAAGTTACGCTGTAACTTAAGAGATACATGTACATTTAACAATAATCTCAATGTTACAAGACGTCCTTTAACTTTTTAAGTAAAACTGAAACTGTAATTGACAGAGTGCTCATTCTCAAAACTAGTTAACCGATTTTAATAGTTGATTGTCCAAATGAAAGTGGTGAAAAATACGTTGATTCACAAGTTCTTTGAGTGGGATTGGAAATCATGTTTTAATTTTATGATTTTTATGTTTTAATTGGATACCACTTAGTAAAAAAAAAATTTGTTGAGGAACATGTTTTATGTTTTGTAAAATATTTAAAAATGTCGAAATGTGTGTTGAAAACATTGACAGTTGGCATTTAAATTTTACATAATCTTCACTTTTTGTATATTTCTTACAATAGGCGCATTCAGGTAAGCCAACTGTGGGCAACATGTTGGGTAAAATCAACACGTTGAGATCTGAACACACATGATACATCCTGATGAGACCTGAATGCGTCCAATTTAAGCAGCCTTATATAGTCTGAATGTTTTGCTTTTTTTGCAGTTCTGAATTAGAGAAAAATAATTTGCTTAAAGTTGTCCCATATAAATAGAAAAAATATTGGCAAATTAAGTTCTGATTCTTCAAAAAATTGCTATTATTTTGGTTTACATATAAAATCAGATTATAAGCAAAATAATAGAAAACTGTTTTTTGAAAATTTTGCTTATTTACGAGTACAATAATCGTAGTAAACCCCAGATTTTAGCAACTCGCGCCATATTATTTTTATTGAAGTATAAACATACGCTTAGTTGTTGAAAGTTTGTAACCGATTTTCAATATTATTACCTTTTCATGGGCTCAACAGCTATATGTTTTGATATTACAAACAGGTAAGGTGATATGTTCTCTTTTGTGTATAATGTGTGTATAATGATAATCGAATAGAAATAAATTTACAAATAATTTTGCTTATATTTCATGCAGATTTTCCTCAAAATTTGTGATATAACATAACCTTATTCTTTTTTCAATATGTACAAAATCGTGGAAACGATTGAGAAGGATTATGGGAAAAGTTTAAGTGCTGTGCCAAATGGGTGGGAGGTCAATGGCATATTATCGTGGCCACCAGAATGATCCAATACTAATGGCTTACGAAAAAATCCACGGTCAGTGCCGAACGATGACTGTCAAGCGCAATAAAATAAAAAATTTGAACGATGCGTTAAAAATCGAAAGAGAACTGGCGCTTTATTCTGATACGGAGGATGAACGTACAACAGCAATTCAAAAGAAGTACGACAGATTACATCCTGGGCAAAGGTTGAATATACCTACAATGCCAATGGTATGAATCGATGGTGCATAATTTAATCAGACAAACACCACAGGCTCATCACAATTGGTTAAAATTTTGTCATATGAGATAGATCTGCCAGCAACATTAAATAATGTTATTCAGCATTAGTCGGCTGTTCCAAATGATGACATTCCAGTTATGAGATTCTAGATATGAGTTTCGTGATTCCAAATAACAAATTTGACGAACGGTTGGACTAAGTTGAGAAAGATATAGCACGAATCGAGAACAAAATCGACGATTTTATTAAACAAAACAAGGAGAATAATGCACGCATGGATACTAAATTGGACAATCTTATTAAGCAACATAATTCATTCAATGAATTAAAATAAACTTAAGCTTATAATGCCCATGTCTACTGCTAAATAAATGAAAATGAGTTTATATTTAATTAATATAACATGCTATGCTATGTATATTTGAATTTCTAATCCATAATTGGTTTGTTTAGTCTCAAATTTTATTTCTTAAGTTGTAAATTTAAGATAGGTTTGATTTACCAAAAAATAAACTAACTATTACCCCAGGTGGGTACTATTTAGTTTGGTGTTAATAAAAGACTAATTGTTGGAATTTATTCTTTTATTATATCTTTTCTCGCTTACCGTTGGTCGGGGCGATGTTTTACTGAGTCAATTAATTTTTGAACTGATTAAATCAGACAAATGTTTGATTTATATACAAAATGGTCATACATTAATTATACTAATAACAACTAATATCGACTAAAATTGCTGATTTTAATATTACAATGTGTATGTTAAAAAATTATATATTTGGTGTCAATGAACTGACTAAAAATATAAAAACGTTATATTAAGGAAAAATGCATAATATACATTTTTCCATTGTAGTTAAATTTCATTAATCAATAATAATAACAAGAATGACTATTTATACGATTGAGGCCATGCTTGCGCAGCATGGTGAGTTGGTATGTTCACGTGACTGAACATGGTTTTTATACACGACTTAATTCGTATAATCGTTTTCCTGCTTGTTGTAGTGGGTTTCTCTTGTGTATATTGCTATTAGTGTGGTACACTCCGTATATCTCTTAATATATTCGACGAACAAATTGTGATAGTACAAAATAATTTCATAAAGTTATTATGAACATCAATTGACAAATAATTTTTCAACACTACTGGCCCAATATAATGGAAAAATGTTCTGAATTCTAATCCTTTCCAATGGGAGAGGCAGTCTAATCCTCGGACTGCACGATGTATTTCAACTGGCATTTTGCAATTCAATAGGAACGTCGTTATTTCTTTAATATCTCAAAATTTTTAAACGTTCCGTCTCTCCATCCTAGAATAAACCTTTTCATTACACCAAGGTGAATTAATTGTAATTCGTCTGCAATTGTAAAATCTTTGATCAAGTCGATGGGCAGTTTTTCAAGTATTGTATGGACTTTGTGATGATCTTCATCCGCTCTGTTGGGAAAATCTATGTCCATTCTCAAAGGCATGTTGATACGAGGGAATACATTGCAACGGGAAACTCGTCGACGAACCAACCTAAATATTCTGACAGAGATGATGGTTTTCCATTTCCACAAAATATTCCAATTATCATCGGATTGAAATCAGGCATGTTATGAATATTAAATAATATTGGCCAAAATTTTGTAATTTTATTAAAACACTTGCGCAGGCACATTTCCTACTAATTGTTAAATTTTTTGGTGTTTCCATTAAAGTACGAGCGTCTATTGGAAGTTTCACGTCAATGGTTTCATTGAGAATTGCCAACAAATCATTAATTGCGGTATGATTTAAGGGGAGCACCCCGAAATCTTGCATTACAAAATCTTGCAAGTACAAAATCTTGCATTTTTTAAAAATCATGCAAATCAAAATCTTGGCCAAACCAAAATCTTGCAGTTATAAAATCTTGCAAGTACAAAATCTTGCATTTCAAAATTTTGCAGTTTTAGTATCTGTACCTGTCTTTAGTATCTAACATAATATTGCGTATTCATAAAAGTCAATTGAAAATCGAATTAAGTCAGTTTTGAGTTTATATTAAATTATAGCAATTTTATTCACAAAAAAAAAACAGAAGAAAAGTTATAATTGTATAATATAATTAAAAATAAATTAAATAAAATAAATTGTAAAGCAATTAAAAAAGGATAATATTATGCCCGATTCTTTTAAAAAAATCAGTTTTACTGAGTCTTTCCCTTTTTTTAATGATACGTTTTATTTTTCTATTTTTGATTATTGCCTTTTTTTTCTTTGAAATGCGTTCTCTGGATTTCACCAAATCAATTTGAGCTTTTGCCACAATTAGTTCTTCTGATAAATTTTCAATGATTCGGTATACTCCAGCATGCCGTTATCCAACCACGACTTTAAGCAGAGCACCCTGTATTTTATAGAGCCATAATCAAAAAATCTGAGCTTTTATAAGGGAATTAGAAACGAGGAAAAAACGGAACTTTTCTTAGTAAAACACACAAAACATATGGGAAATCACTTTTTTTCCAAAGACAAATTTTTAAATGAAAACGTTACAAATTCTTAATTATGATTTCTGAAATACTTTCATAAATATTTGAATTTCAACACATATGAATGTCGTTGAAGTAAATCGTTTTCATTTTCTTGTAATAATTGATTTATTTAAACCAAAATATAAGAAAAATTTCATAACAACAGCATTCTGGTCAAATTAAAATAAAAGCTTACTACGATTCGTTGGTCATTAAGTCAATATACATTACATAGATGGCAGTGATGGCCGTAAAAATTTGGAAAAATCGTACCAAAAATTATCACCTGGGCAAATTTCAAGTTCAAAAATTGTAGGAAAAGCAAAACAAATTCACAAAATATAGGATCGTTTGTTAATTTTGGGGTTAAATAACTTTTTTTCGTATTTTTCTGTAACCATTTAGACATCTTACGTACACTAGTAAAACTAAAGATAAATTTAGCAAGTATTATTTTAATTTGTCAGAGCCAACTTTGATGTATTTTTCAAAATGAAAGTTCGAAAAAATATATTTTAGAAATAATTTAATTTTAATATTTCTGCAATTAATATTTACTTAATACCAATATGGCCTTCTTGTATATTGTTCTTAAAGATATGTAGAAAACTTTTATATAAACATTTTATAATATTTTTGCTTTTTTCATTGAAAAACTTGAAGCTAAAAAACACCATTTTTACTATGGATTCCTATGGAAATTAGTAAAAAGTTATACCACTAAAAAAGCTTCTAAAAAATACGTCATTAAGATTATGGCTCTATACTCTAGAAGGCTCTGCTTTAAGGCGTCGGTGCCAAGCTTCGACACTGTTTTCGGTCCGTGGGAAGTTTTCTGATCTTATATCTGCATCGGCAATAGACCAGAATTGTAGCATATATCTTGGTGTATGATTGAGGCCCCAATACAATTTTTGTGGAACCACCGTCCAATTAATTTCGTTCCACTGTTCTCATCAAATTGTTCATATAAATGTTGATAATATCCAGGTATTTCGTTTGGTGGAACGAAAGCCAAACTTTTCAGTATCCGAATTTGGATTGAAAAATCCTCAGAACTGGCGTATCTAGCCACAAACCGTTGCTTTTGTATCCTTCGCCAAATTATTTGCCCGAAGTGGAAAAGGCAACCTTTAATCGTTACTTCGGGGAAAAATGTTGAAGCTGATGACACAATTGGCTTTTCGAAATCTGTTATGACTCTCCTTGGATTTCAATTAATACCCAGTTCCAAGCTGACTTTCTTTAAGTTAAAAAAAAATCTGTCATAAACCTTCAGAAATTTTTTGCTCATTAAGCAAAATATTAAAGGTACAATTTGCCCCTAAACACACCCGTGAATTGAAAAGAGTTGCCGCATGATGGATGGAACTACGTCGATAATTCCATCCATGATCCAGCAACTCGATTCCGCTAGTAACGCTAACGATGATTGCAATAAAAAAAGGCAACTTTAATTTCATTTTATTATTGTTACTATATGATTGCAATTATCATTATACAGTAGAATTTTGTCAATGCGATTTGTTATCTTGCATAACAATTTCCAGTACATTTATAGAATCTCGCGAAGTTTTCTGATCCTACATCTGCATCGGCAATAGACCAGAATTGTGGCATATATATTGGTGTATGATTGAGGCCCCCAATATAATTTTTGTGGAACCACCGTCCAATTTTTCAGCAATTTGTTATCTTGCATAACAATTTCTCGTACATTTATAGAATCGCGCGCGCGATTCTATAAATGTACGGGAAATTGTTATGCAAGATTTTGTAATGCAAGATTTTGTAATGCAAGATTTTGTAATGCAAGATTTTGAAATGCAAGATTTTGTAATGCAAGATTAAGGGGCTAACCCGATTTAAGTTATGTAAATTTGCCCACTTTCTTAAATCACTTCTAATTCTAGTGATTCTTGAAGAATATTCTTCTTCAGAATAATCGCTGTCATCATTGACACTGCAATAATCATCAAAAATATTTATATGAACTTGAGCATTCTTGTTTTCTGGCACAGCATCAACAGGATTTAACTGCTTTGACGATGACTGCTTGTGCCTCTGAATAACTGTGATCCACGTAACAATCATTTTCATGCAGCGAGGCGAAATATTATTTTCTATATATGTATAAACCCAATATTGGCTTGACTTGTTGAATTTGAATGAATAGTTAAAAGATTTTTTTTTAAGTCTTCTCGAAAAAGCCCCGCTATTTTTAAACTTTTTAAATTGCTCTTTTACATTGAGTAGATAGATTATAGTTTGTTTTGTTTTACTCAAGCCTTGCACAATGTTTTCAATTCTATTATGCCGAACTAAATCAATAACCTGTACCTACATATGTCAAAAGTACTTTAACAATTAGGTTTTGTGGAAAAATAATAGCAAATAGCCCGAAAACCATCCCGAAAAAACCCCTTCTAAAAGAAAAAGCCTCTCAGCCCGAAAAATATTAAGAAATAACTCAAAATAACATTCCATCCCGAAAAAAAATATATCTGGGATTAAATTTTTTTCGTCATTTTCGGTTTATTAATAATTTATTAATTTATCTGATAACACAAACGAATATGTAAAATGTGTACTAATATTTAATTGAGGGGGCGACAATGTTAAAAAATTGCTCATGTTTCGATTAAACGCGATTAGTTTGTCCCATCTTGTTTCTAAGATAGCTTTTAATAATTTTTAATTTGCTGAAAGATCTTTCAGATGAAGCTACCATAACCGGAATGGTAAGAAACAATAAAATGGCAGTACTTACTTTAGCATAATCACTTTCCATAAAGGCGTATTTTACCATTAGCAAATCTGCTAAATATTTTATGGTAGTTTTATCATTTATATCATTTTTAATAAATAATGAAACTTGAGTGCAATCTATATAGCCACCTTGCCATATGAGGTCCATTTAAGGTTCTTACGAAATATTGTTAAAACACCATTTGTAAAAAATGTAAAATTTTATTGAAATATCTCAATGTCTCATCACTTGGCCGTGTCCACAGGGATTTCCAAACATATCGGCTGATGCCAAAAGGCAGTTTTAGTTCTTTGTACATGTGCTTAGTATAGATGCATATTTCATGGGTATCTCCTGCAAACATGAACTGAGCTGTTTTAATCCGAAAGATTCTAGTTTGTCCATAGAAATCAATCCAGTCCAGTAAAACTACAGATCTATCTTCTATGCAAATAGCTTCACATTCGTCGCATTTTAAATTGACTATTACGCTGGGGATATTTTTTAAAATTGTACTAGCTATATCTAGTATACCACTATAACAGTCCTCATTTATTCCATATAATTCAATTAGGACTTCTTTACGAAGATTATATAAATCATATGATTTATCATTATTTATAACTTGATAAATAATTTTTTGTATTTTATCTCCGTTTTCTAGAAATTCAAGTAATTTTTTATTATTGACTTCTGAAATATTTGCACAACCAAGGGCTAGTGCTTGAAGAAGTGAGTCAACGCAGCCAGAATTTTTGTAATATGTACAAGTTTTGCTTGCATTCATAATCAATGTTATGGCCCTTTGGTCGTTTTCAAATAAGTTTTTGTTTTTTAATCCTGGCTGTGGTCTTTTTGGAGTTACCATTTCAGACAATGAATTTTGAGTTAGTAGTCCAATTGTACTAATAGTACGTTCGTTAGCAGATAACTGGTTAATTTTTTTAATACTTTTTAAATTAAAATTATTGTTTTTTCTCTTAGGAGTCAAATTGTTCCAGTTTTTCCCCTTCCATACTGGTTCTTCGTTTTGGACATCCTGTAAGATGAAATCTGTTGTTTTAATATTTTTCTGTTTTTCTTTAATGAACTTTTTTTAAGATGAAGTTGGGATGTTAGCAATTAATCTTTTGTGTATAATTTTATTTCTACAATTAATTTCTCTTACAAAACGGCCCACTTTTGTCGGAAGTTTTCCGAAATAGTAATGAACTTGATCAAACATGCCGCACGCCATATTGATTTAAAGCTATTAAATAAAAATAAAAAAGTTCAAAAAAATTTTATTCTCATTATGTAAAATATTGCATACATTTTTTGAATTTATATGCTGTACACTTATGCAATCCTAGAAAATTGTATAGTCACAAAGATCAGGCCGAAAAATGTTTAGGTTTGCCAATTATGGGACTTCAAAGTTTCCAAGTGACCGGGAACTAATTTGATTTAATATGTCATTTGAATCGTCAATATTTAAAAATAAATTATATCTAGTAAGCTTTTATTAATAGCAAAACATTCCCATTTCTGTGACGTTGACATTTTTCTGACGTTTTATTGCTAAATTATTTGTGAATTGCCTTATTAAAATCGTCCTAAAATGTATTATTTCTGAGCAGTAAATTCTCTTGGTATAAGGTCATATATAAACCTTAATGGCAAATTATTATAGGGTGGAGCAAGTTTAGGAGAAAGGCTCTGGGACATTCATATTCAATTCTGACGTTGCTCACATAATATTGTGCAATGGCACACATTTTCAGCCGATATGTTTGGAAATCCCTGTGGACACGGCCAAGTGATGAGATATTGAGATATTTCAATAAAATTTTACATTTTTTACAAATGGTGTTTTAACAATATTTCGTAAGAACCTTAAATGAACGTCATATGGCAATGTGGCTAGATAGATTGCACTCAGGGAAGTCAAAACTATCTTTTGGCAACAGTCAATGTGTTTGAAAATCCTTATGGGCACCGCTACACTATAATTTATATTGGTGTAGATAATTTTATTTTATCTTTTAAGTATCCATTAAATTTTATGTATTTTAAAATATTAAATTAATTAAATATTTTAAAATTTAGGTAAACATAATTGACGATTTAAATTTTTTTTCGACATAGAGACTAATAAAAAGTAGTTTTTGTTTGGAAATTTCGGGCCCTCACGAAACTTTTAGTATATTCAGCCAAGGCACATACTCCGAAAAAATTTTCGAATTAACTACTTAGAGGACTTATCAAAACAATTTCCATTACAATTATTAAATGTAGTTTCATTATTTATTAAAAATGATATAAATGATAAAACTACCATAAAATATTTGGCAGATTTGCTAATGGTAAAATACGCCTTTATGGAAAGTGATTATGCTAAAGTAAGTACTGCCATTTTATTGTTTCTTACCATTCCGGTTATGGTAGCTTCATCTGAAAGATCTTTCAGCAAATTAAAAATTATTAAAAGCTATCTTAGAAACAAGATGGGACAAACTAATCGCGTTTAATCGAAACATGAGCAATTTTTTAACATTGTCGCCCCCTCAATTAAATATTAGTACACATTTTACATATTCGTTTGTGTTATCAGATAAATTAATAAATTATTAATAAACCGAAAATGACGAAAAAAATTTAATTCCAGATATTTTTTTTTCGGGATGGAATGTTATTTTGAGTTATTTCTTAATATTTTTCGGGCTGAGAGGCTTTTTCTTTTAGAAGAGTTTTTTTCGGGATGGTTTTCGGGCTAGCTTCACATACATTCACTTTATTATGATGTGATAATAAAAATCATATTACTTATAAATAATTACTTAATAAAGGTTCGTATGATTTTTATCCAACAGTTGCAAATATTTTGTTCGCAACTGTGTATAATTTTGATAGAGAACTTAGTCGAAAAGTTTTAAGTCGTTACTTAAAACTACAGATTTTCACTTTTCAGCTACTTGCGATATACATACATATATTCAAATAATCATACGAAAATGTATTAGGAAATATTGAAATTAATTTCCAGCTTCATGTTAAATTTTATGTTGCTGTCGCGATATTGTCACATTTCACATAAAAATTTACAGCTAAGCAAGTTTGACCATTTTTGTTCAAGGATTTCAGATGTCTCATATCCATGTCCCGCCAATTTCCAAAAATGTTCTACCAACCCAAAATATTCTCTCAGTTGATGTGCTTCCGTTTTAGAAAATGTCGCGCTTCGTCCCTCATATAATGTAATCTCTCTATAGACTGAGCTCCGATTAAACCCACAAAAACCTACAAAGTGTATTAATAATCTGAAAATACAGTACATACAATTTTTTTTTTAATATTTTATTACCTGTACAGGTTGAAATCGAAAGGAAAAGGTAAGGCCTTTACCAGTAACGTTATTTTTATTCATCAAACTGGTAATTTTTACGATGAACGTTGTTCTGTGACATACATGACATTCAGTCCATATATCCATAGGTGTGTCTTACCATACTTGAAAAAGATTTTCGTTTTAAATCTATCTAGTTCGGTTCGAGAGCGGTTCATATTTACATCTTCATCTTTTGCAATGACTAGGAAAACGTAAAAAAATGAACTTTTTAAACAAAGCAAAAACGAACCGGCCAAAGCAGCGTTGTGTATAATTATCGGCAAGAATGAATCGATTTCTCACAGACATACTGTAACAATACGCAAGTCGAATATAAAAACGTTGTCGTTATTTTATTTAATCGCAATAAAGAAATCTTCTTTTTGTGTTTGTGGGTGACAATTTAATATATCCTTTTTGTTGGAGAATGTATGTATGTTTTTCCCCTTACATTCATCGATGATTTAAAGGAAAACCGAAAAATCACTTACATAAGGGAGATGGAAACCAAAAAAAAAAATTCTCTCCCATCAAAAACATATGTTATTATCTATTGTTATTTTATGATAATAAAATAAACCCCTGCACCGCATATAAGGATATACCGTTCGTTATAAGGATGTAAACGACGATGAGTATATTTCGAAGGAATATAATGGGAAAGTTGTTGCCTTTCGATATGGTTTGGTTTATTCATCTCTGTATATGTATAGAGGGAAAATGGGAAATGGAAATAATTTGTTGATGTCGACTTAATTGTAACTGTAGACGTGAGGAGGAAAATATGTTATTTTTTTTAAATGGGAAAATTGATTTAAGAAGTTAATATTTTGTTTAGTAAACGTCTATCGTGATGGAGTGAAACGATTAGGGATTAATTGATTGTATGATTGGAATTTAAATTAAGATTTATTGTGACCTAATTATAGTTAAATTGATTGTATGCCGTAATCGTAAAATCTCAGGCAATAAAAAACTTAACGGGTTTGCAAGAATATTTCAGAACATCAGCTTTTCAACTAGAACAGTTCAACTAGAGGTTTTGTTGTTCTGCGATTACGGACACAGATTTATCTATGGAACTTGTTTCAAATTTGGCTTACATATTTAATTGCTTGATAGGATAATCTGGTTTCATTAACAAAACATTTTCATTGAACTGGTCCCTTCTCAGAAATAAGTTGTTTATATTTCCAAAAAAAAAAAAAAAAAAATCCTTGACGAAATCCCCCAAAAAAATTAAAACTGTCAAAACCAGATACAAACAGAAATGTATAAATGAAAATATTGCCAAAAGGACAATGGATAAATTAAAGAATATGGTTGGTTGATTTTAGGTAGGAGTACGAAAATAAAAATCCTTTCACTTTATACCCATAAAAAATTTCTTCTTCTAAAAAAATTCCTAATCTATTGTTTACCAAAAGGAAAAACAAAAAAAATGTCTAATCATCATCATCATCATCATCAACATCAACATGATTATGGTCTGGTGTTGATATAAATTCCCCAGAGGATAATTACATTATTTATCAAATAAAATCTACATGGATTGTAAATAATCTTAAGGCTAATCTACTTGTCGCCCCTTATATATGAAACGTAAAATGTGTTTGTGTATCTCTTAATGTTGTTTGGAAATTAATTTCTTCTTAAATATTCAATTAAATAATATTCAATTGAAATTGGTGATTTAAAATACTAAAACATTATTTTGGTTGCACCACCCTCTTTATTTTATAAAAAAAATCTTATCCACCCTTTGTTGTTGAGAAGATTTTAGATTTTATTTTTTATGGTTAAATGATTAAAAAGCGGAAAATCAAATAAATAAAAAAAAAGGAAATCAAATCCACCCTTCGTTTGCTTTAATTATTTAAGAGGAAATTTGCTCTTGGATCACAACTTGTGGTTTTTACGGATTGAATGGGCATCAATGGATAAGGAGTTTGATGTTTATACAAAACTGCTCAACATACAAAAGATCGACATTACAGTGAGTTAGATGGTGTGACCCTAAACCTCGTTATATAACGAATTCGTTGAGAATGCTAAACGTCATAAAATCGTGAGAAGCAGTTAGCGTTACGACGTCTAGAAAGAAGTGAGAGGATGGTGACATTCGTGGATAACTCAAAATCTTTTGAGTTCAACCTTGCCAGCTACGAATGCGAAATATAACCACCAACTCCCACAGAAATTATAGTATGGTAGGCAATGTGACCAGATCTAAAATTATCAGCTACTATTAGTAAATATCGGTTCAGCGAATCAAAATGTAAAAAGTGTAAAAATTTATGCCATAAAACTAAAGATTGCGAAAAATTCTAAAACTCCATACGTCAGAGAGATGGAAACTGGTAAATTTCGAAAGACCACTATATCATCCGACTATTATATAGTACTATCGGGTAAGAATTTAAACTCCATCCACTGTTATACGATACAAATCAATATGCGAAGTCTAAAATTTAGGAAAAGTAGGAAATCTAAACCTACGAGTGCAGTCACTTGATCATCTTGTTACCTGTGAGGTCTATCCGTACAAGGATGGAAATTATGGCTGCCACTTGCCGTCGTAGAAAGGTTTAGGATGGACAATGCTACTGTTAATGGAACATAATTTTGCATCAACAAGTGAAATAGTTTTTCACAACAGAAACTGTCACATAACAAGCACTATCTATATTTCAGTAACGATAATCTTTAACAAATCTTTTCAAGAAGATGTTTTTCCTAAAAGATAGAAGAATGTTAAAGTTGTACCTGTTATTTATTTTAAACACGTTTTCGAAAGTATTTGAAAATTTTCCATTTTAAAATATTCGTTCTGTCTCTCATTTATTGTTGATAACGTTCTACAGTGATGGTTTCGTTAGGCTGGAGTAGCTCATAGTGGATCACTCCGAACTGATCAAACCAAATTCACAGCATTAGCTTCTTGTCATGAATATTTGGTTTGGCCGTTAAACATACCTATGACCTTGAGACGGTTTTGAATCGTTTGTTGAATCACTCCCAAAGTTTCAGCAAGCTCCTCTTGAGTTTGGCATGAATCTTGGTCCAATAACGCCTCCAACTCTGCGTCTTCAAACTATACTGGCCTCCCGTCACGTTCTTTGTCACTGGTGGCAAAATCGCCACTTTTAGAACGCCGGAACCAGTACTCACATGTTTTTATTGATAGAGAATGTTCCGCAAATGCTTTACACAGCAATCGATCTCCATCATCTGAACTTTTCTTCAAATTAAAACAAAAAAGCAGCGCTTCCCGCAAATTGTGTTCCATTGGCACAAAGGTTGACATGGTTGGAGCACAAAAAAATATGTTGTTTACACTTCAGCGAAATGACACATGCTGATGGTCCGATGCGATTTAATATTTGTTACGCCATATTTTGTGAATCCCTCAAAATCCAATATTCAGAACTAACTTTTGAAATAGAATGATCGAGAAGTTGAGGTATCGATACCATAAATAACCAATTTCGGTTTTAGTCGGCTGGTTTCGTTAAAAAAATGTACTAACAGAACAAACGAATAATTCTGACAGTAATGTATTTTAACATACATTTACGCAACGAAACTAATTTTAGAACGAGTAAATGTATGTGTTATTTTTCAAATGTGTATAGATTAATTTTTCCAAGGGCGAGTTTACTTAGACGCTTGTTGAGCACATAAAACTGTTTCTTGAATCAATTTTTGAATTTTTGAGGTTAGAAATAAAAAAACGCGTTTTCAGTCAAGAATGAAGTGAGAGTTAAACGTTAGAATCTGAACTAGAATAAGCCATTTTCATGATTTTATGATGATTTAAGCGACCGTTAGGCACAAAAATACATTTTTAAGAGGTTTTTTGAGTTTAGGAACGACACAAAGCATAATTAGCCAAAAGTGATGTTGGATTTGTAATAAGCGACCAAAAATAAATAGTGATAAGCTTTTCCTATAATTTTATTATAACTTAGGCGAGCTTAAGTTTGATACGACTGCAATCTTAGGTGTGATGACTAGAGATGATAGGCTTCAACTTGAGCCCAAAAAGACCTAAAAACCTTAACAATTTTTGCGGTGCAGAGGGGGGTCTCCCGTTGACAAAGAATGGCTCATATATATCTATATATATATATATATATATATATATATATATATATATATATATATATATATATATATATATATCACATAATATAAAAACGATCAAAAGTTATCTAGGGCTAATTGGTTACTTTAGAAAGTTCATTCCCGATTATTCACTAATAGCGAGACACCTAACCGATCTTTTGAGGAAGAAGGCAAAATTTGAGTGGGGAATACCACAACAAAATGCATTTATTGCACTTAGAGAATTATTATTTAGTTCTTCTATCCTAAGTATATTCAGACCCAGCGCTTAAAGGGAGTTACACGCAAATGCGTCTAAACATGGTTATGGAGCTATTTTAATACAAAAGGGTGAAGAAGATAATTTTCATCCAATTTATTACTTTAGCAAGAAGACTAAACCTGCCGAGGAGAGATACAGTTCATATGAATTAGAAGTACTGGCAATAATCGCAGCATTGAAGAAACTTAGAGTATACCTATTAGGGCTTAAATTCACCATCGTAACTGACTGTGCCGTATTCAAAATGACTATGATTAAAAAGCATATCGCAACACGTTTAGCCGGCTGGGCACTAGCCTTAGAAGAATACGATTATGTTTTGGAACACTGGAGTGACATAAGAATGAGCACGTCGATGCATGTAGCAGGTATCCGGCCACATTCAATTAATGAGAAACTTCAATTAATCAAGAACCTGCACCTGCTGGAACATGAGCCATTCAGAAACTTTTCGACCAATAGATTGATTGATTGAATTAGTATGTACGACCAAGCCTCAGGCAAGTTTCCCGGAATACGCCGGCTCTACCGTACACCCTTTTTACGAATAACAAGATCCAGGGAAAGGAAAGGTATGTTAGTATTAAAGGCTCGACCCGGTTCCAGACGCCTAAGTAGTCGATAGTAAGGAATTTTTAATTTTTTTTCTCCACTTCCATCGGCGGTTGTGAGGGAGCAAGACTTTGTTCCATCATCATGTTCCCAAGCGGTCATCCAAATTTGTACTAACTATAGCTAGTATTGCTTGACGTTGTTGAGAGGGAATATTACATTCCTGGACTCTATGTGAAGTGCTAGCCAGGAGGGTTTTATACACCCCCTGCCAAATGATATGTCTCCGTTCCATTATTACCATTTAGACCACCTAGGTCCGTTGACCAGTACTGCAAAAAATTACAAGTTTATTTTCTCTGTTATAGATGGATTCTCAAAATTCCACAGAAGAAGTCAGTCAAAAACTAGAAAATCAAAAGACGATATTTGGAAATCCAAAATGTTTCGTAACAGACCGTGGTACAGCATTCACATCCAACCAGATGTCCCAAAAGGAAATGGACAAAGCGAGCGCTTGCATTCAATCGTAATAGCAGTTTTGATAAAAATGTCCATTGATCAACCAGAAAAGTAGTACCGACACGTAAGCAGCGTGAAAAGGTTTTTGAATTGGACTTGGCAACGAGTCATAAATCAAAAACCTTTCGAAATTATGTTTGGAGTCAAAATGCGCAATCCCGAAGATGTAACAGTTGGAAGCAAAGTACGGTAGCAAATAGCAAAAGTACAGGAAGAGCATAGAAAAACCTTCAACAGAAAATGAAAGAGCGGCACCGAATATAAACTAGGTGATATGGTTGCTATCAAACGCACCTAATTTGGATCTAACCTGAAACTGCATTCAAAATTTTTGTGACCATACAAAGTCGTAGAAGACACGTATAAGAGAGATTGGCCCAAATGAACGATATAAAATGGCAACCATGAGGCAACCATGAAGGACCCGTAATAACAACAAATTGTGCTGAATACATGAAGTTTTGGAGGCAACCAAAGAGCATATTTGATACGTCGGAAAGCGAATCCGAAGAGGAAGATAAGGAGGAGGCGATTAACCTAGATAGTAATACTCAACAACTCTACCATCCATAGCCAAATACCCTGATTGACAAACCTACCTGAAATAACCAAATTTTAGATAGACAAAATAAGTATTTACCGAAGATGAAGAATACTTATCTAAGACGCAGTATTTCTTAAAGACGGATTATCTACCTAAGATGGAATACTTTAGACGAAGTAACAAAGATTAGAAATAAAGTATAAAATTGTATTTATTGATCGTTTTTAAGTGAACGACCAAAACACGTCTTTCCTCTTCGAGCGTCGTTCACAATTTAAATTGGTATTATCTAGTTCTGATAAGACTACGTCGTTTCAAATTTTTAAATTTCGGAAAGGTACTATGCGATAGGTAAATCCAAAATTCTTTTGTTAACCATAAATTTTATTTTTTAACCTATTATCAATTTATTCATTACGCTAAATATGCCCAGAGCTATCTTTGGCTAAAATTATTGCGGGATGCGTTCCATAAATACATAAATGTAATACATTTTGGCGATTTTACACTATTACATTTTTCGCATGGCAAATTTTATCTTACCAAAGTTCACAAATTCTATTTTTATTTATCAATTTATTATTATTTCTGTTAATTTTGTTTTTCAAATCTGAAGATTGTTTTTGTTTTTGTTTAGTTTCATCCATCAGTTCACAATTTGATATTTTTCAGTTATTTTCATTTGTTGATGTGGGGCACTGGTAGTTCATAAGTTCAACTAAAACCTTACATATGCGATATATGTGGTACGGCTGGATTCTGTGCTGCGATGATGTGGTAATTTCTGAACTTAATTACAGGACCAACATTGGGATAGCTATTTGCAATTTTTCATCAGTCATTTCTCACAGTCATTGATGGCCATCATTCAATGACACAAAAATTATTACGGTATTACAATATATTTTTGAGACGTTTACATATATCATATTGGAGTTTATTAAATTTATTTTGTATATTTATCTTTTCATTCTTCCGTTTTCGTTTTCTATTTCAATTTTTTTTTTATGGAGTTACCGTTCATTATCTTTTGAAATTTCGTTATGCACGTTATGGTTAATTTTTACTATCGGTATTTTCATATTAGTTGTTTGTATTGCAATGCTATCTTATATGCTTTGGAGTGTTTTTGTTATTGTGTTTAGAGATTATTATATTATTGGCTTCCTGCGTTTTCATGATGAATGATTTTAGTTTTGTTTATCAGAATATAAGAAGCATGAGGAGGAATTCGGATAGGCTGCTGTCTTACATTGAGTCTGTATGCGTGAAGCCGTTATTGATTGGTTTGTCTGAAACCTGGA
The DNA here is from genome assembly GCA_958295665.1 of Tipula vernalis. NCBI lineage: Eukaryota > Metazoa > Arthropoda > Insecta > Diptera > Tipulidae > Tipula > Tipula vernalis. The sequence continues at coordinate 15,497,045 of OY282560.1, forward strand.
TCTTTAATGATGAAATTGAGAACTACGATCTACATGATTATAACCTGTTTGCTAAATGTAATGAGGGATATAGGTCTGGTGGTGTTGCAATTTACGCTAGTAAAATGTTGAGCTGTAAGCAGTTTAACCTTGACTTTAGGTCTTTTGATGGTGTTGGTATAACTTTTCCTTGGTGTTCGAAAATATTATGTGCTGTATGTGTTTACAGACTGCATGCTGCTAACATTCCAGATTTCATTGAAGATTTCACTAAGCTTCTGCAAAACTTGCCCTATACTAACCTTTTAATTATGGGAGATTTTAATATGGATTTTGTGCGGAAAACTGCGCATGTCAAGAATCTTTTAGTTATTTCGTCTAGTTTTGGTCTTGAGATTTTAGTGGATGAACCTACAAGAATTTTTAAAACATCTGCGACCTGTATCGACAATATCTTTTTTAGGTTTGACCACAGATATTTCCAAAATATTTCATACAAGGTGCATAATTTGGGCATCTCAGACCACTGTCTAATTGATGCTAAATTCATCGGACTGGCTATACAGAGCTCGAATAAAGGACATCTTAAGACTAATGCGAGGCAGATATCTCGTATAGATTATGAGTGTTTAAAAGAATTGCTGTTAAATGAACATTGGATCAATGTCTATAATGTGTCTAATGCGTCATTAGCTTATGATAATTTCATAAATATTTTTAGTGGTCATCTTGCTAACTGTACTAGATTGGTCCCACTCAATAAAACAGCCAAGTTTAAGCCATGGATGTCTGATAATTTGTTGGGAGCCATTCGTAAAAGAAATAGAATATGTCACCTAGCAAAAAGTTTCCTAACAATAAAAGGCTAGCTAACTACAGCCGCAAACTGTGTGATATGGTAAATCTCAAAATAGAGCAGACCAAAAAACACTTCTACACAAAACAGTTTGAAAAAAATGGTAATGATGCTCGTAAAAACTGGCGAACTGTGAATAATATAATTGGTGAGCATCATGGTAACGCTGAAATCAGAGAAATTAATAGTCATAATAATGTGACCATTTCGGATTCTGCGGCTATTGCTAATGAATTTAATAATTTCTTTGTAAGTATAGGGAACTCCAATAGTTCGACAGTGATGGATGAGTTGGAAAGAAATCGAATAGTTACTGAGAGTTATGATGTTATGAATAGTTGTTATTTTTCACCTGTTTCTCCAGGGGAACTGTATAATATTATTAACTCCCTAAAAAATAAATCGTCTCCTGGGATTGATGGAATTCCAAATAGTGTTGTTAAAAAAATAGCTTGCTTCCTTGTGGATGTCTTGTCTTTTCTCTTTAACTTAAGTGTTGAAACAGGAGTTTTTCCTGGAACCTTGAAAAGAGCTGTTGTTGTCCCATATTTAAGAAAAATGATAAAACTTGTGTAAATAACTACCGACCAATATCACTTCTTTCAATCTTCTCTAAAATTTTTGAAAAGGCTATGAAGAACAGGATTGTTGATTTTTTGGATCAAAACGAATTTCTTTCTCCGAAACAATTTGGATTTCGTAACAATAAAAATACTGAACAAGCGATTTTAGAATTTCTGGAACAGATAAGTGGCAGCATTGATCGAGGACTTAAGGCTTCAGCAATGTTTGTTGACCTAACCAAAGCCTTTGATAGAGTTGATCATACAATTCTTCGGTTAAAACTAAATCGTTGCGGTTTTCGTGGAATGTTACACAAGTGGCTTTCTGATTATCTAAGTGACCGAACTCAAGTTGTCCGCGTCAACAATATTTTGAGTAAGGAGCGTTATATTAGGGTTGGAGTTCCTCAAGGTTCAGTGTTGGGGCCGCTACTCTTTCTTGTTTACATAAATGGAATCTTCAACCAGAATTTTTCTGGTACCCTCACTGCGTATGCGGATGATCTTTCATTTGTTTATGCTGGCCTCAACCATCATGCGAACCTTACTATTATTGACAAGGATTTGGTTATGTTAGCGATTTGGTTGGGAGCCCATAATTTGATTTTGAGCGACAAGACAAAAGTTATGCATTTCAGGGAATGCCAGAGATCCCAAACACCGATTATCTATCACGCATTTGGCTGTAATAACAGTCCAATTTGTATCCCTAATGGTTGCTTCACCATAAGCTCGGTATGTGAAATTAGATATTTGGGAGTTATGATTGATAGTAACCTAAACTGGAAGGCCCACATTGAAGGCCTTAAGTCGAGAATTCTTTTGGTTTCCAGGAAAATGTATGTTTTACGATTATACTGTCCGTTATATCTTCTGAAATTGGTTTATTTTGCCCTAGTTGATTCTATCTTCCTGTATGGTTTAGCATGTTGGGGTGGTGCTTTTAAAACTCTTTTACATCCTCTGTACGTTCGACAGAAGCATGTTTTGCGGCTAATGACGTTTAAATCATTGCAGACACCATCATGGCCTATATTTCAGGAGCTGGATATAATGCCTTTACAACACATGTATGTTTTCAAGGTCTTATTTCGAGGTGGTTTGGCGTCTATTGGAGGGGGGGGATCAAAGTTGAGTAGATTAATCTACCAGCTCCGTAACCTTCCAGTAGGGTGCGCATCACGTGAGCTGTTCTGGTCTTGTCATTAGGCAGCTGCGTGATGGGTACAATTGTGTAAGGGGTAACCTGTGCGCAATTCGCAAGTGTACGTACTGCCTCCTTGTGGCAACCACTGGTAACTAAGGCCACTTGGCACATTTTAGGCCATTTGGCACAGGCCAAAGTACGGCGCTAAAGGAGAAAACCTTGACAAAAAACCCTAATCTAAGGTGGAACAGCATATGCCGAAAGATGAATAGCTGATAGGTTAATCAGCCCAAAATATGCGGACTCTGGATACCAGGCACCCTCCAGTTTTATTTTTAGCCTTCCTGTAGTAAAGCTGGGTGACCTACAGGTTATTTGCAATTCCCAGCAACTCGTAAGAGTAAAATCAAACGGAATACGGGGCAGGAGTAGGAATATGCGGGAGTGGCACAACCCTCTCGAGGTCCTTGAGCTCCAATGCTACCGTCTTTCTAGCGGAACTACATGCTGTAGTAAACATCTAGGAGGGAGAGCAATATGCCCAGATAGTATGTATCACGTACCGGGAGGCAGTATTGTCAGGTTCATTAAGAACCTGAATATTGACTGGACGGATAATCAAGCAGGGGCCAGCACAATAGATCTTTTAGGTCGCAGTGCGAAGTGGCTGATCGCCCGCATGGCCCCCCCAATAATAATAAATAATAAGGTCTTAAAGCTTTTTTACATCATCAGCGGGAACAACTTTGTCAACTATTCAGTTTATAATCTTCGTTTAAATTTCAAATTTATAAAGTTTGTCCCCAATGTTAATTTAGAGTTTCGTAAACGTTACGTCAGTGTGGCTTCAGCAATAATCTTTAACAACTTACCATTGGAAATTCGAGTGTGCAGCAGCTTCTCCGCTTTCTCCAAAGCTCTCAAAAATTGGTTGAAACTAAACAAAGCAATTGAGCATCTATTTTTTGTATTATTATAGTTTTGTCTTTTATTTTATTTGTATTACTTTTACTTTTTAAATTTTGTAAATTATTATTGTGTTAACTTTGACTTTTTTGTTAAATTTTTTGCAATATTATTAGAGAGAACCATTGTACCTGACACACGTTTCTTTAAAACTAAAGGTGCAATTATCTTACCAATTACTTATTATTTATTGTAACTTTGTTTTAAACGTTTTAATAAAATTGGTAATGATTTAAAAAAAAAAAAAAAAAAAAAAAAAAAAAAAGTTTTAATTAAATAATACACAAAGATTTGGTGACCCAAAGTCCAACATTGGTGCGGCTCAAATATAATCCACTACCGTAGTTGTCACAAGGTTGTCACAGTCATTGTGTGTCAATATATCACTTTTAAGTGGTTTCTACGACTCAAGCCGTCAGATCTTTATAGACACGAATATATTAGTGGAAATAAATCAATCCCCCCTTACTTTACCGCAAGAGTTATACAAAGTGTATAACCCTGAATACAAAATGAGAACTTGGTAGTTTGGTTTCTTACTGAAAATATTGGTCAACTCATCAGGTAGCTACGACCAAACTACAAAAATACAATTCCTACTTAACACAGATAGTGTCAAGTATGAACATACTGGTTTAGCGAATTATATTCAGTAAACCAAAAAACTCAAGGAAAACCCTCATTTGGGTTATGTTTAATGCCCATACAATATTAAGAAGTTTAAGAGAAGTATGTCTTGTTTAACAAATGATTTTTTTCGGCTTTTTATAGATTTTTGATTAGTTAATCAGAAACAGCTTATAGCTAATTTTAAACGATTTTCCTTGAAACCGAACATAAATTGAAAACCTACTGAATTGTAAATCATCATAAAATTATTTTAATTACAGAGATCTCCTAGAGCAACCATCAATTAAACAGAAGTTTTTTTTTTATGGTGATTTCGAAAAATATGTATAGCTAGCACAAAACTACATTTTATTACCAAGAGATATAAAAAAAAATTAGAAATAGCAATAGAAACAAACATATAAACTAAAATCTATAATTTATAAACAGAATACTACTCTCAACTTACTCGTTAAATATACATATAAAATGGGAAATAAAAAAAAATATTTGAATATAAATTTTCCCGCCTTTTCTCGTATCTGTCATAAACACTATATCCTCTTGTTATATACAAAATAAATTTTTTTTTCTGTAACAAAATTAAATTTTCTATTTTAGAAAATTATTTTCTATTTTTTTATTTTAAATAATAAAACGATTCTTGTAATATTATTATTGTTATTATCATCATCATCATCATCATCCGGAGCAACGTTGTCTTTGTGTGTCCATACTGTGAAAATGGTTATGTTGAACAACATAAAAATTTGTGTTGCTCGAAAAATATGTTATCCCCAAAGACCATATTATTATGTATTATACGATTATTACTATTATTGTTATACATATGTTATGAAGATATGTTTGTGTTTGTTTATAATTGATTACATTTGTAACTAATATAAAATTAAAAATAATTTCCGGAAAAATCGGAATGTACATAAAACAAACATTTTTGCTGGTTTCTCCTCAAAAACTAATTTTTTTTTTTAATGCATATGTACATAAAAATCTACAAAAATCAAAACCAGACGTAAGAAGCATTAATTTATGATGATTACATAGTACTTACACATACAAAAATAAACAAAAAAAAAAATATGTCATCAACATAGAACTATGCTGCATGCATATACAAACTAAATTCAGAGGAGGAAAACCCATAAAAACCAAAGCTCAGTGTTTTTTGTTTGTGCGTGTTCCTCGCACACTCATTCTTCTTCCCATCTCAGATTTTTCGCATGCCAATATAAGAACGAGTGTCATCTGCGGCATTTTAATATATTTGCTTACCGTAGGGTGGCACGTGCCACCTATTATATATGAACAATGTGCGTAAATAAAACATTTCCTGATAGCATCTCGCTGTTTAATTTTTTTGTATATGTTTAGTTATGCTTCGTTGAATATTTTGAAAATATTTATGGTTGTTATCGTATTAATTATTTTTAAGCGGTTTTTCGGTGTGTTTGTATGAATGGGATTTTGTTTAATTGTTTGTTTATTAAATTAAAGTTATTTGTTGTACGTAATCTGTGTACGATCTTTGTGTATTTTAAATTCGTGTGATTATTGGATTGATCACTTTTAATGTTTTTGGATTTTTATAGGGGGCGCCCAAAGTTAATATGGTGTTTAATTAAAATTTAGTTGACTGTATTTCTTATGATTTACATCCTAATGTGTCATATCAATTATACTGCTTCGTTTGTAGGGTGGTTTGAGAAAGAGCTTCTAATTTCCAAATTCAGGGCAAAGTCGGTTCTCAAATATTTCTGTTTTATACTGAAAGCCCGAACAATAATCATAGTGCTCTTACTAAATCAACATTGGATCGTTATAATTTTTAGACTGCCACATGTATGATCGTAATGTCGAAAAGCCTTCACACAAATTTTTTTAAGTTTAATTTAACTTATTGAAAGTTTTGCCTGAAAATATTCAACGAACTTTATAGTAAATACCCTGACCTGTTGAATATAAAATCCCCTGCCATAAATTTGAATAAAAATTAACTTCCTTATAATTAACAACGATGTGTTATTTGGGCTTCGATAATTATAAATAATAAACGAAGGCAACCATCACTAAGTAACCCAAATATTTAACCTCTTTTAAAGCGAACTGACTTTTATTTAAATGAATTGTTAACCCAGCATTGTGAAGTAAAGTTGCAACCAGTTCCAGAAGCTCAAGGTGTTCAACAAAAGAAAACGAAGTGACCAAAAGGTCGTCCAAATACACAAAGACTTTGTCATGCAATTGATATGGTATCACGTGGTGCATAAGTCGGCAAAGTGTTTGGGGAGCGGGACTCTGGGTCGAGAGGTATTTGCCAAAAGGCATCTTTTAAATCAATTGCTGAAATGTAGCGTGTTTGATCCAAACGACCCAACAATCCATTAATAAGAGGGAGCGGATACGCATCCCTGACCGTCATCTTGTTCCCCTCATGGGCATCCACATACAGTCGGACACGACCATCTTTTTTATACACCAACGTGACAGGAGAACACCAGGAATTATGGCTTTCCTCAATGACATCCAGAGATAGCATCCGATCTATCTCATCGTACATCAGTTTTTGTTTAGCAGGGAACACTGAGTAAAATCGTTGCTTAACAGGCTTGGATTCACCAACATCAATCACATGTGATAATAAGCTGGTTCGTCCAAGACCTAGTTTTGCACTTGATGGGAATTTACTGACTGCTGCAGAGAGTTTAATGCTATCTTCTGGTGACAGAGTATGAAACTTAGGAGCTGAAGTAAGATCTGCGGAGTCAATCACTTCGCTCAACGCAGAGATATTTAATGAGAGGTCAAACTGATTCCAGAAATCAATTCCTAGGTATAGTGGTTGTTTTAAAGAAGGTATCAAATATAGCCGAAGATATTGAGTTCGGGAGTTATATTGCACCACAGGCAGTATGTATGAAAGAAGGAAATTTGTGAATTTTAAAATTGTTATCGGTCAACAGCTTCTCCGAACCACAACCCAAAACTCTTACACTCGCTCCACTGTCTAACAGCCCTCCGTATGACACATCATTAACCAGGACATCGGCATAAGGCCGTTTGTCACGGGTTTCAGAAGCGAATATGAAGAGACAACGAATGATCGCATGATCCGACGTTCCCCCCAATATTTTTTTGAACGTAGCAAGCCTGTTGAGTAGAAAATTTTCAAAGTGTTGACGACGGATTAATTACAAGAAGATGGATTATTGGAAGCAAAAGATGAGTGAATGGAGTTTATCAACGCTGAAGGAGATTTTACTCGACATTCGAGAGTAGAGACGGACCAGCAGGATTCCGACACCTTTGAGATTTCGGAATCAAGTGACTCTATGAATACTTTTACTGATTCGTCTGATTCTTCCCACCTGGGGTCGTTTTTCGAAATAATTCTGGGTCTGTATTGCTGACCGAATCTATTTTGTTCAGAGTGTCCCCGATCTCCATGAACCACTGATCTGGTTTCCCGCGCAACGAGTACATTTAGGACTGATGGTATTTTTTAAGCCACACCGATAGCAAAAATATCCCGTGGGTGGAATGAAACAATCCTGGGCCTATGTCTGAACAATTGAAACCAGAACTGGTTGCACGAGTAGGAATATGGCCAGACCTATTAGATTTTATTAACGTGACAGGTCCTCCAATTGGGGCACGATAAGCGGCTACTGACGCATTTGGAGATTCACCAGAATAATGTGGATTGGTGACTGGTTCCACAGGCTCATTAATATCCGGATAAACCACATCAATTTCATTAACGACCCGCCGAGGATGCATTGGATAATCGGGCGGAGATCTGAGTCTCTTCAGGGAATCTTCCCACGCCGTACAACTTTGAATGAGATCAGTAATATGGCTGAACCGTCTATCTGTAAGGTGGTACTGCAGAACAGGCTTCATATTATTCATCAACAGTTGTATAAATTCGTCTTCACCGTACGGAGTGTGACACTGCAGGGAAAGGGTCCACATATGGTGGTAATAATCTACGAAGCTCTTATTGGGCAGTTGTTTGCGTGACTCAACCATTCGAGTACGCCTGTCCTTGAAACGATCATGAAAAGCATTTCGTAAATTATACCAGGTTGCGGAAGGATTGTGTCGTCTATAAGGCCAGTACCACTGCAGTGCCACTCCCTTTAAGAGGAGATGCAAGTCCAGGAGTACTGAATAAAAAGATATATTATTGGATTTCACCACCGACTCGAATTGAAACAGGAACATATCAACTGTTATCCCGGTTTGTGATCCATTATAGCTGATACCACAGCGATATCAGGAACGTCTATTGCCATCCACATTCGAAGAAAGATGTGGATTATAATTTTGTGATGGAGCCGTATTTAGAGTACTATTATTTAAATCAAAATGGATGACCTTGCAAATGAGGACAATAACGGTCATTCATTGGATACATTCTTTGTGGATTCGGTTAGTGCGGTGAACTGCAAAATAAATGTCATAAAAGATTTACATGATAAATCATGGTATGAAAATTTAAAAATTGGAAATATGATAATCAAATTCAAATTGGATAGTAGTGCGGATGTCAACATTTTACCTGAAAACTTATATGAAGCAATTTCACCTAAATCAATTATTCGAAATTCTTCATTGTCATTGGAAGCTTTTGGTGGTTTCAAGCTCAATTTAATTGGTGATATTACTGTCAACATTCAGTATAAGGATAAAAAATATTTTACAAAGTTTGAGATTCTGTCTAATTTGGAGGCAAAACCAATTCTTGGTCTTCAGTCATGCGTTGAAATGGGCTTGATTAAGCGAATTCACAATGTTAATTCGCTGCAACTGCAAGAAGTAAAATCTTTCATTCAAGTAAATAAAGATATGTGTTTGAAGGTATGGGTTGTTTTCCTGACAAATGCTCATTGAAAATAAAAGATGATACAACACCGATTTGCAAAGCTCCTCGTCGCATACCATTACGAATTCGCGATAAAGTGTTAAAAAAGCTCCAGCAAATGGATATTGCCAATATAATAACAAAAGTTAACGGTCCATCTGAATGGACACATAATGTGGTACTAATTGAGAAACCGGACAAATCCATTCGAATTTGTCTAGATCCACGAGAATTAAACAACTGTTTAGAATTCGAACATTATTTAATACCATCTTTGGATGATCTGTTATGGCACCTGCAAGGCATGAAATATTTTACAGTATTTGATTTACGTGAAGGATTTTGGCAAATAAGGTTAGACGACAAATCAAAAAAATATACTACGTTCTCCACAGCATTTGGTTGTTACCAATATAATGTTCTTCCACTTGGCTTGAAAATAGCACCAGAGGTTTTTGTCCAAAACAAAAGCAAGGGCCAAACAAATTCTGTATTGGCCTAACATTAACGCCGACATTGAAAAAATTATATCGAAGTGCCGCATTTGTGAAAAGTATCAATCGTCTAATTATTCTCAACCAATGATAAGCCACACAATCCCAAATTTGCCTTTTGAAAAAGTAGGTATCTAATGGAGTGTTTTGGAACCAATTATTTTGTTATGATGGATTATTATTCCAAATGGTTAAAAATCCTGATAAAACGGCTAACAGTATAATTATGGCGATGAAAAAATTTTTTTGTAACCATGGAATTCCAAAATATATTGTTACAGACAACAATCCTTTTAATTCATATAAGATGAATGATTTTGCAAAATCGTGTCCTCGGTATCCACGATCGAACGGCCTAGCTGAGAAGGCGGTGCATATTGCAAAAAGTATGATCAAAAAAGTGACAGAAAGTCAAGGTGATGTATCAAATGCCTTACTTGAATATCGAACAACACCAGTTGCAAATACAGAGTTATCACCCTCACAAATGTTGATGAATAGACTATTAAGAACTAAAATTCCAGTTCATGATAATCTATTACAGTCTACACTGGTTAATCCTATTCAGTGTTATGTCCAAACCGTAATGAATTTCTGTGACTTAGGGAATATGCCAACTGAAAAGTTCTACATAAATCTTCGCATGAATTTCATTTTTCATCTCATATCTGCCCTGCCTTGGCTGGAAAGGCTTCCATGAATTCAAACTTCGACCAGCCTATAATATTATCAGTTCATCTCCATCACAGCAACTAATGTCCAGTTTATTCATCAATAATCCACCACTATCTGACCCACAGGCTGCCGGAAATGTAAGTGGTAATAAATTATATAGTGCTAGTGAGTTGTTGTTAATTTTAGAAAGGGGGTGACAAGGTCCGGCCGAACAACTGCAAGTAATTTTAGAGACCGACATTAAATATGTCTGTAAATAATATTCTAAAAGTTTCTATTTGGAACGCTCATAGCATCAACCATAAAAAACACGAGCTTACCTTTTTAAAACCGGGGATGATTTTAATACCCCTCGATTTCAAATATGTACAAATGATCGTCCGATCCAAATTGAGTTGCAATTATCATTAAAAACTCAATCAAACGCTCAGTGCTCTCTACATTAGCATTGCAAAGTATAGAAAATATATCTCTTTTGGTTCCCAAGCCCAATTTAACAATACAAATTAGTTGTTGTTATGTCCCATATTCAAACCATCCAAACTTCAGAAGCAATCTTAGTAGGCTTACCAATTCTAGCTCACCTTATTTATTTGGAGCAGATTTTAACTGTCGTCATTTCTAGTGGAATTGTCGTAGATCTAACAAGGACGGATATATTCTCCACGATTTTCTAATGTGCAGGTCAAATTGCGTCTGACATTTCCCAGACGCTCCCACATTCCATCGTTCTAATGGGTCCAATAGCACATTCGATTTTTATTTGGCCAGCCTCTCGTGCCTGTTCTGTGTTTTATCAATACAGAAACTTTTCTCACCACCACGACTTCAAAAACTTACAGCTACAAAGTCGCAAATTGGTGTTCTTTTAGAAACTTTATTGAGACAAAGCAATTGATTTTGAAGACAGTGAATTGAATACAGATAAAATTGATGAATCCATAAATCAATTCACAAGTTGTGTTCAACAAGCGGCAGATATCTCTGTTCCTACCATCTCTTCATCATCAAAATATCAACTTAAACGTGACCCGTTCTTCAAAAATATTGTAAAGCTATTAAATCAGGTTATAAGGTAAAAAATCTATAAAATTGTTAACATCAAATGGCAAAATAAACTTGAATGTCTCTTCAAAGGATCTAAACCGCCAGGGCAAGCGATTAAACATTTAAAAAAAATTATTTTACGATTTCACCATTAAACAATCCCCAAAGCAATATCAAAATAATTGCCAGTTCAGATAAATGTAAAACCCTTGCCAATTTTTTCCAAAAAACATATGAAATCTCATCTGTTGTTACAGAATCCGATGATATTCACTAAAATATTCAGTGTATTAGCGATTCCATTGAACTCGTTGTTTCTAAGTTTAATATATCAATTTAAGAGGTTAAATATATTAAAAAATCCAGTCGCCCATTCAAAGCTATAGGTCCAGATAAAATTCCAAACATTCTAATAAAATATTTCCCGGAATCTGGGTTTGTCTATCTGACTGGTGGTATAGTTCCGACACCTGAAAAACCCCCGTCAGATGTAAATTTTTGAAGGCATTAACAAAGACAGGCTCAATGACCACATCGAAACTTATGGAGTGCTAATTCCTCAGTTTATGTTTGCCTCTCGAACAGTGAAGTCTAATAAAAATTAAATCCTATTGTGATACAAAATTTATTATTTGTTTTGTTCTACAAATTACAGTTAATATTTGTCTAACGTGAAGTTGAATAAACTATATAAGTGAAAATTAGTGAAGTGCGTGATCGGTCCCCCATTATGGGGCTGAATAGGGATGGGTCTGTGGATAGACAATCTGAACCTATTGGTGCACCTTATCATAAAAAATTAAAAAATAATAATGGAAGTGTATATAACGTTCCTACTAGTCAACGTTTTGAGTTATTTAACATAATGAGTGAATCTCAAATAAAAACAAAGGTTTCTAAGCCCAAACCAACTAAGTTACCACCTATAATGACGCCTGTGAATTCAGCCTTAATCCATAAATATATGGAAAGTAACGGGATTAAACAATATCTCATCAAAAATTTAAAGACCGGTAGCAAAATTACTGTTGAAAAACTCGTTGACTTCAATAATATTAAACAATGGCTTGCCGAAAACAAAACAGAATTTTATTCATTTACGATGGACAACCCTAAAATGAGAACATTCATATTATATGGCCTTCACACTATGGAAGACAACGATTTTTTGAAATGTTTATCGGATATAAATCTCAAACCCACTAAAATACATAAAACAATTTCAAAACAAGGTGCCACGTTATACTTTGTATCATTTAAAAACAGGGGAATACAACCTTAACCAATTGAGGAACCACAAATACGTTGGTATGTAGTGCGATGGGATGTTGCAAAATAGACGGCGGGTAGGGTCACCCAATGCAGACGATGTTTACGTTATGGTCATGGTGAAGCAAACTGTCACATGACTAGAAAATTCAATTACTCATTCATAACGAAGATGATTGTCCATTAAAAAATAATACGAATAAACATATTTGTACCAACTGCCAGGATAATCATCCGGCAAGCTCGATTATGTGCCCTAAACGTGAGGAGTATCTTCAAATTCGAAAACAACAAGCAAGGCGGAATCAAATGCAACAATCTCATCAAACCACATCACCTTCAAATAGTTTTAACTTAAATAGAGATAACTTCCCTGGTTTAACAAAAGAGGTAATACCAAATTCTAACTATACTAACTCTATTAATAATTCAAACACTACATTTGCTTCTGCCCTTTTAACTGAATGCTCAGCTAACCCGAATATTTTGTTTAGTGCGAACGAACTCTTAACAATTTTTAAAGAAATAGTGAATGGCATTAAAAATTGCAACTCTAGAGAAGAACAATTTATTAGAATAACCGAAATAGCTTTAAAATATTGCCACCTGGAATGCACAAAGCGTTCGACCTAAAAAACTTGAGTTACAACATTTTTTGACAAAGTATAATATAGATATTATGTTATTGACGGAAACGCATCTTAAACCACACTTAAACTGTTCTTTTCCAGATTACACTTTCTATAGAAACGATAGAATTAACAGATCATTTGGAGGTGTTGAGATCTTAATAAAATCGAATAAACAAAATTCACTTTTACCGGATCAAAATCTTTCAACTATTGAAAATCTCGCGACATCAGTTAAACTTGTAAATGGAACTTCCGTTCGAATTACCGCATGCTTTTTTCCAAAAACAACAAATTGCCTCAATATCGAACAAACTACATTTTAGGGGGCGATTTAACTAAATACAAACATCATATGCGGTGATTGGACTAAATACAAACATCATATAGAGGAGAGGTCACTAAATTGTTTTAATCAAACAAATCTCTTGAACACTTCTTCTGAAATTGACTCGATGATCGATTTATTTTTAGAGTCCATTAAAAGTGCTAGAGACAACTCAATTCCTGTCATCCCATTGACTAACATAAATAAAATAAATTTAACAGAAGATATACTGGCTCAAATCAAGCTCAGAAATTGTTTAAGGCGCACATGGCTTAGGACCAGAAGTAGAACTGTTAAAAGAGCAATAAAACATAAGATCTTAGACTTACTGAACAAATCCTGGCAAGCCCAGCTTATGTACCTTGAAAAGGGATCCAAAAAATATTGGAATACTGCTAAGTTTGTTAAAACGAAAAGAAGACCAATACCGCCACTGCAAATTCAGGGAGGTGAAACCACAGTAAAACTATTGTTAAACTCACAAAAGTGTACAGCGCTCACAAATACCTTTCATTATGTTTATCAATCCACTGATAATTATGGGTCCATTCATGAATATGATGTCAATATTAGCTGCCAACAATTAATAACTAACTATCATCAACAAGAATTTGAAGAAATTCGTTTAGAAGATTTATGTGATATTATTAAAACCCTACGACCGTATAAAGCATCTGGGATGGATGATATTTTGTTAAAACATTTGCCAGACTGTGGTGTTAAAACTCTCCTGCTAATTTTTAATAATTGTCCCAAATTCCTGGAAAATAGCAAAAGTTACTCCAATTCTCAAACCCAATAAGGAATCCAATAATCCTGAACACTATAGGCCTATAACCCTTCTAAGCTCTATAAGCAAGGTTTTTGAGAAACTTATCAAAATTCGATTAAAATCATTCATGGAAGATAACGAATTCCTTATAAATCAGCAATTTGGTTTCGGATCTGGACATTCTGCGGTACATCAAGTGCACAGAATATAGTACAATACGTTAGCGAAAATCGTATCAATAAAAAATCCACAGGGCTGGCATTGTTAGACCTCTATCGAGCTTTTGATACAGTATGGATTAACGGTTGTATCCACAAAATGACAACGTGCAATTTTCCGAAATACCTAATTAAAGTTATTGGTTCCTACTTAAAGAACAGGAAGATTTATGTACAAATATATAATGAAAAATCCAGTCTAATGAATATTTCTGCTGGTCTCCCGCAAGGTTCCGTATTAGCTCCTCTGTTATTTAACATTTTTATTAATAATATTCCTAGATTTGAAGACTGCTAATTAGCTTTATTTGCTGATGATACTGCGATATAATACTACTCCAATGTTCTCGCCAATAACATAATATCCAAACTTAACGGCTATCTAAATGCACTTAACTCTTATTTCACAAATTGGAAACTAAAGATAAATACTAGTAATTGTGAAAGCATTTACTTTACAAGATGTCGTTAGTTTTGAATGGTGCTCAACTTCAATGAAAATCGGAAGTACGCTATCTAGGCCTAATTCTTGATCCAAAGTTGACCTTTGGGAATCATCTGAACCATATTAAAGAAAAATGTGAAAAATTGTTAAAAGTCCTATATCCACTTCTAAATAAGAATAGTCAACTTTGCTACAGAAATAAAATACTACTATATCAAGCAGAGAGTGAAACCGGAACCAAACCGTAAGCCGAAAACCGAAAAAAACAAAATTTTTTATGAACCGAAAACTGGAACCGAAACGAAATAAATAAAATGTAGGGAACCGTAACCATAACCGGAGCAATATTTTCATGCCGTTTATTTCGTTCTTTTTCGTTTCGGTTCAAGTATTTTTTCCACGAAAATTTTCCATATCTCTTAAAAATGGAATAACCTTCAGCTTAAAAAGCTAAAAAAATTAAAATTAATGAAAAATTCACTGAAATGAACAATTCTGATAATTTGCTTGTTCGTTTAACACGTCCTTCAAAGGACCGACTAAATTCGGTTGCTCTATAGCCAAAATAATCGTTATATCCATTTCGTTTTATAGACCATTTACATTCACTGAATTTTTGCCTACTATAACTTATATACATTTTTTAGATTTGTTTCTCGGGTTTGCTTATGCTGTTTGATTTTTGCTGTTTAATAGTTTTTCTCTTTTTTTCTTTTACGATTTTTGTATGTTGCATCTGAATCGTTAAAATTTCATTGAACGTAAATGGGCTGTTAACCAAACGAATGACTAAATGTTTAAGTCGTTATATGCCAAATATCGTTAAAACCAAATGTCATTAGCTCAAACATATTTTCAATAGAGGTCTCTAGCTAATGGTGTTGTTCTTGGATACGATTTAAATGACATCGCTACGAGCGATATAGTGAATTTTTGTGTATCAAATTTTGTGTAACAATTTTTCTGTATTAAACCTTTATTGACTGACAAATGGACGAATCTGATGGAAAATAATCTACAAAATGTTTTATTGATTAAATAAAATAATGAATTTAAAATGATGATTAAAGGGGAGATTATATCGTTAAAAATTTAACTTGTTATTATACTTATGCCGCGGCTACACGAATGGAAAATGTAGACCAACGTTGGAGATTTGTCCAAAAAACCAATCGTGCAGCCAGAAAAAAAATAACAAATACAAATGAAGGTTATATTGGTCAAACATTAGTAACTATTCGCTCAATAGGCGGTTTTTATAAAAAGATCAAAGGAAACTACCAACGTTGGAGTGTATATTGGTATTTCGTCTACGCGATTGGTGAGAAAAAATGTATTTTTGAATACTTAACGGCAGATGTCACTAAATACAACTGTAGATGTCATTATATTTTATTATTTATAAACAAATAATTCCAAAATGGAATCTGACTGGTCGGCTAAGTTTGTGCTAGAATTTATAAATTTATATCAAAATTATCCCGAAATTTGGGATTTAAAACACTGTAAATATAAAAATAAGCTCGAAGTGCATTTAAAGCAATATGTTTGCATTGGCTTCCATCTTGTGGGAGATATTGTAATTAATGTATGACTAGTAGTGACAACTAGTGATTAATACCAATATATAAACCACCAAAATTGGTTATACATTGGTAGCCATTCGAAAAATGAACATTGGGCAAATTGTGTAGACAGTCAAATTTATTTCACCAACATTTGTCCAACATTTAACAAATCACATTGGGCCAATGTTGGTCGACATTTTCCATTCGTGTAGCCGCCTCATGAGAAGGAAAAAGCTCCTACACATTTCAACTTTGCAAATTGCGGTACCGGAAACTTTTATAAAAATATCTGCCATTCGTCGGAGGCTGTTTTCTTCCTGTTGAGGGATAAAAATGCGGCAAAATGGTATTTTACAAATTTTTCTGAAGCTACGTAAAATATCAAAATCTTTTCGAATAAGAGTTGATGTTGACAATATTTTCTTTAATTTGGTTTCTGTTTTGTTTTCATAAAACAATAATTGGTTGAATTACGGGCATTTTAATTTTCTGTTTACCTATTAACGGGAAAACAGAACATCACTTCGTATAGAAAAATCGTTTTGTAAGCAAATACGTAATTTTTATTTTAACTAGGACCAGACGCTAAATCTCTCCATATT
This sequence comes from Tipula vernalis, assembly GCA_958295665.1. Taxonomy (NCBI): domain Eukaryota; kingdom Metazoa; phylum Arthropoda; class Insecta; order Diptera; family Tipulidae; genus Tipula; species Tipula vernalis. The sequence continues at coordinate 15,514,100 of OY282560.1, forward strand.
CAATATACCACCATTGGTTATATCAAAATAGCCTTTAATAGTTAAATTAACTGGATCTCTGCCATACACTTAAGTGATTTAGTATTTCACATTGCCTGATTACCTCAAATTTTCTCGTTCCCATAATTATCTGAGCGATCAATTTAACAATGGGGTTGGTTGTCGTCTTTCCCATCAATAACCTTTCCCGGCAAAACAAACAATATAGAATCACTGTATCATTACAGATAATTTAAACTGTGTACTACTGGAAATTGGAAATGGTAGCTCCCAAGTAGTCTGACAAACTTGAATTCTTTGGACCATTGGATCAATTTACCAACTTTACTAAAAAATACGGATTAGCCTAAAGTAAATCCACCAATTAACTACCTAAAATTGGATCAAACTTTACAAATATTCGATAGTTACTTATATGAACGGCTAATGGTTACAAGACCAAACATATCTATTCGGAATTTTAAAGGTATTGGAATCTCCATATGCAGAAAAACCAATGAAAACTTTTTATAACGGTATATCTTAATATACTTCAATAAATATGTCTGCAAACCTTGGAGGGGGTAGGAGCACAATGTCATCGGCAAACGCTATCGCATTGATATTAGTGCCACCAAGGGATACTCCCACTTCGTCCGGCAATCTTTTCAACAGTCTGTCAATAATCATATTCAACAGAACTGGCGAGAGGGGATCTCCTTGCTTCATACCCCTTTTCGGACGGATTTCGCTGCCGGTCCAGTCATCACCGATCAGGCTTGTTGTGGAGTTACCATATACGTATTCCATATAGGCAACAAACCCCTCTGGCATTCCGTAGGATCTTAAGGTCCCAAAGATGGCATTATGGGACACGGAATCAAATGCTTTACTTATATCCAGAGAGGCAATGTAACAAGCGGCATTACGCTGATGGTGATGACGGAATACCATATCCAAGAGTGTAGTATTATATGCACATCCGTTTGTTGGACGGAATGCTCGTTGACGGGGATCGAAATCAAATACGTTATTGATCCTCGTTGCGATAATACTGTGCAGATGTCGAGCACACACAGGTGGAATGGTAATTGGCCTAAAGTCCCGGGGTTCGGTCGTCTCGCTTTTCTTTGGCAAAAATATAGTTTTTGCCTTAAGAAACTGAAGCGGACATTTTTCGCACCACATAATTATATTGTAAGCAATCATTAAAGTTATGGGTGAAGTATTACGAAGATCACGTGGAGTAATACTGTCCGGAACCGGAGATGATGAGATCGATGGTAGATGTTGTTTGATCTCTTCAAGAGTGACGGGAGTCCAAACTGCAGTTAGGTCACCGGCATGTAACACCTCGTCAGACGGCGATACACACTCTGCCTTCTCCATTACTGCCCTCCAGAAGGGTTCCATCACTTCCTTGTTAGGAATGGGAACCACTTTGGAGTCTTCTATAATAGATTTGATACACCGTCCCTGATGTTGCTTAAAATTCCTTTGGGTACGTGCATAATTCATCCTTCTCGCCTGCCTACTACTGAAGCAAGCAACATCGTGCGGTCGCAAGCGTACTCGCTGCTCTCAGCAGGGAAGGATGTCTATTATACCGGCAGTCAATTTGCAAAGAGTTACCTCCTTGCTGACTGCCTGGGCGTTGTTAGCAATGGAGAGGAGCTTTTTAGAGTGTAGGTCGGCCTCTGGAACTACTGAGATTTTAATGTGTTCCAGGAATGCGCTAGATCTTGAAACGGGGGCCCTGGCGATAGTATCACTACCCTCACCATTGCCCTCGTGCGCATTTAGATAATCGCTGACCCTGGTTTTGTGATCAGCTCTTTGCCTGACCTTTTTAATCGCCTCAACGGACCTGTTCGTAAACAAGTTCATAAGGAGTACATTTAAGTGACGTTTACTGAGCCTAGTAAGCTCCGCCTCTCTCATGGCCAATAGCGATAACTCCTCTTGACTCCAACGCATTTTGACATCTAATTTTTCGTTTTGCCTCATTCGGTCGACTTCATCGATCGGGATGGGCTCTTCGCCGATGTACACCCATGTCAGTCTTGGTGTTAAGGGCCCTATCACAGTACTCGCACAAAAAGAGGGCGACTGGGGGAGTAGATATTGATCTACGGTTAAGTTGGTGGTCACGAGCAGTGGCCCGTGACCGTGTTATCCGAGGCATATTGTTATTTATCATACCAACTAATTTTTGAACAGAGGGGCTGGTAACCCCAAAGCTCTAAGCCTTCTTCATCAGCCACAGCAAAATGAATTGCTGCGCCCGGCGGGAACCACGAGGAGGAATAAGATAGGCACGTCTATGCTCCCCGAAGAGAGTCATAGTTATGTTGAACCGGTTTTAAACCGGTTTCGAACCAGAACCGAAACGATACCAGAAAAAATTAACAAACCGAAACAGAACTGAAACGAAAAAAATAAATTTGGGAACTTAACCCTAAACCGGAACGAAAAACATTTCGGTTTCACTCTCTGATATAAAGTAATGGTTTTGAGCGTTATTCTATATGATTCACCCATATGGTCCAACGCAAAAAACACAAATAGAAATAAAATTCAGATTCTTCAAAACAAATTTCTGAAATTGATCCTAAAAGTTCCTATTCGATATAGAACGATAAAAGTTCATCGTGAAACCGATATGAGGTTTATAGAAGATTAAGTTTCTGAAGCTAAACAAAAGTATTATTGCCATCTGACATATAATGTAAATAACGAATTAATTAATAACTTAAATTAAAATTGAATGTTTAACTTTTGATTAGTTTAAGTATTTAGGTTAAGGTAGAATAAGATGGCAAACTACTAGAATAAATATTCTATTTAAATTGTATTACGATGTCCCCCACAAATTTAAATATCCTATTTGAAGTAAAGCTAAGGAGGTTGAGCTCAAAATTTTAGTTACTAATTAAGTGTAAAATTACCCTTTGTTTTAAATTAAGCCAAATAAATAAAAGTTAAAAACAAAAGAGTGCTAATTCCTCAACAATTTGGTTTTCGTCACCAGCATTCCTCAATACATCACGTTGATCGTATTATTCAACATGTGAAATATGAAAGACAGTCAAATAAGTCCACTGGTATGGTGCTTCTGGATCTTGAAAAAGCTTTTGATTCCTTTTGCATCAAACTGCTTAAATCTTATTTTGAAGGTAGAAAATTCTACGTACAGATTCTGAATGCGACTTTAGTCCCATCTTGTTTTGTATTTTTCTGAATGACGTACCTCAATTTGAGGGTTGTGATATTGCTCATTTTGCTGACGACACAGCCTTATATACCTGGGATACTTATTCTCACGATATAATTTATAGACTAAATACATATTTGAATTTTCTTGCACTTTATTTCCAAAAATGTGGTCTTATGCTTAATGCTAATAAATTTCAAGCTATTTATTTCTCGCGATGTAGATTACCTTCTAAACTTCCCCAGACAAATTTAATTATTAATGGCCTATTTTTTATATTACTCATATCAAAAAATTACAAGTTATGCAAAATAAGTTTACACTCTGAAACGAATGTCAAAATGATAAAAGAGCTTGCAATTGATCATTACAAGAACTATAATGGTAGGGTTCCGTTTATTTTGAAAATACATTGATAAATAATTTACGCAATCCTTTAAATAATTGTAATTAGTTAAGCTATTTATTTATTTTAAAATAAGATTTAGGTGAAATTAAGATTATCCTACATCATGTAACCTTTAAATATAATATCTTTTATAAGGTTGAGGTCACTAGCATAAATATAACCACAAAGTATTCCGTAGCAAAGCTCATGTACGAATTCATATTTTGTAGTTGTTCTCTCGACTTTAGTCCAACAAACAAGTAAAATGCACTTTTCAAATTTTACTTTACTACCGCTTAAATAATTTTATTGAATTTAAAATCAAATAATCAATTTTTAAATCAACCCATACTTGTAAAAGCAATAAAAATAAAAATGTATTTTTTACAACTATAAAAAAGTTATTAATCTCCAGACATTATTACAACTTACATAAAACTTAATTATTTAATTTTATTTTTATGTTTAGTCGTTTATTAGGATATCATAAAATTAGCCTAATAAGCCCTTCAAAGAAATATGTTCAAATTACTTTTCCTATACAATTAACGTTACATGTTTGTGTTTATTGCACATTTCCATTGGAAACTAAATCAAATACAGTATTTATATTAAAACTAATTTATTAAAATTATAGCAATTTAAAAAACAGTTAGATAATTTATTGAATACTCGTAATTACATATCCAAGTTGTAGTTGTCGCCGAAAGGTTTCGATTTTATAGGTCACAATGACATAACAAAAAAAAAATGAACTTTCGTGTCTTTAATTTCGCACAACACTACCAGTATATGACTTAGGTAATTTGTCATCTTGCGGTTGTCATAAATAAATTAATTATTATATAACAACAACAACAAAAAAAAACATTTATAATTTAGATTTCATGCATCAAAAACGCATTGATGTGCGCTAAATAATTATATCATCATCAGTCAAAAATTTTTTTTGTTTTTTATTGTTACCGACAATTGCATTTTATTATATCACAATTTAGAGAAATCAACTAAAATCCATTATTTTTACGGAAATTAAAAAAAAAATGATCCATTCATATGTTACAATTGTTATATATAGTATGTACAATGATGGATGACTTAACGTTTACAGCATCTCGAAATGACAGACACATATCATAATCTAATCGAAATAACGAATGGTAACTATAACAATATGTGGATGTATAGTGACACGGTAAGAGGTCCCATAATCTGTCCTAATTCTTTGTGTTAATTTGCTAATTGTCCTTTTTATTGTTATTCGGAATCACAAAAAGAAAATGATCGATTAATATTTTTTGTATGAATGTGTGACACAATTATTACGATGATGATATTTCGCTTTACAACGAGTGTGTAATATTCACGCCTCGTTAGTAATTATTTGTTACGTATAATGCCGTTGAAAAATTTATGAAAATGCGACACTTTGAAATTATTTAATTTAATTATTTATTGACAAAAGAAATTAACCAACCTCTTCGTCACTTAAATCAATGATTCACAGTTAGTTATACATTATTTGTGACGTATAGAACCAAAAATGATCTTCTCCACTTTTAAAAATTTTTGAGCTGGTAATTGATTTCGTTTTCTTTCATTGAACTGAAATAATCAGTCAAATGATAATTTACAAAATGTATTCAATTCCTGAGTAAATTGAGTCAGAAATTTCTGTTACGTTTCAAAACTGATCAATTCTGCCACAACTTCACGTACAAAATTAAACTATTCCACTCCAATTTATAACCAAAAATAATCTATTCCAATAAGAAATATATCCGTTAAAAACAAAACACGCCTATTCCAAATTTTGGCGCGAAATTTCTTTATGTCAAAAAAGTCCTATGAGAAAAATCAGTAATTCACTGTATTTCTTACAAAGTGTTTGATTTGTACAAGCTGCTCCAGTTTTAAAATTTTACATTTTAGTAAGTAATTTCTAACTATTCTTTGAAAAATAAAATTAAGAAATTAAATGATTTAAATACTAATTTATTAAGAATATTATATGTATAGGAAATGGACTCAGTTGAGTGATATAGCACTCGGAGCAATTCTTTCGCAGAGAGTCAGCGAAAATGACTTACCTGTGGCTTATGCAAGTGGGGTACTGAATAAAGCCGAGAAAAATTATTCCACTGCGGAGAAGGAGTTGCTCGCTATTGTTTTCGCTTCGAAACGATTCCGTTCCTATCTGTATGGTGTTAACTTTATGATAATCACTGACCACAAACCCCTAAAATGGCTTTACAAATCAAAAAATTTATCCTCACGGTTAATGCGTTGGAGAATCGAGTTAGATGAGTTCGATTTTGAAATTATTTATAAACCGGGCAAACACAACATTAATGCGGATGCTCTGAGTAGAATCCAATTGGAAACTGCCGATCAAACTAAATACATTAACGTTGTCACTCGTTCTCAAACTAAATCACAAACACCACAATCAAACTCAGCACAACCCTTAAATGAAACTAACACAAACGGTAATAAAAATCCATCATTAAATGAAAGTTCAAATGAAAATCCTGAAAATGCAATTACTTTTCTTGAAAATGAAAAAGATATTCATAATGTTATTAAAGAATTTCACGAGTGTCCATTAGGAGGACACCAAGGCATAGAAAGGACATTTAAACGAATTAAATTATATTATTATTTTCGTAGAATGTTATCTCTTATTAAAAAATTTATCCAAAATTGTGAATTGTGTCAAAAGAATAAAGTGTCAAAGATCAATAAACTTCCAATGGTATTAACCACCACATCAAAAAGACCTTTTGAAAAAATATTTTTGGACATTGTCGGCCCATTGAATATTTCTTTTAACAACAATAGAAATATTCTCACAATACAGGACGACTTATCTAAATTTTTATTAGCCGTACCCATCGAAAATCAACTATCCGAGACCCATTGCCAAAGCTTTCGTCGATAACTTTATTTGTAGATTTGGAGCACCATTTTGTATTTTAACTGATCAAGGCAGTAATTTTGTAAGCGAATTATTTTGTAACGTTTGTAAATTATTAAAGATTAAAAAATTGCGCTCTACTACATATCATCCACAGACTAATGGGGCTCTAGAGAGGTCTTATGGAACGCTTGTCGAATATATAAGAAATTTTACCAATAATGATAGTAATGATTGGGATAGTTGGTTAACATTTGCAATCTTCACGTATAACTCCACTCCACATTCATCTACCAATTTAATGCCGTTCGAACTTATTCATGGATTTAAACCAAATATACCATCTTCTCTTAAAAGTCATAACAGAATTTTTTATAATCCGAACGATTATTTACAAAACTTGCGAATAAAACTAGGAAATCTGCATGAATTAGTGAAGAACAACTTAATTGCCAACAAGGAAAAATCTAAAATTTATTACGATAAATCAAGCAATAATGTCGAATTTCATGTTGGAGACAAAGTCCTATTGAAAAACGAGAAATCTAACGGCAAATTCGATCATATATGGAAGGGACCTTTCGAAGTAACAGATATCCCTAGTTGTGTAAATACTTCTATTCGTATAGGCAGACAAATAAAAATCGTACATAATATCCGCTTAAAGTCATTTATTGCCAAACGGCGCAGTGGTTAGGCGAAAACTGGCTAATATCGTCGTGTCCAAATAAGAGTATTACATCTACAAATCGCTAATTTTTTGAAGAGGCTTTAAAGTTGTTAATGCTAATTTCGTCTTAATTTTTTTTAAATAAAGTCCTTTCCAGAAAGTGTGGCAAGAATTTTATTAAAAAAAAATTAAGCCAAATTTAACATTAAAAACTTGACACACCCCTCTAAAAAATTAATGATTTGCAGATGTAATACTCTTATTTGGACACGACCATATGGTACCGGCAATAATACCAACTGGGGTGAAGGTGAAAGACGCCAAAGTTTCTGATGTTGAAAAGCTACTGACAAAGCATTTAGAAAGTGAGTGGAGAAATAGGCTTAATTTGGAGTTCTATAAAAACGTTATAGATGACAATAAACTTCACATAGAATCAATCGATGAGAGCGAATACTGCTGCGCTGTTATTTTTGATTCTATACGTCACATTTGCGAGTTGTTGAATAGCAATCAATATCGCATAACTTTTCATCTTTGAACCATGGGCGTCCATAGGGGGCAAGGGGGACTTTCGCCCTCCCCCCCCCCCCCCCGCGTGGAAGTTCTATCAAAAATGAAAAAAATGTCTTTATGTGAAAATTTACATATTTTAAATAGGTGTATGTATGTATGTAAATGTCAACAAAACAATCTAGCTTTAACGGACATCGACATTACGACGAAGCAAGTCCACCAACAATAAGCTTCCGCAATTATTCGTTTTTATCATGAACGTGGAAACAGCGACACATGTAATCAGCTACGTTATAGGGAGACGTTATATTATGGTAAAAAGTAGTGCACCAAATATAGTTTAAATAAAACAGAAATTTATTTGGATTTTAACAGTACTTTCTTAGGATTTGTTCCTCTTGAAAGTATGGACGCGAAAAGAATTTCGAATAAAATTGTTTTATCATTGAGAAGATTCGGTTCAAATTCATCGGAAATAGTAGGCCAAGGGTACGATGGCTGTTCCGTGATAGCCGGGAAAATAAGTGGTGTGCAAAATTTAATTCAAGCCAGCTTTTTAATTGTGCTTCGCATAGATTAAATCTGGTTGTAAATGATTTAAATAATGTTTAAGATATTCGAAACATAGCATCTATTAAAGAAGTAATTAATTTTTTTCGGAAAAGTCCCTTGAGAAGGAAATGCATTCCACGTATACCACTCTTTTGAAAAAAAATTTTGTTTCCATCGTAGAAGCACTACATTCCATAGTAGAAGAAGGAAATAACGCAAACACTCGACGACGTTCCCTTCAATTATATCATGAATGCCTCTCGTCCAGTTTTATAATTTATTTACATATTATGGCACATAATTCAAGTTTTCTTGAACCAATCGTGAATAGCCTACAAGATCCAGAGCAAAACCTATTCTAGGTCAAAAAACATATTAACCAGATCAAAATAATTATTCAGAACAATCGAAAAAATTACGTAGAAAACGTTAAGAAATGCGTTCAACAAATAAACATCGAAATAAAATTGCCTCGTTTTGCGAAGAACCAAAAAAACGTACCTTGTGATTCTGCAGAAACGTATTATAGAAGTTCTATATTCATTCCGTAACTACATTCACTCATAACCTCTTTGTGTGAAAGATTTTCGGAAGAAACTGATCCAGCTTATTTACTCTTCCACCTACATCCTAAATATATTCCTAAATCGGAATATGCAGATGTAATAAATAAAATTCAAAATAAGTACGTCTGTCATTTAAAAAATTTCACTGCAGATGTCTCAGTTTGATTTGCTTCTTGGAAGGATAATCCATTAAAAGATTTTGAGAATATGACTTTCTTCGATTTACAAGACCAATTCTCTGGCTCTCACACCTGGCTGTGGTAAACTATGAATGAAAATCAGTTGGATGGATTGTGTTCATCGAAAATTATTAGAAGGTTGCAGTTTCGTTTTTCGCATTACACTGGTCTTGAAAGGCATTTGTGTAATTTATGAGTACTAACCCAGTATACGTGGTCTTAAAAATTCACCTGTTAAATAATACAAATGTTATATTCTTATGTAAAACTAATGCATTGAAATACACTTTGGAATTTTTTTTTTTTACAAAAATACGTTTTATTTGAAATTATGTTATAAGTGACAAATATGATTGAAAATATCAAATTATTACCTGCATTTTTATTTTGCCCCACCCTGTAAAAAATCCTGCGGGCGCCTCTGGTTCGACATTTAAGAATAACCTCCAGTAATTTCCTGTTGAAAAATCGCGTCATATCCTATCATATTCGGAAATAATAGTCGTTTTCCAATCGACCAACCGCAAGTACCCGCTAGCAAACCGCTAGTAGAAAGGTTTTTGTCTTCGCTCAATGAACTACTCGTAACTGCTCTTGTTATTTTTCACGAGCAGTTAGAAGCAGTTACGCATAATTTCGCCGCTAGACGGTTGAGTGTAGAACCGTTTGATAAACCGCTTTTTTATGTCAAAAATATTTATTTTTGCTTCCTGCCTATTTCCATAAATATGAATTAAAGCCTTAGTTTCGGCGAATGTCCAATTTTTTTTTCTCTTCTCTGTCATTATTTTTATTTTTAATTGTTCTCCGCACCAAAGTTTTGGCAGTAATTGCAAAGCATATACGATTTATAGGGTATTTTTACTCACATCATCCATTTTAATCGTTCCAATCGACCATAGCAAGGACTAAAACCTTTCTACTTGCGGTTTGCTAGCGGGTGCTTGCGGTTGGTCGATTGGAAAACGACTAATACCTTCAGGAACGATTATATTAAACCAATTTACAAACAATTTATCGATCAACATGTCATTGAAATTTCACTCAATAAATTATCATAAAATCTCCTCAATAAAACGTCACAGAAAGAATTTAGATTTAAAAGCTTACTAGATAATTTTTTTTTTCTGATGTATTGTGTGCTTGCGGGTCCCGCAACGTATTGGCTTTGGAAATTGACTGATGGAAAAATGACACTCCATCCATGACATTGCCATGCAATTTTCGATAAATCGAAAGCATTCAGGAAATAACATGTTTATTTTAGTCAACATGTTGCCAACAGTTGGCGGACCTGAGTGCGAGTTTAGGTAAATATTCTGCTGAAATAGACTTAGTCTATTTCGTAAACAAATTTTCCCTTCCGAATAAAATATTTTTAAATTGCATAAGACTCTGCTGAAAATTTTTCAGCAGAATATTTACGTAAACTCGCAATGGTAGGGCCTTAACGATATTATTTTACATCATCAAATTGTTGCAGATCATTTTGCTTTAAAGGCACCTATGGAACAATAGTTGGAATTCTTTGCCTTCTTTCCGCTAAGCATTATGCATCATAAAATAACAAATTAATTTAAAACAAAAATTTTATGGAACCTTGTTATGACAATCGGTCAGAATCATAAATAATATGTATTGATTTGCAATGGACGTTGGGTAATTGCTTATACCGTCGTACCAAGCGTTTCTGAAAAATGTGTCCCATGGCAAGGATGATAATATTATTTATTTTATATTTTGGGGTTATCTTAAAGGTTATATTTTTTTAAGAAGCAGTGTATATTACGTAATAATTGAAGATTGAACATCTTTTATTTGAAATATTTCTTTGTTCGACCTTCAATTTTCTAGAAAACTGGATGAGATAAAAACTTCCAAGTGGCATGTGTTATAATTTCTCTGTCTGTGCTTGGTGAAATAATAAAAACGATTTACAATGGAAGTATCCACAATGTAAAAGGTCATCAGTGATATTTCATCTACGATACATATTGAAGATAACATTGATGAAAATTTCTCTGATATCAAGAAATGCGTAAATGTTGCCGTTGAATTAAAAACTTTAAGTGTTAAACAGGAGGAACTTTCAACATCACTTAATTTATCATTAATATCAAACTGTGTTTTGGCTCGGAAAGATAATTTAATAATTCATGGCATACCGCCTGCAAATTTGACAAACAAAGTTAAACAGGTATCTGAAAAACTGAAAATTCCGTCTTTTATTTATTTACATTTATTTATTTATATAAACAGGAAAAAATCCTTTTTTGACAATAAAATGGACATACATGGAAATAACTACAATTTACATTTAATTTGCTTTTTAAATAAACATTTCGATATGTTGAAATCGAACTCATTAAAATTAGAATTAAATTGCCGGCACATAGCCAGAATAGAGCCATTATCCGCATAATTGAACTTAAAAGTTGGTAAATAAATAAAATGTTTGACCTGAACTGGTTTACAGGGCGCACATGAATATCAGTTTTGGTAAGAAATTCAGTGAAATCACCTGCATAATTTATAACATCTTCGTATGTCAATCAGTGATTTCAAATTTACAATTTTACAGCGGTCTGCTTAACCGGTGTTAAGTTTTTGGACACTCTTTTGGACAAAAATCTTATGAACTTTTTGGACAAAATAGAAAATTAGTTTTTGGACAAATATTTATGCGAGTGTACATACTTCTTTTAACACTGTATTTAACAAAAATAAAGTTATTCAAATAAAACAAGCCTCAAATAATTTCTAATATTCATTTCCAATATGCTTTTCAACAAATCAAAGAACTTAGCACCACTTTAATATTTTTATATGAGTTGTAGGGCTCTTGCAAAACAAATTTTGAAAATTAACAAATCGATGAATTTCGTTTGGAACAAGAACGTTGTTCTCTATTATACCAAATAGCATGAATCTCAAAGATTGGCTCATATAGTGACTATAAAGGTTGTAAAGGACATACATTGCGGAATTGAAATCACTTAATGCCATTTTGATATGAGCCGTAGGGCTCTTGCAAAACAAATTTTGAAAATTAACAAATTGATGAATTTCGTTTGGAACAAGGACGTTGTTCTCTATTATACCAAATAAGATGAATCTTAGAGATTGGCTCATATAGTGACTATATAGTGTGTAAAGGGCATATATTGCGGAATTGAAATCACTCAGTGAAATTTCGATATGAGCCGTAGGACTCTTGCAAAAAAATTTTGAAAGTTAACAAATCGACGAATTTCGATGGAACAAGGACGTTGTTCTCTATTATACCAAATAGGACGAATCTCAGAGATTGGCTCATATAGTGACTATATAGGTAGTAAAGGGCATACATTTCGGAATTGAAATCACTTAGTGCCATTTTGATATGAGCCGTAGGGCTCTTGCAAAAAAAATTTCTGCGAGATTCCTGCTATTTGGTATAATAGAGAACAACGTCCTTGTTCCAAACGAAATTCGTCGATTTATAAATTTTCAAATTTTTTTTGCAAGAGCCCTATGGCTCATAGCAAAATGGCACTAAGTGATTTCAATTCCGAAATGTATGCCCTTTACAACCAATATAGTCACTATATGAGCTAATCTCTGAGATTCGTCCTATTTGGTATAATAGAGAACAACGTCCTTGTTCCAAACAAAATTCGTCGATTTGTAAACTTTCAAAATTTTTTTGCAAAAGCCCTACGGCTCATATGAAGGTTTCAAAATGGCGCTTAATTCGTTGATTTGTTGAAAAGAAAATTAGAAATGAATGTTAGAAATTATTTGAGGCCTATTTTATTTGAATAGCTTTATTTTTGTTAAAGGCACTGTTAAATGATGTACACCCATATGTCCAAAAACTTAATTTTTCTAAAATCTGAATTTTGTCCAAAAACTTCACAGTACACTCGCTTAATTTTTTGTCCCAAAAAACAAAGTGTCCAAAAACTTCACACCGATCTTTGCTTAAGGTGGTAAATTCCTTTTATTCTGCTCTTTTGGAAGTTTAGGATTAAACGGCCTCTTCATTTTGTGCGGCAAGTGTAGAATTAATTGTTTTTGTACTCGTTCAATTAGATCAATATCAATCTTATACAACGGATCCCCAATAATCGATGCATACTCCAGTTTAGACCGTACAAGAGAACAGTACAAACTCTTAACAGAAAGTGGATTACGAAACTTCTTTCAGCAAACTGTTAGACTTAGCTACAATTAAGTTAATATGATATGATCCCGGAAATTCAACTGATGGTCCAAGATGACTCCCAAATCCTTAAATGTCGTCTCACTTTCGATTTTGGTGTCTTATACCAAAAGAATAACGATGTCAGTTATTCGTCAACAACATAAAAAAGATGTGTAGTCTGTCAACACCGTATTTATGAAGTGTGATAATGGATTAATCAAACAGAAGATATTGTATGCAAAAGAATCGAAAAAAATCTTAAATTAGTCTTTTGCTTAAGAGAAACTCGACCTAATTCGGACATAAATGATACTGATGGTTTACTTCCGGAAATTGGAATTTAATTTTCTTAAATTACTGAAGCAAAATTCGTCATTTTATATTTTGACTCTGGACGTACATATTTTGGGGCCGACAATAGTTAAAATTAATATACATACACATACAGCAATATTCGCAAAGAAATTCTATAATGTTTGGACATATACTTAAATTTGGTTGGCTTAGTCCGTAGTAATTCGACGTTGCTGGATATTGAGCGTGCATTATTTTAGAAATTTTCAAGACTTTTTTAAAAATTTTCGAAATTTTTTTCAGAGATATTCAAATTGCAAATTTGCTGATATTTCGTGATCCTCGTAATTTCATTAGACGATTGTTATGTAAGGTACCAGTTACAGTGAGTTATAATGGCTTGTTAGCGAATATTTGCACTTCAAAACATTCATAACCGTTCCAATAATCAAATCACAAATTAACAAATATAAATTTTATATTTTAGTATTAATAATAACTGGTTTTAAAGCCTTTATGATAAAAACGTTTATTATTAATTAACGTTTCGAATGGTTTTCCCACTCATCATCAGAAAAATAAGAATCTAAAAGCAAAGAATAAAAATACAATTATTTTTCTGTGGGAAGTACAGGGTGGCTGAGACCAAATGTTACTAACTTCACTCTGCTGTCATTTGTGTAGTTGTCATTTTCGCGCATTAATTTTTTGACAGATTGAAGTTTGGTTAGTTGTTTATATGTGGTCAATAAATAATTGTTCTAAATTAATATCTTAATAAAAAAATCGTAATGGAATTCAAACGTAATAGTGTAATTGCACTGTATTTGGGTGGAAATTCACAAACAGCAATAGTTCGTCAGCTCCAGCATTTGAATGTGAATAAAATGTTTGTGTATCGAACCATAACTCGATACAACGAAACTGGTAGCATCGCTAAACGCAACAGAGGCGGTCCTAAAAAGACAGCAACATCAAAAGAAATGATACGAAAGGTGAAGAAACGAATCCAACGAAATCCTCGTCAAAGTGCCAATCAATTAGCCGCACGTTTACATGTTCCACGATACAGCATTCAAACCATATTGAAAAATGAACTACACTTGAAGCCCTACAAGATACAAAAAGTTCAAGATCTTACGGAGGCACAAAAAAAAGTTAGGCTTGAAAGAACACGAGCATTGAAGGCCTTGGCCGAACGTGATGAGATTCCAAAAATTGTCTTTTCTGATGAGAAAATTTTCACCATTCAACAGCATGTGAATAAACAAAATGATCGTGTTTGGTTAGAGGACAAGTCCAACGATAATTTGGACACAAGAGTTGCCATGCGCAAGCAATCACCAGCTTATGTTATGGTTTGGGCTGCAGTTACTGCAGATGGACGCACTCCTCTGGTTTTCATCGAACATGGAGTCAAGGTAAACCAAGAGATGTACCGCCAAAAGATCCTAAACGATGCTTTGCTACCTTGGGCACGTAAACACTTTGGTACGAACCGTTGGACATTCCAACAGGACTCGGCACCGTCACACAAAGCTCGAGCGACACAGCAATTTTTACAAAATTGCGTTCCGCGGCTGATTTCGTCGAAAGAATGGCCACCATATTCACCAGACTTGAATCCCATGGATTTCTCCATATGGTCCATTTTGGAGAGTAAGGTGTCCACTAAAAAATACGAAAGTGTTGATGCATTGAAGTCAGCTCTTGTTCGAGAATGGAATAAAATTCCGCAAGCCCACGTTCGGTCAGCATGCAATGCTTTCTATGGAAGACTGAATCAAATAATCAAAGCCAAAGGAGGTCATATCGAGCAGTAACATGTTTTTCATAAAATGTAATATGTTTTCAACATATTCCACGAAATTTCAATAAAAAATAATCAAAATTAAAAAAATTACAGCGTTTTCATTTGGTAACACTTGGTCTCAGCCACCCTGTAATTTAAAAAACTTACAAACTTATTGTCAAAAAAAGAACAAAAAGAAGAAACATAAAAACACATTTAATCCCATAAAGCACTACTTTTCCTTTCAGTACGAAAAGCGTCGTCGAGAATGTTAAAAAATATTCCCATTGGAATTTAAAAAATCGAAAAGTGTATCGTGACCGAGCAAACGGCGCAGTGGTTAAAGCTGCGGCGGTTGGATCGGGAGGTACCGGGTTCAAATCCCTATAGGGGCGGGATTACAAACTGATTTTTCATTATCTGATTACGATCGGTGATGAATATGAACACATCTATGACTGACTCCCTCTTGAGAGTGCAGGAGGTAGGTTGGTATGAAGCAATGCAATGTGCAGGTGGTTTATACAGAAACGGGTCTATAGCCGTTTATCCTCGATTTGGCTTAACTGCGTAAGGTAGGACGGTAAAAGGGAACCGCGAAAGAGTTGGGAGTACCTAGATGCCCAGAACAGGTTGCAGAGTTTCAAAGAGAGAAAAAAAAGTGTATTGTGATGGAACACGAATCAAGATCGTAAAAAAAACAATAAATTAACAGATTGAAGTTTACAACAATGAATTTTAAAGAATATGCAAAGAAACAAAGTGCAACAACAACCAAACAGCAAATGACAAGGGAAATTAAATCCTCGTAAACTAAATGAAGGTACTTAATGTAGTAGAACAAATCAAATGTCAAAATGTATCAAGACAATACATAAAACAGATGTATGTCTACTAAATGGAGTTGGTGTACAATCAAATGATTAATACGTATTTTAGAATTGTTTAACAACAGCGACAAAACCAACTGTAAATGTGAACGTTAAGATAAGAGTTGAAAAAATATTTAATGGAGGAACAAATTAAATGTCAATGTGTATCAAACCAATACACAAAACCAATTCAACACCATATTTCATATAGGGTGAATCATTTCAAGAACTCTTCGTGGTATGTTTTTGCTCCCAACAAAGAATTTTAACATCGTCGAGGAAGATATCATGATTGGATTCGTGCAAATGACTTGAAAATGCACTGGTCAGATCTGAATATGTTTTTTTAAGACTCAATTTTTTTGAATCTCTTTTGTGTTGGTTAAAACGTGTTCCCAAACAATTGCTTTTTTTGTCCAATGTACGACTGTTTGCCTTTACAAGTAATTTTATATGCAACATTTGTGTTATCGTTCAAGCGTGTGGGGTCTTTTTTTGGCAGAAAAGAGTGATTTACTCAGGGTATTATGTGCTCTGCCAACGGTCCTGAAATTCAATTTTTTAAGACAATAGGATAATAGGATAGTTTTCCATGTAGCGACTTAACGTATGGAATCGTGATGGTTTTTACCCGGCCATCATTTATTAATGGATCAACTTCTACTGACTGGTTATTGTTATGGTGTGTTGAATGTTTGTAAATGGTTGATTTAATTATAGGATTGAAAAAATAATGCGGATAGTTATTGCTAAGGAGGGTTGATTTAAGAAAATTGAAATTAGATCTATGGAAAGCTGGATCAGATAATTGGAGGATTTTTTTAGATAACGGGCTAACAGTATTTGTTTTGTAAGCTAGAGCTTAATGAGAATTAAAATTTAAGTATCTACCAGACCAGGTTGACTTGTAAAACCAGTCAGTAGAAAGCGAGCCATCTGCATTTGTTATTGTTTTTCATTTCTATTGTAAATTTGATATTGTTGTTGAATGCATTAAAAGTTTCAAAAAATCCATCGACTTTTGTTTAGGGATAGCCGTTACTATGTCGCCTACGTATCAAAAATAAAAGGCAGGGGAAATATCAAAAGAGCTCAAGACAATCGTCTCCACAAATTTCATGGCCAACTCGGCAGCTGCTGGGCTAACCGGGGAACCCATAGGGGAACCAAAAGCCTGCATGTAAGAATTACCGTTGAAGGAGAATTTGCAGTTGTGGACGATCAATTCCCTTGCTTCGATAAACTGTGTTTTCTTCAGCTTAGCTTTCGAGTTATTTTTAATTTCTTTCCACCTATCACTCAACAAGACGATAACTAAACTACAATCTATATTGGTGAAAAGCGACACTACATCTAATGATAAAACTATGTAATAAGATGATATTGTGAATTTTTTGTTTAAAATGAGCTGATTTTTTTTACGTTTCGGTATGGAGTGTTCAGTTTATGAATTTTGGGCAAACCAAAAAGTTTGGCTGCCACGCTATGATGACATCTTAAAAATTTAGCTTCTATCTCCATTATCCAACCTTCATTTTGCCACACTGTAATCATACTGTCTTTTTTAATAGATTGGTGGATATTCGTGTCTGCTGGCATAGATTACAGCTTGTTCACATAATCAGAGCGTTTCACCAACACGGTGGTATTACCTTTGTCAGCTCTTGTTACCAAAATGTCCTTGTGATCTCTCACAAATTGTTTGGCAACGGAAATATCCTGTATGAGAACAATTTCACTGGAATACGTTTCTTATGTTTGTCACTATTTTTGAAGTTAGTCAAAATATTGACTAACTCATTACGAAGTAGAGGTTTATCAAGCTGTTCATTCGTATTATAAATCAGTGCTCCTTCAATTTCTGCAATAATCTGGATATAGGGAACATATTTATTAGAAACTGGAGCGCAAAATTTATCACCTAGTTTGAGAATATTTGACACCTTATCTGGAATTTCAGTATCTGATAAATTGACCAGTCATTGATTATTCGTTTCAAGGCCAGATGAAGTTGGGTTGTTGTTACTTGTCTCTCTATTTTCTTCAATTTCTTGTTTAACTGAATTACGTATCATATTGCTGAACATTGTTTTGTGAGTCGATTTTATGCGATCAAATGTGTTGCCAAAATATTCGCCAAGTTTGATTTTAAAATTTCGAAAAAAATAGGGGGAAATGGAATTTTTTACATTTCAGTATCTGATTTAAAAGCTCATAACTAATATTGATGTAGTTGAAGTTCTCGGCAATCTCCTGGTTTAACACAATGAAGATAAATCGACTTCAAGTCGTTTGAAAATCACCTGATTCATATTATGGATATTTTTTAACTTTCTGTTTTGACCCATTAATAAATGATGGCCGGGTAAAAACCATCACGATTCCATACGTTAAGTCGCTACATAAACGATGCTCTCTGAGCGGAGAATTCTCAAGGATTTTCAACAGTGTATACTAGAGAGATTCAGTTCTAAATAATCTGACTTGACGGATATTGGGGAGCTAGTCACCAAATTTAATAAAACCTGGACATCTTTTAAGGACCTAACTCAAAATAACGGAAAATCTTTGTAAAATGTAAATGGTTAGTTTGGTGATCTATAATTCCGGAAAAACTATCGTTCGAGGAGTCGGATAGACTAGTTATAGAAGTTTCTTAGTTATATTAAAATTTGTTCTGAAACTGCAGCATTCCCTGAACTTCTAAAATCATATCCTTGCTAAATTCTAGTTTTCATTTAACTTATTTCCGCGGTTATTACACAACAACGATCAATTAGCTACCTTCAAGCCACAATGAACAATAATTGCTCTTCAGTTTGCCTTCTTGAAATTGTTCAATTGTATGATTATATCATTGCATAATTTACACATCACTGACCATGATTTGGTTAAAATTGATATAGAGGTTCTTGGTAATTATTTAAACGAAAAAGAATTGGTGTGCAGAATCATTAATCTCGTCACTTGATTTTCTAAGTAACTCCACTACAATTTTAACTATGGTTTCAATGCTTAAAAAAGTAACAAATTCATGTTCCAAAAATATAGTTAGGCATAATGCAAACATAATGCTTAAACCGTGGATTTCAAACAAGTTGGTACTTTTAATGAATAAAAGGAAAAAAATTCAACTGAAATGTAAACTCCCAGCGAATAAAAAACTTTATCTATTATAGTTTCTGATAAAGAACTATTTTAGTAAAAAATTTAATGAATGTGGTAAAGATTACAAGAAGATCTGGTCTTTTGTCGATGATATTTTGTGCAGGAATTTAAATAGAACTAATATCAAAAGAATTTACATATTTACAGATATACTGTCTGACTAAGAATCAATTGCCAACAATTTTGGCGTTTATTTCTCTAAAATTGTTAACGATTTGAGATCTTCTAACTTTTCTGGCCAAACTTAGAGTCATAATGATTGTTCTTACTCTACTTTTGGAAACATTTTTTATTAATCCAGTCGAGGAATCAGAGATTATTAGAATTATTAAAGGATAACAAGTAATGCGGTTGACATTCTTGGTATTAGCTCGAATATCCTAAAATTATAGTGGCTCAAGCAGTTCCACAAGGTTTAGTACGATTTATTAACCAATGTTTTGTACATGGTTTTATCCCTAATGCATTAAAAACTGCAATTATTATCCATTTGTTTAAAAAGGGAGATATCATTATTAAGAAAAATTATCGGCTCATTGCATTGCAACCCACAATTTTGAAGCTCATTGAAAAATCAATGAAATCTCGTATGGAAAAATTTCTTGGCAAATTTGAGTTTCTTAGTCCTCATCAACACGGCTTTAGATCTGGCGAAAGTACTTGATCTACGTTAATTAATTTCTTAAATGGAATTCATATTAATCTTAATGAGAAGAAGTGTGTTAGTGCAGTCTTCATCGATATGAAGAGAACCTTTCTTATGGCAGACATAATCTGCTTCTGCGTAAGCTCCAGTCTATTGGTTTTGCAGGTGTATCACAAAAATGGTTCGAGTCTTATCTCAATAATCGAGTATTTATGGTTAGGATAGATAAATCGCAAAGCATAACATTTAATATTGAACATGGTATTCCTCAGGGTTCTGTTCTGAGTTCTATCTTGTTTTTAATTCACATAAATTCAATTTTTAACTTAAGCTTAAACGGTAAAATGATATTGCATTAAGTTATTTTGATTTGACTGATCATTCCTTGCTATTAAGTGAAAAAACTAAGTGATCCTTATCGAAGTTTCATCCCCGAAATTTTTTAACATGTACGTAATTGTGACTTACATCATTGTGAATGAAATTTAATTTTTAACACTATGTTAAATTTCTAATGATTATCAATTACCGCCGCGTAAACCAATTGTTCTTTGCAATTGCGCCACAGAGAAAATCTAGATATGTCAGTCAGTTAACCTTGGATGGATGACTCTATTAAATGTTTGTATATCCGTTGAAGCTTATAGTTTTCTTGTTAAAAACCACAAAGGCTCATTACGGATATAAAAGCAATACCATCTTGAAACTACAAATAAATATCTAAGTCTTAAAATAATTTGTACGTTTATCGATTATTATAAGAAATATTATGGAAACTTGTCATCAATGTCAGTCTATGATCAAAGATAAATTTTCGTCAATAGGGTGACCATTAACCTATCTAAAATTATTTGGTTGTGGCAAAATTCTGCTGAAACTGAAAATCTTCATCAACATTTACGAAAGACACATTTTGAAAAAAACCAAAGTAGTTGTAACCAAACAATAGCAGTTTGCTTTATTAGAGTAACAGAAACGTCAAATAAAAGATAGGAAATGAAACGACGATTTAATAAGATAATGAATGTTAGATGGTCAATACTCTTTGGGGACTATAACCAGATACAATCTGCTTAATACTCGGAAATTCAATAAACTAATTTTCAATGGTAACCCACTGGCTCTAACTAAAATCAAAAGGGGATAATATAACCATCACCAAATTTTGACAATCATTCCTTTTATTTCATCATCCCTTGAAAAGTCTCCAAAACTTGAAAAAAAGTCTTGATTAAATCTATACAATAAAAACTGTATATTAAATAAAAAGTTGTTAGGAAAAACCGTCCAAACAATAACGATTTTGATTACACTTTACAGCTATTTTATTATTATTATTCCCAACGTCTGCGCACCATTGGATAGTCGATAGAAAAACAAAAAAAAAAAAAAAAACGAATCAAGATTGCAGAAGGATAGCAGGATACATAAATATACAGATTTGTTATTACCCCAAAAGACACGTATATCCGACATAAAAATTATGGGCGGAGTTTCCCTTACAGTAAATCCTCAAATTTTCCACAGACACACACCCACAATAAAATATTATGCGATTTTAAAATCAATTACGATATTAAATTAACTAACCTGTGAATCTTTTAATCCTAAACGTTCGGCCAATTTTTTTCGATCCGGTTTACTAATATACTTTTGCATTTGAAATCGTTTTTCCAGTCCTTTCCGTTGCGAATCAGAAAATACAGCTCGTCGCATCATACCTCGACGTGGTTTGCCACGCGTTGAATGGGCCCACGGAAATCCTTGGCCTGGCGGTAATGGAAATACTTGTGGTCCACCTTGTCCTACTGTAAATGTATGTATGTATATAGGAGTAAATTAATAAATTTTTTTGTGTTGTTTATAAAACGTGACTATTCACCTATATACGGATTTCGACAATGTGCCAGCAGTGAATGCAAATGTGGATGATTTATACCATGGTGGAGAAATGGTGTTGGCCTACTTGGTAATGGTTTAGCTATAATTTGTTTATCACGATTTTGATTTGGCTGATGATGTTGTGGCGACTGCTGTTGCTGTTGCAGCTGTATATCACCATTATGATGGCCATTTTCAATATTACTACTATTATTACTATTACTATTATTATTGTTATTACTATTATTATTATTATTATTATTATTAGTATGACCATTAAGTAAATATTGATGATTTGTCAATTGATTTTGTTGTATTAAATTATGTTGAATATAAGGCCATAAATGTTGTGGTTGAATAAATTCTGGAAATAAAAAACAAAAATAAAAATTATTTCTAGATGACCGCAATTGCACAACCTAACATTTTTTTATTTATTTCGATATTTGTGCATAATTACAGTATTTTAAGCGAGGCTAAGCGATGTGACCATCAAATTGTTTGCGGTAAATATAAATTTCACAAATATATTATTGACGTTAATTGCAATTATGTATTTACATAAGTACTTACTCGTATATTGTCTTATGGTAATTAAATTTCTTATGTATGTAGATGTCTACAGAAAGCGTCAATTGTCTCAAATATTTAACAACGGTGACAAGTCAAATTCTTTTTAAATTTGGGTTACATTTTTTAATTTTTTATTGTTGTTGTTGTTGTTACATTAGTGTGTCAGACAGTGACGAAATTATAAATAATTTATTGTTTTGATATTTAATGTATTATCCCTAAAATGTGGGCTAATTAATTATTTCTATTTATTAGGGGACGCTGAATCAACTCATTTGTTATTTTTACTTTAATAGGGTTGATAAATTATGTATCACCGGAACTAAAAAGTGATTTTAAAAATATGTTCAATGTCAGGCGGATATAATGAAATACCTTTGAGTAGAATTTATCAAATTAGGCTAAATTTGTATCACATGTTGTGAAGGTTCGTTAGGCCAAAAACTATCAGCTATTTGAATATAAAGAGTTTATTTTAATGCGTATGGAGAACTCATGAAATTAATTAATTTAATTGTTATTAATGACCGATTTATTGATTTAGAAAGATTTTCTGAATTTGCAACATAAGTAACCTCAGCCAATATCAAATATCCAAATTTTTAGCAAACTTAGGAAGAATTGAAAATATCAAATTACAGCAAAAAATAAATCACACAAAACTCAGCATGTTTTCTGAAATTCGGTAACACAATCCAAGGGGGGCTGATTTGACTGCAGCTTACCACAGGCCGCCAAAATGGGGTGACCTTGGTGGTATGAAATGAAACTTAAGGAATAGCCAGATCAGATCAACTCGCGCTTCTGGCAAATCTCCCATTATTTGTGTCATCTCTTTGGCTTTGTACCGTGTGCATTGAATACATCCATGAATACTCTTCCTTACCAAATTTCTGCAGCCTATTATCCAGTACTTTTGCCTCAAGGTGGCCATCATTCGAGTTTGACCTGCATGAAGGTAACGTATATGGGTTTCTTTGATGAGATCTGATGTTCTTTTGCCGGTAATATGATCGGATGTTTGACTTCGTATGGTATTAAATCGTTTGATAATCGTCCTCCTACTCGTAGTAAGCCAAATTGATCTATAAATGGCAAAAGAGAGTCCAGCCTACTTGCCTTAGGCGATTTCTTCTTGGATGATATAGAAAGTATTTCCGAGGCAAAATGCTTTACTTGAATGTATTGTAAAATTTTTCTTTCTGCATTATTTAATTCCTTGGTCTGCAAGTATTTAGGCTTCTCTTGAAATTTGCGGTGACTAATTCGAAAAATATCAGCCAAAATACGTATAATTTTACTGAAACTGGAGAACCTTTCGATAAGCGTTTCAATGATAGATTCTAATACGTTAGACTCTATAAGTTGGCTGTGCAGTGATTGCGTCGTCCTTTCTTTTGGTTCGTGCTTTCTTTCTTCGTTCACTACTTGACTAGTTTTATAGTTCTGTGGCCATTCATCGATATTTTTTAACCACTCAGGGCCGTTCCACCATAGCTCGTAATTTAGTAATTTTTCAGGTTCCATTCCTCTCGAAGCGCAATCTGCAGGATTCTGTTCCGACCTTATGTGATTCCACTGTGCTCTAGTCATATAAGTTAAAATTTCAGAGGTTCTGTTGCCGACAAAAGTGTTCCATTGTCTTGGATGAGCAGATAACCAATCTAAAATAACTGTAGAATCAGTCCACGCATAAATTTTACCAATTTTAGTTCTCAAGACGTCTTTCATGGTCATCAACAGGTTTTTTAACAAAAGAGCACCGCACAACTCAAGTCTTGGAATCGATAGTTGTTTAACTGGGGCTACTTTTGTTTTAGCTGTCAACAAAATTTGTACTTTATCGGTTTTAGATTTATTGACCAGACCATAAACAACGGCAGAATATGCGTCCTTACTTGCATCACTGAATCCATGTAGATCCATGTCACAGGTACTGGTTGTTTGTATATATCGCCTTATATACCTTTATATTTTAACAAGAGCTCTTCGAATTTTCATCCATTCATCAGCGATATTAGGTGGTAGTTGTTCGTCCCATTGTAAATCCTCTATCCACAAACTCTGAAACAATATTTTGATTTTGATTATTATCAGTGCCAACAAGCCTAGTGGGTCGAATAGTCGGCTCGCCTCTGACAACACTCCTCTCTTCGTGAAAATTGCGTGGTTGTCTAAATTTACACGGAAATAAAAATTATCTTTTTTTGGGCCCCAGTGAAGACCAAGAACCTTTACGGAGGCGGTTTCTTCAATTTCAATGGAATTTCTTTCTGTATTGGCTCCTGGTGTGTCTTGTAGAATGGTTTCGGAATTTGACACCCACTTCCTTAAATGAAAACCAGAAGATTCTAGTATATTTTGAATTGCGTTTTTCAGTTCTTTTGCTTCATTATTCGTGTCTGCTCCAGACATTAAATCATCTACGTAAAAATCTTTGATTATATGGTCGCCTGCTTCTGGGTTTTGATCTTTGGTTCTCAATGCCAATTCCATTAGAGTTGTGATCGCTAAAAATGGAGCGCTGGAAGTTCCATATGTAACTGTGTCAAGTTCATAATGTTTGTAGGGTATATTAGGTTCGGCTCTCCATATAATTCTCTGATACTTCGTGTCTTCTTTTTGCCATGCGTATTTGCCGAAACATTTTCTCGACATCGGCTGTAAATGCTATCTTAAAATTCTCTGAAACGACACAAGATTTAGAGATATTCCAGATGTCGTCTTGGCAGAGCCATCAAACACCACTCTCAATTTTGTGGTAGAGCTCGATGATTTTATTACGCCAAGGTGTGGTAGATAATAACCCTTAATCTCTTGTTCATCTAATGAAATTTTTTTCATATGCCCGAGGGTAATTTATTCATTTATGAATTCTTTGTACATATGAGCAAAAGACTCATCCTTACTGAATCTTTTTTCTAGTAAACGCATCCGTTGTATAGCCAATTGAGTTATTCTCCCAATTCTGACGGTGATGTTTTGAAAGGAAGTCGCACTACCATACGTCCAGATTCGTCTTGTTGTTTGTTGGTTTCAAAATGGGATTGACAAAATTTCTCCTCTTCAGTGTACATGGAATCGCCTTTACTTTCAATATTTTCGACCTCCAAAAATCTTCGCAGCAGATAGTCTAGATTATCTTCTTCTGATATGTTGGTAGTAACGAGTGAGTGTATTGTTCTATTAGTGTTCATGGTACCAGCAACTACCCAAGTTTCTAGGTGTAATGTTTAAGTAAACCATTCCCTTAGTAGTTCCAGATCTAGCACCTCCGATTCCCGAAACTGAAAATTTTGAATTCTTGCGCTTTAGTAATAATCTTTGCATACAGTCCTCGGTAATGAAGGAACTCTGAGACCCTGAGTCTAATAATACGTAACAAAGTTGTTTTTTTGTACATCCATTTAAGACATTTACTAAAGCAGTTGGTAATAATGCAGTTCCTATTTTTGTTGCGGTTTGAGTTGTAGCTGTTGTAATATGTCCAGTGTTGGATGGAGATACTGGTAAACTAGCACTTGTCCCAAATTTAGTATCGGGAACTTCTTCGTGAAGAATACTGTGATGTTTACGGTGGCAAAATTTACATCTGAACTTTGATTGGCACTGGAAAACACTATGATTATCGTTCAGACAGTTAAAACAACGCCTGTCTTTCTTCATAAATTCTCTTCTTTGTTCAACAGTCATCTCCTTTAGTTTGCTGCACTCAAATAAGCGGTGACAGCAATTAGGGCAAAGTGGATACGGATTAGATGTGGTTCCTACGTGACTTTTCACTTGGTTCATTTTTGACTGACAAAGTTATGGGTTCTATCGTTTACTGGTGGTTCTCATTGACTCCAATGCATCGATTCTATTGCTTAAGAAGTCGAAAAAATTTAGTAATGTTGGTAAATCATTATTACTCGAAGTCTGTGCCCAAAGACTGTTTGTTTCGTTATCTAATCGACAGGTAAGTAGATGAATTAGCCAGTGGTCTCGGGATTCTGCCTTTTCACCGAGAGTCTTTAATCCTCGAACTACTTCATCGGAAGTATCTAACATCTTTCTGATGTTTGAGCTATTGGCTGTAGATATTGTCGGCTGATTTATAAATTACTTAATAAAGTGATATAATATAGTGTAATTGGCGTCAGTGATGCTGAAATGTTTTAATAATCCAGCAGCTTCATCCTTCAATGTGCCCTTTAAATATTGGAGCTTTTGAGATGGAGTCAATGTAACGTTATCGTGAATCGTCGAACCAAATAAATCAAAAATACGATTGCCATTCGGTATAGTCACCATAAAAACTAGGTATGGTTATTTTAGGTAATTTCACTTCAGCGAGGTTATATGCTCTCGTAGTATCGTTCACTGTATCATTTAATTGAATGGTTCCACTCACCTTGTTTCTTAGTCCACCATTTAATCCTGCGGTTACCTTGTAGTAATTTTCCTCTAACTCTGTGTCAAACTCTTCAGTGTCATCAAGTGCCACAATGCGGACTTCTACACTTATCATTTCACTACGAAGACAATCCATGTTGGTTAATCTCGCCTTAATCTCTTCGACTGTTGAATGATCACCTAGTTCGTTGTTTACATAATTTATAAGACGCGTTATCTGCCCTTTGATGTACGTGCGTCGTTTTTTAAGAGTTTTAATATCACTCATTTTTTATTCACGGTTTAATGTTTGTTTGATTAATTAAAATATTCAGTATCTTTAGTATGGTTTAGTTAATTTGATGCGGTGTCGTGCATCCGGCTCGAAGGACCAAATGTTTTCTGAAATTCGGTGGATTGTGTCCAAAGATGAATCCCAAAAAATGCAGTTCAATAAACTGTTGGTACTATCCGGTTGCAGGTTATCAAAATCCAAATGGAATAAATATTTCACGATAATAATTTTGAAATAAAACAAAACCACTTGTAATTTAGGTACTAAATTCTTTATAATTCTCCGTTAATAACAATATTTAAGTTGATAGATAAATTTTGATTCAAAGATAAAAAATGGTAATGGCTGATAAATTGAATATTAAAAATGAACAATGGACCAGAATGAAAAATTGTCGGCAAATCCAGAGGTGAATTGTAAAATGTCTGCATAAAAAAGAATAGCAACGGGCTCAGGATTGAATAGTGGCATATAATCCAATGTCAATGCTCACGTTACCGAGATGAAAGAAAATTGAACTGATTTTCAATGTTTTCTGGTTTTGTCACATTTCTTTAAACTATAGGAATAACTGCCGCCTTTTCCAAGGATATAAGGAAAATACATTATTCTACACATAAATAGGTTGAAAATGAATGTCATAACATTAATCAGAAAGTAATACATTTCCATTACAGAATTCATCTCTATTGCACGGGTTTGGGTCGTAAAATGCGATATGACACAATAGTATAAAATAAAACCACATAAGAGTACAGCTTATTATTGTACATTAATGCTGTGTGCCTCATGCTGATTTTTTCGTTTAAATTTGGTACTTAACTAAATTCATGCAGGCGGCTAATGAAAAGTCTCCTCGCGAGGATGCTTTTCGTTTTAGTTGTCATTTTTATTGAGAGTGCTTGGATTATACCAGAGCCTACTAGAGTATAGAGCCATAATCTTAATGACGTATTTTTTAGAAGCTTTTTTAGTGGTATAACTTTTCACTGATTTCCATATTAATCCATAGTAAAAATGGTGTTTTTTAGCTTCAAGTTTTTCAATGAAAAAAGCAAAAATATTATAAAATGTTTATATAAAAGTTTTCTACATATCTTTAAGAACAAAATACAAGAAGGCCATATTGGTATTAAGTAAATATTAATTGCAGAAATATTAAAATTAAATTATTTCTAAAATATATTTTTTCGAACTTTCATTTTGAAAAATACATCAAAGTTGGCTCTGACAAATTAAAATAATACTTGCTAAATTTAACTTTAGTTTTACTAGTGTACGTAAGATGTCTAAAATGGTTACAGATGGTAATTTTTGGTAAGATTTTTCTAAATTTTTACGGCCATCACTGCCATCTATGTAATGTATATTTACTTAATGACCAAACGAATCGTAGAAAGCTTTTATTTCAATTTGACCAGAATGCTGTTGTTATGAATTTTTTTTAATATTTTGGTTTAAATAAATCAATTATCACAAGAAAATGAAAAGGATTTACTTAAACGATATTCATATATGTTGAAATTCAAACATTTATGAAAGTATCTCAGAAATCATAATTATGAATTTGTAACGTTTTCATTTAAAAATTTGTCTTAGGAAAAAAAGTGATTTCCCATATGTTTTGTGCGTTTTACTATGAAAAGTTTCGTTTTTTCCTCGTTTCTAATTCCCTTATAAAAGCTCAGATTTTTTGATTATGGCTCTATAAAGTACAGGATTCTCTGGTTGAAATACATTGTTTTATGTAGACTCTCTGTTTTTGTTTTGATCTTGAAGAAGGGCATAACGACCGGTTAATTAACAATTATAGATTGAAGGAACATACCAGATTTATGCAAATCACGAACACAACCTTACGATTGTTAATCTAATGACTGCAACAATTTTTGTCAAAGATTATTCATGATTGTGACCTTACCAAATCGAACCTTACTTATAGGGTTTTCGAATTAAATAAAACTCTTTTCTTACTACACGAACTTGTTTCCGAATTAAGCGAACATTTTTCCCGAATTCAATGAACACTTTTAGGGTCAATAAATACCTAACCGTGCGATTCTGACGTTAAGACCGTTAAGAGTATCACAGCTAAGAGAAATTTTGGTAAGAGGTTTTTTTAAGAGAATCTCTTAATTGGTATTCTGTTGGTAGTACTCCTAAAATATCTCTTAAAAACTCTCCAAATATATTGGAAAATATTTGGAGACCTGTCAATTTGAATTTTTACATTTTTCCTAGATACATTTTTGATGATTGATAAATAAATAAAAACAATTCTAGTAATTTTATTTAAATACGTTTATTTTTTTATAACAACACGCCGTTTCTAATTAAAAAAAATCACTGGAAAGTAAAGAAAATTTATCTTAGGTTTATGATTAAAGGTTTATAAAAATTAATAATTTATAAGAATATAATATTTAATTTTCTTTTATCAAATTTTAGGATATGTTTATTTCTAAAAGAAACAATAAATATATTATTTGATTTCAACATTAAATATTATTTTGAAACTTACTACGGTAAAATTGTTTTTCTTTAATATGAGTGCGAGAAACGTCAAAGTTGTGATGCTTATGACCACCTATTTCGTATGTCTTAGCTAAGAGATTTTTTAAGAGAGTCTCTTAGCTAAGAGCATCAACCGAATCGCAAAATGGTCTTACATAAGAGAATTCTCTTAACTAAGAGAAATCGCTTAGTTAAGACCTCTATGACTGTACGTTAGAATCGCACGGTAAATCTCTCAAAATTGATTATTTTGTATTTGTTAAGTTACATACTCATTTAAATTGGAGTAGCCCATGTAGCTGCAACTTTTGCAACCCTACTTATAATCACGCCTTTTAAATTAGATTCTCTCACAGTACTTAATGAATTCATTTACTTAATATCAGTTAATACGGTGGAAGGAATATTATACGGTTTTATATTGCCTATGTCAAGTTCTTAACCTAGATTGTTTTACGACAAAATCATAAAGATAAATGATTACATAACGAATGATATATGCAGCTCACAAAAAATTTTATAGCGAATTACAACCGAACCATACATAACACTACTATTAAAATATTCCGATATACTTCTTCGAAAAGATTGTAATCAGACTCATATAAAGTAAGCTGACTTGACATTTTCGGGTCTGAATTTTGTTTTCCAAAAGGATGCCGCTATCTGATGCATATCCAGTGGGTCGGCGTTAGGCTACTGGATTATATACGCATTGAGGAACTTGAACCTTTTTAGGATGATAGCATCGCATGTGAAGAGTAGGTGTTCCGACGTCTCGTTACCGCAGTCACAGAATCTGTTCTGGTCCGTAATGGACATTCACATTTTATGTAGATGGTCGTTAAAGGGCCGTTCCCTGTTAAAAACCAAGTAAGGGATCTTAGGAATTGATGGTCCATCCTCGGTGCCTCTCGCAGACGTATAATATTATAACTGAATAATTTCTTGGCCTGTCTCATCCCAATGGAGGACTCCCAGAGTAATTTCCTATAGTTCCGCTTCCAGTCCCTTATACCATCTGCCAAGTGGGTTTTGGAAAAAGCAATACTATGCTCCCTTTTTTGAACATCGGTCTGCTGCCTCCTTTCCTTTAATGGTGGAGTGGCCAGGAGACCACAAAAGGGTGACTTTATTTACTTTACCCAGTTCTAGTAAATTACAGTTGCAGCTCCAGATCAATTTCGAGTTGAACACTGAAGCTTCTAAGGCTAGCAGAGCTGAACATTGAAGCACACATACCTCAATAGCAAGGACCTCTGTCTGAAAAACTGTGGGGGTGCTACCCAGTGGTATGCATAATTCTAGGTCGGGCCCGACTATCCGTATACCATACAGAAGCATGGCGGGGGAGGGAGGAGATAATATTCTCTACCAGTGCCCTATCCGGCAAACTAATAGTAAAATTCCTCCGACAGTCGTTTGCCCTTACCATCAAATCCGATAGTTGGATCAATTCCTCCTTAAAATTTAATTTATGTAGGATACTGTTGAGTCCGGGCCTTATGATTTTAATTTTGGCTATAATTTTTAGGCTCAGACCTTCTTGAACCGGCTACTTTTTTAATGTGTAGGTGCAGAGGTGTGAGCCCCAGTATTCTCTCAAGGGCAGCTGTTTGACAAGTCCTCATTGCTCCAGTTGCACCCACACAGATTAACCTCTGGATCTTGTCCAGTATTCTCCGTGCACCAGTCTGCTCTGTATTTAGGTTTTATGACGGCCCGGTAGAGGCAAGCCAACATTTGTGGGCTCAGTCCTCACGTTTTGCCAATCATTGTTTGGCAGGTGAAGTAGGACTTATTCGCCTTTTTTGTGATATAATTTAAGTGGGGATTCCATGTCAATTTCTGTTTAAGTGCGACACCTATATATTTAACCTCCGTTGACAGTTCCCCCCCCCCCCCCCCCTTCCCACCCCCCAGCGCTATCGGCTGGAGAAAAGTTTTCCTCCGGTTAGTAAAGAGAGTGCAGTTGACCTTGTTAGGATTTACTGTAAGGCGCACCAATCATTTACTACCTCTAAGGCTTGTTGCATTCTTTCCCCAACTATAGTTGCAAATCTGCCCCTAACCATCAAGACTAGGTTGTCCGCATAGGTAATGTTTGAGAAGTCTAAATTTCTCAGTCTGATAAGTAATTGATCCATCCTCAATCAGCAACAATAAGGGAGAGAGAACACCTCCCTGGGGTCAACCCCTGGTGGCCGCTATGGTGATGGTTCTGTCTCCAAAAGAGGCCGTAATCCTCCTGTTTTTAGCATGTTTATACGCCTTGTTAGTGAGTGTTCCTGAATTACCTCGAAACTAGTATTATCAAAAGCTCCTTCGATATCAATGAAGGAGCATAGTAATAATTTTTTATTCCGGAGCGTATCTTCGATTTCCGATGTCAGCTCGTATAGAGCTGTTTCTGTTGTTTTCCCTGCTTGGTAGGCGTGCTGCCTAAAGTCCAGAGGGTATCTTTGGAGAGTGTTGGATCTGATACAAAGATGTGAGGCTAATGGGACTATAAGACCTAATCTCCTCTGGGGATCATTTTTCCGCTTTTGAGATAAAAATCACATGAACCTCCCTCCAGCATTTTGGAACATATTTCAAGCTGTAGCTGGCTCTGTAGAGTATAGTAGGATAAGGCAGCAAAGTCTGCAGGCCTTGTTGTAAAAAGGCTGAATAACATCACTTTGAGATTAGTTTTGGTTCGAGCTATAAATCCGCTAGAACATGGCCTGACTGAATTACATCGAAGGACATGCACAGATTTTATTAAGAAAACCGAATTTAGAAGGCACAGCTGGACACAGTCACAGCTACAGATTGGTCAAATTTCATCTTAGACACGATGACACTCCCCATTTATTGGTTTTAAATTTATTTAATTTGGTTTCACATATTTTTGAAAGGGTTTAGTTTAATTTGTGAAAATTTTCATCTGCGTCTTCCTTAAGTTAAGGCTTATTAACTTTCTTCCGGGCCGAACGGAAGGACCGTCCTTAGTTTGCTTAAGCAATGCAGAAATAATGTTTTTTTTTCATTCTTGGATAAACTCATCTACGACGTTGAAAGCCTTAAGATTTTCTTTTGCCGATAGTTAAATTGAGAGAAAAATATGAAATATTGAGAAATTTCAAAAGACCCAACCAAGCCAAAACCTAAAGTATTTACACGAATTTCTAAACAGTAAGCCTGGTTATTTCCGTCAAAGAATATTATAACAGCTTTTGGTTGACGTTCTAAAAGTCGCTATTTAGGATATTGGAACTCCAGGTACAGCTTGTGTTATTGACCCTTACGCCATCTATGAATAACTGGCATGAACTAGTCAGCAATTTAGAAAAATCAATGATTTATGCTGTGTGCCTCAGAAGACTTTTCAAATTTTAAAGCTTTCGCTATTTCCTCATAGATGCTTAGTGAAAAGGCAGTTTATTAGGTTACTTTTCGACGACTTTTCAATTTGTATGACATATGTACATTTTTTAAAATACGTAGTAAGAAATGTAACTGAATATCAAAAGCAAATTAAATAAAAATAAATTACTAACATAAACGAAAAAAAAAATTAATTTGGATGGTTCTGACGGGCATCAGTTTCATTTCCATGAGACTGAAAATGCCACCCGGTTGCATTCTTGCTTCCATGATATGTGGTTTTTGACAAACTCCAATCAGTTTGCTTTGCGTGATGCTTTCAAAGGAGGTTTTTTGAGTTTTTTCAATTTAAGATGCGTAGCATTGTTAATCACACGTCGAACCGTTGGTAAGCTAGCTTTGACTCCGGCTTTTGCCTTATTTTTTTACGCTGATAAGCATGAATTTGAAGCCGATCGAATGATCGCCCGTTTATCCGTGGGCGTTGTAGCCTCCGCAATGCGTCCTTCTCTATTTATACCATAATATTTAATATTATTGATAAAGGATCCAATAACGGTTTTCCCTCTACTGATTTTTTCAGCTATTTGTCGATTTGAGGATCCTCCATCCTTCAAAACTCCGATCTTAGCTGCCGGATCTATAATAAACATTTAAATCCACCGTCACCTAAACCTCAAACTGTTCAACACCTTAAAGACAACATCATCGAGCTAATATCACTAATTAACTATATATCATTACGCTCAAAGTGCCGAGCTAGCAGAGGAGGTCACTTGAACGGCATTCTTTTTCATTATTAAACGGAACCAATGTACTTTATTTAAAATTTTAAAAGATACCTCAAATTTGAACACCCTTTATATATATATATATATATATATATATATATATATATATATATATATATCTTATTTTGAATTATGTACATCCTTTTAATAAATGACTTGGTTTATTTTTTACTAGACGTCATTTATTTAAACGAGACATTGAAAAGTTTAGTTGGCTGTAAGGCACAATTGAATACTTTTAACCTAGCGACATCTATTTAAATATTGCATGAATTACTGGGTCTTGCAAAAGTTTAGTTTGAAAAGTCTTCTGAGGCACACAGCATTAGTCGAAATAATCGGCACGAGGCTCAATTTTATTTTTGAGACCACAAATCGGTGAGTAGTAGACGATTTTATTTTAAGAGCCTATTCACATCAAGCGCAAATTATTAAAATCAAATTACTAAATACCCAAAAATTATTTTAAAATCCGAAAAAATACGAAATTCGCTTGCATGAAAACATCCATTGAATACCTGCATGCGTAAAATGTTCATTAAATAAATGATCGGATTCAAGGTAATATATTTAATCTCCCAATATGGGGAGGTCTCTTCTCAAATAATAGCAAGCATTTTCTTATCTAACCTATAGGAAACGTTGTTATTATAAGTTGCTGAAGTATTCATCATCTATTGGTTCAGATATAAACTACCAAGTCCATTAATAGACAATAAACCTTACAAATGAAATTATTTTGTGAGAAGGTAATTTTATGGGGAATGCGAATTTAACACTTGGGTCATCAACAGTGACAACAAACCAGTTTTAATATGAAATTGGGGATTTTAACTAAAGTGATCGGAATTTGGGATCAAATCCACTGGGAATTGATAATAGCTATTACGTTCCGAATGAGTCGCTTAGCCCACCGAAGTTTGGTGTACGCGGTGGAATTAAGCCCCATTCACGGAGTTGGTTGGGTTGATCCGCGATGAATCTTTTCAATGCCCGAATGAACGACTCCGTTGCCAAGTAATTCTTGGTGCACGGCCTTAGATCGAAAGCATACAAATAGTGCTACATAAACCTTTTTTTGACTCTACAGTGGATATGATGACGTACAGTCAACAGTCCTGCAATTGACTGTTTGAATTGAACCCCTTTAGAGAGATGATTTAAGACATGCTAAAATAATATCTGCACGTGTTCCTTTTGCTATGACAGAAAGTGTTTGCCGAAAATCACTAGCGAAAACAAGAGTAACCTCACCCATAGGTTAAGTTAGGTTTGGGTGGCGGCCAGGACCAGCCATAGACACAAAAATGGTCCGTAGCCATACCACGAATAATTGTTTCCTCCAATTCATTGGAGACATTTTGAGCTGTTAACAAAGCGCTGGATACTCCTGACATCCATGCAACTGAGGTCCGTCAGGTCTTTGAAGAGGGGTGCCCCTAGAAACTTTAGTCTATTTCGTGCCAGACGAGGGCAGGTGCAAAGAAGATGAAGTACTGTCTCTTCCTCCTCTTCGTCCTCGCAACTACGATAGTAGTCATGTGAGAAGACACCAAGTCTACTCGTATGCCTCCCTATGAGACAGTGCCCCGTAATCACTCCAACAAACATACTGATCTGACTTCGCTGAAGTAAGATCAGCTGTTTGGATTTCGCCAAGTCCAACTTTGGCCAGACTGCCGAGTTATTACGCAAGAAGTGATACTTGACCATCTGTCATTCGTCAGCTTGCTAGCTTCTTCCTGAGGCAGCAGTTTGCATACCTCAAGAGGCATTTCAATAATCTTTCTGCTTTCTGAGAAGTGGTTCGTTTTACCACGTCAAGCCAGTTCATCGGCGTTTATATTCCCTGTACTTATGAAATGTCCTGGCACCCATAAAATGTGGATGTTGAACTGAACTGCCATCTCGTTAAAAGATGAGAGACAGTTCTGGACTACTTTCGACGTGAGGAGGTGTGATTGAAGCGCTTCAATGGCAGCCTGACTGTCCGTATATATGCGAATGTCACAAACTGATATTACATTATACCTCAACCAGTCTACGACTTCCTTTATGACAGTTACTTCAGCTTGAAAAATGCTACAGTATTCGGGGAGACGGAAGGAGAGATTTAACAGAAGTTCCTCGCAGAATACTCCAGCCCCGACTTTCCCGTCCCGTTTTGAACGATCAGTGAAGAAGTTTATAACTCCTGGTTCCAAAATTGCACCCATGATCCAGTCCTCCCTGGATGGGATCCTAGTCCGGAAGTTTGTGTCAAAAGATAGTGACGGGACAGTATAGTCGGTGGTCTTTGGGAATTTGTTTGTTACACAAAATAATTGAGTGCCCTGTATTGTTGCAGGTCCACAACCTCACCCATGGGAGCACTTGAATTTCTGAGATCATTTAACATTCGTTTCACTACTTCAACATGAGCCCTATGACTCTAGTACATTCAACCAGATAAAATCTTCCAATCACTCCATTTCTACGTATAGAAAATACCGCCTGTTGCTCCAAAGATAAAGTGGTAGTTTAAAGTTGGAGAAATTTACTAGGAATGTTTTCCCAATGCCTTCTGGGCATCCAAAAAAACAAAAATTTACCTCTGTTATTTTTTACACTATCAATTATTGCGTTATCAGCTTGATTTTGATCTGTGACTAATTTTGGTAAATTTTCATTGACCCGACAACTTATTAATATCGTACATATGTGTTAGTATCGCGTGGAAAGTAAACTGTATGTAGTGCCCAATGAAATAATTTTCGACCTAATTATGATCATTTCTGATACTAAAAGTTACCGGATCCAATCGTTTATTTATTTTGACTTTATTACATATATACTTTATAGCTTGAATGACAATATTCGACGTTAATATGGAGTATGGAACACCTCGACAATGATAAACAGAATAACCATCCTCATCGGTCTGGGTCTCACTTATGCAAAGCATCGTGGATATTTTTTGGGACAGATGTCGCTTTTCATGCACGGTGACGTTCGATTGTTTCCTCGTATGGTCCATATATCATATTTTTGATCACGATGTCAAGCAATGCCGGATCTTTGTTCGATGATTCTTGACTATTCCGAAAATCTCATCTTTTATGATCAATTTAATCAATTTTTCATTTTTAAATGGAAGACTCTACAGTTCCTGTTTTATTTCTGCCCACTCCGGGTTGCATGTAAATGTGACAAATAAGACCGATCTTTCATAATTGCGATCTTGGGTTTTTTCATGCATATATCTCGAAGAACCAGTGAAAGATGAAGGTAAGATGACAGTTGAATATTTACAGCATTTATATTAGCATCTTGAATTTTCAGTCCTCAATTTTGCTGTTGCTTTTGACAAATGTATATGTAATTTAAACTTTCCAATTTCATGTTAGCTATCATGTTGACACAATACTGGCTGAACAAATCTCTGTAATAATGTAAAGCATTAAACCAGTTAGCTCTGATCATCAATCTGTATGCATAAAACTGCATGTGTCAAACCGTTTTATTCCTTCCAGGATCTTGCTGAGGAATAGTCAGATGATAACTATCTGATCCTGTTAAAAACATTAACGGATGTTTTGTATTGTGATGAATCGTAAGCTCGATGCAATTGAGAGACTCTTTTAAGCTGGCAATCTCTACTAACCAATACTACATCTCAAGGTCTTTTGTCTTGATCGAATAATAGTATGGCAACCTCGTTAACTGTCGGTCCATTGTAACTCATTTATCAAATCTATTTTTAAGGTAGGAGCAATGTTTGATCGCAATGATGTGTAATATGCATCGGAGATGAAGAAAAATTTCAAAAATTGCGGGCTTTGTCCTAATGGCGGTAGAATGCTGCCATTGATTTGGTTCATTTGACCGTCATTATGATCTAGTTAGAGTTTACTGGAAAGGCAGGGGTAGGAGGAAAAAAAAAATTTTGCCTGTGCGGTATCTTCTTAAAGTAGCATTGGAATTCCAAATAATTAACGTCGATTAACTTACTTAACTTTTGAAGTAGCAAGAAACAAACACTTAATAATTTAATTTTCCGCACCTTAAATGTCACAACACTTCTTTAACTGTCAATTTATTTAACACGAATCAATTAATCATTGTTCATATGGACACTCGTACATACATTTAAATTAATTAATATTAATATTAATAGCAACAACTATTATTTCCGTTTAGTTGAAATTATTATTTGTGAATGTATACAATAATAAATAAATTTAATTCGAAACTAACAATTACACAATTAAATTTAATTGTTCTTCATATGTTTACTAAATATTTAATCACTATCTGTATATAACACTATATACATAATTATATTTATTTATTTATTTTATTTGAATAGAGAGATAACAATTTAAACAATTTAATTCTATTATTTAAAATTTGAGGTGAAAATAAATATACAGTAGACAAATATTTGGAACATATCTAATAGTTTTTTTTGCTATAGTTTACCAACTGTAATTTTTATAGAATTTTGGGGATGTACTTATAATAATACATATGTGAGAGCTTTTGTAGATATATTTAATTGTGTCTGTTGATAATCTAAAAAGTCTGCTCGGTTATTTTTTTTTTTTGACTAAACTTTTATTTTAAAGGGTAAAAACTTTTATTATTTTATAATTTTTCGGCTGCCATGCCACCCTGAATCTTTTCGGATTTTTGTGTGCCGTCATTATTATTACATACATATACACAATGTGTAGTGTTAGACACAAAAAGGTTTTAAATAATTTTATAAAACAAGTAAAATTTTAATTTTCATACAAAAGGCGTTAATTCATGTGAGAATATATATACATAGTATGTGTGTGTGGGTGTGTGAGTGTATATTTGGAGCTTTTTTGATATGGAAGTTTTACATCTCAACACTTTGTTGAAGAAAGAAAATGTTAAATTTGTGGGAAAATCGGGGAATAAAAAAGGTATTCAGTTTGCATATAGGCAGGCATATATAACACTATATATGTATGTGATAAAGTGTTTGACAATTATTTTATGTATTAAGAGGTTGTGGACCCAGGATTGAATAGAATCATTCCCAAATAAAGGACGAATTTTGACTCAAAGGGAATGCTAAAGTAAATTACGGTACGCTATTATGAACTTTGGGAAAAAAATGGAAGAGAGTTCGATTAGTTCAACAGAGAAGAGGTAGATTGGGAATGTGGAGGATCATCTGACAAAAGTCTAAAAATGTCTTAAAAGTGAATATTTTGTATTTATTTTATTTATTTATTTACCTTTAAAATCCTTTTTTTGATTACAATTTTATTTTTCAATTTTACAATTTAGTTTTTATTAATTTTTTAAAAGAACATTTAGAAATATTAAAATCAAACACATCAAAATTACAATTAAATTGTAAAAATATCGTTTTCCGGATTTAAAAATAGGAATTATAATTGACTTTTTCCATACCAACGGAAATACACCACTCTTCAGAGACGCATTAAATATCAGAGATAGTGGTAATGATAGCGAGCTGTTAAGATCTTTAAGGATTTTTGCAGGTATGTTATCAAAACCACATCCCGATTTCATCTTGGATATACCAAGGCTGACATCATTTACTGAAATATAAGGTATTCCAATTAAATTTTGATGATGCGAACTACGAGGTCCTAATGAAATATCAATAGCATTATCATTGTATTTTTGATAGACTGATTGGAAAAATTCTGCAAATAATTCACATATGTCCTCAGCATTACAGGCAGTTACATCATTTAACGACATCATTTGTGGATAACCAGAACATTTTCTTTTGACATCAACAAAAGGCCAAAATAGTTTTGGGTTTGAAATTAAATTATTTTCCAGCCGTGAAATATAGTTCCTATAGGCTCAGCGTTTTTCCTTATCAAATGCCCGGCGTCATTGTAGAAAAGTATTTAGACAATCCAAGTTATCACCAAATTCTTTGGCAAATGTTTGTGCCTTATTCTTTTTGTTTCTTAAATTGACCAAATTGTTGTCAAACCATGGATGATGGTTATTCTTACGTTCATAGCATTTAGGTACATGTTTGTCGAAAGCATCAAATAAAACCAAATAAAATGAGTCGACTAGAGCATTAACATCACTCCATTTAGAATTGAAAGTTACTTCCCAATCCACCAATTCAAAAAACTCCTGCAGACCAGCAATATCAGCCTTATTAAAATTGTAATTTAACCTTGGTTGTGCATTGTTGATGAATTTACAAACCAGTTCCTGGCAGTCAAAGTTAATTTCCAATTCACTGTGGTGAAATCTATCCGGAAAAAAGGTTCCAACGACTTAGTAACCAATTCACAATTAGGATCATTCAATAAAACTAGATCCAGAATTCTACCATTCAAGTTAGCAACTTTACAAATTTGATGTAAATTTAAAGACATCAATAAAAATCTGTTCCACATCACTCGAAACATTGGATGGAAAAACAGAAGCAGTTTCATCATCATCAGTACACCAACATAAACCCGGAAGATTGAAGTCACCCAATACACATATGGTGTCATGTGCGTTACAATGTGATACAAAATAATAAATATTTGCACAGTGTAAGCTATAAACCTCAGCAGAGCTTAGAGGTGGGACGTATGCAGCATATAAATATAATGATTTCACTGTCCAAGATAATTTCACAGCAACATATTCCACAGTAATATTCGGACATACTACATCACAGTTTATAATTGAATTATGCACAGCTACAAGAACTCCACCACCATCAGATTTATCACTTGTTAGGCTGGAACGGTCACATCTACACGTTACATAATTATCATGAAAAAATTCAGAACTTAAAACAGCAGATTTCATCCATGTTTCAGATAAAACATATATCGGATAACATGACGACGATAGAAATATTGAAAACTGCGTTGATTTTGTACGCGTACCATCAACATTTTGATAATAGATTGAGATTGAATTAGGCATTGAATTAAATTCCAAATTCATTCTGTTAGAGCTGAGCGTGGG
Source organism: Tipula vernalis (assembly GCA_958295665.1). Taxonomy (NCBI): domain Eukaryota; kingdom Metazoa; phylum Arthropoda; class Insecta; order Diptera; family Tipulidae; genus Tipula; species Tipula vernalis. Next base: position 15,554,817 of record OY282560.1, read on the forward strand.
ACTAAAAAATTATTGTTCATTGATTTCCGAAGTGAATTTAAAAATTCTTTAATCAAGACTCCAGAAGGCCACGCCGATGAATCAAGCATTTGGTCAAATTTGCTTACAGGGGTGACATGTTCTACCATCACTATTTTCGATGTTCGGTTGGCTTTGTTTCTCTTTTTTCAAGAATAAAAATGTACGCTGTTTCGCTTACTTTATTACGTTTTTTTATTATGCTTTCGACTTTTTCGATTCATCGTGCTATTTATTCTCCACTTCATCACCAAAAATTTTTTTTTGCGATACTTTATCGATTACGATGGAATTAGATACTATAAAAAAGTATACTAATGGACGGAGATCGCAATAGATAAAGCGTGATTAAGAAAACGAACAAAAGAGATACAATGTTCGATCGAACATCGAAAATAGTGATGGTAGAACATGTCACCCCAGGAATACCGATTTTAAATGATACATAATCGCGATCATCATTACACACATTATTAAACGAAATACTCGTGTTTTTTCGGGATTTTTTCTCAATTTTTTTTTTCTTCGAGCAAAGAGTGATTCCTAAATTCTGGAAAAGAAAATATAATTTGAAAAAAAAAAAAAAAAAAAAAAATGTCTCAGAACTGCGCGTATGGCCGTGTTTGATGCGACACTACTCAGTAATGATGCTGAAGGGAAGTTATGTTTGCTCGGGAGTTTTGATTAGGAAGTTTAGCTAAGAATCTGTGTGGTAGTAATTTGCAATACTAATAAACGGCATTCATTGGATTAATTCTGAGATGGAAATTTTATAGGTGCATTACACTCACCACATTCGTTCTTCAGACGCCAGAAAGCTGCTCCGATTGATTTTGCGGCTACTTTCTCACGGATGGTTGCATCAAAGATGGATTATGAGCTTTTATAGCTATTATTAAACTCTGATACATTTTAGAAGGGTTGTTTCAAATGGAATATTTGTGTTATTCCTCGGCATGTGCTGTTTTTACGCTATTGTCGCACTAAGTTTGTCACTAGCTCGCCCGAGGTCGCCTGCTGTACCAGTTGGTATTTTTCGGACATTTAGGTGAATTTTCTAATAAGAACATTGTAATAATGTTAAATCTGAAAAATTATGAATATGGCGTCTGTATGTCTGGATGTCTGAACCCATGATATTTCGAGAACGGCTTTTTCGATTTGGATTTTTTTTTCGCCAACCTGTTTCTAAGGTCAAGGCGGAGAATTGAAAGGCTTTTGGAACTGTAAGTTGGATACTGAATTCGGGGCTGAGTTGTAGGTTAAGTTAGGGATCATTTTGCGGGTTGAGTTGAAGTTGAGTTGGAGTTGAGTTAGGGTTGGATTAGGATATAATGAGCAGTTGAGCAATTTTTTATTTATGCTTGTTTGAGGATTGAGATCGGCGCTGAGTTTGCGATTGAGTTGAGGGTTGAGGTGGGTTACATTTGCGGGTTGATTTGAAGCTGAATTGGAGTTGAGTTTAGGTTGAATTAGGTTTTAGTGAGCAGTTGAGCAATCTAAATATACAGGGTGTCTCAGAAGTGTAGAATCACACGTATAGTAGGGGTTTTATCGAATTGTTGATGGTTCAAAAGTTATTCCACTTTTAGTATTTTTTGCAAGTGGACACCCACCAAAAAATTAATTTAAAAAAAAAAACCAAGGGACCTTTTGTTTATCTTTCTTTTTTAATACGACCAAAATCGTTTTCATAAAGTCTATTATCTTCTGGCAAATAAGAACAATGGTCCTGTGAAGTCTCTTTGTTCCCCAAAACTTTTAGTAGATTTTTAAATCACACTGACGGAAAAACAATGTCCTATAGAAAATTGACCAACTATCAGAAAAGCTTGCGACACTAATGCAGATTCTAAAATGGTTCTACGCATAGGGTAATCATAATAAAATGTTTTTTATCGATTTTTTTATGTCGTGTTTATTAAAAAATTGCACTTAACAAAATTTCGAGTGCTCAAATAGCTGCTTTGCCAGAAAACAAAATGATTAAAAAACAACGGACGAGTTCACGATCAACTCCCACCAGATTAACGTCAAAACATATTATACGTAAGTGTCTATTGTCAAGGTACAATAGTGACAATATTTTTGAGTCAAAAGTGCCAGACTGTGGTTGGAGGACCGCGTGATGAAAAGTCGCTGTTGTTTGCTCAGCATTTAAACTTAGCTTTTTTTTTGGTTCTATAAGTCAACAAGTTAAACTACTTTGGGTTTAACGAACGAATTTTTGGAAATCAAAGCCGAATTAATATCTGGATATAAATTAAAATTAGCATAAGTCAAGTTCGGTTCTGTGTTAATACCTAAACCTGTTACACAATCTTATCGAAGATTATACGCCTTGAGACTATTGTGTATGGTCGCACGACAAAACCGGTGAACAAAGCAAATGGCGTCACTTTTTCGTCATTAATCTGTTTTAATTTTTTCAAACAAATCTATCTAAAAACGAAAAACAATTTTAATTCATATTAGTTCAATACATACTCGGCAATTATAATTATAATGTCAATAAGCAATGCGCCGTATTCCCATAGTGAATATGCAGAAATGCATTTCATTTATGTTGTTTGTAATGGTAACGCTGTTAGCACTGGAAGATCTAGATGGTGATGGTGATGGTGATGGTGATGGTGATGGTGATGGTGATGGTGATGGTGATGGTGATGGTGATGGTGATGGTGATGGTGATGGTGATGGTGATGGTGATGGTGATGGTGATGGTGATGGTGATGGTGATGGTGATGGTGATGGTGATGGTGATGGTGATGGTGATGGTGATGGTGATGGTGATGGTGATGGTGATGGTGATGGTGATGGTGATGGTGATGGTGATGGTGATGGTGATGGTGATGGTGATGGTGATGGTGATGGTGATGGTGATGGTGATGGTGATGGTGATGGTGATGGTGATGGTGATGGTGATGGTGATGGTGATGGTGATGGTGATGGTGATGGTGATGGTGATGGTGATGGTGATGGTGATGGTGATGGTGATGGTGATGGTGATGGTGATGGTGATGGTGATGGTGATGGTGATGGTGATGGTGATGGTGATGGTGATGGTGATGGTGATGGTGATGGTGATGGTGATGGTGATGGTGATGGTGATGGTGATGGTGATGGTGATGGTGATGGTGATGGTGATGGTGATGGTGATGGTGATGGTGATGGTGATGGTGATGGTGATGGTGATGGTGATGGTGATGGTGATGGTGATGGTGATGGTGATGGTGATGGTGATGGTGATGGTGATGGTGATGGTGATGGTGATGGTGATGGTGATGGTGATGGTGATGGTGATGGTGATGGTGATGGTGATGGTGATGGTGATGGTGATGGTGATGGTGATGGTGATGGTGATGGTGATGGTGATGGTGATGGTGATGGTGATGGTGATGGTGATTATAATGGTGATCGAATGATGGAATTATGGTGTAACTGTGTAAATGTGAATGGTATAATGATGTAATGGTATGATGATTTGATGGAATGATATATGGTTCGTGATGCGAGGTGGAACACGCAGTAGCGTGGTGTACAATTTGGAGCGCTTCACTGATTGTTGCTCTAACTTATTCCTCGTGTTTAAGACCATATAATTTCTTTAAATCTGACTCCAATTAATTTTTGAGACGTTCCGGGATAGATATCGTTTAGCTTACATTAACATGTGATATGTGCGAAACCGACGATGTATGCGTATAGATTCGCTTTTGATTCACAGCGATCGACCAAATATACACCAAAATTAAATGAATCGCATGTGCCACGATGTGTGTGGACGAAAACAGAGTTTGATACAACGCGTTTTTCGATTTGCCGTTTTCACTAAACCACTAACATAAGAATTATTTTAGTTTTACAAGGTTTATTTATTTTATAACAACAAATTCGTTTACAAGTTACATAGTTATTACAAAAAAAATGATAATTTTATATTTTTACAACACTATGTTAACAAGGAAAAGTGTTTTTTGGTAATGATTATTTTTTTTATCAACAAAGATAACATCGAATACGTGTTACCCGATGAGTAGTTTTTTCTATATTTTTTAACATTGACATTGTCCCAACAAACAACGATTTGTAATTCCGTACACTACAGATAATTGAAGGAACAAAATTAAAACTATTCGATTTTTGGGGCACAAATTGGGACTCTACGGTTAAGTATTATTCCTTTGTTTACCTTTTCTTGTTATTTGTTACTCCATACCTTTATTTGTCGTTTACGCTTAAGTTTTGATTTTGATTTTAATTGTGTTATTTAACAATCCTAATATAGTTCTATAATCTATGTTAGTCGATAGGACATTACTAAATGTGGATAGCTTAAACGTACAAAGTCTGGTTCCAAATATTGACGAGATTTGTCTCATTTTTAATGGTGCTTCAGTCGACATACTTTGTTTCTCTGAGACCTTTTTAAATCCAAGCTTTGACCGTTAAAGAATTTAGTATATTTAAGAAAATTAGAGCTAGATTAGGGGAAGTACCCTTTAATTATCGTAGTTTATTTATATTTGTAGGTGATCACATTAAGGCTAGACTAGTTAAATTGGGGTTGATTTGGGGTTGATTTATGATTAAGGTTAGGGTTAGGTTGAGTTGAGGTCGAGTTATTTTATAATATGGTTTAAGTTGAGGTTGAGTGAATTTTTTGGTTTTAGGGATTCATTTGGGGTAGAGTTTAGGGTTTAGTGGGATGTTAGATTGAGATGATTTTAGTTCAGTTCATACACGCATATAGCTTTGAAATCGAGTTGATTTTGGGATTGGGTTGACCGTTATGTGCGGAGATTAGTGGTGGGTTGAGATTTAATTCGAGCTAAGTTCAATTGAAGTTGAGTTAAGGTTTAGCTATCTTACGTTGCGGTTAAGTAAGAGGTTCGATTGGGGAATTATTTGGGTCTTGATTTGGTGTTAAGTTAATGGTTGATTGGAAAGTCGATTTAAGGTTGATTTGGTGATTGAGTCGAGGGTTGCGTTGGCGGTTATTTGGTGATTGAGTTTTTGATTGGGTTACGATTTAGTTGGACGTTGTATTGTATATTGAGTTGACCGAAGTTCTGATCACCTCATGAGTTTTCAGCCATTTATATTGTTTCTATTATATTTTTTATTGTTTGTTATTGATCCAATGAGACCATCACTATATACTATACTCGCCAAAAGATTCATTTTATTTCTGCTATATTCGTAAACAGATTTGCGTACTATTAAAATTGTTGTCAAATGCGATAACCTGACAGAACGTTTTTACACCTTTTTTTATCGAAATAGAAATTTGACAATAAAAACATTCATATTAAGGAATATCGCGTTTTTCGTCACGTTTTTTTAATTTTTTTTTTATAATACAGCTCTTGGGTCGCAGACCATAATGTATAGAATTTATATAGAATTACAAAAATCCGGAGTGAGTATTTTGATGGCTTGGAGAAAGTGGATAATATCAACAGAAATACGAGTCCTAAATCCTAATATACTTGAGGTAATCTCACATTATCCCGAGATAATAAAGGAAGCAGCTCCATTGATCGCAGCGTTACCACCTCAGTTTTAACACATACTTAAATTAACGTGTGACACATACTTAAATTAAGCCTACTGACAAAGATGTACTTACTATGCTTGCTTTGCAAAATTAAGAAAAATGATTTCGGAAGTATACTGTGGGCCAATATGCTTGCATGAATTCAAAGACAAATTTTAATTTCATTTTACACTTCCACACGAATTAAATGTTTTTATTTTCAATAAGAAGAGGAAAATGAACAATTTCAGTAAGCTTATAGTGTACGACTTGAAGAGCCATAATTCAAGATTATATTAACCAATAATTGAAACATGTTATACTTGTGGAAGTGTTATCGCACAGTACTATCATCCTGTCTATTATTGCTCCCTAGAAGTTAAACAACTTTTTACTTGAGATAATAAACATTTTGTTTTACGTTGCACGTGTCTCTTCTCTCTGCCATCAACAACGCAAATGATTCTTTCGTTCTGCTTCTCTTTCTATCGTACTTTCTGCTCCCTTCCAACGCTCATTTAGTTTCAATGTTTCGTCGCGCGGACAGACGTAAGTGGTACATTTGTGCGTATACGTTTTGTTGGTCGGGCATGCTGATTTTTATCAGCCGTTGGCTTTATAGGGGAATTGGTTAAGAGAATTTATTTGAAATATATACAAACCGCTACAATATCTTAAAAATCCTACACATTTATGACAAACATTATACCCATTTGACTGTTCATTTTCACCACATATACCATATTAACACTTAGATTGAAATAAAACTACAATGTGCCAAAAATAACACAAATTCGATAATAACAATTTTAAAACGGTATTCGAAGAAATTTTTCTTATTCGATTTAAATCGATTTCCTCTTGAGGAAATAGGAAATTTTTCCGATTTCTTATACCTCATACCTATAAGTAAATTTCAACCGCCTTGGTTTGAATATATATACGTTTTTGATATCATCATCATCATCATAACGATAAATATTTATAAGAAAATCGATTTCTTTATGTTTATGATTATGATGCGATACCTCATAGTGTTGGGTTTATTGCTTGCTGCTAAATTTTTTTTTGCCAACGTAATTTGAAATCGATTATTTTATCTCGAGACATTATATAGTCTCATGCATAATCTCTTTAAGTATATACATATATTTATACAGAGAAGAGCATACATATTTAATATGTAAACGACATTATATCTGTGACACCCTCTTAAAAATTTTGAATGGCGTACATAAAGTCTCATAAATATAATGTACGTTGAATACAAAAGGAAAATGGTTGCCAACTTTTACAAAAAAACATATAAAAATGTATATCAATGGTTGGAAAATTATTTTGGGTTCTTCTTACCTTCAAGAAAATATTTTCCTCGCTTTTCCCATATTTATTTTCCTGGTGTAAACCTGCGGAGGAAGGGAGGTTTCGTATTCTCTTTTTATATTTGATATAATATAGATTTCTTTCTAAACGATTTAACAGCTGGTGCAAATTATATTATTGTCGAGGAGCAAAAAATAAAAATTCGTTCGAGGTTTATGAGATTAACTGTATACTCACAATTTAAGTTAAGAACTAAGATGTAAGGAGAGACAAAATATGGTCAACCGCAACTCCTGCATATAGGGTACTAAAAATCAAAAATTTAAAAATTAAGCGACGTAAAGTACTGACTTCAACCACATACTTTAATCAATACTGCAATTCTATAATTTAGCGTTTTCTAAAAGTACAAAGTAGTTTAATGTAATTACAATTAAGTTGCTTAATTGGTCCGAAAAGACACGTGCCTTTTACGGTTGCAGTTGTATATCAAATTATACTTAATGATAATTAACGAAAGGGTCAAGTACGCTTGCGTGCTACAATTTACATTCAGATGATTTATTATTATTGTAACGGTATATTCTATAATTATAATACAAATTAAAAACCACTATTTTAATTATATAAAACTATGTATAAAAGTTTTATAATTTTGCGACAGGTGTACCCTTGCTGCGGCAAATTAAACCACAACCTCACATTGTATAAATATTTGTAAATTGGAATCAATAAAATTCATTAAATAATTCATATCCTTTTAACAAGTTTACAATAAGCTAACGATTAATTAATGCATGATTACCATAGTCGATTAGCAGCTTTGTATTAATGAAGTTACAACAACAACAATAAATTAATATTTATTAAATACATCACGATAATCGTGATATAACTAACAGCTGATTTAGTTTTTGAGTGCTAAATTGTTTGTTAATCGCATAATAATTGAGTTAATTGAATGATCTGGGATTGTTTTATTAGTAAGTAATTAAATTTTAAAGTTCAATGGCTTTATTTAATCCAGTTAATTTATTTCAATTGTCAGATTAAACCTTAAACTTTATAATATTTCAAGTTAAATTGATTTAATTTGTTTACATATATATTTACGTCATATGCATACACTTTGTTTTTAAACCAAAGTCCAAACTACTTTCGTTTATTGTAGCAGGTACTCGTACTCATATATTATGTTTTGTGGTAATTTTGGCATAAACTCAAAAGGGATTGCTTACTGGTTGGCTTAAATTAAGTTAATAAATTTTGTTGAGTGGCAGATATTAACTCAGCCCTATAATTATAAGAAAATAAACTAAATTGAGTTATTGTAATGTCTTTTTACAACACTATAAACACTATACACCTTTAAAACCAATTAAACAAAATTAAGTCAAAAAATGCATGTCTTTGCGGTATCGCCTCATGTAATTTATAATTTTATTATTTATACCTTTGTGCGTTGGCTTAAGAAAAAGCTGAACCCAAATATTTTCTCGTCATATTTACTTTCACATTACATGTATATTGGCCAGGGGTTAATACAAAAGGAAATCCCTGGAAAATGATTCGAGTGTCATTAAGAACTCGTTACTACAGAAATGGTTTTTGCATATTTGCATGTTTCGCATATTTTACATAAGTAAATATTTTCAATTTATTCCTATGCACATTTAGCTCTTTTGAATATGTATGCCTTGCAAATTAAAAGATTTATAATTGGATTAACCATAGTTCACCAACCATTCTGTAGTAATGTCGCAAAAATTAATGAAGGTATTGAAACTACAGGCAGAAAACTGGTCTGCACAGTATGTGAATGCGAAATACCTCATTCAGCAACTTTTTACAACTTTGAAGTATATTTGACTCGTTCAAAATGCAAATCAACAGATTGAAGAAAATCAAATAGAAAAAACATCTTTGAATACAAATTTTTGTTTAGCAATGATGGCAACATGATGGTTGCTCCAAACATTTGTGGAAATAAGAAAATGTGGCTCTCAGGCTAGATAATTACACACTAGACAAACAGCGGTTAAATAAATCCGATTTAGCTAAACTCGTTTAAGTATTCTATACAAAAACCAAGCGATTAGCTAAGTTGAAGTTGACATACTGCAACTAAACCCGAAAAATTTCCTAAATCGGTTTTGTTAAAGCACTGTCTGTCTAGGGTATTAATTTAACTTTCCAATCAAAATTTAAATTTTATTTCAAAAGGTCTTTCCTAGAGAAATTCACTAGGAAATAATTCCTCTAGTGAATCCCTCCTAATCCTAAGCTCTTGCTATGGAAATATAATTTCGGAAATAAAATAAGACGCTGCTGAACATGTCATTTCTAACATTAGTTGCCATTTTATGGAATTATTTGTATAGCATTCGTATTTGTATAGAGCTTTTGACAACACTTATAGATACTCGAAACATGCAACTAAAATTGCAAAATATGTGGTAAAATATGTGATTAAAATGAAAAATATGTGCTCATATTTTGAAAAGGAAACCAAACTAAACCTTATTTTGAGACGATTTCAATTCACACATTAAACAAAATTATCAAATTTTTGGCTGCAAAGGTGGATAAACTAGCTCTCCTGAACTACAAAGTGCTGGAAAAGTAGTAAAAAAATGGTTCCACATCCAAACACCTAAAAATTTGGACTGGTAAGCGGTACTTGAAACGTAGATACGAAGAGACAGCACGCGAAGTAAAAAAGATGGCAAGGAATGATAGAAGAAAATATACAGAGAGCATTCTCAAAGCTGCTGAGGAGGCAGCAGCAACCAAAAACATGCGAGCATTACACCAGTGTGTAAGAAAAGTCACGGGAAAAATTACAAACATACTAACTAAGGGATGCAAATGGTCAAGTCTTAACAACGGACGAAGCACAGTTAAGGAGATGAAAAGAATATTTCGGAAAAGACGCCACCACCAGCACCAGAAATCTCCCGTCATCAATTGAACACAATAACGTAACTAGCTCACACAACTAGCTCACACACAAACATTCAGACATGCAGCAGAAAGTACAACAGCTAACAGACCTAGCTAACGAAGTTGGTCTCAAGACAAACATTAGGAAAACAAAGGCAATGAGACTCAACTCGAGAATAACCACACCGATACACATCAACAATGTAGCAATAGAAGATGTAGATAATTTCGTATACCTTGGTTGCGCAATAGCAAAAACAGGTGGGACAGAGGAAGATATAAGCAAATAAATAAAGCCAGACATACATTCAACATGTTACACAAAGTCTGGAATACTTCCGTCCTGTCACGCAAGACCAAGATACGAATGTTCAACTCATGTATGAAATCGGTATTACTATATGGATGCGAGACATGGAAGCAAACAGGGAAAATCAAAATGAAGTTACAAGTGTTCGTAAACAAATGCCTTCGACGAATACTGAAATGCTACTGGCCTAACACCATATCGAAATGACATGGAAGAGAACACTGCTAGCTAAAGCGAAACAAGTCGGAAAATCATGGGTAGAGATAAAAGCAGTAGCCCCAAACAGAGTAAGATGGTCCAGCCTAGTGGACGCCCTATGCTCCTAAATTGGAGATAAAGGATTGTGCATTTTGAATGCTCCTATACTCTGAATTGTTTTGCTTAGGAACATTTAGATAATTTTTCAGTTCCTTTTGAAAAATGCTCTCCATTTTATTTACAACCATTTTTATACATTGAATCTATAATTTTGATTTGTTCATCAACTATCAACTTAATCGATCTTATAGATTTTCCCAACAACAAACTTAACCAAAAAATTAAAATTGTTGTTGTTTATTATTGAATATTAAACCAAAGTCGCAAAACAATCACAAAGGAGAGCTTTTATACTCTAAATATTGCTTAAACGAGGTTTTTGCTGAAGAAATAGAAATACGCTTGCATGCACAATATAAATTGCTTTTTCCTTCATTTAAACAGCTAATATAAGTTATTGCATATATGTATGATGAATGAAAATGCGGACGATAAATGTGTGATGGCCAAAGTTGTTGAAGGTCTCTGCAATTGACAATTACAAGAAGAGGAGGAGATAGATGGTGATTGCCGATTTATTATGGTTCACCCAAAGGGTTGGTGGGGGGAAATAAACAAAAAAAAATTTTGATTTGTGTGTTTATTTCATGGGGTAGGCGCCTCTGATTATATTCTAAAATTTTTGAGTTGCTAAATTTGATCAAAGTATTAATTATTTCAAATTGCGGTAAGACTATTACAGGGTGGGGTCTCCAGTTCGTTATAATAGTTTTGGATTTCAGAATGCTCTCAGAATCGTGTTATTCTGTAATATTCATTTTATAAATTTATTAATTATTAAATTCTAATGCTAAAGCAGACAAACCATTCAATTTTAAACAACTTTACTATGAGTGCTAAATTTGTTATTTTCAAAATCTTGAAGTCTTGTAAACCTCTTTGTATTGTAAATTCTGATATATTTCTTTTTTTGTCTTTGCAGACCTCTAGCCTTGTCCTGCTAATGTTTGCTTTTTTCACACGAAAAGCAATCCCAATTTGATGACACATTCATTATGAAAATTTAAAATACTTTGTTTACTCTGAAACCGTTTACTCAACTATGTCTGAACAGAAAGCTTAAACCTTCTAGCTAATTCGCTAATACACAAGTGGGGGTCCTCTAATACAAGAAACTCTACTAAAATTACATTTACGTTGGTGATGACGTTAGATAGTCATTCTTGGCGCTTATCATCATCTAGTGATTTTGAACCACTTTTGAATAATTTTATCAATACTTTAGAATATTTTGCCCCAGATTCATTTTACACTTTTGACGTGTAACCGAAAACTTCCCATATTTACAAATGACCGTAATTACCCAACAGATGAGCTTATATGCTAAACTAGAGTACGAATGAGATTTTAAATTTCGATACCCATTCGGCAGTTTGGTCCACAAAGCTTTATAAATTTCAACTGCTTTTATTTAATTATAGGATGCCGCTGCATTAAGTATTAGATCTCAAAGTACAATCTGAATTTCCGAGTATTAAAATAGCCATTTTGCGATAGATCTGAACGAGGAAATTATAGATATAGTCATTACCTTATATTGCTTCCTGATTTATTACAATAAATAAATTGTGCAATGCAATTATGAATCTGTATAAGTTAAACTAAGCAAAATCATTGTAACTTTAACCTTTTTGCATTCTATTGTGCATTTGGTGCTAATATAATGGTCACATAAAGTATTTAATCGTGATTTGCACGTCACATTGCAATAATTCACAAAATTGATAAAAATCTTGTCACAATAATATTTTGAGTTCAGGGTGAAATTGTGTAAAAAATACGGAAAATAATTCACGATTCCCTTGGAACAATAAATAACTTAGCAAGAAGTTAATTAATTCACAATATTTATTGGCCAATTAAAACATATTTCCACTTGTTGTTTGCATTAACGTTCAAAAATACTTTTTCTCTAATTAATTATGACACTGTGCAGACCATTAATTCCGATTTCAAATTAAAAATTTGCAGAATGTTGAATTACATATATGGTACATTAATTAAATTCCACTATACTTTATACAAGCAAAGAAAAAGAAATAATTAAGAATTGATTGAACGCGTAGAAATGTTACACGTGTGCGGTAACCTTAGCTTAAACCTAAAATAATGAACTCATTTCAGAACTTTGTTTTTCCGATCATTATGCGCACAAATCAATTTTATGTCATGTCACTATAAGACATCATTTGTGTTGCTTGTCTAATATGAAATTAAGTTGTATTCTAGGAATAGCTATGTCGAACTACGCCTCGAGGAGATCTAAAATAAACACAAGGCGTATAGACAGCTCAATTGCGTTATTTTAGACCAATCAAATTATAAAAAAAAAAAAAAAATAATTAGTTATTAAAAATATAATAAAAATAGAATTAATAATTTACATGTAAAAAAATTACACCTGTAAACACGTGTATTTCAGAATACAATTTAGCAAAAAAAAAAAAAAAAAAAACACTCATGTCAAATGTCATTAGCGGTACGTAAGTTTATTCTAATGTGTTGCACATGCATTACAATAATTGAATTAATTGCTTTTTTCCATTTTAAGATTGTAAATCACTAAACACAACAAACATTTTATTATTTAATTGGTGATAAATCATATTTTGTTTGGTTTAGTAAAGTATTTGATATTATTTATTATGTTTATATAAGGGAAACTTATTGTTGTTGTTTCGGAACCTCGACTAAAATCTTTATTGTTATTGTTTATGATGAAGGCCTTGTAACAATTTTTTAAATTTAACAATTCTCCCTCCATTTGGCTGTCCTTAAGGATTTCACGAAAAAAACGTCGTTAGGTTTTAAAATCAAAATTCAAATTATAATTTCGGATGAAATCCCATCAATAAGATAGTACGATTTCCAAATGTTATTGTCACTCAATTTTTCAAGACAGAAGCTTTGTTTAGCCAATGTTTGAGTCTTATTTCATTGACAACAATATGAATTTTAACTGAAGTATAATTTTCTGCTCGTTAGAAGCAAGGGAAGGTTAAAATCATCCCCAACTCAATCCTCAACTTAACCACAAACTCAACGCTTAACGCAATCAACGCGGTCCGAAAATTGCACGCAAGAACAACACAACTTAATTCTTACTTAACCTCCAGCTCGACCCCCAAATGCAGTGCTCAATTTAATCCAAAATTCGACGCTCGGACCAATCTCCAAATCAAAACGATCCAAAACCACTTAAACTAACTTCTAACTCAACCCTCAACACAACCTCAAATAAATCCCCATTTTAACCGCAGACTAACCTCAGCTAACCCCAACTCAAACCCAACTCAACATTAACCAAACCCCAACTCGACCTGCCAACTCAGTCCTTAATTCATCATGGTCTGAAAAACTTTATGCAACTCAAATTATCTCTAACTAAACCATTAATTCGACCTCCAAATAAATGTCCAATTGACCTGCTGACTCAAAACTAATCCAAACCCAACTCAATTTCAACTGAAGCTTACAAACCTCAAACTAGCACATCTAAAATTGTTGAACGTGGAACAAAAACCTTGTGGTAATACCACGTGTTAATCACCACTCTTGACCTGCCAACACGTTAAATTATAACTTACTTAACTTAGTAAATTTGTTCCAAATGATAAGCTGCAGATACATGTAAATTGTGCTGTAAAATTTGGTTAAACATTTTAATGAAATTACTATTCTGTTAGAGTTAAGCAAATTTGATTTTCTTGCTTTAACTGAAACACTTCCTAACAGTAAAATTACAAACAAGTTGCTCCTTCTCAATGATTATAAACTAATATGTTTTGATTGTATTAATAATATGCAATGGGGCATGTATGTGAAGTTGGCCCAAAATTCATCCAAAAAAAACGCAGGGCAGCAAACTAAAATAAAATTATTCTTCATGATTCAGTGTCAGCCCAAAAAAGGTATATCGTGATACAATTTAATATGTCGGCCCAAAAAAAAAAAAAAAATCTTCATACTTTCGTGTCAGCCCAAAAAAGATGTATAACACAGTTTATAATGTCAGCCCAAAAAAATTTCTATCATGATAGCAGAATTTATCACGACAGACTCTCAGCCCAAAAATAAAACTATCATGGAAAAGGAAACATACTAGAAGGAGAACTTTGTAAATTTTCGCAATTCAACTGAATATTTTCTGAAGTTCTGTATTGTTGGCACCAAACTCCTGATGATTTTTTATTAGTCTTATCAATTGCGAGTACTCTGGAACATTTTCAGAATTTTGTGATGGGGATAGCATGGTCAAATATGGCCGCAAAGCCTTGTGAGTCGTATTTAATTTGATTTTCGCAATTCAACTGAGTATTTTCTCAATTCCTGTGTTGTTGGCACCAATCTCCCCATGATTTTTTATTAGGCCTATCAATTGTGTGTACTCTGGAACATTTTCAGAATTTTGTGATGGGGATAGCATGGTCAAATATGGCCGCAAAGCCTTGTGAGTCGTATTTAATTTGATTTTCGCAATTCAACTGAGTATTTTCTGAAGTTCTGTGTTATTCCCACCAATCTTCTGATGATTTTTTATTAGACCTATCAATTGTGAGTACTCTGGAACATTTTTAGAATTTTGTGATGGGGATAGCATGGTCAAATATGGCCGCAAATCCTTGTAAGTCGTATTTAATTTGATTTCCGCAATTCAACTGAGTATTTTCTGAAGTTCTGTGTTATTCCCACCAATCTTCTGATGATTTTTTATTAGGCCTATCAATTGTGATTACTCTGGAACATTTTTAGAATTTTGTGATGGGGATAGCATGGTCAAATATGGCCGCAAAGCCTTGTGAGTCGTATTTAATTTGATTTTCGCAATTCAACTGAGTATTTTCTCAATTCCTGTGTTGTTGGCACCAATCTTCTGATGATTTTTTATTAGGCCTATCAATTGTGATTACTCTGGAACATTTTCAGAGTTTTGTGATGGGGATAGCATGGTCAAATATGGCCGCAAAGCCTTGTGAGTCGTATTTAATTTGATTTTCGCAATTCAACTGAGTATTTTCTGAAGTTCTGTGTTATTCCCACCAATCTTCTGATGATTTTTTATTAGGCCTATCAATTGTGAGTACTCTAGAACATTTTTAGAATTTTGTGATGGGGATAGCATGGTCAAATATGGCCGCAAATCCTTGTAAGTCGTATTTAATTTGATTTCCGCAATTCAACTGAGTATTTTCTGAAGTTCTGTGTTATTCCCACCAATCTTCTGATGATTTTTTATTAGGCCTATCAATTGTGAGTACTCTGGAACATTTTTAGAATTTTGTGTTGGGGATAGCATGGTCAAATATGGCCGCAAAGCCTTGTGAGTCGTATTTAATTTGATTTAGAATTCTTAATACTAGTTGTGTGCCTCGTAAGACAAGTATAAATAAATGTCCCACTGCTCCGTGATTAAGATAGAGATTTGGCTTGGAGCTGGAGCTAGATTTTAAATCATTTAAATATTTTAGAAATAAAACCAATAAATGCATAAATCAAGCTAAAAATATATTTTATTTTGGAAATTTGCACAAACCTAAAAAAAACGTTGAAAAATTTGAAAAAACTTGGTATTAAAGAAAGTTGACGGAAGCAGTCATTGACTTTTTGCTGATGAAATTTTGGCAGGGATCAGTAAACTTAACGAATCGTTAGGTATTTTGCCTTTCCCCGATTTTGATCTTATTAGTTCTATGACAGTTATGTCTGATTCGATGGCATATGATATGGTAAACTTCAAAGTACTAAAATTATTTATTGATTTGATTCTGTACCAAATTATATTTATCACTAACCAGTGTTTGAACAAATCAGTATTTCCTAATTTGTGGAAAGTGGCATCAATTATTCGACTAGCTAAAAAGGATGTATTTTCTGATATTTTATAGCATTCACCCGATTAGTATTTTGCCTGCCCTATCCAAGGTCCCGGACAAAAATTATACAACTTCAAATTCTTCAGATTCTTCCAATTTCTTCAATAGCTTTATTTATCTATACAAATTCCCATCTGGATACGAATCTGGTCCTAGTGCTATTACTGGACTTGTGCATATTGTTGATTATATATCTGCTATGTTAGACAAAGGTCATTTGCAATTTTAGTCCTATTAGACTTTTCTAAAGTGTTTGATTGTGTTAATCATATCCTTATAAGGTTTCCGATTTTGCTATTTTGTTGCTTCATTCTTATTTGAATAATCGCAAACAATTCGTAAAACTTGGTGATGATCTTTCTGGCACAAGTAATGTAATCGCTGGGTGCCTCAAAAGGATCAATTTTAGGTTCTTTGCTTTTTTCTATTTATATAAATGACCTACCACGGTGGTGACTTGTTAAAATTGGAGGAAATCATTATGCAACTTATTGTAGATCTTAGGAATATTTCGTCAGTAGCCAAAAATATTTCACTTTCCATTAATCCAACTATAAAAGTAAAGCTTTATTGCTCATACTAGAAATGATTCGCATAATATTGCACTTACGCTTCCAACTGTTAATAATCTAAAACAAGACACCCTTTTTCCATAAGATCTACAGTAGCTGATAAAGTACTGCTATTTTTCATAAACCACCTTGCCTCTTATCAATAATGTTATTCTCATTAAAACATTGAATAAGCCTGCCGTTGATAGTTCTTTCAAATACTTTTGATAATGATTGCAGAACAGAAAAAGGCCTAAAATTGTCCATAATTTTTTGTCCCCTGATTTAAAACATGCAGTTACTCTCGTTAATTTCAGAATTTCTGGAACACGTCCGGTCAGAAAACTAGAATTAATAGAACTTTTTATCAAAACCCTATAATTATATGGCAACAATTTTAAGAATTTAAGATATTTAGTAACTCAAGTAATTCTGTATCTGTCATATAGGAATAAATTGATCAAGTCTTATGGTGGGTAAGACCTCAATTAAAATAAGATTGGGATGTTTAATACTAAGCAACTTTGTTAATTTAGTTCCTTCCTTGGAATTAGTTGGCTCTAGAAGCTGTTTGATTATTAAATATACTATTTGTTAATGACCACATCTCCTCACTACATTCCTTTCTTGTTTAGAAATTCATTAGTGTAATATGTTTTTTTTGTCGCAAACTATTTCTAGCTTAACGATTTTTTTTTTAAATTTTTCAATTTAGATTTGTAAACTCATTTCCTGAATATCGCTGCAGCAATTTATAAAATTTATCATGTTCCTTATCTAGTTTTTCAGTTTTGAAGTGAACCATACTTTATGTCTGTCAATTTTATTTCTTCTATCTACACATTTGAAGGTGTGTTTGACGATTTCAAGCTTTCGGTAGCTCTAAATTTTGGAAATTTTTCCAAAATTCTTTCGAAATTTACTATATCAACAAAAACTTTAGACGTACGGATAATTAACTGATACACACCGGGATGATTTCTAGCAATAAGTCTATGACGGCCAACTTCTATGCTAAACGTCGACCTTATTTTGAGTTCTTGGAAAACCAAGACGGATATTTTCGTAAACTGACCACAATTCTGCTGGAAAAAGTGGTGAAACTCTCACCTTTCGCCCATTTCTGTGAGTAGATCGGATACGTCCACTCAAATATGTTTTTTCAAATCATGAAATAACGTCAGAAAATGTGGCAAGATATTTTTGACGGTTTCGAAACCAGCGACGATTTCAGTGTTAGGTAGAAAATCAAGCGCACCAATATATCTCATTAAAAGGCAGAAGCCATATATTTTGAAATAAATGAAAGAAGCAGCCTTTATTTACTTAAGTTGGAAATTCTGCTCCAGAAGCATTAATAGCTGCCTATGCAAAATCGCTTATTATCAATTTTCGTTATTGCTTTATTTGATGGCATTTGTGAGCGTGATATACTTCCCCCGGGCTGCACTTGACTTGTTGCCGCAATTCTTTTGATTTCCCTCACTTTGTAAATAACCACTTGGCCGCTTGTTTCTTGTGCTAGATTGTGGTTGTTTGCACTTCGCAGTGTATGAATACCATTTAAATAAATATTTGATGCTCGCCCAGTACAACTGGACGCGGTTACAATAACCGCGGAACATGCTTTAGTGGAACAACAACAGTCATCCGAGCAATCATCGCATGATTCATTACGTCAAGCGTAAATTAAGGGAAGGAAAAATGTGAGAACACAAAGCTGGGGCGGGATCTGTTCATTATACGGCATGTTTCAGTAAGGAAGATTGCATTACGAAAAATGACACTGCGGCATAACGTACACTAAAGCATGACTCAGCATTGCACATTTCGGTATGGCATACGGCATAAGGCATGTTTCAGTATGGCGTAATATATATTTAGGCATGTGGGAAACTACGGCATATTTCGGCATAAAACACACGAATAAGAATCCTGAAATAAAAGGAAAAATTTCAAAACGGCACATTTAAATCAGAAATTCGACAAATGCGATGAAAATGGGATTCTGTCAAAATACACTGAACCTGATGATGTACTGAAATACGCCGTACTGAAACATGCCTAGTGTACCTTCTGTTGTGGTGTTCTTCCGTTCTGAAGTAAGCCGCAGTGTTTTTTATATTTCAAATTTTTATATCGTGAAATTGACAGATATATAATTTGAGAAATATGGATTGATATGTTTTGAGGTAGCTTAACCAAAAAGCCACCTCCGTCGATTGGACCAAACAAATGATGTTACAAAACTTTCAAGCAGCGATTTGATCTCTTGTTCAAAATTGATTTACCATCACTTTCAGGACAGAAACAATTGGAGCTGGTCCAGCCTGAATATTACATAGGAATAAGAAATGAACTATTCGGTTACCTTATTTAGTTCTGCTTCGATTCGTCTATGGTTATGAATAAGCATCATCACGGGAAGAAAGGAAAAAAATAGTTCTTATAAACTTATTTTTTGGCAACCATCAACAGTCATAATTCTACGTCACTAACGTAAGAAAAGGTCATACTTAAACAAGAAAGCGATTTTTAGATATTCCCGTTTTATTAGTCCAGTAAAACTAAAATAAATTATTCAAACCTCTTCCAGCTCTTATTTTGATACTCAATTATAATAAAAAAAAACAAATTGAGCATAAACATAAAATATTTTTTAAATTCTAAACTTAAACATTTAAAATAATAAATCCTTAATCCTTAACCAAAATAAAGGCGTATCCTTGAATTATGATGTCGATCCGAGATTTAACAAAAAATGTATTCCGAGGTTTTCTCCTTTTTTGTATCATTTTTGATTTAAATTTATTGTAGCAACTACGTATACGTTATAAATGCATGTTGCATTGTTCCTTTATATTATGTTGCGTTAATACATTAAATAAACAACCCTCGATTATAAAGGTACTTTTTTATTATTATTCTCACCCCTTGAACATACGTGTAGCATTTTATTTTTTATTTTATCTATTTTTTATTAATTTTTTATTGTTATTACTATTTATTGTTTGTGAATTAACTACATTTGGTTTATTGCTTGGATACTACTGCATCACTGTGTATAGTACATAGAATAGGGATTTAAATTTGGCAGAGGTTTTTGGTTTTCTGGGCTGGTAAAAGGCTGAAATAACATCAAGTATTAAATAGACATAAAATTATTCTTTTTTAATCATGTTTAAATTATTGTTGTTATTTTGTTGCTGTCTATGTTTTAAATCACCATAGGGGTTTCTTGTGTACTGGAAATTCTTGTTAGTATAGTATGATTCTTTATCGGATATTGTCGGTTTCAATTTCGAAATCAGAATTATAAAGTTTCGTTTCAAAAATTGAATAAAAATTTAATTCTAATTTGATGGATTGGAGCTGTCCACGGCTTTAGAAAATTGAAATGTTACGGAACTGCGATTTTGCGTTTAAAACCCGTATCTGAATATCGTTCAATTTTTTTTTTGTATCACAAATTCATCCAAACCATACACCATTTTACTTTTTCAATTTTTTTTTAATGTTAATTAATTCATGTAATTTCTAATATGCTACCGGTGATTAGACCATTTTAAATGTGTTTTTATTAACACGTAGAAGTATATTAGTGTTTACGAACGATCATTCAACGTAACACGTAGAAGATCATTTCGAAATGGTCTAACCACTGGTAGCATATTAGAAATTACATGAATTAATTAACACTAAAAAAAAATTGTAAAAGTAAAATTAGCTTACACAGAAATAGAGCTGTGTGAATGTCATGAAGAAGAAAAAAATTGTAAGAGAATTTATCTGTATTAGTATGATTCGCTAGTACATAACGCACAGTACATTCTCTATATATAGAATGTAAATTGTGGTATAATCAGTCCAGTCGCCGCGGCCTGATGAGAAAATTGATTGAAGCTCATCAGTTCGATCAATACCAAAAACAATTACTTTCAATACCAATTGTAACATAATTTGTTTTCAAACCCCTTCTTTCAGTAGAAGAAGAACAATCGTCAATATTTCGATTCCAACATTTCGTCATCAGTTCCATTTAGTAGAGAGAAAGTAAATTAGCTGAATATCACCTTAATGTATAATTTGAATAGTACACATCAAAATGAATAAAATTCCAAGCCATCCGTAATTTGTATTCGGGGCGCAAAGGGCTACAATAAGGTTCACAATTTATGACGCAAATCAAAATGGGGTTTAGAACCATACAGAGCAACAAAAAAATATTTTTACTCCATAATTAATAAACTAAACGAAAATTAATCACGGAATCCTGTCAAAAATGATCAAAAATTTGGTTGGGCCAACATCATTTTTATCGACGTTTTCAAAGTCCTTGAGTCCGAGAAAGCAACAAACAAAAAAGAATGTCCGTCCATCAGTCTGGACATCTGGATGCCTGGATGTCTTGATGTCTGGATGCCTGTACCCATGATATCTCGAGAATGGTTAGTGCGATTTGGAATTTTTTCGCCAATCTGTTTCTATAGTCAAGGTGAAGAATTGCAAAGCTTTTGGAACCTGTACGTCAAGCGGGTCGGGTACCTGCCATATTTTTTATATGTGCTGGTTTGAATATTATTTGGACCTTGAGTTTGCGGTTGAGTTGAAGGTTATGTTAGGGGCCAATTTGGGGATTGAGTTGAAGTTGATTTGGGATTGGTTTAGGATAAAGTAAGCAGTTGACCAATTTTTTAAATATGCTGGTTTGAGGATTGAGATTGGCGTAGAGTTTGCGGGTTGAGTTGGGTTCCGTTTGCAGGTTGAACTGGGGTTGAGTTGGGGTTGGATTATGGTTTAGTGAAGATTTATGTATAAAAGTTTGTATAAGCCAATCCACGCACCTTGACCGATTTTAATCAAACTTTACCCAAATATTGTTTAACTCATAAGAAAGTTCAATGGTAATATCTCAAACCTTCATCACCTTCTTGAAAGATGATAATCAGGTCCAAAATTTCTTCGGAAGAATGATGGTGTGACGGTATGATGGTATGATTGTACTGTGGTATGATGATATCGTGGTCAGATGGTATGATAGAATGATGTTATGATGGTATAGTGGTATGATGGAATGGCTTAATGGTACGATGGTATGACAGTTTATCATCATCGTAGATAAGAGCTTTCTATCATGTAAAGGATTCATATGTGACGAAGTTATTAGCTTCAATTGTGCCTCGCTTCATGCAAAAAAATGGTAACTAAATTTCCTAATGACGTTAAGAAGGTCATGAAATTTGTATTCGATGGCTTGCTCGGTCTTAGTTGGTAATATGAAAGAATTGCATTCTATGTTGGATACGTCAATGAATAAATATTGACAGCACCAACATTGATGACAGCTAAGTAACAGCCGCAAATAATGACATCGGTAGTATCTACACCCCCTTCGACTGCAGTGATGTCGGCAAGTATTACATATACAGACGAGCCAATGTCTGAGAAAACATCAGCACAAAACATCAACAATATATGCAGGAACGATGGAGCTGTCCAATTTACTGTCGCAGTTTGTTCTAAATGCAAAACCTCGTTTCATGCAGGAATCCATAGTTTCGAATTTTTTTCAAACGATTATGTCGTTTAGAGGCAAGACTGGGAATAAAAAATCTGGAGGTTGAAATATCTTCAACTTCCGTTGAATACGTATTATTATAACACGTAATATCCGAAAGCAAGCCGAAATCTGAATCAGATTAACAATACAATCATACCAAATGAGAATAGACGGACGCTGGACTTAATGTTTAACAATGAGTTAAATATTTTCTGTGTATAGCACAATCATTATTACCTTTTATTCTAAATGATGTGCACTACAAACCTATGAATATTTTGAGATGGTATGGTATGCATTAAATGTCATTGAACAGCAACTACCACACTAAAAACGCGATGAGATACAACTTTAGGAAAATAAACAAAAACGAATTCAATGGGTATTTGAAAAACATCAATTGGCAGGATGAATTTATAATCCTCCATGGTATGATGACGTTCTAGAGACATCAAAATTACGTCAAAAATGTTAAAGATTTGGTTAGATCTGATCCAAAATACTTTTAGAAATACTTTGCCACCAAATATGAAGTTAAAGCAAATCCTGGAAAAATACACTTAAGGGAATCTAAATCCTCTTCCTTTCAAGAAATAGACAATACGTTTGCAAATATTTTTCAATCTACACAAGCAGGAACATATCCATATGTCTTCAACAAATGTAACCTCTACTATTGGTGAATATGATTTATTAGAAGCATTGAGCCATATAGGAGACGGTAAGAAAGCCTCTAGGATTACGCCCATCGTTAAATCAGGGTAAAGGAATGATATCTGATATTACAGAGGTATTGCAACCACATGAATGATATCTAAATTGGGGTCAAAATGGGTTTATGCCGGGTAGATCGACCATAACAAATTTAGTTGGATTTACCACTAGTATTGTCAAAGCCATCGAAGAACATCAGCAGGTTGACGCAGTCTACACCGACTTCAGCAAGGCTTTTGATTCCATCAGCTACTGCAAAACTCTGGAAAGCCTGCATTTTCTTGACTTTTCAACTGATTTTGTAGTCTGGTTTTACTCGTAACATTACAATAGATCACAATTTATCGAAATTAGTTGACGTACTTAAATCGAATCTAGTAAAAGCTTCATCAGGAGTTCCTCAAGGATCACATGTGGGCCCTTGGATTTACACCTATAATTATGGACTTTACTATCAATGGCAGCAAAATCAACAAGGTGTGTGAGATAAAAGACTTAGGCGTAACCTTTGTTGGAAATATGTAATTTAAAAATATTTATTCCAAACAAATGGATTTAATTATTGGCAAGTTTAATTCTATGTTTGGTGTTATCAGACGATGCACCACAGAAGTAATGAACCAAAAGACATTGTTTATATTATACCTCAGTCCCGTTAGATCCTATATTGTTTATCAATTTCACATTGATAGCATTGAAAGTATCGGGAAACAAGTTTTGCTTTTCATTATGAAAAGAACGGATTGGGACTATGACTATGACCTTTCTTACCACCTAAAGGCGTTGCTCGTCTTAAATTTTATTCACACAGATATAACATAATATACAAGATCCCGACGATACTGAATAGACGAAAAATATTTTTGGGCCAAGATTTATTTCCAACGTATTCCTTGGTTAAAACTATTTATTTATTTTTTAAATTAAAATAAGAGTAAAATAAAATAAAAGATAATATGATGGTACAATGGTATGATGATATGATGGTAAGATGGTATGAAAATATGGTGGATTAATAGTAAGATATATCATCTTACCATGGTATGATGGTTCGACGTCACTATGGTACGATTGATTGTTTAAAGTTATGATGGTACGACGGTACGTGTGCTGGTATGAATGTACATTGCTATTATAGTACGACGGTGAATGAAGTTTGAGTTAAAATTGAGTTGGAGTTGAGTAAGATCTTCGGTTAGGGTTTAATTTGTGCTCGAGTCTAGTGAGAGGTTAGATTAGAGCTGATACAGAGATTCGATTTAGTTCATTCTGGGATTGAGGTGGCCAATAAGTATGGAGTTGAGGAGAAAGTTGAGTTTTGGTTCGAGCTAAGTTGAGTTAAAGTTGAGTTAGGGTTTTGTTAGCTTCTATTGGGATTAAGTGAGTTGTTTGGTTGGGGAATTATTAAAGGGTTGATTTGGGGTTGGGTTAAGGGTTGATTTGGGATTGATTTGGTGATTGAGTTGATGGTTGGCTTGGCGATTAATTTGGTGATTGTGTTGCGATTGAGTTGGAGGTTGAATTATAAATTGAGTTGGTGGTTGAGCTGAAGATTGACTTAAGTGGTTCAGTTAGGGAAAGATTTGGGGAATTGAATTAATTTTCAAGACCGAAGTTCTGATCACCTCATTAGGTTTTAGCGCTTTATATTTTAGTTTTAGTTTTCTATTCGATTGAAACTTTGTGCTTTGAACTTTACGATTTTATTTTTGAATTCTTGTTTAACAAGCTAAAAGAAAATTTACTAATTGCTGCGGTTAATAATTTTTCACGATAATTTAAGCAAATAAATAAATATTTCTTCATTATTTTGGTTAAAACATTTATCTAGTAGAAGAACCACTTGTCTACAAAATGTTACGTTTAATATTTGGTCACAGCTTTAAAACTGCATAACTATGTTTACATACATACATATAAACCGATCAACAGGTAGACATAATATTGAAATAATTTAATTGTCATATACCAGAAGTATTAAATTATTACAAAAATATTTTAAAGCTTTTATATACACATTTATGACATAAATTGAAGTGTGTAGACTTTTATTGTGCTCGTAATTAATAATTTTAGAAACAATAGCCCATTTTTGTAAAATTTATGTCAACTAAAAAAATTGTTAAATTTATATTGTTGTTGGTAGTTTTTATGCTGTGGTTTACCACATTCAAGTTTTTATTTACTATTGGCTATAGAGCGAGAGGTATTTAAATTTATCTTTAATGTTTTAATATTTGTACAGAAATATTTTTATGCGTCTATATGTCATAAATTGTATACAGAAATATTTTTTAAGTTTTGTTTTATTACGGGTTGTGTACACATTAGACAGATCAACCAACTGTAGTATGTAGTAAACTTATTATTATGTATGTATATGATGTGTTTGTCAATTATATTTAATTAGGGTCTCGTTTAGCTTTATGATTTTAGATGTTAAATAGATTAGTTGAAATTAAACCAATATCGTATTTCAGTTCGGTTAGAACCAGCTCTCAAACGAGTCTTTTGTTGATTTTTAAGAGTTAAACTTATTCTGCATAGACTCCTTGGAATATTAAACGAGCGCCTAAATTTTTCAGAAAGTTGATCAGAATTGAAGTACTATTTGTAAATTGGCTAAAATCAAGGGAATTGTTCTCATTTTGCTTGTAAAGTTAGTTTAGGAGCTTGATTAACCTCTATCATCGTTAAAATTAAAGTACTATTTCGAAGTAAATACCTGATGGGTAATTGCACAGACCAGTCAAAAAATCGAAAATAATGTTCGAATTCAATGTGATTTAGAAATGATAAAAATCTCATGCCTAATCTTGCAAACGAATCAAGATTTGTGCGAAAAAGTTTGAAAATCGCTGAAATATCGCCTTTTAAAATTTCCAAGTTTTCTTCATGGTAGTAGGGAAAAAGTACTTGATGATTTTTTTTTATCAGAAACTATGTTTTCAGAATAATCTAAGCAAGTTTTTCAATTGTTACCTTGACAATATTTTGATGGAAATGTTGTGATTTTGTTTTTATTCCTGAAGCTGCGTACATGCTATACATTTCTGGAGACTTCGTGGTGTACACTTTTTCACCAGAAATGTATAGCATGTACGCAGCGTGAGTATTCCAAAATTCATTATAAAAATCAGTTTGTTAGAGTTCAGTAACAGTAAGCATATTAATTTTTAATTACTCGTAAGTGTGTAAAAATCAAGCCAAGATGTCACTTAAATGAACTAACAGTAAAAAGAGTAGTTTCACTTGGCTCCGAGAATACCATTCAAAAAGATTTCAGTCATAAAGTTTTCCATTAAAATTTTATGAACAAAATTCCTTTGAGATAGAAAGTCTAGTCCGAAAATAAGGTTTTTTGGTCAGAAAACTGTTTTACTGAAATGCCGTTTGAGTATTTGGACTAAACAACCTTTTTGGAAAGCTATTTCAGTGCCAAAATTTTTGACTGAAATACCTGGTGGTGGGTTTTTCTTTGGCTCCGGGTTCCCGTTAAAAAAGAAAGGAATTTCTATCGAAAATTAGAAGGTAACTCGGAAAATAAAGTTTTAGTCTGAAATACATTTTCAGATCTTAGTTCAATCAAGAATCTAAAAAGTAATGCCTTAATTTTAAAATTAAATCTCCATTTTCCAGAATAATTGAAAATTAAATTTTCCTTTTTTAAGTTTTTCTGTGTTTTCGTTTAGGGTATTTGTCTTTTTCAATTTGGTATTGTATCCTCCCTTGTGTTTTTAAAAGAGACATAATCGCTAAACAGAGATTGTTTAGTCCAAATATACAAAACGTTCAGTCAAATAGTTTTCTGGCCGAATTGCAATTTTTTTTTGAATGATGTACCATTTAAAGGAGTTTAAGTTACAAAATGTAAATGGGAAATATTATGGCTGAAATGTTTTTGACTGTATTCCCAGGAGAACAATTCCGGCTTGAATTATTTTTTATTTGTTTGACTGAATATCCTTTTCTTAAGGTGTTTCATTCAAAAATCCAAAGACTCCCAATCAAAAAAATTTTAACTTGGTGGCCATTTTAGTATTTTGATTAAACATCTTTTGAAAAGGCATTACAAATGCATTTCGACTAGAAATATTTTGACTGAGTTAGTCAAAGTCAAATAAAATCTTAAATAAAGTTCAATTTTCTGTGTGCCTATGCACCATGTATAGGCTACTGCAAGCCAAAACCACCGAAGATCACATCTCCAATACGCTAGAACGTATGGGGACTGGAACGAACTACAGTGGAGGCGATTAAGTTTTCTTTTGAGGAACCGCGTTTGTTTGAGTTTGACCAGCCGGGCTTAACTAGTGGCGTAACTAGGTACCCTCAGCACCCGCAGCCTCGGGAGTTCCCACTGTTATTAGGGCCCAAGCGTTCGAATATTAGTTCAAATTCAAGATCTGATGGATTGTAGCTCAAATTAAAAGCTTAAGCAGACCACCCTTTCAAATTTGCAAAATCAGTTTGAAATCAAGGTTAATTTATTTCTAATATATGTTTTGCACTCAAACTTTACATTTTTTATCAAATTCAACCTTTTGCAAATCAAGTTTTGATTAGAAAAGTTTGAATTTGTTTTGCAAAAGATGGAATGTGATTGTTATAGTATTTCATTTACCGCATTTTTTTATTACCGTTAAACGGTAAATCAAAACTTAATTTACCGGTTAAACCAGGTAAAACTGGTTTATTTTGAAAAACTATTTTTGGTATAAGGAAATTGCAAATTCTCCTATTTCATATCCCCTCGTCTCGGATTACGTCTTTTGATCACTTTTTAAAATTTCTCGAGATTATTGGATATAGCTTGGTAATGAGATGCATGATGTTCTATACTTAATTGGTGATTCGGTGTTTCGAAACAGTTAGGTTATTCAATATTTTCGATTATTCGAGTAAGTTTGAGACTGTTGGAAGTATTTCTAATCGAAAATATGATTGTTCGACATTTACGAAATTATCCGATATTATTTGAGCGTTCCATTATTATTGCATATCCTTTTGTTGAGCTTAGCCTTAACTTCTTAGTATATAGCATTGATCGTAGTAGTTATTAGTAATATTAAGTTACTTGACAAATAATTCGATATCTACATGAATTTTTGAAATTTTAGTAGGTTTTCTAGATTTTTACAGGCTACCCCATATTATCCATTAATATCCGCAGATTTTCTGATATTATTGAAATTGTTCAAAATCAATCGAGATTCACAAAATATAGAGATTATTCGAATTTTTCGAAGAGAGATTTCTTAAGTTTTTCGACATATATGATTATTCGAGATTTTTAAAGATTTTCGGGTTTTGTATGGCAATTTTTCGCGCTTAGTTTTGAGTTGTTGGAACTTGAAGTGTTACACATATAAATCTGAATCGTGATATTTAGTTAATTTTTCGAGATTCAAGAATTATTCAAGAATGTCATTGTCCAGGTTATTTACACTTTACGTGGCGGTGATTAACGCATAAAGGATGTCTTTTGGTTTTACATACTTACGGTTTACGGATAATTCGACATTTGAGAACTTTCTAGAATATTGGAGATACTTTGAAAATTCGACATTTTTGAGATTATTAAGAAATTCTTCCTATTTTATATTATACTCGAAATTTGTGTAGAAATTGTCATAGCATTGAGTTGATTGCAGCAAATTTCATTTTGTTTGAGACCATTGAACAGAATCACGTGCTGTTTCGAACTCTTGAAATGCGAGGCTCGACAATAAAAAAAAATAAGTTTTTAAGTAAAAGATAAATTTGTTCATTGGTACAAGAAGCATTTTTTGGGGCCCAAGAAAAATTTTGCGTCGGGAGGCGGCCCAATATTTGAAGTTACGCCACTGCGCTTAACAGCTACTTATTACATCAACAAGATTTTACCGTTCTCTTTACTCTCTTTGAGACTTCAAAGATAATGTTCGCTCTCGAAATGCTCGTGTTAAGGCAATTTTTGTCGAAGAGAATCGTATTAACGTTACTAACCACCCAGCTAACAGTTCGGATTTGGAACTGATTGAACATGTATGGGGCATGTTTAAAAGAAAACTTCGTTCTGTTAGATTATTGTATTGAAAAGTTATTCAATTTCGTAAAAAGTTGCAACCAGGCCCGTTACTATATACATCCTGGATAGGCGGTCCACTTGTAGCACCAAATTCAAAGGGCGCCTAAATGATATTCTCGTTGTTATGGCAGAGGCATAAGAACAGAACACATAAAGTTAACACTGCAAATCTAACAAAATATTAGAATTTGGCAGAAATAATAGGCCTTATTCTGGGATTTAAAATTTTATGTTGTTTTAAGTTATTTTTGTTTTTCAATTTAAATTGAAATAGGAAACGGGGTATTCAAATAACATATGGTACAATAAGAGATTCAGTTCCCACCGCTTCCTGAAAATGTATATTAAATTATTTCTTGATCAGTTAAAAATTCTGAATTAGGAGTTAAAATAGGGGAGATAAAAACAATTTTGTTCGTGTGTGACTTTAAATTGCTTTGCGGGTTACCAAGAGCTCACGACCTACCGGTTGATCATCATTTCTGTTGATAAAGAACAACTTTTACGTAAAAAAGCCAGGAAGAGTGAAGATGCTTTTTAAAAAAAATGTAAATATTTAATTTTTTTATTTTTAATTTTTTATTTTTTATTGTTATTTGTTTTTAATTTTTGGAAACATTTTGTATTATGTAGTTTTTTGTAAACCTTATACTTTTTAAGATATTTACAAAATAAATTTTCTGTACCAAGGGAGTGGCCACTTCCGGTTAGCCGATTTGCAGTAAAATTCACTGGGACCTCCCAATTTATCAAAAAAGCTTAAATCTGAAGTTTCAGTTCGATTGGTTAAACCATATGGGCTGTAGAAAGGACACAGACAGACTGACAGACTGACAGACTGACAGACTGACAGACTGACAGACTGACAGACTGACAGACTGACAGACTGACAGACTGACAGACTGACAGACTGACAGACTGACAGACTGACAGACTGACAGACTGACAGACTGACAGACTGACAGACTGACAGACTGACAGACTGACAGACTGACAGACTGACAGACTGACAGACTGACAGACTGACAGACTGACAGACTGACAGACTGACAGACTGACAGACTGACAGACTGACAGACTGACAGACTGACAGACTGACAGACTGACAGACTGACAGACTGACAGACTGACAGACTGACAGACTGACAGACTGACAGACTGACAGACTGACAGACTGACAGACTGACAGACTGACAGACTGACAGACTGACAGACTGACAGACTGACAGACTGACAGACTGACAGACTGACAGACTGACAGACTGACAGACTGACAGACAGACAGACGACACCATTTCGAAACCTACTTTTTCGGACTCAGGGGACCTCAAAACAAATAAATTTCTAAAAATCTCAAGGTCCAAAATTTTCATGATTACTATACTTTATTTTACTAGAGTAAAAGAAAGTAAAATATTGGAAGTAGGACATTCGTAGCATTTATATTATTGAAATCAGAATTATATTTTGGTTTTATTTTTATCAGTTGGTAACATTGATTATAGAGTTTTTAATTATGTATAACGTCATTGAAAAAAAAAAACTTTTTTTACTTCCGTCAATCAACTTGTCTAGTACAAGGTTTTTTTTCTTTATAACATATAAGATTCATTATGGGCCCAGCATACAATTAATGGCGTTTTTATCGATAGAAAAACTAAAAGGGCGTGATAATTATGACTCGTGGAGGTTCGCTGTACAAGCATATTTTGAGTACCTAGACCTATGGGATGCAGTAATAGGTAAAGACGAAAACGAGAAAAATATTAAAAAGGCACGGGCCAAGTTGATTTTGTTGATTGACAAAATAGTTTACGCACATGTGCAGAGTACAAAAACTGCCAAAGAAGCGTGGGATGAATTGGACAAAGCTTTCCAAGATGCTGGTTTGACCAGGCGAGTAGGTTTATTCAGGAGTTTAATATCAACGAGATTGACTGATTGCAGTTCCGTAGAGGAATACGTGAATAAATTGGTTACATACGCTTATAAGTTGAATGGGGTCGGATTGGCCGTGGCGGATGAATGGACTGGAACGTTGCTATTATCGGGTCTACCAGATGAGTACAGACCGATGATCATGGGCACTGTGGCTTCCTGTATTAAGATTTCTGCCGATTCAATTACAAGTCCAGAGAAAAGGCCTACAAAGCCTCAGAATGAAAAAACTTTGTTTGCATCGTTTCTGAGTACAACCGCTAAATCATCAGAATGGTATATTGATTCAGGAGCTTCAGCCCATATGACATAGCACGGGGATTGGTTCAAAGGAACAACAGAGCCGATAGAGAGAGAGAATAACGAGGTCATGACTGCGAATGATTCTCGTCTGACTGTCAGTAGTGTTGGTGACATTCAGCTGGAGGCCGGTGATGGAAGTGTTATCAACGTAAATAAAGTGATGTTTGTTCCAGATCTGTGTGCAAACCTTTTATCCGTCAGCCAAATAGTAAAAAACGGTAAAAAGGTAGTATATTTGACAACAGTGGGTGTAATGTATATGATCAATTCAACAAAGTAGTCATCACAGCAAAACATGAAAATAGTATGTTTATATTTAATCGGCCGAGTGACAGTTTGGCCCTGATATCCAGTACTGGGACATCTAATTCAGATGAAATATTATGGCATCGGCGAATGGGACATTTAAATTTCAACAGTTTGATGAAGTTGAAGTCAGAACGTGCAGTAGGTGTTAATTTTAATCAAACAAACCACGACAGATGTTCAATTTGTTTAAAGGGTAAACCATTTTGGGCAGAAGCAGTGTCTACCGCGGCGTATGCAATTAATCGTTCATCGTATAGAGTCATTAATGGAATGACACCAGAAGAAGCGTGGTCGGGGCGAAAACCGGATTTGTCGCGTTTCCGAGTGTTCGGTTGTGTTAGTTGGGTGCATATCCCAAAACAGAAACGGAAAAAATTTGACGCAAAGTCGAAGATGGGAATCTTCATTGGTTACAGCGAAGTATCGAAAGCCTACAGGGTGTATGACCCCGATACAAAGCAGATTACAGTTAGTCGTGATGTAGTTTTTCACGAGAACCAGCGTGTTGAAGAACAGATACTGTTAGAATCAGTCAGTTCCTCTTAAGCTCACTTAAGATATTTTCCCGGAAGCATCGATAATCGATAATGATGACATAGGAGATTTGTCGCAGACCACAACCAATGATCCAGATCAGAATGACAACTCTGCATCATCTGATGAAGTGACCAGTGAACAAGAAACTGAGAATGAAACTTTTCAAGTAATGGCTGATGACTATGTGCCTCCTGAAACAGTCGAGATTAATATAAATGAATGCGAAGATAGGCGTTTTTCTAGATAGCCTAAGCCAGTAAAATGGAATGACTATATGACTTACAACGTGCATTCAATTGAAATGAATGATCCAGTCACTGTCAGCCAAGCGTTGAATCGAGCCGATGGTGCGAGAAATGGAAAGAGGCCATGTGTAATGAATACAGTTCGTTGCAACAAAACAGCACTTGGAGTTTTGTTGATCTTACATCGAATCGAAAGCCGATAAATTGTAAATGGGTTTTCAAAGCCAA
The DNA here is from genome assembly GCA_958295665.1 of Tipula vernalis. Taxonomy (NCBI): domain Eukaryota; kingdom Metazoa; phylum Arthropoda; class Insecta; order Diptera; family Tipulidae; genus Tipula; species Tipula vernalis. Next base: position 15,587,596 of record OY282560.1, read on the forward strand.
GAGGTATAAGGCGAGACTATGGTAATCAAGGGTTGTTGTCAAGAGAAGGGCATTGATTACGCAGAATGCCCCGGTAGTCAAGTATAGCACGATTAGGACGTTAATTGCAACTGCCGTGAAATATAATCTAGATATAGATCAATTGGATGCCGTGATGGCATTTCTACAAGGAGATCTCGATGAGGAGATCTACATGACGCCTCCGGAAGGTTATGCAAAAGGCAACAAAGTGTGTAGTCGTAACAAATCATTGTATGGCTTAAAACAGGCAAGCCGAATTTGAAATATAAAGTTGGACAAAGAATTGTTAAAGTCTGGTTTAGCCAAGTCCAAAGTCGATCCGTGCATCTATTACCAAATTAGTGGAAGTAAAATGATATTTGTTGCCGTTTATGTGGATGACCTGATAATATTCACGAATGACAAAGAAATGAAAAGGAACCTCAAAGAAAACCTCATGTCAACATTCAAGATGAAAGATTTGGGTGAAGCGCGTTATGTATTAGGTTTACAAATAACAGGTTTAATTTGGATTGACCAGGAACAATATATCAATGAGATGTTATCACGTTATAATATGACGGATTGCAATTCGGTATCGACGCCTATAGACATCAATCAAAAACTGTCAGCGGAGTTTTGCCCAAATACAAAAAGGGAACGGAATGAAATGGCTGAAGTGCCATACCAGTCAGCTGTTGGAAGTATATTGTTTGCGGCTCAAGTGTCCAGACCAGATGTGTGTTATGCCGTTAATTTAGTTAGTCGATCCAACAATAACCCTGCACAGGCTCATTGGACATCTGTTAAACGGATTTTGAAACGGTCCGATATCTTGGAATTCCAGAAAACAACCCACAGTGGCACTGTTAACAACTGAGGCCGAATTAGTATGACGTTATCTTTGGCCACACAGGAGGCGATTTGGTTAAACGGATTACTGCGGGAGTTATTTGTCGAAACTTCAAAGCGCGTGAAAATTTTTTGCGACAACATGTTAGCAGATGTATTGACAAAGGGACTCAACACTGCCAAACATCAGAAGTTCGTCAATGCAATGGGGCTTTGCATTGTGAAGAAATAGAATTCTAGTGGGGGTATTGAAATGAGAATTATATTTTGTTTTTATTTTTATCAGTTGGTAACATTGATTATAGAGTTTGTAATTATGTATAACGTCATTGAAAATAAAAAAAAATTTATTTTTTACTTCCGTAATTCCGAAGTTGTGTTTCATTATCGACCATTTTTCAATAAAAAGAAAATGATTGAAGTGTAAAACCAACTACAAATAAATCACCTCAGCAAACACTAAAATCGTTATCGCTTGATGTCGAATAAGCTTTGAAGTCAAACGAGTGAATTTTCTCCTAAATCTGAATATCTGTTCAAAAGGCATTTCATTTCTATGGAATCCGATTAACTGTAACTAATCGGACATTCAACCGAAATGAAGTGGTTCGGCCTATCTTAAAAAAATTTGTAATAGCCGGCGCCACGCAAAACTCTAATATGTACCTTCTCCAATTTGAACGCATGAGCTTTATTAACGCGCTAGAAGCCCTGTTTGCGAATACTCTTGATACCCTTACACGAATTATTTTACGTTAGTACCTTTTTCAATTTTAACATCAAACCTCCCGAGTAACTAATTTAAACCGCAGTTTAAAAAGAAATAAAAAAAGAGTTTAATCCTATATAAAAATTTAAGATTACCAATGTTCAAAAGTGTACAGCGACCGGCATAAGAAGGTAAACTAAATCCTGAAGTTGACCTCAGAAGTCTTCGGAGGGCAAATATTAAGAACTATTTTTTGAATCCGCTCAATACGATCACTAAAGATTTTATAACCAGAACTCCAGATAACTAAAGCGCATTCCAAAATAGGCCTAACAAAAGCAGTATATAATGTCTTGAGAGTATATGGGTCAGAAAATTGACGCTAACCGTCAATCGTCAAACCGTCGCTAAGTAAACCGATTAAGGTCTTGTTGTACCAATAAAATTTAATTAGATCCTTAAATAATAGATAATTTTAAGTTAATTTTCAACTAATGATAAACTACGAATTTAATCCAGGTACAATTTTTGATCTTTTTTCTATCAAATTGACTCTTTCAGTAATGTTGAAATCATTTTTTAACCGTTTGGATAAATTATTACCGTTTATTACCTTTATGTAACTATCGTTTGTTTTACGTAATTTTTAAACCGTGCTGGTGGTTCTTTCACTCTTATTAAAATTGTGAGTTAGTTAACAAACAGAAAATTTGTTTAATTTAATTTCTATATTTGTAATTCATATAAAGCCCAGAAGAGTCCGGAAAAACGGGCGAATTTTATAAATTACCAATTATGACTTCGAATTAATAGAAACCATATCGGATTCTAGTTTCAGTTCGTTCAGTTCAAAACTAATGAATCAATTTGTATCGCCATAAGCAACGACCATAAAACGCTGAATTTCAAAAATTTAGTTGAAACAAGCAAAGTTTAGACTGTAAAATAGGTAAATAATTTAATAATTTATAAAATTAAAAATTATCTAATTTTACAGAAAAAAAAAAAAGGAAATCCCAAAGCCAGAACCATCCACATAAAGGAAAGGCACCAACCTACATTGTTTGTAATTAATTTTTTTCAAATTTTTCTTTTATTATTAAATAAAATAGTTTTTTATTTGGTTTAATTTTAACATAAACCATCTGGTTTTATTTTGCTCAAACAGGAGTAATGGTTTAACCAATACGCTAAAAACCGGCTTATTCAAAACCAGGTTTTTCAAAAGCCATAAAATGTAAGCGCTATACTCGCTTTATTTTAAACCTATGTATATTTGTTCAGTTATTGACTCTTTTAGGTATTGACTAAGGTTAAATAAATACTGGACAAACGTAGTTAACAGTTAACGTTTCAGAAGCTATTTTGAAACCATAAATAAACAAAACTAAACCAGATTTTAGCTGAGGTCGACCTATGGCTTAAGTAAAGGTTATTCTAGTTATAAACTTTAACAAACTTATGAAGTTAAGCTACCATCTAAATTCATATGATTATTGCAAGTAGAGCATTCAATGCAGAGCATTCAATCTGCAGGCCAATTAGCCCAATTAGATTTTCTAAGACACTACTGTATACCTCCACTTGTAGGCGCAGATTAATGAAAAATTCATAATTCAACGCAGATGTCGTAATTACAACAAATTTTGCTGATGCAATTGCTGGATCACTTAAGATTTTCAAAACGTGTGAACCGAACCAGCGATTTTTGATGGCCCTCTGAATATCGGGAAACAAATCTTAAGTGAGACAAGAGCGGAAGACTCATTAAAGTTAAGAAGCTTTAAATTTTAAAAATTCGTTCAATTTCAGAATTGAATATTTTGCGGTCAAAATCGATAATATTTGTTTTAGGTAATCGTTCTCTATAACCTTCTCCGTAAATGAAACAAATTATGAAACAAGCCTGGTCGACACTTTATTAAATCAAAAAAACACTTCAAATAACTTACCATTTCTCACTTTAACACAGTCTTTTCTATCCCCTAGTATCGCCGAAACACTAAATTTTAATACAGGCTTTGTATTCTCCTTGATTATTGTTTCCTTTTCATTTATAAATTCACTGCAACCACATTTTTCACACTTAAAATTATTTAACTGCTCATTCAGCAGCTCATCATCATCTAGAGTATCATCCAACTCGGTATCATCATCGCCACAAACATTTTCACTACCACGACCATCATGAAGCCGTTTACGTTTCGTCAAAAACTGATAGAAACCACATTTTGAGCAACAAAACTCGTTACAATTATTCAGACGAGTTTTATCTCGCATCATTGTATAACTTCGGATAATATTTTCCGATATATTATCCGGATTTGTGTCACCATGGGCACTAATATTGTTATTATTATGGTGGCCCCCAGAATTATTATACGCATTTGGCGAACTCGTAAGTGATTCGTCACACAGTGAATCATCTTTTATGTCGTTCGAGGTGGCCACCGATTCATTATCCGAATCGGATATCAATGAATCTTCTTGATTCATTATCGGTTCATCCTTATCGTTAAGTATGTTATCCACTAAAAATGCTGACGACATTTTTGTTGTTGTTGTAAGTTATGTTATAAATACAAAAAAAAAAAAAAAGATCACAAATGTCACACACACACAAAACACCGCCACTAAGCACAACACAAAAGAAAACACATTGCTGGTAGCCTTTCCGGCATAAATTTTTTTTTTTTTTTTATTTTATACAAATCGGAAAAAAATTCTTAAGTTTTCCTCACTATTTCCGCGGAAGGATATTTCATAAAAAACAAAAATTTATTTTCCTTTTTTATTTTTGATGTAATAAAAATTAATTTTCCACAAACACACTTATCACAGACACAATAATAAACATAAAACTAAAAATCGTAAATTAAACAATAAATTCTCACTCAATATGCACCACAAAAAAATATCCTTTTCTTTAAAATATTTTATCTCGTCGTGTGTTAACCGAACAATATCATACATTTAACTGAATTATCCTTAAACAACGATGTACAATAACCGATACAATATACAACAATATAAAAATCTCGACTCGGTATTATAATTGTAGTGGTTTGAATTTGGGGAACAACAACAAGGATATTTTTTTTGTTTTTTGTATTATATCCTTGAACAAAAAAAAAAAAAAAAAATCCCGAAAACTAAATTTTCCAACTCAACTCAATTATATAATGATAACGCAAATACACCAAAAAAAAACAAAAAAAATCCTTATCCATACATTTTTATTATGAATTAATAGGATATATGAGAGTTAAATTGATCCCACCTCATTTTTTTTATTTTATACCGTTCGTTGTTGGTCGGTATCCTGTTTGTTTTGGTTGAAGGGGTGCCTCTATTCAATCTTTTTTCATCTCTTTTATACATACTATGAATATTTATGATTGGGAATGATGATGATGATCATCATCAGGATTTTTATACGAAACATTGTAAAGAGAAATGGGTTGAGAGAACATTCCCAGCAAAAAGAGGAGTTATATTTTTATATTTTTTACACAAACAAAAAGGGATGAAGTTGATCCCTTTCCTCTTTTTTATATTGTACGAGTACATACAGAATATCCTACGATATAGAGGGACGAGACATAATTTCTTATTTGAATTTATTTGCACAACGAGAAAAAAAAATCGTTTTCTCTCTTTTTTGCAACGTCGTACTCACTGGTATGTGTATGTGTGTGTTAAAAATCTTAACAATAGGCGTGGTTTTTTTTTTTTTTTTTTTGGTTTAAGGATAAATAAGGATGATTTTTTTATTTCGATTTATTTTATTTATTCTCTGGGTTTTTTTTTTGTATTGTGTGTGCTCATAAATATTATATAAATTTGAGAAGGGGAGAATAATATTCGGGAAGCAGATACGATATGTCGGAGAGAAAATGATGACGATATTTTAATTCATTTCGAGTATGAATAAAGATGTTAACATGTTGCACCTTATATTATTTTTATCCTCTTAAGAATGGAGATATATGTTGGGTATGTATATAAGTGTATGAACTAAGAAAGAGATGAGGAGAATCTGCAATACGTTAGAATATTTTTTTTTTTTTTTTTTTGAAAGATAATTTAATCGTTGTGATAATAAAGCAATTTTTTATTGTTGTTGTCAGAAGATATGCAATATAAGTAAATTTATAAATTTATTGCTAGGATTAACTTTTTCTGTATATGTACGAGGTTTGGTATGTACATGATTTAGGAAATATTGTATAGGATACTGAACTTGGTTTTGAAGCAATAATAACTGGGTTTATGTATTCTATGATCTTTCATGAAAAGTTAATAAAATAATTCTCGTCCGGTACACCAACCAACTAAGCCAGCCACATATTTTGGAATTGGTACAAAGGTATAGCCTAAGCAACGTATTGTAATTTCAAGCCGGCATGGTCACACGAGCAAAAACCCTTTTTAAAACTTCATATTAAAAATAAAACATGAATGGTTTTAATTTTAACGTTTTAGGAGTATTTCCTCATTAACCCTTTATGCGTGAGATTTGTTTTCTAAACCATTCAATTATTAGCATTTTTTGATTAAGTTTGTTCGTACGTTACACCAAAGCCATTCAAATTCACATTGATAAGACACCATTTAATTTTGAATGTAAAAAATCACTCCAAGTTTAAATTGAACGGCTAATCTTCAAGATTTGAATTTAATAAATAGTCCTTGGTACCACAATAAGAATGCACCATGGTCTTCTATTTGTTCATAGTTCTATTTCTGGAAAAGGTACCAAGATGGCTTAGTAAATTCAAATATTGAACGTTAGCCGTTCAATTTAAACTTAGGATGTTTTTTGTCGTATCTAACCCTCTCAGCTCAAAGAGGACATATCTAGTATTTGTATGAATCAAGAATTGACTATGGTTTAAATTCTGCTTCCAGCTTTATTTCCAGACAAGGTTCCAAAGTTAATAGTTTTAATATTTTAACAATAAATTTTTATCTCTAATTCTTAAAGTTTGTCCGGATTTCCGTCCCTTAAATTCCTCCTAGACGGAGCGTGCTAGGAAGATGGTCTTGGACATTTTGGAAAGGTCTCCTGATTTCTAGGTCAACGCAACTATTTTACAGGTCCTCAAGTTGAGTCTGTTCAGTAAACAGTCAAGAAATAAAATAAGAAAAAACGAAAAATGCCCAGAAAGCGACGTGCCGTGTTTAATCCAACCCGTATTGATACGAAAAAGCAAAAAGTATCATGCGAAAATGTTTCAGAAGCTCTGAAAAAAAAGAGCTTGAATCAGACAGACGTAGAAAACAAACCTCACTTCAAAACGAAATTTTTGAAGAAAAGTCCGACCGTCTTGAAGCAAATAGACAAAGGAACCTCAAGTCACGGAAACACCTGATGTAACTCATGTCCGCCTACAAATATTGTAATTTCTGTGGAGCGCTCAAATTTAAAGAAGAAACACCCGGTTTATGTTGTTCCAACGGCAAAGTCAAGTTGCCCAACTACGACAAGTTACCAGAGCCATTAAACAGTCTGATGAATGGTGATCATTAAAAATCAAAGGAGTTTCTCAGTCTTATACGGAAATACAATTCAAGCTTTCAAATGACTTCTTTTGGTACATCCGTGCCAATGAATAAAAACAAAGGGTTCCTGCCAACTTTCTCCATACAAGGCCAAGTGTATCACAAAGGCGGTTCACTTCTTCTGCTGCCTCACGCAGATGCGAAATTCCTACAGATTTACTTTTTGGGTGATGATGAAGCAGAAGCTCAACGTCGTTGCTCCATTATACCTGGGATCGATAACAAATTAATAATATCATTTTAGAAGATGTTACATGAACACAATCACTACATGAGCACATTTAAAACAGCATTAGACGAAAATCTACAAGATGACATGAAAATGCCACTCGCAGGATATGCCAGAGTTTTCAATGAACCAACAGTTAATAAAGTTGCCATTATCATTGCTGGAAATTACTTCGAAAACAGAGATATTGTCTTGTAAATGAGAAGCAATGAGACACATATCTTATGATGCACTGTAATATCCGCTCATGTTTCCAAGAGGAGAAGGCGGTTATGCAATAAACATTAGCCAAGTTATTCCAGAAACAAATAGTACTGTCAGCAAAACTATATCAGCTATGTCTAACTACTCTTACCGTTTAATGGTGAGGCAAAATCAAATAAATCATCTTCTACTCTACCGGCAACTACTTCATCAGTATCTGGTGGATATGTACGCGAAAATGGAACATAAATGGCTTCTCTACATTCGCCTCAACCAAAACAAACTTCGTGTTGATGAGTATATTCACTTAAAGGATGCAATAGCAAATGATGAAGTTGCTACAAATCACGGAAAGCTGGCGATACTTCCTTCAACATACACTGGGGGACCACGAAATATGCACGAATATGCCCAAGACGCAATTACATACGTTCGACATGGAGGTAAGCCATCTCTTTTCAGTACTTACACATTCAATCCGAATTGCCAGGAAATGCAGGGAAATTTAATTAACGGCCAATTAAGAACGGACCGTCACGATTTGGTTGCAAGAATTTTCCGACAAAAGGTAATTAAATTTGTAGATACACTTATTAAAGGTGAAGTCTTCGGAACCGTCAAGTACTGGCTTTACTCAATTGAATGGCAAAAGGGAGGTCTGCCACACGCTCATATTTTAATATGGTTTTGGAAATAATTAAATCCAAATCAAATCGATCAACTTATCTCAGCTGAAGTCCCCAACCCACTTAACAAAGTCACCACTGATAAGTGAAACGCAAACAGCTACTGATGGTTATCCGCTCTACTGTTGCCGTATGCCTGAAGATGGTGAATTGACAGCACACGTTAAATTAAGGTCAGGGCGTGAAACTCAAGAAGTTGAGCTTGACAATAGATGGATTGTCCCCTACGGTCCATTACTTTTGAAGATGTTTGATGACCATATTAACGTTGAGTGTTGCAACTGAGTGAAATCGATCAAGTACATTCTCAAATATGTGCACAACACATTATGTACTGTGCAAGACATTGCTATATTTTGAAGTGCCGCAATATTTTACGTGGTACAAATTGAAGAAGGTCTTTAATCGTCGCAAACGAGGCTCAATTGTAGAAGGACGTCCGTTCTGGTGACGCACTTGGTCGCGTATATACAGCCCATTTGAGGAGCTTAGAATGTTACTACATACGAATGCTTCTTCATAAGATCAAGGGATCCACAAGTTTTAATGATTTACAGACCGTAAATGGAGATTTATGTGAGACATATCACGCTGCATGTTTGGCTATGGGGCTCTTAGAGAATGCAACCAGTGGGATGAGTCATTGAACGAAGCGAAAGAACCAGATTCACCTTAAAAAATTCGAACTCATTTTGCTATCTTACTCTCATGTTGCGAGGTGTCTAATCCAAAAGCTCTGTAGGAAAAATACAAGGGTTGCATTTCTAAAGGTATTCTGCGACGTCTGCAACGAGAAAATCCCAATCTGAACTTAGATTTCACAGATGAAATCTACAACGAAGCACTGATAATGATCGAAGACAAAGTTATTGATATGTCAGGAAAACTTTTATCAACATTTGGAATTCCAAGCGCATCACGTAAAACAACAGACAGCTTGAATAGAAAGATGTTGCGTGCGTTTTCAAATGACATTGACAAAATGAACAGATACGTCGAAATAAATGAACCACTTATGAATGCAGAGCAACGAGAAATTTATAATGAAATCTTTTAGCGTTTGGTTGACAAAAAATATGGCATAATTTTCATAGATGCACCTGGCGGAACTGGCAAAAGTTTTCTTATCAACGTAGTACTTGCTAACCCTGATGGCTGGCGGTCTGAAGCTCATGCTACACTATAGCTTCCAATTGACCTCATACACAATGAGACACCAGAAAGCGGAATTAAGAAAGAAACTGGAAAAGCGTATCGGACGTATTAAAAGAATCTAGGAAGCTTTAAATCGACCACTGCAAGACATTCGCGAAAATATTAACATTATGGTTCAAACACTGACAGTCATTCCTACAGGTAAAATGTACGACGAGATAAAAGCCTGTATCAAATCATCGCAACTGTGGAGATTTGTAAAAAACATGAAACTCCAAACAAACATGCGTGTAAAACAATCAAATGGATTCGACTCACTGCAATTTTCCAGGTATCTGTTGAGTGTTGGCAACGGAAAAGAAAAATTGGATGTGGAAACTGGAAAAATTTAATTGAATAAAGATTTTTGCAACATATATCAAAATGTTAAAGTTCTGATTGACCACGTGTATCCAAATCTAACACAACACATTGTAGATCACGGTTGGCTTCCAGAACGAGCAATAAGTGCATCAATTAATGCTAAAGTCGACGAAATCAATTTCACCATTTAAGAAATGATTCCAGTTGAATCGAAGTCATTTTACCCAATTGACCAGATGGTAGACGAAGAAGAGGCCACCAGCTATCCAGTTGAGTTCTTAAATACGCTCAATCCAAGTGGCATACCACAACATAAAATCACACTCAAGATTGAAAGATCTATTATGTTGTTAAGGAATTTGGATACTCCAAAATTATGCAACGGAACGCGTTTGGTTGTGAAGGCGATGAACACTTATATAATTGAGGCAAAAATTTTGGATCGACAATTCTCTGAAATTCAACTATTTTGTTTGTTTCAACCCCAAAAAACCCAACCTCTAAAAATCACAAAAAATATCAAAAATCCCGACGTATTTGTAATTCGGTAATTCTTATTAACACAATTCCAACTTACGAAAGTAAATTTTATTTAAGTAAAAATCTATAAAATCACCAAATTTGAAAATTGGGGTATCTTGTGACGATTGTGCTAGCATTAGTAAGTTGTGTCGACATCGTACTCGACTTTTCGTACTCGATTACTCGACTTTAAGATTGAAATGTCTTATTTCGAGTTCTCTTATAATTAAGACGTTTTTCGCGATTGGAACTTCTCGAAATTTCTAACTCGAAATATGCGAGATACAATCGACATTCAGTGGTAACCATAGCAAGTGAAATTGAAATTTAGATGGAATTTGTTAATTGTTCCCAAATATTTCGTGAAACTGTTTTACTTCCTTTTACGTAAATAAAACAAAGTTGATAAATCGAGATTTTTGAAAATGTATCTGTTGAGGTCCCCTGAGTCCGAGAAAGAGAGTTGCGAAATTCTGCCTGTCTGCCTGTGTGTCTGTCAGTCTGTGTCCCCTCTACAGCCCTGATGGTTTAACCAATCGAAATGAAACTTCAGATTTAAGCCGTTTTCATCGGAGGTCCCAGTGAATTTTAGTGCAAACCGGCCAACCGAAAGTGGCCATTTCCTTGGGTGCCAAAATTTATTTTGCAAATATCTCAAAAATATACAATTTACAGAAAACACGAAAAAAATTGAAAATAAAAAAATCTTAACTTTACAAGAAATTTGCATGATAAATTTCTCAAAATTCGCTCTTCGTAAAAGAAAGTCGTTTGTTGGCCACATCTCAATTTTTTATACAAAATTTAATGAATAACACAGTCCTGCATCGACATTTGTCTTGATACCCAGTCACATTCGAAGTAATTTTTTGCGCTGAATCCGAATCTGCAACAGTGTCAAAAAGCGTGTATATGGGCACTTGTGCACTTGAAATAACTCAAGGCCGAAAAGAGTTAGGGTAAATCTGACAAAGGAATATAGAAATGGGAACGGAATGTAAATCATTTAGTTATAAAATGAGTGATTATGAAATTAATAGAATATGCATAATGAGGACTTATGAGTCTGAGAACTTGTTAGCACAAAAATTTCGTCGTCAAAGTTGCCTATCTCTTTTTAGTCTTGAGTTATTTCAAGTGCAAAAGTATACCAAAAACACGCTTTTTGACACTTTTAAGTTAGAATATCTCAAAAACCTCGGATACGACCGTTTAATAAAAAAAAAAAAATAAAAAAAATGTTTAACCCTTTTTTTACAGGCCTGTGAAATTCAGTATTCATTTTCTACTTGATAAAAGTCGGTTAATATCGGATTGATTAACTGTTTAAATTAATTGGTTAACCTTAATACGTTTTGATGTCCCTTAGGCCGGTCCTTAACTTGATGTTTAACTGCGCAAATTTAACTGCACAGCTGTGCAAGATAGTTTTGTCTATTTTGCTTTCGCTTGCGCAAGTCTATCAATTGCATCGTTGCATCTAGGGGAAGTCTATACAGTTTTACTTTCTTTTACTCTAGTAAAATAAAGTATAGTAATCATGAACATTTTGGACCTTGAGATTTTTAGAGATTTATTTGTTTTGAGGTCCCCTGAGTCCGAAAAAGTGGGTTTCGAAATGGTGTCTGTCTGTCTGTCAGTCTGTCAGTCTGTCAATCTGTCAGTCTGTCAGTCTGTCAGTCTGTCAGTCTGTCAGCCTGTCGGTCTGTCAGTCTGTCAGTCTGTCAGTCTGTCAGTCTGTCAGTCTGTCAGTCTGTCAGTCTGTCAGTCTGTCAGTCTGTCAGTCTGTCAGTCTGTCAGTCTGTCAGTCTGTCAGTCTGTCAGTCTGTCAGTCTGTCAGTCTGTCAGTCTGTCAGTCTGTCAGTCTGTCAGTCTGTCAGTCTGTCAGTCTGTCAGTCTGTCAGTCTGTCAGTCTGTCAGTCTGTCAGTCTGTCAGTCTGTCAGTCTGTCAGTCTGTCAGTCTGTCAGTCTGTCAGTCTGTCAGTCTGTCAGTCTGTCAGTCTGTCAGTCTGTCAGTCTGTCAGTCTGTCAGTCTGTCAGTCTGTCAGTCTGTCAGTCTGTCAGTCTGTCAGTCTGTCAGTCTGTCAGTCTTTCAGTCTGTCAGTCTGTCAGTCTGTCAGTCTGTCAGTCTGTCAGTCTGTCAGTCTGTCAGTCTGTCAGTCTGTCAGTCTGTCAGTCTGTCAGTCTGTCAGTCTGTCAGTTTGTCTGTGTCCTCTCTACAGCCCATATGGTTTAATCAATCGAACTGAAACTTCAGATTTAAGCTTTTTTGATAAATTGGGAGGTCCCAGTGAATTTTACTCCAAATCAGCTAACCGGAAGTGACCACTTCCTTGGTCCAGAAAATTTGTTTTGCAAATATCTTAAAAAGTATAAGGTTTACAAAAAACTACTTGATACAAAATGTTTCCAAAAATTAAGAAAAAAATAAAATTTCTCAAACAGAGAACTGTTCGTAAAAGAAAGTCGTGTGTGAATCATCCGCACTCTAATTAAAATTATTACTGGTCCAATTGGTATTTAACGAGAAGTTATTAAGAGTTACCCAACAGGTATATTTACATTTTGAAAAGAAGTTAAGCTTTATTAAACTATTGTTCGATTAAAAGCTAAAAAGAAAAAAAAATATTTTATGATTATTGTGTTTAAGCTTCCGTACATTTTATAATAGTTCAGTATAATGAGCTTTCTGAAATAAATTTTCGTTGTTTTTATAATATTTTCGAAACAAATTGACTGTTGCCCACATCACAATATACTAAACGTACTGAATATTGTAATAACAATAACAACGTTGGGTTTAATAACAATAATCATAATAATAATGATGATGATACTGTTGATTTTATTTTCTTCACAACAACAACAACAACAACAAGCCAACGAGGAACAAAAATTAAATTTTACATGTACATACATATTTATGATAATCATAATCATCATCATCGTCGTTCTTATATGTATCTATTTAAACGTATGTGTATATATCATGACGATGGTAATGTTATGAATTTATGTATTTCGACATAATAACAAAATATGCAAATTTTTTTTTTGGTTCAGTACAAAACAAAAATAATAAACACAAACCATACAAATAAAATTATGTGTATTGTGTGTTGTGTAGTGTACATAATTAGCAGTGGGAAAATAATCTTCCCAGGAGAGGAGATGAAAAATAATTTGTGTTGAGTTTATTTTGGTTTTTCAATTAATTAACCCATCGGTCTTTTATTTTTTTGTTATTTAATGCTGTGTGTCTGTGCGGTCAATAGTTTTGCGCTCATCTAATCATGTGATTTGATTATTCGTGGTGAAATAATTTTATTTGTTATTTTTATGTGCCGATTGCTGATGGTAATAATTTATTGTGATGATTAAACATCAATCACAAGTTTCTTAAATTCAGAGACGTTGGATTCGATATCATTATTACAGGAACTCTAATAAACTACATACAATAGGGGTATCCATTGGAAATGGATTCAACAATATAAACATAGTTTGTAAAATCACGACAAGATGAAAAAAGCGTTACAAATCGTTATTTAAGCGATTTATCAATATTTGGCATGGATTTTAACTTTAAATAATTTATCTGTTACAAATATACATATATATATATATATATATATATATATATATATATATATATATATATATATATATATATATATATATATATATATATATATATATATATGAGGAATTATTTTTCAAATCGGCCACCCCTCTGCCCATTTCAATTTTAGGGAAAAAAATTTTTGAAGCACACGAAAAAATTCGTCAAGAAGTCTAGTTTTTGATACCGTTAGGTGTTTAAAAACGAAAAAAAATTCTAACCTCAAAAAAACTATCTAAAGTGAGGTATCTCGCAATAAAAAGCCATTTTTTAGTCAAAAATGATCGAAAAAATTATAATTCCTCAATAATTTTGACCAAATTACTCATTAAAAGTATTTTGGGGGTCGCTGAACAAGAATCCGATATCAGAATTCAAATTCAAAATGGCAGATGCAAAATGGCGGACCTTAATTTCAAATTCCAGATTGAGGTTCCAAAATGGTGGACAAATATTTTCTCATAATTGGCTGATTTCTACAAAATTTTGTAAACGGAAGTTTTTGAGGTATCTGATAATGAATTTGAGCTCAGGTTTCAAATTCAAGATGGCGGACGATACTTATTTATCATCAAATTTATTCAAATTAACCGGCTTAAAATTCGAATTTCTCAGAAAATTATGCTTATGTGTGTCAGGATGCTTCTCAGTGATCAGGATGCTTCAATAGCTCTATCAATAGGCTTCAGGATCTGTATTTATTTAGCCAACTTGCATTTGGATTGCTAGAATATTTCTAAATATTTCATCTAAAATTCGATTGTATTGAAAATCAACTTTCGATTGTATTGAAAATCATGCCCACAGATTTTAGACAGCAAAAATCTAAAATGGTCCGAATACGTTGGTCAATAGTCCTATCAATAGGCTTCAGGATCTGTATTTAATTAGCCAACTTGCATTTGGATTGCTAGAATATTTCTAAACATTTCATAGAAAATTCGATTGTTTTGAAAATCAACTGGGCTATAGCCCACAGATTTTAGACAGCAGAGGCTTCAGGATCTGTATTTATTTAGCCAACTTGCATTTGGATTGCTCGAATATTTCTAAACATTTCATAGAAAATTCGATTGTATTGAAAATAAACTGGGCTATAGCCCACAGATTTAAAACGGCAAAAATTTAAAATGCTTCGATTACGTTGGTCAATAGCTATATCAATAGGCTTCAGGATCTGTATTTATTTAGCCAACTTGCATTTGGATTGCTAGAATATTTCTAAACATTTCATAGAAAATTCGATTGTATTGAAAATCAACTGGGCTATAGCCCACAGATTTTAGACAGCAAAAATCTAAAATGCTCCGATTACGTTGGTCAATAGCTCTATCAATAGGCTTCAGGATCTGTATTTATCTAGCCAACTTGCATTTGGATTGCTAGAATATTTCTAAACATTTCATAGAAAATTCGATTGAATCAACTGGGCTATAGCCCACAGATTTAAGACGGCAAAAATTTAAAATGCTTCGATTACGTTGGTCAATAGCTCTATCAATAGGCTTCAGGATCTGTATTTATTTAGCCAACTTGCATTTGGATTGCTAGAATATTTCTAAACATTTCATAGAAAATTCGATTGTATTGAAAATCAACTGGGCTATAGCCCACAGATTTTAGACAGCAAAAATCTAAAATGCTCCGATTACGTTGGTCAATAGCTCTATCAATAGGCTTCAGGATCTGTATTTATTTAGCCAACTTGCATTTGGATTGCTAGAATATTTCTACACATTTCATAGAAAATTCGATTGAATCAACTGGGCTATAGCCCACAGATTTTAGACAGCAAAAATCTAAAATGCTCCGATTACGTTGGCCAATAGCTCTATCATTAGGCTTCAGGATCTGTATTTATTTAGCCAACTTGCATTTGGATTGCTAGAATATTTCTAAACATTTCATAGAAAATTCGATTGTATTGAAAATCAACTGGGCTATAGCCCACAGATTTAAGACGGCAAAAATTTAAAATGCTCCGATTACGTTGGTCAATAGCTCTATCAATAGGCTTCAGGATCTGTATTTAATTAGCCAACTTGCATTTGGATTGCTAGAATATTTCTACACATTTCATAGAAAATTCGATTGTTTTGAAAATCAACTGGGCTATAGCCCAGAGATTTTAGACAGCAAAAATCTAAAATGCTCCGATTACGTTGGTCAATAGCTCTATCAATAGGCTTCAGGATCTGTATTTATTTAGCCAACTTGCATTTGGATTGCTCGAATATTTCTAAACATTTCATAGAAAATTCGATTGTATTGAAAATCAACTGGGCTATAGCCCACAGATTTTAGACAGCAAAAATCTAAAATGCTCCGATTACGTTGGTCAATAGCTCTATCAATAGGCTTCAGGATCTGTATTTATTTAGCCAACTTGCATTTGGATTGCTAGAATATTTCTAAACATTTCATAGAAAATTCGATTGTATTGAAAATCAACTGGGCTATAGCCCACAGATTTTAGACAGCAAAAATCTAAAATGCTCCGATTACGTTGGTCAATAGCTCTATCAATAGGCTTCAGGATCTGTATTTATTTAGCCAACTAGCATTTGGATTGCTAGAATATTTCTAAACATTTCATAAAAAATTCGATTGTATTGAAAATCAACTGGGCTATAGCCCACAGATTTTAGACAGCAAAAATCTAAAATGCTCCGATTACGTTGGCCAATAGCTCTATCAATAGGTTTCAGGATCTGTATTTATTTAGCCAACTTGCATTTGGATTGCTAGAATATTTCTAAACATTTCATAGAAAATTCGATTGTATTGAAAATCAACTGGGCTATAGCCCACAGATTTTAGACAGCAAAAATCTAAAATGCTCCGATTACGTTGGTCAATAGCTCTATCAATAGGCTTCAGGATCTGTATTTATTTAGCCAACTTGCATTTGGATTGCTAGAATATTTCTACACATTTCATAGAAAATTCGATTGAATCAACTGGGCTATAGCCCACAGATTTTAGACAGCAAAAATCTAAAATGCTCCGATTACGTTGGTCCATAGCTCTATCAATAGGCTTCAGGATCTGTATTTATTTAGCCAACTAGCATTTGGATTGCTAGAATATTTCTAAACATTTCATAAAAAATTCGATTGTATTGAAAATCAACTGGGCTATAGCCCACAGATTTTAGACAGCAAAAATCTAAAATGCTCCGATTACGTTGGTCAATAGCTCTATCAATAGGCTTCAGGATCTGTATTTATTTAGCCAACTTGCATTTGGATTGCTAGAATATTTCTACACATTTCATAGAAAATTCGATTGAATCAACTGGGCTATAACCCACAGATTTAAGACGGCAAAAGTCTAAAATTCTCCGATTACGTTGGTCAATAGCTCTATCAATAGGCTTCAGGATCTGTATTTATTTAGCCAACTTGCATTTGGATTGCTCGAATATTTCTAAATATTTCATCTAAAATTCGATTGTATTGAAAATCAACTTTCGATTGTATTGAAAATCATGCCCACAGATTTTAGACAGCAAAAATCTAAAATGGTCCGAATACGTTGGTCAATAGTCCTATCAATAGGCTTCAGGATCTGTATTTAATTAGCCAACTTGCATTTGGATTGCTAGAATATTTCTAAACATTTCATAGAAAATTCGATTGTTTTGAAAATCAACTGGGCTATAGCCCACAGATTTTAGACAGCAAAAATCTAAAATGCTCCGATTACGTTGGTCAATAGCTCTATCAATAGGCTTCAGGATCTGTATTTATCTAGCCAACTTGCATTTGGATTGCTAGAATATTTCTAAACATTTCATAGAAAATTCGATTGAATCAACTGGGCTATAGCCCACAGATTTAAGACGGCAAAAATTTAAAATGCTTCGATTACGTTGGTCAATAGCTCTATCAATAGGCTTCAGGATCTGTATTTATTTAGCCAACTTGCATTTGGATTGCTAGAATATTTCTAAACATTTCATAGAAAATTCGATTGTATTGAAAATCAATTGGGCTATAGCCCACAGATTTTAGACAGCAAAAATCTAAAATGCTCCGATTACGTTGGTCAATAGCTCTATCAATAGGCTTCAGGATCTGTATTTATCTAGCCAACTTGCATTTGGATTGCTCGAATATTTCTAAATATTTCATAGAAAATTCGATTGTATTGAAAATCAACTGGGCTATAGCCCACAGATTTTAGACAGCAAAAATCTAAAATGCTCCGATTACGTTGGTCCATAGCTCTATCAATAGGCTTCAGGATCTGTATTTATTTAGCCAACTTGCATTTGGATTGCTAGAATATTTCTACACATTTCATAGAAAATTCGATTGAATCAACTGGGCTATAGCCCACAGATTTTAGACAGCAAAAATATAAAATGCTCCGATTACGTTGGCCAATAGCTCTATCAATAGGCTTCAGGATCTGTATTTATTTAGCCAACTTGCATTTGGATTGCTAGAATATTTCTAAACATTTCATAGAAAATTCGATTGTATTGAAAATCAACTGGGCTATAGCCCACAGATTTAAGACGGCAAAAATTTAAAATGCTCCGATTACGTTGGTCAATAGCTCTATCAATAGGCTTAAGGATCTGTATTTATTTAGCCAACTTGCATTTGGATTGCTAGAATATTTCTAAACATTTCATAGAAAATTCGATTGTTTTGAAAATCAACTGGGATATAGCCCACAGATTTTAGACAGCAAAAATCTAAAATGCTCCGATTACGTTGGTCAATAGCTCTATCAATAGGCTTCAGGATCTGTATTTATTTAGCCAACTTGCATTTGGATTGCTAGAATATTTCTACACATTTCATAGAAATATATATATATAAGGTATGGTGGGTTATATATGTATAAAGTATGGTGAAATAAACGTTTTGTTATTGTAATTCGTCTGATGTCGAATTTAGCTGAAATTTAATTAGCTGTAGTCTTCCAAGCTATTGTATTTATAAACGAGCGTATCTAAATATTGAGTAAATGATCCAAACTTAAACAAATTACCATCGACAGCAAGAAATTTTGTTCCTGTTGCTTTAAAGCTCTTCCATACTTCCAATAAATGGTCTTCCGCAATTCTAAGTTAAATAGAATTTGAAAATATAATTTAGATTAAAAAAATACCAGGCCTGGGTTTGTTAAAAAAAATGGATAGTCAACTGAAATTCAGTTTCCTTCGTCGTTTCGTAACTGTTAAATTCTGTAGTTAAGAGTAGTTTTCAATTTTTGTTTATTGTTTCTTTTTTGTGTTGACACATTTAAATGCTTGGAAATGATGATCTAAACTGTTTCATAGTTTAAAAAAAATACCTCAGATGATATATACATTTCAGATCCAATTCGGCAATTCTGACGAGAAAGCAATAGTGGAATTGATTGCTTTTCGACAGATTCTTTCAAAAAAAAAAAAAAAAAAAACAAAACATCCAAAAAAAGTTCCTCTTGTATTTCGATTCTATCGGCATCGCCAATATATTTGATACATCACAAAATGAGAATATAATTTTTAGGATATAAATTAATGTATGTCTGTACATACAACTGCATAACAATTATGCAATAAATTAAGATAATTTAAATATTAATAAATTTGAAAATTGGTTTAGGAGAGAATCGAAATTATTTGCATAAAATAATGGACTGGAGATACTTTCAAAATTTACACACATTTTTAAAAATGAAAAACAAATAACTTTAGGTACTTACGTGCTAGTAAGAAGTCACTATACTCCCAAACTTCTCCTCGTTTAATTATTATAATATATTTAAGGTTCAACAGTTTTGCTTTGCACTGAACCGAATTCGTTTCCATAATGGCAATACAAATTTTACTCGCTATTACCTTATAATGGAATGGGGCCGAAAGGTCGAACGCCGAATGTCGAAAGGTTGAACGTCGAAAGGCCGAAAGGGTCGAAAGGCCGAATATCGGAAAGCCGAATTTGTCGAAACGCCGAATAGGTCGAAAGGCCGAATGTCAAAAGCCGATTGCGTCGAAAGGCCGAATGTCGAAAAGCTGTTTGTGTCGAAATTGATTTGAATTTTTCATGAAAAGCAAAATTTATATTTTTATCAAAACGTTTGTATGAAAATGTTTAATAGAAAAAGGCCCTAAATATTAAAATCTTCTTATGTTTCATTTTGTCATATAATTAAAAATTAATTAATTATAATAAAAAAAGAAAAATAAATAAATTTTTTTTTACCGACAAAATTTGATCACATTAATATGCTACATAGACAGGATTTATTAGCACGTATTTTCAATTTATTTAAATCATTTTACATTAAGAAATAAATTCAATGGTTTTAAATATTGATTGCAATCAATTGAGTAAAGGAAAATTGAATGAAAATTCGGCCTTCGACCCAATAGGCATTTCTACATATTCGGCCGTTCGACCCATTCGGCCTTTCGACATTCGGCCTTTTGTCCTATTCGGTCTTTAAACATTCGGCCTTTCGACACATTCGGCTATACAACATTCGGCCTTTCGACCTATTCGGCCTTCCGGTGTTCGGCCTTTCGGTGTTCAGCCTTTCGGTGTTCGGCCTTTCGGCGTCCGGCCTTTCGACATTCGGCCAATATACATTTACAATGATAGAAGACTTTTGGCAGAAATAAACGAACATTTCATAAAAACTTATGCTACTATTTTGTGCTTCGCCACAAAGTATCACTCACATACATTGGC
Organism: Tipula vernalis; assembly: GCA_958295665.1. Classification (NCBI taxonomy): domain Eukaryota; kingdom Metazoa; phylum Arthropoda; class Insecta; order Diptera; family Tipulidae; genus Tipula; species Tipula vernalis. Next base: position 15,608,201 of record OY282560.1, read on the forward strand.
GTCTGAGTTCACCCAACCACTAATGCAACGTCTTCACGCCGATCAATGTTGACATTACCATTTGGGAACACACGCATTCAACCAATGAACTACTGTCACTTCCACAAGAAGAGACAAAAAGAACAAAATAAAATTAAATATTTCCTTTTACTTCAGTGTTCAGTCTGATCTCAAATTTCAACACGGCGACATGCTGATCAAGGTGGTGACAAATAATAAATTAAATTATGTAATTTTATATTAAAATAAAATAAATTATTTAAAATAATAAATTTTAATAAATAAATAAAATTATTATGACGTTCAAATTTATTTTATGCACTTTAGACACAACATCCGAACACATGTAAAACCAACTAATGCAAAACTGATCAGAGAATAAGAGATAAACCAAACTAATTTTACTTTAACGGTATTTCAATTGGTGGATTCGAATTTATTAAGAGTATTTACTTGAGAGTATTTACTCGAGATCGAGATCAATTTAAATGAGCAAGCTAATGCAATACAATTGACAGCGAGGCTAAACAAAAATCGAGATTTTATCTTGGGTATATATACCTGACATACTTGCATGCTAGGTTCACCCAAGAGCCGAAAAGCGTAACATTAACGATACTACAACAAACAGTTTCTAACTACTAAAGAATAAATATGAAAGAAATTTGCATAATACGTTTTTCCAAATTCCCAGTAGGTAAAAGAAAGTTGTGTATTGGCCATACCTCAATTTTTTGCTGCTGTAGTGCTATCAGATATCATCGTGTATCTACATTCCGTTTAGTTTCACCCTCTATTATTCTTGTTACGCTACGATATGAACTAGGGTTTTGGCTGGACTGTGAGAGGGTATTGAGAGAGAGTATTGGCTAAATGCTGTTTTTGTGTTTTTTGTCGCGGACATTTCGTTTGAGAGATATTTCGTTGTAGGACTTTCCTATAATTTATGGCGCTTTAAGGCCATAAAATTTAATTGTCATCTCTTCGAATTGGAATAAATGGGTAATTTCTTCCACAACAACATTTAATATAAATGAACTTATACAGAAGGGAGGTGGGTTCAATCCTCTTTGAAAATCACAAATTATTTGTTCCTTCTTTTTCGTTTAAAATTCAATTATAATTTCTGCAAAGAGCCTTAGCCGCGTTTTTATATTCACCTCCCACAGTAATATTTTTAGACATCAACCCATCATTCAACATCAAAATATTTTTTGCCCTCCGTTTTACAACATGTTACTGATTCAAAATCGATTGTGATTTACAAATGAATTGTTTAGAGATTCATAAGTCCGCTCAATTGGAATAAAGTCGAAGACATCATTTATATCCATGGCAAACAGAAGAAGAGTTATTGGAGAATCTATTCACCTTCATATTTTGTTCTTACGAGTATAACCAGAGCCTTCTAGAGTAAAGAGCCATAATCATTCATTTATTTATTTTATGTAATTACAATCTAGTCTCCTGGACTAATGAACAATTTTTTTCTGACTTAATTTACTAACTTAAATTAATCTATGGCTTCTTTCCATTGTCATTCCATAGTGTCTGGTAAATTGAAGTAAACCACATCTTTGTAGTGGATTTTGGATCAGCACAATGCTGTTTTAGCTGATAATCACACCAGCTCAAAAGGTTTGGTCCTTTTAAGTCTGCGTACTAAATTCGTGATGCTTAGAAACTGAGTTGCCTCAATGTTCACATGTTGGCGGAGCCTTTCTTCATGTCTCCGTGCTTTTTCCTCGATTTCGTTTAAGATGAGGTTCACTTTAACGTCCCTATGAAGGTTCCTGATTCCTGGTCCCCTTGTTCCTGATATACCAAGGTGCATCAACGATATTCCTTAATACCATATTCTGAAATCTTTGGATGATATTTATGTCGCTCTGTTTGGTACAACCCCAAAGCAGAATACCATAAGTCCAAATCGGTTTCAATATTTGCTTATAAAGTAGAAACTGATTGTATGTTGATAAAGAAGAGTTCCTTCCCATCAGCGAATACATTTTTCTGTATTTAAGTCTTGATTCTTCACTTTTCTTTTTGACGTGTGCTTTCCATCGTAGTTTAACATCTAGGGTTATGTCGAGATACTTAGCTATGTTCGCATGCGTTATTATTTCCCGATTTATGCTAATCGTTATTGGTCAATCTGTTTGTAAAGTTAACGTGAACTGATTTAGCTTCATTTAGTTTTATTCTCCATCTTTTTGTCCATTTATTTATTTGAGTTATAGCTGATTGTAACTTCTGTGTTGATTCTTCGTTGCTTTTGTTTGTTGTAGCGTAGGTATAAAACCGGCCCTAATACACTGCCCTATGGAACTCCTGCATTGATTTCTTTCAATTCAGAAAATGTATCACCTAACTTAATCCTGAAGAACCTATCTTTCAAGTAAGATTCCAGTATCTTAGCAAATTGCATTGGTGAAAGATTTCTTAACTTGTGGTTAAGTCCTTCATGCCACACTCTATCAAACGCTTGTGCAACGTCTAGAAATGCTGTTGAACAGACTTTTTTCTCCTCTAATGCTTTCTCAATGATACTGGTTATTCTGTGTACTTGATCAATTGTTGAGTGTTGGTTGTGAAAACCGAACTGATGATTTGGGATCAAGTTTTTACTCTCGATTATCGGATTTAATCTTTTAATCAGAAGCTTCTCAAAGAGTTTCGGCATGACTGGCAATAGCGAAATTGGCCTATAAGACGCTGTTATGTGTGGTGGTTTCCCAGGTTTTTGGGATCATAATTACTTCTGCAATTTTCCATAAGCTTGGTACACATTTGATTCTAAATGCCGCATTTATAAGATTGGTGAGCTTTACTAGAGCTTTCCTTGGCAGTTCTTTTAAGATTTCTGCAGTAATAAGATCTTTTGGTTGCCTTCCAAAGAGAATAATCAGTACTGTTATCATTAGTTAATTTTCTTAAATAATTGCTGATTGATTCATCTTTCAATTTTTTGTTCTCCCTTCTTAATTGTTGAGTGAGATTGTTCAAATGAGTTTTATTTTGGTGGGCCCTTGTTTGTTGCCATACTCTTCTCGCTCTTCTTTTTTCTGCGAGGAGATCCCTAATTTCCATAGAGTAGTTGTTTCCCTTGATTTTCGTTTTAATTTCAGGAGTATTTTCCCAAGCTGATTGCTGTATATCGTTTACACAAATTTGTGAACTTATTTGTCTAATTGTTCTTCAGTCTTTAATGGGACCATTAAGTTAATTTTTTCTTCTAGCGATAGTCTAAAGCTTGCCCAATTAGTGTGATTATTTACTAGGAATGGGTTTCTTTCTTTCTGAATGATTTTTTCACTTAACGTTAGAAGTATTGGTGAATGATCAGAGTTTAAGTCATGGCTTTCATCTACTTGTACATAATTTACAGATATGTTCTTTATTATGAAGAAATCAATCAGATCTGGTACTTTGTTTGATCTACAAACGATTTTTAAAGTACCTTATATAAGTGTTTATGTAATTAAAATTTGAAGAAACATTATTTTGTATGATATATGAATACTTACATATCTACAATTCATTGTGATATACTGAAATAATATAATTCAATAAAACAAAATACAATTTATGAACTGAACTTAACCATTTTTATTCCTTAAGTAATTTAACTTTATACTTTGAACATTTAAATTTAAAGTAATTAGCAAAACTTATCGTAACTTGGATTAGGTCATGATAAATTTGATAAAATGCAAATTATTCTGATTATAACATCAATATATGGTAAAATAGAAATAAGAACTTTGTCAGTTAAAATGTTAAAAGATTTAATCCGGGCAATACGGCGCTCAACGTGAACCCTTGCTCTGGCAATTTTGGTGCTTCTTATGACTTCCTCTTTTGTTATATTTTGAACCATGAAAGAAGGTCTAATCATCTCAATTCCAGCGTTTAAGAGCTCGTCAGCAATCATGAAGCCCTTGTCTACCATTATTGCGTCACCCCTTTGAAGATTTTTTAATATATCCGTGGAGTTAAAAATGGCTTTATCTGAAGCCCTACCTGAAGTCGCTGTACTCACAAAATTAATTAGTCCGGACGGCGCCACACCAATCAATATTTTTACTGTACGACAACCTTTATAATGGGAGAATAAACAGGTTCTACAGGTCAAGCATTTAAATGTTGCTGTTTTTATTTCCGTGCAATCAAGGACCGTCATGGTATTAGGAAAGTCTCAAAAACATCTAGCTAAATGTTTTTGATTTTGCTCTCGGGTCTGCCAAAATATAAAATCTTTTAATATTTTCGTTGATTTGAAACAATATCGCAATTTGCGTATTATTCAAATTCGTTTTTATACGAAACATTGTTAGTAATATTCTGTTCTTAATACTCTGTCATAGAGTTTAATTTATTGTCGTCGTTATTAAATAACATTTGGAAATAATCGAAATGTGGTGGCTCCCCTATTACTTGAATGTCAATATATCTTGGTGCAGGTTTCTTTTGATGGCAATGGCAGTCACAATCACTATCCTCATCAAGATAATTTTTATCAGCTTCTTCATTGGAGGTCTGTATGGTACATTTTTGTTCGAAATCACTTATAAGTTCAACACTAAAAACAAGAACAACAACATATGTCATATTTATTTAACGATAAAAAAGCCAAATTGTCGTAAATCTTACCATTTAGTTGAATTGTTATCCACAGCTTCCCATTTCTTATTGCTATTTATGGTGACTTTGAATGCTGGAAATTGGTAGATTTAAACAAGGAAATGCAGTATTCGATAATTTTTTTTTTTTTTTTCAGTTTTACAAAGTCTATGCATTGGCGCCATAAACTGAGAATCTTTAAAATGTTTACTGCAAATTAAAAATTGTTTTGGAAAATCCTTGCCCATTTTTAGAGCAATTTTCCACTTCAATTTTTCTTGTTTAGACTCGACGACCCGTTTAGGGAGTATATGCCTGGATATTCCAACTTCATTGTCATACTTGTTACACTGCGGAACACTACACACATGGCGACCGATATTGGTTCTTCTGAATTTAATTGGATCCATTTCGGTTTTAAAAGCACTAAATTTAAGTAAACACTTTAAAATTTGACTAATTTTTTTAAATAAATAATTATTAGGACACTGTAGTTTCACTTCCGAACAAATTTATATAGTAAATGACTCAGCGGTCAAACTTAATAGAAGTCTGCTAGTTCAAAATATTTCCGATACTAGGATAGGCTGGAACTCGTCAATTATTACAAGAAAATGAGAACGATTTACTTAAACGATATTTATATTATGTTGAAATTCAAACATTTATGAAAGTATTTCAGAAATCATAATTAAGAATTTGTAACGTTTTCATTTAAAAATTTGTCTTAGGAAAAATATTCATTTCCCATATGTTTTGTGTGTTTTACTATGAAAAGTTTCGTTTTTGCCTTGTTTCTAATTCCCTTATAAAAGCTTCCTTTTTTAGACTATGGCTTTATATAATCATGGTTGTTTTGGTATAACTCTAAACTAAATAATATTGACCGAACAATAAACTCAACCCTCAAACCCAAATGAAACTTTAATACGTTAATTTATTATTATGATAATTATTTTTGTTTATATCGTCGGGAAATTTTTATTATAATTTTCTTTTAATTTTATTGTTATTCTTATTATTATGATTATTTTCGTTTTTAATTTTATTTCAATTGAAAATTTAATCAAATATATATATATAAAAAAGAACGGAAAGATTTTTTTGTATTTAATTTTATTTGCCAAACAGAATTTTTTTCCAATCGGATGATTTTCATCATCATCATCATCATCATTATAATCATCCACCACGGAATAAATCGTATTATTAGATTATTTTGGTTCACCCCCACCCTCATTGTTTACTTTATATATACGTATGTATATACATTTATATAACATTTTCTTTAATTTTTCTCCCAGTTTTTCCGATGATGATGATTTTTTATTTGCCCGTTTCGTTTTTCATAATAATAATAATAATAATAAAAATGAAAATTTTATTAAAAGATGTCGTAAACAGATGTCACAATATAATCTTTTATCATATTTTTTTATTTTTTTTTACTTTATCCATCCTGATATTGAACTATGCGGAGAGAAAGAAAGAAGATTGTGAAAATTGTTCAAGTGAATTATGTTCAAATGAAAAATCCGATTTGGATGAAAAATTAAACAAAAAATTATTTTAAGTTTTTATTTTTATTCAATCAAATAATTTATTTGAATCTATATGATTTGGTTGAATAATTGTATTTCGTAATTTAGAACACGCATTTGAAAATCGTTTTTAGTACACATATCCATTCTTTAAATCGGCATATGTTACACCGAAACGAATTCTGACAAAAAAACGAACTTAAAAATAACTTGAATTGAACAAACACAGAAGAGCGAGCTCATAACAAAAAAAAAGTATACAGAAGAAAACTTATCAACTACAGCCATCCAAATAATGATTTATTACATTAAATATAATAATTTTATTGTTACATAAATATATAGCAAAGAGGAAAAGAAAATCAATGAATTTCATCTTAAAAATGTACATTCTCATCATCACCCCATGTATCACCAACATCAACATCATCATCATAATCATCATCCCCCTTCGATCAATTCACTAAGTGTATATGTACATTATACCACTCTATACAGTTCTAACAACAAAATATTGTTCAAACTTTATTAAGAAACGTAAATCTCAATATTACTGTGGGGAAGGGAGGACTTTTGGGTGGCTGAAGTGAAAATTTATCAATAATTTTTTTATTGTTACGTTATTGTTATTTTTATATTATGTACTAAATTATATACTTTTTGGAAAATGATAAATTATTATTTGTTTCTTTTTATGTATTGTTGACAATCAATTAATTTAGACTTAATGATTATTTATTTGATTGATAAGTTTTAGCAGTATAGAAATGTTTTGGTTTATCAATCACCTGGCTCCATACGCATTCAATATTATTGAGTTTGCTTAGAGTTTGATTATTAATTGTTGTAGGTGATAGAGCCTTAATAGAATTTAAAAGATGAGAGTAGTTCCTTTAACCAAATACAGGTCTCTTGGGTACTTAAAAATGTCGACATTTATTTCATATAATTGATAAACGCAATTTAATCTGATGGAAAATAAAATTGAATAAAGTAAAATTATTTCATCTCAACGACGAAGGATGCCATCATCTGATTCATCGCTGATATAATACGTATCTTCATCACTTTCTTGAGAGGGTCATTGGGTTTGTTTTGGCATAAAAACATAACAACTACAACCATATACTCGTAACCACCTCTTTAAATTTGGTTTTCTGCCAGACCACAACTCTTCCGGTATTTTTCGTTCTAATAATCGATGTGGTGAACGATCGATAGTATACTATCCGCGGTGTTTATAGCTTCAGCCCGAAATTTTTGATGGAGTTTTGCATCAAACAACATATAAAGTGCTCTCCCAACTAGTGTCCTATTCATTCGTTCAGCTTCAGATACATCATTTTGTTCCGGTGTACATTTTGTCAAAAAAGTACCGAGAATTGTTAAATAAAACGAAAATTTTAGTATCATCTTAGTCTCAAAGTATTCCCCATTCGACCATATAGACATATGCCGTCGTCTTTCCAATCATCGAAACATTTTTCATAGGCAATTTCCTGGAGGACCTTCAGTTCGCGCGCCGAATTTTGCTCCATGGCTTCAATGGAGTCAAAACGGGTTCCACAGAGCAGCAATTTGAGTCTGGGAAACTGGAAAAAGTCACTTGGTATACTAAACAAGTCGAATGTATTGAGTTGTTGTTGGCCTTGTATTCGTTCACAATCGTTGCTCGGTGTTATGGTACGTTATCGTCTTGTAAAATTCAGGATTTTTTTTCCCATAATTCCGGTCACTTTTTTCGCATCAGATCATAAAAACCCTCTGGCTCAGTAAGAATGCTGGACAGGACCTTAAACAAATCACAAGGAAAGAGACTCTTGAATGTCTGGTGAAGGGACACTTTTCGGAGTGCACAATCATTGCGGGTCGGGAGGACCCTGATATGAGTTTGGTGCATCCATATCTAGTCCCAAGGGGAGCCTACAAGCGAGCGATGGAAATCTTCACCCCTGGAGAGTTGCGCTGGGCTATCAATTCATTTGGTCCCTTTAAGTCGCCAGGAGGGGATGGAATCTATCCTATTTTTCTTCAACGATGCCTGGATGTACTGGAGCCCCACCTAATCAAATTATATTGAGCCAGCTTTAGTCTGGAATACATCCCCAGATTCTGGAGGGAGGTAAGAGTCATTTTCATACCAAAAAATGGAAATAAATCCCCCGAGGACATTAGGTACTTAAAACCATGGAAAAAATATTGGGCCTGTATATCAGACTCAATACAATCCAAAGATGTCCTCTAAATCCTAGCCAACATGCTTATCAGGTGGGCAAATCTACGGAGACAGCCCTGCATGAATTAACATCGGAAATTGAGGATACACTTCGTAACAAGGAGGCGCTATTATGCTCCTTCATTGACATCCAGGGTGCCTTCGATAATACCAATTTCGAGGTGATTCAGAAACAAGCAGTAGCGAGGGGTATCGACTCCTCAACCATCGGGTGGATAATAAACATGCTCAAAAGCAGGAGGATTAAAGCCTCGATTGGCGAAGCAAGCATTTCAATTGCACCTACCAAGGGCTGCCCTCAGCGTGGAGTACTGTCGCCGTTATTGTCGCTCTTGGTAATGGACCACTTGCTCCCTATTTTGAGGAACTCTCGAATATCAATCATTGCCTGTGCTGATGATCTGGTGCTGATGGTCAGGGGCAAATTTGAAAGTACGCTGAGTGTATGCAATATGCTCTAAGATTGGTAAACGAGTGGTGTGTTGAAGTGGGACTTAGCGTCAATCCCAATAAAATAACATGTACTCTCTTTACAAATCGGAACAGGATTTCCTTTCCTCCAATAACTTTGAACGAGGAAATACTCAAGATGACGTCTGAAGTTAAATATCTAGGGATCATTTTTGACAAAAAATTAACATGGAACCCCCACTTGAAATACATCGCAAATAAGGCAAGCAAAGCATACTTTGGGTGCCAACGTATGTTTGGTAAAATATGGGGCCTAAACCGACAAATGATAATCTAGCTTTACCAAACCATCATAAGACCAATGATATCTTATGCGGCGTTTATATGGTGGCCAAAGACAGAGCAAATAAATGCTCGTTCAGTTTTGGACAAAATTCAAAGATTAATATGTTTGGGCGCAACGGGAGCAATTAGGACCTGCTCTACTGTTGCCCTTGAAATACTGCCGGGACTCTCAATACTCCACATATATGTCAAAAGTGTGGCAAGTTTGAGTGCCATAAAACTGATGGTAACAAGTCAGGTTAGACTGATTAGTTCGGGACACAATAGCATCATGGATAAACTAAACTTCGCAGACGATATTGCCCAGCTATCAGATATGATGGTAAAGACTACGGACTGCCGGAGGAATTTCCTCCTTACTACAGCACGCATCGGTGTGGTATGTCGATGGGTCAAAAACAAACGAGGGCACGGGTGCGGGGGTCGTGGGGTCAGGTTTTAGGCTCTGTATACCGTTATGAAAGACCCTACGGTTTTCTAGGCAGAAACCGTGGCCATCGAGACTTGCGTGCTTCAGTGCCTCAAAAAGAAGTATATAAGAACGGAGATCTACATAATCTCGGATAGCCAAGCTGTTTTATTAGCCCTGGCAGCTCCGGTGTTCAGCTCTAAACTGATATGGAGCTGCTACAGCAACCTTAGAAGGCTGGGTAGAGACAACAAAATTACCCTCTTGTGGATCCCCGGCCACTCTAATATACCAGGAAATGAGGCCGCAGACACCTGTGCAAAAGAGGCTGCGGGTGGCATCTTCTACGGCCCGAGCCTAGCGTTGCCTATTCCAAAGGCCATGTAGCGAGGAGAGTCCTCTTCTGAGAGCAGAGATGTTCTGCTTCGCTCTGGGAGTCATCTCGGGTAATGAGACAGACAAAGAAGCTCCGAAATTACAAAGTTACACAATTACAGGATATAATCAGAATGGATCGATCATCTCTGAAATCCCTCATATGGTACTTGACAGGACATGGCCCCTTTAACTACTATCTATTCAAAATGGGGAAACCCCCATCAGATAACTGCAGGTTCTTTAATCTGGGAAGAGAAACATCCGAACACTTGCTGTTCGAGTGCAGTGCGATCGCCCTAAGAAGAATTAAAACACTCAATGCTTACTCTATTCAGTGGCCTCACGCCGACCCTATGGATGTGCATGACCTTGTGGCGTTTATCAAGGACCTGGACCTACATTTCACAATAGATTGACTTCTCTACTCTTACATGGGGATGCACAATAGATCTTGCTGGTCGAAGTGCACAGGGTTCCTCTTACCAATCTACCCTCTTTAAAAAAAAAAAAAAATAGTCTCAATCAATCAATCAATTACTGCCATCTGTGGAAGAAAATTGGAACTGTCTAAATGTATTGAGTAACATAGCCAGTAGTATGGCTTATATATTAAGGCATTGTTGGTATCTAAACTCTCCCAAGGTTTTACTCCTGTTGTCTACCAAAACTGCAAATAATGGTTCATAAAATCTCAGGATAGCAGAGGGTCTATTACGAAATTTTTCGATTTCTAATTTTTACGATATCGAAAAATTCGATACGCCGCGGATTTACCCTATTATTAAGTATATCAATTAAAAAAAAATGTATTTTCCACAAAAACACAAAATACCATAAATTTTACAAGCCAACTAAATAGCAGTCGAATTTAGCCATGTGCGTTCGAAAAAATCCGCTGTGAATTTCCTTTTTTGTTTCATAATAGGGCGGATTTTTTCGATATCCTAAAAATCCGAAATCGAAAAATTTCATAATAGGCCCCCAGATCTAGAGTTTCTGAAAGTATCCCAGATGATAGGATAAAACATAGATAGAAAACGCCGACTATTTAGCTTTCTTAAACGACTCTCTGGACTTAAATTCTCGCGATGCTGAAAAGTGGTTCCGAAAGACCGTAATTTGTTGATACCTGGTTGACGAGTAATAGTTCATCACGTGGACGCATTTGACATACTGGAGCGTAAATATTTAAGCGTGAAAGCAGCTCGGTACAATCGCATTGCTACAACACGTCGACAATCTAACCAGTGCAGGTTCAACAGGTTACAGCGATCTTGGTAGGGTGAAAGATCATATTCAACAGACCGTGCAGAAGGTACACATCGAAGTGTGTATAAAACAAACTGCTTCTGTACACTCTTTATTCTATCCGAATGACAGTGATAAGAAGGTGACTACACCGGCGATGCATTTTCCAGCATAACCGAAACAGAGGTGACCGGATACGATAAAATGAAGGAGTCTTACACTTACTCACGTTGAGACCCAGTCTATTGCTAATAAACCAACTACAAAATCTATCCAAATCATCTTGCAGCTTTACGGAATCGAACATGCAGTTGGCCTGGGCAAAAATTTCCTTATGATCGCCAAAGAGGAGGCAGCTGGCAAACTCAAAGCAGTCAAAAATATCGTTGATAAACAATGTAAATAATAAAGGGCCGATATGACTTCCTTGATGTACGCTGAACGTCGCGCGAAATAAAAAATCAAAAATCCTAACGGATTGCCAGCGGTTGGAAAGGTAAGAACGCAACCATTCAATTGGGATGCGCACTGACAAATTAAGTTCTTTAATTTGGTGATCAGGAGCGAGTGATCGAACTTATTGAAAGCTTTCGCAAAATCAATATAAACAAAGTCCAGTTGCTGTCTGGAGTTTAAATTGTTAAATAAGTTGCCACAAAAAGAAATCAGATAAGTCACTGTTGATCTGCCTGGATAAAACCTGTGCTGAGCAGAAGAAATTAATGATTTAGAACAAGCTCTCGGCACAATGCTTAATAAGGATCAGCGGAATACTATCGTGACCAGCATCCGTTTTAACATCCAGATTAAGCAAGCTATCACGATAGAACGATCGGATCTTACTTGTTGGATTCCGGCACAGTTTGTTGTGTAATAACCGCTGGAGGATTCAGGGTGGATATTTGCTGGTTCTGAAAGACACCTTGTCTCGTTGCTTGCATACGGTGTGAATGACGCTGCCGAAAATTTGCATTATTAAAAGTTCTAATACACACATGATTTGGTCAATTCACCGTGGACATAACTTTTGTTGTTAAATCGGCATCAACTTCCACTTTAAAACAGACATACTCCATGTCGGTAAGTTTTCGCCCTTTTGGTATCAACTTGTTCATCATCAAGTTGTTATTCACGAAATCGGCAATCGCAGCATCCTCAATCAACATTGGTATCGAAATGCGACAAACGTTTGGTTCCACTTATCGGCTGGAACTATAGAACTAGTACTAGAATTTTGTAATTTTATATACATTCGAAAAATTTCGTTCAAACGACGAGTAACTATTAGCATAATTTGAAATAACTGAACATAATTGAATTAAATTTCCATTTTAAAATTGTCATTAATTTTTTTCTTGAAAATGTTTATATGACATCCAGTGACCATACCTCATACAAGTCCAATTCTTTACAAAAAACCATAATTGCAGAGTTTGTAGTCTGTTTTCATTTGAAATATGCTGCCATTCGCCTGAAGTATACCGCGTAGTTTACAGAGAGGGTACAGTAGTAGAGTATCTACAGTAGTAGATTTGTTTTTGATTGACGAAACAAAGTGCCGCTTTTAGGATAGTTTCCTTAATTTTTCTAAAATATATGCCAACATGTTGTGAGACCTGAATGCGCCCAATGACAGTTTTAAGGCGAGAGCATTCAGAAAGCTAATTGACGTCCGCACAAAAACCATCGAGTTAATTTTTTTTTTCAAAGTTGGTCATAAAAAAAATTCAATTCAATTGTCTTTGTTCGGACAATTTAGGCTAGACCAAAAATTTCTTCATCCGAACTGGAATTGTGGTGCAGATATATCCCCACCTCTAGTGTATTTACGTTTTGGCTACTTAAGTGGTTCCGATTTTATTTTTTTGTGGGTTATTGGATTTAATAAGTTCTGATACTCGTTTGGTGGATTTTAACGAGACAAGAGTCTTACAAATTATTGGAATTGTTATATAAATGCAACATAAAAACTATTTGAAAGTTTATTGTAACATTATTGTTTGTTATTTAACTATAATTTATTTTGTTTTTATTTTTAGCATGACTTTGTGTTTTAATCATATCGATCATTCAATAAAATTAAATAACGTTGCACCTCTAACCGAATTTAAGGGGAATTACCGTTTAAATCCCAGAAAAGACGTTACGTATAACTTCTTACGCTAGGTGGTTTTTGTTTTATAAGATGTGCATTATTGTAATCGAACTACCCTCCGTCCAAATTATTTATGTTCAAACCAAAATTATAATGAAAAACCCTTTTTAAATTTTTAATCAAAAATGCAAAAAGAAAATTTATCGCGTCATCTGCAAACCAAAAAAAAAAGCAAAATGAATAACAAAAAACCAAATAGCTTTTCATCTGAACAAATTTTATTATTTTGATTGTCGCCTCCTCGTCTGTGTACCAAGCTAAAATACAAAAAATCAGCTCGATAATAAATTGATTATTAATCGCGTTATTTAATAAAAGAGAATTTGTATTTCCATCTGAAAGAACACCAAAAGAATTTTGCCCAAATATCATACTAATCGTTTATATAGCCAACCTGCATCAATTGCAAAACGAATTTTAAAAAATCGGGGGATCATTAACACAAAAAAAAAAAAATTCGAGATTTCATTTTTAATTTTTTTTTTTTTTGTTGTTGCTTTTCGATTCATCTGCCGAACATATAGAAAATTCCTCCACCATCGAAAACAAAGGATTGAAAATTGAATTTTAATATATAGGCAAGCTGAAATGGAAAATAATTTTCCGATTGTAACAAGACGACCTCTACCGCACCATACACACCATAAAACAAATACCATAACTCTTTTTTTTTGTTCGACTGTGAAATTTGGAAGTGAATAAATTTGAATGTATAGTAATATTCTACGGTCAAATGGGTATTAATATTAACATTTACGTCTGTATGCGCTAAACACAAAAAATGTTATAATTTTGTTCTCTGGGTGCCCGTGTAATTTATGTTGAGTAATTAGTTACGCACCGTACTACCAAATTCAGAAATGTATATGTACATAAAATTGAAAATCCCAACCGAAATCAAATTATGTACAAAATACAATCTTGCTCTATACCCAACAAATTATGACATTGATGAAGGTTTTTAAATTTTTCATAATGTTCCCAATTTTTATTTTATTTTATATTAAAAAGGGGTTTTTTATGTACGCATCACGAGAAAGATGCAAATGATATGTACGAGTATCTGAATTTAATAAGAAATTTGTGTAGTCCACAGAATGATTTCGAATAATATGAATCGGAATTATGACAAAAAAATATTGAAATTGTTACTAAGATTATGCTAACAAAACCTTTTACTGTACCGACATATCTAGACCTCGCGCAATCTTCGCCAGAACCCAGAAGACTTATTATTATATAATTTTATATTTTGTTCAAAAACCCCGGGTAGACAACAAATTTATTTAAGGGTTCAGAATTGGGCCGGAGGTAAAAAGGAACTATATCAGAAATTCATATGGACCAAATTTTAAACTTTTGTTAAAGTTTACGTCGCTTAGTATCTTAAGCCAACACAAGATCTAAAGGCCAAAATATTATGTTTGCTGAGAAAGTTACTTGAAATTGATAAATACACGAAGTTACTCTCAAACTCTATAGCTTTCAAAAATTCATTAATACTGAAAATGCATATTGTGGTGACAACGAAAGATACAGAAGTCATCGCTTATAATGCGTCATCTTTTGTTCCTTTCGGTTCCTGGCGTTATCTCATGAAATTCATAAAGGTACTCATTCTATTTAGCACTAGCATGCACCATTGACCAAACGGACTTTCGCCTATTTCGGGTGGATGCTCTTAAAAAATTAAAACGATAAGATTTTGCCAATTTAAAGAGGCCAATAGAAAAATAACGAAAATAATTTTAAACAAAGAGAATAAAATCTTCCTGAATACTTCCAGAGTTTTAATATACGCCATATTATAACCAAATAGCCAACAGAGTCAGTTCCATGAATAATTATTTAAATTTTACAGTTATCGAATACTCAAGTTGCCACCGTTTTCTCCTGGTCATCTCTCAATTGATTTCATTGTAAATGTAAGCCCCATCCACCAGATAAGTAAGTTCACAATCCTTACGGAAAAATTCTTCTGGAAGCTGGATTAGCAAAATTCATGAATACATTGTTCTCCAAAATATGTCCTGTTGCCGTTCACGTGAAGACTTAACTAGTCTAACACAATAATGAAGTCGGTCCACGTTATATTTATTCACTGTTGAGGCAAGTCTAATGAGCTACATATAACTCGAGCCTTGCAATCCACACTATTTTAATTAGGGATACACTATTAAGATTTTGCTATAACCGGCATGTAATCGTAGCCACCATTGTGTTTTCTGTAACACCGTCTTTAGCTTCACTAAAAATAATCCACAAATATGCTACCTAATTCCATTTCCAGCTGAATAAGTGGTTAAATTGCATGGATTGGTTCTTCATCATCATAGAGTTTTATATTAGGAACTGCTTACAGAATCTGCTTAATATCTTAGATATAAAATTTCAGTAAAATTCGTTGACAAATGTGCCTATGTTTCATTCCGCATCCGCACTGGAAATATAGAAAAGGTTTGGATTGGTTATGAATTATATTTAAAAAAACAAATTTCTCTGTGACAAATGCAATTTTTTGATTTATGGTTTTTATTTATGTACCAACGTATCATTAGCAGTGTCCCGTAATATTTGTTGAATTCTGGCCATGTACTACTGTAATGAAATCCCACAAGGGGGTCTCGTTAACAGACACGATTTTAGAGGTCCGGTGCGGTATGGGTAGCTGACTAGACACAGGATATGGTGTGGGGGTTTCCGGACATGAAACCGTGCTTGAATAACCGCATCGTCGATGAAAAACAGAAAACAACAGGGGAGACGTCCCGACGGGGACAGACAATACCATCCAACACACGATGGCCTCCCAGGCCACCCAAGAAGGCACGACCCCTCAAGGCACAAAAGAACCTTGAGGAGCAATGCCCACCAGTTGACATAGCGTTCACGGCCACCCCCTAGTGGACAGCACATATGCCGCACTGCCCCCTCCACCCTACGGCGGGTGTGCGCGAGGAGACAGCGCCGCCTGTAATCACCGCATGAGCGTGGACGGGATGAGGGCCGTGATGCCCCCCTCCCCCCTCACTCCCCATAAAAGGAAAAATTTAGCTCATCACCATCATATCATCAAAGGAAATAACCATAACCCCAATAAAGCGAAAAAAAAAAAAAAATCGCCGAATTTGTATTTTATTTTTATTCTAAAAAAATCCATTCAGCTCCCTCCGTCTCCCTCTCTCTCAAAGGATTCTCTGACAAGACCCAATCAGACAACCATATTTAACCAAAAAAAAACAAATTCATCCAATAAAAATCACACACATGACACGGCAATATTGGGAAAATGTGATCGATAATTACACTGACCGAATTTGCAACGTACCAAATTTGAAACGTAAAACCGGCCACAGGGTAATTCATATTGAAAATAAATTTAAAAGGAAAAAATGGAATTGAGGTTGCTTAAGCTAACAACTGGTATGAACCCAAACCTGGTTCGTAACACTACTTAAGAAACTCCATCCCTGATGAGATCTGCCCCAAATGAGGTTTTCAAACTTTTCTAGAAGGGATTTTACTACAAATCTGTTTTCTAACCAATGCCTTGAAAATTTTCAATGGATCGGCTAGTTAATAATGGAAAATTAGGGTAATTGTTTTTGCGATATTCAATCGTTTTATTATCATTTTGTTTACTGTTAAATTTAGCCAAAACTTTCCAGCCGAAAGTGAAAAGTCGATAATGTAGGTTGTATTGCTTCAGCCGAAAGTTTTCAGGCGAAAATAAAAACAGCCGAAAGTAAACAAAATCGGAAATGGAGATTGTGTTATCCCAACCTAAAATAAAAAATGTAGTCGTTATCAATCGGTAGCATTGAATACCTTTGACAATATTCTTATATGTCAAAACCTGGCTCCAGTTCTTCCTGGAAAATTGTGGAAAATTCGCGAAACCCAAAAAAATATTTTAAATTGGAATAAAATCAGCTTCTAGAGTGTTATGTCTGGAGATATATTTTATTGATGTGACTTATCAATAGCTATCGCAGGAAAAAAATTCCGTTCAAGTTTCCCGTGGAAAATCTAGGAAAATAGTATCTTTGAAGTTTGCAGACGAAAGTAAAAAATTAATGTATAAGACAGACATAACACTCTGGAGGATGGATTTATAAAAACTTTCTAATGATTTTTGGAAAATCGAATTTTCCGAGATTTCCCACGGAAACTTGGACTGCATTTTTTCGTTAGACAGCTATTGATAATTTATATCAATGCAATCAATCTCCAGACAGAAGACTCTAGAGGCTAATTTTATACATTCATTCCTTAATTTCGGGTGGAAACTTTTTCAAATTTTCCGAGATTTTCCACGGAGAACTTAAACTGGATTTTTTTCCTGCGGTAGCTATTGACAAGTCACATCAATAAGTTACATCTCCAGACACAAATTTTCTAATGAATTTTGGAAATTCAATTTTCCGAGATTTCCCACAGGAAACTTGCACTGAAATTTTTTTCTCAGACATCCAATCCATCTCAAGACATACGAGATACTCTAAAGGCTGATTTTATACAAATTTTCTACTGATTTTTGGAAAATAGCATTTTCCGATATTTAACGCGGGAAACTTGAGAACTGAATTTTTTTGTTAGGCAGCTATTGATAATTTACATCAATCCTATCTATCTCCATACATAAGACTCTAGAGGCAGATTTTAAACAAATTTTCTAATGATTTTTTCAAAATCGGATTTTCCGAGTTTTCCCACGGGAAACTTGAACTGAATTTTTGTCCTGCAATAGCTATTGACAAGTCACACCAATGCATCATATCTCCACGCATACCACTCTAGAAACTGATTTTATACATACATTTCTTACTTTAGGCTGGAATCTTTTCAAATTTTCCGATTATTCTGATTTCCCAATATTTTCCACTATTAGGTTAAACAAAGTTTTACACGTAAGACAATTTACAAAAAATTTAGTTTCGATCTATGTATCCTATTATTTTTGGTGGTTTGGCGTCTATTGGAGGGGGGGGGGAAGACCAAAGTTGAGTAGATTAATCTACCAGCTCCGTAACCTTCCAGTAGGGTGCGCATCACGTGACCTGTTCTGGTCTTGTTATTAGGCAGCTGCGTGATGAGTACAGTTGTGTCCGGGGTAACCTGTTCACAATTCGCAGGTGCAGGTGTATGTGCTGCCTCCTCGTGGTAACCACTGGTAACTAAGGCCATTTGGCACATTTTTGGCCATTTGGCACAGGCTAAAGTACGTCGCTAAAGAGAAAACCTTGACAAAAAACCCTAATTTAAGGTGAAACAGTATATGCCGATGGATCAATGGCTGATACATAGGTTATCAGTCCAAAATATGCGGACTCTGGATACCAGGCACCTTCCAGTTTTATTTAGCCTTCCTGTAGTAAAGCTGGGTGACCTACAAGCGATTTGCAATTCCCGGCAACTCGTAAAAGTAAAATCAAACGGAATACGGGGCAGGAGTAAGAATATACGAAGTGGGACAACCCTCTCGAAGTCCTTGGCTCCAATGATACCGTCTTTCTAGTGGAACTAGATGCTGTAGTGAACATCTGTAGGTTCATTAAGAACCTGAATATTGACTGGACGGATAATTAAGCAGGGTCCAGCACAATAGATCTTTTAGGTCGCAGTGCGAGGTGGCTGATCGCCCGCATGGCCCTCCAATAATAATAATAATAATGTATCCTATTTACATTCGGCTCTGACAACCACTAAACTTTGTATTTTCGGTTGGAATGTTAATAACATAATCTGCATTATCGACCTTTTACTCGGCTAACTTTAACAGGGTTCATATTGTTATGTTTTTATTATGTCGTTAAAGCCAGAAAGTGTAGCGGTAATCGTGACATTGATGGAAGTTGGAAGTAGGGACGCCACATCGCTAATGAGACAAGCTTGTATACCAGACGACAAGATACGGGCAGACAAACAGTTGAGTCGTTTGAGATGACAGTTTTACAGTTTAATCAATTCTTATAAATCGCCTTGCAACCGCTGTTGCACAATATAGCAGGAAACATGAAAGCGTCACGCTCCATGTACCTTCAGCGAAAGGGTTCCAGGCGGATCAATTATGGTATGGCGGGATTTTCGATAGAGACACGCACCGAGCTTTACCTGGTTCCAACCGGATCTATAATAACGGCCTTTCGCTATATTAACGAAATATTGGAAGCATTATGGCAGATCTAAATATTTCGAAGATATTTGGCCACGAGTCCCAATTTGAATCCTGTAGAACATATTTGGGACATTCTGAAGAAGAATTCGTTTTCTTATTCCAGCTCCGAATACGATGGAACAACTCCGAAGCGTGCTCTTAGAGGAATGGGAAAAATCTAACAGTGCGATATCTAACAGATTAACAAAAGTATGAGACGAAGGATGTCAGCGGTTATTGAAGCACGCGGGAGCGAGTACACACAATGCTCAAAATACTTCCAGGCATTTATTACAGGAAAATTCCAAACCAGTGCTTGGATTGGAGAAAAGCTAAGGGAATCATCTCATAATTTTCGAAAAATGTCCTTCTAGCTTACTTTGGAGAATTATCTAAAAAGTTAAAACCAAATTCTTTATGGGTACCATATTCCATGTTACGGGCCTCGCAAATTTTCTACCATAGTGTGAAAATAAGCAAATACATGAAATTAAGAGCATTTTTGAAGAATAAATCAGATAGAAGTCAGAAATCTACAACACTTGCATCAAAGGAAATTTACTAATTCCTAGCTCCTGTTAGAGAGACACCAACTACATAACTCCAACTTTCCCTGTTTAACTTTCCCTGTTCAACTTTCCCTCTCAGGAAATCATAATTGATATCAATATACTTTGATCGTTTGGTTTCAGGATTATTTCAGAGATAAATACCATACATCCCAGATTATCTTCAAGCAACTTAATAGGCCATTCCAAATCGATTTTCATATCAGTCAATATTTTATTAAACCACATTACCTCACAGGCAGCATAAGTTGCAGCGACATATTCTACCTCAGTTGTTGATATTGTAACAATTGGTTGTTTCTTACTTGTCCATAAAACTGTATTTCCATAAATTCGTACCAAGACACCACTGGACTTTCAATTCGAAGGTGTTGAATTTTGACGATGATACAAGTCTAAGATCAGCGGTTCCCGTCAAATATCTTAAAACTTAAGTTCAGGACCGACTCTGTCTTGATATCTGACCGACTCTGTTTTGATATCTACTAAAGTAACCAATAGCATAACAGATTTCTGGTTTTGACTGGTTCCACCTTTAAGCCGCTTTCATGGGGGTAGACACCGAATTGCAATCGTACATTCCAAATTTTTCAAGTATTTTGTCAATCATTAAAATACCCTTAACGGAATTGATTGTGATGTTAAGATCCATAAAATTCTTTACTTCACCGAGATTTTTCATCCCTTCTTCAACTTATATAGCAAGCATTAAAACTGTATAAGCAATAATCTGATTTTGATTGCGCGAACCCCAGTGATACGATAAATTCATGAAATCGTTGGTTCTAACAACGAGGTGATTATTTCAATCCATATCGTCTGAAATATTTATACATCAACAACGACAAGATTTGAGATTAAACTGTATTCCGACAGCTAGTAGCATTCTTATGGTTGGTAATCGAGCAACAGGAACATATGTGTCAATATAATCAACCCCTGCTTTCTGCAAAACCTTTACCAACTAATCGAACGTTCCTTTGTGTACCTTTATTCTTGAATATCCACCGGGAGCCGATTAACTTCATGCCTTTTCTTGTTTCACGATAATCCATCCGAATAATTTTCAGGAACATCATTTTCACGATTACTGATATTTTGTCATTTACTTCATTTACCACTCGAATTTCGTCATCAGAAAATAACATCTCTTCTGTATCAAAGTCGAAAAACCTCTCATCGATTTTAACATTATTTGGTCGAATAATTTGTTTATTAATTTTGTAAAATAACAAGTAACAACTTTCACCATATCCAACATGTATGTACTCTTTACTTTTATCATCGAACTTGAATCTCTATTGCTTCGGTATATAAACAAAAGCACGATACCCAAAAATTCTCAACTTTGATATGTCTGGTTTACACGTTTGTACCACACTTCAAAAGGTGTTTTATTTTCTAAAGGAACAATAGAATTTTTATGATTTTAATATGTTCCGAAGATTGTAAGAGGATTCATTCCAGTAAAAAGTAAAATTAGCTTACATAGAAATAGAGCTGGGTGAATGTCGTGAAGAAGAAAAAATTGTAAGAGAATTTATCTGTATTAGTATGATTCGCTAGTACATAACGGACAGCACATTCTGTATATATAGAATGTAAATTGTAGTATAATCAAGTCCAGTCGCCGCGGCCTGATGAGAAGATTGATTTTTTCATAATCATAAGCTCATCAGTTCGAAACTGGATTGAATCCTATTACAATCTTTGGAACATATTAAAATCATAAAAATTAAAAATTAAATAAATAGAATTCTGTCTATTAGTCGGTTTCGTTGAATGATCGTTCGTAAATACTAATATACTTCTACGTGTTAATGAAAACACATTTAAAATGGTCTAATCACCGGTAGCATATTAGAAATTACATGAACTAATTAACATTAAAAAAATTGAAAAAGTAGAACAATAGAACTTCTATTTACTAGATACGTAGCTGTTTTGAGGGCTTCGCCCCATAATTCCTTTGGCAGCTTGCCTTTTCTACGAGAGTGCAATTCATTCTTTTGCTAACACCATTTAACTTTGCACTGTAACTAGGTGTAACTTCTAATTTGATACCGCTTCCATTACAGAGACCCTTCATTACAGACGACAAATATTCACCGCTATTGTTACATCTAAAGTTTTGAAACAATCAAACACTTCAGAAGTATTTTTCAGCAAAAATACTACCGTTGGCGGTTTTTTTCCTGTACAAGGGCTTTGTGTCATTTTTCCTTTCACACAGCTTTCGCATGAATTGCAAATTATCGTTTAAATTGTCCTAAATAGCTTGAACCATTTGATTGTCACAACTCATTTAGTTTGTTATAACTGCTTACAGCATTAACACCCACTTTGTAATATCGCGATCTAAGAATGAAAAGGTTATATGTAACATTTTTGTAATTTTTGAGGTTGATATCAATTTTGACTTTTCCGTAGTAGTAGAATTCAAAAACATTGTTAAAATTTTGATTTTTCCTATAGTTTCAGAGATAACAGGAAAGTTATTGTTTAGGAACATTGGATGTTTGACAAAAACTTGTTTATGACGTGCACAATAAAAAGGTTTCTACTGGAGTCATCCAGTGTAAAGAAACCGCAACCAGAATTGGCAACCGAAAAATTAAGGAAGAAGTAACCAACAGAATAAAACAACATATCAAATCCTTTCCAACAATGGAAAGCGATTATTGTCGGGCCAAAACATCTAAAAAATATCTCGAGGCTGGTTTAAATGTTATGCGCATGTACAATTATATAAAATTCAATGTAGACAAGATGGAGATTGTTAATTAATTCTTATAATTTCTAAATATGCTACCGGTCTTACGACACTTTTAAATGTGTTTTATTTATTAACACGTAGAAACATATTAGTATTACGAACGGTAAATTCAACGAAAACCGGCTAATAGACAGAATTCTATTTATTTAATTTTAATTTAATATGTTCCGAAGATTGTAAGTAGCATATTTAGAAATTATAAGAATTAATTAACATTCAACAAAAATTAAAAAAAAAAAAAAAGTAAAATTAGCGTTCACAGCTTATGTGATTGTCATGAAGAAGAAAAAATTGTAATTGAATTTATCTATATTAGTACGATTCGCTAGTATATAAAGCACAGGACATTCTGTATATATAGAATGTAAATTGTGGTATAGTCAGTCCAGTCGCCGCGGCCTGATGAGAGGATTGATTTTTTCATAATCATAAGCTCATCAGTTCGAAACTGGATTGAATTCTCTTACAATCTTCGGAACATATTAAATTAAGATGGAGATGTCTTCTGCAGAGAGTTTAATCTGGATTTTCACAAACCAAAATCCGATCTCTGTGGTAAATGTGAAGCCTATCTAGTCGCCCAGAAAGGAAATGAATGCACACCGAAATCTATCGCCGATCTTGAAGAACACCAACGGCTTAAAGATGATATGCGTGCTGAAAGAAAAATGGATCAGGACAACGAAACCATACCAGTATTATGCTTTCATTTACAAAACGTAATAAATTGTCCCAGATCAAATTGGCATCGGCGCTAGTAAAAATGTTAGAGCAAGTTTACCAAGACACAGGGTTTACCAAACTTGTCACCTGAAACCACAAAATAAAAACTCCTTTATGGCAACGACAATTTTAAAGTTTATACATAGTCATCCTGACATCGTCGAAATCACGATGAAATATTCCACCGCTGGTCAGTCCGCTATACAGCAAGTAGATAATGCACATTCTCAAATAGAAAAAGTGTTTAGAAAAAACGAGTTTATGTCGCGTTTAGGCCTCATAAGAATTTTAAAAACCATAAATTTAAGAAAACCATTCTGTATTATCCAAATGAAGCCATCGGATTTTAAAGACTACGAGGAGTACTCAAAAAAGGTCTATAACTGTAAAGAAGTGGCATTTAACATAGTTAAAATACTTCAATTCAGTCAAGAACCGTACGCCGTTAAATTCAAGCTGGATTACACCAGGAATTTAAAAACAGTCAACATTATAAAAAAGAAACCGAAGATCGACCTAAAAAAAAATCGACTTGCAGCCCGCATTTTGCTTCATGACGCCGCTAGATATTGATTATTACAAAGTGGTTCTCAATATTACTGGTAAGATTTTTGTTGTGATCGAATTTTGATAAATTTTTTTAATTTCAGATGACAAACCCATTTGTGAGACTCCAAAACGATCAGCAACTAGTAGTTCACTTAAATTAAACCGAAATTCCAACACAAAATAAAAATAACTCACGGTGAACAAAAATTAAGAACCGATGCTGTATTGAATTAAAACTGAATTAGAAATTATGTAGATTTAAAAATGAAGTATTTGTTTATGTACCTGAATTACTACAAAACGAAATGTTATAATAATTTTTATTTTGTTAAATGTTTATTGTATTTCTATAAACTATATTTTTTATTTTAAATGATATAAACATAGTAAATACACGAAGTATGTATGTATCTAATAAATTTAGTTTTATTTAAAAATTCAATAAAGATTTAATTTAAACAAGTATGGTAGCTAAAACTATTTGAACAAATATAACTTTGCTGTTTTCATAATTTCTCGTAATTAAAGCAAAAAAGTTCTATCATGCAAATAGAACCTTTAAACTAAATTGATAATCATAATAATTATGAAGAAGGTTCTATCCAAATAATTAAAATTCATTTTAACTATGTTGTGTGTTGTTGGATGCAACTAAAAGTCAACTCTTGGTGTAAACGCAATCATCATCGATTTGGATTTAGACTTTTCGTGGCCATCTTGTATTGCCAATTTCTTACTTACTTCCGTTCCGTCATATGTAAAAGTTGTATTGCATAATTTTGTTACTAAAATAAATATTCTAATATCATCAAGTGTTTCAATTAATTAAAGAGTTAGATTAAATACACTCTAACAGGTTATGGGCCCAGTGATCGTTATATAAGCTAAGTTTGTTAAAAACAAGTGGATAAAATAAACTTTATTAATTACAAAAACTATACATCACTGCGGGTTTTTTTTTTTGAGACACATGATGGCGGACGTAATCGATGGAAGGTATCGCATCGAAAAGTTGGACAACGATAATTACTTTAATTGGAAGTTTGTGATGGAAATGCTGTTGAAGAAAGAGCATAGTTGGGATGCAATAATTGGTGAAAAGCCAGCCGAGGCAGCACAATTGACCGTGTGGAATAAAGCAAACGACAGCGCGATGTCTACAATCGTTTTAAGTGTGCAAAAGAGTCAATTTGTTCACATTAGAAAAACTAAATCTGCAAAAGAGATGTGGAATGTGTTGTAGCAATATCACGAAAGGGGTGCAGGCAATAGCAGTGTGCAACTAATAAAGGAAATTTGCACAAAGAAGCTTACGGAGAGCTATAACCTCGAAGAACATATTCATTGGTTGTTGGACATGTTTTAACGGATTGACGATCTCGGAGAGGAAAAGTTATCGGAAAAATGGCAGATTGGGCTGCTGTTTGGGAAACTACCGCGCAGCTATGACACAATCGTGGCGGCACTTCAAACTCAGAAAACGGAAGACCTGAGCATGAAAATGGTTAAGGCAAAACTGATTGACGAGTATAAACGTATAATTATACGCAATTGTAACGAAAATGGTGATAGCGCAGGCGACGATGTACTAAAGATCGACAAGCTAAAAGGAAAATGTCGGTTTTGCCACAAACCGAGATGACTATAGATAGATGGCTTAGATGGCTTCAAAAGGATAAGGGTAATCAACCATTGGGAAAATCAGAAAAGGCGGCAGCTGTTGAGAAATCAGATGACGATATGTTGTTCATGACCGAACACATCGAAAGTCAAAGTGCTGACGATTGGATCATTGATAGCAGTGCTACGTGTCACATTTGCGTGAATAAGTCTAAGTTCGAGAATTTGGCTTTCAATAATCAAGAAAAAGTCCGGGTGGCTGATGGGCGTACATATTCGTCACGTGGTACCGGATCCGTCAAATTACAGTTTTTGATGATAAAGGTAATTCGGTATCGGCCATATTAACGAATGTATTATATATACGAGAAATTTCATCAAACATCTTATTGGTATAATTAATGGCGGCTCGTGGATATGAGATCACATTTGGTACGCATAAGTGTTCAGTGCAAAAGAAAGGTGGCAGGCGAATATATATTGGCGAAAATTGTGACAGCCAATATATTCTCAAACAATAAAAGGAAGTCTATGCAGCGCACAAGAGAACTAATTTATGTGTACACAAGTGGCATCGCATTTTGGGTCATCGTGACATTAATGTGGTCAGGCATCTGAACAATGACAATTTAGTCACCGGTGTTTGTTTTGAAGCGTGTAATTGCAGCGACGACTGTGAAATATGTACACAAGGGAAAATGACTAGGTTGCCTTTTCCAAAAAGGTCATTGACATCAACGAATGCTGTGATGGATCTAGTTCACACTGATTTGTGTGGGCCGATGCCAACTAAGTCACATGGTGGAATGCGATACATTCTAACGTTCATAGACGATTTTTCGCGATACACGGTAATTTATTTGCTGAAGGAAAAAACGCAATGTTTCATGAGGCTTAAAGAATTCAGTCAAATGGCGCGAACTATGTTTTCAAAGACCATAAAAGCTATTCGCTCAGACCGCGGGACAGAATATAAAAACAAACACTGCAGCATATTCACCAGAACAAAATGGAGTAGCAGAGCGCAAGAACCGAACGCTAATTGAGATGGCTCGATGTATGATGATTGAGGCTAAATTGGACCATTCGTTCTGGGCGGAAGCAGTTACAACGGCTAATTTCATGCAGAACCGTTTGCCAACAAAAGGAGCTCCGAAGACACCACTAGAAATCTGGTCGGGTACATTACCAATTTTGAAAAGTTTTTAAATCTTCGGGAAAAAATGTTTTGTGCATATCCCTAAGGAGAAAGGAAGAAAATTGGACATAAAGGCAGTGGAGGCATGATTTTTGGGTTACGACGAAAACTCAAAGGCGTATCGATGTTTCGATGTAAAGACGAACAAGTTGATTATAAGCCGCGATGTTCGTTTCTTGGAAGGGGAAGATAATACCGTAACTGTCGAAATAAAACCACAAGTTGACAATACCATTAATGAAACTGAACAAATAGTGGAGGCACCAGACGCTGTGTCAGGTCAAGAACATATTAAGCGAAATAATGAGGGCCGCGAAAAATGAACTGTTTCAATCCCAATTGCCAAAAACCCAGTTAGATGCTCGGAACGAGAAACTAAGGGGGTCAAATCAAATATTAATTCAATAATTACTGAGCCGAAAACACTGGCAGACGTACTGGAGACCGCAGGAAAGGATCAATGGTTTGCGGCTATGCATGATGAAATGAAATCACATGCAGAAAATGGGCCCGGGAAATAGTTGAATTACCAAGTAATCGAAAAGCAGTGGGTTGCAAATGGGTGTTTAAACTGAAAGCTAACGCAGACGGCACTGTAAAGGGTTTGGCCAGGATTACGACGAGGTATTTGCACCAGTTGCTAGGCAAATAACTTTTAGAACGTTGTTGACGGTGGCAGGCAGAGAGCAAATGCAGGTCATCCATTTGGATGCAAAACAGCTTTCTTAAACAGCAAACTAGAGGAGGAAATCTACATGAAGCAACCGCCATTTTTCGAACCGGATGATAAAAGAATGGTATGTCGATTAAAAAGGAGCTTGTATGGACTGAAGCAGTCGGCACTCACCTGGAACATGTCATTAAACAAGATAACCGTTGACGCAGGATTTTATCGCAGTGAAGCAGACCTATGCTTATACTATCAGCAAATCGGCAATGGGTGGTGATATATATTAATCTACGTTGATGACATCGTGGTGGCTTGTAGTGACAGCAACGCCATCAAACAGGTTGAGGAAATTCTGAACGTCGAATTCAAAGTTGATAGTTTGGGCAAAATAAAGACGTACATTGGAATAGAGGTCGACAGGGACATTAGTGGAATATTTAACATAAGTCAGAAATCATACATCAATCACGTGGTGAATCGATTCAATTTAGAAAGTGCAAAAATATCTAAATACCCGTTGAAGCCAGAATATTAGAAGGGTTCATTGCCTGATCTGCTGCCAAATAACGCGGAATATCAACATCTAATTGGCAGCTTGCTGTATGTATCAATAAACACTCGGCCAGATGTTGCAGCAAGTGTGGCGATACTCGCACAAAAGACAAATTGTCCGAATGAAGAAGATTGGACAGAGCTGAAGCGAGTTGTACGTTATCTAAAGGGTACAAACGATTTAAAATTACGCATGGGAGATGTTAAATGCGGGAACATATTTTTTGGGTATGCAGATGCCAGCTGGGCCGAAGATCGATGCGATCGAAAATCAAATAGCGGTCATTTATTCAAGTTATTTGGAGCAACGATAAGTTGGAGTTGCAAGAAGCAAACATGCGTTTCACTATCATCAACAGAGGCCGAGTTTGTTGCATTGTCCGAAGCATGTAAGGAGGTGATTTGGCTGCGAAGGTTGTTGAACGATTTTAATGTCGACATAAACAACTCGACTTTAATATACGAAAACAATCAAAGCTGCTTAGCACTGATCAACCAAGAAGGTTTCTCTAGCCGATCTAAGCACATCGACACTAGGCGACATAAGGATCACATCGAAAAGCAAACGATTCGATGTGAGTATTGTCCTACCAACGAGATGCTGGCAGATATGTGCACCAAGCCGCTGGGCACAAATCGGTTACAATCACTTCGAAAGGACAGCGGGTTGTTTTAATTTCATTTATTATTCAAGGAAAGAGGGAGCAGTTGTTATAAAGTAGAAATTGAGGAGGAGTGTTGGATGCAACTAAAAGTCAACTCTTGGTGTAAACGCAAGTATCATCGATTTGGATTTTGACTTTTCGTGGCTATTTTGTATTGTCAATTTCTTACTTACTTCCGTTCCGTCATATGTAAAAGTTGTATTGCAAAATTTTGTTACTAAAATAAATACTAAAATCATCAAGTGTTTCAATTAATTAAAGAGTTAGATTAATTACACTCTAACATGTGTTGTGTGCCAAAACTATGTTAATTTGATACCTACTAATTTATAATGCTCATAAAATTTTACATTTCAAGAATTATTATTGTCATGTAAATAATTTAAAAGATTGAAGTATTGAGTTTTATATAAATAAAACTATTTCATTCTTAGGTCGCGATATGTAAACTTGATCCAATACAAGCCACCATTGAGTAAAGCTTCGGCAACTACTTTATCGTTCGTGACCATGAAAGCTTTGCTGTTCTTAAACAACACGAAACCTTCTTACTTCTCTATACGAGTAACTGATAAATAATAAATTGGGCGTAACAACCGTTACATAAAGGACATTGTACAACATACCGATTTCCTCACTAACTGCTTTTATAGACACTTTTGTCTTGGCAGTGCCTACTGCGGATTCTTGTTTTATCATGTACATCCTGAATCCAAGCAAAACCAAATCTTGTTTGGCTTGAGATCATTATTTGGCATCTTTCTATCACTAACTTGTAGTGCGAACGGTTTATCACCACTCTCAGGCACTGGAACCAAATTAGCATGTTTTTACTTTATCCAGCTTGATTTTCGTTTCATTTAATACCTAAATTACCGAAAGAACCGGATCATAACAGTCATGTAATGTTGACAATAAATGTACAGCTACTTGTATTTCTTTCATTTCTCCTCCCGCTGCCTCAAATGCTATGATATTTTTGTCAAACCGCAACAGATACTCTGTTATCCAGATACTCTCTCTCTCTATTTTCTTTTTTTTCCGGATATTCTGGCTTCATTACATCATCCGGTTTTGTGGTGATATGCGATTTGACTCCTTTGGCAGCTAGAGTAGCAGCAACTCTAATTTTGCATGAAGAAAAATCCTTTCCAGCGAATTTAAAAATATTTTGTTACGTATTTGAGAACTCGATAACCTGTAGGATGCAAAAAAGTTTTTAGCGTCTAAAGGAAAGGCACATCAATCGTTATTGTTATCTAGTCTTCCTGATTAGTATGTTTACAGCTTAGACCATTCTATATAAAGAAGCGGTGTTTCTTTTTAAATTACCAAAATCAAAAGTTACCAGAAACAACAAGAATAATGTCATTCTTAAAAAGAAATGAACTAAGCCCGAAACAATCACCTTGCAACAATTAATCGGTAACGTGACATAATCTTAACCTTATTGTCCTTATTGCTAAATTTGCAAACTTTGTCTGCACATTTCTAGTTTTGTTCTTCCTCTATATAGGACAAACATCTCTTATTATTTTTAAACGATAATTACTCAACCGTAGCATAACTTTTTGATGCTAATAAAAAATAATAAAATTAGTCATTCATATGTATAATCAGCATAATACATGATCCTGTCAAGCTAGTTATCTCCAAACCATATAAAATAAAGTAAAACCATAACAAAATTCGAGCTGGTTCTGAAAATACAAAACAATCCCTCATACATACGAGTACATAAACCTATTCGTATTAAAATTAAATAAATCTCGATTCGTACAAAGAGCGGAGACAAATTTTTAGATAACTCGCATGCAACAAAAAAAAAAAATGAGGTAGCGCATTTTCCAACCCCTTTCCTATTTATCCTATTTTAACGTCATTTCAATATAATTTTTTGTTTTGTCGTCGTCATCACGAGAATGAGCCCAAAATATTTAACAATTACTGTTGTGATAACAATTTATTGTAGTTTAATGTTTTGTTTGGTACAATTCCGTCTGTTGAAATAATATGCTGTTGTTGTTTTTTTTGGTAATGTCACTTCAATGAGAGTTTTCCAATTTTCGAATAAAAAAAAAAAACATTTCTTTTGACTTTTTGCTCCGTTTTAACTGTTGTTGTGTGTACATTTATATTATTTGACATTCGAAAGAAGGTTTTTCGGCTTTGTGTTTTTTTTTTTTTGTGTATAAAATAATTGAGGAGCAACACAACAATAAAAGCAAAAATCTTAAGAAAGGAGTGCGCACATTGGAAAGAAATTTTTACAAATGAAGAAGACGACGACAACAACGACGTGATGATTAATTGAAATCGATTAGTAATTCTTGAGTTAATTTCAAATGGGTTAACGGATGAATTTTTTTTGTTGCAGTGCTGAGGTAAAATAAGGATAGTGGAAAATAATTAAAATTAATTGATTTAAATTGCAATTGAAAGAAACGTTTGCTTTTGTATAAATAATTAACTGTAAATTGATTTATATTTCTATTTATTAGACATTTTGGACTTTGATTAATGTGAGAACATTACATAATAACAATAAAAAAGATTTCAAATTCAATTGCAGGCCGATTAATATTCTCTCTCTGTCTCTGCAAAATGCAGGATATTATGGAAATATTTTTATTTGAAATATTTATTGATATTATTTTTGTGTTGAATATAAATTTAAATTGACATTTCTTACATTTATGAAAAAAAAAAAATAAACAATTGGATTGGAAGACGTAGTAGAGAGCTAAGATAATAATGCTTCCTTTTAAACTCATATCACGCGAAAGGGTTATAAAAACAAAAAAAAAATAGAAATTCATTACAACCTTACACTCTTGATAAGTGTTGAACGTGTTAATGGTGTATTAAGTCGTTTTTCATTTTTTAACGAAAACATTTTTATTTATTTAACACAAAAAACGATTTTCCCTGTTTGCAGGAGTGCGTTTGACATATTTGTTGTGTATTTTTTTTTTTGTTTTCCTGTTTCTAAAAAAAGTATAAAAATTGTTGTTGTGTCATGACGTTAATTTTTTTTTTTTGTATTTTTATTATTAAATACCCATTTTAGTATTTTAAATGCCCCGTCGTGAAAGTGTTAATGTCATTTTTTGAGTAATGTTTGTTTTTGGGTGTATGTACAAACACCTTCCTGGTGTTGAATTTTATTTAATTGAGAAGAAGACCGAAATCAAGATTTTGTTAATATAGAAGTAAAAAGATTGGGTCGGGCGAATAAAATTAAAACAGCTTATGGTACACACTTAAAAAAAACCTTTAATTTTTAATGCAAGCCTGGCATTAGGACTCATGTAATACAAGTTATTATTAAATTGTAAAGTAAAGATTGCATTAAAATAAATTTTAACGCAATTTTGAAGATTTCTAAAGCAGTATTTGCATTCAAAAATATTTTTAATAAAACTATTAAACATTTTAAAGCAACCTGCTCAAATTGAAAAATTATACCAACATAAAATTCGCTAAAATAATCGGACATAATTATACATATGAATAATAAATTTACTAATGTTTTACTTTACTAATATAAAATTCGCTAAATCAAACCGACTAAATAGTCATCATCGACATCATACATCCTCTGAGACATCGATGATCACATATCATCGAGAGAGTCTTCAGTAAGTGTTAAAGGTAAAATTTTTTTTTTGTGCAAATTTTAAAAAAGTGTACAAACCAAATCTGTTTTTTTCAAAATAAATTAAAAATTTTTTAATTTAATTTAAGTTGTCCTGATACTGTATACATCCAGAGGAAATAAAAAAAAGCTAGAAAAACAAAGCAAGTGTTGCACCAGAATTGCTCACATCAATGGACGAATCGTTCACAAGTGTCGAAGCGAAAAGCACCAAGAGCGAAATTCAGGAAACTATACTGAAACGTCCGCCACCGATCGTCCTTTACAACGTGGTAGCGGACAAAGTTGATGATACAACAAGGAAAATTATATCCGCAGCCGGAGGTCGAGCGTCCTTCAGATGTGGTAGTAAATTCATCATTATCATCACTACAAACAAGGAAGATTGGACAGGAAAGTGAAAGACGAACTAGAGAAAGACAAAAACCTAGAGTATCACACATATACGCATCCTGACGAAAAGCGACTCACGGAGGAGATCGAGCTTACTCTTAAAGATAAACATAAACATGGGATCGAAGCCAAAGTTTCAGTGATGACTTTCCGAAGGAAAACATCGGAAAGTACTTCAGTGAATGTACCAATGCCGTTGTTTCAAGTCATCATCGACAAGAACACGCCAATTGAAAAACTTATTTCGATAAGAGAAATGAGCCATTACCGAGTCACCTGGGAGAAGAAAAGAGGCCGAGCCCAGGTGACTCAGTGTCGCAACTGCCAGGGATTCGGACACACAGCAACCAACTGTTGTTGCTACTACAGTTGTGTCAAGTGTAAAGAGAGCCGCGAGCCTGGTAAATGCAGAAACTCCGTGGAATTAAAAAAGCCGACCGAATGTGTGAACTGTGAAGAGCAACATCCCGCCAACTTTAACAAATGTCAGGTGAGACAAAGATTTATTTCCATAATTAACCCGCGTAATCCAGGTCCGGCCCGAATCCCATCGGGACTCGAGTTGCGGAGAGAAGGTATCTCATACGCCAGTATAACTGGCAGTTATTCATTAAATTCCCAACCATCTCCTGCTCCCAAGAATAGTGTCGATCGCCTGTTAGAGGAGTGTGAGGAACTATTTGGAACCAACCTTTTCGACCTTAAGGTCAAGTGCGAGCAATTCTTCACGGAATATGATCGCATCCCCATATCCAACATAGTTCAAAAACGCTTTGCCTACATGAGATTCGTAGCCGCCCTACCCAACAACCCATGATTGAACAACTGACCTGCATTACTCTGAACGCCAACAGTCTAGTCTCACTAGTCCGACGTAAAGAGCTGGAGGAAATGTTGTCCCATCACAAACCCAATCTAGTCCTTCTGTGCGAAACCCACCTAAACCAGCGACACAGAGTCTGTGTCCCGGGTACACCATATTTAGATGTGACAGGACAAAAGATAATACCGGAGGCACTGCCATTCTGATACAGAATGGTATCCCTCATTTTCTAGCCCAAACATTCGTCTCAAACGACATTGAGGCTACCTTACTAAACGTAGGGACCCCAAATCGATGTATTACGTTTTGTTCGACCTACGTTAGGAAGATCAATATAACAAATATAGTACATCTCCTAAACTCTGGCAACCAAACCATACTGGCTGGAGATTTCAACTTCCGACACGAATCCTGGAACTGCCCAAACAACAACCAGAATGGTCTAGCACTCTTTAAGCTATGCTTAAATTCTAATCTACAATTAAACGCCCCGAGCGACCCAACCTTTCCTAGGGGAAATTCAATACTCGACTTGATTTTATCCAAGAATATCCCCAAAACAATCCAGCTTGCCATTGAGAAAACTATTCCACTTACCCAAAGTAAGGATAACGCAAAACTACCACACCAGCTGCAATCCCTAATTAAGCAACGAAACCGCATGAACCGTCTCCATTATAAATATCCAGGTTCCGTCTCAAAAACTGAAATCAATATCCTTTCGAAGCTGATTTCCTGTTGGTTCAAGAACTAAAAAATGCAAGCTTTAAAAGAAGATTGAAAGAAGTGCCCGATAATTCCCCCGAAATTTTGGCAATGGCAAGAAATTCAATTCAATCAGCCAGATTATGCAAGATCCCCATCCTATCATAGATCCTAAACAAATTTCTGAACAAATCGCATCAGAACGAGGCATTCAAAGACCCCCAATTCGAGATGTTAGTCAATAACAACATTGCAAATTTTCTTAACTCCAAACCGTACGATCCAATCAGTACGACGGTCGATAAAGACGAAATTTTCAACATTATTCGTCACCTCAACAAGAGAAAAGCTCCTGGCGATGACAATATTTCTAATATAGCTCTAAAAAACCTCCCCGAGAAAGAAGTCACTCACTTCACCGATATCCTAAATGGAATAATAAACACTGGTTACTTTCCAGACTGCTGGAAGATCTGCAAAGTCATACCTATTCCTAAGCCAGGAAAGCCATGCAACAGGATAGAAAACACTCGCCCCATTTCACTCCTAAACGATTTTAGCAAAATAACAGAAATAGTCATTCTCAATAGATTACTTCCACTGCTCCAACCCTACACTCCTGATGAACAATTCGGATTCCGTGCTGGACACTCTTCAACGCAAGCTATATTAAGGCTCAAAAATTGCATCAAAAACTCCAAACGGTTCGGCCGATCGAACATCGCCGCTTTATTGACATAGAAAAAGCCTTCGACACCGTCTGGCACGAAGGGTTAATCTACAAAATGATAAAATGCAACTTCCCCCACTATCTAATCAAACTAACCTATTCCTACCTTAGAAACCGGAAATTCTATGTCTCGCTGAACAACCACGGTTCCAGTATTAAATCAGTAGCTGCGGGGGCTACTCAGGGATCCATACTTGGCCCACACCTCTTCTCCTTCTACTACCACGATATTCCGAGGCCAGACAACAAGGAAACAAAAATTCAAATATACGCCGACGATACGGCTATATTCACTTCCTCGACCAGCGCTCGCAAGTCGAGAGAAAGGATCGCCAAATACCTTGAAAGGTACTCGGAATAAGCGACGAAGAGGAAGATTAAAATCAATTTCTGTAAAACCGAAATCATCCACTTCCATTACAACAAAAACTCCAAAATGTACAAGGCCGATCCCACTTCATTCGAGGGTAACGTCCTTGAATTCAAACCTCAAGTCAAATATCTGGGAGTCATTCTCGATAGGAAGCTATCACCGCTGCCTCAAATTAAATACATAAAGAAAAAAGCGTTTACTGCCCGCCATAATCTCTATCGATTCCTCAACCGAAATAGTGGCCTCTCCCCTAAAAACAAGTTGAGACTTTATAAAGCCTATATCAGACCAATCCTTACCTACGCCATCCCTGCTTGGATGGGAGACTTGTACAACACCCATTGGAAAAGTCTCTCCTCAGTACAGGCAAAATTCCCTTCGCTTCGCATTCGACGATTGGTCGAAACCTCCGTCCTTTAAATGTACCCCTTCATCCGAACTTGAGGTGCGCGCAAACCTCGAAACTCTCCACAACTTTGGCTGGCATATCCGGGCAAAGTTCGTTGAGAGGACAAAGCACTCTTAAGCAGAATTCCTCCGCAAATCCTCCTTCATTCATGGGGCCTGGAGCTCGCGGGGATATAATCTCACCTGACACCTTGGTAATTTTAAGCTTGTACATATGAGTATGTAGTAAAATTAATCTAAGAGAATAAAAAAAAAAAAAAAAAAAAACATCGTAGGTAAAGAATCTAAATAACAATAGCTTAGACTCATAGATGATAAAACCTAGGTTAAGAATCTTAGTTAAGAAATAGGTATATGTTAATATTAGTCATTGTAAAAAATTTTTTGAACAAAAAAAACCGACTAAATGACAAATAAAATAATTGGATTTTCTGAATTCGAAAATTTAATATTCTTAATATTAATATTCTTAAATTCTTTGTATTATTTTGTAATACTAGAGCCTTCCAGGGATGATATTGACGAAAATTCTAAAGTACTTAACTTATGAGCAAAAGAGTATCAAATATAGTATTTGGGTACTTTTTCGATTGTTTTGAAATTGTTACCATTTTCGTCGATAGAGAAAACTTAAAGTAACAAAATAATAAAATTGTAATGATAATCGTAACAAGAATAAAGAAAACGTAATTCAATTCAAATTTTTATATTTTAATATTTATTTATTTATTAAAAATTAACAATTTTTAACACTAAAATAAAACTAAAAGTTTTGAGGAGAGCGGATAGCTGGATGGATTTATGGTCCTTTAAAAGCTAATCAGCTCTCCTCTAAAACAAAAATTAGACAGAAATAATGTACAAGGTATAAAATTAACAATTTAGTAATAAACAGCCAGTTAAATATATAATAATAAAAAAATATAAAATAATGAAAATAAAATAATAAGATAAGGTGAATAAACAAATTTAAAAGATAGAGATAATAATGTCGCGTTAAAGATAATCTTCAACCAGTTCAGCCAAATACGTCCTTAAAGTTTTCTTGAAATTGTAAACATTCACAGATCTAGTAATAACAGTCGGTAAATGGTTATATACATATGGACCAAAGTACGATATGGATTTTCTACCAAATTCAGTTTTGAATTTATAACATTTTAAAAGATTAGAACGACGGGTTGTATGGCTATGATTTACATACTGAAACTCAATGTTTGATAGCGTTAACGATAACCGCAAACATTTATACATATATAGTGAAACATGAAATTGGAATAATGCGTTTATTGGCAGGATTCCTTCAGTTACATTCTTATACAGCTCGATGGAGGGAAACAAGTGTGGAAGCCTGTGGATAGCTTTGCAGCTTTTGTTTTGTAAAATTTGCAACCTTTTTATCTTTGATTTTCCAATATGACCAAAACAAGCAATCGCAAAATAGAATCTTGTGTGAATAAATGAAGAATAAATCATTTTTAGAATATGTTGTGGAACAAAGGAAGCAAGCTTTTTAATCAAATAAATAAACGGACTGACTTTTAAACTCAACGTATCCAAGATATTTGAGTTTATCAACTCCCTCGATAATACCATTTGAAACTTGCAAGGGTTGGAAATCACAATGAGGGAGTAATGGGGATTGAAAGATAATAAATTTGGTTTTGTTGACGTTTACAGATATTATATTTACATTGACAGTACAGTAACGTCGTTTTCCATGTGTGTTGTTATAGATAATTTGGTAATTTCTTATGGCTTTTAGAAAAACGCAAATTTGACGATGAGTTTTATGTTTAATTTTTATTTATTTATTTATCATTAATTTTTAATTATTTCACGTTATCGTTCGAAATTCGACTGCCACCTTTCATGACATCTCTTATTTATATAACATTTTTATTCATTTTACTATTACTAACATATTAAGTATATAAAGGTAATAAATATTAATAATTTCAAGTTTGCATTTATGATATATATATAGGGATTGATTTATGTACAAAAGAATTGCACAGTACACCATTGGTAATACAATGGTACAGTGTGCCATTGATAATACACAACACCTATCCCCTAAGTTTTAAATAATCCTATTGATTGTTTAATTATAATACACAATTTTTTTTTTTGATTGCCGATTATTTCTAAACATTTCTTAGAAAATTCAATTTTATTGAAAATCAACTGTGCTATAGCCCACAAGTTTTTGGGCGGCAAAAATCTAAAATGGTCCGATTGCGATGGTTGATACCTCTATCAATAGGTTTCGGGACCTGTAATTGCTGTGACAATTTTCATTTTGATTGCTCGAATATTTCTAAACATTTCTTAGAAAATTTAGTTTTATTGAAAATGAACTGTGCTATAGCCCACAAGTTTTTGGGCGGCAAAAATCTAAAATGGTCCGATTACGATGGTTGATACCTCTATCAATAGGTTTCGTGACGTGTAATTGCTGTGACAATTTTCATTTTGATTCCTCGATGATTTCTAAACATTTCTTAGAAAATTAAATTTTATTGAAAATTAACTGTGCTATAGCCCACAAGATTTTGGGCGGCAAAAATCTAAAATGGTCCGATTGCGATGGTTGATACCTCTATCAATAGGTTTCGGGACCTGTAATTGCTGTGACAATTTTCATTTTGATTGCTCGATTATTTCTAAACATTTCTTAGAAAATTCAATTTTATTAAAAATTAACTGTGCTATAGCCCACAAGTTTTTGGGCGGCAAAAATATAAAATGGTCCGATTGCGATGGTTGATACCTCTATCAATAGGTTTCGGGACCTGTAATTGCTGTGACAATTTTCATTTTGATTGCTCGATTATTTCTAAACATTTCTTAGAAAATTCAGTTTTATTGAAAATTAACTGTGCTATAGCCCACAAGTTTTTGGGCGGCAAAAATATAAAATGGTCCGATTACGATGGTTGATACCTCTATCAATAGGTTTCGGGACCTGTAATTGCTGTGACAATTTTCAATTTGATTTCTTGATTATTTCTAAACATTTCTTAGAAAATTCAATTTTATTGAAAATTAACTGTGCTATAGCCCACAAGTTTTTGGGCGGCAAAAATCTAAAATGGTCCGATTACGATGGTTGATACCTCTATCAATAGGTTTCGTGACGTGTAATTGCTGTGACAATTTTCATTTTGATTCCTCGATGATTTCTAAACATTTCTTAGAAAATTCAATTTTATTGAAAATTAACTGTGCTATAGCCCACAAGATTTTGGGCGGCAAAAATCTAAAATGGTCCGATTGCGATGGTTGATACCTCTATCAATAGGTTTCGGGACCTGTAATTGCTGTGACAATTTTCATTTTGATTGCTCGATTATTTCTAAACATTTCTTAGAAAATTCAGTTTTATTGAAAATTAACTGTGCTATAGCCCACAAGTTTTTGGGCGGCAAAAATATAAAATGGTCCGATTGCGATGGTTGATACCTCTATTAATAGGTTTCGGGACCTGTAATTGCTGTGACAATTTTCATTTTGATTGCTCGATTATTTCTAAACATTTCTTAGAAAATTCAATTTTATTGAAAATTAACTGTGCTATAGCCCACAAGTTTTTGGGCGGCAAAAATCTAAAATGGTCCGATTACGATGGTTGATACCTCTATCAATAGGTTTCGGGACCTGTAATTGCTGTGACAATTTTCATTTTGATTGCTCGATTATTTCTAAACATTTCTTAGAAAATTTAGTTTTATTGAAAATTAACTGTGCTATAGCCCACAAGTTTTTGGGCGGCAAAAATATAAAATGGTCCGATTGCGATGGTTGATACCTCTATCAATAGGTTTCGGGACCTGTAATTGCTGTGACAATTTTCATTTTGATTGCTCGATTATTTCTAAACATTTCTTAGAAAATTCAGTTTTATTGAAAATTAACTGTGCTATAGCCCACAAGTTTTTGGGCGGCAAAAATATAAAATGGTCCGATTGCGATGGTTGATACCTCTATCAATAGGTTTCGGGACCTGTAATTGCTGTGACAATTTTCATTTTGATTGCTCGATTATTTCTAAACATTTCTTAGAAAATTCAATTTTATTGAAAATTAACTGTGCTATAGCCCACAAGTTTTTGGGCGGCAAAAATCTAAAATGGTCCGATTACGATGGTTGATACCTCTATCAATAGGTTTCGGGACCTGTAATTGCTGTGACAATTTTCAATTTGATTTCTTGATTATTTCTAAACATTTCTTAGAAAATTCAATTTTATTGAAAATTAACTGTGCTATAGCCCACAAGTTTTTGGGCGGCAAAAATCTAAAATGGTCCGATTACGATGGTTGATACCTCTATCAATAGGTTTCGGGACCTGTTATTGCTGTGACAATTTTCATTTTGATTCTTCCATGATTTCTAAACATTTCTTAGAAAATTCAATTTTATTGAAAATTAACTTTGCTATTGCCCACAAGTT
Source organism: Tipula vernalis (assembly GCA_958295665.1). NCBI lineage: Eukaryota > Metazoa > Arthropoda > Insecta > Diptera > Tipulidae > Tipula > Tipula vernalis. The sequence continues at coordinate 15,648,573 of OY282560.1, forward strand.
TTTGGGCGGCAAACATATAAAATGGTCCGATTACGATGGTTGATACCTCTATCAATAGGTTTCGGGACCTGTTATTGCTATGACAATTTTCATTTTGATTGCTCGATTATTTCTAAACATTTCTTAGAAAATTCAATTTTATTAAAAATTAACTGTGCTATAGCCCACAAGTTTTTGGGCGGCAAAAATCTAAAATGGTCCGATTACGATGGTTGATACCTCTATCAATAGGTTTCGTGACGTGTAATTGCTGTGACAATTTTCATTTTGATTGCTCGATTATTTCTAAACATTTCTTAGAAAATTCAGTTTTATTGAAAATTAACTGTGCTATAGCCCACAAGTTTTTGGGCGGCATAAATATAAAATGGTCCGATTGCGATGGTTGATACCTCTATCAATAGGTTTCGGGACCTGTAATTGCTGTGACAATTTTCATTTTGATTGCTCGATTATTTCTAAACATTTCTTAGAAAATTCAATTTTATTGAAAATTAACTGTGCTATAGCCCACAAGTTTTTGGGCGGCAAAAATCTAAAATGGTCCGATTGCGATGGTTGATACCTCTATCAATAGGTTTCGGGACCTGTAATTGCTGTGACAATTTTCATTTTGATTGCTCGAATATTTTTAAACATTTCTTAGAAAATTTAGTTTTATTGAAAATTAACTGTGCTATAGCCCACAAGTTTTTGGGCGGCAAAAATATAAAATGGTCCGATTGCGATGGTTGATACCTCTATCAATAGGTTTCGGGACCTGTAATTGCTGTGACAATTTTCATTTTGATTGCTCGATTATTTCTAAACATTTCTTAGAAAATTCAGTTTTATTGAAAATTAACTTTGCTATTGCCCACAAGTTTTTGGGCGGCAAACATATAAAATGGTCCGATTACGATGGTTGATACCTCTATCAATAGGTTTCGGGACCTGTAATTGCTGTGACAATTTTCAATTTGATTTCTTGATTATTTCTAAACATTTCTTAGAAAATTCAATTTTATTGAAAATTAACTGTGCTATAGCCCACAAGTTTTTGGGCGGCAAAAATCTAAAATGGTCCGATTACGATGGTTGATACCTCTATCAATAGGTTTCGGGACCTGTTATTGCTGTGACAATTTTCATTTTGATTGCTCCATGATTTCTAAACATTTCTTAGAAAATTCAATTTTATTGAAAATTAACTTTGCTATTGCCCACAAGTTTTTGGGCGGCAAACATATAAAATGGTCCGATTACGATGGTTGATACCTCTATCAATAGGTTTCGGGACCTGTTATTGCTATGACAATTTTCATTTTGATTGCTCGATTATTTCTAAACATTTCTTAGAAAATTCAATTTTATTAAAAATTAACTGTGCTATAGCCCACAAGTTTTTGGGCGGCAAAAATCTAAAATGGTCCGATTACGATGGTTGATACCTCTATCAATAGGTTTCGTGACGTGTAATTGCTGTGACAATTTTCATTTTGATTCCTCGATGATTTCTAAACATTTCTTAGAAAATTCAATTTTATTGAAAATTAACTGTGCTATAGCCCACAAGATTTTGGGCGGCAAAAATCTAAAATGGTCCGATTGCGATGGTTGATACCTCTATCAATAGGTTTCGGGACCTGTAATTGCTGTGACAATTTTCAATTTGATTTCTTGATTATTTCTAAACATTTCTTAGAAAATTCAATTTTATTGAAAATTAACTGTGCTATAGCCCACAAGTTTTTGGGCGGCAAAAATCTAAAATGGTCCGATTGCGATGGTTGATACCTCTATCAATAGGTTTCGGGACCTGTAATTGCTGTGACAATTTTCATTTTGATTGCTCGATTATTTCTAAACATTTCTTAGAAAATTCAGTTTTATTGAAAATTAACTGTGCTATAGCCCACAAGTTTTTGGGCGGCAAAAATCTAAAATGGTCCGATTGCGATGGTTGATACCTCTATCAATAGGTTTCGGGACCTGTAATTGCTGTGACAATTTTCATTTTGATTGCTCGATTATTTCTAAACATTTCTTAGAAAATTTAGTTTTATTGAAAATTAATTGTGCTATAGCCCACAAGTTTTTGGGCGGCAAAAATATAAAATGTTCCGATTGCGATGGTTGATACCTCTATCAATAGGTTTCGGGACCTGTAATTGCTGTGACAATTTTCATTTTGATTGCTCGATTATTTCTAAACATTTCTTAGAAAATTCAGTTTTATTGAAAATTAACTGTGCTATAGCCCACAAGTTTTTGGGCGGCAAAAATATAAAATGGTCCGATTGCGATGGTTGATACCTCTATCAATAGGTTTCGGGACCTGTAATTGCTGTGACAATTTTCATTTTGATTGCTCGATTATTTCTAAACATTTCTTAGAAAATTCAATTTTATTGAAAATTAACTGTGCTATAGCCCACAAGTTTTTGGGCGGCAAAAATCTAAAATGGTCCGATTACGATGGTTGATACCTCTATCAATAGGTTTCGGGACCTGTAATTGCTGTGACAATTTTCAATTTGATTTCTTGATTATTTCTAAACATTTCTTAGAAAATTCAATTTTATTGAAAATTAACTGTGCTATAGCCCACAAGTTTTTGGGCGGCAAAAATCTAAAATGGTCCGATTACGATGGTTGATACCTCTATCAATAGGTTTCGGGACCTGTTATTGCTGTGACAATTTTCATTTTGATTCCTCCATGATTTCTAAACATTTCTTAGAAAATTCAATTTTATTGAAAATTAACTTTGCTATTGCCCACAAGTTTTTGGGCGGCAAACATATAAAATGGTCCGATTACGATGGTTGATACCTCTATCAATAGGTTTCGGGACCTGTAATTGCTATGACAATTTTCATTTTGATTGCTCGATTATTTCTAAACATTTCTTAGAAAATTCAATTTTATTAAAAATTAACTGTGCTATAGCCCACAAGTTTTTGGGCGGCAAAAATCTAAAATGGTCCGATTACGATGGTTGATACCTCTATCAATAGGTTTCGGGACCTGTAATTGCTGTGACAATTTTCATTTTGATTCCTCGATGATTTCTAAACATTTCTTAGAAAATTCAATTTTATTGAAAATTAACTGTGCTATAGCCCACAAGTTTTTGGGCGGCAAAAATCTAAAATGGTCCGATTGCGATGGTTGATACCTCTATCAATAGGTTTCGGGACCTGTAATTGCTGTGACAATTTTCATTTTGATTGCTCGATTATTTCTAAACATTTTTTAGAAAATTTAATTTTATTGAAAATTGACTGTGCTATAGCCCACAAGTTTTTGGGCGGCAAAAATTCTAAAATGGTCCGATTACGATGGTTGATACCTCTATCAATAGGTTTCGGGACCTGTAATTGCTGTGACAATTTTCAATTTGATTTCTTGATTATTTCTAAACATTTCTTAGAGAATTCAATTTTATTGAAAATTAACTGTGCTATAGCCCACAAGTTTTTGGGCGGCAAAAATCTAAAATGGTCCGATTACGATGGTTGATACCTCTATCAATAGGTTTCGGGACCTGTAATTGCTGTGACAATTTTCATTTTGATTCCTCGATGATTTCTAAACATTTCTTAGAAAATTCAATTTTATTGAAAATTAACTGTGCTATAGCCCACAAGTTTTTGAGCGGCAAAAATCTAAAATGGTTCGATTGCGATGGTTGATACCTCTATCAATAGGTTTCGGGACCTGTAATTGCTGTGACAATTTTCATTTTGATTCCTCGATGATTTCTAAACATTTCTTAGAAAATTCAATTTTATTGAAAATTAACTGTGCTATAGCCCACAAGTTTTTGGGCGGCAAAAATCTAAAATGGTCCGATTACGATCGTTGATACCTCTATCAATAGGTTTCGGGACCTGTAATTGCTGTGACAATTTTCATTTTGATTCCTCGATTATTTCTAAACATTTCTTAGAAAATTCAATTTTATTGAAAATCAACTGTGCTATAGCCCACAAGTTTTTGGGCGGCAAAAATCTAAAATGGTCCGATTACGATGGTTGATACCTCTATCAATAGGTTTCGGGACCTGTAATTGCTGTGACAATTTTCAATTTGATTTCTTGATTATTTCTAAACATTTCTTAGAAAATTCAATTTTATTGAAAATCAACTGTGCTATAGCCCACAAGTTTTTGGGCGGCAAAAATATAAAATGGTCCGATTACGATGGTTGATACCTCTATCAATAGGTTTCGGGACCTGTAATTGCTGTGACAATTTTCATTTTGATTCCTCGATGATTTCTAAACATTTCTTAGAAAATTCAATTTTATTGAAAATTAACTGTGCTATAGCCCACAAGTTTTTGAGCGGCAAAAATCTAAAATGGTTCGATTGCGATGGTTGATACCTCTATCAATAGGTTTCGGGACCTGTAATTGCTGTGACAATTTTCATTTTGATTCCTCGATTATTTCTAAACATTTCTTAGAAAATTCAATTTTATTGAAAATCAACTGTGCTATAGCCCACAAGTTTTTGGGCGGCAAAAATCTAAAATGGTCCGATTACGATGGTTGATACCTCTATCAATAGGTTTCGGGACCTGTAATTGCTGTGACAATTTTCATTTTGATTCCTCGATGATTTCTAAACATTTCTTAGAAAATTCAATTTTATTGAAAATCAACTGTGCTATAGCCCACAAGTTTTTGGGCGGCAAAAATCTAAAATGGTCCGATTACGATGGTTGATACCTCTACAAATAGGTTTCGGGACCTGTAATTGCTGTGACAATTTTCATTTTGATTGCTCGATGATTTCTAAACATTTCTTAGAAAATTCAATTTTATTGAAAATCAACTGTGCTATAGCCCACAAGTTTTTGGGCGGCAAAAATATAAAATGTTCCGATTACGATGGTTGATACCTCTATCAATAGGTTTCGGGACCTGTAATTGCTGTGACAATTTTCATTTTGATTCCTCGATGATTTCTAAACATTTCTTAGAAAATTCAATTTTATTGAAAATTAACTGTGCTATAGCCCACAAGTTTTTGGGCGGCAAAAATCTAAAATGGTCCGATTACGATGGTTGATACCTCTATCAATAGGTTTCGGGACCTGTAATTGCTGTGACAATTTTCATTTTGATTCCTCGATGATTTCTAAACATTTCTTAGAAAATTCAATTTTATTGAAAATCAACTGTGCTATAGCCCACAAGTTTTTGGGCGGCAAAAATATAAAATGGTCCGATTACGATGGTTGATACCTCTATCAATAGGTTTCGGGACCTGTAATTGCTGTGACAATTTTCAATTTGATTTCTTGATTATTTCTAAACATTTCTTAGAAAATTCAATTTTATTGAAAATTAACTGTGCTATAGCCCACAAGTTTTTGGGCGGCAAAAATCTAAAATGGTCCGATTACGATGGTTGATAACTCTATCAATAGGTTTCGGGACCTGTTATTGCTATGACAATTTTCATTTTGATTCCTCGATGATTTCTAAACATTTCTTAGAAAATTCAATTTTATTGAAAATTAACTTTGCTATTGCCCACAAGTTTTTGGGCGGCAAACATATAAAATGGTCCGATTACGATGGTTGATACCTCTATCAATAGGTTTCGGGACCTGTTATTGCTATGACAATTTTCATTTTGATTGCTCGATTATTTCTAAACATTTTTTAGAAAATTCAATTTTATTGAAAATCAACTGTGCTATAGCCCACAAGTTTTTGGGCGGCAAAAATATAAAATGTTCCGATTACGATGGTTGATACCTCTATCAATAGGTTTCGGGACCTGTAATTGCTGTGACAATTTTCATTTTGATTGCTCGATTATTTCTAAACATTTCTTAGAAAATTCAATTTTATTGAAAATTAACTGTGCCCACAAGTTTTTGGGCGGCAAAAATCTAAAATGGTCCGATTACGATGGTTGATACCTCTATCAATAGGTTTCGGGACCTGTAATTGCTGTGACAATTTTCATTTTGAATCCTCGATGATTTCTAAACATTTCTTAGAAAATTCAATTTTATTGAAAATCAACTGTGCTATAGCCCACAAGTTTTTGGGCGGCAAAAATATAAAATGGTCCGATTACGATGGTTGATACCTCTATCAATAGGTTTCGGGACCTGTAATTGCTGTGACAATTTTCAATTTGATTTCTTGATTATTTCTAAACATTTCTTAGAAAATTCAATTTTATTGAAAATTAACTGTGCTATAGCCCACAAGTTTTTGGGCGGCAAAAATCTAAAATGGTCCGATTACGATGGTTGATAACTCTATCAATAGGTTTCGGGACCTGTTATTGCTATGACAATTTTCATTTTGATTCCTCCATGATTTCTAAACATTTCTTAGAAAATTCAATTTTATTGAAAATTAACTTTGCTATTGCCCACAAGTTTTTGGGCGGCAAACATATAAAATGATCCGATTACGATGGTTGATACCTCTATCAATAGGTTTCGGGACCTGTTATTGCTATGACAATTTTCATTTTGATTGCTCGATTATTTCTAAACATTTTTTAGAAAATTCAATTTTATTGAAAATTAACTTTGCTATTGCCCACAAGTTTTTGGGCGGCAAACATATAAAATGGTCCGATTACGATGGTTGATACCTCTATCAATAGGTTTCGGGACCTGTTATTGCTATGACAATTTTCATTTTGATTGCTCGATTATTTCTAAACATTTTTTAGAAAATTCAATTTTATTGAAAATCAACTGTGCTATAGCCCACAAGTTTTTGGGCGGCAAAAATATAAAATGTTCCGATTACGATGGTTGATACCTCTATCAATAGGTTTCGGGACCTGTAATTGCTGTGACAATTTTCATTTTGATTGCTCGATTATTTCTAAACATTTCTTAGAAAATTCAATTTTATTGAAAATTAACTGTGCCCACAAGTTTTTGGGCGGCAAAAATCTAAAATGGTCCGATTACGATGGTTGATACCTCTATCAATAGGTTTCGGGACCTGTAATTGCTGTGACAATTTTCATTTTGAATCCTCGATGATTTCTAAACATTTCTTAGAAAATTCAATTTTATTGAAAATCAACTGTGCTATAGCCCACAAGTTTTTGGGCGGCAAAAATATAAAATGTTCCGATTACGATGGTTGATACCTCTATCAATAGGTTTCGGGACCTGTAATTGCTGTGACAATTTTCATTTTGATTCCTCGATGATTTCTAAACATTTCTTAGAAAATTCAATTTTATTGAAAATTAACTGTGCTATAGCCCACAAGTTTTTGGGCGGCAAAAATCTAAAATGGTCCGATTACGATGGTTGATACCTCTATCAATAGGTTTCGGGACCTGTAATTGCTGTGACAATTTTCATTTTGATTCCTCGATGATTTCTAAACATTTCTTAGAAAATTCAATTTTATTGAAAATCAACTGTGCTATAGCCCACAAGTTTTTGGGCGGCAAAAATATAAAATGGTCCGATTACGATGGTTGATACCTCTATCAATAGGTTTCGGGACCTGTAATTGCTGTGACAATTTTCAATTTGATTTCTTGATTATTTCTAAACATTTCTTAGAAAATTCAATTTTATTGAAAATTAACTGTGCTATAGCCCACAAGTTTTTGGGCGGCAAAAATCTAAAATGGTCCGATTACGATGGTTGATAACTCTATCAATAGGTTTCGGGACCTGTTATTGCTATGACAATTTTCATTTTGATTCCTCCATGATTTCTAAACATTTCTTAGAAAATTCAATTTTATTGAAAATTAACTTTGCTATTGCCCACAAGTTTTTGGGCGGCAAACATATAAAATGATCCGATTACGATGGTTGATACCTCTATCAATAGGTTTCGGGACCTGTTATTGCTATGACAATTTTCATTTTGATTGCTCGATTATTTCTAAACATTTTTTAGAAAATTCAATTTTATTGAAAATCAACTGTGCTATAGCCCACAAGTTTTTGGGCGGCAAAAATATAAAATGTTCCGATTACGATGGTTGATACCTCTATCAATAGGTTTCGGGACCTGTAATTGCTGTGACAATTTTCATTTTGATTGCTCGATTATTTCTAAACATTTCTTAGAAAATTCAATTTTATTGAAAATTAACTGTGCCCACAAGTTTTTGGGCGGCAAAAATCTAAAATGGTCCGATTACGATGGTTGATACCTCTATCAATAGGTTTCGGGACCTGTAATTGCTGTGACAATTTTCATTTTGAATCCTCGATGATTTCTATACATTTCTTAGAAAATTCAATTTTATTGAAAATCAACTGTGCTATAGCCCACAAGTTTTTGGGCGGCAAAAATATAAAATGTTCCGATTACGATGGTTGATACCTCTATCAATAGGTTTCGGGACCTGTAATTGCTGTGACAATTTTCATTTTGAATCCTCGATGATTTCTAAACATTTCTTAGAAAATTCAATTTTATTGAAAATCAACTGTGCTATAGCCCACAAGTTTTTGGGCGGCAAAAATCTAAAATGGTCCGATTACGATGGTTGATAACTCTATCAATAGGTTTCGGGACATGTTATTGCTATGACAATTTTCATTTTGATTCCTTTATGATTTCTAAACATTTCTTAGAAAATTCAATTTTATTGAAAATTAACTTTGCTATTGCCCACAAGTTTTTGGGCGGCAAACATATAAAATGGTCCGATTACGATGGTTGATACCTCTATCAATAGGTTTCGGGACCTGTTATTGCTATGAGAATTTTCATTTTGATTGCTTGATTATTTCTAAACATTTCTTAGAAAATTCAATTTTATTAAAAATTAACTGTGCTATAGCCCACAAGTTTTTGGGCGGCAAAAATCTAAAATGCTCCGATTACGATCGTTGATACCTCTATCAATAGGTTTCGGGACCTGTAATTGCTGTGACAATTTTCATTTTGATTCCTCGATTATTTCTAAACATTTCTTAGAAAATCCAATTTTATTGAAAATTAACTGTGCTATAGCCCACAAGTTTTTGGGCGGCAAAAATCTAAAATGGTCCGATTACGATGGTTGATACCTCTATCAATAGGTTTCGGGACCTGTAATTGCTGTGACAATTTTCATTTTGATTCCTCGATTATTTCTAAACATTTCTTAGAAAATTCAATTTTATTGAAAATTAACTGTGCTATAGCCCACAAGTTTTTGGGCGGCAAAAATCTAAAATGGTCCGATTACGATCGTTGATACCTCTATCAATAGGTTTCGGGACCTGTAATTGCTGTGACAATTTTCATTTTGATTCCTCGATGATTTCTAAACATTTCTTAGAAAATTCAATTTTATTGAAAATTAACTGTGCTATAGCCCACAAGTTTTTGGGCGGCAAAAATCTAAAATGGTCCTATTACGATGGTTGATACCTCTATCAATAGGTTTCGGGACCTGTAATTGCTGTGACAATTTTCATTTTGATTCCTCGATGATTTCTAAACATTTCTTAGAAAATTCAATTTTATTGAAAATTAACTGTGCTATAGCCCACAAGTTTTTGGGCGGCAAAAATCTAAAATGGTCCGATTACGATGGTTGATACCTCTATCAATAGGTTTCGGGACCTGTAATTGCTGTGACAATTTTCATTTTGATTCCTCGATGATTTCTAAACATTTCTTAGAAAATTCAATTTTATTGAAAATCAACTGTGCTATAGCCCACAAGTTTTTGGGCGGCATAAATATAAAATGTTCCGATTACGATGGTTGATACCTCTATCAATAGGTTTCGGGACCTGTAATTGCTGTGACAATTTTCATTTTGATTCCTCGATGATTTCTAAACATTTCTTAGAAAATTCAATTTTATTGAAAATCAACTGTGCTATAGCCCACAAGTTTTTGGGCGGCAAAAATCTAAAATGGTCCGATTACGATGGTTGATACCTCTATCAATAGGTTTCGGGACCTGTAATTGCTGTGACAATTTTCATTTTGATTCCTCGATGATTTCTAAACATTTCTTAGAAAATTCAATTTTATTGAAAATCAACTGTGCTATAGCCCACAAGTTTTTGGGCGGCAAAAATCTAAAATGGTCCGATTACGATGGTTGATACCTCTATCAATAGGTTTCGGGACCTGTAATTGCTGTGACAATTTTCATTTTGATTCCTCGATGATTTCTAAACATTTCTTAGAAAATTCAATTTTATTGAAAATCAACTGTGCTATAGCCCACAAGTTTTTGGGCGGCAAAAATATAAAATGTTCCGATTACGATGGTTGATACCTCTATCAATAGGTTTCGGGACCTGTAATTGCTGTGACAATTTTCATTTTGATTCCTCGATGATTTCTAAACATTTCTTAGAAAATTCAATTTTATTGAAAATTAACTGTGCTATAGCCCACAAGTTTTTGGGCGGCAAAAATCTAAAATGGTCCGATTACGATGGTTGATACCTCTATCAATAGGTTTCGGGACCTGTAATTGCTGTGACAATTTTCATTTTGATTCCTCGATGATTTCTAAACATTTCTTAGAAAATTCAATTTTATTGAAAATCAACTGTGCTATAGCCCACAAGTTTTTGGGCGGCAAAAATATAAAATGGTCCGATTACGATGGTTGATACCTCTATCAATAGGTTTCGGGACCTGTAATTGCTGTGACAATTTTCAATTTGATTTCTTGATTATTTCTAAACATTTCTTAGAAAATTCAATTTTATTGAAAATTAACTGTGCTATAGCCCACAAGTTTTTGGGCGGCAAAAATCTAAAATGGTCCGATTACGATGGTTGATAACTCTATCAATAGGTTTCGGGACCTGTTATTGCTATGACAATTTTCATTTTGATTCCTCCATGATTTCTAAACATTTCTTAGAAAATTCAATTTTATTGAAAATTAACTTTGCTATTGCCCACAAGTTTTTGGGCGGCAAACATATAAAATGGTCCGATTACGATGGTTGATACCTCTATCAATAGGTTTCGGGACCTGTTATTGCTATGACAATTTTCATTTTGATTGCTCGATTATTTCTAAACATTTTTTAGAAAATTCAATTTTATTGAAAATTAACTGTGCTATAGCCCACAAGTTTTTGGGCGGCAAAAATATAAAATGGTCCGATTACGATGGTTGATACCTCTATCAATAGGTTTCGGGACCTGTAATTGCTGTGACAATTTTCATTTTGAATCCTCGATGATTTCTAAACATTTCTTAGAAAATTCAATTTTATTGAAAATCAACTGTGCTATAGCCCACAAGTTTTTGGGCGGCAAAAATATAAAATGGTCCGATTACGATGGTTGATACCTCTATCAATAGGTTTCGGGACCTGTAATTGCTGTGACAATTTTCAATTTGATTTGTTGATTATTTCTAAACAATTCTTAGAAAATTCAATTTTATTGAAAATCAACTGTGCTATAGCCCACAAGTTTTTGGGCGGCAAAAATCTAAAATGGTCCGATTACGATGGTTGATAACTCTATCAATAGGTTTCGGGACATGTTATTGCTATGACAATTTTCATTTTGATTCCTCCATGATTTCTAAACATTTCTTAGAAAATTCAATTTTATTGAAAATTAACTTTGCTATTGCCCACAAGTTTTTGGGCGGCAAACATATAAAATGGTCCGATTACGATGGTTGATACCTCTATCAATAGGTTTCGGGACCTGTTATTGCTATGACAATTTTCATTTTGATTGCTCGATTATTTCTAAACATTTCTTAGAAAATTCAATTTTATTAAAAATTAACTGTGCTATAGCCCACAAGTTTTTGGGCGGCAAAAATCTAAAATGGTCCGATTACGATGGTTGATACCTCTATCAATAGGTTTCGGGACCTGTAATTGCTGTGACAATTTTCATTTTGATTGCTCGAGTATTTCTAAATATTTCTTAGAAAATTCAATTTTATTGAAAATTAACTGTGCCCACAAGTTTTTGGGCGGCAAAAATCTAAAATGGTCCGATTACGATGGTTGATACCTCTATCAATAGGTTTCGGGACCTGTAATTGCTGTGACAATTTTCATTTTGAATCCTCGATGATTTCTAAACATTTCTTAGAAAATTCAATTTTATTGAAAATCAACTGTGCTATAGCCCACAAGTTTTTGGGCGGCAAAAATATAAAATGGTCCGATTACGATCGTTGATACCTCTATCAATAGGTTTCGGGACCTGTAATTGCTGTGACTATTTTCATTTTGAATCCTCGATTATTTCTAAACATTTCTTAGAAAATTCAATTTTATTGAAAATCAACTGTGCTATAGCCCACAAGTTTTTGGGCGGCAAAAATATAAAATGGTCCGATTACGATGGTTGATACCTCTATCAATAGGTTTCGGGACCTGTAATTGCTGTGACAATTTTCATTTTGATTCCTCGATTATTTCTAAACATTTCTTAGAAAATTCAATTTTATTGAAAATTAACTGTGCAGCCCACAAGTTTTTGGTCGGCGAAAATCTAAAATGGTCCGATTACGATGGTTGATACCTCTATCAATAGGTTTCGTGACCTGTAATTGCTGTGACAATTTTCATTTTGATTGCTCGATTATTTCTAAACATTTTTTAGAAAATTCAATTTTATTGAAAATTAACTGTGCTATAGCCCACAAGTTTTTGGGCGGCAAAAATCTAAAATGGTCCGATTGCGATGGTTGATACCTCTATCAATAGGTTTCGGGACCTGTAATTGCTGTGACAATTTTCATTTTGAATCCTCGATGATTTCTAAACATTTCTTAGAAAATTCAATTTTATTGAAAATTAACTGTGCTATAGCCCACAAGTTTTTGGTCGGCAAAAATCTAAAATGGTCCGATTACGATGGTTGATACCTCTATCAATAGGTTTCGTGACCTGTAATTGCTGTGACAATTTTTATTTTGATTGCTCGATTATTTCTAAACATTTTTTAGAAAATTCAATTTTATTGAAAATTAACTGTGCTATAGCCCACAAGTTTTTGGGCGGCAAAAATCTAAAATGGTCCGATTACGATGGTTGATACCTCTATCAATAGGTTTCGGGACCTGTAATTGCTGTGACAATTTTCATTTTGAATCCTCGATGATTTCTAAACATTTCTTAGAAAATTCAATTTTATTGAAAATTAACTGTGCTATAGCCCACAAGTTTTTGGTCGGCAAAAATCTAAAATGGTCCGATTACGATGGTTGATACCTCTATCAATAGGTTTCGTGACCTGTAATTGCTGTGACAATTTTCATTTTGATTCCTCGATTATTTCTAAACATTTCTTAGAAAATTCAATTTTATTGAAAATCAACTGTGCTATAGCCCACAAGATTTTGGGCGGCAAAAATCTAAAATGCTCCGATTACGATCGTTGATACCTCTATCAATAGGTTTCGGGACCTGTAATTGCTGTGACAATTTTCATTTTGATTCCTCGATGATTTCTAAACATTTCTTAGAAAATTCAATTTTATTGAAAATCAACTGTGCTATAGCCCACAAGTTTTTGGGCGGCAAACATATAAAATGCTCCGATTACGATGGTTGATACCTCTATCAATAGGTTTCGGGACCTGTTATTGCTATGACAATTTTCATTTTGATTGCTCGATTATTTCTAAACATTTCTTAGAAAATTCAATTTTATTAAAAATTAACTGTGCTATAGCCCACAAGTTTTTGGGCGGCAAAAATCTAAAATGGTCCGATTACGATGGTTGATACCTCTATCAATATGTTTCGTGACCTGTAATTGCTGTGACAATTTTCATTTTGATTCCTCGATTATTTCTAAACATTTCTTAGAAAATTCAATTTTATTGAAAATCAACTGTGCTATAGCCCACAAGTTTTTGGGCGGCAAAAATCTAAAATGGTCCGATTACGATGGTTGATACCTCTATCAATAGGTTTCGGGACCTGTAATTGCTGTGACAATTTTCATTTTGATTCCTCGATGATTTCTAAACATTTCTTAGAAAATTCAATTTTATTGAAAATTAACTGTGCTATAGCCCACAAGTTTTTGGGCGGCAAAAATATAAAATGGTCCGATTACGATGGTTGATACCTCTATCAATAGGTTTCGGGACCTGTTATTGCTATGACAATTTTCATTTTGATTGCTCGATTATTTCTAAACATTTCTTAGAAAATTCAATTTTATTAAAAATTAACTGTGCTATAGCCCACAAGTTTTTGGGCGGCAAAAATCTAAAATGGTCCGATTACGATGGTTGATACCTCTATCAATAGGTTTCGTGACCTGTAATTGCTGTGACAATTTTCATTTTGATTGCTCGATTATTTCTAAACATTTCTTAGAAAATTCAATTTTATTGAAAATTAACTGTGCTATAGCCCACAAGTTTTTGGGCGGCAAAAATCTAAAATGGTCCGATTACGATGGTTGATACCTCTATCAATAGGTTTCGGGACCTGTAATTGCTGTGACAATTTTCATTTTGATTCCTCGATGATTTCTAAACATTTCTTAGAAAATTCAATTTTATTGAAAATCAACTGTGCTATAGCCCACAAGTTTTTGGGCGGCAAAAATATAAAATGGTCCGATTACGATGGTTGATACCTCTATCAATAGGTTTCGGGACCTGTAATTGCTGTGACAATTTTCATTTTGATTCCTCGATGATTTCTAAACATTTCTTAGAAAATTCAATTTTATTGAAAATCAACTGTGCTATAGCCCACAAGTTTTTGGGCGGCAAAAATATAAAATGGTCCGATTACGATGGTTGATACCTCTATCAATAGGTTTCGGGACCTGTAATTGCTGTGACAATTTTCATTTTGATTCCTCGATGATTTCTAAACATTTCTTAGAAAATTCAATTTTATTGAAAATTAACTGTGCTATAGCCCACAAGTTTTTGGGCGGCAAAAATCTAAAATGGTCCGATTACGATGGTTGATACCTCTATCAATAGGTTTCGTGACCTGTAATTGCTGTGACAATTTTCATTTTGATTCCTCGATGATTTCTAAACATTTCTTAGAAAATTCAATTTTATTGAAAATCAACTGTGCTATAGCCCACAAGTTTTTGGGCGGCAAAAATATAAAATGGTCCGATTACGATGGTTGATACCTCTATCAATAGGTTTCGGGACCTGTAATTGCTGTGACAATTTTCAATTTGATTTCTTGATTATTTCTAAACATTTCTTAGAAAATTCAATTTTATTGAAAATCAACTGTGCTATAGCCCACAAGTTTTTGGGCGGCAAAAATATAAAATGGTCCGATTACGATGGTTGATACCTCTATCAATAGGTTTCGGGACCTGTAATTGCTGTGACAATTTTCAATTTGATTTCTTGATTATTTCTAAATATTTCTTAGAAAATTCAATTTTATTGAAAATTAACTGTGCTATAGCCCACAAGTTTTTGGGCGGCAAAAATATAAAATGTTCCGATAACGATGGTTGATACCTCTATCAATAGGTTTCGGGACCTGTAATTGCTGTGACAATTTTCAATTTGATTTCTTGATTATTTCTAAACATTTCTTAGAAAATCCAATTTTATTGAAAATTAACTGTGCTATAGCCCACAAGTTTTTGGGCGGCAAAAATCTAAAATGCTCCGATTACGATCGTTGATACCTCTATCAATAGGTTTCGGGACCTGTAATTGCTGTGACAATTTTCAATTTGATTTCTTGATTATTTCTAAACATTTCTTAGAAAATTCAATTTTATTGAAAATTAACCCCCACAAGTTTTTGGGCGGCAAAAATCTAAAATGGTCCGATTACGATGGTTGATACCTCTATCAATAGGTTTCGGGACCTGTAATTGCTGTGACAATTTTCATTTTGATTCCTCGATGATTTCTAAACATTTCTTAGAAAATTCAATTTTATTGAAAATCAACTGTGCTATAGCCCACAAGTTTTTGGGCGGCAAAAATATAAAATGGTCCGATTACGATGGTTGATAACTCTATCAATAGGTTTCGGGACCTGTTATTGCTATGACAATTTTCATTTTGATTCCTCCATGATTTCTAAACATTTCTTAGAAAATTCAATTTTATTGAAAATTAACTTTGCTATTGCCCACAAGTTTTTGGGCGGCAAACATATAAAATGGTCCGATTACGATGGTTGATACCTCTATCAATAGGTTTCGGGACCTGTTATTGCTATGACAATTTTCATTTTGATTGCTCGATTATTTCTAAACATTTCTTAGAAAATTCAATTTTATTGAAAAATAACTGTGCTATAGCCCACAAGTTTTTGGGCGGCAAAAATCTAAAATGGTCCGATTACGATGGTTGATACCTCTATCAATAGGTTTCGGGACCTGTAATTGCTGTGACAATTTTCATTTTGATTCCTCGATGATTTCTAAACATTTCTTAGAAAATTCAATTTTATTGAAAATCAACTGTGCTATAGCCCACAAGTTTTTGGGCGGCAAAAATATAAAATGGTCCGATTACGATGGTTGATACCTCTATCAATAGGTTTCGGGACCTGTAATTGCTGTGACAATTTTCAATTTGATTTCTTGATTATTTCTAAACATTTCTTAGAAAATTCAATTTTATTGAAAATTAACTGTGCTATAGCCCACAAGTTTTTGGGCGGCAAAAATCTAAAATGGTCCGATTACGATGGTTGATACCTCTATCAATAGGTTTCGTGACCTGTAATTGCTGTGACAATTTTCATTTTGATTCCTCGATGATTTCTAAACATTTCTTAGAAAATTCAATTTTATTGAAAATTAACTGTGCTATAGCCCACAAGTTTTTGGGCGGCAAAAATATAAAATGGTCCGATTACGATGGTTGATACCTCTATCAATAGGTTTCGGGACCTGTAATTGCTGTCACAATTTTCAATTTGATTTCTTGATTATTTCTAAATATTTCTTAGAAAATTCAATTTTATTGAAAATTAACTGTGCTATAGCCCACAAGTTTTTGGGCGGCAAAAATCTAAAATGGTCCGATTACGATGGTTGATAACTCTATCAATAGGTTTCGGGACCTGTAATTGCTGTGACAATTTTCATTTTGATTCCTCCATGATTTCTAAACATTTCTTAGAAAATTCAATTTTATTGAAAATTAACTGTGCTATAGCCCACAAGTTTTTGGGCGGCAAAAATATAAAATGGTCCGATTACGATGGTTGATACCTCTATCAATAGGTTTCGGGACCTGTAATTGCTGTGACAATTTTCATTTTGATTCCTCGTTGATTTCTAAACATTTCTTAGAAAATTCAATTTTATTGAAAATCAACTGTGCTATAGCCCACAAGTTTTTGGGCGGCAAAATGGTCCGATTACGATGGTTGATACCTCTATCAATAGGTTTCGGGACCTGTAATTGCTGTGACAATTTTCAATTTGATTTCTTGATTATTTCTAAACATTTCTTAGAAAATTCAATTTTATTGAAAATTAACTGTGCTATAGCCCACAAGTTTTTGGGCGGCAAAAATCTAAAATGGTCCGATTACGATGGTTGATACCTCTATCAATAGGTTCCGGGACCTGTAATTGCTGTGACAATTTTCATTTTGATTCCTCGATTATTTCTAAACATTTCTTAGAAAATTCAATTTTATTGAAAATCAACTGTGCTATAGCCCACAAGTTTTTGGGCGGCAAAAATCTAAAATGGTCCGATTACGATGGTTGATACCTCTATCAATAGGTTTCGGGACCTGTAATTGCTGTGACAATTTTCATTTTGATTCCTCGATTATTTCTAAACATTTCTTAGAAAATTCAATTTTATTGAAAATCAACTGTGCTATAGCCCACAAGTTTTTGGGCGGCAAAAATATAAAATGGTCCGATTACGATGGTTGATACCTCTATCAATAGGTTTCGGGACCTGTAATTGCTGTGACAATTTTCATTTTGATTCCTCAATGATTTCTAAACATTTCTTAGAAAATTCAATTTTATTGAAAATCAACTGTGCTATAGCCCACAAGTTTTTGGGCGGCAAAAATATAAAATGGTCCGATTACGATGGTTGATACCTCTATCAATAGGCTTCGGGACCTGTTATTGCTATGACAATTTTCATTTTGATTGCTCGATTATTTCTAAACATTTCTTAGAAAATTCAATTTTATTAAAAATTAACTGTGCTATAGCCCACAAGTTTTTGGGCGGCAAAAATCTAAAATGGTCCGATTACGATGGTTGATACCTCTATCAATAGGTTTCGTGACCTGTAATTGCTGTGACAATTTTCATTTTGATTCCTCGATGATTTCTAAACATTTCTTAGAAAATTCAATTTTATTGAAAATCAACTGTGCTATAGCCCACAAGTTTTTGGGCGGCAAAAATCTAAAATGGTCCGATTACGATGGTTGATACCTCTATCAATAGGTTACGGGACCTGTAATTGCTGTGACAATTTTCATTTTGATTCCTCGATTATTTCTAAACATTTCTTAGAAAATTCAATTTTATTGAAAATCAACTGTGCTATAGCCCACAAGTTTTTGGGCGGCAAAAATATAAAATGGTCCGATTACGATGGTTGATACCTCTATCAATAGGTTTCGGGACCTGTAATTGCTGTGACAATTTTCATTTTGATTCCTCGATGATTTCTAAACATTTCTTAGAAAATTCAATTTTATTGAAAATCAACTGTGCTATAGCCCACAAGTTTTTGGGCGGCAAACATATAAAATGCTCCGATTACGATGGTTGATACCTCTATCAATAGGTTTCGGGACCTGTTATTGCTATGACAATTTTCATTTTGATTCCTCGATTATTTCTAAACATTTCTTAGAAAATTCAATTTTATTAAAAATTAACTGTGCTATAGCCCACAAGTTTTTGGGCGGCAAAAATCTAAAATGGTCCGATTACGATGGTTGATACCTCTATCAATAGGTTTCGTGACCTGTAATTGCTGTGACAATTTTCATTTTGATTCCTCGATTATTTCTAAACATTTCTTAGAAAATTCAATTTTATTGAAAATCAACTGTGCTATAGCCCACAAGTTTTTGGGCGGCAAAAATCTAAAATGGTCCGATTACGATGGTTGATACCTCTATCAATAGGTTTCGGGACCTGTAATTGCTGTGACAATTTTCATTTTGATTCCTCGATGATTTCTAAACATTTCTTAGAAAATTCAATTTTATTGAAAATCAACTGTGCTATAGCCCACAAGTTTTTGGGCGGCAAAAATATAAAATGGTCCGATTACGATGGTTGATACCTCTATCAATAGGTTTCGGGACCTGTAATTGCTGTGACAATTTTCATTTTGATTCCTCGATGATTTCTAAACATTTCTTAGAAAATTCAATTTTATTGAAAATCAACTGTGCTATAGCCCACAAGTTTTTGGGCGGCAAACATATAAAATGGTCCGATTACGATGGTTGATACCTCTATCAATAGGTTTCGGGACCTGTTATTGCTATGACAATTTTCATTTTGATTGCTCGATTATTTCTAAACATTTCTTAGAAAATTCAATTTTATTAAAAATTAACTGTGCTATAGCCCACAAGTTTTTGGGCGGCAAAAATCTAAAATGGTCCGATTACGATGGTTGATACCTCTATCAATAGGTTTCGTGACCTGTAATTGCTGTGACAATTTTCATTTTGATTCCTCGATTATTTCTAAACATTTCTTAGAAAATTCAATTTTATTGAAAATCAACTGTGCTATAGCCCACAAGATTTTGGGCGGCAAAAATCTAAAATGCTCCGATTACGATCGTTGATACCTCTATCAATAGGTTTCGGGACCTGTAATTGCTGTGACAATTTTCATTTTGATTCCTCGATGATTTCTAAACATTTCTTAGAAAATTCAATTTTATTGAAAATCAACTGTGCTATAGCCCACAAGTTTTTGGGCGGCAAACATATAAAATGCTCCGATTACGATGGTTGATACCTCTATCAATAGGTTTCGGGACCTGTTATTGCTATGACAATTTTCATTTTGATTGCTCGATTATTTCTAAACATTTCTTAGAAAATTCAATTTTATTAAAAATTAACTGTGCTATAGCCCACAAGTTTTTGGGCGGCAAAAATCTAAAATGGTCCGATTACGATGGTTGATACCTCTATCAATATGTTTCGTGACCTGTAATTGCTGTGACAATTTTCATTTTGATTCCTCGATTATTTCTAAACATTTCTTAGAAAATTCAATTTTATTGAAAATCAACTGTGCTATAGCCCACAAGTTTTTGGGCGGCAAAAATCTAAAATGGT
Organism: Tipula vernalis; assembly: GCA_958295665.1. Classification (NCBI taxonomy): domain Eukaryota; kingdom Metazoa; phylum Arthropoda; class Insecta; order Diptera; family Tipulidae; genus Tipula; species Tipula vernalis. The sequence continues at coordinate 15,668,797 of OY282560.1, forward strand.
CCGATTACGATGGTTGATACCTCTATCAATAGGTTTCGGGACCTGTAATTGCTGTGACAATTTTCATTTTGATTCCTCGATGATTTCTAAACATTTCTTAGAAAATTCAATTTTATTGAAAATTAACTGTGCTATAGCCCACAAGTTTTTGGGCGGCAAAAATATAAAATGGTCCGATTACGATGGTTGATACCTCTATCAATAGGTTTCGGGACCTGTTATTGCTATGACAATTTTCATTTTGATTGCTCGATTATTTCTAAACATTTCTTAGAAAATTCAATTTTATTAAAAATTAACTGTGCTATAGCCCACAAGTTTTTGGGCGGCAAAAATCTAAAATGGTCCGATTACGATGGTTGATACCTCTATCAATAGGTTTCGTGACCTGTAATTGCTGTGACAATTTTCATTTTGATTGCTCGATTATTTCTAAACATTTCTTAGAAAATTCAATTTTATTGAAAATTAACTGTGCTATAGCCCACAAGTTTTTGGGCGGCAAAAATCTAAAATGGTCCGATTACGATGGTTGATACCTCTATCAATAGGTTTCGGGACCTGTAATTGCTGTGACAATTTTCATTTTGATTCCTCGATGATTTCTAAACATTTCTTAGAAAATTCAATTTTATTGAAAATCAACTGTGCTATAGCCCACAAGTTTTTGGGCGGCAAAAATATAAAATGGTCCGATTACGATGGTTGATACCTCTATCAATAGGTTTCGGGACCTGTAATTGCTGTGACAATTTTCATTTTGATTCCTCGATGATTTCTAAACATTTCTTAGAAAATTCAATTTTATTGAAAATCAACTGTGCTATAGCCCACAAGTTTTTGGGCGGCAAAAATATAAAATGGTCCGATTACGATGGTTGATACCTCTATCAATAGGTTTCGGGACCTGTAATTGCTGTGACAATTTTCATTTTGATTCCTCGATGATTTCTAAACATTTCTTAGAAAATTCAATTTGATTGAAAATTAACTGTGCTATAGCCCACAAGTTTTTGGGCGGCAAAAATCTAAAATGGTCCGATTACGATGGTTGATACCTCTATCAATAGGTTTCGTGACCTGTAATTGCTGTGACAATTTTCATTTTGATTCCTCGATGATTTCTAAACATTTCTTAGAAAATTCAATTTTATTGAAAATCAACTGTGCTATAGCCCACAAGTTTTTGGGCGGCAAAAATATAAAATGGTCCGATTACGATGGTTGATACCTCTATCAATAGGTTTCGGGACCTGTAATTGCTGTGACAATTTTCAATTTGATTTCTTGATTATTTCTAAACATTTCTTAGAAAATTCAATTTTATTGAAAATCAACTGTGCTATAGCCCACAAGTTTTTGGGCGGCAAAAATATAAAATGGTCCGATTACGATGGTTGATACCTCTATCAATAGGTTTCGGGACCTGTAATTGCTGTGACAATTTTCAATTTGATTTCTTGATTATTTCTAAATATTTCTTAGAAAATTCAATTTTATTGAAAATTAACTGTGCTATAGCCCACAAGTTTTTGGGCGGCAAAAATCTAAAATGGTCCGATTACGATGGTTGATACCTCTATCAATAGGTTTCGGGACCTGTAATTGCTGTGACAATTTTCAATTTGATTTCTTGATTATTTCTAAACATTTCTTAGAAAATTCAATTTTATTGAAAATTAACTGTGCTATAGCCCACAAGTTTTTGGGCGGCAAAAATCTAAAATGGGCCGATTACGATGGTTGATACCTCTATCAATAGGTTTCGTGACCTGTAATTGCTGTGACAATTTTCATTTTGATTTCTCGATGATTTCTAAACATTTCTTAGAAAATTCAATTTTATTGAAAATCAACTGTGCTATAGCCCACAAGTTTTTGGGCGGCAAAATGGTCCGATTACGATGGTTGATACCTCTATCAATAGGTTTCGGGACCTGTAATTGCTGTGACAATTTTCAATTTGATTTCTTGATTATTTCTAAACATTTCTTAGAAAATTCAATTTTATTGAAAATTAACTGTGCTATAGCCCACAAGTTTTTGGGCGGCAAAAATCTAAAATGGTCCGATTACGATGGTTGATACCTCTATCAATAGGTTTCGGGACCTGTAATTGCTGTGACAATTTTCAATTTGATTTCTTGATTATTTCTAAACATTTCTTAGAAAATTCAATTTAATTGAAAATCAACTGTGCTATAGCCCACAAGTTTTTGGCCGGCAAAAATCTAAAATGGTCCGATTACGATGGTTGATACCTCTATCAATAGGTTTCGGGACCTGTAATTGCTGTGACAATTTTCATTTTGATTCCTCGATGATTTCTAAACATTTCTTAGAAAATTCAATTTAATTGAAAATCAACTGTGCTATAGCCCACAAGTTTTTGGGCGGCAAAAATCTAAAATGGTCCGATTACGATGGTTGATACCTCTATCAATAGGTTTCGGGACCTGTAATTGCTGTGACAATTTTCAATTTGATTTCTTGATTATTTCTAAACATTTCTTAGAAAATTCAATTTTATTGAAAATTAACTGTGCTATAGCCCACAAGTTTTTGGGCGGCAAAAATATAAAATGGTCCGATTACGATGGTTGATACCTCTATCAATAGGTTTCGTGACCTGTAATTGCTGTGACAATTTTCATTTTGATTCCTCGATGATTTCTAAACATTTCTTAGAAAATTCAATTTTATTGAAAATTAACTGTGCTATAGCTCACAAGTTTTTGGGCGGCAAAAATCTAAAATGCTCCGATTACGATGGTTGATAACTCTATCAATAGGTTTCGGGACCTGTTATTGCTATGACAATTTTCATTTTGATTCCTCCATGATTTCTAAACATTTCTTAGAAAATTCAATTTTATTGAAAATTAACTTTGCTATTGCCCACAAGTTTTTGGGCGGCAAACATATAAAATGGTCCGATTACGATGGTTGATACCTCTATCAATAGGTTTCGGGACCTGTAATTGCTGTGACAATTTTCATTTTGATTCCTCGATTATTTCTAAACATTTCTTAGAAAATTCAATTTTATTGAAAATCAACTGTGCTATAGCCCACAAGTTTTTGGGCGGCAAAAATCTAAAATGGTCCGATTACGATGGTTGATACCTCTATCAATAGGTTTCGGGACCTGTAATTGCTGTGACAATTTTCAATTTGATTTCTTGATTATTTCTAAATATTTCTTAGAAAATTCAATTTTATTGAAAATTAACTGTGCTATAGCTCACAAGTTTTTGGACGGCAAAAATCTAAAATGGTCCGATTACGATGGTTGATAACTCTATCAATAGGTTTCGGGACCTGTTATTGCTATGACAATTTTCATTTTGATTCCTCCATGATTTCTAAACATTTCTTAGAAAATTCAATTTTATTGAAAATTAACTTTGCTATTGCCCACAAGTTTTTGGGCGGCAAACATATAAAATGGTCCGATTACGATGGTTGATACCTCTATCAATAGGTTTCGGGACCTGTAATTGCTGTGACAATTTTCATTTTGATTCCTCGATTATTTCTAAACATTTCTTAGAAAATTCAATTTTATTGAAAATTAACTGTGCTATAGCCCACAAGTTTTTGGGCGGCAAAAATCTAAAATGGTCCGATTACGATGGTTGATACCTCTATCAATAGGTTTCGGGACCTGTAATTGCTGTGACAATTTTCATTTTGATTCCTCGATGATTTCTAAACATTTCTTAGAAAATTCAATTTAATTGAAAATCAACTGTGCTATAGCCCACAAGTTTTTGGGCGGCAAAAATCTAAAATGGTCCGATTACGATGGTTGATACCTCTATCAATAGGTTTCGGGACCTGTAATTGCTGTGACAATTTTCAATTTGATTTCTTGATTATTTCTAAACATTTCTTAGAAAATTCAATTTTATTGAAAATTAACTGTGCTATAGCCCACAAGTTTTTGGGCGGCAAAAATCTAAAATGGTCCGATTACGATGGTTGATACCTCTATCAATAGGTTTCGGGACCTGTAATTGCTGTGACAATTTTCATTTTGATTCCTCGATGATTTCTAAACATTTCTTAGAAAATTCAATTTAATTGAAAATCAACTGTGCTATAGCCCACAAGTTTTTGGGCGGCAAAAATCTAAAATGGTCCGATTACGATGGTTGATACCTCTATCAATAGGTTTCGGGACCTGTAATTGCTGTGACAATTTTCATTTTGATTCCTCGATTATTTCTAAACATTTCTTAGAAAATTCAATTTTATTGAAAATCAACTGTGCTATAGCCCACAAGTTTTTGGGCGGCAAAAATCTAAAATGGTCCGATTACGATGGTTGATACCTCTATCAATAGGTTTCGGGACCTGTAATTGCTGTGACAATATTAATTTTGATTCCTCGATGATTTCTAAACATTTCTTAGAAAATTCAATTTTATTGAAAATCAACTGTGCTATAGCCCACAAGTTTTTGGGCGGCAAAAATATAAAATGGTCCGATTACGATGGTTGATACCTCTATCAATAGGTTTCGGGACCTGTAATTGCTGTGACAATTTTCAATTTGATTTCTTGATTATTTCTAAACATTTCTTAGAAAATTCAATTTTATTGAAAATTAACTGTGCTATAGCCCACAAGTTTTTGGGCGGCAAAAATATAAAATGGTCCGATTACGATGGTTGATACCTCTATCAATAGGTTTCGTGACCTGTAATTGCTGTGACAATTTTCATTTTGATTCCTCGATGATTTCTAAACATTTCTTAGAAAATTCAATTTTATTGAAAATCAACTGTGCTATAGCCCACAAGTTTTTGGGCGGCAAAAATATAAAATGGTCCGATTACGATGGTTGATACCTCTATCAATAGGTTTCGGGACCTGTAATTGCTGTGACAATTTTCAATTTGATTTCTTGATTATTTCTAAACATTTCTTAGAAAATTCAATTTTATTGAAAATTAACTGTGCTATAGCCCACAAGTTTTTGGGCGGCAAAAATCTAAAATGGTCCGATTACGATGGTTGATACCTCTATCAATAGGTTTCGTGACCTGTAATTGCTGTGACAATTTTCATTTTGATTCCTCGATGATTTCTAAACATTTCTTAGAAAATTCAATTTTATTGAAAATTAACTGTGCTATAGCCCACAAGTTTTTGGGCGGCAAAAATCTAAAATGGTCCGATTACGATGGTTGATACCTCTATCAATAGGTTTCGGGACCTGTAATTGCTGTGACAATTTTTATTTTGATTCCTCGATGATTTCTAAACATTTCTTAGAAAATTCAATTTTATTGAAAATCAACTGTGCTATAGCCCACAAGTTTTTGGGCGGCAAAAATATAAAATGGTCCGATTACGATGGTTGATACCTCTATCAATAGGTTTCGGGACCTGTAATTGCTGTGACAATTTTCAATTTGATTTCTTGATTATTTCTAAACATTTCTTAGAAAATTCAATTTTATTGAAAATCAACTGTGCTATAGCCCACAAGTTTTTGGGCGGCAAAAATCTAAAATGGTCCGATTACGATGGTTGATAACTCTATCAATAGGTTTCGGGACCTGTAATTGCTGTGACAATTTTCAATTTGATTTCTTGATTATTTCTAAACATTTCTTAGAAAATTCAATTTTATTGAAAATTAACTGTGCTATAGCCCACAAGTTTTTGGGCGGCAAAAATCTAAAATGGTCCGATTACGATGGTTGATACCTCTATCAATAGGTTTCGTGACCTGTAATTGCTGTGACAATTTTCATTTTGATTCCTCGATTATTTCTAAACATTTCTTAGAAAATTCAATTTAATTGAAAATCAACTGTGCTATAGCCCACAAGTTTTTGGGCGGCAAAAATATAAAATGGTGCGATTACGATGGTTGATACCTCTATCAATAGGTTTCGGGACCTGTAATTGCTGTGACAATTTTCAATTTGATTTCTTGATTATTTCTAAACATTTCTTAGAAAATTCAATTTTATTGAAAATTAACTGTGCTATAGCCCACAAGTTTTTGGGCGGCAAAAATATAAAATGGTCCGATTACGATGGTTGATACCTCTATCAATAGGTTTCGGGACCTGTAATTGCTGTGACAATTTTCAATTTGATTTCTTGATTATTTCTAAACATTTCTTAGAAAATTCAATTTTATTGAAAATCAACTGTGCTATAGCCCACAAGTTTTTGGGCGGCAAAAATCTAAAATGGTCCGATTACGATGGTTGATAACTCTATCAATAGGTTTCGGGACCTGTAATTGCTGTGACAATTTTCAATTTGATTTCTTGATTATTTCTAAACATTTCTTAGAAAATTCAATTTTATTGAAAATTAACTGTGCTATAGCCCACAAGTTTTTGGGCGGCAAAAATCTAAAATGGTCCGATTACGATGGTTGATACCTCTATCAATAGGTTTCGTGACCTGTAATTGCTGTGACAATTTTCATTTTGATTCCTCGATGATTTCTAAACATTTCTTAGAAAATTCAATTTAATTGAAAATCAACTGTGCTATAGCCCACAAGTTTTTGGGCGGCAAAAATATAAAATGGTGCGATTACGATGGTTGATACCTCTATCAATAGGTTTCGGGACCTGTAATTGCTGTGACAATTTTCAATTTGATTTCTTGATTATTTCTAAACATTTCTTAGAAAATTCAATTTTATTGAAAATTAACTGTGCTATAGCCCACAAGTTTTTGGGCGGCAAAAATATAAAATGGTCCGATTACGATGGTTGATACCTCTATCAATAGGTTTCGGGACCTGTAATTGCTGTGACAATTTTCAATTTGATTTCTTGATTATTTCTAAACATTTCTTAGAAAATTCAATTTTATTGAAAATTAACTGTGCTATAGCCCACAAGTTTTTGGGCGGCAAAAATCTAAAATGGTCCGATTACGATGGTTGATACCTCTATCAATAGGTTTCGGGACCTGTAATTGCTGTGACAATTTTCATTTTGATTCCTCGATGATTTCTAAACATTTCTTAGAAAATTCAATTTTATTGAAAATCAACTGTGCTATAGCCCACAAGTTTTTGGGCGGCAAAAATATAAAATGGTGCGATTACGATGGTTGATACCTCTATCAATAGGTTTCGGGACCTGTAATTGCTGTGACAATTTTCAATTTGATTCCTCGATTATTTCTAAACATTTCTTAGAAAATTCAATTTTATTGAAAATCAACTGTGCTATAGCCCACAAGTTTTTGGGCGGCAAAAATCTAAAATGGTCCGATTACGATGGTTGATACCTCTATCAATAGGTTTCGGGACCTGTAATTGCTGTGACAATTTTCATTTTGATTCCTCGATGATTTCTAAACATTTCTTAGAAAATTCAATTTAATTGAAAATCAACTGTGCTATAGCCCACAAGTTTTTGGGCGGCAAAAATCTAAAATGGTCCGATTACGATGGTTGATACCTCTATCAATAGGTTTCGGGACCTGTAATTGCTGTGACAATTTTCATTTTGATTCCTCGATTATTTCTAAACATTTCTTAGAAAATTCAATTTTATTGAAAATCAACTGTGCTATAGCCCACAAGTTTTTGGGCGGCAAAAATCTAAAATGGTCCGATTACGATGGTTGATACCTCTATCAATAGGTTTCGGGACCTGTAATTGCTGTGACAATATTAATTTTGATTCCTCGATGATTTCTAAACATTTCTTAGAAAATTCAATTTTATTGAAAATCAACTGTGCTATAGCCCACAAGTTTTTGGGCGGCAAAAATATAAAATGGTCCGATTACGATGGTTGATACCTCTATCAATAGGTTTCGGGACCTGTAATTGCTGTGACAATTTTCAATTTGATTTCTTGATTATTTCTAAACATTTCTTAGAAAATTCAATTTTATTGAAAATTAACTGTGCTATAGCCCACAAGTTTTTGGGCGGCAAAAATATAAAATGGTCCGATTACGATGGTTGATACCTCTATCAATAGGTTTCGTGACCTGTAATTGCTGTGACAATTTTCATTTTGATTCCTCGATGATTTCTAAACATTTCTTAGAAAATTCAATTTTATTGAAAATCAACTGTGCTATAGCCCACAAGTTTTTGGGCGGCAAAAATATAAAATGGTCCGATTACGATGGTTGATACCTCTATCAATAGGTTTCGGGACCTGTAATTGCTGTGACAATTTTCAATTTGATTTCTTGATTATTTCTAAACATTTCTTAGAAAATTCAATTTTATTGAAAATTAACTGTGCTATAGCCCACAAGTTTTTGGGCGGCAAAAATCTAAAATGGTCCGATTACGATGGTTGATACCTCTATCAATAGGTTTCGTGACCTGTAATTGCTGTGACAATTTTCATTTTGATTCCTCGATGATTTCTAAACATTTCTTAGAAAATTCAATTTTATTGAAAATTAACTGTGCTATAGCCCACAAGTTTTTGGGCGGCAAAAATCTAAAATGGTCCGATTACGATGGTTGATACCTCTATCAATAGGTTTCGGGACCTGTAATTGCTGTGACAATTTTTATTTTGATTCCTCGATGATTTCTAAACATTTCTTAGAAAATTCAATTTTATTGAAAATCAACTGTGCTATAGCCCACAAGTTTTTGGGCGGCAAAAATATAAAATGGTCCGATTACGATGGTTGATACCTCTATCAATAGGTTTCGGGACCTGTAATTGCTGTGACAATTTTCAATTTGATTTCTTGATTATTTCTAAACATTTCTTAGAAAATTCAATTTTATTGAAAATCAACTGTGCTATAGCCCACAAGTTTTTGGGCGGCAAAAATCTAAAATGGTCCGATTACGATGGTTGATAACTCTATCAATAGGTTTCGGGACCTGTAATTGCTGTGACAATTTTCAATTTGATTTCTTGATTATTTCTAAACATTTCTTAGAAAATTCAATTTTATTGAAAATTAACTGTGCTATAGCCCACAAGTTTTTGGGCGGCAAAAATCTAAAATGGTCCGATTACGATGGTTGATACCTCTATCAATAGGTTTCGTGACCTGTAATTGCTGTGACAATTTTCATTTTGATTCCTCGATTATTTCTAAACATTTCTTAGAAAATTCAATTTAATTGAAAATCAACTGTGCTATAGCCCACAAGTTTTTGGGCGGCAAAAATATAAAATGGTGCGATTACGATGGTTGATACCTCTATCAATAGGTTTCGGGACCTGTAATTGCTGTGACAATTTTCAATTTGATTTCTTGATTATTTCTAAACATTTCTTAGAAAATTCAATTTTATTGAAAATTAACTGTGCTATAGCCCACAAGTTTTTGGGCGGCAAAAATATAAAATGGTCCGATTACGATGGTTGATACCTCTATCAATAGGTTTCGGGACCTGTAATTGCTGTGACAATTTTCAATTTGATTTCTTGATTATTTCTAAACATTTCTTAGAAAATTCAATTTTATTGAAAATCAACTGTGCTATAGCCCACAAGTTTTTGGGCGGCAAAAATCTAAAATGGTCCGATTACGATGGTTGATAACTCTATCAATAGGTTTCGGGACCTGTAATTGCTGTGACAATTTTCAATTTGATTTCTTGATTATTTCTAAACATTTCTTAGAAAATTCAATTTTATTGAAAATTAACTGTGCTATAGCCCACAAGTTTTTGGGCGGCAAAAATCTAAAATGGTCCGATTACGATGGTTGATACCTCTATCAATAGGTTTCGTGACCTGTAATTGCTGTGACAATTTTCATTTTGATTCCTCGATGATTTCTAAACATTTCTTAGAAAATTCAATTTAATTGAAAATCAACTGTGCTATAGCCCACAAGTTTTTGGGCGGCAAAAATATAAAATGGTGCGATTACGATGGTTGATACCTCTATCAATAGGTTTCGGGACCTGTAATTGCTGTGACAATTTTCAATTTGATTTCTTGATTATTTCTAAACATTTCTTAGAAAATTCAATTTTATTGAAAATTAACTGTGCTATAGCCCACAAGTTTTTGGGCGGCAAAAATATAAAATGGTCCGATTACGATGGTTGATACCTCTATCAATAGGTTTCGGGACCTGTAATTGCTGTGACAATTTTCAATTTGATTTCTTGATTATTTCTAAACATTTCTTAGAAAATTCAATTTTATTGAAAATTAACTGTGCTATAGCCCACAAGTTTTTGGGCGGCAAAAATCTAAAATGGTCCGATTACGATGGTTGATAACTCTATCAATAGGTTTCGGGACCTGTAATTGCTGTGACAATTTTCAATTTGATTTCTTGATTATTTCTAAACATTTCTTAGAAAATTCAATTTTATTGAAAATTAACTGTGCTATAGCCCACAAGTTTTTGGGCGGCAAAAATCTAAAATGGTCCGATTACGATGGTTGATACCTCTATCAATAGGTTTCGTGACCTGTAATTGCTGTGACAATTTTCATTTTGATTCCTCGATTATTTCTAAACATTTCTTAGAAAATTCAATTTTATTGAAAATCAACTGTGCTATAGCCCACAAGTTTTTGGGCGGCAAAAATATAAAATGGTCCGATTACGATGGTTGATACCTCTATCAATAGGTTTCGGGACCTGTAATTGCTGTGACAATTTTCAATTTGATTTCTTGATTATTTCTAAACATTTCTTAGAAAATTCAATTTTATTGAAAATCAACTGTGCTATAGCCCACAAGTTTTTGGGCGGCAAAAATCTAAAATGGTCCGATTACGATGGTTGATAACTCTATCAATAGGTTTCGGGACCTGTAATTGCTGTGACAATTTTCAATTTGATTTCTTGATTATTTCTAAACATTTCTTAGAAAATTCAATTTTATTGAAAATTAACTGTGCTATAGCCCACAAGTTTTTGGGCGGCAAAAATCTAAAATGGTCCGATTACGATGGTTGATACCTCTATCAATAGGTTTCGTGACCTGTAATTGCTGTGACAATTTTCATTTTGATTCCTCGATGATTTCTAAACATTTCTTAGAAAATTCAATTTAATTGAAAATCAACTGTGCTATAGCCCACAAGTTTTTGGGCGGCAAAAATATAAAATGGTGCGATTACGATGGTTGATACCTCTATCAATAGGTTTCGGGACCTGTAATTGCTGTGACAATTTTCAATTTGATTTCTTGATTATTTCTAAACATTTCTTAGAAAATTCAATTTTATTGAAAATTAACTGTGCTATAGCCCACAAGTTTTTGGGCGGCAAAAATATAAAATGGTCCGATTACGATGGTTGATACCTCTATCAATAGGTTTCGGGACCTGTAATTGCTGTGACAATTTTCAATTTGATTTCTTGATTATTTCTAAACATTTCTTAGAAAATTCAATTTTATTGAAAATTAACTGTGCTATAGCCCACAAGTTTTTGGGCGGCAAAAATCTAAAATGGTCCGATTACGATGGTTGATACCTCTATCAATAGGTTTCGGGACCTGTAATTGCTGTGACAATTTTCATTTTGATTCCTCGATGATTTCTAAACATTTCTTAGAAAATTCAATTTTATTGAAAATCAACTGTGCTATAGCCCACAAGTTTTTGGGCGGCAAAAATATAAAATGGTGCGATTACGATGGTTGATACCTCTATCAATAGGTTTCGGGACCTGTAATTGCTGTGACAATTTTCAATTTGATTTCTTGATTATTTCTAAACATTTCTTAGAAAATTCAATTTTATTGAAAATTAACTGTGCTATAGCCCACAAGTTTTTGGGCGGCAAAAATATAAAATGGTCCGATTACGATGGTTGATACCTCTATCAATAGGTTTCGGGACCTGTAATTGCTGTGACAATTTTCAATTTGATTTCTTGATTATTTCTAAACATTTCTTAGAAAATTCAATTTTATTGAAAATTAACTGTGCTATAGCCCACAAGTTTTTGGGCGGCAAAAATCTAAAATGGTCCGATTACGATGGTTGATACCTCTATTAATAGGTTTCGGGACCTGTAATTGCTGTGACAATTTTCATTTTGATTCCTCGATGATTTCTAAACATTTCTTAGAAAATTCAATTTAATTGAAAATCAACTGTGCTATAGCCCACAAGTTTTTGGGCGGCAAAAATATAAAATGGTCCGATTACGATGGTTGATACCTCTATCAATAGGTTTCGGGACCTGTAATTGCTGTGACAATTTTCAATTTGATTTCTTGATTATTTCTAAACATTTCTTAGAAAATTCAATTTTATTGAAAATTAACTGTGCTACAGCCCACAAGTTTTTGGGCGGCAAAAATCTAAAATGGTCCGATTACGATGGTTGATACCTCTATCAATAGGTTTCGGGACCTGTAATTGCTGTGACAATTTTCATTTTGATTCCTCGATGATTTCTAAACATTTCTTAGAAAATTCAATTTTATTGAAAATTAACTGTGCTATAGCCCACAAGTTTTTGGGCGGCAAAAATATAAAATGGTCCGATTACGATGGTTGATACCTCTATCAATAGGTTTCGGGACCTGTAATTGCTGTGACAATTTTCAATTTGATTTCTTGATTATTTCTAAACATTTCTTAGAAAATTCAATTTTATTGAAAATCAACTGTGCTATAGCCCACAAGTTTTTGGGCGGCAAAAATCTAAAATGGTCCGATTACGATGGTTGATACCTCTATCAATAGGTTTCGGGACCTGTAATTGCTGTGACAATTTTCATTTTGATTCCTCGATGATTTCTAAACATTTCTTAGAAAATTCAATTTTATTGAAAATCAACTGTGCTATAGCCCACAAGTTTTTGGGCGGCAAAAATCTAAAATGGTCCGATTACGATGGTTGATACCTCTATCAATAGGTTTCGGGACCTGTAATTGCTGTGACAATTTTCATTTTGATTCCTCGATGATTTCTAAACATTTCTTAGAAAATTCAATTTAATTGAAAATCAACTGTCCTATAGCCCACAAGTTTTTGGGCGGCAAAAATATAAAATGGTCCGATTACGATGGTTGATACCTCTATCAATAGGTTTCGGGACCTGTAATTGCTGTGACAATTTTCAATTTGATTTCTTGATTATTTCTAAACATTTCTTAGAAAATTCAATTTTATTGAAAATCAACTGTGCTATAGCCCACAAGTTTTTGGGCGGCAAAAATCTAAAATGGTCCGATTACGATGGTTGATACCTCTATCAATAGGTTTCGGGACCTGTAATTGCTGTGACAATTTTCATTTTGATTCCTCGATGATTTCTAAACATTTCTTAGAAAATTCAATTTAATTGAAAATCAACTGTCCTATAGCCCACAAGTTTTTGGGCGGCAAAAATATAAAATGGTCCGATTACGATGGTTGATACCTCTATCAATAGGTTTCGGGACCTGTAATTGCTGTGACAATTTTCAATTTGATTTCTTGATTATTTCTAAACATTTCTTAGAAAATTCAATTTTATTGAAAATCAACTGTGCTATAGCCCACAAGTTTTTGGGCGGCAAAAATCTAAAATGGTCCGATTACGATGGTTGATACCTCTATCAATAGGTTTCGGGACCTGTAATTGCTGTGACAATTTTCATTTTGATTCCTCGATGATTTCTAAACATTTCTTAGAAAATTCAATTTAATTGAAAATCAACTGTCCTATAGCCCACAAGTTTTTGGGCGGCAAAAATATAAAATGGTCCGATTACGATGGTTGATACCTCTATCAATAGGTTTCGGGACCTGTAATTGCTGTGACAATTTTCATTTTGATTCCTCGATGATTTCTATACATTTCTTAGAAAATTCAATTTAATTGAAAATCAACTGTCCTATAGCCCACAAGTTTTTGGGCGGCAAAAATATAAAATGGTCCGATTACGATGGTTGATACCTCTATCAATAGGTTTCGGGACCTGTAATTGCTGTGACAATTTTCAATTTGATTTCTTGATTATTTCTAAACATTTCTTAGAAAATTCAATTTTATTGAAAATCAACTGTGCTATAGCCCACAAGTTTTTGGGCGGCAAAAATCTAAAATGGTCCGATTACGATGGTTGATACCTCTATCAATAGGTTTCGGGACCTGTAATTGCTGTGACAATTTTCATTTTGATTCCTCGATGATTTCTAAACATTTCTTAGAAAATTCAATTTTATTGAAAATCAACTGTGCTATAGCCCACAAGTTTTTGGGCGGCAAAAATATAAAATGGTCCGATTACGATGGTTGATACCTCTATCAATAGGTTTCGGGACCTGTAATTGCTGTGACAATTTTCAATTTGATTTCTTGATTATTTCTAAACATTTCTTAGAAAATTCAATTTTATTGAAAATTAACTGTGCTATAGCCCACAAGTTTTTGGGCGGCAAAAATATAAAATGGTCCGATTACGATGGTTGATACCTCTATCAATAGGTTTCGGGACCTGTAATTGCTGTGACAATTTTCATTTTGATTCCTCGATGATTTCTAAACATTTCTTAGAAAATTCAATTTTATTGAAAATCAACTGTGCTATAGCCCACAAGTTTTTGGGCGGCAAAAATATAAAATGGTTCGATTACGATGGTTGATACCTCTATCAATAGGTTTCGGGACCTGTAATTGCTGTGACAATTTTCAATTTGATTTCTTGATTATTTCTAAACATTTCTTAGAAAATTCAATTTTATTGAAAATCAACTGTGCTATAGCCCACAAGTTTTTGGGCGGCAAAAATCTAAAATGGTCCGATTACGATGGTTGATACCTCTATCAATAGGTTTCGGGACCTGTAATTGCTGTGACAATTTTCATTTTGATTCCTCGATGATTTCTAAACATTTCTTAGAAAATTCAATTTTATTGAAAATCAACTGTGCTATAGCCCACAAGTTTTTGGGCGGCAAAAATATAAAATGGTCCGATTACGATGGTTGATACCTCTATCAATAGGTTTCGGGACCTGTAATTGCTGTGACAATTTTCAATTTGATTTCTTGATTATTTCTAAACATTTCTTAGATAATTCAATTTTATTGAAAATTAACTGTGCTATAGCCCACAAGTTTTTGGGCGGCAAAAATATAAAATGGTCCGATTACGATGGTTGATACCTCTATCAATAGGTTTCGGGACCTGTAATTGCTGTGACAATTTTCATTTTGATTCCTCGATGATTTCTAAACATTTCTTAGAAAATTCAATTTTATTGAAAATCAACTGTGCTATAGCCCACAAGTTTTTGGGCGGCAAAAATATAAAATGGTTCGATTACGATGGTTGATACCTCTATCAATAGGTTTCGGGACCTGTAATTGCTGTGACAATTTTCAATTTGGTTTCTTGATTATTTCTAAACATTTCTTAGAAAATTCAATTTTATTGAAAATTAACTGTGCTATAGCCCACAAGTTTTTGGGCGGCAAAAATCTAAAATGGTCCGATTACGATGGTTGATACCTCTATCAATAGGTTTCGGGACCTGTAATTGCTGTGACAATTTTCATTTTGATTCCTCGATGATTTCTAAACATTTCTTAGAAAATTCAATTTTATTGAAAATCAACTGTGCTATAGCCCACAAGTTTTTGGGCGGCAAAAATATAAAATGGTCCGATTACGATGGTTGATACCTCTATCAATAGGTTTCGGGACCTGTAATTGCTGTGACAATTTTCAATTTGATTTCTTGATTATTTCTAAACATTTCTTAGAAAATTCAATTTTATTGAAAATTAACTGTGTTATAGCCCACAAGTTTTTGGGCGGCAAAAATCTAAAATGGTCCGATTACGATGGTTGATACCTCTATCAATAGGTTTCGTGACCTGTAATTGCTGTGACAATTTTCATTTTGATTCCTCGATGATTTCTAAACATTTCTTAGAAAATTCAATTTTATTGAAAATCAACTGTGCTATAGCCCACAAGTTTTTGGGCGGCAAAAATATAAAATGGTCCGATTACGATGGTTGATACCTCTATCAATAGGTTTCGGGACCTGTAATTGCTGTGACAATTTTCAATTTGATTTCTTGATTATTTCTAAACATTTCTTAGAAAATTCAATTTTATTGAAAATTAACTGTGCTATAGCCCACAAGTTTTTGGGCGGCAAAAATCTAAAATGGTCCGATTACGATGGTTGATACCTCTATCAATAGGTTTCGTGACCTGTAATTGCTGTGACAATTTTCATTTTGATTCCTCGATTATTTCTAAACATTTCTTAGAAAATTCAATTTTATTGAAAATTAACTGTGCTATAGCCCACAAGTTTTTGGGCGGCAAAAATATAAAATGGTCCGATTACGATGGTTGATACCTCTATCAATAGGTTTCGGGACCTGTAATTGCTGTGACAATTTTCAATTTGATTTCTTGATTATTTCTAAACATTTCTTAGAAAATTCAATTTTATTGAAAATTAACTGTGCTATAGCCCACAAGTTTTTGGGCGGCAAAAATCTAAAATGGTCCGATTACGATGGTTGATACCTCTATCAATAGGTTTCGGGACCTGTAATTGCTGTGACAATTTTCATTTTGATTCCTCGATGATTTCTAAACATTTCTTAGAAAATTCAATTTTATTGAAAATTAACTGTGCTATAGCCCACAAGTTTTTGGGCGGCAAAAATCTAAAATGGTCCGATTACGATGGTTGATACCTCTATCAATAGGTTTCGGGACCTGTAATTGCTGTGACAATTTTCAATTTGATTTCTTGATTATTTCTAAACATTTCTTAGAAAATTCAATTTTATTGAAAATCAACTGTGCTATAGCCCACAAGTTTTTGGGCGGCAAAAATCTAAAATGGTCCGATTACGATGGTTGATACCTCTATCAATAGGTTTCGGGACCTGTAATTGCTGTGACAATTTTCATTTTGATTCCTCGATGATTTCTAAACATTTCTTAGAAAATTCAATTTTATTGAAAATCAACTGTGCTATAGCCCACAAGTTTTTGGGCGGCAAAAATATAAAATGGTCCGATTACGATGGTTGATACCTCTATCAATAGGTTTCGGGACCTGTAATTGCTGTGACAATTTTCAATTTGATTTCTTGATTATTTCTAAACATTTCTTAGAAAATTCAATTTTATTGAAAATTAACTGTGCTATAGCCCACAAGTTTTTGGGCGGCAAAAATCTAAAATGGTCCGATTACGATGGTTGATACCTCTATCAATAGGTTTCGGGACCTGTAATTGCTGTGACAATTTTCATTTTGATTGCTCGATGATTTCTAAACATTTCTTAGAAAATTCAATTTTATTGAAAATCAACTGTGCTATAGCCCACAAGTTTTTGGTCGGCAAAAATCTAAAATGGTCCGATTACGATGGTTGATACCTCTATCAATAGGTTTCGGGACCTGTAATTGCTGTGACAATTTTCAATTTGATTTCTTGATTATTTCTAAACATTTCTTAGAAAATTCAATTTTATTGAAAATTAACTGTGCTATAGCCCACAAGTTTTTGGGCGGCAAAAATCTAAAATGGTCCGATTACGATGGTTGATACCTCTATCAATAGGTTTCGGGACCTGTAATTGCTGTGACAATTTTCATTTTGATTCCTCGATGATTTCTAAACATTTCTTAGAAAATTCAATTTTATTGAAAATCAACTGTGCTATAGCCCACAAGTTTTTGGGCGGCAAAAATATAAAATGGTCCGATTACGATGGTTGATACCTCTATCAATAGGTTTCGGGACCTGTAATTGCTGTGACAATTTTCAATTTGGTTTCTTGATTATTTCTAAACATTTCTTAGAAAATTCAATTTTATTGAAAATTAACTGTGCTATAGCCCACAAGTTTTTGGGCGGCAAAAATCTAAAATGGTCCGATTACGATGGTTGATACCTCTATCAATAGGTTTCGTGACCTGTAATTGCTGTGACAATTTTCATTTTGATTCCTCGATTATTTCTAAACATTTCTTAGAAAATTCAATTTTATTGAAAATCAACTGTGCTATAGCCCACAAGTTTTTGGGCGGCAAAAATCTAAAATGGTCCGATTACGATGGTTGATACCTCTATCAATAGGTTTCGGGACCTGTAATTGCTGTGACAATTTTCATTTTGATTCCTCGATTATTTCTAAACATTTCTTAGAAAATTCAATTTTATTGAAAATCAACTGTGCTATAGCCCACAAGTTTTTGGGCGGCAAAAATATAAAATGGTCCGATTACGATGGTTGATACCTCTATCAATAGGTTTCGGGACCTGTAATTGCTGTGACAATTTTCAATTTGATTTCTTGATTATTTCTAAACATTTCTTAGAAAATTCAATTTTATTGAAAATTAACTGTGCTATAGCCCACAAGTTTTTGGGCGGCAAAAATCTAAAATGGTCCGATTACGATGGTTGATACCTCTATCAATAGGTTTCGTGACCTGTAATTGCTGTGACAATTTTCATTTTGATTCCTCGATTATTTCTAAACATTTCTTAGAAAATTCAATTTTATTGAAAATTAACTGTGCTATAGCCCACAAGTTTTTGGGCGGCAAAAATCTAAAATGGTCCGATTACGATGGTTGATACCTCTATCAATAGGTTTCGGGACCTGTAATTGCTGTGACAATTTTCAATTTGATTTCTTGATTATTTCTAAACATTTCTTAGAAAATTCAATTTTATTGAAAATTAACTGTGCTATAGCCCACAAGTTTTTGGGCGGCAAAAATATAAAATGGTCCGATTACGATGGTTGATACCTCTATCAATAGGTTTCGGGACCTGTAATTGCTGTGACAATTTTCAATTTGATTTCTTGATTATTTCTAAACATTTCTTAGAAAATTCAATTTTATTGAAAATTAACTGTGCTATAGCCCACAAGTTTTTGGGCGGCAAAAATCTAAAATGGTCCGATTACGATGGTTGATACCTCTATCAATAGGTTTCGTGACCTGTAATTGCTGTGACAATTTTCATTTTGATTCCTCGATGATTTCTAAACATTTCTTAGAAAATTCAATTTTATTGAAAATTAACTGTGCTATAGCCCACAAGTTTTTGGGCGGCAAAAATCTAAAATGGTCCGATTACGATGGTTGATACCTCTATCAATAGGTTTCGGGACCTGTAATTGCTGTGACAATTTTCATTTTGATTCCTCGATGATTTCTAAACATTTCTTAGAAAATTCAATTTTATTGAAAATCAACTGTGCTATAGCCCACAAGTTTTTGGGCGGCAAAAATATAAAATGGTCCGATTACGATGGTTGATACCTCTATCAATAGGTTTCGGGACCTGTAATTGCTGTGACAATTTTCATTTTGATTCCTCGATGATTTCTAAACATTTCTTAGAAAATTCAATTTTATTGAAAATTAACTGTGCTATAGCCCACAAGTTTTTGGGCGGCAAAAATATAAAATGGTCCGATTACGATGGTTGATACCTCTATCAATAGGTTTCGGGACCTGTAATTGCTGTGACAATTTTCAATTTGATTTCTTGATTATTTCTAAACATTTCTTAGAAAATTCAATTTTATTGAAAATTAACTGTGCTATAGCCCACAAGTTTTTGGGCGGCAAAAATCTAAAATGGTCCGATTACGATGGTTGATACCTCTATCAATAGGTTTCGTGACCTGTAATTGCTGTGACAATTTTCATTTTGATTCCTCGATTATTTCTAAACATTTCTTAGAAAATTCAATTTTATTGAAAATTAACTGTGCTATAGCCCACAAGTTTTTGGGCGGCAAAAATCTAAAATGGTCCGATTACGATGGTTGATACCTCTATCAATAGGTTTCGTGACCTGTAATTGCTGTGACAATTTTCATTTTGATTCCTCGATGATTTCTAAACATTTCTTAGAAAATTCAATTTTATTGAAAATTAACTGTGCTATAGCCCACAAGTTTTTGGGCGGCAAAAATATAAAATGGTCCGATTACGATGGTTGATACCTCTATCAATAGGTTTCGGGACCTGTAATTGCTGTGACAATTTTCAATTTGATTTCTTGATTATTTCTAAACATTTCTTAGAAAATTCAATTTTATTGAAAATTAACTGTGCTATAGCCCACAAGTTTTTGGGCGGCAAAAATCTAAAATGGTCCGATTACGATGGTTGATACCTCTATCAATAGGTTTCGTGACCTGTAATTGCTGTGACAATTTTCATTTTGATTCCTCGATTATTTCTAAACATTTCTTAGAAAATTCAATTTTATTGAAAATTAACTGTGCTATAGCCCACAAGTTTTTGGGCGGCAAAAATCTAAAATGGTCCGATTACGATGGTTGATACCTCTATCAATAGGTTTCGGGACCTGTAATTGCTGTGACAATTTTCATTTTGATTCCTCGATGATTTCTAAACATTTCTAAGAAAATTCAATTTTATTGAAAATCAACTGTGCTATAGCCCACAAGTTTTTGGGCGGCAAAAATATAAAATGGTCCGATTACGATGGTTGATACCTCTATCAATAGGTTTCGGGACCTGTAATTGCTGTGACAATTTTCAATTTGATTTCTTGATTATTTCTAAACATTTCTTAGAAAATTCAATTTTATTGAAATTTAACTGTGCTATAGCCCACAAGTTTTTGGGCGGCAAAAATCTAAAATGGTCCGATTACGATGGTTGATACCTCTATCAATAGGTTTCGTGACCTGTAATTGCTGTGACAATTTTCATTTTGATTCCTCGATTATTTCTAAACATTTATTAGAAAATTCAATTTTATTGAAAATTAACTGTGCTATAGCCCACAAGTTTTTGGGCGGCAAAAATCTAAAATGGTCCGATTACGATGGTTGATACCTCTATCAATAGGTTTCGGGACCTGTAATTGCTGTGACAATTTTCATTTTGATTCCTCGATGATTTCTAAACATTTCTTAGAAAATTCAATTTTATTGAAAATCAACTGTGCTATAGCCCACAAGTTTTTGGGCGGCAAAAATATAAAATGGTCCGATTACGATGGTTGATACCTCTATCAATAGGTTTCGGGACCTGTAATTGCTGTGACAATTTTCAATTTGATTTCTTGATTATTTCTAAACATTTCTTAGAAAATTCAATTTTATTGAAAATTAACTGTGCTATAGCCCACAAGTTTTTGGGCGGCAAAAATCTAAAATGGTCCGATTACGATGGTTGATACCTCTATCAATAGGTTTCGTGACCTGTAATTGCTGTGACAATTTTCATTTTGATTCCTCGATTATTTCTAAACATTTCTTAGAAAATTCAATTTTATTGAAAATTAACTGTGCTATAGCCCACAAGTTTTTGGGCGGCAAAAATCTAAAATGGTCCGATTACGATGGTTGATACCTCTATCAATAGGTTTCGGGACCTGTAATTGCTGTGACAATTTTCATTTTGATTTCTTGATTATTTCTAAACATTTCTCAGAAAATTCAATTTTATTGAAAATTAACTGTGCTATAGCCCACAAGTTTTTGGGCGGCAAAAATCTAAAATGGTCCGATTACGATGGTTGATACCTCTATCAATAGGTTTCGGGACCTGTAATTGCTGTGACAATTTTCATTTTGATTCCTCGATGATTTCTAAACATTTCTTAGAAAATTCAATTTTATTGAAAATTAACTGTGCTATAGCCCACAAGTTTTTGGGCGGCAAAAATCTAAAATGGTCCGATTACGATGGTTGATACCTCTATCAATAGGTTTCGGGACCTGTAATTGCTGTGACAATTTTCATTTTGATTTCTTGATTATTTCTAAACATTTCTCAGAAAATTCAATTTTATTGAAAATTAACTGTGCTATAGCCCACAAGTTTTTGGGCGGCAAAAATCTAAAATGGTCCGATTACGATGGTTGATACCTCTATCAATAGGTTTCGTGACCTGTAATTGCTGTGACAATTTTCATTTTGATTCCTCGATTATTTCTAAACATTTCTTAGAAAATTCAATTTTATTGAAAATTAACTGTGCTATAGCCCACAAGTTTTTGGGCGGCAAAAATCTAAAATGGTCCGATTACGATGGTTGATACCTCTATCAATAGGTTTCGGGACCTGTAATTGCTGTGACAATTTTCATTTTGATTTCTTGATTATTTCTAAACATTTCTCAGAAAATTCAATTTTATTGAAAATTAACTGTGCTATAGCCCACAAGTTTTTGGGCGGCAAAAATCTAAAATGGTTCGATTACGATGGTTGATACCTCTATCAATAGGTTTCGGGACCTGTAATTGCTGTGACAATTTTCATTTTGATTCCTCGATGATTTCTAAACATTTCTTAGAAAATTCAATTTTATTGAAAATCAACTGTGCTATAGCCCACAAGTTTTTGGGCGGCAAAAATATAAAATGGTCCGATTACGATGGTTGATACCTCTATCAATAGGTTTCGGGACCTGTAATTGCTGTGACAATTTTCAATTTGATTTCTTGATTATTTCTAAACATTTCTTAGAAAATTCAATTTTATTGAAAATTAACTGTGCTATAGCCCACAAGTTTTTGGGCGGCAAAAATCTAAAATGGTCCGATTACGATGGTTGATACCTCTATCAATAGGTTTCGTGACCTGTAATTGCTGTGACAATTTTCATTTTGATTCCTCGATTATTTCTAAACATTTCTTAGAAAATTCAATTTTATTGAAAATTAACTGTGCTATAGCCCACAAGTTTTTGGGCGGCAAAAATCTAAAATGGTCCGATTACGATGGTTGATACCTCTATCAATAGGTTTCGGGACCTGTAATTGCTGTGACAATTTTCATTTTGATTTCTCGATGATTTCTAAACATTTCTTAGAAAATTCAATTTTATTGAAAATCAACTGTGCTATAGCCCACAAGTTTTTGGGCGGCAAAAATATAAAATGGTCCGATTACGATGGTTGATACCTATATCAATAGGTTTCGGGACCTGTAATTGCTGTGACAATTTTTAATTTGATTTCTTGATTATTTCTAAACATTTCTTAGAAAATTCAATTTTATTGAAAATTAACTGTGCTATAGCCCACAAGTTTTTGGGCGGCAAAAATCTAAAATGGTCCGATTACGATGGTTGATACCTCTATCAATAGGTTTCGGGACCTGTAATTGCTGTGACAATTTTCATTTTGATTCCTCGATGATTTCTAAACATTTCTTAGAAAATTCAATTTTATTGAAAATCAACTGTGCTATAGCCCACAAGTTTTTGGGCGGCAAAAATATAAAATGGTCCGATTACGATGGTTGATACCTCTATCAATAGGTTTCGGGACCTGTAATTGCTGTGACAATTTTCAATTTGATTTCTTGATTATTTCTAAACATTTCTTAGAAAATTCAATTTTATTGAAAATTAACTGTGCTATAGCCCACAAGTTTTTGGGCGGCAAAAATCTAAAATGGTCCGATTACGATGGTTGATACCTCTATCAATAGGTTTCGTGACCTGTAATTGCTGTGACAATTTTCATTTTGATTCCTCGATTATTTCTAAACATTTCTTAGAAAATTCAATTTTATTGAAAATTAACTGTGCTATAGCCCACAAGTTTTTGGGCGGCAAAAATCTAAAATGGTCCGATTACGATGGTTGATACCTCTATCAATAGGTTTCGGGACCTGTAATTGCTGTGACAATTTTCATTTTGATTCCTCGATGATTTCTAAACATTTCTAAGAAAATTCAATTTTATTGAAAATCAACTGTGCTATAGCCCACAAGTTTTTGGGCGGCAAAAATATAAAATGGTCCGATTACGATGGTTGATACCTCTATCAATAGGTTTCGTGACCTGTAATTGCTGTGACAATTTTCATTTTGATTCCTTGATTATTTCTAAACATTTCTTAGAAAATTCAATTTTATTGAAAATTAACTGTGCTATAGCCCACAAGTTTTTGGGCGGCAAAAATCTAAAATGGTCCGATTACGATGGTTGATACCTCTATCAATAGGTTTCGGGACCTGTAATTGCTGTGACAATTTTCATTTTGATTCCTCGATGATTTCTAAACATTTCTAAGAAAATTCAATTTTATTGAAAATCAACTGTGCTATAGCCCACAAGTTTTTGGGCGGCAAAAATATAAAATGGTCCGATTACGATGGTTGATACCTCTATCAATAGGTTTCGGGACCTGTAATTGCTGTGACAATTTTCAATTTGATTTCTTGATTATTTCTAAACATTTCTTGGAAAATTCAATTTTATTGAAAATTAACTGTGCTATAGCCCACAAGTTTTTGGGCGGCAAAAATCTAAAATGGTCCGATTACGATGGTTGATACCTCTATCAATAGGTTTCGTGACCTGTAATTGCTGTGACAATTTTCATTTTGATTCCTCGATTATTTTTAAACATTTCTTAGAAAATTCAATTTTATTGAAAATTAACTGTGCTATAGCCCACAAGTTTTTGGGCGGCAAAAATCTAAAATGGTCCGATTACGATGGTTGATACCTCTATCAATAGGTTTCGGGACCTGTAATTGCTGTGACAATTTTCATTTTGATTCCTCGATGATTTCTAAACATTTCTAAGAAAATTCAATTTTATTGAAAATCAACTGTGCTATAGCCCACAAGTTTTTGGGCGGCAAAAATATAAAATGGTCCGATTACGATGGTTGATACCTCTATCAATAGGTTTCGGGACCTGTAATTGCTGTGACAATTTTCAATTTGATTTCTTGATTATTTCTAAACATTTCTTAGAAAATTCAATTTTATTGAAAATTAACTGTGCTATAGCCCACAAGTTTTTGGGCGGCAAAAATCTAAAATGGTCCGATTACGATGGTTGATACCTCTATCAATAGGTTTCGTGACCTGTAATTGCTGTGACAATTTTCATTTTGATTCCTCGATTATTTCTAAACATTTCTCAGAAAATTCAATTTTATTGAAAATTAACTGTGCTATAGCCCACAAGTTTTTGGGCGGCAAAAATCTAAAATGGTCCGATTACGATGGTTGATACCTCTATCAATAGGTTTCGGGACCTGTAATTGCTGTGACAATTTTCAATTTGATTTCTTGATTATTTCTAAACATTTCTTAGAAAATTCAATTTTATTGAAAATTAACTGTGCTATAGCCCACAAGTTTTTGGGCGGCAAAAATCTAAAATGGTCCGATTACGATGGTTGATACCTCTATCAATAGGTTTCGTGACCTGTAATTGCTGTGACAATTTTCATTTTGATTCCTCGATGATTTCTAAACATTTCTTAGAAAATTCAATTTTATTAAAAATTAACTGTGCTATAGCCCACAAGTTTTTGGGCGGCAAAAATCTAAAATGGTCCGATTACGATGGTTGATACCTCTATCAATAGGTTTCGGGACCTGTAATTGCTGTGACAATTTTCATTTTGATTCCTCGATGATTTCTAAACATTTCTTAGAAAATTCAATTTTATTGAAAATCAACTGTGCTATAGCCCACAAGTTTTTGGGCGGCAAAAATATAAAATGGTCCGATTACGATGGTTGATACCTCTATCAATAGGTTTCGGGACCTGTAATTGCTGTGACAATTTTCAATTTGATTTCTTGATTATTTCTAAATATTTCTTAGAAAATTCAATTTTATTGAAAATTAACTGTGCTATAGCCCACAAGTTTTTGGGCGGCAAAAATCTAAAATGGTCCGATTACGATGGTTGATACCTCTATCAATAGGTTTCGTGACCTGTAATTGCTGTGACAATTTTCATTTTGATTCCTCGATGATTTCTAAACATTTCTTAGAAAATTCAATTTTATTGAAAATCAACTGTGCTATAGCCCACAAGTTTTTGGGCGGCAAAAATATAAAATGGTCCGATTACGATGGTTGATACCTCTATCAATAGGTTTCGGGACCTGTAATTGCTGTGACAATTTTCAATTTGATTTCTTGATTATTTCTAAATATTTCTTAGAAAATTCAATTTTATTGAAAATTAACTGTGCTATAGCCCACAAGTTTTTGGGCGGCAAAAATCTAAAATGGTCCGATTACGATGGTTGATACCTCTATCAATAGGTTTCGTGACCTGTAATTGCTGTGACAATTTTCATTTTGATTCCTCGATGATTTCTAAACATTTCTTAGAAAATTCAATTTTATTGAAAATCAACTGTGCTATAGCCCACAAGTTTTTGGGCGGCAAAAATATAAAATGGTCCGATTACGATGGTTGATACCTCTATCAATAGGTTTCGGGACCTGTAATTGCTGTGACAATTTTCAATTTGATTTCTTGATTATTTCTAAACATTTCTTAGAAAATTCAATTTTTATTGAAAATTAACTGTGCTATATCCCACAAGTTTTTGGGCGGCAAAAATCTAAAATGGTCCGATTACGATGGTTGATACCTCTATCAATAGGTTTCGTGACCTGTAATTGCTGTGGCAATTTTCATTTTGATTCCTCGATGATTTCTAAACATTTCTTAGAAAATTCAATTTTATTGAAAATCAACTGTGCTATAGCCCACAAGTTTTTGGGCGGCAAAAATATAAAATGGTCCGATTACGATGGTTGATACCTCTATCAATAGGTTTCGGGACCTGTAATTGCTGTGACAATTTTCATTTTGATTCCTCGATGATTTCTAAACATTTCTTAGAAAATTCAATTTTATTGAAAATTAACTGTGCTATAGCCCACAAGTTTTTGGGCGGCAAAAATATAAAATGGTCCGATTACGATGGTTGATACCTCTATCAATAGGTTTCGGGACCTGTAATTGCTGTGACAATTTTCAATTTGATTTCTTGATTATTTCTAAACATTTCTTAGAAAATTCAATTTTATTGAAAATTAACTGTGCTATAGCCCACAAGTTTTTGGGCGGCAAAAATCTAAAATGGTCCGATTACGATGGTTGATACCTCTATCAATAGGTTTCGGGACCTGTAATTGCTGTGACAATTTTCATTTTGATTGCTCGATGATTTCTAAACATTTCTTAGAAAATTCAATTTTATTGAAAATTAACTGTGCTATAGCCCACAAGTTTTTGGGCGGCAAAAATATAAAATGGTCCGATTACGATGGTTGATACCTCTATCAATAGGTTTCGGGACCTGTAATTGCTGTGACAATTTTCAATTTGATTTCTTGATTATTTCTAAACATTTCTTAGAAAATTCAATTTTATTGAAAATTAACTGTGCTATAGCCCACAAGTTTTTGTGCGGCAAAAATCTAAAATGGTCCGATTACGATGGTTGATACCTCTATCAATAGGTTTCGGGACCTGTAATTGCTGTGACAATTTTCATTTTGATTCCTCGATGATTTCTAAACAATTCTTAGAAAATTCAATTTTATTGAAAATCAACTGTGCTATAGCCCACAAGTTTTTGGGCGGCAAAAATATAAAATGGTCCGATTACGATGGTTGATACCTCTATCAATAGGTTTCGTGACCTGTAATTGCTGTGACAATTTTCATTTTGATTCCTCGATGATTTCTAAACATTTCTTAGAAAATTCAATTTTATTGAAAATCAACTGTGCTATAGCCCACAAGTTTTTGGGCGGCAAAAATATAAAATGGTCCGATTACGATGGTTGATACCTCTATCAATAGGTTTCGGGACCTGTAATTGCTGTGACAATTTTCAATTTGATTTCTTGATTATTTCTAAATATTTCTTAGAAAATTCAATTTTATTGAAAATTAACTGTGCTATAGCCCACAAGTTTTTGGGCGGCAAAAATCTAAAATGGTCCGATTACGATGGTTGATACCTCTATCAATAGGTTTCGTGACCTGTAATTGCTGTGACAATTTTCATTTTGATTCCTCGATGATTTCTAAACATTTCTTAGAAAATTCAATTTTATTGAAAATCAACTGTGCTATAGCCCACAAGTTTTTGGGCGGCAAAAATATAAAATGGTCCGATTACGATGGTTGATACCTCTATCAATAGGTTTCGGGACCTGTAATTGCTGTGACAATTTTCAATTTGATTTCTTGATTATTTCTAAACATTTCTTAGAAAATTCAATTTTATTGAAAATTAACTGTGCTATAGCCCACAAGTTTTTGGGCGGCAAAAATCTAAAATGGTCCGATTACGATGGTTGATACCTCTATCAATAGGTTTCGTGACCTGTAATTGCTGTGACAATTTTCATTTTGATTCCTCGATTATTTCTAAACATTTCTTAGAAAATTCAATTTTATTGAAAATTAACTGTGCTATAGCCCACAAGTTTTTGGGCGGCAAAAATCTAAAATGGTCCGATTACGATGGTTGATACCTCTATCAATAGGTTTCGGGACCTGTAATTGCTGTGACAATTTTCATTTTGATTCCTCGATGATTTCTAAACATTTCTAAGAAAATTCAATTTTATTGAAAATCAACTGTGCTATAGCCCACAAGTTTTTGGGCGGCAAAAATATAAAATGGTCCGATTACGATGGTTGATACCTCTATCAATAGGTTTCGGGACCTGTAATTGCTGTGACAATTTTCAATTTGATTTCTTGATTATTTCTAAACATTTCTTAGAAAATTCAATTTTATTGAAAATTAACTGTGCTATAGCCCACAAGTTTTTGGGCGGCAAAAATCTAAAATGGTCCGATTACGATGGTTGATACCTCTATCAATAGGTTTCGTGACCTGTAATTGCTGTGACAATTTTCATTTTGATTCCTCGATTATTTCTAAACATTTCTTAGAAAATTCAATTTTATTGAAAATTAACTGTGCTATAGCCCACAAGTTTTTGGGCGGCAAAAATCTAAAATGGTCCGATTACGATGGTTGATACCTCTATCAATAGGTTTCGGGACCTGTAATTGCTGTGACAATTTTCAATTTGATTCCTCGATTATTTCTAAACATTTCTTAGAAAATTCAATTTTATTGAAAATTAACTGTGCTATAGCCCACAAGTTTTTGGGCGGCAAAAATCTAAAATGGTCCGATTACGATGGTTGATACCTCTATCAATAGGTTTCGGGACCTGTAATTGCTGTGACAATTTTCATTTTGATTTCTTGATTATTTCTAAACATTTCTCAGAAAATTCAATTTTATTGAAAATTAACTGTGCTATAGCGCACAAGTTTTTGGGCGGCAAAAATCTAAAATGGTCCGATTACGATGGTTGATACCTCTATCAATAGGTTTCGGGACCTGTAATTGCTGTGACAATTTTCATTTTGATTTCTTGATTATTTCTAAACATTTCTTAGAAAATTCAATTTTATTGAAAATTAACTGTGCTATAGCCCACAAGTTTTTGGGCGGCAAAAATCTAAAATGGTCCGATTACGATGGTTGATACCTCTATCAATAGGTTTCGGGACCTGTAATTGCTGTGACAATTTTCAATTTGATTTCTTGATTATTTCTAAACATTTCTTAGAAAATTCAATTTTATTGAAAATTAACTGTGCTATAGCCCACAAGTTTTTGGGCGGCAAAAATCTAAAATGGTCCGATTACGATGGTTGATACCTCTATCAATAGGTTTCGTGACCTGTAATTGCTGTGACAATTTTCATTTTGATTCCTCGATGATTTCTAAACATTTCTTAGAAAATTCAATTTTATTAAAAATTAACTGTGCTATAGCCCACAAGTTTTTGGGCGGCAAAAATCTAAAATGGTCCGATTACGATGGTTGATACCTCTATCAATAGGTTTCGGGACCTGTAATTGCTGTGACAATTTTCATTTTGATTCCTCGATGATTTCTAAACATTTCTTAGAAAATTCAATTTTATTGAAAATCAACTGTGCTATAGCCCACAAGTTTTTGGGCGGCAAAAATATAAAATGGTCCCATTACGATGGTTGATACCTCTATCAATAGGTTTCGGGACCTGTAATTGCTGTGACAATTTTCAATTTGATTTCTTGATTATTTCTAAACATTTCTTAGAAAATTCAATTTTATTGAAAATTAACTGTGCTATAGCCCACAAGTTTTTGGGCGGCAAAAATCTAAAATGGTCCGATTACGATGGTTGATACCTCTATCAATAGGTTTCGTGACCTGTAATTGCTGTGACAATTTTCATTTTGATTCCTCGATGATTTCTAAACATTTCTTAGAAAATTCAATTTTATTGAAAATCAACTGTGCTATAGCCCACAAGTTTTTGGGCGGCAAAAATATAAAATGGTCCGATTACGATGGTTGATACCTCTATCAATAGGTTTCGGGACCTGTAATTGCTGTGACAATTTTCAATTTGATTTCTTGATTATTTCTAAATATTTCTTAGAAAATTCAATTTTATTGAAAATTAACTGTGCTATAGCCCACAAGTTTTTGGGCGGCAAAAATCTAAAATGGTCCGATTACGATGGTTGATACCTCTATCAATAGGTTTCGTGACCTGTAATTGCTGTGACAATTTTCATTTTGATTCCTCGATGATTTCTAAACATTTCTTAGAAAATTCAATTTTATTGAAAATCAACTGTGCTATAGCCCACAAGTTTTTGGGCGGCAAAAATATAAAATGGTCCGATTACGATGGTTGATACCTCTATCAATAGGTTTCGGGACCTGTAATTGCTGTGACAATTTTCAATTTGATTTCTTGATTATTTCTAAACATTTCTTAGAAAATTCAATTTTATTGAAAATTAACTGTGCTATAGCCCACAAGTTTTTGGGCGGCAAAAATCTAAAATGGTCCGATTACGATGGTTGATACCTCTATCAATAGGTTTCGTGACCTGTAATTGCTGTGACAATTTTCATTTTGATTCCTCGATGATTTCTAAACATTTCTTAGAAAATTCAATTTTATTGAAAATCAACTGTGCTATAGCCCACAAGTTTTTGGGCGGCAAAAATATAAAATGGTCCGATTACGATGGTTGATACCTCTATCAATAGGTTTCGGGACCTGTAATTGCTGTGACAATTTTCAATTTGATTTCTTGATTATTTCTAAATATTTCTTAGAAAATTCAATTTTATTGAAAATTAACT
This sequence comes from Tipula vernalis, assembly GCA_958295665.1. Lineage (NCBI taxonomy): Eukaryota > Metazoa > Arthropoda > Insecta > Diptera > Tipulidae > Tipula > Tipula vernalis. The sequence continues at coordinate 15,699,712 of OY282560.1, forward strand.
GTGCTATAGCCCACAAGTTTTTGGGCGGCAAAAATCTAAAATGGTCCGATTACGATGGTTGATACCTCTATCAATAGGTTTCGTGACCTGTAATTGCTGTGACAATTTTCATTTTGATTCCTCGATGATTTCTAAACATTTCTTAGAAAATTCAATTTTATTGAAAATCAACTGTGCTATAGCCCACAAGTTTTTGGGCGGCAAAAATATAAAATGGTCCGATTACGATGGTTGATACCTCTATCAATAGGTTTCGGGACCTGTAATTGCTGTGACAATTTTCAATTTGATTTCTTGATTATTTCTAAACATTTCTTAGAAAATTCAATTTTTATTGAAAATTAACTGTGCTATATCCCACAAGTTTTTGGGCGGCAAAAATCTAAAATGGTCCGATTACGATGGTTGATACCTCTATCAATAGGTTTCGTGACCTGTAATTGCTGTGACAATTTTCATTTTGATTCCTCGATGATTTCTAAACATTTCTTAGAAAATTCAATTTTATTGAAAATCAACTGTGCTATAGCCCACAAGTTTTTGGGCGGCAAAAATATAAAATGGTCCGATTACGATGGTTGATACCTCTATCAATAGGTTTCGGGACCTGTAATTGCTGTGACAATTTTCATTTTGATTCCTCGATGATTTCTAAACATTTCTTAGAAAATTCAATTTTATTGAAAATTAACTGTGCTATAGCCCACAAGTTTTTGGGCGGCAAAAATATAAAATGGTCCGATTACGATGGTTGATACCTCTATCAATAGGTTTCGGGACCTGTAATTGCTGTGACAATTTTCAATTTGATTTCTTGATTATTTCTAAACATTTCTTAGAAAATTCAATTTTATTGAAAATTAACTGTGCTATAGCCCACAAGTTTTTGGGCGGCAAAAATCTAAAATGGTCCGATTACGATGGTTGATACCTCTATCAATAGGTTTCGGGACCTGTAATTGCTGTGACAATTTTCATTTTGATTGCTCGATGATTTCTAAACATTTCTTAGAAAATTCAATTTTATTGAAAATTAACTGTGCTATAGCCCACAAGTTTTTGGGCGGCAAAAATATAAAATGGTCCGATTACGATGGTTGATACCTCTATCAATAGGTTTCGGGACCTGTAATTGCTGTGACAATTTTCAATTTGATTTCTTGATTATTTCTAAACATTTCTTAGAAAATTCAATTTTATTGAAAATTAACTGTGCTATAGCCCACAAGTTTTTGTGCGGCAAAAATCTAAAATGGTCCGATTACGATGGTTGATACCTCTATCAATAGGTTTCGGGACCTGTAATTGCTGTGACAATTTTCATTTTGATTCCTCGATGATTTCTAAACAATTCTTAGAAAATTCAATTTTATTGAAAATCAACTGTGCTATAGCCCACAAGTTTTTGGGCGGCAAAAATATAAAATGGTCCGATTACGATGGTTGATACCTCTATCAATAGGTTTCGTGACCTGTAATTGCTGTGACAATTTTCATTTTGATTCCTCGATGATTTCTAAACATTTCTTAGAAAATTCAATTTTATTGAAAATCAACTGTGCTATAGCCCACAAGTTTTTGGGCGGCAAAAATATAAAATGGTCCGATTACGATGGTTGATACCTCTATCAATAGGTTTCGGGACCTGTAATTGCTGTGACAATTTTCAATTTGATTTCTTGATTATTTCTAAATATTTCTTAGAAAATTCAATTTTATTGAAAATTAACTGTGCTATAGCCCACAAGTTTTTGGGCGGCAAAAATCTAAAATGGTCCGATTACGATGGTTGATACCTCTATCAATAGGTTTCGTGACCTGTAATTGCTGTGACAATTTTCATTTTGATTCCTCGATGATTTCTAAACATTTCTTAGAAAATTCAATTTTATTGAAAATCAACTGTGCTATAGCCCACAAGTTTTTGGGCGGCAAAAATATAAAATGGTCCGATTACGATGGTTGATACCTCTATCAATAGGTTTCGGGACCTGTAATTGCTGTGACAATTTTCAATTTGATTTCTTGATTATTTCTAAATATTTCTTAGAAAATTCAATTTTATTGAAAATTAACTGTGCTATAGCCCACAAGTTTTTGGGCGGCAAAAATCTAAAATGGTCCGATTACGATGGTTGATACCTCTATCAATAGGTTTCGGGACCTGTAATTGCTGTGACAATTTTCAATTTGATTTCTTGATTATTTCTAAACATTTCTTAGAAAATTCAATTTTATTGAAAATTAACTGTGCTATAGCCCACAAGTTTTTGTGCGGCAAAAATCTAAAATGGTCCGATTACGATGGTTGATACCTCTATCAATAGGTTTCGGGACCTGTAATTGCTGTGACAATTTTCATTTTGATTCCTCGATGATTTCTAAACAATTCTTAGAAAATTCAATTTTATTGAAAATCAACTGTGCTATAGCCCACAAGTTTTTGGGCGGCAAAAATATAAAATGGTCCGATTACGATGGTTGATACCTCTATCAATAGGTTTCGTGACCTGTAATTGCTGTGACAATTTTCATTTTGATTCCTCGATGATTTCTAAACATTTCTTAGAAAATTCAATTTTATTGAAAATCAACTGTGCTATAGCCCACAAGTTTTTGGGCGGCAAAAATATAAAATGGTCCGATTACGATGGTTGATACCTCTATCAATAGGTTTCGGGACCTGTAATTGCTGTGACAATTTTCAATTTGATTTCTTGATTATTTCTAAATATTTCTTAGAAAATTCAATTTTATTGAAAATTAACTGTGCTATAGCCCACAAGTTTTTGGGCGGCAAAAATCTAAAATGGTCCGATTACGATGGTTGATACCTCTATCAATAGGTTTCGTGACCTGTAATTGCTGTGACAATTTTCATTTTGATTCCTCGATGATTTCTAAACATTTCTTAGAAAATTCAATTTTATTGAAAATCAACTGTGCTATAGCCCACAAGTTTTTGGGCGGCAAAAATATAAAATGGTCCGATTACGATGGTTGATACCTCTATCAATAGGTTTCGGGACCTGTAATTGCTGTGACAATTTTCAATTTGATTTCTTGATTATTTCTAAACATTTCTTAGAAAATTCAATTTTATTGAAAATTAACTGTGCTATATCCCACAAGTTTTTGGGCGGCAAAAATCTAAAATGGTCCGATTACGATGGTTGATACCTCTATCAATAGGTTTCGTGACCTGTAATTGCTGTGACAATTTTCATTTTGATTCCTCGATGATTTCTAAACATTTCTTAGAAAATTCAATTTTATTGAAAATCAACTGTGCTATAGCCCACAAGTTTTTGGGCGGCAAAAATATAAAATGGTCCGATTACGATGGTTGATACCTCTATCAATAGGTTTCGGGACCTGTAATTGCTGTGACAATTTTCATTTTGATTCCTCGATGATTTCTAAACATTTCTTAGAAAATTCAATTTTATTGAAAATCAAATGTGCTATAGCCCACAAGTTTTTGGGCGGCAAAAATCTAAAATGGTCCGATTACGATGGTTGATACCTCTATCAATAGGTTTCGGGACCTGTAATTGCTGTGACAATTTTCATTTTGATTCCTCGATGATTTCTAAACATTTCTTAGAAAATTCAATTTTATTGAAAATCAACTGTGCTATAGCCCACAAGTTTTTGGTCGGCAAAAATCTAAAATGGTCCGATTACGATGGTTGATACCTCTATCAATAGGTTTCGGGACCTGTAATTGCTGTGACAATTTTCATTTTGATTCCTCGATTATTTCTGAACATTTCTTAGAAAATTCAATTTTATTGAAAATTAACTGTGCTATAGCCCACAAGTTTTTGGGCGGCAAAAATCTAAAATGGTCCGATTACGATGGTTGATACCTCTATCAATAGGCCTCGGGACCTGTAATTGCTGTGACAATTTTCATTTTGATTCCTCGATGATTTCTAAACATTTCTTAGAAAATTCAATTTTATTGAAAATCAACTGTGCTATAGCCCACAAGTTTTTGGGCGGCAAAAATATAAAATGGTCCGATTACGATGGTTGATACCTCTATCAATAGGTTTCGGGACCTGTAATTGCTGTGACAATTTTCATTTTGATTCCTCGATGATTTCTAAACATTTCTTAGAAAATTCAATTTTATTGAAAATTAACTGTGCTATAGCCCACAAGTTTTTGGGCGGCAAAAATCTAAAATGGTCCGATTACGATGGTTGATACCTCTATCAATAGGTTTCGGGACCTGTAATTGCTGTGACAATTTTCATTTTGATTGCTCGATTATTTCTAAACATTTCTTAGAAAATTCAATTTTATTGAAAATTAACTGTGCTATAGCCCACAAGTTTTTGGGCGGCAAAAATCTAAAATGGTCCGATTACGATGGTTGATACCTCTATCAATAGGTTTCGGGACCTGTAATTGCTGTGACAATTTTCAATTTGATTTCTTGATTATTTCTAAACATTTCTTAGAAAATTCAATTTTATTGAAAATTAACTGTGCTATAGCCCACAAGTTTTTGTGCGGCAAAAATCTAAAATGGTCCGATTACGATGGTTGATACCTCTATCAATAGGTTTCGGGACCTGTAATTGCTGTGACAATTTTCATTTTGATTCCTCGATGATTTCTAAACAATTCTTAGAAAATTCAATTTTATTGAAAATCATCTGTGCTATAGCCCACAAGTTTTTGGGCGGCAAAAATATAAAATGGTCCGATTACGATGGTTGATACCTCTATCAATAGGTTTCGGGACCTGTAATTGCTGTGACAATTTTCATTTTGATTCCTCGATGATTTCTAAACATTTCTTAGAAAATTCAATTTTATTGAAAATCAACTGTGCTATAGCCCACAAGTTTTTGGTCGGCAAAAATCTAAAATGGTCCGATTACGATGGTTGATACCTCTATCAATAGGTTTCGGGACCTGTAATTGCTGTGACAATTTTCATTTTGATTCCTCGATGATTTCTAAACATTTCTTAGAAAATTCAATTTTATTGAAAATTAACTGTGCTATAGCCCACAAGTTTTTGGGCGGCAAAAATATAAAATGGTCCGATTACGATGGTTGATACCTCTATCAATAGGTTTCGGGACCTGTAATTGCTGTGACAATTTTCATTTTGATTCCTCGATGATTTCTAAACATTTCTAAGAAAATTCAATTTTATTGAAAATCAACTGTGCTATAGCCCACAAGTTTTTGGGCGGCAAAAATCTAAAATGGTCCGATTGCGATGGTTGATACCTCTATCAATAGTTTTCGGGACCTGTAATTGCTGTGACAATTTTCATTTTGATTGCTCGATTATTTCTAAACATTTCTTAGAAAATTCAATTTTATTGAAAATTAACTGTGCTATAGCCCACAAGTTTTTGGGCGGCAAAAATCTAAAATGGTCCGATTACGATGGTTGATACCTCTATCAATAGGTTTCGGGACCTGTAATTGCTGTGACAATTTTCATTTTGATTCCTCGATGATTTCTAAACATTTCTTAGAAAATTTAGTTTTATTGAAAATTAACTGTGCTATAGCCCACAAGTTTTTGGGCGGCAAAAATCTAAAATGGTCCGATTACGATGGTTGATACCTCTATCAATAGGTTTCGGGACCTGTAATTGCTGTGACAATTTTCATTTTGATTCCTCGATTATTTCTAAACATTTCTTAGAAAATTCAATTTTATTGAAAATTAACTGTGCTATAGCCCACAAGTTTTTGGGCGGCAAAAATCTAAAATGGTCCGATTACGATGGTTGATACCTCTATCAATAGGTTTCGGGACCTGTAATTGCTGTGACAATTTTCATTTTGATTCCTCGATTATTTCTAAACATTTCTTAGAAAATTCAATTTTATTGAAAATCAAATGTGCTATAGCCCACAAGTTTTTGGGCGGCAAAAATCTAAAATGGTCCGATTACGATGGTTGATACCTCTATCAATAGGTTTCGGGACCTGTAATTGCTGTGACAATTTTCATTTTGATTCCTCGATGATTTCTAAACATTTCTTAGAAAATTCAATTTTATTGAAAATTAACTGTGCTATAGCCCACAAGTTTTTGGGCGGCAAAAATATAAAATGTTCCGATTACGATGGTTGATACCTCTATCAATAGGTTTCGGGACCTGTAATTGCTGTGACAATTTTCATTTTGATTCCTCGATGATTTCTAAACATTTCTTAGAAAATTCAATTTTATTGAAAATCAACTGTGCTATAGCCCACAAGTTTTTGGGCGGCAAAAATCTAAAATGCTCCGATTACGATGGTTGATACCTCTATCAATAGGTTTCGGGACCTGTAATTGCTGTGACAATTTTCAATTTGATTTCTTGATTATTTCTAAACATTTCTTAGAAAATTCAATTTTATTGAAAATTAACTGTGCTATAGCCCACAAGTTTTTGGGCGGCAAAAATCTAAAATGGTACGATTACGATGGTTGATACCTCTATCAATAGGTTTCGGGACCTGTAATTGCTGTGACAATTTTCATTTTGATTCCTCGATGATTTCTAAACATTTCTTAGAAAATTCAATTTTATTGAAAATCAACTGTGCTATATATAGCCCACAAGTTTTTGGGCGGCAAAAATATAAAATGGTCCGATTACGATGGTTGATACCTCTATCAATAGGTTTCGGGACCTGTAATTGCTGTGACAATTTTCATTTTGATTCCTCGATGATTTCTAAACATTTCTTAGAAAATTCAATTTTATTGAAAATCAACTGTGCTATAGCCCACAAGTTTTTGGGCGGCAAAAATCTAAAATGGTCCGATTACGATGGTTGATACCTCTATCAATAGGTTTCGGGACCTGTAATTGCTGTGACAATTTTCATTTTGATTCCTCGATGATTTCTAAACATTTCTTAGAAAATTCAATTTTATTGAAAATCAACTGTGCTATAGCCCACAAGTTTTTGGGCGGCAAAAATATAAAATGGTCCGATTACGATGGTTGATACCTCTATCAATAGGTTTCGGGACCTGTAATTGCTGTGACAATTTTCAATTTGATTTCTTGATTATTTCTAAACATTTCTTAGAAAATTCAATTTTATTGAAAATTAACTGTGCTATAGCCCACAAGTTTTTGGGCGGCAAAAATCTAAAATGGTCCGATTACGATGGTTGATAACTCTATCAATAGGTTTCGGGACCTGTTATTGCTATGACAATTTTCATTTTGATTCCTCCATGATTTCTAAACATTTCTTAGAAAATTCAATTTTATTGAAAATTAACTTTGGTATTGCCCACAAGTTTTTGGGCGGCAAACATATAAAATGGTCCGATTACGATGGTTGATACCTCTATCAATAGGTTTCGGGACCTGTTATTGCTATGACAATTTTCATTTTGATTGCTCGATTATTTCTAAACATTTCTTAGAAAATTCAATTTTATTGAAAATCAACTGTGCTATAGCCCACAAGTTTTTGGGCGGCAAAAATCTAAAATGGTCCGATTGCGATGGTTGATACCTCTATCAATAGGTTTCGTGACCTGTAATTGCTGTGACAATTTTCATTTTGATTCCTCGATGATTTCTAAACATTTCTTAGAAAATTCAATTTTATTGAAAATCAACTGTGCTATAGCCCACAAGTTTTTGGGCGGCAAAAATCTAAAATGGTCCGATTACGATGGTTGATACCTCTATCAATAGGTTTCGGCACCTGTAATTGCTGTGACAATTTTCATTTTGATTGCTCGATGATTTCTAAACATTTCTTAGAAAATTCAATTTTATTGAAAATTAACTGTGCTATAGCCCACAAGTTTTTGGGCGGCAAAAATCTAAAATGGTTCGATTGCGATGGTTGATACCTCTATCAATAGGTTTCGGGACCTGTAATTGCTGTGACAATTTTCATTTTGATTCCTCGATGATTTCTAAACATTTCTTAGAAAATTCAATTTTATTGAAAATTAACTGTGCTATAGCCCACAAGTTTTTGGGCGGCAAAAATATAAAATGGTCCGATTACGATGGTTGATACCTCTATCAATAGGTTTCGGGACCTGTAATTGCTGTGACAATTTTCATTTTGATTCCTCGATGATTTCTAAACATTTCTTAGAAAATTTAGTTTTATTGAAAATTAACTGTGCTATAGCCCACAAGTTTTTGGGCGGCAAAAATCTAAAATGGTCCGATTACGATGGTTGATACCTCTATCAATAGGTTTCGGGACCTGTAATTGCTGTGACAATTTTCATTTTGATTCCTCGATTATTTCTAAACATTTCTTAGAAAATTCAATTTTATTGAAAATTAACTGTGCTATAGCCCACAAGTTTTTGGGCGGCAAAAATCTAAAATGGTCCGATTACGATGGTTGATACCTCTATCAATAGGTTTCGGGACCTGTAATTGCTGTGACAATTTTCATTTTGATTCCTCGATGATTTCTAAACATTTCTTAGAAAATTCAATTTTATTGAAAATCAAATGTGCTATAGCCCACAAGTTTTTGGGCGGCAAAAATCTAAAATGGTCCGATTACGATGGTTGATACCTCTATCAATAGGTTTCGGGACCTGTAATTGCTGTGACAATTTTCATTTTGATTCCTCGATGATTTCTAAACATTTCTTAGAAAATTCAATTTTATTGAAAATTAACTGTGCTATAGCCCACAAGTTTTTGGGCGGCAAAAATATAAAATGTTCCGATTACGATGGTTGATACCTCTATCAATAGGTTTCGGGACCTGTAATTGCTGTGACAATTTTCATTTTGATTCCTCGATGATTTCTAAACATTTCTTAGAAAATTCAATTTTATTGAAAATCAACTGTGCTATAGCCCACAAGTTTTTGGGCGGCAAAAATCTAAAATGCTCCGATTACGATCGTTGATACCTCTATCAATAGGTTTCGGGACCTGTAATTGCTGTGACAATTTTCAATTTGATTTCTTGATTATTTCTAAACATTTCTTAGAAAATTCAATTTTATTGAAAATTAACTGTGCTATAGCCCAAAAGTTTTTGGGCGGCAAAAATCTAAAATGGTCCGATTACGATGGTTGATACCTCTATCAATAGGTTTCGGGACCTGTAATTGCTGTGACAATTTTCATTTTGATTCCTCGATGATTTCTAAACATTTCTTAGAAAATTCAATTTTATTGAAAATCAACTGTGCTATATATAGCCCACAAGTTTTTGGGCGGCAAAAATCTAAAATGGTCCGATTACGATGGTTGATACCTCTATCAATAGGTTTCGGGACCTGTAATTGCTGTGACAATTTTCATTTTGATTCCTCGATGATTTCTAAACATTTCTTAGAAAATTCAATTTTATTGAAAATCAACTGTGCTATAGCCCACAAGTTTTTGGGCGGCAAAAATATAAAATGGTCCGATTACGATGGTTGATACCTCTATCAATAGGTTTCGGGACCTGTAATTGCTGTGACAATTTTCATTTTGATTCCTCGATGATTTCTAAACATTTCTTAGAAAATTCAATTTTATTGAAAATCAACTGTGCTATAGCCCACAAGTTTTTGGGCGGCAAAATGGTCCGATTACGATGGTTGATACCTCTATCAATAGGTTTCGGGACCTGTAATTGCTGTGACAATTTTCATTTTGATTCCTCGATGATTTCTAAACATTTCTTAGAAAATTCAATTTTATTGAAAATCAACTGTGCTATAGCCCACAAGTTTTTGGGCGGCAAAAATATAAAATGGTCCGATTACGATGGTTGATACCTCTATCAATAGGTTTCGGGACCTGTAATTGCTGTGACAATTTTCAATTTGACTTCTTGATTATTTCTAAACATTTCTTAGAAAATTCAATTTTATTGAAAATTAACTGTGCTATAGCCCACAAGTTTTTGGGCGGCAAAAATATAAAATGGTCCGATTACGATGGTTGATACCTCTATCAATAGGTTTCGGGACCTGTAATTGCTGTGACAATTTTCATTTTGATTCCTCGATGATTTCTAAACATTTCTTAGAAAATTTAGTTTTATTGAAAATTAACTGTGCTATAGCCCACAAGTTTTTGGGCGGCAAAAATCTAAAATGGTCCGATTACGATGGTTGATACCTCTATCAATAGGTTTCGGGACCTGTAATTGCTGTGACAATTTTCATTTTGATTCCTCGATTATTTCTAAACATTTCTTAGAAAATTCAATTTTATTGAAAATTAACTGTGCTATAGCCCACAAGTTTTTGGGCGGCAAAAATCTAAAATGGTCCGATTACGATGGTTGATACCTCTATCAATAGGTTTCGGGACCTGTAATTGCTGTGACAATTTTCATTTTGATTCCTCGATGATTTCTAAACATTTCTTAGAAAATTCAATTTTATTGAAAATCAACTGTGCTATATATAGCCCACAAGTTTTTGGGCGGCAAAAATCTAAAATGGTCCGATTACGATGGTTGATACCTCTATCAATAGGTTTCGGGACCTGTAATTGCTGTGACAATTTTCATTTTGATTCCTCGATGATTTCTAAACATTTCTTAGAAAATTCAATTTTATTGAAAATCAACTGTGCTATAGCCCACAAGTTTTTGGGCGGCAAAAATATAAAATGGTCCGATTACGATGGTTGATACCTCTATCAATAGGTTTCGGGACCTGTAATTGCTGTGACAATTTTCATTTTGATTCCTCGATGATTTCTAAACATTTCTTAGAAAATTCAATTTTATTGAAAATCAACTGTGCTATAGCCCACAAGTTTTTGGGCGGCAAAATGGTCCGATTACGATGGTTGATACCTCTATCAATAGGTTTCGGGACCTGTAATTGCTGTGACAATTTTCATTTTGATTCCTCGATGATTTCTAAACATTTCTTAGAAAATTCAATTTTATTGAAAATCAACTGTGCTATAGCCCACAAGTTTTTGGGCGGCAAAAATATAAAATGGTCCGATTACGATGGTTGATACCTCTATCAATAGGTTTCGGGACCTGTAATTGCTGTGACAATTTTCAATTTGATTTCTTGATTATTTCTAAACATTTCTTAGAAAATTCAATTTTATTGAAAATTAACTGTGCTATAGCCCACAAGTTTTTGGGCGGCAAAAATCTAAAATGGTCCGATTACGATGGTTGATACCTCTATCAATAGGTTTCGGGACCTGTAATTGCTGTGCCAATTTTCATTTTGATTCCTCGATGATTTCTAAACATTTCTTAGAAAATTCAATTTTATTGAAAATCAACTGTGCTAGCCCACAAGTTTTTGGTCGGCAAAAATCTAAAATGGTCCGATTACGATGGTTGATACCTCTATCAATAGGTTTCGGGACCTGTAATTGCTGTGACAATTTTCATTTTGATTGCTCGATGATTTCTAAACATTTCTTAGAAAATTCAATTTTATTGAAAATCAACTGTGCTATAGCCCACAAGTTTTTGGTCGGCAAAAATCTAAAATGGTCCGATTACGATGGTTGATACCTCTATCAATAGGTTTCGGGACCTGTAATTGCTGTGACAATTTTCATTTTGATTGCTCGATGATTTCTAAACATTTCTTAGAAAATTCAATTTTATTGAAAATTAACTGTGCTATAGCCCACAAGTTTTTGGGCGGCAAAAATCTAAAATGGTCCGATTGCGATGGTTGATACCTCTATCAATAGGTTTCGGGACCTGTAATTGCTGTGACAATTTTCATTTTGATTGCTTGATTATTTCTAAACATTTCTTAGAAAATTTAATTTTATTGAAAATTAACTGTGCTATAGCCCACAAGTTTTTGGGCGGCAAAAATATAAAATGGTCCGATTGCGATGGTTGATACCTCTATCAATAGGTTTCGGGACCTGTAATTGCTGTGACAATTTTCATTTTGATTGCTCGATGATTTCTAAACATTTCTTAGAAAATTCAATTTTATTGAAAATCAACTGTGCTATAGCCCACAAGTTTTTGGGCGGCAAAAATCTAAAATGGTCCGATTACGATGGTTGATACCTCTATCAATAGGTTTCGTGACCTGTAATTGCTGTGACAATTTTCATTTTGATTCCTCGATTATTTCTAAACATTTCTTAGAAAATTCAATTTTATTGAAAATTAACTGTGCTATAGCCCACAAGTTTTTGGGCGGCAAAAATCTAAAATGGTCCGATTGCGATGGTTGATACCTTTATCAATAGGTTTCGTGACCTGTAATTGCTGTGACAATTTTCATTTTGATTCCTCGATTATTTCTAAACATTTCTTAGAAAATTCAATTTTATTGAAAATTAACTGTGCTATAGCCCACAAGTTTTTGGGCGGCAAAAATCTAAAATGGTCCGATTGCGATGGTTGATACCTCTATCAATAGGTTTCGTGACCTGTAATTGCTGTGACAATTTTCATTTTGATTCCTCGATGATTTCTAAACATTTCTTAGAAAATTCAATTTTATTGAAAATTAACTGTGCTATAGCCCACAAGTTTTTGGGCGGCAAAAATCTAAAATGGTCCGATTACGATGGTTGATACCTCTATCAATAGGTTTCGGGACCTGTAATTGCTGTGACAATTTTCATTTTGATTCCTCGATGATTTCTAAACATTTCTTAGAAAATTCAATTTTATTGAAAATCAACTGTGCTATAGCCCACAAGTTTTTGGGCGGCAAAAATCTAAAATGGTCCGATTACGATGGTTGATACCTCTATCAATAGGTTTCGGGACCTGTAATTGCTGTGACAATTTTCAATTTGATTTCTTGATTATTTCTAAACATTTCTTAGAAAATTCAATTTTATTGAAAATTAACTGTGCTATAGCCCACAAGTTTTTGGGCGGCAAAAATCTAAAATGGTTCGATTGCGATGGTTGATACCTCTATCAATAGGTTTCGGAACCTGTAATTGCTGTGACAATTTTCATTTTGATTCTTCGATGATTTCTAAACATTTCTTAGAAAATTCAATTTTATTGAAAATTAACTGTGCTATAGCCCACAAGTTTTTGGGCGGCAAAAATCTAAAATGGTCCGATTACGATGGTTGATACCTCTATCAATAGGTTTCGGGACCTGTAATTGCTGTGACAATTTTCATTTTGATTGCTCGATGATTTCTAAACATTTCTTATAAAATTCAATTTTATTGAAAATCAACTGTGCTATAGCCCACAAGTTTTTGGTCGGCAAAAATCTAAAATGGTCCGATTACGATGGTTGATACCTCTATCAATAGGTTTCGGGACCTGTAATTGCTGTGACAATTTTCATTTTGATTGCTCGATGATTTCTAAACATTTCTTAGAAAATTCAATTTTATTGAAAATTAACTGTGCTATAGCCCACAAGTTTTTGGTCGGCAAAAATCTAAAATGGTCCGATTACGATGGTTGATACCTCTATCAATAGGTTTCGGGACCTGTAATTGCTGTGACAATTTTCATTTTGATTGCTCGATGATTTCTAAACATTTCTTAGAAAATTCAATTTTATTAAAAATTTACTGTGCTATAGCCCACAAGTTTTTGGGCGGCAAAAATCTAAAATGGTCCGATTACGATGGTTGATACCTCTATCAATAGGTTTCGTGACCTGTAATTGCTGTGACAATTTTCATTTTGATTCCTCGATTATTTCTAAACATTTCTTAGAAAATTCAATTTTATTGAAAATTAACTGTGCTATAGCCCATAAGTTTTTGGGCGGCAAAAATCTAAAATGGTCCGATTACGATGGTTGATACCTCTATCAATAGGTTTCGGGACCTGTAATTGCTGTGACAATTTTCATTTTGATTGCTCGATTATTTCTAAACATTTCTTAGAAAATTCAATTTTATTGAAAATTAACTGTGCTATAGCCCACAAGTTTTTGGGCGGCAAAAATCTAAAATGGTCCGATTACGATGGTTGATACCTCTATCAATAGGTTTCGGGACCTGTAATTGCTGTGACAATTTTCATTTTGATTCCTCGATGATTTCTAAACATTTCTTAGAAAATTCAATTTTATTGAAAATCAACTGTGCTATAGCCCACAAGTTTTTGGGCGGCAAAAATCTAAAATGCTCCAATTACGATCGTTGATACCTCTATCAATAGGTTTCGGGACCTGTAATTGCTGTGACAATTTTCAATTTGATTTCTTGATTATTTCTAAACATTTCTTAGAAAATTCAATTTTATTGAAAATTAACTGTGCTATAGCCCACAAGTTTTTGGGCGGCAAAAATCTAAAATGGTTCGATTGCGATGGTTGATACCTCTATCAATAGGTTTCGGAACCTGTAATTGCTGTGACAATTTTCATTTTGATTCTTCGATGATTTCTAAACATTTCTTAGAAAATTCAATTTTATTGAAAATCAACTGTGCTATAGCCCACAAGTTTTTGGGCGGCAAAAATCTAAAATGGTCCGATTACGATGGTTGATACCTCTATCAATAGGTTTCGGGACCTGTAATTGCTGTGACAATTTTCATTTTGATTCCTCGATGATTTCTAAACATTTCTTAGAAAATTCAATTTTATTGAAAATCAACTGTGCTATAGCCCACAATTTTTTGGTCGGCAAAAATCTAAAATGGTCCGATTACGATGGTTGATACCTCTATCAATAGGTTTCGGGACCTGTAATTGCTGCGACAATTTTCATTTTGATTGCTCGATGATTTCTAAACATTTCTTAGAAAATTCAATTTTATTGAAAATCAACTGTGCTATAGCCCACAAGTTTTTGGTCGGCAAAAATCTAAAATGGTCCGATTACGATGGTTGATACCTCTATCAATAGGTTTCGGGACCTGTAATTGCTGTGACAATTTTCATTTTGATTGCTCGATGATTTCTAAACATTTCTTAGAAAATTCAATTTTATTGAAAATTAACTGTGCTATAGCCCACAAGTTTTTGGGCGGCAAAAATCTAAAATGGTCCGATTGCGATGGTTGATACCTCTATCAATAGGTTTCGGGACCTGTAATTGCTGTGACAATTTTCATTTTGATTGCTCGATTATTTCTAAACATTTCTTAGAAAATTCAATTTTATTGAAAATTAACTGTGCTATAGCCTACAAGTTTTTGGGCGGCAAAAATCTAAAATGGTCCGATTACGATGGTTGATACCTCTATCAATAGGTTTCGGGACCTGTAATTGCTGTGACAATTTTCATTTTGATTGCTCGATGATTTCTAAACATTTCGTAGAAAATTCAATTTTATTGAAAATTAACTGTGCTATAGCCCACAAGTTTTTGGGCGGCAAAAATCTAAAATGGTCCGATTGCGATGGTTGATACCTCTATCAATAGGTTTCGGGACCTGTAATTGCTGTGACAATTTTCATTTTGATTGCTCAATGATTTCTAAACATTTCTTAGAAAATTCAATTTTATTGAAAATTAACTGTGCTATAGCCCACAAGTTTTTGGGCGGCAAAAATCTAAAATGGTCCGATTGCGATGGTTGATACCTCTATCAATAGGTTTCGGGACCTGTAATTGCTGTGACAATTTTCATTTTGATTGCTCGATGATTTCTAAACATTTCTTAGAAAATTCAATTTTATTGAAAATTAACTGTGCTATAGCCCACAAGTTTTTGGGCGGCAAAAATCTAAAATGCTCCGATTACGATCGTTGATACCTCTATCAATAGGTTTCGGGACCTGTAATTGCTGTGACAATTTTCAATTTGATTTCTTGATTATTTCTCAACATTTCTTAGAAAATTCAATTTTATTGAAAATTAACTGTGCTATAGCCCACAAGTTTTTGGGCGGCAAAAATCTAAAATGGTCCGATTACGATGGTTGATACCTCTATCAATAGGTTTCGGGACCTGTAATTGCTGTGACAATTTTCATTTTGATTCCTCGATGATTTCTAAACATTTCTTAGAAAATTCAATTTTATTGAAAATTAACTTTGCTATTGCCCACAAGTTTTTGGGCGGCAAACATATAAAATGGTCCGATTACGATGGTTGATACCTCTATCAATAGGTTTCGGGACCTGTTATTGCTATGATAATTTTTATTTTGATTGCTCGATTATTTCTAAACATTTCTTAGAAAATTCAATTTTATTAAAAATTTACTGTGCTATAGCCCACAAGTTTTTGGGCGGCAAAAATCTAAAATGGTCCGATTACGATGGTTGATACCTCTATCAATAGGTTTCGTGACCTGTAATTGCTGTGACAATTTTCATTTTGATTCCTCGATTATTTTTAACATTTCTTAGAAAATTCAATTTTATTGAAAATTAACTGTGCTATAGCCCATAAGTTTTTGGGCGGCAAAAATCTAAAATGGTCCGATTACGATGGTTGATACCTCTATCAATAGGTTTCGGGACCTGTAATTGCTGTGACAATTTTCATTTTGATTGCTCGATTATTTCTAAACATTTCTTAGAAAATTCAATTTTATTGAAAATTAACTGTGCTATAGCCCACAAGTTTTTGGGCGGCAAAAATCTAAAATGGTCCGATTACGATGGTTGATACCTCTATCAATAGGTTTCGGGACCTGTAATTGCTGTGACAATTTTCATTTTGATTCCTCGATGATTTCTAAACATTTCTTAGAAAATTCAATTTTATTGAAAATCAACTGTGCTATAGCCCACAAGTTTTTGGGCGGCAAAAATCTAAAATGCTCCAATTACGATCGTTGATACCTCTATCAATAGGTTTCGGGACCTGTAATTGCTGTGACAATTTTCAATTTGATTTCTTGATTATTTCTAAACATTTCTTAGAAAATTCAATTTTATTGAAAATTAACTGTGCTATAGCCCACAAGTTTTTGGGCGGCAAAAATCTAAAATGGTTCGATTGCGATGGTTGATACCTCTATCAATAGGTTTCGGAACCTGTAATTGCTGTGACAATTTTCATTTTGATTCTTCGATGATTTCTAAACATTTCTTAGAAAATTCAATTTTATTGAAAATCAACTGTGCTATAGCCCACAAGTTTTTGGGCGGCAAAAATCTAAAATGGTACGATTACGATGGTTGATACCTCTATCAATAGGTTTCGGGACCTGTAATTGCTGTGACAATTTTCATTTTGATTCCTCGATGATTTCTAAACATTTCTTAGAAAATTCAATTTTATTGAAAATCAACTGTGCTATAGCCCACAAGTTTTTGGTCGGCAAAAATCTAAAATGGTCCGATTACGATGGTTGATACCTCTATCAATAGGTTTCGGGACCTGTAATTGCTGTGACAATTTTCATTTTGATTCCTCGATTATTTCTAAACATTTCTTAGAAAATTCAATTTTATTGAAAATCAACTGTGCTATAGCCCACAAGTTTTTGGGCGGCAAAAATCTAAAATGCTCCAATTACGATCGTTGATACCTCTATCAATAGGTTTCGGGACCTGTAATTGCTGTGACAATTTTCAATTTGATTTCTTGATTATTTCTAAACATTTCTTAGAAAATTCAATTTTATTGAAAATTAACTGTGCTATAGCCCACAAGTTTTTGGGCGGCAAAAATCTAAAATGGTTCGATTGCGATGGTTGATACCTCTATCAATAGGTTTCGGAACCTGTAATTGCTGTGACAATTTTCATTTTGATTCTTCGATGATTTCTAAACATTTCTTAGAAAATTCAATTTTATTGAAAATCAACTGTGCTATAGCCCACAAGTTTTTGGGCGGCAAAAATCTAAAATGGTCCGATTACGATGGTTGATACCTCTATCAATAGGTTTCGGGACCTGTAATTGCTGTGACAATTTTCATTTTGATTCCTCGATGATTTCTAAACATTTCTTAGAAAATTCAATTTTATTGAAAATCAACTGTGCTATAGCCCACAAGTTTTTGGTCGGCAAAAATCTAAAATGGTCCGATTACGATGGTTGATACCTCTATCAATAGGTTTCGTGACCTGTAATTGCTGTGACAATTTTCATTTTGATTCCTCGATTATTTCTAAACATTTCTTAGAAAATTCAATTTTATTGAAAATTAACTGTGCTATAGCCCATAAGTTTTTGGGCGGCAAAAATCTAAAATGGTCCGATTACGATGGTTGATACCTCTATCAATAGGTTTCGGGACCTGTAATTGCTGTGACAATTTTCATTTTGATTGCTCGATTATTTCTAAACATTTCTTAGAAAATTCAATTTTATTGAAAATTAACTGTGCTATAGCCCACAAGTTTTTGGGCGGCAAAAATCTAAAATGGTCCGATTACGATGGTTGATACCTCTATCAATAGGTTTCGGGACCTGTAATTGCTGTGACAATTTTCATTTTGATTCCTCGATGATTTCTAAACATTTCTTAGAAAATTCAATTTTATTGAAAATCAACTGTGCTATAGCCCACAAGTTTTTGGGCGGCAAAAATCTAAAATGCTCCAATTACGATCGTTGATACCTCTATCAATAGGTTTCGGGACCTGTAATTGCTGTGACAATTTTCAATTTGATTTCTTGATTATTTCTAAACATTTCTTAGAAAATTCAATTTTATTGAAAATTAACTGTGCTATAGCCCACAAGTTTTTGGGCGGCAAAAATCTAAAATGGTCCGATTACGATGGTTGATACCTCTATCAATAGGTTTCGGGACCTGTAATTGCTGTGACAATTTTCATTTTGATTGCTCGATTATTTCTAAACATTTCTTAGAAAATTCAATTTTATTGAAAATTAACTGTGCTATAGCCCACAAGTTTTTGGGCGGCAAAAATCTAAAATGGTCCGATTGCGATGGTTGATACCTCTATCAATAGGTTTCGGAACCTGTAATTGCTGTGACAATTTTCATTTTGATTCTTCGATGATTTCTAAACATTTCTTAGAAAATTCAATTTTATTGAAAATCAACTGTGCTATAGCCCACAAGTTTTTGGGCGGCAAAAATCTAAAATGGTCCGATTACGATGGTTGATACCTCTATCAATAGGTTTCGGGACCTGTAATTGCTGTGACAATTTTCATTTTGATTCCTCGATGATTTCTAAACATTTCTTAGAAAATTCAATTTTATTGAAAATCAACTGTGCTATAGCCCACAAGTTTTTGGTCGGCAAAAATCTAAAATGGTCCGATTACGATGGTTGATACCTCTATCAATAGGTTTCGGGACCTGTAATTGCTGTGACAATTTTCATTTTGATTGCTCGATTATTTCTAAACGTTTCTTAGAAAATTCAATTTTATTGAAAATCAACTGTGCTATAGCCCACAAGTTTTTGGTCGGCAAAAATCTAAAATGGTCCGATTACGATGGTTGATACCTCTATCAATAGGTTTCGGGACCTGTAATTGCTGTGACAATTTTCATTTTGATTGCTCGATGATTTCTAAACATTTCTTAGAAAATTCAATTTTATTGAAAATCAACTGTGCTATAGCCTACAAGTTTTTGGGCGGCAAAAATCTAAAATGGTCCGATTACGATGGTTGATACCTCTATCAATAGGTTTCGGGACCTGTAATTGCTGTGACAATTTTCATTTTGATTGCTCGATGATTTCTAAACATTTCGTAGAAAATTCAATTTTATTGAAAATTAACTGTGCTATAGCCCACAAGTTTTTGGGCGGCAAAAATCTAAAATGGTCCGATTGCGATGGTTGATACCTCTATCAATAGGTTTCGGGACCTGTAATTGCTGTGACAATTTTCATTTTGATTGCTCGATGATTTCTAAACATTTCTTAGAAAATTCAATTTTATTGAAAATTAACTGTGCTATAGCCCACAAGTTTTTGGGCGGCAAAAATCTAAAATGGTCCGATTGCGATGGTTGATACCTCTATCAATAGGTTTCGTGACCTGTAATTGCTGTGACAATTTTCATTTTGATTCCTCGATTATTTCTAAACATTTCTTAGAAAATTCAATTTTATTGAAAATTAACTGTGCTATAGCCCATAAGTTTTTGGGCGGCAAAAATCTAAAATGGTCCGATTACGATGGTTGATACCTCTATCAATAGGTTTCGGGACCTGTAATTGCTGTGACAATTTTCATTTTGATTGCTCGATTATTTCTAAACATTTCTTAGAAAATTCAATTTTATTGAAAATTAACTGTGCTATAGCCCACAAGTTTTTGGGCGGCAAAAATCTAAAATGGTCCGATTACGATGGTTGATACCTCTATCAATAGGTTTCGGGACCTGTAATTGCTGTGACAATTTTCAATTTGATTTCTTGATTATTTCTAAACATTTCTTAGAAAATTCAATTTTATTGAAAATTAACTGTGCTATAGCCCACAAGTTTTTGGGCGGCAAAAATCTAAAATGGTTCGATTGCGATGGTTGATACCTCTATCAATAGGTTTCGGAACCTGTAATTGCTGTGACAATTTTCATTTTGATTCTTCGATGATTTCTAAACATTTCTTAGAAAATTCAATTTTATTGAAAATCAACTGTGCTATAGCCCACAAGTTTTTGGGCGGCAAAAATCTAAAATGGTCCGATTACGATGGTTGATACCTCTATCAATAGGTTTCGGGACCTGTAATTGCTGTGACAATTTTCATTTTGATTCCTCGATGATTTCTAAACATTTCTTAGAAAATTCAATTTTATTGAAAATCAACTGTGCTATAGCCCACAAGTTTTTGGTCGGCAAAAATCTAAAATGGTCCGATTACGATGGTTGATACCTCTATCAATAGGTTTCGGGACCTGTAATTGCTGTGACAATTTTCATTTTGATTGCTCGATGATTTCTAAACATTTCTTAGAAAATTCAATTTTATTGAAAATCAACTGTGCTATAGCCCACAAGTTTTTGGTCGGCAAAAATCTAAAATGGTCCGATTACGATGGTTGATACCTCTATCAATAGGTTTCGGGACCTGTAATTGCTGTGACAATTTTCATTTTGATTCTTCGATGATTTCTAAACATTTCTTAGAAAATTCAATTTTATTGAAAATTAACTGTGCTATAGCCCACAAGTTTTTGGGCGGCAAAAATCTAAAATGGTTCGATTGCGATGGTTGATACCTCTATCAATAGGTTTCGGAACCTGTAATTGCTGTGACAATTTTCATTTTGATTCTTCGATGATTTCTAAACATTTCTTAGAAAATTCAATTTTATTGGAAATCAACTGTGCTATAGCCCACAAGTTTTTGGGCGGCAAAAATCTAAAATGGTCCGATTACGATGGTTGATACCTCTATCAATAGGTTTCGGGACCTGTAATTGCTGTGACAATTTTCATTTTGATTCCTTGATGATTTCTAAACATTTCTTAGAAAATTCAATTTTATTGAAAATCAACTGTGCTATAGCCCACAAGTTTTTGGTCGGCAAAAATCTAAAATGGTCCGATTACGATGGTTGATACCTCTATCAATAGGTTTCGGGACCTGTAATTGCTGTGACAATTTTCATTTTGATTGCTCGATGATTTCTAAACATTTCTTAGCAAATTCAATTTTATTGAAAATCAACTGTGCTATAGCCCACAAGTTTTTGGTCGGCAAAAATCTAAAATGGTCCGATTACGATGGTTGATACCTCTATCAATAGGTTTCGGGACCTGTAATTGCTGTGACAATTTTCATTTTGATTGCTCGATGATTTCTAAACATTTCTTAGAAAATTCAATTTTATTGAAAATTAACTGTGCTATAGCCCACAAGTTTTTGGGCGGCAAAAATCTAAAATGGTCCGATTGCGATGGTTGATACCTCTATCAATAGGTTTCGGGACCTGTAATTGCTGTGACAATTTTCATTTTGATTGCTCGATTATTTCTAAACATTTCTTAGAAAATTCAATTTTATTGAAAATTAACTGTGCTATAGCCTACAAGTTTTTGGGCGGCAAAAATCTAAAATGGTCCGATTACGATGGTTGATACCTCTATCAATAGGTTTCGGGACCTGTAATTGCTGTGACAATTTTCATTTTGATTGCTCGATGATTTCTAAACATTTCGTAGAAAATTCAATTTTATTGAAAATTAACTGTGCTATAGCCCACAAGTTTTTGGGCGGCAAAAATCTAAAATGGTCCGATTGCGATGGTTGATACCTCTATCAATAGGTTTCGGGACCTGTAATTGCTGTGACAATTTTCATTTTGATTGCTCGATGATTTCTAAACATTTCTTAGAAAATTCAATTTTATTGAAAATTAACTGTGCTATAGCCCACAAGTTTTTGGGCGGCAAAAATCTAAAATGGTCCGATTGCGATGGTTGATACCTCTATCAATAGGTTTCGGGACCTGTAATTGCTGTGACAATTTTAATTTTGATTGCTCGATGATTTCTAAACATTTCTTAGAAAATTCAATTTTATTGAAAATTAACTGTGCTATAGCCCACAAGTTTTTGGGCGGCAAAAATCTAAAATGCTCCGATTACGATCGTTGATACCTCTATCAATAGGTTTCGGGACCTGTAATTGCTGTGACAATTTTCAATTTGATTTCTTGATTATTTCTCAACATTTCTTAGAAAATTCAATTTTATTGAAAATTAACTGTGCTATAGCCCACAAGTTTTTGGGCGGCAAAAATCTAAAATGGTCCGATTACGATGGTTGATACCTCTATCAATAGGTTTCGGGACCTGTAATTGCTGTGACAATTTTCATTTTGATTCCTCGATGATTTCTAAACATTTCTTAGAAAATTCAATTTTATTGAAAATTAACTTTGCTATAGCCCACAAGTTTTTGGGCGGCAAACATATAAAATGGTCCGATTACGATGGTTGATACCTCTATCAATAGGTTTCGGGACCTGTTATTGCTATGACAATTTTTATTTTGATTGCTCGATTATTTCTAAACATTTCTTAGAAAATTCAATTTTATTAAAAATTTACTGTGCTATAGCCCACAAGTTTTTGGGCGGCAAAAATCTAAAATGGTCCGATTACGATGGTTGATACCTCTATCAATAGGTTTCGTGACCTGTAATTGCTGTGACAATTTTCATTTTGATTCCTCGATTATTTCTAAACATTTCTTAGAAAATTCAATTTTATTGAAAATTAACTGTGCTATAGCCCATAAGTTTTTGGGCGGCAAAAATCTAAAATGGTCCGATTACGATGGTTGATACCTCTATCAATAGGTTTCGGGACCTGTAATTGCTGTGACAATTTTCATTTTGATTGCTCGATTATTTCTAAACATTTCTTAGAAAATTCAATTTTATTGAAAATTAACTGTGCTATAGCCCACAAGTTTTTGGGCGGCAAAAATCTAAAATGGTCCGATTACGATGGTTGATACCTCTATCAATAGGTTTCGGGACCTGTAATTGCTGTGACAATTTTAATTTTGATTCCTCGATGATTTCTAAACATTTCTTAGAAAATTCAATTTTATTGAAAATCAACTGTGCTATAGCCCACAAGTTTTTGGGCGGCAAAAATCTAAAATGCTCCAATTACGATCGTTGATATCTCTATCAATAGGTTTCGGGACCTGTAATTGCTGTGACAATTTTCAATTTGATTTCTTGATTATTTCTAAACATTTCTTAGAAAATTCAATTTTATTGAAAATTAACTGTGCTATAGCCCACAAGTTTTTGGGCGGCAAAAATCTAAAATGGTTCGATTGCGATGGTTGATACCTCTATCAATAGGTTTCGGAACCTGTAATTGCTGTGACAATTTTCATTTTGATTCTTCGATGATTTCTAAACATTTCTTAGAAAATTCAATTTTATTGAAAATCAACTGTGCTATAGCCCACAAGTTTTTGGGCGGCAAAAATCTAAAATGGTCCGATTACGATGGTTGATACCTCTATCAATAGGTTTCGGGACCTGTAATTGCTGTGACAATTTTCATTTTGATTCCTCGATGATTTCTAAACATTTCTTAGAAAATTCAATTTTATTGAAAATCAACTGTGCTATAGCCCACAAGTTTTTGGTCGGCAAAAATCTAAAATGGTCCGATTACGATGGTTGATACCTCTATCAATAGGTTTCGGGACCTGTAATTGCTGTGACAATTTTCATTTTGATTGCTCGATGATTTCTAAACATTTCTTAGAAAATTCAATTTTATTGAAAATCAACTGTGCTATAGCCCACAAGTTTTTGGTCGGCAAAAATCTAAAATGGTCCGATTACGATGGTTGATACCTCTATCAATAGGTTTCGGGACCTGTAATTGCTGTGACAATTTTCATTTTGATTGCTCGATGATTTCTAAACATTTCTTAGAAAATTCAATTTTATTGAAAATTAACTGTGCTATAGCCCACAAGTTTTTGGGCGGCAAAAATCTAAAATGGTCCGATTGCGATGGTTGATACCTCTATCAATAGGTTTCGGGACCTGTAATTGCTGTGACAATTTTCATTTTGATTGCTCGATTATTTCTAAACATTTCTTAGAAAATTCAATTTTATTGAAAATTAACTGTGCTATAGCCTACAAGTTTTTGGGCGGCAAAAATCTAAAATGGTCCGATTACGATGGTTGATACCTCTATCAATAGGTTTCGGGACCTGTAATTGCTGTGACAATTTTCATTTTGATTGCTCGATGATTTCTAAACATTTCTTAGAAAATTCAATTTTATTGAAAATTAACTGTGCTATAGCCCACAAGTTTTTGGGCGGCAAAAATCTAAAATGGTCCGATTGCGATGGTTGATACCTCTATCAATAGGTTTCGGGACCTGTAATTGCTGTGACAATTTTAATTTTGATTGCTCGATGATTTCTAAACATTTCTTAGAAAATTCAATTTTATTGAAAATTAACTGTGCTATAGCCCACAAGTTTTTGGGCTGCAAAAATCTAAAATGCTCCGATTACGATCGTTGATACCTCTATCAATAGGTTTCGGGACCTGTAATTGCTGTGACAATTTTCAATTTGATTTCTTGATTATTTCTCAACATTTCTTAGAAAATTCAATTTTATTGAAAATTAACTGTGCTATAGCCCACAAGTTTTTGGGCGGCAAAAATCTAAAATGGTCCGATTACGATGGTTGATACCTCTATCAATAGGTTTCGGGACCTGTAATTGCTGTGACAATTTTCATTTTGATTCCTCGATGATTTCTAAACATTTCTTAGAAAATTCAATTTTATTGAAAATTAACTTTGCTATTGCCCACAACTTTTTGGGCGGCAAACATATAAAATGGTCCGATTACGATGGTTGATACCTCTATCAATAGGTTTCGGGACCTGTTATTGCTATGACAATTTTTATTTTGATTGCTCGATTATTTCTAAACATTTCTTAGAAAATTCAATTTTATTAAAAATTTACTGTGCTATAGCCCACAAGTTTTTGGGCGGCAAAAATCTAAAATGGTCCGATTGCGATGGTTGATACCTCTATCAATAGGTTTCGGGACCTGTAATTGCTGTGACAATTTTAATTTTGATTGCTCGATGATTTCTAAACATTTCTTAGAAAATTCAATTTTATTGAAAATTAACTGTGCTATAGCCCACAAGTTTTTGGGCGGCAAAAATCTAAAATGCTC
Organism: Tipula vernalis; assembly: GCA_958295665.1. Classification (NCBI taxonomy): domain Eukaryota; kingdom Metazoa; phylum Arthropoda; class Insecta; order Diptera; family Tipulidae; genus Tipula; species Tipula vernalis. The sequence continues at coordinate 15,725,183 of OY282560.1, forward strand.
CGATTACGATGGTTGATACCTCTATCAATAGGTTTCGGGACCTGTAATTGCTGTGACAATTTTCATTTTGATTCCTCGATGATTTCTAAACATTTCTTAGAAAATTCAATTTTATTGAAAATTAACTGTGCTATAGCCCACAAGTTTTTGGTCGGCAAAAATCTAAAATGGTCCGATTACGATGGTTGATACCTCTATCAATAGGTTTCGGGACCTGTAATTGCTGTGACAATTTTCATTTTGATTCCTCGATGATTTCTAAACATTTCTTAGAAAATTCAATTTTATTGAAATTTAACTGTGCTATAGCCCACAAGTTTTTGGGCGGCAAAAATCTAAAATGGTCCGATTACGATGGTTGATACCTCTATCAATAGGTTTCGGGACCTGTAATTGCTGTGACAATTTTCCTTTTGATTGCTCGATGATTTCTAAACATTTCTTAGAAAATTCAATTTTATTGAAAATCAACTGTGCTATAGCCCACAAGTTTTTGGGCGGCAAAAATCTAAAATGGTCCGATTACGATGGTTGATACCTCTATCAATAGGTTTCGGGACCTGTAATTGCTGTGACAATTTTTATTTTTTTTTTTTTTTCATTTCAAAAATCTTTATTAATATTTTTATGTAATTATGTACAGTATTGTTTTGACAATTTTTTTTTTTCTACAGTAACCTTTAGGTTTTATATAGATTTGTGTTTATTGTAATAGTTTTATTTTGAATGCATTGCGGCAACTTGGCAGTGAGGATTGTTTTCCCCCGAATATAATTTTTTTTTTTTTTTTTGCGTGTTATCTTAAAACTATTATTTACAATATTTACAACTTACGAACTATCTTAATACTAACTACCCTAATCTTAGATTACAATGCTAAGCGCAATAATTTGTATAAACATGAACATGTCGAGCTGTTCAGTATTGGTGAGCGATGTTGTTTAGGAAGTCGCATGGCAAGGAAAGCAGTTTGTTTAGCCGATTGGACAACATTGTAGCCGAGAAGTTACCGATATAGTTTAATTGGGCCATGTCATGGAGGCAGACAGTCGAGGTTTGTCTGTAATCCGGCGGGTGTGGCCAGCTATCAAAAACATGACGTAGTGCTTTATTTTGTATGCGTTGTAGCGTGGTTTTCTGCGTTGATGTGATTAAGTCATACCAGGCTGGTGATGCATAGGTGATGATGGGCCTGATGTATAGCTTGTATACCAGTAACTTATTTTTGTAGTCCAGCACACTATTACGGTTAAATAACGGGTACAGGATTCTGAAGGCATTCGCTGATTGTTTGCTAATTGCTTTAATGTGGCTGTTGAAATTGAGGGTACTGGACAGATTGACGCCCAGATACTTTGCCTCCCTTGACACCGTGATGTTTTCGCCATTAATGGAGACGTCCACTGCTTTGTTGAATTTATTTTTATAATTTTGGTGGGGATAGAAATAGACCAGCTGGGTTTTTGTGGCATTGATCCTAACATTCCAGGTGTCGAAGTAGACCACCAGCGTATTAAGGTATGCTTGAATTCTGGAAGAGCATTGGTACTCACTGTAACTGCTGGAATATACTGTTGTGTCGTCGGCGTATGCTTGGAACTTGGTGTAAGGCTGCCTAGGGACAGGTATGTCATACATAAAAATATGTAAAGTAATGGTCCTAGCACCGATCCCTGGGGCACTCCTGCTGATATTTGTTTCGTTTCCGAGTTATGCCTATTATTCACGCAGACAAAGAACTCCCTTTCTCCTAGGTATGAGTTAAGTAGTGCGATGAGCGCTGGATTGGCTCCACATTTAATTAATTTGTATATGAGGCCCTTGTGCCATACCGAATCGAATGCTTTCTGGATGTCCAAGAATGCTACCGCCGTGATCTTGCGACGTGACTTGGCTCGTTTGAGGTCATTCAAGAGACGCATCATTGCGTCCGTTGTCGACCTATGGCAAACAAAGCCAAACTGCTCCACCGGGATCAAGTGCTGAACCACCGACCAGAGCCTACGATAGATCACTCTTTCCACCAGTTTACTGAGTCCGCACAACAGACTTATGGGCCTCGTGTTTTCCGGGGTGCATGGTTTGCCGGTTTTGGGAATTGCTACCACCTTAGAGAGCTTCCAACTTTTGGGGAAATAGGCATAAACCAGAATAGCGTTTGTGATTTGTACCAGCTGTACGATAGCCGAGATTGGTAGGTTTTTGATTGCCCCGTTAGAGATTCCATCTATCCCCGGCGATTTTTTGTTCTTTAACTGTCGTACAATGCTTGACATCTCTGCGGCATTTGTCGCTTCAGGATATACCGTAAATGGCAATCTTTGATTTGTAATAAATCCGTCCGCCTGGTCTATTATTCCCTGATCCTCGGTACGTGCCCTCTCACTGAATATCGTTTGGTAGTAGTCTGCTACCTTATTGGCAATTATTGCAGGATCAATGACCGGGCCGTCAGGGCCGTCTAGCACCGTGTTTAGTTTTGTTGTTGGTCTCAGAGTTCTTATGTATTTAAATATATTTGACTTGTCTGGGTTTACGCTTCTGAGTTTCTCGTTTATTCTTTCTTGGCGAAACTGGCTGATTTTTTCGTGCACAAGCCTCGTAGTTCGATTTATTAGTTTCGTGGTGTATAATGCCGGCCAATATCGGTGTTTGTTTCTATAATAGTTCCTTAGTTTGATCAGTTGGACTATATGAGCAGGTAGCGGTCTGGTCCTATTCTCCATCAGAGGCACAAATTTATCCGTGGCTATTCCCATGATTGTTGTGAGTTTATGAACTCTTCGGTCGATTTCATCCGTTGAATCGATTGGCTGTTCGTTGAGCGGGGCAACTTTTTGATGAATATAATGCCTATAGCAAGGCCAGTCAGCGTTTTTGTAGTCCAGTATTCTTACACCGTCTGGGCTTTGGAACAGGTCGAACCGATCCAAGGTGTGAAAGACTACTGGCATATGGTTAGAGCAGAACTCATTCAGCACCGTGACGTCTTCATCAATGTCTACTTCCTTTGCCAAGACCAGGTCAAGTACTGCATCCCCGCGTGTTCCCACGGGAGGAAAGTGAATGTTGATATTCCTAAATTGGCAGTATTCCGAGAGTGTCCGGCCGCTGCTGTTGATTGTCAAGCAACCCCATGAATGATGGTGAGCGTTAAAGTCGCCACAGACGACGACGCGTGGGTGAGTGCTAATCAAACTGTGTAGGTCTTCGGTTACAACCTTCCAAAAATAGGCAGAGACTAGTACGAAAGATTCGTCTCCTTCCCCCACAATTACAGTGGTAGCAACTAAACTGTCCCGTATGTAGGCCCTCGGCGATGAATGTTTTATGTTGTCTCTGACTAGGATCGCCGTACCTCCGGATCTCTTAATTTTGGAATTTGTTCTGTGTATGATGTAATTTTCGAAAAAAAGCGAGTGTCGGTCGTTTAGTCTGGTCTCGTTTAGGCACACTATGCTTGGTTTATGTTGATTGAGGAATACCGATAGCTCCTGGCGACGGGCATTACTGATTAGGCTATTGCAATTTAAGGTGACAATCTTCATTGCAGGAATTGTACTACGAAATTGAGGTACGCAGCCTTTTGGCTGGCTACGTCCTGGATATTATTTAGTTGTATTAAAAATTTGGATACGTGGCTTGTGAGCGAGGTAAAGCTCATGCCGAAGAGTTCATGTGACTTTGCAAAGAACTCTCCAAGAATACTACTCGCTCCAGATGGCTCCGAAAAATGTGGTACGTTAAGAGCTGAAGGCCCCTGGCTAGGTTTGGGTTTGAGAAAATCGGCATAAGAGACACCTTTTTTGACATAGTTAGATTCAAAAGTTTTGGGCTGAGCATTGTTTACATTGTTTGTATTTACTAGATTAGGTTTAGTTAGCTTACCGAGTCTTTTTTGCCTCTCTGGACATTCAAAGAAGCTGGACACGTGTCCTCCGCCACAGTTGCCGCATTTCACTGGGACTGATTTATCTTCATTTCTTGGACAGGCACCTGGTAGGTGTGATCCGGCGCACTTCACACATTTGTATTGCATGCTGCACCCAGCAGCAACATGCCCGAATCCTTGGCACTTACGGCACTGTGCTATGGGGATTTTTCTTTTGTTTTCCCAACTGATTTTGTAGCCGCAGCAACCGTTGGTCATATTTATGTCTGCATATTTGGTATCATGCGCAAAGGACACCGTAAAGCAGGGTAATTTAATTTGCTTCTCCGAGCCGTCGTTCTCCTTGATCATTTTGTTTATGGGGTACACGTTTTGCACCGCTAGCCCTTTTTTTCCTAATTTAGCTTTGATTTCATCCGTGTCTGTATCCTGATGGATACCCTTCATCAACATCACTTTTGGTCTTTGGTTTTTTTGGATGTATGTGAAGAAATTCATGTTTATTTTTTTGAGTTCCGCTACCAGTAGTTGGTGGTTTTCAAGATTGGTTGCGTAAATTATCGTGCTGCTAGAGTACACCTTGAGCAGGGTGCCGGTAAGTTTTCCTGTAATTTCTCTGATTAAGTTAATTTTTGACGAGTCGAACCCTTTTAAAATTATTGGGGGTGGTTTAGCGACTCTGGTTGCGGCTTTCCTTCCAGTGTCCATATTGACCTTATCAGCAGGTACGTCAAACTTTAATCTGTTAAATTGTCCGCCAATTCGACTGCTTGGGAAGACTACGTTATCCGTTTCCGAATCGGTGTATTCAAAGTCAGAGCTGTTGTCCAGCATCATTTTGACGGCATGTGAGACATCACTCTCTGGGGTATCGCTGTTCTTACGCACTCTCTTAGTCTTTTCGACGCTTGACGTTGAGGGGCTGCCCACTTCGTTGGACCGTTTTTTAATAGTGGCCTCGTATGATGCATTTGTTTGGCTATTTGACGGGTTGTTGGTTCCGTCTGGTGTATTATAGGTGGTAGATTCTACGGGTAAGGCCGGGTTATTGACACTGATTTGGTTTAGAATGTCACTTTTAAATATTTCCAATGATTTGCTAATATTTTTGCTTATAAGCTTAGTAATGAAGCTCAGGGTTTTCTCGTCCAAAGATGGCTGTCCAGCAATTTTTTTTTTCCGCATTTTATATTTAAATTTGCTGCCTCGCTGTGGTTACACCGCTACCAGCAGGTCCAAATTTTGTAAGCACAATTCTTTTAATGTTTTCTTCTTTTTTCTTTTATCTAGTTTAATTCCGGTAAAGAAATTTTCCCCTTTATGGCAGAAAATCTCTGTGTTTCGTCCCTCCGTATTAAATATTACGAAATTTAATTTAATTTAATTTATATTTTCTATTTTCATGAAGAAAAAACAGACGTTCGTCGACGTGAATCGACAATTTTTATTTTGATTGCTCGATTATTTCTAAACATTTCTTAGAAAATTCAATTTTATTGAAAATCAACTGTGCTATAGCCCACAAGTTATTGGGCGGCAAAAATCTAAAATGGTCCGACTACGATGGTTGATACCTCTATCAATAGGTTTTGGGACCTGTAATTGCTGTGACAATATTCATTTTGATTGCTCGATTATTTCTAAACATTTCTTAGAAAATTCAATTTTATTGAAAATCAACTGTGCTATAGCCCACAAGTTTTTGGTCGGCAAAAATCTAAAATGGTCCGATTACGACGGTTGATACCTCTATCAATAGGTTTCGGGACCTGTAATTGCTGTGACAATTTTCATTTTGATTGCTCGATTATTTCTAAACATTTCTTAGAAAATTCAATTTTATTGAAAATTAACTGTGCTATAGCCCACAAGTTTTTGGGCGGCAAAAATCTAAAATGGTCCGATTGCGATGGTTGATACCTCTATCAATAGGTTTCGGGACCTGTAATTGCTGTGACAATTTTCATTTTGATTGCTCGATGATTTCTAAACATTTCTTAGAAAATTCAATTTTATTGAAAATCAACTGTGCTATAGCCCACAAGTTTTTGGGCGGCAAAAATCTAAAATGGTCCGATTACGATGGTTGATACCTCTATCAATAGGTTTCGTGACCTGTAATTGCTGTGACAATTTTCATTTTGATTCCTCGATGATTTCTAAACATTTCTTAGAAAATTCAATTTTATTGAAAATCAACTGTGCTATAGCCCACAAGTTTTTGGGCGGCAAAAATATAAAATGGTCCGATTACGATGGTTGATACCTCTATCAATAGGTTTCGGGACCTGTAATTGCTGTGGCAATTTTCATTTTGATTGCTCGATGATTTCTAAACATTTCTTAGAAAATTCAATTTTATTGAAAATCAACTGTGCTATAGCCCAGAAGGTTTTGGACGGCAAAAATCTAAAATGGTCCGATTACGATGGTTGATGCCTCTATCAATAGGTTTCGGGACCTGTAATTGCTGTGACAATTTTCATTTTGATTGCTCGATAATTCCTAAACATTTCTTAGAAAATTCAATTTTATTGAAAATCAACTGTGCTATAGCCCACAAGTTTTTGGGCGGCAAAAATCTAAAATGGTCCGATTACGATGGTTGATACCTCTATCAATAGGTTTCGGGACCTGTAATTGCTGTGACAATTTTCATTTTGATTGCTCGATGATTTCTAAACATTTCTTAGAAAATTCAATTTTATTGAAAATCAACTGTGCTATAGCCCACAAGTTTTTGGTCGGCAAAAATCTAAAATGGTCCGATTACGATGGTTGATACCTCTATCAATAGGTTTCGGGACCTGTAATTGCTGTGACAATTTTCATTTTGATTGCTCGATGATTTCTAAACATTTCTTAGAAAATTCAATTTTATTGAAAATCAACTGTGCTATAGCCCACAAGTTTTTGGTCGGCAAAAATCTAAAATGGTCCGATTACGATGGTTGATACCTATATCAACAGGTTTCGGGACCTGTAATTGCTGTGACAATTTTCATTTTGATTCCTCGATTATTTCTAAACATTTCTTAGAAAATTCAATTTTATTGAAAATCAACTGTGCTATAGCCCACAAGTTTTTGGGCGGCAAAAATCTAAAATGATCCGATTGCGATGGTTGATACCTCTATCAATAGGTTTCGGGACCTGTAATTGCTGTGACAATTTTCATTTTGATTGCTCGATGATTTCTAAACATTTCTTAGAAAATTCAATTTTATTGAAAATTAACTGTGGTATAGCCCACAAGTTTTTGGGCGGCAAAAATCTAAAATGGTCCGATTGCGATGGTTGATACCTCTATCAATAGGTTTCGGGACCTGTAATTGCTGTGACAATTTTCATTTTGATTGCTCGATGATTTCTAAACATTTCTTAGAAAATTCAATTTTATTGAAAATCAACTGTGCTATAGCCCACAAGTTTTTGGTCGGCAAAAATCTAAAATGGTCCGATTACGATGGTTGATACCTATATCAACAGGTTTCGGGACCTGTAATTGCTGTGACAATTTTCATTTTGATTCCTCGATTATTTCTAAACATTTCTTAGAAAATTCAATTTTATTGAAAATTAACTGTGCTATAGCCCACAAGTTTTTGGGCGGCAAAAATCTAAAATGGTCCGATTACGATGGTTGATGCCTCTATCAATAGGTTTCGGGACCTGTAATTGCTGTGACAATTTTCATTTTGATTGCTCGATAATTCCTAAACATTTCTTAGAAAATTCAATTTTATTGAAAATCAACTGTGCTATAGCCCACAAGTTTTTGGGCGGCAAAAATGAAAAATGGTCCGATTACGATGGTTGATACCTCTATCAATAGGTTTCGGGACCTGTAATTGCTGTGACAATTTTCATTTTGATTGCTCGATGATTTCTAAACATTTCTTAGAAAATTCAATTTTATTGAAAATCAACTGTGCTATAGCCCACAAGTTTTTGGTCGGGAAAAATCTAAAATGGTCCGATTACGATGGTTGATACCTATATCAACAGGTTTCGGGACCTGTAATTGCTGTGACAATTTTCATTTTGATTCCTCGATTATTTCTAAACATTTCTTAGAAAATTCAATTTTATTGAAAATTAACTGTGCTATAGCCCACAAGTTTTTGGGCGGCAAAAATCTAAAATGGTCCGATTACGATGGTTGATGCCTCTATCAATAGGTTTCGGGACCTGTAATTGCTGTGACAATTTTCATTTTGATTGCTCGATAATTCCTAAACATTTCTTAGAAAATTCAATTTTATTGAAAATCAACTGTGCTATAGCCCACAAGTTTTTGGGCGGCAAAAATGTAAAATGGTCCGATTACGATGGTTGATACCTCTATCAATAGGTTTCGGGACCTGTAATTGCTGTGACAATTTTCATTTTGATTGCTCGATGATTTCTAAACATTTCTTAGAAAATTCAATTTTATTGAAAATCAACTGTGCTATAGCCCACAAGTTTTTGGTCGGCAAAAATCTAAAATGGTCCGATTACGATGGTTGATACCTCTATCAATAGGTTTCGGGACCTGTAATTGCTGTGACAATTTTCATTTTGATTGCTCGATGATTTCTAAACATTTCTTAGAAAATTCAATTTTATTGAAAATCAACTGTGCTATAGCCCACAAGTTTTTGGGCGGCAAAAATCTAAAATGGTCCGATTACGATGGTTGATACCTCTATCAATAGGTTTCGGGACCTGTAATTGCTGTGACAATTTTCATTTTGATTGCTCGATTATTTCTAAACATTTCTTAGAAAATTCAATTTTATTGAAAATCAACTGTGCTATAGCCCACAAGTTTTTGGGCGGCAAAAATCTAAAATGGTCCGATTACGATGGTTGATACCTCTATCAATAGGTTTCGGGACCTGTAATTGCTGTGACAATTTTCATTTTGATTGCTCGATGATTTCTAAACATTTCTTAGAAAATTCAATTTTATTGAAAATCAACTGTGCTATAGCCCACAAGTTTTTGGTCGGCAAAAATCTAAAATGGTCCGATTACGATGGTTGATACCTATATCAACAGGTTTCGGGACCTGTAATTGCTGTGACAATTTTCATTTTGATTCCTCGATTATTTCTAAACATTTCTTAGAAAATTCAATTTTATTGAAAATCAACTGTGCTATAGCCCACAAGTTTTTGGTCGGCAAAAATCTAAAATGGTCCGATTACGATGGTTGATACCTATATCAACAGGTTTCGGGACCTGTAATTGCTGTGACAATTTTCATTTTGATTCCTCGATTATTTCTAAACATTTCTTAGAAAATTCAATTTTATTGAAAATTAACTGTGCTATAGCCCACAAGTTTTTGGGCGGCAAAAATCTAAAATGGTCCGATTACGATGGTTGATGCCTCTATCAATAGGTTTCGGGACCTGTAATTGCTGTGACAATTTTCATTTTGATTGCTCGATGATTTCTAAACATTTCTTAGAAAATTCAATTTTATTGAAAATCAACTGTGCTATAGCCCACAAGTTTTTGGTCGGCAAAAATCTAAAATGGTCCGATTACGATGGTTGATACCTCTATCAATAGGTTTCGGGACCTGTAATTGCTGTGACAATTTTCATTTTGATTGCTCGATGATTTCTAAACATTTCTTAGAAAATTCAATTTTATTGAAAATTAACTGTGCTATAGCCCACAAGTTTTTGGGCGGCAAAAATCTAAAATGGTCCGATTGCGATGGTTGATACCTCTATCAATAGGTTTCGGGACCTGTAATTGCTGTGACAATTTTCATTTTGATTGCTCGATGATTTCTAAACATTTCTTAGAAAATTCAATTTTATTGAAAATCAACTGTGCTATAGCCCACAAGTTTTTGGTCGGCAAAAATCTAAAATGGTCCGATTACGATGGTTGATACCTCTATCAATAGGTTTCGGGACCTGTAATTGCTGTGACAATTTTCATTTTGATTGCTCGATGATTTCTAAACATTTCTTAGAAAATTCAATTTTATTGAAAATGAACTGTGCTATAGCCCACAAGTTTTTGGGCGGCAAAAATCTAAAATGGTCCGATTACGATGGTTGATACCTCTATCAATAGGTTTCGGGACCTGTAATTGCTGTGACAATTTTCATTTTGATTGCTCGATGATTTCTAAACATTTCTTAGAAAATTCAATTTTATTGAAAATCAACTGTGCTATAGCCCACAAGTTTTTGGTCGGCAAAAATCTAAAATGGTCCGATTACGATGGTTGATACCTCTATCAATAGGTTTCGGGACCTGTAATTGCTGTGACAATTTTCATTTTGATTGCTCGATGATTTCTAAACATTTCTTAGAAAATTCAATTTTATTGAAAATCAACTGTGCTATAGCCCACAAGTTTTTGGTCGGCAAAAATCTAAAATGGTCCGATTACGATGGTTGATACCTCTATCAATAGGTTTCGGGACCTGTAATTGCTGTGACAATTTTCATTTTGATTCCTCGATTATTTCTAAACATTTCTTAGAAAATTCAATTTTATTGAAAATTAACTGTGCTATAGCCCACAAGTTTTTGGGCGGCAAAAATCTAAAATGATCCGATTGCGATGGTTGATACCTCTATCAATAGGTTTCGGGACTTGTAATTGCTGTGACAATTTTCATTTTGATTGCTCGATGATTTCTAAACATTTCTTAGAAAATTCAATTTTATTGAAAATTAACTGTGCTATAGCCCACAAGTTTTTGGGCGGCAAAAATCTAAAATGGTCCGATTGCGATGGTTGATACCTCTATCAATAGGTTTCGGGACCTGTAATTGCTGTGACAATTTTCATTTTGATTGCTCGATGATTTCTAAACATTTCTTAGAAAATTCAATTTTATTGAAAATCAACTGTGCTATAGCCCACAAGTTTTTGGGCGGCAAAAATCTAAAATGGTCCGATTACGATGGTTGATACCTCTATCAATAGGTTTCGGGAACTGTAATTGCTGTGACAATTTTCATTTTGATTGCTCGATTATTTCTAAACATTTCTTAGAAAATTCAATTTTATTGAAAATCAACTGTGCTAGAGCCCACAAGTTTTTGGGCGGCAAAAATCTAAAATGGTCCGATTACGATGGTTGATACCTCTATCAATAGGTTTCGGGACCTGTAATTGCTGTGACAATTTTCATTTTGATTCCTCGATTATTTCTAAACATTTCTTAGAAAATTCAATTTTATTGAAAATTAACTGTGCTATAGCCCACAAGTTTTTGGGCGGCAAAAATCTAAAATGGTCCGATTGCGATGGTTGATACCTCTATCAATAGGTTTCGGGACCTGTAATTGCTGTGACAATTTTCATTTTGATTGCTCGATGATTTCTAAACATTTCTTAGAAAATTCAATTTTATTGAAAATTAACTGTGCTATAGCCCACAAGTTTTTGGGCGGCAAAAATCTAAAATGGTCCGATTGCGATGGTTGATACCTCTATCAATAGGTTTCGGGACCTGTAATTGCTGTGACAATTTTCATTTTGATTGCTCGATGATTTCTAAACATTTCTTAGAAAATTCAATTTTATTGAAAATCAACTGTGCTATAGCCCACAAGTTTTTGATCGGGAAAAATCTAAAATGGTCCGATTACGATGGTTGATACCTATATCAACAGGTTTCGGGACCTGTAATTGCTGTGACAATTTTCATTTTGATTCCTCGATTATTTCTAAACATTTCTTAGAAAATTCAATTTTATTGAAAATTAACTGTGCTATAGCCCACAAGTTTTTGGGCGGCAAAAATCTAAAATGGTCCGATTGCGATGGTTGATACCTCTATCAATAGGTTTCGGGACCTGTAATTGCTGTGACAATTTTCATTTTGATTGCTCGATGATTTCTAAACATTTCTTAGAAAATTCAATTTTATTGAAAATCAACTGTGCTATAGCCCACAAGTTTTTGGTCGGCAAAAATCTAAAATGGTCCGATTACGATGGTTGATACCTCTATCAATAGGTTTCGGGACCTGTAATTGCTGTGACAATTTTCATTTTGATTGCTCGATTATTTCTAAACATTTCTTAGAAAATTCAATTTTATTGAAAATTAACTGTGCTATAGCCCACAAGTTTTTGGGCGGCAAAAATCTAAAATGGTCCGATTACGATGGTTGATACCTCTATCAATAGGTTTCGTGACCTGTAATTGCTGTGACAATTTTCATTTTCATTCCTCGATGATTTCTAAACATTTCTTAGAAAATTCAATTTTATTGAAAATCAATTGTGCTATAGCCCACAAGTTTTTGGGCGGCAAAAATATAAAATGGTCCGATTACGATGGTTGATACCTCTATCAATAGGTTTCGGGACCTGTAATTGCTGTGGCAATTTTCATTTTGATTGCTCGATGATTTCTAAACATTTCTTAGAAAATTCAATTTTATTGAAAATTAACTGTGGTATAGCCCACAAGTTTTTGGGCGGCAAAAATCTAAAATGGTCCGATTGCGATGGTTGATACCTCTATCAATAGGTTTCGGGACCTGTAATTGCTGTGACAATTTTCATTTTGATTGCTCGATGATTTCTAAACATTTCTTAGAAAATTCAATTTTATTGAAAATCAACTGTGCTATAGCCCACAAGTTTTTGGTCGGCAAAAATCTAAAATGGTCCGATTACGATGGTTGATACCTCTATCAATAGGTTTCGGGACCTGTAATTGCTGTGACAATTTTCATTTTGATTGCTCGATGATTTCTAAACATTTCTTAGAAAATTCAATTTTATTGAAAATCAACTGTGCTATAGCCCACAAGTTTTTGGGCGGCAAAAATATAAAATGGTCCGATTACGATGGTTGATACCTCTATCAATAGGTTTCGGGACCTGTAATTGCTGTGACAATTTTCATTTTGATTGCTCGATTATTTCTAAACATTTCTTAGAAAATTCAATTTTATTGAAAATTAACTGTGCTATAGCCCACAAGTTTTTGGGCGGCAAAAATCTAAAATGCTCCGATTACGATCGTTGATACCTCTATCAATAGGTTTCGTGACCTGTAATTGCTGTGACAATTTTCATTTTGATTCCTCGATGATTTCTAAACATTTCTTAGAAAATTCAATTTTATTGAAAATCAACTGTGCTATAGCCCACAAGTTTTTGGTCGGCAAAAATCTAATATGGTCCGATTACGATGGTTGATACCTCTATCAATAGGTTTCGGGACCTGTAATTGCTGTGACAATTTTCATTTTGATTCCTCGATGATTTCTAAACATTTCTTAGAAAATTCAATTTTATTGAAAATCAACTGTGCTATAGCCCACAAGTTTTTGGTCGGCAAAAATTTAAAATGGTCCGATTACGATGGTTGATAATCTATCAATATTTTTCGGGATCCGTATATGCTGTGACAATTTTTATTTTGATTGCTCGATTATTTCTAAACATTTCTTAGAAAATTCAATTTTATTGAAAATTAACTGTGCTATAGCCCACAAGTTTTTGGGCGGCAAAAATCTAAAATGCTCCGATTACGATCGTTGATACCTCTATCAATAGGTTTCGTGACCTGTAATTGCTGTGACAATTTTCATTTTGATTCCTCGATGATTTCTAAACATTTCTTAGAAAATTCAATTTTATTGAAAATCAACTGTGCTATAGCCCACAAGTTTTTGGTCGGCAAAAATCTAATATGGTCCGATTACGATGGTTGATACCTCTATCAATAGGTTTCGGGACCTGTAATTGCTGTGACAATTTTCATTTTGATTCCTCGATGATTTCTAAACATTTCTTAGAAAATTCAATTTTATTGAAAATCAACTGTGCTATAGCCCACAAGTTTTTGGGCGGCAAAAATCTAAAATGCTCCGATTACGATCGTTGATACCTCTATCAATAGGTTTCGTGACCTGTAATTGCTGTGACAATTTTCATTTTGATTCCTCGATGATTTCTAAACATTTCTTAGAAAATTCAATTTTATTGAAAATCAACTGTGCTATAGCCCACAAGTTTTTGGTCGGCAAAAATCTAATATGGTCCGATTACGATGGTTGATACCTCTATCAATAGGTTTCGGGACCTGTAATTGCTGTGACAATTTTCATTTTGATTCCTCGATGATTTCTAAACATTTCTTAGAAAATTCAATTTTATTGAAAATTAACTGTGCTATAGCCCACAAGTTTTTGGGCGGCAAAAATTTAAAATGGTCCGATTGCGATGGTTGATACCTCTATCAATAGGTTTCGGGACCTGTAATTGCTGTGACAATTTTTATTTTGATTCCTCGATTATTTCTAAACATTTCTTAGAAAATTCAATTTTATTGAAAATCAACTGTGCTATATATTATAGCCCACAAGTTTTTGGGCGGCAAAAATCTAAAATGGTCCGATTACGATGGTTGATACCTCTATCAATAGGTTTCGGGACCTGTAATTGCTGTGACAATTTTTATTTTGATTCCTCGATTATTTCTAAACATTTCTTAGAAAATTCAATTTTATTGAAAATCAACTGTGCTATATATTATAGCCCACAAGTTTTTGGGCGGCAAAAATCTAAAATGGTCCGATTACGATGGTTGATACCTCTATCAATAGGTTTCGGGACCTGTAATTGCTGTGACAATTTTCATTTTGATTCCTCGATTATTTCTAAACATTTCTCAGAAAATTCAGTTTTATTGAAAATCAACTGTGCTATAGCCCACAAGTGTTTGGGCGGCAAAAATCTAAAATGGTCCGATTACGATGGTTGATACCTCTATCAATAGGTTTCGGGACCTGTAATTGCTGTGACAATTTTTATTTTGATTCCTCGATTATTTCTAAACATTTCTTAGAAAATTCAATTTTATTGAAAATCAACTGTGCTATATATTATAGCCCACAAGTTTTTGGGCGGCAAAAATCTAAAATGGTCCGATTACGATGGTTGATACCTCTATCAATAGGTTTCGGGACCTGTAATTGCTGTGACAATTTTTATTTTGATTCCTCGATTATTTCTAAACATTTCTTAGAAAATTCAATTTTATTGAAAATCAACTGTGCTATATATTATAGCCCACAAGTTTTTGGGCGGCAAAAATCTAAAATGGTCCGATTACGATGGTTGATACCTCTATCAATAGGTTTCGGGACCTGTAATTGCTGTGACAATTTTTATTTTGATTCCTCGATTATTTCTCAACATTTCTTAGAAAATTCAATTTTATTGAAAATCAACTGTGCTATAGCCCACAAGTTTTTGGGCGGCAAAAATCTAAAATGGTCCGATTACGATGGTTGATACCTCTATCAATAGGTTTCGGGACCTGTAATTGCTGTGACAATTTTTATTTTGATTTCTCGATTATTTCTAAACATTTCTTAGAAAATTCAATTTTATTGAAAATCAACTGTGCTATAGCCCACAAGTGTTTGGGCGGCAAAAATCTAAAATTGTCCGATTACGATGGTTGATACCTCTATCAATAGGTTTCGGGACCTGTAATTGCTGTGACAATTTTCATTTTGATTCCTCGATGATTTCTAAACATTTCTTAGAAAATTCAATTTTATTGAAAATCAACTGTGCTAGAGCCCAAAAGTTTTTGGTCGGCAAAAATCTAAAATGGTCCGATTACGATGGTTGATACCTCTATCAATATGTTTCGGGACCTGTAATTGCTGTGACAATTTTCATTTTGATTGCTCGATTATTTCTAAACATTTCTTAGAAAATTCAATTTTATTGAAAATCAACTGTGCTATAGCCCACAAGTTATTGGGCGGCAAAAATCTAAAATGGTCCGACTACGATGGTTGATACCTCTATCAATAGGTTTTGGGACCTGTAATTGCTGTGACAATATTCATTTTGATTGCTCGATTATTTCTAAACATTTCTTAGAAAATTCAATTTTATTGAAAATCAACTGTGCTATAGCCCACAAGTGTTTGGGCGGCAAAAATCTAAAATTGTCCGATTACGATGGTTGATACCTCTATCAATAGGTTTCGGGAACTGTAATTGCTGTGACAATTTTCATTTTGATTGCTCGATTATTTCTAAACATTTCTTAGAAAATTCAATTTTATTGAAAATCAACTGTGCTATAGCCCACAAGTTTTTGGGCGGCAAAAATCTAAAATGGTCCGATTACGATGGTTGATACCTCTATCAATAGGTTTCGGGACCTGTAATTGCTGTGACAATTTTCATTTTGATTTATCGATTATTTCGTAAAATTTCTTAGAAAATTCAATTTTATTGAAAATTAGCTGTGCTAGTAGCTGGCTGTGCCCACAAGTTTTTGGGCGGCAAAAATCTAAAATGCTCCGATTACGATGGTTTATACCTCTATCAATAGGTTTCGGGACCTGTAATTGCTGTGACAATTTTCATTTTGATTGCTCGGTGATTTCTAAACATTTCTTAGAAAATTCAATTTTATTGAAAATCAACTGTGCTATAGCCTACAAGTTTTTGGGCGGCAAAAATCTAAAATGGTCCGATTACGATGGTTGATACCTCTATCAATAGGTTTCGGAACCTGTAATTGCTGTGACAATTTTTATTTTGATTGCTCGATTATTTCTAAACATTTCTTAGAAAATTCAATTTTATTGAAAATTAACTGTGCTATAGCCCACAAGTTATTGGGCGGCAAAAATCTAAAATGGTCCGATTACGATGGTTGATACCTCTATCAATAGGTTTCGGAACCTGTAATTGCTGTGACAATTTTTATTTTGATTGCTCGATTATTTCTAAACATTTCTTAGAAAATTCAATTTTATTGAAAATTAACTGTGCTATAGCCTACAAGTTTTTGGGCGGCAAAAATCTAAAATGGTCCGATTACGATGGTTGATACCTCTATCAATAGGTTTCGGGACCTGTAATTGCTGTGACAATTTCCATTTTGATTGCTCGATTATTTCTAAACATTTCTTAGAAAATTCAATTTTATTGAAAATTAACTGTGCTATAGCCTACAAGTTTTTGGGCGGCAAAAATCTAAAATGGTCCGATTACGATGGTTGATACCTCTATCAATAGGTTTCGGGACCTGTAATTGCTGTGACAATTTCCATTTTGATTGCTCGATGATTTCTAAACATTTCTTAGAAAATTCAATTTTATTGAAAATTAACTGTGCTATAGCCCACAAGTTTTTGGGCGGCAAAAATCTAAAATGCTCCGATTACGATGGTTGATACCTCTATCAATAGGTTTCGAGACCTGTAATTGCTGTGACAATTTTCATTTTGATTGCTCGATGATTTCTAAACATTTCTTAGAAAATTCAGTTTTATTGAAAATCAACTGTGCTATAGCCCACAAGTTTTTGGTCGGCAAAAATATAAAGTGCTCCGATTACGATCGTTGATACCTCTATCAATAGGTTTCGTGACCTGTAATTGCTGTGACAATTTTTATTTTGATTGCTCGATTATTTCTAAACATTTCTTAGAAAATTCAATTTTATTGAAAATTAACTGTGCTATAGCCTACAAGTTTTTGGGCGGCAAAAATCTAAAATGGTCTGATTACGATGGTTGATACCTCTATCAATAGGTTTCGGGACCTGTAATTGCTGTGACAATTTTCATTTTGATTGCTCGATTATTTCTAAACATTTCTTAGAAAATTCAATTTTATTGAAAATTAACTGTGCTATAGCCTACAAGTTTTTGGGCGGCAAAAATCTAAAATGGTCCGATTACGATGGTTGATACCTCTATCAATAGGTTTCGGGACCTGTAATTGCTGTGACAATTTCCATTTTGATTGCTCGATTATTTCTAAACATTTCTTAGAAAATTCAATTTTATTGAAAATTAACTGTGCTATAGCCTACAAGTTTTTGGGCGGCAAAAATCTAAAATGGTCCG
Organism: Tipula vernalis; assembly: GCA_958295665.1. Lineage (NCBI taxonomy): Eukaryota > Metazoa > Arthropoda > Insecta > Diptera > Tipulidae > Tipula > Tipula vernalis. The sequence continues at coordinate 15,742,952 of OY282560.1, forward strand.
ATTACGATGGTTGATACCTCTATCAATAGGTTTCGGGACCTGTAATTGCTGTGACAATTTCCATTTTGATTGCTCGATGATTTCTAAACATTTCTTAGAAAATTCAGTTTTATTGAAAATCAACTGTGCTATAGCCCACAAGTTTTTGGTCGGCAAAAATATAAAGTGCTCCGATTACGATCGTTGATACCTCTATCAATAAGTTTCGGAACCTGTAATTGCTGTGACAATTTTTATTTTGATTGCTCGATTATTTCTAAACATTTCTTAGAAAATTCAATTTTATTGAAAATTAACTGTGCTATAGCCTACAAGTTTTTGGGCGGCAAAAATCTAAAATGGTCCGATTACGATGGTTGATACCTCTATCAATAGGTTTCGGGACCTGTAATTGCTGTGACAATTTCCATTTTGATTGCTCGATTATTTCTAAACATTTCTTAGAAAATTCAATTTTATTGAAAATCAACTGTGCTATAGCCCACAAGTTTTTGGTCGGCAAAAATATAAAGTGCTCCGATTACGATCGTTGATACCTCTATCAATAAGTTTCGGAACCTGTAATTGCTGTGACAATTTTTATTTTGATTGCTCGATTATTTCTAAACATTTCTTAGAAAATTCAATTTTATTGAAAATTAACTGTGCTATAGCCTACAAGTTTTTGGGCGGCAAAAATCTAAAATGGTCCGATTACGATGGTTGATACCTCTATCAATAGGTTTCGGAACCTGTAATTGCTGTGACAATTTTTATTTTGATTGCTCGATTATTTCTAAACATTTCTTAGAAAATTCAATTTTATTGAAAATTAACTGTGCTATAGCCTACAAGTTTTTGGGCGGCAAAAATCTAAAATGGTCCGATTACGATGGTTGATACCTCTATCAATAGGTTTCGGGACCTGTAATTGCTGTGACAATTTTCATTTTGATTGCTCGATGATTTCTAAACATTTCTTAGAAAATTCAATTTTATTGAAAATCAACTGTGCTATAGCCCACAAGTTTTTGGTCGGCAAAAATATAAAGTGCTCCGATTACGATCGTTGATACCTCTATCAATAAGTTTCGGAACCTGTAATTGCTGTGACAATTTTTATTTTGATTGCTCGATTATTTCTAAACATTTCTTAGAAAATTCAATTTTATTGAAAATTAACTGTGCTATAGCCTACAAGTTTTTGGGCGGCAAAAATCTAAAATGGTCCGATTACGATGGTTGATACCTCTATCAATAGGTTTCGGAACCTGTAATTGCTGTGACAATTTTTATTTTGATTGCTCGATTATTTCTAAACATTTCTTAGAAAATTCAATTTTATTGAAAATTAACTGTGCTATAGCCTACAAGTTTTTGGGCGGCAAAAATCTAAAATGGTCCGATTACGATGGTTGATACCTCTATCAATAGGTTTCGGAACCTGTAATTGCTGTGACAATTTTCATTTTGATTGCTCGATGATTTCTAAACATTTCTTAGAAAATTCAATTTTATTGAAAATCAACTGTGCTATAGCCCACAAATTTTTGGTCGGCAAAAATCTAATATGGTCCGATTACGATGGTTGATACCTCTATCAATAGGTTTCGGGACCTGTAATTGCTGTGACAATTTTCATTTTGATTCCTCGATGATTTCTAAACATTTCTTAGAAAATTCAATTTTATTGAAAATCAACTGTGCTATAGCCCACAAGTTTTTGGGCGGCAAAAATTTAAAATGGTCCGATTGCGATGGTTGATACCTCTATCAATAGGTTTCGGGACCTGTAATTGCTGTGACAATTTTTATTTTGATTCCTCGATTATTTCTAAACATTTCTTAGAAAATTCAATTTTATTGAAAATCAACTGTGCTATATATTATAGCCCACAAGTTTTTGGTCGGCAAAAATTTAAAATGGTCCGATTACGATGGTTGATAATCTATCAATATTTTTCGGGATCCGTATATGCTGTGACAATTTTTATTTTGATTGCTCGATTATTTCTAAACATTTCTTAGAAAATTCAATTTTATTGAAAATTAACTGTGCTATAGCCCACAAGTTTTTGGGCGGCAAAAATTTAAAATGGTCCGATTGCGATGGTTGATACCTCTATCAATAGGTTTCGGGACCTGTAATTGCTGTGACAATTTTTATTTTGATTCCTCGATTATTTCTAAACATTTCTTAGAAAATTCAATTTTATTGAAAATCAACTGTGCTATATATTATAGCCCACAAGTTTTTGGGCGGCAAAAATCTAAAATGGTCCGATTACGATGGTTGATACCTCTATCAATAGGTTTCGGGACCTGTAATTGCTGTGACAATTTTTATTTTGATTCCTCGATTATTTCTAAACATTTCTTAGAAAATTCAATTTTATTGAAAATCAACTGTGCTATATATTATAGCCCACAAGTTTTTGGGCGGCAAAAATCTAAAATGGTCCGATTACGATGGTTGATACCTCTATCAATAGGTTTCGGGACCTGTAATTGCTGTGACAATTTTCATTTTGATTCCTCGATTATTTCTAAACATTTCTCAGAAAATTCAGTTTTATTGAAAATCAACTGTGCTATAGCCCACAAGTGTTTGGGCGGCAAAAATCTAAAATGGTCCGATTACGATGGTTGATACCTCTATCAATAGGTTTCGGGACCTGTAATTGCTGTGACAATTTTTATTTTGATTCCTCGATTATTTCTAAACATTTCTTAGAAAATTCAATTTTATTGAAAATCAACTGTGCTATATATTATAGCCCACAAGTTTTTGGGCGGCAAAAATCTAAAATGGTCCGATAACGATGGTTGATACCTCTATCAATAGGTTTCGGGACCTGTAATTGCTGTGACAATTTTTATTTTGATTCCTCGATTATTTCTAAACATTTCTTAGAAAATTCAATTTTATTGAAAATCAACTGTGCTATATATTATAGCCCACAAGTTTTTGGGCGGCAAAAATCTAAAATGGTCCGATTACGATGGTTGATACCTCTATCAATAGGTTTCGGGACCTGTAATTGCTGTGACAATTTTTATTTTGATTCCTCGATTATTTCTCAACATTTCTTAGAAAATTCAATTTTATTGAAAATCAACTGTGCTATAGCCCACAAGTGTTTGGGCGGCAAAAATCTAAAATTGTCCGATTACGATGGTTGATACCTCTATCAATAGGTTTCGGGACCTGTAATTGCTGTGACAATTTTCATTTTGATTCCTCGATGATTTCTAAACATTTCTTAGAAAATTCAATTTTATTGAAAATCAACTGTGCTAGAGCCCAAAAGTTTTTGGTCGGCAAAAATCTAAAATGGTCCGATTACGATGGTTGATACCTCTATCAATATGTTTCGGGACCTGTAATTGCTGTGACAATTTTCATTTTGATTGCTCGATTATTTCTAAACATTTCTTAGAAAATTCAATTTTATTGAAAATCAACTGTGCTATAGCCCACAAGTGTTTGGGCGGCAAAAATCTAAAATTGTCCGATTACGATGGTTGATACCTCTATCAATAGGTTTCGGGACCTGTAATTGCTGTGACAATTTTTATTTTGATTCCTCGATTATTTCTAAACATTTCTTAAAAAATTCAATTTTATTGAAAATCAACTGTGCTATAGCCCACAAGTTTTTGGGCGGCAAAAATCTAAAATGGTCCGATTACGATGGTTGATACCTCTATCAATAGGTTTCGGGACCTGTAATTGCTGTGACAATTTTTATTTTGATTCCTCGATTATTTCTAAACATTTCTTATAAAATTCAATTTTATTGAAAATCAACTGTGCTATATATTATAGCCCACAAGTTTTTGGGCGGCAAAAATCTAAAATGGTCCGATTACGATGGTTGATACCTCTATCAATAGGTTTCGGGACCTGTAATTGCTGTGACAATTTTCATTTTGATTGCTCGATGATTTCTAAACATTTCTTAGAAAATTCAATTTTATTGAAAATCAACTGTGCTATAGCCCACAAGTTATTGGGCGGCAAAAATCTAAAATGGTCCGACTACGATGGTTGATACCTCTATCAATAGGTTTTGGGACCTGTAATTGCTGTGACAATATTCATTTTGATTGCTCGATTATTTCTAAACATTTCTTAGAAAATTCAATTTTATTGAAAATCAACTGTGCTATAGCCCACAAGTGTTTGGGCGGCAAAAATCTAAAATTGTCCGATTACGATGGTTGATACCTCTATCAATAGGTTTCGGGAACTGTAATTGCTGTGACAATTTTCATTTTGATTGCTCGATTATTTCTAAACATTTCTTAGAAAATTCAATTTTATTGAAAATCAACTGTGCTATAGCCCACAAGTTTTTGGGCGGCAAAAATCTAAAATGGTCCGATTACGATGGTTGATACCTCTATCAATAGGTTTCGGGACCTGTAATTGCTGTGACAATTTTCATTTTGATTGCTCGATTATTTCTAAACATTTCTTAGAAAATTCAATTTTATTGAAAATCAACTGTGCTATAGCCCACAAGTTTTTGGGCGGCAAAAATCTAAAATGGTCCGATTACGATGGTTGATACCTCTATCAATAGGTTTCGGGACCTGTAATTGCTGTGACAATTTTCATTTTGATTCCTCGATTATTTCGTAAAATTTCTTAGAAAATTCAATTTTATTGAAAATTAGCTGTGCTATAGCCCACAAGTTTTTGGGCGGCAAAAATCTAAAATGCTCCGATTACGATGGTTTATACCTCTATCAATAGGTTTCGAGACCTGTAATTGCTGTGACAATTTTCATTTTGATTGCTCGGTGATTTCTAAACATTTCTTAGAAAATTCAATTTTATTGAAAATCAACTGTGCTATAGCCTACAAGTTTTTGGGCGGCAAAAATCTAAAATGGTCCGATTACGATGGTTGATACCTCTATCAATAGGTTTCGGAACCTGTAATTGCTGTGACAATTTTTATTTTGATTGCTCGATTATTTCTAAACATTTCTTAGAAAATTCAATTTTATTGAAAATTAACTGTGCTATAGCCCACAAGTTATTGGGCGGCAAAAATCTAAAATGGTCCGATTACGATGGTTGATACCTCTATCAATAGGTTTCGGGACCTGTAATTGCTGTGACAATTTTCATTTTGATTGCTCGATTATTTCTAAACATTTCTTAGAAAATTCAATTTTATTGAAAATTAACTGTGCTATAGCCCACAAGTTTTTGGGCGGCAAAAATCTAAAATGCTCCGATTACGATGGTTGATACCTCTATCAATAGGTTTCGAGACCTGTAATTGCTGTGACAATTTTCATTTTGATTGCTCGATTATTTCTAAACATTTCTTAGAAAATTCAATTTTATTGAAAATTAACTGTGCTATAGCCTACAAGTTTTTGGGCGGCAAAAATCTAAAATGGTCCGATTACGATGGTTGATACCTCTATCAATAGGTTTCGGAACCTGTAATTGCTGTGACAATTTTTATTTTGATTGCTCGATTATTTCTAAACATTTCTTAGAAAATTCAATTTTATTGAAAATTAACTGTGCTATAGCCTACAAGTTTTTGGGCGGCAAAAATCTAAAATGGTCCGATTACGATGGTTGATACCTCTATCAATAGGTTTCGGAACCTGTAATTGCTGTGACAATTTTCATTTTGATTGCTCGATTATTTCTAAACATTTCTTAGAAAATTCAATTTTATTGAAAATTAACTGTGCTATAGCCTACAAGTTTTTGGGCGGCAAAAATCTAAAATGGTCCGATTACGATGGTTGATACCTCTATCAATAGGTTTCGGGACCTGTAATTGCTGTGACAATTTTCATTTTGATTGCTCGATTATTTCTAAACATTTCTTAGAAAATTCAATTTTATTGAAAATTAACTGTGCTATAGCCTACAAGTTTTTGGGCGGTAAAAATCTAAAATGGTCCGATTACGATGGTTGATACCTCTATCAATAGGTTTCGGGACCTGTAATTGCTGTGACAATTTCCATTTTGATTGCTCGATTATTTCTAAACATTTCTTAGAAAATTCAATTTTATTGAAAATTAACTGTGCTATAGCCTACAAGTTTTTGGGCGGCAAAAATCTAAAATGGTCCGATTACGATGGTTGATACCTCTATCAATAGGTTTCGGGACCTGTAATTGCTGTGACAATTTCCATTTTGATTGCTCGATGATTTCTAAACATTTCTTAGAAAATTCAGTTTTATTGAAAATCAACTGTGCTATAGCCCACAAGTTTTTGGTCGGCAAAAATATAAAGTGCTCCGATTACGATCGTTGATACCTCTATCAATAAGTTTCGGAACCTGTAATTGCTGTGACAATTTTTATTTTGATTGCTCGATTATTTCTAAACATTTCTTAGAAAATTCAATTTTATTGAAAATTAACTGTGCTATAGCCTACAAGTTTTTGGGCGGCAAAAATCTAAAATGGTCCGATTACGATGGTTGATACCTCTATCAATAGGTTTCGGGACCTGTAATTGCTGTGACAATTTCCATTTTGATTGCTCGATTATTTCTAAACATTTCTTAGAAAATTCAATTTTATTGAAAATCAACTGTGCTATAGCCCACAAGTTTTTGGTCGGCAAAAATATAAAGTGCTCCGATTACGATCGTTGATACCTCTATCAATAAGTTTCGGAACCTGTAATTGCTGTGACAATTTTTATTTTGATTGCTCGATTATTTCTAAACATTTCTTAGAAAATTCAATTTTATTGAAAATTAACTGTGCTATAGCCTACAAGTTTTTGGGCGGCAAAAATCTAAAATGGTCCGATTACGATGGTTGATACCTCTATCAATAGGTTTCGGAACCTGTAATTGCTGTGACAATTTTTATTTTGATTGCTCGATTATTTCTAAACATTTCTTAGAAAATTCAATTTTATTGAAAATTAACTGTGCTATAGCCTACAAGTTTTTGGGCGGCAAAAATCTAAAATGGTCCGATTACGATGGTTGATACCTCTATCAATAGGTTTCGGGACCTGTAATTGCTGTGACAATTTTCATTTTGATTGCTCGATGATTTCTAAACATTTCTTAGAAAATTCAATTTTATTGAAAATTAACTGTGCTATAGCCCACAAGTTTTTGGGCGGCAAAAAATCTAAAATGCTCCGATTACGATGGTTGATACCTCTATCAATAGGTTTCGAGACCTGTAATTGCTGTGACAATTTTCATTTTGATTGCTCGATGATTTCTAAACATTTCTTAGAAAATTCAATTTTATTGAAAATCAACTGTGCTATAGCCCACAAGTTTTTGGTCGGCAAAAATATAAAGTGCTCCGATTACGATCGTTGATACCTCTATCAATAAGTTTCGGAACCTGTAATTGCTGTGACAATTTTTATTTTGATTGCTCGATTATTTCTAAACATTTCTTAGAAAATTCAATTTTATTGAAAATTAACTGTGCTATAGCCTACAAGTTTTTGGGCGGCAAAAATCTAAAATGGTCCGATTACGATGGTTGATACCTCTATCAATAGGTTTCGGAACCTGTAATTGCTGTGACAATTTTTATTTTGATTGCTCGATTATTTCTAAACATTTCTTAGAAAATTCAATTTTATTGAAAATTAACTGTGCTATAGCCTACAAGTTTTTGGGCGGCAAAAATCTAAAATGGTCCGATTACGATGGTTGATACCTCTATCAATAGGTTTCGGGACCTGTAATTGCTGTGACAATTTTCATTTTGATTGCTCGATTATTTCTAAACATTTCTTAGAAAATTCAATTTTATTGAAAATTAACTGTGCTATAGCCTACAAGTTTTTGGGCGGCAAAAATCTAAAATGGTCCGATTACGATGGTTGATACCTCTATCAATAGGTTTCGGGACCTGTAATTGCTGTGACAATTTCCATTTTGATTCCTCGATTATTTCTAAACATTTCTTAGAAAATTCAATTTTATTGAAAATCAACTGTGCTATAGCCCACAAGTTTTTGGTCTGCAAAAATATAAAGTGCTCCGATTACGATCGTTGATACCTCTATCAATAGGTTTCGGGACCTGTAATTGCTGTGACAATTTTCATTTTGATTGCTCGATTATTTCTAAACATTTCTTAGAAAATTCAATTTTATTGAAAATTAACTGTGCTATAGCCCACAAGTTTTTGGGCGGCAAAAATCTAAAATGCTCCGATTACGATGGTTGATACCTCTATCAATAGGTTTCGAGACCTGTAATTGCTGTGACAATTTTCATTTTGATTGCTCGATGATTTCTAAACATTTCTTAGAAAATTCAATTTTATTGAAAATCAACTGTGCTATAGCCCACAAGTTTTTGGTCGGCAAAAATATAAAGTGCTCCGATTACGATCGTTGATACCTCTATCAATAAGTTTCGGAACCTGTAATTGCTGTGACAATTTTTATTTTGATTGCTCGATTATTTCTAAACATTTCTTAGAAAATTCAATTTTATTGAAAATTAACTGTGCTATAGCCTACAAGTTTTTGGGCGGCAAAAATCTAAAATGGTCCGATTACGATGGTTGATACCTCTATCAATAGGTTTCGGAACCTGTAATTGCTGTGACAATTTTTATTTTGATTGCTCGATTATTTCTAAACATTTCTTAGAAAATTCAATTTTATTGAAAATTAACTGTGCTATAGCCTACAAGTTTTTGGGCGGCAAAAATCTAAAATGGTCCGATTACGATGGTTGATACCTCTATCAATAGGTTTCGGGACCTGTAATTGCTGTGACAATTTTCATTTTGATTGCTCGATTATTTCTAAACATTTCTTAGAAAATTCAATTTTATTGAAAATTAACTGTGCTATAGCCTACAAGTTTTTGGGCGGCAAAAATCTAAAATGGTCCGATTACGATGGTTGATACCTCTATCAATAGGTTTCGGGACCTGTAATTGCTGTGACAATTTCCATTTTGATTCCTCGATTATTTCTAAACATTTCTTAGAAAATTCAATTTTATTGAAAATCAACTGTGCTATAGCCCACAAGTTTTTGGTCTGCAAAAATATAAAGTGCTCCGATTACGATGGTTGATACCTCTATCAATAGGTTTCGGGACCTGTAATTGCTGTGACAATTTTCATTTTGATTCCTCGATTATTTCTAAACATTTCTTAGAAAATTCAATTTTATTGAAAATCAACTGTGCTATAGCCCACAAGTTTTTGGTCTGCAAAAATATAAAGTGCTCCGATTACGATGGTTGATACCTCTATCAATAGGTTTCGGGACCTGTAATTGCTGTGACAATTTTCATTTTGATTCCTCGATTATTTCTAAACATTTCTTAGAAAATTCAATTTTATTGAAAATCAACTGTGCTATAGCCCACAAGTTTTTGGGCGGCAAAAATCTAAAATTGTCCGATTACGATGGTTGATACCTCTATCAATAGGTTTCGGGAACTGTAATTGATGTGACAATTTTCATTTTGATTGCTCGATTATTTCTAAACATTTCTTAGAAAATTCAATTTTATTGAAAATCAACTGTGCTAGAGCCCACAAGTTTTTGGGCGGCAAAAATCTAAAATGGTCCGATTACGATGGTTGATACCTCTATCAATAGGTTTCGGGACCTGTAATTGCTGTGACAATTTTCATTTTGATTCCTCGATTATTTCGTAACATTTCTTAGAAAATTCAATTTTATTGAAAAGTAACTGTGCTATAGCCCACAAGTTTTTGGGCGGCAAAAATCTAAAATGGTCCGATTACGATGGTTGATACCTCTATCAATAGGTTTCGAGACCTGTAATTGCTGTGACAATTTTCATTTTGATTGCTCGATGATTTCTAAACATTTCTTAGAAAATTCAGTTTTATTGAAAATCAACTGTGCTATAGCCCACAAGTTTTTGGTCGGCAAAAATATAAAGTGCTCCGATTACGATCGTTGATACCTCTATCAATAAGTTTCGGAACCTGTAATTGCTGTGACAATTTTTATTTTGATTGCTCGATTATTTCTAAACATTTCTTAGAAAATTCAATTTTATTGAAAATTAACTGTGTTAGCCTACAAGTTTTTGGGCGGCAAAAATCTAAAATGGTCCGATTACGATGGTTGATACCTCTATCAATAGGTTTCGGAACCTGTAATTGCTGTGACAATTTTTATTTTGATTGCTCGATTATTTCTAAACATTTCTTAGAAAATTCAATTTTATTGAAAATTAACTGTGCTATAGCCTACAAGTTTTTGGGCGGCAAAAATCTAAAATGGTCCGATTACGATGGTTGATACCTCTATCAATAGGTTTCGGGACCTGTAATTGCTGTGACAATTTCCATTTTGATTGCTCGATTATTTCTAAACATTTCTTAGAAAATTCAATTTTATTGAAAATTAACTGTGCTATAGCCTACAAGTTTTTGGGCGGCAAAAATCTAAAATGGTCCGATTACGATGGTTGATACCTCTATCAATAGGTTTCGGGACCTGTAATTGCTGTGACAATTTCCATTTTGATTGCTCGATTATTTCTAAACATTTCTTAGAAAATTCAATTTTATTGAAAATCAACTGTGCTATAGCCCACAAGTTTTTGGTCTGCAAAAATATAAAGTGCTCCGATTACGATCGTTGATACCTCTATCAATAAGTTTCGGAACCTGTAATTGCTGTGACAATTTTTATTTTGATTGCTCGATTATTTCTAAACATTTCTTAGAAAATTCAATTTTATTGAAAATTAACTGTGCTATAGCCTACAAGTTTTTGGGCGGCAAAAATCTAAAATGGTCCGATTACGATGGTTGATACCTCTATCAATAGGTTTCGGGACCTGTAATTGCTGTGACAATTTCCATTTTGATTGCTCGATTATTTCTAAACATTTCTTAGAAAATTCAATTTTATTGAAAATCAACTGTGCTATAGCCCACAAGTTTTTGGTCTGCAAAAATATAAAGTGCTCCGATTACGATCGTTGATACCTCTATCAATAGGTTTCGGGACCTGTAATTGCTGTGACAATTTTTATTTTGATTGCTCGATTATTTCTAAACATTTCTTAGAAAATTCAATTTTATTGAAAATTAACTGTGCTATAGCCTACAAGTTTTTGGGCGGCAAAAATCTAAAATGGTCCGATTACGATGGTTGATACCTCTATCAATAGGTTTCGGGACCTGTAATTGCTGTGACAATTTCCATTTTGATTGCTCGATTATTTCTAAACATTTCTTAGAAAATTCAATTTTATTGAAAATCAACTGTGCTATAGCCCACAAGTTTTTGGTCTGCAAAAATATAAAGTGCTCCGATTACGATCGTTGATACCTCTATCAATAGGTTTCGGGACCTGTAATTGCTGTGACAATTTTCATTTTGATTGCTCGATTATTTCTAAACATTTCTTAGAAAATTCAATTTTATTGAAAATCAACTGTGCTATAGCCCACAAGTTTTTGGTCTGCAAAAATATAAAGTGCTCCGATTACGATCGTTGATACCTCTATCAATAAGTTTCGGAACCTGTAATTGCTGTGACAATTTTTATTTTGATTGCTCGATTATTTCTAAACATTTCTTAGAAAATTCAATTTTATTGAAAATTAACTGTGCTATAGCCTACAAGTTTTTGGGCGGCAAAAATCTAAAATGGTCCGATTACGATGGTTGATACCTCTATCAATAGGTTTCGGGACCTGTAATTGCTGTGACAATTTCCATTTTGATTGCTCGATTATTTCTAAACATTTCTTAGAAAATTCAATTTTATTGAAAATCAACTGTGCTATAGCCCACAAGTTTTTGGTCTGCAAAAATATAAAGTGCTCCGATTACGATCGTTGATACCTCTATCAATAGGTTTCGGGACCTGTAATTGCTGTGACAATTTTCATTTTGATTGCTCGATTATTTCTAAACATTTCTTAGAAAATTCAATTTTATTGAAAATTAACTGTGCTATAGCCTACAAGTTTTTGGGCGGCAAAAATCTAAAATGGTCCGATTACGATGGTTGATACCTCTATCAATAGGTTTCGGGACCTGTAATTGCTGTGACAATTTCCATTTTGATTGCTCGATTATTTCTAAACATTTCTTAGAAAATTCAATTTTATTGAAAATCAACTGTGCTATAGCCCACAAGTTTTTGGTCTGCAAAAATATAAAGTGCTCCGATTACGATGGTTGATACCTCTATCAATAGGTTTCGGGACCTGTAATTGCTGTGACAATTTCCATTTTGATTGCTCGATTATTTCTAAACATTTCTTAGAAAATTCAATTTTATTGAAAATCAACTGTGCTATAGCCCACAAGTTTTTGGTCTGCAAAAATATAAAGTGCTCCGATTACGATCGTTGATACCTCTATCAATAGGTTTCGGGACCTGTAATTGCTGTGACAATTTTCATTTTGATTGCTCGATTATTTCTAAACATTTCTTAGAAAATTCAATTTTATTGAAAATCAACTGTGCTATAGCCCACAAGTTTTTGGTCGGCAAAAATATAAAGTGCTCCGATTACGATCGTTGATACCTCTATCAATAGGTTTTGGGACCTGTAATTGCTGTGACAATATTCATTTTGATTGCTCGATTATTTCGTAACATTTCTTAGAAAATTCAATTTTATTGAAAATCAACTGTGCTATAGCCCACAAGTTTTTGGTCGGCAAAAATATAAAGTGCTCCGATTACGATCGTTGATACCTCTATCAATAGGTTTCGGGACCTGTAATTGCTGTGACAATTTCCATTTTGATTGCTCGATTATTTCTAAACATTTCTTAGAAAATTCAATTTTATTGAAAATCAACTGTGCTATAGCCCACAAGTTTTTGGTCTGCAAAAATATAAAGTGCTCCGATTACGATGGTTGATACCTCTATCAATAGGTTTCGGGACCTGTAATTGCTGTGACAATTTCCATTTTGATTGCTCGATTATTTCTAAACATTTCTTAGAAAATTCAATTTTATTGAAAATCAACTGTGCTATAGCCCACAAGTTTTTGGTCTGCAAAAATATAAAGTGCTCCGATTACGATCGTTGATACCTCTATCAATAGGTTTCGGGACCTGTAATTGCTGTGACAATTTTCATTTTGATTGCTCGATTATTTCTAAACATTTCTTAGAAAATTCAATTTTATTGAAAATCAACTGTGCTATAGCCCACAAGTTTTTGGTCGGCAAAAATATAAAGTGCTCCGATTACGATCGTTGATACCTCTATCAATAGGTTTTGGGACCTGTAATTGCTGTGACAATATTCATTTTGATTGCTCGATTATTTCTTAACATTTCTTAGAAAATTCAATTTTATTGAAAATTAACTGTGCTATAGCCCACAAATTTTTGGGCGGCAAAAATCTAAAATGGTCCGATTACGATGGTTGATACCTCTATCAATAGGTTTCGGGACCTGTAATTGCTGTGACAATTTTCATTTTGATTGCTCAATTATTTCTAAACATTTCTTAGAAAATTCAATTTTATTGAAAATCAACTGTGCTATAGCCCACAAGTTTTTGGGCGGCAAAAATCTAAAATGGTCCGATTACGATGGTTGATACCTCTATCAATAGGTTTCGGGACCTCTAATTGCTGTGACAATTTTCATTTTGATTCCTCGAATATTTCTAAACATTTCTTAGAAAATTCAATTTTATTGAAAATTAACTGTGCTATATCCCAGAAGGTTTTGGACGGCAAAAATCTAAAATGCACCGATTACGATGGTTGATGCCTCTATCAATAGGTTTCGGGACCTGTAATTGCTGTGACAATTTTCATTTTGATTGCTCGATAATTCCTAAACATTTCTTAGAAAAATCAGTTTTATTGAAAATCAACTGTGCTATAGCCCACAAGTTTTTGGGCGGCAAAAATCTAAAATGGTCCGATTACGATGGTTGATACCTCTATCAATAGGTTTCGAGACCTGTAATTGCTGTGACAATTTTCATTTTGATTCCTCGATTATTTCTAAACATTTCTTAGAAAATTCAATTTTATTGAAAATCAACTGTGCTATAGCCCACAAGTTTTTGGGCGGCAAAAATCTAAAATGGTCCGATTACGATGGTTGATACCTCTATCAATAGGTTTCGGGACCTGTAATTGCTATGACAATTTTCATTTTTATTGCTCGATTATTTCTAAACATTTCTTAGGAAATTCAATTTTATTGAAAATCAACTGTGCTAAAGCCCACAAGTTTTTGGGCGGCAAAAACCTAAAATGCTCCGATTACGATGGTTGATACATCTATCAATATTTTTAGGGACCTGTAATTGCTGTGACAATTTTCATTTTGTTTGCTCGATTATATCTAAACATTTCTTAGAAAATTCAGTTTTATTGAAAATCAACTGTGCTATAGCCCACAAGTTTTTTGGCGGCAAAAATCTAAAATGCTCCGATTACGATGGTTGATACCTCTATCAATAGGTTTCGGGACCTGTAATTGCTATGACAATTTTTATTTTGATTGCCCGATTATTTCTAAACATTTCTTAGGAAATTCAATTTTATTGAAAATCAACTGTGCTATAGCCCACAAGTTTTTGGGCGGCAAAAATCTAAAATGCTCCGATTACGATGGTTGATACCTCTATCAATAGGTTTCGGAACCTGTAATTGCTGTGACAATTTTCATTTTGATTGCTCGATTATTTCTAAACATTTCTTAGAAAATTCAGTTCTATTGAAAATCAACTGTGCTATAGCCCACAAGTTTTTGGGCGGCAAAAATCTAAAATGGTCCGATTACGATGGTTGATACCTCTATAAATAGGTTTCGAGACCTGTAATTGCTGTGACAATTTTCATTTTGATTGCTCGATTATTTCTAAACATTTCTTAGAAAATTCAGTTTTATTGAAAATCAACTGTGCTATAGCCCACAAGTTTTTGGGCGGCAAAAATCTAAAATGGTCCGATTACGATGGTTGATACCTCTATCAATAGGTTTCGGGACCTGTAATTGCTGTGACAATTTTCATTTTGATTCCTCGATTATTTCTAAACATTTCTTAGAAAATTCAATTTTATTGAAAATCAACTGTGCTATATATTATAGCCCACAAGTTTTTGGGCGGCAAAAATCTAAAATGGTCCGATTACGATGGTTGATACCTCTATCAATAGGTTTCGGGACCTGTAATTGCTGTGACAATTTTCATTTTGATTGCTCGATTATTTCTAAACATTTCTTAGAAAATTCAATTTTATTGAAAATCAACTGTGCTATAGCCCACAAGTTTTTGGGCGGCAAAAATCTAAAATTGTCCGATTACGATGGTTGATACCTCTATCAATAGGTTTCGGGAACTGTAATTGCTGTGACAATTTTCATTTTGATTGCTCGATTATTTCTAAACATTTCTTAGAAAATTCAATTTTATTGAAAATCAACTGTGCTAGAGCCCACAAGTTTTTGGGCGGCAAAAATCTAAAATGGTCCGATTACGATGGTTGATACCTCTATCAATAGGTTTCGGGACCTGTAATTGCTGTGACAATTTTCATTTTGATTCCTCGATTATTTCTAAACATTTCTTAGAAAATTCAATTTTATTGAAAATCAACTGTGCTATAGCCCACAAGTTTTTGGGCGGCAAAAATCTAAAATTGTCCGATTACGATGGTTGATACCTCTATCAATAGGTTTCGGGAACTGTAATTGCTGTGACAATTTTCATTTTGATTGCTCGATTATTTCTAAACATTTCTTAGAAAATTCAATTTTATTGAAAATCAACTGTGTTAGAGCCCACAAGTTTTTGGGCGGCAAAAATCTAAAATGGTCCGATTACGATGGTTGATACCTCTATCAATAGGTTTCGGGACCTGTAATTGCTGTGACAATTTTCATTTTGATTCCTCGATTATTTCGTAACATTTCTTAGAAAATTCAATTTTATTGAAAAGTAACTGTGCTATAGCCCACAAGTTTTTGGGCGGCAAAAATCTAAAATGGTCCGATTACGATGGTTGATACCTCTATCAATAGGTTTCGAGACCTGTAATTGCTGTGACAATTTTCATTTTGATTGCTCGATGATTTCTAAACATTTCTTAGAAAATTCAGTTTTATTGAAAATCAACTGTGCTATAGCCCACAAGTTTTTGGTCGGCAAAAATATAAAGTGCTCCGATTACGATCGTTGATACCTATATCAATAAGTTTCGGAACCTGTAATTGCTGTGACAATTTTTATTTTGATTGCTCGATTATTTCTAAACATTTCTTAGAAAATTCAATTTTATTGAAAATTAACTGTGTTAGCCTACAAGTTTTTGGGCGGCAAAAATCTAAAATGGTCCGATTACGATGGTTGATACCTCTATCAATAGGTTTCGGAACCTGTAATTGCTGTGACAATTTTTATTTTGATTGCTCGATTATTTCTAAACATTTCTTAGAAAATTCAATTTTATGGAAAATTAACTGTGCTATAGCCTACAAGTTTTTGGGCGGCAAAAATCTAAAATGGTCCGATTACGATGGTTGATACCTCTATCAATAGGTTTCGGGACCTGTAATTGCTGTGACAATTTTCATTTTGATTGCTCGATTATTTCTAAACATTTCTTAGAAAATTCAATTTTATTGAAAATTAACTGTGCTATAGCCTACAAGTTTTTGGGCGGCAAAAATCTAAAATGGTCCGATTACGATGGTTGATACCTCTATCAATAGGTTTCGGGACCTGTAATTGCTGTGACAATTTCCATTTTGATTGCTCGATTATTTCTAAACATTTCTTAGAAAATTCAATTTTATTGAAAATCAACTGTGCTATAGCCCACAAGTTTTTGGTCTGCAAAAATATAAAGTGCTCCGATTACGATCGTTGATACCTCTATCAATATGTTTCGGGACCTGTAATTGCTGTGACAATTTTCATTTTGATTGCTCGATTATTTCTAAACATTTCTTAGAAAATTCAATTTTATTGAAAATTAACTGTGCTATAGCCCACAAGTTTTTGGGCGGCAAAAATCTAAAATGCTCCGATTACGATGGTTGATACCTCTATCAATAGGTTTCGAGACCTGTAATTGCTGTGACAATTTTCATTTTGATTGCTCGATTATTTCTAAACATTATTTAGAAAATTCAGTTTTATTGAAAATCAACTGTGCTATAGCCCACAAGTTTTTGGTCGGCAAAAATATAAAGTGCTCCGATTACGATCGTTGATACCTCTATCAATAGGTTTTGGGACCTGTAATTGCTGTGACAATATTCATTTTGATTGCTCGATTATTTCTTAACATTTCTTAGAAAATTCAATTTTATTGAAAATTAACTGTGCTATAGCCCACAAATTTTTGGGCGGCAAAAATCTAAAATGGTCCGATTACGATGGTTGATACCTCTATCAATAGGTTTCGGGACCTGTAATTGCTGTGACAATTTTCATTTTGATTGCTCAATTATTTCTAAACATTTCTTAGAAAATTCAATTTTATTGAAAATCAACTGTGCTATAGCCCACAAGTTTTTGGGCGGCAAAAATCTAAAATGGTCCGATTACGATGGTTGATACCTCTATCAATAGGTTTCGGGACCTCTAATTGCTGTGACAATTTTCATTTTGATTGCTCGATAATTCCTAAACATTTCTTAGAAAAATCAGTTTTATTGAAAATCAACTGTGCTATAGCCCACAAGTTTTTGGGCGGCAAAAATCTAAAATGGTCCGATTACGATCGTTGATACCTCTATCAATAGGTTTCGAGACCTGTAATTGCTGTGACAATTTTCATTTTGATTCCTCGATTATTTCTAAACATTTCTTAGAAAATTCAATTTTATTGAAAATCAACTGTGCTATAGCCCACAAGTTTTTGGGCGGCAAAAATCTAAAATGGTCCGATTACGATGGTTGATACCTCTATCAATAGGTTTCGGGACCTGTAATTGCTATGACAATTTTTATTTTTATTGCTCGATTATTTCTAAACATTTCTTAGGAAATTCAATTTTATTGAAAATGAACTGTGCTATAGCCCACAAGTTTTTGGGCGGCAAAAACCTAAAATGGTCCGATTACGATGGTTGATACATCTATCAATATTTTTAGGGACCTGTAATTGCTGTGACAATTTTCATTTTGTTTGCTCGATTATATCTAAACATTTCTTAGAAAATTCAGTTTTATTGAAAATCAACTGTGCTATAGCCCACAAGTTTTTTGGCGGCAAAAATCTAAAATGCTCCGATTACGATCGTTGATACCTCTATCAATAGGTTTCGAGACCTGTAATTGCTGTGACAATTTTCATTTTGATTCCTCGATTATTTCTAAACATTTCTTAGGAAATTCAATTTTATTGAAAATCAACTGTGCTATAGCCCACAAGTTTTTGGGCGGCAAAAATCTAAAATGGTCCGATTACGATGGTTGATACCTCTATCAATAGGTTTCGAGACCTGTAATTGCTGTAACAATTTTCATTTTGATTGCTCGATTATTTCTAAACATTTCTTAGAAAATTCAATTTTATTGAAAATCAACTGTGCTATAACCCACAAGTTTTTGGGCGGCAAAAATATAAAATGGTCCGATTACGATTGTTGATACCTCTATCAATATTTTTCGGGACCTGTAATTGCTGTGACAATTTTCATTTTGATTGCTCGATTATTTCTAAACATTTCTTAGAAAATTCAATTTTATTGAAAATCAACTGTGCTATAGCCCACAAGTTTTTTGGCGGCAAAAATCTAAAATGGTCTGATTACGATGGTTGATACCTCTATCAATAGGTTTCGGGACCTGTAATTGCTGTGACAATTTTAATTTTGATTGCTCGATTATTTCTAAACATTTCTTAGAAAATTCAATTTTATTGAAAATCAACTGTGCTATAGCCCACAAGTTTTTGGGCGGCAAAAATCTAAAATGGTCCGATTACGATGGTTGATGCCTCTATCAATAGGTTTCGGGACCTGTAATTGCTGTGACAATTTTCATTTTGATTCCTCGATTATTTCTAAACATTTCTTAGAAAATTCAATGTTATTGAAAATTAACTGTGCTATAGCCCAGAAGGTTTTGGACGGCAAAAATCTAAAATGCTCCGATTACTATGGTTGATGCCTCTATCAATAGGTTTCGGGACCTGTAATTGCTGTGACAATATTCATTTTGATTGCTCGATTATTTCTAAACATTTCTTAGAAAATTCAATGTTATTGAAAATTAACTGTGCTATAGCCCAGAAGGTTTTGGACGGCAAAAATCTAAAATGCTCCGATTACGATGGTTGATGCCTCTATCAATAGGTTTCGGGACCTGTAATTGCTGTGACAATATTCATTTTGATTGCTCGATTATTTCTAAACATTTCTTAGAAAATTCAATTTTATTGAAAATCAACTGTGCTATAGCCCACAAGTTTTTGGGCGGCAAAAATCTAAAATGGTCCGATTACGAAGGTTGATACCTCTATCAATAGGTTTCGGGACCTGTAATTGCTGTGACAATTTTCATTTTGATTGCTCGATTATTTCTAAACATTTCTTAGAAAATTCAATTTTATTGAAAATCAACTGTGCTATAGCCCACAAGTTTTTGGGCGGCAAAAATCTAAAATGGTCTGATTACGATAGTTGATACCTCTATTAATAGGTTTCGGGACCTGTAATTGGTGTGACAATTTTCATTTTGATTCCTCGATTATTTCTAAACATTTCTTAGAAAATTTAATGTTATTGAAAAAGAACTGTGCTATAGCCCAGAAGGTTTTGGACGGCAAAAATCTAAAATGCTCCGATTACGATGGTTGATGCCTCTATCAATAGGTTTCGGGACCTGTAATTGCTGTGACAATATTCATTTTGATTGCTCGATTATTTCTAAACATTTCTTAGAAAATTCAATTTTATTGAAAATCAACTGTGTTATTAGCCCACAAGTTTTTGGACGGCAAAAATCTAAAATGGTCCGATTACGAAGGTTGATACCTCTATCAATAGGTTTCGGGACCTGTATTTGCTATGACAATTTTTATTTTGATTCCTCGATTATTTCTAACCATTTCTTAGAAAATTCAATTTTATTGAAAATCAACTGTGCTATAGCCCACAAGTTTTTGGGCGGCAAAAATCTAAAATGCTCCGATTACGATGGTTGATACCTCTATCAATAGGTTTCGGGACCTGTAATTGCTGTGACAATTTTCATTTTGATTGCTCGATTATTTCTAAACATTTCCTAGAAAATTCAATTTTATTGAAAATCAACTGTGCTATAGCCCACAAGTTTTTGGGCGGCAAAAATCTAAAATGGTCCGATTACGATAGTTGATACCTCTATCAATAGGTTTCGGGACCTCTAATTGCTGTGACAATTTTCATTTTGATTGCTCGATTATTTCTTAACATTTCTTAGAAAATTCAGTTTTATTGAAAATCAACTGTGCTATAGCCCACAAGTTTTTGGGCGGCAAAAATCTAAAATGATCCGATTACGATGGTTGATACCTCTATCAATAGGTTTCGGGACCTGTAATTGCTGTGACAATTTTCATTTTGATTCCTCGATTATTTCTAAACATTTCTTAGAAAAATCAGTTTTATTGAAAATCAACTGTGCTATAGCCCACAAGTTTTTGGGCGGCAAAAATATAAAATGGTCCGATTACGATGGTTGATACCTCTATCAATAGGTTTCGGGACCTGTAATTGCTATGACAATTTTCATTTTGATTGCTCGATTATTTCTAAACATTTCTTAGAAAATTCAGTTTTATTGAAAATCAACTGTGCTATAGCCCACAAGTTTTTGGGCGGCAAAAATCTAAAATGATCCGATTACGATGGTTGATACCTCTATCAATAGGTTTCGGGACCTGTAATTGCTGTGACAATTTTCATTTTGATTGCTCGATTATTTCTAAACATTTCTTAGAAAAATCAGTTTTATTGAAAATCAACTGTGCTATAGCATACAAGTTTTTGGGCGGCAAAAATCTAAAATGGTCCGATTACGATGGTTGATACCTCTATCAATAGGTTTCGGGACCTGTAATTGCTGTGACAATTTTCATTTTGATTCCTCGATTATTTCTAAACATTTCTTAGAAAAATCAGTTGTATTGAAAATCAACTGTGCTATAGCCCACAAGTTTTTGGGCGGCAAAAATATAAAATGGTCCGATTACGATGGTTGATACCTCTATCAATAGGTTTCGGGACCTGTAATTGCTGTGACAATTTTCATTTTGATTGCTCGATTATTTCTAAACATTTCTTAGAAAAATCAGTTTTATTGAAAATCAACTGTGCTATAGCTCACAAGTTTTTGGGCGGCAAAAATCTAAAATGCTCCGATTACGATGGTTGATACCTCTATCAAAATGCTCTGATTACGATGGTTGATACCTCTATCAATAGGTTTTAGGACCTGTAATTGCTGTGACAATTTTCATTTTGATTGCTCGATTATTTCTAAACATTTCTTAGAAAATTCAATTTTATTGAAAATCATCTGTGCTATAGCCCACAAGTTTTTGGGCGGCAAAAATTTAAAATGCTCCGATTACGATGGTTGATACCTCTATCAATAGGTTTCGGGACCTGTAATTTCTGTGACAATTTTCATTTTGATTGCTCGATTATTTCTAAACATTTCTTAGAAAATTCAATTTTATTGAAAATCAACTGTGATATAGCTCACAAGTTTTTGGGCGGCAACAATATAAAATGCTCCGCTTACGATGGTTGATACCTCTATCAATAGGTTTTAGGACCTGTAATTGCTGTGACCATTTTCATTTTGATTCCTCGATTATTTCTAAACATTTCTTAGAAAAATCAGTTTTATTGAAAATCAACTGTGCTATAGCCCACAAGTTTTTGGGCGGCAAAAATCTAAAATGGTCCGATTACGATAGTTGATACCTCTATCAATAGGTTTCGGGACCTGTAATTGCTGTGACAATTTTCATTTTGATTGCTCGATTATTTCTAAACATTTCTTAGAAAATTCAATGTTATTGAAAATTAACTGTGCTCCCAGAAGGTTTTGGACGGCAAAAATCTAAAATGCTCCGATTACGATGGTTGATGCCTCTATCAATAGGTTTCGGGACCTGTAATTGCTGTGACAATATTCATTTTGATTGCTCGATTATTTCTAAACATTTCTTAGAAAATTCAATTTTATTGAAAATCAACTGTGTTATTAGCCCACAAGTTTTTGGGCGGCAAAAATCTAAAATGGTCCGATTACGAAGGTTGATACCTCTATCAATAGGTTTCGGGACCTGTAATTGCTATGACAATTTTTATTTTGATTGCTCGATTATTTCTAACCATTTCTTAGAAAATTCAATGTTATTGAAAATCAACTGTGCTATAGCCCACAAGTTTTTGGGCGGCAAAAATCTAAAATGCTCCGATTACGATGGTTGATACCTCTATCAATAGGTTTCGGGACCTGTAATTGCTGTGACAATTTTCATTTTGATTGCTCGATTATTTCTAAACATTTCCTAGAAAATTCAATTTTATTGAAAATCAACTGTGCTATAGCCCACAAGTTTTTGGGCGGCAAAAATCTAAAATGGTCCGATTACGATAGTTGATACCTCTATCAATAGGTTTCGGGACCTCTAATTGCTGTGACAATTTTCATTTTGATTGCTCGATTATTTCTAAACATTTCTTAGAAAATTCAGTTTTATTGAAAATCAACTGTGCTATAGCCCACAAGTTTTTGGGCGGCAAAAATCTAAAATGATCCGATTACGATGGTTGATACCTCTATCAATAGGTTTCGGGACCTGTAATTGCTATGACAATTTTTATTTTGATTGCTCGATTATTTCTAAACATTTCTTAGAAAAATCAGTTTTATTGAAAATCAACTGTGCTATAGCATACAAGTTTTTGGGCGGCAAAAATCTAAAATGGTCCGATTACGATCGTTGATACCTCTATCAATAGGTTTCGGGACCTGTAATTGCTGTGACAATTTTCATTTTGATTCCTCGATTATTTCTAAACATTTCTTAGAAAAATCAGTTGTATTGAAAATCAACTGTGCTATAGCCCACAAGTTTTTGGGCGGCAAAAATATAAAATGGTCCGATTACGATGGTTGATACCTCTATCAATAGGTTTCGGGACCTCTAATTGCTGTGACAATTTTCATTTTGATTGCTCGATTATTTCTAAACATTTCTTAGAAAATTCAGTTTTATTGAAAATCAACTGTGCTATAGCCCACAAGTTTTTGGGCGGCAAAAATCTAAAATGATCCGATTACGATGGTTGATACCTCTATCAATAGGTTTCGGGACCTGTAATTGCTATGACAATTTTTATTTTGATTGCTCGATTATTTCTAAACATTTCTTAGAAAAATCAGTTTTATTGAAAATCAACTGTGCTATAGCATACAAGTTTTTGGGCGGCAAAAATCTAAAATGGTCCGATTACGATCGTTGATACCTCTATCAATAGGTTTCGGGACCTGTAATTGCTGTGACAATTTTCATTTTGATTCCTCGATTATTTCTAAACATTTCTTAGAAAAATCAGTTGTATTGAAAATCAACTGTGCTATAGCCCACAAGTTTTTGGGCGGCAAAAATATAAAATGGTCCGATTACGATGGTTGATACCTCTATCAATAGGTTTCGGGACCTGTAATTGCTGTGACAATTTTCATTTTGATTGCTCGATTATTTCTAAACATTTCTTAGAAAATTCAATTTTATTGAAAATCAACTGTGCTATAGCCCACAAGTTTTTGGGCGGCAAAAATCTAAAATGCTCCGATTACGATGGTTGATACCTCTATCAATAGGTTTCGGGACCTGTAATTTCTGTGACAATTTTCATTTTGATTGCTCGATTATTTCTAAACATTTCTTAGAAAATTCAATTTTATTGAAAATCAACTGTGCTATAGCTCACAAGTTTTTGGGCGGCAACAATATAAAATGCTCCGCTTACGATGGTTGATACCTCTATCAATAGGTTTCGGGACCTGTAATTGCTGTGACCATTTTCATTTTGATTCCTCGATTATTTCTAAACATTTCTTAGAAAAATCAGTTTTATTGAAAATCAACTGTGCTATAGCCCACAAGTTTTTGGGCGGCAAAAATCTAAAATGGTCCGATTACGATAGTTGATACCTCTATCAATAGGTTTCGGGACCTGTAATTGCTGTGACAATTTTCATTTTGATTCCTCGATTATTTCTAAACATTTCTTAGAAAATTCAATGTTATTGAAAATTAACTGTGCTATAGCCCAGAAGGTTTTGGACGGCAAAAATCTAAAATGCTCCGATTACGATGGTTGATGCCTCTATCAATAGGTTTCGGGACCTGTAATTGCTGTGACAATATTCATTTTGATTGCTCGATTATTTCTAAACATTTCTTAGAAAAATCAGTTTTATTGAAAATTAACTGTGCTATAGCCCACAAGTTTTTGGGCGGCAAAAATCTAAAATGGTCCGATTACGATGGTTGATACCTCTATCAATAGGTTTCGGGACCTGTAATTGCTGTGACAATTTTCATTTTGATTCCTCGATTATTTCTAAACATTTCTTAGAAAATTCAATTTTATTGAAAATCAACTGTGCTATAGCTCACAAGTTTTTGGGCGGCAACAATATAAAATGCTCCGCTTACGATGGTTGATACCTCTATCAATAGGTTTCGGGACCTGTAATTGCTGTGACCATTTTCATTTTGATTCCTCGATTATTTCTAAACATTTCTTAGAAAAATCAGTTTTATTGAAAATCAACTGTGCTATAGCCCACAAGTTTTTGGGCGGCAAAAATCTAAAATGGTCCGATTACGATAGTTGATACCTCTATCAATAGGTTTCGGGACCTGTAATTGCTGTGACAATTTTCATTTTGATTCCTCGATTATTTCTAAACATTTCTTAGAAAATTCAATGTTATTGAAAATTAACTGTGCTATAGCCCAGAAGGTTTTGGACGGCAAAAATCTAAAATGCTCCGATTACGATGGTTGATGCCTCTATCAATAGGTTTCGGGACCTGTAATTGCTGTGACAATATTCATTTTGATTGCTCGATTATTTCTAAACATTTCTTAGAAAATTCAGTTTTATTGAAAATTAACTGTGCTATAGCCCACAAGTTTTTGGGCGGCAAAAATCTAAAATGGTCCGATTACGATGGTTGATACCTCTATCAATAGGTTTCGGGACCTGTAATTGCTGTGACAATTTTCATTTTGATTCCTCGATTATTTCTAAACATTTCTTAGAAAATTCAATGTTATTGAAAATTAACTGTGCTATTAGCCCACAAGTTTTTGGACGGCAAAAATCTAAAATGCTCCGATTACGATGGTTGATGCCTCTATCAATAGGTTTCGGGACCTGTAATTGCTGTGACAATATTCATTTTGATTGCTCGATTATTTCTAAACATTTCTTAGAAAATTCAATTTTATTGAAAATCAACTGTGCTATTAGCCCACAAGTTTTTGGGCGGCAAAAATCTAAAATGGTCCGATTACGAAGGTTGATACCTCTATCAATAGGTTTCGGGACCTGTAATTGCTATGACAATTTTTATTTTGATTGCTCGATTATTTCTAACCATTTCTTAGAAAATTCAATTTTATTGAAAATCAACTGTGCTATAGCCCACAAGTTTTTGGGCGGCAAAAATCTAAAATGGTCCGATTACGATAGTTGATACCTCTATCAATAGGTTTCGGGACCTCTAATTGCTGTGACAATTTTCATTTTGATTGCTCGATTATTTCTAAACATTTCTTAGAAAATTCAGTTTTATTGAAAATCAACTGTGCTATAGCCCACAAGTTTTTGGGCGGCAAAAATCTAAAATGATCCGATTACGATGGTTGATACCTCTATCAATAGGTTTCGGGACCTGTAATTGCTGTGACAATTTTCATTTTGATTCCTCGATTATTTCTAAACATTTCTTAGAAAAATCAGTTTTATTGAAAATCAACTGTGCTATAGCCCACAAGTTTTTGGGCGGCAAAAATATAAAATGGTCCGATTACGATGGTTGATACCTCTATCAATAGGTTTCGGGACCTGTAATTGCTATGACAATTTTTATTTTGATTGCTCGATTATTTCTAAACATTTCTTAGAAAAATCAGTTTTATTGAAAATCAACTGTGCTATAGCATACAAGTTTTTGGGCGGCAAAAATATAAAATGGTCCGATTACGATGGTTGATACCTCTATCAATAGGTTTCGGGACCTGTAATTGCTGTGACAATTTTCATTTTGATTGCTCGATTATTTCTAAACATTTCTTAGAAAAATCAGTTTTATTGAAAATCAACTGTGCTATAGCTCACAAGTTTTTGGGCGGCAAAAATCTAAAATGCTCCGATTACGATGGTTGATACCTCTATCAAAATGCTCTGATTACGATGGTTGATACCTCTATCAATAGGTTTCGGGACCTGTAATTGCTGTGACAATTTTCATTTTGATTGCTCGATTATTTCTAAACATTTCTTAGAAAAATCAGTTTTATTGAAAATCAACTGTGCTATAGCCCACAAGTTTTTGGGCGGCAAAAATATAAAATGGTCCGATTACGATGGTTGATACCTCTATCAATAGGTTTCGGGACCTGTAATTGCTGTGACAATTTTCATTTTGATTGCTCGATGATTTCTAAACATTTCTTAGAAAATTCAATTTTATTGAAAATCAACTGTGCTATAGCCCACAAGTTTTTGGGCGGCAACAATATAAAATGCTCCGCTTACGATGGTTGATACCTCTATCAATAGATTTCGGGACCTGTAATTGCTGTGACCATTTTTATTTTGATTCCTCGATTATTTCTAAACATTTCTTAGAAAATTCAATTTTATTGAAAATCAACTGTGCTATAGCCCACAAGTTTTTGGGCGGCAAAAATCTAAAATGCTCCGATTACGATGGTTGATACCTCTATCAATATTTTTCGGGACCCGTAATTGCTGTGACAATTTTTATTTTGATTGCTCGATTATTTCTAAACATTTCTTAGAAAAATCAGTTTTATTGAAAATCAACTGTGCTATAGCCCACAAGTTTTTGGGCGGCAAAAATATAAAATGGTCCGATTACGATGGTTGATACCTCTATCAATAGGTTTCGGGACCTGTAATTGCTGTGACAATTTTCATTTTGATTGCTCGATTATTTCTAAACATTTCTTAGAAAAATCAGTTTTATTGAAAATCAACTGTGCTATAGCTCACAAGTTTTTGGGCGGCAAAAATTTAAAATGCTCCGATTACGATGGTTGATACCTCTATCAAAATGCTCTGATTACGATGGTTGATACCTCTATCAATAGGTTTTAGGACCTGTAATTGCTGTGACAATTTTCATTTTGATTGCTCGATTATTTCTAAACATTTCTTAGAAAATTCAATTTTATTGAAAATCAACTGCTCCGAAAATAAAATGCTCCGATTACGATGGTTGATACCTCTATCAATAGGTTTCGGGACCTGTAATTGCTATGACAATTTTCATTTTGATTGCTCGATTATTTCTAAACATTTCTTAGAAAATCCAATTTTATTGAAAATCAACTGTGCTATAGCTCACAAGTTTTTGGGCGGCAACAATATAAAATGCTCCGCTTACGATGGTTGATACCTCTATCAATAGGTTTCGGGACCTGTAATTGCTGTGACCATTTTCATTTTGATTCCTCGATTATTTCTAAACATTTCTTAGAAAATTCAATTTTATTGAAAATCAACTGTGCTATAGCCCACAAGTTTTTGGGCGGCAAAAATCTAAAATGCTCCGATTACGATGGTTGATACCTCTATCAATATTTTTCGGGACCCGTAATTGCTGTGACAATTTTTATTTTGATTGCTCGATTATTTCTAAACATTTCTTAGAAAATTCAATTTTATTGAAAATCAACTGTGCTATAGCCCACAAGTTTTTGGGCGGCAAAAATCTAAAATGCTCCGATTACGATGATTGATACCTCTATCAATAGGTTTCGGGACCTGTAATTGCTGTGACAATTTTCATTTTGATTGCTCGATTATTTCTAAACATTTCTTAGAAAATTCAATTTTATTGAAAATCAACTGTGCTATAGCCCACAAGTTTTTGGGCGGCAAAAATCTATAATGGTCCGATTACGATGGTTGATACCTCTATCAATATTTTTCGGGACCTGTAATTGCTGTGACAATTTTCATTTTGATTGCTCGATTATTTCTAAACATTTCTTAGAAAATTCAATTTTATTAAAAATCAACTGTGCTATAGCCCACAAGTTTTTGGGCGGCAAAAATCTAAAATGGTCCGATTACGATGGTTGATACCTCTATCAATAGGTAATTCTATCAATAGGAAATAATTATGGAATGTAAATACGCGTTAACATACCAGTTACAGGTCCTGAAACCTTTCATTAAATGTATTAAGAACATCAATCGGAGCACAATTGCAGATTTTGGATTTGTATAGCTCTGAATCGGCTGATGTATAGTAAGGTGATATTCAATAGAATCAAGGAACCTATATACTCGTTGGCGCAGCAGTTACAGGTCTCGAAACCTGTCATTAAAGGTATCAAGAACAGAAATCGGAGCACAATTGGAGATTTTGGATTTTTATAGCTCTGAATCGGCTGATGTATAGTAAGGTGATTTTCAATGGAATCAAGAAACCTTAATACGCATTGGCGCAGCAGTTACAGGTCCCGAAACCTGTCATTAAAGGTATCAAGAACAGCAATCGGAGCACAATTGCAGATTTTGGATTTTTATAGCTCTGAATCGACTGATGTATAGTAAGGTGATTTTCAATGGAATCAAGGAATCTAAATACGCATTGGCACAGCAGTTACAGGTCCCGAAACCTGTCATTAAAAGTATCAAGAACAGAAGTCGGAGCACAATTGCAGATTTTGGATTTTTATTGCTCTTAATCGGCTGATGTATAATAAGGTGATTTTCAATGGAATCAGGGACCCTAAATACTCGTTAGCAGAAAAATTACAAGCCCTGAGGCCTATCATTAGAGGTTACAAAGAAACCAAGTGGAGAGACAACCACAACCAGGAAGGAGACTCTGTTATGTATAGAGAGAGGTTACTTCCAAAATTGTGTAGTACTGAGGGATCAGGATGAATTCAACGCAAGTAGCGTACATCCGTATCTGGTCCCAAAGGGGGCTCACGAGATCTCGAGGCAGTTTTTTACGCCGAAACGGATAGGCTGAGCAGTCAAATCTTTTGGCCCTTTCAAACCACCGGAAGGGGACTGCGTATACCCTGCCCTTTTACAGCAAGGACTGCAGACTTTGCTGCCTTATCTTACTACACTCTTCAGAGCCAGCTACAGTTTGGAATATGTTCCAAAATGCTGAAGGGAGGTTCGGGTGATTTTTATCTCAAAAGCGGGAAAAAGATCCCCAGAGGAGATTAGGTCTTATAGACCTATTAGCCTCACATAATTTTTACTTAAAACCATGGAGAAAATTCTGGGACTCTGTATCAGACCAAACACTCTCAAAAGATACCCTCTGGACTCTAGGTAACACGCCTACCAAGCAAGGAAATCAACTGAAACGGCCCTACACGAGCTGACATCGGAAGAGGAAGAAGAGTTATTACTATGCTCCTTCATTGATATCCAGGGAGCTTTTGATAGCACTTGTTTCGAGGTAATTCAGGAGCAATCACTAGCAAGGGGTATAGACCCCTCCACCGTAAGGTGGATTATAAACATGTTGGAAAATAGGAGGATAACGGCCTCTTTTGGAAACAAAACCATCACCATAGCGGC
Organism: Tipula vernalis; assembly: GCA_958295665.1. Taxonomy (NCBI): domain Eukaryota; kingdom Metazoa; phylum Arthropoda; class Insecta; order Diptera; family Tipulidae; genus Tipula; species Tipula vernalis. The sequence goes on from OY282560.1 coordinate 15,772,759, forward strand.
CACCAGGGGTTGCCCCCAGGGAGGTGTTCTCTCTTCCTTATTGTGGCTGATCGTGATGGATAAATTACTTACCAGATTGAGAAATTTAGACTTCTCGAACATTACCTATGCGGATGACCTAGTCTTGATGGTTAGGGCAGATTCGCAAATACAGTAGGGGAAAGGATGGAACAAGCCCTAGAGGTAGTAAATGATTGGTTCACGGAGGTGGGCCTTACAGTAAATCCCAACAAGGTCAACTGAACTCTCTTTACTAACCGGAGGAAAATTGGCTTCCCTCCGATAGCCCTGGGGGGGTGGGGGTAACTCTCCAACTGTCAACGGAGGTTAAATATCTGGGTGTCGTACTTGATCAGAAATAGACATGGAATCCCCACACACACATATCACAAACAAAGCGAATAAGGCCTACTCACCTGCCATAGAATGTTTGGCAAAACGTGGGGACTGAGCCCACAAATGTTGGTTTGGCTCTACCGGGCCGCCATTAGACCTATGGTCTCTTACGCGGCGTTTGTATGGTGGCTAAAGACGGAGCAGACTGGTGCACGAAGAATACTGGATAAAATCCAGAGGATGGACCGCCAATCCCTAAGATTCCTTACCTGGTTTTAAAAAGGGCACGGCCCTTTTAACGGCCATCTACATAGAAAGGGAAAGGTCCCTTACGGACCAGTACAGATTCTGCAACTGCGGTAAGGAGACATCGGAACACGTACTATTCAAATGCGATGCTATCATCCTAAAATGATTAAAGTTCCTCAATGCGTATATAATCTAGTGGCCTAACGCCAACCCACTGGATATGCATCAGGTAGCGGCGTTTATTAAGGATATAGATCTACAATTCACGTAGAAATCTCTAGGGATGCACAACAAGCTCAATGGTCGCAGTGCTCTGGGCTGCATACACCCACCCTTTTAAACAAAAAAAAAAACAAATATGTAAATATACATATAAGTACATAGGTTTAATATCACAATTTAAATTTATTTTATCACTAATTGTATTTAATTTTTCAACATACTTCCCTATCTTATAAATTTATAAACAAGAAAAAAGTTTGATTCTGAAAATTATTCAATTTTGAATGAAGGGTATAAATTACACGCCGTTTTGAAATACATATAGTATGCTATGTGTACCATATCAAATAATTTAGATTAGTAGATCAATTAATTAGGTGTTACAAGGATCACGGGAAGTGGGTCAATTTTAAACTTGAAGATCGTAAGGACAATCAAGCAAGCAATCAAAAGAGGATCGGAAAATCCGGCACGAACGAAATTGCAAATTATATACATACGAGAAAACGAACACAAAATACACCGGACTTTCACACTATTACAAATCGAATTAAAATTTTCGTTGAATTAAAAACGGAAAATCAAAAAAGTTATGAATGTGTAGTGTAAGTGTTTCAAAAAAGTGAAATGGAAGTACATTAGAAACAAACAGAATTACACGCATACTTTAAGTATTAAATATTATTATACATCGTAGCGGGCTTCGGGCTATGAAAATGACACTTATCAAAACCAACAAAAATGTTTATACAAGCCAAACAGTATAAACACTTAAGCTATAAAAAAGTACGTTAAGGCTTAGTATTAGTGATGCATATAAATAAATCAGAAAGTATATATACACAAAACAAATAAGTATAGGTGATAAATTCATAATAAATATAGTGTACATTTTTTTTTTTTGATAGGATCTGTGTAAGGAGCGAACGAGATGGCTTGTATAAACATTTTTGTTGGTTTTGCACTTATACATTGATACATAATAAAACAATAATTTTGAAATTATTTAATCGGTATGATTATGTTTAGTATTGCTCATGCTGTTACTGAGTATGGTTACGTGGGGGAGTATAGGAAGCCGCAGGAAGACATGCTCTATGAGCTGCTATGATCTTATAGTCAAAATACCGCCTTTGTCTAATAGAACCGCCCTACTTCATTCAGTTCAAATTGACCAAATCAGCGATACCAATTTGCTTTGTTCACCGGGTTTGGTGTGACCATTCACAAAAGTCTAAATATTTTATCTTACTGTATGAGTAATGGTGGTGCTCAAGCTCATCGAAACATTGCTATACTGAATGGTCAACAAATAAATTATAAATTTCAATTTTTAATTAAACAATTAACGTGTGTAAGGTTCATCCTCCAAACAGGTTTGGTTTCTCAGGCCCATCGAAGAGTCTTGAAATGATTCAATCGATACTTATACATAAAGGTTTTCACGTAATACTTTTGCGAGTTGTTTTCAACTCTTTTATATACATAATAAAAGTGTTTACCATGTTCATGAACTTCAAATTTCCTGTTCTTAGCTTAATATACCTTTTCTCGGGAATTTTTCGATTTCTATAACTAAACAAATGAGTCAGAACATTTAATAGGTTCATGCAGCATTTGCCTATAATATTAAGAACTTGGCAATTCGATAATCTAATAGTTAAATTAAAATTTTATTCACATTAAATAAATTAAAAACAAGAACCACCCTTTCTATTTCTATGATATTTATAATTTACATATTTATAAAATTACAGGTTTCGGAACTTTTTTATTTATTCAAATTTTACATATTTATCCTTCATGAAGTTCAACGTATCTACATTTTTTCATTCTTTAAATATTTTGCATAAATTGATCTGAATTGTATACTGTTTGTTTACTAGAGTTTCTGTAAATACATAGTTTGGCCAAAATATTCAACTGCAGGTGTTCCGAAGATTCAACTATGATAACTGTTACAGTAGGGCAAATTTTATTTCCAAGGTAAGTGTAATCTAAAATACCATTTGATCCATCCCTAACAAATTCGCGAGCATTGCAACAAAGGCCGAATTGGAGGCAGCAGGTAGTGAATTATGAAATAGTGATATTCATTAAAAATACATTAAAAGTTCACTTCGTTTGTAGAAGACAATTCAAAAAAATATTGATAGGCACTGACGTTGGCCATTTAATCCATTAAGCATTAACATAATAATTTATGGTGATGTGATGAGTGATGATGGCAATTTTGCGATGTTATTTAGAAATGTGCAAATTCAATTAATTTTATTACCTTTTTCCGATGAAAAATTACTTTAAAAAAAAATACAAAATACTACCGCGCATTAATCGCGATGTATAGGGTTAAAAAATCAAAGTGAATTTTTTATTTTATTATATAAATTCTCCGTTCTCACATACTATTTGTAATATAGAAAATATTAAAAGCTCTGTTACATTAATTGAATTTAAAATTATACAAATCTCCACATTCTACTAGAGTCGATGTAATTTTAAATCGGATTACATTTTGATTTTCTACTCTACTGTATGGATGAAGCTTTATTCTCTCCCCCGTCTCCCAATCAATTTTACGTTGATTCAACATTTTATTTAACGGAAAATGTAATAACGTCTAAAGTTTTTGTTTGAAGGTTGCATTTTGATTATGTTCCCCAATGTTAATTAAAATCACATTTTAATAAAACGTGAGTATGTTTTGCAAAATAATTGTTACCTCAAGTGGAGCGTAAATGGTAATTAAAGCTACAGAATAAAAATGAACTTCCGTTTTGATGATAATGTGTACTAATAATATGTGTACTAATTTTTATACTAAAATGCCCAATGAATAAAATTATACCGAGCGCCGCCGCCGTAAACTGATAATACAATTGTGAAATAATTAATTAATATGGAAACAATAAATTAAATTATTTGTGTTCATGGATAGAAAAATTTTTATGTTATTATAAAGTCCAAGGAAATCAATGTTTTATTGAATTATCTACTTGTTTAACTCAACTAGTTATAATTCGTAATGACGTGTACTTTTGTTCAATCCATCTAAAAGAAAACAAAAACATATTTTTTTTATATGCTAATTTCTGAAGAATAATCTGCAAAAAATACCAACTTTTTTTGTTTGTTTTGGCAATGATCTCTTCGGTGGAAAATTTTAAGATTGCGACATATTCTATCCAAACATAATAATCAAAAAAAAAAAAATTAAGTTATGTTGTTTTTTTACAAATAGAATAAAATTAATATTAATTATTTTTTTTTTAATTTTGACCTTCTTGTGTAATAAATAACCTCTAAGAGTTTTTGTTTCAAGAAGACCAACTCACCATTTTTTCTGTATTAATTTTTTTTGTTTTTTTTTTTTTGCTACTGCGAAACAAAATATCGATCCCATGACTATCAATGGTGTGCACATAAAAATATTTTTTTTCCAGAAAATACTTGACTATTGGGTGACAGCAGTTAGCTTCTAGAACATTGCCTGATGTCTCCAATTGTAGGCCCATCAACATTCAGGAAGAAAATTTTACTAACTTCCACAGAAAAATGCGAAAATTAATCGAACAAGCGTTTGGGCTACTGATGAAAGGCCATTTCCGAATTCTGAGTAAAAATATGGAGGTATAATTGCTATGATTTGGAAAAAAATATGTCCAAATCATATTATCTTGTTTTTTAATTATATTTATGATTATTGAGCCAATATTTAAATAATTAAACAAATTTTTTATTGGTTTTGGGCTCTTTATTTAAATTTATTTTATAGCTTTAGCTTTCGAATCCTATTCGGATTCATTCTCAAAAGCAAAATGAATTTTTTTATTTTTCTCTCTAGATGTTACGTCGTTATTTACCAATGTCGACAGCCAAATTGTAATAAATATTGTCAGTCAAAATTGGAGAAATATAAAGAAAAATTCAAAATCAAAATTAACGAAAGTCCAGTTTCTTACCGCTTTAGATATCGTTTTAAACAATTCGGAATTTTCTTTTGATAACAAAATTTATAAGCAAATTTTTGGCTCTTTAGTCATCTCTCTAGATGTTACGTCGTTATTTACCATTGTCGATAGCCAAATTGTAAAAAATATTGTCAGTCAAAATTGGAGAAATATAAAGAAAAATTCAAAATCAAAATTAACGAAAGTCCAGTTTCTTACCGCTTTAGATATCGTTTTAAACAATTCGGAATTTTCTTTTGATAACAAAATTTATAAGCAAATTTTTGGCTCTCCTATGGGTTCTCCAATAAGTCCCATCATAGCAAATTTATTAATGGAAAATTTAGAAATTTCAGTTTTAAACTCTTTAGACTTCCAACCTTTGTTCTATTATAGATATATCGATGATATAATTACAGCGGTACCAATAAACAAAATGAATTCATTTTTAGAAGCTTTTAATTCAAAGAACAACAGAATAAAATTTACTTTAGAAAAAGAAACCAATAACCAAATTTCATTTTTAGACATTTTGTTGATTCGTGAACCAAACGGCAAAATTTCCTGCGATTGGTACCACAAAGATACTTGGTCTGGCCGATATCTAAATTTTCACTCTTGGCTTCCCACATCTTACAAAATTAACACCATACAAATTTTGACCCAAAAAATTCTAAAATTTTCTGATACTAAATTTCACAATAAAAATCTTAAAATTTTAAAAGATACATTATTTCGCAATCAATATCCTGAAAAATTAATAAATAACATAATTTGGAAACAAAGACATTTTCACATAAATCCTGTTTCTCGACCAGAAAATGAAACCACAAATTATTTGGCCATTCCTTATGTTAAAAATCTTTACGAAAAAATAAAAATCTTTTCAAAAATTATAACTTCAAAATTGTAGGACGGGCAGCCACAAGTTTAAACAACAAATTGTTTTCTAAAATTAAAGATAGCATACCTTTAAAGAAACAATCAAATGTTGTCTACCAGGTCCAATGTAGTTGCAACGCTACTTATACAGGACAGACTAAACCATTTTTGGAAAAAAGATTTTACCAACACAGAAGAGACGTCAATATAGATCAAAATTCAAGCATTAGTGCACTTTCCCGACATTTGAAAGATTCAAACCACCAAATCAGTTTAGATAATATCAAAATTCTAGATAAACAAATCAATTTTAGAAAAAGATCGATTTTGGAAATGCTACACATCAAATCAAGTATAAATTCAATAAACATTGTAGAAGATTACGCCTATATCGGAAACTTATATGATTTGTTCATCTAATTTGGTTTTGTCTCATCAAATTTATTTTTATTCAAATGTACAACCTTTTTTACGTGAAAATGCCTTAGTATATAATTTTTTTCGAAAAATTCGGGTCGGTTTTTTAAAAAAAGAATTTGTGATTGCCATAGTTTTTGGTTGTTGTGTGAAGGAAACAATTTTTGATAAATAAAAAAATTCATTTTGCTTTTGAGAATGAATCCGAATAGGATTCGAAAGCTAAAGCTATAAAATAAATTTAAATAAAGAGCCCAAAACCAATAAAAAATTTGTTTAATTATCTTGTTTTATTTTGCACAACATGGCAACATATGTCTGATGAAGATCCAGAGGAATATGAGGACAAATAAACCGAAATAGCCGCATTTCTTGACGTTTGATCTGGGGCCCTATTATGAACAATAATGCTATTTCGCATTTCGGTAGAATTTCATAGAATGCCGATTTTTGCGAAATTAAAATTGATCAGGATAAGATTGCGTTTCATAAAATAACATTACAAAAAAAAAACAAATACTCGGATAAAAAGTTGGATCCAAAAACTTTAATCTGATCCGGATCATTTTGCGTTAAGAAAAACAACTTATTATATGTGTACATTCTGAGATTGTCAGGTATACCTCATCGAGGTAGATTTCTCCTTCTTTTCCATATTTTCTTGTTTTTTTTTTTTTTGTTACTTTCCATATTTGTTTTTGTATCTCGAGATGCTCTTTAGATACTGCAAGCTGATCCTTTGCTACAGCGAGTTTTTCCTTTGATACTTCAAGCTGCTCCTTCGATACAAACCGTAAGCATTTCCCTATAAAATTTTAGGAGCTCCTCATCGATCTAGAAACAAAACGTTACATTTAATACAAAACATAGCGAAAAGTTGATTTCGATTCAGTGACGATTTTCTCACCATTCTTGTTTCGCAAGGTTCGCTGAACATAATACAAAGTAGTAGTAATAATAGTAAAATTTCTCGTTCACTAAAATTAGGACGTCTTGGTTTTTTTTTGGGCCAGCTTCCATTTTCCTAAATGTACAAAAAATGTCACAGAAAACTAAATTCAAGCATATGTTTATCACGAAATGTTGTGAATGACGAAAACAAACTAAAAAAAAATGTATAATGTGAAAGTGACTGAATTAGTTATTTGCGATTTTTATTGAGGATACCGATTTTCAGTCGCAAATTGACTATTTAGCAACCGCGCAAGTTAATACTTTGCGACTGAATGGCGAATATATCCCTAAACTAAAGCATGTAAGGTTAAATTTGGCAACCTCGATATATTAATTTTAAGTTTTATGTATTTATCTATGGTAGGTGAGAGTGAGATACAAATACAAGCATGGATACGTACGATCCCTTTGTTCGTGCCGATTGAAGAAGAATAAATTAATTACATATGTTGCGATCGTCATATTGTTCGGACGTATTGTATACGTGTATTGTATTGTATGTCATTTGTTAGAAGTTTTTATAATAAATATATTTACCAGTGAAATAAATTAAATATTGATAATAAATAATTTGTTTATAATTAATCTCTATAATTATTCAGATGTGGGGTAATAATCAGTGCACATTGTACATAACCATTGATTAAAGTTAAAGTGTGTATGTGTGAATAAAACAGAAACAATAAAAAGAGAATTATATTGATTATAACTACAAAAAAGAAACAATTTGTGAAAGAGAAAATATTATAAATTGCTACACGCATTACAAGCAATTAGAGGAGTTAAGTTATATAATATCGAACGTGTATCGTAGGAAAACAAACGGGGGAAATACAGTTTTCAGTGAATGTGTATATTCTATTGATTTTATAAAAAAAACGTGTTTTCGAAATAAAAAAATGTATAATGTCGTTAAATATTTCAAACATCCTTCAATTTGCTGTTGAAGAGTTGAAAACCACACTTAAGTCTTTCAATCTTGAAATTGAAGGAAATAAATGAGACCTTGTTAAAGTTAGCCGAAAGTTTTCAGCCGAAAGATATAAAATGTCGGTAATGCTGATAGTGTCTTGGCTATATCAGCCGAAAGTTACCAGCCGAAACATATTTTAAATAAAATGAAAAAATAACAAAACAGCCTAGAAACTGGTATTTTCATGAAGTGAATTTGCGGCTGAATAAAGGCTCATTTTGGTTTGTCACTGTTTACCATAGAAATTATACTTAAAATTACATCAGAAAAGCTAAATATAAAATTAAACAATTTGTATAAATTCAACCTTTGAAGTGTCATGTCTGGAAATTATTTCAATTAATGTGCCTTACCATCAATTATCCCTTGAAAAATTATCAGGGCAAGTTTCATGTGGGGAGCTCGGGAAAATTCGTTTGAATGAAAAGCCCATATAAAATTAAAAAATTTGTATAAATTCAACCTTTAAAGTGTCATGTCTGGAAAGTATTTCAATTAATGTGCCTACCCAACAATTATTGAAATACTTTCCAGACATGACACTTTAAAGGTTGAATTTATACAAATTTTTTAATTTTATATTTAGCTTTTCTGATGTAATTTTAAGTATAATTCCTATGGTAAACAGTGAAAAACCAAAATGAGCCTTTTTTCAGCCGCAAACTCACTTCATGAAAATACTAGTTTCTAGGTTGTTTTGTTATTTTGTCTTTTTATTTAAACTATGTTTCGGCTGAAATATGTCGGCTGGTAACTTTCGGCTGATATAGCCAAGACACTATCTGCATTACCGACATTTTATATCTTTCGGCTGAAAACTTTCGGCTAACTTTAATAGCCCAGTTGTACTTTGCGTGAGCAATCGAGAAATTTTGTTTGAGATGGCACGTTAAAACATGAAACAGAAGTATAAAGCAAAAAAAAAAAAAGAAATCTTCGGCTTTCTTTAATTTGTTTTTCATGTAGTAAATTACAATGTTCGCATTTTTTCCGTGCTATTTTTACGAAATAAGGTATAAAGTGATGATCACGGTGAGGTATAAAAGAGCATCACCGTGATTGATCATTGATCGCTCTTGGGGCGCTCAGTCGTACAACAGGGAGTATAGCTGCAAGAAAGATTGATCGCCATTTTCAACGAGCAAAAGGAGAAAGAAAACAAGAATTTAAAACAAATGGTGACTAACTTAAAATTAAAATTCAACGACAATGACATGTCAGCTGGTGCAAGTAAATTTAAAAAAGAGAGATGTAATATTGACATAGCCAATTTGTTATCGCCTTTTAAAGGTCAAGAGATAATTTTCAAACTTTTGTCGGCAAAATTCAATTAATTCGGGATACTTATGATATAAATGAAGATCAGCTTAAATTCGATGTGATCAATAAATTGGAGGGAAAAGCGGCAGAGTGGTTTCATTCCAAAGCTGAATATATTAAATTAGATTTAACGGAGCTTTTGAAACAAATGGAACTCTTGTATTCTACGAGAACTGACAAAGTAGAGCTTCGGAAAAAATTTGGACAGCGTACATGGAAGGCATCATAAGAATTTCAAATATACTATCAAGATAAAGTAATATTAGCAAACAACATCAAAATTGACGAAGATGAAATGGTCGATTACATCATCGATGGCATAAATAATATCTGTTTGCAGAGTCAAGCGCGTATGCAACGATTTGAATCGAAAGAAACTTTACTATCGGCGTTTATTAATATCACGGATAAGGAGAGAGGGTTGTGCTTAGAGGGGTCTTCTAAACCTTAATTTAGTAAATCTTTTAATAATGCTAAGCAGTCAGCTGAACCAAAGTCAACAGTATCAAACCAGAAGCCTAGATGTTACAATTGCTGTGAAGTTGGACATTTATCATCTAATTGTACGAAATCAAAAGAGAATCCGTATCCTGTATAAAATGTGGACGACAATGGCATAAAATTTACGATTGCCCAGAGAAAAGTAAAGAGAAAGTAGTCCATCGAAGAAAAACTAGTTAGCAGTACAGGTATATACGTAGATTTGAAATTATTTATAAAAAATTTAAATACTAAATGTTTGATACGGGAAGTCCTATCAGTATCATCAAGGAAAATTGTCTTCCTAAGGATTGTTTTGATATTATAAGAGGTACGGATAGTGAATATTCCGGTATAAATGAAAGCAAACTCCAATTAATTGGAATTGTTGAAGTAAATATATTATATTGTGATAATTTATATTATATGACATTGCATGTTGTCCCAGAAAATAATATGTCTCATAACGTTATCGTAGGAAGAGATTTTCTTGCTATGTGTGACACCGAAATTAAAATTGGCAATTTAGAGATTGAAGTCAAAAATAACGCTATTTCATTAAATGAGGATAAGTTGGAAGAAATTGATAAATTAAAATTTGATAAATCTTTAGATTACAACATAAAATTGAAAGTCATGGATATTTTTAATGAAAACTATTTAGATTGCGTCAAACCCTAAAAGCCAAAAACCAATTATGAAATGCAAATATCATTGAAAAAAAACGAGTATTTTATTTCAGTACCGCGAAGATTGTCGTACGCAGAGCGCGAAATAGTTTCAAAGATGATTGCCGAAGATATTATTCAATGAAGCGATTTACCTTATTGTTCACCAATTGTGCTTATAAATAAAAAACAAGTAACAGGAAAACGATTGTGTGTCGATTACCGGCAGTTAAATAAACTGACTTTGCTGCTTAAAAAATGGGCCCGCGGTGTTTCAAAAATTTAATAGTTCTATATTTTCAAAATTACTAGAAGAAAACAAAGTCATAATATATATTGACGACATTTTAATAGCCACAATAACAATAGAAGAACACTTGCAAATTCTTAAAGAAGTTTTAAAATTATTGACCGAAAATTTATTAGAATTGAGGTTAGACAAATGCGAGTTTTTAGTAAAAAAAAATTGAATATGTAGGATATATCGTAACAGAACAGGGCATAAGCCCAAATCGTAAAAACGTAGATGCAATCTGCCATTATCCTTATCCCCAAAAAACACTAGAGAAATTCAAAGATTTTTAGGAATGTGTTCCTACTTCCGAAAATTTATACAAAGTTTTTGTCATATTACTAAACCTTTGCAATACCTTCTAAAAAAAGAATCCAAATTTGAATTTGGTCCTAGTCAAAGGGAATCGTTTAATTGTTTAAAATCGAAATTAGTAGAAGAGCCGATATTAGCTATATTTTCACCAAAAGACGAGACAGAACTCCACTGTGACGCAAGCACAAATGGAGTTGGGGCCATTTTATTGCAGAAAACGAAAGATCTAAAATTTCACCCTATTAGTTATTTCTCGAAAAGAACCACTGCTTGCGAATCTAAGTATCATTCATATAAGTTAGAATGTTTGGCAATAATTGATGCGTTACGACAGTTTAGAGTTTATTTATACGGACGAAAATTTAAGGTAATTACCGATTGTAATGCAATTACACTAAATCTTAACAAAAAATTGATTAATCCCCGAATTGCTAGGTGGGAATTAGAACTCCAAGAATTTGACTATGTTATAGAACATAGAGTGGGAAAACGTATGAAGCATGTTGATGCTTTAAGCGGCTCTGAATCTATACTAGTAACAGAAGAGAATCTTTTCGAACAAACTCTGGCGATTCTACAATATCAAGATCCTACCTTAGAAAGCTTACGTAAAGAATTGGAAATAAGGGAAAGCCCTTTATTTGAATTGCGACATGGGTTAATTTATCGGAAAATTTCCAAAACTAAAATTCGTTTTCATGTGCCAGAAATAATGGAACCACAAATAATTCGTAATTCACATGATAATTTGGGTCATATTGGAATTAAAAAAAACCATAGAATTTATAGGGCGAAATTATTGGTTTCCACATATGAAAGAAAAGGTAACATCTTATATAAAAAATTGTTTGAAATGCATTAAGTATAACGTTCCAAGTGGAAAACCGGAAGGATTTCTGCATTCTATCCCGAAAGGAGATAAACCATTTGATACCATTCATACTGATTTTTATGGGCCCTTAGAACCAACAAAATCAAAAAAACGATTTATTCTATCAATCATAGATGGATTTACTAAATTTGTACTTTTGTTTCCAACCAAAACTACTAGTGCTAAAGACACAATTAATTGTTTAAAAATATATTTTGAACAGTATAGTCGGCCGAATCGGGTAATGACAGATACTGTGTCGAAGATGTTGAAGGATTTCAAATTACGGGAAAGCCTTTTCAAGGTGTATTTGATGTCACCAGAATGAAAAAATATATGGACTTTCAAGAATAGAATAGTTTATAGTATATGTAATTATAAATAAAAAAAAAATAAATAAAATTTATGTATATGAAATTGGAATCCCGTTAACATAAATCAAAGAAAAAGAAAACTATTTTACAAGATCGTGGTCGATCATCTATCAGATTGACCGAAACTGTAAGGTTAAATTTGGCAACTTCGATATATTAATTTTAAGTTTTATGTATTTATCTATAGTAGGTGAGAGTGAGATACAAATACAAGCATGGATACGTACGATCCCTTTGTTCGTGCCGATTGAAGAAGAATAAATTAATTATGTTGCGATCGTCATATTGTTCGGACGTATTGTATACGTGTATTGTATTGTATGTCATTTCATTAAACTAACACGTTATTGTTTGTTAGAAGTTTTTATAATAAATATATTTACCAGTGAAATAAATAACTAATGACCATTCCCTAACAATTTAACAGTTTCCAAAATTCAAAAATTTTGAAAAATAATTTCGCTATTTAAATATAGATGGCACCAACCATCTACCATAACAATTTTAATTTACATTTTGCCAATAACAAAAAAAAGTATTCCAATTTGAAATATTTGTTTACATTTACAATTACATATATTGACATTTATTATTGTTCATCGATCTTTACCTGGACATACTCCGCCCCGTTAACCATCCTTTAGCAGCTTGCAAACTAAAGTGTTACAGAACTCGAACAACGTTTTTGTTATCTGGAAATCTTTTACAAAAATTCGGTGTGCATTTTTCAAACTGTTGCCATATTTTTAATCTAGATTCAGTAATATCAGATAAGTCTTCTTCAGGAATTACCAGCTATGACATAATTCAAAAATGCGATGGTGTAAGTGCTTCATAGGATACATCTTCAATTTATTATTGCATTTAGTGTCTTTTTGGCATAGTAACGTGCTCATCCCTTCAAAGGTTAGATTGATGCCATTTTTTGCCAGACTCAAATAAGATTTATACGATTTAAATGCGGCTTCCCACAATACTGAGAGTGGAATAAAATATCAATTTATCCAGTGTGGTGAACACATGCTTATGGGTTGTAGGTTTTCCGCCATGAAGTATCATTTCATAGCCAAATAGTGCGTAGAAGGGAGAGCATCTGATCGATTTATGAACTGAGCTTCTTAAGGCAGCTGCAATTTCTCCTAGATGTTGGTCCCACATTTTGTGATCAGTCTTTATATACGCGCGAATTGCACTCAGAACAGATCGGTTGACCCGTTCCGAGGCGTTCGATTGAGGGGAATATACTGGGGTTCGTTCGTGTTTAATCCCCAATTTTTTTTTAAAAACTCTGAAACTCCTTACTTGTAAATTGAACTCCATTGCCTGTAAATACAATTTGTGGACATCCAAATACATTAAAGACTTCATTTGTCAGGAATTTGATTAAGGACGTAGTATTTGCCGTAGCCATTGATTTCAATAAAGGAAATTTAGTTAGCTGATCTAGGACAATTAAAATGATCGTTTTCCCATTTTTAGAGCGCGGATATGGCCCGAGATAATCGAGGAATAATTTTTGGAAAGGCCTTTCTACAAATTTAGTGACACCCATCTCTGGTTTTGAAATGATGTTTGAATATTTGGTAGATTTACAGACATCGCAGTTGGAGACATATACATAGATATCTTTTGCCATTTTTGGCCAGTAAAATAATTTACGTATCCTCCCAATGGTTTTTTTAATTCCGCCGTGTGCAGCTACTGGTGCATCGTGTTCCATCCTGAGAATATCTGAGACCAAAGGATCGGGTATCCATAATTTCCAAGCCGTTACATCACTCAAAGGTTCGAATGCTTTAGGTTCAATCCTAATATACAGTCGATCATTCAAAACTTGTAAATTTGGGTATTCGGTAGAGTTATTTAAAACTTTGGACTTAATAATTTGGTAGTTTGGGTCGTTAAAAACAAGTGAATTTATGTCAATATTATTAGATATCAAAGAAGAGATTAACTTTACTCATTAACTGTATCACAATCCACTCTAGACAAGGCATCTGGTACGATATTGTCTTTACCTTTCTGATGGACGATTTGAAAGTCGAAAAAGTGTAAGTATAAGCTCCTTATGACTGTGAATCTGTAGCCCTCAACATATTGTCGAAATTTTATGGAGAGCACAGCAGCTGAACACTCTAGCTCTGTGACCGTATAATTTTTTTGAGCAGTATTCAGCTTTTGCGAAAAGAAAGAGATTGGCTGTTTAACTCCATCGTCCGTTGTCTGAAATGAAACAGCGAATATAGAAATGTTTTGTGTAGTTCGGATTCGCAAGTACCGGAGCAGTTGTCAGCAAAATTTTAAATTTTCAAAAGCTTCTTGGGCTTCCGATGTCCTTGCAAATTTAGAATATTTTCTAAGTAGATTGGAAATGGGCGCTGATATATCGGCATAGTTGTGAATAAATCTCCGATACCAACCCGCTATTCCCTGGAAGCGTCGGATTTGCTTAGGAGATTTTAGTACGGGAAAACTTATGATAGCTTCAACTTTGGCACGGTTGATTCGGAGACCGTCTTCACCAACCATGTAACCAAGATACCGAATCTCTCTCATACAAAAATGGCTTTTTTCGACTTTAATAGTTAAATTACCTCTAGTAAGGTGATTAGCGACGAGTTCGAGGATATGAAGATGATCTTGGAAAGTAGAGGAAATAATAAGTAAATCGTCTAAATAGACGAAAACTTGTTCATATAATTAGGCTGGGATTATTTTGTCCATTAATCTGCTTATTCCTTGGGCAGTATTACAGAGCCCGAACGGCATCACCCTAAACTGATAAAGTGGCCGCCCGGGAACTGTGAATGCTATCTTTTCTTTTGAACCATTCTCCAGCGGAATTTGCCAAATGGCATCTTTTAAATCTAAACTAGTTATATATTTTGTATCTTTTAAGCGAGCTAGGAGACCATCTATAATTGGTAAAGGATATGAATCTTTGATTGTGACACTATTTAATTTTCTAGAGTCAAGACACAATCTGGATTTACCATTCGATTTCTGAACCAAAACAACAGGTGACCATGGACTTTGACTTGGCTCTATCACTTTCAATGCCAACATCCTATCAGAGAAACACAGGGAAATATCTCTGCTTTATCGGTAGCGCAGATCCGACATCAATACGATGTTCATGCAGATGTGTACACCCAAGACCTAATTCATTAAAAGACGGGAATTTTTTTATTATGTTATTTAATTGTGACCTTTGCACGTCATTCAACCTGTGCATTTTTTTGTTCCTCTCAGAATCATCAGTAATTATTTCATCTACCATTTGAGGAACTATACCAATATTTGACTGGAAGGTTTACATAGCCAATAATTGAATTTGCTGTACCATCAGCGGTTTTAACTAGCGCGTTTATTTTATGGTATTTGGAATTAATCTCTTTCAACAGTTGCAAAGCACCTTCTCCCAAAATTGAAATACTAGCGCCACTGTCTAGGAGTCCTTTAATAGATTTACCATAGATAGTGATGTCAGTGTATGGACGAATATCGTTTTCGGATACTGAATCAGATGCTAGGGTGGATGAAGCACATTCTTTATAAAACCGTCTTTTTGTGTTCCAGTAACGTTTTATTCTTGAAGCTGGTAGTGATTTTTTTACATTATTAGGAACACGAGAGCCCAATTCGGATTGATTATAAATATTTAGTGAATTAGGTTTAGATGGCATTATTTTTTCATTTTTAAAGACCAAGGTATCGTTATTTCGATATATGATGCAATCAGTAGGTTTACCATGATTTGGGATTTGGACATGATCAGGTATATCATCTTCTGTGTAATAAGTTTTCTTATGTTGATTAGATTGTAATTTGGTTAGAACTGCCTCTCTGGTGGTTGACTCCTGGGATGACGAGGTTGAGTCAACGCTTTCATCCCAGTTTTTTAAGTGTTCCACATCAAGTTTTTTTGATTTATTAATCGTTGGCAATTCTGACAATCGTACTTCTTAATATTCGGTTTTCCACATCCAAAACAGAATATGCCTAACAAATCTTTTGGGCAATCTTGGTAATAATGACCGATATCCTTACAGTTCCAACAAAGAGTAAATCGAACTCTGCTTGTTGCTGGACTATTTAAGGCATTCACATTCAACGTATAATTCTGAACATTATCAACAAATCGATCATTAAATTCGATAGCATCGGGGCTTACTATTTCGTTAATAAAGTTTCTCCGGATGTTTCTTTCATAGTAAAGTCTTGGATCATACCCAGTCTTCGACCATATATTTTCATAGGTCTGACAGAAAACATGCAAATCTTCAGTGGTTTGAATATTTGCTGATACTATTTTACTTTTAAACGCGGAATGCAGGTTCATTTTAATTATGCCCAATAAATTCCGCTCATCGAAACGCGCATAATTCAGTCGATTGTTTATAATCTGAATATTTAAGATTAAGCTACTAATAGATTCTCTGGGTGATTGCCTCTCTGTACAAATTTGGAGCCGAAGCTCAGCTTCTTCTTCCGGAGGTCTAAACCAGGTCAATAATGCTTCTCGTATTTCTGGCCAGCCTGCATGCGGGTGATTTTGAACGAAATTCCAAAGGAATGTATCTGCTTGTCCAGAGAGACATAATCAAAGATATATCTATCAAGAGTCTCGTATCGATATCCCGCACATCTCGCTAAATTTTCAAATTTAAACATAAAATCACTGACGTTCATTTCTTTGGAACCATTAAAGTTTAGATTACGCCATATAGGGATTTTTTCTAAAACAGGATTATGCATTGGATGCGTTACTAAAGGTATTTCAGGAATTTGATGAACATTGCCTCTGTTAAGATCACGATCAATGTTTCGTGCAGGGTGATATTGAGGTTGGTTTCCTGGCGGTACCAGTAAAGGTATGTTCGGAATTTGATTATTCTCGTTATTTCGAATATTTTGAAATTGAATTGGTTGACTCAATGCGGCTAAAGGTAAATAATGATTTTGATAAAGATTTGCAAGTTGGGTTTGCATCCGTCTATGGTCATTGTCATTTCTAACATTTCGTGGTTGTTCGTTTACTATTGGCTGAGGCTGTGGACGGTTAAGTATTGATCCAACGTCATTTTCATTACGTTGATATCAGTAAGTTCTTGTCGGGTTCGAAGCTGTAATGTTGCGACCAGAATTATTTGGGTCTGGTGGCTGATTCCTTTGTTGACCAGAAGATTTAGGAATTTTACTAACCTCAGTAGACTCACTGTTCCGACTTACATAGAGCGAATCAATTTTTTCCAAGAAATTATTTTCCTCTGTAGTCAGGGTGTTTCTTGATGCTATAGGAGAGTGAGCGCTACTAAAACCGATGTTGAATTGAGCCTGGCTAATTGGGCCTGAGGTAAATGATTGATTCCGACCAAAATTCTCTTCAGTAGTTGTCGGTATAATTGAGTGAATAGATTTCTGCGTTTTACGAATCTCTGCCATATTTTTTTCAACCATTGGAGTAGATATACTTTGAAGTGTAGCCTGTTTAGGAATCGTATCGGTTCTGGAAATTGTTTTAATACTCTCATGAGTAAAGGGTATGAAATAATTTATCGATTGCAATGTTCTTCGGAAAATGCCTAATGTCTTAGTAATCTGTTCTATATCGCCATACTCGTTTTTCAAGCGTTGAACGTGTTCACTCCAGTGAATTGTCTTTACAAGGAGAGCATTGATTATTTCCGTTGGCGTTTTATCATTTAATTTATTTGCCTCCTCTTTTGTGAAGTTTGCTATTTCGCCACACCTCCGACCTTCAATATCAGGAACTATGGGAATATGAGCTACAGTTGGTTTAAGTTTACTGTCTAATTTTTCTTTCCGTAAGCTTTCCATCAACTGCGTTTGTGCATTGAAGTTATTTCGTTCGATACCTCTTATTTGATATTCAATGTAAAGTTCTTCTGGAGTCAAATACTGAAAAATTTTTGATTCTGACATTTTGAATTAAAAATTCAGCTCCGATTAATAACAATAAAAAAATTCAATTTCTTGAGCTCTACTTCTTACAGCCGTATATTCAGAAACTGACTGACACGAAATTTTGGCCTTGGCCGTGGACAAATCTAATCAACAATAAGCATTATTGCGAGAAAAGGCGGGAGGCAACCCTTTGATTTCGAACGATTTAAATGCTTGAACAACAATGGCTCATCTGATCGGAACAATTCTGGTGTCAACATTTCTGTAAAAAAAATGTGGCGGTTCCAAGACACTAATAATAAATAAATTGAATTTAAGAAACGTATACAGTGAATTATTTCTCTCACTGTCTGTAAACGTTATCTACCTAAAACACCTATGGCCGCATAGAAAACATAGCCCACCCCGAATTTTTTTTTTTGTTTATTTTAATTCTTCATTTTGCGACCACTTGAATTCAAACGATGATAAACAAACCATTTATACAAATGTTTGCCAGCATATGTGGGAAACGACCAATAATTGTTTTGGTCGATATTTTTATTCCCGTCTTTGCTTCCAGCGTATTAAAATTACCAAAAGTCTAGAATTTGTTGGAAAACTTGAGGGAAATATAAAAATTAAATTTTGTTAAATTCTGAGAAATTGAGTGCTTCAATATGTACAGTTTTGGTGCAACTTATACTAATATCCTAATTCTGAAATTTCGAAACATCAAAATTGTCACAAATGGGCAACCAAATCGGATAGCTCGTCCTATATTTTGTTGATAGGACCATTGTTTAGTTTAATACAAATATTTCTTAGAAATTATTTAGATTTTGAGTGTTAGACATTACTGTTCAAGTTTTATTCATATATTTAGTTTGTTATTAAAAAATTAAATCTAAACAATTCCAAAGAGGGCATATCTGGAAAGCTAAACACCAGCTCTAGAAAAACACACTTTAACAGTTTAATAGCTGTTAAATTATAAATGTATTCAAGATTTATAAACGTGAGCGCAATTTATACATTTTTTTTAAAATAAAGTTGCCCCTAATTACACTTAGCAATCCGTAAAGTAATCAAAGTGCTCTATTAATAAAATTACAATAATTATTTCATTAATATTCTTTCATTCTATTTTATTGATCGATTGAAACTTGTTTTACTTACTGTAGTTAAGTTAGGTCGTAAATTAATAATTTTACCATAAGCTATGGTTAAATAAAACCAAACGGTGTATAAAATGTCACATTGTTAATTTACAGTATCGGTTAGATAATGTAACACACACTTTATTGATTGTGCGATTGTATTCGACATAATTTGTTTTGACAAAAATAAGTTCTACAATTTACGGTATGCAACTGTACACAAAGCATGGCGGAAAGATTAATATTTTTATTAAAACATGTTCAACCGATAAAAATTAAATTATACAAAAGAGCAAAATAATGAGCGTAAAATGCTAACAGTTTCTTACCACCGATACAGCAGTCAGTACTTAGCTATTTGCATTTTCCTGGACGTTGTTTGATTACCTCTCGCGTATGCAGGCTAATTAAATCAACGATAAATTCCAAGCTATGCTTACGAATATCCATGATTTAGTATAACATTGTCACCTGGTATTTGACAAATCTTGAGATCTTATGACTACAATTATTCAGCACCAATTATAAAATGTATCTCGGAACATTTTTTTTAAATGCTTGTAATGCAATAAAAAAAAAATTGACACACGTGTCACCACTTTGTTAAGGTGGATTTTACCTTGAGGTTATTTGATTTGATTGATTTATGACTTATTCGATTGATTATTTGCCACTTATACACTGTGTCTAGTATTAGCAATTCTTTCATCATTATTTTAATTTAATTTTGTTACACTTACTTCAGGTTTACTCAGGTTTTATTATAAGAGGGCTCTTTAAAGGTCAAAATGCCCTTCAACGTCCAAAAGGCTCACGGATGATGGAGTTAGCACCGGGTGTTACTTCGGAACTGATGAATTTGATGTTTTAGTGAATAAAATGTCTGTCTTCCGGTTCTTTCTCAGAAACACAACTTCGTAAAACGAAAATAATTTTGCAAAACCCCCATATAATAAAATGTAGCCTTTACTCACCTTTCCAGAAAGATCTATCCGGTTCACACCCATCAATAAATTATTTGAGATATTATTTAACTAATAAAAATTAACAAGTTTTTAAACAAACTCCGGTTAGAATGAGAACATATCAAATCTTGATCCTCTCTAATCGATCAACTAATAAACATTTTATGCCATTTCATTTTCGCTAGACAATTTTGTGCATATACTCGGTGTATACGGTACAATGATTAGGAAGAAATCCACAGAGTTAGAATTTAAAATGATTTACGTAAATAAATTTTGTTGTACATATTACCAATTTACCATTGTTTGTGATATTATCGAGTAAAGTTAATATTTGATGTTATCATTAGACACACGTAAAAAATTACTGTTATTATACAATATGTGTATGACTGTTAAATAAATCACCTTCAACAATTTTATGCGACCTCACTGTTTACGCATTGCAATGAGAGAAAATAATGTTACTGTTCATTACTGGGCCTATGCCCACGTTTGAATGTAAAAAAAGTGAATGGTGGAAATTTGGTTGTTCATTGTCGCGTGTTCTTGACCAATTCCAAATATGTAAACAAACATTTCGGTCATCATATATTGTAAATGGAATTTATAGTTAAGGTAAGTTTGCGGTCGATTTTGTAAAATGTAATAATGAGTCAATTTATTTTCTTTGCTTTTCTTATAAAAGCAAAACTTTGTTGCAATACAAATTTACATAAGACATTCAAAGAATTAGTACTTGACGTAGGGGAATTTTGTATTTTCTAAATCAAATGTGTACAAACCTTAGTATCGTCATATGTACTTGCTGTTAGTTGGAAATTAGCAAACCATGTGACATTACAATGATAATTTCAAGAACTTGAAATTTCCCAGGAACAAACAGCGGATTAAAACAAATTCTAATTAAACAAACCTGGAAAGAATATTTGAATTGTATTAACTTACAATATCAATTGAAGTTTTACGACGAAACTTTTACTATTTTTCCGTTAACAATTATCACATCTATTTGAAAAATTATGTATGCGGAATACATTAAAAAAAGAGTTTGATTAAAGTATCTGCAGCGCGTATAAGAAATCTAAGAATGAACTAAGGATTATAATTAAGTTGAGATAGGGTTACTAAAGTTCCTCCTTACAAATATTTCACAAAACGGGAAGACACGACATGAATAATGTCATTTTGTGTAAACTAGACCACACCGTGCTACCGATTTTTATTAATTTTGTTAAATCATACTTATTTTGCTACCAAACAGACACATAAAAAAATAATCATACCTTTCGTTTGTAAACTATGATTTTTGAATATATCAGGATCTGAAAAAAACAAGAAATTGAACACGTTGTAATTTGAAGGAGGCATATAAAATCTTTAAAAAAAACATAAAATAACAGCTTATTACCTTTATTTGATACATCAACCTCTCTGAAAAATTGAGTTTTGAAGAAAAATGAAAAAAAAAAAAAAAAAAATAGACGGTGAAGCACCCTGTCCCGAAGAACAAGGGCGCAGAAGGAAAAAATCATGCATCGAGTTATATTATGTAGAGAACATTTTCAACA
Source organism: Tipula vernalis (assembly GCA_958295665.1). Taxonomy (NCBI): domain Eukaryota; kingdom Metazoa; phylum Arthropoda; class Insecta; order Diptera; family Tipulidae; genus Tipula; species Tipula vernalis. The sequence goes on from OY282560.1 coordinate 15,794,665, forward strand.
GCCTTTGCGAAAAGCTAAAGAGGTTAGGACTAAATTTGATTTTGATAAATTTCATAAGGAACGGATGTATGTGTTCTTCAATAAATCAATAACGGTAAATATCGGATACGTCAAAGTTTGCTAACGAGACTTTGTCTATAGACTCTTGCTTCGAGTACCTACCAAATAAAAGTTCATTAAAGCAAATAACACGAAAAAGTTCGAATTCCTTCTGTACAAGTTGTTCGTTAAAAGTTTCGGTTTTTATTACATCAACTTATGTACTATGCGTTTCAAAATTGTTTGAGCAGCATGGAAAAATTAAGAAATAAAAACAAATAATTAATCAAATAAATTATAACTTATTAGCAATTTTTGTTTTTAAATAGATCCCGTACATTTTCCTTTTTCATTTAAATCCTCTCAAATTTAAATCGGAGCTCTGCTCGGATGGATAAATTTTACTTTATTCAAGATTTTAAGATCAGTCGAAGCTTCAAAACGTACAAAATAAACATTTACCATTAAAAAATAAAATTTTTACGTAATGCGTGAACACATAAAAATTGTTTTACATCAAAATGGGTTTATGGTATCTAACGGTTTTTTATAAATTATAATCGACTGAGCTTTCTTCGCATTTAAAACGAGCCTGTTAGAGACCGACCAACTACTTAAATCTTCATTTATCAGAGTTTTTTCCTAACAATAGAATTCTGATCTAACCGACTATTTCTATAAATTTGAACGTCATCAGCGAAAATTTGAAATGAACAATGTTGAATAGAGGATTCTCTGTCATTAATGTGCATTGAACATAATAGAGAACCCAGCACTGCATCCTGAGGTACGCCGGAAATTACAGAAAGGAAATCAGACAAAGAATTTTGGATAAAAACTGCCTAAGAACGATTAGAATGATGGTTAAAAATCAATTTGGCAGCGGAAATCGATAATCTAAACTGAGGTAAGAGTTTATTAAAAAGAGTTCGTAAATCTAACAAAGTTAAAGAAGTCAATTCCCTATTATTTATATTACGCATTTAATAACACAGTAGAAGTGCTATGAAATTTTCTAAACCCAATAGAAGAAACTAATTAAATTGTTCCTATTTAGATGCGATTGAATTTGATTTTTAATAACTATTTCGAAAGCTTTAGAGAGATTGATTGATTGATTGATTGAGAGTGTACGGTCAAGCATTATAGCAAGACTCCCGGACTCCCGGGCACACACCGTACACCCGTATACACATAACAAAACCGAAGGATAGGATAGGATTATTAGTAGGGACAGACTCAGCAGTCCAGTGGCTATAAAAACAACCATCAGAAACGAAATTTTCAACTATCATCACATTAATAGTGGTGACATCTACCAGCAACTAACATAAGTTAAGTAGTTACATAAAATTACGTAATCAATATCATTTCATTCACATAACTCAACATTTCTGTAATTCGACATTATTATTGTAAAGCCGGTTGAATTCGTTCTCAGTTTCAAGCAATTATGGAGGCTCAAATTAAAATAAACAAAATGAAATTTGCCACATTAAAGGAAAAGTTAACTAACAATAAAAAATGTATAGATCAAGCTACGAACGACATAAAACCTTCAGAGTATACTGTGCAATTAGATTCATTGCGGAGAACCTTCATTGAATTCGAATCTATTCAGAACAATCTGACTGAACAAGTAGACGGCGATCAGGAATTTTCAAATTTAATTGGATCCTTTACGGAATTCGAAGAAACTTATTTTTTACTTCTTAGTAGCCTTCAAAGTTCGTTGCCTGAACACACTCAGGACCACAATGGCAATTTAGCGCTTTCAAGGAGAGTGTCCAACGACGTATCAAATTCATCAGATTCAGCTGAAATACAGTTGGAATCCGTTAAAGCTGAAGCGGCTAAACTACCACAAATACAAGTACCTACATTCAGCGGCGGTCTGTAACTCTAGACATCATACGTTGTTGCACGATTCGATTCGACATAATACAGCCGAATTGGCTACTCTTAGTATCCAAGATTCACAAAATATGCACGCAGCAACAAATACACAGAACATGCAGACAAGTACAGAAATATTGTTGTCAACAGCAGTAATACAGATTCAAGACAAGTCAGGTAACTATCATAATTGCCGAGCACTTTTGGATTCAGGTAGTCAATCCAATTTTATTGTTTCATCACTAGCAAATAAACTTGGCATTGACAAGACTAATATTACCAATTTGACGATAAGTGGTATCAATCAAACAAGGACATTAATATCCCAAGGTGTTACAACAAAAATCAAATCTCGTTCAAGCCGTTATAACAAATTTTTAAACTTCCTAGTTGTTCCGCAAATATCTGGTGCATTGCCACAAACAAGTTTGAACATTTCATCGTGGAATATACCGTCAAATCTGGCATTGGCTGATCCCAGCTTTTACATTTCAAGACCAGTGGAAGCACTATTGGGTGCAGAAGTATTTTTTGAAATACTCGGAATGAGTCAGATTAAACTTAACCAAGGTATTCCGACAATTCATGAATCCTTGTTTGGATGGATAATTAGTGGTAGATCTGAGACTCCACTGAATCGTATCCAACAATTCTTTCATACACAGACTGAGACAGATTGTTTCGACGAACTCTCACAATCAATTAAAAGATTCTGGGAGATTGAACACGAAAAGCAGTGTGAGGAAATAATTTCAAAAACATTCTCCAGAACAGAGTCTGGCAGATATGTTGTATCACTTCCAGTAAGAAATAATGCAACCCTAGGGGAATCGAAAACAAGTGCATTAAAAGGTTTCAATATTTGGAGAAAAGGTTAAGCTCTAACGCAGAGCAAAAACTGGGATATACGGAGTCCTGAAACCCTCGAGTTCGAGCACGAAATTACGAGTGGTCTTCGACGCGTCGGCCAAGACATTGAACAAGTTGTCGTTAAATAACATACTACTTACCGGCCATACCGTGCAACAAGATTTGTTATCCATCGTACTTCGATTCAGGAAGTACTGGTACGCATTTACTGCCGATATTGAGAAAAATGTATCGACAAATACTTATTAATCCCAGCCAGACCAATTTGCAGACCATTCTTTGGCGTGCGACTGAGTGCTTTGGCTGAGGATGAAAAGCATAATTTTCCCAGTGCATCAAAGGTTACCAAAACCGACTTTTACGTGGACGACGTTCTTACTGGCTTTGATACGTTAGACGGAGCGTTGCACATTCAAAACGAACTAATTTCTATGCTGAAGACAGGTGGTTTCGAACTTCACAAGTGGTGTGCAAACAGTGACAGATTGTATGATTCTATACCGCTACAAAATCGAGAGAAACTTAAGAAAAATGAGTTTAATGGGTCTGAATCTATCAAGACATTGGGTCTTACTTGGATTCCAGATGAAGATATTTTGGTTTTTGACATCCTTCCACCCGTACATTTTACAATACTAACAAAGAGAATTATTCTGTCTGAAATAACAAAATTGTACGATCCCTTAGGTCTGCTGAGACGTATAATTATTGTGGCAAAAATGCAAATTCAGTCGTTGTGGAAGTTGCAAGTAGACTGGGATGTCGAACTCACATTAGACCAGTGCACCGATTGGATCAATTTCAGGGATGAACTATGTGCAGTGAACCAAATCAAACTTGGCCGTTGTGTAATTTCCCCTAATTCAATACGTACGGAATTACATGGGTTTTCCGACGCGTCTGAGAAGGCGTACGGTGCATGCGTCTACATCAAGACCATTGATGACAGGAACAATATTTCTGTAAATTTACTTTGCAGCAAATCGAGAGTTGCTCCTCTGAAATCTTTAACACTACCTAGGCTAGAGTTATGCGGGGCTCTTTTGCTCTCTAAACTTGTCAATACCGTTATAAAATCAATGAATATAGACTTTAATGACGTCATCTTGTGGTCAGACTCCACCATTACTTTATATTGGATTAATACCGCTCCGTTCAAGCTTAAAACGTTTGTCGCCAACAGGGTTAATTGACATACAAGAAACAACATCCAACTACACGTGGCAACATATTCCATCCGGTGACAACCCTGCCCCGGTTACAGACACCAATGCGATCGATAGTTAGTAAATTATAAGTACAACATATAGTAAATAAGTTAGCACAAGACAGCACAATCTAACTACATTATTAGATGATCATTTCTCTGGAATCCAGGGCCCGATACTCAGGACTCCCTAAATCTAAATCAGGACTTAAAAAATTATTAATATTGTAAATTCCCCCTTTCTGCCTTTCATTAGTTTACCTGATAAAATATTTAAGAAAATTTTAAAATTACTAAGCTAAGATTACAAAAACAGCGCTTATTTTATTTTTCATGGTCCTTCTATATCTAATTAAATAATTATTACATACTGCAACAAGAATTAAAATAAACGTTAAACACCATTTTAAACATAAAATTTTACTTAAAACTAATCATAAATTTCCTACCGATCAAAAAAAAGAGAATAAATAATTAAAATGATAATGTTACAGCACCACAACAGCCTAAAATCATTAATAATTCAGTTAGGTAATATAAGTATATCAAGAATCAACAAATAAAATTAATATACCAATTCCCAGACAACACTGAAAACTAATTTTAATTAATAAATCACCATAATACCAAACTAAAATTTAATTCTGAAATTCAGGATTAATTTTAATCCCATAATAATGATTAATTCTGGAACTATGTTATATTCTGAAAATTGAATTATTTATTAGCAAATTAAGGAAGAGAAATAATAAATATTCTTTAAACTAAATTAATTAATATATCTTAATGAGCAAAACACAATATATTACATACGAGTATTACAACATTAACATTTTATGAAATTGCATATGTAAACTTTTCTACTTCTGAGCTAAAAATTCTAAAAATTCTAAAAGATTGATTAACAAATTTTTAAATTATTATTTATTTATTTATTTATTTCTCTCAACCATTCAAATATACAATTATTTTAATTTTTTTTTTATAAACTCATACAGAAAAAAAAAAAAAAGTGTGGTTAAGAAGATTGGATAATCTTTGTCAAAACGACAGTTACGATTAACCCAAGTGTTAAAAATTAAATTTACAAAAAAAAATAAAATAAAGACAAAAGATTAAAAACCACAGTAGATTAAAAGAAAAAGAAAATTATACAAAACAAAAATTATTTAGCAAACATAAACCCCACATCTTTAGTTTCTAGTATCCAGTCTTAGACCAAATGCAAAAATTTCCTATCATAAATCATCGTTCTTATATGAGGCGGCAATCGATTAAAAAAAGTGGGTGCAGAAACTATATAATATTTACGAAATAATTCAGATGAAAATGGCGGAACAGAGTACAAATTTCGATAATTATTCCGAACTTGATATGTGTAAACATGATGACGATGACAACACTTTAAAAATATTTAGGTGCTATAAAGGCAAAATTTTGCAGGCATTGAAAATAGGCCAAGAATGATCGTATCGACGCTTGAAAAACATAACCCGAATAATATACTTTTGTAAAATTAATAGCGGTTCAATGGTATCAAAATAAACTCCACCCCAACATGGTAAACCATAACTGATGCGAGAGTCCACGCAAGCAAAAGAAAAATTGAGTAAAACATTGGATGGACAAAATTTACGTATCAAATAAATTGCACGTAATGCAGAATTAACTTGATTTTTGACAACTTGAACATGTGATTTCCAGTTTAAATTGACTGCTACAACTACACTGAAAAAAAACTTGAGCGACTGTAGCTAGTTTAATTGGTTTTAGTAATAATAACCTAGGTTTTGGTTGATTTGGCAAAAAAACGCTCGTGTGGATTTGAACCACGCCTGTTTCAAAATACAAAACTAGCTAGGTTATATTATTTCTTCGGCATTTACTAAATTATACATCAAATTGACCTATGTGCGAGGTTAATACTACAATTGAATGACGTTGCGGTAGTTGATTTAGATGACAGTAAGGTAAAGTACGCACTTATGGGCATTGGTTAATTTAAACCATGCAGGTTTCAAAATACAAAACTAGCTAGGTTAATTTATTTCTTCGGCATTTACTAAATTATAAATCAAATTAACGTAGGTGCGAGGGTAATACTACAATGGAATGGCGTTGCGGTAGTTAATTTAGACGACAGTAAGGTAAATTAGGCACCTATGCTAATTGATTAATTTGAACCATGCAGGTTTCAAAACTCAGTTTCTAACGTTTTTTCAGTACGAAGTACTGAAGTAATACTTACACCTGAAAATCAATTACAATTTGACCGATATGGGGCGTTAAATAATCGACAAAAAATCAAATTAACTCTGGAATTGGATTAAGGAACTAGCTTATTTAGAATAACCACGTAGATTGTTGTTAGACTATAGAAAAAACTAAAATCTACCTATGTGAAGATTTAAAAACTACCTTAATATTTGTTCAAGTTTGAACGGATTTTCGACCCAAAAAGAACTTGACGGAACATCTACTGGAATATTTCGATGAAATGCTTTTTCAAGTATTCAGGAAATTATTTTAGGACCGAAAAACGTCCAAAAATTGACTTGGCGTAAATGTGGGCGTAATACGTGCAGATATGCAGTTTGTAATTTTACATAGTTTAGATAATCCACCCAGGTACACCTTAACCAGTTCTTTTACAGTATTTTTGCACCTTTTATTTACACGATTGAACGCTTATAGCATGCAAAAACTAATTCAGGTATGTACGTATATACTTATGTGCATAATACTAATATGCAATCTCATCGGGATCGATAAAGGATATAACATAGTTTTGACTTGAGAATCTCTCAATTGTAATAAACTCTCTTTTCATGTAATCAGTGAATATAACCTTTGAACCGAAAAAACGTTAAAAATTGACTTGGCATCAGAATGGAAGTAACATATGCACATACGCAGATTATACTTTTACACTGTTTAGATTAAACAATGGCAAGTTACATACTAATATGCCTCAAAGGGAATTTAACACGCATACCTAGCTTTTACTATTACATAGTTTAGATTAACCAGTAGTTTTAGGTATACCCAAACTTGTTTTCCGCGTTAAAAAATTGATTTGAAATCAAAAGTGGGAGTAACACCTGCATATATGCAGTTTATAGTTTTACATTGTTTAGAATTTTAGATTTGCCAATAGTTTTGGTTATATACTAATATGTGCAGATATGTTGCCTATACTATTACATAGTTTAGTTTAACCATTAATAGGTTATACTTTTATCTATCTAAGTGCCTTTAACATGTGTGCATATGCAGTTTATACTTTTGCATAGTTTAGATTAACCAACGGTATCCCTTAATTATAATAAATTCCTTTAGCAATTTTTATAAAAGATGAACATTTTGGTCATTACTTCATCATTTGATTAAAGCATTTTAAGTGAAATGTTGATTATAGATTTAGTTAATTAATTGGTGATTAAATTATTTAAATCGGGTTTGTGGTCAAGTGGTTGAAATTCTGATTGAAGTGAAATTAATAAACATTAGTTAAAATGTTATTTTAGTGAATTAAATAAACAGGTAAGATTTTAAATTTTTTATAATAATACATAACTTATGCTACATTAAAATTTTAAACATAATCTTCTTTTATGCTGAAGAAATATATCCATACATACATATATGTATATATTTATATGTATATATATATAAATATATATATATATATATATATATATATATATATATATATATATATATATATATATATATATATATATATACATACATATATATATATATATATATATATATATATATATATATATATATATATATATATATATATATATATATATATGTATATATGTATATATATATATATATATATATATATATATATATATATATATATATATATATATATATATACCATATATATACATACAAAAAAATACACTTGTAAGTTTGTAATTACATATATGTATGTCACACTTTTTCCCGCCTAAAAAAAAAAAATAAATAAATTTTGCATAATTTTATTACCAAGTGGTAAATCAAATTTTGGAAGATTCAATCTGCTTTTTAAATGGGCGCAATAATGGGTGACATATCGGTAATTGCAAGGAAACATTTTTATATTTTTAGTTGTGTCGGTTTGCTTGAACGCCATTGTTATATACAAGAAATAAAGAAATAGATATATAGAGATTAAACGTTTACTTGCAATTACCTACATATACTCCCGTGCTAACATATTTTACCTAACTTCATTTCTGACAAAATTGAGTTATTGATGAGAATCGTCAACTAAAATTTTAACAATTAAAATAAAATTAAAAATTTAATTTTAAATTGAGAAACACGTACTAAGAGAAATAGTTCTCAATTTTGCTGCAAACTACATTAATTTCAAAATTATACTCGTAACATTGATTTTGTCGAAATGTATTTTCTTGAATTATGTAAAACATGTTTAGTATGGCAGTTATGTCACCCACTTTCTTTCTTTCTTGTTTCTCAAAAACGATTAAATATATGTATATACTTTTATTTAATTCACTTTTTTAAGCTTTATGTTTATAATAAAATAATTTTGTTGGTGTTTAGCTTAATTTATTTTTATTTTTTTATTAATATTTTAATAAAAAAAAACGTCATTTCGACGGCACATCCCGTCATTTTCAAGGTACTATTTATACTATACGGTATGAAGAGATGTGTCGTCGAAACGTCGGTTTTTTTTATTAAAATATTAATAAAAATATAAAAATAAATTAAGCTAAAAACCAACAAAATCATTTTATTATAAATATATATACATATATTTATGTTATTGCAATTATTAATGTAATACGCAATAATAAATCTAAGTGTTAATCAATGACGGAGTGTTTTCATAAAATAGCCCCTTTTTAATAGCTAAAATATTATTATTTTTTAAATCACATTATAAATTTCTAATTTTTAGTATAATGCTTTACTTCGCAAATTTTTATTAGTTGACATGCGCTACTTAACAATACTTTTAGAATATGGGTGGATGCAAACCAGTTTTCAAGGAGGTTAGTGCTGGACGGGAACCTGAGGATTGCACACTGGCAGGGTAAGGAACTTGTGGAGGATTTCGTGGAGCGGTGTCTCGAAAATATAGATGTACTCCTAACCCTACTACCCCTTCGGGATATCCTAGATCATCTGAATGACATGAGGGACTGTCCGTTGATTTTCCAGAAATACCTTTTGCTATCGGAGGCTGTAGCAGAACTGAGAAACGGAACTAAAGTCACTTGTCACGCGCTCTTTACTCCTCCAGTAACTAACTATGTATACTTTGTTTTCAGATATCTTGTGATTTTCAAATGCGATTTCCAGGACACAGGACAATATGAGATAAGTGCGAAAACTTTTTAAAAATAGAAGATTTGTAAAAATGAAATATTAAAGAGATTCGTCAAGTTATTATTCGAGACGCTACCAAAGTCAAGACAGCAGTTAACTGAAGGTAATAATTATTGAACATTGTCGATTTTATCTCAATATTAATGGGATTTTTTTTTCTATTCTAGATACATATAACCTGCAACTAATGTACCTGTTACCTGCATTGGCACCACCGGTTCTACAAAAAATGCATAAAAATGCATTGAAAAAATCAACCATTGCTGATGCACAAGCTTATTTTATTATTAAAGCAGAAGATGCCAATGATTTAACAAAAACAAAAAACGCTACTAGAATAGATCATGCAACACGTAAGGAAAGGGTGCAACCACTCCTCGGTGTCATAGGTGGATGACACTAGTTTTAGTGAGTTTTTTATCATTCTCGACGATCATAAATTTAAATTTGATGATAATCTCGACGATCATAAATTTAAATTTGATGATAATGTAGTTGTTTTAGAAGCAATTGATATTTGCTTCAAAATATTCATCATTTTTGAATTGGAGTACCCAATTACTAAAATAAATTAATATTAATATTAATTATAATATATACAATAGCATATAATATATTTACCTTTATATGTCAATAATTTTTATAAAATAATTGATAATGAATTTAATCATTTCAATCAAATTGGTCATCAAAAATAATATTGATATACCATATTTTATATTTTACTTTGCTACTCCTACCGAAATGTATTTTAAAATTAATTACACGTTACCAAATTTTTTATTACTTTTCGTTAAATCTTTATATACCGAAACAGGTCAAAAAAAATAATTAGATCATTTTTATAATTGACAATGAATTTTAAAATTAACTTTTATCATTTGATTTGCCTTAACTATTCGTAAAAATATTACTTAATAAATTAAATAATTAACAGAAATATCTTGAATCCAAATAATATTACACTAGAAAATTTGATTTATATAATTTTTATGATTCATTTATATACATACTTCTTTAAACTTAATTTATTAAATTACACGCTAAATGCTAGAATACTGTTCTAATAATTTACAATAATAAAAAATGAATTAAATAACACTGATATCTTTCATTTGAAATTAAATACAACTTCATAATTTCTCGTATCTCCTTTCTCATATATATATATATATATATATATATATATATATATATATATATATATATATATATATATATATATATATATATATATATATATATATATATATATATATATATATATATATATATATATATATATATATATATATATATATATATATATATATATATATATATATATATATATATATATATATATATATATATATATATATATATATATATATATATAAATATATATATATATATATATATATATATATATATATATATATATATATATATAAATATATATATATATATATATATATATATATATATATATATATATATATATATAAATATATATATATATATATATATATATATATATATATATATATATATATATATATAAATATATATATATATATATATATATATATATATATATATATATATATATATATATATATATATATATATATATATATATATATATTTACCTTCTTTGTGTTTAGTTAATTCAATGGTAAGTAAAAGTTATCTGAACTGAGCAATTACTTTAAAATTTGGATAAAAGGTAAAACTAATCTTTGTGCTTAGTTGTTTTCGTGGTCAGCAAAAGTTACCTTAACTGGGCGATTAGTTCAAAATTTGGTTTAAATTACCCTTTACGCTTATTTATTTTAACAGTGAGCAAAAGTTATAATAACTGAGCAACAAGCTCAACATTTCGTTAAATTTAACATTTGCGCATAGTTATTTTAATGGACGGTAAAAGTTATCGTAACTGAGCGGTTAGTTCCAAAATTGGATACACTAACCTTGGTGCTTAGTTGTTTTAATGGTCCGCAAAAGTTATCTTAACTGAGCAGTTTGTTGAAAATTTGATTAAAATTAACATTGTGCTTAGTTATGTGAACATTAAGATTGTTGGTTGGTATAACCTAATAGTGTTTAAATAATTTAGGAATGTTTACTTAAAACCTTAGTTAAGTTAAATGGGTAGCTAAGGTTACGATAACCTGCCAATGAGTAGCATTTCGTTTGAGTTTACCAGTGCTAAGTTATAATTTAAAAAATAACCTTGCCAATTTAGTATTAATAAACAAGCGCTAGGTCGGTTGAAAAACAATCATAGTGCATCGTTAATTTAACCATTTTTTTTGTTTTTAATTACCCAGTTTTTTCTTTCAGTGTACGTAAGTCACAATTACGTACACGATAAAAAATCTCGGGGATGAAACTTCGATAAGGATCACCAACCAATTTGAAGAACATTACTTTAGTTTTTTCACTTAACAGCAAGGAGTGATTATCAAACCATGTGCGAAGAATTTTCATGTCAGAATTTATTTGGTTAGTTAGGTTATTAACAGTCAAATCAAAATAACTTAATGCAATATCATCAGCAAAAGCAACAATTTTACCGTTTAAGTTTAAGTCAAAAATTGAATTTATGTAAATTAAAAACAAGATAGGACCAAGAACAGAACCCTGAAGAACACCATGTTCAATAATAAATGGAATGCTTTGCGATTTATCTATCCTAACCATAAATACTCGATTATTGAGATAAGACTCGAACCATTTTTGTGATACACCTGCAAAATCAATAGACTGGAGCTTACGCAGAAGCAGATTATGTCTGCCATAAGAAAGGTTTTCTTCATATCGATGAAGACTGCACTAACACAATTCTTCTCATTAAGATTAATATGAATTCCATTAAAGAAATTAATTAACGCAGATTCAGTACTTTTGCCAGATCTAAAGCCGTGTTGATGAGGACTAAGAAACTCAAATTTGTCCAAAAACTTCTCAATACGGGATTTCATCGATTTTTCAACGATCTTCAAAATTGTGGGTTGCAATGCAATGGGCCAATAATTGTCCTTAATAATGATATCACCCTTTTTAAACAAAGGGATAACAATTGCAGTTTTTAAAACATTAGGGATAACACCATTTACAAAACATTGGTTAATGAACCACTAATTTTAGCATATTCGAGCTAAGTTAAAATTTAAATTCACAACACATGTTTCATTAGTTACCTTTACTAGACACCAACTACCAACTAGATTTAAAATAAAAGTTGAAAATATACATTTAACCATACTATTAAGTTTAAACTACTCTGCAGTTTCCTACAGATCTTAAAAAGGAAATTAATAATTTTGAGATTAATTATTTATTTATAAAAGTATATATAATTCAAACATTAATCATGATTAGGCTTAGGATTTTTAGGTTCTAAACATTTAAAAATATGTACCTAAAACATGTAACTAAAATTGCAAAATATGTGGTAAAATGTGTGACTAAAATGAAAAATATGTGGTCATATTTTGAAAAGAAAATCAAAACTAGACCTTATCTGAAGAGGATTTCAATTCTCTCATTAAAAAACAAAATGATCAAATTTTTGGCTACAAAGTTGGATAAACTAGCTCTCCTGGACTATAAAGTGCTGGAAAAGTAGTCCAAAAATGGTTCCACGTCATTACACTTAAAACTTTGGGCTTGTAAGCGATACTTACATACTTCAAAAGAACACAGGTTGATGCTAAAAGATTCACGCTATTAAAGCAAGTTTTAAACTAAGAGAAACTAAATTACGCTCATATTTTTGCTCAAATCAAATTGTATTTCAAACACAAAAAAATTAAATTAGTTAAATTCATTTTCTTTTACACATCATGCTGATACTAAATAATTTTATTGTTTTATTGCAATCATGTTTCGTTGAGTTTGGAACTAAGCCTACTTATATTCAAAATATCACAAAATGTCTATCTAATTGCAACCAAAATTTTGGAATTCAAAAACAACTTTTTTTCAGAATTTTGCCCTCACTCCAAGCATACGATTTTGCTCAAATCGATTTTATAATTCTAACTTAATCTTTAATTTTTTTCTTGCTAGTTCAATTCGAAATACAAACTCAAGTTTAAACTAAAAACATAATTACGGTTTGTTTTTGCTCAAGTCCAAAATTCTATTCAAATTCAATTTCTACTCAACTTTTTTTAAATTACGGCTTAAAATTCATATATTTTGATACTTATTCAGATTTCTATTCAAAATTCTGATGCAAATTTAACAAACCTATTGATTTAAACTAGAGTTTTAGATTCGACTTTAACTTAGCATTTATAATAACACTCAAATAAATTCCTTAAATGCACTTGCAACATTCCAAATTTCTAATCAAACACATTAAGACAAATCTAGGTTGGAATTTTTTTTAATTTGTAAACCAAATATCACAAAATTTCTAGCTTAATTGCACCCATAATTTTGCGTTAATTAAATTTTAAAATCAAGCTCGTTTTTTTAAATATTTTTTTAATTAAATTGCATCCAAATTTTTGCTCAAACTCTCGATTGGATTGAAATTGAATTTTTAGTCCAAACTTTGTTGAAATCTTGTTTTACCCCGTTCTAAATAAACATTTTGCTCGAATAATTACCTAAATTTTTTAAAATTAACTCAAACTGTAACTAAACACAGTCAGTTAAACGTCAGTTCCTATTTAAGATTTTTATTCATTTACGGTTTAAAATTGATATGCTTCTGTTATAAAAACAAAATTCTTTCAGATTGTTGCTGGATTCCTAATTTTCTAGTTGAACTAAAAAATTTGTTGAAATCATGTTTAGAATTTAAGGTCAGTCACATAAAGAAGACCATTTCTACTTAAAATTTCACTCAAATTCACTATATTTACTTAGTTTAGAATTCAAGCTAATTTTCTTTCTGTCGAATGCAGTTGACCAATTTAGACTAGATTTATGTTTAAAATTCCGTTTATCATTTTGGTCAACTTCGAGAACTGTTTGGAACTAAACATTTGACCAAAACTCTTAATTTTTTTAAATTCATGTTTATTTATTCATAATTATTTCAATTCAATTCATTGTTTTTCAATTCGAATCCATTTTGATTTTAAACTAAGTTACTAGAGTGAATACCGTTCACATATTAAAACGAAAATTACAATAATCAATTAGCAGATTACCTAAATATTTGTTAAAACTATAAATTTCACTCAAGTTTTCATTTCAATTTAATTCAATGAGCGTGATCAAAATTACAATTAACAAGCATTCAAGTACAGTTTGGAAGTTTAGCTCATGTTCTAATTGGTTTCAAGATATGTATTTTGGTTTTCCCTTGATATATCTATTCTTTGCACCGCCTATTTTGCTCTCATTTTTTTGTTTTCTAATTGAAACTCCATTCAGCAAATCTATTGTACAATGTGAGCTTACAATATATTTCTCTCAAAATTTTGTGAAATCAAAATTCGAGTTGTAATTCAATTCCTAAATATAATTTTACTAAAGATTTTATTTGGTTTGGAATGCCAAACCATTTTTTTAAATTTAAATTCCTAATTTAAATTTCTCTCAAAATTTCCGATACAAATTTCTCGTATTGCAACTGAATCCTTATCTAATTGCAATTAAAATTATTTTTGAATCTGGTTTAGACCAAATTAACACTCAAATTTTTGCTCAAAACCAAGTAGAATGTCCTAATCAATTTCTAATCTAAATTTACAAATCAATTCTTAAGCCAAGTAACACTATACAACGATTTAAATTCCATGCAAAATGCAACTAGTTTAATCCAGAAACATTTTCATAATTTCTATTGAATGTTACCATGCTGTTCACCCAGGAGGAAAACCCAGAGGAGGATCAACAGTAATAGTGAAAAAGAGTCTCAAACACTATGAAGAACCTAGTATAGAAGAGGAAAGTATGCAAGTTAAAACCATAAAAGTTGAAATTAACAATAATAATGAATACAGTATTTCCTCTATCTACTGCCCTCCACGCTATAATCTAAACAAAGAAGATTATAATAGACTCTTTAGATCACTAGGATCCAATTTTATTATTGGTGGTGACTTTAATGCAAAAAACACCTATTGGGGATCAAGACTTACCACCCATAAAGGAAAAGAGATATTCGAAGCCGGACGAATAAATAACTGCGAGTTCCACTCTGGAGGTAAACCAACATACTGGCCTGCTGATATAAATAAAATACCAGATCTCATTGATTTTTATGTAACGAAAGGGATCTTCGAGGATTACATGTGCATCGAAAACAGCGAAGGGATATATTACGATCATACACCTGTTATCATGACACTCAGCACAATGATAATTAATAAGGATAACCTGCCTAAATTAACAAATAATAGAACTAACTGGGACCTATTCCAAGAACTAATTGAAATGCAAACAAATCTACGAGTGCCGATTAAAACACCGGTACAGTTGGAAGAGGAACTAGAGGTATTTAACAGTACTATTCAACAAGCAGCATGGGAAAGTTCTCCTGCTAGTCACACCGAATCCCGTAGGAATCAAAATTATCCTATTGAGGTCAGGGAGTTAGTTAGAGAGAAACGGAAGGCAAGAAAAACCTGGCAAAGGACACGCGCCCCGGAAAACAAAAAAAATCCTCAATTTTCTATGCAATAAACTAAAACAACTTATAAAAGAAATTAAGAATGAAACTATCAACAAGTACTTAAATGGTCTCACCGAACATAAAGATACTGATTACTCTCTTTGGAAAGCAACAAAGGGATTAAAAAGAACTAAAATGCATGTGCCACCTATTAAAAATGGGGAAGGAACCTGGGCCAAAAGTGACAAGCAAAAAGCTATTTTATTTGCAGCTCACTTGGAAGACACCTTTCAACCGTTACCTAGGCAAACAGCAGATGAAAACATAATAACAATTAGCAAAATTGATGAATATAATATTCGATGTGTAACATTACAGGAATTAAAAAATGAGATCAAGTGTAATTTGAACGCAAAAAAAGCTCCAGGATATGATTTAATTACTGGACAAGTGGTAAAAGCCATTCCCGAGAAGGGACTACGAAAATTGGTTCAAATTATCAATGCTGTCTTCAGACTAAAATATGTCCCACGGCAATGGAAGGTTGCTGAAGTAATTATGATCCCCAAACCAGGCAAACCAGCGAACGATAAAAAGTCGTACAGACCGATTTCACTACTTCCTGTAATTTCAAAATTATTTGAAAAATTACTGCTCAAGAGACTCAAGCCAATAATAGAAGAGAGAAATTTGATTCCACCACACCAATTTGGATTTAGAGAAAGTCACTCTACGATAGAACAAGTTCACAGAATAACGGATATAATCGAAGACTCACTTGAGAATAAGAAGATATGCTCCAGCATCTTCTTAGATGTAGCACAAGCTTTCGACAAAGTTTGGCACCAAGGACTTGAATTTAAATTGCATCGAGATCTACCTAAGCAATTCTATCAAATTCTTAAATTTTATATCGCAGACCGACATTTCCGTGTAAAATATAACCAAGAGTACTCTGAACTAAAGAGAATATCAGCAGGCATACCACAGGGTAGCGTACTGGGTCCTATATTGTACATCCTGTACACCAGAGATATGCCAAATACAGAAGGTGCCACCATAGCAACATTTGCAGATGATACAGCTATTCTGGCGACTGGAAAGTGTATATCAGAAGCAACGACCAAACTTCAAAAAGCAACCGACACAGTGAGTAGTTGGACAAAGAAATGGCGCATTAGCCTAAACGAAGCAAAGTCAGTTCACGTAAACTTCACAAACCAGAAAGTTAACTGGATTCCAGTGAAACTTAATTCAAGGCCGGTTCCAAATGCAAAGCTTAGATGGAAAGAGCATGTTAAAAAGAAAAAAGAAGAATTGAACATTAAATATCGGAAAATGTATTGGCTAATAGGTAGAAACTCTGAGCTTACAATACATAACAAATTGCTATTATATCAGCAAATACTTAAACCAATATGGACCAACGGTATTCAACTTTGGGGTTGTACCAAGAAGACAAATGTACAAATGATTCAATGTTTTCAAAACAAAGTGCTGAGTGGCATTGTAAACGCACCATGGTACATTAGAAATGATAACCTCCATAGGGACTTAAATATGGAATATGTAAGTGAAGAAATACAAAATCATGCGAAGAAACACATTCAGCGGATATCTCGGCACCAAAATGCAGACATACGAAGTTTGTTGGATACCACCAATGCAGTAAGAAGACTTCAAAGGCAGAAACCTTTGGAATTGGGCAGTTGTATTTAATTCGGATAGAGAAAAATAATTACTATGTAAATTCAAACGGAAGTAACCATTGGGCTACTGCCCGTCAAATGTGAATCTTCATTTAAGAAAGATAAATTACTAAATGATTTGTAAATCAGTTGTAATATTAAATAAAGGGAAAAAAAAAAAACATAATACCAAACTAAAATTTAATTCTGAAATTCAGGATTAATTTTAATCCCATAATAATGATTAATTCTGGAACTATGTTATATTCTGAAAATTGAATTATTTATTAGCAAATTAAGGAAGAGAAATAATAAATATTCTTTAAGCTAAATTAATTAATATATCTTAATGAGCAAAACACAATATATTACATACGAGTATTACAAAAATTGATATTTTATGAAATTGCATATGTAAACTTTACTTCTAAGCTAAAAATTCTAAAAGATTGATTAAAAAATTTTTAAATTGCTAAGTTATAATTTAAATTCACAACACATGTTTCATTCACGAAATCTTAACTCAACTTAAACCAACATTTCCAAATACGCATTTTATTTATATATTTAATCGACTTATAATTTATAATATTAATTAAATTAAAATCAATTTAAAATCAATTGATGCAGTTTGTAATACCTGTAAAAAATTATTAATCTTACCTAAATAAACCATTCTAAATGAAATGTATAAGACGGCTCCCAATTCCAATTCTACTCAAACCCATTCGAGTATACAAGGTATAAGAATCCTGTTTGAGTCGAATATACAAAATCTCATTGTGCTCATATAATACATGATTTCAAGAATACCATAGTTGTTTCATGAATACAGAGAAACACAATGAGATAAACAACCCCCGCATACAAGTAACAAAATCTTATATACTAAAACCACAAACACACATTGACGGTAAATATTTTCTACCATCTTTTATGTGCGTTGCAGTTGCAGGAGACCTTATAGCGCATACAAACATACCTGATTTATGTATCAAGTTATAGTAAACTATTTGTGACGACTATATCAAAACCAACGAAAAAGATTTTCCTTGTTGTTGTTGTTTGTAATACAAACACCAACAAAACATATTACATTTCCTTCACAGAATCCGTGCGAAGAGCGAACGAGACAGGTACACAAACATATTGTTGGCCCTGTTATATACCATATTTTAAGTATGGATTAGTGTCAATTTGATTGTACAGAAAATCAAACATACGAATACAAATATGTGTGCGTAAAAATAAAATCCAATATAAAATTTACTACGCCGTATTTCTATTTAAAATAAAATCTATTTTAATACTATCGAATTATTAGAATTTAGTAATTAAAAATTGAAATTTGATTTTATGTACAATACAATCGCACAAAATACCAAATCATGCACTTTTCATTTTCCTATCTACAAAAATAAAAACATTGCCTGACAAATGCATCCCGGTGGATTGCATTTTCCAAAATTACACTTTAATTATTTTCACTACACTTTGATTATTATTACACCAAACTTGAATTTAATTAGAATTAAATTTAAAATTAAAATGTATATACATATGTTTGATAACATAAGAAACAAAAATAAAAAGAAAAGAAAATTAAATTAAATTAAATTTTTGAAGAGGATAGAAAAAACACGTCTATCCTCTTCGACCAACTCTCGCCCACCATCTCGAAAGCTTTAGAGAGAGAACTTAAAATGCTAATTGGCCAAAAATGGGATAGCTCTGAAGGATTACTGATCTTTGGGATGGGGATTATTGCACTTAGCTTCCAATGAACTGGTTAGAAGGAATAACAAGTATTTTGAGACGAAAGGGAAAACTCGCTAAGTTATTCAGTCCAGAAGATTCCGATTTAACCTTCCAAATAACAGATTGTAAATCCTCGAGAAAAATATTTGAAAACGAAAACGTATTAGATGACGCGTTAGAGAACAAATCGACGGTACTACTGCCCAAGTTCAGACTAGAGCTAACTATAACTATTATTCTCATTCGGTTTGAAAAACCTACTAGAACTACTCTTGCGTCTGCCTAGGCCTAAATTATGAACATTACGCCAGAAAACCTTGGGAGGAAGAAAGGAATCTAACTTGTCCTTGAACAAATTATGTTTAGCAATCCGAATTAACCCTACAACTCTATTACGGGTCTGCTTATAATCTGAATAAGACTGATTAATAGAATTACAGGGAAACCTCACTACAACGTACATCGAACAAAATTTGTAGGACAATCAACCTTTGATTGAAGGCTTTATTTGTCAACATCTATAGCCTCTATACACCATAAGGAAGACGTGTCTCTATCATTGAAACAGCTTGATATCAATTCCACTGTGGCAAAACTGCAAATCACTTGCCATTATTTTTAACATGAGAAGGAAACGACGAAATATATTTGGTGTATCCTACAAAGAGCAACACTAATATTAAAGAACTATTTTTATTTATTTTAAATATTAGTATTGGAACCTGAAAGGCAGAAGCAAAGATCGAAATAAAACGTACTGCTTGCGTCTTAAAGTTAGAATGCAGTCTGAATTCAACATGTTTGTTTAAAATTTTTAAACCTAGCCTTTTGTAATTTACGATAATATTTTAATGTTTTGAAAGTTGCATAATTTGATAACATTTTAATAAGCAATGTCATGGAACAACTTTTTCGGTGATTTCAGAATAAATTCACATCCCTACATAATTTTCAATATCGTTACCCTTCAACCTTTTTTCGATGTTCGTTCCATTGTATGCAATATAGGATAAAACCAAATAATCGATCATTTATTCATTGTACAGTATTAATAAAAATTAAATTCCGCCCCAAAATGCGGAATTTCCAAAAATATAAAAAAACAAATTTTTGACAGATTTACGATTTTTTACCCCCTAATAAAAAAAAAAAAAAAAGTAAAACCTGACAATAACGTATCAAACACACTGCGTACACCCAAAATAATGACTGATCGATGGTAAAATTTTGACCTAGAAAATATCATGTTACACACATCTTGATGAAATAGGCCGTAATACTGTATTAACAATTTCTGGTTTTATTGAACTTTACGTTTTTTTATCTTCAACATACACAATCTATAGCGCGCCACAATAAATTATCTGTATTGATTACTTGATCCGTGTAAGAGTTATGTATTTCTCGCGCTCTTATCAAACTACATAATTTGAATTTTTAATTTCTAATTCAAGGCGGATTATGTAAATTTGCTATTTTGAGTTTTTAATAATTTCATTCAAATTATAATTTATTGTTGTAATAAAAATTGTAATATGAAGGGATTTGGTTTTGATTTTTTATAGGGTTATAATTTTTGAATAATTGTTTTATAGAAACAAATTTTTGAAAAATTAGATCATAAATTTAAAATTAATTTTCACCTGAGTTAGTAATTTCAAATGTTTATCAAAAAAGGGCTAACTGGTTCAATATTGTAAAATGAAAGCACATTTTTTTTTGTTTCGTCTGTTTTAGGCTGAGAATTTTTTAAGTTGCAACAATTGAAAATTGAAGAGGAAGATATTTTTTTTACGAACATGCCAAAAGGGATGCTTGAGACTAAGATTTTTTTTCTATACGATAGTGCAGTAACCTATGCTTTCGATGATGATTTTTGAATTTAAATTATATAAGACAATTTCATTGTACACCGATTTCTCAATTGCCATACGATTTGTGAAAATACAAATATTTCAATTATAATGTGAATGTTTCAGTTATTAGTTTTGTTGATCCGTACAAGTTTGTTATTTTTTATGTTGCTAATATTATTTATAAATATTACAGGACTAGTGTATCGTAGAAAAAATAGCGTGTATAACTCGTGTGGAAACGTCCAATTGGAATTATACTCAAGTGATTTCAATTCACTTGCTTATTGCAGCGACTCGTTTTCTTCACTAGTTATAAAATATGTACCATATAATATTTTCATAAACATAATGGAAAAAGCGCCTTTTCCCAATGGAGAACAGTAAAGAAAACTGTGATTTTACTCTTGGGCAACATTTTTCTTGTTGCTAAGTTTAGTCGAGTTCCTATAATAAAAAAATGGATTTTGACGAAACCTTTTGTGATCGGTTTTAAATGCGATTTAAAACCACCCGAACAGGCTTGTTTATTTTTTGTTAACAAATTACTGTTTCTTATTGCAAAATAAAATGACAAAATTTACAATTCGCCCAATAATTAATGTTAAGCTAAGTTTTTCCTGTGGAGGCCGATTATGAATTTATGGTCGAAATTTTAAAATTGAATCGCTGTAACATCCATTAAGAACTGTTTAATAATTGTTTGTTTCTACCTTTGCAATCATTTCTGGATTTCAGGGCACTCCCAACTCAACTTATATGTAGTACCCAAATCGAGATCGTGCGGCTATAGGCGCAATGCTTCATTCCAGTCTATAGTACTGAAATGAAAGGTGGGTTTTTCCATGAATTCTGCACTCCAACAGATGGTTATATGTAATTAAATCCCTGTTTTGCCCTGTGCCCCTATCGGGATTACGAATTTAAGATAAAAATAGCCGTTTTGAATAAGAAGTTTAGAGCAAAAATTCAATTTGGGTTAGGAAATATGGCGGCTGGGAAATTCATGAAAATTCGTGTTTCTTGAAGTATTTCAAAATTTTGCACCAAACTTTGTAAACAGAGTTTTAATTTATGGTCAATTTATTTAAATTCTTAATGGCGGATTCAAAATGGACTTTTTTAATAAAAATTTTTGCAAAAAGGTTTTGGGTTCGCTTCTCTTATGAATAAAATTAATCTCAACAATTCAAAAAATTTTAATAATAGATCGACTATTTTTCACTTTAAAGCAGCCATATTGGACCCACCATTTTGAATTTAACTTTTTTAACCTCAGATTTTAAATGAGCTACCTGAAGATACTTTTCTATACATAGTTTTTTAATGTTTTTGGAACCTTCCATTTGAAACAAACGGACTAAACTGCCAGTGGCTAAAGTTGCGGCGTTTGGTTTGGGGTGTCTCGCGTTCGAATGCTGATAGGGGCGGAGTGCAAAAGAGGTTTTAAATCACATAATATAGCATGTCCATAGCATATCTTCCCCGATTTGCCAACTGCTTAAGTTAAGAAGAATGAAAAGCGAACTGCGAAAGAGTGTACCTTGAGCCCCCGAAAATATTGCAAAGATAGAAACCAACAATTATTAAAAAATGTTGAATTTTAAAATTTGAACCATAAATTCATAATCAACGACTAAAAGAGCTTCAATGACCGGTCGAAAATGACTTGATTTTTTATTTCTTCTACTCTGAATAAAAATACGAGCGACTTGTTGAAATAAAAAATCAAGTCATTTCTCGGGCGCTGGACACCGAGTTCCATTGCTTCACATTAATTATTGGGCCAATTGTAAATTTTATTATTTTTCAAAATATTGCACTCGGCTCGATGAATACATTCTCAGAAATCGTTATTTCTCGGTGCGATGCACGGTAAGATGTTGATAAGGTTCTTTGAGCCGAATTTTTTGCACAGGAACGTTCCAATACCTATCTATAGCGGGGGAAAAAACGAACGAGGACGTACATCAGTTATTATTGCGTGAGTGATCCCTGTACATTTTTTCTTCCAATTTTCCAATGCACCACGTTTATCTTTTGTAATGATTACAAAAAGGTAAACTTCCAAAGTTTTAGGAACAGCGACTTCGGCGTCATTCACGAATTCATCCAATCTGGGTTAATTATTTTTATCGTATATGACACCGCCAATGTCCACGTCGCTTCGCGAATAACTCGTAGTCTTTCTTCGCGAAATTCCTTTTTTTTCTTCGTATCATTTCGCCGAAAGTATCTTAAAACCGGTATTCCGAAAACAAATTACAAATTACATAGTTGCGTGCTTGTTTATCGTTAATCAGTATGTCGTGTCCTTACTTACCATTTGCACGTATTAAAATGCTCTTTACAAGTTTGATAGTAGACATTTTTTCAATAAGTACTACGAGAAAGGAGAAAATATCAAAAAACAAGTTCTAATCTCTTAATCTTCTTAATCTTTTACTTTATAATTCGATACCTCAATAACGATCAACGGTAGGTGAAAATTCATATAAACTAAATGGTAGAGTGTCCACCAACAAAAAAGTACATAATCGCAATTTTCATACCATGATGGTGATCTTTTTTCAAGATGGCGGAGAATGCTATCAGGAAATATTGGTCGAAAATTTCCAGTTAAGCTTTTCGGAGCCCCCCCCCTTCCCCCACTACACAATATATAAAAATGAACCAGTTCGGTTCATTTGCATTTCCAAATGTATATAATGACTGGACTCTGGACTATATAGTTTTCAGAGAATCAAACACGATTGTAAATAGTTTTTGTTAGTTTGTGTTTATGTCCTTGGCAAATTTAAATGTTAAAAATTTATATTATCAGTTGTCGTCATACGAAACTCACTCTTTTTAAGCGACTAGAAAAGTCAAGTGGAGTGGGAGAAAGAACGTGTGTAGAAAATATTTTTAAGGGTGAGGGTATACGATACATTAGAAATGTGTACGTCAGAAATTGAGAAACTTGAAAAAAGTATTTTGATTCTTTTTTTTTGACATTTGACGTTTGTTTTTCAATTTTTTGATGTTATGTGAAATATACATGGTACGGAGCGGGCGGGGCTATATGTTGGTGTGAAACCTTCACACTGCGATAAAATGTGCACTGTACACCGTCCCTTTGTTTTTTATGTTGATTTGATAGTTCACCGTCTTGTTTTATTTATTTTTGTTTAAGAGAAGTAGGGCACGGATAAATTAATCGAATTATCGAAAATTTTAAAAATGTATGATCCGATTTTAGTGAAATTTGACTTGTGCAATGGAAATAGGATTCCAAAACGGCTTTTAGATAAAGTTCTGGATTATGGCCAAATAGGATGGAACTTGACTATTCCTTAACCGATTTTTGATCTGGCTTCAGCAGTCTTTAATAGCTGCCTTGTTCACAGAAACCTCAACAGACAATAGCTTTTATGATATGGTTTATTAAGGTTTTTGTGAATTTGGCAGCCGTTGAGGTTTCTCATATTGACATATTTGTTTTGCCGGGAAATTTAATCACAAATAAACTAAAATAAAAGCAAGTGTGAGACCGCACACGCAGTATTAGATAAACTCCTAATTGTGGTGCAGGGTTCCATAGTGCACGTCGGATTTTATTTGCTTTATTGGTTTGGTTACAATTTTTTTACAGTAGAAATTGTTGAGTAACGTAATTCTTACATGCAATTTGTTCAGCGAACTGTAATAAAATTATAAGCATCTTAAGGTTTACAAGTTAATACATTACTAAATCATAGACCTAATTATTCTTTTAAAGATTTGACGTGCTTCATTACTTCGTTTTTAAAAAAATTCCAAACTATTAGCGTATTTAGTCTTTGGAGGCAAACAATTGAAATGTTGGAGGGTGCCGTCCAAAAGAACCAAATTCTCTCCGTTATTTGAATTATTAGTATTTTGGATTAAATAATGAGAATTATATCTTGTACTATAGTTAAGTTGATGTCTTAAATAAGGCGTCCAAAAGTTTTAGTAAAGAAATTTTATTTTCGTAGATTTTAGAACAGTATCGTTACAATTGTAATTTTCCAAACAATCTCAGATGTGTAATGTCACTAATGAAAATATTAAATAGGATGGGTCCAAGTATTGACCCTTGAGGAATACCTTTTTTTTAAAATGAATACTTACTTTAACAACTTGCTTTCTGTTAGAAAAGTAATCACGAAATAGGTTTAGTTGATTCTAAGTTTACCTCTGACAATTTCATTAATAAAAGCATGTGATCAACCATATCAAAAGCATTTTTTTATATCTAGAAAATAAGCATTCAACGTAATTTTTCCGTTTAAATGCCGAAGTTATTAAATTTGAAACACAGCAGCTGCTGTATTTGATTTCGTGGTGAATCCGTGTTAGTTTTTAGAAACATATTTAATCTTCAGTACTTCAGTAGTTTTAATGGACAGTTATTTTCCTGTAGCAGATGATTTCCTGGCTTTTGCATTGGACTAACCCTGGCCACCTTTATGGTATCTAGAAATTTTCCTGTAGTAATCGAATTAATAATGCAATTAACATACGCTTAGTGATTGCTTGATATGTTTTTGTGTAAATACCGTTGAAACGCCGATGAATGTTAAATTCATCTTCATCTGTCAAAGTTAAAAGAAGTGGATTTGCTATCTGATATATTTCAAATTTAATTTCGTCGTAATTAGTTAAGGAATAGCCAAATTCTATCCTAACCGGTGATATTCCAGATCATTACCTAAAATAATTCCGATGGATCCCATTTCCATCCCAAATGTCACATTTCACTAAAATCGCTTTAAAAATAGCTAGTTCTATCCTAATATGCCGTATTTCAGAACTTCATCTAAAAATTATTTTTTAATCCCATTTCCAACATACAAGCAAAATTTCACTAAAATCGGTTAAGGAATATTCAAGTACCATCCTACATGACCATATTCAAGAATTTTAATCAAAAATAATTTTAGAATCCCATTTCCATCACACAAGTTAAATTTCACTTAATCCGTTAAGAAATAGCCATGTTAATTCCAATTGGTGACTTCATCTCAATATCATTTTAGAATCCCACTTACATTGTATCTGTCGAGTTTCATCTTAATTGGTTGAGAAATAGCCAAGTTCTATTCTTATTGGCCATATGCCAAAAGTTCACCTTAAAATCATTTCGATATTCCTTTTCCAACGCACATATCAAATTTCATCATAATCTGTTAAGAAACAGCGAACTTATAACCTAAATGCCCATATTTCAGGAAGTCCTTTAAAATAACGTATAACATAAACGATTAATCAATTAATGAGGCTAAAAATGGAAACTTTTAATCATCCTTGCCTAAATGCGAAGATAAATATTTATTATACAAATTTATTTTATTCCTAGTACTTGCTTTTATAGTCCAGGCAACGAAGGCCAAAAAATACCATATAGCGGAAATAATTCAAGTAGAAGCCCAAATTGATACAGTTGTAGGGGAAGGTGTCCTTAACAACATACTGAAAGTATTGAGGGGTAGGGGTGAAGCTAAGGGTGAGGGGTCTCGAAAGTTCCTTTTTTTCAATGTTTCGTTAATAACTCAAAAACCACTGCTTCTATCAAAAAAATGTCCAAATAATAAATAATTCTACATAAAATTCTCTACAATAAAGATGCGCTACACTTTTTCGATAGGGTCAAAGTTTAAGGAAAAAAACAGTTTTTGCTCGTATAAAAAGAATGTGGTCTTGTCACTAGCCAGTTTGAGCAGCACCATTAAAATCAATGGTGATAAAGTTATAATTAACCCTCTGATAATTTTCCAAAGAATTGTCATATCAAAAAAGGACGATAAAGATGTAGAAGAGCTTTTGACATATGACTTAACTCCATACCCTCGGTCCTGAAAAAATCATCACTCTATGATGTTTTGCCTGTAGACTTGATAGTTCTCCTCATGGAATTGGCACCAACATCTATCAATATGTACTTCATGAAGCCAGGCCGTGGGGATGTGGAGAGCAAATTGTTCTCAGTGCGACAACTTCAACAGCTTCCAATTTCCAAAACGATTCTCCATCTTCATAGCTTCTGCGGATGCGACACCACCTCGGCGATACATGGAAAGAGTAAAGTAGGAATCGCTAAGCTTTTCGCAGAAAACCTTGCCCTCACTCAAGACATTTTAGCAATATTCACAGATCCCTCAGCATCACCTGAGGATACTGAACAGGCTGGCGAGAAGCTTTTTTTGGCTGTATACAAAGCGCCTGCACATCAAGGTAACCTGAACAAACATAGGTACTCGGCGTTTTTGAAGGCGTCAACGAAGCTCCAATCAGACATAGCCACTCTTCCTTCCACCAGAGGAGCTTTAAAGCAACACTCGCTCAGAGTGTATCTACAGGTAAATTCATTTACATATAGTTTATTCTTTACCTTACAAATATTAGTTTGTAATGAATACTTTTGTTGATATCATTACTTTCTTACAGGTACAACAGGTACAGGTTTCTTACAGTGGCTCGGCAACCCCCTACCACCCATCCAATGGGGTGCGCTGCGGTTGTCGCAAAGCAGGGATTGCCTGCTCCAGTGCCTGCGGCTGCATCGACTCCTGTACTAACGGAGCCCCCGTCTAAAATAGCTTCGATGATGATGAAAATTTAGATTTCGACGAAATTTAATGTTCAATATTAAGCTCTAATTATTTCATTTTTAACAATAAAAACTGTTTTTTTAAATTTTCTATTTACCCCCACCATATTTCCTTAAGCTTTGATCCTATCAAAAAAGTGTAGAGCATCTTTATTGTAGAGAATTTTATGTAGATTAATTTATTATGGAGACATTTTTTTGATAGAACCAGTGGTTTTTGAGCTATTAACGAAAAATTTAAAAAAAGGACCTTTCGAGACCCACCCTTAGCTTCACCCCCACCCCTCAGTACTTTTAGTATGTTGTTAAGGATAGCTTCCCCTACAACTGTACCAATTTTGGCTTCTAAATGAACTATTTCCGCTGTTTTTCTTTCGTTGCCTGGACTATTAACGTCTTCGGTGAACGTGCAACGGTTGAATAATAAAACGCAATGTTAAATTTTGGCGGCAGAATTATCAAACATTAAGGGGAGGGGCGGATGGGCGAGCAAGAATAGACGGAACAACTACCACAACAACAAATAGAAATTTAGGTAACCGCATGAGAAGATAATGATGATGGAATGAAATCTGATTCCTTCCCAACCGCCGGGGGAAAAAATAGTGGAGCCGAATTAGTAAAATAATATAAAAAAATTACAGAACCAGGGGTTAAAGCAACAGAAATAAAATCATGGAAAAATTACTATTACTTAGCATATTACTAGAACTGTTCTTTCAAAACTTAAAGTCGTTGAAGCCTTACGAAAATTATTAATTCAAGATATATGTGATAATTGCAAAAAATCCAGAAATTTGAATAAACTATGGAGGGAGCAATAAATTAATTGAGAACTAAAATAAATCAACAGATTTGTCGAACATGTTCAAATCGATGTTTACAACTAACAATTAAATACAGTTGAATATACAATTTAGCAATTAAATAATAAGTGAGAAGCACGAATTAGCCGGGGCGTATATAAATCAATCAATAGTATCAATTCTTTTTCCTTTCAATTTTAAAAACTGATGAAACGCTATAACTTCTTAAAAGAGATAACAAATCAAAATTATTTCGGACACAAGGAGACGGTTTAGCAATCTGAAACCCACTTTCCAACACACTATCAAAGATAACAATCCGCGGTCGCACTGGGACGGGTTCGCACGGGGAATTCCCGAAAAACGGAAAAGGGACGAGAGCTAGCTCCCATCTCTAAAAAAGTTAGTAAAGGTATGATCCTGCAAGCCTCGTTTGCCCGCTCTCCGCCAGTTAGTTTTGAGCAACAGCGGCACAAAGTGGTCGACTGGACGAAAACCGTTTAAGTGCAAATTCAAGAGTGGGGTTCCTCGATTAAAAATCCTCGATTTCCCTCTCGTTGAAATTATGAATTTTCAAGTTGTCAAATAATTAAACTTTTTTCGGCAGAAACGGTCAAAGGCTGGTTGTTCTTGAACATTATGGTGTCATTTATTTTGTATTATGGCGCATTTTTTATTGTTGAAATTTAGGCAAAGATACGTTTTCGTGGCGTTTTCCCTCAGACACCGATTTATTGTAAAAATTTAAACAACTTTTTTACTTAAATAATTGTGGATTCTCATTCTAGAAGGGTTCAAGAGTATTCATGATTTTTTTTAGATTTTTGAAAGCGATTTAACACATTGAAAACTCGTTTTTGGCCCAGTGCGACCGCAGAAGCATAGAAATTATAGTACGATGGCCGAGGGTTAATGTTGATAACATCATTATCCTTTTGAGGTTCCTACCCACTTCCTCTAATCAATGAAATTTTCGACCAGTTACGCAGATTGCAACATTTTACTATCCTTGACCTGGCCAGCGGATACCATCAAAAAGAAGTACACCCCGCTGACAGGCATAAAACAGAATTTAGTACCGACTACGGTTCACAACGAAAAACTGACGGACGTATTCAAAGCACTAAGGCGAAACAACCTGAAAGTACAAACCGAAACGTGACAATTTCTAAGGTAAGAAATACAACACCTTGGACACGTAATAACAACCAAGGGCATAAAACTAAACCCGAAAATGGTAGAAGCCATTATTAACTTTCCACGATACTCATTTTCCGTGTATCCTAAATTCCTGTGACTGTGACTTCTTTACCTTATGAAATAATTAGTTAAGAATTTTTTTTTTCAGAGTGAAAGGTACATATAAGTTGTGATGACCCGTTCTAAAAATGTGATCAAAATTACATTTCTTATTTCACATTCGATCGATGGCCATAATTGTTCTGGGTTTTCCCAAATAAACCACAATAATTTATTGCAACAGCAATCAATTACAAAATAATTATACAGGCAATGTACCTAATACGATTTTAATAAAAATTGGATAAATTTAACCACAAATCATAATTTTCCAACGAATTAGCTGTAGCAATCAAACACTCAATTCTATTAATTAAATTACTAATTCCATTTACCTTATGTATATACACGCTCATATACGCTTTTGCGTTTAAGAAGAAATCGAAAATAGAGACAAAAAAATCTTAATTAATTGTGAATCCTCGACCCCATTTATATTGAGTTTAAGTATTAATTTTCACCATAATACATTTTCATCCGAATTATTAACAGCTAAGTGTAATTGTGTATAATAAAAGCTACGATTGGGCGAATGGTGAATGAAAGTATATGAATTTGCGCAAATGAACATGATCATGACCACTCGTAAATACAATTTACAAAATTTATTATTAGAAACTGGATTAATACTTTTAATTTGTATATTTGCATACACGTAAATATTTTTATTTTCCATTGACCTCCTCGTGCAACAATATTAAGCGCGTACTTGACCTAAACTTTGAAAATTATGTCTGTACGTAGGCATGTACACAAATCATGTGCAATCATTGGAATACTAATAACAGCTCGATTACTTAATGTAATTTTCCATTATTTTCATATAAAATTATAATTAAATTCTGAATTAAGTTATTAATTATAAATTATTGTACAATTGAATACTTTATTGAATGAATTGTGGATGTCCTTCTCATATCTAAGATTAAGAACACGATCAGTATTATTTATTTAAGATATGATTAATTTTT
This sequence comes from Tipula vernalis, assembly GCA_958295665.1. Classification (NCBI taxonomy): domain Eukaryota; kingdom Metazoa; phylum Arthropoda; class Insecta; order Diptera; family Tipulidae; genus Tipula; species Tipula vernalis. The sequence goes on from OY282560.1 coordinate 15,825,591, forward strand.
AATACATTGTATTTGCTTCAACGTCAAAAGCGGTCATCGTTGGCGACAAGATTAGGCTGCATTTGAATGTATGTACATTGGCAATGCGACAGTTTAAATGTCATTTTCTTATTATGGATATCATATCTGCTATGAGCTAACATTACAAACATCTTGAAAGTGAAATTCGTTGAAATATGCGGTTCCTGAATATGATTAGAAGGAATGAATTGACAATTCTTTTAACATGAGACATGGTAACTCAATTTTGTGCGAAATTTGAACTGAACCGATAGCAACGAAAATTAAAGAGAAATTGGGTTACTTTGCATAGGTGATACTAAAAATAGTCCCTCCATCTACCATTTTTCATGTATACGAAATGGGTTACATTATATCTCGCGTGTACTTCAAACAACACCAGAGTAGAGCATTCAGAATGTCCAAAATTAATTGGGTGATCAACGTGAGAATTGGCTGATATAATTCTTTACTCAGTACTTCAGTCTGAACAGGGCATCGCAAAAATATCAGAATTAAAATTAATTAGCGTTTTATTTTGTATATCTCCCAGCGCTCTTCACCTAAACTTGTTCCATCCTAATCGCGTGATATTATTTTAGAGGCGTCTCGTAGTAATTTGCTATTAAGATTTATATACGACCTATAGGCTCGTAATTTTAAGCGAAGATAAATCCACTGAATCAAACCTGGGTTAAAATTGATGGAAACGTGATTTACGAGCTGTCAAATTACATATACAAAACTAAATATATGTAGATAATGAATTGCAAACTTAAATTTAAATAAGTCTTTAAAATATTAAGTTAAAAGTGGAAAATATTTTTAATGGGTCTTCGTCTTCGTTATACCAGAGTCTGGTGAATCAGATTACGAGATAATGTTATCGATACGATCTAAACGTCCTAAGGTATTTCACGATAGGATAGACGTGAAGTTTTACAATAAGGAATAGTTTCGGCGCCGATCCCAGTTTTCTAAAGAAGGGGTTCGTTATTTGACCAACACCCCCCGACAAGATCTCATGACTCGCTTTCCATTTTATTTGTTTCTTGTACAGGAATGCCACAACCGAGTCGAAAAAAGCATTCTGAAGGTGAAAAATTGGCTTTTTTTTGCTTTTGGTTTGTTCGATTGAAGAAAAAACGTTGTTCTGAGGGCCAAATATTTTTGCTCGAGAATACTTTTTAGAAATCTCGAGTTTTCCATAGATTTACCCCTCTTTTACATAAATATGTTTGTAAAGGTGGTCGTTTAATTTTTAGAGTAAGAAGAAATCATTCCTATTGCTATTAAACATTTTCTTAAGACAGATCCAATAATTTCTTTTCGATTGCTGAAGGTGAAAAAGTTCCAACTAGAACCACATAACTTAGAAGGCAATTTGCTAAACTCGTTTGAAATCAAAGCTTTCGCCATCAGAGTATAACGAGTTTAGTGATTGGATTAATTTATTTGTAAAATATGTTTTGTACTCCAAGTTTAACACTTTTGCAATTCAAATTTAATCTTTTATAAATCAAATTAAGCATTTAGCAAAACGAATTGAAACTTTTACAAATCAAGTTTTGATTAGAAAATATTGAATTTGATTTGTAAAAGGAAGCAATACTGCTTAGCAGATTGCGAAGTAACATTTTGATGTTTAGAAAAATATTTAACAGCGACTGAAAACAACGATTTGTTTCCTTCATTAGGAGTGCTTTTGTCTTGAGAAAGGGAATTAACAGATACTTGAGCCAAACCAGTTAGTCTCTATAATCAATTAGTGATGGTGTTCTTTTTTGCTTGTTTTTGGTGGGGTTCTCCCGATTTTGAAAATTTCCGTCGCTTTCCGATTTCACACCCATGGTTATGGATTTCATCTGTTGATCCTTTTTAAAATTTCTCGACATTATTGGAGTTTAGCATCGAAATGAAATTTTGATGTTCGAACCTTAGTTGATGATTCTTTGTTTCAAAACTGTCTGCTTATTCGAGATGTTTCGAAATTTTTCGAGTGTGGTTCGATGTTACTCAAGAATCTTAGAGTCTATTCTAAGAATATGTTTCTTTGATATTTAACAAATTATCCGATGCTAATTGGGGGTTCTATTCTTATTGCATGTCGTTTTGTCGAGCTTAGCCATAACTTGCTTAGTAGTATTGTGCTTAGTAGTATTAGTAACATTAAGTTATGTATATTTACACGAATTTTGGGAATATTTCGAAATTTTCGTGGATTTTCTAAATGTTCACAGGCTTTCCGAAATTATTCATTAATATCCAGAATTTTCGGTATTAAATCTCGAAATTGTTCGAGATCAATCGAGATTCAAAAATTAAAGAGATTATTCCAATTTTTCTGAGATTTTTTAAGTTTTCCGACATTTCTAGGAAATCGGATTAATGATTTTCAAATTTACAAATTTATTCGAATTATGTATGACAAGGTTCTGCGATTAGCGCTGAGTTTAAGGACTTGCAGAATTCCACATATAAATCTGAATCGCAATAGTCATTTTTCGAGATTATGCCAAAAATTCGATATTTCTTCCTAGGCGAGGATCTTCTTTTGTTTTACATACTTACGGATAATTCGATATTTGAGAACTTTCAGGAATATTCAAGATATGTATATATTTTGAAAATTTAACATTTTTGAGATTATTTCGACATTCTTGATATTTTTCAATTATATTCGAAACTTGTTATGATTCATCGATATATACAGAAAACGTCATAGCACTGATAGTTGCTGTATATTTCGTTTTATTTAAGGCCATTGAAACGAATCACGTTCTCTTTCATCTAGTCACGAAAGAAATAAGTTTTTATCTAAAAGCTTTACTTGCTCATAAGTACAAGGCTTATTTTGAGGACCAAATTTGCTTCGAAAACGAATTTTTTAAATTTTATATTTGCAATTTTCTAGTTGTTCTTTATTTCCAAAGAAAACAGACAAAAAAAAATTGCGCTAGCTGCAATTAATAAAAACCTAATGTTCTCCTCGCCACGGCTCTCGTTGAATTATCTGATGCCAACAATCGTACTGTTATTGCAAGGGCAATGCTAGATTCCGGCTCCATGCTTAATTTCATTACAAAATCACTAGCATCCAAATTAAGCGTTAAGGCAATGAAATCCTCGGCTCAAATCCGAGGTATAGGCAGTTCATCTATCATGGAATGTAACTCAGCTTCCATTGAGTTTCGAGTCCCGAGTCAGTAATTATTCTGCTCCAATAGAGGCACACATTTTACCAAAAATTTCCGATTATCAGGCGGACTATTCAATATGATTCATCCAAATGGTCTATTCCATCTAACATCAAACTAGCAGACCCAAATTTCTATTCACCTCAAAAAATTGATCTGCTCATTGGCGCAGAATTAATTTTTGAATAACAATCTATCGGTCAAATAAAATTAGGTGATAACCTCCCCATTCTCCAGAATACAAGATTGGCCTATGGTTCACCTTTAAATTATCAAATTTGCAATCTAGCGGTCGTGAACTCTCCATCTGCATATTTGGATACTCTTATGGAGAGATTTTGGGCTATAGAGGAAATAGAGGATGTGACACAAAATAATATTTCAAACAATGTTTGCGAGAAGCATTTTGTACAAAATTATGCAAGGAATATGGATGGTCGTTTCATGGTTCGGTTGCCATTTTCTAGTGCTGAAAGTGAACTAGGCAACTCAGCAATCCTAGCACGCCGACGATTCTTCAATCTTGAGGCAAAATTAAGTCGAGATTCTGAGCTTCGCGATTCATATAATGAATTCATGAGTGAATATGTGTCACTTGGCCATATGGAATTAGCCAAGGCGATTGAATCAAATCATTTTTATCTACCGCACCATGTGTGTTTAAACCTGACTCTACCTCTACCAAATTGAGAGTCGTGTTTGATGGCTCAGCTAAAACTAGTTCCGGCAGACATCACAAAAATGTATTGTCAGATCGAAGTCCATCCGGATGATCGAAGATTTCAGTATATATTTTCGCGGTTTGATCCGAATGACTCGTTACTAACGTATCAGCTCAAAACGGTCACTTATGGTACAACTCCGACGTCCTTCTTGGCTACTCGTTGCCTTCGTCAACTGGCTCTAGATCATGAGTCAGAATTTCCAATGGCGAGCTCTACAATTGCCAATGATATGTATGTTGACGATCTTCTGAGTGGATCTTATTCGGAAGAAGAAATCATTGCTCTTATGGACAACATATCCTTCATTCTTAAATCTGCTGGTATGTCACTCCATAAATGGTGTTCAAATGAAGCCTCTATACTTTCCGATATTCCCGTTGTAGACCGTGAACAATTTGTGCAAATAGACGATCATGAATTTATAAAAACTGTGGGTTTATATTGACATTCCAATTCCGATACGTTTCGTATTAATGTCAACCTTGGAAAGGAATATAACAAAACGCACAGTTATCTCTGAAATAGCCAAAATATTTGATCCTATTGGTCTGATATCGCCGGTAGTCATTCTAGGTAAGATGTTTATGCAGCAATTATGGCAACTTAAGCTACATTGGGACGAAAGTCTGCCCATGGATCTACACACGAATTGGTATCATTTTCGAAAAAATTTACAAAAACTTCAAGGGCTTTACATACCGCGACATATATTCAATCATTGTCGAACTCCACCGAACTTACACCACCAATGGTGTTGTCGTTAGACTATTGTGTTCAAAGTCTAGAGTCACTCCCGTTAAACAAACGACTCTACCTCGACTTGAGCTTCTAGCTGCTCAGTTGTTGTCGAAGTTGGTTGCAAAACTCAAACCTAATCTGAACTTCTCAGTAGACGACTATTTTTTCTGGACTGACTAGATGATTGTGTTGCACTGGTTAATGCATCCTCTGATCGTTAGAAAACCTACATTGCTAACCGTTTATCTAACATTCAGTCTTTGGTTGCAACAAAAAATTGGCGCCATATCAGTACCAATCACAATCCGGCTGATTTGATTTCGCGTGGATTACTTCCAGAACAACTTATTATTTCTGAATTATGGTGGAACGGTTCGCGTTTTCTTCAATTACCTGACGAATCTTGGTCCCAATCGTTTGTACCATCGAAGGAAATCGAATTATACGAACAAAAAAAAAACCTACGCAATTTTTAATTGCGATGAGCTCTACAAACATGATGAAACACCAATCCATGCAATTAGAAGACATAAAAGAGATGTTTCTTCGTATACCATACACGCAAGAGGATCATTTCTCACTATACAAAATACTATAAGTTACGTTTTGCGCTTTACTTATAATACGAGAAATCCTGCTACTCGTCGCTCGGGTCCGCTTTCTTCCGCTGAAGCCGCTAATGGGCTTTAAGCCGTTATATGACTAGTGCAAATTACGTCATATTCATCTGAATATTATGGCCTTCAGAATCCTTCATTTAGCGTTCGCGATCCGAAATTGAAGTCGTTATCATTGTTCATGGGTGATGACAAATTATTCGTATTGGCGGCCTCGTGTATCGATCAACATGTCGTTGAAAATCCAAACAATAAAATATTATAAATTGTCAATAAAACGTTACATAAATGTTGATGTCAGAAATGACAATTTCACAGAAATGGGAATGTCTTGCTATATTTAAAAGTTAGATAATGTTTGCCACCAGCAAAGTATTTTAGGTAATTTTAGAAATTTAAATTCTATATTACACTGTAATCTATCGATTTTGTCTTAAAGACACCTAGAGAACAATTATTGGAATTCAGAAGGTGTATTAACCGTAGAAGAATATTTGTTTGAAAAGTTCGACATTACAAATTTATATTACTCCTTTTTGTTAAAATGACCCCGTGCAATGCTTTAATTGGACTCTAATTTGGTGAACAGGTAGATTTGTATTGTCACATTTATCATCAACATAACCACAAACATAATAAAACTATCAATATTTGTGAGAATTGGAGGAAAAACGATGTTTTGGGATCCTGGTATCCTAATTCGTCGAGCATGTGAAAATCTGGAAGGAAATTTTCTTCGCGATTACAATTCTTACCCAATATAACTTCGTCAAAGTGGAAAAACTACAAATCGTTTGAACCATATAGAATTTTCATTTTGTGTGTCAACTTAGACTACTTGCAATATCACAAGCGTAACGTGGATGTGTATTATTTATTTGTAATGTCAAAATTAGAATATATTCACTGTGTCCTAAAAGAATTTCAAATTTCACTCAAAAAATTTTTACTGAAAGACTAGAATATCAAAACTTTTCAATTTCGAGAAAATTCAGTAGAGCTAATCAAAATTTAAATAAAGAAAGTAGGGATTTATTTGGAAAAACGTTTGAGTGGAATTTTATATTAAATGTTGCAGCTTAGTTCGTACGGGTTGCATAGATATGATCGGCGCGGTTATAAATACGTATTTAGATTAGAACAGAATGCCACTCATCACCCGTCCGGGAATCTCTAAAATTTCCAGCTTAAATGAAGTGGTTTTCTAATCTAAATACGTATTAATAACCACTTTGACCATATTTAATATTCAATTCCACTCAATTTCTATTTCAAAATTTTTATTTTACCGCTTTGACGTTAACTTCACTCGGTTTGCAGTTAAGTGACCGTAAATTTCCTTAAATAGTATGTCTGCCAAGAATATAACATTCAAGGTCACCAAATGCGGTTCACGAAATTTGTAAATATATTTTTTTGGTAAAGCCTTCTGTACCAAACAGCATTCGAGGCGGTTTACAATCTTATGTTGCGACATTTCTGACACTATTAGGAAATCTCATTTGGCCTATATTTTACTGAAAACCCGGTACGCGAAGAGATTTTAATACGCGGACGGGTACAGAGATGTTTCCGGTGTTCATACCTACCCTCTTCATCCCAGATGGTTTAACTAATCGAAGTGAAACTTCATATTTAAGCTTTTCTCATAAATTGGGACGTCGCAGTGAATTTTATTGAAAATCAGCCAACCGGCTGTTAATATCTCAAAAATAATAAGGTTTACAGATAACTCCAGATGATTCTTTCTAGGCTTGCAAAAGTGCTCCTATTTTATGATTTTTTCCATTTTTGATGAAAACGTCGAAGTTTTCTGAGTTTACCTTTAAAGGAGAAATGCCAACGCTTTTATGAAAAATTTGTTTTGCCAATTACCCTTTTATGTTGTTGTTCGATAGACCATTGCACCTCTGTTATTTTTTTTTTTTTTTTAAAGAGGGTGGGTTGGTAAGAGGAACCTTGTGCACTTCGACCAGCAAGATCTATTGTGCATCCCCGTGTAAGAGTAGAGAAATCAATCTATTGTGAAATATAGGTCCAGGTCCTTGATAAACGCCACAAGGTCATGCAAATCCACAGAGTCGGCGTCAGGCCACTGAATAGAGTAAACATTGAGTGTTTTAATTCTTCTTAGGGCGATCACACTGCACTCGAACAGCAAGTGTTCGGATATTTCTCTTCCCAGATTACAGAACCTGCAGTTCTCTGATGGGGTTTTCCTAATTTTGAAAAGATGGTAGTTAAAGGGGCCATGTCCTGTCAAGTACCATATGAGGGATTTCAGAGATGAACGATCCATTCTGATTATATCCTGTAAGTGTGTAATCTTGTAATTTAGGAGCTTCTTTGTCTGTCTCATTCCCCGGGATGACTCCCAGAGCGAAGCAGAGCATCTCTGCTCCCAGAAGAGGACTCTCCTTGCTACATGGCCTTTGGAATAGGCAACGCTAGGCTCGGGCCGTAGAAGATACCACCCGAACCCTCTTTTGCACAGGTGTCTGCGGCCTCATTTCCTGGTACATTAGAGTGGCCGGGGGACCACAAGAGGGTCACCTTATTGTCCCTACCCAGCCTTCTAAGGTTGCTGTAGCAGATCTCCGTTCTTTTATACTTCTTTTTGAGGCACTGAAGCAAGCAAGTCTCGATGGCCACGGTTTCTGCCTGGAAACAGAGCCTGAAACCGGGCTCCACGACCCCCGCATCCGTGCCCTTGTTTGTTTTTGACCCATCAGCATACCACACCGATGCGTGCTGTGGTAAGGAAAAAATGATGTTTCCCACCATGTCCCTTTCGGGTATCCGGATCCTGAAGTTCCTCCGGGAGTCAGTAGTCTTTACTATCATATCTGATAGCTGGGCAAGGGCAATATCATCTGCCAAGTTTAGTTTACCCAGGATGCTATTGTGTCCTGAACTAGTCAGTCTAACCTGACTTGTTACCTTCAGTTGTATGGCTCTCAAACCTGCTACACTTTTAAAATGTGTGTGGAGTATTGAGAGTCCCAGCAATCTTTCAAGGGCAGCAATATGGCAGGTTCTAATTGCTCCCGTTGCGCCCAAGCATATTACTCTTTGAATTTTGTCCAAAACTGAACGAGCATTTATTTGCTCTGTCTTTGGCCACCATATAAACGCCGCATAAGATATCATTGGTCTTATGATGGTTTGGTAAAGCCAGATTATCATTTGTGGCTTTAGGCCCCATGTTTTACCAAACATACGTTGGCACCCAAAGTATGCTTTGTTTGCCTTATTTGCGATGTATTTCAAGTGTCCATGTTAATTTTTTGTCAAACATGATCCCTAGATATTTAACCTCAGACGTCATCTTGAGTATTTCCCCGTTCAAAGTTATTGGAGGAAACGAAATTCTCCTCCGATTTGTAAAGAATGTACATGTTATTTTATTGGGATTGACGCTAAGTCCCACTTCAACACACCACTCGTTTACCAATCTTAGAGCATATTGCATACACTCAGCGTACTTTCAAATTTGCCCCTGACCATCAGCACCAGATCATCAGCACAGGCAATGATTGATATTCGAGAGTTCCTCAAAATAGCGAGCAAGTGGTCCATTACCAAGAGCGACAATAACGGCGACAGTATTCCACGCTGAGGGCAGCCCTTGGTAGGTGCAATTGAGATGCTTGCTTCGCCAATCGAGGCTTTAATCCTCCTGCTTTTAAACATGTTTATTATCCACCCAATGGTTGAGGAGTCGATACCCCTCGCTACTGCTTGTTCCCGAATCACCTCGAAATTAGTATTATCGAAGGCACCCTGGATGTCAATGAAGGAGCATAATAGTGCCTCCTTGTTACGAAGTGTATCCTCGATTTCCGATGTTAATTCATGCAGGACTGTCTCCGTAGATTTGCCCACCTGAAAAGCATGTTGGCTAGGATTTAGAGGATATCTTTGGATTGTATTGAGTCTGATATATGTGCCCAATATTTTTTCCATGGTTTTAAGTATAAATGATGTAAAACGAATAGGTCTGTAGGACCTAATGTCTTCGAGGGATATAGGACCAAATGAATTGAGAGCCCAGCGCAACTTTCCAGGGGTGAAAATTTCCATCGCTCGCTTATAGGCTCCCCTTGGGATTAGATATGGATGCACCAAGCTCATATCAGGGTCCTCCCGACCCGCAATGATTGTGTACTCCGGAAAGTGTCCCTTCACCAGACATTCAAGAGTCTCTTCCCTTGAGGTGGTTAAGGTCTTCTCCCAGCCTTCTTACTGAGCCCAGCGGGTTTTTATGATCTAACGAGAGGGCTTTTTGGAGTCGGCAAGCTGCCGGAATCTCGTCTATCTCCCCGCAAAAAGTTCTCCAGCTCTCTCTTTTGCTCTTCCTCAGAGTCTCATTATACTGGGTGAGGGCCGTTCGATATGCTGCCCATTCATCTGTTATTTTTGCTTTGTTAAAGAGCTTACGCACTGTTTTTCTTTTAGTCTCCAGGGCGGAGGTCCACCAAGGAACATCTCTAGTTCCTCTAACACGCACCTCATGAGAACTTGAGTGATAGGCATCAATTATTTCCCTGGTGAGATTATCAGCAACGCTATCAAGCTCTGCAACAGAGCCGATAGAGTTCTGTAAGCCCACTACATTTTCTTGTAATTTATTGGTAAAGACAGCCCAGTCCGTACCTTTAGGTATTCTTACCATAGTTTCTGTTATTTAGGGGGTTCTAATATCAAATCTTATATACCTATGATCCGACAAAGATGCTTCTAGATAAATACATTCCAATTCTGGACCGTGCTGGAGGTCCCTGGAAATAAATTGGTTAATTGAGAAGATATTGTACGACGAAGGACAGAGAATCGCTGTCCTCATCCTATATACTTCCGTGTTATTAGTTTACCTGTCTTACTTGGCAAACCTTTAATTCTACCATTGTTGGTCCACGGCTCTTGGATAAGCGTTATGTCCCACTTGTTTGTGTTGAAGAGGCGACTCAGCATAGATTGGCGGCGTTGGATCTATGTAGGTTGATTTGTGCGCACCATACAGACACGTGCGACTACTAGCACGCGTTCTCTGCAAAATCAATATGGGTTGGGAATATGTAACGCTGCAAAATTTTTACGACTTTTCCAGTTTCGAAACCGAATAGAAACCTCTAAATAAATAAATTCGGGCGACACGGTGCCAACCAAAAATCACCACAAATTTAATGTTATATGTTGGTTCAGATTTCCACGCATGCATAGCCCCCACTTTTTTTTTATGTTTTCGGGCCCTCCAATGAGCCGCCCTGTGTGCTGCTACTACTACCACGTGGTTTGGTGGAACTCTGTGAGTTCAACCCATGTTTTTTGCCAGGCTTGTTCCCCTTTCCAGGTCTCCGTTCTGCACGTGCAGTACCTGAGGTTCCTGGCTTGTTTGGTTAATTTTTGCTACGGGGATCTTTCTGGCTGGGGTAACCAGCCGCTCTTACCACGGAGCGATTTAGCCCTGCTTTACCTGCTGTTGGTACCTGTGTCCTCTCAGCCCTGTTACTCCTTTCTCCATCCTTTTTGGGGCGAAAGTACACGGCTCCAAACAGCCAGTTAACTTTATAGTTGGAGGCCTTTAAAATCTCCGCCGTCTTATGCGACACCGACAAGGTTAGTTGGAGGAAATCATTCTCTCTGTTTTTCCTTGCAAGAATATTCCACTCCGTGTTCCTGAGATCCTTACTCCGGACTCCCAAGCGGCGAAGTATCTTCTCGTTTGCCTCGTTTTTGCAGCGAGGAAGATATACAAAGAATATTTTAGGGCGCGGTAAATCGTCCTCCCCGACTGCTCTCAGGTTGGCGTTTTCCCCATGGCTTTAGGATCGGCACAGTGGCAGTAAGCCACTCCGCCGTGTCTTTGTCAGCACAGTTGACGGTCAACCATCCATTCCTTGTGCGGCATCCTAAAAATTATGGGCTAATGCCGTTCATTGATAGTTCCGCCACTGCATTCATGATGCTATCTTATACAGCCAGGATCTGGCTGATGCCTAGTTTGACTTCCGTCAAGCTTTGGTCAGTTATTTCCAACCTGATGGCCTTCAATGCGTCCTTGTATGTTAACTTCACCTCGTCCGATCTGCCACCATCTCCTAGCTTCGGACCTGTCGTATCTTGTGAGCTACCCCTTTCCTTCGGTTGACAAAGGTTGCTCTTTCTTCTCCCTTTTTGCTGGGGTTCTCTTTGGGGTCGTATCGTATGACCGACTCGTTTAGCGGTACTGACCGTTCGGTCTTTAATTTTAATTTGGCACTGTGCGAGAGCTACCTCGTGAGGAATGCCCGCCAACTTAAGATGGGCAAGGCGCTTCTTCGCAGCTCCGCTGAGTCTCTTCCTCTTTTTTTTGTTATCCTCGAGTTCCAAGTCCTCTAGGCTTTTAATTTCGGCGGTTGTAGACACTGATGCGGTGTCCGAGAATGATGGCACTTATGCGCCTTTTACTCGATCACCGACAATGCTATCCGCGCTTGAATATTCACTGCTATCATCAGATAGCGTGGTTTCCATATTAAAATTCTCAGAGGTAGGTCCTTGTTGGACCTTGTCATCCTCTGAGATTTGTGCGTTTAGAGAAGTACCTCCCTCGTATTTTTTTGTTTCTGAATTATCCATACAATTTCGGAATTTTTAAGAGGGAAATAAGGTCCACCACAGCAGCGCCTCTTACTGTGGTAAGGCTAATTGAAACCGGAGATCGCCAGGTATCCGAAGTTCCGTGCTAGAGACCAAATAACTCATGGCCATTCATCCCTCGGCGCATATGTCTCACCTTGGATTTGGGGTTTTTTGTCAAGGCAATTCCTTCCTTTAGCGTCGTACTTTAGCCTGTTGTTCGGTTAATAAACAATCAGTTACCGGTGGTCACCACGGGGAGGTAGCACGTACACTTGCGAACCATGATTAGGTTACCCCTCACGTGGTCGTGAGCCCCAGACAGGACTGCCTAAAATATGACCAGAACAGCCTACTGGAGCCCACTCTGCTGAAGGTTACGGAGCTGGTGATTACTACACAGCTTTGTTCCCCCCTTCACCAGACGCCGAGACCACCACCCCTGGTTATTTACTTTGGAGTGATTTTTGTTTTACTTCTTCTGTTATACAGTAAGGGTCGATACATCAATATATAATGATTGTGCGTTTAATACAGTCACCAATCCCTTCAAACATATATATATGTGCAACTCAGAAATCGCCAGTTTAAGTATAATTAGTGGCAAAGCTGGAGTCCGTACACCTTTCAGGATATTTCAATTTTGTTACTGTCATCAAAGCCATCTCCTAAACGTTGTGTTTACTTTTAGAGTTCAAGAAGGCTGCAAATTTTCTTTCCCCTTCAACATTTACCCAAACATCGACAAAATGGAAATTTTTTGACATATTTTCAAAAATGTGGTTCATCACCTAATCAATAGCCAATTACGGTCAATTTAGATTACATTTTCCTATTCAATAACCACAAACAATATAAGGATAAATTGTAACTTTTCGTTGCGTTCTCTGCAAAATCAATATGGGTTGGGAATGTGTAACGCTGCAAAATTTTTACGACTTTTTCTGTCCCGAAACCGAATAAAAATCTCCAAATAAATAAATTCGAGCGACACAGTGCCAACCAAAAATCACCACAAATTTAATGTTATATGTTGGTTCAGATTTCTCAGAATAAGAATGTGTGTCAAAAATGACTTCGTGTTACAAAAAAAATATTCGCGATAGAGTGTTCGAAGGTACTTCATACCTATTGTCGCTACCACCCTAATACTACCTTATAATATATAATCAATCGCTCGGTTCTATAATTTAACTTTGACCAGTCTGCGTCTAGGTATCCTAGAAGTAACTATCAAGCACCGATTCACATTTGAATGGTTTTTTGGGTGGTGAACAAAAAACTGACGAAAAATGGATTGATCTCTTAGAGTTAAGCGTTTAGTACATAGAAAAGATTTCAAAATGATCAAGCTTACTATAAGGTTGATTGAACACAGTTTAATGCGAGACGAAACCATTACATAATTAATTTCTATACCTTCTTTTAAACTAAAAATTATTTTGAACCAAATTATGTAAATTAATAAGTTTTTATGAAATATTTTATTAATCATAACATAAAAAATATTCCCCTTATTATATGTTTTTGGTAAACAACAATATTACCATTTTCATAACAAAGCACATAGATTTGTTGTTGGAAAATCAACGCATTCATTGGTAAAATTATTTTAAAATTCACAACAATAAAAAGGATCATCAATTTATGTTGTATGTTGGGTATGTTAAAAAACTATAAAAATAGGGCTACAGATACAGTACACCTTTGTGTGTGACAATAAAATTGACAGTTTTTGTATCGTCTTGCGCCTATTTGTAATTTGTACAACAATTGACTTTTGTGCAGTTAAAAAATATTTTAAAACTTTTTTTGTTTTTTTTTTTTTTTGTCACCCCATTTTGATTTGATTTTATAAATTGTTATTTTGACAGTAATTGAGGTATATACGAGAGTATGTATAAGAATTTAAATTTGACAATAAAAAAAAACTCAGTAACAACGTCGCATTTAATCAACCTTCCCGACCGATAAAGTTAAGAGATTAGTCCCACCTGAAAAGTGCAGTATCGTCTTATTTCCAAAAAATGCTTTCTGTTTTCCATTACCAAAGCATTTTTTTTTTTTTTTTGGTTTTCTAAATCAACCTTCTTATAACGAAATTATAAATCAACTAATTATTGACCTTCGTATTCGTGTTTAAAATATACAGCCACTCTCCTCCTCATTGCATTTCACAACAAACGTATTCTGCGTTTTTTGTACACTTAAATAATTTTTTTGTTGCATATGAGTGACCCTCAAAGTCATGGGCGTAATATTTTTTTTTACTTTTTTTGGTGTTGCTAATGTTAAATTTTGATAGTTTCGATTTCGTGATGGTCAAATGTTCTGCTTTTTTAAATTTGTCTAATTGCTGCCACCTGAAATAATGACATATAAGTAATTTGACATCTATAAATAAAATGCGAAGGTCAAGTTTATTTCTTTGTTAAGATATTGTTGAGTTTCAGTTGATAATTTATTCTAAAGATCGATTATTTAGTTTTTGTGACGTACGGTAATAGATGAATTTTGGTTAAAAGTACACAAGCCCCAAGACTAAAGAAGGATTTCCAAACATCAAACCGGGAAATCCGTGACATGTAAATAATTGTTCATTATTAAAATATAATACAAACGTCATTTAAATAAACAAACAATAGTGGTGATTTAATTTTAAATAATAGTGTTGTAGTACACAAAAAACCAACAACAATAACAACATTAAAATTATGATCTGTTTGTGGTTTGTTGTAATATTTGCAAGTTTTTTTTTGTTGGGAGGGGGTTCGTAATTTAAATAAACGGCCAATTTCCCAAATACATAAAAAAAAAAAATTTAAATAAAAAATTTAATGTTTACATTCTGTTTGACATGTAACATGACACACCAAAAAAAATTTGAATCACATAAGTGATTTTTTTTGTTGTTAAATATTAAATTATGTAAATATTTAATGTTATGCAGTTTTTGTAACAGTTATCTGACGAAGGTACCATATTAAACCCTTTAATATTTTTAGCTGTATTTATAATAGATTTTTGATTTAGTATTATGACGTCTTTGTCCGGATATGTAAATATTGATTAACTTTATTGAAATGTAGGTTAATTTTTAGTTTGTAGCTTTAGGGTTTGGGGCTAAGTAAAACCAAGTTGCAGTACCATCTATTTGCTAACAGGAAAGTGATTTTAATGTTTCAAACCATAAACGTACTCATTTTAGTTTTTTTTGCAGTATTTATTTTGGTGACACAACCTGGGATGACATATTCTAACATTGTTTTCGAAAGCCTTTTGTCTCTTGTTTCTAAAATATTTTGTTCAGGTGTGTAATTTTCAACGTTCAAAAATATTAAAGAACTAGAGGTACAGCCCACCTAGGACGAATTCAATTTTGTGAATAACTTTAGTTAATTTAATAATGTTAAGACGGAGGCGATCATGGAGGGATTGTCAGCTTTGAAGGATTACTCTATAAGTAGGTTGATTACCTCAGGTTATTACCTCAGAACTCGGGGAAACCACAACTAGAAGGCGGGTGGTTAGAGGAAGCCCGCAGGGAGGTTTAATGTCCCCTTCTCTCTGGAGTTTAGTGATTAACGAATTGCTGTTGGAACTGGAGAGAGAGGGGGTATTGGTTGTAGGGTACGCAGATGATGTAGCGATAGCGGTATCAGGTATATATTTGAACACGATTAGAGATGTTATGCAGAATGTACTATTGATCGTTACCAAATGGGCCCAAGGGATCGGATAAATGTGGATTAGGGATCAACCCTTCCAAGACAGATCTGTTACATTTTACCAGGAAGTATAAAATTCCGGTAGTTTGCCCGCCTACGATAAACGGCACTAGAATGACATTTTCTGATAGAGCGAGATTCTTGGGCATAATCTTAGACAGTAAACTCAGCTGGATGCCTAATACGTTAGAGACGGTAAATAAGGCCACTGTAGCCATTTAGGGCGTGAGGGTGGGAGTGTGGGCGTGTGGTGGCCAGCCCTGGACAAGGTTGCATACAGGAGTAGAATGGAACTGTGCAAAGAACGGCCTGCATGCTTATAAGCGGGGTGCTTAGGACGATACCTACTCGCGCTTTGGAGGTTATGTTCCACCTTATTCCAGTAGAGGTTTTTGGTAAGCAGAAGGCAGCCGAGGTGGCTATGTGACTTACTGCTGTCTCTCTGCAGGTGGGGCACTCGACGATAGTTGGATCACTAAGGGATGAACTGGTGAATCTAGATTATGTTATACCAACCTTGCGCTTCGATAAAGGGTTCCGGACCGTCTGTCCGTCAAGGGAATCCTGGAGGAACGGATCAATACTGGAAACGAGGCAGTGTAATTTTTCACGGACGGCTCTAAGCTAGATGGTAAGGTAGGAGCCGGATTCCTTCTGTGAGAAGCTTAATGTTAATATTTCTGTTCGTCTTCCTGACTACTGCAGCGTGTACCAAGCTGAAGTGGTGGTGATCGGGGAAGTCGTGACATGGTTGAAGCATAATGTGGTATCAGTAAGGGATATTGCAGTTTATGTGGACAGTCAGGCGGCGGTTAGGTCACTAAGGGCGGTTTGTCTGAGGCCACGGGTGGCGCTGGATTGCCGATCATCTCTTAATAAGATGAGCTAGTATTTCAGTATCCAGATAATCTGGTCACTCGGCCATCACGGGGTACTTCAGGGTGGACGAACTAGCTAGGTATGGTACGACTCTCCAGATGCAGACGGAAAGGGCAGGTTTGGCAATCGCCTTGACAAATGCGAGATGGGCCAATACTCTCACGTGCAGGGTAGCAAAACAAGCTTGGCCAAAACTGAACTTGCGGCGCTCCAAGGCACTAATATCCCTGGGAAGACGAGAGTTAGGATTGGTCTTAGGGATACTGATAGGACACTGCCTTTTTGGGGAACACGCGAGAAGGCTGGGTCTACAGACAAATGACTTTTGTAGAAGTTGCATGAACGAGGAGGAGGAAGAGACCATAGATCACTTCCTATGCTCGTGTCCGGCACTATCATACAGAAGACATAAATACTTGGGTGTGTACGGTATGGACAGCAGTACGAGATATTTTACGCTACATAAGTAGCACTGCATGGTTTCAGGGGTAGAGGGGAGATAAGATCCTGTGGTATCACAATGGGCCACTATTGGCCTAATTGTGCAATAGCAGCCACTCTAACCTAACCTAATCTAACCTTAGTTATGTAATGTTTTGCTAAAGATATTACACATATACATATTGTTAGGAGCAAAAACCTCACCCCTTACTGTTACATAGAAATTGTCCCTTTCACGTTATTCACCACGGTTATCTACTCCTACTAGGTGAACATGACTTGGCTTTAGCCGACTGAAATTTAGGAGGGGGGGGGGAGACCAGATAACTCTTATGGACTAAAAAATTCAAGACATGAAGTGGTACATCGGACCACCAACCAGGATAAATTCACTTGCAAGTTATTACGCTGAGTCAGTCATGAGGAAACAAAACTACCTTAGCCTAAAATATTTTTTTTTAGTTGACTTACCGCAATTTCTATAAACTAGGCGATGACCATTCTTTACCATTAATTCTATTTTCAATGTGAGAGGAACTTGAAACTCCCATCGGGCGCGTCCTCCTCATCAGCTAAAACTAGTGGGCAGGAGGGAAAAAAATACATCCCGCGGACCAACAAAACTATATGTAATGCTCAAAACAGAGAGATTTATTACTCCAGGTGGTACTACTAGTCAGCCGACTACACAATCCATCCTCTTCGGAGACTAGCCCTATGGATACTGAGGAGGGCTCGGCTCAATATTGCATACTAGAAGAGATGCCAGCGAAAGTTTTACATTGCGGGCTGCTGGATACAGTGAAAGTACTATTGACCTAGAAAAGGAAAATATTGATCTCTTGGTACAGAATATGGAGCAATCATTTGCCAAGTTAAGCGAAGAAATCGAGTATCTAAAGCGAGCAAATGAACTTCTATTGAACCAGATAAATTCAACTATTTCACTGATGAGGATGAATAAGAGAGGGAGACGAACTGGATCCTAAAGAAGTAAAAACAGTCCAGGAAGGGTAAGAAAAGAAAAGCTGAATCGTTACCTGAGGCTGAACAATTAAATGATCATGGAACTACAAGTACCGAACCGAAAGTTGTCCAACCCGAGATCAATCAACCAAAAGGTAGTAAATCTACCAAGAATATTGCACCAAAACTGGTGCAATTGAAAGAAAAACCAGCCCCACCAATAAGTATTGTGGGCGTAACCAGTTACCCAGAAATTCAGTCACCGATGAAATCGGTTACTGACAGAGAGTACAACAATGACGTTTGGAAAATTAATACTATTGACTCAGATTCTAATAGAAACTTATCTATGAAATGTTAGGTTTTATCGGTACTTGACCAAATAATTGTTTTTTTACGAAGGGAGAAATTACCGAGAATTTTTCAAGTTCAGTTTCGATCTGAGTGAGAATAACGAAAAATTTAATTTTTTTTACCAGTCAATCTCAATAAAACCTAATATTTCAAAACAGAAATCGTATTAGTACGTTAAATAAAATTAAATTGAAATTTATTAAGAATTTAATATGTGTGTTTGCGTATAATTCGCTAATACTTAACTACATGATTTTATATATAGAAAGTAATGAAAATTGTAATTAGCATTTCAGTCGCTATAGCCTGATGAGAATGACCGGTAAAAAAATTAAATTTTTCGTTATTATCACTCAAATCGAAACTGAACTTGCAAAATTCTCGGTAATTCCTCCTTCTTATCTAAGAAGTTGAATGTTGAAAAGAATCAGTGGTTTACGTATGAGGACACACAAGCTCGACCTATAGAACTTATGGCAAGAGATTTACATCACACTTGTTCAACCAAAGAAATAATGGAAGACCTATAAAATAAAGGTCTTAAAATACTAGACGCTGTGAATATGGTTAGAAAAGAGAGAACAGAAAATCAGGAAGGAAACCAAATTTTCAGTAAAAGGGGGACTCTCTATTTTTATACTGAAATTTGATAACAAAGATAACGTTCAAAACATTTATTGTATAAAAGAAATTCTTCACATGAAGGTAAAAATTGAGCCAATGAGGAGACCCACTACACGCATACCCCAATGGAAGAAATGTCAAGCATTTAATCACACCCAAAGTGTGTAAACAATGTATGTAAAATGTTCAGGTAAACATATTGCCCAGGCATGTACAACAGGGAGAGATGTGCCAGCTAAGTGTATAAATTGTAAGTGAGGTTGCTAAACAAACCGCGAAATCACGAAACTCAAAGGATTCAAACTTCAAATTAGATGCATCAAAATCCAGAACCAAGCAACGTGGGGCAAAGAAGAGCACTATTACACTAGATTTTGGATTTATGGACGACAACAAGTGTGACAAATAAAACTTATTTTTGTACTCCTTAAACACTTGTTAAACTAACAATTAAAAATTAAAAATTACAACATTTAATTTAGATTATTTAAAAATGAATATATTTTCGGAAACACTGTGTTTCCATCCTCAGATTCTAAAAGTATTTACAAGGTCGTATTACAATTTATACTAATAAATTGTATACAATAAATTGTAATACGACCTTGTAAATACTTTTAGAATCTGAGGATGGAAACACAGTGTTTCCGAAAATATATTCATTTTTAAATAATCTAAATTAAATGTTGTAATTTTTAATTTTTAATTGTTAGTTTAACAAGTGTTTAAGGAGTACAAAAATAAGTTTTACTATTACACTATTACAATGCGGTTAGATGACCAAAGTAATCTGAACAACATGATATTTGATCAACTGAAGAAAATGCACCTCCCACACCGCAATCCGACAAAAAATGTAAAGTAAGAACACATCTTTCCGAATAGCAATCTGGAATGTGAATATTTTTAAATACAGAAAAAATCGGCATTTTCCTAATATTTGAAAGCCATTTTGTTAAATCTTGGTTTGTTAAAATCTGGGGTTATAGCTTACATATATCATTCCATTCATCCAGCGGAAAGAGCAAGAGGTGGTTCGGCATTACCAAAATAAAATTTTACCAATAAATATAAAACATCGCGTAGAAACAAAAATTGAAGAAGAATTACTATGCTCCCAGGCATAACTTGAAAAGGGAGGACTACATTAAACGATTTAAATCGCCAGGAGGTGACTTTAATGCGAAAAACACCTATTGGGGATTTAGACTTATGACGTCAAAGCAGGGCAGATATCAAAATGTGAGTTTTACTCTGGTGGTTTTGCAACATACTGGCCCAGTGGCGAAGCTAAGATACAGAACCTAATATACTTTTATATAGTAAGAGGTATATCTCAGAACTACATTCACATTGAAAACAGCAATTCTCTGGTATCGGATCACTCACCGGTTATCATGACAGTCACTGAAACGGTAATTCAAAGGGAAAGTGCACCCAGATAAACAATTTCAAAAATAAACTGAAAAAATTGAAAAAATCAATCTCCAGGTATCGATAACGGACTGGAACAACTCAATGAAATTAACTATGCTGCGTTGGCAAGCACCCCAATTATAGAAAATAACAAGACGCTTAACATATCCTATCCCATGGAAGTAATCGAACCCCACAGAACAAAACAATTCTTAACAATTTATGTAACAGTCTCAAA
Source organism: Tipula vernalis (assembly GCA_958295665.1). Taxonomy (NCBI): domain Eukaryota; kingdom Metazoa; phylum Arthropoda; class Insecta; order Diptera; family Tipulidae; genus Tipula; species Tipula vernalis. The sequence goes on from OY282560.1 coordinate 15,846,135, forward strand.
TGCCTTCTTAAAGAAATTAAAAATGAATCAATCAACAGATATCTAGTGGAAGGCGACGAAGGGACTCAAAATACCCAAAATGCAAGTGACTCCGCTTAAAAAGGATGATGGGGCCTGGGCAAGAGGTCACAAAGAGAAGGCTGATCTATTTGCGGAGTATCTCCAGGAAACCTTCCAACCACTACCAAGATAAACTGGCAATGAAAATATAATATCAATTCACAAGCTAGAAGAGTTTGAAAATCAACTGTGCTATAGCCCACAAGTTTTTGGGCGGCAAAAATCTAAAATGGTCCGATTACGATGGTTGATACCTCTATCAAAAGGTTTCGGGACCTGTTATTGCTGTGACAATTTTCATTTTGATTGCTCGATTATTTCTAAACATTTCTTAGAAAATTCAATTTTATTGAAAATCAACTGTGCTATAGCCCACAAGTTTTTGGGCGGCAAAAATCTAAAATGGTCCGATTACGATGGTTGATACCTCTATCAAAAGGTTTCGGGACCTGTTATTGCTGTGACAATTTTCATTTTGATTGCTCGATTATTTCTAAACATTTCTTAGAAAATTCAATTTTATTGAAAATCAACTGTGCTATATAGCCCACAAGTTTTTGGGCGGCAAAAATCTAAAATGGTCCGATTACGATGGTTGATACCTCTATCAATAGGTTTCGGGACCTGTTATTGCTGTGACAATTTTCCAGCAACTCTGAAAGAATGAAAAGAAGGAGTCAAGGCTCTACCTGACAAAGGATTTCGTAAGCTATTACACATAATCAATGCAACTCTTCGGTTAAAATATGCTCCATATGAACGGAAAGTAGCGGAAGTAATCATGATAGTAAAACTTGATAAACCACCTTACGATAAAAAATAATACAGGCCAATTTCTTTGTTGCCAATTATATCAAAACTCTTTAAAAAATGATTACTGAAGAGATTTAACCCAATAATTGAAGACCGACAACTAATTCCTCCACATCAGTTTAGATTCAGAGAAAATCATTCTACAATTGAACAGGTGTATAGAACCACAAACATAATTGACAGAACGTTAAAACGTAAAAAAGTATGCTCAAGCATATTCTGGACATCGTGCAAGCTATGAATAAAGTTTGGCTTAGTGGTCTGGAATATAAGCTGCATAGAGGTATGCGAAATATTAGGATGACTACTCCGGGCTAAAGAAAATCTCTGCCGGTGTCCCAGCAGGGGAGTGTTTTAGAACCTATCCTGTATTTACTATATACAATGGATATACTAACCACAAATGAAGGAACCATAGCCACCTTTGCAGATGACACAGTAATTATGGCTATTGGAAGTACTGTCGCTGATGCAACGAGAAAACTCCAGAGGATGACCAATACGGTATGTAACTGGACAAAGCGTTGGCGAATCAAGTTTAATGACACAAAATCCACGCATATTAACTTTACATAACGCTTACCATCTTCCTATAGAAATTAACTCGCGACACGTGCCATATGCAAAAAACAGCTAAATACCTTGTCATGACGGATGGAATACATCAAATCATTGCTCGTGAGCAAATCTCCGCGAATTTTCGAGTTAATTCTCGAAAAACCAAAAACTGACTGTTCCCAACAATTATTTTATTTTTTTTTGGGGTTGATCGTTCCCATGCCAAATGGCACTAAATACCTTGGAATTTACGCCATTTCAAAAAAGAAATAACGTCAATGGATCCTAATTCCTAAAAAAAGGATATAAGGGACCGCAGGTTCGTAATAATAATTAGCTTTTATGGTAATTTTTACAAATTTGTTAGAGTCTTCAAAATTTGAATACAAATAGTTGACTTTACCCACCCTTGAAAGGTTAAAAGCGTTTAAAATATAAAAAAAAACATGAATCGACATTTTAGTCCGGTTTTATCCTCAGAATTAAGATTGAAGGAGGCTGCAAAACGGTGAATGAAATTTCTAAAATAATTTAGGCGTTAAAATTTCTATATGTATGGAAGGAACAAAATTAGAATTTATAATTTTATAAAAAATAGTTTCATGGTCCAAGGTCCATAATGTGGATCGTTGTACCAATTGTTGATCGTCTAATTGAATTTTGGTAAAAATAAGAAAAGTATTTGATTTATAAATGTATTGAGTATCTAGAAATATAAAATCATACGTTATGTTGTCTGTATTAGTTTCTGGCGGGATAGTTAACGTATAAATACTAATTTTATCGTTCAGTTGTTCCTCGCATCGCAGTTATAGAACCTAGCCTAACTACAAATCTTTGTTTTTGTACTTAATGGAGATCTTATATGCTCTATAGACAATTGCTCTAGAAAAGGCAACAATTAGGTTACTTATGCCAATAGAAATATTATTGAACTTGAAACATACATTTTACAAAATTGTGAAAATCTATCATGTGCGTCAATAATAGCGTTTTTCCAAGAATGATGTCGCGAGTATGGAGTTTTTCTATCTCCTTTCCTCCATCTTAAAACCAAATTTACTATCAAAAACGAATTGAAAAAGTAAATATTCTATGCAGTGAATTCCGTTCGAACGATAAGGAATAAATATTCCTGCGAAAGTGATTATTTTACGAAAGATGTGTCGAAATAGCTTGAAGAGCTGTATTTGGATACAATTTGTGTTTTACAAAACGATCATGATAAAAATTTTACAGTTGAATCTTCGCAGAATCAAACGGTAAAGCCGTCATATAATATACCGATTGGCCTCATTATAGCGACATGTTTTCGACTTTTGTTCTTACTAACAATTAACAATTTCCTGAAAAGCAGCCTTCGAGGGGAACCATACGATATGTTGAAGCATATGGTAACTACTGAAGAGAATTTTACGCCTGCATGGAAATTATTGACGGAACATTATGAAAATCCTCGAGAATTATTTAGATCTGTTATGCATTTATTTTCTTCGCAAACCAAAATAAGTGTTGAGGATCCTCATAAAATACGGTCGTTATACTGAGTGTATCGCGTGAATGTCGTCAAACATTAACGAATTTTGAAATCGACTTAAATCATTGTGATCCGATTTTGATATATTTTATAACGCAAAAATTACCAACTGAAACTATAGGTTTTTGGGAAACAAAAATTGGAAGTTCGTCGACGCTGCCTACATTTGATACTTTGCAATCATTTTTAGACACTCGCATCAAAACATTAGAAGCCATGGCTGAAAGTAAAGCAACATCAGCATCTTCATCAAAACCAACGTCATTATCAACGAAAGGTTCATTTTTATCAGCTGCTCTAAACAATCGCAATCCGAATCACAATTTATCAAAGGCGAAAAGATCCTTTCACATCAAACAAAAATGCACACCAGAGTACAGCAGTCCACCACCACCACCATCCCATGTTTTGTTTGCAATGAACTCCACATTTTGAGAAAATGCCCGAAGTTCTTGGCTATGGCCACATATGAAAGAAGGAATATTATAAAGGGAAAGAATATTTGTTTCAACTGCCTTGCAAATGATTATTTAGTGAACACATGTTCGAGTAAATACAACTGTTGTTGTGGACAACGACACAATACATTAATTTATGTTGATAACCCTCAACCGCCAACGGAAATACAAGCTGTTACCACTCACGTTACATCGGATCCTGTTCAAATGCACTTAGCTAACTTAGCTCAATGTCAAATACTACTATCAATAGCCATAGTACAAGTTCAGAATTCACAAGGTCAGTTTGTTGAACTTCGAGCTCTCATCGATAAGGGCAGCGAAGCGTCTTTAATAACTCAACCAGACATTAATTGGTTGAATTTACAGTTATCAGTGAAAGCAAGCAACCATTAGTGGAATCCGTGATGTCACCGCTAGTTCTTGCAATAAAATGTTTCATCTGAAATTACGCTCCAGGGTAAATGCCTGTCAAATAGAGGTGTCCGCCTTCGTCATGAAAAAGTTAACCAGCCTGTTACCACAGAGAATGGTTAGTGAGGTCAACTGGTCACATATTTCAGAGCTGCCTTTAGCTGATTCTCAGTTCTACAAACCAGATAAAATTGATTTGCTTCTTGGTAGTGACGTATATTCGAAAATAATTTGCGATGGTTTACGAAAATGTAAAGGGCTTCCTTAGCACAGAAGAGAGAATTCGGTTGGATACTAATGGGCGCTATTAGTTACGCCAATGGTTACGAAAGTCGAAATTGATGAGCTAGTGAAAAAATTCTGGGAGGTAGATGATATATCTTCGATCCGACAAATGAATTCTGACGAAAAATGGTGTGAAAAGTTGTTCATTGATATAACTACAAGAACATCATCTGGACGTTATTTAGTACGATTACCTTTTCGTACTCATACAAATAGCGAAGCAGTTTTGGGGGAATATCGTCAAATGGCCATAAACCAGTTTGCCCAGTTAGAAAGAAGATTCATTCGCGATCCTGATTTTCATGCAAAATATACAAAAACATTTAATGACTATTCCACAAAAAATCAATTGAAGCCGGTGAGCACATTCGAAGAGCATCACACGTCATAACGAGAAGGTCGAATATCAATGAGCTGCTGCTACCTGCCTCATCACGCGATCTTTAAAGACTCGAGCTCAACGACAAAACTAAGGATTGTCTTTGATGCTTCCCGAAAAACAACAAATGGCAATTCATTAAATGACGTATTATTTGCTGGACCGGCAATGTACAACGACTTGCCATCGGTTATTACAAATTGGCGATTCCATAAGGTGGCATTCACAGCCGACCTTGAACAAATGTTTAGGCCAATTCTTGTGAATCACGACGACATACAGTTTCAGCGAGTAATTTGGCGTAATAAGCCACACCAACCGCTTCAAGAATATATGTTGAAAACAGTAACATTTGGGACAACTTGTGCACCCTACTTGGCAATACGGCCACTTAAACAACTGGCATATGATTGTCATGATAAATATCCAATTGCAAGTCATTTAATAGAGAATTGTTCATATGTAGATGTATATTTGGAGAAGCAGATAGCACCGAATAGGCTTTGTTACTGCAACAACAAGTTATTGATATGTGTGAAGAGTGTAGATTTCACCTTCGTAAATGGGTGAGTAATGATGAACAAATTTTACAATCTGTGCCAGAAGAGGATCGAGAGTTCATGCTACCTTTCTCGCTAAATCTGGGGAATTCAGTCAAAACGTTGGGCATTTCATGGCAGCCTAATATTGATCAAATTCAATTCAAATTTAATTTCGAGTTACCTACAGTATTAGATGAAGTTGTAACAAAACGAAGTGTTTTATGACTCCAGTTTTGTTAATGCCAAGTTATTGATGTGAGATTTGTGGCTTGAAAATTTGGATTGGGACGATCCAGTATCACAAGCTTTGCGGCTCCATTGGCAACAATACACACAAAATTTCCAAGATCTTCTCAAAGTGAACATACCACGATGGTTTTCCACTGACAATCAATCTACAGCAGTAGAACTTCATGGCTTTTGTGATGCCTCGAAAGATGCATATGCAGCTTCAATATATCTGCGATCCAAGAATACTCAGGGTGAATTTCACTGTCTTCTTATCACATCTAAATCGAAAATTGCCCCAATCAAGGCAACTTCAATTCCCAGATTGGAATTAATGGCAGCCGTGTTACTGTCTGTTTTAATGTACAAGGTCATTAAAAATTGCAAGGTGTCGCCTATACCGAATATCTTCGCTTGGACAGACTCGGAGATAATATTGCATTGGCTCAACGGTGACTTCAGCCAATGGGAAGTTTTCGTAGCCAATCGTGTGATCAAAATAAAGGAAATCATTCCTAGTGACAAAAGGAAACACAACAATCAAACAATCACATCTCAGAACCCCAATATGTTCAAATTAATGTGCAAGGAATTATAAGTTCAGAAACAATTGAAACTCTACAACGTTTTTTATCTTACACCAAATTACTACGCACAACAGCTCGAATTCATTAACTGGCGAAAACAGCTTGTCATCAACTCGTAACTTTGGCAATAACAGTTAGTCAACTAAATATTGCACGTAATTTTTGGGTTCGTACAATTCAATACCATGATTTTCCATCTGAGTTGAGATCATTATCTAAAAATGGAACAGTTGGGGTGCAGAGTAAGCTTTTAAACTTGAATCCATTCATGGATGTCGACGGTATTATGTGTGTTCGAGGCAGATTGGAAAATTTGTCTTTAAGCTATAACGAGGAATTCCCCATCATACTACCATCACAAAATCATTTTACAAAACTTTTAATATCCGAATGTCTTCAATTAACATTGCATGGTGAACTTAAATCATGCTTACTTGGTTGCGGAAGAATTATTGGATAGTGAATGCTCGCAACACAATTCGTTTTCACATTCTAAAATGTATCGTTTGCTTTAGAATGCGAGCAAAAGGTCGGGAACAACGCATGGATGTGTTACCATCTACTAGGGTGCAGTCTTCACCGATATTTCGATCTACCGACATAGACTTTGCGGGACCCATTCAAGTAAAGGCTCCATCATGTCGAGGGAAAACCACATACAAGGGCTACATCTGTATTTTCGTCTGCCTCGCAGTTAGAGCGATCCACTTAGAACTTGCAGGTGATTTGTCTACCCCGACATTTCTGGCAGTTCTCAAGCGATTTCTGGCTAGACGTGGTATGTGCTCGGGTATCTACAGTGACTGTGGTACTACGTTCATAGGAGCCTCAAGTCAACCATACCTTACCAATAGAGCCGTTATGATGGAGCAATAATAATCTAAATCAACTGCAATCACGTCCAAAATGGTTAAGATCTCAAGACAATCTGCAGAAAGGCGATTTAGTATTGATAAAAGACGAACGACTTCCTTCCCTTAATTGGTTATTGGGACGTGTTACAGAAGTTCAGCCAGGATCAGATGATATAGTGTACGTTGCGTCGGTAAAAACTACGAACGGAACATTAAAACGATCAGTTACGAAACTTTTTCGTCTGCCAATAGATCGAGTTATCCTTCTCTTCTATATTAGACTAATCTATCGATGCACGTAGTTCAACCTGCTGTATTTCATCATGCTATTGCTGTACTGTTGAATTTCACACCAAGTCATTATTTATACAAGCACCAAGGGGGCGCCGACATCAGAACAATGAATTTACGACTTATGTACCGGTGTACCTCACATCATTGGAATTGGATTGACCTTTTATTTTTAAAATCTCCATTCTATTTGTACCAAATTCACTCAAACAAAATCTGGCAGTTCGTGTTTTTATTTTTTTGTGGAACCAGCAGCATTTGTTGTTAAAAATCTTTCACCTACTTCCACATTAAACTACTACATTCTGTACCATTCTGGAGCCAGAGATGTGCCCGGTTGGTTAAATTTTGTTTTTAAACTAAGAAATCTTCGTTGCCTTTTAGTTACGATCCCGAGTAAACCGTAAAACTGCTCGCATCTTTTAATATTCAGATTTTATTCACCATATACATATACACTTATATATTGTCTAACAATTTTCTAATAACACAACAACAACAATAAAATTAATAATTTCATATTTAATGCTGCATATGATTTGGCATGGCAGGCAACATATTTTTCAATTTGTTTCCATTCTGCTAAATAGGGGTGTTAATATCATTCATCTCGCTCTATGTAATAATACCCTATTGTACACCGCCTAAGTTCTAGTCCCTGCAAAAAAAAAATCGACTAATTCGATTCATATTAAATTAATATTTACGAAATGAGAATACAAGAAATTTGTTATGGTCACGTGTCAGCCATAATAATAATGATAATAATAGTTTTTGTTTTTATTAAAATAAGATTAAAAGTAAAAGTAAGAAAAAACACAAACAAATATTTCATGAATTTTTTACAGTTGATTAAAGATCCCCGGATTTGTACCATGTCACAGATGAAACTGAAGGAAAATGCATCAATCTGATGAAATTTCGGGACTATCGCCTCCCCTTCTTAATATTCAGTGTTACAGTAGTGTCGCATCTAAATCATTTAGTTATGATTATGATCTTGATCAGGTTTTATAACCCTTTGTTTATGTATTCCAATCGAATGGATAATTGGATTTCATAGATGACATTATATAACGTGATTATTGAAAACTACCCACAATCTGTTTATTTTTATTTAGATTTAGATTTCATTTTTCATCTTGATTCCGATTTTATAACAAATTTTTCAAATCCACGATTCATCCATGAATTACGGTGTAACAGATGCTTAACATAATTTCGATGCGATAATATTGTCACTAGATACAAAAAAAAAAAAAAAAATTATTACCATTATACCACCCCTAAAAAAAGTTCTGCGTGCGATTTCAATCAAATACAATAAAAACAATTTTTATTTTTATTTTTTATTAATTTTTATTATTAAGAATAAAAATAATAGAAATTAGAATCTAATATAATAATGGCAATAAAAATTTAATTTCCACTTCTTTCTGTTTTTTATGACGTACATAAAGAAAACTTTTATTTTGTGTTGTGTTGTTCAGAAAAAAAAAAAAAAAATCGAAAAAGTTTTTTTCTTGTATTGTTGTTGGTATGCTTGCTTGTATCTTCTGAACTTGAAGGAAAATAAAGAGAATGGATAATAAAAATGGTAAAAAAAAATGTTTTATTGAATTTAAATTAAAAATTAATGAATTTAATTGGAAATTTAATTTGAATAAGTAATGAATGATTTTCGTGAGACGAATAGATTTAAAGTATGGTTGATGGAGATTTTTAATTGGATAAGGGAGATGAAGATGCTACCAGTTTTTTAAATTGTATGGGAAAAATAAATCGAAATGGGGAAATAACAGGTTGAGGTTATATTTGAAGTACAAAATTTTAAAATAAACGGTTACCATGTTTGGCGACGATGCAAATCTGTGTTAGTGAAATAAAAGATTTACCTGGCCTTTCCAGTTAGCATATATAACTTACAGAAGTTTAAACTCAATATATCAAAAATGGAACCCTTAAAGACTATACTTTCTTGAAGGCTTTGTGCTGTTTACATATCATCACTTTTTATTATTCTTGTATTGTTTCTTTGCCTCCTTCGTAACATAAAGAAATACTTAAAAATCTGTAAACTTTCACGTGTCCAATTCTGTTGTTTTCAAGACGATAGACGTCAATCAGCACTCCTTACATTTTTGCGGTATTTCTGATTCTTTGCACAATATTTCCTGTAAAAAGACCGAGTTATTTTACAAATCAACAGATTCATTCTAGGAGTGGTAGATCTGTAACAATCTCGCACATCATTCAAATTTATTGTCCATACATTCATCTCATTTAAATCAGCTCAATGAAATTATTTTCCTCGTTCAATATCATTTGCTGCAAATTTAAACCTGTCTCTCGATTATCCCGCACCCCATTTATTACATTTCCATTACCAACGTTTTGAACTCACTTGCTGGCTCTTCATCGTAGTTTCTCAAATTCCACCAAAAGTGTAGAGCACTTTTCATCAATTAGCATTTTATTAGCACCCATAAATACTCAGCATGATAAGTGTCATTTCTCCTAATAACATCGAATCGATTGTGGTATTTTTGCATTCGTCCACAATAATTTGATTCGAACGACAGTTTTGGCAATTTTTTAAAATTGTGAACTCCCCTGAAGCAATTGTTGTTAGATACTTGCTTCGGTGACAACGAGAAATGTTCTGTCAGCGAAGCAGCCTCATTCCGCATCACAACTGTGATTGCTTCAAATGGATATCCAAATTAATCGAACTTTCACTAATCGATAATTCAATAAATTATTCACGCCATTTATAATCGATAATCAAATCGAAAATGTAAATAAACAGCAGCAGCAATAATTAAATTTTATATGTTATTATATGTTTAGAATTTCAAATAACATCTAATTTTGCTGCTAAAGTTCCTTGCAATAGAAAAAACTCGTTCACTGTGGATAATGGTATTATGGTAATTATCGCATTGTAAATTTTTTTTAATACGATGCTTCTAGTTTTCGTGGTGTTAAGTAATTTAAACCAGACTTTAATGTTTCGATGCGACGATTTATTCCAGATAGAGGGTGACAAATTATCGGTTACAAGAACAACAGTCCACAATATTAATTTACATCCGAATTCCAAACCAATAAATATCAAGCAATACCGATTGCCAGAAGCTACAAAAGTTGAAATAAATAAACAAATCCAAAATATGCTTGATAACGATATAATTACAAATAGTACTACCCCATGAAATTTCTCCATTTTAGTAGTTCCAAAAAAATCTATCAATAATGAACGGAATTGGCGATTAGTGATTGATTTTCGTAAATTAAATTTCGTAAATTTTTTCATTACCTAACATGGACAGGAAGATCGTGCTAAAACAGCAGCTAGCACTAATTGGCCTGAAAAATGCGCCATTAACCAATTATATGGTCGTGTACGGTGCAAGCCTAACAGACCATAACAAAAATTAAAATCCATATTTCAACGGTTTAGAAAATATAATTTGAAATTGAATCCTTTCAAATGCAAATTTTTACCTAAAGAAACACTCTACTTGGGACATTTAATGACATTTAATTACTAAAGATGGAATAAAACTCGATCCAAGTAAACTAAAATCTATTTACGACTTTCCAATTCCAAAATCGCAAAAGGATATTAAACGTTTTCTTAATTTGTCGATAAATTCTGACAAACTGTTGAACCATCAACCAAATTACTTAAGAAAAACTCAATATTTTCATAGAATCCATTTTGTGATGAAGCTTTTAATGTTATCAAATCCAAATTTATGACTTCACCAATTCTCAAGTATCCGGACTTTGCTAAACTTTTCTATGTTACCACCGATGCGAGTGATATTGGTATTGATGCAATGCTTTCACAAAATCCGAATCCTGCCGAAAATAATTATGCAACGATCGAAAGAGAACTACCTGGCCATCGTGTGATTATGTAAAAATTTTCGACCATATCTATACGGCAGAGTATTTAACATCATAACTGACCACCGCCCATTTGTTTGGCTTCAAAATATTGCAAATCCAGCATCAAGGCACATTAGGTGGCTTTTTTGTATCAAAAAAAAAAAAATAAAAATTCAAGCAACAAAAGTACTAAATCTCTTGAAAAAGTATTTCTGGATATTGTTGGTCCATTTCCTTTAACAACTCAAGCTAATAAACTTATTTTAAATATTCAGGACGATTTATCCAAATACTCACTGGCTATCCCATTCGTAGAACATCTAATTTGTCGATTCCGAGCACCCACTTTCCTTTTGACTGATCAAAGTTCAAATTTTGCTAGGCAACTCTTTCAAGACGTATGTAAATTATTAAAAATGTGTGATCAAAATAATTGGGACGCATGGTTACCATAAGCAATTTTCTGCTTCAACATCACTCCCCATTCGGCTACTTCTTTTATGCCTTTCGAAATTATTCACGGACTTTTACGTAATATCGCCACTTCAATAAAAACGAATTCGACACTTATTTATAACGACGAAGATTATATTATTGAAATCAAAAATAAATTATAAAATTCTTATGTCTTAAGCCAGTGCCTTCTAGAGTATAGAGCCATAATCTTAATGACGTATTTTTAGAAGCTTTTTTAGTGGTATAACTTTTCACTGATTTCCATAGGAATCCATAGTAAAAATGGTGTTTTTTAGCTTCAAGTTTTTCAATGAAAAAAGCAAAAATATTATAAAATGCTTATATAAAAGTAAATATATTTTTTGGAACTTTCATTTTGAAAAATACATCAAAGTTGACTCTGACAAATTAAAATAATACTTGCTAAATTTATCTTTAGTTTTACTAGTGTACGTAAGATGTCTAGAATGGTTACAGAAAAATACGAAAAAAAATTATTTAATCGCAAAATTATAACACGTTCCTATATTTTGTGAATTTGTTTTGCTTTTGCTAATTTTTAGGGCCATCACTGCCATCTATGTAATGTATATTTACTTCATGACCAAACGAATCGTAGTAAGCTTTTATTTCAATTTGACCATAATGCTGTTGTTAGGAATTTTTTTCATATATTTTGGTTTAAATAAATCAATTATTACAAGAAAATGAAAACGATTTACTTAAATGATATTCATATATGTTGAAATTCAAACATTTATGAAAGTATCTCAGAAATCATAATTAGGAATTTGTAACGTTTCCATTTAAAAATTTGTGTTAGGAAAAAAGTGATTTCCCATATGTTTGTGTGTTTTACTATGAAAAGTTTCGTTTTTCCTCGTTTCTAATTCCCTTAAAAAAGCTCAGATTTTTTGATTATGGCTCTATAAACTACAGGGTGCTCTGCTTAAGCTAAAGAAAACTTATTGAAAAGTAAAGAGGATTATAAAATGTTATACGATAAAAAGCTTAATCCAAAGGTATTCAAAGTTGGAGACTCGGTATTTTTAAAGAACGAAACGAAGAAAAATAAATTAGATCCATTATGGAATGGTCCTTATGAAAAAACCGAAATTAATTTAAAATATAATTCAAAGGGTCTGCTCGAATACTGTGGTAATAATTTTCACGTTGCAGTTTTTGACGTAAAGCACAACATAAAACACACTCATTCAAATTGCCCTAGACAGTGGCATTTTGAATGAGTGCGTTTTATGTCGTGCTGTACGTCAAATTACCACAGTATTCGAGCAGGCTCTAAGTATCCTTAAACCATATGAATTTAAAAGTTATAAAGAATTAATGAAATACAACGTGTAGTATTTCATTCTTCAGGGTGAAGGTGTAACGAATTAAATAAATTGTTCCATACCCCTGCGTAATTGTTATGTATATTATGTATATTGTATTGTACATTATATACCTATAGGTGCAATAAAATATGTACTAGAACATAAAAAATTGAAGCAAATTATAATTGGACCAATAAAGGTTAAATTATTATAAATAAATTAATTTTGTTAAAATTAAACAAGAATTAATTATAAATAATAAGAATTCTAATAAAAATGGGGCTGATTAAAAGCCGTAATATATGTATTATCGCAATATTATCGGGAACAAATTAGTCATCAATATCTACATCTTCATAGGATTCTTCGTCATCTTCTCGTTAGCATACTCGAATACTATATGTCAATACTAGTGTTGAACCGCTAGATGTATTCCATGATTATGACAGAACTGCATTTCCATATTTTTTCATTATAACTGCCCCGTCATGAGTCGACAAATTCAGCAAATTTTTGTTCTATTAAATTTCTTAGCTTGGTTCCATTACAGAAACCTTGAATTTCTATAAGTCCCCAGTATTATTTAATCAAATGTTTAAATTTACCGTAGTAATAAAAATTGTTCCGTGTATTAAATCGGTCGCTATCCAGCTTTTCATCGAAAAATAAATGTATTTGATTCCAAACCGAAGTTTTACTTTTAGGCATTGTATAACCTTGTTTTGCTACAAAACCAACCATTGTTTAACACGATATTATTTGATGGATATAGAAATTCCGTTTTTAGCTGCATACTTTGCATTATTCTGCAGTTGACTTGACTTTTTTTCTTCGGGTTTAAATTATCTGATTCAGATTCGTTGGTTATTTTTCCAAAATAATATTGTGCAGTTTCAATTATGATCTCACTCCCGTAGAACTGGGTCCGCGCAACTTATGAAATCATCAAACTTTGAACATTTCGCTTCCAAATTATTGTTTAGTTTTCTTGTGACAGACAAATGACACTTTCAGGTTTTCAATTATTATTAATACTAATGTACGAACGACATTCAGCAATTGATCATCACGTCGATTATACAACTCGTCGGATTGACCGCGGAGGGAACTTTATTCGAATTTGACGTTTAACGTATTATTGAATATGTCGAATGAAAAGGGAACGAATAACGGTAATGCAGTGCAAATATTTGGTATTATTCAATCCGCGCGTGAATCGCACTCCATACAAAAATTGTCATTACAAATACGCATCAAATTTACTGCGGATGTGAAAGATTTCGGTGTAGTTTTTTTGTCATGGAGACTAATAAAATGTGAGTTTAAATGTTTTTGATTTAATTAAACTGTCTTATAAACAAAATAAGTTTAAAAATAAAATTCTATAAAATCGAAAAATAATTCTTTACAGAAAACGCACAACGAACTGAGTTCAGTTATAGAAAATGGTTCGAATGATGAAGACGCATTCGGATATTGCAAGGAACAATCATGTCGATTATACAACTCGCCGGATTTACTGCGGCGGGAGTTCATTCGATCCGCATTCGTTTCGCATTTAAAATTAATTGCATTATAGAATCCACCGGAAAACTGTGTTATCGATCCGCAAAGAAGCTGCAATCCCACCAGCTGTTAAAATATTGATAATTGAACTTAGTGTTTTTATTCTATTAAATTTTCATTGTAGAACACAAAATTAAATGTATAGTACAAAATTTAAAAGAAGTGTTTTAATTATGAATACAGTAAGCCTCTATCTAAATTTATACGATGAAGTGCCGCCGCATAATAGAAAGCAAACCCAAAAAGCGATAAGAAATATGTGCGATGACATTCTGTAGTTTTTGCCAAAACTGTACAACTGTATATATATATCAGTTTTGGTTAGATTCTTCGCTATACCCGGGTGCTCAGTCATGAGGCTCACCATCTTTTCAAACTGTGCCCGGTTGGTCGTACGTTTTCTATAAAGAATCAGGGGCCCTATTATGAAATTTTCGATAGCGTTCTTTTTCGATAATATCGAGTGCTTCGATAGCGTCGAAAATACCCATTATGAAATAATCGATATTGAAAATCACCTCAATTTAAATGTGACATCATAGAGATATCTAGCTATATACATATGTATAAGAAATTTACTTGGTATATTTATTCATATGTGTACATAAGACATTTACATGGCACATACTTGGCAGATATGTAAATATAAGACATTTATTTGGAACTTGGCCTTGTCTTATCCGATTTTGATGAAATTCAGCATGCACGATAGAAATAGAATTCTAAAATGATTTTAGATGTAGTTCTGGAATATGGCCAAGTATGATGGAACTGGCCTATTTCTCAACCAATCATGATGAAATTCGACATGTGCGTTGCAAATGAGATTCTAAAACGATTTTTAGATGAAGTTCTGGTACATGACCAAATATGATGGAACTGGCCTATTTCGCAACCAATCAAGATGAAATTTGACATGTGCGTTTGAAATGGGAATTTCATGTGATTTTTGGATGAAGTTCTGGAATATAGCCAAGTAGGATGGAACTTGCCTTTTTCTCAACCGATTATGATGAAATTCGACACGTGCGTTGGAAATGCGATTCTCAAATTCTTTTTGGGTAAAGTTCTGGAATATGGCCAAGTATGATGGAACTTGCCAAATTATCATTATCGGTTTCTAAAACGATTTTTGGATGAAGTTCTGGTATATAGCCGATTATGATGAAATTTAGCATGTGCGTTACAAAGAGGATTCTCCAATGATTTTTAGATGAAGTTCTGTAATATTGCCAAATATGACGAAAATTTACTATTTCTCAACCGAATATGATGAAATTCAACAAGTGCTTTGGAAATGGGAGTCTAAAATGATTTATAGAAAAGTCATTAACAAATAACCATTTTAATATCCCATTTCCAACGCACATGTCGAATTTCATCTAATCGTTTAAGGAATAGGCAAGTTCCATCATACTTGGCCATATTCCAGAACATCCTAAAGTTATGTTAGAATCTTATTTCAATTGCAAGTGACAAATTTCACTAAAACCGATTAAGGAATAGCCAAGTTCCATGCAAATTAGCCATATTCCAAAACTTCATCTAAACATCATTTAAGAATCCCATTTCCATCGTGCATGCTGAATTTCACCAATATCGGATATGAAATGGCCAAGTTCCTTCCTAATTGGCCATATTCCAGAACTTTATCTAAAAATCATTTTAGAATCCCATTTCCATCGTGCATGATGAATTTCATCAATATCGGATAAGAAATGACCAAGTTTTTTCTTATAGGCCATCTTCCAGAACTTCGTCTAAAATTTATTTGATAGTCCCATTTCCATTGGAAATGCTGAATTTCATCAAAATCGGATAAGAAATAGAACCCCAAGGAAATTTTTATAAAAAAAATCATAAATTCTCAGTTCAAGGGACACCCCACTACAACGGACTAGCTTTTTGGTCCCGTCGATGTCCGTTGTAGTGAGGTTTCTCTGTTAATATTAATATAACACAAATCTAATATGTTTTAATATGAAATAAAAGTTTATTTGCAACTCACATTTCTGCAAAAATATTTTTATTTATTAAATATTGCAATTTAATTCTATTAAATTACGTTGATGAAATAAAATGGTCTTCACCTCAAGAGCAGTCGAAAATTTTCAATATTATCAAAAACAAAACAAAATCGAAAATTTCATACATTTTTATTTATTTAATAATTTAATTTAATTTAAAATTAACTTAATTTGTTTATTTATAATGCAAATCTTACACTTTACTATCTCCATGACAAAAAACCTAAACACTACAAAACAGTTTTCAATCCGCAGTGAATTTGATGCGAACTTAAAATGACACTTTTGTTACAGAGTGCATTTCACCCGCGAATTCCAAAATAGCTCTTTTTGAAACTTCATTACCGACACTCGTTCATTTTCTATATACGGCGTATTCGATAATACGTAAAACGTCAAAAGCGAATGAAACTCCCTCCGCAATTGATCCGGCGAGTTGTATAATCGACGTGAATACAAAACGAAATCTAGAGTCCGTTCAAAAGTTTTGAGAAAACATTCGCGACGAATTAAATTCGCTGGGACCACCGATGAAAGATATTGCGGACAGGAAAAAGGTTAGGAGATTTGCTCAAGTCAAATAGATGTTTAAATGTTTAATTTCAGATTTGGAGTAATTTTAAATGCTCCTTAAGGAAGAAATTAGTCCATAGCAAACGTGAGATTCGAGGTACTGGCGGTGGGGATTATTCACAAATATCATTCAGCCCTTTGGAGGAAGAAGTGATTGAACTGTGGCAAAAGCCATTAAGTTCGGGGTTCCTCGCAAGCGACCTTTTAATTCCGACGATGCCAATCAAAGTGCAACATCTGTACAAACAGTAACAACTATTAATATAGAGGAATCGCTATTACCTGAAGAAGAGGTCGAAATCCAAATATATGACAGCATTGATATGAAAACATATGAAGTTGTTCAAAATAAAAGGCCCAAACAGTTACGGCTATTAGAAAAACAAATTAACATTCAGGAAAAATTATATAACGAAATTAAAGAGTTTACCAAAACGCAAAATAAAAAATTCGAGGAAGGAAACTCAAACCAAAAATAAAATATACAGGGCACTAGACAAAATAAGTGATACTATTACACGAAAACCTATTACACGAAAACAAGGGGCATCATTTAAAAATGGAGCAGCTTGGACTTGAATAAAATAAATTAAAACAGCAATTCTTAGAAATTGAGTTAAAAAACCTGAATTAGATATAAGTAAGGAGTAATTTTAAGTATTTTAGTGATAATAGCCATGACGGCTGTATTTTTTGTGATATGTCTAACCAAGAAGGCTGACTAATTTTTAAAATGAATAAAACATTTTTATAAGTTAAAAACAATGAAATTTTTATTATCACCCTAAAAGTTCAAAAAAATTTGGTTGCGAACTTCAATCGTCTCTGTAGAATACCTTTGGTCTTCTTGAGGTTCAATTTCATGGTCGGTAATTTCATCTTCCTATTGAAATTGTTGATCAATGGGCTCATCATAACCTGGAATAGGTTAGCTGCCACAATAATTATTTTCACAGCTTTCTCAGGTGTGTAGTGTAAATGTATGGCTGCTCCAAGCAGGCATCTACACCAATTTTTCCAGACCCCGATTGTATGCTCGACAATATTACGGCGGGAACTATGGCTTTTATTGAATCGGCTTTTGTCGTAACACATAAAGTGTTTTCCAAAATATCAAGCACTTCCGATAGTACAACCGAAACTGTTGGTTGTGCCATTCCAACAAGACCGACGTTTGACAACTGGAAAATATCTTGGCACATATTTCGTATCGTTTTCCGTGTTTCTTTTCTGTTATTAGTTCCCTCATCCAAATTTAAATAAAATCCAATTGTATCCATAATTACGTACTAAAAACTCTTAATTTTTTGAATTTAAATATTTATTTTTCTATGAATTCACGAAAATATATTTATAGGTTATTAAATAAACTCTTTATTCAATGTGGAAAATTTGAAAGCTGATGCCGAAATTACAGTTTCATTGCGGATCAATAATGCAGATTTCCGTCGGATTCTATATTACAAATATGTATTTTCAAATGCGGAGCGAATACGAATCGGATGTTCTCCCGCCGCAGTAAATCCGGCGAGTTGTATAATCAGCATGAATATGAAACAGTCAAAAACTCACAATTCAAACATTAACAAGACATGTTTAGTTCATATTTTAAATTTGTTTCTTTTTATTTTAAAGTTTGTTCTTCTTTGGTATTTACGCAAAACAAAACCAAAAAAAAAAAAAAATTAAGGATAGTTGTCCTTAGTCTCTTTCCTTTCCTAATTTGACTAAGTATTTATATTTATATTTAACGAATAACTTTAGTGTTACCATATGAAATATTTTTAGTTGAATGCCCGAACGAATTGTAGAATGGCGCTAGCGAATTTTATTTTGACATTGGTTTTTTGAATTGAATAAAAATTTATTTTACCGTTAAATCATAAATGTTTTATCGATAAACGATAAATAAAGGGTTTTCCAATAACAGGTTTCATTTTGATATTAAAAAAGACGACTATTATTTAAGAGAAATCAATAAGTGTTTATTTCATTGTAAAGAGGAAGGTATGCCATTAACATTTGAAAACAATATCAGCCAAATGGCCGCCACAACTACGCTTGCAGCACCATATCCTTTTCGTGAAATTTTCCATGACCAATTCGCACATTTTCGGCTGTATGTCCTCGATAACTTCACGAATTCCATCTTTAAGGTCTTGAATCGATTGTGGAGCATTGGCATAGACCTTATCTTTCACGTGGCCCTAAAGAAAAAGTCTAAAGGTGTTAAATCACAAGATCCCGTTGGCCAATTGTGATCACCTCTTCGAGAAATAACACGGTCAGAAAACTTTTCTTCCAAAATTGCGATTGTTTCGTTGCTTGTGTGGCACGTAGCGCCGTCTTGCTGAAAATAAGCGTCGTCCACAAAATCTTCCAATTCCGGCCATAAAAAATCATTAATCATAGCTCGGTAGCGCAATCCATTCACCGTAACAGTTGCACCATCCTCCTTTTCGAAAAAGTAGGGTCCAATCACACCGCCAGCCCAAAAACCGCACCAAACAGTGACACGTTGAAGATGAAGAGGCTTTTCAACAATCATTCTTGGATTTTCTGAGCCCCAAATGCGACAATTCTGTTTATTGGCGTAGCCTCCGAGGTGAAAATATGCCTCATCACTGGAGATGATTTTTCGATGAAAATCCGGATCATTTTGATGCATTTGAAGGACCCAATCAGCGAAGATACGACGTTTATGGTGATCGACCGGCTTGAGTTCTTGTATTAACTGAACTTTAAATGCCTTCAGACCTAAGTATTTATGCAAAATACGGTGTAATGCCGTTTGTGGAATGTCTAATTCCAAAGATCGACGAGGAATCGACAAACCTGGGTTTTCCCCAACACTACGGGCTACAGCAACAATATTCTCAGTTGTTCTTGAGCGACGCACGCGGTTTCGATTCTTCACATCACTAACTTGGTCCAACTGCTCAAATTTTTCCACCAGTTTCACTATTGCTGGCCGAGCAGGTGCTTCACGACGACCAAAAGTGATTTAGTTTTGCGAACTGTGACTGCAAAATTTTCACCATTTTTGTGGTGAATTTTAATAATTTCAATGCGTTGTTGAAGTGTATCGTACCATTTTTAGTAATGGCGTAGTTTATACTTGTCAAATGTCAAGAGATAACAGCTTCAAAATTGACAGCTGCCCAAAATGCAGGCTATTCAAAATGAAACCTCTATTGGAAAACCATGTATAATTTTATCGATTAATCTTTCAACGATAATGGATACTCTAGATACCTGATTCTAACAATTTCGACTGATGTTATCTAAGATAAACGCCGTAGGATTTTTCACGAAAATATCCTTTCCACTGGGTAAGTGGACACCCGTCACGTTCATCTGCAATTCATCATCCTGGACCTGGTTTAATTGGATTTTTCACAATTCCTGTTACAATATTTTAATGTGAACATGTCCGTTTCAGACTGAATAAATTTCCCGCTAATTTATGATTGCTTCATTGTCATAACAGGAATAGTTAATTGTAGCTGACATTTTCCGAAGCTTTTGTTTAGATTGATCTAGTTGTATCTCCTTTGCCTCTTCAGTCCATTTCGAATTGATACCAACTTCCATTCGAAGTGTGTACTGGTTCTTGTTCGAGTAATGCAGTAAGGTAATAATTAATTGTCTGCTTAATCAGGGCCTCTAAATAATTTGCATCAATAAGTTTCTAATGCTTGATCAAATTACTAACTTCTCTATATATGTATGTACTTGCTCTTAAAATTTGTTACCACTGCCTTGGGTAATCTAACTTCTTGGTGTTGTGTATGTTTTGTTGTATGACTATTGTTTGTACCTCCAATGATTTCTAAATCCAATCATTCTACCTTATTCATATCGTTTGACCTCATTTGCTGCGAGATTTCACGAAGTTCCGTTAATCGAGTCCTAACAGCATTATATAGTTCATCATTTTTGACAAAGTATTTGTTTGTGCTAACCGGCACAAACACCGTTTCAACATCTTCAACTTGCTTTATTTAATATTTGCTGTCCACAACGAAATCATAATAGGTTATAATAAAAATCCAATTCATATTGTTCCTTATAATCAAAACAATATTTTATGGTGCCGCCAAGTCTGGAAAGTAAGTGTATACACAAATAACATAAAATCGCTGATTCAATAACAAATTTATAAATAAAATATCCAATTAATGATTATTCTCTTCTTTAAGATATTAAATGATCGCAAATATTTTGAAATATCTTTTTTTTTTTATCGTCTCCTCTTTTTTTTTTTTACTTCTCTGTTGGTATACACAGACCACATCGGCATACATAAAAAATGAATCAGCCTATTAAAAACACATTTAAGACAAATTAAAGACTTTTGACACCGACAAATATTTGCTGAGTGTATTTCATTCCAATATACACATGGTATTTCGCAAAGTGAAAGTGACCAGATTATTTCACCGAATTTAAAGATCAATAATATTTTTTACAAAAAATGTATCCTTGGTGATCCCGGAAACTATTTATTAGGATTGTAAACTGGCAAACAACTATGTATTGTTACAAAAAAAAAAAAAACGTAATTATGATGTCATGGTCCCAAATAACGTTAGAGTTAATTAAGTGCAAAAAAATTTGCGCAAAATATTAAATATTCAATGTCACAACCCTGTACATACATACTGTATCTCGCGCACAAATTATGATCGTACTCGTGTATTAATGTATTGAAGATCAATTAAGTACTCGCTGCGTACAAAATAAAATTTAGTTTGGTGACATATTGCATATTGCGAAAATTGCTCAGTAGATTTAAAGGTGTAGCATTAAAAATGTGATAATTAAATTTATTCGGCGTTATGTGCAAAATTTATCTTTATAGTATTACTCGTATTATAGTGCTTATAATGTTGTAAGCGGGCGCTAAGTTACATAATAAAGAAATTGTGTGTGCGTATGTGTGTTGCGAGTTTTTGTGTGCGTTCGAGGCCCAAGGTAAATATTTTATGATTTATTATGTTGTTGCATGTTTAAAAAAAAAATGTTAGTGTCTTTTGTCCTAAAAATTGTACGCTTCTTGGATGTGTAATTAGGTATTAAAATATCGAAAAATCAATAGAAATATTGGAGAATTGAATTACGTGTGTTGAAAAATGGTTCTTGTCAAAAAAAATTATTTAAATTTTATATTTTACAAGTTATGTGTATTACATCTTCTGTTCGCAGTCTTCGGAATGTGTCTTGAATTGAAATGTTAATTTAGAAACGGATGTAGGAGGATAATCAACCGTTTTTAGTATTATTTTGTCAGAATTATTATTATTATCTGGTCGAAGCTCGACCAATACAAGTATCGGATTATTCAATATACATAGTTCTACAAATTTGTTAGACTTCCACATTTCTGTTTGGAATTAAACAATTCAATACATCATACATAATTAGAGCAATTTGACCACATCATTGCAGTTTCTTATTCAGTTCGTTTAAATGTTGTGTTATAAAGGGTTATAAAAGGAGTATAATTTCAATTAGGCCATCCTTCGAACATTGTTATAAATTAAAAGTCCTGAGTATTGGAAATCAATTTCGTATAATAATTGATTTAAGCCACTTTTTGCACATAGTTGGTGCTTCCTGAAGAATGAGACTTCCATTGTATTGTTTCAGTTGTTTAATAAATCCAACGTGTTTTCGAACCCCAGCGCCATCAGTAGTTATAGAAAAAATCTTCTTTAAATCAATGTTCATTTTTGAAAATTCTTCATACCGGTAGTTTTTCCTGTTAAATTTAGTAATATTTCGTTTATAGCGTCACAAATTCAAGCTATTAAAATATAGGTGAACAATAATTTTGTATTAAGTGATTGGTAGCAGTGAAATGAACACTAAAATTAAATACCGAACATTCTGCCGGTTCACACGAGTACTGTATTCATCATATTCTTTGGTTGAGGATAGAAGCGACAAAGAATATGATGAATACAATAAGCGTATGAAAAGGATACTGTTAAAGTTAGCCGAAAGTTGCCAGCCGAAAGTGAAAAGTCGATAATGCAGATTGTGTTAGTCCAGCCGAAAGTAAAAAAAAAACGGTAAGGCAGATTGTCTAATCCCAGCCGAAAGTTAAAAGACGATAATGCAGATTATGATATAACATTCAAGCCGAAAATAAAAAATTTAGTAGTTATCAGCCGAAAATAAATAGGATACATAGAAATCTATAAATATAAATTTTTGTAAATAGATTTACGTGTTAAACTTTGCTTCGTAGAAAATATCGGAAAATCAGAAGAATATACAAAATTGGAATAAAATCAGCCTCTAGAGTATATATCTAAAGCTGAATCGTTTTTATGTGATTTGTCAATAGCTGTCGAATTAATAAATTCAGTTCAAGTTTCCCGTGGGAAATCTCGGAAAATTCGATTTTCCAAAAATTATTAGAAAATTTGTATAAAATCAGCCTCTAGAGTGTTATGTCTGGAGATGGATTCAATTGATGTGATTACTCAATAGCTATCGCAGGAAAAAAATTCCATTCAAGTTTCCCGTGGGAAATCTCGGAAAATTCGATTTTCCAAAAATTATTAGAAAATTTGTATAAAATCAGCCTTTAAAGTGTTATGTCTGGAAATAAATTGCATTGATGTGACTTGTCAATAGCTATCGCAGGAAAAAAATTCAGTTCAAGTTTCCCGTGGGAAATCTCGGAAAATTCGATTTTCCAAAAATTATTAGAAAATTTGTATAAAATCAGCCTCTAGAGTGTTATGTCTGGAGATGGATTCAAATGTTGTGATTACTCAATAGCTATCGCAGGAAAAAAATTGAGTTCAAGTTTCCCGTGGGAAATCTCGGAAAATTCGATTTTCCAAAAATTATTAGAAAATTTGTATAAAATCAGCCTTTAAAGTGTTATGTCTGGAGATAAATTGCATTGATGTGACTGGTCAATAGCTATCGCAGGAAAAAAATTCAGTTCAAGTTTCCCGTGGGAAATCTCGGAAAATTCGATTTTCCAAAAATTATTAGAAAATTTGTATAAAATCAGCCTCTAGAGTGTTATGTCTGGAGATGGATTCAATTGATGTGATTACTCAATAGCTATCGCAGGAAAAAAATTCAGTTCAAGTTTCCCGTGGGAAATCTCGGAAAATTCGATTTTCCAAAAAGTATTTGAAAATTTGTATAAAATCAGCCTCTAGAGTGTTATGTCTGGAGATGGATTCAATTGATGTGATTACTCAATAGCTATCGCAGGAAAAAAATTCAGTTCAAGTTTCCCGTGGGAAATCTCGGAAAATTCGATTTTCCAAAAATTATTAGAAAATTTGTATAAAATCAGCTTTAAAGTGTTATGTCTGGAGATGAATTGCATTGATGTGATTTATCAATAGCTATCGCAGGAAAAAAAATCAGTTCAAGTTTCCCGTGGGAAATCTCGAAAAATTCAAAAAAGTTTCTAGCCGAAAGTAAGAAATGGATGAATAAAATCAGCCTCCAGAGTGTTATGTCTGGAGATGGATAGGATTGATGTGACTTGTCAATAGCTATCGCAGGAAAAAAATTCAGTTCAAGTTTCCCGTGGGAAATCTCGGAAAATTCGATTTTCCAAAAATTATTAGAAAATTTACGAAATCGGAAAAACGAATTTTTCAAGATTTCCCACCGTAAACTTAAACTGAATTTTTTCCTGCGATAGCTATCAACAAGTCACATCAATCCAATCCATCTCCAGACATAACACTCTAGAGGCTGATTTTATTCATCCATTTCTTACTTTCGGCTGGAAACTTTTTTGAATTTTCCGAGATTTCCCACGGGAAACTTGTACTGATTTTTTTTCCTGCGATAGCTGTTGATAAATCACATCAATGCAATTCATCTCCTGACATAACACTTTAAAGGCTGATTTTATACAAATTTTCTAATAATTTTAGGAAAATCGAATTTTCCGAGATTTCCCACGGGAAACTTGAACTGAATTTTTTTCCTGCGATAGCTATTGACAAGTCACATCAATGCAATTCATCTCCAGACATAACACTTTAAAGGCTGATTTTATACAAATTTTCTAATAATTTTTGGAAAATCGAATTTTCCAAGATTTCCCACGGGAAACTTCAACTGTATCTTTTTCCTGCGATAGCTATTGATAAATCACATCAATTGAATCCATCTCCAGACATAACACTCTGGAGGCTGATTTTATTCATCCATTTCTTACTTTCGGCTGGAAACTTTTTTGAATTTTCCGAGATTTCCCACGGGAAACTTGTACTGATTTTTTTTCCTGCGATAGCTGTTGATAAATCACATCAATGCAATTCATCTCCAGACATAACACTTTAAAGGCTGATTTTATACAAATTTTCTAATAATTTTAGGAAAATCGAATTTTCCGAGATTTCCCACGGGAAACTTGAACTGAATTTTTTTCCTGCGATAGCTATTGACAAGTCACATCAATGCAATTCATCTCCAGACATAACACTTTAAAGGCTGATTTTATACAAATTTTCTAATAATTTTTGGAAAATCGAATTTTCCGAGATTTCCCACGGGAAACTTGAACTGAATTTATTTCCTGCGATAGCTATTGAGTAATCACATCAATTGAATCCATCTCCAGATATAACACTCTAGAGGCTGATTTTATACAAATTTTCTAATAATTTTTGGAAAATCGAATTTTCCGAGATTTCCCACGGGAAACTTGAACTGAATTTTTTTCCTGCGATAGCTATTGAGTAATCACATCAATTGAATCCACCTCCAGACATAACACTCTAGAGGCTGATTTTATACAAATTTTCTAATAATTTTTGGAAAATCGAATTTTCCGAGATTTCCCACGGGAAACTTGAACTGAATTTTTTTTTTGTGATAGCTATTGAGTAATCACATCAATTGAATCCATTTCCAGACATAACACTCTAGAGGCTGATTTTATACAAATTTTCTAATAATTTTTGGAAAATCGAATTTTCCGAGATTTCCCACGGGAAACTTGAACTGAATTTTTTTCCTGCGATAGCTATTGAGTAATCACATCAATTGAATCCATCTCCAGACATAACACTCTAGAGGCTGATTTTATACAAATTTTCTAATAATTTTTGGAAAATCGAATTTTCCGAGATTTCCCACGGGAAACTTGAACTGAATTTATTTCCTGCGATAGCTATTGAGTAATCACATCAATTGAATCCATCTCCAGACATAACACTCTAGAGGCTGATTTTATACAAATTTTCTAATAATTTTTGGAAAATCGAATTTTCCGAGATTTCCCACGGGAAACTTGAACTGAATTTTTTTTCTGTGATAGCTATTGAGTAATCACATCAATTGAATCCATTTCCAGACATAACACTCTAGAGGCTGATTTTATACAAATTTTCTAATAATTTTTGGAAAATCGAATTTTCCGAGATTTCCCACGGGAAACTTGAACTGAATTTTTTTCCTGCGATAGCTATTGAGTAATCACATCAACTGAATCCATTTCCAGACATAACACTCTAGAGGCTGATTTTATACAAATTTTCTAATAATTTTTGGAAAATCGAATTTTCCGAGATTTCCCACGGGAAACTTGAACTGAATTTATTTCCTGCGATAGCTATTGAGTAATCACATCAATTGAATCCATCTCCAGACATAACACTCTAGAGGCTGATTTTATACAAATTTTCTAATAATTTTTGGAAAATCGAATTTTCCGAGATTTCCCACGGGAAACTTGAACTGAATTTTTTTTCTGTGATAGCTATTGAGTAATCACATCAATTGAATCCATTTCCAGACATAACACTCTAGAGGCTGATTTTATACAAATTTTCTAATAATTTTTGGAAAATCGAATTTTCCGAGATTTCCCACGGGAAACTTGAACTGAATTTTTTTCCTACGATAGCTATTGAGTAATCACATCAATTGAATCCATCTCCAGACATAACACTCTAGAGACTGATTTTATTCATCCATTTCTTACTTTCGGCTGGAAACTTTTATGAATTTTCCGAGATTTCCCACGGGAAACTTGTACTGATTTTTTTTCCTGCGATAGCTATTGATAAATCAGATCAATGCAATTCATCTCCAGACATAACACTTTAAAGGCTGATTTTATACAAATATTCTAATAATTTTTGGAAAATCGAATTTTCCAAGATTTCGCACGGGAAATTTGAACTGAATTTTTTTCCTGCGATAGCTATTGAGTAATCACATCAATTGAATCTATCTCCAGACATACCACTCTAGAGGCTGATTTTATACAAATTTTCTAATAATTTTTGGAAAATCGAATTTTCCGAGATTTCCCACGGGAAATTTGAACTGAATTTTTTTCCTGCGATAGCTATTGACAAGTCACATCAATCGAATCTATCTCCAGACATAACACTCTAGAGGCTGATTTTATTCATCCATTTCTTACTTTCGGCTGGAAACTTTTTTGAATTTTCCGAGATTTCCTACGGGAAACTTGTACTGATTTTTTTTTCTGCGATAGCTATTGATAAATCACATCAATGCAATTCATCTCCAGACATAACACTTTAAAGGCTGATTTTATACAAATTTTCTAATAATTTTTGGAAAATCGAATTTTCCGAGATTTCCCACGGGAAACTTGAACTGAATTTTTTTCCTGTGATAGCTATTGAGTAATCACATCAATTGAATCCATCTCCAGACATAACACTCTAGAGGCTGATTTTATACAAATTTTCTAATAATTTTTGGAAAATCGAATTTTCCGAGATTTCCCACGGGAAACTTGAACTGAATTTTTTTCCTGCGATAGCTATTGAGTAATCACATCAATCCAATCCATCTCCAGACATAACACTCTAGAGGCTGATTTTATTGATCCATTTCTTACTTTCGGCTGGAAACTTTTTTGAATTTTCCGAGATTTCCCACGGGAAACTTGTACTGATTTTTTTTCCTGCGATAGCTATTGATAAATCAGATCAATGCAATTCATCTCCAGACATAACACTTTAAAGGCTGATTTTATACAAATATTCTAATAATTTTTGGAAAATCGAATTTTCCAAGATTTCCCACGGGAAACTTGAACTGAATTTTTTTCCTGCGATAGCTATTGAGTAATCACATCAATTAAATCTATTTCCAGACATAACGCTCTAGAGGCTGATTTATTTTCGGCTGGAATGTCAATAACATAATCTACATTATCGACTTTTCACTTTCGGCTGGAAACTTTCGGCTAACTTTAACAGGGTATGAAAAGGCATATTCAAAACGAAATGACACAGAAAAATGATATTTGGTGTTTGTTTGTTTTGTTTTACATTTTGGTGTGGTTTCATGAGACATGATCTAATCTGGATCAGATCAAACGTCAAGAAATGCAGGTATTATTTTCGGCACAAGAAAGGATTTCAATGAATCAGTTTGAGTTTTGTGTTTTTATTAACTTTGGTGAAAAGTGTTCCCCTTTCCCAATGCAACAACATTTTTGTGCATGGTTTCAAAATGACCCTGTTAAAAAAGTCGATAATGCAGATTATGTCATTGACATTCCAGCCAAAAATAAATCAGCCTCTAGAGTGTTATGTCTGGAGATGGATTGCATTGATGTGACTTGTCAGTAGCTATCGCAGGAAAAAAATTCAGTTCGAGTTTTCATTTCAAGTTATCGCAGGAAAAAGATTCAGTTCGAGTTTCCCGTGGGAAATCTCGGAATATTCGATTTTCCAAAAATTATTAAAAAATTTGTATAACATCAGCCTTTAGAGTGTTATGTCTTGAGATGGATTGCAGTCATGTAATAGCTATCGTAGGAAAAAAAATCAGTTCAAGTTTCTTGTGGGAAATCTCGAAAAATTCAAACATTTTCCAGCCGAAAGTGAAAAATGGATGAATAAAATCAGCCTCTACAGTGTTATGTCTGGAGATGGATTGCATTGATGTGACTTGTCAATAGCTATCGCATAAAACAAATTCAGTTCAAGTTTCTCGTGGGATATCTCGGAAAATTCGATTTTCCCAAAAATTATTAGAAAATTTGTATTAAATAAGCCTCTAAAGGGTTATGTTTGGAGATGGATTGGATTGATGTGATTTGTCAATAGCTATCGTAGAAAAAAAAATCAGTTCTAGTTTTCCGTGGGAAATCTTGGAAAATTCGATTTTCCAAAAATTATTAGAAAATTTGTTTAAAATCAGCCTCTAGAGTGTTATGTCTGGAGATGGATTGCATTGATGTAACAGCTACGGCAATCTCGAAAAATTCAAAAATGTTTCCCACCGAAAGTGAGAAATGGATAAATAAATTCAGCCTCTAGAGTGTTATGTCTGGAGAGGGATTGCATTGATGTGACTTGTCAAAAGCTATCGTTGGAAAAAAAAATTCAGTTCCAGTTTCCCCTGGGAAATCTCTGAAAGTTTTACACGTAAAACTATTTACAAAATTTTTTATTTCCTATTTACTTTCGGCTGATGACTACTATATTTTTTATTTTCGGCTGGAACTGCATTATCGACTTTTTACTTTCGTCTGGAAACGTTCGATTGGGATTTGACAATTTGCCTTATCATTTTTTTTACTTTCAGCTGGACTAACACAATCTGAACTATCGACTTTTCACTTTCGATTGGCAACTTTCGCCTAACTTTAACAATATTTTAAAATGTCGTTTTACGTTACAGTTCCGTGCTGTAACGTTTTCATTACATTCAATGCACTTTGTTTTCTTATCATTTTCAAATACACCAAATTTGAGAAACCATTCTTCGTGATACACTCTCGTTGAACTTGATTTATGTAATCTATATTTTTGGCCATTGACATCTTTAATTAAGTACAAATAAGAAAAAATATCATACGTTTAAATAGTTAACTACGAAATTCAAAATTTTCCATCAGCAGAGGAAATACGTAGATACATAAGAACCGAATTCATATGCTGCTCTAATGTATTTCTACTTAGAAATTTATTTGAATAAATACTTTAAAAATCAAAATCTGAAAACTAAACAAATAATCATTACTTTCCCTTGGAAACAATAATTAAAGTCAATGAGGCAATTAAAGATCAAAGGCAAAGAAAATCTTAATTGTTCTTATTAATTAAAATTTCTTAATTCCTCAAAATTCAAAATCGAAACAATGAGCGAGTGTACGCTCAACTCACAAAAGATTTATGTGACAACCTTTTATTTTTAAAACCTTTATTTTCTTTTGAGTAATTTCAAGCGTCCTCGATGAGCCTGAGAAACCCCCGCAGGTATTGACGGCTTCAGTTCGCTCATTATAACATTAAAAATGTAAAAGTATAATTTTATTTGTTGGCATCGAGAATACATATATGTATGACTATTCTTCATTATAAACATGCCTTGGTGAGTACGATTTAAAATCTATCATTACTCTTACACTGCAATCATGTTGAATTTAGATAAATGTTATGACCAATTTAGACAATTGGTCTCCATAACACCATTGAAAAAGTTTAAACTCTTATACATTTCTATACAATGTTAGCATAAAATGGTTTATTGCTTTCAGTAACTCCTCTAATCGTGATTATCACCACAAATTTCCATAGTCGTGACATTTCAAGTGACGTGACTGTAGTCGTGTCACAATAAATGAAAATTGTTATAGTTCAAGCTCAACTAAGAAATATATCAGGCAAATTAGAAACAAAGTCATTTTATAACAACAATAGTAATTTGAACAATAACGTGTTTAAAAAGTGTACACACTTTCTCAATAAACAACATTTAAAAATTAATTAAATAAAACAATTGTGTTCTTCCATTTTGTTGTATTCGCGTGTCACTTGCAAACAACAGAGACATCTAACACATAAAATAACTTTAGACAGAACAGACGACCAAGCGAATGGCATGTAACGTGACTATATTCAAGCAAAATGCCGTCACACGCCATTTTCAGTTTCTGTTGGCCTTGTGAGTAGTGTTTTTAAATAATTAGACATTACGAACAAATTTTTTGTATAGATAAATTTAGGTCTACCTTAGAAACAATTTTTCTCCCAAAATTAATAGAGGACTCATCTCTTAAAATACTTACAGTGAAGTACATAACACACTATATATGATTTTTGCGCTATTTGTAATCGATGATTTGTAAATTGGGTATTGGTATGGTTTGCCAAAGTTTCTTTAGTGTTCTTGCGTTAGGGTCATGTCGAACAATCGCTAAAATTTCGTGTTCATGCGATTTTACCTCCTTATTTGTTCAGATAGTCTGATCTGAAAAGTTTTCATTTTCTGTCGGTAATTGCAATTCATTACTATTGCAGGTTGTTAGGCGGCTGCAATAATAACGTCCATATGACTTCGATGAATTTTATTATAGATCTGCTAATTTTATTTTCTGCAAAAAACTGTTTTTATTTGTATTAAATTTGACTTCTGAGAGCTGGCTGGTTAGGAGGCTGGCAGGCTGTGAAATTGGCTCCCTTTTTCTTTAAATCTGCCAAGTTTTCGGCTATTGTGGATATGCAGCTTTCGTGACGGCCGAGGTTATTCAGAAGGTTGTTATTAGAACTATCGCAAACAACGTTTGATTAATATTTTCATGGTTTGAACTGTGTTACTAGCAGTTTTGTAACAATATCTTGTTTTCTTTATCAGTGATATTTCCTTCAAAGCAAACCCTAAAATCCATTAAGTATATTGTATAAGTTAATGGGTACCTAAATAAAAAAATTGATTCCGATTGCGTAAAATTTTAGTCGTGGAATATTTAATATGGGCGTTATGTTGACAGTAAAATGATATTAGTTGGAAAGACGGTAGTTCACCCCCGTGTGGCATCATTAGAAAATGTCATTAAATAACATCAAATGTTAAACTTTCTTACGCAAATACCAACAAATATTAGAACCACTAATGGTATTGGTGTTAGTAAAAAATGGAATAAGAGAAGTAACGTCATCTTTCTTCTCACCACGGCTATATACTCCTGCTAGCCCAGAAAGATGTCGTGGAGGTATGGTGAGGGACAAACGAGATCTTATTTTAGTCGTAAATATGTTATAAAGGAAAACAAAATTAACTTTTAAGGAAATACTACCAACCAGAAAGGACAAAAATTATTACATGTTCATGTCTTCCAGTCAATCAGTGACTTAACGGAATAAAATCATCAAAGCCATCACGGGGAGGAAGGGGGAGGGGGAAGGAAATACCTAAAAAAAATCGAACATTTAATTTTGTGTAGCATTCATTTATTTGAGATCGTTAGCGCATACTCCAGAGATTAATCAGATTACTGAGTAATCCGGACCAGATGCCGTTTCTTCGGAATCTACGAGATTTCCAAGAATTTCGAGGTTTTCTTTTTGTGATTTTCAAAACCTATCGACGATACAGGCAATATTCTGGAATTATTCGCCTATTTTCAACTTCTATATCCAAAATGGTTTTTCGAATCGTTGAGTTGAGTTTGCAAAGCTGAGATGTTTAGACAAAAGACGAAAGAGGAAAACAAATACCAAAGTAGCCTTGGAAAATATTCCAACTACCTTAAACAGCATATTGTGTATGTATGTACAAAAAATGTATTTCGAGTGTTTAGTTAATTTAAATTTGACTCTTTGGGAATGAATTCTGGATTCTGGAAGCGGCACTTAATAGGGATTTTGATTTTCATAAAATGTTATTTTTGAAATTAGATTCTAAAACAATTTGAAATCCAAGTAAGCTCAATACTTTCAAAATTGCCATTTGTACTAAAAACAGGAGATGATGATTTTTCCAAGATTTCTGACACTGTTTTATAAACTTTTAGTTAATATAGGTTCCAGTCCCTAGGGAGGCTGAAGACTACTACTTAGTATTTATATTCAGAAATTTCATTCGACTAAAATGCTCAATTAAGTCAAATTTTAACTTCACTAGCTCTCTTTAGATCTGGAATTAAACACCCAGGTTCCAATCTGGAAGTTTTAAATTACAAGTTTCGAACTAAATTCTTTATTTCAAACCGGCATTACGTATTTTTGAGAAAGATTGTGGTGATAGCTAAAAAAACCTTCCTACCCGAATCACCCCCACCCTTTTGCTAGGGGCCTTAATTTCAATATTAACTAGAGTATCGATGCTATTCGGTAAAATATTGCCAAAAAGAGAACATTTTAAAATTTCACGAAATACCGCATTTTTATAAGTGGGGTGGGGTTGTTGAAAATCAGTTAATTGGAAAATTTAAACTTCCACTAATGCAGCCAAACAACAAACATTATTTGGAATTGAGAAGGAAGATTTTCCTTTCGTTGTTCTGTTTAGTTTACCATCACTTCCCAGGATGTACCTCTAAAATTATACCTAATAACCATTGAGTTGTAATAAATTCTGTGACTTTAATAAGAACTTTATATTTCCCACTCCTCTGAGTCTTTGTGCCTATTATCAGCAATTTTCATTTCTTTTTATTTCCATATCATGCCACTTCAATTCTGTACTTGTGTTAGAACAGCATAACAGTGGATCAACAATATAAATTGTCCTGCTATGTGGTTTTTTATAATGTTCAAATATTGATACATGCTTCGAGTTGGCTGAGAATTGTTGGTAACTGTTCACACCGTAATATATTCTTCCATAGAATACTTTTTGCATTGTGTTTGGCTAGTTTTACTGCTTTTCTCATAAATCTTCGATGGTTTTGGGAGCATTAAAATTTCAATATCGAAAATCTAATCACCCCCATTCCTCCCCGAAGCAAGTTAGTAGTGTGTAGCAGCTAATAAAAATTTAACACTTATTTGATAAAACCAGATCCACAGTGGCGTAACCCGCAGCACCCGCAGCCGCTGGGGAGCCCACGGTTTTTGGGGGCCACGAGATTTCCTTTATTAATTCAAATTTAAGATTAAATAGCTCAGATTAAGGGTCAACCATTTCTTCTCGGTTCTGACTCCATAGAAATAAAAATGGCTTTTGGTTCTGACAGATATTTAGATTTGAAAGAAACTTTGCTAAACTATGCTTGGCATTTAAAATTCAACTTTTTATAAATCAAATTGAGCTTTTAGCCAAACAAACTCAACTTTTACAAATCAAGTTTTAATTAGAAAAGGTTAAATTTGATTTGAAAATGGAGGTTATAGTAATCTGCTGGTGTTAGTGGCTTGCGATATATCATTGTGATGTACATAAAAATCAAGAAGAAATTGGAAAAATACGTAACCGTGACTGTAAATAAATTCTTGTTCTCCCCACTTGAGCCAAACCATTCAGGCTCTATGATCAATTAGCGTGCATTCAACTTATAGTTTCTCATTTAGGGGATCTTTTGATTACCAGTAAATGGTTAATACAGGTTTATTTTGGAAAACTATTTTATTTAGGCTTTTCCTTAACTATTTAAACTCAGGTTTAATTTTTTGATCACTTTTTAAAATTTCTCTAGATTTTTGGAGTTTATGATGGAAATCGAGATGCGTGATGTTTGAGACTTAATTGGTGATTTGGTGTTACGAAACAGTAAGGTTATTCGATATATTTCGAGATTATTCGAGTATGTTTGAGATTGTAGTAATTTGATAGTTCGATATTATTCGAGAATTTTAGAGCCTATTCGAAGAATATGATTGTTCGATATTAAAAAAATTATCCGATAAGATCCAGCGGTTCTATTCTTACTGCATATTGTTTTGTTGAGCTTATCCTTAACTTGCTTAGTATTATTAGTAACATTAAGTTACTTAACCAATAATTCCACATTTACACAAATTTTCCGAATTTTACAAAATTTTCGTGGGTTTTCTAGATTTTTACAGTCTTTTATTGAAATTGTTTGAGATCATTCATATTTCTAGGATTACTCGAGATTTTTAAAGATTTTCGAATTTATTCAAATTTTCTAAGGCAGTTTTCTGCACTTAGCTTTGAGTTGTAAGAACTTGCAGAGTTACACATTTAAATCTAAATGGTGATATTTGAAAGATTTTTTGAAATTATGCCACAATTTCGATATTTCTCCGTTTTCCTGTAGATTATTCGAAATTATTCATGAATGTCCAGGTTATTTACATTGTACATGACGGTGATTAGTACGCATAGGATTTCCTATGGTTTGAGAACTTTCAAGAATATTCAACATACTTTGAAAATTCGACATTTTTGTGATGCTTTATCAATTATTTGGAACTATTCATAGCATAGAGTTGCCAGATGTTTCGTTTTATTTGATGCCATTCAAATGAATCATATTCTGTTTCATCTACGATGGCCGATGGAATCAGGTTTTAGGTAAAGGATATTTACATTGAGAACAAATATTCTGAATTTCTTTCCAAAAGATAGCCTTTGTAATATCAAATTTCTGAGTAAAATGATTGGAGTTGAAAAACTTCGATACGTGAAAGCTCTTAGAACTAAAAATTCTTGACATTTCTTGCAAATACGAGTACTTACATGATTCATGCTCATAAAACATTTTAACAAAAGACAGAATTTTTTGAAAGGCACGGAAATAAATTATCAAGATTAAAGGTTGATTTACATAAGCAACGTGCGACGTGTGACGGGTGCCGCCATGCCACGCACACTAATTAAATATTTTTTGTATTGTGTAGTGCGTTGTATTAAAAAGAGAACCAAAAATGTGGCAAAATTGTGCTAATATTGGCTTTGCTAAATAATGAATCCCCCAAAAGATGTTGGGGAAATCAACTGCTTTTAAAGCGCAAAGAAAAAGGCCATTATAATAATTTGGTGGCAGAAATGAGGCTACACAAAACCCACCAATTTTTTAATTATCATCGAATGTCGGTGGATTTGATCGATAAATTGCTGAGTAAAATTCGCAGCAGGATCGAAAAATTATATTTAACTCGAGAGCCTATATCACCAGGAGCAAGACTTTCTCTAACCTTGAGGTGAAGATGCGAGCAAATAAATAATTGAAAATTTTTAAAATTCTAACCATATTTTTTAGATACCTAGCAAGTGGCGACATGATGAAATCACTGGCCTACGATTACAGAGTAACTTGTGACGCAATATGACACTCATTACTAAAGCTAATTTTGTCTAAATTTTAGGCCTTTCATAATAGTGGAAGCAGTTGCTTCAATTATAAAAATTCGCACAGCTTTATATTAATGGCAATATGTGATGCGGATTATAACTTTTTAGTTGTATACATCGGAGCATCTGGAAGATTCAGCGATAGCGGTGTCTTTAAAAGTACCGTTTTTGGGAAAGCATTAGTCGAAGGCTGCTCATTTTTGAAAATCCCTCCTGATCAATACTTACCGAATAGCAACATAAGTGCTCCTTAGGTAGTTGTCACAGACGAGGCTTTCCCATTGGAAAGGCATATTATGAGGTCAATTCCGGGAAGAAATTCATCTACTGGGCTACCCGTACCGGAGTCAGTTTTTAATTATCGTTTGTCGAGAGCAAGGCGGGCCATTGAAAATACTTTTGGCATTTTATCCGCTAAATGGCGAATTTTTCAAAGGCCCATAAATGGAAAGCGGGGAAACGTTCTAAAATGTATAAAGGCAACTGTTTGCTTACATAATTGGATTAAAAAAAAAAATGCTTTTTGTTGCCCAGCTGGTTATACAGATGTTGAACGTGAGAATGGAGAAGCTGTTGAAGGACGATGGCGTCGAGAAACGTGAGAAGACAACAATGGAGCTCAGCAACGTATTGGCCGAACAGGTTGCAACAATTTTTCGACAAACACTATGACTATTAGAAACAATTTTAAAAATTATTTTAATGATACAGTTTTGTAGAACGAAATACAATTTTTAATAAATTAATCTTTAAATTTGGCCGTGCACATTATTTTTGTGATTTCCAATCTAATGCGCCACTGCTCTCCAGGTTTCATGTTTGTTATGTCTTTAGCCAATGACATACAATAGTAATCAACCGAATCAAGCAGCTGTACCGGCTCTTTCAAAATTTCGAATAAATCCGAAATATGAGGTGTTTTATCTGAAAAGAGCATTTATTTGTCTTTATAAATTCAAAATATATATTAAAACCACCTCACTTTTTTCTATACGAATTTTTTTGGGGGTTGATTCCACAACTTCTGCAGGCGATATTACTGTATTGTCACGATATTCATTTGGTGTTGATACCACAACTTCTGGATCATCTAACTCCACAATATGAATATAACGGTTTTCATGTTCAATTTGAATATCATCAAGCTTATGAGGATCGGTCCCGGCAGAAAACTCTCTTAAAGAAACACTCGAATTTGTGGTATTTTCGTCAATTTTGCGTTGAATAAAACTTCTTCACCACCCTAACCAATTTCTCGTCGGCAATATTATCCATATTAATTCTTTGTATATCCCTTACAAACACAGCTGTAGCAACTGAATTAATATTTTATATTTGATTTTAGTTGGAAAATCAGGAATTGTCAGGAATTTGTATGACAAATGAACGAAACGAAATGACAGAAACAATAAAATATATCTACATATAAAAAAATATTGCCGCCATGTTTTATACTAAATTTGTATGTGTATGTGTAAACTGTCACGGAAAAGACAAAGTTGGTTCATGTCTCGACGTGTGGCGTATGCCGTCTGACGAATGTCAAAATATTCGTTACTAATTGCCTAGAAGTTCCCGTCACACGTCGCATATGTAAATCAACATTAAAGCTCATTGAAAACCAATATTCTAAATTTTTTCCCAAAATATCACTTTCATTTATAAAAGCTTTTAAAACTAAAAGCACTTAATAATTTACATTGAGCACAAATATTTTAAATCGTACCCAAAATTACGCCATCCCTTGTAATATCAAATTTCGAGGAATAATTGTTGGTTTAAAAAGCTTCGTTAAGGATAAGCTCTTAAAACTAAAGCTCATCATAATTATTTCAAATACCTAATATATGCTCATAAAACATATTATTAAAAAGCTCAAAAATATTAAGTTCAAACCAAAAAGTATGAATTAATTATGAAGCTTAAAGCTCTTTAAAAATAAATATTCTAAATTTATCTGAAAATACCACTTTCATTTAAAATATCAACTTTTGTAGTAAAATGGTTTGGTTTGAAACCTCTTAAAACTAGAAGCTTTTGATGATTAACTTTGAAAACAAATATTCTAAATTTTAGCCAAAATTCCGTCACCCTTTGTAAAATATGAGTGCGAAGTTTATGCTAAAAAAAAAACAAACAAACAACTACACTGTTAAATTAGATAGTTTTCCAGTTAGAATTTAAATTATATGAAAGTTTAAATTTTTTGTAATTTTGGATTTTTCGTACCACCAAACAGATTCTTTTCATCGTTTTCAGATAGTTGGACCATATGTTTATCTCGTTAACCAAAAGCATCCACTATATTTCAGATAATTTAAAAGTTGACTGATTTTTGATGGTTTAAATAATTATTTAGCATCGATCCTGGAAAAGTCCCGGAGTCCCCGCAAGAATAGCTTAGCCATATACCGGTCAATGTCACCAAGCCGATCCAATTATGATGGAATATAATATATTTCACAGTTTTTGGAATTTTTATTAATTTTGGATTATTTTAAAAGTTTTATATCGCCGACCGCAGAGATGTCTACAAGGTCTTGCACATATCCTCGAATAGACCCTATTGCCAGATAATTTGGCCATATACCACTCTACGTGGCCAACCTGATCCAATTGTGATAAACTCTCCTATGGATGGTTTTAAAAATTGTTGTATATCCGATCACAAAGATGTCCATAAGGCCTTGCCGATATTTTCGGATAAACTGGCCATGTGCCAGTCTACGTTGGTCAAACAGGCCATATTCCACAACTTTATCTAAAACTAATTTTAAGGTCTCATTTCCAGCGCAAATGTCACTGAAATCGGTTCCAAAATAGATAGGTTTCATCCTAGTTAGCCTTATTCCAGAACTTCATCTAAAAACCATTTTAGAATCCCATTTCCAACGCACTTGAATTTAATCACAATCGGTTAAGGAATAGATAAGTTTCATCCTAATTGGCCATATCCCAAACTTATAAAAAATTCTAAATACTGTGAAGTATAGTATAGTTCATCACAACTGGATATGGTTGACCACGTAGACTGGCACATGGCCAATTTATCCGAGAATATGGGCAAGCCCTTGTGGACATCTCTGTGATCGGAGATACAACAGTTTTTTTTATTGGATGCTTTTGGTTAGCGAAATAAACATATGGTCCAGCAATCTGAAAACGATGGAAAGAACCTGTTTGCTGATGAAAAGAATCTGTTTGGTGGTACGGAAAATCCAAAATTACAAAAAATTTAAATTTTCATATAATTTAAATTCCAATTGGAAAAATATCTAATTTAACAGTGTAATTTTTTGTTATTGTATTTTTTTAGCATAAACTTCACACTCATTGTAAAATCATATTTCTAAATTATATGGTTTGGTTAAATAAGCTTCTTGATTTTTTACAAATACATAAAACGTTTTAGCAAAAACCTAAAAGTATGAAAAAGGTTCAACTTTAAAAGTTAAGTTAAGACCCAAACATGTTTAAATATATTATCAATCTTAAAACTAATTTAATATTTTTGCAAATACATATACAAAACTTATGGATAATTCGTTATTTGAGAACTTTCAAGAATATTCAAGATACTTTGAAAATTTGACATTTTTAAGATTATTTCAAATTTCTTGATATTTTTCCAATTATATTCCAATTATATTAGAAATCGTCAGAGCATTGAGTTGCAAGATTTTTCGTGTCACCTACTTTTGAAATCAGATACTTTTAATTAATGCGAGACTAGACAATAGGAAGAAATAAGTTTTTCACTAAAACCTTTACTTGATCATGACAAGAATTAGTTGAAGTTACGCCACTGCAGATCCAGGAATTTAATAATGCGCCGTTAATGCTCAAAGCGAGGAAGACTTGAATTGTTACTCTCGAAACTAAAACTTGGGCTCTAGTTTCCGAATATTGCCGGGCAAATTGAAAGGGGACAAATCACTGGAGTTGTGGGATTTAAAGGGAAACTAAATAACTTCAATTATTCATTAATATGTTAACCAATTTTGCTCCCAGCAGAGGGAAAGATAGAACACCTCAATTAAGAAAATTCACAACACTCGTCTGACCATTTAGACAAATTGAGAGTTCATATATTTAAGGTTATCCCAAAAATAATTGCTACATTGAAAATAGCTGAACGTTAATGACTGTAATTTTATCAATTTAAATAAATCATACAATTGCCGCTACCATTAATCACTCCTCACACCGACCATCTATAATCATTGTCACATCCTCCTTTAAGTTTAAATTACATACATTTGCAATGTCCTTCATTGTTAATAATCCATAATTCAAGAGAAACAGAATCAATTACCAATATGATAAACGATGAATAGCCACGGGTATAGGTAAGTACCCGTATATTAATGATGCTGCACGTTATCAAGAAACAAAAAACATAAATTAAGAATAACTTCGAACAAGGAAATGTATTTTTCTCGTATAACAAGCGCCCATCGTATTTCTATTTATTTGTATGGTAATGTAACCAGAAGAAATTATTTATTAAGACGATAAGAGCGTAGAAGAAGGACACCAAGTTTTAATACTAAATTGATGCAATTCTACCTTGCGAATTTTTAATTTTTTTTTTTTTCGAAATATGGACATAAATGAAGAAGATTCGCATATTCTCAACACAAATTTACGATGTTTTTGTATTAAAAATGTTAATTTGTGTTGTGCGCGCATTGTCCATGTTTACTTGTCTGTTCTCTCCCGTGGTGGTAATAACAATCATTGTACATAAATAAAAAGAAAATTAAGAAATAAAATTTACAAAATAAGAAATTTTCGCATCGTTAAAAATCTTTTATCATATACAAGGTTATCTAAAGTCTCAACCCGTTTGTGTTTACATATGTACCACAAATATGATGGAACAATAGGCGGAAGAGTTTTTTTTTTTACATACTCGTACATACATAAACGGTTCGGTTTTATTTCTTGGCCACTGAACTTTGTAAACTTTGTGTACTGTTTACCAATCTGCGATGCAAATAAAATCATGTGCACATGTTTCGCTTTATTAATTATATTAGAATATTCGTATCGATCGCAATTTAATTACCCTTGGTCGCGATAAACTAGATAAACAAATTAAAAAAAAAAAAGAAAAATGTTTATGTCACGTTGTTGTTTTAATAAAATGTTACTTATTATAATTATATCGTATCCTGAGAAAATATCTAGATTGTTAAGCAGCTTAAGCGTGTTTTGTTCACGCAGAACTACACACATACTACAACAAAATATGTATAAATACTTATTATTTTAATTAATATCTTAGTTCAACATCTCTTATACGCGATATGACGTAATCATTATACTATTACATATTTATTTACTTCTTAAATACATAAATTGACAAGTAAGTTGCAACTCAAGTAAATATCAAATCCATATACCATCTCAACATCCACCTCAAGTGTATTTACCTCATGTACACGTAATAGCTGCTGTATATAATATACCTGTACATACTATACAGTATCTAGTTTCTATGATAGAATTATTTCGCCAACTGACAGCTGATTGAAAGAAAGTCTAATTATTTTGTTATTTATACGTATTATTAGTTAAATAATTATTTAAGTTGCATAAGCTACAAATGAGAATAAATCACATAAGAGGTAATATGCATGCGGCTATCTACAGTCGTTGTACAATGAGCCAAGTACTAAGGAGAAGTGCACTTAAGAAAATTGCTCGTTTAAATTAAACAAATAAATCGTAAAGCGCTTAATAGCGTGTGTCACAAATTGATTATATAACAATTTTATATATTTTGGTTCGGTCTGATTTAGGTTAATTTGGGATAATTAGGGTAAAATAAAATGCACTCGAAAGGACATAATTTTCAACTGAAAATCAAAAATCAATCTTCAATTAAGCAACTTATACAAAAAAACTAAACTGCAACCAAGAATATTATTTGAATAAAATGAAATATGATCAAACTTGCGTAGGTTAGAGGTATATCTGACTGAGTTATTGAAAGCTTTTTGAAGCAAACTAATACTTAGTAAATCACAGTGTTGATAAATAACATCAAAGTATGTAAAGTGCGGGATGACCAAAGTTTTAACCAGACATAGTCTTAAGTTCACCGGACAAATCTTTTTATTAAATCTTAAGCCATACAGAA
The DNA here is from genome assembly GCA_958295665.1 of Tipula vernalis. Classification (NCBI taxonomy): domain Eukaryota; kingdom Metazoa; phylum Arthropoda; class Insecta; order Diptera; family Tipulidae; genus Tipula; species Tipula vernalis. The sequence continues at coordinate 15,888,174 of OY282560.1, forward strand.
TAGAGTATAGCTTGCGACAGGTTTCAATAATGTAGTGAGTCCAAGTGAAACTGCTATTCATGCGTAGACCCAAATTACAAACTGTATCAACTAATGCTAATTTAACATTATTAATATATAAATCCGGTATTATACCCGAGTAATTGCTTCTACAAATAAACATGGCCTGTGTTTTCTTTGTATTTAATATAAGACCATTTGACGTTGACCAAGAATAAATACTTCGCAGATCTTCATTAATTTTTGAAAAAGTTTCATTTATATTTTCTAATGAACCACCAATATATAATTGAACATCGTCCGTGTAGAAATGGAATTTTGAACCAAAAATGCAAACAGCTAAATCATTAATGAAAATAATATTGGCCCAATAATAGACTCCTGAGGGACTCCACAAGTAACCGAACCTGTTTGTGATAATGACCCCCAATAAATTTACAATCTGAGTTCTATCCGACAGATAGGAAGATCATAAACGAATAGCACAGCCCGAAAAATTATGAAGTAATTTAAGCTTTTGCAGGAGAAGCTGATGATTAATAGAATCAAACGCCTTGGAAACATCAAAGAGGACAATTACCGCAAAAGATTTAGTTGCATTAAGGATACATGAGATATCATCTACAACATTAACCAAGGCGGAAGTTGACTATGAAACTTACGGAATCCAGATTGATAACGATTTAATAAATGTGACTCACTATAAGATGAAATTTGATCCCTTAAAGCCAATTCAAACACCTTAGATAGAATAGGGGTAATACTTAATTATCTTAGATCATGTAAATTGTGAACTTCTTTACTTTTATTTAAAGGGGCAACTATGGCCGTTTTCCATAATATTAGACAATACGAGTTAGTAATACACTTAGAGATATATAGATTCACTACATCAAGGTCTATGACGCATTTAAATTGGAACGGTAAACTTTGAAATCCAGACATAGAATCATCAATAGAATTCATTAATGGTAACACGGCACTAATAGAAGGAATGGCTGAAAAATGTAAATTGATATCATTAGCCGAAAACGGTATAGTATTACTAGAATTTTTATCAGCAGTGCCAACTGATCTAAGATTATTCCAAAGCCGCTTCATGGTAACCATTGGATTACCGAAATAATATTTTTGTTTACATTCACGGATAAGGCTAGTAACTTGATTTATATAGTTACAATACTTAGCTTTGTGACCAAGATCACCATGATTTTTCCATAATTGATGTGCTTTATCTCTCAATGTGCTTAGTTTAATAATTTTAGTGTTAAGCCAGAGTGCTAGAGCAGAGTATGATATCTATAAAATTGTGAAATAAATTACAAATGTTGTCCAACTTAGCCGTGCTCTTTAACATTTCAAAATTCAGTTCAACAAAGGTGTTTTCCCCTTATTAGCTCCTCGTCAATATTATCGTACACCGGGATATAGGAGTATGTTGGTTTTGGCCGTTTGAACTTCACTTTATACGACATATAAATCAAATAATGGTCGGAAATCGACGGAAAAGAAATTTTGTCGAAGTGAACTATTCTATCAGAGTCAGCTCTGCTTCACCAGAATTAAATCTAAAAAATTTGATTCTCTTGTAAATTGAAATGGACCAACAAATAAATTGAGTATATTTAAATTGTCGAGAAATCGATTCGGGGTAGTATTTAAATTAATATTAAAATCACCGAGAATTATCACATGGGAATAGCTATTTATGTAATCCATAAAGAAAGTCACAATATCGTCGATGTCATTTAATATTCTTCTAATTACGGCATGCTTAGTATTTTTAACGTTTAGTTCTAAAATAATAAACTCATTCTTCCCCAAAACAAGACGATCAACACATTTGATATTTAAAGACGATCTAAAATACACGGCCACCCCACCTCCTGATTTTTTCTTACCAGCAACACGATCATGACGTAGCATTTTATAACCCGAAGCCAAGTTTAACTCAAACACAAAATATCAAAATGTTTCGTCTGCATCAAAATTCTAACTTAATCAATATGTTTCACTAAACTTCGTACATTTAGATGGGCGATAGAAATAAACTCATATTCATCATTGCACGGTTAATGTTGAATGGAGCTAGAAGGAGCTGAAGCAGGTGATGCGGAAACTCTAAATTAGAAGTCAAATTACAAAATAGATTAGATAATAAATCAATACAATTAATTAAATTTTCGTAACATTTAACCAAAAACTATAGTAGATTTCATAGAGACGTCTCATGTCGAATAAATAAACATTCAAAATAGTTGGGTGTAGAAAATACCTATTTGGGTGTAGAAATTATATTTCGAACAATACAGTGAGCCCCTACGCAATATACTTAAAACCACAAAAACATAATTCTCTCTTTGACCAAATTTACTCTTCAACTAATACAAGATTGTTTTGAGCGAGGTCAAAAATATGTATTCAGAAAAATTTTCGTTTGTTAAACTAGTTAGTCTTAGTATGCGCTGGTACACCGGTGAGCATGATTCAAGCAAGGTTAACTCGATGTTTCGAGTCACGTGTTCGTGACGTCACACAATTCTGCCACGTGTTTGTAGATAAATAGAGAAAAAGCGAATGAACCATTTTTGTGTTTGTTCTTATTTTTCCTTGTACAATTTTCCTTTTTATTTTTCGTTTTTTTACTTATTGTTGTAATTTAAAGGTCTCCTTTAATACTAGAATAGAGTGTCGTCATAAAACAGAAAATGATCATTTGTTTACATATTTAGAGCTAAACTGGTATTAATTGAATCACGACCGATGAATAAAGGGAATATATGTTTATTTGTTTTTTTCTTTATTAACAAATTAACGATGGGTTTTCATTGTGTTATGGGTTATTTATTGTGGCCAACCAGCAATATACATTTGAATACGATACCGACTAAATGTGGGATTAGATAAGATTTTGGAATATGGCCAAGTAGTATGGAATTTGTCTATTTCTCGACAGATTATGATGAAATTCGACTTGTACGATGGAAATGGGACCTTCAAATGTGTTTAGATGAAGTTCTGGAATATGGCCAAGTAGGATGGAACTTGGGTATTTCTTGAACGATTTTGATTAAATTCTACTTGTATGATGGAAATGGGACCTTCAAATGATTTTTAGATGAAGTTCTGGAATGTGGCCAAGTAGAATGGAACTTGGATATTTCTTGAACGATTTTGATGAAATTCGACAAGTGCGATAGAAATGGGATTCTAAAATGATATTTAGAAAAAGTTCTGGAATATGGTCAATTAGGAAGGAACTCGGTTATTTCTCAATCGATTATGATAAATTTTTACTTGTGTGTTTACAGAGGAATACCATTTTGTGAACAACTAAAATTGTTGGTTTAGAAATTCGATATGAAGTTTTGCAAGTATGTCAAAGGTGTTAAAGATTTTTTCTATTAGATTGATTATTTACTAGAAGATATTTTCCGCAAATAAAAGTAAATTATTTAAAAAACACTTTTGATTGAAATATAATGTGACTAAAGAAATAAAATAAACTTTGTTTAACTCTTAGCCCTATTATGGTTCTCACCTCACCGAAAAATTTCACACAAATCTAGTCACATTTGCATAGTATTTCTCGGTGAGGTGAGAACCATAATAGGAGCAATAGTTATTATTAAACATTTTGTTATTAATTATTAATAACATTTCATGTTATTCATGATGCTAGATGATGCAGGCCGAGTCTATACCCCATGATTGTCCTTATTCCGGAAGGACTTTGAATTTGGTATTATCAAAAGCCCGTGGAATATCAATGAATGAACATAATAGTACCTCTTTGTTCCGGAGTGTGTCATCAATTTATGATGTCAGGTCGCGTGAAGGCGTTGAATCTAATCTACTGAACCGGTATTTTATGCAAGGCTTGGTTTTCAGAATAAATAATGTGCGGCTAATGGATCTGTAAGGCCTAACATTCTCAGGGGATCTTTCCACTATTTCTGGAATAAAAATCACACGCACATCCCTCCTGGTATAGGTAAATCTAATTTTAAAGCAAAGTTCCCAAGTTTTCATGGATTTCCCTATTTAGAGAAAACGTCAAAAAATATTACTATAGCTTCTTGATCGACTGATTATTTTAAATTGTAGTCTAATTAACGAAACTGTAGTTAATATCCCTGTAAAGTGTAAAATGAACATAATTCTAAAATAAATGTATGAATCAAACAAGGGGTCTATTCGATCAAAAACTTTTCATTTTGCATATATCACTTATTATGATAATTAATATAATTATCACTTATATTTAATATTACTTTTACCTAATAATACATATATTTCATTAATTAATTTGCTTAAGTATTAGCGGTTTTTGTATAAAATACTTATTTAATTACAATTTCAATTGAACAATAACCGTGCTGCTTATGTGCTTTTATTTATCAGGTGTTAGATATGTTCCATGATTTTTGCTAAAGATAATTATCATCACGTCGTTCTTGATGTCAAAATTGATTCGATTTGAATTATTATTCAAACAGTATGAGATCGACGAATTTTTGATATGTTGGCTTTAAAAAATTAGGTGGAAAATTAAAGCATTGACTCCAACACAATCGCTTTTAGTAAGCTTTCAACGGCTTGGAAATGGGTGTCATTGGGCGCTTTCAGGTTCCGCAACATGTTGGCTTTCAAAATTTACTGATGGGCAAAATGACATTCGATACATAACATTGCCATGGAATTTTCGATAAATCGGGCCATTCAGAAAACAGCAGGGTTATTTTAGTCAACATGTTGCCAACAGTTGGTAGAGCTGAAAGCGCCCAATACTATCTCATGTTATTCATGATGCTTGTGTAGTGTTACAAAAACAATTTCGAAAGGCTGTGTTATGGCCGAAAAACAGGACTGCATGAATAGGTGTAGTACAGAATTGTCAATTTCGTCATATTTAGAACCCTTTCTGCTTTATTACTAGCGTTTTCTCGCTTTGCCTATACTAATTTTAGATTGTATATTAAAAGAATTCTAAAAATAAGAAAAACCGGCCCTTGCGCAATTCAAATAGAAATTCTTTTCAGCCAATCTTCATTATGCTTCTCAATGCTTATTGTATAGAAAGTGTTTCTAACCAGCTTTGCTAATTGAGCGACGGTGCGACAGGTAATATTTATTATAATGCCCCCTCATTTTACTTTTTATTAGCTCAATTGTTAGTAAAATCCCCCAAACAAAGTTTATTTTATTTCTTTAGAGTCACATTATATTTCAATCAAAAGTGTTTTTTAAATAATTGCGGAAAAACATATTCTAGTAAATAATCAATCTAATAGAAAATATCTTTAACACCTTTGACATACTTGCAAAACTTCATATCGAATTTCTAAACCAACAATTTTAATTGTTCACAAAATGGTATTCCTCTGTAAACACACAAGTAAAAATTTATCATAATCGATTGAGAAATAACCGAGTTCCTTCCTAATTGACCATATTCCAGAACTTTTTCTAAATATCATTTTAGAATCCCATTTTTATCGCACTTGTCGAATTTCATCAAAATCGTTCAAGAAATAGCCAACTTCCATCCTACTTGGCCATATTCCAGAACTTCATCAAAAAAATCATTTGAAGATCCCATTTCCATCATACAAGTAGAATTTCATCGTACTCGGTTAAGAAATACCCAAGTTCCATCCTACTTGGCCGTACTCCAGAACTTCATCTAAAAATGATTTGAAGATCTCATTTCCATCGTACAATTCGAATTTCAATTCGAATTTCGGGGGTTGGCTCTGATTTTTGAGTCAGATGGTCGTATATATTTTTTTATTTTTCCTTAAAACTAATTATTTTATTAAAATCGTATTTTTGTTATTATACAAAACGATTATGATTCCAAAATTGTTGTAATTTGTGAACTCGTCATCGCTGATGTATGTAAATATTACATATACTTCCAGATGTTGGAAAATTAGGGTATTTTATTCGAATTGAAGGCTACCAGAGTTGAGCGATTATACGCTATGATATTGACTACAGATAAGGTCAAGCAGTCCAAAATATGCTGTTTCTACAGCCCGCATATTAGCCTACACTTTCAACGGAGCAACTGCAGTTACTAGTGCAGAAATGAAAACTTGTGCTTCACCACAATCGTAGAGGAATAGTTCACGAATAGTTATTTTTGGAGTTTGTTTGTTTTGGTGCACTCTTTTGTAAATGAGCTTTTGCTCAAAATAGAGTTTGCCAAAAACAAATTAAATTAATCAGTTAATAATAAATAAATAAAATAAATAAATAAATTCATCATAATCAGTTGAGAAATAACCGAGTTCCTTCCTAACTGTCCATATTCCAGAACTTCATCTAAATATCATTTTAGAATCCCATTTCTATCGCACGTATCAAGTTTCATCAAAATCGGTTAAGAAATAGACAAGATACATCATATTTGGCTATATTCCAGAACTTCATCTAAAAATCATTTGAAGATCCCATTTCCATTGTACAAGTCGAATTTCATCATAATCGGTTAAAAAAAAGCCAAGTTCCATCCTACTTGCCATATTCCAGAACTTCTTCCAAAAATCATTAAAATCAAATTTCATCATAATTAGTTGAGAAATAAGCAAGTTCCATTATACTTGGCCATGTTTCAGAACTTCACCCAAAAATCATTTTAGAATCCACCTGTCAAATTTCATCATAATCGGTTGAGAAATTGGCAAGTGCCATCATTCTTGGTCATATGTCAGAACTTCTTCCAAAAATCGTTTTAAAATCCCATTTCAAACGCACATAAACAATTTCATTATAAGCGGTTGAGAAATAGACAAGTTCCATTATACTTGGCCATATTCCAGAACTTCATGTAAAATTCAATTTAGAATGCCACATTTAGTAAGTATCATAATTAAGGCTGGGCAGTAACGAATTACATGTATTTGAATTACGTAATTAAAATACAAATTACAATTTGTAATTTGTATTTTAATTACTCATTCTCCAAGTAACAGTATCTTGTATTTTAATTACATAAATTCTAAGTAATTGTAATTTGTATTTTAATTACCCCAGTTTTTGAAATTTCTTATTTACATTTTTCAAGGCTTATTAAAATTTGGTTCCAGAGTCATCAGCATAAAACCTAATCTTAATAATCTTTTTCTAATGATACGTTTTTTCACTAAATGAATTTTGTCAAATCAAATTTATCAATTTACAAATGTAAAGTATTTGTAATTTGTATTTTAATTACTGAGTTTGCTGTAACTAGGAAAAGTATTTTAATTACTCAGTGTAATGTAATTTGCCCAGCATTGTAATTAGGTAATTGTCATCATTGTTGGCAATGGGCGATATTGCCCCTTAATAGTTGATTTCAAAAATATAATTTTGTAGAACTTTTACTAAACGAACGATTCGTATGGATTAGGGTTTTTGACTAGGTAATAAAAGGGCCTATTCCATGTGCTAGCCAAACCTTTGTCATTATTGTTGGCAATTGCGGATATTGGCTCTTGAGGGTTGAGTGGTATTTCAAAAATGTAATTTTGTTGAAATTTTACTAAACGAACGATTCGTGTGGATTAGGGTTTTTTAATTAGGTAATTAAGGGTCCCATTCCATGTGCTAGCCAAACCTTTGGCATCATATTGAGTGCGATTTCAAAAATATAATTTTGTAGTACTTTTACTAAACGAACGATTCATATGGATTAGGGTTTTTGACTAGGTAATTAAAGGGCCTATTCCAAGTGCAGTGACTTGTGGTAATTAAAGGGCCTATTCCAAGTGTAAAACCTTTGTCGTCAATGTTGGCAATGGCCGGTATTAGCCCTTGAGAGTTGAGTGCGATTTCAAAAATATAATTTTGTAGAAATTTTACTGAACGAACGATTCTTATAAATTAGGGTTTTTTAATTAGGTAATTAAGGGTCCTATTCCAAGTGCTAGTCAAACCTTTGTCATCATTGTTGGCAATGGCCGATATTGGCCCTTAAGGGTTGAGTGCGATTTCAAAAATATAATTTTGTAGAACTTTTACTAAACGAACGATTCGTATGGATTAGGGTTTTTTAATTAGGTAATTAAGGGTCCTATTCCATGTGCTAGCCAAACCTTTATCATCATTGTTGGCAATGGCCGATATTGGCCCTTAAGGGTTGAGTGCGATTTCAAAAATATAATTTTGTAGAACTTTTACTAAATGAACGATTCGTATAAATTAGGGTTTTTTAATTAGGTAATTAAGGGTCCTATTCCAAGTGCTAGCCAAACCTTTGTCATCATTGTTGGCAATGGCCGATATTGGCCCTTAAGAGTTGAGTGCGATTTTAAAAAGATAATTTTGTAGAACTTTTACTAAACGAACGATTCATATGGATTAGGGGTTTTGACTAGGTAATTAAAGGGCCTATTCCAAGTGATTTGGCTTGTGGTAATTAAAGGGCCTATTCCAAGTGCAAACCCTTTGTCATCATTGTTGGCAATGGCCGGTATTAGCCCTTGAGAATTGAGTGCGATTTCAAAAATAAAATTTTGTAGAACTTTTACTAATTGTAACTTGTATTTTAATTGCTCCACTCGAAAGTAATTGTAATTTGTATTTTAATTACTGAGCTTGCTGTAACTGGGAAAAGTATTTTAATTACTCAGTGTAATGTAATTTGCCCAGCCTTGATCATAATCAAATGTATATTCCCAGCTTGGCACAACAAATAGTTCATAACGCAATGTACACCCATGTTAGTAACATAAATTCGCTTTATTTTCATATACAAAATATGAACTCCAGCCGAAATATGTAGTTTTTTTTATTCAGCCGGGAAAAGGTTAAATAAAGGTTAAAAAATCCAAAACCAATAACAAAAACTTATTAGGAAACTATATATACGAGGAGTGTTTATTTTCTATGCATCCAGCATAATGTTTTGTATTTATTTGTTGCAAACAGTCACAAATTTTGTTTGAAAGGATGTACGTACTCACACATAAAAATTGTAAATACAAAAAATAAACAAAAATAAAAGTAGTGAGAAATGCGAATTTTTGTTCGATTTGTATTTTAAATTTTTATACTCGTAGAGCATACTCAATTCAAAGTCAAACGCAAATCAAGAAGAAGTAAGATGTAAGAAGAAATTAACAGCAGAGAGTCTGATTTAAAGGGATTAAGAAGATAAAGTTATTACAGTTCTACTGTGTTTTCCATTTGTTGTTGTTGTTTTTTTATTTTTTGAAAATAAATGTTCACGAGACGTCTCGGTATTACATCGTTTTTGATTTAACTAACGGGAACTCGGCAGAGACACTCCCCGGTGGTTTGTTCGATTATAGTTGATAAATGGTTTTATTACAACACCTTTCGGCCAAATCTTCGATGAATAAATTCTGTCAAAGTGCAGTGGCTTCACTCCAATTTTATACGAAATAAAATTCAGCTGACTCCTATCTTTTGTCTTTGCAATTAAGGCACGGTAAGATACATCGTCTGCTGTTATATTAACCTTTGTATGACATCCACATCTGAGGTAGAGGGATGGAGGTGAGTAGCCATAAAACATTTTTGTTGAGCTACATATCGCAAATTTGATTCACTAGTATCCATTCCCACAATTAATGTTTCAAGTGGTGTAGTCTGGATATCATGAACATTTGTAGAATTTTCACTCTGTTTCGTAGCTACATATGTTGATTGAGTTTGCAATTGCATGTTTAACTGTTTTGCAATCATGTCACCAAAATTACTGAAAAATGCAGCAACTGTGTTATTGCACATTTTTGCTGAAGCGACCGATAATATTGAGCACTTCTGATGATATACATTATCACAGTTACCACAGGTAATGAAGAAGTTGTCAACGCTTACATCATCACACTGTGAACATTTCAAGGCCATAACGTTAATTTTTAGTTTCGAATGCTTTATTTATTTTATAACGAACACAACTGGTCTTATAAAACACAATATGATTAAAATCAAATCGATGACACACGGTGGTCAATTTTATGAATGAAGAACCGTATAAAATATTTTTGCCCTGTACTTAGACAAATTATTGCAGTCACAATGAAAATAACTTAAAAACTAAACAGTTAATTATTTTTCACTAATTAGATCAACAGTATTAACAGAGGAATACAAAATCACTTTATCATATAACAACGAGATTTATCGTAGTCAATTTTATGAATTAAGAACTGTATAAAATATTTGTAACCTGTACTTGGTTTGTTACATAATAGAACGATATGCAGCTCGAGGGTTAACAATCATACGATATTTATCCAGGAAATACCCGGTACACCGCTGATTAAACAATAATTCTCAAAATGTTGTATCAGTCAACTGGGACAGGAAATTTAAGCAATACATTTTCTATACAGAAGTTATATACAGTGTTTGTTCTGGGGCGAGCTCATTAGATGAAGAAAAACATTAACGAACAAATATGGCTTTTGCTCCTGATGCCGTATAAGTTCCGTGGTTTCATACATTACCATCGAATTTCAAGTTGTATTGAGTTCTAGTGAAGGGAAGGTTACCCTTTTAGCGTCAAAAAATTAATAACATCACACTGGTCAAGGTATGTATTGTGTGAAGCACGGTATTGTGTCGGTCGAATGATCTTAAGAACCGCTAAACGTTCTTATAGTAACTATTGTTGCAGAAATAGCAATATTCAACCTAGTTAATCCTTGACTTTGAAGGATGCTTCACAATTCTGTGATTTCAGAAACAATAAAAATTACAGTGAAAAAGATTGTTGACTTTTCAAACATAAAATAATAATAATATGAAGGAAATTTTCCAAAGATCAGGAAGAATTCTTTACGTACTACTAAATCAAAAAAGGCGGCTCAGCACGTTACTTGGTAATGAACCACACTGCTCTGATCATTTAGAGACGTAACATTGTAATCAAATACTGATGAGATGATGAACGCTTATAATATTTACAGCTAAAATCCTTACACGTAGAGACCAAAACACACAAAATACAAGACGAAAGTGACAAATAATCACTAATGCATTTGATGGTCGCTTGGGACCAAACAAACATTTTTATATTATTAAAATAATAATGGAAATGAATTTGGCAGGTTTTATAGATAATAGTGATTACATTTCCTGCTAGCTCTCACTATTGGTGAGAATTTAATAAATTAACCAAGAGATGGCAATAGTATAATGGAAAATATACAATTTATGCTATGCTGTACTTATTCTAAATTTACCAGCTTTTGGTAAAATTCTATTACCCTGCAGGCAAAAGCCTTTACGATTCCATGTATATACATACAAATATAAAAAGACGAGTTTAACCTCAACTAAATATTTATTTTATATTCACCAAAGGTTAAAGTTAAGCTCATCAAACTGACGTGTTCTTGATTTAAAGCGCCCTGCGACTAAACTCAAATTATAGTAAAGCCTAATTCTAAACTCAAAATATAATGGGCTGAAACCTTGATCAGAAATTCGGTCAATTCAACTCCCAAAGTAATCCCTAACTGAACCTCTTAAGTCAATCTTCAGCTCAACCTCCAACTCAATTTACAACTAAGCCTCCAACTCAATCGCAATCACCAAATTAACCGCCAACCCCAAGACAACTTTAAAATCAACCCTTAACCTAACTCCAAACCAACCCTTAAATAATTCCCCAACCGACCAACTCACATAACCCCAATGCAAGCTAACTAAACCCTAACTCAACTTTAGCTCAACTTGAGACTATGCAAAACTTGAAAGATTAAATCGAAGTTGCCATTGATGAGATAGAAGCCCATATAATCGAAAATGTTCTAAAAAATTTGAGTGACAGAATGCGGTACTGTAAAGTCAGCCGTGGAAGTAACAATTTGATAGGTAAATTGTCCTAGACAGCAAAAACAAAGCTGTCACAACGTTATGAAATTAGAAACATTACACAAATTAGTTATAAATGTTAAATAGATATTCAATAAGTTTTTAAAACGTTGTGCCAGTGAAAAAAAAGCTAATTAGCTTAACTAGGTACATAAGACATTCCAGCAGGGATTTTGTTATACGCCATAAAGCAAAACAGTCGGGAGAAAAGCAATTTTGCTGTAGTAGTCAACTAAACAAATATGACAGCTATAATATTTTATTTATTTTTTTGTGTAATTTTCAAACATATTTGCATTTAATCAAAATTACTGTTAAAATAACAAAATAGTTAAAAAAAATAAGTCTAAAAGAAATTTGTAAGTAATTTTGGAGGTGGAAATGGGTTTTTTCGGCTGTGATTATTTATGGATACAAAAATCCAATATGATGTGCGGTCTAGTTTTGCGCTTTATGCCTGTTTAAGAGGCATCTTGCAATTGGCTAGTACCAGTTGATGCGGATAGGTGTAACGTAACAGTAAGATTTGGTGGTTTTTCCATTGTTTTTTGCGACTATCGATTACATCTTGCACCGAAGGAATGTTTGATATATCTTAATTTAAATCATTAAAAAATTAACAAAAATTAACAAAATAATTTGCTTTACTTGCTCTTCGGAAGTGACTCGTTCTTCTAACCTTTGCATACCCTGTACCGGTTCTGAGCACCAATGGGAGCTTTTTGCTCAGTAACACTTGATATTTGAGGAACTCTTTGGTGTCCGGTGGATAATAAACCATACCATTATTTTCGTCTCCTTCAAAGCAGCCGGACACACAAACAATTCCTTCTTGCTTACAGTTTCGAGAACACAGAAAACCTAATAATCATAACAAACCTATTAAATAATACTCTTATAATATTAAAAAACTTAAAATCACTAGAAAAAATGATTTCATAGCAAATACTTACCATTATTAAAGATAAAATGTACTGTTTCAGTAATTACCGCGTTAATCTGACAATAATGTTAAATAACAAACTACATAAATCCAACATGATATGCCAATTGGTTTGGAAAAGTGAAAACTGCTTAACGCAAAGCAAAATTACTAATCTAACAACGAAACTGCTTAACACACAGCGAAATTTATATGAGTAAACTAAATGTCGATAAAAAAGGAAAACTGCTTAACATAAAGCAAAGATACAGCAAAACTGCTTAACACACCGCAGAATCTATATATGTGTACTATATGTAAATTTATAACTAAAACAATTTTGTTAACCCTCTAACAGGTACTTGTATTTCCGCTTTTAGACGGAGCACAGAAAACATGAATAATAAATAGAAAATTAGTATTTGCTCTTGTACTCTTTGCACAGATTTACGCTTTTATAAGTTGTTTATAATATTATAGGTGCATGTGCGTTAGCGGTTATTATTTGCGTAATATAAATATTTCAGTTAAATATTTATGTGAACAAAGTTGGTAGACAAAATTTAATTGTCGCGTCACAATGTCCAAGTGTACAAGAAATATTATTATAATCTTGTTTTTCTTATCGTAGAAATCAGAGAGTAGAAAGATAGAACATTCATAATATTCTGATGTACAGTGAAGTATAGTTCTTGGTGTGCTTGAGAGGCACCCTTCGAGTACAATGCCAAATGTTGATAGTACTTGAGAGGATTACTTCGAGTGCAAAGAGCTAAGAATGTAAAATGTAGAAAACATCGATACGTCGTGTGAGCGATGATAGCTCACATAGCGAGGCAATAGTAAAATAATTTGCATTGCTCAAAACAGGAAAACGTATCTCGCTTGATTTAACGCAAGTGTGCTAGTAAGTTTTAAAAGGCTTCGTTTGCAATTGAGAGATATATATATAAACAAAATATCTCACATCGAATAGCTTAGCTTTGCTGAAAGGCGCAACGGACCCTTGTATGCCCTTGGTGCTTTTACAGTTCAACCGCTAATTAGAATTTCAATTAGTGATGTGTTTGTATTATATAATCTTTGTAAATATAGTAATATGTTAGAAAGTTTAACCTGAGACAATTTAGACCTAATTTTCGATGTTTTCACGATGTTTGTAGGACAAATAGTTAAAATGGTTATCTATTATGCTCTTTAGCTGTTATATATATTAAAGCCATCTTTTAATTTAGTTTTTCTTCTCATAAAAATGGCTGCATCATTTATCTGGTTGAAAAAGTTCGACAAAAACAACTTTATCACATGCAAATATTTAAAAAAACCAATCTTCAGCTTTTGGTTTTCAGGCAAAAGGAATTTTTCGAAAAAATTTTCGACATCATTAAAATTGTAGAAGCAATTATAGAAATAGATTTTTACCAATCATTTAGCAACAAATTGTTATTGTTACAATAATTTTCAAAATAACAGCTCTTTAGTTATTTCTGACTGTTTTGCTATTTTGAAACCAATTCCCTTAACTACGTGTTTGCTGCTATAACATTAATGCTGCTATAACTATTTTGCGTGAAGCACAACGAAACTGCAAATACAATTTTTTTGCTATTTGGGAACCTATATATCAAACTGCCATCTCAAAAGTAATTTACCATTTATTACGAGTTTGCTGTTTGACGTTGTTATAACATATCGGCAAGCAAACTACGATTACCATTTTTGCTGCTATTACATCGATAAACCAACAAACTCATGTTTTTGGTTATTTTTTAAGAAGTTATTAGAACTAAATTGCTGTGAATTTTAGATGGCACAACGTTTTGACAACACCAAATTGTTACTTGGGATACATTCGTCTTTGAAATTGCAAACGTTAGATGGACCACCCTTTATATTATTGACTGCTCATTTTTTTACCTTGTGCGTGTTTTCCTGGTCATATACTCGGTAACATAGTTCGGTATGAATACAATACGTTGAAACGCGATATCAACGAACGCAGTGTTCTCTGATTAGACTGTAACGCCTGTACACCATAAAAACTGCCTAACACTATAGATATGAATAATTGTTATAAACTGTTTTAGTCCATCATCTTTAAAGCTTATATTTTCAACGAAGCACTCATATTACTCGAGGATAAATGTATTTCCATTAATAACAAAGTTATTTGACAACACTTAGATTGCCTGCACTTACACGTGATGGAAACCATGTTCGTGATTTAGATCTACAAAACACAGTGTTAAGGTTAGCCGAAAGTTAACAACTGTCAATTGAAAAATTGTCAAAACAACTTTATACAGGTATTTCCATACAGTGATTTAAGCTCATTTTGGTTTATCACTGTTTACCACACAAATTACACGTTTAACTTTTATGAGAGGGGGCCAATATACAATTTAAAAATTGGTATAAATTTAACCTTTAAAATGTCATGTGTGGAAAGTAGTTCAATTATTGTGCCTAGTGTGGAAAATCTATTTGTGTATTATTTTGATAGTTTACGGTGTACTAGTATCGACGTTATGTTGGGCCCAAATTCAAGCAAGAGGTCTTATATGAATGTGTGCTGGCAACAATTTTGTATTTTTTGAGATTTGAAGTATGTTTAGAGAATAGAGATACGAAGATTGAGCTTTTTGGAACCTAACGTTCAAATATGTTTTGTAGCTTACATCAAAGCATTCCAGAAGATTGCGATTTAAATTTGTTAGAGTTTGGCATATTTCAATTAATAATCACGACGGAGTCTTGAAAAGGTAATTTTTACAAAGTTTAGAAAACACAATAAAACATAACAATTTTACAAAACAGAAATGAAACAATTTCAAACAATGTAAGTTATTTAACCAATTAGCGTGTTGACCAATAAATTACCCATCCAAATTTATGTTACTTTCATAAACCAGGTAATAATAACAATTGCAATGATCCAATTAAAGTTTCACCCGGACATCATACAGTTTATAATAAAAAATTTTTATGATTCTACAATTGTGTATCATAACCTTATGTATTGCATGTTGTACATTCAATTACAAAAAAAAAAACTATAAAATGATATTTTACTTTCTTCTAATTAAAGCGCGGTACATAATAAGACCTATTAACAAAATTTCATTACAAATTATTACCTTAGGGTAGATAAATTCGCGGAATAAACAAAATATCAAAGTAAAAAGGGGTAACATTTCTCACGATGCAATGTACTCAATTATGTAGTGACACTATTACCGTAGATGAGTTAATTATTCTGTAAATTAAATATAACTTAATTTTGTTAGTTTCTATAATTAATTCCAAATGGTTAATTTTCAATGAAGAATTCGACAACAAAGCAAATGAATTTTGTAACAATCAAATAATTAATAACATTAATTAATGTCTAATTTGTAATTTATTTCTAATGGTAAATTAATTAATAGTATTTGTAAATTGAAATGCTGACGATGCTAAAATTTGTCTCGGCGCTACATTATACGTATACATTGTAGCTAGGTTAAGTACAAGGTGTAAATATTGACGTCATTTGATTTGGCGATAATGACAGGCAATAATTTAAATGGATGTTGGGGTTTTGCTATTATTAGAAATTAAAGTGCGGGTCATTGTTGTAAAAATCGTGAGTTATTTGGGTTCAAGTTGATTTATTTTAGCAGACGAAAATAAAGGCGCTTACTAAATACGCCAAGATTTTTATTAGTTAATGAAATGAGCAAATGTCAAGATCAAAAAATGCTTCAATTCTTTCATAATCCTAGGTGAACTTCTCAAAGGGTATCGCCCCTTTAATATGCTATATATATACTATATGCTTTTCAAAGTATATCTTCACCAAGGCTTTTTAACGGTTTTCCCAAAGACTTTTAGTATTTGTTGTGAAAATATACGACATAGATGCTTTTGTTTGGGTTCTGTCCCAATATTGATCATTTTCAATTAAGTCCAGTTTAAGACACGCCTCTCGTGTCAGTTTCAGCGATAGTTTTCAGTGCCGGGAAGAAGTTGGTTCTCTGAATGTGTTAAGCAATATTCTTAAATTGTAACTTTTAGGAACTCAAGGCACCACAAACACGTACTCCAGTACACGCAGGAATCACCTTGCACAACGACTTCGGACACGATATAAGGACAACGATTTTAAACTTGGAACAGAATTGATTATTGTCGCTACTGTCTAACTCTCTATCATAGCAACAACATAGAAGTTAGCAACGAACTACAATGTCAACACTTACATAAATATCACGCGTAAGCTACTTGTAAATTCCTGATAGTATAGTGTAAAATCATGTTAGGAATTTTCTTGTGAAAATATTTGAACTCGACACCCGCCAAGCCGTGTGCCGATTTTTCTATTCTAATTTTAAAATGAGAAATATTGTATGATTAGTTGTAAAAGTATTGTAGAAGAAAGAACATTAAAAATAAATCATTTTATTTTATGTCTCTACGAAACAACTCCGTTAACTGGCGCCGAAACAGTGAGCCATCACAAAAATTATTTAGTAACCGCATTAGTGAATAGTTAAGTTCTAAGTGATTTAATAATTTAGTGAATTGTGAAGTGAGAATTCAAGCGAATCTATCCCCACGAGAACATAGCAGTCTAAGCCACTATACCCATATGAGAACATAAATGGTGATCAACTGAAACTCGTAAAACTCTAACGTGATAAAGTGCGTACCACGAGTAAGTGATCTACAAATATAAACGCAGACCACTCAAAGGGAGAAACTACGGCTTATCCGACAAACTAAGCGAGATACAATCGACGGTTTACAAGTGTATTTCACCGGCTGTACACTATAAATACCTTTGAAGAAACTTCAAATCTTCAAATAAATAAAAAATAAAAAAAAAACCAGGACATGATCCTCATAATAGTAATGTAAGCAAACCAAGTAAATACCAACATATAATTAAAATTTTTTAAAAAATATAACAAAATACGAAATAATAAACTAAAACGATAGTAATTAATAAAAATAATATAAATAATTAATCATCGAAGTAATAAAAGATAAAAATTAACCAAAAAAGGAAATCTAGTGTTAAAGTGAAAAATAGAGATCCTTCTCTTAACTAAAGATAAAATTAATTAAAAGTGTAAACAATAAAAAATAATTTTTCTCAACAATGGAGGAAGTGAAAAATTCTTTAAGAACCTTGGAAGGAGCTGTAAATGCACCGATGGAGCAAATTAAACAAATTAACGGAAGATTGGGAAAATTAGAAAATCCGATAGTTCACCAAACAACAACAACATTGACACCTCCAAAAACGGAACAAGATCTACATGACATCAGCAAATTGCCAGACAGCGTTAAAGAACTTCAACATTTCGATGGCAACCCCACCCAGTACATTTCCTGGGTGCACAACGTGGAAAATATATTAAGCGAACATGAGCTTGGATGAATTCTACGCAAACGTGAACCACCAGTTTTCGTTCATAGTGAACAAAATAAAAACGGACGACTATTAAAGTTCTCATCGCAACCTACCGGAATCGGGCATTAGACGTATTTATCAGAGGTTTAAATGGCCACCTGTTAAGAATGCTAATGATTCTGAGGGGCTTTTTATTAGAATAACACTTGAATAAAACACATAAATAATCCGACACTTAATTTTATTACTTTTAAAACATAAGAACTCCAAAAAAATAATATTTTATCCCGAATAACAATCAACCTTTTTGCATGACGGGACTCACTCGTATCCCCCTTTTTCTTTGTCTCTTTGTTACATTTTCTTTTTTTAAAACGTTTGACGCAAAACAACCAATCAAATCACACGTACTATAACCAATTTTAAACGAACCAATAAGAATAAGCGTACGATGCACACGATGATTACCAGTTTACATAGTCGCCGTTTTTAGTTTGTATCTAGGGGAATAAATATTATTAGTACAAGTTGAACGCATAGGCGCCGTATTTAATTTGTACCGAGGAGAATAAATATTTTAGTACTAGGCGACTACAATTCAAAGACCACAAACTCTTCCGGAAGTGTACACATCTTGTCTAGAAATACAGAATCTGAACTTCAGGAACATACCAATTCATAAAAGAAATTATAATAATTCTGTAACCGTACCTATAAATCAAATTGCACCAAGACAACCGTACATTCCACAAAGAAATTCTGGAGCGATGCCACTATAACAGAGGAACATGGCATATAGTATTCAACACCAAGCCAATCCAGTTCCGCCAGTGTTGACCCATCGGTGCAAAAAAGACAGGTCAATTACATCAATCGCCCGAACTACCAAAATAATCAACAATTCAAACGGGAAAACTCGTATCAAAATGAACCACGAAAACTACAGAGAATTAATCACATGGAAACTCACGAGGAAATGGAGGATCATTATAACCAACTAGTGGAAGAAAATGTCGAAGAGGGAATAGCTGATGACGATGAGCCATTAGAAGAAAATCCGGAACTAAATTTTATGATGGATGCCTCTCTAGCATACCATATATAGAATATAAACTTAAAGATGACAGCATACTAAACTAATCGACGCCGGAGCTAATAAAAATTTTGTAAAGCCAGAATTAGCTAAAACCGCCGGCCCAACCAACGTTCAATTTAAAATCAGATCAGCAGCAGGAGATATAGGAATCAGCAAAAAAATTAGCGGACAATTTTTCAAAAGCTTAGGCATCAAAAACGTGATTGATTTCTTCGTTTTACCTGGCCTAAAAACATTCGACGATATTATCGGTGACGATACCTTGAAAGAATTAGAAGCAATTATTGATCGCAGGAACAACACATTAATCAAAATTCTACGAAAAAAGATCACATCAGGTCAACAATATTGAAATTGAACAGTAACAACAGCGGACACATATCCAATTCCTGATATAAGCAATACAATCGCAAATCTTGGGAATTCGAAATTTTTAACCACCATCGATTTAACGTCAGGATTCCATCAGATAAAGATGAAGGAAGCCGATATACCCAAGACCTCGTTCTCAACAATGAACGGCAAATACGAGTTTTTAAGGCTCCCATTTGGTTTTAAGAACGTGCCCACCATCTTTCAAAGAATGATAGATGATGTCCTAAAAGAATTTATCGGCGAGATATGTTACGTCTACATAGACGATATAATAGTATTCGGAGGAAGAACTGAGGAAGAACATCTAACGAACATCAGGAAAGTTTTTTTCAAAATTAGAAAAGGCCAACTTACGGGTTAATCTGGATAAGACAGAATTCTTAAAAACACAAACCGAATTTCTCGGATACCTAATCACGGATAAAGGTATCAAACCGGACCCAAAGAAAATCTCCGCTATTCGAAGCATCAAGAAACCCGACAACTTGAAGGATTTAAAATCATTTCTATAGGATTGGCATCATACTATAGACGCTTCATTCGAGAATTCGCCAAAATAGTGAAACCATTGACTAATCTGACAAGGGGGGAAAACGCTCAAATCAGGGCAAACCAGTCAAAGAAAATTAAGATCAATATGAACGAGAAGGAACTTGAAGCATTTCGAAATATCAAAGAGCTACTATCGTCCTCGGAAATACTCATTTTCCTGGACTTCAACAAACCATTTATACTCACTAAAACTGAGGAGAATTATGCGGCCAATAAGAAGGAAATGCTGGCCGTCATCTGGGCATTGGGTCATCTTCGAAATTACTTATATGGGGCAAAAAAAAATCAAAATTCTGACAGATCATCAACCTTTAACATTTACACTGGGCAACAGAAATAATTATGCTAAGCTTAAGAGGTGGAAAGCTCTATTAGAAGAATACAATTACGAGCTCATTTATAAACCTGGATGCACTAATAAGGTCACTGATGCCTTATCGAGACTGGAACTGGAGGCAAACACACTCACAACCGGAACAGTATACAGCGCCGAAGAAGATTCCACAGAATTAATTCAATATTGCGATGCACCAATTAATGTATTCAGAAACCAACTCATAATTAAGAACCTCATCCAACCTACAGCAGACATCACATCAGTCTACCAGAAATAACAAAAGAAAGCCTGGTAAAAGTTCTACGGGAAAGATTGAATCCATTCATTATAACCGGAATAAAAATTCCCGAGGAATACATTCAAATCCTGCAAGAAGTTTATAAAGAATGCTTCTCCAGATATAAATTACGATTAACACAAAGGATGCCTGTATTATAAATCAACCCAGCTGAATGGGGTGAATGAGTTTAAATACCTAGGATCACTGATCCTCCTCATAAAACTGGGCATCTAATCTTTGGTTGCGAGTCCTGGACACTGACAGCACAAAACCTCCAAGAAATTGCTGTAACTGAGCGTACATAAAATCACAAGAATAATTCTTGGTCCCATTAAAGAGTGTAACAAACTACTAGTCTAACTAGTAGGTTAACAGAAAGAACGAGTGCAGAGCTTACGGGTGGTCAATTTATTCTGGCTAGGTTTCAGGGAAATGGTGTGGGGTTTTCCGTAAGATGCACCCATCGGTCGCTAAACAAAATCGGGATTGATAGGACATACCACAACATCACCAGTAATCTATATTAACACGAACACGTCTCTTACAATAATGACCTTTTTTTATCTATTTCAAGTTTTCATTTCGTAAGACATTAGCATTCTCTCCAAAAAAAAAACAAATTACCACAATAAAGGGAGCGCCGCATCTAACCCTTTGACGGTCAGGTCGCATAAACAAAATGTGTAGATATCCGCGCTATTTTTTACAAATATTTTTGGGTTGGTTGGCACAAATCGTGGAGCCGTCCCACACGATGATGTCGTATGATCTTCTTGAATATAAGAACGAATGGCTGAAAGTATGCTTCGATTGACTAGCTCTGATGCATTCGCTTGAGGAGAGTACTTTGGAGTGAGTATTTGTCTAATGTTAAATTTTCGTAAAAAGTCGTTGAATATTTTCGAGGTAAATTGTTTCCCATTATCGCTTACAATTTGCTCTGGTACAGAGTAAACATTGAGGACTCAATTTTCTAGGAACCTCACGACATTTTTACTCGTAGCATCCTGCATAGGTTCAAGCAGAATGAATCGACTAAGGGAACACCATACGACGAAAAGACAAATATTTTCCAGCTTGGAGCGTGGATATGGTCCCATAAAGTCAAACCCATTGTTGGACGAGTTACAGTGTTTGATGCCTTATTAGCTTTAGATATCTGACAATTGGATACGAAATCATGAACATCAATAGCCATTTTTGGCCAATGATAATATCGGCGCAAAATTTCCAACGTTTTGCGTATTCCTAAATGAGCCGCACTAGGTGGTGAGTGTGCTCTTTCTAATAGAACAGGAATTAGAGAGGACGTAAACAAATTTTTACATTAACAATGCGAAGATTAGATTTTCTGAGAGGCCTACTTTGGAGAAGTATAATCCGATTAAGGTATTCGGGATCTTGAAAATGGAAGGAATCACGATCTACAGATATAAGATGATTATCATAAGTAAATTCACTCAGAGTCAATGCCTCAGTCTGACGTGAGAGAGCATCCGGCACGATGTTATCCTTGCCTTTCCTATATTCAATTGTAAAATTAAACCCTTGCAATTTAAGGCTCCAGCGAGCGAGACGTCCAGAGAGATCCCGTTGTCCTATTAACCACTTCAGACTTGCATGATCGGTGATAATGGTAAAAGGGTAGCCCTCTACGTATTGCCTAAACTTCTCAACACTTAACACAGCGGCGTAACATTCTATCTCGGTGATGCTGTAGTTACGCTGCGCTGGATTAAGTTTTTGAGAAATAAAAGGACGTTCTTCGCAATAGGACGTTCTTCGCCGCTGGGTGACATTTGGAATAGGACCGCTACCATGCCAGTCATAGAGGCATCACACTGAATGAAAAAAGGTTGAATTCAATCAGGATTACAAAGAACAGGCGAGGAGGTAAGAGCTTGTTTCAACTTCTCAAAGGATTCCTGTGCGAGGTCGTTCCATTCAAATCGGTGAATTAACCTGCGATACGAACCTGACATGCCCAGGAATCTTCTTAATTGTCGCACAGTTTTAGGGGTTGGATAAGAAGTATTAGTAGAAACTTTGGATGAGTCTACTTTAAGTACCTCATCCTCGACTATGTAACCAAGATAGCGAATTTCTTTGAGTAGGAACTTACTCTTCTCTAAGTTTATAGTCAAACCGGTTCTGCTTAACAATTCGGCAACTCGACCCAACAGTAAAATATATTCATCGAATCTCTCAGCGGCTATCAGGAGGTCATCGAGGTATACGAACACTTGTGTGTGCAACTCGTGGGGTACAATTTGATGCATCAACCGACACATCGTCTGTGGCGCGTTGCAGAATCCGAAAGGCATGACGGTAAAGGCTGTCTTATCCCTTGTCCTCTCATCCAGCGGTATTTGCCAGAAAGCGTCTTTAAGATCGAGGCTAGAAATAAATTTGGTATTATTTAGACGTCCCAGCAAGTCTTCTATGAGAGGTAAAGGATAAGCATCCTTCCTCGTCACCGACTTTAATTTTCTCGCATCTAACTGTACGATCCTTCAAAATTTCCTCGCAGGACTTCGACGTCAGCATAAGGTTTTCCATCCGTGGCATCAGTGATAAGGGACTCAATAATTTGTGACTTAAATGATTTTATTAGCCGAAAGTAGCGGATGGCTCGAGATATTTTGTTACGACGAAATAATGGATAGTTGGTTTTTATTTTAGGATGGAATGATACCCGCTGTTCCTGTTCTGATTTGTTTGAGGTGTCTGTGTAATGGAAGTAAGCGTCCTTGAAACGTTCACTCCCTCCTTCGAGTTTCCCCAAATCGAACAACAATGAGGACAGAGTTTCTTAATAACTTCTGGAGTACCACATCCGAAACAAAAAGTGTGTAATATCATGTGATTGCAATCTTTAAAGTAGTGTCCTGTTTGCCGACAGTTCCAACAATGCTTTGGAGCAATTGCGTTGACCATTGGTTGAAATGGTGTTGGGTTATGCATGGCAACAGGTTATGCCACACTAACTATTCTTATATTCTTAAAAAATTTATTGTTCTTCAAACTTCAAAAACCATACAAATGTTTTGACTATGTAAGAGAAAAAATTTCATTAAAATTCTATTATCTATCTAATGTCTTTTACAATAGCTTTTATAATATGAATCTGAGTAAAAAGGACTGATCTGAGTAAGAAATTACTTGATATTACTATTAAATAACCTGACCTTGAAATGACCTTTGATCCTGTATGGCTGGACGTAGAATTTCACGAGCTTTCAGAATTCAGAGTCAAAAATAGGTGTTTCTACTAAAAGAAAAACTTGACCTTGAAATTTAATCTGAAGGTCATATTCAACAAGTTGAAGTTAAATTTTAAGTCCCCCCTAAAAATTGTGCAACTTAGGTATCTACAATTTCTTTGACTGGTTCCTTTAAAATTGGTATGGCGTATCCAACAAACCAATTACTTTTAATTGTAATTTTTTAGCCATGTATATTTTTTAACATCCGTCTCATCCCAGCTTCAATCCTCTTAAAACCCATCAATGTATTTTTATGAATTAATTCACGATTTTTTTAGCAGATTACCCTCAACAAATTAACTTATTCGGTTTTATGACTAATTTCAATGAACTGGATCCTTGGTATTATAATTTATATTATTTTCGCTCTTCTAATCTATAAGATCAATCAACCATGTTAATCGATTAGTCAAATTCAATTAATTAGCATTAAATTCATCTACTGTAGTCAGTGTTAGATAAACATCTTTCTATGGTTTGTTTAAGACCAAAAAACACAAGTTTTTATAAAATTACAATTGAAAATTGAATGAAGGTTGAATGACATCGTTATGTTTAATGATTTAATTACTACTATTCATAAAACTTGTGAAGTGTAATTCATAATAATCCATGAAAGGTCATATCCATTCAGTATAATCCGAATTTTAGAATTGGTAAAAGTGTACAAAACAAATGCACCATGATATGTATGGTAAATGATGTTTGCCTAATCTTTATAAACATTTTTTATATTCTTTGTTTATAATAAATACACAGACAAAAACCACATGTATTAAGCTGTTTAAATTTAATAATACTTTTAAGTTCAATTGTAATCGATTTTTGTCTGCAAAGAAAATGTTGATTCATAAATCAACCGTGCTCCATTCCATGTTGAAATGGTTTTCTGGATTGCAACACAATTTGTGCACGATTAATTTATATAGGTAAGCATGTAACTTAACAAAATCGAGTTAACACTTTCACACAAATCTAATGATAAGTACAGTAAAGACATGTTTAATACCTTGTAAATAAACGTTATGTGACAAAAATGTAACACAAACAACTCAATTTAGGTTAGGGAGTTCAAAGGTTTTAAATTAATTTTATGTTTGATTAACAGATTACATTTAAATCCGTCTCAATGTAAACAGGTCTACATATTATACTAACATTGGCTTGTATTCATTTGATTGGCGTTATAAATTAAAAATTTATTGATATTGACCGTCAAAAATGGTTTGCCCATGTACCTACGTTGGACGGTCACATACTCAACCCTAAAAAAATTTCCATAAATTATATTTTACGTATTTTATTATTTATGTATGACCTAAAAAATATAATAAGCAAAATTTTAATCATTTTATATAGTCGCAATTAGACGACGGTTAGGTGTAAATTTAATTGAAACGTTATTTGTACTTAGAAAAAATATAAAAGAATGCACGAGGCCTTGTTATTGACGGTCCTGGCAGAGTAATAAAATGTTATTAAAAAATCGTGTTTTTTCATTTTATTAGTAATAAATCAATGTAATCACCTGTTTATGAACGTCTTCCGGATTTAATACACTTTAATACAATCTAAACGGGTATACGGGGATCACAAACAGCAGCAATGTCATGTGATTGAATCGCGGGCAAGGTTAGTACTAAAATAATTTATGGGCTTCACGTTTAGATTAGTTTAAATGTTTTCGATTACAATTAAATATTGTTGTCGTTCATATTTATTTTACTTCAAAAAAGCTTTAACATTTTTAACACTTATATCCAATAGGAGATCGCAAACCAAAATGAACTGGCCAATAATCTGAAATACACTTAACACCAGTAAAATCAGCGCCTTATATAACTGACCCTAAGGTTCGTATCACTGGATTGTGAATAAAACAAAACACTTCAGTTTAACACGAAAAATTAATTCAACACAATTTATTATTAATAATTTACAAAATCACTTTTTATAATATTTGCACAAATTTTACTAATCACTTTTACTTTTTATATCTCACCTTTTAAATCACTTTTCAACCCTTAAACTTTTTCCTGTAAGAATATCTACAAACATTTAGAACAGTTTTATCATGGAAAATTCTATTTTAGTACAGTAAAACTTGGCGCTATTAAATTAACTTATTCTATTCCATCGTAGATGTCAGCGTTACACTACCCCTTACCTAAGCCTATTCGTCTCGAACAGTACCCAAATTACCTCCTCTGTAAAGGGCCAGCCTCCTCAAATGTAATACTTTCCATTTATTTCGTTGTCTTTACCTAGTGCTGTAGGGTTGCGTCCATGTAGGCTGCAATTTCGACAATGAATCCCCCTTCTTTCGATGCGAGTTGTGGAACCGTGCCAATTTCCCTTCCTGGAATCTTTGGTTATTTGCCCGTATGTCATATCAATATTTCATCTAGTCGCCCGATACTCGCACTTCCGTGCACTAACGTTATGCTCATTGGTTTTCTCAATAATTGTTTCAGACCTCGATGGTAGCTCTTCGCAATGGCTGATTATTACTCGCCTTACTCTGGCATCCATACCGTTACACGAAAGTGGTACCTCGGTGTTCTCGCTACTCAATACCCCTCCAACCAGAACTTTTTGTGGAAGAAGAGTTTCACTGCTCCTTATGTTTACGATCTTCTCCCTTGTTATCATTGTACAATCTCCATTTGCAATTCTTAATTTTAACCGATCAACCAGCTGCTCAGCTCCTCCGATCAAGGGAGGTCTTCCAGGATAATCGTGTGAATTTGCTCTGGTATCTAGCGTAATGTGTCGTCTTTGACTTTCACGTCAGTGGACGTTTTTTTGCTGAATTTTTCTTTGTTCGCTAAATTAAAATTTACATAAACGCTCGAATCATACAGGTATCATCCCGAAAACAAACAGAAACGTTGATGTCATGATGTCAGATGAAGATGTTATTCTAAGCCTATTTTCTCACGATTTTGATGAAGTTTTAAACATTAAAGAAGCAAAGATCTAGCGAAACCAAAAGAAACACTGATCCCTTTACTGTTCCAAGCAATGGCTCAAGTTATGCTAGGATTAGGAGATGCTACTGTGTGAAATTGATTTTTTTTTTTGGTACACCCTATTATGAATGAGCTGATGCTCAAAATAAGGTGTGCAAAAAACGATGTAAATTAAATGTGCACAATAAATAAATAAATAAATAAAATAAATTATGATACACTTTCTCCCATCTAATTCTCCCTTGTTTGTTACGCTGCTACTACCCCGTACTAGACTTGTTCGTATCACTGGATTGTGAATAAAACAAACCACTTCAGTTTAACACGAACGATTTTATTTATTTAACACGAAAAATTAATTCAACACAATTTATTATGAATAATTCACAAAATCACTTTTTATAATATTCGCACAAATTTTTCTGATCACTTTTACTTTTTATATCTCACTAATTCACTTTTTTAATTGCTTTTAATTCACCTTTTAATCCTTATACTGTCGCTTAACAAATACTAATGAATCTAATTCGATATTGTTTCTTATATACTCAAACCAAAACATCTAGAAATTTCTGGACTTTTACTTTCTTTTACTCTAGTAAAATAAAGTATAGTAATCATGAAAATTTTGGACCTTGAGATTTTTAGAGATTTATTTGTTTTGAGGTACCCTGAGTCCGAAAAAGTGGGTTTCGAAATGGTGTCTGTCTGTCTGTCTGTCAGTCTGTCAGTCTGTCTGTGTCCTCTCTACAGCCCAGATGGTTTAACCAATCGAATTGAAACTTCAGATTTAAGCTTTTTTGATAAATTGGGAGGTCCCAGTGAATTTTACTCCAAATCGGCTAACCGGAAGTGGCCACTCCCTTGGTCCTGAAAATTTATTTTGCAAATATCTTAAAAAGTATATGGTTTACAAAAAACTACTTAATACAAAATGTTTCTAAAAATTAAAAACAAATAAAAATAAAAAAATAAAAATTAAAAATTAAAATTTAAAAATTTAAAAATTAGAAAAAAAATTAGAAAAAAATAAAATTTCTCAAAATTCTCTGTTCGTAAAAGAAAGTCGTGTGTTGGCCACACCTCAATTTTTCTGTAAGAATAGAATGGAAAATTCCATTTTAGTACAGTAAAACTTTGCGCTATTAAATTAACTTATTCTATTCCATCCTAGGGGTCACCGTAACAATACCAAGCAGTCTAGAGAGCAGAGCCATCTAGAATATTATCGTCATAACTTTTACCGTGTATTTTTTTACTGTTTGCCATAGGAAGAGTAAAAGTGATGATTTTAGGTTTTAATTTTTCAATGCAAAAAGCACGAATGTTATGAAATTTTTAGGTTATGTTTACTAAAAAATTTCATAATATTCGTACTTTTTCTACTTTTCTTTAACATAAAAAAAATATGTTTTACTTATCTTTAACAGAAACATACAAGAAGAGTATATTGGTTAAGTTGAAAAAATAAAATTAGACCACATCTAGGCTTCATAGAGCAAAATACGTTAATACTTTTTCTCTATTAACAATATTAAATCAAAATGTTCCATAAAGTTAGTTTTGTTCTCTAGGTTTAAAATATCCCAAAAGTGACGTTGGGCGATGACTTGAGAGGGTAGGGTATCGATTTTTTTTAATCCACCTCATTTTTTCTATTTTCCACAGGAGCGCTGATAACACATTTATTACTATGGTTACAGCGCAATTTTTGTATAGCCCTTTTGTAATATGAAGTTGCTTAAGTTATCTTTAGTTTTACTAGTATACCTTAGATGTCAAGCTTGGTTTACAGAAAACATGAAAAATGTTTTTTCAGTGACACCTAACTTCGAATAGCATAAGTTAAATAAAAAAGATTGTCACTGCTAAAACCATTCTACATTATACTAGACTAATCGTATAGCTGGGGGCTATTTGTTAATTCGATTCGAAAGTATTCGAGTTTTCGATGAATTAAATCAGATTCCCTCGTTTCTTATTTAAATCAAATACGAATCCTGTACCTCGAAGAGTCGAATACGTTCGAATCGAATTCACAAATAGCCCCCTGATTTACATTTAATCTAATGACAAGGCAAAATTTGTGGTTCAATTTTACCAAATTTGTATTGTAATCTATTTGACGTTTATTGTCTTAGGTGACCACATGATTTATAGTAATCTTTGATTTCAATTTTAGAAGAATTTTGCTGTTAAGAAAATTTTAAAACACAATTTTACAATGACCCTCTTAGGACGGCAAAAACATTCGATACCTAGAGCAATATTAAGAAAAACATGAAAACTAGAAATTAGACGATTTGCCACTAAATAGAATCTCCGTTTTCCCGGGTATTTTCATTTCACAAGATTCCGGATTTCTCATGGTTTTGAAAAATCTCGTTTAAAGATTCAAGAAATTTTTCAGAAATGTCGAATATTTCGCAATAAAATTCTTAATAAAAATCGCAGAAATATTGCTAAACGTATGCCTCTGCGCCAGGTAAATAATGGCAAAAAAAAGAGTGTAATACAGGCATTTCAAAATATCCCATGACTCGTCATTGATTTGCACAGACTTTAGTAATGTGACCGCGCCACCGGTGAGGTTTGCCTGTAAGTAATGGAGTTTTTGCGATTTTGTAAGATTCCGACTATCAGAATTAACTGTATAAAATTTTATCATAAGATAGTTTGATCAGCCTAAGAAAATTGTTTATTTAATAACTTGGTAAATCGAGAGGCGTACACTTAGTCCAGCGACTTATTGTTTGTTTCTGTAAAGTGATTGATTGTGAAAATTTCATACCACCAAGCTAAATGTCCGATTTAGAGCATCGTTTGAGCGACAGAATAATTTGAATTGAATTTGATCAGATTTCTAGTTTAGTTTTAATATTTTACTTTTCATCAAGAAGAGTGATTTTGCCAACTCTGAAGTTAAGCTTACACTCGAATTCTAAATGGCTTTGAATCCATTTTTCACATCTTTTTAGCCGTTGAAATCTTAATCAGGGTAACAAATTTGAGAACAGTTTTTCATTATCATTCAAAAAATTCGATCAATTTGTAGGTCACCACTTACCGGTCCGAATTAAATTTAAATAATTTTGAGTGGTTTTCGCAAATTAGTTTGAGTGATATTTTAATTAATTTTTTCATTCAATCTTCACATGTAGAAGTTGCAGATTAGTTTTTCATTTTTTTTCACTACGGTACCGCTTCGTACAAGTTTCGATCAAAATTAAAATTTTATTAATTTCACTAAAATCTACATAACAAACTGTTGTGAAATTCACTCAATCGATACCATTTGAATAAAATTGAATTAGTCTCATAAAATTGTATTTGAGCATACTTTTAGTACAATTAATAAATTTCGAATTGAAAATGTTAAAGATATTTTGAGTAGAATTTTATTTTAGTTGTTTCATCAAAACAGCTAGATTTTTGAATATTGATTGAGTATTCCTTCAAATGTGTTGTAAATTATTTCAATAAATTTTCTAACTAATTTGTTCAATCTGTCATGATTTGAGTGATTTTATTTACTATCGAAATTCAAATTATTCTTAAAATAGAATGATTCTATTTCTAATTCTAATCTTCAAAAGTCAAAATAAGTTCAGAGTGAATTTTGAGTGAAATTTTAATTTATTGAATTTTTGAAAATAATTACTCAAGTTTCACACATTGTTCTGTATAAGCTTTGTCCTGCAGAATTTCCACTGAATTCGAGCCAAAGTCGGTTTTACATAAACTTTGACTTTGAATGTTTTGCAAACAATCAATCTTCCGGATTAAAGTCAGATAATTATTTTATATGAAGTAAGTATTTGCCTGTATAAAAGCAGCTTATTGTGAATGGTAAGCTCACTATTTCTTCCAATGAGCCAATACATTTTTCTGAACTTTATATCCAATTCTTACCTTTTTTTCTTGACATGCTCTTTCCATTTTAACTTGGCGTCGAGCGTCACACTGAGGTATTTTGCCGTGTTCTCATGTGGTATTTCCTGCCTATTTATGTAGATAGGTAAGTGATCAACATTTAGATAGGTGAATGTTGTGTGAATTGATTTTAGCTCATTCAATTTTAATCTCCATTTTTTTGTCCAATGGACAATCCCATTCACAGTGTGCTGTAATTTACTGGTTGTTTCTTCGATTGTACTTCCAACCGCCAAGATTGCTGTATCATTCGCAAAGGTTGCAATATCTATTTCTCCAGTAATAGGTATGTCTCTCGTATAAAGCAAATACAAGACTGGTCCGATCACGCTCCCTTGTGGTATGCCTGCTTTAATTCTCTTGAGTGATGAGAACTCTCGTTCATATTTCACGCTGAAATGTCTCCTTTCATTGTATGATTTTAATATCTCATAGAACTGCTTAGGAAGGTCGCGATGTAATTTATATTACAGTCCTCGATGGCAACAATCAAGAAAAACTCCAGAACGTACCTTTTTGTTTTCAAGCGTCTTCTCAATCACGTTAGTGACTCTGGGTACCTGCACTATGGTGGAGTGTTTCTCTCTGAAACCAAATTGATGCGATGGTAACAGGTGTCTTTCTTCAATCAAAGGTTTCATCCTTTTCAGGAGTAATTTTTCGAAGAGTTTGGACAATGATGGTAATACAGATATAGGTCTGTATGACGTTTTCTCATTAGGTGGCTTATTAGGCTTAGGTATCATAATAACTTCTGCTATTTTCCACTGCTGAGGAACATATTTCATTCTAAAAGCTGCGTTAATTATGTGTAGCAACTTCTTAAGACATTTTCCTGGCCAATTTTTAATAACTTTTCCTGTAATAAGACCGTATCCAGGAGCCTTGCATTTGCATTTAGGTTATGTTTGATTTCATTTTTGAGTTCTTTCATTGTAACTGGTTGTATGTCTAACTCATCTTCTTTTGGCATTAGAAAGGTATTTTTATCTGCTGTTTGTCTAGTCAAAGGTTGGAACGTCTCTTCCAGATGTTCAGTAAAAAGATCAGCTTTATCTTTGGGGCTTTTGGCCCAGGTACCATCTGCTTTTTTAATTGGCGGCACCTGCTCTTTTGGTCTCTTTAGTCCCTTTGTAGCTTTCCATAAAGAGTAACCGCTTTCTTTGTGGCCCGAAAGATTTATTAAATATTTGTTAAAGCTTACCGCTTTGGTTTCCTGTATTAACTTCTGCAGCTTGTTTTTCAGCTGATTGAAGATAGTTTTGCTCTCCGGTGCTCGATTTCTATGCCAGATTATGCGAGCTTTCCTCTTTTCTCTGACCAGATTCCTTATTTCCTGTGTATATGTTTCATTCTTGTGAGGTTTATTTTTGGCAGGGGGAGTGCTTGCCCATGCTGCGGTCTGAATATTGTTTATGAGCAGCTCTACTTCTCTTTGAAGTTGTGTTCGGTTTTTGATTGGGACTTGAAGATCAATACTTTCCTCAATTAAAAATGCGAATTTTCCCCAATTGGTCTTCCCGCTTCTTAACCTTGGTGGCTTTTCTTTTTCAATTATGGTTTCACTGATCGTAAGTATGATTGGAGAATGATCCGAGGATAACAACCCTTCATAATTTTCGATGTGGATATAGTTTTCTAAAATACCTTTGGCTATGAAAAAGTCAATCACGTCTGGTATTTTTTTTGTATCCGTTGGCCAGTAAGTAGGAATACCACTTGAATGAAATTCGCAGTTTATTTAATATCCAGCTTCTAATAGTCCTCTACCTTTAGGTGATATTAGTCTTGAACCCCAATGCGTATGTTTGGCATTGAAGTCTCCTCTAATGACGAAATTTGAGCCCATCATTTTGAGCATTGAGAGGTAATCATCCTTTTTAAGTTGATGCCTTGGTGGACAATATATCGCAGCAACCCGCAGCTTTTTGTAATTGTTTAGTTGCATGCTAAATGATACAATTTGCATTGTCTCTATTTCGAGTTTGACATCTTCGAAGTGTTTGATGTTTTCTCTGATGAATATTGTTGCTCCAACCCTAGCTCTTTCTGCTGGATGTATAGAATGGTAACAAGAGTAACCTTTTATTTTTTGCATAAGACTTTCTAGTGAAATGGCTCTCTGCTATTAAGCATATGTATATCAATTTTTCTGTATTCAAAAAGATTTCTAGCTCTGGAAGATGCTGCAGAAGTCCATTAGCATTTTTTTGGAGTGAAGGGTCAGAAGATAAAGCAACCTTTTTGCTAGAAATCTCCTTAATTTTTGCTCGATGTCCTACTTGTTGTTCAAGATTAACTTATCTCTTGTTTAGAAACTCTATATTTTCTTCTATTTTAGAAAGGCGATTGACAATAGCGTTCAAGGTGTTTTGCATTGTTGCATAGCTTGTTGAATTCCAACATTTTGATCTGTAGGCCCAGGTAGTCCTTGTCTTACTGCTTGTTCGCACTATGGAACGTAGTGACAGTTTTTGTTGGGATTTCTTTTTCTTTCGTTGCTCTCTTTGGCTGGTTTTTGTTTGTCCTATTTCGCATGTTTTGCAGTGCTTTGGCTACTTCACACACTCTATAGCTAGCAGGATAAGTTCCTTTGCAGTTAGCACATTTTGCTGGAGTGTTCTTATTTATCACGCATTCTTTAGTGTCATGCTTTCTCGCACATTTTACGCATCTGATTTCACGATTGCAGTATTTATGCGTGTGGTTGTAAGCCTGACACTTTTTGCATTGTGGTATGATCTCTGTTGCCTTTTTCAATGGCTCCATTCGGACAACCATTCCCAAGATGTTCCTAATGTTGAATATGTTCTCAATTTTCTCTGAGTTTGCAAAGGTCAGAGTGAATAGTGGTAACTTTATTTTATTAACAATACTCCCTCCTTTGCCGGTAGACTTCCTTTCATTTTTACACATATTAACTGCATTTAAGATTGTTTATTTTTTTTCTTTTGAGGTCTTCAATTATCTCGTAGACCCCTAGCAACAACTCTAATGGGTCTGGTATTTTTGTCTTCATATGTATAGCATTGGAGACTTTTATCATTCAATATAGTTGAAAGTTTTCTATAACCGTCTGGATCAGGCATATTTACCCTCCAGATGTTGTTGTTTAGCGACACCCATCTTATACTCCATTTCTGTCACTTCTTTCATTAGCGCTTGAACAACGCTAAATTTACCGACATGTGTGATATTGATTGGTGGTGGTGGTGGTTTTTCTTTCTTGGTCTTGCTGATAGTTGGTAATTTGTTTACCTTTGCTCCCGATATGTTCACACTAGTTATTAATAAAAACGGAATCCATATATATCGTTAGAAATGCTTTTTAGTGACCAAATAAAATAATTTTAATGATATTGAACAAAATACCATTGACCTATTTAAAATAAGGAACCTTTAATTTGATTATAAATTTCGTCAGTCGGGATAGATTATGACCTAAGAATTGTTTAGTTGGTTTTAAAAATATTTATGAACTTTTTTAATACCTAGATAGTCAGGTAAAAAGGGTATTAAAATATAAAGTACTCGACTACCCGATTTCTTTGAAATTCGACTATTGTTTGCTTACAGTGGATATTATTATTTCCCGTAAAGTACAGAAAATACTATTTCTCAACAGTAGTCTGTAGCAGTATAAAGATAATTTTGAGATGAGCAAAATCGATTCTTAATATCATTGAGGTTAAAAAACAGGTCCAAATGTAACGTAACTTCAAGTAAACAACTAATCAAAATCTAGCAAGAATTATGCGTGTTATGCAAATTTGAAATCAGTTTTCTTTTACTTCTTAAGAAATAATTATAATCGGTAATGACATGGCAAAAATAGTTTACCTCAAAAACAATAAAAGCAAAAAATCGTTGATTGCGCACACGGGTATTTACCTTTTTCAATACTGTGTGTATATGTGTGTACTTGTTGTGTACTATTAAATAGAGTAAAGATTTCTAAGAAATTGCTAACTTTACAGTGAATTCCATTCACTGTTATATAATCATAGCATAATTACTCTAGTTGGTTACAATAAAAATTAATTTGCAAAAAAATTTATAAATCGGCGTCGTTTATAGCCGTCGTTGTCGCCCTTGCCACAAATTATATTGTATTGCAAGTGGTTTAAGAATAATTTGATTTCTAACAAAAGTAAAGTAGATTCAATAATAAATTTTGAACTAAATAGGGCATCAGGCATCTACCTAACTTCTACTCCGCCTTTTTTTTTTGCATTACCATATTGTTTAGCCAAACAAATGTGTGGTACGTTTCATAATACATCAAATTTTGTTGGTCAACTATCAAAATAAAAAAATTATGTATTTTTTAATGTATGTAGGTCAAAAGATTGAAAGTTTTTTTATTTTTATTAAATTTTGTATATACTGAACGAGAGTGTGTATAAGAAATGAAATAGAAAGTGTTTCATCGTCTTACTACCACGGTTTTAATTTTGTCTTCTTCCACGTTGATATGTCGCGTCTTCTCAAAGCACCTTGAAATTTCGAAGATAATTTTACAAAACTAACAATAACATTTTATTAGAATGGCGCATAGATGGTTGCTTGTCTAATTATGTTGGAATAGAGAATAAGAAGTGTTCAAAATATTTCGTGCCAAAATATTGCGTGGTGTATCTCCGAACGAATTCTTAAGAATTTCGAACTGCAGCACCGGTGCATACTCTAAGGAAGTATGTGAATTATATCCTTCAAATTTACGAAAAATCTCAATTTAATTTGAGAGCTTCCCCTACACAAAACAATGAGAAATTCTTGTAAAATGTTAATGGTTGTTTTGGTGGCTTGTAAACATATTATTTTATAGTGAGTGAAATAGGCCTAATTTTTTTTATTTAAAATATGCTTCTTTTGAGTTGTGCTACGTTGGTGTTACTAGACATAAACTCACGCTGTCAACATTTTGTTCCAAATAGAATATTTTCGATAGATAAATGTATATATCCTACTTTTACAGTAAATGTCGTCAACAAATCATATATAGCTACTCTTAGTGAATCGTCAACAAGACCCAAGTTGTTGAATTCATCAAATGTGCCAACTGTTTGGGGGAAGCATACTGCCAATTTTAGGGAGTATTCGAAGAGGATTAACAGGATAAAATAAATTAGTTTAGAGTAATACTGCAACAAAGTAAACCATCTTATCTTCAATTCGATCTTTCCAAAAAATTTCCTATACCAACCCATGTTGAACAGCAACAAATATTACCAAATAAACCATTTGAATTTAGGGCTGGATATTCCAAATGCTTCTTTTCAATTTTCCGTTCGCACTTTAACCACTAGCAAATTATTATCTTAAAAAGTCGCTCATTTGCTATTGTTAAAGGAACTAATCACAGTAGTGATATTTTCCTAACGAACTCTGGAGTTTCCCCAGAGGACTTTCTCAAATTTATTCGTGGCAGATTTACCTAATCTGCCCAATACCAAATTGTTTTTATACGCTGAAGATAATGCTCTGATATTTGCGGATTCTGACCCCAATGTTATCAAAAATGCCCTTGAACTGAATTATACAGATGCGTTCAAAAGAGTATTGGGTGTATGCATTAAAAACCGGAATTTGATACTAGATGTCATTACTTGTTTATGCGTTATATTACATCATGGACATATATGTCATTTGAAAGCCTTATTCAATACCAGTCAAAATCAGCTAAAAGTTTTTGTTTTGATTGTGCAAGGAACAATTTCCAGACGTTTGAAAGCCTTGGGATTCATCCAAAAGATGGGAAATTGGGTGCCATACGAGTTGAAGCCAAGAGACGTAGAAAGACGATTTTCCATGTCCGAAATGCTGCTCGAGCGCCACAAAAAGAAGTCGTTTTTGCATCGTATTGTCACTGGCGATGAAAAATGGATCTATTACGATAATCACGAGCGCAAAAAAGCGTATGTCAAGAAAGGCGAGGCCGGCCCATCGACACCGAAGCCGAATATTCACGGGGCCAAGGTCATGCTGTGCATTTGGTGGGACCAGCTAGGTGTGATCCACTATGAGCTGTTGCCAAGTGGCCAAACCATCAATGCCCAACGCTATCGCCAACAATTGATACGATTGAAGCAGAAACTCCAGGCAGAGCGGTCAATCAATTTCCACCACGATAACGCTCGGCCACATATTGCGGCGCCGGTCAAAAATTACCTGGAAACTAACGGATGGGAAATTCTGCCTCACCCGCCTTATAGCCCAGACCATGCTTCTTCCGACTACCACCTATTTCGATCCATGCAGAATGCCCTATCAGGAATACGCTTCACTTCAGTTCAAGGTATCGAAAATTGGCTCGATTCGTTTTTGGCCGCCAAGCCGGCGCAGTTTT
This sequence comes from Tipula vernalis, assembly GCA_958295665.1. NCBI lineage: Eukaryota > Metazoa > Arthropoda > Insecta > Diptera > Tipulidae > Tipula > Tipula vernalis. The sequence continues at coordinate 15,925,492 of OY282560.1, forward strand.
TCTGGAATGGAATCCATAAATTGCCAGAAAGATGGGAAAAAGTAGTGGGTAGCGATGGGCAATACTTTGAATAAAAAATCTTGTAACATTTTTCCATAATAAAGGCTCAAATTTCATAAAAAATTCCAGTTTTTAATGCATGCACCCAATATGATATCTGGAAAACTCGAGTAAATGAATCTAAAACTCACTCAGCGTCATCATCATAAAATTGTACCCGACGGACCATTAAAGTGAAATAATAATTTCATCAATTAGGAGAGCGAATTAAAATATCCAGGACGAAAAAATTTCGAATAATATCCAAAAACATATTGATTATGCCGTCGATAGGCTTCTAATCGAATTAAGTTAGTTTACCATTTATTTAACCGTAACTACACTAAATAAAAAGCATTGAGGACAGTTATGCCAAAACTTATCAACTGAAATGTCAAATATGGTACTTCAAAATAAAATGTTGAAGATGATTTTGGATAAGCCTCCCTGACATAGTATAGCTGATATTCACAATGCTTACAATATTCCATATTTATCAAATTTTTTATCGACAAATGCTCTTTGGTTTGGGAATAGAAATAGCCAGGTCACAACAGCTAAATCAGTCTTTCCGCTCCTTGGCACAATGAGTAACTGCATTATCGGTTAGAGAGACAGTGACTCTCCTTACCAATTTTTGGGCGAATTCGTTGAATTATTTTTTAAAACCGGTTAAGAAAATCCAAATAGTAGTTAGTGCTTTTTAGCAAACTGAATCTTTTAGTCGAAGGCCGCACACCTGCATACGTAAAGAATATTGTCGCCCTTCCGCTTCAATTCAAGATTAACGTTAAAACGGCCAACATATACTAGACAAAATCACGACCAGGATACTGAACTGATATTTTCTCAAAGATAGAATACACTTTGTAAGAATATTGCTAGGCTCACTGAGGTAATATTTGGCCATACGAGAGCTAGATTCATGAATCTAATTCTGTCTTAAATCATTCCTAATATAAAAACCTAAACTGAATCATTGGGTTGATGATGATTTTTGGACCAGCTTAGAACCAGTCAAATGATCCTTCAGCGAGTTGAGCACAAATTTACTGTCAGTATACAGAATTATATTTTTATCATTAACAGCAAATTTCTTAGGCTCGATCGCACTGTGAGTGAGAGTAATCAATTCAGTTTAAAATACCGTGCTGTGTGCTTACAGAATTTACTGGTTTACTTGGGTTCAAAACGACCAAAAATCTTGTTGACTCAAAACCACTTTGAAAAGGTTTCGAAAGCTGTACGGATTGATCCATAACCACATGGTGATATTACCAAATTAGCCAATTTGTTTTGTATGTGCTAGTTTGAGGATTGAGCCATGGAGTTGAGCGGTTGAGTTTGGTTCCATTTGCGGGTTGAGTTGGAGTTGAGTTGAGGTTGGGTTTATTAGTGTGTTGTATTAGTGCTTGTTGACGTAACAGTTGAGTTGGGCGTGAGTTTGGGTTGATTTAAGGGCTGGGTTGCAGGTCAAATACAGCTTGCGTTGGAGTTGGACTAGAGCTGATGGGTTGAGTTGAGAATGAGGCTGCCGTTAAGTTAAGAATTTAATTAGGGTTGTGCTGAGAGTTGCATTGGAAGTTAGCTTGAGTTGTTTTGAGTTCAGTTCATGTACGAATGTAGTTTTCTGAGTCGCGTTGATTTATGGAATAGAGTTGGAAGGTGAATTTTCAGATCATGTTGATTTAGGGCTTTGAGTTGAGGGCTGAATTGTTGGTCGAGTTTGGGTTGGTAAGGGTTGGGATGGGGTTTAGATGGGGTCCTTTCAGCCGTTCCGTAGGAGATTTATTTGCGGGTTGAGTTGAAAGATGAATTGGAAGCAGTTAAGCTAGACTTGTTCTGAGTTGAGTTCATACGTTTAGTAGTAACAGGTCGAATTAGGGTTAAAAAAGGTTTAAATTGAAGTTGAGTTAGATTTGAGTGAGAGATCAATTTAAAGTTTAGTCGAGGTTTTCATGGGAGATTAGACTGGTTTGGATTAAGATAAGTTCGTACAAGCATTTAGATTTCGAGGTGTGGAGTTGAGTAGAGGTTTGAGATTTAGTTCGAGCTAAGTTGGGTTGAAGTCGAATATAGATTATGGTATAGAATGAGCGAGAGGTTCGGTTGGGGAATTATTTGGGGGTGGATTCGGGTATTGAGTTTGGGGTTAAGTTAATGATTAATTTGAAAGTTGATTTGGCTTTAAATTGGTAATTGGGTAATTGAAGGTTGGGTTGGCGTTTGATTTCGTGATTGCATTGGGAATTGCCTTGCGATTAAGTTGGAGGTTGAGTTTGAAGTTTGAGTTAATCAGTAATTCAGTTAGGCATTGATTTTGGAGTTGAGTTAATTTTCAGGACCGAAGTTCTGACCACCTCGTAGGGTTTTTTTATATTTTACGGCTTGTATTTACAGTGTTTGCTTGTGAAATCACAGTTTTGAGCTACAACCAAAGCATCGAACTGATATTTTTATTGTTCCGGTTTTCTAATTCGGTAAGAGGTCTTATTTTTATAAGAAGGTTCTGCACAAAAGAAAATGGTTAGGAAGGTGCGAAGCAAACGGTTGTTCCTCCTGGTGAAAAATCCCTGTTACGTCAACTTTATTACAAATAAATCATTCGAATACAACGCCTAGGCGTTAGTTCGAGGGAAGACTGTAGTAAAATTATTTATCAACCAAACTTTTCATATTTTTAATATTCGGTAAACCTTTGTAAATTTAATTATTATGAAGGTAATAAACTGTTAAGTCAACCAATAATTTATTATTTTACAACAACTCACTTTTCCACTCAACGAAATGATCTTAACTTGATTTTCTATTTATATACAACAAGAATATAAAAATTGAATTATGCCATCTTTATAGTAGCTTTAGGTTAAGTTTGAAGGTCTTCGCTAACGATAATTTCATCTTCTTCATTTAGAGTAGATTAAAAATGTTTTTGAATTTATTATCCGAAATGTGTTTGCTAAATGATATCCTGCTGGAATTATATTTTCTAGGGTTATCGGATTAAGGGCTAGACTTGAAGACATTATTCTAAAACGTGCATTTACTACTCAATATGAATAAAGACTATACACATGTCAAATTTCGGCCTTAATTGCGGCCTTCCCACCAAAGAAACCTCATACCAAACCACTTAAACACTTAACAATGCCGATAATTTTTATTTTTTTGAATATACCATTTTGTAATAAACTAATTAGTCGAACATTTTTTTTTTTTTTTGTTGTCTTCCTAATAATAGATGAATATTTGAAATTTAGTATTTAACCTCTTGTGTAGTATAGTTGCGTGTTATAAGGTCGAAAACGGAGGATAAGAAAACAAAAAATTTGTTGACTAATTTTGACAAAATATTGCATATTAATAAACACAAAAACAGTGCGACATGAATCATACCCATCTTTATAAATTAAAAAGACGATTTTAATCTAAAGACAATATTTAGCAATAAACTTTCATTTTGTTTTCCAAATCTTACCAAAAAATAAAAAATAAAAATTTATTAATACCTTAAGACGCAATGAGGCACCAATTAAGTGTAAGAAATTGCAATAAAAAATTGAATGCAACGTGATCAATATTATTAAGACTTTGCAAAGCAGCAATTTTTGATTAATTGACTTGGGCAATAGATTGTCTCGCATGTCTTTTGTATTTTCCAAAGAAGTTCCGTTGCTTAATTACGATTTCTTTGTCGCTTATGTTTTTTTTTTTTTTTTTTTGACGAAATTTCGTGGTTGTAAAACTAATTACAAACCTAGTTTTTTTTTTTCGCGTGGCAGCATATTTACAAAACAAGTGTCAAAAACTTATTTGGGTTGTTTTAAAACTGCAAATTTATTTATGTCGATACCTTTTAAAGTGACCATTTAGTTAGTATTAGTAAGAAGGTAAACATATATATCATATATATCATATATATCATAGATATATACAATCAAAGGTGTCCGGCCACTTCCCTGACACTGCTAGACAAATGACCACATCGCAGGCAAAATCACAGCTATCAATATCACAGCTTTTAAATTAATGGTTGTTGTCGCCATTTTCTGTGTAAGATCTTCAGATTTCGTATGTTTGTTCACAGTGGTCAGCGTTTACTTCAACTACGATATGGTTGTGTTGACCATAAATCTTGTCGGAATGTGTTTGTGTCGGCCTTCTAGGTTTTCGATGAAGTCGTCGTGTCGGCCACCTTTCTTGTCAGCGATGTGGTTGTGTCAGCCAACATTGTCGGTGATGTAGTTGAACCAGTGTCGACGATCCTTGACATGCAGTTTTTACGAAGTGCTGTACTTTCTATTGTGAACGAGCTATTGCTCGAAATTGAATGTGCATGTGGTGGATAGCGTTTGAAAAAAAATTGATAGGTTTTTAAACGCCTAATGGAAGCAACTTTCTTATGATTTCTAAATAAATTAATTAATTAAAAAATAAACATCGTTTGTGTCTTTTTTTGCCAGTTAGGCGGTCTGATCAATTAAAGTTGTTTATTTTTAAATTAACGCTTAATTTAAAATGAAAACATGACTGATTTCAAATTTAAGCGAAAACTGAACAAAGAAATTCAAAATTTAACAGTAGCGGAACAACAGATTCGATTAATATTTTTTTTTGTTGCCCGGACAATATTAAGGCAAGTATCGATTTTAGAAAGCAAGGGACGTCGAAAGTTCAGTCATGCAATAAACGATATGGTGAATTTCGCTCAGCCAATAAGCTTTGAAGTCATTTAGCACAATTATGAAAGTAACACAAAAAAAATATGTGAGAAGATTAACGGGCGAACTACTGAAACTTGCCGCATCGCACTGCATAAAATCCAGAGTTTCATCGATCTTTTTTGTTTGAGAAGGTTTAGGAATTCTAATGCTTTTTTCTAAACGAATACTTATTTGTGAAACCTAACTTATTCAAATAAGTATCCTATCGATGTGACTTATTTTTCATCCCTTTCTTGATTGATTGATTGATTGATTGTGAGTGTACGACCAAGCATTATAGCACGATCTCCCGAACTCCCGGGCACATGCCCGTACACCCGTACACATATAACAAAACCGAAGGATAGGATAGGATTATTAGTTGGGACAGACTTGACCCGGTTGCAGACACCGACAGAAAAATTTAAAATTACTAATCTAAATCGCGCTGTTGGCTCTTCAAACTATGGCGGGCAAGCAAAAACTATGTTGGAATCTAGTCATAAATTGTTGATGGCGATAGACCAATTTTTGTCTGATACCTCTTTGCTGGACCTGTCCATAAATTTGGCCAAACAAAGTGGATGTGATCAAGCGATTGATTTTGAAGAGGAGGCTCAAACAAATAAAACGGATGTGTTATGTAAATTGCCGTCCGCTCAGCAAACCTTTTCGGAAGTCGATTCTGGTAAGAGTGCAGTCCCTGCTAGTGACCAATCCGAAAGCATAGAGTCATTGAAGGCTCAGTTACAAAGGCTGATGCAGTCAATCCAGGCTGCCTCTAAATTAACTAAAAAGGATTTTGAAAACCCTCAGCAAGTGCGGTTCCAAACTCCGCCTGCTCCATTAGAATCCCAATCGGCCCCTGATGACTTCCTGCGATTTAATATTCCTTGGGTAGTTCCGGTCTCTAAAGAGCGTTCATCTCTGGAGTCGGTCACCCCCTTCTTAAATAAAACTGGTTTACCATATACCCCTGATTTACATAATAATACTTTAAATCCTGTACCATCTCAAAATTATCACCCTTACGTGTCTTCGAATGCTGATGGTAATCGACGTTATTTGTATCGTTGCGGTATAAACTATAATGGATCACCAACCGGAATAACAGTTGATATGTTCCTGTTCCAATTAGATTCGGTGGTTAAATCCAACAATATATCCCCTGATTCGGTACTCCTGGACCTACATCTTAGTGGCACTGGACTTATAGACGACACAACCCCTCTGCAACCTGGTATGATCTACGAACTGTTTTTCATGATCGTTTTAAGGACAGTCGTACTCCCTACGAAATTCGTCGTATATTTGAGTCTCGCAAAACACCTGCCAAATGAAAGCTTCGTGGATTACTACTATCATATGTGGTCATTATCCCTGCAGTGTCATACTCCATACGGTGAGGATGAATTCATCCAACTGTTGATGAATAGCATGAAGCCCGTTCTACAGTATTAGACCATTAACGAAATTGATGTTGTCTATCCAAATATTAATGAGCTTGTGGAACCCGTAATCGATCCACACTACTCTGCTGAATCTCCAATTGCATCCGTAGCCGCTTATCGTGCCCCAATTGGAGGACCTATTACGCCTATAAAATCTAATAAGACTGGCAACGTTTCTAATACCATCAATACAAATCGTTCAACCAATTCCGGGCATCATCCCATATGCTAAAGCTGCTCGGACATAGGCCATGTTTTTCAAGACTGCCCTATTCCGCACACTGGGTATTTCTGTTATCGTTGTGGCATGAAAGACACTATCAGCGCTAAATGTACACGTTGCGCGGGAAACCAGAACAGTGGTTCATGGAGGTCGGGGATTCATTTATCACAGACCACTGCAGGCCCCAGTTCCACCAAAATAGATTCGGCCAGCAACACAGACCCAGAATTACTGCGGAGGATGACACCAGGTGGAAGGAGTCAGACGAGCCAGTAAAAGTCCTCGTTGAATCTTTTGACTCCGAAATCTCTCCTGGATCTGGTTCTTCTGATTCCAACCAAATGGTGTCGGAATCCGGCAAAAAAAAAATAAAAAAATGATGTGTCATACCGAGGACTGTTAGACAGTGGAGCAAGTGTAAGTGTTTTGGGTTGTGGTTCGGAAAAGTTGTTGACCGACCAATATTTGAAAATTCATAAATTTCCCTCTGCTATACATACTGCCAGTGGTCAGTCCCAAAACGTGATTGGGTATATTTATGAATCGGTACAATACAACTCCCGATACCTGGGTATTGATTTTTGGAATCAGTTTAGCCTCTCCTTAAACATCTCTGCGTTGAGCGAAGTAACAGACTCCGCAGATCATACTATAGCCCCAAAATACCATACTCTGACCCCAGAAGATAGCATTCGACTCTCTACAGCAGCCAGTAAATTCCCGTCAAGTGCGAAACTAGGTCTTGAACGAACCACATTACTTACACACGTGAATGATGTTGGTGCCTCCAAGTATCTCCTGCTAAACAGAAACTAATGTACGATGAGCTTGATCGGATGCTATCTCTAGGTGTCATCGAGGAAAGTAATAGCTCTTGGTGTTCTCCTGTCACGTTTGTGCATAAAAAGGATGGTTGTGTGCGACTGTGTCTGGATGACCGTAAGGTGAACAGGGTGACGGTCAGGAATGCATATCCGCTAGTGATGTGCTAAATCGATCTTTTTTGTTCTGTTTTGTTCATTTTCTCATAGGATTTTTTAAAAAAAAAGATCGATTTACCCCATCACTATTGAGGACCAACTGGTGATTTTGAACTATGAAACAGTTCAACCAAATACTGAAAATACATTATCGACCGAAAAATTCAAAAATTTTAAAGAAAAATCTGTACAATATTCTTCGTATGAGGAAAACAATTTGTTGCCAGAGCAATAAATGTGACGAAAATGTCAAGTCATTTTAAATGAAAGATATGACAACAAACAGTGATGAAACATTAACAGAGCATCCCCAATGAAAATCTTTTTATTTTTGACTTTTGACTTTAACTTCAAAAATAGCATACCGAAGGGATAAAGAAAAGTCCAACTAAAGGTTTACTTATCAAAATGTTTCAGGGGTCAAATTTTCAGTTTTCGTGTAGAAAAATCAAAAATGCCTTTTAGTTCAGCTCTTCTATCGAGTTTGCGAAATTAATTTTTTCAACTCGACAGAAAAAACAAACGAAATTAAATTTGGCAAGTTAACTTCATTCTATCTATTCTTAAGGATAAAAATTTATTAGCTTTTTCCTTAAGGAATCCACCACGCTAATGAACACAAATTTTTCTTCACTAAATAATTTTTTTACAATCGTGAGTCATTCTTAGTGTTTAGTGTTTTCGTATTTCAAAAGAAAAAACGCATACATATAAACTCCTGGACATCGATTTTGGTCGCAAATGAGTCTATAAGTTGAGAATTATCGGAAGGTAATATTATGGAAGGTAAATATGTGGATCCGTTTTATTTTAGTTTTTCATTTAACATGTTGCAAATAAGAGAGATGACATGACACAAATAAGAGGGATAACATCATAGAAATAAGTGACTGCACTTTATTCTTATATAATGACACACATATCTCAGAAAGAAAGGGAAAGAATCCAACTTATTAACTCTTATTTGCTTCTTCACCTATTGCACTTAAACCTCGAAGGACAGCTCTGATATATCATCAGTTGGCGGTACTCTTAGCGTTGGTTTGTGCGACTGATGACTGATCGAGGAATTACCGAATGAACGTGATGATTGAATATCTTTTTCGGTCGAACCATTTACGTAATCAGTCTTCGGTTTCTATATATTTTGAATTGGCATATGTTTGATTAGAAGTGCTGCATCACCCTTACGGCAGCACTTAAGATAATATAATTTTTCAGCATCCTATCGGTACTGTTATTAATTTGACTTCAAACAAATCAATGAATGATTGCCACTCGAGGTCCGTTTAATGTTGAGCTTCATTTGTACCTTGGATTTGGGTAAGATTATTTGATGGATTTGATGGACTAGACGTCGATAAACCGGCTGTATTAAATGAAACCGATAACCTTCATTTTTCCATTGTCCTGTTCATAATATTTACAGCTTCATAATAAATATAGAGTTTCTGATTCATGGATTTTTGACGGTTTACGATTTTTGACATTTTGTCTTCCAGGTCACTCACTGTACTTGTGTATTAATACATCGGCGTGATGACGTATGGGGAAATACATATAGGGAAAAATCTATCTAATATCTCGCAATAAAAAGCAATTTTTTAGTCAAAAATGATCGAAAAAATTATAATTCCTCAATAGTTTTGACCAAATTACTCATTAAAAGTATTTTGGGGGTCGCTGAACAAATTCGTTATCAGAGACCTCAAAAACTTCCGTTTAAAAAATTTTGTAGAAATCAGCCAATTATGAGAAAATATTTGTCCATCATTTTGTAACCGCATTCTGGAAATTGAAATTAAGGTCCGCCATCTTGCATCCGCCATTTTGAATTTGAATTCTGATATCGGATTCTTGTTCAGCGACCCCCAAAATACTTTTAATGAGTAATTTGGTCAAAACTATTGAGGAATTATAATTTTTTCGATCATTTTTGACTAAAAAATTGCTTTTTATTGCGAGATACCTCACTTTAGATAGTTTTTTTGAGGTTAGAATTTTTTCTTTTTTAAACACCTAACGGTATCAAAAACAAGACTTCTTGAAGAATTTTTTAGTGTGCTCAAAAAAAAAATTCCCCAAAATTGAAATGGGCAGAAGGGTGGCCGATTTGAAAAAGAATTCCCAATATATATATATATATATATATATATATATATATATATATATATATAATATACATCCGGCTGTTCGGCAAATTTGTATTTCGTCGTCTTCTTCTTCTTCTTCTGATGATGACGATGATGCACTGGCATAAAATAAAGCTTCATATTTTCAGCAGATGCTGAAGTATTATAAGGACCTTCGCCTTGGGACACTTTATTTACATCATAACGGTCGATTTGTTTCACTTTTACTACTTTATAAGCCCCAAAAAATTTTGGATCCAATTTGGAACCACCCTTGAATTGCGTTCGTTTGATTAAAGCGAAGTCACGAATTTTGTACTTGTGGGCATCTTTCCTCTTTTACTTTCTTTTACTCTAGTAAAATAAAGTATAGTAATCATGAAAATTTTGGACCTTGAGATTTTTAGAGATTTATTTGTTTTGATGTCCCCTAAGTCCGAAAATGTGGGTTTCGAAATGGTGTCTGTCTGTCTGTCTGTCAGTCTGTCAGTCTGTCAGTCTGTCAGTCTGTCAGTCTGTCAGTCTGTCAGTCTGTCAGTCTGTCAGTCTGTCAGTCTGTCAGTCTGTCAGTCTGTCAGTCTGTCAGTCTGTCAGTCTGTCAGTCTGTCAGTCTGTCAGTCTGTCAGTCTGTCAGTCTGTCTGTGTCCTCTCTACAGCCCAGATGGTTTAACCAATCGAACTGAAACTTCAGATTTAAGCTTTTTTGATAAATTGGGAGGTCCCAGTGAATTTTACTTAAAATCGGCTAACCGGAAGTGGCCCCTCCCTTGGTCCAGAAAATTTATTTTGCGAATATCTTAAAAAGTATAAGGTTTACAAAAAACTACTTAAAACAAAATGTTTCCAAAAATTAAAAACGAATAAAAATAAAAAATAAAAAATTATAAAAAAAAATAAAATTTCTCAAAATTCTCTGTTCGTAAAAGAAAGTCGTGTGTTGGCCACACCTCCATTTTTTATTATAGGTTCGACGGTTTTCTTTCTTTATTCGTTCAATAGTTTTCCTACCTTTCATCCATGATGATTCTAGTAGATTCTTCTTCAATCATTTCTGTGACTTTTGCGTATTCTGGACAGCGCATTTCTAAAACCGCTGTAAAGGATCAGTCTGCTTAAACCACTCATCTGGTTTATCTGCTGATAGTTTTGTTAGGGCTGTAATCACTATTCGAGCAACCCTCTCGATTTGGCCATTTCCATAAAGGACAGAATAATCTTCGCTCGTGCACCACCTCTGTCGGCGATAATATACTTGGGATTTCAAAAAGTCTGGACATCTAGCTTTTGTATAACCTCTTTAGCGCTTGTTGGTTTGGTTGGATACAGCCAGACGAATTTGGAAAATGCGTCGATTATACCAGAAATATATTTAAATCATTCCGATCCGCTACGCTTATAAAATTTTCCAAATTCTCTAAAGCGTCTTTTTCAATTTTTGTTGGTATCAGCAGATCATCAACATATATGCATCTTACTCCTTCGAAACATAAACTCTGGAACAAGTTGTTAATGTAACGCATAAACACCGAAGGACTATTGCATATTTCGAACGATGCCCGAAGAAACTCATACAATCCAAACCAAAAGGTGTGATAAACGCAATATATTTTGACGTGAAAAAATCCATTGCGTAAATCGAGCGTGGAAAAGTACTCGGCATCCTGAAGTTCATGCACAACCTTTTGGTCCCATACTTATTGTTTGCCAATACAATGGGACTCGCATATTTGGATACGCTGACACAAACAATACGTTCTACTAACTATTCGTTTACCTGTTTTCTGACGATATCGGTTTCCAGCGGAGAAAGTCACCTTGGTCTTTGAGCTATTGGTTTCTCATCTACCATAGTACAACTATTTGTATTTTTATATTTGATGCAGACTGGTACTTCTTTGGGTTGTAATTAATCATCATTTTTCTGATCGGGCTCGCCATATTTCTGTCTATTATATGATCGAGATTAAGAATTACATCACCTTGTTCAACTACCAACGCACAACTTTTATGGACAAATCTTTTCATTATAATGCTGGTTGGTGTGAGGATGGTAATGGTTTGCTTGATCAAGTATCTTCCTAATATGAGCTCTACCGGTAATAATCCATCTTCCACAACGTATATCTTAATCAAATAATCTTAGTCGTGTATCAAATCGAAAAACCACTTGCGAAATGTTACTCGCCAGATGCAAAAGAAAGTGATTTCTTCATCGAATTGTGAATGCCGATGAAAAATGGATATATTGGAACGGAAGACAATGCTCTGTATAGTATTTGGTGGGATCAGAAGAGTTTGATTTATTTTGAGCTGACAGTGATCACTGGTTCTCCTAGGGTTTTCCTTTTTCAATTGGCAATTCTAACAAACGTATCGGATATGCTTAACGTATTTAAAAAATACATCTTGCATACATTAGTATCCCTTCCTCCTATATGAAACTGGTATTGCAGGTTCGAATTTCGCCACGATTCTGTACTATCGTCACGGGCTTTTTGCCTTGCCAAGGATAGGACCTAAATATCAGGTATTTCTGTCAAAAATATTGCAGTATGGTCTGCTGCAATTTCAATGAAAAAATGTTGCAAATGCAACATGATTTTCTGACGTTTTATACGATTCCCATGCAGCAAAATATTGCACAACAAATATTGCATACAAATCGCATAGTCTAATGTCTTCAGCACGTACAGCTCTTTTTTTGCAAGCTATTTATTTTATAATTTCAGATAATTTGTTTGTTTGTCTAATACAGAACGCATTCCAAACCAACCAAATCAATTTGTATACAAGTTAAAATTGGTAAAACAAATATTTCAACCTATTACATGCGTCAGTATGGAAGTAACGAGACACCAGTTCTAATCAATTAACAAAAGTCAATAATTAACTGAAGGATGGGGCTTTAATAATAAAATAATTACCATAACTATTCGTTATTTACCATATCACAAAGTCAATTTAGAGCTTTAACTCAAACGTCTTTCAAGCGTGTTTCTTTCTCGAGGGCAAAGGAACATTTTATCATTCACTCACTTAAGATTTAAAAACATTAAAAACCTCATTAATCCATGATTTGGGATCCGACATATTCTCCCGTTTGCAATGTATTGTTTTATTTGTAATGAAATTTCAGAAAGCTTCACTATCAAATGTAAGAAGCTTAAATAGTTCATTATCCCATAAAAACCAAGAAGAATCATCTAGTTCCTTTAGCCAAACTAAGTAGCACTAGATTTTGATTTCTTCAAATTCGCAGCTAATTACTTTAAACTACGTACTTTAAACAATTTAACACTGAATATTAAGATATCGGAATCGATACATAGAGGTGTGACATATAACATAATCATATATTCAACACTAATTTAGAGCTACGTGATGTCACGGCTACCCATAAAAAAAAAAACTCCAAATAAATCAATAAAACCGAAATTAGACAATTAATTGGGTTTTTAACGATTTCTACAGTGCAGTACCCAGTATTCTTAATTCCGCTTAAAAATCAGATAATCATATAAGAAAAGCGATGATCTGTCATAATTATTTCAAAGAAAGTTTAGCTAGGTTACATGGATAAGGCAAACGACTACATCGATTCGGTCATTTCTAAAAAAAAACGATTTTGCTTTATGTTTGTGATTAATTACAATCTAAAATTAACAAAAACACATTGTATTGATTATAATAAACCCCGATCGGTCTCAAAGTGTAATTCAATCATCTAAGGCCGATTTGGTTTGCACTGCACAAAAGCATTAAAATATCGATCAAGGTTATTATAGGCAAATTATATGCGATCGCGATTCAATAAAGACATCAAATTATAAAATAAAATAAAAATTTGCACCCAGGTATGTATATAACTATGTACATATATATTGTACATAAAACGGGCACAAATAAGTGGTTTTAATGACATAATATCTGAATAGCAAAAAAAAAAAAAAAAAATTTGCGTTCCGCTCAAACATTTCAATTACATATTTGCTTATATTTAAAGTTCACTATATTTACGAAAGATTTTTATGGCAAATATTTTATGTAAGCTCATGTATGTACGAGTATATAGGCAAGTATGTAATCTATCATAAAAAAAAATTTGTATCCAATTTTATCTCGATTATATTGGCTTATCAGCAGAAATATTTCTATCCATGAAAATTAACATACTCCGGTGCATTCAATACTTGTAAAGCAAAAGTATCAAGCCTAGGAACGAATGGAAACTCTACGGCGGTTTTGGATTATGTGAATTTCGCAATTCTCTTATTAATATTTTTTTTTTAGTAATAGTAATTTACATTGCATAATAAAGTTTTTGATTAGTAGGCACAATCAACTGATTATCCTCCGTTTCGTGTAACTCCTCCTCAGATTTTTCGCCACGGTAAGTCTACTGACCTCCTGGTCGCGATAAGTCCAAAGGTTTGGTTCTTTGCAGTATTTTTGTTGATGTGGTATTCAGCATACAGCGTATGTCCAGATTTTCATGCTGGTGCAGACGTTGTAGGTGTTTTGTTGCATGATTCTTGATTTCATCCGCGACAAGCTCGATCTTTAGATCTCGATGGAGGTTGTCGTTTCGAATGTACCACGGTACATTAACAATACATCACAGGATTTTATTTTGAGCTGTTTGTATGATTTTGATATTTGTCCTCTTGGCACAACCCCAAAGTTGACTACCATATGTCCATACAGGTTTCAGAATTTGTTTGTATAACAGCAGTTTGTTATGAATCGCCAGTTCAGATTGTCTCCCTAGGAGCCAATGCATTTTTCTAAATTTTATGTTTAGTTCTTCTCTCTTCTTTTTTATGTGTTCCTTCCATCTAAGTTTAGGCATCTAAAGTCATGCCAAGATATTTAGCAGTGTTCGCATGCGGAACTACTATCGAGTTTATCATTATTGGTATATGATTAACTTTTAGATTTGTAAAGTTTACTTGGATTGATTTTGCTTCATTTAATTTAATTCGCCATTTATTTATCCAATTACATGTTGCAAGTATGGCCGTGTCATCGGCAAAAGTCGCCATTGTTACTTTTGTAATTGGTATATCTCTAGTATACAGGAGATAAAGGATTGGCCCAAGAACACTTCCTTGATGAACTCCTGCTGTTATCCTTTTTAGTTGGGAGTATTCATTCTCATACTTTACTCGGAAATGCCTCTCTGATATATATGATTTTAGAATTTGAAAAAATTGCTCCGAAAGATCTCGGTGAAGTTTGAGTTCTAACCCCTGGTGCCATACTTTGTCAAATGCTTGCGCTACATCAAGGAATATAGTTGAGCATATTTGTTTGCTTTCTAATGATTTCTCGATTACATCAGTAATTTGATGTACTTGTTCTATCGTAGAATGTTTTTCCCTAAATCCAAACTGATGTGAGGGGATAAGTTTCGATAATGTTGGTAGCAGAGAAATTGGCCTCTATGAAGCTTTATCGTTCGGAGGTTTGTTCGGCTTAACTTTCCATTGTCTTGGTACATATCTTAGTCGAAATGCTGCATTGATTATATGCACTAGTTTTCTCAACGCTTTCTCCGGTAACACTTTTATTATTTGACCCGTTATGAGATCACATCCTGGAGCCTTATACGCTTTCAGATTATTCATGATTTCCCAGTTTAGTTCTTTCAATGTATAGGTGTAATTTTTATTTCATCCTGTTTAATTATCGGGGTAATATTTTCCTCTTCCGTTTGTTTTGGGTAAGGTTGGAATGTTTCTTCAAGGTGATTTGCAAACAAATCTGCTTTAGCATTTCGAGCCCAATTTTCTTTATTTTTAATTGGAGGAACCTGAAGTTTGGGTCTTTTAAGATTCTTTGTTGCTTTCTATAATGAATAATCAGTATCTTTTTGCCCAGTTAGAGTGCTGAGGTATTTATTAACTGACTGATTTTTAATGCCTTTTACTAGATATTTTAATTTGTTACACAAATGATTAAATACCCTCTTATTTTCCACTTTCTCTGGATAGCTAACATTGCGCTTCATTTCTTGATTGTTATTAGGAGTGCTTTCCCACGCAGCACTTTGGATATTATGGATGAGCTTATCTAGTTCGTCTTCTATTTGAACTGGTCTCTGTATTGGGTTCTGCAGATTAATTGTTTCTGTTAACCATGTTTGGAAGGGATCCCAATTGGTTTTGAAGCTCGTTAATTTCGGGTTGCTCTCTTTCATAATAATTGTTTGGCTCAGTATCATAATTACTGGTGAATGATCTGATAATAGACTTTCACTGTTCTCTATATGGATATAATTATCTAAAATCCCTCTTGTAATAAAGAAGTCTATAAGATCTGGAGTCTTAGTGATATCCGAGGGCCAATAGGTCGGTGTACCGCCCGAGTGAAAATCGCATTTTAGTTGTTTGCCTGCTGCGAACAGTTCTTTTCCTTTAGCGGTCGTTAACCGTGATCCCAAATAGGTATTTTTTGCATTATAGTCACCTCCAATTAAAAAGACACTTCCTAGTGTTTTGAGAAGATTAGTATAATCTACTTGTTTGAGATTGTATCTTGGGGGGCAATAGATTGCTGAGATACTGCAGGTTTTAGTATTGTTTAATTGTATTTTGATGGTTGTGACTTGCATGGAAAGCTTCTCAACTTTAAGTTCTTCGTTATGCTTTATATAATCTTTTATGAGGATAGCTGATTCACCTCTAGCATTGTTCTCTGGATGTAATGCATGGTAGCAATTATATCCTTTTATTTTACAGAATGAAGTTTTGGTGAAATGAGTTTCTGATATAAGACATATATCTATATAATGCATGTTTAAAATATATCTAGTTCTTGAATGTGATGCAATAGCCCATTTGCATTCCAGGTTAACATTCGTAATGTTTTATTCATTTCTTTGGTTTATAATACGATTTTATATAATTTATATTTTGATCCACTCGATCAAGGATTTCTTCTACTTTTTTATTGAAACTAGTTTGGGATTTCATTCCTTCTAGTGCATTCTGCAGGCTCATTTTCTGCGAAGTAAGTCTTTTGTTGAGGTTCTCTAGATTTCTCAGTATGTCCTGTAAAACGAGATTCACTTTAGTCTATTTCTGCTCTGTTTGCTGAACTATTTGAGCATAAGTAACGTTTTCATTTACTCGCTCTCTTTGTAAGTTAACATTAGGAGTCAACGATTTTGGCTCCGTGTTTTTTTTTTTTGATAATTTTTACATTTCTTGATGTAACTGGTTTACGTATTTTATCTTTCATTTTTTGCAGTTCTACTGCAACTTCGCATCCTCTGTAATTGGCTGGATGCTGGCCATTACAGTTGATACACTTCGGTGTTGTATTTTGGGAAATTGTGCAGACATTTCCTGCATGTTTTCCTGCACATTTAACACATATTGCTTCTCGATGGCAGTATTTTTGTGTATGATTATAATCTTGGCAGTTTTTACATTGCGAAATTTATCGAGTGACCTTTCTCGGTGTTTCTATTTTAACTCTGAGGTTAAGGATAGCCTTAATATTATAAATATTTTCGATTTTTTCTTGGTTGTCGAAGGTTAGCATGAAAAGTGGGAGACCTCTTCTTGCGATTTCAACCTTTCCCTTCCTGTTTTCTCGTCTCTCTTTTCTGAGATGTTAACTGCGTCCACTATTTTCAGGCCTCTGTTTTTCAGATCCTCAATGATTTCCTCTTTTCAACAAGTTGGGTGTAGACCTCTTGCCATTACTTTAATTGAACGATCATTTTTATCCTCGTAAGTGTACCACTGGTGACCATCAGCATTTAATTTGGTAGCTAGAGCTTTATAGTCTACAAGCTCTGTTGTATTTATTTCCAGACATTATTACTGAGCGATATTACTTTGTAGTCATTTTGTACTAATTCTTTCATCCATTTCTGAATAATACCGTAATATGTTATTCCCAGTATATTGATCGGGGGGGGGGGACCTGTTTCTTCTTTTCTGGCTCATGCACTTTTGGTGCAGTAATTGCATTGGCATTTTTAAAGTGGGTTTGAATTGTTCAACTTCTGGTGATGATTCAGCTTTCCTCTTACTTGGGTTGGTTTCTTTTCTTATTTTCTTATTTGCTCTCTTGGCTTTCTGTAGTCCCCAATTGGTTTCGCTTTCACGCTCATCTTCATTAGTGTGATATTCGTCTTGTTCTCTATTGAGTACTTGAAATTGGTTGTTCATTAATGCTGAGTTTCCTGCGTTTTTATTTTTATTTACCGTTTCCTTTAGCATAATGTTTTATTTTTTTACATAACAACTTCATTGTTCAGCTGCGCGATTAACTTCTCCAATTGTTCAAATTTATTTATTAAGTCCGCGTTGTTTATTTTAACTGTTTGTGCACTTTGCGTGACTTCAGAAGTTTGCTTGAGAGTTGTATGCTTCATAGAAGATATATTTTCCTTCTCATTGTTAAGTTCACTCAGCGTTGTGGTGCTCGCTGACGATGGAGTTGAAAGTGGTGTTCTACGAAGTGCCGTACTTCTTCCACCAAAGGGCCATACTTTTATATCTTGTTCTGTGCTTTCAAGCACTTTCCGGAAAAGAATCAGCCAGGTATTGCAATGACGTTATTTCACTTGCTGCAGCGAAATTTGCCACAGCAGTAGTAGCAGTGCTTGTAGTTTTATCTGTTCCAGCTGCCAAGTGCACAACTGCTGAGACATTGTGGTCGATGGATTTCGACGACTGGGAGCCCACTCGCTCACTCCCAAAGGTCGCCGGTACTGGGTGTCCGGATCCCTGTACCGTAAATTTTTCTTCTTCGCTACCCATGGTTGGTTTTTGATCAGCGTGTCCTTCCCTTAGCATTTTATGCCTACTGCCAGGTAAGAAATCAGCCGTCTCTTGCATGAGGAATAGACGCTGTTTGAAGCCGCACCTCCTGGTGAACAGACGCTTCTTGCAAGTTTTCGTCCACGAGTGGTATTTTATTTCCCACTTACCCGCCGGTGAACCGGTGAGGGCATGCCCCAGTCCGCCACCTGGGGACGCGCCCGATAGGAGACTTGCCTGCAATAAAGGTAGTACTAAGTCTTAAACAGCATGTTCAGCTAAATACAAAATATTTGAATAAAAAAAAAAATGCAAAAATTCGGAAGTACTGCCATTTTTTGTTTCCGCTTAATAATTTTACGTAAAAGCGCAATGACACACAACATTAGAAAAAGACTAGTATTACAGTACTAGGTGTACAGCCGTCAAGAATTCTATTTTTGTTTAGTTTGAATTTGTGCAAGTTATAAATCACCGGGTAAGCCTCATCCAGTCCATTCCATGAACGCGTTTACTACAAATGAAAAATTAGTTTTGGAACTTATTGGTTTTTGCAAATTTTTTTGCAAGGTACGCTACATAAACTTTCAATGAGCTAGGCTAAAAGGAATATGGGCAACAACCCGTGAATATTTGTAGGATGGATGGTACGAAATTGTTTAAATCATCTAAAATTACAAAATCATTAAATTGTGAGAATTATTGTGAAACGACAATTAATCGGAGTTTCAATTAATAAATTCCAATTGGAAAACGAAAAAAAAACAAAATCCTCAAAAATTTTATTTTATCGATTATTTTCTAAATCACAAAATATTCGAAATATGTACCAAAACCCTTTCGTAATGATTAGACAGATCGAGTCTGCCAGTAAATATTATTAAGCTGGTAAAGTTTAATTTAGCTGGTAAAAATTTAATCAATAACGGCTTAAGAAATAATCACTAGTACCTTAAATCCAGCAATTCGCCAAATGAAAGATTTCTAACAAAATTCCCTGGCACCTAGCGTTTTACAAAGAAAGTTAAAGCATAAATTTTCAGGCTAATCCTTATCAGACAGTAAATATAAAATATAAAATATAAAATATAAAATATAAAATATAAAATATAAAATATAAAATATAAAATATAAAATATAAAATATAAAATATAAAATATAAAATATAAAATATAAAATATAAAATATAAAATATAAAATATAAAATATAAAATATAAAATATAAAATATAAAATATAAAATATAAAATATAAAATATAAAATATAAAATATAAAATATAAAATATAAAATATAAAATATAAAATATAAAATATAAAATATAAAATATAAAATATAAAATATAAAATATAAAATATAAAATATAAAATATAAAATATAAAATATAAAATATAAAATATAAAATATAAAATATAAAATATAAAATATAAAATATAAAATATAAAATATAAAATATAAAATATAAAATATAAAATATAAAATATAAAATATAAAATATAAAATATAAAATATAAAATATAAAATATAAAATATAAAATATAAAATATAAAATATAAAATATAAAATATAAAATATAAAATATAAAATATAAAATATAAAATATAAAATATAAAATATAAAATATAAAATATAAAATATAAAATATAAAATATAAAATATAAAATATAAAATATAAAATATAAAATATAAAATATAAAATATAAAATATAAAATATAAAATATAAAATATAAAATATAAAATATAAAATATAAAATATAAAATATAAAATATAAAATATAAAATATAAAATATAAAATATAAAATATAAAATATAAAATATAAAATATAAAATATAAAATATAAAATATAAAATATAAAATATAAAATATAAAATATAAAATATAAAATATAAAATATAAAATATAAAATATAAAATATAAAATATAAAATATAAAATATAAAATATAAAATATAAAATATAAAATATAAAATATAAAATATAAAATATAAAATATAAAATATAAAATATAAAATATAAAATATAAAATATAAAATATAAAATATAAAATATAAAATATAAAATATAAAATATAAAATATAAAATATAAAATATAAAATATAAAATATAAAATATAAAATATAAAATATAAAATATAAAATATAAAATATAAAATATAAAATATAAAATATAAAATATAAAATATAAAATATAAAATATAAAATATAAAATATAAAATATAAAATATAAAATATAAAATATAAAATATAAAATATAAAATATAAAATATAAAATATAAAATATAAAATATAAAATATAAAATATAAAATATAAAATATAAAATATAAAATATAAAATATAAAATATAAAATATAAAATATAAAATATAAAATATAAAATATAAAATATAAAATATAAAATATAAAATATAAAATATAAAATATAAAATATAAAATATAAAATATAAAATATAAAATATAAAATATAAAATATAAAATATAAAATATAAAATATAAAATATAAAATATAAAATATAAAATATAAAATATAAAATATAAAATATAAAATATAAAATATAAAATATAAAATATAAAATATAAAATATAAAATATAAAATATAAAATATAAAATATAAAATATAAAATATAAAATATAAAATATAAAATATAAAATATAAAATATAAAATATAAAATATAAAATATAAAATATAAAATATAAAATATAAAATATAAAATATAAAATATAAAA
This sequence comes from Tipula vernalis, assembly GCA_958295665.1. Classification (NCBI taxonomy): domain Eukaryota; kingdom Metazoa; phylum Arthropoda; class Insecta; order Diptera; family Tipulidae; genus Tipula; species Tipula vernalis. The sequence goes on from OY282560.1 coordinate 15,946,522, forward strand.
TATAAAATATAAAATATAAAATATAAAATATAAAATATAAAATATAAAATATAAAATATAAAATATAAAATATAAAATATAAAATATAAAATATAAAATATAAAATATAAAATATAAAATATAAAATATAAAATATAAAATATAAAATATAAAATATAAAATATAAAATATAAAATATAAAATATAAAATATAAAATATAAAATATAAAATATAAAATATAAAATATAAAATATAAAATATAAAATATAAAATATAAAATATAAAATATAAAATATAAAATATAAAATATAAAATATAAAATATAAAATATAAAATATAAAATATAAAATATAAAATATAAAATATAAAATATAAAATATAAAATATAAAATATAAAATATAAAATATAAAATATAAAATATAAAATATAAAATATAAAATATAAAATATAAAATATAAAATATAAAATATAAAATATAAAATATAAAATATAAAATATAAAATATAAAATATAAAATATAAAATATAAAATATAAAATATAAAATATAAAATATAAAATATAAAATATAAAATATAAAATATAAAATATAAAATATAAAATATAAAATATAAAATATAAAATATAAAATATAAAATATAAAATATAAAATATAAAATATAAAATATAAAATATAAAATATAAAATATAAAATATAAAATATAAAATATAAAATATAAAATATAAAATATAAAATATAAAATATAAAATATAAAATATAAAATATAAAATATAAAATATAAAATATAAAATATAAAATATAAAATATAAAATATAAAATATAAAATATAAAATATAAAATATAAAATATAAAATATAAAATATAAAATATAAAATATAAAATATAAAATATAAAATATAAAATATAAAATATAAAATATAAAATATAAAATATAAAATATAAAATATAAAATATAAAATATAAAATATAAAATATAAAATATAAAATATAAAATATAAAATATAAAATATAAAATATAAAATATAAAATATAAAATATAAAATATAAAATATAAAATATAAAATATAAAATATAAAATATAAAATATAAAATATAAAATATAAAATATAAAATATAAAATATAAAATATAAAATATAAAATATAAAATATAAAATATAAAATATAAAATATAAAATATAAAATATAAAATATAAAATATAAAATATAAAATATAAAATATAAAATATAAAATATAAAATATAAAATATAAAATATAAAATATAAAATATAAAATATAAAATATAAAATATAAAATATAAAATATAAAATATAAAATATAAAATATAAAATATAAAATATAAAATATAAAATATAAAATATAAAATATAAAATATAAAATATAAAATATAAAATATAAAATATAAAATATAAAATATAAAATATAAAATATAAAATATAAAATATAAAATATAAAATATAAAATATAAAATATAAAATATAAAATATAAAATATAAAATATAAAATATAAAATATAAAATATAAAATATAAAATATAAAATATAAAATATAAAATATAAAATATAAAATATAAAATATAAAATATAAAATATAAAATATAAAATATAAAATATAAAATATAAAATATAAAATATATACTTTTAATTTTGAGATGAAACTCTTCTCCGCGAATAATTTTTTGGAAACAAGTTAAAAACTTAATCCTTTACATATCTTGTATATCATTTGACTAAGAATGCGAGTTTTAATTAACAGAAAAGTTAAATTTAAATTAATCTGGTAAAACGAACCTACAAGCTTTAATTTGCTTATCTATTATTAAAATGAGATATTCCAAAAAAAAATTGTTAATTAATAATAGTTATTCTGACAGATAACAATGCAATTGTGAACTTAACATTCTAAAGTATCTAAGTTCAAAGGCATGTCTTAGTGTTCTCACATCAATTACATTTTCCATTGTTTAAAACTTTTGCAGCACTTGAACGTTTTCATAGTAAACCATCACATTATTTATTTATGCATTTAGGATGATCAAATACTGGTTTAACTTACCGAGATCAAATAAAACGTAAATTATAAATAAATATCGTAATGATATAGAAAATACAAAAACTACCTCACATTTATTTATTTACAGACTTAAGTATCAAAACACGTCTGTGCTTGCGTCGATTCTGCTGAAACTATTAATCGAATTATTTCCATTAATCTTTTATTAATTACTGTTTATGACTTAAAATCACCACCTATATGTAAAATAAGTTAAACAGTAAATAATTTTTATTTCCATACCAAGAATTTTTGTGTAATTAAATTTGCACGGGTTTTAAATTATAATAAATTATAAGTTACAACTGTTTTTACATACGTGTATCTTCTCAGATATCAATCAGAAAATGGAAAAGGTCGAAGTGATATCTGTCTGTCAGTCTGTTTGCTCTGCAACCTCCAAAATAAATTAGCTGGCAAAAAGAACTAAACCCAAGAAAATCATTTATTTTTAATTAATTTAGCATAATATATAGGCAAATTTAATTAATAATAGCATCACAGTACCAAACAAAATCTTAAATTTGTAAAATGTAAACTATTTAGTAATAACAGTTATTTATTTTATGAATTGTGCAATTACCATTGATGTCTTTTTATTTAGTATTACAACAAATTATATTTAGGCGATAAATAAAACACCTAATAGAGCACAATAAAAAATCAACAAAAATTGGTAAACATTAAAAATTGTGACATTAGTCCAACAAATATGTTTTGTGCATTCGAAATGAAGCTTCGAATTGAAAGTTTTTTTTTTTTAATGAATTACATTTCCAACCATGAACTTGATAAATTTGTTTGTGTAGATGGTCGTTTATTCCTATAAGCCTTCTGAAAATTTTAAAGGCATTCTATACAACGGCGTGATGTTAATTTTGTTTTTTTAAATTTGATGGTCTAAAATCCATTCTAAATTTAACCTTCAATCAGACCATAATTAAATTATCATAGAGTACCATATATTTATGAATTATGAAATTATTATTGTTCATAAATCGTGGGTATAATTTCGGTGCACTTGTACATATATGTACATAATTATGTGACGAAGTTTTTACCGTATATGGGCGAATAATTTTTTTGAAAGTTTTTTATTTAGATTCATTATGACACCGACGATTTACTAATGTATGGTATTTAAATTATGATTTTCACCAAAAAATAATTTTCTCTAAAATTTTTTTCTATTTCTGTTACTGTTGTGTTATTTGATCCACATACGTCTGTCACTAATCGTTATGAATTTTTCATGCGGTAGTTTATTTTGTGCTTATATGCAAATATTTAGTTAAGTCATTTATGTAAAATCGCTGGTTATATAATCACTATAGGGCGGAACTTTTATTGGATCCGGATTTTAGCGATGATTTGACGAGTTTATACAGTGTTTTTAACGTACATAAGACATTTGTATATACCAAAAGCAAATAGCTTTGGATAATGTAGCCCTTTTTTGTACTTTAAAACGGTTTGACCAATGTATTAGCTAAATTCTTGGACTTTGAATTTTTTTACGAGTTGCTAATAATTTACATTTATAGTGCAAAAAAATAAAATTTTTAATCTAATAATTTGGATAAACAATTTTAGTTGGATAAATAATTTATGTATTAGTGATATACTCTAGACATTTACGCATTTAAAAAATAAAACTGCGAATTTTAAGAATTATATGGAAAAGTTTACAGCATATTGATATAATCGGGTTGTTATAAAAATTCTTAATAGGTGATGTCAAATAAATGATTTATTCCTTTGTTTACTAGTTATATCTTAAGACTAACGATGTCATATAGGATATGATACGCTATAAAATTATTTTGAAAGTGGTATTGTTAGTGTAAAATTATTGGTATCTATCAATAACTTTTAACCTTAACATTTTATATTTTAAGCTTTTTACGATATTAATGAAGATGATGTTCTTAATTAAGTGAACAGAATTTAGTGATGGTGGCATCATACCGTCATATAATCACACTATTGTACATTACAAGGTCGAATAATAAACCATCATACCATCGTACTACGATGCCATCACAATATCATACTAACATAACATTATTCCATTATTCAATCATACCATCTTACGATCGTACGATCATACTATCATACCATCGTACCATCATATATTAAAATTTTTAGTTCAATGCCAAAAAAGTGAATTTCTAGAATTTTTTGACGTTGTCAACAACACCGATAAAAAAATTGATATACACGTATCGATTTATTTTTGATTTTGCAATAATTATTCGAAAATCGGCTCAACCGTATCAGTTTGTCATGCTTTGAATATAACTATAAAAAAATTTTGTTTAGAAAAGTGACAATTTTCCCGCTAAATTTGGCTTGCGTCTCCTAAACACTATAGATACACAATTACTATTATTATTATTATTGCGATCTAAAAGATCTATTGTGCGGAACCCTGCTTAATTACCCGTCCAGTCAATATTCAGGCCCTTATTGCACCCGATAATACTGCCAGCCGGTACGTCATACATACTATCTGGGCTTATTGCTCTCCCTCCTAGAAGTTTACTACAGCATGTATTTCCGCTAGAAAGACGGTAGCATTGGAGCTCAAGGACTTCGAGAGGGCTGTCCCACTCAAGAATATTCCTACCCCTGCCCCGTCTTCCGTTTGATTTTACTCTTACGAGTTGCTAGGAATTACAAATCGCTTGTAGGTCACCCAGCCTTACTACAGGAAGGCTAAATAAAACTGGAGGGTGCCTGGTTTCCAGAGTCCGCATATTTTGAATTGATTAAGCTACCAGCCATTCATCCATCGGCATATGCTGTTCTACCTTAGATTAGGATTTTTTGTCAAGGTTTTCTCCTTTAGCGCCGTACTTTAGCCTGTGCCAAATGGCCAAAAATGTTCGAAATGGCCTTAGTTACCAGTGGTTGCCACGAGGAGGCAGCACGTACACTTGCGAATTGTGAAGAGGTTATCCCTTACACAATTGTACCCATCTCGCAGCTGCCTTATACATGATCAGAACAGCACGGAAGGTTACGGAGCTGGTAGATTAATCTACTCAACTTTGCCCCCCCCTCTAATAGACGCCAAACCACCATAGATACACAATACTACATTAAAAAATTTTCTCTAATTTGCTCGATGTACCCAATAAGTACAATTTAGCCGAATGAGTATAAATGTAGATATTTAAAAGCTTCATCTTTTAATTAAAACAATCGATTTAAACCTCTGCCTGACAGCAATCGAAATTTTTTAACAAAATTTTCTTGCTTAACCCGTAATTCTTAAAATTCTTCTTCAAAAATTGTACAGCTTGCCAGAGCAGGTACATCAAATCATGTTTTTTGTTGTCAGATCTTTTCGATGTAAAAGCGTTGACATTCCAAACCGTTATCAAAAATTATTTTAACGCAAGAAGAACGTCGAAAACGTCAAACAAGAGAAAGAGTCCAACGTTTTCGGGCACATCAGAGCCAAGAAAGTCTTTAACGTATATGACAGAAAGATATAGATCATGGATGCCAGCGTCGATTAAACGAAAGCTTTGATGAAAGAAAACAACGCCAGTTAAATGATGCTATAGCTCAAAAAAGAATAAGAATAAAAATAAAAGCCGATGAAATTAAAGCTGAGAAAAATCCTTGTCGTGCAAATGATGCGAAACGTTTGCGTATTTCAAGAGCGGTTATTCAAGCAAGATAAACTGGGGCTGAAAATGAAATATATGAACATTTCTGTGATTCACTCAATTAGCGAAAAATCTCCAGATGATATGTGAAAAAATTGCTGCCATAAAGGTATACTGTCGTGACTGCTGATGGATATATTCCATTTGATCGTATTTTTCGTGTATATCCAAGAAATGAGACCGCCTCTTATTTCATTAAATATTATGAGCTGCCACTTGGATCCAATGACGTATTTTTTCCATTTGGACAATAATTTACGTTGCAATTAGAGAAGAAAAAACTGTTGGTCGTTCACCAAGAAACATGTTGGAAAAGTAACATGATTTTATGCCATGAAACTATTAGCAAACATTCGAAACCTGATATATTCGTCACCGTTAAATTTAATCCAAATTGGCGAGAAGTTAGAGAAAATCTTTTGCCAGGCCAACAACCATGTGATAAACTAGATTTAGTTCCACGAGTTTTTAAACTCAAGTTGAGAGCAAAACATGATGATATAACAAAAAACAAAAACTTCGGCACTATTTCATGGATGTATACAATTGAATTTCAAAAACGTGGGCTTCCACATGCACACATGTTTTTTACCTTGGCAAATGGCAAAAAAATTGATACGGAAGAAAAAATCGGTCGTCAATTCGATCGACATTCAGGACCTCAAGAACAAAATGGAACAAAAATTGTTGATAAACGTTGGGTTGTTCCTTAGAACGATAGATCGTATGTTGGTTATCGTCTTGCTGCACATCTTCTCACAAATCGAATACTTTGAGGACGGAAATGAGGCCGCAGCTATAAATAGAGCCGAATAATTAGAGCGGAAGTAATGTTATTGCACGAACTCTTTTATATACTGAAATACCTGAATAATATACTTTTGGTACAGGTTGGAAACCAAGAAGAAGAGGTGGTGGCAAAACTATTAGAAGAATGTAGGCAGTAGGTCCGACGGACCAAGAACGATTTTATTTGAGGTTGTTGCTACAAAATGTTAGTGGTGCAACCAGTTTTGATTTTCACAAAACAGTTAATGGTACACATTTATGGATGCTGCAATTCAATTAAATTTACTAACAAATGATACGGAATGGGAAAGGTTCTTAGAAGAAGTATCAACAGTTAGTGCACCATATCACATACGAATAACCATTGCACTTATTTGTGTCTTTAATCTTCCAAAAAATTATGCATATTTTCATGAAGTTCAAATTCCTGAAAAAAAATATTTACAAGTTATTAAATCTGTATTGCGTATGCATGGTATAAAATGTGTTGATTTTGGATTATCAGATGCAGGGCCCGTTTTAAATTGCGAAGATTTATTTGATCAAAATGAAGAATATGAAAAAGCTGAGCTACCCATTTCGCGGTTATTTTTTATTGATGGGCCAGGCGGTTTTATCAAAACCTAATTATATAAGAGTAGAAGGTGGGTAGGCTTTAGCATTTGCAACAATTGACATTGCTGCAGACTTATTGAAAGGTCGAAGAACAGTTCATAGTGGTTTTAAAATAGCATTGTCAGCAACTGAAACTTCTGTTTCTTCAATGCAAATTCCATCAATTATTATAATCATTGATGAAATCAATGCTTTGAATACATTCGTTAAGAGTCTTTGATCGTTTATTGAAAGAAAGGAGGTTACTTCAGACAGACATCAATCGAGTAAGAAAGAGACTTTTTTAAGAAAATTCACTCAAATTGAAAAAAGGTGCATTTATAATGCTTATGCGTAATTTGAATCCAAAAATAGTCTTAAGTAACGGTACCCGATTAACTGAATGATACGAGCTCTTTTCACAAATGTTAACATAGCTGAAATTTTAACAGGTAGTAAAAATGGTGAAGTAGTTTGTATACCAAGAATTGATTTAGAGCCAAGTGAATCAACTTTACTATGCAAATTGAAAAGAAGACAATTTCCAGTAATACTTGCAATTACTATGTCAATAAGCAAGTCACAAGGTCAGTCATATGGCAATGTTGAAGTTTATTTACCTGATCCAATTTTTGCACATGGCCAGTTATACGTCACGATGTTGAGAGTAAAGAATAAGAACAACTTAAAAGTATTAATGAAAAATTCACGGGTGTGAAGTTTTAGACAAAAAACAAAAATGAATATGTATTGGTCCATAATAATACACTAGATCAAAAATTTGTTATTTAAGAAAATAATATTCACGTTATAAGTTTCGGCTTAGAATTATATCACGTACCAAAATCTGCCAATTTGAAAAAGATATTAAAATATTTAGTTAGAGGAAACTTAATTGAGTTAAATAGAAATTAATTAGATATTAGACCATACCTACTCACAGAGATGTTCCGTGGTTGGACCTATTAGGATAATTAGACATAGGCATCCTTTATCAACTACACGTAGCCATATTCCAATACGATGAAATAGGACCGTTTGTTGTTGATCTCGAATGTTGGTAATTTTTGATACGATATGCAGAAATGTTTGAGGTTCACTGTATTGAAGATTGGCCAATTCACAGAGATGTTACGCGGGTTCGACGTTTATGAATAATAGGCATCCTATATCGACTACATATAGCCATATTCCAATACGATGAATAGAATATCCAGAACTAAGGGTCCGAATAACTTGTACATGTTGGTCGCCCCTGCAAAGCCATTATAAAGAACGCTCTACAATTTTTTTAATTTTATTATTGCAAGAAAATTTTGTAACGTCATTTTGCTTATATAAAAGATCATATGACAGTCCCGTAAGGTCCTTGTCAAGTAGAATATCTAGAACTAAGGGATAGAATAACTTGTGCATGTAAGTCGAACCCGCCGAACATCACTGTGAATTAGATGTATATATCGTTTCAAAAAATACCATCATTCGAGGTCAACAACAAACGGTTCTATTTCATCGTATTAGAATATGGCTAAGTGTAGTCGATACAGGATGTTTATATCTAATTATCCTAGGGCGAACCCACAGAACTTCTCTGTGAATTGGCGAATCTTCAATAAAGTGAACCTCAAAAATGTCTGCATATTGTATCAAAAATTACCAAAATTCTAAGTCAAGAACACATGATTCTGTTTCATCGTATCGGAATATGGTTACATGTGGTCGATATAAGATGCCTATACTAATTATCTTCATAAGTCAAACCCGCGGAACATCTCTGTGAATTGGGCCAATCTTCAATACAGTGAACCTCAAAAATTTCTGTATATCGTATGAAAATTACCGACATTGAATGTGAACATCAAATGTCCCTTTTTTATCTTCTTCTTTTATCGTTTCAGATGTAGCTGTACTGTCCAAAGATGATGCCTATATATCCTTAAATATCGTTTTATACCGAACCCGCGAAAATTTTGTATGATTTGGCCTAGGCTTACCAAACAAGAATAATAGTCTTTTTATTGCTGATTTTGAAATTGCAGTAAATTTGTACGCGATTTGGATTTAGTGAGTAATTTAAGTCAAAAGTATTAATTCATATTTTATGTTATAGTTGTTCCTGGTTTTTGGCAGGAATTGGTTTTAAATTGCTTTTACCGACTATTTCACTAATATTAATAAGTTTTTTTGTTGATTAAACAAATTATGTATACACATACGTTTTGTTGATTTTGTTGTTTTGTCTAAAATTTCACACCCGTAAAAATTCCCCACATCAAGGGCTTTTTTTGAAAATACAAAATATTTCACAAGAAATGTAGTTGTCAAAGAACTTTTAAAATATATCAATAATATTGAAGCTTATCATATTTTTCTAGAACCGAGACTAAAATGACATGGTAATAAATTTTCAAATTAAAAATTTACATCATGAAAATGCTTTAGGTTTAAAGTTTTTCATATTATTATAAGGTTCATAAAAAATATATTTAAACAGGTGACTTGAAACATTTAAAACAATTTTACATAAAAACATAAAAAATCAAACTTTTCATAGTAAAACACATAAAACACATAGGAAATCATTTTTATTCCTAAGACAAATTTTTAAATGAAAACGTTACAAATTCTTAATTATGATTTCTGAAATATTTTCATAAGCGTTTGAATTTCAACATATTTGAATGTCGTTTAAGTAAATTGTTTTCATTTTCTTGAAATAATTGATTTATATAAATCAAAATTAAAAAAAAAAAAAACTTAACGCCAGCATTTTGGCTAAATTGAAATAAAAGTGGCTTTCCAATCGACCACCGCAAGTACTTATAAGCACTTATGGTTCATGTTTTTGCAAATTAACTATTGAAAATCTAACAAAGACGCGAACCATAAGTGCTTATAAATACTTGCGGTAGTCGATTGGAAAGCCACTAATAGCTTATTAAAATTCGTTTGGTCATTAAGTCAATATACATTACATAGATGGCAGTGATGGCAGTAAAAATTTGGTAAAATTGTACCAATAATTACCACCTAGAGAAATTTCATATTAAAAAATTGTAGGAAAAGCAAAACAAATTCACAAAATATTAAGAACGTGTGATTAAAAAAAATTTTTTCGTATTGTGACGGTGCGACACCTAATGTGTAATAGAATAAGTTAAATTAATAGCTCACTGTTTAACTGTACTAAAATGGAATTTTCCATGATAAAATTGTTACGTAATATTTCTACGCTATTTTAACTGGAAAAGTCATGAACTTTCGAGAAGTTTGGTTTGTGTGTATAAAAAAGGCGAAGTGTACAGAAAAATTTGAGAATAATTTATATAAAGTAAATTTGTGAATTATAATTAATAAATTATGTTGTAATAATTTTTGTGCTAAATAAACAAATTCGTTGGTGATAAATTGAATTGAGTTTGTTTTATTCACAATCCAGTGATACGAACCTTGATTGACAAGGCAAAAACGTAACAGTATTTGTCTATAAACATCTTAGACATCTGACGTACACTAGTAAAACTAAAGATAAATGTAGCAAATATTATTTTAATTTGTCAGAGCCAACCATAAGCGTATTTTAAGTGTATTGCTTTCAACCAAAATGAGTTAGGTACTTTATTTGATTAACGGCTGGTCAAAGGAACAGCAAAAATTAACCAAATTTTGGTCTAATTTTTTTTTCGTGTATTTTCTTGTCAATTCGATTCTTGTGGCAGGTATTAAAACTAAAAATTTGGTTAAGATTTGTTTAACCACTATTTTTTTTTGGGTTAGCTAAACTATTTTTTGGTCTATCTAGTACGATTATTGTTGTAATTTTTTTATTTTTGTTGAAAGCAATACAACTTTTGTTGACCAAAATTTAATTCGAATTATTTTGGGTTCCAAGAAAATAGCCAATTTGATTTAATTGACAAAAGCCAACCTTTCGAAATAAAATATAAATTTAATATGTATTATGACTCTGGTGGCAAGTATCATAACCATGAATTAGAATTATGGTTAAATAAACCCAATTTTTTTTTGGGTTAATGTTATTCTTGCGGTGATTTTTCCTTTGCAATTGTTGTTGTAAATTTGTCAAGGAAATGCGCTTTTTGATGTATGTTTTAAAATAAAAGTTAAAAAATTATATTTTAGAAATAATATAATTTTAATTTTTCTGCAATTAATATTTATTTAATGCCAATTTCTTGTATATTGTAGTTAAAGATGTGTAGAAAACTTTTATATAAACGTTCTATAATATTTTCGCTTTTTTTCATCAAAAATCTTGAAGCTAAAAAGCATCATTTTTACTATTATTTACCATGGCTAGCAATGAAAAGTTATACCACTAAAAATGTTTCAAAGAAATATGTCATGATGATTATGGCTCAATACTTTAGAAGGCTCTGGTACTAGTTAAAAAACAATATACGTAATTTATTAATAATGAAATGTTGCTTTTGAATTATTTTAATTTATTAATTGTTGTTTATAACAAGACTTTTCTCAGACATAAGTTTTAAACATTATGTCCCTTAGCCATCGACACTTGTCTGCAGCTAATCCTAAAGTAATACTTGCTTTAAATTAATATTTTATTAGCTCACAAACATAGAAAATTTTTATTTTTTATGTTATTATTAGTAGTTGTAAGAATAATATACCAATTTTGTCGTGACGTCATGCCAACTTGCTGCCAACAGTTGGCGGAGCTGAATGCGTCCATCGATAAATAAAAAGATTTTCAATTTGATTTTTTCATGAAAGTTGACTTCAATTAATTTCATTTTCTGATTTAATTAAATTATCTGTCTCCTTTCACTCAAAAATTTCTGTTTTTGCTTTTAACCCTTTTATACAGAGAAATACTTTCATTGTTTGAGTTATTTGATTTGGCTGACAACAGAAAAGGGCATACGGTATTCTTTGCAAATTTATATTTCCCATGAATTTTGAAAATATTGAATTAATTAGTTAACAAGAATTCAAGATCCAAAAACCTACTCAAGATAATGTACAAGGCTGTACAGTGTTCGAAAAAAACTCACCGTATTCACAGATTAAAATTGCTTGATGCAGTTTAATGGAGAATGTTTTGGTTCGATTCGTCATAGATTTCGTTTTATACAGGCAAAGCCGCTTTAAATGATGGAAACTTAAATTGTTTCCAGTCGATCCCGCGTTACAGATCTGTCTCTTGCTGCCTGTTAAGTATTATTCTAGGAAGAAAGATTTAACAATTATTTCTCGGTTCTTATATAAAGAAAGCACAATTATAACCCAGCCAAGCAAACAATAAAACCATTATCTTCGGTCACACCAACGGTAGGCCACAGTTTCTTTACCTGATATATGTTCCATAAAGTGTAAAACACCATCATGAATTTTCGTTTTACGCTATAAAGAATAATTTGATCTTCTAAAACGCGTGATCACTTTTCTAGACAAACTTACTACCGATTTCGGTTGTCTGGTGAATGATGCTTAAATAGGGTTATCAACTGATTAACTTTCAGCGTTTGAAAAGCAACGCAGAACATAAACGAATTTTTGAAGTAAAAATTGATTCACGAATCGCAAATTTCATATTCTCCCTGTGCAATCATATTCCTTTCTTGAAGCTAACATATCCTTGTTAATATATATTCCGATTTATTCTTAAGTGTTTTTTTAGGTATTTGGAAATTTATATTTTCATATTAAAAATTTTTAGAAGTTACAACCTAAAAAATCAAAAATCAATATCTAGTAATTTCAATCTCAATTCCTATTATTCAATTCAATTCTACGCATGTTAACTTTTAACCAAATTTGATTTGATCATTGAAAATGTAACTCAATATTGGATTAGTTCAAATAAACCACTTCCAAGTTTCATTTCAATATTTGTTTGACAATTAACTCTATTTTTTCAGCAATTTTAGTACATTTATGAAATTTTAAACAATCATAGGATTGTAAATTAATTTCCAAATATCATTCGCATTCACGTTCAAAATTTATTTGTTTAATTTTGGCGCTTCATAATAAATCTATAAATAGAAGTAATATACTGGTAACTGGTTTATTTATGATAAGTATAGTATCAAATCCCAGTTTGGATCACAAACCTGTCACGCACCCTCGAAATTTTATTATTTTGAACTTAGCATTGAGAAAGAAACCAAGTAAAAGGAAAGAATTAAATAATTTAATTACATACTTAGATACAAACGTGTAGGTTCAGTAACGAGAATTCCTCTGTTATGATGTGTGCACTATAAATTTCGTTTAATTATCACTTTAACTCCAAAAAAACACATTTCAGTTTTGTTTGGATTATTATTTAACCGATCAGATGTTATTTAACTATTATTAGAAATGCCATTAGAAATTTATAATTAAGTTTTTGGTTCTTTTAAGTCTCACTCCAAATTTTAAATTATTAAATAACCAACATTGATCTTAATAAAAATCATGGTGCTCATAATCAAATAATAAGATCACTACAACAACAGCAACATTTTATCAACAATTATTAATTTTTTAGCGTCCAATTATTGTCTGCCGTTTAGATAGTATTCGCACGCTAACTTTAATTATTTTTATTTTTTTAGTTCACACTATCAAACACATAATCAACCATTAGTTTCTGGGGGGTCGATATTAGATAAGAGAGAAAAAAATCTCAATTGATTGACACTTATAGTAGTTTGCTTTTTTACTTTAAAAGTAAGATAGATAAATAAAAATTGTGAAATGAAAGAAAGCAATATGTTGCAATTGAAAGTAAATCTGAAGAAGGTTTGAATGCATAAAAATATTTTGAATTACCTACATCGAAAGTTTAAATTCGTTATGGTCCGCTTAAACTATAGCCGCCAGCTATAGGTAATTTAATTTTGGTTGAATCATGTAATTCGTAATAGAGTTTTTCGGTTTTCTTTTTATTGAATTAATTTTATGTAATCGAAACTCGGGTTGTCAAGTTCAAATTAAATACATAATTGAAAAATGTTTATTAAAAATACCGCGACAGAGTAGATAAATACTGCAAGAGTAATTAAATTCTTTTTTTTTTCTTTTCGGTTTAATTTCAGCTTAACGCCAGCGGGATCGCCATTAATTTAAGGTTTAATTTTTTATTTAATTTAGTTGGTATTGGTGTCATGAAAACTATTTCACGACAATGAAAGGATTATCGGTGGTATGATTTGTAAGAGAGTTCATCTGTATTAGTTATGATTCGCTAGTACTTAAACTCACAGCACATTCTGTATATATAGAATGTAAATTGTGGTATAATCAGAAGATTGATTTTTTCATAATCATAAGCTCATCAGTTCGAAACTGGATTGAATTCTCTTACAATACAAAAATCATATAATCGATTTTAATGGTGAATCAAAAAAAAAGAAAAAAAAGAATTTTAGAATTTTCATTAATTCGAAATCATTTTCTAGGTAATTTCCGCTTACGGAATTTCTCATTTTCTACCAAACTTACTTGTTAAAATTTTAATTTCCTCGATTTTTGCGCACAGGGTACTACTCCTAAGCGGCTCCTAAAAAAACACAAACATTTGAAAAATGTTCAAATTTGTATGAATTTTGGAATTCATTTAAATCGTCAGAGCGGGTGTTGGGGACGGCAGCGTCCATCCTCTAAGTTGATACCATAGAGTTTTACCTACGAGCATGGGACAAAATCTAGAAAATCTCGAAAGACATAATCTCGAAAAAAAACATTAAATTGCTTGGAGTTTCTATCAAATATTATTTTTATGCGTTGTAAATTATTTTATATGAAATAAAGAGGAAAAAGGTAGAGGTAAACCCTAAAACCCAATAGCAAATTTTACTAATTGGTTGGGATCCTTCGTCTTTGCGCGAGGATGACATGGAATTATGCAACTTCCTTTTATTTCCATATTGTAGTTAACCGCAATTTAATGTGATCTTTCCTTTTGAATGGGGCACATTAGTTTGAATTTGCTTCGAAGATTTTTGGAAGATTTTTATTTTCGGGAATATGATGGTATCCCAAAATTAAAATCAAAAACTTTACCTATGCAATTATGGTTAAAATAATCTGAGTAGTGAATTTTCAAATGTTGAAAATTTGTTTTAAACTGCAAATTTCCTAGTACGAGTACATGAGTCCAATATTATTTTAGAATAATTGTAACGAACACGTTATGCCAAAACTTTACTCAACTTACCAAAACCAAATATTTGTCGAAAGTTTTTTCTTGGAGCCTCCTGGCATTTTACTTTGTGTTCTCGAGATTTTTTTTGCGGGATTTTTATTATTGGGAAATCGAGGCAGAGCCATAGCAGATATTCTTTTGCCTTCTGCTGGCACTACATCCCGTGAAGGGATTTAGCCGCCTCAGTTAAGCAGATATTGGAATGAAAGAAACTGAATTTGAAAGCATAAACCGATATTCATGAAAAAAACAACAACATTTTACTCTGCGACATTAAAATTGGAAAACTTCGCCAGGAATACCGCAAAACCGAATAAAATAAAATTCAGCCAACTATCCGCCTATCCGCCTATAGCTTCAGAGTCAAAATTGTCTAAAGTTATGGAGTCAATAATAAATTTGAACTTGATCAACTATTTTAAAATACAAATTAGTTTACATTAGGTTAAACCGATGCCTTCATAAACAAGAAACTGAAATCGCTCTAAACTGAAGTCGCTTGGGCTGAATTTATTCGGTTAAAGCTTTTAAAAGACCACAAAATTCAATTTGTAGGTGATGGCTTAACTTCTTTTACCCATTCAATTAATGCAGATGTTCCTAAGGTACTGTCACCCACTTTTTTTTAATTTTAATTATTGATTTACTGGTCCATTTGTAATCCAGCACATTCGTTTGCAGACGTCAGCACTCTCTCATCGAATTATTCATTCCATAACCGTGCGTAAATGGAGCTTTGGTTGAATTTAATGCGAATAAATTTCAGGCATGCCTTATTTCGTAGAAACGAGATATTCAGCAAAGATCAAAGGTTATAAAAGACTAATAAATTAAATTCTTAAAGTGCGGGAAAAAGCAAACGCTTACTAGCTATATTTTCACTGAAAGGTTCACCTGAATTCCTAGCCGGTCTCCACTTAAATATTTTTATCTTGACAGCGAAAAAATGGACTGACGTCATAAGGCATGTGGTTTAGGATGCAAAATTTTTATTTTAATATTCATCTAAAATGTGTTAAATGGTAAAAATATGGCAAAAAAAATTAAATTATTCCCATTTCGTGCCAAATCATGACAAAAGCATGATTATTTCCAATCTCTCTTGAAAAAATTTCAATGCGCATTTTGAAAACCATTTTTACATATGAATTTTGCAAAATATACTTTAATTCAATGAACCGAATTAATTGCTTGCCTTAATGCTTGTACTTTGTAAGTAAATAAAGATATAACTCGATCAACAGCATTAGCAGAATAGACGTACATAAGAATAAGAGAAGTTTGATACTTAAGTATAAGTATGTAAATATGACGTATTTCTGAATTTTCTTAAACGTCATAATCAAATTTATATACGATCGTTTCACTTGACTTTTGAAAAACCTAAATTGACAGCATCGATGTGGAACGATTGAAGTAAAAAGTATTAAACAAATATTTCAATGATGATGATACACTTGATGACAAATGCAGCATGGTTGTGTCAAAAATATTAAAATATTCAAAGTTCAATTATTGTTAATTTTTAGAATGTAGGTTTAAGAACAATACAAGATTGTTTGATTTTTTACATATTTTTTTACGGTTTTTCTACTTTATGGAATAAATATTATTGTTAGCTTTATGCACTCCAAAACAGCATTTGTAAAATATTTATTTGTTTATTAAAGCTTTCGCCGTTGAATTCAAAAACTCTCTTTAACAACAAATATTTGAGTAACATCAAAACAAAATAATGAATTTTAGCAGCAAATACTTTGTCACAAAAATTAGGTTAAGCCGTGACTGAAATGTAGGCATTTTAATTATAACCAAAGCCATCTAAATGGACAGGGTCTGAAGGTTAATAATTGTTAACTAAAAACGATGAAAAGCAATCAAGTTTTCCAAGCTTCAGTATTAATAATTGTTTATTGTTTTCATGTTTGCGTGTAAAGTTTCTAACAAATAACGAAATGTAAGCAAATTAGAAGGTACACTAATTAAAATAAGAATTTTGAGTGAAATATTCAATAGTAAAATAGGGTTTAGAACTTTTTGGGGGATATAAATCAAGAACACTGCTCAGCAAACAGCACTTAACATTATTTGAACCTTATTTTGCCATAAAATTATTTTCAAACTAATAAGAAGATTATCACAATGTGCATACCTTATTTATCAACGGTGGGGAGGAATGCAAAATTTTAAATTTTTAACCATTTGATTCAAGACACCAGAGCTATGGTTCCCCGTCAATGGCTTCTTGCGGAAATCCATGTGATCTTCATGTTATTGGTCCGAACAATAAATAGAACGGGCAAAAGTGACATGACATAACAAAAAATAAATAAAAATTTCCTCCGCACAGTTGAGAAATGGCGTACCATATGTACAATTTGACTCACTACACTTAAAGCTATTATTCCCCTTAAATGGCTTCTTGTTACAATCGCCCAAATTACTTATCCATTACTATTTATTACAAGAATATAACAAATTAATCCCAACCTCCCCCCCCCCACTATCCCCATCGTTTTGGAGAAGGAATTATCCTATTTCATACAAAATATTGCGAAACACACTCCGAAAGAAATACACTCCTGTAATAAAAAAAAAATTCCACTGGTCAATTTCAGTGGAATTGGTATCCCAAATTTATATTTTTCTCAGAGGAGGCACAAATGTGGCGTTATGGAATTATAGCGGCTATTTTTCATTGCAAAATGTTAAAATGAGTCGAAATATTTTTTTTTTTTAATTTTCAAAAGCGGTTTATAAACATTAAAATTAGTTTTATTACAATTTAGTTTGATTAATTTGGTAATGAGTATAGGCTTAGGATTCTTAGGTAAAAAAATATTTTTTTTTGGGAAATCCAAACCAAAAATTTGTTGGATAGTTATTCTTTTTAGAACAAATGAAAGTGAATGAGCCTTATATGTTACCACATATTGTTAAATATTTTGGCATTTCCACATATTTTTACATATTTCCACTTATTTTACGTTTTACCACATATTTTATGATGTACATATTCGAAATATTCTAAATTTTTCTTCAAGAATAACGTAATTCAACTTTCATAGCTTAAAATTTGATAAAGCAAAATATTTTATAAAATTTTTTTATAATTTTAAATTTAGGCCAACAAATATTTTTTTAGAAGGTATGAATGGTTTACTTTGGGCTAAACTCTGCTAAATTAGATCAATAAATTAAGAACAACATAAACGTGAAATTAAAATACATATCTCAATAGTTTACTGTACATTATTTGACGATCCGAAGTTCTTCTAGAAAAGCAGATTTTCTGAAATTTTAATTCAAACATGAGTTTTAGTAAAATATTGAGTGCCATTTACGTGAGAAAAGACAACATATTGTTTGTCAACATAGGTTTGTGAATTTCAAATATCGAATATAAAAGGACTAGGAACTTAAATTGGATTTAAATATTTAAAAAATTCAAATTAAACAAGATCTTGTGTTTAATTTGAATCAAAAGCTAATCGTTAGATTTTGAATTCCAATCTTTGAATAAAAATTCACCAGGGCTTCACTAAATATTGACATGATTAAAAAAAACTTCCGGCCTTAAATCCATAAATTTTCAGTTTGAAATTAAACAGATACAATATTAATTAAGATACAATTCGAACCATATGACACCTTTCAACATTTTGAGTGAAATTTAAAATCGAAATTAAGAAAATGTTTCTATATTCTCTGGATTCTAAACTAGATTTAAACATAATTTTAATTGTAATTAGGTAAGAATAGAGTAGCAATACGAGATTTGATCTCAAAGAACCAACAAAATTTCCTTAGAATTTAGTTTAGAAATTTGTATCGGAAATTTTGAGTGAAATTTGAATTCCAAACCAAATAAAATCTTTGGTAAAATTATATGTAGGAATTGGGTTACAACTCGAATTTTGATTTCACAAAACTTTGAGAGAAATATAAGTTTACATTGCACAATAGATTTACTGAGTGGATTTTCAATTAGAAAACAAAAAAATAAGAGCAAATTAGGTAGCGCAAAGAATAGAAATGTCAAGGGAAAACTAGACAGAATTTGATTGGAAAAGAAAATGTTCTTAATGGATTCGAAATCCAGAATAAAATTAGATTACAGTTCCATCTGGAATGAATCAACTTTTAGTGACATTTTAATCCGAAATTGAGTTAAACTTCAAAACTGTTCTTAATTGTTAATTGTAATTTTAATCCGCTCATTGAATTGTATTGAAATGAAAACTTGAGTTAAATTTAAAGTTTTAACAAAGTTTTAAGAAATATTTCGGTATTCTGCTAATTGATTATTGTAATTTTCCTTTTAATATGTGAATGGTATTTGCACTAGTAATTTAGTTTACAATTAAAATGTATTCGAAAAAAATTAAGATGTTTAGTCAGGAATTTAATTCCAAGCTGTTTTCGAAGTTGAACAAAATGATAAATGGAATTTTGGCCAACTACATTCGACATAGAGGAAATTGATTAAAAGAACGAATCGAAAAAATTAGCTTGAATTCTAAACTAGATAGATATAATGAATTTGAATGGATTTTTAAGTCCTTTATTTTCCATTTGGGACACACATTTTGAAAACAATTTTGACAAAGCCTAAACTCTAAACACGATTTCAACAAATTGTTTAATTGAAAATCAGAATGAATTTTGTTTTATAATAGAAGCATTTCAATTTTAAACCGTAATATAATAAAATTTTAAGTAGGAATTTACATTAGAAATAGAGTTTAACTGACTGCCTTTAATAACAGTTTGAGTGAATTTTAAAAATTTAGTTAATTATTCGAGCAAAATTTTTATTTTGAACGGGCTAAAACAAGAGTTGAACAAAGTTTGTACTAAAAATTCAATTTCAATCCAATCGAGGGTTTGAGCAAAAATTTGGATGCAATTTAATTTACAAATATTTAAAAAATGAGCTTGAATTCCAAATTTAATTAACACAAAATTATGGTTGCAATTAAGCTAGAAATTTTGTAATATTTTGTTTAAAAATTAAGTAAAAATGCCAACGTAGATTTGTCTAAATGTGCTTGATTAAAAATTTGGAATACAACTTCAGCTGTATTTTGCCCCCGTGCACTTATTACAGCTTCCAATCTTCTGGGCGCATACTAAGTAGAAGGCTTTGTATCATCTGGTGCGGGATTTCTAGCTCTAATGCAGCGTTTTAGAATGTCCCATACGTGTTCGATCTGATTAAGATCGGGACTTATTGGTGGCCACTTAATATCGATATCTTGGAGATATTGTCGTACCATTGCAGCTACGTGGACTGGATCGATATCAAGCATTAACACAAAACTGTCATAACCTATGAAGCCCACATATGGCAAAACGTGATGGTCAAGAATGTTCCGGACATACCAGTCTGCATTCATCCTCAAACCAATCTCAAAACATTATTGAACCTCCACCAAAGCTTACAGTTTACACCATGTTACATGGTGCGTAGCGTTCTCCAGGTCTTCTGTATACAAGGTTGGGTCCATCTGGTTTCCATAATTGGATTCTGGTCTCATCTGAAATGAGAACAGTGGCCCATTGATCAGTTCCCCAATTTGCATGAGTATGAGCAAATTCTAAACGGCTGGATTTGTGGCGGAGAAGAAGCCGTGGAACTTTTACGGGCCGTTTTGGAGTTAGGTTCACTTCTTTTAATCTTCGTTTAATTGTTCTGGCACTAACAAACACTTGGCGCGCACTAAGTCTCATTTTTTAGTTGAGTAGAAGTACGCTTTCGATCACGTAAACGAGCTTTCTTTTATACTCTCCGGTCTCACGATATCGCTTAAGTATTCGTGAAACCGAGTTCACTCCTAATTTTCGTGCGATTTGTGCTTGAGTATAATCTTTCCGATACAACATGACGACTTTAACCGCCTCCAGCTCACGAAAGGATGCCATATTACAATGGATCTTATTTTAGGTGTTTGCTCTAGAACACATTTACAAGAACTAATGGTACTGCATTTACAAATAATTGATATCCAATGGAACAAAAGCCGATTGTTGCGTTGGATTTCAAACAGAATGCACTTTTGATGAAGCATTTTTGAAAATTTTATTTCATTGGCTTGCAGTAGAATTTATTCAAGGTGGTTTCTGATAAAAATATAAATGTGCTATCATTTGACACTAGTAGTATTAAAATTGGCATTACCAAACAAAAATATGCGTTAATTTTGTCCAGGAGTGTTCTTCTCGAACCAACTGTAGGGCGATTGAAAAAAATAAAATTAAAATCAGGATCCAGGCCAGAAGACATCTTCGAGAAATCGATGTACTTTCAGTCCAGTTAGATTTTGAACGATTCTTTCTGTCTACCTATAAGTAAATATCCAATAAATTATTTTCTTGAAAATGCACTCCAAGCACGATTTTTCACAAGAATGAAATGGCGTAACTACAATTTCTAGCCCTCGCACAAAACAATTTTTCAGGCTCCTCCCTAATTTTAATGAATCATCGCAGACATTTCTCGTTTATTTATGTTTTGAAACCATGAAAACAATCAAATGAAGGCTGATTCTTGTGTCCACTTGTTTCAAAGTTATGTTTTAGTTATTCGTAATTTACTAAATGATTTTTCCGATGATGGCAACCCGAACGGTAATCAGGACAAGGCCTACCTTGCAAAGTTGCCAATCCATCAGATGAATGAAAATTAGTTTATCAAATTAGTTAAAAATTCTGATATTGCTTGAAAAGGTTTAACCTTGTTTAAATTTAACTTCTGGGATATTTCTTAAGCCCCTCGAAATTATAACCGTATTTACGTTATTTAGGGCTCTGAGCACGGCATTAGGGGCCGCGGATAGGGCCCTCGTGGTTCGGGCCCACACTTCTCTTTACTAAAACCATCAAATCAAAAAATTGTTGAGCATTCTATGTAATTTACTCGAAAAAAAAGGATACGGAGATGTTGCCGGACCAAAAATATTGAATTACGTTGTAGAACAAAACAGATCAGGAAACAAATTGTGTGTTTTCGTGGGGAGACCCTGATTCTATTTTTTTAACCTTGAAATTATATTACAAGGTCAAGTTCATAGTTTGAACAAAACCCTATCTTTTTATTAACTGATGTGTGTTACCGATTCTAAAACCAAATAACATTTTTGTCTCCAATCTTTAATTATTTTAATGTTTAGGTACATACTGGCGGTTTCTTCAAAAGCTCTTTTCCGTGATTTCAGTGATATTTAGCTGTAATCTAGAATGGATTATGGTTCAGAATACATTCCGAGATCAACATTGTAAGTAAGACATAGTTAGGCCATTCCAAAAAATTCTCAAACGCCATTTGATTTATGTCAACGTTTCTTTTAGCGTAATGATGGAAATCAAAGAGTAAGACAAATGAATCGTTGTAATTCACTCTTGTATTGTTTCGCTCTCTTTAAAGGAAAATAGTGGACATTACCCCTAAGCCAATCTTCAGCCGAGCCTTCAACTCAATTTAAAAGTCAACCTCTATCTCAATCGCAACATAAAATAATTGCACCAAATCAACTTTCAAATCAATACTTAACCTTAACCTAACCTCAAATCTAATCTTAAATAATTCCGCAATCGAACAGCTCACTTAACCCCAACTCAAGCTAACTAAATCCTTACTCGAATCTACTTAGCTCGAATCAAATCTCAACCCTCTGCTGCAATTAATCCCTAACTAAAGTGCTTACTTAAATCCAACTCAATTTCAACTCAAACCGTAGTAGCATAATAACTTTAAACAATCATTCCATCTAAACATTATTCCATCATACCATCATGACACTACATCATTAAACCATGATACAATCATACCATCGTACCATAGTAACGTCGAATCATCACACACTTCGTACCATCATATCATTATATCATCGTAACATCATACAATCATACCATAGTACCATCTTACTATCACCATCATACCATCAAATATCACCATCACCATCACTCCATTATTATATACGAACCATAATACCATTGTACCATCGTACCATCATACCATTATGCATCGTACCATCATACCCGTCGTCAAAGTTGAAATTTTAGAAATTCCTCCGGGGCAAATTTGGACCTGATTATCATCTCTCAATCAGAACCGCACACTCTAGGCCAAACTCAATCCTCAAACCAGCATATATAAAAAATCGGTCAATTGCTCACTATATCTTAACCGAACTCCAACTCAACTTCAACTCTGCCAGCCAATTGAACCCTAACTTAACCTTCAAATCAACCACAAACTCAATGCCCAATTCAATAATCAAACCAGCATCTCGACTCATAGAATATATTCGCATATTTTTGTCAGTGGTCAGTGGCCTACAATTTTGGTTCATTTGGATTTTTGAAGTAATTCTTTGCAACACAGAACCCGCTTGGCGCAATAATGGCCTGGCCAATAATAAGACAATACTGTGGTACTTTTCGAATTTACCAATCAGTAAATGGTCATGCAACATTATGTATTTACAAATTAATTTTATTAAAACCATATCGAACTTCTGTTATAGGTAAAGTATGTATTAAAAAAAATCTCATATATAAAGTGAATTTTGAAAGCACCAATTAAAACAAATTCCATTTGAACTGACTACATATCTATAAATAATTCTCACACCTACCTAAGACGATTATGAAAGCATACCGAAATGCAAAAATCAACAATAAAATATTGACAGCATTGTACAGAAATATAAAATCATGGTACCGTACAAAATCATATAAAACCATAATCGTATATACAGCTTCCGAATGAGTTAAAAATAGAAAACCACACACAAATCAAACACCGTTCCAATTACCTATAAAAACAAAAAACGAAAACAAAAGAAAATGAAAATTCACCAGTAACACAATGATACATATTCATCCCTCCACAAACTCACTTTTGATTTTGTTTTGATTTTTACCAAGCTGAGCGAGAAAATCTAATCAAAATCAAAATTGTTAAAAAAAAGCTCTCCACAAAAACTTACAAGTTGCTTAAGATAAACAATTCTCATTTTCTTTTTCGCATATATGTTTTGTGTGTGTGGTTATGTGTGTACACCGCAGAGAGATAGTTTTATGCTTGTATTTAAGTTTAATGGATTTATCTTGAATATTTTATTAAAAACAAACAGAAATACATTTAAAAAATAAAAAAAAAATGTCCAAGACAAGATATACAAATAAAACTTAAATATTGTAATTTTCTTACGTAATTACGTTAATCGCCGTTGTTGTTGTTGTAAAAAAAAAAATATTTTTTTCTCTTTTCACTACAACTTACCTCAGATTTCGCGCGCGGCGGAGTTTGTGAAGAAAACTTAATTTTTTTTTTGTTTTTTTTTTTCTACTTTACAGTTTTTAAATTTTTAAATCGCGAATCGACAACAGTTCACTTTGATTTTATGTCCTGTACAGACCGCTTTAAATTAGTTAGTTGATCTTAGAATTTGGTGTATTTTTGTGTGGCGCGCGCGCGTGCAGAATTTTATATATTTCGAGTTTAGTGATTACAGTTTTTCTATAAAAAAGAAAAGTCTTTTTGTTGTTAAAAAGTGGATCTCTATGGGGAGGAATATAAACTTTGTGGTGGAATAAGTGATTTTGTGATTTTATTTTCACGGGAAAAATTGAAGTGAAGTGGAAACCAATTTGGCAAGATCGGTCTTTTACAAGTGATCCATGTCCTATAAATGGTTGTGCTGTAATTAGTGAATTTAATTATTAATACGGGCTGGTATACAGCGCTAATAGTGAAAATCGTTATTGAAAGAAAACAACAACAGCAAAAATGATTATTTAAAAGTTAAAAAATTCAAGTTAACTGGAAAATTTAAGAAAATATTTTTTTTTTTTTTTTGTTTGTTTTACTCTCACTACCTGGAAAATTTTATTCAAAAAAAAAAACAAAAAATATTTAATTTCAACGCAAAACAAAAAGTAAGTAAAAGTTGCACAATGTAAGAAAACCGTACGTTACTCCTAAGTAAATGCAGTTTCATTATTTATTAATTTTATTGGATAAATGTTACATAATTTTGGTTATGTTTTTTGTAAAGATGGAATTGAAATCTTAAATAATAATTTTGTATATCGCAGAGGTCCGATCTTTTCGATTTTATTGGAAATTGTGTTTTGTTTTTGTATTTTTAATGTTTCTACTTTATTTATCAATAAGTGGATCTCGTGTGTGTGTAATGTACATATTCAGCAGATACGAGTATGTTGTTAAATAATATCGCGTAAATTTTTATCATTTTTTTTAAATTTGTTTCTGTTTTACTTTCATTCGGATGTGGAATTATAAGGCGCCTGCCGTTATTTTGAATGAGGTGTGGAAATTTATCGTTGTTTATGAAATCGGCATTTAGAGGAAATTGATTTTACGGTAGATTACTTCTACGATCGATTTTAATGGGACTTTATAGGATCGAGTGTCAAACTCTGATTTTGGATTTTATTAAAAATTATTTTTGAGTGAAAATAAAAAATTTCACTCAAACCGATAATCAGTACAAATTATAAATGAGTGAAAATTATAGTTTTGATTAACATTTTCGGGCTTTTAAAAATTCTTTATATTGCATTTACAGATCAATTTAAGGATTATTATAGTATGTAGATTTAATTGAATAGAATTTTATTTAAAATTTGGTTGATATTTAAAAAATACGTCTCCGTATGCTTAATCTTTTGGTTTCAACAAGAAATTTAAAATTCTATTTCTGTATCTCTTTAGCATTCAAAATATTCGGAAATTGATCGATAAAACTTGCTAGATTTTTTAAATATTGCTAAATGATCTGCGCTGGTGTTAATTGAAATTGTAATCAAAAATGTAAACTCAACAAACGTCCTAATCGGAAAGTACGAACTAGAGATGTCGATGGCAGTAGAAAATTCAGAATTGGATTTTTAAGAAATTTTCGTTTATCGGAATCCACGTGCTCTACTTGATTTTCGTAATTTTATAATTGTTAATCAAAATTTTGGAAGGATACTGAGAAATCAAAGAAATCTGGTTGAACTTTAAAATTCGTTTTTCTAATCTAATTTTAAAGAAATTGTATCTTCATTATGATTGATATACAGTAATTAAATCAATAAATTATTACATTACATTACTTCTCGTTCTCTGTCATTACCTCGTCGTCATTTTATCGACGAAGATCAAATCGACAAATTTTTTTTGAGCTTTCATTTAAAGCACTGCGATCGTGGAACTGAATGCTTTTCGAATATCTTCAAATATAACCCCAATAGGGATGGCGTGTAGGTGGTTGGTTAGCTGGAGAGCAGGGAATCATTATGTAAAAAAAAAATGTTGCAACATGCGAATAGTTTAACTTTGCATTGTTCGGTTCTAATGGCTACATCCAACAATTTTCACATTGAATAATAAGGTGTTTTTAAAAATTTTGAGAAGGTTCGAATAAAATTTAGAATTTCAGAAAAAATGTTGATGTAACCACAAGCAATATATACAGACTGTTAAATTAAGTTCGTCTACAAATTAACTGTTTACTCAGCAGGTTAAATAAATTAAACGATTAGAGTCTTTGTAAAGCTAATTGTGGTATTGTGATTTTATAGTTGAAACTGATCGGTCAACAGAGATTTTTAACATACTAATCTCGATGTAAAAAAAGTCTTTGTATATGGTACACATTTTTTCCCATCAATAAAACGATGGTTAAGAGCCTCAATATTGTTCCGAACTTAATATTTAGTACTTTAGAACTTTAGCTAAACTAAACCCGCATATGTATTTGCGACTCAATTTCGGACTTAATACAAAAGTCTGAGTTAATTTTTGTCTGAGAAGTTCCCGACGTTTTCTGCTATTAACAGATTAAGATGATCTTCGAAAGTAGAAAAAAAAGTTTTATTCCCTTTGAATAGATAAGCAACAAGGAATATGAAGACTGATACAAGGCACTACACACAAGTGCAGTTCCTTACTTGAGCTAAAGCCAAATTAAAGAATTCGATAAAACCTTAATCTGGATAGGGAAAGATTATAGAAGGTATCCTGAAATTCTAGTGTTCTACCGTAAAATTACTTTACAGTAAAAGGCACGATTTTAAATAGGTTTGACTCAAATTTAAGCCTGCTGAAACGGCAACTTTAAGACTTTATAAACTTAAGACTTTATACATATAACATTAAGACTTTATACATATAACGTAGTGGCAAAGCCACAGCCTTAAGGATTTAAAGTTCAAACCACGTAAAGCAAAGCTTTTATATTATTTAGGTATCTACCACCCCATATAATATTTCCGTATTCTAAATGGATTTGAAATAGAGCGAAATTTTCGATTTTATAAGCACAGTGAGGTAGGAGATGCACCAATCTAATAGAATAACTATGATTCCAGACTTAAATAACTTTCGTATTAAAATTTAATGGTCTTTGTGATCTAAAGCCGTTTTGATATTGATATACAATTCCGTTGGTGTTTTATTAGTATTTAAAAGGTCGTAAATATTAGATAAAAATGGATCGTCTATGTTTTAACCAATTAGATTTGATTGTTTGTAAGAAATTAGTGTAGATATCATAATTGAGAAATGTTGAAGTAAAAAGCTTGTAACACTACATTCACATATGGAACACCCAATTGTGAAAAATTCCTTCTTGCTCTCGAACTCGAGACCTTAATTTGCAAAACAACGTTCTACCCACTGTACCAGTGAAGGCTTACTATTAAATTGAGCAAGATGACAAAGGAACAAAGGTGTATAACAAAGTATCTGACAAACTAACTTTATTAGACGAATCTAGAAATACACGTGCGCTATTATTATAGATCGACCTACCATTCATAAAGGATTGGCTTAAGTTAAAATTAAAATTTGAACTGCTTCTGTAAGTACTAGCCCTTTGCTTTACATTAAAATTGTATGATTATAGGTACTTTCATTTGGATTAATTATGAAATATCCAGATATATAAATATTTTATTAAAAGGAGAAGTTTGTTGAGAATCCTCGTCCGATCGAAACTGACTTCGGCATAACTTAATGTTTGAAATAGAATCCATATGTATGCAGAGCCAGATTTAGCGTTCGGCCACCCCTTACGATGGTAAACTGAAAACTTAACTACTTTTGCATGAAAAATCGATTTTACGCTAAGGCTCAATGATTACCGCCGAGCCATTCTTTCATGTTTTAAAACAAGAAGAAGCCACAAGAAGCAAAATCTGATGAATAAGGCAGAACTTCGTAGTGTAGTTCGAACAATTTTACAGGCGGCCAGATCGTAGGTTATCTTGTAATTTGTTCAATATTTCCTCAGTAGTGACCTAAACCTCAATTGCTGGCTCGAATTGAGATTCAGTGCACCACTTATGAACCATGGAATGGCTTGGAATTTGGGATGCGTTATTTGAAAAAATCGCATTTTTGAGAAAAAAGCAATCTTTGCGATTGGAACTCAATCTCCTGGAAAGTAGCTGACTATTCACTCTACTTACCTTAGAGGTTCCCAGAATTGACGATTGCAAATGTATAGAATGCGATACCTATCGAAAACAAAACCCACTTTAGGCCTATTAGAGAAAGGGCACGAGACAATTTTATCGGCCTCGGTTCTTAGGGGCCTCCACATTTGACTCTTAAAAACTAGAAGAGCTTGATTTGATGAATGATCGTTTAGAGTCTAATTCAAAGTTTTCTGGACTGAAACGACGTATTTTATTAGGAAGCCATGGGTACATTTTCTCGGTTGAATTATTAGCTCTGTATCGTGTTTTATAACTTAAAAAAAAAGTACTAAAATAATACAGGGTGGGCCATCTGCTAGTCCTTTTTCTATTTGTAATAGAATTTAAATATTGAAAGGTGGTTCTATGCCATTTATGTATGGAAAACAATATCGTCCATATGCCCATCACGGCTTCGTCTAAAAGCCTGCATCCGAAAATCAAAATTCTCGATAACTTTTTCCAATAAAAGCGGATCAATGAACTCAATTTCAACTCGAATGTTGTTTTTAAGTTGTTGAATTGTTTGTGGATGATTAGCAGAAACCTTACCATTCAAATAACCCCACAAAAAAAAAATCAAGTGGTGTTAAATCTGGGGTTCTTGGTGGCCAAGGAACTTCACAATTTCATGAAATCATGCGATCAGCAAATTTTGTTCAAAATAAATCGATTGTTGCACGATTTGTGCTGCATGTCGCTCAGTCTTCTTGAAACCAAAGCTCGTTGACACGCAATTCATTTAATTTGGGTCAAAAAAACTAGTTAACATATTTTGATAACGTTCCCATTCACTGTAAGGGCATTTTCCTGTTCGTTTTCATAAACCACACCAAACAGTGACTCTTGGAGGATGAAGTTCTGCTTCGTGAATAACATAAGGATTCTCCACTCCATAAATTCGAAAATTTTGCTTATTGACGTACCCATTAAAATGCTTCATCGCTAAAGATGATTTTTGATGGAAACCCTTCATTTCGTGCAAGCATCCAATTAATAAAACGACGACGTAAAATGAGTCATAATGTGGTTCGTGAAATCTTTAGTTCTTGTGAACGTAGCATGGTTGATATGCTTGGTTCATTACGAACACGTTCACTAACAGCTGCCACTGCATCAGGAGTACGAACTGAATGAACATGTAGATACGGTCTACGATCTTCCACTGAACCAGTTTCTTCAAAACGATCAATAATTTTGCCAATTGCGTACGCTCAGTAGGTCGTTCATGTCGACTGAAACTCTCACGTAATTTACAAAATGTTGTTGTTGGACAATCAAAGAATTTTTTAGAATAGATAACATCAAGTATAGAGCCCACTCAGTACCTGCTGCTTGTCTTTACTGATGTTCAAGAGATAACAAATTTTTGATTTTTTTTTTTTTTTTGATAACAAAGTATAGTCAAGTAAAAAAACGAATTCACCCTTATCTTCAAAGAATATCAATCGGGATATTTTATTAAAAGCTAAAGATAACTGGCCAAAAATATTCCGATTTTTTATGTCAAAAAGGAAACCCATCATGATTTCGAGCGTCCCTTTCATAGCTCATAAAATATCAGATTATTTTTTATCCCGTGGTCATCATTGAACATTAGGAGTGAACATGTTCAGTATCTGCCAGTAAAATCATAAGATCGTTTCATCGTCATTATTATGTATTTATTTGTTTAATTCATTGTTCAGCAAACGTCTTAATGATATCATCATAAAAAATTATTTGGAAGATTTTTGCTTTTGTAAATATTACAGCCTCTGTTTTTAATTTTCGTTCAGAAATGGTTGACCGCAAGGTTTTTCTTTTTCATTTGAAAGCAGACGGTGTTAATGAGCCTATGATTATGAAAACATCAGTCCTCCCATCAGACCAATGGCGACTGGAATGATTGTACCACAATTTATATTCTATATATTTACCATATACACGATATACTGTGCAAAGCAAATTATAGTAAAACAGCCAAATTATCTTACAAATTGTTTTCTTCACATTCATACAGCTCTAATCCCCGGATAATTCAAAGACATTTTTCAAAACCTCTGACAATATACATATCTACGGTTGGCTTGGTGTTTACCGCCGGAACACCAATAATTTTTGTTCAACTTGATCCAGTTTATGATTCAGCACAGCAATCTATTTCTTTAGCAAAAAAACCGAATTTACTGTTTCAGTGTAAGTATTGACTTCATCAGGTATTCTAGTATTATATCCTAATCAATATATTTCGAGATCGAGACAATACAATGTCTGAATTATTACCGAATTTAATAGCCATGTTTGCGCCCCACGATGACAGTGCGGATTTTAGCCTTTTGTAAATTCCAAATGACGTCGTTTTGCAATATTTTGAAATAGAATTTCACAAAGAATGTGTGGTTCAGTGAATAATATTTAACCGTCGTTTAAATACTTTTGAAAATCCGGGCCTAATTTCGGTTATTTAATTTTTTAAATGAGGAAACGCCTTACCTATAAAAATTAAAGGTTGAAATATTTAATCAGAAAATTTACAATCCATGAACAATTCAACATTAATAAAGAAAAGTTTAAAAATCTAACAGCGCAATACACCGTTTTTTAACACTTAGATTTTTGGAATTTAAAATTTAAAATAAACTCACTAACAATTAATTTGTAATCCGATTTTGTAGAAATTAATTTTATAAATTTAACGAAATTATTTCAAATTTAAATCTAACATGTTAAAAATTTAGTTTGCCAAAAAATTTAATAAATTGAAACAGAAATTTTAGAATCAAATTTAAATGTGTGAAATTCAGTTTTACGAGAAGGGGCTAGACCAATGACAATAGTCTAAATAGATTGAATAGTTTTGACTAGTGACATCCTTTTTAACAAAAATTTTGACATTAAAGGATTTTCGGTCACCCTATAATGAAAATAGTCGGAGAGACGCAATTCGTAAAGTTAGTTGGATAATGACATCTTCTATTCTTTGGTAACGGTTCTCTTCCAAGTTAACATTATGATAGAAGAAATCATAGTTCAACTTAGCTTCTTGACGAAAACTCAAATGCACTTCACATTTTTTATTTTAATGCATCATTTAGCATATCAGCGTTTTGGGCCATGATTTTTTTTTTTCTGTACATTTAAAATTTTCTGAATTATTTTCGTGATGATTTGCTGATATTTTACAAATTTTGAGAATTTAAAATGCTGCATATTATTAGGATTTTTTTTAAATTTTAGTGTTTGAGTAAACTGTTTATAGAACTGGAAATAAAAATACTGAAAACTGAGTGATTATATCCTGAAACCGAAGTACAAGGGATTTTTGCAATCCTACCGCTGTTATGATAAACTAAAATTAATACGATCCCTAGTTGTGCTACACTTAGTATATTATGCGCCTATTTATTCAGATTGCTTTAAAACATTTCATATACATTAAGGGTATAGCCTATAATTCAAGCGCTCTGTTATTTATCTGGTTACTTGAACTACAATACAGTTTTGTTATTGTTTAAAATAATAATTTAGAAGAAACCTCTTTATCTTTCCGATCTGCCATCAAATTGAAAGTGTTTCTCATGCATATGGTTTGTTAAATTTTTTGTCCATATTCCGTCGCATTTTGTATGGAATATTCACCGTTGATTGAATATCTTCAGTCCACAACACTAAAGCTTCCTTTTTGATTTGAAGAGTTGTTTCCGCATCCAAACCCAATTCATGATAATTAAAAATGGCCGATTGCCAAAAAAATGTACAGAATATCATTAGTAAGCTATAAATTCTATAAATTTTCAAACAGTGCTGTAGAGAAGAAATGAAAACAAGAAATTGCTTAATTAATGTCGTATGCCTCTATTTTTGCTTTGCGTGACGTCAGGTATAAATAAGTAAAAGATGAAAGACCAGTTTTGAAAGGGGTTTTCCCATTGCTATAAATCTACTGCTACGTAGTATGTAGTACTCATTAATATAAATATGAGTATCTTGATAGGGTAATTTATTAAGCATCTGTTACAGTGGTTAGTGTTATATAATCATAATGTATGTATATAAATTTTTCTTGTATACTTCGATTTGTATAGTCAAGAGAAGATGGTCCTTTGATTAATTACGGTTAAAATTTTAACTTTAGAAAAAATCAGCAAACTTGGAAGTTAAATAAGAAATGTTAATTTATTCTATATTTGAGCTTTATTATTATAGTTTTATTTATTAACTGTTTACTATCATATATCATAAAATTGGCTTAAAAACGAAAGATTTATAGATATACGGTAGTTAAAAAAAAAACTAAGAATATTGTTTGAAAATCTTCACATCATCGACCAAATCATTTTGGGAGGAATTTATTGAGTTAAACGGAGAAAAATCAGGATGTATACTTCCAATTTATGTACCTAGAAAGTAAAATTATTTTTAAAGCAATTAGAAAAATGTTTAAGTCTCCCGAAATTTAATTTTATGGTCTTTCATATCTTCATTATTTCTATCAGTTTTATGTATATATTATGCGAATATCATTAAAATTTGTTGTTTTGGCCTTTGACCCCGGATACAAAACAAATGTTTATGTCGAAATTTGACAAACGTTCTGAATTTACTGCATCATCTGATTTGGTGATGGTTTACTAAAATTCTTTATATGATCAATGGTATACAACATTGACACAAGCAAACATGAAATAAAGGCACGCAAAGCTCAAAAAGGAATTTTGATCCAAGAATGAAACAACTCAAATCTTGTATTGTCTAACGCAGCATCATTGTCGATCATTTAAAATCATTGGCAAAAAAAAACCTTTGGTTATCATGGTTGGAAAGTAACAGACATAAACTACCAAAAGAGGAGGATCAACTCGATTAGTTTA
The DNA here is from genome assembly GCA_958295665.1 of Tipula vernalis. Taxonomy (NCBI): domain Eukaryota; kingdom Metazoa; phylum Arthropoda; class Insecta; order Diptera; family Tipulidae; genus Tipula; species Tipula vernalis. The sequence goes on from OY282560.1 coordinate 15,980,145, forward strand.
GTCACTTTAGTGGTCGCCAATATCTAAGCACAGTACTGGTCGCAACCGAAATTCAAAATGAACTCGTATATCCAAGCTTCAGATTCAGATTCTTCATGCACGTATATCTTCATTATTGGTATTCCTTTCAGCAATCATTCTGCAGTTCACTAACTTGTAACGTCGCAACACAATTTTATTATTCCTCTCTTTGACTCTGCTAGGATCCTCGGGTAAATTATTTACTAAGGTGAACGTCGATATTGTAGAAAACATTTCCAAAATATTTACATGTTTTAGGCCAAATATCTAAAAAATTTATTGATTTGGTATTTGATCGCGGAGACAAAACAAATATTAATATTGATATTTGAAAAATGTTCTGTTATGTACTACATCATCTGAGTCTGATATTCTTTAACTGATTAATTATTTTTTTTAAACCAAGCGCGCCATGCTCAAGGTGACCGATACTTTAAATAAATATACTCAGAGCCATCTATGGTTTACCACCCTAACCTATTTAATAATAATTATAGCGTCTTCCAAAACCTTTTTCTCAACATTTTTACATTGGTACCTCTATCTTTTGAGTGTGGAAAATGTTTCCTATTATACACGAACCTGTCGCAACAAGTTTTAATTGAAAGCGTTGGGAGTATCTCGAGCCCTAACGAAATAAACAAGCAAATAAATTCAATAAATTTCCTAAACAGAACGAATGAAGAAAAGCTGCTGAATTGGTAAATTGGTTCAATTATCTGTATGATTTGCATCACAACCATCGGTACGATAATCGTGCTGCAGATTCAGTATTTGAAATATTCTCTACTAGTTTACGCATTACTGGGATATTTCATTTTTTACGAAAACTTTCGTGATTTTCTTTTAAAGTGGTCAGCCAAACTTCCTTTCGATCGTAGGACTAGAAGGAAAAATCTGGAAAAATATTTAAAAGATCATACTATACCGGAACAACTAAATTTCAGAAATCTCCAATGCAAAACCTATATGAATTCCCCTAAATTTGGAGAAATCTGTATGATTCGAGAATCTCAGAATCTCTTCATGTATGAATATGAACCAATTAAATTATTTCGAAGCTCTTTACCGAAATCGAAATCGAATTGAGAAAGCTATTGAAAGCGAGATGGAGTAAAAACAGAAAAGTATAATTTAGTGTTCAATTATATTTTCTATTGTCCATCTATTTTCGCTAGATGACAGTACACCACACAACAGATATTTTGTTTATGTCAATTTATATAAGTAAACAATTAATTTATAAAAATTGAATGTGTAAGCCGCTACAGGACTCCCCCGCAAGTGAGTCCCTCTCCTTAAGGAAGTTCAGTGTTAGGCTAAAAACAAACTGATTTATGTTGTCGAGAAACTGATTTCGCATCAGTGGAACATAGTATGCCGTAACCCGGTTTGAGCCGGTCAATTGAAATTGTTTGGATTTTTCAATTAATTGACACGGTGAATTGCTTCCGAAGGCGTCGAATAACTTTAAACGGCCCTTCATAAAGAGGAGATAAGCCTGTGCGAACCTTGTCCGTTCTTACGAACACAAAATCACAGTTGGCAAGTGACTTTGGGATAAGGTTTTGCATTGTGTCACGGAGTTGATCAATGACTGTGTCGCTAGTTGGTAAAAGTGAAAGAGGATTTTCAACGAAGAACTCACCGGGTAGCTTGATGGTTTGTCCATAAACCATTTCAGCTAATGAGCACTTCAGATCTTCTTTCACTGTTGCTCGGATTCCCGGTAGTACGATGGGTATTTCCGAAGACCAATTTATTGTGTTTCCTCTGATCATTAACGCGGCTTTGAGTTGCCGGTGGAGACATTCGACCATGCCGTTAGCTTGAGGATGGTAAGCTGTTGTACGAATACGATGCGAGCCAAGGAGTTTTGTTAACTCAGCGAAAAGCTTGGACCCAAATTGCGTTCCTTAAGTGTCCAATGGCTTACGTCTTTGTTCATACTAGGCCAAAAATATCGAGCAGTAATCAACTTACGAGTTGCACGGACACCAGGATGCCAAATGTTATGTAAAGTGTCAAAGATAGTTCGACGCAGTGATTCTACGATAAATGGGGGATTGTACCCAGTTGATGTTTCGCAGATGATTTCGAGGCCAGGCAATTAAAAAAGCGCCAGTTGCGTTGATGAACCGGAGCGTTTCCATTCGGAACCAGAAAATAAATTCTGAAGTTCTAGGTCAGCTTTTTGTGCAATTGCGATTTTGTTTAAGTCGAATTGTGTTTCGACTGCGGCCGTTTCATTATCCGTTGTGCGAGAGAGTGTATCTGCAACAACGTTGTCATGTCCGTGAACATGGCGAGAATTGCTCTAGTCAGAGGTTTATGGTCGATAAAAATGGTGAAGTCCCGACCCTCGACAAAATATTTGAAGTGTTTCACTGCCAGATATATTGCGAGTAATTCCCGATCGAATGCAGAATATTTTTCCTCAGCATCCGAAAGTTTCTTTGAGAAAAATCCCAATGGCTCCCAACATTCGTTGTTGTACTGTTGCAGTACTGCCCCAATGGCAGTGTTCGATGCGTCAGTAGTTAAACTTAGTTTCGAATCGCTCAATGGGTGTGCCAGCAGTGTTAATTTCGCAAATTTAGCCTTAAGTGACGTGAATGCTTGTTGACATTCGTCAGTCCAAGAGAAATTCTTGGCTGTTTTGGGTTTACATAGAAGTACGACCAAATGGCTGTGAACTGGTGCGAGTATCTCAGCAAGCTTTGGTGTAAATCGGTGGTAGTAGCTTACCATACCGATAAACCGCTGAATGTGCTTAATTGAGCTTGGAGCTGGAAATTCCCTAATGGCGTTAATTCGTTCTTCAGACGGCATTAAGGTTTATTTTGTGGCTAAGGAAATCAAGAGTTGATACGCCAAAGACGCATTTGGAACTATTGATATGAACATCAAACTCAGTTAATCTTTGGAACAGTTGTTCCAGGTGGAGTTTGTGCTGTTCCTCAGTTTGCGATGCCACAAGAATATCGTCAATGTAGACGAAAACAAAATCTAAGTTTCGAACGACTAAAGTTCCTTAAATCAACCAAAAGTCCAAATTTACACAAGAAGTCGGCGCCAATGATAGGACGATTCACAGCAACCAAAATGAAAGCATGCGTGAAGGTTCGTTTTAGTCCCAAATCCAACTGAAGCAACTTTGTGCCGTAAGTATGGATTTCAGTGCCATTGGCGGTCGACAAAACTAGATTTGAATTTCTTTTTAGAAGATTAAACTCACTTCTATAATTGTAAACTGGAATAACCGAAAGGTCAGCGCCAGTGTCGACAAAATAAGTTTTTTTTGTCGATTACAAATAAACGAGATGTATATTGATTAGGGTTTATTGGAGTCGCTACCCTGTTTGCTGGTCGTTTTTTGAACTAATCTCTTCAGCTTGATAGCTTGTTGATATGCTGAGACTTCGATGGTGGCGACGTAGAGAAGTTGCAATTTGGCACGCACTTCTTTACAGCTGGACCAAACTTGACGTGGTACCAACATCTGCCGTGACGGCGAGAGTAGTTGCTTGAGCTGCGCGATCGTGATCGTGAACGAGACGATTCTCGTTGTTCCTCCGAAAGCGGTCTCGGAACAGGTTATCTAACTTTGCTTCGAGCCGAGCGATTCGATTTTCCAGCGAGTCAGTGTTATGACTGCTAGATGGGACACGATCAATGCGTGTTGTGGACCGAGATTGTCTATTAATCTGATGTATATCATTATTTTGTTGGTGAATAGCAATGTGTTCGTACATTTTATCGGCGGTTCTAGCCAGAGCATCAGTCCCTAATGAGTCTGCCTGAACAATGAGAGCGATTTTAATGATCTCTGGCTGGCATCTTCCTGATCCAGAGTGATTTAATTATCTCAGCGCGTCGATTTCCAACAAAGTTTTTTTTTTCAAAATAGTGTATTGTTCTATTTGTGGTGGATTCGTCAAAGTTATATATGTATTCTCCGGAAAGTTCTTTGTGAAAGTTCTCCTTCTTTTGAAATTTAATCGCAGTAAAAATTGTTTGTAGCGGCTCACTCATTCAATTTATTGTAAGTAAACAATTAATTTATATAAATTGATGAGTGAGCCGCTACAAACAGTTTTGACTGCGATTAAATTTCAAAAGTTGAAAAGTTGCAATCACCGAAGAATACATATACATATATAACTTTCACAAAATCAAAACTTACAACTTTAGCCCAAATATTTATAAATTTTGTACAAAACAAAGATAACATTTAATATAATCGTATACGATTACTAAATTTATCTAATTAATAAAAATTTATGGCCGGTGTACTGAAATCTAATCTCAAAAATTTAATAAATGTTTTTATTTTTTTGTTTATAAACCAACGGTTTGAAGATCAAGACCGTACATTTAACTGTTTAATATCGATTAATAAAACTAAATTTGCAACCAATTTATAAGTATAAACATACTCTTCTGGTATTGTCTAATCGACAACACAAAAGGTATGCATATTTCGAAAATTTGGAATTTTTTCGAAGTTAAAATTTTGTAATTTAATTTTAAAGATTTATTCATAATAGTATAAATGTGTGATGTGAGATGATGATGATATTTACACACAAAATGTCGTATCAATTAATATAAAATTATACTTGTGTAAATATTACCAGAAGTGAATGTTTTGTAAATTCATCTTAAATCAAATGACCATGGTATAGTTTTTAATTCGCACTATAAATACATCTCTGCAAATAAGCGGTTTAAAAAACACAAAATACTATCTTTCTAAACTTTGCACCTACTCACCAAAATGTTACATAAAATTAAATGTTTACAGATTAGGTATAAATGTGTATCCACACCACAAACGATGAGACAGTGATAAAATACATAAAATAAATTCACTTAACTGCAAAAAAAAAAAAGGTTCGTCGCTTGGCTTTACATCGAAGTCTTTTGTTTTCTTTTTTAAGAAATGTGGAAATTATGCAATAAAATTCGATTGCAACAAATTAAACTACAATCGTAAAATGGTAATAGTTGACAAGATAATTCAACTAAATGATAGTTGCAACTAACAAGCATTTTTGTTGTATTCAGTGCACTGTGCAAATTTAAATAAATTTATTTTCATTTTCATTTTTAATAGTAGCTAAAAGTATCGTGCAATTTTCAGTTATATGCTAGATAATTTAATAAAACCATTCGTGTATGTATGAATTTGCATAATACGTATAATAGACGTTGCATGGTTCATTACATTTGTTGTAATTAACATTTAGATATATTTTTATGAATATATACATATATATATATATATATATACATATATGTATATAAGAATGCGTTTGGAGTAAGGGAATAAATAAGATTAAAAGTTTTCCAAACTACAAACAATAATATTATGACACTTTTTGATTAATCGCTAATTTGCGCCTTTTTTTGTTCGATTGTTTTATTTATTTGCAAATTTAATCAAAACTTATTTGTAATGAAGATTATTTTTTAACAGTTAGGTGTTGAATTTTGAGTATGTGCATGTGTAGACAAAATCATCAAGCATTGAAGATTTATAAATAGAAGCTTGCTCATCATTGCATAGAGGAGTCTAACGAATTTTAGAAAAATGACCAATATTATAACAGATAATTTGAAGTCTATTGATATGCATAAAAAAAACTATTTGTGTCTATGGTACCTTCAGAACTCGTAACCTGCAAAACGTCTATTCATACCAATTTGTAAAAGCTCTAATAAATTGCCTAAATTTGACTAAAATAAACCAACAAATTCATTATAGTAAAGAATAATTCAACTTTTAATCTCACTGAGCTTAATAAAGTTTTTAACATTTTTTACATAGCTGCTTTCGTTTGGGAACAATATGAATTCTCAGCCAACTGAACTTCAACTTCATAGAAAGTTATACACGATTGTCGTAATCCATCCACGTTTTAATTTCATTTGCTAGAATCATCTCTATAGGTGTGTCGCATTTCGAGTTACAAGTCGCATTTCGAGTTGTCGGTTATGAGACTATCGTATCCGAGGTTTTTGGATTAATGTAGATTTTATCCAAAATTATCAACTTTCAGTTATTCTTGGGAGAAATACATTTCCTGTTTTTGAATCATTTTACATTGAGATTTTAGAAGATTTTTGTACAATTCTAAGATTATTCGAGATTTCTGGGAATATTCGAATTTTTTTTGAGAATATCGAGATTATTCAAGCTTTTCGAATTCATATTCGATTTTCTATTTATGTAAAATTTGTAAAGTGCTGGAGATTTCATATGTTACAAAATTATTTCAGTATTAAGCGTTCTGTTATAAAAATTGTTTGAGATTTTATTATTTTTTAAAATTATTGATGATTTTCAATCCCATCCGAGTTACATAATCGTACAGTGATGAAATTCTCGAAATTCGAGATTTTGAGTTTGCACATTAGCATCGAAGTTCTGGTATGAAGTTATTCAATATTTTTAGTGGTTTCTTAATTTTTTAAGATTATTGTAGGATTCTAAGTTTATTCCAAGTTTTTCGGGTTTATTCAAAATTTGCTGTGAATTATCGCTTCTTTCAATATTACTCGAAATTTGCAAACGGTTTAGATGACCATTTAAATTAGTTGTTCAGCCCCTTTTGGAAAATGTATTCCATTTTTATACATCGAACCTAAAATGCTTTAATATTTCTTTTTATCAAATTTGATCGACCTTTGATTTCCCAAAAAAAAAAAACAAATCAACCAAGCAGTCGCAATGCGAGAAATGGAAGTAACAGCATTTCCCCTATCATCCCAAGAGGTGAGATTGATTGATTGATTGCGATGTACGATCAAGCATTAAGCAAGTCTCCCGTATTATAAGTGCGAATACCACACCACTATACCCATGTTGCAACACGACACCATAATTCTCCCTCACCAAGGAAATATGTACCATCATACTCAGCTTTTCATGAAGCCAAACAAAGCAATATTTCACCCCGTAAAGAAAGGCGCCACATGATAACCACATAAGTCTAATAGTTACGGGTGTGAAGTTTGTCCTAAAAATTGATTTTCCTGTGAATGTATTAGTAAGAATCATACATCTCTCGTTATTATGAATTTGTACGTAAACAATTATTTTACTTATCTAATTTAAATTTAAAAAAAAACTTTTAAATAAACTTAAGTCTTAATTTAAATTGTCCAAACAATTTAAAAAATCAAAGTTCAGTAAAAAAGTGATATATAAAAATTATTCAATCTGATCCAAAAGATCGTAACTTGAACAATGATGTAGACGTCATTCAGGATAGTGAACGATGTCCCTACCTTAAAAAAAAAACATTCAAAAATCTAGACGATAAATGACATAGGCAGACGTTTTGCTTCCCTATATGTAAATCCATATAAAGAAATTAAGTAATATGTAAATTAGCATAAAGTTGGATACTAAAAAATGTCTCAGTCAGGTTCAAATATCGTACCCAAATGGACATATGCGTTTAAGTTTAGGCGGCGGTTTCCTCAATAAGATAAGTGACTTAGGACAGACGTGTTGCGTTCCTATATGTAAGTTTGTATAAAGTTGGATATTAAAAAAATTCGCAATCTGGCCCCAAGATCGTACCCAAGTGGACATATATCAATAAGAGTAAAGGGCAATCCCCTCCGATTTTTGAAAGTTCTAACATTTCTAAGATAGAGGGGATTGCCCTTTACTCTTATTGATATATGTCCACTTGGGTACGATCTGGGGGCCAGATTGAGAATTTTTTTAATATCCAACTTTATACGAACTTACATATAGGAGCGCAACACGTCTGTCCTAAGTCACTTATCTTCTAGATTTTTGAAAGTTGTAACATTTCTAACATTGAGGGTATTGACCTTTACTCTTATTGAAATATGTCCACTTGGGTACGATCTTTGGGCCAGATAAATTTTTTTAATATCCAACTTTATACAAACTTACATATCGGAACACAACACGTCTGTCCTAAGTCACTAATCTTCTAGATTTTTGAAGGTTGTAACATTTCTAAGATAGAAAGGATTGCCTTTTACTCTTATTGATATATGTCCACTTGGGTACGATCTTGGGGCCAGATTGCGAATTTTTTTAATATCCAACTTTATACGAACTTACATATAGGAACGCAACACGTCTGTCCTAAGTCACTTATCTTCTAGATTTTTGAAAGTTGTAACATTTCTAAGATAGAGGGGATTGCCTTTTACTCTTATTGATATATGTCCACTTGGGTACGATCTTGGGGCCAGATTGAGAATTTTTTTAATATCCAACTTTATACGAACTTATATATAGGGACGCAACACGTCTGTCCTAAGTCACTTATCTTCTAGATTTTTGAAAGTTGTAACATTTCTAAGATAGAGGGGATTGCCTTTTACTCTTATTGATATATGTCCACTTGGGTACGATCTTGGGGCCAGATTGCGAATTTTTTTAATATCCTACTTTATACGAACTTACATATAGGAACGCAACACGTCTGTCCTAAGTCACTTATCTTCTAGATTTTTGAAAGTTGTAACATTTCTAAGATAGAGGGGATTGCCTTTTACTCTTATTGATATATGTCCACTTGGGTACGATCTTGGGGCCAGATTGAGAATTTTTTTAATATCCAACTTTATACGAACTTATATATAGGGACGCAACACGTCTGTCCTAAGTCACTTATCTTCTAGATTTTTGAAAGTTGTAACATTTCTAAGATAGAGGGGATTGCCTTTTACTCTTATTGATATATGTCCACTTGGGTACGATCTTGGGGCCAGATTGCGAATTTTTTTAATATCCAACTTTATACGAACTTACATATAGGAACGCAACACGTCTGTCCTAAGTCACTTATCTTCTAGATTTTTGAAAGTTGTAACATTTCTAAGATAGAACGGATTTCCCTCTACTTTTATTAATATATGTCCACTTGGGTACGATCTTGGGGCCAGATTGAGAATTTTTTTAATATCCAACTTTATACGAACTTACATATAGGGGCGCAACACGTCTGTCCTAAGTCACTTATCTTCTAGATTTTTGAAAGTTGTAACATTTCTAACATTGAGGGTATTGCCCTTTACCATTATTGATATATGTCCACTTGGGTACGAGCTTGGGGCCAGATTGAGAATTTTTTTAATATCCAACTTTCTAAGAACTTACATAAAGGAGCGCAACACGTCTGTCCTAAGGCCCCAAGTCTTGAGGCCAGATTGAGAATTTTATTAATATCCAACTTTATACGAACTTACATATAGGGACGCAACACGTCTGTCCTAAGTCACTTATCTTATTGAGGAAACCGCCGCCCCAATTTAAACGCATATGTCCATTTGGGTACGATATTTGGACCTGACTGAGGCATTTTTTAATATCCGACTTTATGCTAATATACAAAATACTTAATTTCTTTATATGAATTTACATATAGGGAAGCAAAACGTCTGCCTATGTCATTTATCTTCTAGATTTTTGAATGTTTTTTTAAGGTAGGGACATCGTTCACTATCCTGAATGACGTCTTTATCATTGTTTTAGGATAGAGGGGTTCTCCGACTGTTTGTTTGTACGATCTGTTGGATCAGATTGAATAATTTTTATATTTCACTTTTTTACTGAACTTTGATTTTTAAATTGTTTGGACAATTTAAATTAAGACTTAAGTTTATTTAAAAGTTTTTTTTTAAATTTAAATTAGATAAGTAAAATAATTGTTTACGTACAAATTCATAATAACGAGAGATGTATGATTCTTACTAATTACATTCACAGGAAAATCAATTGTTAGGACAAATGTTTAATTTTAGGACAAACTTCACACATTTGTACAGTCGCGTGAAGTTTGTCCTAAATTTTGTCTAAATTTTGTTTTTGTGATTTTAGGACAAATTTAGGACAAACTTCACGCGAATTAATAGTTGTGATATTCGCCCCTGGCCAGGCCGCCGTTGTACACCTTTTTACATATAACAAAATCGAGGGATGGGAAAGGAATGTTAGCAACAAAGACTCAACCCGGTTCCAGACACCTAAGTAGTTAATAGTTAGTAAATTTGTTGTTTAGTAATATATTTTTTAGTAATTAGCACAGACAATACAATTTGAAGTTCATATACTGCTCCAACCTGTAAGAAGACACAATGACAACATAAATTTCCTGGTGCCGCAAACTGTTTTTTTCTGAAAAGCTGTAAACAACTATTATTATTCCCTCCACCATTTTTTCCATCGGCGGTTTTGAGGGGGCGAGATTTCGTTCCATTATCATATTCCCATGCGGTCCCCCAAATTTGTACTAACTGAAGGTAGTGTTGCTTGACGTTTTGTTGAAATCGTTGCGTCTCTGCTGTCCCTGCTACTTCTTAGTACAATTAGCTTTGTGAAGTATAGGAAGTATATAGAATGTAGGTATCACCGAGGTGTAGCTCGTTGGCAAAAACTCTGAATTTAATCGGGCCAGCCGCCTCTTATTATTGTACTATTAATATCCAATTATAGAATCATGATCAGTATATTACAAATATGTTGATCTAATAAATCCATACATATTTTTACGAATCTTACATTACATGTTATTTTTACAATACAGCGGTTTACAGCTGTGATCCTTTACATCGTGTCAAGTTTTGTAAAATAGTTCGATAAAACCATATATATATAAGTTTGACCTCCAAAGCCAAAGCTTTCAAATTTTTTTACAATTTATTTGTATACAAAGTCGCCCATTCCATGTAATTATTTACTTAATTAGTTCACGAAATCAATAAATTTTAATCAATGCTGAACCGAAAATGATAATAACGTTTAGTTTTACCCTTTTTTCAAAATTATAATCTTCCTTAAATAATTGTTGTAAGAACGAATTCATTTGAGAGGATCATTAATCATTATTCCATAATATGGAATACAAATCGTACACAAACACAATTCATCCATTTCATCCGCTGCTTGATTAGGAAGTGTACAGGAAACAAAATAAAAAAAATAAAAAAACAACAAACAACTTGGCACAACGAAACTATTTGGATATCCTTTTTTTTTCTAAAAGGGTGAGTGTATGCAGCCCAGAGCACTGCATATCCTTAGTAAAGTTTCAGTCAATTATGTTACAAAACTGTAATACCTCCCGCTGTAATGTAATTTGTCATCGAATAAACTTTTAAAAAAATCATAAAACCTAAACTCCAGCACTACATAACCTCAAAACAAAATCAAAAATCAAAAAATCACTTACCTTATATTTAATCTCTTTGCCAACTTTCAGACAGGCCATACGCCAATTCAACACCATAAAATTCATATCATAAATTCCGCGTGAATGTTCTATCCGACGGTAATGATTTCTGTATTTCATCGAATAATTTAGTCGCACATAAATTAAATGTATCGGTAATTTTATCGAATCGAGACATTTTCATACAATTTTCACACTAACAACTTTTCTCACTAAACACTAATTCACTAAAATAATCACTTGGACACGAATTTTATTATTTTATATCGAATTTAGTTAATTCGCGGCTTTTTTTACGACAATTTTGTGTAAAACAAGAAAAAGGTCATGTTCTATTTATTTTGATTCAGAAAACACGCACACCAAAATACACATCGAAATTATTTTATTTATTTCGCTAGCGATATAAGCGTAAAACCCGTTAAATGATATTCCTTTAATTTTACTTTCAAAATAAAAACAATAATCTACGCCACACTACAATAAAAATATACAAAAAAAACCGTTCTGTATTATGATTACCTAACAAACAAGAAAAACAAAAAAAAACAATACCTAAACTTATATACGTCGCACGTCGCACCATATCTACACAAACACAAACAAAACCTGATTTGGTATACAACATGTACACAAAAAGACGGTTCTAACCAAAACCAACAAAAATGACCATACAGCCAGATATCGTTGGTTCTGTTCTAACCATCAAAAACAAATTTTTCGTTGGCTTTGCTTAGATTCGAACTCCAGACCTTCTTCACTCCCCTCCATCACCTTACTACCACGGCTATCTCATCATATCCATGCATCCCAAGAGGTGAGAATAAATAAAAAACAATTTTGATTTGCTTGTTTATTTTGTAGTCAAAAATTTCAATTTCTTTACCCATGCAATGCATGCGCTGTATTCATGGAGCACTCTGTAAATAATATATATTTGTGCTTTTAATATTGCCGGACTAATAATAACAGAAATAAAATGGAAAACAATTTTTTCAAAGTTTCCCAAACAAACTTAATATTGTAATGAGTCATGAATTATTTAGCGCTAAATAAAAGCTCAACAAAAAAGCTCATGAAACCTCGAATTTTTCTTTTATGATGAAACAGAAATAAAAATTCTATTTTTATAATTTGGCACCAAGGGCAAAATCGTTGAATGAAATTTTGCCAAAAGAAGTATATTTAAAATTTTTAAAAATCCAGAGCTTTCAATTTTCAACTTTTTTTTTTTTATTTAAGCAATTTTAAATTTTAATATTAGAACAAATTGAATTAAGATTAATTTGCATCATGAAAGCTAAGTTTTCTAAATCGCTAACATGTTTTTTTTGTTTAAAAGCTATTTTAAGTCGGTTTAGATCTCTTTCAAGGTTTTAGTAGTTTAGAAACTTAAACCAAAACAACACCCTTAAAAATAGAAATAAAAGCATTCTTATTACATAAATTCTAGTAAGCTTTTAGTTAGAAAGATATATTTGTGCTTTTAAAATATTTAAATTAAAATAATAAATTGAGCTTTAGCATTAAAATTGAGCTTTAGCAGTTTTCGCCAAAGGATAAAGTTTAAAATTTTGAAAGTAACACTATTCAACAAAGTCCAAATTTTCAACTATTTCTATTCAAGCTGATAAATGGAATTGTCAAACATTTTTTAAGGGTTGGGTACGAAATTTCCCATTACAAAATCTTTTTTACAAAATCTCTATTACAAAATTTATTAATTATAGAATCTCCTAATTACAAAATCGCCTAATTACAAAATCTCCTAATTACAAAATCTCGCATAAAATTTTCGCCGTAAATATATGAAATCGCGCGATTTCATATATTTACGGCGAAAATTTTATGCGAGATTTTGTAATTAGGAGAAAAGTGATTGTATTTGTGTGTGTGTGTGTGTGTGTGTGTGTGTGTGTGTGTGTGTGTGTGTGTGTGTGTGTGTGTGTGTGTGTGTGTGTGTGTATTTGATTGCCTGTGTTTGTATGTATGGATGTGTGTGTGTGTGTGCGTGTGTGTCTGTGGGCGATTATGTATGCGTCTGTGTATGTAGGTATGTGTGTGTGTATGTATGAATGTTTTTAGTTTATTTTTTATTTTTTATTTAAGGAAGGTGAAAATCCATCATGGACGATGTAGGGGATAACGTAGCTATCCACCACAACGGTGTGAGACTCCTACTCACTAAAACCACCTCCTGCATCTTAGGTATTACCGCTAGGTATTACTTCGAAAGGAAAGGAGTTTGTACTAACTGTACGATCACATCCCCCACGCAACTGAAGGGTGCGAGTTACCTTGCTTGCCGACGTTGGCGTTCCAACCGTCGCAACACCTTAATCGTTGTTGTCGCAAAATTTACTACAGCACTCCATGCTTCTGGAGACGCTAGTACCACTTCAACTATGTTCTCTGGGGTAATATCAAATTGATCGTGGACTCCAGCAAGCACTTCTCTATTTCCCTGAAACCGTGCGCATACAAAAAACACGTGTTCAGCATCTTCTGCGGAACCTCTACAGGATGGACAATACGGTGAACCATCATGCCCAAAACGATTAAGGTATGATCGAAAGCATCCGTGTCCTGTTAAGAGCTGTGTTAGGTAAAAATCAACCTCGCCATGCGTACGATTTATCCACGGGCCTATTTCAGGAATTAGTCGTCTGGTCCAATGGCCCTTCTCCGAATGTGTGTCTGGCTGTGTGTGTGGGTGTGTGTTTGTAGGTACGTGTGTGTTTATGTGTGTGTGTGTGTGTGTGTGTGTTTTTGTGTGTATGTATGAATGTATGTGGCTGTGTGTGTGTTTTTTTTCCGAGAAGGAGAAATCTTCAAAAGACACGGTAAACGTACTTAACGCCGTGTGGGATTTTTACCCACTAAAACCGCCTCCTCTCGCCGGACCGTTATTTATGGTAATACACAGGTCAATTCTCTCGGTCTCAAATCGCGGACACTCGAATAATACGTGTTCCGGGTTTTCTACTTTATTGCACGTTGGACAGAGAGGAGTGTTATCATGCCCAAAAAGATGCAGATAGCTTCGGTACCCACCGTGTCCCGTTAGGAATTGGGTTAAATGATAATTCACCTCTCCGTGTTTGCGATTCATCCAGGGTTTGATATTCGGAATCAATCTGTGTGTCCAACGTCCTTTTGTCGCATTATCCCAACGTTCCTGCCAACTTTCCACGGATTTGGATCTTTCTGTCGTTTAGATAGCCTGACCGACTGTAGAACTGTGTTTCTTAGCTTCATATATTCTTTTCGCTACGTCCGCCATGATGTCAAACGGTATCATTCCGGATATGACGCATGCTGCTTCTTCTGAGGTGGTTCTATATGCACTGATGACCCTAAGGGTGCTTAGCCTATAGACTTGTGCCAGCCGTCTCCTGTTGCATTTTACCTCCAGTGCCTCTCACCAGATCGGAGCCCCGTACAGTAGCACTGAGCCACCCCGCGCCGAGTACACCATCGATGCTTTTCCGCATGTATAATCTATGTGATTCTTGAAGTTTAATCTGTCATCAAGCATAATGCCCAAATATTTTACCACTTCTTTGGACTTTATGACGTGGTTCCCAACCTTAAACGATACCGTTTCCCGTTTTTTACGGCTACTAATCAGCACTGCTTCTGTTTTGTGCTCCGCCAGTTCCAGGCCAACGGATTCCAGCCAGCCCCTCACAATTGCAATCGCCTCGTTAGTGATCATCTCAATTTCATCCAGGTGCTTTGCAGACACCACTATCGCGATGTCATCGGCAAACACTATCACTTCTGCTCCATCTGGGATTCGTAGCTTTAGAACGTTGTCATACATAATGTTTCACAAGATTGGGCCCAGAACGGAACCTTGTGGAACTCCAGCCGTTATGTTGTATTCCATGGGACCATCCTTAGTGTCGTACTCTAACACTCTATCCTCGAAGTAGCTATCTAGTATCTTCAAGAGGTAGGCCGGAACATTCAACTTTCGTAGGGAATTCATAATGTGGGCCCAGTTAGATGTGTTTGTGGCTGTGTGTGTATATATGTTTGTATGTGGCTGTGTTTTATGTATGTATGTATGTATGAATGTGTGTGTATGTGTGTGTGTGTGTGTGTGAGTTTGCTATATGTGTTTGGGTATGCGCGTGTTCACACATGTCGCTGCCACCCCAAACAACACAATTACTCAAAAGGTGGTTTCACGAGATTTTGTAATTAGGAGATTTTATAATTTGGTGATTTTGTAATTAGGAGATTTTATAATTAGAAGATTTTGTAATTCGAAGATTTTAAAAAAAATAGGAGATTTTGTAGCTGAGATTATGAAATGAGGGATTACGTACCGATCCCATTTTTTAATGATCTACAATTAAAAATTAAATTTAATGAATTTTATATGCTAGATCCCTATCGTAAAAGTACAAAAACTCCCATTACTCGATTTGGACGCATCTTCGAAAGAAAAAAAATATTTAAACTTGAGAAGGACCTTGAGGTTTGAATCCTATTCTAGAAACCAGGTTTTGGTTCAGAGCTTAGATCTTTTAAAAGCTTTTTTCATTCTAACTTGTTGTTGCTGTTTTCAATTGGTTTAAGTGGTTTTCAAGTTTTTAAAACTTTGCTGAAGGAATTCTTAGATAATGGTTTTTCCTAATAATTACTTGTGCTATATAGGAGCTTTAGAATTTCTTACATTTTAAAATTCTGAACAAATGCTACTTTTGTTGAAATTTCCACATTATATTTTGTTGATTTTACCAAGACAAAAATTTGTATTCCATAATCTGAAAATCGCCGAAAATTTAAAAAATTTAAAACGCGAAATACATACATACATACATACTAACTGCTTTAAACATACCCAATAAATACTTGAGCCAAAAACCTTTAAAGAATAAACCGGAATTAATTTTAAGAAGTTTTACTTAAACACAAATTTATTTCTAATTGAAATACAATGTCTGGAATGTTATGCATAACAAAACAAATAATTTGAAATTTTTATATTCTGGATTTTCGACTTTCTCGAAATTGTTTGCGTAAATTTTGTGCAATTCTACATTTGAGAAGACAAATTTTAATTTTGAAACTTTGCTGCCCAAATCTTTGCGTTTTCAATAGTATTTACATAAATTAAACGAACTTTACGGGTTCTGTTTTGAAGTACAAATTTTCACATTCATTTCATTTTCACAATTTCAATATTCGAAAATTTTAAATTTTATAAAATTTCAAAATTTTCACTTTTCTGAAAGTTTAAGCTCAAAGTTTAAGGCAATTCTAAATATTTTTCAAATTCTATTACACAGACATTTCAGATTTCGTAACAAAAATTTTGACTTAACTATAATTTCAATCAAATGTGTCATATTTAATCAAGTTTAAAATTTAATTTTTCTCATTTCCTAGAATTGCACAGCGAACAGCGCCAAATTATTCTAAAGAGGAATAGTCAAACACTAACTATAATTGTTTATGTATAATTCTATGTTTAATAAATGAAATCACTTTATTACATCACAATGAACATTTTGAATTTTTGCTAGTTCAACTCAACCACATTCGCATTATCAACAGACGCGATACAAAGGTAAAAGCAATAAATCTCACAAAATTATTACGCTTTTAAGCGGGAAATCTAGTTTTTGCGTTTTGTTTTATGTATAAATTTTAATAAAACCAAATCGAATCGATATTATATAATTAAATACAAAACTATAAATAATACTCATGTTAATTAAAAAATTGTTGAATATAAATAAATTGAATTACAAACTATGTTACTCAATACAGTTAATAGCGCGGCGACCTTTAAGAGCTTTTTGTTAAGTTATACTTAAACAATTTTGCTAATAATTTTTTTTTTTTTTTTTTTGCTTTATACAGTAAAGAATTTTTTAATTTGTCTGACCTAACAAGGTCGTTTCGTATGGTGATACAAAAAAAAACTACCTGTAAAACGTCACAAACAAATTGAATGGAAAAGTGAATGAAATATTTCGTGGTGAATTAATTTTGTTTATTTCCATGAATGCGGTTTGGTACTAGCTCAATATGTATGTACACGCGCTTGCAAAATCTGGTAAATTAATTTTAATTTTTTTTTTTTTTATATAAAATGTGTAATAGAAATTTGTAATAAATTCAAGGCAATTATTATATTGTGGAATGTTAATATAACACTTAATATAAACGCATTTAATAAAAACAAAATAGAAATGGACAGACAAGCTTGATTCGTATTGTGCACACACTATATCCAGAATCACGTTTCAATGAATGATTTTGATATATACTGGTGATAAAAGCAATTAATAAATTAAAAGTGTTTTGCTTTTAGAATTTTCTTCTACCTGTTTGTCTTACGTAATTTAATAGCAAGTCTGTGTGTGTGTGTGTGGCGAAAGGCGATGACATTGAAATGTGACTTGAAAGCTTTTAATTTCGATCGAAAAATATTTTAACTAGCTTTTCATCCACCTAGTTGACAAATTTGCTTTTTCGTTTTGCGTTCTACCGAATAAAGAGAAAGACAGACAAATATTTCAATTTTAAACTAACAAAAACCGTGCTTTAATTGCTTTATAAAATACTTTTCAAAAATGTCTCAAATTTTCAATATGAGCCCTTCAAATAATAAACCAAAAAAAAATTAAATTGTTGCTATGTCCTAACAACACACAATTAAAATAAATAATTTATATAAATTCAAAATTTTGTTGATTTCCTTAAGAGAACTCTCTGCAAACTTCCTGAAATATTTTCTAGATTTGGCCTTCACTGCTAGCAATTGATTTAAATCCAAATTGGTAGTATTGTAGTACACTTTGTTACCTTTACCGTACCGTTTGTTACTCAAAATATCAGTCAAATTATTATTGATCGAAGAATTCAACTTTGCAATAGTAGTACTAGAAGTGGTCCAGTAGAATCAATAACTAAGTCTCCAAATATTGATTCAATAGAAGTCTAGCAAAGTGGATAACATTTGCATTAGCAGCCTCCCGAATGATAATAACTGTTCCACTTAAATTTTAACTACATCTATCCAGACTAGATCATGGACAATAAGGGTTTGGGAACCATTTTCTACCAATTTAATACCAAAACAAACCGAAGGTCTTAGAAACCAAGACTCCTTGGATTGAAGGGATGTTGTTTTAAAAAGATTATGATATAACCCATATGCTCCAGACATGATGTCATAGTTATATGTGAAACAAGGCCTACAACAAATTTCAATCCTGAAAAATACTTTCCATCAGATTACGTAAGTAGTCTAAAGAAAAGACAAATATGATTTTCTTACTAGTCTTAAAGGTATGACGATCGCGAAAAGTTCACTTTCGAGTAAAGTTCTGTATTCGCATTGTTATTTGCATCACCTAACATGTCTCCAGTCGCAATGAAACAGAGATGAAAGTTTAACTCTTTCGCTGACTCATATCTTTAATAAGAGCTTTCCGGGTGGAATTTTTCCTGATTCCTGCTAAATAAATTTCATCCGCCCGATTTTTAAATTTGGTAAAAAATGTGAAACTAGCAAGATGCCGAGATTTTCATTTTTTCATGTGAAATCTTTTGTTTTTCCTGCAACATTTATACAGGAGGATTGGGAGGCGGTAACAAGTGGATGTAGTTTACACTGACTTATAAAATTCTTTTGTTACAATTGATCTTTCGATTGTTATATCTAAAAGCTAGAGAAACCAAATTGTAAGTTAATCCCTATCGAATGGTTGTAATCTTACCCTTTTAGTTGGTCACAATATGTTAAGATTAGTGATTCCGCTTCGTATTTATTTCGTATAACCTCTAGAGTACCGGAAGGTAGTGACCACCTGATACCTTTGTGCGCAATAATTTCACCTCAAATATTTATTGTTAGTGTTCATACATTGCATCATTCTTGAAGTAGGTACAAATCGTCATTTTTGTTTAAGTCTCAGATTTCTTAGAATACCAAGTGCTCATTTATTGTTTGATATTATAGCTACCGATTTATTAAATATAATTTTACACGGTTTTAATTTTCAACACTATACGCGAATTTTATTCATGCGTTATCTTGTTTGACAATCAAACGACAATTCTAAACTGAAACGATGACAGACCAAAAACAAACAAATTGGTGTGCTGCGAATGAACAAAAAGAGAAAACGAATTTTGTTTTGTTTCTGTTTCAACTTTGAACAAACAAGTAAAGATGTCGCCTATTGAATTTTGAGTGAATAATTTATTTGGCATAGAACAAGGAAAATGGTGATCATGAAAATGGGAAGTTATCAGTAAAAGTAACCACCACAGAATTAAATTCATTGTAGCAATGGTACTAATACAGACCCATGCGGAACCCCATCATTAATTGCTTTATTTTTACACTCTGCGACCTATTTATTAGATTAGATTATTAAAGCTACAGAATTTTTTAGATCGAAACCTTTATGCAAAAAATTATTAACCTCAAGCAACGCATTTTCGGTAATTGTGGAATTCCTGAAACTATATTGAATTGTAGTTAGTTTCTCTATAACCATGTCAAAAACGGAGAGCAAGCTTATTGGACGATAATTTGGAAGAACTTTTTGTCAACGTTTTTATACATCGGGATTATTATTATTATTATTATTATTATTATTATTATTACTATCTTTATTTCAATAAAATAAATACAAAATTAAAATCTAGTTGAAACAACATTATAAAATATGAAATAAAGTACAGCTCCCATAGACATTATGTCTGTAGTGGAGCAATTTAAAACAAATTTTAATTAAAATTTATATAATATTCTTTGTTTACATAATTAACAATAATCTTCAACAAAATACAAGCTCAGTTATTAAAATAGATATATTTAACTACACGACGGCACATTAGAACATAATGTAATTTAACATTTATACTAAAAATATTGCTCGATATCATCGATGTCAAGTAACCAAGTCCGAATTTCCCTGTTAAATTTATGCTTCTGCGCAGATGGAAGCATTTTCACATTTTTAGGTAAAAGATGGAACCAAAAAGGCGCCATATATAAATAAAATCTTCTAAACCTTTCACTATTACAACGAAGACCGACAAAATTGTTTGGATTTCTCATATTATACACGTGGTATATTCGACTATGATAACTATTGCTACGAACAAAAAACATTTTCAATACTTTAAAAACATACAAATACCTTAGAGGCAACAAGTTTAACTCGCGAAAAAGCGGAATAGTGGGTGTATTCCTTGGACAAGCATAAATTAATTTGATAATTCTTTTTTGCGCTACAAAAAGATCTGCAATATTAGCAAAGTAAATTCCACCCCAACTAGTTATACCATACATTAAGATAGATTCAACAAGAGCATGATATAACCTTCTTAAAATAAAAGAAGGGCACAAAGGTCGAAGATTATAAAATTTATGCACTGCAGTAATAACAATTTTCCTAATATTAGTTAGGTGGGAGGTCCAATTTAGCTGCGAGTCAATTGTTACACCTAAGTATTTAAACTCATTTATGCAGGGCAAATCAAAACATTGCCCAAAACATGGATTCTTATCACACGGGTATACGTGATACTTGAAAAAGTTTTGATCAACTGTTATGTCGGGCTGTCTAAAATGCATAATTCTAGATTTTTCACTAGCAACAAGTCGGTGATAAAAAAACCATTTACTTAGAGTGCATAAATCAATATTGATAAACCGTTGAATATCAACGTAATCATTAGACGCATATGTCAAAGCCAAATCATCTGCAAACGCTGTAGCACACCCTCTAAGATTAATTTCAAAGATAGAATTGAAATAAATTAAAAACAATAAGGGTCCCAAAACTGAGCCCTGAGGAACACCACATTTTAGAAGACCTGGAGGACTATTAACGTTATTAATTTTTACAATTTGACTACGCTTACGAAGGTAACTTGTAAACCAATCTAATATTTTGCCTCTAACACCAATACTTGACAATTTCATTATGAGTATGTCATGGTTAACAGTATCAAATGCTTTTGAAATGTCCAAAAATACTGCTGAGCATTTCTGAGAGTTGTTAATTGCTAAAAAAATATTGCTCAGAAAATTTAAAAGAGCTTCTTCCGTAGATTTTCCTTCTATGAATCCAAATTGGTGATCACTAAAAAATTTTAATTTACCAAGGTAAGAGACTAATCGTCGTTTAATTAATTTCTCAAATAATTTGCTTCTCAAATAAATAAGCTTATTTTAGTCTAGATGGAAAATGCCTGACAAATTTGTTGATTTTGGTGATGAAATAACTTGTGTAGAATTCCTAACGGAAGAGTATCATAAAAAGCAAAAAAAAAATTAAGTTGAGGTCTTGAACTATACTATCCTAAATTTACAATTTTTTCCAACGTAATTCAGTTTTAGTTTTAGCCATATATAGCCATATAGTTTCGCTAAGCTTCTGGAGAATTTATTTTTCAGTCCGATTTTACGGCTTGATTGAAACCCATGGTCTTAAAATGTTATGTTTGCTTTTAATTTCCACAAGGAAAGAATTGTTATCAATATACAATTTTAATAAGTCAATAAAACAATTATATGCATCAGAAACATCAGTCCTAGAATAAACCGAAAGCTAAGTTTCATTTAATCGTCTAGAATTTAAATCATTGAACATTATTAGAACATATTTCATGTCACCTAAGACTAACATTTCTAGATTTATTAGCTGCCAAAGCATTACTATATTCATCCACAAAGACTGTAGTGTTCGAAGCATGGAGTTAATACTCACAAATCACAGTTAAATTTGTTGTTAATCGCATTACACTTAATAACCTCATTTAGGTACACCACCACTTCACCGGCTCTGTTTGAAGAATTACAGTTTCCATAGATCTAAAAACCGGGAATCTGATAATTTTCCAGCTCTTAATGGTTAATCCATACCCTCCGATAGTAAAATTATTTGTAGCAGCATCTCACATTTGCTAAAAAGAAATTAAAACTTTTACGTAAGCATATAATACATAATTTAGTCTTAATTTTCTTTGCTAAAACTGAACGCTGGACTGGAAAATTGTTGAATGTTGAATTGAAATTGGGTGTTTTAGCCGTGTTTTGGATGAGATAGCATCACATACTATCTAAAAGTCGTCCCGAGGCGATATTTAAAATCCCGAATTACTGGCCAAATGGGGGCGATCAGTAACTTTATCGAGCACATTGGTATTTACTCCGATTTTAAACGAAATAAAAGACAGATCTCCGCATATCCCTGTTTTTATTATTTTTTTTTTTGGATTAGTGAATTGCAAATGAGGTTACTTGAAACATCGATGACATTTTTGCTGATATGCGTTATAATTTGTTCCGGAGTTATGCTGTCTACGAATAATGTTATTTGCAGTTGAGTTCCACCCTCATCTTTAAACATAATTAGTAGCGCAAGTTGATATCACAAAATTCGGTCAAGAAGGTGAGGAGTTATCATTAAAGTATCATACGTTGTATTGTTTGCACATTTAAGATGAAAAGAGCCACTGCAAGCACCACTACATAAAACCATATCCTCTCTGCCATTCCACTCAGCATAACATTTTCAACAGGAAACACCGGACATTGTATCCCGCAGCGCAGCAAAGGTAATTATTACTGATAAACGACTGTAGGGTTTATGTGTTGGTTTATAGCGCGCGAACCCAAAACAGAGTTTAACACTGCACATATGCAAACATATTACGTATTATGGATAAGGAGATTCATATGGTCGACATGAATTAAATTTGTACAAACAATAAAAAACGAACTTAAGCTAATATTTGTCGTAGTATTATGTTTGTGTGCTCTGCTACCACTAGTGCTCTCCACCGGTTGAATTTTGACATGATGCCATCATGCTGATCTGACTTTTTTATTTCAAAATATTACTAGTCCAAAGCACTAGTACCCTCTGGCGTATCAGTATAAATGTCTGTAGGGCTTGATATGTTACTTTTATATTTCGCCAACACGACAAGTGAACGACCTGTGTCTTTCAAAAACAAAAAGCACTACCCAGAAACTCCAAATTAAATCACACGTGAATGACACCTTGAATAATTTAATACACAACATTATTTTTATTTCTAATACTAATTATTTTTTTCAAATTTATTTACATAAAATAAATTTTAATTTATTAAAATAAAACAAACTAAGCATAACAACCCCACTTTCTACTTCTATGATATTATTATTAACCGGTTTCGGAACTTCTTTAATTATACAAATTTAGCATATTTTATAAGAATTTTCAAGCTATCTCTCCCGGATAAAATTATGATTTTGCTGTTAACCTTGTCATTGAATAAGTTCAACGTATCTATGTAAATTTTTTTTTAAGGTTGAGTTTAATGTTTAAGGTTTATCCATTCTTCAAACGTTATATACATAAGTTGATCTGAAGGTTGATATATTGTTTGCTGTTTTATTGAACTTTTATGCATAAGATCTTCCAGTTTGTCCGATATAGAAAAATGATGATATCTATCTCACAGTTGCGTTTATTATAATCACTTTTTTTACTATATAGCATTGTCATGTAGAATCGGTTTAATTTTTTGAAACACACTGTAAACACGTTTTGGGATGCTGCTCAACCAGTGAAATAAACCAAAATTTTAGTGTTTAAAACAATCATCATCTAAAATTCACAAAAAAATGTTTTCGTTTGCCATTAACAAATCAGTAATTTGCTGATTTATTTCCTAATTTTTTGTTTGATTCTGAACGACCTTCGCAAGTTTAAGTTTGTTGATGATCAGCTTCTTGTTATTTGGATTCAAATTTAAAATTTGACTCGCGATAAAGTGTTAAAAATTAATAACAAGTGTAAGAAAAAAATGCGTTTTTCAAAGATTGTACCAGATGCAGGGCCTATAACGTTTTATTACACTTTGGCAATTTTACCTAGATTTTGCGAAAATTGGACAAAATCAAGGTATCCGAAATAGTGCAATAGATCGTCTTTATTAATTTACACAATTCAAGCAAGAAAAAAATGTCCGTCCATCTGTCAGAATGTTTCTATGTCTGTACTCTCGGTATCTCGAGTTGGACGTGAGCTTGGAGTTGGGTTGAAGGTAGGATAAGGTCAATTTCCAGGTTGAGTTGGGGTTGGGTTAGGGTTGAGTTGAGGTTGAGTTAGCGGTTGATGGACCGTGTTGACTTGAGGATTGAATGTGGTATTGAGTTTCGGGTTAAGTTAACGGTTCAATTGGCGTCGTAGACTTAGGGATTGAGTTGAGAGTTGAGTTGAACGTTGAGTTGAAATTGTTTCAGTTGTTCGGTTGTAAATTTATTTGGAGGTTAAGTTCAAATTTATATTGAGTTGAGTTGATGAATGCTTGTAGTTTCTCGGGCCGTGTTGATTTGAGGATTGAGCTAAGCGTTGAGTCGAGTGTTGAGTTTGGGCTTGGCTCAAGGGTTAAATGGGAAATTGAATTTAAGAATGAGGTGTTTGGCTAGGATTTTTCAGTAAGTTAACTTGTGATGAGGCTTTATAATTTGTTAATGTGTGATAGAACTTTTGGTGAAATCATCTAGAAATCACTAAAAATCCAAATAGTTGAAATCCTTGAATTTTTAAATAATTCGTGAAATCAACCAATTTTGTGAAAATCTAACTAAAAATTCAACATAACCTTCTTAAATTCAATTTGTTAAATTCCAAGTTTAGTTATTTTATTGTAACCAAAAAACCAAACTAAGATTTGGGTTCAATCCGAAAATTTAAATTTTATTAACAATTTCGGTACCAAGTAGTTCGAATAAACAATTTTGTCAGCAGTGAAAAATTTTATTTTGTTGTAGGTCGTTGATATTGCTGGCTGGTGATTTATTGGATATCGACGGGTGATCAACAACATTCTCCCGCCCGTTAACGATCCCGTCGTTAACCATCTTCTTGTTCTGGCAGTTTGCATATTTTGACAATGAGTCGTTTCAAAATCGATGTTGAAGTTTTTAATGTTACGACCCTTACTATTCCGCGGTCATCAGGATGCAGTTCAAGAATTCTGCCAAGCGCCCATTTGTATGATGGTAAATTTTCCTCTTTCATTAATACGACATCGCCGACCTGGAAGTTTTCGTGCACTTTTCACCATTTATTTCGCTGTTGCAGGTTGTGAAGGTATTCTGCACTAAATTTTCGCCAAAATGACTGAACTCGCTGTTGGATAAATTGCCATCTTGTAAGCCTGCCTGCCGGTATCTCTTCACTTAATTCCTCTTCTGGTAAGTAAAAATTCGCAGATCCAATTAAAAAATGGGCTGGCGTTAACACATCAGAAGATGCATCATCATCTATTGTTGCATATATTCTCCCTCCAACTATCCAGTATAGCTGCCTGGTCAGATGAAACGTCAATGATGTACCTGGATGTAGGCTTAGCTTTTGTATGGACCAAATAATTCCACGACTAAATACATGGCCCTTTGGTAAGATTATTGGGTGCTTGTAATCATAAGTGCAATCCGAATGCCTCAGCCTACCACCAACTCTCAATATTCCATCAGAATCCATAAACGGCGCCAACGATATTATATTACTGCCCTTTGAAATGTCCATACCCTTTTGTAAGCATTCAATTTCGCTCGCAAATGATTCTTTCTGTACATGCTTGATGATAATGTTTCTGGACACCCTTAGCTCCTCGACTGTTAAGTGACTTACGCTTCTTCGGATTCGGCTATTCTTCAATAATCGCGCATTTTTCAAGAATCTAAGAATGTAAGCAAAAACCCGAACCAATTTAGTGTGCTCTGATATTTTATCCATCATCATATTAATTATAGAATCTTGCTTCTGGACATTAAAAACGAAAATCCCGGCCGTTTTTTCTTTCCTCTATTAGCTGCTCTATGTTGTCAATCTCCTCAATTTGTGCCAAACAAATGTAGTCTGCTTTCTGCAACCATTCAGGACCATGCCACCATTGCTGTAAATGAACCAATTTTGATGGCAGTATTCCTCTAGATGCGCAATCCGCTGGGTTGTGCTCGGATCGTACGTGGTTCCAACATTTTCGAGGGATCTTGTCTAGAATCTCTGATGTACGATTCCCCACAAACGTTTTCCATCTCCCTGGATGACTGGATAACCACATCAACACGATAGTGGAGTCCGTCCACGCATAGCATTTTACTGGACGCTTTATGGTTTCCTTCACTAATATTAAGAGTTTCGTTAGCAACTGCGCGCCACATAACTCGAGTCTGGGTAACGATATCTGCTTAATAGGCGCTACTTTTGTTTTAGCCGCCATTAAATTTACTGTGATTTCACCATTTTCACCGATCGACCTGCAATAGACCACTGCACAATACGCCTTTTCCCTCGCATCCGAAAACCCGTGAATTTCAATTTGGTCGCCTTGTGGAATGTATCGCTTGATTTCTACATTTGCCAGAAGTCTCAACTCGCCTCGAATTTCTTTATATAAGCCTGTGATCTTGTCCGGTAATTCATCGTCCCAGCCTACTTTCAACAGCCCAAGATTTTGAAAAATTAGTTTCATTAATATGATCGACGGAGATAACCAACCAAGTGGATCAAAAACTCTCGAATATTCCGATATAATGCTCCGTTTTGTTACTTTTGAGCTGTCACTAAGATTTAATTTAAACGAAAATAAATCAGCAGTAGCATTCCATTGAAGTCCCAAAATTTTGGTTTCAGTTGAATTATGGAATTTCGAATCTTCACCAGTATCCTCGCTCGCCGTAATATCAGGTATATTCGACTTCCATTTTCTGATATTAAACCGTCACTTGGGTAATATCCATCTTCAGTCGCTTAACTTCTTCAACCGTATCCCCTCCGGAGATAAAATCGTCTACATAAAAATTTTCCAAAATATGCTGAATGATGCTGGGATGATCTTGCTGACTGTCGTAACCTATCTGCTGCAATGTTCTAATCGCCAGAAACGATGAACTGGCCAACCCAAAGGTAACAGTATTTAGCTTGTAATGCTTGAGCTCACTTGATGGTTCATTTCTCCACAGGACTCTTTGGAAATGCGTATCTTTTTCAGCGACTAGAACCTGGTTATACATTTTCTCGATGTCGCCTGTTAATGTTACCTTGTAATTTCGGAATTTCATCAATATAGACCATAAGGTGGGCTGAATTGTTGGACCAATTAGCATTGTTTGGTTTAGTGAAACACCTGACGAAGATTTCGACGAACCATCAAATAATATTCGCAATTTGGTGGTTTCACTTGACTCTTTGAAAACACCGTGATGGGGCAAATAAAAACATTTTGATTCCTCAATAGATAAATCATTTTTATTAACAAGCTCCATATAACCCAACTTCATGTATTGGTCTATTACTTTTGTATATTGCTCGTTAATCGATGGATTAGATTGTATCTTACGTTCCACTGAAAGAAATCTCCGTTTCGCCACATGCATTGAATTGCCCAGCCGTTCTGCTGATTCTTTAAAGGGAATCTCCACGATATATCTGCCTCCGTTTGTGTGTTAATTTATAATGTTTTTCGCACTCGACATCTACTAGAGACACCAAACTTGTACTTGGGAGTTCTTCTTGCTCAAAGAATCGCTTTAATGTTTCATCTAAATTGACATCCAAATGTAAATTTAATATAGACATATTTACCTGGACTGCCTCATCACTCTCGATGCTATTGTTGTCGGTAATTCCAGAGACAATCCAACCAAATATCGTATTTTGTGCAAATATTGAATTGTTACCGACTCGCCCATCTCTGATTACATGGAAAAATCTGTCAGCCCCTATTAGGATATCAACCGGACCAACTCTATAGTACTGTGGATCGGCTAGCTCCAAACAGCCCAAAAAGTCGCAGTCTCGCAAATTAAATCCAACGCTCGGAAGTCTTGTTGGTAGTTGAGCTATTATCAGGGCTTCTACCTGGATTTCATTCTCTGGATAATACAGCGATTTCACGTTGATACAAGCTGCTCCTCTGGTAGATGCTTTTCCCGCAGTCAATCCAGTTACTGAACTGTTTGCTTTTCTTCTCGGCAGTCTTAGTCGTTGCATACATGCCTCTGTGATAAAGGAGTCTAATAGCACTCTGCACTTTAGTCTAATAGCACTCTGCACTTTAGCGCGTTTCCAAATCGGTCAGTAATCTTGACCATCGCAGTGGGAAATAGTGATTGGAAACTCGACAACACTTCCTTATTTGAACCCATACTCACATTTGTATTGCTGTATGGCCGCTTAAAATTTTGTCCTCTTCTGTCGGTTGCACGTCTTCGGGATGCAATGTCAAATGATGCTTTCTGGGGCATTTGCCGCATCTGTATTTTGACCTGCAAATACCTGCTTGGAGATAAACAATTAAAACACAGTTTCTTTTCGGACACAAACCCGCGCCTATCGAACACACTCAAAGCCAGAAATTGTTCACATTTAACACACACAGGATTAGCAGACACGGAATGAAAGTTGTTCACACGGTTATTGGTCACTGGCACTGTTACTGATAATTTCTTTGAATCGATGGTGTCCAACGAATCACTCCTTTTGCTCAAAAATTTAAAAAGTCTTTCCATGGAGAGAAAGTCCTCGTCCGCTGTTTCTGTTGCCCATGCTTGTTTGGTAACAGCGTCCATTTTGTTCACCAAAATATAAATTAACCACGAATCCCTTTTCTCTGCTCCTGCGCCCAGCACCTTTAATCCCCTGAGCACTTCGTCGGATATATCACACATCTGATGCAGAACTTTCGCCGAGAGCTTTGTGATTGTTGGCTGATCCACGAACTGATTAATGAGGGTAGAAATCACCAATTTCTTATTGTCGTACCTCTCATTAATTTTCTCCCATGCTTCCACGTAATTTGCTTCCGTTACGGAAATGTGACGAACCAATGCGGCAGCTTCACCAACCAACAGGCCCTTTAGGTATTGAAACTTGTGCACATTTGAAATTTTCGCATTGTTGTCTATCGATGCTTTAAACAAATCTTTGAAAGATGGGAACTCGGAATATTTACCAGAAAACGTAGGAATGTTGATCCTGGAAAGTCTCACTTCACTTTCTCTTTTATTCAAAATGGAAACTTCTTGCAAAAACGATTGTTGATTTGCCATTAACTCATTAATTGAAGAATCGTGCGAACGCTTAGATGCTTCAGATTCCCGATCTCGTTTTGCGCGAAGTAGCACCTTCTTAATTTTATAAAAGGTCTCTTCCAATGAGTTCTGTGAATCCCCGAATTTAGTGTCCTCGCCAATTATTTTCTCCCGTTCGCGATACTCCTTCCATTCTTCGTCGAGTAATTGAATATTGGTCTCAATTTCTTCCAAACACGTGTCTTCATCAAATTTCGTGATAGCTGCTTTGATATCGTCGCAATGATTTGAAATGCGTTTTAAAGCTTTTGCGGTAGACATTTTGAATTTTCGCTCACAATTGAACCACAAAACACAAATAAACTTATAGCAGACCACAAAACTAGATAAACCGATTTTTAAACGAAATAATTCACGGAATTTATTTTAATATGCTGATAATGAGCACAAAATGAGTATGGAATAATTCGCTATTCCATTAACACACCGCGTATAAAGTCACTGCCACTTACGTCAACCACAATTTTAATTTAATTAAGAAGCTCGCAATTACCTATAATTATAAAGTGATGAATCACTCCCGGTTAACGCCAAATCTCAAAGCGCGATATCGCCACTCAAGTAATTGTGTGCAAAATAATTGGTGGAAATCCAAATTCTCCGCAAAATATTGTTGGATATCCGGCTCGAAGGACCTTGAAAAATTTTATTTTGTTGTAGGTCGTTGATATTGCTGGCTGGTGATTTATTGGATATCGACGGGTGATCAACAAGCAGTTCATCATTCAGTTCTTGGTCAAACCAATATAAAAATTTTCTTCACTAGTATTATGTTTTAGGACCAAGCGAATTCATTCAAACTACCGTGAAATTCGTTTAAATCTGTTGTAATTTCACCTCATCAATAATTGCTGTTAATCAAGCAACGTCATCTTGAAAATATTTATTTTTATTGGGTAATTAGATCGTAATACGATTAAATATTGATCAAGCTTTGCATTTTAAGTTCCGCATGGATAAGCAGCCGGTCATTTAACACAACCATTATAAATCCATTACAAACGATGAAACTATTAATTCTACCAACTATAATGTGTTGAACCTTAATTATAGGAATTTATGCTTACACTAACCGGATGATTTCATTTAGTTAATTAAAGTTTTTTTAACATTGTATACCGCATCATAACTAAACTTTATAGTGGTTGTTATTGTACCCAATTAATAATTAATTTATAACTATATTATATAAGAATATTATTGTTAAGGTCGAGTTAGATGTAATAAAACTACTTTTTATAATCTTTTCAAATTCAAATGGAAAATTTAAAAGTTTTCATACTCGTACATATGTATGTATGTGTATAAAAAAGGTGGATTTAAACTAGGTCATGTACTATTGAATGTTATTATTTTTATGTGATTATAATTATTTTATAATATTATTACTATTATCCATAAAATACAAATTTTTCCAAACAAAATTAATAAATTTAATGATACGCATTCTTGACTCAATTTAATTACCTTGTTATACAAATGAATTTTGTTGGTAAATCTTGAAATTATAAATTTCTTGGTATTTTATATTTGTTAATAATATAATAATTGCAGATTTTTAACTGTTAACAATTGATTGACAAAGTAATAATCACTGAATTGTGTCAAATATTAGTATGACGAACTTTATAGTATGCAAGTTAAAAACGCTATACTGCGATAAAACAATAAATTATTTGTATAATGAGCTTTAAAGCTTGAAGACAAAATGAAATTTTGTGCTAAAATCCGAATATTATATTGATGACTTCTAACCCCAAAATAATTACCCACACGAAATAACTAAACAACAACAAAAATATACAAATCTGTTATGCTAATTACGACCTAATTAAATAATATTAAAACAATAAAAATTGATCATTTATTTTATTATATAAACCAACAAACCAACAACCTTTAAGAATTGCTATAATCCATGTAAACAAACAAATCCGTCTAAAGACAAAATTATTACAAAATCTTTGAAAAAGAAAGTGAATTTTTAAATATTTTTATTTTTTTTTTTAACAATAACTCTGAGTCACTGCCTTACTAAAAGCTATATATACCTACTATACACACTGACCACAGACAACTGATGTGGTTGTGGAAATAATTTTTAAGAAAAATAAAACCAACAATCAACATTTCTTTACGCGAGAAATTTCCGCTCGTTAAATAATAAAAACAATTAATTATAATATGCAAATAATAAAACAGATTATTATTGGATATGGTCACGGATAGAATATTTTTTATATTCCGATTAATAATTTATTGCTTTTTAATGAGCGTGTTTGTGTTGAAAGCTGAGTAACTCCTGAAATTGGTCTATTTAGCTTTGACGTTGTTTAATATTGAGCCATTAAGAATTATGTTCTTTGAAAATTGGAATTTGATCGCTTTTGTATTATCTGTTTGAGTTTTTTTTAACTAGAACCGATTTATAAAATTTACAAAAGTTCTCTCGTCAACTAAAAAAAAAAAAAAGCGAAACAATAAAATTTTACAATTTTTCAGTTTATTAAGCTTTTCGTAGTTTTTTTGTAAAATTGTAAAGCTTTCGTAAATTTAAATTTCTCATCACTCTATATTTTCGAAATTTTGTACTGAAAGCTTAATACTTCATAAAAATTGTATTACCTGTTCAAATTTTCTAGCTATATCGGAACAGTCATCACATCATCTTAAACTAATGGGACCAAACTGAACTAAAATATTTTATGAAGGCTTTCATATTTGTTTTAAAAGCTTCTCTTTCAAAACCAGATATTTTAATAAAGCTTATTATTCTGCAACTTTTCGTTGAAATGTGTGATAATTTGAAACGTAACCCAACTTTATAAAATCAGTTAACAGTAAAAAAGCTCAAAAATTAAAATTGGGATATTCTTTAAAAACAAGCTTTGCCTAAGTGAACATGAATTTTAAGCTTTTGGCATTAAAAAATTTGGGTTTTCTACTTAACAAACAAAGATTTTACCCCAAAGCCCGGACTTATGTCAAAGCTTATATCTTAAAGTATCAAATTAAGTAAACAAATTTTCGGATTTCAATCCAAAGCTTTCATAATTGTTTACATTACCTGTTTGACCATTTTAACTAAAACCATTCATTCAATTAAATCTTTCATAATTGATCTAACAGCTGTTATTTTGAAACAAAATATTTATGGGAATAAACTTTACCATAGCGAGGAGTGCTATTGTGAAGCTTTCGTAAATTTAAACTTAAAGGCGTCTTAAATGTACATTAACTTTGAGCTAATTAAACGAAAGACTTAATAAAGTAGCATTTTGTCGACCCCATCTGAAAGAAAATTTCACTTCAAAATTTTCAAAATACTTTTTATATGTTAAAGCTTTATAATGATCACCCTTCATTCACATCATACACTTTGTTATAAGCTACAAAAAAATTATTTCTGCACCTTAAAAAAACGAAATTACAGAGCTTGCATAACTAAACCAAAAGCTTACATCTTGCAACATCAAATTCGGTGAGAGCCAAGTATTCACTTTAAAGCTTTCACAATAATTTGCATTACCTTCTTGAGCTTTTTAACCAAGCCCTTTTTATTCAATCAGGGTTTTAATGAGATATAATGAAACTGTCTATGAAACTTAGGCAAGCTAAGACAAACCAAAATACAAAAAAATCATTTACCTCAAAACTTTCATATTTGTTCTGAAAGCTTCTACCATAAAACCAAATATTTATGTGAGTAAACTTTTGTACAGATTGAATTCTACCGGGCTAAGCATTCTGATTTATTAAGTTTTTCGTAGATTAAAGTATGATTGTAAAGCTTTGGAAAAAGATTTCATCTTAAAGCTCTCTTAATCCCAATATTACCCGTTTAACCTATTTAATTATATGCCACTTTCCATCCAATATATACATATATATATATATATATATATATATATATATATATATATATATATATATATATATATATATATATATATATATATATATATATATATATATATATATATATATATATATATATATATATATATATATATATATATATATATATATATATATATATATATATATATATATATTTTATAAGCTGTATAGAAATCTTGTTGAATAAATATGAAACAAAACAAATCCCCAATTAATATTTTATGAAAGCTTTAATAATCTCTCCAAAAGCTTCTCTTACAAAACTTAAGATTTTAATACATATGATTTTCGATGGCGAGGAATATAATATAATGAATTGATATTCTGCAGCAATAAGCAACCTAATGTATTAAGCTTTTCGTTGGTTTTAGCATATTTGTAAGGCTTTCGTTAATTTAAGTTTACAACCCCCAAATACTAAAAAAAACTACTGAATAAATGTTTTGATCATAAAAAATTATAAGCAGCTTTTTGGGTCAGTCTGCTAATTTGGTACAATATTTGTTCTTGCAGCTTTCTACTTAACTTCAAAGCTTTTCTAATTGTACCAGAAAACTTCGTCCACAAACCCAAATTATCAAATTATGCAACTTTTCAATTAAATTAAGTTTGTATACTGTTTAAGTAAATAATGTTAACTAATGGGTGTGAAGTTTATAGCAAAAAAATAACACATATACCTATACAAATCCAATTGGAATTTTTTTTTTTCGTGAATGTGAGTGATTTACACTGTAAAAACCACAGTTTTATGAGATAGACATATACAAGTGCAAGAGATGTGTTTCTTTCTAATATTACGTCATATGTGATGTTTTAAAAAAAAAAACATATCAGTGAAAAATTAAATTGAGTTAAATACATGTTATTTTAGGATAGCTTCTACTACAACACGAGAGAAAAGGAGAATTTATTTTGTATATTCTTCTAATATAAGGTCAAATTTTATTGTAAGGAATGGGTATTGTTTTAACAAATAAACAACGCAGCAACTACCGCAAGATTAGATTAATGATAATTAATATAGCTTTAGGAGTGGAGTATAGGGAGTAGGGATTGTCGCACGATGCCACTAGCGGAGAATAATAGGTGTCGTATTAAGTGTCGTGAATCGAATGGTGTATGACAAATTTCTTAATGCTGGGGAGGAATGCCAAATTTTAAACATTTTGTTACGTCAAATCGCTTTTGCTCGTTTGAGTAATTTGTTGTTCAAATCAATAATATGAATATGACAGGGATTGTCTCGTGATGCCACTGATGGTGAACAATAGCCTTAAGTATCCTGAATCGAAAGGTGTACAACACATTTCTCAACGGTGCCAAATTTTAAATGTTTTGTTACGTCAAATATAACTTTTGCAACCAATAAATTACTCAAACGAGCAAAAGCGCTATGGCGCAACAAAAAAATTAAAATTTGGTATTCCCCCCCACCGTTGAGAAATGTGCTATACATCACTCGATTCACGACACTTCAGGCTATTATTCCCCACTAATGGCATCTTGCGAAAATCTCTGTGATATTCATGTTATTGGTTTGAACAATAAATTACTCAATCGAGCAAAAGCGCTATGACGTAACAAAAAAATTAAAAATTGGTATTCCTCTCCCCGCTGAGAAATGTGGTATACATCATTCGATTCACGACACTCCGGGCTATTATTCCCCACTAATGGCATCTTGCGACAATCCCTGTGATATTCATATTATTGGTTTGAACAATAAATTACTCAATCGAGCAAAAGCGATATGACAACATAAAAATTAAAATTTGGTAGTCCTCCCCACCGTTGAGAAATGTGATATACATCATTCGATTCACAACACTTCAGGCTATTATTCCCCACTAATGGCATCTTGTGACAATCCCTGTAATATTCATGTTATTGGTTTGAACAATAAATTACTCAAACGAGCAGGATCGATACGACGTAACAAAAAAAAATTAATCTAAGATATCCCCCCCCCTCCTCCCCCCTCCTTTAAGAAGTGGCATACACCATTTGATTTACGTCATTTTATTGAAACTTTTACTTCTAATCGTTCTCGAAAATATATTATTCTGGCGGAAAAATTCTAAATCCTATTTTGTGTTATTTTTTTTTTTTTTTTGTTATAAACTTCACACTTTAACATTTCACTCAAAATTCTTATTAGAATTTTATTAACAGTGTACTTTCTAATACACGCTTATAATTTGTTATTTGTTATAAACTTCACACCCATTGTTAACTAAGCAAATTTGTTACTTGCTGTGGTAGATGGTATATAACAGCAAGTACTTTGGCTATGTCATGTTCAATTTGCTTTGCATTATTTGTGATGAAGGCTTCTCGATGTAGAGAAAGATTTACTTTCTTCGGGATGTCTAGGACAATATGAAGACCTGGGGACCCCCCAACAATAATAAATATTCCATACATCTTTTTCTCAACAACTTACGTGAAGTACTTGAGAAAACTGTAAAGCTTTAAGTACAAAATTTGTTTAACTAATTCACAGCCGCCACGTAATCGTAAACATAATTTAAAATATAAGATTTAAAATACTTCAATCAGCTTTC
Organism: Tipula vernalis; assembly: GCA_958295665.1. Classification (NCBI taxonomy): domain Eukaryota; kingdom Metazoa; phylum Arthropoda; class Insecta; order Diptera; family Tipulidae; genus Tipula; species Tipula vernalis. The sequence continues at coordinate 16,016,003 of OY282560.1, forward strand.
ATTTAAACAGCTGCCAACTAAGTCCTTTCTTACTCACATTATAATCTGTACAAATGTGTCGATAATGCAAATATCAATCACAAATTGATTAAAAGCTCCTTTCAAATCATCACTTTCTTCTCAACTTGTACCCGACCTACCTACCTGTTTTTCTGTTAGGGTTTTCCAGTTTCTAACTCGAGTCTGCCGAATATAATGCACTGGCATATTAGGGGAAGTTGTTATTTTATCTTCAAGACTTTTATTATATTAACATGTTGCCCAGTTAATTTTTAAAAGTTTTATTGCTCTGTTTATTTTAAAAGTTTGCTAAAACTGCTCCTTTGGGTTGGACTTCACGGTTCTAAATTATATTTCCACTCGGTCATCCAAATCCATCATAGGCAAAATGATCTTTGACGGGTTTGGTGAAGTTTTTGAGGTCCAATATTTCTTTTACAGCCCGTTCAAAACCAACATTTAAATATATCATGAAAGTTTCCACCTGAAAGCTTTCATAATACTTTGCATTAACTTTTTGAGCTTTTTAACTAAAATCTTTTTATTCAATTTAGGTTTTAAAAGATGCTAAGAAAACCGAAACCCCAACGATTCGTTTATCTCATAGCTTTCATAATTGTTCTGAAAGCTTATCTTGTAAAACCAAATATTTATGTGAAAAACTTTTCTACAAAAAGGCTAATCATTCTCATGTTTTGAGCATTTCATAGATTTCAGTTCTAATTTTAGTTTCATAGTTTTTAAACGTTGTAAATAGGAAGTTCGATGCCATACGCAATCATCAAAATCGCACTTTTGATATTGCACACAATAATGCGAGCCGAAACATAAGTAATGTTGATGTTCCAAAAGAAGTCTTGGATATTGTGAGCTTGGGACCAAAATTTAATTTGCCATTTTTTAATAAGGAAGATATTCCGGCGTTTAAAATTTTGGCTCAAACAGAATCAATTATTCAAGAAATTGATGGTGAACATCAACAAAACGTCGCAAGATTTCAAGTTTGCAATGTTTTTCAAAATTTCTTGTCGCGGAATTGTATCCTAACAATGAAAGAAAAACATTTAAAACATTTGACAATTGAAACAAAAAATTTTTTGAGACACAATCAAAATATTATTATTTTAAGTGCGGATAAAGGAAATATGTCGGTGATAATGTTAAGATCAGATTATGAGGACAAAATTAAAAATTTGGTGAGCGATCAAAATACATATAAAACATTAAACAGGGACCCACACTTTCACTACAAAATTTGAACAACAACAAAATTAAAAATGTATTTTTAGACAATCATATTGACCGGGAAACTAAGACCAAGCTTACGACCTACTCTTCAGTTGTACCTAAATTATACGGACTTCCCAAAATCCATAAACTGGATCAACCACTTAGGCCTATTGTATGTTTCATAAATAGCCCTACATATCAAACATCGAAATATTTAGCTGAAACGTTGAAAAGTTCAATTGATAATCGGAGGTACAATTGTAAAAATTCGTACGAATTAGTAGATTTCGTAAAACAACAAAATATTCCAAATCACTATGTATTAATAAGCTTGGACGTAGTTTCCTTGTTCACCAATATTAAGATTGATTTGGCTGTAGAAACAATTTCAGATAGGTGGTCAATGATAGAACCACATACCAGAATACCCAAAATAAAATTTCTAGATATTCTAGAATTTTGTTTAAAATCAGGATATTTCAGCCTGTTTAACAACTACTTTAAACAAATAAATGGCGTTGCAATGGGTTCGCCTCTATCTCCAGTAGTGGCTGATGCCGTAATGGAAGTGCTACTTGACACCGTCTTGAGCTCAATTGATTTTAATATTTTATTTATTAAAAAATACGTCGATGATTTATTGTTGTGTGTACCTAAATTGGTTGCATACTTTCAAAATTTAATAGTAATCGTTTTGGTTTAGAATTTTCTTTACTTTACTTTACTATTTGGTAAGTGAAAAATTTATCGTCCGGTCGAATTCTTAATTTTAATAGTTTTCACCCTTTAAGTCAACGAATTAATACGGCGTTTGGTTTCATCTACAGAGTTAAAAAATTAACCACAGATGTCACAGTTGATACCAATCAAATTATAAGGGATTATCTGATCAATAATAAATACCCGAAATATTTGATCAACAAATTAATCAATTAGTTTGATCAAACTAACAGTGGACAAATGGTTAGTACGGTCGGTACCAATAACAATGTTCATCAAAATTTAATTTATAAATCAATTTATTACATTAAAAATCTCAGTGACCAAATTTCCAGCACATTGCGCAAATTGATTATAAATTGTAAAATTACATTTTCAGCGGCTAACTCTATTCGTAACATCCTTAGCCAAAGCAAAGATATCACACCTAAATTAAATCGTTCGAATATTGTATATTTAATTCCATGTAACCATTGCCAATTGAAATACATCGGTACCACGAAATAATTATTAAAAAATCGAATTTCACAACATAAATCGGACGTCAAACCACCTATCAGAAATTCTCAAGCTACTACATTATGCCAGCATTCCTCTGATACTGGACACACATTTAAATTTGATGGTATTATTTGTATAAAAATCGTTTATTTTTGGAAATGGCTCACATTATTGGTAATAATGAAATTGTTGTCAACAAAAAGAGTGATACTGACGATCTTAACCAAATTTATTCTGGCATCATTGATTTTATATCTAAATTCCCAAAATATAAATCGTTTGTAGATTCTTGAAATTCAAAATTCAAAAAGTTTGTTTACTAAAAATATTTTGATTGTAGTCGTCCAATTTGAATCAATTTGTCGTTTGTGAAAAAATTTTATTTTCTGTTTACAAGTTCGTATGACAAGAAATTTTCTTCAAATTTATATATATATTTAACGGTAAGTCGGAGTATGGCATAGTAATTTCTATATATTTTAATAAACTTTGTATGTATGTATTGTTAAAACCGTTGTAGACCTGAAGAAGATAATAAAATTATCGAAACGTCGATATAAATATTAAAAATTAGTTTTATTGGATGCCAAACCCGAAGACAAGAGGAAATATAAAACTAACGTAAATTTAATTTTAGAACCCATCATTATACGTTCAACCCTTATTTGGTGGCTGATAGCATAATTAAGAAATATTTCATCTTAAAGCTTTCCTATTTAACTAAATGCCACATTCCATACAATTAAAACATTTTGTAAGCTATATCGAAATTCACTTTTATAAAATATAAAACAAAACAAAATTTTATGAAAGCTTTAATAATATCTTTATAAGCTTCTCTTACAAAATAAATATTTTAATGTAAGCTTTTCATTGGTTTTAGCATATTTGTAAAGCTATCGTAAATTTAAATTACCGCCTTACTGTATTTTACTGTCCAAAAGTTTAACAATACTTTAAAGTTAACGAATTTTTGAATATGAATCACAATTATTTACATAATATAAAACAAAATATATCAAGCTTTCGTCATAAAAGTTTTAATCAAATAATACAATTTTTGCAATATTTTTCCAAAATCTAAAATTAGAAAAATGAAATTTAAATTTTTAGCTTTCTGATAATATTTGAAGAAAAATCATTTCATGCTTTAATCCATTTTGAATAACTCATCGCCATCAAAGGTTTCCCAAGACTTGTGGAGAATAGTTGCAGACACCCAATTGTCTCATATTAATCTGATATTTTTGAACTATTACAAACATTTTGTAAAAATTGCTAATTAAGCTTCCGGTTTCGATCATTACAGAGAAATCTAATTACTTTAATCACTCAAATATGGCACCATTATATCATAATGCGCTTCACCTTCTAATATCGTACGATCCAATTAATTTTTTTCTTTTGGTTACCAGATTTTATTACGTCTAAACTTAAAATTATCTAATTAAAGGTTAACAGTGTTATGTGCAAAAAAAAAAATAATAATTTCATAAAAATATGTTGTAAACCTTCCAGGCAAATTTCTTAAATGTTTTTATTGTTTTATGTACTTTTGTGAAAGTAATTTGTACAAATGCACGCGCGGGACCTACCTGCATTTATCTTATATGAAACTATATTCACTATCAGTGCGCATCATAATATATAACTTTTAAAATGAACTCTTATCGCACAGTTGAATCAAACAAACACAAATTTCATAATACAAATTGTAAATAAAAATTTGCAATTACATTTCTAATGCACAAGATTTTGTTGTTTCTATAGAGATTTTTCAAGGTAATACAGAGACACACAACTTATCGTATTACACAAGATATGTACCTGTGTTTGTCATTAAAAACATTTATATGGATTGGAAAATTGGAAAAATTTCCAAATTGCACATAACTACCGGTTATAACGTTTCAACAAATAAATTATACGTTTATTTACTTACTTTGACTGTTTTGTTTTCGCGTCTTATTCTTCAATGCCTCTCTCTATGTGTGTATTGTACTGGTATAAATAACTATGATTTTCCATTTCCAATTTGTAAATTGTGTGTACATATTATTTGAAAAAATTAAAAATAAAAAAAAAATGTTGCGAAAATTTTTTTGCAAATAACACACTTATTCAGATCAATGCCATATCGAGGTACACAGATAACCAGCACATGTGATTTGCGTGTACTCTTGCAAAAAATAAAATTAAAAAATGCGATCATTAAAAATTTTTTACGATAATTACGGTACACAAATCATGAATCGTCAAAAAAAAACGTCGGCAGTTTGAAATCACCGGGACAATAGATGGAAATTGTTTCATAAATATTTACACAAAACACAAAATAATATAAATAAACAAAAATATTTATGTATGTCAATCTGCGACATGCGAAACCAAAAAATTTCACTTATGAACTTGACAAAACAAAAAAAAAAAATCTAAAAGCTTACACTTTATACAATATAGCGCAGCATCTTCTTACTCATCAAGGCTAATTTTTGCCTACTTTAAATATTTGCATACAAATAAAAGCTAATATTCCGAATTGTTATAAAATGACAGAATTTTTTATTTTTTTTATTAATTAAAAATATTTTTTTTTACGATTAAGTGACTCATGGTTATGACTACCCGTATTCTTATGTTCAATCTTTTTTTTTTTTTTTTATGAATGAAATGTTTTTGCTTTTTACTTACAGGTGAGTTGAATGACTAAATGAGAACCAATCAAGTTTTTATACTAGAGTAGTAAGTGAGTATTCAATATCTGAAATACTATCGAGCAACTTGTACAATAAATTAAAAGTTAAATTTCTGAAATACATATATTATTCTCAAATTTATTTTGGACAAAAAGATTAAGAAGAACAAAACCAGTATAAAAAACGTGATAGGAAGTTCAAACGAGTTCTCCGAATTTTAATGTGAAAATTTTATATATAAAATTGTCGAATTAAATGCAAATTTCAAATGACCATAATTTAGGGCACAATTAAACAAAAAAAATTATTAAGAATCTCAAAATTCTAATGCATATTGATTGATTGATTGATTGATTGCGATGTACGATCAAGCATTAAGCAAGTCTCCCGTATTATAAATGCGAATACCACACCGCTATACCCATGTTACACACAACACGACACCCATTCTTCATGAAACCAAACATAGCAATATATTCACCCCTTTAAAGAAAGGCGCCACATCGATAACCACATAAGTCTAATAATTGTGATATCCGCCCCTGACCAGGCCGCCGTCGTACACCTTTTTACATATAACAAGATCGAGAGGATGGGAAAGGAATGTTAGCAACAAAGACTCAACCCGGTTCCAGACACCTAAGTAGTTGATAGTTAGTAAATTTGTTAGTAATATATTTTTTAGTAATTTATTTAGCACAAGACAAAAAAATACAATTTAAAGTTCATATACTGCTCCAACCTGTAAGAAGACACACTTCCTGGTGCCGCAAACTCTTCTTTCTGAAAAGCCTGTAAACAACTATTATTATTCCCTCCACCATTTTTTCCATTGTGAGGGGAGCGAGATTTCGTTCCATCATCATGTTTCCATGCGGTCACCCAAATTTGTACTAACTGTAGGTAGTATTGCTTGACGTTGTTGTTGAAATCGTTGCGACTCTGCTGTCTCTGCTACTCGCCCCCCTTGGAAAAAAGAAGACGCATCGGGAGAAAAGAAATACAGAATAGTGATCGACTACCGAAAATTAAATTCGGTTACTATCTCAGACAGGTATCCAATAACTGAGATCAACGATATTTTGGCAAACTTAGGGGAAAACAGATTTTTCACCATAATAGATCTAAAGAGCGGCTTTCATCAGATTCCTTTAAAAGAATCGGACATTGAAAAAACAGCTTTTTCGGTTAATCATGGAAAATACGAGTTTACCCGCCTCCCATTTGGCCTTAAAATTGCCCCCTCGATATTTCAACGCACCCTCGATGATATCCTTCACGACCACATTGGGAAGCATTGTTACGTTTATATCGACGATATAATCATATTTGGTAAAATATAAGAAGAACACTTCAAGAACATGACGATAATTTTTAAAGTATTAGAAAACGCCAATATGAAGATTCAACTCGACAAATGTGAATTTCTACAGGATGAGGTAGAATTTTTAGGATTTGTCATCTCTAAAGATGGGATAAAAGCGAGTCAGAAGAAGGTAAAAGCCATAACTCATATCCTTCTTGGGACTAGCCGGATTTTATCGTCGTTTCATCCGGGACTACGCAAAACTTGAGAAGCCCCTGACTTCACTCTTATAAGGAGAAGACGGACATGTGTCCAAAACCCTCTCAAGAAATAAAATGGTAAAGCTTAACACCGAAGAAGAAGCTGCCTTTAACAAAATAAAAACCTCACTCGTCTCCAACGAAGTTCTGTTATCATTCCCAAATTTCCAAAAGGAATTTGAATTGACTACAGATGCCTCCAACTTTGCACTAGGTGCAGTTTTATCTCAGGAGGGAAGGCCAATCACGTTTCTCTCAAGAACCTTAGATAAAACGGAAGAAAATTATGCGGCTAATGAAAAGGAAATGCTCGCCTTAATTTGGGCGTTAACATCTTTTAAAAATTTCCTTTACGGATCAAAGAAAGTGAAGATCATCACAGACCACCAACAATTGACATATGCCCTAAGCAATAAAAATAACAACTCCAAGATGAAACGTTGGAAAGCTATCCTGGAAGAGTACAATTATGAGTTAAAATAACAACCGGGAAAAACACCAATCACTTCCGGAATAAACGTAATGTCAGTCACACAACATAGCGACAAAAGTTCTCCGGATGATCTGGTCCCCACAGTCGAAACCCCAGTTAATGTATTCCGCAATCAACTAATTTTAAATGTAGGCGAGGGAAGTTCGTACCAAATAATAAACCCTTTTCCAAAATATTCCAGGCACATTATTACACAAGCAAGTTTTTCAAATTCAGACATTATAAATTTTTTTAAACGTTACCTTAATCCACTCACGATTAACGAACAAGACATCAGAACATATAATGGGAAAAGTTCAAGAAGTGTACCCAATACATTTCAGAGACTATAAAATTCAATTCACTCAGAAGATGATACAACAAGAGGAAAAAATATTATCTGTCCATCGCTGAGCACATTGTAATACTCAAGAAAATCTAGATCAAATAATCGAAAATTATTACTTCCCCAGGGTGACCAGGAAAATTAAGTTGCTGGTCAAATGTTGTGTTATATGCCAGAAGAATAAATATGATCACCATCCCAATAAGCCTATCCCTAATTATCCTGGACATACGCTCCATCTAGATATTTACTCAACAGAAAATAAATTGGTTTTACCGGCAACTGACAAATTCAGTAAACTCGCCTTCTGCAGACCGTTAAAATCCAGAGCGACAGAAGACATCAAACAACCACTTAGAGATAAACTCTTTTTCTTTAGTGTACGAGAAATTGTGGTAATTGACAATGAAAAATCCTTCAACTCGAATTCCATAATATCAATGATGGAAGATGGTTTAAACATAAAAGTCTTCAAAACTCCCCCATACAAAAGTAAAGTGAATGGCCAAGTGGAAAGATTTTACTCGACACTCTCAGAAATGATGATATGTCTAAAGGCTGATGGGGTAGAGCGAACTTTTAATGAACTACTAGAGAGAGCGATTAATGAATATAACCACTCAATCCACTCGACAACTTACAAACGGCCAGTGGAAATATATTTTGGTAGAATCCCTAACACAGATCCTGAACAATTAGAATAAATTCGACAAGATACCATACTAAAGATAAAACAAAAGCAGGAAACAGATCTGAAATACCATAACAAAAACCGTACCCCGATTAAAACCTACCAGGCAGGTCAAGTAATCTATGTAAAACATAACAAAAGATTAGGATCGAAATTAACAGAACGATTCAAACCCGAAATAGTAACGGAAGACAGAAATACAACAGTTATAACGGAGTCCGGAAGAGTAATTCACAAAAGCAATATTAAATCCTAAGAAACAAAAACTTATTTTTATTACAGTTACGCCTTAAGCAATACATTGGCAGAAATTCAAATTCTTGATTACACAAATTCTCAAATCATCTCAATTAGCACAGGTCAAGCAAAAATACAGGACGGAAACTTCAAATTAATCCATATAATTGAATTTAGACAAACACCAAAATTACATAGACAGAATGCAATCCATACTGGACAAAGAAATGACAATAGATCACCCATTGCACCCCTATTTGAGGCATGAACTCTCGGAATTACAAAAATTACTGGACAGCCTTAGAATACATAAATCCAAACGATCCTTAAACTTTATAGGTAGTGCATGGAAATGGATAGCCGGAAATCCCGATCACGAGGATTTCAAAGTAATTAAAGATAAAATGAATAATGCATTAGAGAATAACAACAACCAAGTAGTTATAAACCGATTTTACAATGAAAGAATCAATAATATTACAAAAATGGCCAGTTTAATTATTAACGAAATTCACAAAGAAAATAAATTAAACGACCCATTAGCATTAAGTATTCAATATAAATTAGAACTAATGAAAGAAGAATTGGTAAATATTAAGTACGCAATTCACTGGGCTAAAGCAGGGATTATAAATTCATTCGTTTTATCAAATTCTGAAATTAAATTAGCCATTAATACACTGGAAACCGAAAATTTACCATATAGTACTCCCGAGGAGGCGTTAGATTTCGCTAATATCAAAATCATTAGTAGCAAATTGTGTCTACTTTATATTGTGTACATTCCGGTAACAACTCCAGAACTATATGATAAATTATTGGTCAAACCGGTCAGAAGAAACGATAAGGTGACCGAAATTGAGTATGAAAATGTCATTAAAAATCACGATAAGATTTATAGTATTATTAACGAATGTAAAACGATCAACTCGCTTTCAATATGTAACCAAAATTTCTTGTTGTTTACCCAACTTGCTCAAAAGTCGACCTTCCAAAATGCAAACACAACAACAATCAACATATTCAAACAGTTAACGAAATATCGGAGGGTCTAGTTCTACTGAATCAATTCTATAAAATTAATAACGAAACTCAGAAACTCAATGGAACATATTTGATTAAATTCAGCAATACTACATCTACATCTACTAACATCTACATTTCTAAAGAAAAAACGACCATTCAAGTGCTTCCAGCTGTTCTACAGCCGACGCCGGAAGAAAGTGATTTCAAGGAAATACTTTCATTACAAATGATGAAAGATATTCATATAAATAATACTCGTCACATTGGGTTCCTTAAAAAGGAGGGAGCCATCGAGCGATTCACGAGCTGGGGATCATTCTCAATAGTCATCATTTTGGGAATAGCGGTCATCACTACAAAATATACCAAAACTAAGAAATTACGAATCATTAATTCAACGAACATCGAGGATCTGTTCACTCCACAAACTCAGAGTAAGGTCGAGAATACCTGTTCAATAGTAATTCAGCGAGAAGAACTAGAAATCCATAACGAGACGCCTCAAACGATAACACCCAAAGGGGCCTCAGAGCATAGACGGAAATTTTATGAAACACCGTTTTTCTGATGGTTCGAATGTGGGCATTCGAACTTTAAGGGGGAGGAGTTAACACGCGTAATAATTAGGTTTCCCACAAAAATACAACGTGATCATATTTGTCACGTTGCACTAGCAATGACAACAAGTTACTCAATGTAGCAGTCAGATTTCGAAAATAAAGCACCATTTCAGGGGTTGAAAAGCGTTTTAATTGTTTGTTCTTTTTCGACTTTTCTAGAGGTCCGCCCTCTAAAAGCTTATCATCAGGTGGGGTTTTTCATCCGCGCAATCGAATGGCAAAGAAAAGTTGATGCACATTGCCAAACCTGGGTAACTGTACGGTGTTGTTCTCAAACTGGCTTGATTCATCTTCTTCTTGCACTGTAAGGTTGACCATTCATAGTTAGCTGGCTAACACGTGGCTAATACGTGGAACAGTTCCGTCATATTTAGTTTAAGCTATTGATGGCTAATGGAGATAAGAACACATAGTGTTGTAAAGTGGTCCAAAAAATTTGTGGAAAGTAACAGCAAATAAATCGTTGGTGACTAATGTAATCCTTGGATACCTTATCAGTGGCGCACATGAAATTTGTTAAAGGTTAACTATAATTTAGTTCAATGATCATAAATACTAAATATTTGAAGATCAACAATTTTATTAATTCAAATGGGCATTCCAAGTTTAAAACAGATCAGGATAGGAAGGAAATGTATCAAATTCAGATATTCTAATAGAAGTTCAATCAAATTGAAGTTAAATGTTTTTCGATAACCAATTTGACGGTATGTTCATGGGGATTACGGGCACGATCTGGCTTATTATTTAAAGTAATAATGGTATTAATTTATTGAATTCTTCCTAACTGTGACTTTAGTATAGTATTTGTAGAAAGCGCACAGAGAGTAAAAGTTCCTGTATATTAAAAATCTATAAAGAGGGCCGGGAATATTACTAAACCCTTAAGAAGACCGCCATCAACAACAACTTGAACTTTGCGGAATGTTAAAATGTTGTCAATCGCAATGCACTCAGTTTAGCCAATAAGTAATTTTGAAAAAGAAACACGATACTTATTGAAAATTAGGGGATACCAACGAGGCCCGCTCCAATTTCTGTATCGGTAAATTACTAAATCGCTTCGAAAAAGACGTTCCGTAAGTGGTTAAAAACAGGAAGGTTTTATTTAACAAATCAATATTTATGCCGATGTCAGTTTGAGTCAGTGAAAATACTAAATAAATGTCCATTTATACCAAATAGTTTACACAAATTAGTGTTGAAAATTGAAGTCAGATACCAAGAGAAATTCACCGTACATCGTATATAGTCACAATACAGGAATATCTTTGACCTGGGCCCTATTGCACCAACTACTTATCACTTATTACTTGTCAACTTATCATAAGTTAGTTTTTTTGATAATGATAAGTGATAAGTGTTTCACCAAAAGTAACAAAATCTCACTCACTTATCAATTTGAAAACTTATCAAATTTTGATAATGATAAGTGATAAGCGTTGCACATCAGATTGTCTATAACTTATCAATTGACAAATTATCAAATTTTTATGATAAGTTGTAATGATCTATACAAAAATACTATAAATGTGATAGTGTTTGCAAAATGGTTTTGTACTTATATAGCAAAACAATTAAAAAACTGTTATTCTGTAATTTACATGTATGGTATTTATATTTTTGCATGTGTACTATATAATTATAAATAAAAAGAAAACTTTCTCAATTGAGAGTTCTTACTTCAGTGTCTAGAATCAATTGTAAAACTTTTCTTTTGTTGCTTTTAAAATAATTTCTCTTTTCTAACTGTAAATAATTTTGCAACAGTACTTAAATGTAAACAATTTATTTTCTTAACATATTAACAAATAAATTGAATTTAATTACATTATACAAAAATTGTAATCGTCATATACAAACCAAAATGATTTTTCACTATTCGACTCGTCTGCCTATGAGCACGATTAAATTTTTGCTCTATTACATCATCCGGATTTCTTCGCATTGGTGGGATAAGCCAATCTTTAAGGGGAAGCACGGCCACCCAAAATCACAGCACCGGGGAACGGACGAAAACTAGACTCAAAATTGCTAAATAGCCTTGTATATCGCAATACTCTAGAGTCATGGACACTACCTGGCCAATTTGAATTTACTGCATAAAAGCTGAGGTCTGAACCGTACACTTTCATTGCATTCAGTGAATGTTTTCCATGTCGATTCGCAAAGTTCTTCATTGACCGTAGGTGCATCTATATTAATCATTGTTTCATCGAAGCAACCAGCTACCTGAGGATAACTACCCATCTCAAGAAAATTCTATCCTGGACATTCCTAACCAATGCAGTGTTGTTAGTAGCTGCGATAGAGAATTGAATGCCCAATTTTGGTCGCTTCCATGGTGCAAACTTGCTCCGATTTTTATTAATACCTGGCTCAATTTGTTCATGTGACAAACGAAAATTTTTTATCACTCCCGAGTCCAGAGAATATTTGGTTCTGGCTTTCGCTACACGATTTTTTCCTTCGTTTTCATCCTCGAATAATCTTTCGAACCGACGCATTTATTTATAAAAATTATTTTTTCACTTAATAAATTTCAGTTTTTGTTCACTAAATTTGATGTAATACCTATATTTGATAACTACCTCTATAAATAATTAATAATTTTATTGAACAATGTGTTTGTACTGTTTTAAAATTGAACAAAAGTACTCATCTTACAATAACCGCAAAAAAAACGTTTTTAACAGACTTCCGTCATACCACTACAATTTGTAGCTCTTATCAATTTATTTGAGTAGTGAAATTTTTCTTATTGATATTTTGGATAAGTTATCATTAAAGTAGTCGATTGATAAGTTAAAACTTTTGATGCAACAGAACTACGAAAAAATTATCAAAAACCTCAAACTTATCGCTTATCAAAATATTACTTATCATTTATCATTTCGTAAATTGGTGCAACTTAATTTTGATAAATGAGTGCTTATCACTTATTTATAACTCAATTAAATACTTCTCAATTAAATTTCAAATTGGTACAACAGAAAATTATCAAAAATTATGATAAGTTGATAAGTAATATGTGATAAGTAGTTGGTGCAATAGGGCCCTGTTAATTGGCTAGAAGAATCATTTACCACAACCCTGTCTTCCTAAATAACACAAAAATATTGAGAAAGCCTCATTAATCCTCTACCACCTACATAGTCACAATACTGAAACATGGCTGAGACTGCGTGTTAATTGGCTTAGTGTAGCAGCACTTTCAACCGTCGTTTTCTATGAAATTTTTCTATGAAATATATAGGAACATCTCTGAGATTCATGATAATTGTCTTAGTGCTACAACGATTCTGGTCTGTATTTAGATAGATTTTTGGTCAAACGACGGTAAGTGGCCCTTTTTACGTCTTATATTGAAACTCTTTCGAAACACGTTAGGTACTTCACACCGATCGAAATATCTTCAACTGTGGAAACTACAATAATTAGATTTCGCGAGAGCATACATTCTTACGCTATCTAGATGAATTCAAAATAGAACAGATCACCGCCAGATTGCAAGTTTTCTTTGTAGCATGGTGAAAACGCCACTTCTATTTGAAATAATTGCTGGATAATCTTTCGTAAAAATTGGCAGATTAAAACAGCACAAAAATCAACAGACCCAAAATGTTGATCTACAACTGTCTTTCTTTTACTGTTCATTCCAGAAATCTTTCAATTCGAATCTGCAAGGAAAAAACAACTAGCGAGTTCAAGCTCAACTCGCACAATATTTATTTGAAAACATAACAACTATTGAATCATCGTCGATTGTAATATAAACTGAGGGGTCGCTATTGTTCACTCAATATTACGTTGGCTGACTGAATTTTGCTTAATACTTCTATAGTTTTTGGCAGACTAGGCAAGCGGGAACCCGTGAATTTCGTGCTCAATAATTAATGGAAAAGCCTTTTTTCAGAATCGCTGCACGGTGTCTCGGAAACTGGCTACTAATGTTCGACAATGCGACACTGGAACGTTTTTCCAGATTTTCTTGATACGATGGAATAGCTCGTCTGGATTAGTGGAGCTTTTCTTTTTAATCCTTGCACAACTTCTCCCCATAAGCAATAACGTTTTTGTTAAGGTTTAACATTGGGCCAAAATATGTAAAACTAAATGGCCTAACAGAAAAATATAGTTTCGGATGCGTTCAAGTGCAACAACTTTATTTAGTATTCCTGAACTTAAATTTTATTGCTAAACTACTGCGCCTGAATGTTTGCATGGAAAGTAATAATTTTCACTAATACTTGAGTAATGAAAAAACACAATAAACCACTTGTGTTTGTTGCTAGGGATGTTTATCTAATCACCTCTCCAACCGAAGATCATTTCTTTTAATATGGAAGTAAAAACTCATTAATTTCAATGTTTCTTTCAAAATGTGCTAGAGCGCCTCACTACAAGCGTGCTATTTTTGATTTTGACCGTTATGAAGGCTCATTTTTAACATTCAAATATCAAACTTCCACGTTACATCAACATTACGCAACGATGTTCAAGACGATCTGCTTAATAATCATTATTTCGCAATGTTGCCTTCAAGAGAAATGGCCAGCGAGCTACTGGGGTACAATTTATAAAAATGCAAGTAACACTCACACAGTTACTCGCTATATAAAAATCATCGACCTGGAAACAACTAGTAAGAACGCAACAATAATAAGCTTTGGCGATAAATGCGCACGACCGAACTTCAGCTTTCTAATGAAAATCAAATACTCGGGATTTCATATTAATTTTGCCAACTCAGATCGGCAAGGGGCAAGAAAAACAAAGAAAATGAAATTTTGTTTCCAGAAATGAAATCTTGCAAAGGGCCGGTTTTTTTCCTATTATCCCCAGATATACCGGAAACAGAAGCTTGCCTAGCGCCTGGATTTTTCTTAATCCACCACTGCGATAAGCAATATTTTCAAAATTATGTACAGCGTTTATGTATTAGTAAGCTGGAGTTTTTGTCTTTGTTTCAAAAATATTTGCGTTTCATTATATTCGTGTCACTTACACTGCACATGCAAAGTGTATATTGGTTTTGCTCGTGTGTGATTTTCGTTTTTATTATTACCGGAATTTCTTTTAATCGTATAGTTTCGTATTTTATTTATCCACTTTGATTTTTAAATGCTGTTTGTATGTTGCATATCTATGCGTAGATTTTAGTTTCATTCACGATGATTTTGAAACATCGGATGATGTTGTATATTGCGTGTGCGTTATGTGTATGTTATGTCAAATTCTTTCGGGTTACTCGAAATAAAGTAACTTTTCTATCTCCTAAAGAATATGAAAATATTTTTATAGTTGTGTTTGTGTAAAAAGAGCAAAATAAAGTGAGGTTATGTTTTACTGTCAGTCAGATCAGTAAAACTTTTTTTATTGTGATAACAACAGGATGGAACCAATTAATTTTAGCGCATTAATATTCAATAAACAACAAATGAAATATCAAAATGTAGTTTTATGTTGGTTTCCAATTCACTTTGACATTTCACATTTCTATGTATTTGTAAAGAGTAAAGCAAATCTATGAAAAAATCCAGAGTAAAGCAAAATGCTCTCGAGCAAAAAATAAAGTGCTTTATTTTCTCAGAAAGAATTTTTAATGTCAAATTTTTACCCTTCAATTTTACCCCTTCTTTTTTTACTTAATTTAACATTAGATTTTGTGTTGCTTTTACAATATACATGCAATATTATTTGTTCGGCACAGATGTTTCCGTAACATGATTTCTAAATCTTTTTTAAGATTTTATATGAAATCAAAATGAAAATATTTTTACAACTCAAGGAAGCATGAAATTGTCCAGAGTATAACAAATTTTTCCAGTAAAGTGAAAATTATATTTTCAAATTGTATGATATCCACAACAAACAGTTTATTGACTTACTCGTACATACGCGCAACAGTAACAAACTAGCCACAGGAAGATTGAAGTTGCCAATAATCGAGAGTTGTTCAACGTCACATAGAAAAGGCATCACGGCAGGATTGATGAAGACGCCCCCGTCAAGCATGTATTGGAAAGAAACCATAGATAAATTTGCAAAGCTGCATGGTTCCAATATAAGAGCTTGGTTCAATCACCTTTGAACAAAAAAAACGTCTAATTCAATTTAGTTTTTATTTGAACATACCTTTCACATTTAGACTTACACTTATTGTTTGGATAAATTTGTTATATTATCAAACAAATCACAATTGTTACAAAATACCTAATTAATGATGAACTAGACCAAATAACAAAAAACAAAAAAAAAGTTTTCAACTTGAACATGACCACAAAAATAATAACGTAACGAAGGAACGTTCAAATTATTGTGCCGCAATCAAAGATAGCTATTGGGCACAATTAACCAAGTTTTCTTCTTCCGCTTTTGTTTTGATTTTTATAACTTTTAGATTGACATTTTGTCGTAATTTCATGATTTTAGAGAATTACCTGCGTTTTGAAAATCTTAAATCGTGCGAGACCAAAAAATGGGTTAACCCGGTAGATCCGGGTAATATTTCATCTGATTACTCTAAAAATAAAAATAAAAATCATTCCATAATCGCGCACACCTTTTTTAAGCAACCACATGTGAATGCACCTTTCTTACAACGAGATAAAAATAAGAAAAGTAAAAACAAGAAAAACAACAAGATTTTTTTTTTTTTTTTTTTTTTTTTAAAACCAGCATTCAACCGAAAGTGCAAGTGATTTTAGCATAAAAGGTAACTTATAAATAAAATAAAAAAGAATGTACACAACGTTATATAGTATATAAGAAGATGATTTGTAAAAAATGTAAACTGTAAACGATATTGGTATTATATCATCTACCAAATGTGTGTCAAAAGCACGCGCGTTTTTATTTTTTTTTTTTGGTAGAGAGAAAAATTGTCGTCGCATATTTTGTGAGGTTACAAAGTAAGTGAAGCTTGCTCGTACCGCATTATATAACTCGTCAGCGTGCACATGTCGGTCTTTAACAATTATTGTAAAAAAAAAAAAAAAAAATTCCAGGTCAATGGATTATATAATTATTAGTTTTCTTTTATTACTATCACTTTTGGCCAATATATGAAAAACATAAAAATTAAATTCCATATATGATCGGCAACGTTCTAAATTTTATCTCGATACTTTATTATTACTAGTTCAATATCACATCTAATATATGTACAAATAATAAACCTTCAAAATATTATTGATTACTAAAATTACCATCTAAATTAGCAAAATTTACATTAAATCATGCGAACTCTAATTAAACAGTCACAGACATTTCGTAATCGTTAAAAAATTCGTTTTAATATTAACAGTAGTGCGTGTACACCTTGAATAGATGTAGCTGCCAAAATTTGTTGTCTGGTCAATTTTTGAAGGTTTTTTCTTCTTTTTTTTTTTTTTGAAAGGTTGATGAACGAAAACACAATTAAATTAAAAGGCAAAATACATAATTATGTTGATCTCCAAATTTTGGTCAAGCAAATATTAAAGTTTGACATCATGTTTCATTCATACAAACAGTCAAATATTGAAGACATTGCAAAGCATAAATAAATCGAAATGTTCTACATAATATGATATTTAAATTATTTTTATTGCGGTTGTACAATAATTACATAAATCATGCAAAACCAACATAAAGAAATAATTTTGTATGTATATATGAATGTGTTGTTGCACAAAAAATCATGTTCACAAAAGCATAAAACCAAACTGCTCGTATATTTCATACATATACGACATGATCATAAGAGACACTAATCACTTTTATATTATGTGTGTATGCCTATACCTATATAAATACCTGTATAATAACTCAGTTGAATGCATATTCATCAAGCCATGACAGCCGTTCAAAAACCAAACAAAAATTACGAATTTTAAAGTCTTAATGGATATTTCAAATATTTTATTGTCTTCGTGTGTTGTGTCTTGTGTGTGTTTTGCAATTTTGTTGCTTGATGGTCTGAAATGATTAGAAATATGTATACATAATTAATAGAGTTAGATGATTTGTTTTTAAGATCGTGGGTTCATATATCTTTTACCGTTTTCAACAAAAGTTTAGGATTTCAATGTTTTGTAATTAGACATTTTCGAAAATTAACAGTTCGATGGATAATGGAAATAAAAAATATTGGTTTCAAAATAATTGTTCAAATTTTTCAAATATTTCGAAGTTTCAGTTTTCAGTTTATGAATTTTTAATTTTTAAACTTTCCGATCTCGTTAATTATTTTTAAGCTGCAGGATGATTGTTAGCTCGGTAACATTTACATCTAAGTACATCTAAGAGGCCTAAAAATCAAATCAGGCGCGCAAGGAGGCCAAAATAATAATCATTATTTCTCAAAATTAATTGATTGCTAGTTTCATAACGGGACTTGTTATTTTAGCGCTCCGAACGATTTCTTTCAAATCCTGCCAGATTGGTAACTGCATCTTTTTGTCTAAAAAAAAACGTATGGATTTTCATTTTGTTTTTGTCAACAACCAACCAACGTGTGGATTAAATTTTTCAACTGTTCGTTTATTTTGCGCTGCTTTATGCGACTTTGGCCAAAAATCATAAGAACAAACTCAGAGATCATGTTCGGAGCGGGAAGGCGGTTGGGTTGTGGGAATCATGCTCTTCTGTAAGCTTTTAGAAGTTTAAAATTTCTTCAAAATTGCCACCTGACGTAGAAACAGTCCTTTCGAACAGGTTTGTCTTAACATCGAAGCCTAGATCCTCGAAATACTTCTGCTATAGTCTTCAGCTATAATTCAATAATTTTCACCTTATCACCAAGTTGCAAGACATTGTTCTTTCTTGGTTTCCGTACATCATTGGGAATATGAAAATAGGGCTCTTTATTACCGCTTTTGGCTCCGGTAAATATTCTCGCCCCTTTTCGTTTAATTAATAATTTGTGTCTAGAGACGGAGAGTTACACTGAGTAAATTCTTAAAATTATTCCTTAGAATTTTTTAAACTCTGATTTTCTTGGCACATTATTAAAATTTCAAGATTAAATTCAATTTCTAAAATTTCTTGAAATTTAAATTCTTTAATTTATCGAAATTCTGCTTATTTGGGGTTTTAAATATTAAATTCAAGAAATTAGTTGAATTTTTAAAAAAATTTGTTAATTTTAAGAAATTTTTAAAATTCCTCTTGGAACCTGAATTTTTTAAAAATGTGTTTAAATTTTTTGGTTTGAAAAGTTAAAATTTCATAAAATTCTAAAAATCTTCAAATTCCCAAATTTCTCAAAATTATTGAAATTCTGATCTGGGGTATTTTCAAACTACTAAATTTTTAAAAATTCTGGAAATTTCCTGAATTTATTGAAATTTTAAATTTGCTAAATGAAATAAATTTTGCTCTTAAATTTTAATCACTTTTCATATTCTTAAAATTTCGAAATTTTTAATTTTATTTAAATTAAAATTATTGAAATTTCATGAAATCCTTAAAAGTTGGTACTAACCTACAACTTTGAAAATACCACATACAACAAGTTTGCTTTCCGACAAATTTCAAGAGTAAATCACTTTGTGCAAATCAATATCGTGAAATTTCCCAGTTTCAGATGAAGTAACAATGTTCTCTGAAACAATTTCGATTATTGTATTTATAAATTAGAAGACATGTGGAGATTGTTTGTAGGCAGAAATTTGAAAATGTTCTTCTCAGGATTTCTTTTCCCTGCTTAACATTTTTTTTTTAATACACATTCTGTAAATCTGCCATTAAAAGGAAGCTGCCATTTTCAGTTGGCCGGTTTTCACTACAATTCACTTTTGAGTTGAGAAAGCTTAAATATTAAATTTTAGTTCAATTGGTAAATTTTAGTTCAACAGACAGACCGACACACAGTCCACAAAACAGACCTACAAATTTTTCGGATCTCCAAAAATCTCAATGTTGAAAATTTCCATAATCACTTAACTTTATTTTACTAACGTAAGAAAAGTAAAATGTATAGACTGTGTTCGGGACACGACTGCAAGACTTTAATTAGAATACGTCTTCCGCAGGATCCCCGATAAAAAAATCGGGAAAAACACTTTATTTTTTTTTCATAGTATAAAATAAACAAAATAAGCCGTAATTAATTAATAAAATTGATTTTACCGCGCTTTTTCAAAAAGTATGATTATTCACTTATTATTCTACATTAATCACACAATATTTACTCATTACTCACTGATGATAGAGTACAGTCATTATTCTACACCTATTCATTCCCTAATAAATGATGAGTGTCCTCATTGTTCTCCAATTGTTCGCTCAATATTCATCATTATTCACACATTAATCACTTAGCAATCTCATATTATACAATGAATAGTAACTCATTTATTTCAATGTTCATTTACACGGTTAACGTTAATGACTGATCAATGAGTAATAAGTTAATAATGAGAGAATAATAAGGGAATAATAAGGGAATAATGTTTGGTTTAGGAATGAATAATTAGTTAATTCAATTTTAATAATGAGTGAATAATTATTCAACATTTACTCACTATCAATATTCACTCTTTATTCTACTTTAGCAAACGTAAATAGAGAAATAATTTTATAATTATGTTAAGAGAGGTCACCTCACCATTTCTCATCTTTATAATTTTTTAGAGAAAAAAAATAAAACCCACCACAAAGCTTCTGATATTCTCTTAACCGAAAAATAAAATAGTTATAGATAAATAACTTCAGGAGCGAAACTTTACTTACATCCATCGTATTAAGCCCATCCAGAATATGAAAGAACAAAAAACTGTTGAATCCAACCTCATGGTAGTAGAATAACAAGATTTTGAAGTAAGGCATTAAGAGTAATTACAAAACAATTTAGGATCGTGTTTTAAATCACACTCAATATTTCGTCAAATAATTAGCACAACAAATACGAATTTCATATTTGACCTGTCTACGGTAAAAATTCTCTTTTTACACAGATTATTAAAACTTTACCATTAGTCAAATTGATTTTTAATCTAAAACCATCTGAAAAATTCACTCAATGTTCATATTCAGTAATTTTTCAATCTATATTCACTAACAATTCGTTCATTATTCACACTGATTATTCATTCATTATTCACGTATATGCATACATTAATCACTTAGTAATCTCACATTACACAATGAATAGTAACTCAGTTGATTCAATTGTCACGACTGATAAGGTTTGAATAAAGAGTGAATTATGAGGGAACACTGAATAAATAATGAGTGAATAATCTTTCAACATTCACTCACTTTTCACTCATTATTCACCGTTTATTCTGTTTTTGCAATCTTCAATAGAGAAATTATTTTAGGTCTGACGGAAAAAGCCACCTCACTTTTTTCACTCAAAAATTATTTTTCATATATTTTACTATTACTGGTGTTGATCTTAATGTAGAGTATTCTTTGGTGGTGAATTTAAATTTGTAACTCCTCCAACCGGTTCAACATACATAATTATCTCCTTTTCTGGATAAGTGTGTTTATAATTATTTAAATGCTTTATGTAATTTGATTTAAAAATTGGGTTATTGTTCGGTTTCTTTATATAACCTTTGCCAAAATGATCTTTCGGTCTGCCCGATATAAAACTTAACACAATTATTACCAGAGGCGGCTTCTAATGCAATAAATCAATTTTTTTTTTTAAATTTTAACTTTTTTGATTTGAATCCTTTGGAATGCGCTATATTTATCACCGCGGTGGAATATCAAGAAGAAATTTGTCATAATTAAGTATTCTAAATTTCAATTTCGCCTGCTAGGGTTACTCTGCTTTGATTATATGTACAAGAACTCAAAATGTAAAATCACGTTTTGTCGCAATTTCGACAAAAAAAAATTCTCGAAACTCGTGTAGTGCTTACATAATCGAGAATTGTCTTAATAAGGTATTATTTGAGTTTCTCGAATTTTGACATTATTTTGCGCCATATTACCGAGTAATAGTTACTTAGGGAGTTCCAAGATTTTATGTGATTTTTCAATGATTTTCAAGCTTACTCGAGTTTAGAATTATTTGGCCTTTATTCGAGAATTTATAGATTTTTCAACGAATCTAAGTTTATTTTGAGAATCTCACGATTATTCTAGAACAGAATTATCCTATAGAAAATGATTCGACTTTATGGAGTTGCGTTTATAGACTATGATATTTTTCAAGATTTTCGATATTAAGCGAGGTTTTGCGAAGACTGCATGGTCCAGTCTCACATTATTTACCCCTAGGTATTGATGATGAATCTTCAAAATATTAAACTAATTTAGAATAGAGGTTGTGTTGGGACAAACATTTAAAAGAAATCTTTTTGAACTCTTAATTACTTGCATCGTTTGTGTCCACTATAGAGTGCCCGCACTTGCAAACTGTGTTTTACTATATTCGATAGTATCGTCTATAATTGCTACCTAAATTATCTGCATCAATTGTTAACCATTCGTGCGTGCAATCTTATCGCTAAAATTTATCAAAATGCTTACAACCAATTTTTTTTGCGCTAACCAATAATAAGTTATTATCCAATCTCAATCCACTCATTTCCTCATAAATCGATTACCTACACAATTTTAATTTTTTTTTTTTTTTTTTTCAAACGAATTTCACGAATAATTGCAACTTATTGCAAAAGAAATGTATAACACCTTCTCTGTAGCAAGAAAATAATAAAAAAAAAATTCTTTCACAACCATATGCCACAATGAAATTCACATCTTGTTATTAAATATATAACAAGATTAAAATTACCTATAACCTATCCAATTCTCAGGTGATTAACGATTTTGTTTGCCGTGAATTAAATATGTGCGTGATAAATTAAATTTCTTAATTCATAATCGATATAAAATAATGTTACAATACATAGGCGCCCTTCGTTCGACAAAAAAACCAGTTAATCGGTTCTGCATCTTAATTATCATATGGTTAATTAAAAATTTCATAGTCGCAACCTTCAAATAGCATGGTCTAATTAATAAATTCGTCCGAGTGATAACATGTGGGTATGTAAATGGTTTAATCATTTGTGTTTGGGATTTTTACTTTTTTTCTTTTACAATTACAAGAAAATTCCATATCGTATGTTACCTAATCGCATATATAAAATTATTTAACATACACTCGTTTAAATGCATTAATCTTACTTAAAGCCTTATACTTTCTTTTCTTACATCTATGTATATAATGGATTTTTGGTTAAATAATTTAATCTCGAGCGTAATTGATTTATTTGGTATTGACCCTTTTATAATAATTGACCACTTAATGGTAAAACAATTGATCAATAATTTTTTTTTTTCTTTGTAAATATGCTGCGCCCTTAGATCATCGATCACCTTTATGTTATGTATTTAGTAGACTTTGACCTTCGAACATCTGTCTACAAATTTTTGTGATGAAATCTTTTTCCTATAGCAAAACATTTACAAACTTTTTAACTTTGTTTACATAGTTTTTCACATAATTGTGTTTGCCATACCTTTATAGGGTCTATAATCGGTCAGCAAACCTTCAAAAAATGTTTATAAGACTCACATACGAATATACAATTTGATAGGAGACAAAGTTCTAATAATTGAGAATTATTAGAATAAATATTGCTTTGAAGTTTATTTATAAATAAAAAATATTTGAAGTTCGAGACAAGGTCACCAATATTTAAACAGCGCATTATTGGATGCAGCTCATATATTTTATTTGGCGGACAAAAATTATAAAAAAATAAAACAAAAAAAAATTCGTTGACTGCGGTCTTGAACTAGATGAAATGTGGCAAAAAATTAAATTAACTTCCGAATATGCTAATGAGGTGACAATATTATGTAAATATACATTTATGTACGATTTTTAGCGTCGTCTGTCTGTCAGCTGTTTTCTTTTTATTATGTGGTAGATGATTAATATTTTTTGGTTCAGACTCTAACAATTTTGTGGACTTTAAACTTTAAATGAATATAAAGAAGTTGATAATTCAAAATAATATGATTCGCATTGATATAAATTTGGTAAATAAACAGTGTGGTCTTTAATAAAACTATCAAAATTTAATAGAACCAAACAAGGTAAGATTTGAAGTTCTAGAAATGCAGCTTTTCCTTATCGAAATTTTCCTCATTTTGCGTTTCATAGATTGTCAGGCGGCGTCTGCATGTTTGATCCCTAAAATCTGCTGAAGAGGTGGGGGTCAAAATGTTGGCCATTTCAGTTAACCTATACAACTGGCTGTCTAACTCGTCATTTGTTGGATATTTTTACAGGTTGCTTACGTTCAAAATGTACCATCTTTGTCGGTTCTCATGAATTCCGATCAACATCTGCTCAGAGCGGAATTTGCTACATTGCTCTGCGGACATGACCAAAAGTGAATAACCAATAGTGATGAAAACAAATGGAATTCATGAAATAATTGATGGACTTTCACCTATATGGTTTTCTTAATAATTTTACCCAAAAATGGTCTTTCCTGAAGGTATTGAAAAAACCAAGTAGATATATCTTGTCCTTCTTCACTCGACTGTCCTTCTCAACCAAGGCGGATTACTTTGAAATTTAAATAGAAAGTGTTGTCACTTCGGCTAAAAAAACATAAAAATTTTCAGAATTCTAGAGATGAAAATGAATTTGAAATTTTATTGGAAACTCTTGCCACCGAAGCCAGGAAAATTATAAAATAAAAATCTTGTGTAGGAATTTAAGAACGTATATTTCAAAAATTTCAAGTAATTTTTTAAATTTCATTAATCTTTAGAAAATTACAAATTTATATGAAATTTAATTCCAAGAAGATTGAAAATTTCATAATTTTCTGGAAATATTCGTTTATCTAAATTTCCTGAATCGCGGATTATCAAACTTAAACTTGAATAAATTGACAAATTTAAGAAATAGCAATAATTTTACAAATTTAACTAATTTCGACAATCTATGGAGACGGATTTCTAAAAATTTTGAAGTTTTGGAGTTGAAATTCAATTCCAAGAATAAAGAAAATTTTAATGAATTCAAGATTCTTGAGAGACTTAAGAACTTTAAGTTTCAAAAATTTAAGTATTTTGGGAAAGGCAGAATTTATTCGCTATGAACTTAAAAAATTTGGAAACTTTCAAAAATTTAAAATTTTTTGTAGAATTTTGAAATTTTAAAACAATTTCTAGAAAATTAGAATTTAGTGTAATTGATAAATTTAATAAATAGCAATAATTTTAAAAATTTAACAAATTTCGAAAATTTAACGGAAACAGGGTTCTAAAAATTTTGAAGTTTAGAAGTTCAAATTCAATTTCACTTATGAGGAAAATTTCAATCAATTCAGGATTCTTGAGGGACTAAGAACTTAAAGTTTCAAAAATTTAAGTATATTAGGACAGGCAAAATTTATTCCTTATGAACTTCAAAAATTTGGAAACTTTTAAAACTTTAACATTTTTTGTAGAATTTTGAAATTTTAAAAAATTTCTAGAAAATTAGACTTTAGTGGAATTGACAAATTTTATAAATAGCAAAAATTTTAAAAATTTAACGAATTTCAACAATTTAGTGGAAACGAATTTCTAAAAATTTTGAAGATTTGGAGTTGAAATTCAGTACCATTAATAAGGAAAATTTCAATCAATTCAAGATTCTTGAAGGACTAAGAACTTTAAGTTTCAAAAATTTAAGTATTTTAGGAAAGGCAGAGTTTATTCCTTATGAACTTAAAAAATTTGGAAATTTTCAAAAATTTAACATTTTTTTTAGAATTTTGAAATGTTAAAAAATTTCTAGAAAATTAGAATTTAATGAAATTGACAAATTTAAGAAATAGCAATAATTTTAAAAATTTAACAAATTTCGAAAATTTAACGGAAACAGGTTTCTAAAAATTTTGAAGTTTTGAAGTTCAAATTCAGGTTGTCATTAAAGCGCTTCAATCACACCTCCTCACGTCGAAAGTAGTCCAGAACTATCTCTCATCTCTTAACACCAAATTTTATGGGTCCCAGGACATTTCATAAGTACAGGGAATATAAACGCCGATGAACTGGCCCGACGTGGTACAACGGACCCCTTCTCAGAAAACAGAAAGGATATTGAAATGCCTCTTGCGGTATGCAAACTGCTGCTTCAGGAAGAAGCTAGCAAGCTGACGAATGATAGATGGTCAAGTATCACTTCTTGCGTAATAACTCGGCAGGTCTGGCCAAAGTTGGACTTGGCGAGATCAAAGCAGCTGATCTCACTTCAGCGATGTCAGATCAGTGTGGTTGTTGGAGTAATTACGGGGCACTGTCTCATAGGAAGGCATGCGAGTAGACTTAGTGTCTTCTCACATGACTACTGTCGTAGTTGCGAGGACGAAGAGGAGGAAGAGACAGTACTTCATCTTCTTTGCATCTGCCCTCGTCTGGCACGAAACAGATTAAAGTTTCTAGAGACACCCCTCTTCAAAGACCTGACGGACCTCTGTAGGATGGATGCCAGGAGTATCCAGCGCTTTGTTAAGAGCTCAAAATGGTTCCAATGAGTTGGAGGAAATAATTATTGTGGTATGGCTACGGACCATTTTTGTGTCTATGTCTGGTCCTAGTGGACCGCCACCCGTACCTAACCTAACCTAAGTTCAAATTCAATTCGACGAATAAGGAAAATTTCAATGAATTCAAGATTTTTGAACTTTAAGTTTCAAAAATTTATTTTAGGAAAGGCAGAATTTATTCCTTATGAACTTCAAAAATTTGGAAATTTTCAAAAATTTTAAATTTTTTGTAGAATTTTGAATTTTTAAAAGATTTGACAAATTTAAGAAATAGCAATAATTTTAAAAATTTAACAAATTTCGAAAAATTAACGGAAAGGGGTTTCTAAAAATTTTGAAGTTTTGAAGTTCAAATTCAATTCCAAGAATAAGGAAAATTACAATGAATTCAAGATTCTTGTAAGACTAGGCACTTTAAGTGCCAAGAATTTAAGTATTTTAGGAAGGCAGAATTGATTCTTTCTGAATTTAGAAAATTTGTAAACTTTCAAAAAAACTTTTATGAATTTTTGAAATTTTAAAAATTTGCTTGAAAATTAGAATTTATTGAAATTGACAAATTTAAAGAATTTCGAAAATTTTATGGAAACGGATTTCTAAAAATTTTGAAGTTTTGGAGTTGAAATTCGGTACAATACTAATTAGGAAAATTTCAAAACAATTCAAAATTCTTGAAGGACTAAAAATGTTAAATTTCAAAATCTTAAGTATGTTAGGAAAATAGAATTTATTCGTTAAGAACTTAAAAAATTTGGAAACTTTCAAAAGGTTAAAATTTTTTTGTAGAATTTTTGAAATTTTGAATAATTTCTAGAAAATTAGAATTTAGTGGAATTTACATATGTAAAAAATTTTAAACAGAGAAACTCTGCTATAACAAACCTTGTTTATAACAAACTTTCGGTTATTACAAACTTTTTGAATCTGCTTCGAATTTAACGAACTTCGGTTATAACACTACAGCAAATTTTTCACTAACGAGTTTACTATAAAAATCTATCAAAATTTATTTTATAAAAAAATTTCATAAAAAATTTCATAAAATTTTATACAAAAAATAACAAACCTTGGGTGTTTATTATATTAGGATTTCACTGTATTATAAATGATTTCAGTATACTAAAAACAAATGTAGGTCTAATTTGGAAAAAATTACAAATTTACAGAATTTTAAATCAAGTGTTTTAAAAATTTTTAAATTTTGTAAATGTTTTGATCTATGAATTCAACAATTAAATTTATTTAGAAGTTTATTATTAGGAATTTTTAGAACATCAAATTTAAGTAATTACATAATTTTAAAATGTCTAAGCTTAAAAAAGCTTCAGTTCAATTGATTCACTGAAACTTATACTGGTCAGGGGATACATTTTACATTTCAAATACATATTTCCCATTCCCCCCAAAAAATAGTTTAGTTCCGCTTCCAAATCAATTTCGTTAAATTTGTTAATTCGAAAAGGATAATGAATTCCCTAGCCATAAAACATAGTCACCACACAAGATAAATCTATTAATTGGAATAAAATATTATACGTTTTGAGCTAGTCCTAATTTGATTAATTTTGACAGTTATTTTAAAATTTTTTTTTAGTGTAAAACTACAATTTAAGTTAAAGTTAGAAACCTTGTACCAATGCTTTGTAGTGTTCGATTATTTTCACGTTCTGGCACCATAACTGTGGTTCATCATCTTTTTTGTTATTGTCCAATACCGTCATTCATCTTACCAATATACTTCATTTTACTAGGGAAACTTTAAATTTGACTACTGCTGTTTAGATGAATTTTAACATTCAACAAACGCGGATTTTTATTAAAAAAACAAAGCAGATTTTAACAAAGTGGATTTTATAGAAATGAATAACGGGGAAATCTCTTTGAAGAATTTGAAAGCGAATTCAAAAATTATAGTTTTAAAATTAGTAATCAGAAGGTATCGTATTCTAGTAAATTTTGTTTCGGATTCATTGTACAACCTGATAGTCCTAAACTAAATTCCAATCTAATATTACATGACTTTTCTATTGTTATAGCCGGAAATATCTAGAAAACTCTAGTCTAAGCTCCACAAGTGAGGATTTCATCCTACAACCAGTTTTGTATAAAATAGGCTAGGCCTACAAATTCTAATTTAATTTTTATACCCAAGGTCGAATCAGGAAACCCCAAGTTACCTAAACGATTTAAGCCCAGTTCGATTTCAGATTGTTAGTAAAATCCCTTTAGTTTTAGTCAAGCAATTTTTATTTATCATTCATCAAGTTTTACTAAACTTATATTACGGTTGAAATCCGTCACAAAAAAAATCAAATAATTCAAATTAGAATGGATTTAGATTTAAAGAGTAACATCGTACGTTCAACTTTTCAATGCATCATAAGATGACAGCTGCAAATATTTTAATCGGCAAATTTTTTATCGTGCAAACCAATCAAAAAAACAATTTTTTTGTTCAAATTACCTAATCATAAAAGAAACTCATTACTCATCAATCATCATAAATGCAATTATTTTCCAAATACGTAAAAGTAACATTAATTTTTTGTTTTCAACACCAAAAGGAAATAAATTCAAACTCTATACATTGTATTTTATGTATCAAGTACATCAACCATAAAAAAAAAATACTTGAAATATGTATTCCATATCGTAATCTAGTTTCGCGTGCGCGTACTACATCGTATGTAGGTAAAATATTATAAAACCTTAGATCTACGTAATAAATTGGTTGAACATTATTAAGTTTAATCTTGACCTAAACAAAACTGTGTATGTGTGTCTATCTTTACATGTATGTCTACAATAATTGTAGTCAATCAATTAAATACAAAAAAAATAAAAAATTAATTACATAAATTACTTATACATACTTACCTATAAACGAAAATTAAATTAGACAATTTTTATAATTATTATGCATTATACACTGTTTAATGCTAATGACATATGGTACATATGGAGTTCGTTTACGTTTTAAATGCCAGCACATTTTAAACTACAAAAAAAAATTACGTAAAACCAAATCATCAGATTTTGGTCCATAATCCCCCAACATATTAGATTTCGTAATATTGAACAGCATGGGTCAATCACGCGATCTGTTATACAACAAATAAGTATCACGGGTTACAACAAAAAACAAACAAAAAAAAATGCAAGAGATGAACCAAGAGAATACTCTTCAAAAATTATTGGTGTGATGTTGCCGTGATATAGTATACCTGAAAAACAAGATTTTCAATACATTTAAGTTTAATATCAAGCATGACAAAAAAATATAAAAAAAGTGAAAATCATACATCAAAAATATAAAAAGAAAATGTTAAGACATTTTTTACATAATCTAAAAATTTACGCCAATTAAATTCATAATTATTTTCTTTATTTTCTTTTTGCAGGCATTTGAAATATGGGACTGCATAAGCAGTACTTTAAAGTTGGGCAAAATGCAGGAAATCAAATTTTCGGATTTACACGAAATTCAAAGGGGAATGGAACGACACCGCTGTCGATGCTCATATCACAGGGTGTTAAGCTGAGTAACAGTGAGTACAATTTATGTTTTTTATTACTTATCGTCTTCTCGAAAGCTTTAAAATTACGAAAAGCTTTCACTAGTTTTTATTCGTATTATGTTGACTATATTCCTGTAAAGCTTCCAATTATTTGCTTTAAAATTTGTCATAGCTTTAGTCAAGTAGTGAATTATTTAGGCCTAAGTTATACTAAATTAAATTTTAAAAAGCTGTATTGAACGTATTGAATTTTTACAAATTTGGTATCAGCTTTGTGTAAAAGGCTACAAAATTATTTGTTCCCGATCGAAATATTAATCAAAACAATTATCATTTGGATTCCCTAGTTTTTGGGATACGAACACGCAATTTCATTAATCTGTTAAAAAGGAAAATATGAGCTTTACATGAAAAGTAAAATTTTGTAGTAATGTAAAATTTTGGATTTAATAAACCATCTGACCTCCCTTGAGTAAAGTTGCAACGATCCCGATAAATATAAATGAGGGAGTTATTTCACGTGGCCCTCTGATAAACGACGAACGCTTAAAACAACAGTTCAAAGATATAAAAACATTATTTTGATCCGTTTCTTTCATTTTCTTTAGCCTCTCAGGTCACTAAACGACGAAGACATCAGTTAAATGGAATTTTTAGTTTTGCTTCTAGAATTTTTTTATTCCCCAATGGGCAGCAATTAATCTCTAAATAGCAGTTTGGTAACGTATATTCTTGATCAAGCAATGAGTTGATCATCTCTCGAATTCTTTGGTACTGACCGTCTGTCGGCAAAATTTTAAAATGATAACAATCTGTTGTTTTCGGAAGGTGTTATGTTTTCTAAGGAGTAAGGACCTTTCAATATAAATTAACAAGCTACTAATAAAAATGGATTACTTTAACTGAGGAACATTGAATTATGAACATTAATTTAAATAAGCTTTCAACATTTACCTATAAATTTGTAAGTCTTTGAATCATTTTAATTCAATTTTCAAATGTTTTTAAAAAAAAAGTAACAATTCGCGAAATTAATGTAGGAATTCACATAATATAATAGTTAACGGTATCAGTACCATTTAACAGCTTAAAAGCTCCAAAATAATGAGAAGAGGTCAAATTTCCGAATTTTTTGGTTATTTATATAATCTTTCGTTAAGTGCACTGTTTAATGATATTTCAATCAGAAAAGCTTAGCTATACTATTTGAGAGCTTTTAAAAGCATTGAATGGTTTTTGAAAAGTGATATAAAGAATATGATAAATAGACATTATGGTGATTATTCAACAGCTTAAAAACTCGATATACGAAGACGAATGGTCACCTGATCAATGTGACCGAATATTTTGGTTATTTATATAATTCTGGAAAACCTTACTTATACAATTTGACAGCTTTTAAGAACATTTAATAAAAATCAGGTAGATGACGTGAGCTTCTTGAAAGTAATGTAGAAATCCCCAAAGTAGATGAAATGATCATTATTCAACAGCTTAAATACTCCAAAATACACAGATAAGCGGTCATACGGTCAATATGATTATGAATATTTTGGTTCAAAAAAGAAGAAGTTACACTATTTGAGAGCTTTTTTGAAAATTTTTGAAAATTAGTTTGAAATTTCGGCTGAAAACTAAAAGATAACAAATTTTGAGGTAAACCCAAAAGCTTTCTTAAATTTATGAAGGAAATCACGAAATATTAAAGTTGACGATTTGTTAATTATTCAACAGCTTAAAAGCTCCAAAATCAGGAGGTGAGCGGCCTTCTGGTCGATATGACTGAATATTTTGGTTATCTATATGTTATTCTATTGAATGCGCTTTTAAATGACGTTTCAACCTAAAAAGCTCTGCTACACAATTTCAGAGCTTTAAAGATCATTTAAAAGTTCCAATAATAGATGACCGTATCTTCTAATTGTTATTAATACCATTTCCGTATTGATTGTTTATTTTCGAAATGTCAATGTAAATTTCATAAATTTTTACGGTCTGTTACTTCTCAAGTTTCATTTTAAACCCAATAGATTCTCTAAGTGCGAACAAATTTGGTTGGTAATTTAAAATACGAGCCTTGAATAAATGTTGAAGATGACCACATGTATATTTTATATTTATTTCCTGCACCGTATATTTTGTATACAAACAATTGAAACTTGTACTACAAAAATGAAAACATAATTATGTATCATAATATGCATTTTAACATCATAATGTGAATTTATAATAATAATAATTAACCTTTGTTGTTGTTTACAATATAAATTATATCCGGTCGCACGCATAGACATAGGGTACTCCAACGCGTGGCGCACATTTTCTTCTATGTTGAGTGCGACAATAATAAGTAAATATAAAATTAATATCACACGGTAAACTAACCTGTCATAAAATTAACAAGCTCATAAAAATCGATAACCGACACTTTTATTAGTTGGTTCGGTTATGCGGAAGTTTTGTGTATTCTAAGCGATGTGAAATTTTCGATTCATGATTTATTTTTGATAAAACAAATTTATGCAAATAAGACCTCCATGGCATCAGTATGTATGTTAATTTTGATATTTTCTAGATTATTTGCAATGAACCCGCTTGCTGACATGATATACAAATATACGCAATATGTCTAAACAAAACACTAAAATTAGCAAATAAAAAATTTTCCAAATATAAAATTCCGGAATTCAAATAAAATTAAACCGGGCTATTTGTTATTATCTTACATAACAACTTTGAAACACCAAAAAAAAAAAAAATATCTCATCTCGTTGTTTTAACCTTGAATATTGAAAGATACGTATGCTTAAGATGAATTGTTTTAAGATTTCATCTAGTCGTCAAAAACCATATAGCTATAAAATAATCTTGAATTAAGCAAAAAAAAAAATTCCGAAATGTCGTAATTTTAAATTAAATATTATGTTAAGGTATACGTACCCATAATAAAAATAAAAAAAGTTATCAAAGTTAAGGTGCAAACGAGTAGACGAAATGTCTCAACATACTTTGAAATTTTTTGCAATACCTAGGTATTTTCAGATTACGCTGTTACGCTAATTTACAATGACGTATACTTATCAAAAACCTGTTGTGTTGTGCGAAAAATTTTTGCAAGTATAATCGATTACTAAATTTATGAAATGTTTTTTTAACATTTTTTAAGGTGCAGACTTGTTTTTAAGTAATTAATATATGTTGGTATCTAATTGTTTTTAATAAATAAATGTTTGCATATGCCGTTTGTATATTTGTTTTGTAAACGCGAATAAATTAACAACGATGCGACATATTGATGGCAAAACAAATCTCGTCTTAATAATACAGAAGTTTGGCCTAATTATGTTGTTTTGGTATTATAATAAAAGTTTGAGCCTAACCTCAAGGGAGCACGAAACAAAATTATTAAGCTTATTAAGAATTTTCAGTTTAAAAATTGGTTATAATTTTATTCTAAAAAATAGTCTATTAGAATCTCTAAATATTTAGCTGTTCTATCTCTCGTTCTAGGTCACGATTATTTCATTTAAAAACAGGATAGTCCCGATTTCTATTAGATGTATTGTGAAGGTCTGTCACGTGCCGCACGTGACAATCTTTGGAATAATCCCTTTCATGCCTTTCAAAGCGTTTTTCTTGAAAAGTAACCATTAGTATATGAACTGTGTCGTCTGTTCTTCGCGTTAACTCTTTTAACTTTTCTGCCATCTGAAAATTGAAAAGGCCTTTTTTCAACTTAATTACACTAATCGTGCACAGAATAATTTAATTAAAACAAATGAAACAGATTGCGATCTGAATTCTCCAAAAAATAAAATGCAAAAGGCCTTTTCCTGTCTGTCCTATATTGGGCTTGCACATTGATTCATCCGATAATTTGTAATTTTCAGATTTTAACCCACCGCATCATTTAAATTGGCTAACCACTGACTGTTTGGTAACACAATATGACAGGTGAAATTCAATACCCACCTATGATAGCTCATACAAAAAACAAAATTAAACATTGATAAATAAGAAACAGTTAGTAAAATTAATTAAAATGACAGACTAAGTATTTCTCTGTACTAGCTCAAACAAATTTTAGGTCGAAAAAGGCGACCTGCGATTGTTCGGATATAATAAAAAACAGAAAAATAAATGATCGAATCAATCCGAGAAAATACAATAACGGAAAAGGCTTTTTTTATCTCTGTCTCTCTCGCTCTCCCCGTAATATGCCAATCAAAAAAAAGGACAAGGCAATAATTAGACATGTGTAATACATGGCTTCTTATAAATGTATAAAATTTTTGTTGTCGTATTCATCCCCAGTTTCTGTCACCAGCAAAGACTCACAAAAGGATTATTACTCTTACCAAATTGTGAAAATTCAAATTTACTAACTTTCTTCATAACATCCGAACATTTACTATTTACATGTGATCATCCTGACAAAATTTAAATGTTTCAATGAATACACAATTCAGTGACCTAACACCGTGACCCATTAGACATGCATGATAACACCGCGGGCCGCATACCGAAAGATGGAATAAGTGCTACGCTTACTTTTTTAATATTCCACTTATTTTGAAAATATCCCGTAAATACTCATTTGGGTGGTACACCGCCAGCATATTTCCAATCCAGAAACATTTTTTAATGTATGCACTTCAAAAAATTCTTTGGGCTGGCGTTCCAAAGACATGTTCTGCTCAGTGGAGGATAACCCACCCTATTCAACAGACTTGAATCCATTAGACTTCACCATACTGAATGTTTTACCTTCCAAGACTTCTGCTATAAAACACAATACACAGAAATTATCTTAGCAGTAATTAGAGCATAAAGAACCCTCTCCTCATTGATAAGTCAAGAGGTTAAAAATATTTCTGACCGATACAACAGAATTTGTGTTTTAATGAAGTTTCAGTTGAATAAAAGATTACCAACGGGGAATAAACATTATATTAAACAACAAAATTTATTGTAATACACTTTCATAATTTCTTCATAGTTATACATAGTGATAAAGCTGAACAAAACGAATTCAAGTCAAATCTGCTGTCTAACCGCATACAAATTCTTGAACTTTGATTCCGACTAACAGAAATCAGTCGTCTATTGTCTATACATAAGTATACTAAACAAAAAAAAAATTAATTTATTCAAAAGCGGTCAAACCACACAATACATAATATCATAATATATCTAATAACATTGCGGCAATAAAACAGAAATATGTGTTAAACTCTTAAACTTTGAATAACCATCTTAAATAACTGACATCATCGATTTATGTGCCCAACAAATATTGTCTTATTGACATCTAAAATAAAATGTTCACAAAATTATATTAAAGAATTCAATTAAAATATTTTCATAATTGTGGGTACACACAAAGCAGCGATTCTTAAAGTTTGGGGAATTTCGAACCGAAACCGTCAAATTTTGTATCTACGCGGCTACAATTTTTAAACATTTTTAGTACTAGTAGATGATACGTATTATATATAGGGCAAACGTAATGATCCATTGATAATTTTGCATATTGTATTAAAAAAGTAATCGTGGATTTTTATTATGATTTAAATGTGTTCTTTAACCTTGTGATTCCGCACGTCTTTGCAATCCAACTATCGATGCGTATTTTGATATAATTAATCAAAAATGGAAGGTCAATAAATCTGCCAATTATATGATTAATTTCGAGACAAATTTAAATAATAATACCAAATATTCGATAATCAGCCCGTCATAAATCAACTTTTTTTTGTTGTTTGTATTGCATAATTTCACCATGTTCTATTTAATCAAATTTAAAACAAAAAAATGTGGCTTATGACATTTCAGTCCTACTAAAACATAAAAAAAAAAAATTATTTATGCTCAACAAGTTAAAAACATCAATGGCAATTATAACAAATAATTATTAAATTTTGAATTAAGCACCAACCGAAGCACCAAAAAAAAAAAAAATTTTAAATCTTATGTACGAGAAGAGTTGAAAAAACTCAACCATGAATTAATTTTTTCATTGTCGTGTTAACAAAAAATCTAAAATGTGGATGTCGTAATATACACTATTGGATAATATATAGTAATTTAGTAATGATTATTAATCGACCAATTCAACTAATTTATTACATATTTTGAACTTGACATAATACTTGATCCAAAAAAAAATCACTTTGCGTCTTAAATAATAGAGTCTTAATCTTAATTGTATGTACATATGTGTGTTACATGAATCCTAGACGTGATGCTAAAAAGCGTTATATTGTACGTAATATTTGCAATAATTATTATAAACTAAAGACTTTATTATATCAATTCATTTTAATTTGAAAATTGAAAAAAAAAAAAAAAAAAAAAATTTGCGAAAGTTGTGTCAAGGTATATTGGGCTAATTATATACGAGGAACATAAATCGTCGTGGAATATTGAAATTAATGTAATTGGTTGGATTTAATGATTCATTTAATATGATTTTTTATTGAGTGTATCACAAATGGGATTAAATACAAATTTTATTGCGGTTTTCACACGCGCGCGCGCGCGCGCATTTACAACTTGGAATTGGAGCAAAATTTTTTATTGTATATATAATTAGCATTGAAATTATCTTAAACATCATGATTCGTATAAGTCAGATTGGTCATATAAATTATTATCTTTTTTTGGATAATAACTAGATATGTTACCTACATAAACTCAACTGAAGTTAACTTCTAACTCAAATCACAAACCGAACTCAACCCCTTATGGTAATCATCACGCGGTTTTGGGTCAATTCGGATGGATACTTTTTTTTTTGTTTTCTCGAACGAAAACGTCGGGATAAAACGTTTTGATCAATCAAAATATTCAAAAAATTTGGTCCATGCTGACCGAAGTTAATTCACTAATGCTGAAATGTAAGGAGCAATTGTTTTTACGAGTATCTAAGTAATGGTAACCATAAGATGGACGAATCAATAATTTACCATCTTCAACTTAATTCAACTGTAGTTTAGCTATGTATTCGGTATTCCTATAAATGCAGGAGAATCTTTATCAACAAATAAATTAACATCAGCACAGGGACCCTACGGATCAAATATAATTTCATTGCAAAAAGTGGGTAAACGGTAGATAGTAACACTAGAGCCCGGATGTATATCCTATGGGTTTATGATTTGTATGCAAATTTTACCCTTTTTTGACGTGGCTTTAGGCCTAATAAGGATAATTCCACACGAATTCCGAATATTTTTACTCCTTTTCCAACGTTTTTTACAAAAAATTATAAAATAAACATATAAAAAATAATCGAAACGTTCTTCTTGGGTTTTAACGTCTGTAGAGGTGCAAAGGAGATTTTCGATATATACATAAAGCATTGTTAAACGAACGTCATTCGTTTTTTCAAAAAAAGAATCTTGTTGTTCACTGCAAGCGCCGAAATCGATTTTTTTCTGAGTGAGGAAAATTAAAAATTTACAGAATTGGTAGAATTTATAAAATGCATGTTACTTGTAGGATATATAGAATTTAGAGAATTAATAAAACTTTTAGAAATCATGCAATTTACAGAATTAATAGAATTATTAAAAAGCCAATTTGTAGAATTTATCTAATATATCAAACCTATAAAATTTGTGAAATTCACAGAATTTATCAGAATTTATAGAATTTACTAATCTTTAGAATTTATAGAACTCACAAATTTGAAATAGTTTATAGAACTCACATAACCAAAAAATTTAAAGAATTTATTAAATTCATAAAATTTATAAAATTTGTAGAATTTACAGAATTTATAGGATTTATAGCCTTAAGTGAAATAAGTAAAATTTGAGTTTGTAGAATTAAAAGAACTGACAAAGTTGAAACAATTTATAGAACACATAGAATTTTTGGACATTATAGAATTATAGAATTGAAAGGATTTATAGAATTAATAAAATTTATAGAATTTAGCTGATTTTTTAAGTCTATAATATTTTTGAATTAATAACTTATAAAATTAATAGAATTTATAGAAATTATGGAACTTTTAAAACACAAAGTTGAGTTTGTAGAATTTATAGAACTGACAGAATTGAAACAGTTTATAAAACTCACAGAACCAAATAATTTTAAGAATTTATAAAATTCATAAAATTTATAGAATTTACAGAATTTGTAAAATTTGCACAATTTAAAAAATTTATCGAATTTATAGGATTTATAGAATTAAAAAACTTATTAAATTTTTAGAATTTATAGAATTATCAGAATTTATATGAATTATAAATGTTGAATTCAAAGAATTTATAAAATTAATAAACTTTATAGAAATTTAAGTTCGGAAAAGAATTTATAAAATTCAT
Source organism: Tipula vernalis (assembly GCA_958295665.1). Taxonomy (NCBI): domain Eukaryota; kingdom Metazoa; phylum Arthropoda; class Insecta; order Diptera; family Tipulidae; genus Tipula; species Tipula vernalis. Next base: position 16,054,470 of record OY282560.1, read on the forward strand.
AAAATTTATAAAATTTATAGAATTCAAAGAGTTTAAAAATGTATAAAATTTGCCAAATTTATAAAACGATAGAAAATTTCATGAATTTAAGACATTTTTACGAAAAGTCAAATTTGTAATATTAATTATAAAATTTAAAGAATTTATAAAATTAATAAAATTTATAGAAACAAAGGGATTAACAGAAATAATAGAATTATTAAAATATCAATTTGTAGAATTTATTCAATATATCAAACCTATAAAATTTGTGAAATTCAAAGAATTTATCAGAATTTACTGAATTTATAGAAATTATGGAATTTTTAAAATATAAAATTGAGTTTGTAGAATTTATAGAACTGACAGAATTGAAACAGTTAATAGAACACACAGAACCAAATAATTCTAAGAATTTATAAAATTCATAACATTTATATAACTTAGAGAGTTTGTAAAATTGGCGGAATTTAAAAAATGTATAGAATTTATAAACCTTTAGAATTTAACGAATTTACAGGATTTATAGATTTAAAAAACTTATTAAATTTTTAAAATTTATAGAATTATCAGAATTTATAAGAATTATAAATGTTGAATTTAAATAATTTATAAAATTCATAAAATTTATATAATTTATAGAATTTAAAGAGTTTAAAAATTTATAAAATTTGCCAAATTTATAAAACATTAGAAAATTTCATGAATTTATGACATTTTTACGAAAAGTCAAAATTTATTATAAAATTTAAAAATTTATACAATTTAACACAAAGGAATTTATAGCATTTAATGAATTTATAGAATTGTTTAGTCATTAGAATTAACCTAATTTATCGAATTTATTGGATTTACAGAAGTTAAATGATTTATAGGGTCTACAGATTTGAAGAACTTTGTGAATTTTTAGAGTTTATAGAATTTACCGAATTTAAAGAATTTATAAAATTATAAAATTTACAGAAACAAAGGGATTTACAGAATTAATAGAATTATTAAAATACCAATTTGTAGAATTTATCTAATATATCAAACCTATAAAATTTGTGAAATTCAAAGAATTTATCAGAATTTACAGAATTTATAGAAATTATGGAATTTTTAAAATATAAAATTGAGCTTTTAGAATTTATAGAACTGACAGAATTGAAACAGTTTATAGAACTCACAGAACCAAATAATTCTAAGAATTTGTAAAATTCATAACATTTATAGAATTTACAGAATTTGTAAAATTTGCGGAATTTAACAAATTTATAGAATTTATAAAACTTTAGAATTTATCGAATTAATAGGATTTATAGATTTAAAAAACTTACTAAACTTTTAGAATTTAAAAAATTATCAGAATTTATAAGAATTGTAAAATTTATAGAATTCAAATATTTTAAACATTTATAGAATTTATAAAAATCGTCAAATTTATAAAGCCTTAGAAAATTTAATGAATTTATGTCATTTTTACGAAAAGTGAAATTTGTAGAATTAATTTATTCATTTTAACACAAAGGAATTTTTAGCCTTTAATTAACATAAATAAATGAATTAACATAATTTACAGTAATTTCATGATTTATAGGTTCTATAGATTTAAAGAACTTTGTGAATTTTTAAAGTTTATAGAATTTACAGAATTTTAAGAATTTATAAAATTTATAGAAACAAAGAGACTTTCAGAATTAATAGAAATATTAAAATACTAATTTGTAAAATTTATCTATGTATCCGTATAAAATTTGTAAAATTCAAGGAAGGAATTAAATTTCAAAATTATGGAATTTTTAAAATAGAAAATTGACTTTGTAACATTTATAGAACTGACAGAGTTGAAACAATAGAATTTAAAAGATTTATAGATTAAAAATCTTACTGAATTTTTAAGCTTTATAGAACTTAGAGAATTTAAAGGATTTATAAAATGTTTAGTATTCGAAGTATTAATAAAATGTATACCCTATAAATTTCAAAAGAAATTTTTGGAACATGTAAAATTTGAAATTATAGAATTTGTAAAATCCTCATCATGAGTTTCAAAAATTGATAGAATTTTTAAAAGTTTAGAATTTATCGTACTTAGAGGATTAATTTATTCACAATATTTACTGAATTTTTGGGCATTATAAAAATAAAATTTATAGAATTTATCTGCATAGAAAATTCCGTGCAGTTTAGTAAAATTAACTAAACTAGAGTTTTTTTCAGTTATTTTGTTTGACCCTTCAACGATCATTTTAAATAATTTCTATGAATTTTCAAATAAAAATATTCAATTATCGTGTAAAGGGGTTTCAAGAGCACACTATATTGTTCATTGTATTATAAATTGTTCATACAAAATTTGCAGTGAATACTGATTTATTAAATCTGTAAAATTGGAAGAATTCAAAGAATTTATCAAATTTATAGAAATTATGGAGTTTTTAGAATTTAAAGAATTGACCGGATTGAAACAGTTTATAGAACTCATCGAACCAAAAAATTTAAAAAATTTATAAAATTCCTAAAACGTAGAGAATTTAGAGAATTTGTGGCATTTAGAAAATTTATAGAATTTATCGAATTAATAGAATTTATAAAATTTATAATATTTGTAGAATTCAAAGAATTTTTTATAGAATTACATATAGAAGAAACTTTGAAGAATTATCAGAATTTATAAAATTTGTAGAATTTATAAAATTTATAGAATTTGTAGGATTTACAGAATTTGTAAAATTTATGGAATTTATAAAATTTTGGAATTTATCAAATTTATAAGATTTATAGAATAAAATTCTTACTGAATTTTTAAACTATAGAATTTATAGCATTTATTGAATTTATAGAATTATAGTCATTAGCATTAACCTAATTTATCGTATTTATTGAATTTACGAATTTAGAGAAATTAAACAAATCATAGCATTTTTAAGTTTTTTGTAGAATTGGCAAAATTAAAGGAATTTATATAATTTATAAAATTTATCAAATTTGTAGGATTCATAAGATATTATAGAATCTAAGGAAGTTATTATAATTTATAGTTTTTGTTTGATTTATTTCTTTTTGAATATCTGACCGTTTTCAGTTCTTACTTCTAGATTTTTATGCATATTTGCAACAAAAACTTCCGGTGTGTTGTAATCACCCGGAACATCATTAAGAGTAGCAGTAAATTTCGATAATGCTGTATTTGCATATTAGGCGGAGTTTAATTTGTATGACATAATGACAAAGAGCAATCAGTACTTACTAGGACGAAAGCTGAATCAAGTGAACCTTTGAGGCGAATAAATCCAATTTCATGATGCGATGGATGAATAGTGGAGTGTAAATCACCTACGTCTACCATGTGGATGTAGGGGTGAGATTTTCGTGATTGTCTTTTCTGGATCTACTCTTATGCATTCCATACCCACCAAACGACTGCGCACTTTTCTTGTTTATAAACGAACCTACTTCTTCCTACGTTAATGGTTATGTTGTTTCACTGCAACAGATAAACAACAAGTTACATCACCATAAACAAGTATCATGGTACTGGTCATTAGACGGTCAGTAGTAGCATACAAATAATTCTACGCATTTTTAGAACATAAACATCCGGGTGGTTATATTTTAAAAATACATATGTAAAATATGTAAGCAAATATTTAAAACGAACCTTGATACTTGCAACACTTGAAACAACATCAAAAAAAACAACCCAGAAAACAAGTTTTCTTAGACATTATAGCCCCAAAAATTTAGTTTACATATAACAAATTAAAATTGCGATTCTAAAATATCTGAATTCTGATTTATCATTTTGGATTTGAAAATGTAAAGAAAGGTTAAATCATCTAAATTTCTAAATAATGACTGTTCAATTAGACTAAATGTATCTAAATCTAACTGATTTAAATAAATTAGCCTAATTTCTGGCCTAAAGTTGAAAAATTTTGTTGAAAATCGTCACAATTTGGTTTAAAATAAAAATCCAAACTAATTAATAAAAAATATCTTACTCAAAATATGTTTAATTTATTCTAAATTACTCTAGAGTTTGACGAACTATAAAAGCCTAATCTCGGTATACATATATCAGAGTTCAAGCAATTCATACTAAATTCACTTTCTAATAAAATATCGTAAGTTTTGGAAATTTACGAATTCGAAATACAAATGGATTTTAAATTTATAATTACCATTCCTAACAGTCATGGGCCACACAGAACCTATACATCAAATTCATCAAATACAATTAAATCGTTTGTTTTTAAATGAGATAACAACCGCTAGCATTGTAACTTGAAAACACACCACGATAACCGCACCTATTAAATCACCAAGTACTCAGTAATTTTGAAAATTTACATAATACATAATTTCAACATAATTCAGTAAAATTGCTATTATTATATTTAACCATAATGTTGTTAACAATAATAATTTAATATTCAATTAATATTTTTATTTTATGTTTTTTTTTTAACATAATTTTATATACACATACAGTGCAGGAAATAAACAAATTGACATTTAAAAAACACCAAAATTTAAATAAATCCAAACAACAAAAATTAACTTAATATTTTGTAAAAAAACATAAATTAAAAATGTTTTTTGTTTTTTATTTAATTATATCGATATTCTGGTTTATCGTTAAAATTAAAATTACATTAAATTGGTTGGATGTAAGACGCCATAGCACAATCATAATTACGATAATAATAATTATTTTAAAATGAAAATTTTTTTTTTTACAAAAATTAATTAAGTTAGTAATGTGATTTTATTAATTAATATTACGTCTATATAAGGATGTACAGGTTGTGCTTTTGAGAAAAATTATGTAGCATAGGTTGTCTTTTTTGTTTGATGGAGAAATAATAATTATTTATTGGTCAATTATTTTAACAAATTACCAATGTAGGTTTTCTGAAGGTTTAATTCAGGTTTTCTAATAATTTTCAAATATGTATTGTACATCAATATATGTTAGAAAATCCTCGAAGAATTTTAATCTAAAAATTCTGGAATTACCAAAATTTCCAAATAGTTTTGTTTTTGTTGAAGTACAGAGAAATTCTTATCTTGTGTGCCTGAGGTTGATTTGTTTTACTAAATTTTTGTCTTTTCATTCAAGGCTACATTCTAACCATTCGGTTAGGATCATCTCCTCCAGTTGTATTTCTAAATGCGATCCGTTGGTAGAAAAGGTTTTATCCAATTTTACTAACAGGCGTAAACCTGTTGAATTCGACAGCGAGAATTTGTGTGAACTTCATAAACATTTTGTACATTAATTCATTTAAGGCCCTAAAAACTGTTAGGTGAAATATTTCCACGTAAGTTTGTTTAATTTTGGATAAATTGATTTCAAGGAATGGAGTAATTCGGAAAACTGTTAAATTTTAATTTTACCAGGAAACACATGACTCTACAGAGCATAAAGGACTATAGTTAGAAAATTAAATTTAGATGTAAAAAATTTCGGAACTAATTATTTTGATTGGGCATACATACATAATATAAGTGGGGCCAAAGGCAATGAGATCCCTAAGAAATGTCAAAAACTACTATTCACCATTGAACCGTTTTCTATAACTCATTTGAAATTTTCTTTCGGAAATTTGGCGAAAAGAATTTTTTTTGTTAATTTTTCCAACTAGGTATATATGTATGTATCAATTTTCGATGTAATCAACCAATTTTATATTCAAAATTTAAATTGGCGTTTAAAACTGCAAACTGAATTAAATAAACTTTTAAAATCCCAAAATAACTAAATTTTCAAAACCCAATTTTAAAATTTTCTTATTCCTAAATTCCTAAACATTTACTTTAAATTTAACTTCTTTAATTCTTCTTCTTAAATTTTGGAATCGAGGTTTTGTTGTAGAAATACACATAAAAACTTGAGAATTTCGCAAAATCGAGAGAACATAAATTTACGACACGAAATTTTTGTAATTATTTTAAATCGAATTTCAAATTTTGCAGTAATCCTCGAATTTAAAAATTACATAATTCATTTAGCATTGTATCAGATCATTTTTTGAACGAGGGCATAAATTTGTTGCTGCAAACGGTTCTATGTCTTCATTGCATACTATGCATGCCATTCTCTTGATTGGGCCAAAAGTTCACAGATCGCGATGCATTGAACCGATGCATTGAAGTTTGAACCCGTTACCAAAATGCATTTTAATTTACTTTTATTCCGCCTTCTGAAATCCCTGTATCTAAGATAAAAAAAGCAAAACTATTTTTTTAATCAACATGATTCAACACCTGACATTTCGCAGTCCAATTAGTTGACTATTTTGTGATAAGATACGTTAATGCGGCAGATAATGGAAGTGCAATGTAGCAGGTGTTTATCTATATAATCTTGCGATTTAAGTGCCATGGAGGATATTATTTTATAATAAAAGAGTAAAAATATTCTGGACTCTACTTTGGTTAGAGTTGACTAACTACTTTGTTCAAAGGAGATATAGGATCTTACCAGATATAAAATTTATACGGACAGTATTCGAAGAAGAAACAATTAAAATTCCATATACTACGATTTATGTATTAGTTATTATGCCGAATAGTCTACTACTACAACCTTTAGCACTAATAGATAATAATGTGGTTTTCATTACTGTCTTAATGAAGATGATGAGCCATCATCATCGGCAGTGACCCCTGCTCCTAATAAAAGGTGGCTCAGCGAAAAAAGTTTCGAGCTACTATATTCCCTGTATACTTAAATTTCTTTTACTGCATCATTCGAATAAATTTCCCAAATTATCTAACATTAAAATAACATGAGGCTATCAGGCTATCTGGCTATCATATAGTTCATTCACGACTTATACAAATTTTGAAGAAGTACACTTAGGCATAAACATTCTTAGGTTTCATATTACCAAAATCAAGCTAATTTAAGGTTTTCGCTAATATTTCTGAATTGGTTTGTCCAAAGATAGAGAAGGAAAGTTCTCAAAAAAGTTAAGGCACCGATGTAAAGTTTCTAACAAAATTAACAAATAACAAAAAATAAATTTGTATTAGCAATACTCAAAACAAAATTCTTATTGGAACAAACTGAGTGATTTTCTTCTTATTTTGCGACACAGAACCGATAAGAAAGCGCAAAGAGCTACTGGGTTTGAAATGTTAATCCAAAAACAATCAATTTTTTTTTGTTACTTCCAATGTGGTTTAAACTATGATCTGATCCTGATTACTTCGAAGAAACGAGGCTTCTTCTTATTATTCGAGATTATTCGAGCTTTTCGAGATTATTCCAGTCTGTTCGACTTATGTCGAGATTTTTGATATTTTATTAGATTTTTAAGGTTCTTAAGCTTATTAGAGATTTGTTTATTGTCACTGAGTGTAATGAAGTAGAAAAAATTTAAGATTTTAAAGATTTGACTTTAGCCTGGAGTTACAGCATTTCTATCTATAATACATTTCCAGATTTAAATGGCGTTGAGTCAAAATATCAAAATTCTAACGATTATTCAATATTTTCGAGATTATATTCGAGTTTTCTAGGAATATTCGGAATTTTTTTGTAAATATCGAGCCTCGAAATTTACAAGAGTTTGAGTTGCGTCCTGTTACAGAATTTGTGATTTATCGAGACTTTTGTTTTTGAGTTTTTCGAATTTTAAGCTTAGAGGACGAATTTTCCGATATCAAACATTGCAAATTTTAATGATATTGGGTTGCTTGGTGTGGAAATTATTCGTTAATTTAGATTTCTTGTTATTTCTGAAAATTATTCAAAGTTCCCAAAAGAAAATAATTCAGAAAGATTTGCGGCCAGTTAAACCAATAGACTCCAAAAAAGCTTATATGTTGTACCCAAAATATTTCTACTAGAAGGTTTTGTTCGAAGAGACCCGCACACTTCGTGATTTGTTATTTTTGCAACGTCCATGTTCAACCATTGTTTCTCTTCTTTAACGATGGCCGTTTAGCCATTATCGAGACGAGATTTTACTAATACATAATGCACGACAGTTGTAAAACAAGAAAAGTCTTGTTAGGTTCCTCATTTTTCTCCACATTAATGGCGGCGATTTTCACAAATAAAAATTTGTTCTCTAGCAAGATACAATTAAAAACAAAGCTCGGCGAATAAAATCAGCCAAAATTTCAAGGTATAATATACGTCATGACATCTGAATTTTTTTTTTTGCCCCCACACGCCAAATTTTCCCCACTTTGGAGAGTAGCAAGAAAGTTTTTTTTTTAATTCTGTAATTCTAAGACCATAAATACATACTTAAATCCAGAATTTCAGCCTAAAGCAACTTTTTCTTGCGTTTAACGATCAGCTGCCTGGACAAAAACCTAAATAAGTTACAAAACAGCTTTCAGTATTATGATTGAACCTAAGAATAAAAACTAAATGAAGATCTTGATTTTTAATTTACACAAGTTAGCCGACTGTTTCGTTCTAGCATGCTGCTCTCGAGTACGTCTTGCCCGATTTGGAATGTTTTTTCGTCAATCTGTATTGGAATGCTTTTGGAACCTGTACGTCAAGAGGGTCGGGTACGACCACAATTATCTGTTCACATAAATATTTACCAATTTTTTATATATGCTGGTTTAAGGAATGAGTTCGGCGTTGAGTTTGTGGTTGAGTGAGCTTTGGGTTGGGTTCCATTTGCGGATTGATTTGATGGTTGAATTAGGGTTAGTTTGAGTTGAGTTCATGCACGCATATGAGTTTGGGGTTGATTTAAGGGTTAATTTTCAGGTCGAATTAATGTTGAGTTGGAGTTAGGAAGGAGACAGCGGTTAAGTTGGGGAATTATTGAGAGTTGAGTGTGAAGTTAGCTTGAGTTGTTTTGAGTTGAGTTCATGTACGAACGTAGTTTTTCGAGTCAAGTATTCAGTTGGACTTGAGTAAGGGGTTTGGTTGGCAAATTATTTGGCGTTTGATTTGAGGATTAAGTTAAGGTTTGATTTGAAAGTTAGTTTGAGATTGAATTGGTTATTGAGTTGAGGTTGAGTTGTAGATTGAGGTGAAGGTTGAGCTTATGATTGAGTTAAGAGGTTCGATTAGGGATTTATTTGAGAGTTGAGTTAATTTTGTACATTTCCACTTTATATATTTTTTAAATTATACCGGTGGTTTTGCGGCTGCGATTGTTTCCGAGATATCACGGGTTATCCCTGTGGGAGAGGCGGAAGGGGCAATTTGTTTATTCACTTCAACTGTATTGTGAGTTTAACTTTTACAATTTTAAAACACAACAAACAAATATATTGCAAGAAAATATGTCTCATTTAATAATAATACATCATAAATTATTAAATAAATTGACCGTGGATTTGAACAAATGTAAGAGACAATAATTTGTTGGGTATTGACCAAACTTTTTTGTAACAGCGTCCTCTAAATTTCCTCAAGTCCATACAAACAACAAATATTTGTCCAACCAATCAATAAACTAGTGTGCTTAAATCATTTTTTATGATTTTTCAAAAAAAAAAAAAAAAAAAATTTAAGTTATGTAATGCAGACAAATACCTTACGTGTGACAAATAATTATAAAAACCATTTAAATTTCTCAAAGGTAAAAGGGATGAAGTTACCATTTAGTTCAAAATGTACAATTTCTAATGTAGCGGAAGTATATAGTATATACGTAATATGCGTGCAAGCGACCTTGAAATATAATTATTTACCAATCATCACAACAACATAAATCACCATAAATTACATAAAACCAAACATAAGACAGATAATAAATAATTTTCATTCACGAAGGCCGAAAGAAATGTTCGAAAAGTATCATCTTAAGTTTGCTACTTATATTTATCTCATGTATATGGTTTAATGCAACCCGCGAACAAAAAGAATTTTAAACAACTCATTTTATGTTAATTTATTAACTAAACATGAAACCATATATACATATATTAATAAAAAATAACAACAAAATGAAAATGTTGTAATTTTGTTTTCTTGTTTAAGTACAAACAATGCATACATAATGTCAAAAGTGCATCAAGATTTACTACATAGCGTAAACAGTTTTAAACCAACATGAGATTTTTTGCAAGTTGTACGTTATTTGATTTAAAAACGTGTTAATTTGTGAAATTGGATTAAAACCATATACCGTGGTTCAGATGAACAAGGTCAACAAACATTTTCGGAGTAAATGACTGTAACAGGCAGCTTATTATGATATAGACCCGTGTGAACATTTGGGAAATTCCCAGTTTGAAAAAAATTGATCCTTCGAGCATGAATCTGTGTAACACATTTATAGAAGACTGCTGTGGTAAGAAAAACCGGAGGAACCAGTGGCTGACACATACCAAAATAGTGAATTCATTTTTTGAAGTCGATTATTTTGGATCAACTGAAACAAAACTTGATGATATAATGAAAAAATATTATCTCATTCAACTGTTTATCGATTAGCATAATACCAAAATTTGTAACTCTTTACACCATGTTACTAAGTCCAACAAAGGAATATTTTTAGTTTATTACAGGCCAACACGTTAGTATACATAACCTCCAACAAAATTGAGCACCGATTAAGCAAACAGAAGAAGAAGAGAAAGTCTGTATGGGTCAAACCGGTACAAATTTTTTATCAAGGTTTACGGAACATGTAATAGAAATACGAATCTCTCGAAAATCAGATTTATATGAAATTTTAGAAAATATTCATCCAAATAATCTTCAAAAAATTGCAAATTTAATTCATAACTTTTCAATACCTAAAATGTATTAAAACCAAGCTCCTCTGTAAAGAGATCGAGGACCTCGATAAATAAAAATTTTATGAAAGCCAAAATTCTAAAATTGAGGAATAAAATGTGAAAACACAAAAATTTGAGTTTCAGATTTGTTTTAAACCTCACTCACTACTTTCGGTCGGCTGAGCAAAATAATTCAGAATAAACATTATCTGGTCCTTTATGGATATCAAAATGAATGTTCAATGTTACTGAAACGAACAACAAACCCCTAAATCTGTCTCTGATTGCTTGTTTTGAAAGGTAAAACAGTGTTGCTAAAACTTGAATCCTTTAAAACGGCTTTACGGTCTCCATACAAGATATGGTTTTAGATATGTACCAAACTGGTACATTTATAGAGGTATCTAAAACAGTTTTGTTAAATTTTTAAAATCTGAAACTCCTTCATTCAGATTTATAAATTTTCAAATTTTTATCGTAAATTTCTTAATTTTTAATTTTGAAGTTTCTACTTTTTGTGTTACATGTAAATTTCAGAATTCACAGAATCAGAATCTAGACATTTCAATACGAATTTCGAATATTTTTAAATTTTTGAAATTCAGAATTTCACATTGTGCGGAAATTTTTCAAGGGGATATATGGAAATACACCTTTTTGAAAATTTATATTTCAAAATATTTTTTATCTAAATTGTAGAAGGTTTTTGGAATTAAGCCCAATTTAGGATTACTGAAGGGATTAAAATTTAGATATTGATTTTGATACTTTGTTAGAGTAGATTTGTTCAATTATTGTGAGGCATAATCACATCTGTATACAAACAGACAAAAATGTTATCATTGGGTTGCATTTAGCCGTAATATTAGATCAAATTCTTTTAACTCAATTTAACACTTCAATGTGGCCGAGTAGATCCAATTCGACTTCTTATATTCATTTGAAAACAATATTCCATCCAACTCTTTTTTACACGGTTTATTACTCAGAGTATTTGATATGTGGTTGTCCGGATAATATGTATATACGACATTTACTTTCTTTTACTCTAGTAAAATAAATTATAGTAATCATGAAAATTTTGGACTTTAAGATTTTTAGAGATTTATTTGTTTTGAGGTTCCCTGAGTACGAAAAAAGTGGGTTTCGAAATGGTGTCTGTCTGTCTGTCTGTCAGTCTGTCAGTCTGTAAGTCTGTCAGTCTGTCAGTCTGTCAGTTTGTCAGTCTGTCTGTGTCCTCTCTACAGCCCAGATGGTTTAACCAATCGAACTGATACTTCAGATTTAAGCTTTTTTGATAAATTGGGAGGTCCCAGTGAATTTTACTCCAAATCGGCTAACCGGAAGTGGCAAATTTATTTTGCAAATATCTTAAAAAGTATAAGGTTTACAAAAAACTACTTAATACAAAAATGTTTCCAAAAATTAAAAATAAATAAAAATTTAAAAAAAAAGTTATAAAAAAAATAAAATTTCTCAAAATTCTCTGTTCGTAAAAGAAAGTCGTATGTTGGCCACACCTCCATTTTTTAAAGAGGGTTATTACTACTTATGTGGATCATTATGTCTATATCACAATTTGTTGAGAAGATTTGTGATTATTCATGATTTTAGACGTTAGGTTACACAAGATTTTCGACTTTTTTGTATATAAGTTGAGTTAAGCAGTGAATTGGGTCATATTACGGGCTTACAGAATTCGTTATTTCGAGATTTTTGAATATTGCTCATGATTATTTGAGATAGTTTTCGATTTTTGAAGTAGTTAGAATAAAGTTATATAGCGTTGAGTCAGAGTCAAACAAATAATTTGGCTCTTATCGTCACGTTGGTCGCGGCTTTGAAGCCTATGACATTATCACTGCTGTTGTTTGCTATATTTTTTTGACGCTTTTTATGATTTTTCGATATTATTAGATATTTTCCAGATTATTATAAATTCATTGAAATTACGAATTTTTACGATTTTTTGAGATTTTTTAGGATTTCAGCAGTTTCTAAATAATTAATGACAAAAGTTGTATCCTTAAATTTATCAATTTTTGAAAAAAAAAACTCAACGCTACGGAATCCAACAACTTCAAAAATATAGCAAGCTTCGCATAATTAACATTCTCAAAAATATTGAATCTTTAAAGAATCTTAAAAATTCTAGAAACTCAAAATTAGCGGTAAGTTTGTAAAAAATAGTTAGTAAGATCAACGAAGTTAACGCTTTAGAGGATTAGAGTAATAGAGTAATTTTTAGAGTAATATCGAACAATCCAATACATTCATAAAATCAAGCAACCCGGCTCCAAGCAAAACCTGGTTAAGTTCGAATATCTCGAGAAATTATAAAATCATCAAAACGGAGCATTTATTACGGTTTATTCAAAATAAATCGGGTTTACAGAAAAGTTCGTAAATGAGGAGTTATACTTAGAAGCTAAACTAAGTAGTTTACTATCAAATCGTCAAAACAAACTGTTAAAAAGCAAATTTCGTGAACATAAAATCCCGAAAACAGAACCTCGACGCTACAAAATCTCGAAAACTCAAATCTCAAATTATTATTATTTAATTGAAAATTTTGATCTATCAAGTTAAGCAAATTTGGAAAGCCAATTTTCTGGAAATGAAAATCTCTATCACTACACGTCTACCTACATACATTAAAAATATAAAATGTGTCGAAACTGTTTTCGAGATTTCGGCAGTAATCTAGATTTTATTGCTTCTAGAAAAGGTGGCGCTGTGGCCATTTTGAGCCAAATCAAAGTAAAAATTCTTGTAAAGCTCAGCAAATACATCAAATGCGATTGGATGAACGATGTTAACGAAATATAGAGTTATTGGTTAAAACTTGGCACCACCACCACTTGGCAAGCACATCACCTAATATAAAACCTTCAACAATACCGAAAAAAAAAAATACCAAGGAAGGTCGTTTATAGCTGTTTGCTGAATTTGCAAAATTCAAAGGTCACCGAACGCGGAATTAGAAATAATTTGAGGCCCAATTTTAGGTGATTTATCTGATTTATTTCTAGCTTTGTTACGTCTATGTATAGTTTGGTTCAATGTCAAATCAAGAATTGCAAAAATTGTGCACGATCATGGTATGCGCCTAGTAAATATTTCTATTCTTCGTCCACAGTTAATCGTCTCATCATCGCTATTACGTACCAAATGCTAATTATAATTGGTTACAACCTTTAGACTGTATGTTTCATCGTTGATTTTTTATGTTAGAAAAATTTCTTAAAAATGTATTGGTTTATTTTAATGTTAATAATAAATCGAGTCATGGCGCATTAAAAATATATTTTGTACTGCGGTAAAAAAAAAAACGATGGAATCAATTAACCATTTAATACTTATTTCAATTATTAAAAACGCTGCAATTTTTTTTTTTATGACCTAACCTAATAAATATTTTGCTATTTACAGATCGTGTTGCTGTGATAATATTTGGCATTTTAACATTAATAGCCGGGGTTCTTTTATCATCAATTCCATGGCTAGATTATTTTATATTAAAAGTGAGTACCACACTAATGAATCAATTTGGTCCAAAATACAATAAAAATGATTGTCTTGGTATTTACAGAATTTACGGCTGTGGAATAATTCATTAAGTTTTCACTATTGGCAGAGGCCGGGCGTTATTCGGCTTACCAAGGTTTATATATTTAATGTAACAAATCCGGATGGATTTTTACACGGTGAAAAGCCAAAACTAACTGAAGTTGGACCATTTGTTTATAGGTAAGTTATTATTTTAGATTGTTAAAACGACATTGATCAAAAACAAGCTGTACAAATAATAAAATTGAATAAATAAGTTCCTGGTTCCAGTTATATTTAAGATATCTTTAAACAAATGTAGGAAGCGTTTGATGTGTGCAAATTGCCAGTAAATAATATCACAAACAATAAAACTATAAAAAAACAACAAAATTTTGTAATGATCTGCGCGTGTTTTTCATGGGGATTTTTGTTTTTGAATGTTAAAAATGTCATCGGATGACTTATTATTATCAATTGATAAATAAATCAAATTAAGTGGGTTACATCATTTGAGACCAAATAGATATTCCTTTAGGTAAATCGTAAAAATCACGAGTCACGATAAATTTATTCTACAATATTTGTACAGTGTTGTTTATTGGCCATATTTCACATTTTAATATTTTATTTATTACGTCTTATTTCAAGTAGTTTACCAAATTTTGGGAATTTTTAAAAATTCCACTTTTGATTCAATTTCATCGATGTCCTTTATTTAAATTCATGAAACAAAATACCAATGGGATTACAAAATGAAGTTTTGAAACTCAACTTTTCACTTTATCGTGACTAATCTTCCTTTGACGTCTTCTTTGTTTTTGTACAGGGATTTCATGTTATTTGTGATAGTAAATAGGCACCAGTCTTTTGCGAAACTACAATTCACCAGAACCTGAATTGTCTGAAGATGTATAGATGGCGACGCCTTCGGTATTATTAACGAGTAATGTAACGACTAATTTTAGGATGACATTGACTTCGATTAGCGAATAGCTTGCTTACCTTGCAAAAGAGTTGTTCAGTTAATGTCAGTTTAACAGGTCATTTCAGTGATGATGGCAATTTTTTTAATGTCGTGTGATTCACCCTCTAAGTTTATAATCGGAGTAAATAAGACCGAATTTCTTTTAAACAAACGCTTTATCGATTAATATTCAAAGGACCAGATGCGATTTGTCACCATGTCTTTTGTCCTGATGAATTTTAGCCCGAGTTATATGGAAAGCTCTAGTGGAAAACATTGAATTTCATAATTCCATGTCATGAAAAATTGGTTTTGTTAAATACACAACAGTACAAGCTTTTAGCTAAACTCATTTTGCCAAACTGCAATGTTTCGATAGTATTAGGATTCGACAATCAATTAGGACTATTTTGGAAACGAAATTCTAAACCTTCATCATGAAACCAATTTCCGAGCTTAGGTGTTCAAATTATCGTTAGAATAGTAATTGGTTAAAAGGAGAGATTAAAATAGATTTCAAATCAATTTTCGATAATTTTTTGCAATTTTACGTATCAAAATATCCTTCTGCGATGAAGATTTTAGAATATTCGGTTAAGTTGGTCGCAATGACTCGATTATATTTGAGGTTAATATTGGGCCCTACAATTTTAATTTGTTGCGTACCTCAGAACATACATAGCTGTTGGCAATATTTGTGTGCTACTCCCGTTTTTTTTATAGCAAGAGTGTTTAATATCTTAGTATGTTGCTAAGATTTTTTTCTTAAATTATTTGATATGATCAGTTAACCTTTCGTGATCAAAGGCTAAATCAACAAATTTTAAACTTAATTATTGTTCAATATATGCTATTAGGTGACTTACATACATTCGTTATCAGAAAATTAGGGACAGGGAATAAAATAACTTAATTATTTAGGGTTTTGTACTACTGGCAACTTCTTGGCATAGAATTTTTTAAGTCCAAACATCATTTCACAGGTATAAACTCCTCCTTTTGTACCTGAAAAACTGTACTCGTAAGTATCTTTAAGTTCACATTGTCTGTTCTTCAAGCTTACCATGAAGATTACTATCTATCAAATATTTTAAAAGGGTGCATCTATCTTGACAAGTTTTGATATCACATTCGAGACACAAATTCTTCGAAAGTCGCATAACTGCAGCAATTTCGCAGTAGGATTTTCCTTAATCTCTCAATTTTTGAATAAGAATTCTTTCCCCTGAATAACAATCACCTATCAACCTATTTTCTTTTCAATAAATACTTAATGTTCATTTTAAACACAGAAAATCAGACACAATTTAAAAAATAAATGAAGCATTGCCTCACAGATACGCAAATAAATTCAGGTACCCATCTGAATCTATTTGATGGTACTAGAACGAAGTACCAATGCTACACAATAGGTCCCATCAATAATCAAAAGATAATTGATTAATCGATTTAATGGCTGCTCCTAATTTTTTGACCAACACTATATATTTGGATAGTCTAATATTTAATTCATCATGTTATTTATGTTGTATTTGTACTGAAAATGTTTTTCCACGGTGACCTAAAAACAATTTCTATGTTTTTTGAAATAAATTTACGATCAGGGGTGCTATTCTTGAACCATTACGAAAACTTTCGTATTGCGAGTTAGTGATGTGCAAAATCGATCTTTTTCGTTCTGTTTTATTTTCTCATATGTTTTTCAACAAAAAGATCGATTTAGCCCATCACTATTGCGAGTTAGTGTCAAAGTATTATGAAAACCCTAAACTCGTATTCTTGAAATCGGATTACGAAAATTTTCGCAACGGAACGTTACTAAAATTTTCGTAATGGTTTTTTCGTTTCCCATTGCATTTCGTAATGAAATCATTTGGATTTTTGTGTTAATTATATTGATGAAGATGTTCGTAAAACTCAATATTTTCTATTCTCAATATTATATAAAAAAGTGAAAACAAAAGCGTACCTATTTTTTTCTTTGTTTCACGTGTTCTTAAAAATACATATTTATTATTTATTTCGAGATAACGATGTACAAAACTATATGCATTCGGTTTTGTTTACTAACTAACTAGAACAAAAAGATATTTTCTTCTAAATTTTTGTATTTACATGTCGTATACCTAAATCTTGGAATATTTTTTTAAACGCTTCACCACTTTCTAATTTTAAACAATACGTGTAAGGGTATGAGATTTTTCGCAATTGACAATTGGCTGTAGCGGACAAAAATGGAATATGTGATTCCAAACAACAAAAATATGTTATTTAAAGCTATATTGCATATTTAACTTTTATATTTATTTGTTGAAATTGTAATCATTGGAAATTAATTACTGAAATGTGTAATTTAATAATAATAATTTAAATTTATTTTTATTATTTTAAATGCCCTGTCTTCAAACATTACGAAAATTTTCGTAATGCACAATATTTTCGTAATAGTAATGGTGAAATCATAAATTAGTATTCTTGAAGCCATTATGAAAATTACGAAGAGAGGAATAAAAAACTAAGAAGATTTCGAAAGAGATGATTAAAAATGTTAGTATAACTGAGAATATTAAGCGAAGCGGATGCTTTCTGTACTTAAAATTAATAATTGTTGTGAATTTTTGTAAATAATAGCTTATTTATTTAATATTAAATTAGTATTAAAAATGATTGTCTATGCTACTTTTTCTTTTAAAGGGTAAATTACTTCGGTCTAAAAAGACCAATGTATTGAAATCCTGTCAAAAATGGCCAAAAATTTGTTTGATCCAAAACTACTTTTCTCGACGTTTTGAAAGTCCGAAAAAGTAAAAAAAAAAAAAAAAAAAAATATGTCTGTCCGTCTTTCTGGACGTCATGATATCTCGAGAATCGCTTAACCGATTTAGAATTTTTTTTTCTCCTAAAATCTGTTTTTATGGTACGACGGTACATATGATTGTATGATGGTACGATTGCACGATGATATAATGTTATGTCATGTATGATGGCATGGTAGTACGATAATATGATCCTATGCAATCCCACTACATAAACAGCCATAAAAAAAAAATGTATGTAGTGGTGTTAAGGGAATAAAGATTTTTATTTTCCTATGGAACGTAAAGAAAATCATATAGGATTTTGTGTTGCCTTGATTTTCAATTTAAATGAAAATTTTTATTGATAAATAGAAATAATTTTAAATTAAATACAATCTGTTTCATCGGCAAATGACCCCTTGTGTGTTGGTGATACCTTTTCACATTTTTCATCATATCTCCCAAGTTATGGGCTCGATTTTAATTCTGTTTGCGGTTTTTGAAAGCTTATGAGTCACTTTATTGGCTAATTTGCATACTAAGCCAGGTTTTCGTAAAGCATGTAACAAATTATGGGAAAATCACATTTTTTTTATTTAAACGATTATTTTACTAAAAAAACCTCTACTTTTTAAAAAAAAATAAACTTTAAGTCGAAAAAATGTCCCATGACATGGTTATTTTATTTATAATTATTAATCTACAGCATAATATCTACAAATCCACAAAACATTGTTACTACCTAACTCATAAAATTTCCGAACAGTAATTTGTCGAAAAAATGGCGTTTGTAGCCATTTAGGTATAGTGATGTTATCTAACAAAATCTTTTAAATGATCGAAAACTCAAATTGGTAAGTAAAAATAAATAGTTCAGTTGTTCGCTAACCGATCGTGTGACACTATGTGTTCTGTGTTTTAACAATTTTAAGTTTGTGTGATAATTAAAAGGACAGTTTGTAGCCGCTATGCATTTTGTAAACCTGTTCTGTTACGGAAATGTACACGTTGGAATAGGATTTATTACGATTAACATGCGCTGACGCTACGACAAGTATCAGTCGCCTGTCGATAAGATTAGGCATATCGAGGTCAAGAAGGCCTTAATCCTTATCACTTCCGTAGTGCTCAATATCTAGGAGATGTGGACTATCGTGCTAGATCAGTTTTTTGTAACTGGATAATTTCACAGCAAAGAAGTGATGTCAATTTTATAAGGAGAATATTGTGGACAGATGAAGCTACTTTCAACAGGGCAGGTATAACAAATTATAGAAACCTCCATGTTTGCGCCATCAATAACCCAGACGTCGTAAGGGAGACAGCTTTCCAGAGCCAATTTTCTATAAATGTATGGGCGGGAATGATCCAGATTAACTTATCGGACCTTACGAACTACCAAACAGGCTTGATCAACACGTATTATTAGAATTTTCAGGAATCACGTTGTCTTTGCTCATGGAAAAAGCGGCATTGTTGAGGAGAAGGCGAATGCAGCTGCAATTAGATGAAGCTCCAGCACATTTTCCCAAGATAATACGTGATCATTTGAATGAAAATTATCCACGATGGAACGGTAGAGGAGGTTCTGTACCCTGACAGCAATAATTTTCGCTGCTGCAGCAGAAACAAGAGGCAACCCTTAACAATTGCGTTGGACAACAACTAGTGTGATCAGGAGAGCCTTTGTTTGTTTACAAGAGGGTGGAGAGCAATTCTAGCATGTCATTTAATTAAAAATGTTTAATAATTTGTAATAAAAATTGTTTTTATTGATTATAATTAAAACAGTATTATTTTATTTCTTTGACTTTAATTTAAACATCTTTTTTGTTTCATTTCCCGACTTTCTCTTGGTGATTTTTGCGCGGTTTTTTTTTTAGAGTTAGCTAGTAACAAAGTTTTGTCAATTTGTAGATATTATGCTGTAGATTAATTAAAATAATTAACTTAATGGGACATTTTCTCGACTTACAGTTCAGTTTTTTTAAAAGTAGAGGTTTTCTTAAGTAAAAAAAAAATGTCATTTTCCCGTAATTTTTTACATTCTTTAAAAAAACCTGGCTAAGTGCGCAAACTATCAAATAAAGTGACTCATAAACTTTCAAAAACCGCAAACAGAATTAAAATCGAACCCATAACTTGAAAAGGAGACACCCTTTAAAGTATGTTTACTTAAATATTCCGAATTTTCGGGCCGGTTACTTGACGACGAAATACATTGTATATCATGCAGCTTGTAGAAAATTTTAATTGAAATTTTGCATTTTAGTAAATTGATTTTTAGGGAAATTTATGAAAATCGCGTTAGGCTTCGTGTTTTTTTTTTTTAAATTTCTTTTCGTAGATTACTAGATTAGTTTTATTATAAATCATGGCTGTTTATGTAGTAGCATTGGTAAAGTAATAAAACTAATCTAGTAATCTACGAAATGAAATTTTAAAAAAAAGCACGGAGCCTTACGATGTTTGAGAACAAAAATCAGTTTACTAAAACGCAAAATTGTGAAATAAAATTTTATTAATTTTAATTAAAATTGTGGACAAGCTGCAATTCGATATATTTAATTTAAAAATATTTATATTTATCAATAAAAATGTTCATTTAAATTGAAAATAAAGACAACACAAAATAATTCCCATATGATTTTGTTTACGTTTCATAGGAAAATAAAAATCTTTATTCCCCTCTTTATATTGGGGATTTGACTTTTGTAGACTGATGTCACGGCTATTTATGTAGTGGTATTGTCCTATGATTCTAGGACGATATGATTTTAGATCATATTGTCGTACGATACTATTATGGTATGATGGTATGATGGTATGATTGTATGACTTTATGTACCATTAGTATTAGCCGCCTGTGACGGTATATCAATCCAATTCCAATTACAACACGCGACATTTAAAAATACATCCCAAATTGTCAATTAGTATTGTAGCTATTACCCTTATTTTTTAAAAAATAATAAACATAGCACAAGCAAATTGGGACCCTTTTTTTGTGGTAATAAAATAATAAATATTTAGCGAAATGTAAATACCTATTATTTTGAACCATCAACAGAAATTATTGAGTTTTATAAACATCCTTATATGAATATAATTAAAAAAAAAACCTAAATGATTTCATTACGAAATGCAATAAAAAACAAAAAAAAAACATCCGAAAATTTTAGTAACGTTCCGTTGCGAAAATTTTCGTAATCCGGATTTCAAGAATACCATTTTAAGAACTTACATTTTCATCTTTTCTCTCGAAATTTTACTATTTCTTTTTTCCTTTCTTCGTTATATTCGTAATGGTTTCAAGAATACTAAATTATAATTTCACCATTACTATTACGAAAATAGCATTACGAAAATATTCGGCTACGAAAATTTCCGTAATGATTCAAGAATAGGACCCCTGAGCGCACAATACATTTGCGTTTAAAATTTAGCGCCCTTAAAAATGTTGCGCCCTGCGCGACCTCACAGTTCGCACACGTATTTTTGTGTAAACAACTATCGACATCTGTGGTACACTAGAAAAACTAAAGCAAGTACTATTTTACTTCGTAAGAGCCAAGTTTGATTTGTTTTTCAAAATAAAAATTCGGAAAACTATATTTTAGACAACATAACACAACAACATATTAATTGTGCTTTTTTCATTGAAAAACTTGTAGCTAAAAAATATCTAATTATATAAACTTGTAGCTAATTATATATTTCACAATAAGGAAATAAATTATTTACAAAAACATAAAATATTTTAACCTTATAATAAAACACGTGAAATAAGCACACAATATTATAATATAAAAAATATCATTTTTACTATGGATTTTCATATGGGAACAGTGAAAAGTTATACTAAAAAAAACTTCTAAAAATGTACGGCTCTAAACTCTAGAAGGCTCTGGCTTTAGTCACTTTCAAATGTTTATCAAAACTTGTAAACTTAAAATGATGATTGCTCATTAAAAGAACATACAAGAATTTAATTATACAAGCTGATTCGTTACGCTAAAATACTCAAAACACTAGATCATCTTGAAAACCCCATAATTTTTAACATTTTTGTTTGATGTGAAAATATCATTAGCTGGTACAATGTACAAACGAAGCGAGAAAAACGAACACAAAATCCACCGAACTTGCGCACTATATAATTCGAATTAGAATTTCCGTTGGATTAAAATGGAAAGGTAAAAAATGTATGCATGTGTAGTGTAAGTGATTCAAAAAAGTGAAATGGAAATACATTAGAAACAAACAGAATTACACGCATACTCGTACATCTTAGCTAGCTGCAAAACAAACATTAATGTACTATAACAAAACCAACAAAAATGTTTATATAAACATTTTTGTTGGTTTTGACCAAAATCTTCTATAATAAAAGTCATGAAACTCTCTTTTACAGACAAATACATTTATTGATTCCACTAGATTTGGCTGTATTAGTTACACTAACAATTCAACGTAAATTTGAATTTTTTTTCTTGTTTCTACACCAACACCTTTATACTTAGTTAACTAACACATATAAATTTAGTGATGCCAAAATAAACATCTGTCATCAATACACATAGAACCTGATTTTTTTTATTTCATATGTATGGAATTTTCATGACTTTTATTATAGAAGATTTTGGTTTTGACTATAAGCCTGATTGTCACCAATATTATAAATTTATTTTGCGCTTATACATGCAAGTATTGGTGATCGACAGATTATATAAATGAGTGAGAAAAATATACAAATTGTATATAAAACAAAACAAACGAATTGTGGAGGGAAAATTAGGTATGTTAATAATGAAAAAAACTAATTGGGATTGGTTAGTAGAGAGTATTTTTGGGATTGGTTAGTTGAGGGTATCTGTGTGCTTCATCACTGAATCAGGCTTGTAGTATTACATTAGTGTTGGTTTTGCTAGCTGTGAAAATGCACAGTACACATAATAATGGCCGACGAAATTTTGAAAGCTACACTCGAAATTTTGAAAGCTACACTCAAATCAGATTTCTTGTTGGTTTTGGAAATTAACTCTTCTATAATTCCTTTATGGATGACTTCCCCGTCTATTATGAATCCATTATTATCAACAAAATTATTCCTAATCAGTTTAATAAGATGGGGCACATCGGCAAACACATATATATTTTTGGATTGGTTTGCTGGATTTGGAAAAAATGAGTTTTTCACATTTATATTGAGGTCACGTAATAGGCCCTGATTTGTTCCACCGAGATCACACACTATCGCACACACAACGAATCCACATGAATGAGTGGCACAAATTATTTTGAAAAGAATTTCTTCCGTCATTCTGGTATCGTAGTCGTAATAAATTGGCTGCTTCCAATTACCAAATAATCCTCGAACCATTGCCACTTGAACGTACTTTGCTGCTTTTAGTGTTTCATCCTTTGCCTTATCATAAACGATTTTTTCCCTTATTTTCATTTCATCGAACGACACAATACAAATTTTATCCAAGGGCTTCATATTTACTTTATTCATAATGTTTAAGACACATTGGAGTATCCCTGGATACACTTTGATCTTCGCACAATATTTTTTTAGAGTTATGACGGCTGGAAAGGGATATTTGTTTTTTAGAAGTAACCGATATGCTCGCGGTCCTGCCGCATAAATGGGAATGGCTTTGGCGATATCATCAATTGTCCACTTGGCCCGCTGTTTGGGATTTTCTAATTTTTTTAATTGTGTTTTGGTAAATATGTTATCTAATGAATCAATAATTTTGCTTTGTTTATAACAAATTTGCTTTAATTTGACGATCTGACTACGCGATGGAATAATCTCTACAGTTTGTGATGCTTGTTCCGTGCCTTGTGCACATTCGACATTTTCTGGATTTGTACCCCTTACCTCGTCTGTAAACTCCACATCTAACTCCATTAAAGAACTAACGCACATATTTTGTGGTGAAGCGGCTTCGATGATTTGTTCCATAGTTGATGTATCACTTGAAACATTAATGTTTTGATCCTTAGTTACAGTTGCGCTGTCAAAAAATCACAGATAAAGTAATATGTTTTATTGAATTACAAGAAAAACTCACTTTGATTGTAAAGCTCGTGCCTGCATCCTTACATTTCTTGGGGTTGCCAATTCTACTGCCATTTTAGTCGGCAAAAAAACCGAGGGAAATGCATCTTTTTTAAGATATCGTTTTAATTTTATATTATATTGCTCGAATAATGGATTCACAGCAAAATTTTCAACATTAAAATGTTTAGAGCATATTCGGGACGTTTTCACATTAAACTTGTCACTTCTGCGGCACAAAAACACCCACTTTTTACACAAAGCATTATCCTTTGGGAAAGCGTGAAGAGAAACTTCACAGTCGTGACCCTTCTTTTTATTATTAAAATTGCATCCATATATAGCACAACGCATTTTTATTATTAAATTTATTTATTTTAAAAGAATTTAAAATAAAAAAACAATATTTAAACGAAATCACTGTTTATTACACAAAATTTGATAAAAACACAATCCAAATACTCATAAACACGTCTAACTAGGTCTCATACTTCCGCCATATTACTGTTTTTTGACAGATGCGCGAAAATGAACGAAATTTGAACCGCTGAATATATTACCTACATTATGTGTACTGTGGTGAAAATGATACTTATACATTGATACAGAATAAAATGATAATTTTGAAATTGTTTAATCGGTATGCTATGTTTAGTATTGTATTTCTCGTGCTCTTGCTGAGTTTGGTTATACGAGTAGTATACTGCCGTTGCCGTGCTAAGAAAAAAAAAGTCACAAGCGCCAAAAGTCAAAAAATGGGTTAGAGTCATATTTGGATTCTGCAAACAAAGATCTACTTGTCTGCTCTTTTAAAATGACAAATTTCCTTTATTAAATGACATAAAATCCCGTTATTTAGTAGTCAAGTTTCATAGTAAGACATGGGAAACAAAAACAGAAAAATTGAAATTACTCAAAACTACAAAAGGGCCAATATGACTTTTTTTCTTAGCACGGCAGTACAGGAAACAAAAACTATAAAAGTGGTAAACAGATTCGAATGACATTCTCAAAAGATGCACGCAAGGAAGAAGCTGCAGGAAGACATGCTACTGTCAAAATAGCGTCTATGTCTATTAGAACCGCCATATTTCATTTAGTTTAAACTGATCAAATCAGTGGTGCCACCAAATACATTTAGTTGTGATTAAAGTTATAAATAGCTTTATGTAAAATCTGGGATGTCGGCTGATCAATTATTATAAATATTTATATTAGTCAAAGGTTAGAGACGAAACTTATTATTCACGCCACTTAGGCTGAATAATTATCAGCGTTATAATTTATTTAGCGACTCGTTCGTTTTTTGTTTTTTTTTGGTCGATAATTTTAAAAAATTAGCAAACTCATTAATTAAATTTGTACGGTTAACAAGCTAACCAAATACCAGCATTTACTGTATACTTGAAATGGTAACCACCAATAAATAAAATTTAAAGTAAATTCGTACAAAATACAAAACATTGTAATTGCTTGGTAAGTACAAGTTCATTAACATAATAATAATTCATTTACATTTTTGTTGTTGCCATTTGTCATAGTATACATATCTATACATAATATTGAATGCTAAAGGGCAGGTCTGAGGTGTACATATAAATGAAAAAAAAATCAATTATTTTTGATGAATGCTGTACTCGCACAAAAAAAATTAAATTATAATTTCTTTGAAATGGAACTTTTAATTTCATTTTGAACAATGTCCCTGAGAAACGAATAAAATCTTGTACAATAAAAACATTATGCATTATGCAAGAAAAGGTTAAAACGAATTGGTTGGGAAAACCATCAATGCTGGTTTTGATTCCATCCGAATATTTGTGTGTGTTAATTCTTTGAATTCTTTCATTCTATTTTTACCAGATGAGTTAATAATTTGATTTATTATAGTAATCAAAAATTAGAATGGATACATGTTTTTGACACGTTTTCTAATTAAATCCAAACTTAACAATATTTAGCACTTAGGGTATCTTTGTACTAGTACGGTCTATCTGGCCGTACACGCCACTATTTAGTTTTACCTCTAGTATTGGCCCCTTATAAATTTTGGTTTCAACATGAAATGCAACATGAAGCGAATTTTTTCTTGAAACGGTTAAATTTTATATCAACATTTTTTTCGGGATGGTGCTACATTTTATACGACATTTACACTTTTTCTGGATAGCTACATTTGGGTCAAGAAACACATAAGACGAACCTAAATATGTCGGGCTGAGATTTCAGGCTAACTTCAATGACTTCATTTTACTCTCCATCTAAATTGAACAACCTTCTAATCTAATGACGCTACGCAACAATTTAACATTTTTAGTGTGTTGCTAACAAAAAAAGGTAAATACACTGTTATTTAAACATGCCGCGTCAAAATTTTTCTCAGTTAATCAAATTTTAATTTGTTACTCAAAATCACTAGATTGGAAGCTTAACAAATTTTAAAATCAAACCGAAACAATACTTCCTAAAGGCCATTTAATTATTCCATTACTATGTCATTCACCGTCAATGGTTGAGGGTTATGTAGATCCTCGGACAGACAAGTTAACGAACGATTAAGTATTTACTCATTTTGAACTATTAGCGAGACCTCCAAAATTTGGAACGCGTGTAGGTATGAATTATGCCAGCTTATTTGTTCACAAAACGATTCGGTTTGTGACATAAAGTTATGAAATAACTACTTTATTTCCTGGGTTTGTTTTGGGTGCGTTATCTGAGCAGAGGTTCGTTACGTTTCCACGATGTGCTAATGTTAAATCGCTCACCATTTCCAAATTTATGATTTTGATCGGGACAATCGCTCATATGTAGGTTTTGACTGCGTGCACAAATAGTACGATTTCGTACAATTCATTTTGCAAAGATTTTTTCCAGCAACTGGCCTAAACTTGCGCCAAACTAATCACAGCAGCAGTTGTGAAACATTATCTCAAGTATTTGAAGTTCATGGTATTTCCTACTAATTTCAAGTTAGATACTTCACTGGCTATGTTTATTTAGTTTAAAATACTTGGGGCCCTTTTACCAAATCATAAACTCATTTAACACATGATACTTTATTCCAAACGACACAACATCAGCAGGATTATTTCTCGATGTAACATATCGTCAAGCGTTTGTGGGCCCCAAACGTTTCTAATTTATTCGGAGGTGTTGAAATCAAATTCAAAGTGATGGTTGATTCCACAATACTGTATCGTGAAAATTTATATTCATTGCTTCAATAGTTGTGGTAAACTTATCGTTTTTAATAGAGCCACACTCTATTTGCTACATACTAAATGAATGGTTACTTTATCGTGAGTGTCTATTGCTGTTAAATCGTTTCTAAATGAACACCAGTTTCACTAAATTTCAGTGGAAACGATATCATCCAAGTGAGAATTGTTTTGTCGGTTGCCAGAACATACCAACTTCTTTAAAGTATTCACCCGTATTAAGTTTATTTAGTTTCTATAAATCATTTGTGCAATTGAATGCAACCTCTTGCAGACAATTGGCAAAGTTGCAACGTTTGCGACGCTAGAGAAAACTTTAAACTTTTACTATGCACTAATTGTTTAATTGACGTTTTAGCCAGAAATGAAGCTGCTGCAGTTCCGTAAGTAATCGTTTTTAGCTTATATGTTTTCATGACATCCACCCAATTTTCTCGCCACAAAATTCATTGGTCAGGTGAACATTTAGTTGAAACATTTTCAATCTTCCAGAATGTGATTAACATTGTTGGAACTTGATCATGTTGAATAAATGACGCATGACTGGTATGTTGAATAAGCGTTTCTTGCTTGCCAGAAAAACAACCAATCGAACAGACTGTCGTGTAAAGTGGACAAATCCTATTTTACCGGTAGTTTGCCAGGCAATAAAATATCTAGGAGAAATTTAGCCTCCATTAAAATTTTCATTTGTCTTGACCCATTAAAATTGGAACCAGCTAAGTGTTGTGTAGGATGTACATAGATCAGCCATTAACATCAAAACTGATTTGAGGTGAATTGTTTGAAATTTTTTATGGAAACCGATATTTTTATGAAAGAGATCAATTTGATGATGCGGCAGTGTTAACTTACTCTTCAAGCTTGCAACCGAATATAGGGTATGCCCCTAAGGCACGCAGCATTAATGGGGATTCTTAGCTATTCAAACAATGACATTTAGGGGAATTAAAGTTTTGTAAAAAAGGCAATCAGGCAATCTCAGATTGTGAGACATGACCTTTACACGTAGAACTACCTACTTCTATGCTTTAAAGTAAGAGGGAACATCATGCTTAATCAGAATGGTAGTGTTAGTTTTATTCAAACCAAATTGTACCAAGTATTGACTGTACCAAGATACATTCAAATCAAATCGGAGGCATGAATAGGATCGTTTGATCGTACATGAATTAGGATAATTTTATCGTTTCAATCAAATCAAATCGAATTACTCCACTCTTTCCCATTTCTCTCCATGGGCCGGATGTTAAATCGCGACTTTCATTTTTTCATTGGTGACGATTTCCCCAAACAAAAATATTTTTATAGGGAGCTCGGCCCCTCGCATATAGCGATTTTTGAATTTCATGTATTTGAATTTCATACGTTACCAAAATATAAGTAAAAACGTCCAAAATAATTTTTTATTTTCCCTCTTTTCTTTAATTTAATGGCGACGATTTTCGCAAATAAAAATAAATTTTGAAAGAACACGTCAAACTGTGATGAGGTCTGTCCCATTAAGATACGTCTAACCGTTGTCGAGATATACTGCGGTTTGTAAAATTATTAGGGACACATCGAATGGTCGATATGGTATATATCGCCCTCCGGAATTGTGTTCAAAAGACCATCCTGTTTCCCTGCCTTTCATTCAGCTAGGGCTGTAATTAACTTTAGGGATGTTACTAACAATCATGCTCTTTATGATTGCCTCCTGTTCCTTATCAGTTATATTGCACATTTCAAGAAAGCCATGGTCGTGTTCGACGACAAGTGAATAATTTTCCGGTACAAAATTTTCATTGTTATACTGTAAGGTGATAAGGTTGTTATCGTTTTGGTTGGTCACCATCTATGGTGAGATGGTTATTTATTTGGTATATTTCGATTAATTCTAGTCAACTTTTTCTCATTTTCCAAAAGCTGAATCTCCCTGTGCTTAAGATCAATTTCATTTTTGCAGTAGCTCTACGTTTCGATGTTCTGCTTCGCGCTGGTGCTTGTACTTGGATGTTGAACTTTCCTGTTGACCATCATCATGCATCGTTCACCAGTAGCTTTATGAATGCATTCAATTATTGCATCATCACAGTCTCTGTATTTCTTTCCCTTGCGTCCTTTAGGCATTTTGATTTGAAAAACTTAATTTGCATTTATTAAGCCTATTTACCACTTGTTCGGAATTCCGGTTGAGTTTTATTGTAATTGGTGCCAGTATTTTCACAGGATACTACCAAATATCCACTTAAATTTAGATTAATGTAAATAAAATTAGTACATATAAGAACAAATTTTAGCGCTTATAATTTTTAGTACACAAACAAAAATGACAACATTTTAAATATTTTAATTAATAAATGTGGTTTAATAAATTTACAAAATTACTTAGTTTGTGTACTAAATATTATAGGTACTAAATAATACATTTATCAATATGTACTAATTTTAAATATATGAATCTAATCGTTTAACACTCTGAAAGCAGCTTCTGCTAGAAATAAATATTTTCTGAAGATATAACTACATACATTTCTAATTTTATACATTATTTAGTACAAAACTAAAATTTCTATTTTGAGCACCTAATATATAGAATAATATAATAGTTTCTTGTGGCTGCGTATATTCAACAGGTCCCGACAAGATTCAACGTGTCCCTAATAATTTGGCAAAACACTGTTGCTAAAAATATAAAGAACGGCGAAAAAAATCAGCCAAAACCTTGCTGTGCCCCAAAATCTCATAATGAGTAAAAAA
This sequence comes from Tipula vernalis, assembly GCA_958295665.1. Classification (NCBI taxonomy): domain Eukaryota; kingdom Metazoa; phylum Arthropoda; class Insecta; order Diptera; family Tipulidae; genus Tipula; species Tipula vernalis. The sequence goes on from OY282560.1 coordinate 16,084,494, forward strand.
AGGCGAATTTCATGTGTCTGCGCGCAAAAACTATTTTACAGAAGAAAAGTTAAAAAAATATCGCGACTCTGCTCAAGACGCTCAGACGTCTACAGAACACCCTATAAAGTAAACGAACATTTTGGTATGAAAAAGCTATTGGCGAGATAGATGGGACCAAAATTAAAAATCACTCAGGCTATATGGTTTTGAGGTTGGCGTACTAACATTTGGCAAGTGGCCAAAATATAATCGTTACCTCCTATGTATAATTCATCAGGCACCACAGAATCTCGTCCAGGTCTGGCTTTTGCAGGGGAGGGGGGCCAAAACTCTAATTACTAGATCGCCATCAGATTATAGGCCAAATTATCTTGATATCACTTACTAGCACGAGTCAAGTTCGACAAGTATTCAAAATTCAAAGCCATCAAAATTTATTCGCCAAATATTCCGCTGTCTCAAAAAAGGCTTTCGAAGCACTATACTAAGCCATCTTTGTAAATATCTACGTAGTTTAAATATATATTTGCTCATTTCAGTCTTAAAATTCTTCGATCGTCGTTTTGCCATCGGAAAATTTGTTGCCTCTTGGAATTCAAGGGCTCTTGGTTCATCTTTAGACCGGAGTATACATATATAGTTAAAGGATTCTTTATTAGAGAATTTTCTGCTGTCTGCTTGAAAAAATCGATTATGTGTCGCCTTCTAATTCAACATCGACCATGTCCACCAACTTTCCAGTTCCATGAATTGTAATGGATATAACGTGGAATAAAATTGGGAGTTCGTTTTCGTGGATCCGGAATCGTTTTTAAGCCTAAGTGTGTTACTTTTTCGTCATTCTTCTTTGGAAGAGACAAATATTCCGACAAATACTCCTTTGTGGTTTTCATTCAACAAATGATTATCTTGCTCGAAAGGGTCGGATTAGATCTACGTGCCAGTCGTCCGGTCTGTCTGGAATACTAAGTAGCTTTCTATATTCATTAAAATGTTGATAGGCGACACCTTCTATACTAAGCGCACGCATAAATTATTTTTTCTTGGAATTTTGCTCAGTTTATTCCATTCCATTTAACTTCGCATAATAATTATTTACTCAAGCTATATAAAAAAAACAAACAATTTCCTTATACCAGATTTTCGCGGAAATAGCTCAGAGTCGATCAAGTTTTTATTTTAAACAAAGCACTTTCAAGATATTAATTGAATCTAATCGATTTCTTATGCGGTGAACTCATGAGCTTTTCAATTCAACCTTCGGATACTTAATAGACATAACTGCTAAATGATCTTTGTCGTATAATTATTCGTTAAATTGTACAATGTACGACTATAATGATCTAGACAGAAAAATAAAATTATTTTAATTAACGATTTGTTGTTTTTTTTTTTTTTTAATTACAGAGAAGATATGGAAAAAGTTAATATTCGATTCCACGACAACTTTACCGTTACATATCAGCACAAGAAAATTTTGGAATTTGTGCCCGAGATGAGTATAGATCCGAATACAAAAATAATAGTGCCGAATATCCCGCTGCTGACGCTGACAACGCTTAGCGTTGAAATTGGTTCATTTTGGCTGAGTAAAGGAATACAAATGTTGCTGGGGCCGACTGATTATAAACCATTTATAGAGCTTACGGCGGATGATTTAGTCTTTGGATACGATGATACGCTTGTGACGCTGGCGCATAGATTTTATCCAAAGGAATGGAGGCCTATGTCAAAAATGGGACTTTTGATTGCTGTAAGTTATAAAATTATACAGTGTTTATATTTTATGTACTAATAACGGTTTCCTTTTTTTTTTTTGTGTGTATGATACAGCGAAATGGTACACTCTCGGAAGTTTCAACGATACATACGGGACACACAGGAATGGAAAAATTCGGTTATCTCGATCGTTTGAATGGCATGGATAAGCTGCCATATTGGAAAGATAAGCCATGCACAAATATAGCGGGATCTGAAGGATCATTTTTTCCACCACGTGAATATTCTGCTGCCGACAGAGTTTATGTGTATGACAAAGATTTATGTCGTATCATTCCACTGGATTATAAGCGGCCGGTCGTGAAGGATGGTATTAATGCGGATTTGTATGAAGTGCCGGACGATGCGTACGGTGATTCGGCAAATAAAGAGGAACATAAATGTTTTGATGCGAGTGGTAAAACTTCACTGAAGGGATTACAAAATATTAGCCCGTGCCATTATGGATCACCAGTTTATATTTCGAATCCACATTTTTATCAGGCTGATGAAAGTTTATTGGCATCATGCGATGGATTGAAACCAAATAAAGAAAATCATCAGTCTTACTTTAAAATACAACCGGTAAGTTGAATGAAGCAAAATGCAAATTTTAATGAAAAACTAATTTTAAAATAATTATTTTTTGTTTTGGGTTACAGAAAGTTGGTGTCCCGGTCGAGGGAAAAATTCGCGTGCAATTAAATTTAAAAGTAGAACACGCCAAAGATATTGGGTTAGTAGAAAATTTCCGTAATTTTGTCTTCCCCATCATGTGGCTGGAGGAGGGTATCACCGATTTAACACCCGAAATCCGTCGTTGGATCTATTTGGGAACAGTATTCGCACCAACCGTAATTCCAATCATCGCATACGGTATGATTGCTTTCGGTATCCTAATATTAATCGTTATATTTGTGCGTGCCTACCAAAGTTTTGTATTCACGACGGATCCAACAATAGAAATTCTTGAAATGGGCCGTCGTTCAATACGGCGAGGCAGTAGTTTTATAGTAAATCATCAGCGTTTGTTAATGCATCGCGAAAGTTATGTGCTGCTCAAAGAGACCGAACCGAATAATAACGACGGTGAGTTGACGCCGACATAATTTTAGTAAATAAATACAATTTTATATCACAAAAATTTTATAAACAAAAAAAAAAAAAATCGTCCATAAAATGAAGCTCTGTAATGAGAAACTTTAATTAATTTATATAATAATTAAACAAAAACAAAAAAAAAAAAAATTACGGTTGTGATAAATAAAACAAATAATTAAGTTTTTTGGAACAAATAATTTTAAACTTAAACTTAGGTATTTAGTAGTATTTTTTTATATACATACATAACTACATATATATCAAAAAAAAAAAAAAAAAAAAAATTAACATGACAATTTTTAATGTAATTTAAATACCCTCTCCCTTTCTTATCACGCGCACATTAAAACTCATTTTAAAATAAAAAGCATTCAAAATACTCAGGTTAAAGGATTTGAACCCTCTTCATCACATTTCGTTTTATTTTTAATTTTGTAGTAATTTTTTAAAAACTGTGTTCATATTACTAATCCAACCACTAAAACTATAGTTCACATAATAGAGAGACAATCAAAATTCTAAAACAAAATTCTATCTATCTGAGTTAAATAATCAAAAAAAAAAAAACACATCTTAATTAATTAGACACCCACGAATCTATTAAATTGAAGATAACAAATTCTGCAGCTTCGTAAAAACGCACTACTTCCTCTTCCTCCTTTATTCCTTTGATAATACACTTCTAATTAGTTTTAGTCTGACATTCCTGACTGAATTTCAATAAAAAAAAAATAAAAAACAAAAAACAAAGAATTATTTAATTTAAAGACTTTTTTTTAAAAAAAAAAATAAAATAAAAACGAAATTTTTTAATTAGCTCAGACTGAAAAATTAGAAAATTTACAAATTTTTTATAAAAATTTTAAAACTAAGGCTGTTTTCTGTCCTTGTTGTAATATAAATCGAAAAACAAAAAATTAATTAATTTGGATAGAACATTTTTATTGTTGCCTTAAATAAAATATTAATAATAATTTAAATTAAATAATTAAGAATGATTAATTAATTATGAAATTAAAAGTTTATTCTCAATTTATTTTATATAATTTAATTTAGTTAGAAATTTATATATTTTTATTTTAATTAAATTTATATATTTTAAATTTTATTAATTTAATCTGTTTTTTGGGAATTATATTTGTAAATTTATATTAGTAGTCAATGATCTAGAGAAAAGAAGATTTTTTTTTAAGATGAATAAAAAACAAAATGAAAATTAATTTTATTAAAAGATTATTATCGAAAAATTTTATTTTTATTTGAATTAACCATCATCGGAGAACTTTATCCTTCGAAAAGAGATAGGATTGCTCTCAAGCACTAAGGTATGGTGAAAATATGTGAAAACACAATTTTTTGGAAATCATGTTATAATTTTATGATTTTTATGATTTGAACGTAAAACAAACAATTTTATGGAACATGTTTTTATTGTTGTTGTTGTCATGGTACTTTATATTTAATTTCATCGTTTTCAAAATGGCCGCCGAAATGTTCTTTTTGAATTTTATCCGAAAAAAATTAGCAGAACGAACTGTTCGACAAATTTAAGGAAAGATAATGATATATTAGAATTCTTCTGCCTATAGTTCGACAGAAATATTTGCATATTTGTCAGTAGTGAGGCAAAGATTGCGAGGATTCTGAATCATACTTTAGTCAGTGAGTTCGGAACCACTAGATAAATTTCTGGGTTATTCCTTAATTAAGCTAAAAAATCTGAAAACTTATTGCTTCATTTCACTACAACAATCTAGCATTATAAAAAACAAAAGTTAAGTTTGAAGCCTTCAGTGGTACTTGTTTCTAGTAACTTTGCAGAAAATTATGCATTTATACAACAAACAAGCAACTATTCATCCGTTCGTAATTTATAAAAATGTAAGAAAAAAATTGTAATTCATAGGAAAATTGATAAAAGTTATATTATTATATTACTGATTTTGCAGTAACACACTGCAGTAAAAAATAAGAAAAATTCATGAATATATCTAAACACAAAAGAGGATTTCGGCATCATTTGTAAGTAGCATTTTCAAGTAACAGGACGTGTAAAGGGATCATGTGATGGAGTAGGAGGTACTATTAAGATAATGGAGTCAAGAGCCAGTCCCACAAACGAATTCGATGGTATCGTAACCAATACACATCGGAGAAAATTCAAAAAGAACATTTCGGCGGCCATTTTGAAAAAGAAAAAATTAAAGGTGGGACCATTTTTATAATTATTTTATAATCCCTATTCATTTATCTTTTAAATGAGCCCAATTTGTGCATGAAATTTTTGAATATTTGACTCCTGTATCTAAAAAAAACAACAATAACAAAAAAAAATCATAATATATATAAACATAAAAATCTTAAAAGTAAAACATGACTTCCGGTATTTATCTTCATTTATATAAAAAGTGTAAGTAAACAGCGAAACGTAACAAAGCAGCGAGTGAAACACATATTGCTAAACGGCTTGTAAGATTTGAAGTTTTATTTCGACAATCTGTTTCTATGGTCAAGGCGGAGAATTGAGTAGCTTTTTGAATCTGGAGGTCAACAGGATCGGATACTTATAATACGACTTGAACCTAAATTACGTGGTTATTAATACATGGTATTACATGTAAGAGCCATGTTGAGCAGAGGCTATTCTAGACCGTTTAAAATAGAAATCGACAGCCCAGTATCGGCAAATTTACAACAAAAGCCTACCTGCTCATCCTCCATCACGTTTAAAGTTTAACGAGCTTCATCCATTAAATAATTTTGTGGTTTCCTAGAAAAGTAAATCAGGAGATATTATTAAAATATCTTGATTCTTCTATGTTTGACAATAACAAAAATAAAAGTTCGCGCAAGTTTTCAAAAAAAAATTTTTTTAACAGATTGTGAATGAACTATCGAATGGTGACTTTCGACGAATAAAAAAACAATTTTGCTAATAAAGTCATTGCGTCAAATTTTAGACACGAACGAAATCGAAAATGAAACGCAGTTTAGCTGGCGAAAATGAGCTTACCACATTTGATCACAGATGTCTCTGTTTCATCTTTACAAATTTAACACTACGTTTTTATCTTCATGTGATAAGTGTGAAGCTAAATTTTAACTTTTCTTGTAATTTTTCAATCGCCTATTGTATTCAATTACGAAAAGCATATGACGAAATAGTAGTAGAGGTCATCACGAAAAGCAAGCAGTACAAAGTCGGTAGCAATCGACCAGCAGAAATTAAGCTGCCAGAAATACAAAAACCTCACTTTAGTGGAGAGCACATGAAATGGATGGTATTTCAAGATGTTTTTCAACAATTAGTGCATAACAACCAAGCGCAATTACTTGAAGGCCTACGTTGGAGGTCAAGTAGCTGGACTGATGAATGACATACAATATGTGGAAGAAAACTATGAACCCGAATGGAATATAATGAAATAAAGGTAGTTACCAACCTCACTAGTAAAGGCAACAACTAAGACTGAGCAAGATTGTTATCTACTTACCATTGTAGATCTTTGCTCACAAGCCACGTTCATCACTTCAAGCGTTTCTGGCATTTGCGCAAATAACAAAGATTACCGGATATAATAAAAATAAACAATCATACCAAGTTTGGATGGATAATTTTAGGAGGATCTAATAATTCACAATTAATAGAGAAGCCGTTAACTAAAACCGTCACAATCACAATCAAGGAAAATACAATAGAGGAAATTGAAAACCTCTTAAAATTTTTTTGGGAAATAGAGGAACTACGAAGAAGAAGAAAATGAACAACATTTTCGGAATTCTGACAAAATAGAATCAGACGATAAATACTATACCTCAAATTCCATTCCAACAACAGGCAAACCTAGGAGATTCCAAAAAAAAATGGCAACAGCAAGACTTCTCCAACTAGATAAGTAAATCATGAAGAACGACGAGCTACCCAAAAAATATAAAGAATTCATGCAAGAGTATGAATGTCAGCTAAATTCAATCTTCAACGATATTGTCGCTCAACAAAATGGCAACAGAAGGAATAATCTGGAATTTCTAGCATAGGCCATTCTAAATTCAAGGCCAATATGTACAATGTCTAATCATATAGCTGATCTTGAAGTTCTAACAACCGACCATTTTTTAATCGGCTCATCACTAATTGCAGTGCCAGAATAAAATCTATCAGATTGAAACATATACCGCTTGTCAAGATGGCAGATGTTACAAAAATTGAAAGAAGATTTTTGGAAGAAATGTAGTAACGAATATTTGCGAAGACTACAACAATGACCCAAATGGCTAAAATCAAGTTCACAACGACAAGTAGAGGCAATCTTGGGCTCTTAATTGAAGACAATCCAAATACCTCCCCCTACCTACTCCCCTCCCTCCCGCGGAAGTGTTCTCTATAAAAGAGTAATTAAAAATATCAAGCCACAAGCAAAAGACCAGTACGGTATGATCGTCGATGATTCAAATCAGAAGGAAGCACACAAACTATGACGAGTAACCAGAGCAAGCACAAAATCAAATATCTTGCTTTACACGCTGTTAATATTTTGTATATTAGGAATGATGGTATCAGGAACAAGTTCCAAATACAACATATCTAGGTTCTAGTCTCATCCAGGCATCTATACGTTGAGAAAATTGGCCAAAGCAGTTTGATCAATGGCGAATGGAAACTAATAACATATTATAATCTAACAACATATTGGCAGTGCTGAATCATCTGAAGGAATACACTCGACAGCTAACTGAATTATGCGAAAATATAACGCACTCCAAGACTGGATATATACACACACGATACACTGTGGATTAATTTCATCCCAAAAGCTCTAAATCGACTCAAAAGAGCATAACGAAATACTGAACATGTTAAGAAAAAATGAAAGAGCCCGTCAAAAGGAACACAGTTTGAAGATTGTAACGCAATTTGTAATCGTAAGCAACTTCAATATGGGACTGCTGTACCTTCAGTAAGTTTTTGGCTTTCGTTCAGTGTTTCAAGAACAACATTTTGAGAAGTAGGTGAATCATTGATAGATGTGAGATAACAAATTTTTTGTTAAGAGATATTAAAGCCTTGTACAAAAATGCTGCTAAAGCCAACCCACATCGGAGTATTCGAAATTTTTAATGCGTGTGACAGCATCCAAAGTATATTGAGATTTGTTATTAATTGTAAGGATTCTAGAATTATGGAACGTCGCTCATCTGTAGGTGGTAATAAAGTTTCTACTTCGGGATTAATTGCCTCAAACTATCGTCGTATTTTTCGCCTCTGTTTATTGCTAAAATTTTTTGCAGTTTCATTTTCTTCTTCGTCATCACGATTTTTCTTCACTTTTTCTATATTGTCTACCGGTGGCACTATTCTGCTAAGTTATCAAATGCCACTCCCGTATATAACACATTTGTTCTAACAATACCTTCAGGACATAATGTTGATTGACTGGAAGATGAAAATGTACCATCTGCTTCTCAACAACTTTTCGAGAATTCGTTGTACGTTTTAGTGTCAACCGCTAGTGTAATATGTTTAGGTACTAGTTTTAATTTTCTCACGTGCAACATTAAAAATTAAATCATCAGCCAATTAAGAACTTTTTATTTCACATTCGCTGCTCTTTTACTTCGGTCTAAAAAGACGAAAGTATTGAAATCCTGTCAAAAATTACGAAAAATTTGGTTAGTCCAAAACCATTTTTGCTCGACGTTTTGAAAGCCCTTGAGTCTAAAAAAACAAACAAAAAAAAATGTCCGCCCATCTGTCTGGACGTCTAGATGGCTGAGATTTGAAAAGCTTTTGGAAACTGTACGTCAAGAGGGTGAGGTACCTTCCATACAAATTGAACCTAAACTCCTGGTTATACAAAAATATTTACGAATTTTTATATTCTGGTTTGATTATTGAATTGGGCATTGACTTTGGGGTTGATTTGAAGGTTAAGTTAGCCGTCAATTTGCGGATTGATTTGAAATTGAGTTGGAGTTGAGTTGGGCTTGGATAGGATATAGTGAGTTGTTGACCAACTTTTTTTAAATAGGTATATACTGGTTTGAGGATTTAGTTTGGCATAGAGTTTGCGGTTGACTTGAGGGTCATATTGGGTTCCGTTTGCGAGTTGAATTAGGGTTGAGTTGCGGTTTACTTGGGCTTGGATTAGGGTTTACTGTGCAGTTGAGCAATCTACAATATAAACAGGGAAACCTCACTACAACCGAAATCGACGGGACCAAAAAACTTGTCTGTTATAGTGAGGTGTCTGTTATACTGAGGATTTGTGATTTTTTTTTTTTGTATAAACATTTTATTGGGATTCTATATCATATCCGATTTTTATGAAATCCAGCATTTCCAATGGATTTTTGAATAAAGTTCTGGAATATGGCCAAGTAAGATGGAATCTGCCTGTTTCTCAACCGTCCTCAATCTGCCTGTTTCTCAACAGGCGGAATATTGCCAATTAGGACGGAACTTGGCTATTTCTTAATGGATTTTAGTGAAATTTGACATCTGCCATGGAAATGGGATTCTAAAGTGATTTTTGGATAAAGTTCTGGAATATGGCCGAGTAAGATGGAACTTGGCTATTTTTTTTTAACTGCTTATGATGAAATTTGACATGTGCGATGGAAACGGGGTTCTAAAATGAGTTTTAAATAAATTTGTTGCCATACCTTCATCTAAAAATCATTTTAGAATTTCATTTCCAACAGACATGTCAAATTTCATTTATTTTTTTTTTTTGACCATATTCCTGAATTTTATCCAAAAATCATTTATGAACCTCATTTCAATCTTGGATGTCGAATTTCACTAAAACTGGCTTTAAAATAGCCAAGTTGCATCGTAATTTTCTAAAGGTTTAACTTTAAATGTAAAAAGTTCAATTTGAAATGTTAAAGGTTAGAAATATCTTGTCCGCTCTAACAAAGTGTCAGCTTATCTAAGGGGGTTTACATTGAAAAACTTCAGTTGCATGGAACTTAAAAATTGTCCGTTGAAGTTAGGATTCCGCTAAATTGATTGTTCGTAAAAATGAGGTTTCACTGTATTTGAAAATGAGTATTTATATATGTACAGTATATGTGTGTGATATTTAAACAAATGCACACGCATTGAACGATTTGAATCAAACTTTACACGAATATTGTTTAATATCTCAAACATTCATCTCCTTGTTGAGAGATGATAATCAGATCCAGAGTTACTAAAGAGGAAGTTCTAAAACTTCAAAAATTTATTGATTTTTGATGATGGTATGATGGTATGAAGGTATGATGTTATGATGGTATGGTGGTTTCTATGTAAGAATTGTGTGATGGTGATGTTAATGGTTATTGTGATATTATGATGATAATGGTATGATGGTATGTAATATTTGCTAGGCATCCCTTTTAAAATAATAACGGACTGTGCAACATTCTAGATGACAATAAATTAGAAAGACATAGATCTGCGGATTGCCCTAACTTTGGAGGAATTTAGATATTCATTAGAACATCGATTAAGCAAAAAGATGCAAGACATAATCACATTACTATGTTAGTCGAAGATGAATTTCTTAATCAAGTTGCAGCTGCTCAAACTATTATATTTTATTTATGATGGATGATTCTGGCCACCAGTTGTTATGCATACCTAAACTAGCCGCAAAACTTGTATCTAGCGTATATTAGGAAACAGAAAACGTGGAAGGCAAGAGGGTTTCTTACCGGCTTTGGCAAAAGGGGATTATCCCCTATTTATATACCATAAAAACCATTTAGGCTTACTAACTAACATATCTAACTATATCAGCAGAGGTGATTCAAAAATTAGAGGTACAATTTTCGGCGGGCCACCGCGTTTACATCAAAAGTTTTTGAAGAATACTGCGAAGCTCAATCAGTTTAACATTCGCTGATCATCATTGGAAATCCGAGAAGAAATGGACAAATAGAAAGGATAAATAACATTATTATTCTGCCACTCACCAAATTATCAATGGCCAATCCAGATTCATGGTACAAATATGCTTCGAATTTAGAGAAATTCATGAATTGTACGTGGCAGCGTTCAATTAATAAAACACATTTTGAACTTCTTTTGGGCATTCGAATGCAGAACCCTGAAGAATTGGCTGTAACAGAAGAAGGAAAGAACCATCCAGACATGAAACTTTAAAGGTTGAATTTATTTAAATGTTTACATTTTGTATTTGGCTTTTCTAATGAAGCTTAAAGTATAATTCCTATGGTAAACAGTGACAAACCAAAAAATTCGCCGTAAAATCACTTGATGAAAATTTCGGTAGAAATATGTCGGCTGGTAACTTTCGGCGGAGATAGCCAAGACAGAAATTTTACAGAAATTTTATAAATTTCGGCTGTAAACTTCCGACTAACTTTAATAGTATCAAAAAAAATTGTAAGCAAATCGATGGAAATTCTTTCTACGGATAACGGTAATTATGGAAGAAGCAACACATTCCAAATACAAACTAGATTCTTCAACAATACAAATTCTAAATACAAAACAAGTTTTTACCGTAGAATTTCACTGTACTACAAAACCAATATATGTATGTATGTAATATAAATGTTTAAAAATCATATGGCGTGACATACCTGACAACAATACTCGGACAGTACCGTTACATAAATTTTGAATATGAGTCCAATCCAAACAAATATCCGTTATAAAATAACCTACACACTTTTACAATTAAAAATAAAACACTAGTTATTATTTTAATTTAATACACTTTAATTAAATAACCACAAACACTATAAAACACTCGAGTATAACGAACGGTCGAAAAACAAAACACGTCCAACCGGTATGAAAGACAAATCTAAACTCCATATCCAGAATGTGTATGATGTGTATACAAATTATTCAAGATCCACCAATCTAGCAGAGAAATATTACGTAAACATCGGAATAGAAGGAAAGGATCAGCAATTCGAAGTTGATTCGGGAGCAGAATACACTCTGATTCCGAAGGGCACTTTTGAGAATCTCAATATTTCAAATCCAGTGAGACAGACAAACATAGAATTCCGATCATATCTCAAAGAAATTTTTAAACCTCATGGAGTAGTAACGGTAAAGGCGACATACAAGGACAAAATAATTACGGAATAATTACGGATTCGAAATCTCAACATCAATTTACAAGAATTAGATGGGAAGAATGCAGGTGAATTAGTAAATGAAATTCTGTCAACTGAAAATGTCGAGGAAGGACATTCGCAAACTCAAGACAAAATATAGTGAAATTTTTGAACAAAAAGTGGGGAAAATTCCAGATGTCCAGTGTTCACTAAAACTTAGACCAGATGCTAAACCAATATTTCACAAGGCAAGAGAGGTACCGTTTTTACAAAGAGAACAAATCGAAAAGGAATTAAACATTCTTCAAAAAGAAGGAATAATTACGAAGGTTAATACATCGACTACTTGAAGGCGCACATTATCCGATTCCGCACATTGAGGAAATTCTTAACAAATTAAAAAATTCTAAGTACTTTTGTACATTAGATTTATTCAAAACGTATCATCATGTCCAAATGGATGAGGATAGTGCAAAAATTCAAACGATAACCACACATAAGGGTACTTACAAATTCAACAGACTAGCGTTTGGCATTAAAACGGCTCCAAGCGAATTTCATCGAATACTACATAGACCAGGAGCTTCAAGGTCTGGAGGGTATGTCAGCCTACTTCGATAACATCGTAATCCAAGGATCAAATTACAACGAGTGTTACCAGCGCCTTGTTGATTGTTTCGACCGATTGAAAAAATACAACCTTCATATTAATGCGAACAAATGCAAATTCTTTCAGACGAAAATTAATTATCTGGGATATCAAGGGTTCCAGAGAAAATAAAGGCGGTAATGGAAGCACCACGTCCGAAGAACACAAGCGAAATTCTATTAAGATATCGAGCTACACCTTTAAATAACGGAAAAAGTCCAGCAGAAAATCTGTTCCAGAGAAAACTCAGAATCAAACTTGATGTACTTCTACCATCAGGTCATACTGCCAATAAAGCCAACGAGAACATAGAAGTCAAGCGCAAATTAAGTGTGGGAGACAGAGTAAATTCTCGTAATTATATAGGTCACGGTATTGTGTTGTACAAATTTGGACGACTTCACTACTTAGTAAAGTTGGATATGGGGTACCGATTGAAAAGGAACATCAATCAATTAAAAAGCACGGAGAGTGCAATTACTCCAAATAAACAACACCCACGAGTAACATTTAATCTACCAGTTCGAAATCCAATCCGTCAATATCATACAAACAGTACTCCGAGTCGATATCAATCAAACATTAACAATAGAAGAGAAGAATCATCAGGTATAGAAGAATTCAAAGGAAATAATACTTCAATAAATATTCCAGAGCAGGAAGTTCACCCGAATACAACCAACGACCTTCCAAGACGATCAGGTAGAGAGCGACATCCTCCAACATACTTACAAGACTACCATTTGGAATAGCCGAGAAGTGATCCAATATGTGTGGGAGATTGTAATATCCATACAACGTCTTTTAGGGTTAATCTTTTAATGAGTAAACTATATAGATAATATCCAATATGTTTATTGGGTTCGACCATCTGTCAAATGTATATGATATATAACCTAAAAATAAAAGCACATTCTAAAAATTCAAGTAATATTCAACAGCGTGTATTATTTAATTCAATAAGTATATAAATATATTGTTTCGTTTTTGCCTTGTCACTCAAGGTTCGTATCACTGGCTTGTGAATAATACAAAATCAATTTAATTTATCTCCAACGAATTTATTTATTTCACAAAATTTATTACAACACAGTTTATCAATAAAAATTCACAAAATCACTTTATATAAATTATTCTTAAATTTTACTGATCACTTTTACTTTATTTATCGCACTACAACACTTTTTTAAATCACTTTCTAATTCCTTTTAATCTTTACACTACCGCTTACCAAATATTACTAATAATCTTACAAGTTTACTCTATCGCGTTCCAAATACTAATAATCCAATTCGATCTTGTTCGCCTTTGTATATACACAAACCAAGCTTCCCGAAAGTTCATGACTTTTCCAGTTAGAATAGTGTAGAACAATTTTATCATGGAAAATTCCATTTAGTACAGTAAAACATTGAGCTATTAGTTTTACTTATTCTATTACACACTAGGTGTCACCGTCACAATATACTGTGACGGTGACACCTAGTGTGTATTAGAATAAGTAAAACTAATAGCTCAATGTTTTACTGTACTAAATGGAATTTTCCATGATAAAAATTGTTACGTAATGTTTCTACGCTATTCCAACTGGAAAATTCGTGAACTTTCGAGAAGCTTGGTTTGTGTATATAAAAAGGCGAACAAGATCGAATTGGATTATTCGTATTTGGAACGCGATAGCGTAAACTTGTAAGATTATTAGTAATAATTGGTAAGCGACAGAGTAAAGGTTAAAAAGGAATTAAAAAGTGTTTTTGTGGAAATAAAAATTATAAGTGAACAGTAAAATTTAAGAATAATTTATATAAAGTGATTTTGTGAACTTTTATTGATAAACTACATATGTTGTAATAAATTTTGTGAAATAAATAAATTCGTTGGAGATAAATTAAATTGATTTTGTATTATTCACAATCCAGTGATACGAACCTTATTTGGCAAGGCAAAAATGTAACAATATATACGAAATACAACAGTATGATGGTATTATGCCATGATGGTATGATGGTATAAGTTGAGCAGTGGCTTGAGATTTGGTTCGAGCTAAGTTAAGTTGAAGTTGAGCTAGGATTTAGTTAGCCTGCATTGGGGTTAAGTGAGTCGTTCGGTTAGGAAATTATTTAAGAGTTGATTTGGAGTTAGGTTAAGCATTGATTTGAAAATTGGGGTTGATTTGATGATTGATTTGAGGGTTTGGTTGGCGGTTATGTTGCGATTGAGATTGAAGTTGATTTGTATATTGAGTTGGAGGTTGAGCTGAAGATTGACTTAATCAAGACCGAAGTTCTGACAATCTCATGAGGTTTCAGCCCATTATATTTTATTTTTGTACCGACCACCACGCAATACTACCGAAAAAAAAAAATTATTTCTTGTAGTGTAGTACATTCACCCACAGTTAACAAGTATTTAGTTTGCCTCAATATAATTTTCGAAATTTACGAAATTCAATTTTGAAACCGCTACCCTTCAGCCAGGTCTTTGATTTTGTGTTCAGACATTGCTAAAGAAGTTACACAAATATCCATGCTGCCATTTGTACGTAGACTATTGTATACGTACAAATTTTATCATCACCGAGAAAAACAGGCCGGTTAAATTTATTGAATTTCTTTCAAATTTGGCTCAATACTGCGAATCACAATGATAATTATTTCAGTTTTCATTCTCATTGAACCAAAATCGCACTTTGTGAAATGAAAAGAATTAAAATGGTTTTCAATATTTCAATTTATCACTGAACGGGAATCGCCTCTGATCTCAACTCAAGGTCACAGGTGTCGAATGTCAATGTGCTGGCTAATATGCTGAAACTTCGCTCAATCTAGTGTGATCGGTTTCCAGGTGGCAGCATTGGTCACATAAGAAAATGAAGCTGTAAGACTCCAAATAAACTAATTTAACAATGAAACGACTCATCTAATGCAAAAATCTAATCGTTTTAATATTTATATGTTTTGATTGTGATTATAATACTTAAGGATAATAAAAATCTTCTAATAAAAAGTGATTTACCAAAATTATGCTTTATGATTATATTTATTTAAGCAAATAGAAACTACATAATACTCGTAAACCACAAAAAAAAATCCGATTGACGAGGTTATGAAACAAGATTATAATGATGATGATGATTATGATGACGATGGCATAAAAAATAAATATTTTCGATGATATATTCAAAACTCTTATATACGAGTATACTGAAAAAAAAAAAAAAAACAGTCGGTAAGAGTATAATAAAATATACATAATAGAAAAATCCGGATAAGGCAACAAAAAAAAAATTTGTACGAGAAATATCTCACATAGGGATAGCACACGAACAAGAACTTTTCCAATTTTCTGCACATAAATTCGTACTCTACTATACAATATAATATATAATTCCAAGGTTTCGAGTGGGATGAGTGGTGCTCCAAAAAAAAAAAATCCGGTGTGGAATGACAGAATTATATTCGTCTATTCTCAATCAAACAAATAACAAAAGTGGTGCGGGAAAACGAATGAAAAATCCATCGTTGTGTAAAATATATAAAATTCATTTCGCCAGAAAAAATTCTAAAACTTTTTTTATGTACAGTGAAAAACTAAGACACGCCTTTTCACAATACCAAAAAAAAAAAAAAAAACTTTATAAAAAATTCCTCCTTCATATCGTCATTTTCCAACAAAACAAAAAAAAAATGTTTTCACAGAATATTTTCGTCTATATTCTAAATTACTGTGCTGTACGTAGCAATGAACCGAATCTCTCACCATTTTGCGCAATCGCTCACTTTTTTTTTTTGTTTTTTTGGATCCCAATATAAAGTTTTTCCGTTTTCTTTGTTTTTCCCACCCCCCAAAGAGGAACGTTTTTGTATTTCGTCTCTCTCCCTCTAAAGTGTTTGGTGTGCATGTATTTATGTTTGTGGATGTGTGCAATTCAAATAAAAAGTAATAAAATAAATTTTCGATATAATAAAAATTACAAAGATAAATTTAATTTAGACAAAATCTAAGTAGATTTAATTTAATAGTTAATCATTTTTATATAACATTTACTTTTTATTTTTATTAATATCAATAAATTTCGTCTGTACTCGACTTTTTTTTTTTTTCTCTGGCGTATACGTTTTTGAGGTTTTCGTTTGTGTGTTTTGTGGAAGGAGGCAAAATATTTTTATTGTGTGGGGGGGGGGCACATTATGTGGGCGGCTTTTTCATATTATTATGATTATTGTTTTCGAATGGAACGATATTGACTCAATTTTATGTATATGCTGATAATTAGTTTATGTTTACACATTAATACGTATGTTTTGTTTATTAAATTCATATACAATACATACCTGTTTGATTTTTGTATCAGAGTAGTTGCAGGCTTACTCGTTTATTATTGAATTTAATTGGGGTTTGGCATTAATTTCAATTTTCATGAGATATAATCGTATGCATGTAGTAGGTTGTATTTCATTCAAAAGAAATGAGGTTTATGCGGGGAAAATTCCATAGGCATGGCGATGTTTAATCAAAAATGCGAGCAAATTGCAATATACTTACGTAGTTCGAACAAAACCATATTCCCTATTCCGTGGCGGATTAACCCTTTCAGGCTCAGTGGTCCCAATATGGAACCACCAATAAATTATTTTTTTCCTCAGCGGCGCAATTGTTCTAAACTGTAAACACTAAACGAAATGAAAAAAGAATGAAACAATTTTAAACCGGTAAATTTTTGTGTGTATTCTCTTACCATTTTTTTTGTTTTGATGCAGTTAGTTTTTTGCATTTGACGAGTTAGAACTAGCGATTTTAATAATTATTAAAGAGTGTTATAATTGTTCTATGCTTGGGTAAGTAATATATTATATTATTTAGTATATTGTTAATTATTATATTTTTGATGTAGATTATTCAATTAAATTTTTAGTTTTGCTGTTTTTTACATTTTTGCTTGGTGGTTCCATAATGTTACCACCAAGCTGTGTCTTGTGTGTTTCATGTTTTACATTGTGTCCAATATGTATTTCGTGTTTTGTATTTTGTCGATTATTTATCGTTATTTTATACGAATATTCGTTTTTTTTGTATATTAGATCAAAAATGAATAAAACAGTTAATCGGGAATGTTTTACTAGTGAAGACGCTTATTGTCTTTTAGAGGAAATCCCGTCCGATGAATCAGAAATCTCCTCCTCGTGCAGTGATGACGAATTGGAGATGAATACCAATTTGGACGCAGATAGCACTAGTGATTTGGAATGGGATAGTGATGATGATCTTCCGTTATCAATATTTTTACGTAAAAAGATCGAATGGACAAAAGATACTAAATACAGTACTGTTAAATACCCTTTTGACCAACAAGTTGGATTAAATATTCCAGATAATTTAGAATTTTGCAATAACTTAGAGTATCCAGTGGATATGTTTCTCCTGTTATTCCCTCAAAGTTTATTTGAAAAAATAGTATTTGAAACTAATTTATATGCAATGCAGAAGCATGGCACCATCACATTGCCAACTACAGTAGATGAATTAAAGTCTTTTTTAGCCATAAATTTACTAATGGGCACAAAAAAATTACCAAGCTATCGGGACTGTTGGTCTTCAAGAATGTCAATTAGAGATCATTTCATATCTTTTATTATGACACGTGATCGTTTCGGATGGTTTCTCAGCCATCTCCATATAAACGACAATCTACGTCAGCCTAAAAAGGGAGAATCTGCTTATGACAAACTGTATAATTCTAAGACCGTTCTTGGACAAATTATCTGGAACCTACAAAACATATTACCAACCAACTAAATGCCAATCAATCGACGAGTCAATGATTAAATTCAAAGGAAGAAGTAGCATGCGACAATATATGCCCATGAAACCTATCAAACGAGGTTACAAAGTTTGGGTGCGAGCGGATGAGAACGGATTTGTGTCACAGTTCCAGATTTACACAGGAAAAACAAAAGACATGAAAGAAAAAAATTTAGGAGCAAGAATTATAAAAGATTTAACTCGTGATTTAGTTGGGAAGTACCACGAAATATACTTCGATAACTACTTCAACTCGCTTCAATTATTACGCGATGTGTTAGGTGAAGGAATATATGCATGCGGAACTGCATGGCAAGGCCGAAAAGATATTCCAACAGATTTTAGGGTTGATAAAACAAGTCCGAGAGGCGAATATGACTGGAGGTTAAGCAAAGACGGTATACTAACAGTAAAGTGGATGGTCAAAAAACCTATATTATTTTTGAGCAATTTTCACAGCCCGGCAGACGAGGAAACTGTTCAGCGAAAACAAAAGGATGGAAGCAAGACAGATGTGACATGCCTAAAGATCGTAAAGGATTACAATAAACACATGGGCTACGTAGACCTTTCTGATATGCTAAAATCATGTTACGAACTATATAGGAAATCAAAAAAATGGTGGCATAGAATATTTTTTCATTTTTTAGATTTAACAGCGGTAAATGCGTTCATTTTATATAAAACCAGAACCGACGGTGCAGGATTGTCAATGAAGCAATTCAGATTAGCTGTCATAGATGGGTTGTTAGGAGCTGAACCTACAGTGCCAAAAAAGAGAAGAAGGATTAGCAATGACAAGCCAATGAATAGATTTAAATTGTATGTTCCGTTAGAAAAAAGAACAGACAAGGCGGCACACCTACCTGAACATGGCACTAAAGTGAGGTGTGCCAGTTGTAGCACGAAAGTCAAACCTCATCGGTCAAGATGGCATTGCAAGACTTGCAATGTAGGATTATGCCTTACTGCAGAAAGAAATTGTTTTTTTAAATTTCATCAGAAATAATGTTTTTAAACGTTTTAAATTTTTTATAATTATATTTTTAACGCCTAGTGGTCCCATATGGAACCACTTATTTTTAAATTAACCGTTACAAATAAAATAAATTTGAATTAAGATTTTTTATTTACCTATTCGTAGTTTATTATCTTACCCCAAAACTCCTGATTTTTAAAAAAAAAAAAATTCAGTCCACAAGGGGTTAAGGAAAATCCAGGCCCAGTGATTCCCTACAGGAAAAGTAAACTGTGTAACATGTGTAAAGTACTTTGTCTCGCTTTTGATAATATATTTTGTCTATAAAAACCGATAAAACAAACTTCTCTTTCTCTTAATTATTTGTGTGGGGGTTTTATACACAGAAATGAGGGTGTTTCTTGAGTTTTTTGATTTAGTGAATACAATTCGCTAAATCAGTATGTTCGTACTTGACACTATCTGTGTTAAATAGCAACTGTATTATTGTAGTTTGGTCGTAGCTACCCGATGAGTAGACCAACTTTTTCAGTATGAAACCAAACCACCAACACAATGAGCACAAGGAAAGTTTTCATTTTTTTGTTCAGGGTTATAAACTTTGTATAACTCTTGGGGTAAAGTACAGGGGGATTGATATTTCTACTATTTTGGTAGATATATTAAAAATTATTGGCTTCTTCATTTTTCTCTGACTAGGGGACCCCTGTGCATTTGCACAAAATATTTTTTCAATCGTATATTTCTTTATAAACTATGTTGTCTGTTACTGTAACATCATTTTCTATTCCCTGACGTGGTGTTTCGAAAACTTGAATTTTTAAAGAATCTGATGTAACAGTTCTAGAAAATGCAGTATAAAGTTGACCATGTGTAAAACATAGTTCAGGAAGATACAATCGAACTCTTTCGAACGTTTGACCTTGCGATTTATTTATTGTGATTGCATAAGAGAGACGAACTGGAAACTGATGTCGAACGAAATTGAAAGGTAAAGATGGATCATTAGCTGTGTCTAATGTAATTCTAGGAATAAAATATATTGTCCCTGAATGTGATCCGGTAATTATTTCTACTTTTAAGCAGTTGGTGCTTAAATCAAGAACCACTAACCGGGTTCCATTGCATAATTCATTTTTTATTGCAAGATTTCGCAGCAACATAATTATGCAACCCTTTTTTAATTTAAGGCAATATGGCGGTAATCCTGATGAATTTATTGAGTTAAGATATTCCACTGGAAAATTAACTTGCATGTTTTCATCATCAGAGCCGTCATCGGCCTTAACTGAATCGATTGCACAATAACATATTTCATTTGAAATAAGTTTTTGAAGAACATTATCATTTATTAATCGAACATGCTCATTTTTCGGACACAAAATTGCACGTTTTGATATACATGCAAAATCATTTGTAGTAAATGATGAACCAAAAATATCTGTAATAAGATCATCGGAAATATAACCTGAAGGTATTGGAATAGAGTATTGTGATTTTTTAGTGTGTGAGGTATCAAAATTCTTCCCATCACCAACGTTCCAAAGCCAACTGCTAAAATGTGCAAGCTAAGCTTAATACTTTAAAGTGATGCCACAAATGGGGCTTTTTAATAGTCGCATTTATAATTGACGCACGATTTCCTCTTCTAACAACAGGTAACACTTGCCGAAAATCTCCTCCTAAGACCATTACCTTTCCACCAAACGGTAAATCATTTTTTATTAAATCGCCAAATATTAAGTCCACAATTTCAAAAAGTCACATTTTTTGCGAGTAAGTTGTGGAAATTTTACGGCATCCATATTGAGAGGCAATGAAAACGCAGAGTGACATGTCATTCCTTTGGGTAAAAGAGTTGCTACTATTCCTGTCCATGCAACACATAATACATTTATATTTTCTGCTTCGATTTTTTGAATTAACGGTCTGTATAAAAAATGTTTTTCCACTTCCATCAGGTCCATCTAAATAAAAACACTTTTGAGAAATTCGATTATATAAGGATGAAAATATCATTGATGCTGCGACATTCTGATTATTGTTGATTAGGTTCAGTTGTTGTTATAATAGGAGCAAAGGAAGGAAAAAGGGAGTGGTAAAAGTAAGAATAAATCAAATCCTGCTTGCTCACACTGCTCTTTTAATTGAAACACGCAATGAGCCAAAGCTTCATTTTCAGTCATACGTTGATTAATAAAGTCTTCCAGAAGATTGTTCTTAAAGTCATTAAAAAGTTGAATAGGACCTGATGGATTGCAATAACACAGTATAGTAACGAATAATGCTCGCAAAGATTTTGGCAACATATGAGTGTTAGCTTCTGATAAGCAATTAACCCACTCAACGCTATCATTAATTAGTCCTCGTGCTTTAGCTGCTTCTTTAAACGTTGGGATACACAATTATTAAAAGTTTTTATGAGCAAAGTTCAACGTTTATATGAGCGTTATATTTAAGACTCAGGAAAGAGTTATACAGGGTGGCTGAGACCAAGTGTTACCAAATGAAAACGCTGTAATTTTTTTAATTTTGATTATTTTTTATTGAAATTTCGTGGAATATGTTGAAAACATATTACATTTTATGAAAAACATGTTACTGCTCGATATGACCTCCTTTGGCTTTGATTATTTGATTCAGTCTTCCATAGAAAGCATTGCATGCTGACCGAACGTGGGCTTGCGGAATTTTATTCCATTCTCGAACAAGAGCTGACTTCAATGCATCAACACTTTCGTATTTTTTAGTGGACACCTTACTCTCCAAAATGGACCATATGGAGAAATCCATGGGATTCAAGTCTGGTGAATATGGTGGCCATTCTTTCGACAAAATCAGCCGCGGAACGCAATTTTGTAAAAATTGCTGTGTCGCTCGAGCTTTGTGTGACGGTGCCGAGTCCTGTTGGAATGTCCAACGGTTCGTACCAAAGTGTTTACGTGCCCAAGGTAGCAAAGCATCGTTTAGGATCTTTTGGCGGTACATCTCTTGGTTTACCTTTACTCCATGTTCGATGAAAACCAGAGGAGTGCGTCCATCTGCAGTAACTGCAGCCCAAACCATAACATAAGCTGGTGGTTGCTTGCGCATGGCAACTCTTGTGTCCAAATTATCGTTGGACTTGTCCTCTAACCAAACACGATCATTTTGTTTATTCACATGCTGTTGAATGGTGAAAATTTTCTCATCAGAAAAGACAATTTTTGGAATCTCATCACGTTCGGCCAAGGCCTTCAATGCTCGTGTTCTTTCAAGCCTAACTTTTTTTTGTGCCTCCGTAAGATCTTGAACTTTTTGTATCTTGTAGGGCTTCAAGTGTAGTTCATTTTTCAATATGGTTTGAATGCTGTATCGTGAAACATGTAGACGTGCGGCTAATTGATTGGCACTTTGACGAGGATTTCGTTGGATTCGTTTCTTCACCTTTCGTATCATTTCTTTTGATGTTGCTGTCTTTTTAGGACCGCCTCTGTTGCGTTTAGCTATGCTACCAGTTTCGTTGTATCGAGTTATGGTTCGATACACAAACATTTTATTCACATTCAAATGCTGGAGCTGACGAACTATTGCTGTTTGTGAATTTCCACCCAAATACAGTGCAATTACACTATTACGTTTGAATTCCATTACGATTTTTTTATTAAGATATTAATTTAGAACAATTATTTATTGACCACATATAAACAACTAACCAAACTTCAATCTGTCAAAAAATTAATGCGCGAAAATGACAACTACACAAATGACAGCAGAGTGAAGTTAGTAACATTTGGTCTCAGCCACCCTGTAAAGAACAACAAACCAGTTATCAATTACAATGTTCGATCATGATCTGGGTTGATTTTCTAAATTAGTAGGAGGACGTCGCCTATATTTTGGATAATTATCTACGGAAATGTCATGTTTCCATCAACCATGCAAACACAATTTCTGTTCAATTCTCCACATGAACCATGAATATTTTGTTTTATGTGAATAGACAATGCGCGTGTGGTAATCCACGTTTTTGATGTTCAATTGTATAAACGTACGAAACCACAGTTCCAAATATCTGCTTTTTAACAATATCATCTAAAAATAATTTTAGCTTTAAATTAAAAACGCGTGTAAATAAATCCGGGCGGTCTGGAGGATTTTGAAAAGTTTTAAGTTCTTCTTTAATTTCTGTCCACGATGGATTACACGTGAATGTAATAAATAAATCAGGACGACCAAATTTGCGAACCATTGCCATATTATCTTGATATAATTTTGCCATAAACCGTGGCCCGCCAGTAAATGAAGAGGGCAGTATATACAAATTACCTACACTAACATTTCTATTTTGAGCTAAGTTATTGACATAATCTAAAAGACTTTGATAAGATTCCACACGAAGAGATCGCTGATTGGTTCGTATAAAATGTAATCTATTAGCTTCAACTCTAGCGTAGCAATAAACTAAGTATTGCTGAAATAGTTTCCCACCATAATGCAAAGGATTAAAAACGTTAAAACGGACTGCAATTTTATGGGAATGAGTGTAGCTGGTATATTACCATCGCGACCTGAAACAAAAATCAATGCAACATCATCAGAATTCGTCGGAGAATTGTAAACACGCTGATCATCGTGTAAATTTCGAGTAAAAATTAGTGATACGTTATTTATAGGACGACCATTTAGTGTAGCATCCTCAACTTCATTTTGATAAACATCTCTAAGTGTCTTGTAAGACATAGCATAAGGAGAATTTTGAAGAACGGTAGAAATGATTGTCATTATTTCACGATTGCAAGATGCGAATATTAACAGCAGTATCCAAGTCATAGATAAATAACTCTGCGTAAGCAATTTCTCTACAGCGATTATAGTAGTTTGCTGAATTTAAGGAGAGCTCAATAGGAATATTTTCAACTGATCGATGATGCACTTCACCTGATATTTTAAAACAATAAACGCTTCCTGGCATGTCATGTATTTTAGCACCCATAGAAGAAAATGCATTGGCATTATTGAATTAACGAATAAATTGTCGAAAATTCTTACTTTTTTTAATTCAACGGGAAAATTTTCGTCTCCTGTTGGTAAGAAGTGTGATAATTTCGCATTATGACATCAATTGCTTTTAGATTCCATGCTAAAGAAACGAGCACCGCAGTGACTATAAATTGGACAGACAATGATCCTAAGCAAAGGGTTTCTGGTACAGTAAAATTATCACCACCACGAACAGCGCACCTAAATAGTGATTGCCGTCTACGATTACTTTGAACAACTGCATTTCTGTTATCCATTCAACTCTGGTTTAGTATTTCGCGATTATTTTTGCGACGTTTCGTTGCACGCATGCGTAATTGTTCGCGAATCTTTTCGCGAGAACGTCTTTCATTTATCCTATATCTTTCACGATTTTGTGACATCATCAATCACACAATATCATTCACAAAATATATATTTTTGATATAAATTTTAAAACAAATATTTTTTAAGCCTGAAATAATATCACAATCCAAAATAATACGTCTATCCGCAAGCAAAGCATAAATTGAAATGAGATATAAAATTTGGAAGAAATTCAAAAAATATATTCTTGCTGTATGAGATTGTGTGAATCCATCAATCATGAATGTGCATGAATAAATTGTGTTTTTTGTTACGTTTATTTTTTTATACCTTTTTGTATTCTCTTCTTTTTGTACTTTTCATATTCTCAGTTATCAGCAACTCTTTATTTATTTTTATCGGAAATGAAACGACGATAGAGCATTTACATTACACGTTCTTTCCATTATACTTTTAGTATTTTTGTACTATTTGTTAATAGATTATTTTATAGAATTATGATGAGAGTATTTATACTGAGAGGAGAGTGGAAATGCCCTATGGCTACGCTTTTTCTTGGCTTGTGTATTATATATATGATTAACCAATGCCGTCTAGAATATACAAGCCATACTACTGTCTACGTCACTCAATTTATGTCGATAGTTCCATTAATATTCTGCAGATGGCATTAATGCTAGAAAAATGAAAGAGAACAAAACTTAAAAACGAAGAGATTAAAACATGTGAAAATATAAAAAATAAATTAGTGTTAATCCAAGCACAAGATAGGGAGGTTGTACGTCGTGTGTTTTTTCATAATTTAAAATTATTAATAAAAAATAGTTCATATACATTTTTCCAACTCATATTACATTTTTAGTTAATATTCATTTATATTTAAATCATTATTTTATTAATAATTTTATTAGTTTTAAATTATGCAGAAATTTAGCAGAGATTAAAATATGTACAACCTTCCTTTCGTACGCATGAGACAATACTAAATAATTTGTTCATTTTTGAAATGTTTTATTCTCTGTTTCTCTCAACTCTTTCATTTTTCGAATGTTAATTGCCATCTAGGTTATGTCGATGAAATAAAAAAAAATAATTTTTGCTTTTAGCAGTATGGCTTGTATATTCTAGACGGCATTGGATTAACCAATCGAAAAATGTTGTGTCCGAAAGGATCTTAATAATTCAATACACAGACAAACTTCTTTTTCTCTTAAACAATTTAAATTGTGCATGCAATTGAGAATATAACATAATGAGAAAATGACGTTGCTTGTGCCTCTTTGATCAAAAACCATTTTTGTTTAATTTTTTTACAACAAAACTTAGCTTTTTGAAATCGGTTCTTTAGAATTTGCAACTTGATACCCGGTTAGAAGCACAGTTTTTAAAGTCTAAAGAAAGCTAAATAAATTTAAAATTAGCTAAATTTTTTGAAGATTCATCATAAATTTTTTAAGACAATATTAGCCAGGGGAAGATAATGCGGAACAGTGTGGGAGCTCTATGCATGTGTATAACTCTATGCAACTCTACTTAAAGCAGTAACTTAACAAGTCAACACTAATAAACTAAGAAGTAACTTCGATCAATTTTCAATATTATAAATTGCGTAAATTTGAAATACTTTCAACATCTTCAACAAATTTGAATAATCTGTAACATCACGCAAGTAATATCAACGAATCACCTTCAACAATAATCTTAAAAGTATCGAATAATTTCGAAACGAAACAGCAAATGACGTTCGATTTCGCAATATGGATTAATTCAAAATTATTTCGAGGGAATTGGAAAATCTCCCTATAAAAATGTCATCTATGTAACTTAATATCCTACAAATATTTTTAACATTCCAGCCGATAATGAAAAATATCTGCAAATCGGATAAATCCGAGAAAATTAGAATAAAATCAGCCTCTAGAGTGTTATTGCTAAAAAAAAAAGTTTGACCATTTAATTAGAAACAGCAAATAAAACTTCATTTTATAAATTTAACGGTAAGAGGTAGAAGCAAAAGCTTTACACCAGAATTAAAGAAGCTGATAGTATGGAAATATTGCAAACAAAATGTAAGAACTGGTGTAATTGCAGTGAATCTGGGGTGCTCAAATGAGATGATTTATCGAGCCGTTAAGTGCTAGAATGATTCTGGCGATTTCGAAATCAGATACAGAAAAGAACGAGCTCGAAAAAGAAAGGGAAGGGAAGATGAAGCCAGTAAAATAAATGAAGTCGAATCACCTCAAATTACGCAGAGATAGCGGCTGTTTGAATCTGGAGAGCCAACTGTTTCCAAACAAAACTTAAATTGAGATTGAACAAATCAATGGAGTTTTGAAAAAAGCCCATTGGACTGATGAATTGAAGTATAATTTGCTTGGGTCGGACGACAAGGTTTACGGTGGTGAGAAAGTTTTTATTTGGGAAGCATTTTCTGGCGCGGCTTTCGACCAGTATTTACAATTAATAAGAGGAGGAACCAACACATGCGACGTATATTACTGTATTTGCAAAAACCAGCTAATGCGTCCGAAATGCGAATTTAAATGGTCGGTAAATATGATTAATTAAAATATAAATTGGCACATAAAACTACATCACATGTAGTTGTTGTGTTTTGAAATGTGTCCTCGCTAAATGCGCATTTTCCGTTTCCATTTTGGATGTCGATAAATAAAAACAGACAATTTTTTGTAATCAAAAATGAATTAATATACTGCTACTCGAAGGCCACATACATATAATGTACATACACTACTTTGTGTACCATATCTTAAAATTGACAACGGTGGTTTTGCTTGAACCACTGTGAACCACGGCATCTTATACCCTAAATATACTGCGATTTAATAAACCTGATTTAGTAAAGTTTTCGAGTTCAGTGAATGGGGGAAACAGTGAGTCAGTAACAACTTTAAGTAAGAATGCGATATGTAGAAAGTGCATGTTACTGACCAGCGAATCTTTAAGAACTTTTCGTTCAGTTCAGCTGTCACTTAGCAGAGTGAAAATTATCGCGCTATCTGAAGGAAATATTAGAATACATCAAAATTTGCACGGCAAACTATTCACATTACGACTTTAATATTGTATTTGTCAGTTGTTACGGATTCAATGGCCGATATATCAAATATTCCGTAAGGAAATAATATCGTCAAATTGTGTAAGGATTCTTACTGATTCGCTGGTTACCCCTTTAGTATGTCAATCTCGATTTTAGCTAAACGCGTTTTTACATAAAGTACTTGAATAAGTTTAGCTTAATTGGATTTATTAAACCGCAGTCTATCAGTAGTATTAGGATGACCTTGCCTTCAGTTGTGGTCACCTCCAATCGTCCAATCAATCAATCAATATAAAGATAAGACCCGATAAGTCTTCGCTGTTTTGCTTCAACGGTCAGTTGGCACTTTTGATTTATCTATGAAAGTAAAGCAAATTTACGTTCTGGAATGATTGGCGAAACCTCAAGTTTTAAAGAAGAGCATTAGAAACGTCAATATAAGTACAAGTAAATGTCTAACAAAGGCAACGATAAAACAAGCAATTTTTGCCATTATTGCAAGGATTCAACATGTTCCAACCGTGCAAATTTCTTTTATCAAACATGACCTATCACGGAGGTGCTTGAAACTTTACGCATGACGTTCCAGCGATATATTTTGACCACATAAAGCATCTTGATGTTATTAACTTTTTCGAAATTATGGGGAGTCTAATAATGTTACCGATACTTTCATGCGCTTCCATTGGTTTTTGGTGAACTGTGGTCAAATTAATAATACTTCAAGAGCAAAACTTAATGGACTAAAAAATATTGCTCGTGAAGCCATTACTTGGGCTAAGTCCTCCACTCCTTAACTTAGTCGATGTGGAACTTCCTATCTTCTGGATGATCTGATGCCATTCGAAATTATGGGATCGCATAGCACTGTTTCAGCTCCTCACTTTAGAGTTGACTTTTCGATTTCACTTTTTGGGACATTTCGACCTGTCCTTTTTTTAGAGTTAACATTTTGGCCTTACTTTTTAGGCGGAGTTTTTGAGGTGGCTTTCTCGGTTGACTTTCTGGGGAAGCTTTGTTGGCTTACTTTTACGACAATTTTCTGGGCTGAAGTTTTTATTTGAATTCTTGGATTGACTTTTTGCTGGCTACTTGGACTGACTTTTGGGACTTATTTGTTAGTCTGACCTGCTGATTGAAATTTTTGGGCTGATTTTTCGAGCGAAGTTTTTTGCTATCGGTTGATTTTTCTTCTTTATGTAAATGTTGTACTCGATTAAATGAAATGTTCCTTACAATATTGCAAAGATAAATTTTATTACTAACCAATCCGCTCCATCCACAAAAATGTTGAGTGAATTTTTTAAGCAAAAATTGTTATCTCTTTAATTTTGATAAAAGTTGGCTTATACATACATGTGGATACGAAACGAATACTTAACCTGTCGACTAATGCTAAAACCATCAATCGCGGCGTGTCAAGCGCTTTTTTGTTCGTGCGAACCAATTGATTGTGCCATTAGCATAAATATGGCACAAGGCACACATAATAGTTAGATTGGGGCAAAATGAAATTTTTAGTATTGAAATATTTGAATGCCTTTTGGCAATTGCTTGCTTACGTGGTTCTTGAAGATTAAACTTCAAGCAAAAAATCTAATTTAATTGTTCTAATTTTAATATACGATTGAACGAATTATAATTTATGTTTTGGTAGTGGTGAAATAAATGTGAAACCCTTTCAAATACTCTTGAATTTTCATTACAGTATGTTTAAACAAGAGCACAGGAATTTCCCAGTCCATAGGTATAACCGTTCATCTGACAATTCATTGAAAGCGGACTTCCGAATATTTATCGGCTAAGAACACAAGTAATTCTGTGTTGCTTATAGTTGAGGGAATTTCCACCAATGTATTGCCGGCAGATGGATAAGAGATTTTTTTTTATGTATTACGAGCACAGGTTATACGGTATGGGTATAGCACAGTCACGGTCTTAAACATTCGACAGCATCGGAAGATCCCCAATCACAGAACATATTTCCCAACCTACCAGGAAATTCATTAATTGCCTATAGGCAGCCTTTTGCAATAGCTAAGAATTATGTAAACGATGAAACTTCTGTTAACGGAAGCCCAACATTCAATGTTGTGTCATAGCTTAAAATAGCACATAACCGAAAACCTAAACTCGTTCAGAAGAAGAGTTATATTATCGTCTATCCATTTTGAAACACGGAGTAGTTTCGATTTTCCGTTCTCATCGAACCTGTAATAGAAGACACCAAAACTTGCTACACTACACAAATACTTCACGGACTTCCCGAGCCCCGATTCACCATAGGCAATGAATCGCTATTACCTGCATTGTTCACAAAGAGTTCAGAACATTCCTAATCGAGCGTTGGTGAATTTTCTTACCTTACGGATTCCATTCTAATGATGTTCGGATTATGTCATTCGGTATTTTTCTACATGTGTGTCCGAACCATCCCCACTTGCTTTTTCTGAATTCGGTCTCAATGCCTGCACGGAGGAACTAACGCATTCTAGATCTTATGAAGCATTTTGATTGTGTTTCTAGCTTTGTTGATCCGCTCATTGATTTCTTGGGTACAAACACTGAACTGTTTTCGGAAGGATAGGTCAGATCTCCAAAGCTAAAATCGTTATTTAGGATATTTTGATTAAATGTTGAATAAAAATTGTCGCGTCCGTTTTCTCCAAGTTTCCAAAGGTGGCAAGTCTCACAAAAGTTGGGCGATTATTCATTTTAGCGTTTTGTGTGATTTTGGATTTCTTGCTAGTCTAGTCACCCGAAGAAATAACAATAGTTTGGCCTATTTTTAATTTTTGACTTTTGGGGCAATTAGCTATGGGTGAGTATTCGGATTGCCATTAGTTTCACTTTTGCGTTTTCTAAACAATTAAATTTCGAGATATTTTCGCAAGCTTAGAAGGAGTGCTTAGAATTTTACATTAAGCTTGTCGAATGGCTCGTTGATAGACCCCTGTTTCGGTTTAAACGCTGACTATGCGGACTAAACCATCAGTTCCAGGGTCTGAGAAACATTGTCATCCAGCACAAAACCAGCACAAATTGACCGATTATTTTTTTGTTTGGTTTTAGATAATCTTTAGACCACCTGACCCAAATATATAGAGGCTCAGTTGTTGGATGAGGCGCCATCGTTCATTGTACCCAATGGATTCATCGGTGATATTAGGTTCTAGTATGGCAGTTAGTGATCGGCCGATCAAAAAATGTTCAGGTTTAAAAATTAATGTACCATCGGGAACTGAGGTGAGTAATGTTAAGGCCCAGGGAATAATTTGCCCCTACGAAGTTTGTACCATTATGCAAAAACACCTTCCTACGTACTCCTCTTGTGGCACAAAAATGACTAAATTCACACAGGAAGGCAGCCGAAGAAAGATCTGATCTTTTGTGACGTAAAATGCACCAAAAAAATCAATTCCAATACAGTAAAATGGTTGCCAGTAATGCTTGAGGGCTAACATGAAAATACTTGCTGTGAAAATATGTAAGCAAAGTTTTGGTAAATGGATGGGAGGACGAAAATAGAATAGGATGTTTCATAGATTATGGTAGTGAGTAAAACTGCAATCTACCAGCGACTCACATGTCAAAGTCTTCCTTTGTAGCCGAATTTTCATATCCGGAAAACATTCCGCTTGAACGAGATGAATAATACGTTGTAAGCATTCTACGAAGTTTTGGTTGTTCAGAGCTCCTATGATTGGTTCGTGGTTCTTCTTAAGGATATTTTCCAGGAATCTGCTATCCAATTTCTGGTAGTTATTGATATATTTATCAAAGTCTATACAGTTGTCAAAGTCGTGGCTCTTTTGTATTCGCAGTGTTTATGGTCAGAAGCAGATGGAGTCCTCGAAGAAAATCTTTACTGAAAGGAAAATTAACACTGACATGTGTTATGAATTTCGCTCGCATCAGCGAAACCATGAAGTTCTATTACGAAGAGATACTAAACGTCATTATCAAACTGCATCAATTGCTTATGATGTTCCGGCGGAATATCGGCAAGAATATTCCGCACGCAGAAAACACGTTGATTATTGATACCCTTAATTCGTTGGATGTAAGTAGATAAACTATGCGAGTTCCAGCGCAAAATCACATGTATTTTCTTATGAAGGTCTAAATTTGCTTTTTTGGCGTCATTTCATATAATCGTCATCTATGAGAGAGAGAGAGAAAGAGAGAGAGAGAAAGAGAGAGAGAAAGAAAGAGAGAGAGTTTACTTCGTTCGTTCGTTCACAGTTTAACTGCATATTTTAACTGACAATCTTTATTCTCTTTACTGTCTCTCTCTCTCTCTCTTTCTCTCTCATAGATGACGATTATATGAAATTACGCCAAAAAAGCAAATTTAGACCTTCATAAGAAAATACATGTGATTTTGCGCTGGAACCCGCATAGCTTATCTACTGCTGTAGTTATAGAATTGGAACCAGATATCATATTATCGACATACTCGCCTTGTCGAATTGCATCGCTAGCTGCAGAGAACTTCTCTTGATTGTCCATAATACACTGCATGAGGAGACGAGTTAGTGGCAAGAAATGGAGTCTGAAGATGTACCGTACGTTACAGTTTTTAGGCGGTAACTCTTTAGAGGTTCATACATATTTCTGTGACCTAAAACGACATAGAACAGATACTAATTTAGTTTGGATGGCAGTTTTTGTCGTTGAACTATATGCGTTGATTACGCAGTGTTGAGGATTTCTTCATCTGTTACTCGCTCCATATGATCGGGTGCTAAATATTCGTCGATGAACGATTTGTAGGCAGCTTGAAGTACAGGATCTCGACAAAACCTTCTCTTCTTGAGTAAATGGCAATCTCACGGAAAATCTACCCGTCTCATCTCGCCTGACTTGCTCGACAAAGTGTTTATCGCATGGGTGATCCTGCGCACTAATCAATTTGGAGCCTTCTGCAATTGTGTCGAGCTTCCAAAATCTTTCAATGTCCTCTTCGATGGTCCTAATGGATGATGCTAATAGTGAAACTTGTTGTCTGGCTGTTGATGCGGTGCCCGACTTTGAATAAATCGAAGGAAATTTCCGCTCCAAAAGTTGGATCAGCCAATCGTAGATTGTCGGGAAAGGACCAGCCAGTAGTATTTATCGACACGGATGAAGCAGGTAGAACTAATACCTCAATGTGACTAGCAAAATTGGCTACCATTGATCGCACTTTGATGCACCCACTGGAGGAAGACTGTATAGATGAGGTACCAATTACTCCAATTTAGACAGACAATTATTCTAGTGGAAACCGTACTCTGGATGGAAATGAATTTCTCATAAAATTGACAAATATCACCACAATGTGGTGATTAAATTTGTCTAAAACTTGCACCAGAGCCGTAGCCAAGAATACATGTGTAGATTCGTATTTGTCTTTAACGGATGTGAGTGTAGCAGAATTGTATGAAATTGGAATAGCTACAGGTACTGGCGAAGCCTTATCGTTACTAATACTATACATATGCAACAAAGTGTGATGCTTTAGATGGCAAACCTTACATGACTCTTGCAATGCACAGTTGTGTTTTGTCTACCAGATGACCAGGTTTGAAACAATTAAAACATAGCTTAAGATTTTTTACATGTTCTCACATATTTAACGTAGATGATGGTGGTTTCACATGTGCGGAAGAACTTGACGGTTTGGTTGGTCACAGCTCTAATTTGGCACATCACCGTTTGATAAACTAGGAAATATCATTATTTCACACCATGTTTCCTTTGTTTCAGGATTGGATATGCTTGGGATTAGGAATACAATCAAGTCGCCACATTGCTCTGTTAGTCGAAGCAGCGTTCGAGAAACTACAAATGCGAATTGAACCCGTCGTGGAACTCCATTAACCGGTGTGGTTTATCCAAAGCCTTAGATTGATTGAATCATTCTTTTAGTATCTTTCTGGCCACTTCGTAATTTGGTGGTGTGAACTCTAACGCTTCTATTCAAAGGAATGCAGCATCCTTTAAAGCGTACTTCAAATGCTAGAACTTCGCAATTTCACTCAACGGCGGATATAAATGGACCAATAAATCGAAACACTCGATGAACTCTGACCATTTGAGAATGTCACAGCATCTGTAACGAGTTGATTTCCCTTATAGAATTCTTAGTTGTTGGTGACATCTTTCATGCCGCTGAAGTAACTCCAAATAAACTGCGACGCCATTTTTAGTACGTTTAAGCAAGGTCATACTGCGTAAATGGAGTTCGTAGAAAACGCGTTCGAAACGGGATTCTAAAATGATTCTTAGATGAAGTTCTGGAATATGGGCAATTAGGATAGAACCTGGCTATTTCTCAACCGATTGTGGTGCAATTTGACATGCGCGTTGGAAATGGGATTCTAAAATGATTTTTCTAATTCCGGCACCCGGTTTCAGGCTCTGTATACCATTGGGAAAGACCCGTACGATTTTCCAGGCAGAAACCGTGGCCATCGAGACTAGCATGATTCAGTGCCTCAAAAAGAAGTATATAAGAACGGAGATTTACATAATCTCGGATAGCCAGGCTGTTTTATTAGCCCTTGCAGCTCCGGGTTCAGCTCTAAACTGACATGGAGCTGCTACAGCAACCTTAGAAGGCTGGGTAGGGACAACAAGGTTACCCTCTTGTGGTCGCCCGGCCACTCTAATATGGTATACCAGGAAATGAGGCCGCAGACACCAGTGCAAAAGAGGGTTCGGGTGGCATCTTCTACGGCCCCGAGAAGATTACACACTTACAGGATATAATCAGAATGGATCGATCATCTCTGAAATCCCTCATATGGTACTTGACAGGACATGGTCCCTTTAACTAGCATCTATTCAAAATGGGGAAAACCCCATTAGAGAACTGCAGGTTCTGTAATCTAGGAAGAGAAACATCCGAACACTTGCTGTTCGAGTGCAGTGCGATCGCCCTAAGAAGAATTAAAACACTCAATGCTTACTCTGTTCAGTGGCCTCACGCCGACCCTTTGGATGTGCATGACCTTGTGGCGTTTATCAAGGACCTGGACCTACATTTCACATAGATTGATTTCTCTACTCTTACACGGGGATGCACAATAGATCTTGCTGGTCGAAGTGCACAGGGTTCCTCTTACCAAACCCACCCTCTTTAAAAAAAAAAAAAAATTCCGGGACCCTACACTAACATTAGAAGTTTTATTTATGCTGCTCGTGTTGTCACCCATTTTTTCTTATTTTCCTTTGATTGCTATTAAATTTCTGGGAGATATATAAGAAATCAATGTGAGAAATCTCAACAGGTGTAAAATTCCCAAAAACATCAACAGGCTATATCATAAAAGCTACTGTCCGTTGCAGTTTCCGTAATCCATGCATCTGTCGAGGTTTATCTGCTATTTATCTGTAGAATCCCACTGCCAACATACATATTAATTTGCACAGAAATGGTTGAGGAATAGCTAAGTTCCATCCAAATTTTCCATATTTCAAAACTTCATCTAAAAATAATTTTATAATCCCATTTCCCTCGTGCATGTGAAATTTCACTAAAACTGATTAAGAAATAGCCAAATTCCATCCTACTTACCCATATTCTAGAACTTTATACACAAATCATTTTAGAATCCCATTGCTATCGCACATGTCAAATTTTACTAAAATCGGTTAAGAAATAGCCAAGTTGCAATTGGCCATATTCCAGAACTTTATCCAAATATCAATCCCATTTCCATCGAGCATGTCAAATTTCACTAAAATCTGGTGAGAAATAGCCAAGTTCCATCCTAGTTGGTTTTATTCCAGAACAGTAGATAATTTTAAATGTGGATCTTTTTGTCGTATTAACAAAGAGCGAAAATATGATAATACAAACGCAATAGCGAAAGAGCAAGAGCCTTATAATATAAATAATGCTCCTGTTCTTCAGAGCAATTTTTTTTTACAATATCGCTCTATGAAGAGATTTTAATAGTTTTTACTATCGCTCTTGAAAGAAATGAAGAGCAAAATAGTTAGTAGTTAACTCTATTCAAAAATTCATTACGTACTGAGAAAAATATCAAATAATCACAATCTTAAATGACACTTACGCCAAAATATACTCTTTCGGACAAAACATCAATTATCAATAAGATACATCTATCGTTAAATAGGGAAACTAAAAAATGTATAACAAACTCTATTGGAGGGTCTCGATTTGTATGAAATATTGTGACAGTGACACCTAGTGTGTAATAGAATAAGTTAAATTAATAGCTCAATGTTTAACTGTACTAAAATGGTACTTTTCCATGATAAAATTAATCTAAATGTTTCTGCGCTATTCTACCTGGAAAAGTCATGAGCTTTCTAGAAGTTTGGTTTGTGTATATAAAGGCGAACGAAGTCGAATTGGATTATTCGAATTTGGAACGCGATAGTGTAAAGATTAAAAAGGAATTAAAAAGTGATTTAAAAAGTGTTTTAGTGCGAAATAAAAATTATAAGTGTAGAGTAAAATTTGAGAATATTTTGTATAAAGTGATTTTGTGAATTTTTATTAATAAATTGTGTTGTAATAATTCTTGTGTTAACTAAATAAATTCGTTGTCGAAAAATTGAATTGATTTTGTTTCATTCACAATCCAGTGATACGAACCTTGAGTGACAAGGCAAAAACGTACCAATATTTACTATATGGTTACGACTTATACGACGCAATTTGTGCATAGCCGGTATATGTTTTCTATTTCTCACGGAAGGCGCTTTACCTACTTGTACAATTGTCAATAGATTTTACAAGCACTCTTGCTAATAAAAATCAACAACTATCTGTGAGAATTATATGGTCATTGACTGCAAGAAATCGCTACTTCCGATTATCAATATACCTCATAATTATAATTATACCTATGTATAAGATAATAATCCACCACGTTGAATCTCTAATTGCTAACACAAATTAATTATTTCATATATAGTTATAATTATAATTATAAATACATAAATCAACGTAATTATTATAAATTAATCAATGAATGGGAAATCTATCATAAAAGCACAAAATTTATACCCGGAAATTAAATTAATCAAATCCAGAAAACTGTACAAATTATCAAAGGTTTATAAACTCCCGCTAACAATTTTGCTTTTTGATAAAAAATTCTAAAAGTGTCAATTTCATAACACTAAATTAAAAAAAAATTTTTACAGTACCTACCGTATATAACTATAATTAATAATTACAAAAACAAAACGTAAAAAAACACCAGGTAATTTTTTTTTTCAGCTTTCTTGTACTTTTCCTGTGAAAAATCTACACAGCCACACACAAGAAGCTGGGAAAAAGGAAAAAAAAATCTTTTGATCTTTTTATCAAAATATAATTTAGAAATAATTATGTTTATAAGGTTTTTTCGTAAATTTATTTTTATTTATTTATTGTGTGTACTGTAAAAATATAAAGTTAATGGAATGGAATAATTGGGTGTGTACACATTGTTACCTAATTATATGGATTATGTTCGGATTTGTTGGTGGTAGGTTGTAAAGAAGCATAAAATACAAAATTTAATGAGATTGGGAAAATTCTTGGCAAAAATTTAATTTTATATAAATTATAGCTTTGTAATTAATTTGATTACTTTGTAATTTTTATATTATCAAAAATAAAAAAAATTATGTGCGCATGTTTATGGCATAATTTGATATGATATAGAAAAGTTTTATGTTTGTTTTAGGTATGACGTGTATTTATGTTCATAATAATTGAAGGATATAGCTTGGTTGGTTTATTCTGGGGGGGGCTGCTAAAATTACGGTGTAAATTTTATAGAAAGCTTTCACAAAACTAATTATATGCTTCGCTACCTGTAGATTTCAGCATAGTTCATTAAATTCACCCAGCCATTGAAAATATAATTTTTAAAGTGCAGCCGGATATAAAGGCATACAGCGCCTTTCCGACTGGTGTAAAGAAGGGTAAGTGGAATTCATTGTGGAGGTCAGTTCTTATAATTAGTAATAAGTAAAATTTTAGTGGTAGGCTATTTCACATAAATATAAATTCCAAAAATTGTCATTCATTCGTCGAAGACAATATGTATGTGAAGTTAGCCCGAAATACAACCCGATAATTTTTTCAGGATTGTGTCTCGGCTAAATTTGATATAAGTTTCGGATTGGCGGGCCGAAAATAGTCAAAAAGTATTCAGATAATTCACTTAAATCTTAAAAGGAATGAACTTAAAATAGACACATCAAGGTAGTTTTGTCTATCCTGAGTGCAACCTATATACCGCCATGGCAATATAAATTGGCTACAAAGTCCTTAGGAATTATCCTAGAGAGCACGATTCACATAAAATTGTAGTGAGATATGAATGCGAATATTTGCTTACGTCACCGTAGCCACCGGGATTTTTAAACACATCTGCTCAAGCCAAAAGCTAGTTTTGTCTAGTACTACATAAGCAAATATTCGCGTTTTTGAATCGTGCTCTCTAGGATAATTCCTAAAGACCTTTTAGCCAACTTATATTACAATGGCGGTATATAGGTTGCACTCAGGGTAGACAAAACTATCTTTGGCCTTTAGCAGACGTGTTTGAAAATCCGTGTGGCTACTGTTACATTATAATTTATTTAGGTACAAAGTTACAATATGCAAATTTTTTTTTTGGTTGCTTATAATTTTATCGTGTATCTCCCCGATACACGTTATTATATGTTAATACGCCCAAATATGGACACCACGGTATGTGCTTTGTATCACCCAGTGATCAAAAATAAAAACGCACTCACTTTATTTTAACTGTATAATTATTATGTTTATTTAATACTATACGGATATGTTATTATATCACTGTGTACATTTATATATTTTATTATAAAATTGGACGAGTCCAAAATGCAAATATTGCCCACCACTGTTATCGTTTTTAATAATTATAATTTTTAATAATCCAATTTTATTTTATTTAGCAAAGTCTCTTGTGACTTGTCAGAAGAAAAAGTAGATAATGATTCAAAAATATGATGCGAAGAATATTGTTCTCGCGAAGTTGGCTTTGTTGGTTTTTTTATGTGTGAGGAATACACTCGTGTTGACAAACGAGAAAATCGTAATGTCAAATTCGCTGTTCTATTGCACGCGAGATGGAACCACAGAGAATATCACTCAAGTGTAAATTGAGGAAAATAATGTTAGCGAGATGGGGCAAATATCACAAAATATAATTTAGTGTTCGATTATATTTTGTGTACATGCCATCTCGCTAGATGGCAAATGAAAATACATCGCAAAGAGATATCTTATGCGTAAACGAAATGTGTATGTGGTGGTGAATGCATTGCAATTTATATAAACAAATAATTAATTTGTATGATTGCCATACGTGAGCCGCTACAATTTCTTCTCTATTTTAAATTCATTACTTTTATGATGTAAGTGAATTATCTAGCTAGAAAATACGTTTATATTAGAGACACAATCCTAAAAAAATTGTCGGCCTGTACTTCGAGCTAGCTTCACATACGTACATCAAGACAATTTAGGTGTTCAATAATTCCCTCCGGAACACAACCTTCTTAGTATTTACTTGGAATCGTGTCAAACAATTACATTCTAGGAAACCCCTGGATAAACAAAAAAGCAATACAAAAAATGTTAGAGTTTGACAAGAACGATGCAAACGAAGAAAACCGTGCCTCTACTCAATCTTAAATGGGGTGAAAAGGAACCCGAGCCGTCCATTGGACTTCAAGCCTGGTAGTTAGATTTAAGTGATTTTATCAAATCTCCCATTTTTAACTGGACACTGAGTGTGTCTTTGGTGTTTCATAAGCATCATTTAGGGGTATTGGTTATTATAGAATAGAGGTTAGGTTGCATGAATTCGATTGGCGATTTAAAGAGTTGTGTAACCTGCCACCTGAACCTATTAGATTCTGATACTGTGAGGATTTCGAAGGCCGCATAGAAGATACATTACACGAGTTGTCTGTGAATCCACGTCGAAGCAACCTTTTTCAATATCACTTTCAGGCATAGATAGATTCGGTGTTAAGAATGTCTCAAGTTCTTCTTATCGAAATGGGTTTGTTGATTGGAAATTATGGGTTTGGTCTTCCATTTTTATGGAAATATTTAGAGTATGACTACTCTCAATTTTTTAGATCCAATTCTAACTGATATGAGGAGTTTTAGCCAGACGAGCTCATATTCTGTTACTAAAAGTTAAAATTTTCAATTTACCGTAATCTTATAATTCAACGTGGTTTACTTAACTTCAATCAAATGTTTATATTGCCAAGCTAATCATCCTATTTACAAGTGTGACACATTTATTCTATTACATGGTGAAAGAGAAGATTTAATGAGTTCACGACAGAAACTTTTCTCAAAATTGTTTTTGAACTCAACTCATCATATCGCTTATGGGCCCAGGGATCGCTTGTGATTAAAAGTTGATTTGTAGTTTTGGTGAATTTTTTTTTGTGAGACAAAATAAAA
Organism: Tipula vernalis; assembly: GCA_958295665.1. Taxonomy (NCBI): domain Eukaryota; kingdom Metazoa; phylum Arthropoda; class Insecta; order Diptera; family Tipulidae; genus Tipula; species Tipula vernalis. The sequence goes on from OY282560.1 coordinate 16,124,710, forward strand.
ATAAAAATCCGCCAAATTAAAATTATGGTCTCTAGACAATGATATAAAAATCGAGTTTTTGATGTCCGCAACATTATTGGGATCGCTACCAACTAGCTATGATAGCCTTATTATCGCACTCAAAGCCCGAAAAGAGGACGAACTAACTTCTTCTTTCGTTCGATCGAAAATCGTTGAAGAATACCGACGACGCATTGAGAGATGGCGGGACCGCGACAGCCGCGCTGCAAGTGTCTTCCGATAAATCAAACAACAATCAGCATATTCGCAAAGGTCTCAAGTGTGCGTTTTGCAAGAAATTTGGTCATGAGAAGAAAAATTGCCGCAAGTTCGCGAAATGATTAAAGGACAAAGAATGCAAACATGATCGGTCAATTTAATAATAACATGTTGCTTGTCATCGGAAAAATTACTGGTTGGATTTTAGACTCAGGTGCTACGTGCCATATTTGTTGTGACGCGAAGTTATTTTCCGAATTGGACTTAAATCATCGCGAAAAAGTCTCTGTGGCGAACGGAAATGAGATCATGTTATCGGGTCGCGGACTAGTGAATATTCAGTTTGTTAATGAGGCTGGTGTTGCCACAAATCTAACCCTTTGTGGTAATCTCATTCCAGGCTTGCATGTTAAGTTTACCGAAAATAAATGTGAAATTTTATTAGCAAGCGGTGATCAACTCGCATTCGGCAACGTCATCGACGGCTTATATAAGTTAAGTGAAAAACCATCAATTAATTTATTCAGAATAAAAGTGTATTCATGATTGGCATCGGGTTGTCGGCCATCGCGACATGAATTTGATCAAAAATTTCCCAAATAATCAGCTCGTCGACGGTATAAAAATACAAAAATGTAGTATCCCTGATTGCGATGTGTATGTGAAGGGCAAAATGTCCCGCCTACCATTTCCAAAGGAGGCGACCAATAGAGCTACAGAAATTCTCGATCTCGTGCATAGTGATTTAATTGGGCCAATGCAAAACCAAACCCCAGGCGGAAAGAAGTATGTTCTAACATTCATCAATGATTTTAGCCGCTTCAGAACAATTTATTTGCTGTCACAAAAATCAGAAACTTTCGTTGCTTTCAAACAATACTTCGAAATGACGCGAAATATTTGTTGAATGAATTTCAGCAATTTCTCAAATCACATGCCGTTCAAGTCCAACGCACAGCGCCCTACTCGCCACAGCAAAACGGCGACGGTGTCGCCGAGAGGAAAAACAGATCGCTGGTGGAGATGGCAAGATGTCTTCTGTTTGATGCTGATCTTCCCAACAAATTTTGGGGCGAAACAATTACTACTGCAAATTCTTTGCAAAAACCTTTTACCTTGTAAAGGTATTGATCGTACCCCATTTCAATATTGGCACGGTAGAAAGCCGAACTACACAAACCTGCAACGATTTGGAGCAAAATGTTTCGTTCGCATCCAGGATATCAATCGAAGAAAATTGGATCCGAAGGCGGAAGAGGTCATTTTTTTCGGTTTTTTCATGGAGGCAAAAGCTTATAAATGTTACATCATGAGCAAAAATCAAATAGTCATTTCAAGAGACGTTAAATTTTGCAACAACACTAAGTTCAAACGAACATCAAAAATTCCAACAAATAAGGGCGGGAAAGTTTCATACGCTGATGTCGAAATTCCGATTGTTCCGTTGAGTGATGCGCACCTGAAGTTTCCGAAACCGAGCTAATCGATGATGGCATTGACAACAATGAAGGTGCGTGTGAAATTATGCCACATCAATCTGATAAACAAGCAAATTTAAACAGTGGAGTACAGAAGCGACGACCCGATCGATCGACCAAAGCCATTCCGCCGAAAAGATTGATCACAGAAATTGAAATGGTAACACAGTTTGGTTTCCTTGCTTTTAATGGTGAACCAAGATCATTTAAAGAAGCAATGTCAAGCTTGAATAAAGATAAATGAAATAACCTCGCTTCATGAAAACGACACTTGGGAACTCGTCAAACTGCCAAGCAACCGCACAGCTATTGGCTCTAAATGGATTTACAAAATTAAATCCGATAAGATAGGCGATGTTTACAAAGCACGAAGAAACACAACTTGTTGGGTTTTCTGATGCTGACTGGGGTGAAGATAGGCAAACACGCAGATCGAACTCAGGTTTTGTTTTCTTTTTTGGTGGTCCAATTATAGCTGGGCATGTAAAAAGCAAACTTGCGTTGCTCAGTCATCAACAGAAGCCGAATTCATCGCTCTTGCTGAGGCTTCAAAGTAATGCATGTGGCTACGCAACATTCTAAGGGATTTCTCTATTCCAATAAGCGGACCAACAACCATAAACGAGGATAATCAAAGTTGCATTCAAATAGTTCACGATGAAAAGGTCAATATGCGCACAAAACACATTGACATAAAATCGCATCATATCAAGGACAACATTGAAAAGGGAATTTTGAAGATTGTATTTTGCCCGTCAGGTGAGAATACGGCTGATATTTTAACGAAACCATTACAAAAAGCTAAACTTCTTGAGCTAAAGTCCAAATTTTATTTGAACTAAAAGTAGATTATCGCCTATCGTATGGATTGAGGAGGAGACTTATTGGAAAGTTGATTTAAAAATATAATTTAATATGTATATGTAAATTAAGGAGGAGTGTTAGAAGTGTAATTTCCATATTACTATATATCATTCTATTGTGTTGTTTACTTATCATTCACTCTGTAACCTTACTTTCTACATGTACAACACATGTAAAAACTTTTGTATAAAATAAAATCATAATCATGAATCATCCGAATTATAATTAACTAAAATACTTGTTTGTATTCAGATTCCAACAAAATGTTCATCATCGGCCCTATTGGATTTGGCATCGCAATCGATTATTGGGAATCTTCCGGGTTCTATAAAACTAGCCGATCCCAAATTTTTCATCTCCGATCGGGGTCGATAAGTTATTTATTGCGCCATTTTTACTGAGGAAAAAGTTAAGATAAGCGATGAACTGCCTCCGATACTTGATACGTTATTTGTGGGCAGACTTAAGGTTCATCAGAAATGCAAACGGTTTCATTATTTTACTGCAATGCAACTTCACGAGGTAATCAAAACTTCGGTCTTGAAAATTAACTCAACTCCCAAATCACTCCCTAACTGAACCTATCAACTCAATCTTCAGCTCAACCTCCAAGTCAATTTACAACTCAATCTTCAGCACAACGACAACGCAATCACCAAATCCACTGCCAACCCAACATTCAAAACAACCACCAATTCAACCCCGAATCAACTTTCAAATCAACTCTTGACCTAACCTCAAACTCAACACCTAACTCAATCCGCGAACCGAACCCCTCATTCATCCAAAACCCACGGTAGCTCAACCCCAACTCAACTTAGCTCAACCAAATCTCAATCCTCTACTCAACTCCACACTCCATGGCCAACTCAATCCACAAATCAACTCGATTCAAAAACAACATGCGTGTAAGACCAAATATATCCCCAATCCAATCAAACCCGACTGAACTTCTACTGAAACCCTGTTCAACTCTAGCTCGACCTCAACTCAACTCTCAATCCAACCCTAAACTCAACCCCAACACAACGTTCAACACAACCCTCAAACCAACCTGAAACTCAAAGTTCATCTTAACCCCCGACTCAACGCTTGACTCAACCCCCAAAAAAATCCCCAACTCAAATGTGTGGCTCAACCCCCTACTCTACAATAACTCAACCACAACGCAACCCTCAACTAAGCGCCCAACACAATTCACTTTGCTCCACAAATAAATCCGGATTTAAATGCTTAACTAAATATCCACTCAACCCTAACTCAACCCTTAACAGCCACAATCCCAAACACAATACCTATACCAACTCTCAACTTAACTCTATACTCAACACGACTTGAAAAACTACAATCGTACATGAACTCAATTCAAAACGACTCGAGCTAACTTCCAACTCAACCCTCAACGCAACCTGAACCGCTGACTCCTATTCACCTCAATCCCGACTCCACTCCAACTGAACCCCAATTCAGCCCGCAATCCAGCCCTTAAATCAACCTCAAAGTCAAGCCCAACTCAACTCTCAAATCAACATGGTCTTAAAAACTACAAGCGTACAAGAACTCAACGCAAACTTAACTCTAACTCAGCTATCAATTCAACACAGATATAAACTCCCAGCTAAATTGCTCACTAGACCCTAGCCCAACCCCAACTCATCTCCAACTCAACCCTCAACTCAACCGCAAACTCAACGCTCAACTCAACCCTCAAACCAACATATATAAAAAATTGGTCAACGTGAGTAAAATCATCACGTGGTTTTGGATCAATTCGTGTGGCAATACCTGATCCTCTTGGCATTCAGTTTCATAAAGCTTGTCAATTTTCCGGTACAGACAGACATCCAGACAGACAGGGACTTTCAAAACGTCGAGAAAAATGGCTTTAAACTAACAAAATGTTTAGTCAATTTTGACATGATTTCTATACTTTGGTTCTTTTGGGCCGAAATAAACGCGTAACAATAATTTCTTTATTATGAGAGATTGAATTAACAATAAACGAGTACGACAACTTTCCGGAAGCATATCAGCTTCTTCGTGACGATTTCTACGTCGATGATTTGTCGTCGAGTGCAGAGTGTTTCCTATGAAGATTTAAGCTGACAAAATGGCCATCTAATAACGTAAAAGTTGTTCCCGACCAAAGAGATTTCAACATCGGCATTTTGGGAATACAATAGAATTACCAACAGCGAATATTAATGTTAAAAAAATTCGCAAATTTTCGACCCAATGAGACTATGTGGTCCCGTTAGATTTGGTCCAAAGGTTTTATGCAGAGATTAAGGAATATCTCAAATTTATTTTGGGGTGACAAATTGACTGACTATTTCAAGTCGGAATGGCTTGAGTTTTTTAGCACCCAATTAAAAAAACTGAGTAATACTAAGGTTGCAACGTGAATTTTGAATTAAATGCAAACGGGTATGTCCACACTTCGGCGGATTTCATTTCATACTATTGTACCGCTTTCAAGTGACTTAACCGATTTTCCTATGAGTACCTGGTAGCGAATGAGTTAATAAAGAGTTTTTTTTAGGTACTATTACGACTATAGCTTGAGCCTTTGTCACCTTTTAAAATTTATTTCGTCTTTTCCGATTATTAATTATGCTTGAACCAATCCATATTCTGCCAATTCCCTACTCAAAATATACAAATCTTATTAAATAATCCACTCGTCATCCGGAAATTATTTTAAGAAAACTCATAAAACAAAATCAAATTAACTTCTGTACACTGTACGAGTAAGTAAGTACAGCAAAAAAAAAAAAATCTTCAGCTTGTGCACGTCTTCCCTAAAAGATGTTTGTATGATTTCATCTCAATATTTTTTTGGGTTTTTTTTTTTGCTATTTTTTATTTGTCGATAATGGTTAGAGAACAGTAAAAAATAAAATAAAAGAAAAACGGAGGAAAATATTATATAACAATCCTCGTACTCGTATATGGAGAAAATTTTTCACTAAGTGAGCGACCAGCTGGCGCCTTTATTTTTATTAGTCGGAATATTGTACATAATCTATCGAATTTTTTTTTTTTTACTTCAGATTTTCCTTATATACTCGTACTGTGTGTTACATTCTACCCTTATAAATCGTATTCACAATCACATTTAGTGTATGGCAGTACGAGTATATCTGCTATAGCTGGAATGTACTATATATACGAGGGTATTTAAGGGATGTGTAGCTATATCAAAAACTGTTTGTTACTTTCTGGCAACTTAAAATCTATTTGAACATCGCTGAACGAACATAGAAAGATTTTTATGCTTCAAACTCAAGTTATAATCGTAAATGAAATGATTATTTTGTAGAAGACGAAGTACTGTAGTTGTTATCTAATATAGTTGTGAACAATTTCTAAAGTGAACGCAAGACCTGAAATCCAATTTTAATAATTAATGTTAGTTTGTAGTCGCTTTATTAAGACGTTATGGCTCGCAAATATGACCAAACATATGAAAACCTGAATGTTGGTCGAAATTTAAGTGACCAGCTTTGCTTCTCTTTTAGAAATTTTCTTGAGGATAAAGTGGAATTTAGATACCAACCAAATAGCAGATAACTGGTATAAAATTCTTTTTCAGCTTGTCCAGCTTTCTATATTGGTCAGACAGGAAGATCATTCGATGAAAGAACACATAAGAGATATCGGCAAGGTGTACACCACAAAATTAACCAAACAACATAAATGGTGCAGAAATATTCCATAAACCATAGATAACTAATCACTGATATCAGTCACCCAACCCCAATCTATTGTAATAGACGACAATAAGATAACGACTAAGGAAAACCTAAATGCATTTCCTTAAATATGTAAGGGATTTCCGTATATACAAACATATCTGTTTATTACGTTGTTCGTTGTGCGTATATGGTGCTTTATAGTTGGACGGACCCGATTTATCTTTTTTATGTATTTATTTGCGCCTTTTGTAATTTTTTTTATATATATTGTACATAAATATACGTTGTTGGATTTGGATTTTTTTTTTTTGATTTTGGGAAAATAGAAAAAAAAATTTGTTCTATGAGGATATAACACAAAATGATTATATAGGCGATGAAGCTGTCAACTGCAGGCGTGTGTTATAAAAATAGAGAGTGAATAGAGAGACTGCTGTATAAAATAAATGACGTTTTATTTGGTTCACGGATTTAAATCTTGCCAGTTTTTTTTTTTTTTTTGTTAGATTATATGTTGGAATTTATGTGTTGTGTATATCCATATAATTTATATACATATATTCGAACATTGAATAGAAAATTCGTTTATACACAATACAATAAAACGGGAATTATACAATATAATCTGGCAATATTTATACGGGAATAAAAATGCTGGTGTTATTTATACATATTTCACATATAAATATTACACAAAAACTTTGGATAGCGAAACACAAAAAATTCGAGAATGGTTTTGAATAAATCTAAATTTATCCGCTTTACATTCGATGATAAATTTTAAATGAATGTTTGTCGTGGATAACTAATCGATTTGTAGAAGTGCCGATACTTGCAAACATGGTATAAATAAAATTTGAGAATTAATTGCTTTTGTTCCGGAACACTATACATTATACAATAATGTAAAGGATGCGATTATAAAACACAATATATAACGGGATATAGGATTCAAGATTAACAGCTAAGGCTTACCAGCTCATTACCGGCCTACTTACTTTAGGGAAACCAAAACCCTTAACTTTATCCAACAATGCTTGCAATTCACTGTCTTCAAATTTTTTTGGTTCTTCGTTTCTCACGTCAAAATCACCACTTTTGAAGTTACCAAGAGCATGCTCACCGTAAGCTTCGACAAGCATTCGATGTGATTCTGCAGCAATTTCCTTCAAATGATAACAAAAAATCAATGATGTCTGCAAATCGTAATATATAGGCACAAAACTTGACATTTTTAACACGTAAAAAAACATGCGTAATTGTACGTGACCTTGTATGGTTATGAATTGGATGATGTTGACAGATGTCAAAAGAAAACAATGGCGCCGATCACACGGTTTATCGAAAGGTACATTGACAGGTGGCGCCATTTATTGGTAAATTCCGGTTTCATAATATGTACACACCTGGTAAATAAACTATTACGCAAGCGTATCGAAAAAGTAGATTATATGTACAAGATCATTCGTGTTTTACTCGTATATATGAAAATAACTTTGCCATTTTAAATTTGGTAGATAATTTCGTTTATTGTGATTTACTTTAATAAGTTAAATTCAAATTTTTATTATATTTAATTAAAGCTAATGGTCATATTAATCGAGAGATTGAAAATCTCTGTGAAAGCAGCAGTGGAGAACAGAGATTTTGTAGAGCAGAAATCGAATCACGTTTAAATGGAGAAATCCGTAATTTTGAAACTATAAATTCAATCGAACAAAATTATGCTTTTGTTGGAGTATGGAACTTAAAATTTCCGGATCTGCTGGCAATGCATTGTTAGAAGTTTGAAGAAAATATAATCAAAATTTACCAAAAAAACATAAAGCTAAAAGGAAGCTTCGCTTAAAGGAAGACAGCAATGGGTGAAGGTTTTCATACTCATGTGGGCCTTTGAAAGTACGTAGGACGTTAATCAAAAAAACTTATGAAAAAAATATAATTAGAGTTGATGTATGAATCGATGGCGTTCCATTAACTAAAAGTTCATTCAGCCAATTCTTGGAAACATTTTTCCTTTCAAGAAAGTATTTTTAATATGTGTTTTGCAGGTGAAAAGAAATATTTAGCATTTTATCAAAAAAATTAAAGATTTGGAGGAAAACCCCATAATTACCAACAATAGAATAAACTTGACTGCGATTTAAATCATTTATATGTTATTATGTGATGCTCCAGCACGATCTTATATTTTACGTAATTCGAATTAGCCTTAAATAAATCTAATCAAATAAAATTAAGCTTAATAAATTTTATTTTTGATGTTAAATTATTTAGAACATTGGAAAGTGACTGAATTTAGGATAACTCAAGGGGAACGAGGGGAAAAATATAAATAATAACAAAAAATGAGCTTCTCAATTTATTACAGAGTTTGTTGAGCAATTCCAATGAATGCCTTCTACGGGCCTTAAGCAAGCATTCCCGAAGCAAAATTTCTTTTTCCTGCAAAAAATGTGAAAGTACAGGCTTTTCTCTGTTTTATGCTATTTAACAAATCTCTGCTTTTCCCCTTTGATGACTTCTTAGTCGCACGTCTTTCTTAGCTTCCTGAGACTAACTGATTTCAAATCTTAGTTTTTTTGATTGAACACAAACAAGAACAAACGTTTTGCTTTCCCAGTATTAAACGGAATAAATTGGTAATAGAACATGAGCGTTTTGCTTTATAAGGCAATAAAGACCAGTTTTACGAAAATGGCTCCTTTATTATAAGTTTATTAAGAAATTACCTATAGGAAAAGTAACGGGTATAACCAGAGCACCCTGTATTTTATAGAGCCATAATCAAAAAATCTAAACTTTTATAAGGGAATTAGAAACGAGGAAAAAACGAAACTTTTCATAGTAAAACACACAAAACATATGGGAAATCAATTTTTTTCCTAAGAAAAATGTTACAAATTCTTAATTATGATTTCTGAAATACTTTCATAAATGTTTGAATTTCAACATATATGAATATTGTTTAAATAAATCGTTTTCATTTTCTTGTAATAATTGATTTATTTAAACCAAAATATATGAAAAAAATTCATAACAACAGCATTATGGTCAAATTGAAATAAAAGCTTACTAAGATTCGTTTGGTCATTAAGTAAATACATAGATGGCAGTGATGACCGTAAAAATTTGAAAAAATCGTACCAAAAATTACCACCTGGGAAAATTTCAAGTTCAAAAATTGTAGGAAAAGCAAAACAAATTCACAAAATATATAGGAACGTGTGATAATTTTGCGATTAAAAAATTTTTTTTCGTATTTTTCTGTAACCATTTTAGACATCTTACGTACACTAGTAAAACTAAAGATAAATTTAGGAAGTATTATTTTAATTCGTCAGAGCCAACTTTGATGTATTTTTCAAAATGAGAGTTTGAAAAATATATTTTAGAAATAATTTAATTTTAATATTTCCGCAATTAATATTTATTTAATAACAACATGGCCATCTTGTATATTGTTCTTAAAGATATGTAGAAAACTTTAATATAAACGTTTTATAATATTTTTGCTTTTTTCATTGAAAAACTTGAAGCTAAAAAACACCATTTTTACTATGGATTCCTATGGAAATCAGTGAAAAGTTATACCACTAAAAAAGCTTCTAAAAAATACGTCATTATGATTATGGCTCTATACTCTACAAGGCTCTGGTATAACATGTCCGTAAAGTATTTTGTCGCGCTTGAAAGGATGCTGACAAAACGCCACTTTGCACTCTATTGCTGTGTGCCTCAGAAGACTTTTCAAACTAAACTTTTGTAAGACCCAGTAATTCATGCAATATTTAAATAGATGTCACTAGGTTAAAAGTATTCAATTGTGCCTTATACCAAACTAAACTTTTTATATGTATATTTTTTGTAATTTGTGAATGTTTGTTACAGTATTATTTTTATTTTATTTGTAGGTAACAAGACTATAACAAAACTGAAATTTACAAGCTATATATTTGCTAATGATAATGCTTATATCCGCAAACACTTGAGTGTCTGCTAATTCGCTTAATAAAATTTGCGGTCTCTTCGCTCAACATCAAACTTTTAAAGGTTTCAAATTTTAAATAAAATTCCGTGTTTTTGTGTTTCTATATTGGATGGCCAGTGGAGAGCGGGCTATAGGGTCACTGGTATAATTTGCAATCTATCAAGATATTCTGTGAGAACAATTGATCACAAAATTCTTGATATTGGTAAAGCTCGCACCAAAGTTAGTCAAACTGCCAAGTTAAATTCATATCGGCCACTTCAATATTTTCGAAAGCGTTAAGTGCTATCGATGGATACCACATAAAAATTGTTGTACCTACTGCAATACACAGTCAATATATGAATCTTAAACTTGATTAGAGCATTAATTTAAGGGCAGTATGCGACAGTTCTGGTAAATTTATTAACATTTGTTGTGGATACTCGAATATTCAATTATATCGCAAACAAATATTCCCACCTCATGGATTTTTTCTATTGGGTGACAGTGAATACAAATGTTCATTAGACCCGGTAGCTATTATCGCACCGTTCGTAAGAAAAGGCAACTTAACCGCAGTAGAAAGAAACTTAAACGTTATGCATAGCAAAGCACGAAGCATTGTGGGAAATGCATTTGGAATAATGAAAATCGATGACGGGCGATTTTTTTAAAATTACTGGAACTGAACATTTTTTATTTTTCAATTACATTTACATACTACGCATACTACATGTTTTAAACAGTATTTATTTATTTATTACATAAATTTTGGTACGCCTTATTTTGAGCAGGAGCTCATTCATCATAGAACGCACATAACCGACCAACATAAAATAACAGTACAATATGAACTGCTAACAGCCGCTACACTTTGTCCAGAGTTATTCGTTCACCATATTTACGATTAAAAATTCTAATCCCAATTGTCTGAGCTGCTTGTTTTTTAACCATAATCAGCACATCCTCTAATCTAACAACATCAGTTATTATCCGTTCACTTTAGGTAACTGTGATGATTGCGACATCGCCACTTCGTGGGTTCGCGGTTAAATTTTGCTTTCCATTTCAGATCATTTGTATATTAATTTATACAAAAAAATTAATTTAAAATTTTCTAATAATAAAATACAAAATAAAATTCAACTGACTGACTCTAAGGTCAAAGCCTACTCATACAAATTGAAAATTCGTCGAAAAATAACCTCTTAAATTGACTTTTCATCTAGCATCTATGGGGAAATAGCGAAAACTTCAAAATTTGAAAAGTTTAGTTTGAAAAGTCTTCTAAGGCACACAGCATATATACACAAATAACTATTTATTTACGCAGAAAAATAAACAAAAATCTCATAAAATATTATATAAAAATGTATGTTTTCTTGCATTATGTGTCAGCCACTTCAGCAGACAATATCAATTCAAACATGTCAAAGATTTATTGGTAAAACATATAAAATGATAATTCCGTGTTTTTTACAACTTATAAAAATATCAAGGCACACTGTATGGGGCACCAGGTAAACTCAAACATGACTGAGATAACCTGATTTTATGAAAAAACTTTTAACTGCTTTGGCTAAATATTCACCTGTATAGAAATTTTAGGTTACCGAACAAATTATGTGCTCATTTAGCCTTACCGCACAAAAACGATATATGGAAATCTAGATTTACAACACTCTCAAATCCTTTCTTAAGCTTAGACTACGACCTCTATATAAAACTAATACTGTAAGATAATTTCTGCAGTCAGTTAACATTTGCAGACTAGAAAGTTGTATGGAAGTCTAGATTTATGCAGTGTGATATGGGAAATTTCATTCGTCAAATACGCCTTGAGACCAATATTCTCAAATAACTTGTTTACATTTGAATAAAATCCAGACTCCCATGCATCTTTCTTATCTGGCAAGGTTAAATTCTGAAACCAGAAATTGTCTTTCAGTTTTATTTTGACATTCTCCTTCTCGCCTGTGTAGAATCTAGGTAGGAATAGGGTGACAGACGTCTAGGTTTCTATAGACCTGTTTTGGGTTTTCAAACTTATGTGTTACATTTAGTAGCGACAATGCAAAATTCAGGAAAGATCAGAAAAATAATAATTTCACCAAAATTTAATTCGAACTCCAGCCCAAACCACTGGCTCAAAAAATTCTTCAGGGCGTGTTTTAATATGTTTAAGGTTAGGAAGTCATTATATCGAATCGGTTTATGATCTCTGAAATAAAATATTACTAAAATGCATCGACAAAACTGTGTGTTCTATTCGGTGCTGGAGGCGGAGAAAATTGTCTGTGTTGGCTGTGTATGGAAAACCAAAATTGGTAAATATAATTTTTGATTTATGGTATCGATCAAAATACCATTAGTACGAATAATGTTCCAAAATACTTCAGGTCGTATTGCCTGGCAATGCATTTCTTTAAATTGCACCAAAATATCTTCCAATTTTCAAAAATCACACGGTCACATATTTGACATGTCTGAATTCGCATAGCTGCCAAAATTACGCTTATGAAAATGAAAAGGGTTCGAACTTAAGGTGGCTTTAAGATAAGTTTTTTATTTACCCCGTACAATTTAGGTAAAAATAGCTAAAAATTAAAAATTTCGCTTACGGTTTCGCTGATCGGTACTTTTCTCTGCGAGAAAAACTTAAAAATCTCAAAACGATAATCTAAAGATATCTGTGATTTCGTGGAGAGTTGTGGCAATTTTAAAACAGTTTCAATATTGAAATTTGGCTCAAAAGCTAAAAATAATTTTAGTGTGATTTGCTGGATCATGGTTTTTGTTTAGCACAAAACACCAACAATTATTTGGTCTAACTATTGTATTTCGTATGTACTTCCTTCTGACTAGATAATAGTCATTGTTCTCCGTTCAATGTTTTCAGAGCGTTGTTTCAGAGCGACAGCACTAGTAGCGAAACCATTTGTTTCATTTTTCATTAACAAAAACTTTGACACGAAGTCAAAACAACAAACGAAAGAGTACGATACTGAATAAAATCATATTTGAATTCTGTGAGAAGAAGAAAGAAGCTTATATTTATTCACTTTACAATTAAAATTTAAAAACTATTTTGCAAATATGTTTCGTTTCATATTTCCATTCACGATTCAAAAAATAAAAATCTTTAGGATTAAAAACTGAAAATTTGGATAAAATTTGGATGGAACTTTTGATTAATTATCATAGTTAAAATTAACCTGTACGAAAAATGATTTTTAGACCTATAGATCATGTTTAAATGTCAAATTTTCTTAAACCGCAAGAGCTACCATCTTTCGGAAAACTCCGAAAGCATAAGCAGGTTTCACATAATGCCACTGAGTGTCATTAAATATTTGCTGTCAATAATTGTATGACATTTGTTTGTATGTGTGCATTTTCTAAACATAAGCAAAAATATTTTCGTGTTATAAAAGTGATGATTATTAATACGTGATTATTAAATTGATTTTGGGAACTTTTTATAAACGTCCTTTTGAAAAACGTCAGTAATATTTTTTTTGATTTTGTAGTGACATCTAGTTGCAAACGCTATGTACTTTTTCTTTAATCGTGCTGCCTCTTTCGGAAAACATGATCTATATCGCGAGAAATCAACTTTTGCTATATAATTTTGTTCAAATTTGTTGTTTTCTTTGCGATTACTAATACATTGGATCGCCCATTTTTTTTTTAATTCGGTCTGTATATCAGTATTGATAGTTGTATACTTGTATTACGGCTGATAGCATTGAAAATGTATATTCTCATTTTCTACGCCAATAGATCATGTTTTCCGAAAGAGGCAGCACGAACGGGTTGGGTATGCAATCCCAAAATCAAATTCACAAATACAAAATCCCAAAATCATAATCCCAAATTTTAAAATCCCAATTAGCAAAATCCCAATTTACAAAATCCCATTTAAAAAAATCCCAAATAATCCCATTATCAATTATAGATAATATTTATTAAAACATGCGCGCGCATGTTTTAATAAATATTATCTATAATTGATAATGGGATTATTTGGGATGTTTTAATAAATAATATCAACAATTGATAATTGGATTTTATTCCTTTAGATAAATTCAGTTAGCATATATATTGAAGAGCAGAAACTGCTTAATATACCTATTTATAAAGTTTATAAAATTATTACTTTGCTAATGTTAATATATTAAACCGACATAAATGTGTTAAATCTAGCAAGCTGAATATGAAAACAACTGTGACTTTTATGTGCATTTATTATAGTTTTAAAAATGGTTTAAATTGGTGAATATAGGATTTTCCAAAAATATGAGAATTATAACAAATAATAAGGGTGGAAAAAAATTGTTCCATGACGGCTATGCTTATTATCTAGACAATGAAAAAGATAATATTTTTAAATGGAGATGTGCTGACAGGAAAATTTTTTTTTTGCAAAAGCAAGATGACGACAACAGTGGAAGAGTGTGTTCATAAAGCAGTTGAAAAACAATCGGAACATTCGCATGATCCACGTGCTGCGGATGTGGATGTTGCAGAAGCAAATAGAGATTTAAAAAACCAAGCTTTATCTACTGCAATGCCACCATCGATAATAATTCGGGAAGTAACTGTAAATTGTGATCCAGTATCTCGTATTTACCTTCCAAATAAACAATCGCAAAATAATAAAATTAAAAGAATTCGGGGAAATGAATACAAAGAACCAACAAATCTGTCCGAAATCAACATTCCACAGTACTTGCGACTTCTAGGAGAGGAACTATTTATACTCTCCGAAAAACAAATTGAAAATGATAATAAAATTATAATACTTGGCACTAATTCAAGTATAAAAATGTTATCTGAGTCACTTTGCTGGCTAATGGACGGCACTTTTCATGTAGTTCCGACAATTATGGCACAGTTGTTCAGTATTCACGCAAAATATGAAGACCAAATAATCCCTCTCGTGTTTTGTTTAATGAGCAAGAAAAGCAAAAAATGTTATTCGGATTTTTGTTTCGAACTTCATCGGATAGCAGCAGATCACAACATTCCATTGCAGCCTAAGCGAATTATCTGCGATTTCGAAAAAACTATTCATGTTTCTGCAAGTGAGTTTTTCCCCTCAACCGAATTTAAAGGGTGTCTTTTTCACTTTGGGCAAATTATTTGGCGTCAAGTTCAAAAGTCAAAACTAAAAACAAAATATGGAAAGAACGAAGCTTTTAGTTTGGAAATCAATGATTAAAAGCCTCGCTTTTGTCCCTCCTATCGAAATTAGAAGTTATTTTAAGGAGTTATATAACCACTTCAAGGATCAGGATTCCAAAAAAATTTGCAAATGGATAAAAATTAATTATATTCCCGGTCCCAACCGCACAACTGACCCCCGATATGATCCTAGTTTTTGGTCTGTTGAAGATGCATGGAAGGAAAACTTTCCGCGCACTCAAAATAGCGTAGAAGCCTGGCATCGACGACTCAAAGTGGTCGTGGGGAAACGAAACAGTGGTCTTTATAAAATTATAGGCGATTTAAGGAAAGAGCTTATTTTATCACAAACCACATATGAAAAAATTAAAAGAGGTGAACAATTTCCTAAAAATAGGCGAAATGTTAAAAGGTGTAAGCAAATTAAAAGAGTTATCAAAAAACGGTTGATGACAACTAAAATTGATTATTTAAAAATATAGCTTATAACATGCATCTCATAAATTAAATAAATTATTAATAAAATTATTGAAATAAATACTTATACAATAAAATAATGAATAGTTTTACTTTGGGAATTTTTCAGTTTGGGATTTTTCAGTTTGGGATTTTTTAGTTAGGGATTTTTCTATTTTGTATTTTGTATTTGGGATTAATTTTTTTTTTGGGATTTTGTGTAGCTGGGATTTTTTTTTTGGGATTCCATATGGATCCCAGCACGAACAAAGAAAAAATACAGAGCGTTTGCCACTAGATATCACTATACAATCAAAAAAATATTACTGCTGTTTTTCAAAAGGGGACATATTAAAGTTACATGTTGAACTGAAATGATGACCGACTGAAACTTAACAAAAAGCCTAACATGTAAACTGCAATCCAACCGAAATTATGAATAAAATGGTGACTGAGTCAGTCAGTTAATATTAGGTTGGTTGAGTCGGTTTTAATTTTCGGTGTTACATCTAACTTTGGACTGACTGAAATGACATTTCACAAGTTTATTTCTATAATTGAAGTACAAAACACAGAATGAGTTTAAAAAAGAAATTTGTGGTCAGATGAAGGAGCGAATCTTTAACTAGATGTGTTGGCTTTGTTTAGTTTAATTTTGTTTTTATACAGTTTGACATTTAAACGTCATATCGGTCACAAAATGGAAAACACAAGTAACTTTCGAATGAAAACCATATGTTTACATGCACACATAAAAATGTCATACAATTTTTGACAATAAATATTTAGTGACACCTAGTGGCATTATGTGGAAAATTTGCGAAAGTTTCATTATGTGAAAAGTTTTCCGAAAGATGGTAGCTTTTGAATTATTTGATAGTGCGACATGATCTATAGACCTTTTTCGTCCAAAAATGTTGATTCTAAATTCATCGAAGCCGTAGGGCAATAAACTAAGAATTATCCCTGTAGGTCAAATAAATAAGAATTATCGTTTAGGGAAACCACCTCAAACGTTTCTAAAGTTAACTCTACCGTAATAATAATTTTTGTCTAAAACACAGAAAACAAGATATCAACATAACGCTTGCCTTACGCCTTCGGCTGTCAATTTACATCATTTGACAATTGAAGAAAAAGGTCAATATTCAACGTTCTAAAACTTGCTCTTTAAAATTTATTATTCGCTCTTTATAGGTCGAATAATTTTTTTTCGATAGTAATAAGTTTTGTGAAATGATGGCTTGTGCATTAAGGTAGGCACTCAAACTTACTTTTGATTTTATCGCGCACTAGAAAATGAAACATTAAGGCCCTTATTATACATTTCAGCTAAGCTAAGCGAAAAATGTAGTTAGCATAGTTTAGTTAAAAATTCGATATGAATCGCGAATTTATTTTGTTGTTTTCGATATTTTGTAACAATGTTTATAGTGATGGATTTTGATCACTATAAACGTTGTTACGATCTTATAGTGACATTGGAAAATTTAACGGCGTTCAAAAATTTTAAAATAATTATCGAAATTTAAATTTTTAGAAATTTTCAAAAGTTTTTTCTTAATTGAAAAGTATTTCAATAAACGAAGTTTCTTAAATTGGCTTTGGTAAATTAAATTATTAAAAATTATTGGTACCACTGAGTGATGTAAGAGACTTCTGGCTCTTAAAAGCTAATCAGTTAAAAATATAAATTCGATAATTAATAATTTGTTCATACAATTATTACACACAATATTCGAGATAAACTCTTTGAATAACCTGCGCTTGTTGCCTTTTAATGGAGCTACGTTATTGGCATCGTATGCCAACTTAAGTGGTTGCAACATTTGCCTACAATAATATTACATATTACGCTGTGTGTACCATTTTCATAAAGATTCGACAACATCCTTGAATATCAATTAAGATCTTATGTGTATCATTCATTAAAGACATTTTTAATTTATTATGCCATTCCTCTACTATTACATAGATCCACAATGTACGAGTACAAGGCCTTTCTCATTCCATCTATATGAACAATACGGATTACCAGTTACAACAAAACAAGACAAAAAAATAATCCTCTCTTCAGAAAGCAATAAAACCCCAATTCCATTAAAACATAAAAATAAAATAATCATAAAAAAGCATAAATAGAATTAAATTAAAAATAAAGAAACATAAAAAAACATATTATGTATTATGCTGCCGTATATTTTTTTATGGATTTTTATTTCTTATTTATTTATTTCGTATATGTATGTATGCATATACATACTTATGTATATTACCGACAAACATACTTACATAAATATTACATAAGGATTAAACGAATCTACAAAATATTTGTAATCACAAAAATAACTCGAAGTCATGTTAAGGTTTTGATTTAACGATATGTCAAAAACAGAAATTATATAAAGTTGCGTTATACGTTATTATGTACTTTTTGCCATTTCCCTCCCATTCCATAAACCCCACTCATGTTCACAAAATTCGAATTTTGTTTTTTAACGAAATATAAAAATACAATTACTGTTTATCGCATAATTTGATTTGATTTTTAAGTGTCTTTTGTGTTTCTGATTCTTGGAATTGGAACCATTAAATTTTAAATCCAAATAATTTACGGCGCGAAATAGTCATTTACTTATAATGAACAGAGAGACTTTAATAAATACGAGTTATCCTATCTATTTATTGTTGTGAGATTGATATGTTTGTACACCTAGGTTAGAGTAGAATACTATTGTACTAAAATTGAATAGTTGATCTCAAATATTCACATTGTGAGATATAGGCTAGACGGTTCTGCTCAGTGGAGGTTGAACAGTTCGATTTATTATAAAAGATGGATTGGTCAAAATCTCGAAAATCGTTTTGAAATCCCGAAAATAAAAAATATTGAGAGCCTCTCCGCGCAAAGATGCAAAGAAATTATGAAGCTTTCTTTTGTTATCAAATGACAGTTGATCGTATTTAACAAAAATCTAATGGGGTCTTCTGGCACTTTGTGTTTTCGAGATATTTTTGGGGATTTTTGTTTTTGAAATGTCGAGGTGCTCCTCTTTATTTTATATTTTTTGGAGGTTTTTTTGGAATTTTGTTACTTTCGAGAATATGATGGAATAACCAAAAATTCGAATTTTAAAATTAAAATTTTCCAAATATCAAATTCTCGAAAATCTGGAATGCCATTAGTTACACAATTGAATGGCCAGTAAGTTGGTTGACTGGTTGAATGGTCAATTGAATGGCCAGTAAGTTGGTTGACCGGCAGATAAATAATTCAGGGAATGTTTCACTATAGTTTCATAAAGTTGTTTGCCTTTGGGCAATGTTAATCTGGAATCCTGTTGTGTATGTTTGACGTTGTAATAAACGTTGCAATACTGCTAATATGATACAGTTGCCAGACCATTCCTACAGATAGATTCTCGTTCATTGGATACGTTCTTTCTCATATTTCAAAAAGTTCATAGTGTTTTAGTCTTCTTTTAATCAATACAGCAGTGCCTCCATGTGCTTTCCACTCTGGGTGCTTGATGCCATAAATAGTGTAACCACTAATTTTGAAATAATTATTTTTGGTGTAGCTTGTTTCAGACATTAATATTATACCCATATTGTGATCGGTGGGGAATGCTTTTACCTCCGCTTTAAGTTGTGCTAGGTCGTCTGCATTCCATATGGCTGGGTCGAAATGTAGAGCGGTTGATTTTTATTGCTTTTATATCTCCTCTTTTGATATTGGAAATGTAAATTTCACCTTCCGTAGTAAACACGATAGTTTTTGCGTGATCTCTATTTGATTCTTCCCTCAAATAGATTGGTGCATGTATGGCGGCAATACTACCTACCGTCGATGCAAGTAAAATTGGCATCACCTTTTTCGGTTTACTGGGTTGATAAGACCACGGTATTCTAAAGGAAGGAGGGAGCGAATAAAAACGGCGAAATAAGCCAATAAATATTTATAATATTCAATATAAATATTTATAGTTTTAAATAACGATTAACGATTCCCAAATGAGTGACGACGAAAACAACGGTTCGGCGAAACACATAATAGTTGAGACAACTAACGTCTACAAGGTGTCAATAAAATACGCACCTTTCAATCGAGAGGACCCAGAAATTTGGTTTACACAGATGGAAACACAATTTGAAATTGGTGCTATTTCAACCGATTCCAGTAACAGTGAATGTGTGCGCGATCAAATTCTCACACCGCCAAAGAGCGACAAATACAAAACATTAAAAAGGGTAACTAACAATCGAACGCTTAGGCGAATCAGCAAAAATAAAACTCAATCGACTCCTATCAGGACTGCAGCTCGGCGATAAAAAACCATTTCAATTGTTGAGGGAAATGGAAACACTACCTATTAATCAGGTTACTGAGCCAGTTTTAAGAAATATGTGGTTACAGCAACTCCCAACACATGCCCAAGAAATTTTGTCTTGCATGGATGATTCGAACCTTCAAAAACTTGCAAACGCTGCAGACAAAATAGTCGACGTACAAAAACCGGCTAATATTTTCAACCTGAAAGCCTCGACACGAGACAACGACAGGGCACAACAAAACGATTTAACAACTCAGATCAACATCCTATCACAACGAGTAGAAGAACTGTTCGATCATCTCGAGAAATCTAAAAATAAATCATCCCGCGGACGTTCGCAAAGCCCTAGGACCAATGACAATAATCGTTAGCGCAGCAGTTCGCGATCAAAGGAACAAGTGGCAAAACACCCGAATTGCTGGTATCATCACGGTTTTCAAGCGCGAAGGTGTCTAAAACCATGCTATTTCAACAAAGCGTGCCAACCGACAACGAATCCAGAAAACCGGTAGGCACCGCACTTCACGCGGCAAGTGACGGTAGCAAAATCTCAAACAGCCGCCTAATCATAGTCGATTCACAAAACAAGCTACAATTCTTGATCGACACAGGCGTCGAGGTTTCAGTAATACCACCAAAAAACCTCGAAAAGTCCAATTCGTCCACATTTAAAAGTTCGCGGCGAACGCTACAACGATTGATACATACGGTTGCAAAAACCTCACTCTCAACAAATTCGATCGGTGTATTCTTGCAGCTGACTTCCTATCACATTTCGGTTTATTGGTCGACATTAAAAATAACAAGCTCATCGACCCCAACACGAACCTCGACATCAAAGGAGAGCCAATTCAAATTCCTTCATACGGCATTACAACAATAAAGTCCGATTCAATTGGGCAAGTCCGATCCATATTGCAAAAAAAAGACAGAAACTGGCGATTATGTGGTGACTATAGGGCATTAAACTCGACAACAAAACCTGACCGTTATCCGATTCCTTTGTGACCGATTTCACACATCAGCGCGAGTCATGCACGATTTTCTCGAAAAATCGATCTCATCCGTGCGTATCACCAGGTCCCTATCGAAGAACGAGACATAGGAAAAACCGCAATCATCACTCCGTTCGGATTGTTTGAGTTCACCCGGGTGACGTTCGGATTACGTAATGCGGCTCAAACATTCCAACGTTTGATTCACGCAATATTTCGAGATCTGGCATTCGTGTTTCCGTATATCGAAGACCTACTGATCGCCTCACAAAACTCGGAAGAGCATCTGAAACACTTACGGATGATTTTCCATCGCCTAAGTGACGCGGGACTATCAAAAATCTTAACAAGTGCGCATTTATAAAGAACGAAATATCTTTCCTCGAATTTCATATCACCGCAAGCGGCATGTCGCCTGATAAACACAGAGTGGAAGCCTTTCAAAATTTTCCACGATCAACTACAAAAGACGGCATTCTTCGATTTTTGGGGATGATAAATTATTACCGAATCTTTTTACCGAATGCAGCACACGATCAGGGGATTTTATACGAATTTTTAAAAGGGCGAAAGAAGAAGAAGAAGAAGGATAAGTCACCAATAAATTGGACCGAACGATCTACCAAAGCATTCGAAACGTTCAAAACAAAGCCGGCGTAGTGTACTCAGCTAGCATATCCGATTCAAATTTGCAATTTTCGTCAACGCGTCGAATACAGCAGTAGGAGCAGTATTGCAACAACAGACACAAAAAGGATGGAAACCACTGTTCTTCTACTCACGAAAGCTAAGTGATACCGAAACCAGCTACAGTACGTATGACAGGGGACTCTTAGCCGCTTACTCAGCTAACAAACATTTTAAAAATTTCGTCGAAGGTCGAGAATTCATTCTATTCTCTGAACATAAACCACTGACATTCTCACTAGGTCAAAGTCTCGAAAAAGCATCGTCTAGACAACGCCGACACTTAGACTTTATAGCACAATATACATCGGATATTCGTCACATTTCGGCGAACAATAACGTCGTCGCGGATACGCTTTCACGAATCGAACAATTTAAAATAGGAAGCGCTATTGACTATGAAGCAATTGCAGATGAACAAATGAATGATCAGGAGCTCGTAAAACTGATGGAATCAAACGCGTCCTTAAAATTCAAAACATTCCCAGTTTTTGGAACCGATAAGGACATTTTATGCGATGTTTCAACGGGTCGACAAATTTACGAGTCATTGCACAATATCTCTCACTGCGGGATCGGCGCCACAGCAAAACAAATCAGTAAAAAATTCGTGTGGCCAGCGATGAACCAAGAAATACGCTCTTGGGCCAAATACTGCATACGCTGCCAAAAGTGTAAAATTACTAAACACGTAAGAAGTAAAACTGGAACTTACGAATAGGCCAGTAAACGATCGACGAAATCCACATCGATCACATCCGAAGATAATTTATATTGTTTGACTATGATCGATCGCTACACACGTTGGTCAGAGGCTACACCAATTCCGAATATCAGAGCAGAAACCATAGCTGATGCATTAATCAAAACATGGATCAGTCGATTTGGAGTGCCATCGAGCATCGTGACTGAAAGAGGTGGACAGTTCGAAGCAACTCTGTTCGACGAACTTTCCAAATTACTTGGATTCCACCGCAAACGAACAACTACTTACAATCCAGTATGCAACGGCATAATCGAACGATGGCACCGTGTACTACTCGGACTGAGAGCCTCATTCCGGGACGATTTTCAAAGTACGTCAGCCGAACTCTTTTACAAAGAACATATACGACTACCCGCGAATTTCATTCAACCAAGCAGGAACATTTATCAGTCCGATTTCATCACACAGTTGAAGAACCAGTTTAAAGACATTCAACCCTCATCGACTTCACGACAGGCTTAAGAACAAATTTTCGTATTTAAAGAGTTATCAACTTGCGAATTCGTGTTGTTACGGACCGACGCAGTTCGTCAGTCTCTACAACCTACATACGAGGGACCATTTCCGGTAGTCAAACGCAACGAAAAATATTTCACACAGCTGGTCAAAGGTATCGAATCAACGGTTTCAATAAACCGGCTTAAACCTTGTTTCATAGAGGCGCCGCAACCTGATAAACATACAAATATATCGAACGAAGTGCCAACCAAACCGAACACTACGCTGGAAACAACAATTCACCATACCGTCACATACCGGTGAAACAGACAGATCACTTAAGGGAAGAGTAACGTTTCATCCCAAACCTACTGAACGAACCAAATCCAGAGGGGGCCGCGCCATCGTTAGGCCGGCTCTTTTCGATAATTTTCTATCGTTCACTGCATTCACTGGGGGAAGGATAGTGTGGCGGTAACACTACCGTCGATGCAAGTATAATTGGCATGACCTTTTTCCGTTTACTGTTACGTTTACACATTATTCAAAAATGACAAGATTAAAAACTCAGAGGTCAAAAAAAAGAAAGGAGGGAGCGAATAAAAATGGCGGAATAAGATGGCTACAAATTAATCAACGGTTTGATTATATCTGTAATTCTTAATAAAATATTAATAATTAGTTAAATAAATAAATAAACGAATATCGATTATCTGGTGAATAAAATACAAATAACAAAACAACAATTGGTGTAATTCATTTTCGGATTAATATAAAACACGTGCCGTGAACATAACCTTGCGAATATAGTGGAGTGTTAATAGAGGGAACACATAACATTAAAACTCACATCAACACACCCACAGAGGTATCTCACTTATTGGAGTTTTTTCGGGCGGCAGGTCTTCAACAACTTCACTGAATTTATTCGCATATCAACTGGCTGCTGATCTATGGCTTCTCCTTCGTTTGCACTAAATAATGACCTTCATCATTGTTTATTTTGTTATCGTCAATATTTGCTAATTATCTTTGTAAAAAATTACCTGGTAAAGCAATTTTTTGAGCATTTATAATTTGTTGTTGCTTTGTCTATGCACCATTGCCACACATTTTTATTTTTATTAATAATTATTGACGTCATGAAATTTGGTGACAAATTGGTTGCGGACATTGCTTTCTCCTGATTTGGCCCAGACTTTTTTATTTGAGTTTTACTAACTGTTTACCGAATTGCAACTGCATACCGAATGGTATTTGAGATTCGAAATCAACATTTTTTGTTATTTTAAACCACTAAATAAATTTATCGTTAGATGCGTATGTGTATAGCACCTAATTTATTGAATGACTTGGATTTTAGAGGGCAATTAACTTTTTTAATGACACAAATTTCATGTCACTTGATTTCATGTAAACTAATTACAGTTTAATGTTGCTTTATCGGTGTGACCTTCTTAACAAAATTTGCTAAGAAAATATTTTTGCGAGTGTACAAAATATTTTAACAGTGTATCCAATGTAATTTTTACTCTAATACTCATTAGATGGCGGCACCATAATTTAGTACTAAAATTAAGTAAAGACACATTAAAGTGGGGAATAACAGTACTAATTTTATTTAGAAAATGAAAAATTATTGAATCTTAGATATTGTGACGGTGACATCTAGTGTGTAATAGAAGAAGTTAAATGAATAGCTCAATGTTTAATTGTACTAAAATGGAATTTTCCATGATAAAATTGTTCTACTCTATTCTAATTGGAAAAGTCATGAACTTTCGAGAAGCTTGGTTTGTGTATATAAAAAGGCGAACAAGATCGAATTGGAACGCTATAGAATAAACTTGTAAGATTATAAGTAATATTTGTAAGCGATAGAGTAAAGGTTAAAAAGGAATCAAAAAGTGTTTTTCTGGAAATAAAAATTATAAGTGAACAGTAAAATTTAAGAATAATTTATATAAAGTGATTTTGTGAATTTTTATTGATAAACTGTGTTGTAATAATTCTTGTGTGAAATAAATAAATTCGTTGGAGATAAATTAAATTGATTTTGTATTATTCACAATCCAGTGATACGAACCTTAATTGACAAGGCAAAAACGTAACAATATTTTAGTTTTTCTGTGACATTTGATTTTTTCTCATATAACAACTACATCATTACATTTCTCGATTCTTTCAATTGTTACATTTTGTTTAATATGACAAACTGCAAATAAGTACTTGCGAGTAGAAGATAAATGGAACGTACAAAACTGTACAATGTGACATTGGGATTAAATTGATGCTTTGTTTGACTAGAAATTATGTTTGCGTGCGAGGCGAATCACAACCTAGCCGAGTAAGTGCAAAGATTGCAAGTCAAACTAAGTCACTTTTAAGAGAATTACAATTACAAATTACATGTATTTAAAACTTCAAGATTGAAAATTTTATTGAAATTGGTTTGAAATTATTGGTTTGGTTTTATTGGAAGGAGGTTTTCACTTTGTTTCGTTTGTATATTTTTTTATCAAACTATGACGTGTCAAGTACCTTTAAGGCCCGAGTTTATAGTCGTTACTACAACTTGAGTTACAGTTAAAGTAATAATAAATATTGTAACAACGTTTATATTGATCAAATCCATCACTATAAACATTTTTACAAAATCGAATTTTTGACATGATTTTGAATTGATTTTCGAAAACCGTTGCTCTAGTAATAGCAATTTTGACTGATGTGGTAAAATTTCTACAGATTTCGAGAATAGGCCGCCAGATTTACATTTGCTGCGTTCCATTTATTCGCTTGAAACTGGTTCTAAATCTGTCCTAAAATTACAAAAACAAAATTTAGGGCAAGAGGATCCTGTCTAACCAAAAAATATAACAACTTGGTCAGATTGACATTTTTAAAATCCTAAGTCACTTATAGTCTAGATTTTTAAAAGTTGTTATAGCTTATGGTTAGAGAGGATCCTTAACTGCTTATGAAATTATTCACTTTTTGAACTAAATTTTGTTTAAACTAACATATAGGGACGGAACAGGCCTTTCCCTAGTCACTTATTGTCTAGATCTTTTGAATAGATTGCTAAATGTTTTAAAATCGCATTTCATATAAATTTACTTAAAGGGGTTCAATACACCGCAGTGCCCATGAAAATATGTGGCCACTTGGATACAATCTTTTGGAATGATTGACAAAGATTTAAAATAAAATTTGGTATAAACTTACATATATGGACGCATCGCGCTTGTTCTAAGAGAGGATCCCCAACTACTCATAAAAATATGTGGCCACGTGAGTACGATCTTTGAAATCAAAGTTCGTATAAACGCAACACCCTGTCATTTATATTTTAGATTTTCGGAAGTTGTTTTATTGCAGAATGTATGTAAATATAATTTATTAAAATGTTTTGGTAAATTTAAATCATATAGGATTCAATTTTTAACTGGTGAATGCAACTGGAAAGACCGAAGTTCTGCCCGATCCATCAACCGTCATACAGATCACTGGCCAGAGGTCCGACGCGGTTATAATAGCCGACTAGGCCTCAGGGTTGACCGCGGGAGAATTCATAGGGGACCTCCATTCGGAACAAGCCTCAGTGAACCCATTCGCCACACATCGGTAAATTTCCGGTAGAGACTTTCAACCCTCCTCCCGGTGAATATGGAAGATGGTCCCGGGGACTCCCCAAGAGAAACTCATCCCTAAGCGTGATTTCCTTTTCTACCACTCAGCAAACAACGCGACCTGCTACTCTGGATGACACGGGCGAGCACAGAATCAGCTCTTCCAGAAGGGGAACGGACCGACATTTTATGAAAGTCCCACCATCCCGGGCTGGACGAAAACGAATACAAACATAGGGAACAAGGTTATCAGCACGCCAAAAATGCAGCCAACTCACCTACCAAGATTCAACAAAAATCAAGTCAAGCATCAACATGATCTCTGCAAACAAATTAAATGAAATCCAATAACAGAAGTTACCAACGGCCAATAGAGCGCAATTGAAAGGAATGAATCATACAAAAACAAATGGAAAAAATTTAATTCTTCTAGAATACCAGTAAGAAAGTAAAAAACCATGCAATTACTTAATAAGGAGCAATTTGCATTCTACTTTATATAACAATAAAAATCAGAATAAAATTTATCACATTGACATTAACAGCGTTGGAACGACAAAAACAAGCGCCATAACAAATTTACCTATAATTGGCTGGTTTGCTCTGGAATAAATTGTTATTAATTAAAAGCAAAACATTTTTAATAGTTTAATTCGAAACAGCCGTGTCCAGTTAACGTTGCAAGGTACTAACGTACTTTCGACTACACGCACCTACTGTTGCTAAATTGTATGTGTAGTTTGCATTTTAAATTTATGGCGGCACCATTACCTAGATTTTTAGTACAATTATTATTTAAGAAACCATCTTGCCATATTGCACGTAAGTTTTTCCAAACTAAATTTTATTTTCGCATTTAATTTTGCGCATTACTTTTATCATCTACTCACAAGTACTTATTTGTACTTTACCACATTAAATGGTAAATTAATCTTTTGCTCTATTTCAAAAGACACAAGTTGTACGATCAAAAGACGTATTTCTGTATGATTTCATTGCATTAAAATGAAGAGGCCTACTCAAAAAGCGTTATTCAATACTATTTACTGCAACGTACAAATTGTTTTTGGAAAAAGAATGGTAAAATCAAATAAAACTTGTCAAAAATTTGCACCATGCTCCACGCAAGTTTATAAAAATCGTAGTTACATGTTGAAAGGAAAAAAACGAAATTACCCGACTTATTTTTATATATCGATAAAATGTAGTCGTACATTTTCTTCGTATTTCTATTCTTTTCGAATAAAACGAAAAGGCCCAGTTGTACTTTGCGTGAGCAATCGAGAAATTTTCTTTGAGCAGGCACGTTAAAACATGAAACCGAAGTATAAAACATAAAAAAAAAAAATCTTCGGCTTTTTGAATTTGTTTTCCATTGGAGTAAATTACAATGTTCGCACTTTTTTCGTTCTATAACGAACTTTCTTCTTACTATAACGAAGTTATATTGGGTATGTATTGTAATTGATTGTAATCGCGAAAAATATTTTGTTCCAGATTTTCACATTTCTCGACGAATTAGGCTACCAGGACTCGAAAACATCGATTAAAGAAATGTCGTATCCGTCTTCCGTCCTTCCAGTCATACATTTTTATTATTTTGGTTTCCTCCCATTCTCACAAATATTGAAGAGTTTTGATCGAAATTTTGTACAAAGATAGATTTTAGGTATAAGCAGTTTATGACAATTTTTCGGTTACAGAGAAAACTGCCAAACAGATTTTCTCAAAAAAGGGGTTGACGATTTTTTTTTTTTTTTTTTTTGATGATGATAATTACAATCCATCATTTGCTTGATTACCAAATTTAATATCAATTGAAACATTGCTTAAAAAAAAGTAAAAAACAATTGTTTACCTGTTTTCCGAGGTAATGTCGATTTTTTCGAAGAAATATTTATCTACGGTTAATACATCTATAAGACAAAATGAATAGGTTACCGTGTAATACGGAATTTTAACTTCTAAATTTACCTAAACCACTTTGCTGGTGGCAAATAATATCGTCAATATTTAGAAATAAAATGTATCTAGTAAGCTTTTAAACATAAATTATTTTTGTGACATTTTATTGATTGAAATTTCAACGATATCTTCATCAATTTATTATTTGTGAATAGATTTAATCAAATCGCCTTTAAATGTATTATTTCTGAGTAGCAGCAAATTACTATGTGGCGCCCTTTAATAATATCATGCTGCTAGGGTGAAGGAGGTCGAAGAGAGAGGCGGCAGGAGGGAGGTAAAGTTTAGGGATTGAGTTTTATTTGTTTGTATTGCTCAAATGGTCCAATAAGCGTTGTTCGCTCCAGAAGCACTGAATAAACGATTATAACGAACAAACGGATGCACTCTGAACTGAGTAATTTAAATTCTTAAGGGTTTTCAACAGTCCACTAGAGATTTATAACTGGAGCTAATTCTTAAAGGTGGAAATGAAAAATGGCGAATACAGCGTAGAGCATTTATATGGTCATGATCAATTGTGATATTGGCGAAGGGGTTTAAAATTTAATTAAAACCAGTGACAACTTTTAGGACTGCCCTTTGCTCAAAATAACGGAAAATATTTGTAAAATGTAATTGATTGAAATGTGTTACTTAATCGGGTTTGGCGCAAAGGATTGAGCTTAGTGATGTCAAAGAATTAGTGATACGTCGTTGTTTAGCGTCGTAGTGTAGGTGTATATGTAGTTTGCTCAAAACAATTGGTAAGGGCATTTGGATATTTGTTCAATCCCTTTGGAAAAATGTGTTCCATTTTGTTTACAAACATTTTTATTGCCTCAAAATTTAAAATGTTGAATTGTCCATCAAGCATCAACGTGATCGATTTTAGATTACCAAAATACCCACTAAACCAAAGAAAGTAAAGTTGTTGTTGGAACAATAATTTCGAAAAAATTTGTTTTTTTTTAACAATTTACACCTCCGTGATTAGTTTAAATATTGATTTATTTATTGTACATTAAATAACGCTAAAGCAACTTCATCTCGTTTAATATTCTCGCTTGCATGCATAAATCAAATTGCTTTTTTCTCCATTTAAACAGCATTTTTGCGTAAGGCAGTGTGAAATGTTTGCTGTCTAAAAGTTGTTGGGGATTCTTATAATTAAAATTAGATAAAGACAAAAAGATGAGAACAATGAGGCTGATTTTGGTTATGGCTCTCTCAAAAAGCTGATGGGAAAATTTGGATTTGCGCGCTCTTTTTGTATTTAAAAATCTAAGCAGCTGCCTCTGATTATGATGTACCTTCAGTTCCTTTGTCAGTTAATTTTTGTTGATCTGTAATTCAAAACATATTTTTGTATAATTCACTATCCTTCGAAAATGACTTTCCAGTTGGAAATGTATAACAATACCAATTTTTTTGAGATTTTGAGGTAAATCATAATCTGTGTCGTTCATTTTAAAAAAAAAAATCAAACCTTAACATGACAGATAAGCCGGTAGAAATCAGCTCCGCCCTTTACTCTTTTTCGAAATCGAAATTTATTCTGAACGATTCTGTCCAATTGCTGTCTATAATCAATGATCATACAATTTAGGGTTTATAAAAATTTGATTAAACTAAATAAAAATTGCCATTTATTGTGTTGTTATGACTGTTTATAAGCAATAATTCGTAGATTACGACTTGTTGACGTCGAAATAAAAGTGTCCACTTATCTTTTTGTTCGTTAAATATAATCGCCCACCTCAAGTTTTGAATTGACCGATTAAAAGCAACAATAAGTGACGCAAATTTGTTTGTTTTATTTTAATTCAATTATTTGAGTAGTTTATGTTCGAGATTTATTGCATCGTGTATAAAACCGTAAACTTGTATTTTTCTTTTTTTTTGGTGGAACGTAATATAGATAAGAAAACGATTTCAAATTTCCAGTACATAATTAATTGTCAAATTGATAAATAATTTAAAGGTTAGCATAACATTCACCGCAAACAAAGCCATCTTCACCTAAATTGTTCTGGTGGCCAATGAAAGTTGCAATCGTGTCACTGTAGTGGAATACTATATTACAGCGAAAATAAGAACAACATCGACGCAAATGAGTCAAATATAATTTTTGAAAATTTTGTATTTTATGTCTTTCTCCAAAAAATAAAATGCGTTAAAAATTGAAAATAAATTTTCAGAATTTTATCACATGTACAGAGTTTATGAATGTAACCCTGACATATTTTTTTAAGAATAGTGTTTCGCAAATTAATTTCATTAAACAAATAATTGATTTAGATCTCTTTGAAAAATTTGCTGATCAAATAAAAATTTAATTAAATATAACACCATCCAACATTAAACAAAATTTCTCGTCTGATTATTGAGTATGAAGTGATTAATTTTGTTGAGTCTGCCGAAATGTTATTGAATGGTTAGCTTTTAACAAGAATAAAATTACTGTCAGGGTTAATCCTTTGCGAAAACAATCCAAATTGTAGCTATATGCGACGGAAATTATGCCTTTTGTATGAAAAGGTTAACTCAACGTCACAGTGGTACATGCAGCCGTTGGTTACAAAACAGGTATGTGTTTAAATCACTTTTAGAAAAGTTTTAAACCCGCTACCTTGATTCACCATTTGGATGTGCTGCAACTAATTAATTGATCAGCAAATATGTGGATTAAATCAAATACCAAATTTGAATGAAGTTGGTGCATAATAACAGAAGTTCCATTTGGGACACGGATGGAGTTTCTTAAATAAAATATGGCAATATTGCGGGACACTACTAATGATACTTTGGTCCACAAATACAAACCATAAATAAAAAAATTAGATTTGCCAATTTTGATTTATCATTCACAGCCAGTCTATGTAGACAATTTTCTCCGTCTCCAGCACCCAAATGGAACAAAAATACACTTATCGATGTGTTAGTAGCCAATTCCATAAATACCTCCTAATTTAAAATATAATTTGGCAATATAATTTGGGCTGGAGCTAAATTTCTTGGTTTCTCCGGAATTTTGCTTTGCCACTATTAAACTTAGCAGAAGTTTGAAAAACCGGAACTTGTCCTGAGAAACCAGGACGTCTGATCACTCTACTGATTCATGAATAAAAGGCTAGATTAGTCGCATAAGGCTTTAACCAAAACCTCAGAATTAACAAATGTTTGCCAAAACGTGCATCAGTATAAAAATAACAAACAGTTAAACTTACCGGTGCTTATACACTTATGTACCTACGAACAAAGTAGCATTCTTGAGAAAATTGTGCTTTAAAATGTTTTACAATACACCTTTTAGCTTATGTTCCGTATTCGACTCGCTTGATTGAGGTCGAACAATGTGTTCAATGTGCATTTAAATCTCTAGAATTATAATGCATTTTTGGAGTCCCAAGTTTGATTTTGCTATTCCTCATAGCTTCCTTCCACAAAGAAATATATCTTCTTGTGAAGTTAATGGATCATTAAGTCGAATGGTCTCTGAGAAATACTTGTTTAAATTCCACAGGTTCGATGCTTTTGAAGATCGACGAAGTTCAACAAAATTCTGATTCAAGTATATAACCATTCTAAGGATTCTTCCTCAGGAAATGTCGTATCACTGCTCAAAACCTTTTTTGTTGTAGGTAATTGATGATCTGTTTCACGGTTTTCAGTTTCTCGTAAAACTGCTCATTGCAATATTTAGTTCCATTGTCTTTCTTTGACGTTCGGTTTCATATTCTAAAATGAGATGCAAATTTTGCATAAAACGATACTCCAAATGTAGATTGTTTCTTAACTAAATTGGCTTTATCGTATTATTTCGTTTTCCTGATAGCGAAGCAAATGTTCAAATTTGCTGTCTTCATGAAATTGTTTAGTTGATTTGGTTTAACTTGTGTTAGTACTTGTGAAGAAACCATGAAAATTCTCAAGTAGGTTCGGAAGGCAAATTTCCACGAGTCATAGTTGTCTCGACTCTTTAGCCTACCATTTAAAATTTATTACTCCTACTTTAAAATACCTTTTCACTATTTTGATCGCACAGACTATTTCTAACGAGATCCCTATTTCTAAGTAGACCAAATAAATCACGTGTTGTCGACTTAACAGTTTCAGGTGGCAGCTCAAAAAATGTCTCAATTTCTTTTTTCCAATTAGTTTTACATCAAAACACAACTTTTACGCCTAGGAAAAATATATATGAGCAGTGGCGCCACCTTTATAATAAAAAATGAATTCAAATATTAATTATAGCTACTACGTATAACAACACAGACAGACTATTAGCAAAGCGCGATTAGTGAATTTTTCTAGATTAGCAATAGTATCTAGTTCCAGCTTAACTAATCGCTTTTTATCTTAAGTGCCCTAATCTCTCAATACATTGAAGTATCTTTTGTGTAAATACAAGTGGCGCCATTTTATGTAAATGTTAAAACAAAATTGCAAATATAAGTTGCGCTATTTTAATACAGATGGAACTATCGTTCGCATTTTAAAGAGAAATTTTTATTGAGACTAACTGGCGGGAGACCAACAATCGTGGCTTGCGATTCCATGGTGTTCTAATCAATAACAAAACGAGGTTGGATAAAAGGGTGTCGTTCGGTGGTCGGGCTGATGTATTATGCGCGGCTCGTTCGGTTTACTGGTTGAGTTCCAGTGGCATTGAAGAACGAAAGGAAATGAAGTAAAGGATGCTGGAAGGATAGAAAAGACAGACAACACAACTATACCATCTAAACGTTTCCATCTGTCGCAGCTAATGGTCGCTATGAACCAAATTATGAAACAACAGATGGGACAAAATAAATAGTCTAATAAAGAAATTAAACACCAAATGGAATAACAAATGGAGAAAATTGAGCAACCAATTCAAATTATGATGCGACAGATGAGGAAGAGTAAACACGAGATGAAGCAATAAGGAGAGGAAATTAAAGAGGATGGATGAGAAACTTCTCGAATTATCTATTAACATATATGGCGAAGTGTACATCTAATAAAATACTGTTAAAGTTACAAACAGCAACGGGAAATAGTGCAATGATAAAAGGAATCGGGAGAACTCTTTTCCAACACGAAGTGCTGTCAAAGTCAAATTTCAGAAATTGACTTCTTGAGAGCGATTGGCTTCGTAGTAAATGTTGGACGACAAGTCGTATTATTACTTACTTAAAAGAAGGCATCATCGTCGTGAGGAGTGTGTAACGCGAAAACTTATATCCTAAAATGTGTTAGGCAGAAAAAGAGAGAACGGTTAGCAAGCCGCGTGTGTATTTGCCACGAATATAGCGCGATGACCCCCTCTCGACAGGCAATATAAATAATTAACAAATTGATGGGCGCCACCCTGGACTTCCAGGGAGCCTGCTCAGTTGAGCATCGCACTCTGGCACAGGTGTTGGAGGAGAAGAGATCAGACCTATGTGATATATATCTATATAAAATTGTGACTGACTTACCAACTGTTTCCAAATTTATATCGGCTCCGTGCACAAAAACGTTCACCCTGTGTAGGGAACAACCTTCACATTAATCACAAAAACGGACTTCAGCACTTCTTAAATTAACTGTTATTGCTATTAACGCGTCAATTGACCACTTTAATTTATCACACCGAATTAAGTTAACTTTTTTATATGACTATTAACCTAGGTAAGCTGAGTGTTTCAATGGATACAATTATGTATGTATTCCCTTTTAATTATATTATCACTAATTACTAACAAAATCACGTGCTCTTTCTATGTTAGGTAAATTACACTTCACACGATGTTTATAATTATTCACAAAATAAATTATTGACGATTTACATCTAGAAACGTCCGAACAACCGAACAATCGAAAAAAACACAAATAATTATTGTTCCTTTTAACAAGTACAGTTTATAATGAATTGATGCAAACTCAATAATTTTAACCGTAAACCATGAGAACATGTTAAAGTTACACGAAAAATCAAATTTTTTTTATGGTTTTCTGATCGAAAATTGCCGTTATTTTTTTTTTTTTTTTTTTTTGTTTTAGCACACTTAATAATTTTTATTACACGTGAATTTTTACCTCAATTAAACATTTAACAATTGAGGATTTTTAATCATTATACTTTGTCACTTTTATTTTAGATTTTCTTTTTTTTTATTTTTCTGTCTCCCGTTTGTACACTTCACTCCCGTTTTATTAATTTTTCTCCAAAACAAGAAAAAACACTAACCACCAACCACTAGTCAAGCGGTCGTTCGTACCTCTTTTAACACCTTTTTTCCGTCGCATCTTTTGTTGTCTCTCGATGTCTCTCTCTTTTCCACACAACATCAATTTTTGTATATGCGGTTGTTTTTTTAGTAATTTATAAAAAACTTATAACAGCTGGTAATGTCACAAAGTATAGATTCAGGAGCTGAACATCATTTAAGGTTGGAAGCTTAGATATATATGGAGCTTGAGTGATCATAAGCTGTCTCGACCGCCAACAATACTGTGACGGTGACACCTAGTGTGTAATAGAATAAGTTAAAATTAATAGCTTAATGTTAAACTGTTCTAAATGAAATTTTCCATGATACAATTGTTATACACTATTCTAACTAGAAAAATCATGAGCTTTCTAGAAGTTTGGTTTGTGTATATAAAAAGGCGAACGAAATCGAATTGGATGAGTAATATTTGGTAAGCGATAGAGTAAAGATTAAAAAGGAATGAAAAAGTGAATTAAAAAGTGTTTTTGTGGAAATAAAAATTATAAGGGAACAGTAAAATTTAAGAATAATTTATATAAAGTGATTTTGTGAATTTTTATTGATAAACTGTGTTGTAATAAATTTTGTGAAATAAATAAATTCGTTGGAGATAAATTGAATTGAGTTTGTATTATTCACAATCCAGTGATACGAACCTTGATTGACAAGGCAAAAACGTAACAATACATTCGATTTAGATATCGCTACGCAACACCAGGTTACAAGTGGACTGAAGAAATGATCAGAAAGGAACTATTATGGAACATGGATTCATCGGTAATCATTCAATTTAAGGAAAAGGAACACCAGCCCATTTTGGAGACCGCATACATAACTCCCGTTGTTAAGGCTTATTTTCATATAGAGAATGTCCTTTTTCTGTAAAAAATATTTTCTGTTACTTAATTAATACTCTTGCCATGGGAAAAATGTAGAATCGCCAAAATTTATTACATTTATGAATTTATGGAATGCATCCCATAAAAACTTTAACCAAAGATAGTTAGAAAATACCTAAATTGTATGGTTACAAAGTAAAAAAAAAGTTTAAAAGTCTAAGGTACTTGCAAAATATCGTATCAAAAGGAATTTAATAATTTGTAGCAGAAATCTCTATAATATATCGAAAAAGATTTCATTTCACCGAAAAAACTGGCTAGCAAAACTTTCAATTTTGGTGGTATAAAATAATTTGGAGACTCAAATTTTTAGTACCCAGGGTGTCTCGGAAATGCAACACTAATTAAATTGTTTTCAGCTCTTCAAAACAAGTTAGCATTATACCGGTTCTCACAGATGTTTAAACGGCTCCTTTTAGGCTATTCCATTTTAATAGTACCTACTGCGGCAGTCTAACCAACGTGACTACAATTCGACTGATCCATCGCCATGGCACCTAAATTAACCGTTTCATTATGGATTACGGTTTCACTAGACGGATATTCCGGAGGGTTTTTCAATTATTTCAAGTAAAGCAGCTTGAAAGAAAACAGAAAATTCAGACACGTTGAACGAACTAACGGCACCATTGTAGTTTTTCCTATTTTTAAGATTTGACATTTTATTTTTATGAAATGCTTTGCACGGTCACTATTTGTAAAGCTCCAAATATCGTATGCGCACTATGCTACACTAGTTACCCGTTTACCAAAATGTTAGTTGCTGTTAATGGACAACAACAAATATTGATTTATAATATTATCGACTCGCATCGACTTTTCTGGCACAGGAATCAGATGAAACTGACTGTATGTACTGATCAGAGATCTCTGCTGCTGTATAAAAATGCAGTAGAGGTTCTTGGCGAGGTATGACCCGGAGTCAACCTTGCTGTTATTGCTAGGGAAGAAGTACCCTGTAGGCCGAGAGCCAGTGCTGCAGATTGGCAACTCAAATTTGCCAACACACAACTGGAAACTTGGCTAGCCCGAGAAGCCAAAAGTCACTACGGTTCAGCCGTTATAATTTTAAACAGGGAGTCATTAACTGCACTGGAAAGAACCAATGGTACCATTAACTATGGTTTCAGTGCAGTGACACTCAAGGTTTACAAGGAGGACGTGGACAATCCGGAACTTGAAAGCTCATCTGGGAGCTTGAAAACTCATCTGGGAGCTTTGAGAAAGCGGACAGCCAAGCGGAAACTCTATCCACAGACACGGGGATGACAATGTCCTTGGAGTCATTGAAGAGGCTCTCAGAGGACTTCACATCAGGGAATGACTCTGATGATACTGTGATCAACCCCCATCACTCTAAGGCAGCATCAGCTGTTCTCCAGTTAAAAATTGGGACAGAAAAGACAGACATCGTCTTGATCCAAGAACCTTGGGTCATTGAAGATCCCATACTTAGGCTCAAGACTCCCTTTAAAGATTAATGTACGCGAAAAAAGAAGAACCGGTCGTGCATTCTCGTTAAAACTAATAAAAGTTGTTTTCTGCTTTCAAATTTCAGCAATGCAGATGGAGAAGCAGTTAGCATTGAGGTCGATAAACAAAACCTCTGGCATTCAGCTTACCTAGCATATGATGAAGTGAACCTTCCACTAGTCAATCTAGGTAAGCTAATTAGGGAGGCTCGGAAGCGCAAAGTTGGAGTCATTCTGGGGAGTGATGCAAAATCTCATCACACAATCTGGGAAAGTACGGACACAAATGAACGACGTGAGATACTCCTTGATTACATTATAAGTACTAACCTTCTTATGCAACGTATGCAATAAGCTGACTTTTATAACTAAGAATAGACAGGAGGTGTTAGATATTACGCTTGTCTCAAACTTTTCGACAAATCGTCTATTAAATAGGAAAGTTTCGAAAGACCATTTTTTTCCTGATCATTGTTACCTGCAGTTCGAAATGGACATGGTATCTCAGAAATGAACATAGCATCTCATACCAGTTCCGGTGCCAAAACCAACAAAAACTACGCAAGAACTTGATGGCTTAGAGGACGAGCTGTCCAACGCTTTTAATGAAGCGATACTAGGCTCTAGTTTTCTTAGCAGGTCTAGGGGTAAATCTCAGTTGCCTTGGCGGTCCAAGGAGATTCAACAAATACATCAAAAATACAAGAAACTATTTAAAAAACGAGGAAAATAAGAGCCGCCGTAGACTGGGGCTCCTTTTAGGAAGTCCTCAAACTTACAAATATGAATTAAGAAGTGTCAAGAACAGAGCTCAGAGACTAAACGTCAAGGCTACGAAAAGTACTATCCACTTGCAATTCCATCCCAAGTCTTCTTCAACGGCCGGATGGGGTATGGACCACTAATAGTGCGGTTTGTTCTGAATCTGTGTATACTACGTCAGGTAATAGGGCAAGTAGTGTCTTAGGTGCAATTATTAGCAAGGTGAAATCTGTGGAGACTGCTCGTCATTCTCTTATATATTTCATCGAAAAATCTTTCGAGTATAGAGACTACGCAATGGTAACCTTTCGGGATATTGAGGGGATCCCTTTAATAACGTACTTCCCGGGGCTAAAAGTGGGGAGATCAAATGCTAAGAGGCAGTGGCAAATATCCCGACACCCTTAGTAAACTCTTGCAAAATTCCCTAGGCATTCTTTCTATATGGGCCAAAGGTTGTGGGTTGAATGTGAACTACACAAAACTAATTTGATTCTCTTCTCCAGGAAATATAAACATCCCCATATCGATCCTGAAGAGAAATATCTGGGTCTCGTTTTCGATAGCAAATTATATTGGAAACCTAATATTTTGGAAAGGGGAAAGAAAGCTGCGGTAGCACTATTCACCGCAGTAATCAGACCCATTCTTTCGTATAGGGTAACAGTCTGGTGGCCTGCTCTGGAAAAAACTACCAACCAAAAGCTGTTGACGAAAGTTCATAGAACAGTCTCACTGTGAATTAGTAGTGCACTGAGGAGCACATCCACTCAGGTACTGGAGACTGCTATATCTGGCTTCTCTAGATATCTTGCCATGCGACTGAAATCCACCTCAATGTGGAGCTGTAACAATGCAGGATACTCATCTATATTCTATAACAAAACTATTCCTAAGACCACCGACTATGATCCCCTCCAGAGTGGACTGGATGATTTATACCGTTCTGGAACCAGGAGTTATCAACTTCTTCACTGACAGTTCAAAAAGGGATGGGGAAAGTCGGGCTGGGTGCTCTGTGAGGAACTTTTGATAAACCTCGTATTCCGTCACGCTGACTATTAAAGCATTTGAAATGAAGTAACTGCCATAAACAATGGGCAATGTGGTGGTAGACTGATTGAGGTATAATGTAATATCGACTGGTGATATTCACATATAAACGGACAGTCAGACTGCCATTAAAGCGCTTTAATCATACGGCCTCACGTCGAAAGTAATCAAAAACTGTCTCTCGTCTCTTAACGAGATGGCAGATCAGTTCAAAATCCATATTATATGGGGCGGATGCTCAAATAGATTTAGCAAGATCCAAACAACTGATCTTACTTCAGCGGTCTCAGGTCAGTATGGTTGTTGGAGTTATTCAGTCTCATAGGCAGGCGTGCGAGTAGACTTGAATTCTTTTGTGGGCCCGAAACAGACTAAAGTTTCTAGGGGCACCCCTATTCAATGACCCAACGGACCTCAGTAGGATAGGCGTTAGGAGTATTCAGCGTTTCGTTAACAGCTCAAAATGGTTGTAATGAGTAGATGGATAAATAAGGACCAGTCTTGTGTCCATGCCGGTCTTAGTGAACCGCCACCTAACCTAACGTAACCTTCTATTGAATTTG
The DNA here is from genome assembly GCA_958295665.1 of Tipula vernalis. NCBI lineage: Eukaryota > Metazoa > Arthropoda > Insecta > Diptera > Tipulidae > Tipula > Tipula vernalis. The sequence continues at coordinate 16,164,372 of OY282560.1, forward strand.
TATTATGGAGTAAATTGCAACTTAATAAAAAAAGAAAGAGAAGAAATATTATTTAACTGGAGATTAACTCTTTTTTGTGAAACCTGGCGTTAGTATTTTAATTAATTATTATTTTTTAAAAATGTCCTTTCTTTCGAAAATGAAATGTTGGGAACTCTAGTATGGTCGAAAGATTCAATTTCACATTGGAGAAAAACCAACGCTTTTCTTGATGGCCTATCGATCAGCGATACATGACAACAGGAATGACACCAGCTAAAACTACATTTGGATATACCCTACGATTACTCGGAGATCTAAAGTTTCGGGCTGTTCCGTCGGCGGATTTAAAGAGGAGTTTAATGAGATGCATCAATTTGTTCGATAGAAAATACGGATGTCCAGTGACCGGATAAAAGGTCGATATGATACAATAACAAATAACTAACGCTTGCTGACAGGACAATCGGTATGGCTTCACAAGCCATGGGAAGGACCTTATGATGTAATCACAACGACCAATGACATGGTTTATCGAATTCAGAGGCGACATCGAGATAAACCGAAGGTGGTGCATTTGAAGAGCCTAGCCCTTTGCAGAAGAGGTGATTTTGGTTCTGTTAGTTGTGAGCAGGCTTAGCTGAGGGGTAGTGTTACGGTGACACTTAGATTAGAATAGAATATTTTAAATATTAGCGTATAGCTTTCTACCAGTAGTGACATTTAGGTTAGGCTAGTATTTCACGTTAATTGTATACTAAAATGGAAAGTTTTCTCGCTAAAACTGTTCTACATTGTACTAAACTAACTTACTGGAAAAAAAGTGATTTTGTGAATTATTGTAACGGTGACACCTAGTGTTTAATAGAATAAGTTAAATTAATAGCTCAATATTTAACTGTACTATAATGGAATTTTCCATGATAAAATTGTTCTAAATGTTTCTACGCTATTCTAACTGGAAAAGTCATGAGCTTTCTAGAAGTTTGGTTTGTGTACATATAATATAAAAAGGCGAACGAAGTCGAATTGGATCAGTAGTATTTGGTAAGTGATAGTGTGAAGATTAAAAATGGATTAAAAAGTGATTTAAAAAGTGTTTTAGTGGAAATAAAAATTATAAGTGTATAGTAAAATTTGAGAATAATTTATATAAAGTGATTTTTTGAATTTTTATTAATAAACTGTGTTGTAATAATTTTCGTGTGAAAATAAATTTATTCGTTGTTGAAAAATTGAATTGATTTTGTTTTATTCACAATCCAGTGATACGAACCTTGAGTGACAAGGCAAAAACGTAACATTATTGTTAATAATTGTGTTGGCGTAATTTTTGTGTTGAATATAAAAATTAGTTTCTGAAACATTGAAATGGTTTGCTTCGAACCTGGTTTGACAAGGCGGAAACATAACAGTACTTTTACAATTGTAAATAATAGTTCCATATATATTAAAATAGGGCCACTCATATTTGCGATTTTATTTGAACATTCACATAATATAATGGCGCCACTTGTGCTTCCACTAAGCTCAACCAAAAGAAATAAATTTCATTTAGAGATTAATTCGCTAGTATCTCGAAATAAAAAGCGATTAGATAATCTTCCACTTGACATACTACTGCGCTTAGATAATACCTAGTCTGTCAGTGGTATATGACTTAGGCGTAAAAGTTAAGTTGTAATTTTAAATTGAAGTAATTGAAAGCTTCTTAAATACTAAACGTAAGCCAAAATAGCTAAGTTGGGAGAGCATTAGACTAGAGGTCGCAGGTTTACTCGCAGGTGCTTATAAAAATAATTTACATAGTTCAGAATGCTCTCTTCGATTTATTGAAAAGTAGTACAAATTAGAATATGTATTTAACACATACGCACAAACCACCATGGAATTACTTATAAAATGTTTTCATTATTCCATTGAAGTTCATTTAGCACTTTAAAAATTGAGGTATTCGCAAATTTTGAATTTTCGTTGAAATTATTTTGTAATGTATGTTAATTTTATTTTTGTACAATTTTAATTTAATTAAACGAATTCTATCGAATCAATATTCCTTCAATCGTTTCAATTTATAGAAGTTTAGTAATGTAGAAAACGAAACACCTTTCGTTTATGTAACTTACTCCATAACAAATCGCGCATGTTGTTACTAGAAAACAATATTTACGATAATAAATAGTTTAGTCATACACTGAACAAAACAATTCAATTAAAATAGTGTTAAACACAATTTTTTGAAAATTAATGAGCGTCTGGAGCAGTCCATACAACTAAACGAATAAAACTAGACGGTGCGCATTTTATTATATGTATAAAGGTAAGCTAATCAGTTAAAAGTATGCATACATTGAACCTCAGAGTACTTAAATTTTTGTTAATTAATTCGACAATCGATGTCTGTTTCGTATCCCCTTTATATGTATTTTTAGTACACACAATTGGAATCAAAAATATTTGAATTACTAATTTATAATATTTCACATGCGGTAGTAAATACACAAAATTCTGTAAGTACACACAAAAACCAGTAAGACTTTGAACGCGATTGGATACGGTTTAGTGCTGAATAAACTCATTTAGAAGAAGCTACAAAAAAAAAAATATTTCAAGTTTACGTGATAACGCTTAATCTATAAATTTTTAGACAAATCGGAAGTCAATTTGTGCTGTTTTTAGTGTTAAGTGCGCGATGTTTGTGTACAGTGAATTAAAAAGATAATTTTTTTTTTTATTTTGTTAAAATGGTGAAACCAAAAGAGGAATCACAGGACGATGTCCGATTCAATGCTGGTGAACTATCGAAAATTGTGACCGATATGATAACAAGGATGGGAAGATTTCAAAAAATTTTACTATTCCTACTTTGTATTCATAATTTTAATGTTGCCATTAATCATACGCTTACGTCATTTCATACGTATACACCGAATTTTATTTGTACCGATAATAATGATGGAACATGTAAACGCGATGAATGTCCCGGTGGTTATGAATTCGAAGGTGAATATGAAACTGTGGTCACGGATTTTGATTTGGTTTGTTCGCGACGCCTTTTGGCCCCATTGGTGAATACATTATATTTTAGCGGTGTGACTGCCGGTGCCATAATATGTGGTATACTAGCTGATATATTGGGGCGAAAAAAAGTAGTGCTAACGTGTTTATATTGTCAAGGAATCATTGGACTTTCATTATATTTTGTAACAAATTTAGAAGTGTTTATGATTGTTCGAACCATTCAAGGTGTTTTTGTGCAGGTCAATAGACTAAACCTATATAATATGGCTAAAGAATTTATAGTTCAAACATTTTATTTTTTAAGGGCCTTCAAGGATGTACGTACGCTCTATTACTCGAACACTGTGCTCCAAATATGCGTACTGCCGCCGCGGTAGTTTGGGAGATCGTATGGGGTGTGGGTTTACTGTACTTAGCTACTTGCTCGTATTTTATTCCAAATTGGCAGTATTTACATATTGGGTTAGCGGTACCGACATTCCTGACTCTTATCTATACCTGGTGAGTATTTAGTTTGTAAAATAATTAAACCAAAGATTGTTTTAATAAGTGCTTGTCGAAGATAATAATGTCTTTAATTTGTGATTTATAATCTAATATTTTATGATATCTGCACAGTTGTTTGTGTTCTATATTTTTCTGAGAATAGATATCGGGTGCAATGTCAAAGATCTCAGTTGCGATAGTAATAATGTAAGCAATTTCAGCCGGCTAGTGCTTAGCGATAAGCTGACAATTCATTAAATTATAATTCCTAATCGTTTAGACACAATTAAACATCTCACAAAGTTATAAGTCTCATAAATCTAAAATATCGTCCACTTGACCAAATCAGCAAAAGCTTGTAACAAATAAAACTCTTGAAACTAGTAATTGCATACGAATAACTAATAGAGCCAAACAACTCTGACTTTCAAAGCTTGTAATATGTAAAGCTGTTCAACCATTATTCTACAGTAAAGTACAATCGGTAATTAAAAATTAGAAATGCAATACAAAAAATAAAAAGGGCTGAAACCTCACGATGAATTTATCTCAAGTGAACTCAATCTAACCTCTAACTCATCTCCCAAATCAATCCCTAACTAAACCACTTAATCCTTTACTCAATCTCCAGCCTAACCCTCAACTCAACCACTAAATCAAATTTTAAATCAACCCTTGACTTAACGCCAAACTCAACGTCTAGCTCAAACCAAGAATCAACCTTCAAATAATCCCCAAATTATCCCTATAACTCAACCCTCAAATCAACTCCCAATCAACATTTCCTGAAAAGGTAAATGCGTACATGAACTCAACTCAAGCTGAATTGCTCACTAAACTTTAACCTAAACCCAACTCAATTTCAACTCAATCCCAACTCAATCCGTAAATGGAACAAAACTCAACGTCCAACTCATTCCTCAACCCAGTTTAAATAAAAAATTGGGCAAAGTGGTAATATCACCCTAGAAACTGATTGGTGAAAAAAGTTTGATCGGTCGTTGATCCATTGGGCGAAAACCACATTGATAATCCAAGATTCTCTTGCTATTACCTTGCAACTTATGTTCACCAAAGCTATATCGCGGTATAGTTGTTGCAGTTTAACCGATCTCCTTTTTTAAGAAGTAGACAGATAAAAGCCGTCTTCACTCCTCTCGGATGGCTTCTGTAAACTAGTAAAATTTAAAAAACTCAACTCCTTAAAACTCGTAAAGGTCCTTGCACTTCAAACATCCAAACTCTAAGACTATTTAAACCGACAAAATGTATCAATTCTTAAATACTCTTAAAATGTTTAAAATTTATCAAACTAAACAGATTTTTAAAACACTTCAACCACTTCAAGTTCATATAATTTTTCAGTTTTTAAAGTACAAGTAAAGCACTTCGACTCGGCAAACGCTTCAAATTGTGACAATTCCCAAAAATTAAAACTCTTCAAACTCCTAAGTTTTAGGGATTGAAGCAGTTTAGCAGTTTTAGAAGATTAAAGAAAAGTTTGATAAAAACTATCGTTAAATGCACAACCTTCCAACTCTCCGAGCTCTTAAGCCGTTAGACTTTCTGAAGTAAAATACTTAATGCTTTTGAAACAATTTAAATATGAAAAGCTCCTAAATCTTTCCTTAATTGAAGATTAAAAAACTTTTCAAACTCTTCTTGAAACTAAACTCGTAAAACTCAAAAAACACTTAAATCTCTCCAACCTCTCAAAATCCCTCAAACTCTTAAAATTTTTGAAACTCGCAAGTCGCTTAAGCGTTATGCGGTTAAACTCTTCGATTGCTTCAGACACTTGAAACATTTGTAATTCATAAAATTATAAAACTCTCCGAACTCTTGAAGTCGACGCTTACAACTCCTGTACCTTTTCAAACGCACCAAACCCTTGTCTAAGCAATTCAAACACTTCAAACTGTTCTTGAATTTCTTAAAACTCCTAAAATATTTCAAACTGTTAAGGATTCTTAAAACTAATAAAACAATAGCAACTTCAGTCTTCAAAATTAGTTGAACTCCCAATTTCCCGATCCCTAACTAATCCTCTTAAATCAATCTGCTCAAGCTCCAACTCAAACGCAACAGAATCCTAAACGCAACTACCAAATTAACCGCCAACACAACCCTCAACACAATCACAAAATCAACCCCAAATGTACTTTCAAACCAACCCTTAAATAATTCTGCAACTAAACCACTCAGTTAATCCCAATGGAAGCTAACTAAACCCTAACTGAACTTTATCATAATTAAACTCGGACCAATTTCAACCCTCTGCTTAACTCCACACTTAATGGCCAACTCAATCCCCAAATCAACTCCCACTAAACACTCAACTCGACCCCAAATTAATCCCTAACCGAAATACTCACTCAAATCCAATTTCAACTCAAACCTTACTCATCATCATAACATAATAGCAATGTTCAATCATACCAGCATACGTACCGTCGTACCATCAAAACCTTTAACAATTATTCGATCATAACATCATTCATACCATCATGACACTACACCATTAAACCATCATACAATCATACCATCGTACCATAGTAATGTCGAACCATCATACCATCTTACGATCATGGTGGTATATCTTACCATCAATTCACCATACCATCGTACCATCATACCATCTTAATATCGTACCATAATACAATCATACTATCAGGCCATGGTATCATCAGACCATCCAAAAGTCTTTCATATCATGATACCATCACACCAACATACCATCGTACCATCATACGATCACACCACCATACTATCATACCATTATCACCATCACCATATCACTTTCACAATTACCATCACCATCAACGTCACCGTAAAATGAATTATGATCCAAAAATCAACTCAATTGGTGAAGTTTTAGAAATTCCTCCGTAGTAAATTTGGACCTGATTATCATCTCTCAAAAAGGAGATGGTGGTTTGAGATAATAACAGTGACCTTTCTTAAGACTTAAACAATATTTGTATAAAGTTTGGTTCAATGGCGTGTGGATTTGTTTAAAGATCATACACATATACCGTACATGCAAACAAACACCCACTTTTATACATGTATATGTGTATAGCTTGCTCATCTGCTCACTAATCCCTAATCCTACACCAACTCAACCCCGACTCAACCTTAATTCAACCCGCAAACGGAATCCAACTCAACCCTTAATTTTACAGCAAACTCTATGGCAAACTCAGTTCTCAAACAAGCATACGTTTCGCCAACAAATTTCATGTTTAAAACTCCTAAAACCACCCAAACACTTTAAAGTGTAATCCCTTCAATATATTCAGACTCGTTAATGCTACCAAAACTATTCAAACTTCAAATTCACAAAAGATAAAATTCCTAAGAAAATTGTTAAAACTCCTAAAACACTTCAAGCTCAATAATTCACTGCTCCCATACTTCAAATTCGTATGACCCATTTGTCCCCCCATTTGTCTCTTCAAAACTCTTAAAGCTCTGTAAACACTTAATACTGATCAAACTCGACCAATTCTTGAATCTCTGCTAAATTTCTAAAAACTCCCAAATTACTCAATATGTATGATTATTCCAATTGACAAATGAGAAACTTCTGCACTATGAAATAACACATCCAATCTTCATTCTTTCCAGGATAATTCCCGAATCAATAACCTGGCTTATCATTCGTGAACGATACCAGGACGCCTACAGACTAGCGGTTAAAGTAGCGAATTTGAATAAGGACACAATATTCTTTGAGGATGTACAAGCGCTACAATTAAAAAGTGCCGTGACTAAAGCACAAAATACTAATGCAACAGATGATGAGGGGCAACAAGTTGCAGCACCAAAAAATAAAATCACCGATGTACTGCGCAATCCGATACTGCGCAAGCATACCGCTGTAATGACATCAATTTGGTTTGCCGTTACCCTGTCGTACTACGGAATTTTGTATTTCTTGCCAAATTTGGCTGGCGAACGTCATTTAAATTTTGCCTTAGGCGCTTTTGTTGAACTGGTCGCATATTTTATTGCATACTTTGTCTTTTCACGGTACGGACGTCGAATACCCATGACCACGTATCAATATATGAATGCAGCATTGTGTTTTATGATTGCGATTGTTACAATTTCGGCTGGAGATGATGGTGAAGTTGAGGGACATTGGTCGAGTAAGACATTTTTGTAGAACTAAATGTTTTTTTTTTTTGGAAGATTTAATGTTTGCTTTTATTTTTTTTTATTTTTTTATTTCAGGATCACTCACAACAGTACTTGCACTTTTGGCCAAAGGTTTGACCGTTTCATCATTTTGTGGAATGTTTATTTATGCAGCTGAATGTTTTCCAACCGGTTGTCGAGCAGCCGCTATGGGTCTCTGTGGATTTTGTGCACGGATTGGAAGCCTTTTAGCGCCACAACTACTCTTGGTTGGAGACTATACATTTTCAACATTGCCAATTGTAATAGTAGGTGTGGCCGTAACAATAACGGCTACAGCAACACTATACTTGCCAGAAACTAAGGGCATAATACTGCCAAATACAATTGATGATGTCAATATTTTATGGGGCAAATCCAAAGATTAACACTTTTCATTGTTTTAAATGAATAAATTTATTTATCCGTTAAATAAAGCTTGTCAGCTTTAAAGTGGTTTTATTTTCTAAGAGATTTAAGCAAGCTATCAATAATACCCAATTTGACATTATGTTATAGGCTTGCAAAATGTTTTTTTAGTTAATCTATATTTTTGAGCATGATTTAATGTTTGTATATGTGAATGTAAAGCCAAAATGTCGATTGTTAAAGATTTAAATGTAGACATAAAATCAAAAGATGAAACTGATATTCGATCCATTACCACCAGAGCCGATGGAATACGAACTCATGGAAAACAAACGCATCGTTTACCAATCAGAAAAGGACCGGTTCGCCCAGCCATTCTTTACCAGCCAACCTATCGCCTGGAATCACAAAATCCATTTAATTATTTCGTAGGCGAAAAAATTATTGAGGCGGTCTTTCAAGGTGTACTCGGTAACTTTCGTTATACACCAAAAGCGGCCATAAATACGGCAAAAGGTTTAAGTCAAGAGATAAGGTCTCGTTTGACCAAGTGTAATTTTAATCGATATCGATTCATTTGTCTTGTTTCCATTGGACAAAAATTGTCACAAACATTTTGCCATCGAATGAAAGCGCTTTGGGATAGTGAGTTGGATAGTTATGCGACTTATGCGTATGATCATCCAAATTTTTATGCGGTCGGTTTAGTTTTGGCAGTTTATTATGAATAAAGAATTAGAATTACAAACAAAAATGTTTGATTTAAAAAAAGGTCTCTTATCGTAAACTCTTATCTCGTATTACGAACAGTAACACTCGATTTCCAGTAACATCCAAGTGCAACCTGAAAACAGAAGACCTACAGAATCCGAACTGGGCAAAAGTAAGCAATGAGCAGGTACTTAATAGATCTCTGGTTAATAAATTCATGAAAATCATTCGACAGTGTTCCCCTATCCGATATAATTCTAACCGGCCGCCACAAAATATTGAAAATAAGTGTTCTAATATTATTTATTTATTTATTTATTTATTTATTTACTAACCAACAGCATGTATATGCAAAAATGGCTTACATAATTAAAAAACATTATAAAAAGTTAAAAAAATGTATACAATAAAAGCATAAAAGATATAACGACATCAATAGATCAAACAATTAACAACAAAACAAAAAGACATTTAAAACAAAATCTTAGCGATTCGTTTTTTAAATTCATCCCTGGAAATATTGAAATCGAAACAATCTGCTACGGCGTTGAGATCTCGTTGAATGCGCACTATAGGGCCATGGAAGCTGTAGTTGCTACTTGCAGTCGGAATATGAAGAAGTTCCCGGGGGCGTAAGTTGCGTTGAGGAGCATAAATATTAAAACATGAAAGAATGTCAGAACAGTCTATTTTACCACAAATGATGTCACGCGCAAATGTGGCACTTGCGCATGTACGTCTAGCACTTAGAGATTGGAGATCCAGAAAACGGCATCGGTCTACATATGGTGATAGTCTGAAATTATTGTTCCGCTCGAAAGACGGTAATTTTCTGAGAACAAATACCAAAAACTGTTTCTGAATACTTTCAATTCTGATTGAATGAGACTCATAGAACGGAGACCATATGACAGTCGCGTACTCAAGCTGTGAACGAACAAATGAAGTGTACAGTGACTTGAAAGTTAATGTGTCGTGAAAATCCTTCGAATTTCTTTTAATAAACCCCAACATCGAAAAGGCTTTATTAACAACCGCATCGATGTGAGAGTTAAACGTTAAATCCGAGCTAAAGATAACGCCCAAATCTGTAACCATATTAACTCTCTTCAAACTAACGTCATTTAGATAATAGTTAAAAACTACAGGAGACTTAGATCTGGAATAGGTGATCACGTGACACTTATCAACATTCAGAAACATAAGGTTAGTAACACACCAACCGCAAAATGTGTTGAGGTCCCGCTGAAAGTGATCGCGATCCAATTCACATGAAATATTTGCATATATTTTCATGTCGTCAGCAAATAGAATACAGTCTGCGAATTTGAAGCAATCAACAACATTGTTCATGAACAATAAAAATAATAATTGACCCAAGTGACTACCTTGAGGCACCCCAGATGTCGCAATAAAACATTCTGAGAACGTATCGTTGATCTTGACAAACATTTTGCGATCCGATAAATAAGACATAAGCCAATTTAAGGGAATAATGTCGCAATTAAGTTCACTGAGCTTATTCACTAATAACCTGTGATTAAGTTTATCGAAAGCTTTAGCGAAATCGGTATAGACCACATCGACTTGAACTTTCGAGGCAACAGAATTAATTAGATTATTTTGAAAGACCGCTAAATTTGTGACCGTTGAGCGGCCAGGAAAAAATCCATGCTGACGTGTGCTAATAAGTTGCTTGGAGTGGAAGTAGATCACTTTGTTAACCATTGACTCGAATACTTTAGGAATGCAAGACAGTATTGCAATTCCACGATAATTTGTTACATCACTGCGGGAACCGCTTTTGTGGATCGGTATGATACTTGATGTTTTCCACAGATCAGGAAATTTGCCTTGGCTGAGGCTCAAATTAAATAAATGGCATAAAGGAGCGGCAAAACCAAATGCACACTGCTTCAATAGAGACACTGGTAAACCATCTGGTCCAGGACCTTTAGAAACGTCCATGTTCATCAAAGCCGTCATCACGTCAAGTTCTGAAAAAACAATTTTTGAATTATTGGTGTTAGCTACTTTAGGAGATAATGAGCTATCCTTAACAAAAACACTGCTAAAATATTCAGCGAAAAAACCACAGATTGCCTCTGGATTATCTGATTTTCGACCATGGAATTCTAAAAATGGCGGCAAGCCGTTATTATGGTTCTTATTTTTGACAAATCTCCAGAAATTCTTCGGATTACATCGCAAATCGTCTTCAATATCAATTATGTAATTGTTATAGAGGAATCGGTTGAGATAGCAAAACTGCTTGCGCAAAGACTTAAACTGGATAAAGTCATGGGCCAAATATTACAAAGCTTCTTTGGTATTTCTTCTCTTTGTCGGATAGATTTTAACGTATTGTTACGTTTTTGCCTTGTCAATCAAGGTTTGTATCACTGGATTGTTAATAAAACAAAATTAATTTAATTTATCACCAACGAATTTATTTATTTAGCACAAGAATTATTACAAAGTTTATTAATAAAAATTCACAAAATCACTTTATATAAATTATTCTCAAATTTTACTGTAGACTTATAATTTTTATTTCCACTAAAACACTTTTTAAATCACTTTTAATTACGTTTTAATCTTCAAACTGTCGCTTTCCTAATACTACTAATCCAATTTGATCTTGTTCGCCTTTTTATATACACAAACCAATTTCTCGAAAGTTCATTACTTTTCCAGTACTAATAGTGTAGAAACATTTAGAACTGTTTTATCATGGAAAATTCCATTTAGTACAGTAAAACATTGAGCTATTAGTTTAACTTATTCTATCACACGCTAGGTGTCACCGTCACAATATATTAATGTGACGGTGACATCTAGTGTGTAATAAAATAAGTTAAATGAATAGCTGAATGTTTTACTGTACTAAGTGGAATTTTCCATGATAAAACAGTTCTAAATGTTTCTACACTATTATTACTGGAAAAGTCATGAACTTTCGAGAAGTTTGGTTTGTGTATATAAAAAGGCGAACAAGATCGAATTGGATTATTAGTATTTGGAACGCGATAGAGTAAACTTGTAAGAATATTAGTAGTATTTGGAAAGCGACAGTGTGAAGATTAAAACGTAATTAAAAGTGATTTAAAAAGTGTTTTAGTGGAAATAAAAATTATAAGTGAACAGTAAAATTTGAGAATAATTTATATAAAGTGATTTTGTGAATTTTTATTGATAAACTATGTTGTAATAAATTTTGTAAAATAAATAAATTCGTTGGAGATAAATTAAATTGATTTTGTATTATTCACAATCCAGTGATACGAACCTTATTTGACAAGGCAAAAACGTAACATTAAAAACGAAGTAATGCTTTGAAATAACTTTCATAGCATTACCTCTTTATTGTGACTTCGAGTTGCGCTATCGGTGTAATGGTAAAGAGCACTTTGCAAGGTATTGTAAAGGTAGAGACAATCTCGACGGAACGGAGACGGAATTACGCACAGAACGCAATAATTAGTTTAGTACTGTAAAAATAAAAATTTTGCTGACAATCTCGACGCACGTTTTTGACATTAAAATAATTTTAAACTATCTAACATGAACTAAACCTTTTTGACTCTAAATCCTATTTTGTAAACGCCTTTTTTGACCAATTTAAATTTTCCGTCGTAGTATAAAATCTACTAATCTAGTTAATAACTAATAATTTAGCTACATAAAACCGTTTAATGTGACTAGCTTCATTTTAATTTGGATAACTTTAGTTCCCAAGAATGTCTTTCATTTTGTATTTTTTTTACATCAGAAAGTGACACTTCAATCCGTTCTTGCGTGCAATATTGAAAATAATTTAATTTTAGTACTTGGTCTAATGCGCTCCGTCCGTCGACTTTGTCAATTTGCATGTATTTTCATGTAATTTGACTTTTGCGCTATTGCGTGACTGCGCTACGGCGTCGAGACTGGGCGATCGAATTTCCAAACCTGCTGAAGGAAACAAAATTAATTTGGCAACCGAACGGGATGAAGATGAACTATCCGGCAGAGAATTTGTATTTATTACAAATGCAATGAAGTTGGATGGATTATGATGATTCTGGTGCCATGTCTCACATTACATCAAATAAGGCATTATTTACAACGCACGATACAAACCATCGCGAAAAAATTTTCATAGCGAATGGTGAAGCTGTTGAAGTTAGAGATAAAGGCTCTATTCGAATTAAAGTCATGAACAAATTTCCATTGTATTAAATGAAGTGCTATGGGTTCCCTTCATTAATACAAATTTGGTATCCGTACGCAAGTTGATTAAAAAAGGCTGCGACGTGAAATTTACGAAAGTCAAACGGTGTGCAATCAGTCTAAATGGACGGCATGCAGTAGTAGACGAAGAGCAACACTCCTCAACAAAATGGCATTGCTGAACGTAAGAATCGGACGCTGGTAGAAATGGCACAGTACATGATCATTGATGCCGGAATGCCACACATATTTTGGGTTGAAGCAGTTGTTACGAGTGATTTTAACCACACCAATAGAAAATTGGTTTGGTTCGAAACCAAACCTTACCCATTTAAGAATTTTTGGTTCCGAATATTATTTCATTGGTTACGACACTAAATCTAAAACGTACAAGTGTTACGAAAATAAAACCGGAAAAATAAGGCCATGTTAGTCGCTCAAGGTTTTGCCCAGAAATATGGTTTCGATTATGATGAAGTTTTTGCTCCAGTGGTATGGCAAAAGACATTTAGTCTTTTATTAACAGTTGCCGCAAAACGAGGTATGCAAGTTTATCACTATGATGCAAAAACTGCATTTCTACATGATGATTTAAAGGAAGAAATATACATGAAGCAGCCCCCTGAATTCTTTACTGAAGGAAAGAAACTTCAAGTTTGTTTGCTTAAACTGAGTTTATGTGGCCTAAAATAATCAGCACGAATTTGGAACTAGGCAGTACACAAATTATTATTGGATTCTGGTTTTACACAAAGTAAAAATGATCAATGTTTATATAAACAAATTGAAGGCGATGATATTTGTTATGCCATTATTTATGTTGTCGCGAGTAAAAATATTAATTTGTTTAAGAAATTTGAAAAAAGATTAATTTAGCATTAATTTACAAAATTGGCATACATTAACATTAATGAGAGAGCAGATTACAGACCAGACAAATCAACTACATTAACCGTCTGCCGCAACAATTCCAGCAAGGCCCACAAGCCTTCAAATGAGAAAACTCGTATGTTAAGAGAAAAAGCAGAGGCATCGAAGAACTTGAAGATGAAGAAGAAATCGAGGATAATGTAGAGTTAAATTTTATGATGGGTTCCTCTCTAGCAAACAATACATAGTATATAAATGGGAACACCACCCTTAGCTTCCTGATTGATACGGGTACCAATGAAAATTTCGTCAAAGCTCAATTAGCCAAAAACACGATTCCCACCAAAGCTAACTGCAAAATTAGTCGGCAGGAGGCGAAATCAGTGGACAATTTTTTAAAAACATTGGGATTGGCACAGCTATAGAATTGTTTGTTCTGCCAGGATTAAAAACTTTCGATTGAAACAACTCGATGCAATCATTGATCGAAAAAGCAACGTCCTGACATTTGTCTCAAAGGTTAAGATACCACTTTAAGAAAAAGAAACTTCTCAGGCAAATAGTTTGGAAATCCATGATAGCCACCTCTCTTCCGAATTAAAGCAGAAAATTCCAGCAATGCTTATAATATTGGGCTGAGCTGTAATGTTAGGCTAAGTTGCCTCAGCCCAACCTTACTAATAAATTGTCTCCTCGTCATTTTGTGTTAGATCACAAATGGGATGAGGAAAGTTACATAATGAAATGTTGGACCTGTCTACAGTGACCAACGGAAGAATGGATTATTTGTCTAGCATGAATGAACTAGTACGTTGGCCTCAGCTAGTCATAATTTATTGAAGATTAATAAAAAAAAAATAAAGAGAAATAATCATACCCTTTACAGAGGGTTTGGTTAGTAAGTAAATATTAAATTGGTGGCGAGTTGCCAGCAGAAAGATGACGAGGCGTTTCTGCTCACTCTCACCCGTCTGTAATGAGACAGCTGACCATCTACACCACCAATTAGGCCACTGGTGTTAGTAGGGTGTTGTTACTATTTTTTTTTTATTATACTTACCATCTCGTTCGTCTTGTTGTGTGTAAAAACCAAAAAACAATTGATCAAAATTCAATTATTTACCCACTCTCATTCAGTGATTTTCGGCTATTTTAATACCAAATTTGGTGGCCTAAAAATCCCTGAATTAGTATTTTTTTATTATTAACCTAATTCAAAAAATTATTTTCCATAATCGCCAAAAAAAATATAAAATTTTGCTTAGTTTATATTTGACTAAAAAAAAATATTTTTAAATGCCAATAAACAAGAAACAGAATTTTGCTTACTTAACTTAATTTATTTTAGACTGCCCATTTGACTATCCCAGATATTGATTGTTAATAGAAAATTTTGCTGTAGCTCGAATTAATCAAAAAAACGCATCACAAAACCCCTAAATGACGTTTATACGAGTACAACTTTATTTTCAACCGAATTATGTGTATTAGCAATTTATTTGTTTCATCCCGAATGATGATTTATTTTATTTCTTATTTAACAGTAATTTTAAAAGTTGAAATAACCATTAAGTAATGATCGTAAAGTAATGAAGAAGAAGCAATTTAGACCAAATCCTACCCCTTTATCCAGTCAATAAGAGGAACGAAGTAGAGGAGCTAACTAACAAACTTTGTAACGTAAGACTGAGTTAACCTCAGTCTATCGCACAAAGAAATTGTCCTGTGAACGGTCTCACCGCAACAGTTTTATCTCCTGCTAGGTACAGTAGGAAGATTTTGGTCGTCGGTGTTGGTGAGTGATCGTTGTTGAGTGATTGTTAAATCGTAAAAATATTTTAATTATTTTGGTGCTTAATGCTTTATTACATATTATTATTAATAGAACAACGTATTTTTTATTACAATCTAGCAATTTTATTTAAATTGAGGTTATGTTTTACTACTGTCACAACAATTTACGTCCCTTAACACACAACTATTTCATGCTTTACTTTTATCAATTGACATTAAAAATTAAATAAAAAAAACAAGAAAAAAATCAAAATTATTACTAGAATAAAGTACTTTTCATACCAGCCGCTTCGCCTCAAAATATTTAGTTACCACAAATGCGAAGCTGAGACCCTTTCATACCGGTGGCGTCGGCTTTGAACATTCGGTTTCTATCAAATATTTTATTTAGGTCTATTTTATATAGAGATTCTTAATTTAGAACATACATATGAGCTAGATTTTTTGGTAAGTATAAAATAATTGTGCCAAAAATGTGATTTGTAGATTACGTTGACATAGCACTTCGCTTTGTACTACTTTAAAATGTTGCAGTCGAGTGTGGAACGCATTACCTTGGCTTTATAGATAACTTCATTGCAATACATTTTGATTTTTTTAAATTATCACTTAAAAATAAATTATTTTTCAACAAATTGAATTTGTTTCAATAAAATTATAAGATGACAATCAAATAAAACTTATTTGCATAATTCAAAAATGAAATAAAGAAATTTGATTTTTGAAGCTCAAAGCCGAGGCGCCTGGTATGAAAAGTACTTTATTGATTTATTTGCCACCATCTTGAATAGGTAAGTGAAACCATTCCAATTCATTTTAGTTACTTATTTTGACAGCTACCATAAAAATGATGATACTAACTTGAAAAGTGCTGTAAAGTGCTCTAACAAAAGTAAAGCGGAACAAAGATAGCCAATGGAGACAGCACTATGTTTATTTTTTAGAAATGTCAGAATTTTATTTATTGTTTTGAATTCAATATCGTTGGATTTTAATATGAAATCAAATAAAGATAAATAGGATGTTTTAAAGTTTTTTTCACTCTCTAAAATTTTTTGGAACTATACGAGTTACTCTTAGAATTATTCTATATAATATTTCATCTTCTACTTCGATTTCTTTTAGAAGTTTTGGCTAAATTTTTCGCTTTCCCGCTGTAGTAGCTGTAGTAGCCGCTTACCCGCTGTAGTAGTAAAACTATTGTGCCAAAAATGTGATTTGTAGGTTATGCTGACAAAGCACTTCGCTTTGTATTACTTTAAAATATGGCAGTCTTATGTGGGATGCATTGCCTTGGCTTTGTAGGTAACTTTATTGCAATATATTGTGACGGTGACACCTAGTGTGTAATAGAAGAAGTTAAATGAATAGCTCAATGTTTAACTGTACTAAAATGAAATTTTCCATGATAAAATTGTTACGTAATGTTTCTACGCTATTCTAACGGGAAAAGTCATGAGCTTTCTAGAATTTTGGTTTGTGTATATAAAAAGGCGAACGAAGTCGAATTGGAACAGTAATATTTGGTAAGCGATAGAGTAAAGATTAAAAAGGAATTAAAAAGTGAATTAAAAAGTGTTTTTGTGGAAATAAAAATTATAAGTGAACAGTAAAATTTAAGAATAATTTATATAAAGTGATTTTGTGAATTTTTATTGATAAACTGTGTTGTAATAAATTTTGTGAAATAAATAAATTCGTTGGAGATAAATTAAATTGATTTTGTATTATTCACAATCCAGTGATACGAACCTTGAGTGACAAGGCAAAAACGTAACAATTTGGTGACAGCAAGATAAAGAAAATGATTCTCAGCGAATTAAAAGTTCCAGGATTAAAGAGCGAACTTGAGAAACGGGGTTTGGCTACTGATGGTGGTAAAGCAGCTTTACAAGCGCGACTACGTGATGCCATGGAGAAAGAAGGGCTGGACGCGGAACATCATGATTTTGGAGAGAAAGTAACGGATGCGGCAACCGTAGAGCAACCGTTGGTCGAAAAGACACAAGAACATTCTGGAAGTTTCGATTTGTCGCAGTTAATAGCTGCTATGAACCAGATGGCGGGATAGATGAGTCTAATGAAACAACAAAACGAACGACAGCTAGGAGAAATTAAAAATCAAATGGCACAACAAATAGAGAAAATTGAACAACCAATCCAGGAAATTGCAGATGGTCAAAAGAGAATGGACGAGAAACTTCTCGAATTATCTACTAACATACACGGCGAAGTGGAGAAGCTGCAAATGGAGATTCAAAAGGTTGACGAAAAATTTGAAACGAAGGTTCAGCAGGTTGAAGAAAAATTACAAGCGGAGGTTCAACGTCTCGGGAAAGAGCTAACTGATATCAAGGCAAGTGGAACAACAACACAAGTGGTACAAACCGTTCAATCAATCAAGTTAAAGCCACCAACATTCGACGGGACAACATCTTTCGTCATTTTCAAATTTCAATTTGAAACGGCAGCCAATCAAAATCATTGGAACGACGAACATCTTGTCGCAGCGTTAATAGTGGCCCTTAAAGGTGAAGCTGCGGAGGCCTTACAAACAATTTCGGAAAAAGATCGCAACAGTTATCTCGAAATTATGAATGCGCTGGATAGGAAGTACGGCAGTGACCACAAGCGGGAAATCTATCGAATGGAATTGAAAAGCCGCTATCAAAAGGGAGGAGAATCACTTCAGGAGTTTTCATCGGCAATCGAGCGATTAGTACATCTAGCGCATACCAGTACATCGGCCGATTATATGGAAAGGCTAAAAATTGACGCATTCATTGACGGCATTCGAGATCCAGAGACACGGCGGTGATGTTGTCACCTAAAGCAACCTTTGCGGAAACCATCGCTTGTGCGTTAACAAATGAAACTGCACAAGTCATCATCAAACCGTCAATGAAAATACGCCGAGTGGAAATCGACACCAGCATAAACACAGAACGGTCAACACCAAGATACCGAGACGGAAGCGGCAAAATCAAATGTTGGGCATGTGATAAAATCGGCCACATCTCACCGGACTGCTGGGAATTAAGAAGAAAAAGGGGAAGATCACCATCTCCTATGCAGCGACGACCAAGCGGGTAGCAGGCAGTGGCCAGGCAAGAAGGCCAAATGACGCCGGAGTCGTTAAACTACAAAGAGTCAGCTTAAAGGGGCAGAAGCTGACTCCCACAACCGATTGCCCCACAACCTCCATCCGCGTTTCGAAAGTAGCAAGGGGCGGTGACAGCTTAACAATCGAAGGCGACATTGATGGCACGAATTGCATCATCACTCTGGATACGGGAGCAAATCGCACGATTGTCCGTAAAGATCTGATCGATGGAGGTGTACAACCAGCTAATGGATTGAAGTTACAAACAGCAACTGGAGATAGTTCAATAATAAAAGGCAAAAAGATCGTGAAAATAAAAATTGGGAGAACTCTTTTCCAACACGAAGTGCTGATTGCAGATATTGTGTATGAAGTCATAATGGGGATGGACTTCATGAGGGTGAATGGCTTCGTGGTGGATGTTGGACGAGGAGTTTTAAGTTACGATAACATCGAGTTGCCACTTCAATCTAGCAGTGCCGGAGCAACTATCAGGCGAATTATTATTGATCATCGGGAGAAGCTGCCACCGAATTCGGAGACGATCCTATGGGGAAGATTGGAGGGAGGTTCTGGGTCACCCAGGTTGTGGGTTGTGGAAGCTAACAAAGAGGAGAACGGAGCCAAGGAAATTATAATCGAAAAAGCCCTAGTTAAACCAGACAACGACTATAGAGTACCAATTAGGACTCTAAATCTCTCGGATAAGACGAAAACCATCAAGAAAGGGACAGTCATCGGCAAATGTAACGAGGTTTCAACTATAGTAAAGTGTGAACAGAAAAGTCCGATTGAAAAAGCCGACATGCAAGGCCGGAAAGAAATGGTAGAACAACTCATGCAGAAATGGACCGAAGATCTTACCGTAGCACATCAACTACTCAAACGGTACACGTCCATATTCTGCAGTACATCGGATACTAACGGAAGGACTTCAATGGTAAAGCACCGAATTGATACGGGAGCAGAGATGCCAATTCGTCAACCACCCAGGAGATTACCATTGGCCAAACAACAAGAAGTCGACCGGATGGTAACAGATATGCAGGCAGCAGGAGTAATCGAACCATCTAACAGCCCATGGAGCTCACCGGTAGTATTGGTCGAGAAGAAGGACGGTAGCTTGAGATTCTGTGTTGATTATCGAAAACTCAATGCTGTGACTAAAAAAGATAGCTACCCGTTGCCAAGGATCGACGATACATTAGACACATTATCGGGTGCTCGAATATTTTCGACATTAGATCTACAAAGCGGCTATTGGCAGGTGGAAGTCCACGAGGAAGATCGCGAGAAAACGGCTTTCAGTGTAGGTAACGGACTTTGGCAATTTAATGTTATGCCGTTCGGATTATGTAATGCCCCTGCGACTTTTGAACGATTAATGGAGCGCGTGTTAAAGGGATTACATTGGAAGACTTGCCTAATATATCTGGACGACATCATCGTTATGGGGAAGGATTTTGACGAGCATCTAAAGAACTTGGCGGAAGTTTTAGATCGGATACAGGCCGCCGGATTAAAGTTAAGTCCAAAGAAGTGTAAGCTGTTCAGAACTGAAGTCAAATATTTGGGTCATCTTGTAACGATTAATGGAATTCACACCGACGAAGAAAAGATCGCAGCGGTAAAGAACTGGCCAAGACCTAAAAGCTTACACGAATTACGAAGCTTTCTGGGATTGTGCACCTATTATAGACGCTTCGTGCCAGGATTTGCCAACATCGCCAAGAGTTTACACGAGTTGACCAGGAAGAACAAGGCATTCGAATGGAAGAATGACCAGGAAGAAGCATTCGTGGAACTAAGGAGACGGTTGTGTGTCGCGCCAATCCTCGCGTACCCTATACCCAACGTGAAATTTATTTTGGACACCGATGCAAGTAATGACGGTATAGGAGGTGTGTTATCACAGGAAATTAATGGTCAAGAAAGAGTTATAGCGTTCCTACTCCAAAACATTATCGAAACCGGAGCGTAATTACTGCGTGACACGGAAAGAATTGTTGGCTATAGTGGAATGTATCAAGCATTTCCATAAGTATCTTTATGGCCAAAAATTCCATTTACGGACAGGTCACGGCGCTTTACGGTGGCTGTTACAATTCAAGAATCCAGAGGGACAAGTAGCACGCTGGATCGAACGTCTTCAAAGCTACGATTTTCAAATCGAACATCGGAAGGGAAGTGCACACAGAAATGCCGACACATTATCAAGACGGCCGTGTCCAGTAGAATGTAAACATTATGGCCATGTTGAAGCAAAGGAAGACATCATCGACGTTCGGCTTACGCAAGTGCTGCCTGATGAGGAGTGGACCGACGAAATGGTCAGGAAAGAGCAATTGGATGATACGGATTTATCAGTTATAATGGAATGGAAGGAAAAGGAACACCGGCCAACTTGGAGCGAGATCGCGGACAAAACTCCCATTGTCAAGGCTTATTGGGCTCAATGGGATAGCCTTCGTCTTGAGAATGGCTGTTTAAAACGATTGTGGGAAAGCACGGATGGCAAAGTGTTGCTGGTGATACCAAAGTGCCGGATTGCCGAAATCCTGAATGAGTATAATGGAGGAGCAAGTGGGGGCCACCCAGGAATTAATAAAACACTGGCAAAGATACGTCAACGATTCTACTGGGCAGGATGTAGGCAGTCTGTGATAGAATGGTGCCAAAAATTTGACCAATGTGCGGCGGTGAAGGGACCCGCACGCAAAGTCGTGGAATCATGAAACAATATAACATCGGAGCACCATCCGAAAGAATTGCAATGGATGTAGCGGGGCCATTTCCCACCACCGAGAGCGGCAACAAATATGTGCTAGTAATAATGGATTATTTCAGCAAATGGCCGGAGGTGTACCCCATTCCCAATCAGGAGACGACAACAATAGCTGATGCCGTAGTAAACAACTGGATTAGCAGATTTGGAGTGCCGATGGAGATTCACACCGATCAAGGACGGAATTTTGAATCGGTGGTGTTTCAAGAAATATGCCAGATGCTCGGTATAAATAAAACGAGAACAACGCCTTTGCATCCACAGTCTGATGGTATGGTGGAAAGATTCAATGGTACATTGGAGGAATATCTAGCAAAGGTCGTTGAGAAAAACCAACGCAACTGGGATCGACATATACCGATGTTTCTGATGGCCTATCGATCAGCAATACATGACACAACCGGAATGACACCAGCTAAAACGTTATTTGGAGATAATCTACGGTTACCTGGAGATCTAAAGTTTGGGACTGTACCATCATCGGCTTTATGTGGACAGGATTACGTAGACCGAATGAAAGAGGAACTTAATGAGATTCATCAATTTGTACGGGAGAAAATACGGATGTCAAGTGACCGGATGAAGGCTCGATATGACAAACGAGCAAATAATCAGGGCTTCCAGGAAGGGCAATTAGTATGGCTTCACAACCCGCAACGGAAAAAGGGATTATCACCGAAGCTACAACCAGCATGGGAAGGACCTTACACTGTCATCACAAGGATGAACGACGTGGTTTATCGGATACGGAAGGGACATCGAGGGGTAGTGTGACGGTGGGGGTAGTGTGACGGTGACACCTAGTGTCTAATAGAATAAGTTAAAATTAATAGCTCAATGTTAAACTGTACTAAAATGGAATTTTCCATGATAAAATTGTTCTACACTATTCTAACTAGAAAAATCATGAGCTTTCTAGAAGTTTGGTTTGTGTATATAAAAAGGCGAACGAAATCGAATTGGATCAGTAATATTTGGTAAGCGATAGTATAAAGATTAAAAGGAATTAAAAAGTGATTTAAAAAAGTGTTGTAGTGCGAAATAAAAATTATAAGTGAACCGTAAAATTTGAGAATAATTTATATAAAGTGATTTTGTGAATTTTTATTGATAAACTGTGTTGTAATAAATTTTGTGAAATAAATAAATTCGTTGGTGATAAATTGAATTGAGTTTGTATTATTCACAATCCAGTGATACGAACCTTGATTGACAAGGCAAAGACGTAACAATATAAAAACTACATCGCATGTAGGTTTTTAAATGTGTCTTCGCTAAATGCACATTTTCCAATTCGGACCCACCCTAACAGTTTCGTTTTTTTATGGTTTATACTTGTTTCATGTTTTTAATGTGCCATCTCAAACCAAATTTTTGGATTGATCGCGCAAAGTACAACTGGGGCGGTATTAAATGTTAGAATGCGAATCGATTTTTAGTAAAAGTTTGAGTACGATATCGACATTAAAGGTTGTGGAGATACTTAATGACGATGAAGATTAGTTACACATTTTTCTTGCTATCAAGCCGAGAACATCGCGCTGAGAACGAACGTGGTTTTCGCTGGTGAATTATTAAGGTGCTCACTTCACCTGCTTACAGACGAAATAATCGTGTAAATCGCTGACGGGATTGAAAGTTGGACAAGCAAACCCCGAAACAAAAGAAAGTAACCTCACTAAAATTAAAAATTTTATTTACCCCACAAATTATTGACATCATCGATAGTATTAGGAAGTGTTATACCTGCTGTCTCGGGTAATAACAGAGTAGCAGTTCCTGTTATTGTCACCAATATTGCCACTATAAGGAGTGGAAAAGCTTTAAATGTATATTCTCCTAGAACATTTATTTGGGGTGATACAATACAACCGAGGCGTGCAAAAAAACCACAAAGGCCCATGGCGGCTCCACGACATCCAGTCGGAAAGCATTCACCGCCGTATATAAACATACCGCAAAATGCTGCCACAGCTAAAGCTTTTCCTACAATCGCAAGTACGGCAATTGGCACCGCTAAAAAACACATAAAATGAAGTTAAAAACCAAGCTGTTATTTTTTTTTTTTGTATTTGAATACCCGACCAATTTTCCGATTCTTCGCCCTGCTTGCCGGCCGCAAAAATTAAAATCATAATCATAACACAAAATGTCGCGATCACATATTGATAAATAGCCATTGGTAAACGACGTCCCCAATTTATGAATATAAAATAGGCTCCAATACACGATACAATTTCAACCAAAGCGCCAACCGCGAAATTTAGATGACGTTCACCGGCGACTTTTGGCAAAAAGTATAATATGCCATAATAAGAAAGTGCTATAGCGAACCACATCGTAGTCATAATGTATGCATGCCTACGTAGAATAGAATTTGACAACATATCGGTCATGTTTGTAGCATGTAAAGAGAAGCTATCTCTCGTCTCTGGTTCCACCATTTCTCTTACGTCATCCAAAAATGTTTGATCCTTATTCCATTTTGCTAATTTAATCGATAAATTATAGGCATCATTTATGCGACCATGAGTCATAAGCCAGGTTAATGATTCGGGGATTAACCTAAAGAAAGCGAAAACAAAATATTATTTTAATTTCAATATCCACCGTACTTACCAGATCCAGGAAATAGTGATAATTGTTGGTACTGCTAGCGCAAGTTGTAATGTATGCCAGTTTGGAATAAAATAAGAACACAACGCTAAATAAATCATGCCGGTAGACCACATACACTGCCATGCTACCCCAGCTAAACTTCTTAGCTTTGGATTACAATGTTCTAACATTAAAGCGTAAGTGGTTCCCTGCATTCCCTGTAATCAATCGAATATATGAGAAACCGAAGCTATACAAATTTCGATTTTACCTGTATAAAAAAACCTTGAATAGTTCGATTTATAAATATGAGTGGAAGATTGTGATTGAAATATAAAAGAAATCCTAAAATTCCCTGTATATATAAACACAAGATAACCATTATCCAACGGCCATAGATGTCCGCTAGGCTTCCACAAACAAACGCACCTATTGTAACACCAACAAAATAAAACGTGTTCAATAAAGGACCGAGCAGTCTTTGTGAACAAACCAATTCGAACTGAAAAAGCCTAGCTGTTAAAATTTGCTATTAGATATTTAAAACTTTTCATAGCTCTTACTTCAGTAACCACAGATGTTGCATTATCTTCGAATACATAACCTCCCGGACAATCTGTCTGGCATTGGCTATCTTTATTTTCCTATTTAGTGAAAAAAAAACTCCAAATTAGTAAATTACATCAATTATTTACCGCTTACGCTCAATACTCGACAATAAAATGGTGGACAATATATGTGAAATGATGTCAATGTATGACTGGTGGCCACGATAAAATTATGCACCATAAGCAAAACCAATAAAAGTTTATGGTATCGTCCCATTCGAGCGATCATTTCGAGAATAAGTGTTCCAATTGCCATTTTCCACCCGTAAATTTATAAGTAAGTAAAATAAATAAAATAAAATAAATAATTAGTAAAATAACTTAAATTTGGCATGTAAATAGAAAAACGTGTTTTGATTTTGTTAAAACATACAAAGGGTGCTCGGATTGGCGTCATTTGTTAGCAATCAAAAAAAAAAAAAAAGTGCATCATTCTACCATAAATGTGTTTACTCTACAATACACCCTTTTATTTCGAAATCCGTCATGTCATACGTATCGAAGTTCTTCCGAACATACATGGTGTCATTCCATTTATAATCGCGGTATTGATAAAGAAATAAACAATTTTCTGTTTTGTTTGTTTCCGGATTCAGCCAATAAAATTTGTCTTCGCTCCTGAGATCGGTACCACTGGTCTAATACGACATTTTTTGAGTTATATTAAATTTAACGTTATGATTATACAAGAGTTATCGGACACGTGCATTTTCCACATCGGTTCGAATGTCCAACAAATACATAACGAGACTTGAACAATAACGATACGCTTGATACCAATTTTTGTGTAGCGGGTTGCTTATGTGGTAGTTGCGCCCATCAAGTTCCGTAAATTCAGTGATAACACTTAACACAAATATTGCTATTTTTCAACTGATTTTGATTCGCCCTTGTTTGATCTTTAATACAAAATATTTATAGGGGATTTACTTGTGATAATTGGAACCAACCACAACCATAAATTCACAGGTCGAGCGCATAATACAAAAAACGTAATTAAATAAGCGAAATAGCGTACAAATTTATTCTTGAAAAAAGAGATACAACTATTCGATCGAACATCGAAAATAGTGATAATAGAACATGTCACCCCCATTAGAATGCGTGTCGAAAAACGTGCAGTCTTTTGGCATGCGCCATGTTGAACCGAAAAATGGATTGAAGCGTGATTTATACGTTCCAACAATGTTTCGCGATTTTCATTTGAAAGACAAGAACAAACATACAAGCTTACTGCGATATAACTTTCACATTTCGTTCCAGGTCTCGAAAGCTTTAATTCTCCTTGCTATTGTAGCAAGGAGTTTTACCTAACTCCTGGTTTATAACACATCTGCTGCCTTGCCTCATAGGACTAGAAATACACTTTGAAGTCTTCAATCGCAGTTTCGTCATCAAATGTGGAGCTTTTAAAATCTCTTTCTGGCAGCCGGCAGCGCATTCCTTGGGGATGATTTTTATACTCTCTGGTTGGAAGTTTCTACGGTATGCGAAGATCGATTTTTTTGATGGACTTCGAATTCTTTAATTCTAACCCTTCACTTCTAGCAATAAAAGGATGGCACCTTAGCCGTGATAGATTTGTTCCATAGCGGCCCAAAAATATTTCGACTTGGAATTTGACAAAGAATGCTGCGGTTCTGAATTAGTCGGGAGCATAATTGTTGAAAAATGTAGATCATATTGTGAGCGCCACGGCGAATTTTATCGGTAGTTTCTTATGATTTTTGATTTTTCAAGTTTTTGCGACTGAGCATGCGTTGATCTTACGTGTGCGCTTCAATTTTATAAATGAACGAAGTCGCTTGGCATCCAGCGTCCGAGCAACAACAAATTAACGATTATCCTAGTTATTTTTCGAATAAATTTTTATTTTATTTGATGTAATTACAATCTAGTCTCCTGGACTAATTAGCAATTTGTTTCTGACTTAATTTACTAACTTAAATTAATCTATGGCTTCTTCCCATTGGCATTCCATAGTGTTTGGTAAATTGATGTAAACCACATCTTTGTTGTGGATTTTAGATCAGCATAATGCTGCTTAAACTGACAATCACACCAGCTCAAAAGGTTTGGTTCTTTTAAGTCTGCGAACTAAATTCGTGATGCTTAGGAGCTGAGTTGCCTCAATGTTCACATGTTGGCGGAGCCTTTCTTCATGTCTCCGTGCTTTTTCCTGGATTTCATTTAAGATGAGGTTCATTTTAAGGTCCCTATGAAGGTCATTGTTCCTAACATACCAAGGTGCATCAACGATGTTCCTTAATACCATATTCTGAAATCTTTGGATGATATTTACGTTGCTCTGTTTGGTACAACCCCAAAGCTGAATACCATAAGTCCAAATCGGTTTCAATATCTGCTTATAAAGTAGAAGCTTGTTGTATGTTGATAAAGAAGAGTTTCTTCCCATCAGCCAATACATTTTTCTGTATTTAAGTCTTAATTCTTCACTTTTCTTCTTGACGTGTGCTTTCCATCGTAGTTTAGCATCCAGGGTCATGCCAAGATACTTAGCTGTGTTCGCATGCGGTATTATTTCCCGATTTATGGTAATCGGAATATGTTCGATTCGTCTGTTTGTAAAGTTGATGTGAACTGATTTAGCTTCATTTAGTTTTATTCTCCATCTTTTTGTCCATTTATATATTTGAGTTATAGCTGATTGTAACTTCTGTGTTGATTCTTCGTTGCTTTTTCCAACAGCTAAGATCGCCGTATCATCTGCAAAAGTTGCCACTGTGTTGTTTTCTAATGTAGGAAGATCATAAGTATATAGTAGGTATAAAACCGGCCCTAATACACTGCCCTGTGGAACTCCTGCATTGATTTCTTTCAATTCAGAAAATGTATCATCTAACTTAATCCTGAAGAACCTATCTTTCAAGTATGATTCTAGTATATTAGCAAATTGCATTGGTAGAAGATTCCTTAACTTGTGGTTAAGTCCTTCATGCCACACTCTATCAAACGCTTGTGCAACGTCTAGAAATACTGTTGAACAGACTTTTTTCTCCTCTAATGCTTTCTCAATTATACTGGTTATTCTGTGTATTTGATCAATTGTTGAGTGTTGGTTGCGAAAACCGAACTGATGATTTGGGATCAAGTTTTTACTCTCGATTATCGGATTTAATCTTTTTACCAGAAGCTTCTCAAAGAGTTTGGACATGACTGGCAATAGCGAAATTGGCCTATAAGACGATGTTATGTGTGGTGGTTTCCCAGGTTTTGGGATCATAATTACTTCTGCAATTTTCCATAAGCTTGGTACACATTTGATTCTAAATGCTGCATTTATAAGATTGGTGAGTTTCACCAGAGCTTTCCTTGGCAGTTCTTTTAAGATTTCTGCAGTAATAAGATCGTACCCAGGAGATTTTTTCGTATTCATATTAGCTGTTATCTCACGCATGACTTCTTTTGGTGTTGTGGGTAGGATTTCTTTACTTTCTTGCACAGCTTGTTCAGTTATTATCTCGGCTTCCAACGTTTGGTCTTCATGTGGCTGGAATATTTTTTCGAGGTGTTCGGCAAATTCTCGAGCTTTGTCTTCATTATTTCTAGCCCATTTCTCACCTGTTATTTTTATTGGGGGAATCTGCATTATTGGTCTTTTGATTCTTTTGGTTGCTTTCCAAAGAGAATAATCAGTACTGTTATCATTAGTTAATTTTCTTAAATAGTTGCTGATTGATTCATCTTTCAATTCTTTGATCTCTCTTCTTAATTGTTGAGTGAGGTTGTTCAAATGAGTTTTATCTTGGGGGGCCCTTGTTTGTTGCCATACTCTTCTCGCTCTTCTTTTTTCTGCGAGGAGTTCCCTAATTTCCATAGGGTAATTGTTTCCCTTGATTTTCGTTTTAATTTCAGGATTATTTTCCCAAGCTGATTGCTGTATATCGTTTACAAGTTTGTGAACTTCTTTGTCTAATTGTTCTTCAGTCTTTAATGGAACCATTAAGTTAATTTTTTCTTCTAGCGATAGTCTAAAGCATGCCCAATTAGTGTGATTATTTACTAGGAAAGGGTTTCTTTCTTTCTGAATGATTTTTTCACTTAACGTTAGAAGTATTGGTGAATGATCAGAGTTTAAGTCGTGGCTTTCATCTACTTGTACATAATTTACAGATATGTTCTTTATTATAAAGAAATCAATCAGATCTGGCACTTTGTTTGGATCAGTTGGCCAGTAGGTTGGTTTTCCAGTTGAGAGGGCTTCACAACTGCATTTTCTGATAGCTTTTAGGAGTTCTTTACCCTTAGTTGTTGTTAATCTGGATCCCCAGTGGACATTTTTTGCATTAAAGTCTCCTCTAAGTACAAATCGTTTTCCTAATTTACTGAGGAACTCGAGATAATCTTTTTCTTTCATTGAGTGCTTCGGTGGGCAGTAAATACTAGCAATACAAACAGAACTACTTTTGGATTTGACAATAACAGCAGTTGCTTGTATTTCTTCCGTTTCATATTTTAACTCCTCATAGTGATGAATACTATTTCTAATTATAACAGCACTACCTCCTTTAGCAGTGTTTCCAGGGTGAATAGTGTGATATATTTGATAATTTTTAAATTTAATGTTTGATTGTCTAGTGAAGTGTGTTTCCGTGATGAGACATACATCGATTTTTTCTGTGTCCAGGACCACTTGCAGTTCTTGTTGATGTTGCATCAGTCCATTGGCATTCCAACATAAGATTCTAAGATCTTGGGCCATTTTTCTGTTTAGGGATGGCTCCCTTAGTGCTGTACTCTAGTTTCTGTAATCGCTCATCAAATGTATTTAGTCTGCTTAAAATTAATTTAAGTGTTTGACTTATATCGTCATTTTGAGCAGTTTTTCCTGGATTTCCGTTGCTCATCATTACTTGAGCATAAGTCATTTTACCAAATTGTCCTTGAGTAGTTCCCGACACTCTACGATTTACTTCGGGTCGGTTCACCTTAACCGCTTGTTTCCTGAATGAACTTGGATTTTTAGCAATCACGTTCTTATTTTTGATATTTTGCAGTTCAATAGCAACGCTGCATCCTCTGTAGTTAGCCGGATGGTTTTCTCCACAGTGAACGCATTTAGGTTGAACATTTTGGGCTTTTACACAATCTTTGGTATGATGTTTACCTAAACATTTGACACACCTAGGTTCCCTGTTGCAATATTTTTGTGTATGTCCATAGGCTTGACATTGTTTACATTGTGGTATAAGCTTAGACCTTCTTAGAGGCTGAATAACCACTTTGCACCCCAAGATGTACTTAATTTGATAAATTTTTTCGATATCTTCATCAGTATCGAAGGTCAACATAAACATGTTGAGAGGTACTTTGCCTCTCCGTTTTAGCTTAATCGATGCTTCAGTTGCCTTAAATCCTTTTGCTTTCAGGTCATCAATTATTTTATCCGGTTTACACGTAGAGTGTAAGTTTTTAGCCATGACCCTAATTGGTCTGGTTTGTTTATCTTCAAACGTGTGCCAAGCACGTTTTTCTTCATTTAACATTTTTGTCAATTTTCTGTATGTTTCAGCATCTTCTAAGTTTATTTTGATGGTGTTTCCATTCATCACCTTTGCATTAAACTTATCAGTAGCAGTTATGGTTTTTATTTTTTCATAGAGTACATCGTAGTCTTTGACTTCATCTATTACTATTGGTGGTGGTGGAGGTATTTTTTTTGGTTGTTTCTGGATAATATTTGGAACATTATCCTTTAATTGAGGTGGGGAGGGCGTATTATTTCGTCTCCTTTTTTTCTCCCACCTTTAACTCTAATCCACTCAGTTTCTCGAGCTAGTTCTTCTTCATCCGTATGATACTCTTGTGGAGTTGTATTCTGGTTAGGAGTAGAACCGATGTCCTCCTTTGGCTTAAGAGCTTTAACTTCGTTTTCAAGCGTCTTCATACGCTCCTGCATCCATGCAATTGTAACATTCAGTTGCTTATTTATATTGTTGGCTTCAACTAATGCATTATTAGCTTTACACAATTCATTGTGAAGCTTTTCTTCGTTTGTAAAACGAGTGTTGTGGCTGCTGGCCTCAATGGAGGGACTACCGCCTCTTTTCGGAGAATACGCGACTTTGTTACTCCTCTGGAAGGGATGTGAATTATCGTTTTCTATTTCACTCAAATGAGCTTGTTTATTCACCAACATGTCTTGGGATTGGTTAAAATAATTGTAGTATAGCAATGGCTGGTCTCCCCAGAATCCATGAGACCGACCTCCGAAGAGGGTGGATTTACCTGAGCAACAGGTGTACCCCTGGGGTATTAGTTTCCTTATTTGTTCTGCTCATTGCTCATTTATAGTGTATTGCACTCGCCTCTAGTATTTCGCCGATGCTTCACATCGTTGCCCGGGTGTTACCACGTGGAGGTATACTAGACACATTTGGTGGTTTCTACATAGTTGCAGCGTTGGAATATAGACCACGAGATACATGGCTATAGACGGTCAACCCCTACCCTATTGAGACGCACCCAACACCCTAATTTTTCGAATAAATAGTATTTTTTATATTTTCCATTCTAAGGCACGAGTTGTTTTATTACTCTTCCTAAAACGATTTTGCAACAATAATTGGTAAGGGAAATGAGAATATTTTATAACCATTTCCACATGAACAGATCGCATTTAGGCAATCATACTTTGAACTCGAACTTATTTACTACCACGTTTGAGAATCGCTTTGAAAAGGCACCTCTGCATAATTCTGTAGTAATGAAGCTAAAATGTGGGCGAAGTTACTCATTTCCTGGTAGATAAAAAAAATAATTCAAGAGTAGGTTACGTGAGTGTTTTGTGTCGTCGATAAATAGGTTGAGATTTCAATTTTCCCCGTCGTCTTGAGATGATCGAGGATTACATACGAAACTCAAGTTTTAGAACTGGTTGACCCTTGTCGTCCAAGCGCTAAAAATGAGTCTTTCGACATGGGAATTAGTAAATTTTTTTTTTAAATTTCTTCTAATCTTAAATCTTTCATTTGTGTCTCTCTTTATCTGAATCTTCTAGAGATACGAGTATACGTAGCAAACCAAGATGAGCAAATCACGAGCCATGAAAGACATTAATTGGTTCAGCTCCTTCATCATACGATGTGTATTGGGCTACGGCTGTACACAAAATGTCTTCTTCGCGTAGGAGTTGAAATAATGGTAAAATTTGGCATCAAATACTAAAAATATTTATTTTGCACTTACTCTTCCGATCCAATAAGAACTCGAAACACAATTTTAGTTTAATGGGGCTTTCGAATCTATTACTAAACGATAATAATTTAAGAGGCAAGAGCCCAAAATATATAAATTTAATAAAGATTAGGTACTTCATTTTCAAAAATAATCAAAAAATTTGCTAACCAGGGGGCCTATTCTCGAATTCCACATCCATTTTCCACATGTGGACATCTGTCAAAGTTGTCAAAAAATTGTTCGAAAATTGTAATTCGTATATAAAACACATGCGGCATTGACATTTTCCTATATGGGGAATTTTTCCACATGCCTATACCCATTCGGAAATATTCCCTTAGTACCGAAAAAATTCAATTTTTATGAGTTTTGACAGATGTCCACATGTGGACATCTGTCAAAGCTGTCAAAAAATGGTTCGAAAATTGTAATTCGTATATAAAACACATGCGGCATTGACATTTTCCTATATGGGGAATTTTTCCACATGCTTATACCCAATCGGAAATATTCCCTTAGTACCGAAAAAATTCAATTTTTATGAGTTTTGACAGATGTCCACATGTGGAAAATGGATGTGGAATTCGAGAATAGGCCCCCAGGAGCCATTCATGAATACGACACGAATACGTAAGTATAATATTCTTATTTGAATTGAATCAGATTCGCCCTTTTCTTATTTGAATCAAATACGAATCTGATTACTTCTCGCTGTTCATGTTCAACTACATAATAGGCGCATTTTATTTGACCATTTACAACAACAGTGCCATGTATCCAATACAATTTTGGTATTCGTGAATACCCACTGTGTATGTGGTATTCAAAATCCAAAATTATTTTTTAGTTATTGCGTTTAGCACCAGGCTCCTGTAATCTTTTAAATATTATTTTTAAAGTTCTAAACGTTGTCGATACTTGCTGCGTTCCATTTAACATGGCAAAGTACACACAAATACTTCTGACTGCACGCAGCTACTCTTACTAAATTTTATGAGTATAGTTTGCTTTTTGAATTAATGGCGACTTCGTTACCAAAATATTTAGTACAACTAATCGGTAAGAAATGGCTGATCAGTTTTCAAATTAATAATTAATTTTTCAACTTTCCATGTTGCACGTAAATTTTTTTAAATTAAATTTCTGCGTTCCATTTACCATCTACTCTCAAGTACTTATTTGTACTTTGCCACGTCAAATGAAACGCAGCAATTGTTGTATATCAAAAATGTGACTCGAAAATTTAGCCGAGATTTTTTTTTCGAAATTCAGCAGGGACGCGTTTTCGAAATGAATCGCAATTTGAATTTGGTCAAATAAAATGCGGCTAAAGACTGATTTACATTCAACGACAATCGATATCTGCAAAAAAATCGAAACACAACATAGGAAAAAGTACAAAGACAAAAAGAGAAAAAATAATCATCTGCTTAAAACAGTCAATTGAAACCCGAGAAACAAACCCAAAAAATCTCGTCTGTTTTTTTTTTGCAGATGTCGAGTTTCATCTTTTTTCTGTAAAATCGGCGATGCGTGAATAAATAACTATAATAATGTTACATAAATAAGAAAACCAATCATTTGCATTGGTTTATGACATTTTTTGTTTAAATTTACTTTTTATGTGTAAAGAATCTGCATCTGCGAAATTTTTTGAATGTAAATCAGTCTTTAGCGAGAGTA
Source organism: Tipula vernalis (assembly GCA_958295665.1). Taxonomy (NCBI): domain Eukaryota; kingdom Metazoa; phylum Arthropoda; class Insecta; order Diptera; family Tipulidae; genus Tipula; species Tipula vernalis. The sequence continues at coordinate 16,197,973 of OY282560.1, forward strand.
GACGAAGGCGACACCTCATATTGAGTGACCGTAAATCGAACTTTAATCAACTCAGGGTAATAAACTCCAAATGGAACTACATTGAGAGTATTATATGTATTACCTCATAACACTTTTTTATTTTTTATGCGATTTTCACCAAAATTTGATACAATCTAAATAGTGGAAAAATTTAATCATTTATGCGAAATTCATAAAAACCGCTTAAAGTCACTTAAGCGACTTTTACTTTTAAGTGCAGAAATACATATTAAAAATCATACATCTAAGTTTTGTTGGTTGCGTTCTTCATCTAAGATTTAAACCTAATGTCGAATTTACAAGTTTAATAAATACCCCCACAGCAAAAAAAAATTATGTCGACATTTTCGACCTAATCACCTATTCGATGACATTGTGCACCATCATAATTCTAAAATCAAAATCTATCGTGAATTTGTCTACTACACATTTTTTTTTTGTATTTTTTTATTCAATCGAAGTGTGTCAGTGTTATCACTTATCGTTTACTACGACGTGGATAGTAAAAAAAATAAATCGAAATTCTGTCAAACTTTACTAAAAAAAAATAAAAAATATTCTCTACATTTAATAAAGTGATTTTTTTTGGTTCGGAACAATTCAAGTGATTCGTGTTTTGTAGTGTTTTTAGTGCGGGGCATTTGTGTTGTGTCGTAAATGAAATACAAAAAAAATGAGTTCGGATATATTGCAGCAGGATATACAAAGTTTATTAGAATATTTTGCAAAAAATATGTACAAAGCAAAGGAATCTGAAAATGGAACGCTGGTGTGTGTTAGTGTATTTGTGCAATATTTATAATGTTTGTTATGTATTTTTGCGTATACGTATATAGATGGTATCTATGTATAGGCGTGTTTTGTGTTTTTATTTTCGTTTTTTTTTTTTTTTTTTTTTTTTTTTTTTGACAGATTTGCCAATGTCAAATACTAAATTTTAATTTTAAATTTATAAAAAAATTATTTGTACTTATAAAATGCATATTTACCTAGCGAAAATATTTATTTAAGTCGTACACATTTGTATTGGTTGTACTTTTATTTAATAATTTATTCATCATTCGTTCGTGATACAAGAGAATCTGTTTTGGATTGGGGCAACAAAATATGTCTCGTGTACAACTATAATATCGCATTCCAATCTTCACGTGGTTTTTTTTCAATTTTTCTATTCTCAATTCAATTCCAATTATAACATTCTTCAAAGTAATGAAATTTATCAATAACTTCGTAATTATATTACATCTTCCTAGGTTTACTACAACAAATATGGAGGAATCTGAATTGAATTCAGTAATTACAAACATCCTACTCGTAAATTTTGTGTAGTTTATCGATTATTTTTGTGTTCTCAATATGTAAGCTGAATAGCGCTCAGTTTAGTAGTGAATTTTGAGTATTTCCTACTATGTACTAAGCAATTTATGTGTAAGAATAGCATGGGTAGATGAATTATCGATGAGAGATTAATTGGGAATCTCGCTACGTTTCATTGATTCTTTTCTTTTGGAAATGATGAGATGCAGTTTTATTTAGGTTAGAGACCTTGGATGTACAATGACTCATTGACCTCTTTTGTATTCAGCAATATTTTGATCGTATTATAAGTACATATTAAGAGTTTTTTTTTTTACTTCAAGCTGTAGCTTCAATTTTGGATATTTTTGATAAGACAATCATGGAGCCTCCTGGATTTATATTTCAAATTGTAATACCAGAATAAGTAATACAAGATCTTATTGGGCGGCAATTTTGTCATTATCGTTAATGATTTATTTGAACAGATTGTTTGAGAGGCGTAGCCTCTTACAAAAATATAGCAATGTCGTTCTTTTCTTCTGTTCACATAGCTTTTGGTTTGAGGACTCAGAACATTTGCAACCGTTCTTATACAAAAGGTTTTTACTGCCAGACTAGGTGGGGAATCAGTAACCATCAAGGCCGTTAAGGGCTTTCCCCAAGGAGGCGTATTATTTCCTCTTTTGTGGTCATTGGTTATTGACAGACTACTGGTCCTTCTGAGTAGCCATGGGTTTGATGTCCAGGGCTATGCGGATGATGTGGCTATCATAATCAGAGGCAAGTTTGATGAGGTCATTTCTGATCGCATGCAAAATGCACTCAATATTATATGGCAGTGGTGTTACCAGGAAGGACTCAGTGTCAATCCAAGCAAAACTGTCATTGTTCCTTTTACGAGGAGGAAAAAGCTTGCGCTTACAGCTCCCTCGTTAAACGGTACTACTGTGCCTTTTTCCAGCGAGGTTCAATATCTAGGGGTTATCCTAGATCAAAGACTGAACTGGAACCAACATTTGTTGAAAGTTCACAATAAAGCCATCAAGGCTCTCTGGGCCTGTCAAATACTCTATGGGCGTACTTGGGGACTACAACCAAAAATGATCTACTGGTCATTTCTTACAATCATTAGGCCTATGATCACCTACGCATCGGTTGTATGGTGGCCTAAAACTGAGCAGAAGACAACGCAAACCTTATTGAATAAGGTTCAGCGTGTAGCCTGCATCGGTGTTACGGGCTCAATGAAGTCATGTCCAACCGCGGGGGTGGAGACACTTCTAGGACTGACACCGTTACACCTGCATATTAAAAAGGATGCTGCAAGTATGGCCCTGAAAATGCAGGCGGAAGGAAATATCAAACCAGGCAATAGGGTGGGTCATCTGGAAATCCTTAAGGAATTTCAGACAGACCCTACCATAGGAATGCCTTCCGAATGTATGCCAGCTAAACTGGACTTCCACAAACCATTCTGTGTTAGGTTACCTGACCGGGATGTGTGGAGGGCAGGTGGACCATCATTTGAGCTAGGGTCCATGGTATGGTTTACAGATGAATCAAAAACGGAAGATGGGGCGGGGCTAGGAATACACGGGAGTGGCACTACCCTCTCGAAGTCCTTGGGTACCAATGCTACCGTTTTTCAAGCAGAAGTACATGCTATAGAACTTTGCGCTAGGATAGGCTATTTGTTTTTATCCCTGCAATCTGTTCTGGGGCTCGAGGCACTCCAACTCTTTCGCAGTTCGCTTTTTACGTCCTACCTTACACCTTTAGTAGCCAAATCGAGGATGTACGGCTATAGAACCGTTTTCGTTTAAACCATCTGCACGCATTGCTTCATGCCAACCTATAGTGAGTGATGAAAGGTGCGTCGGCCCATGGATTCCGCACTCTCAACAGAGGGTCATAGATGTGTTCATCTTCATCACCGATCGTAATCAGATGATGAAAAACCCTTTTGCATCCCGCCCCTATAGGGATTCGAACCCGGTACCTCCCGATCCAACCGCCGCAACTTTAACCACTACGCCGCTTGCTCGGTAGAGGTAGGATTCTTAGCCGAGAGAAAGACAACTTGTTTCAAAGAAGACAAACTAAAAATACCTTATCAATGAAGTGTTGATAGTAAACATGATTGGACTCGAAGAAAAGAATCTTTGCGATGACAAGATAGATTTTTAATTCATTACTTATATAATTGTGTTAAAATAATTGTCAATGGCCAAATCGGGAATATTTGCAAATATTTGTGACAGAATGGAATTTTAAAAAGAGACTATAAAAAATGCTTGTAAGAAAGCAAACTAGCACTTAAGAATTAGTTGAATAAATGATTTTCAAATTGTCGTAATCTAACTGGCTTAATTGGGCGTTGGAGTACTTAATGATAATAAATAGCCAAAGGATATATAATCCATTTACAGGTAATATAAATTAAGTAGATGTAATAAACAAAATGTCGGGATTAAACTATCTAGATTTGACTTTGTTATGACATTAACATTATGGAAATTGTATAAGAATTAATTACCAGTTTCGATCTGATAAGCCTATGAATGTTAATAAAAAAATATTCATTATTTCAGAGCAATAACGATTTCTCAAACTCATTCATTCACTTAAGCCACAAGCGAGTATGTAAAGAGTAGCCTTCTTCTTTACCCCCATTTCGCCCAATCCGTGTTTTTTTTAACAAATACCACAGATTGAGGTGAATCAACAGAATTTTATGTTTAAGCATCAACTATTTTATTATCAATTCTAAACACAATTTATGCAGATTTATCACATTGAATAAAACAATAAATTCCTGATAATTGTTTATGCACGAATTTTGATCAAAATTCTAGGAAAATAGTACAATTGATTGCAATAAATATTGAGTACCAAAGCTGTTACTTATTTGTTAGTTAATAAAAACGAATCATTCTCTGAATTCTGTTAGGAAAAAAGCTAGATAATAAAATTTTAGATTTAGTTTGCCCTTCATTAACTTCTAACTAAGACAAAAATTCTTTCTTCCATCGTCGATCGATCCCATAAGTTTATTCAATTCGAAGTGATCCTATTAAAAAATTGCCTTTTTGTGATTCTTAAGTGTTATTTTGGGGTCAATTTAATTATACTGCCCTGAAATGTAACAGTTGCACTAGGGTTGTCAAAAACCCATGGGTATTTCGATTTTTGTGGTTTTCCGAAATCTCGAATAAACTCGATTGTGGTGTAAATACAGAAGTTGCACAATTTTTAGGGAGAAATGAGATGACGAGTTTGAATTTGACTTCAGTGGACATTCTTTGTTTCTCTGAGACATTTTTAAATCCGAATATCCCTAATTCAGCTTTGGCCATCAAAGGTTATAATATATTTAGGAAAGATAGAGCGGTACCTCCCCTTAATTATGGTGGTTTATGTATTTTTTTAGGTGATCACATTAAGGCTAGATTAGTTACCATACCTTCTTCCATTTCAGAATTGTTAGTATCCGATTTAGAGTTTTTATTTGTCAATGTTTTCATTAATGGTCTTGAAATCTTATTCGGTACCGTCTAAAACCCACCAAAAAGTAGTAAGAGGCCTGTAGCGGCTCACTAAGGGAGGAGTCTAACTTGTCCTTGAAGAAACTACGTTTAGCAATTCGAATTAACCCTACAACTCTGTTACGAGCCTGCTTGTAATCTAAATAAGACTGACTATTAGGACACCTTTTCCATACACGACATTTACTAACTCTAATATTTATGGCATTCGTAATTTCCTGAGACAACCAAGGCGGAGATTTTTCTTTGCAAGTAACCTTTTTAAGCGGAACGCAACTATCCATCACCCTAATATACGAGTTGAAAAATTCTATTTGGCTAGTTGCAGAACTAACGCAAAAAATATCCTCCCAAGCAACTGAGTTACAAACTAAGTAAAGGTGGGAATTGTCTATACTAGAAAAATCTCTAAAGCTAAAACTCTTAGGTTTAGGTGGAGAGTAAGAGTTTACAGAAAAAACTAAAAGATCATGATGGGATCCCATACCGAGAGACAACTGATTGAAAAAACAAATAAAGTTATTAGTAAAAGAGATGATATGATCAATAAGGGAATAAGAGGCCCCACTAGCGGTTGGACAAAAAAATGTTGGTGCCACAGTATTGTGTACGGATAACTTAAGACTATTTAATAGATTCAAATAATCCCGAGGGAAGCCGGAATTTTGGAGTATATCGAAATAAAAGTCACCTGATATATATATTTAATCGAATCTACAAGAGAAATAACTAAATAAACTTTCTAAGTCTACAAGTGATTTTTTAAATTGGTCATACGACCTGTAAGTTTATTTGTTAATAAATAACACGGCTATTTGGAAGATTAAATCGGAATCTTCTGGTCTTTATAACGTCAATTTAAAATTCGTTAAGGTAGTTTTCCCTTTCGTCTCAAAATACTTGTTACATATCTTCAATTTTATTCTCACGTTCTCTTCCTATCCAGATCAGTGGAAGCTAAGTAAAATAATCCCGATCCCAAAGATCCTTTAGAGCTATCCCATTTTCGGCCAATTAGCATTTTAAGTTCTCTCTCTAAGACTTTCGAGATAGTTGTTAAAAATCAAATTCAATCGCATTTACATAGCAATAGTTTTTCATAGCACTTCTACTGCGTTATTAAATGTATGTGATGATATTAGGCGTAATATGAATAATAGGGAATTAACTTCTTTAACTTTGTTAGATTTTTCTAAGGCCTTTGATTCTATTAATCACAGAATTCTTTTTAATAAACTCTTATCTCAGTTTAAATTTTCGCTTTCTGCTGTCAAATTGATTTTTAACTATCTTTCTAATCGTTCTCAGGCAGTTTTTTCGACAATTGTAAGATTTTCTTCCTGTAATTTCCGGCGTACCTCAGGGTTCAGTGCTGGGTCCTCTATTATTTTCTATGTACATAAATGACATAGAATCCTCCATTCAACATTGTTTATTTCATATTTTCGCTGATGACGTTCAAATTTATAGAAATAGTCGGTTAGATCAGGATTCTATTGTTAGGAATATTTCTCTAATAAATGAAGATTTAAGTAATATCGTTAGTTGGTCGGTCTCTAACAGGCTCGTTTTAAACGCAAATAAATCTCAGCCGATTATAATTTATAAAAAACCGTTAGATACCTTGTCCTTTCCTGGTGTTTTTCTGCGGAGTTCGCTAATTGAATATTCAAATACTGTTAGGGATTTAGGCTTAGTTATTAATAAAACTCTTACTTGGAGTGACCATTTAGTTACTATTAGTAAGAGAGTATCTATTTTTTATGAATTTCGCGTTTGCCTTTTTATTTTTAAACTTCTCAAAGCTAAGGAGCCTTGTTATCTATATAGGAAATTAATGTTTAGTAGGTTTCATTCCTCTAACTTCCGCCTAATTTCGGCTAAAAATTGTTGTAGGTCGTTAACACGTCATTTTATGTTAGGGGAGTTTCCCTTTGGAATTCAATTCCATTGGAAATTAAGAGATTAGGATCGGCAAAATTATTTAGGTCAAAATTTTTGGAGTGGCGTTATTGATGGGCAATACGCAGTTTTTTAATTTATTATTATTAACTTTGTTATTTTTGTTAATTTTTAATATTATTTCACCTCGTGCTGTACATTTTATTGTAAATGAGCTACTGCTCAAAATAGAATGTGTAAGCATGAGGTGGAAATTGTTTGGAAAAATTTAAGAGGTTTTTATGCCTAATGGAAGCAACTTCGTTGTATTTTTTTTGGTTTCGATTGCTTTGTTTCCATGTGTGCTTTTCCTTTTAATACTAAATTATTTATAAAATACTATAAATAAATAAATAAATTTTGCTTTGAAGTCAAATTTCAAGGTCATTTTAAGGTCAAGTCGATTTTTTAATGGAAACGCCAATTTTTGTATGGCTGACTTGTATGGCTGAACGTAGAATTTCAATCGCTTTCAGAATCCAGAGTCAAAAATATGTGTTACAATTGAAAGAAAACGACTTGACCTTGAAATTTGACATCAAGGTCAAATTCAAGCTCATCATATGATTTCCCACTAAAAATTGTGCAACTTTTGTATCAACACTTTTTTTGATTTAGGCCTTCCCCTTGGGATTATTTGAGCGGTTCTTTTAAAATGGGTCACCTGGTATAATTATTTCGTTCTCAAATGCAAAACAATGAAGGATGGAAAACAGAGTACGTTCCGTACAACGTTACATCTGGATTAAACGAAATGTGCCAAATGTGTCTTCAGCAAACAAATGATGGTCTATTTTGTATTCGAGAGCTCAGATGCCTAATTGTAACGTATTTTGTCAATTGATTTCAAAATTACATGGATGTCCAACATGTTCGGCTATAATAGAGAGAATATTTAGCATGTTGGCCATGTGGAGCCATAATAGATTGGGAATAGACAAAGTTTACAAATTAGTCAAGATATTAAAATTTCTTCAATATAAACAATATAAATCATCAAGCTATTTCAATTTATGCGTTTTTGGGTTTTGGGCAATTGGGGATTTGGTTTTACCCATCCAAGAAAACCTATAAAAAATTGGTAGCGAATTTATAGATCAGGATATTTATATTACGAAATTTAATAAAACGTATTTTGTTGATATAACATCGTTTTGCATTTCATAACACAAGGATGGACTTTCAATCGATTCTAAAGCACCTTGATAAAGTTGCGGGGGGCCTATAAACTCGTATAAATCGTCTTGTTTAGTACATATTGTCTTGCTTGAGTTTCCAAATAAAATTTTATTAATTTCAACAATTTAAATGTACGGACCATCGCATCAACTCCAAAAGAATGACGATCTTTTCAACCTTTTAAATGTTTCGAAATTCAAACGTTTAGAGAATCATAAAGTCGAGTCAAGCATAACAGCTTTTAAGCTAAAGACTGTCACTGCGGAGTACAAGGCATGGTCGAGAGAGCTTTAAACGTGCTCCATTAGAATTGCTTGTACCTTTTGAACAAGTGAATGTAGCTGAATGTGACGTATACCACCTTATAGACAAATGAGTCCAATTACTTTACATAGCCGCACGGTGAGATCTGCAAGACCGGTGGGGCTGGTCGAGTAAAACATTTAAAAAAACGTTTTGGTGGACATTTTATATGTAATACTATCTCAATCAATTCAGCTTTTGAAATATTGAACGAATGAAAACCAGCCACGCCCATCGCTACGGTACAAGAGATGGCAGAGAGATTAAAAGTGAGTGCATAAAAGGCGTTACATTAAAATTACTTATAACTTTCGAATAAGATTTGATAACGAAATGAAAAGTCATCGGGTTGACAAAGGTGTCTCCTAACCGAAAACAGCCGAATGAAACTAAACAGGTCTTCAAGGCCGACGATCATTTTGGTTGCTTCCCGTGAGTTCTCAAACATATGGATATTTGAAGTGTCGTTATTTTAAACAATAATGAACTGTGACCTAAAATTATAACTAATCGCTTATAACTTATAGGCAAAGAAGTCCTAGTGATTTTGAAAAGGCGAGTCAGGTGGATTGTATAAGATGCACCTCGAAAACAGCGTTTCGGCGGCCATATTAGGCGGTGCATAACTATGAGATGAGGTCTCAAATAATTCGGACGTTAAAGGTGTCGATAGAACGAGCAGAACGCAACCTACTGAATAAAGGTAGAAAATAAAGTACTCGCAATAAATTCGACCACACGAACTCTTAAAAATTAGAAAAGCAATCGTTTAGAGAACTCAAATGTCGGGACAAATACAACTGGTCATAAGCGACATCTCAATACGAAACAAATAAGCCCATGAGCACTATGTTTGTAACTTTTGAACAGGTAAATTTAGGAAACGTCTAGTCTAATTACTATACATATCTGCATAAAAACGGCAAGATCCTCAAGGTCGGTGATGCATGTCGGATATAACTCACCTCGAAAAAAGCATTTCGGCGGTCGTTGTATATGGACTACTATGCCAAATCTCAATAATACTGAGTTTTCACTCAAAAGTTGGAGTTAGAAAACACGGCAGAATGTGACTTTTTTCTTTCTCAATGTAAACTATTCAATCTTACCATAAATAAATTACATAACAATCATTTTAACCATTTTACCTACAAACTGTCGTCTTTAGCATATATAGTTCTACGTCCCTCCCACTCACTTCTTCACTGTCCTTGCCCGCTTCTACGAGTGTTGGTTTAACCATGAGAGTTTTGCTTGAGAAAAGTAATCTTCCACTTGGGACATACAAATTTGAGTGGCTGAGTCTTTGAAAGCGAGGTTCCACTGTATTATCATGTTAAATCGTACTGAACCTTAGTTCGGACTAGCTAATCTCTAACGAGAATTTCAATATCCTGTATGTTTTCAACTATCTTTATAATAATATCAAAAGCTAGAAGTACCCCGCATCGATCAGCATGTCGGTAAATAAAGAAAATAGTTTTACTATAATGGCTGATCCAACTCGCCAAGGTAATTCGATAAACAACATCATTACTTAGGTTTAAGGTCCATCAGCTGCGGTGTTGTATACTGCTAACCTCTTGGTGATTATATTCAGGCCGCGAAATATTAACAATACATAATACATATTTACTGTTATATTATTAGAATGAATAAATTTATACAAATCAGTTTATTCCGCGTTATAATTATACGCAGACAACCGCATAAATATTTTAAAAATAATTTTACAAAATTTGTCTGATTTCCTATAACAAAAAAAAACTCATAAAAATTCCATTAAGTCAGCTGATAGTAAAAATTGACCACGATCAATTTATCTAACTGAAATCCGCGGAATAACAAACCATAATAACAACAACATTTATTATCGCTATCTTATGCGTATTATGCCAAAAAAATATAAACAAATAAGAAATACTTATACAAGTTAGCCAAAATAAAATATTCAGAATTAATGATTAGACCCACGGTTGTTCATATCTTTTTAAACGATATTCGCGACTTCAGCCAAATAACTGTTTACATTGTACATAATTAGCAAACAAATATTGATAACACTAAGTTTATCATAGTCACCCAACAATTTCACTATAATGTGAGAAAATTTCATTCCTATGATATTTATTACTGGAGTAAATCAAAAATTGGTCACAACAATAAACAATTTTACAATTCGCGGGCTGATATGTTTATGTGTTCTTCACGGAAATTTATAGAATGATAAAAATTTTTGTATTGCTATTTGCAGTAGCTTTACAGTGTTCATTGACGTCATCACTGACACCTACATACAAATTCATGTATCTATCGTTATTTTGTGTGCTCCAGTCAAAGAGGAGACAATAAACTATGAATTTAGGTAACTAACAACATCATCAGTCGCTGATTGTATTTCTTGTTTCGTTGTGTATGTAGTGTTTGGCGTTCAGTGTGTCCAAATAAATAAATTCATGTCACAATAAATAGATTTTAATGTCTTCTGGTTCAGTCTTACTCAGCATCCAGAGAAGGGTTTCGGTCATTTCTACAGTAATCCAGATGTGGAACAAAATTTTATAAATTCTAACATGGTAGTCTTGCCTTTACATAGTTAATTGGTTCCATTGAAAGAGCGCGAAAATGAGAACCACGTAAACGGAACTAAATTCTACATAAGTGGAGAACTTTACGATTTATTTTGCTTAAAGTAACTTATGTCAGATATGTTGCTGTTATTAAGGAATTTCTTTTGAATTACATAAAATCCTTCAAATATCTTCGACATATTGCGGTATTTATAGGTATTCTAGAGGTTCAACCTAAGGTTCGAGAATATACCGATCAATTACGCTAGGATTAAATCAGTTGAACTAAAAAGTAATGGTAAGGGTAACTGCAACTATAATGAACTCAACAATGGCAGGTGTGAAAAAATCTATTTTTTTTTTCTAAGAGAACTGAAAATATATTAGCAACCTGTTTCAGAGTAAGTAGTGTGGAAGAAGCTTTTCCGTGGGCAAAACATTTTGTGCGATATTTGGTTCAGAGATTTTTTCATATCTTTGTGAATCCAAACTAAGTCAAAATTCAGGTTCTGATTCAAAAATTGAAAAAGAAATAAAAATAGAGAAACACCAACACAGTGAAAAAAATTACCAATCTGCCCTAAAGTTACTTTTAGCGCCACGCATTGAATTCAATTGATTGTCTAAGCAAGTAATCCCGTATTGTAACGCCGAGTACCTTCGTACACCCTTTTAGACATTAAAAAACCGAAGGATTGAAAAGGTTTGTTAGAATTAGAGAACTGACCAGATTTCAGACACCTTCAGCCAATACTTAGTTAGTATTTTTTGTTAGTAATATGTTGTGTATGATAAAATAGCTAGCACAAGGCAACACAATTTCTAATCTACAATTCTGTAGAATGCTTGAAGGTTCTAGAAGCTGAATCAGGTTCCACAGATATTTCTGAAAAATCGGAATTGAGATTAATTCATTATTTCCAAATACTACTTAACTGGAAGATTATTCAGGCTCAAATCTCTGAAACAAATATAAGTTATAAACCTTTCACAAGTCTACCGGGTTCGCCGGACTGTTTTTTCAGATAACATGACAGAAATCAATGAAAGGTATTTTAGAATTATAGACTTGACCCGGTCACAGACACCTAAATAGTTAATAGTTAGCATTGTGTTATTAGTTTTATATATGATAAAGATAAAGGTTAGAGCAAGACGACACAATTAAAGACATTTAAAAAAACTACATACCCGCTGGATGCTTGATATTTTGGACTTGTTTTCAAATACTTTCAATTTAGACAGCACCGTTAAGAAAAGGAAATTACTGTAACAAAGAAATGGCTAACTTTCCTATGACAAAGGCGACTATAATTGGGTTACTGTAGCATACTAAAAATCCGTTAAGACAAAGTTGCTTCAGGACGTTTATTTCCATTCCGCTGAACGCCTATAAATATGTGACGCAAATGATGTTTCGAAGTGAAATTGGTATTCACGCACAAATGCTGAATCAAACGATTGTTAGTGCGATAGTCAGATGTCATTAGATGTGATGTGATATTTTATATTTTTGTCTTTGAATATACATTCATAAAAGCATTAAGGAAGCGGGATTTGAAAAAGCAAAAACATTAAAAAGTCCACTAGTTACTGGTTATTATTACAAGAGTAATTTTTTAATATTAAGTCAAAAAAAAAAACTTGTGTATATTGATTTACTGTCGCCGCCATGGGTCTTTGACACTAGTCGCATTACAACGACAACATATTTTCGCTTTCTTTCAATGCGGCTCAACTAAATTGTATTCCACATAAAAATGGTAATCAAGCCAGGATTGTGTTATCTGATGTGGTAAAATTAATAATGCGTCAAAATTCAGTTACAAATCTAGTCCTACCTGTTTTCTGCTTCTTCTGTTGTAATAACTTCATTTTCGTCTTCGTCTTAATGTTATGTTAAAAAATTATCATGAATTATTTATCACAAGCGAATTAGTATGTTACTAGCTAATATACACAATAAATTACATAAATTAATGAGTTTTTTATGACTTTTTTTTATTTTTTATATTTATATGGTTGGTTTACATAAAATGAAGACGCCAAAAGGTCTAACTAATTTTGTTCGGTAATAATTGGCTTCTAATTTGATTTTACTCGAACAATGACTTGTCATCAATCATATGATTTTGAGAATCTTTCGTTTTTTTTGGCAATGGATTTACTGGTTGAGAATTGGAATTACATAAAACATGCAAAATACGTACAAAAATGATAATTATTGATTGGGTCATTGGTCCAATTACTCTGTAACACAAATATTATTTGATTTCTTTTTTAGGGTAATGAAATCATGCAAAATTGCATTGCACTGATGAAATTGGATTACAGTATTATCGAAATAAGTAACACAAGCGGAGAGTTGTCGTCACATTATCCAAGTCAAATACTAATACCAGAATATGAAATTAAACAGCAAGTGAACGGATACTCAACAACGTTAAATTCAGCAACAACATCACAACGTCAACAGCAGACAATTTACGAAACAAATCATGATCCAAGTAAAATGCGTGATTTAATAAATAAAGCTCGATTTGCTAGGTGTAGGGCGCGATTTCCACTTCCCGTGATATTGTATCGCGGTAAGTATATATGCAGATCGGCAACGTTATCGGGTGGTCCTGAAATTTATGGCCGTTCCGGATTAGATTATTTCTTTTTTGGCGTCGATTCAAATAAACAACTTAATAGTCTTCGAGGTATGTGCATTATTTATTTTTATTGTATGTTGTGTTGTGTCTGCGTTTTATATTCTCTGATAACCCATTTTTTTTTTTTATCTAGATCAAGATGATGTGTATGAGGCACAGGAAAATTCGTTAAACGACGATAGTCTGATACAGGATGAGGAACTAAAGGAAAAAAATACCGATTGGCAATTGTTTGATCGGGTACGGAGCCAAGATATAAAACTATTAAAAACGTTAAATGTTGGTACAATAGTGGATTTTATGGTGGAAAAGAAGAAAGTGAAATTTGGAATGAAGTAAGTAACACATTTTACTTTCTTTTACTCTAGTAAAATAAAGTATAGTAATCATGAAAATTTTGGACTGGAGATTTATTTGTTTTGAGGTCTCCTGAGTACGAAAAAGTGAGTTTCGAAATGGTGTCTGTCTGTCGCTCTGTGTCTTCGAATCGAACTGAAACTTCAGATTTAAGCATTTTTGATAAATTGGGAGGTCCCAGTGAAGTTAAGTCCAAATCGGCTAAATGGAAGTGGCCACTCCTTTGGTCCAGAAAATTGATTTTGCAAATATCTTAAAAAGTATAAGGTTTACAAAAAACTACTTAATAGAAAATGTTTCCAAAAATTTAAAACAAATAAAAATAAAAAATAAAATTTCTCAAAATTCTCTGTTCGTAAAAGAAAGTCGTTTGTTGGCCACACCTCTATTTTTTTCATTCAAGTTGATTGAAAATATTCTTTATATTTTATGAATCTATTTATCATCACCTCTAAATTCGAATGACTAGTACTTTTTATTTTAAATATTTTCCCACTAAAAGGAAACTCTTAAACCAAGTTTATTGCCATAATCTCTTACTAACAATTGCTACAGATATGTTTACAGATAAATTAAATAATTTTATGATGGAAAGTTCTTCGTTTCACTGGTTTTACGATCAACAAAAAAAATGTATTCGAACCTACAGTACAATTGCACCTAAATCTTCTTTTGTTTATGCACAATTCTGCTAGACTATAAACAACTTGAGTCATACTAATTAAGTCTTAGTAAAAGTCAACATTCGTGAATTTACCTAAAATGGTAGCATTGAATTACAAAACTGTTGTCACTGTAACAATTTACTAAAAACGTATTTATAAACGTGGGTGGTAGAAAATAAAGTATTTAAATGATGCATGGTTTAAAATTTAATAAGCATATGTATAATGGTACAGAAAGAAATGTTGAATGGAAATCCAATTACCTAATAAACTTTTTAGCAGCTAAGCTGTGAAACACTATACCTAAATCTTGAAATTTCACCAAACTTTCGAAATTTAGTTGTTTTTAGTTTTAGTAGTTACAATCTAATCTAACAGTAAATTATAAACCATTGTGTAACCACAAAGGAAATCGGATCTTTGTTTCTCGATTAGTTAGGTGAGAGAAATGCGCAGAAAAATTTGCAAATGTAGGAAATGAAACAAAGAGCTTAAATTATAATAAAAAAAACGCATCTACAGTAACTAAAGTTAATAACAGCTTTCGTTTCGAGCTACTTTACTGGAATACTTTTAAAACAGATTTCAACCGTCAAATCTAATATTTGGCAAAATTGCTTCATTTTGTAATATCAAAATTATTGAAAAATTGTTCAATTTTATAAGTCAATGATTAGGAGAATTTAGAAAATTTAATTAAAATTGATTTAATGCCATTGAAAAAATCCGAAATTTGAATTTTGCTGGCCGTCAAGCTAAAATCCGTCCATCAAAATATAAAATTGGATTTTTCAGAATGAAACTAAATCATTTTTAATAAAATTTTCTAAGAATAATCACATCATTATAGATTTGAACAATTTTTTAATAGTATTGATTTGCAATATGAAACAATTTTGTCAAAATTGGGATTTGACGGTTCGAAAAGACGGTTTGCCGTTTATGCATGGGGCCATCGTCTTTACTTGGCCTAAACTTCCCACTAATATTTAAACGAAAATATGTATGTAATATGAAAGCTCGAAAAAGAATAAAGAATAAACAAAAATTTCCAGTGGAGTGCCAGAGTACAGTAGGTGGCAAATAGAAAAAGGGTGGATTGCGTCTTTCTACATTCTGCGACAGAATTCCGTCAAATGAATCGCCCAAACGGAAAAGTTAAAATCTATTATCTGTTCAAAATTTCTAAGATAATTATAATACCTGAGAGGATGCGGCCTGCCACCTTCCATAATTAACTGTTTTGTTGAAGTAAAAATTTTTAAGTTAAAATAGCGATGGCAACTTACTAATATAAATAACATTAGTTTGTTGCTTACATCGCTTACAATATTTTTTTTTTCTTTTTAATTTTTCGTTTTTTTAAGTATGAAAGTCGCTTTTCGAGGGTTTAAAGAAATTGGAAGGTTTGGAAGGAAGATTAGAAAATTTATTTTCTTATACTATAACAGAAAACTTCCCAAATCCACTTAACAATCTCATAAATCTAAAATTAAAAAAATTCTTATTTTATTAAAATTTTAAAGATTTCTGCAAAATTGTGCAAACCAAATCGCTTGGTCAACATTGGTCATATAAAACAAAGAGGTTAATCTTCCTTATCGGTTATTCTGATAATTCCACCACAAAAAATTCAATAATTTTGCAAACAAATATTTCTTGTGCGTTTTGTTTTATGGGCTTTTTTCTTGTGTTTTTTCTGTGCGCTAATACTATGTGTGCTTTTTCCTGTACGCTTCGTTCTAATTGCGATGTTACGGAACACGTGAATATGAGACAAATAGAACTTTTTGTAGTCGGTCTTAAAACGTTCTTGTCTTATTAAAATGCTTGAATGAGCTTTGTGTACTCAAATTTTTATTTATCACATAGGTAATTTGATTACTGGAGGATCACTTTTGTCCGACTTACCTACATATATACTAAGGGTTGGTGGTTGAGAATTTGGTTAGTGGTCAACATTAGATAATTCGATAAATTCTCCTGAATATGGTTGGTGTCCTGGAAAAACATAAAAATATCAGTATCAAATTTGACTAGATCGCGGTGAAAATGGGGCTTGGGGGAAAAGTTGGGTCCCACCTTATCGATCTTTACAAAATCCGTTTTTACAAAAATTCGCTTTTGTTGAATGTTGAACTAATTTTGAAACAAAGATCATGTAATATTATTACATGATCTTTGCTTCAAGTTTAGAAATTAAATGGTGGCACTCAGAATGCATTGTAGTTGGGTTTCAAAATTAAAATTTCCCTTTTCCAGAATTTACATCAAAACTACCACAGAGACTGTTAGTAATCTAATCATCCATTTAAAATGGGCTTGATGTGTTTTTGGAAATATTGTCGTTGTAGAATTTTGTTTAACCTAATTCATTAGCAAAAGATAGCCGGATATTTATGTACTAAAAAGCAAAAGTCGATTATCTGAATTTTAGTAGTTTTGAGTAAATGAAGGTTAAAATTTTAAAATCAAATCTAAAAACATTGAGAGGATTACTGGTATTATTACCTCATAACTTCTTTATTTTTTAAGCGATTTTCGCCAAAGTTTGATACAATAGGCGTTTTCGGAAATAGATCCTGAATAACATCAGGCTAACTTTCATAATTTAAATTTCGTGGTTTTAATTTTTTTTTTTTATAGTTAGCTGTAAATAAATACAAATAAACATAAAACCGAATACATTATTACAAAATTCATTTTCGACTTTTTGCTAGCCTGAAGTTATTTAGATAACTCACGTAATAGGCTGGTCAAACCAAATTTTCATTCTACAAAGAATCCCGGAGTAAATTTTTCTTCAGAACAGGTCACAAATATTTTAAGCGCCACCACCTGTGTGAACCACTCCCCTCCCCAATTTAGGGAGAACAAATAACGTTTTAGAGGGTTTGGCAGCTAGTTGGTAGCCTAATCGCTCAAAGCAAATTAGAATATTTTATATCAAAGTTTTAATTGTGAAAATTTTCTTTGTAGTTTTACGAAATTCTGTCATTTTACCAATTTCCTACTTTAATAATTTCAATTCTAATTCACTAAATTTTGGGAGTTTGAAAAAATATCTTGTAAAAAGTTATTTAACCATTCACGTTTCTTTTTTTTTTTTTTTTTCTTCAATTTTAGTGTCACCTCATCCGAAAAAGTCGACAAGGAAAAACGTTACTCCGATTTTACAATAATATCGCTTCCATATCCGGGCTGTGAATTTTTTCGTGAATATCGTGACAATAATTATTCGGGCGAAGATTTAGTCTTTGATTGGTCACAATCGCATGTTGACGCCAATATTGGTGTGCCCGAAGACAATGTTACGTCACAGTTACCAATCGATTGGGATAATTACAAAGCATGGGATTTAGTTAAGATAACACAAAATTATTTAAAATTATTGCTAAAATATTTACACGACAATAGTACCGGACTCTTAATTCATTGTATTAGTGGATGGGATCGTACACCATTATTTGTATCATTATTGCGATTATCATTGTGGGCCGATGGTGTTATACATCAGACGCTTAGTCCAATACAAATTTTATATTTTACCATAGCGTATGATTGGTATTTATTCGGGCATAATTTACCCGACCGTCTGGCAAAAGGAGAAGAAATTTTTTTTTTTTGCTTTTATATATTAAAATATATTTATGATGACGATTGTAGTATATTAGGTCAAAGGTGGGTATTCTTGGATTTTTCGATTATTTAAGTAATAACAAATTTTAAATTTATATTCTAAATTCAGATACAAAAGCAAACATAGTAGTGGAAGTAGTAGCATAGGAGTATTACGGACTGATAGTGAGTGTATGCTAGATGGAATATTATTCGATGGTGAAAGTAGAGGCTCTAGTATATCACTTAATTCGACATGTAGTTGTGTTAGTGCTAAAAGTCATCATGATGTAAATAATTCAACGCATATAAATTGTCAAGAAGAAATCGCAAATGGGTAAAATAGTCCAGAAGCCCGTGTTGTAATGAAGATAAATTAAAATATAATTTTTTTTTCGCAGGAATAATACGGGTTGGTTATTAAATAGTCATGACAGTGGGAGTAGTATAGGTTGTATATCTACTGATAGTTCCAATAATGGTTTTAATTCGTGGCCTGCACAAAATAAACGGTTTGTTTGTTTGGTCCTAATTGTACCTGTTGAATTAAAAAAAATATTTTTTTTTTTTTTTTTTAATTTACAGAACTAGTCCTGTATCCGTTCCAGTAACAAGTAAAATAAGACAACGTCAAGAATCATCGTCCTCATTATCCGTAGGTAGTTGGCAAATGATATCAGGCACCGGTAGTTTAAGAAACTCCGATTCAAATTGTATAGATCCACATACTCAGCAACAGCAGCCGCAACAGCAGCAACCACCCCATCCGCAGGCAAATCAAATAAATCATCTTATAAATTCAAATTCAGCCACGCCGAATGCGAATCAAATATCACAAGAATCTAGTTGTACCGTAATCGATGATGATTGTTTTTCGTCAACCTATAGTAATGATGCTAGTTTTTTGTAAGTCCTATAATTTAATGTCAATATTATTAAATTACAATTTTTTTATTTTTTATTATTAAGGCGCCGCAGTCGTTTATCAGACGTTAGATCAATATTTTATCATTGTTATTGTTCAACGGTTGGTTTTAAATTTAAGAATGGTCCCGATTCAGCATTGGGCACGTTACTAGGAAATTTTGCTGAAAAAGTTGGTCTCGCTCAACGAACATCCGTTTAGTAATTTAAGTTTATATACATCATTATGTTTCATGTTAAATTTAATTTTTTGTTTTATTTGATTTTTAATTTTACATTATTATTGTTGTATCACTGTTGATGTCACATCGCAATAATAATAAAAAAAAAATAAAAAAAAATACTAATCCGTTAAATAATACTACTACCAAAATCCTTTACGATAATTATGTTAAAAATCTAAGTGTTTTCAAAATGTATTTTAAAAAAATTATTGAGATTAATATAAACCAACAAAATGGCCTAAAGATAAATGAATATATTATATTTTATGTTTTGTTCTAATAGACTCAAAATAATATTATACAGGTTTTATTAGAATTTGTATGTTACAAATTTTTTTTTATTGCAAAAAGGTACTTGTATGATTATAATTTTTTTATTCCTTATGAATATTTGACATTTGGGTCAAATCCTCTTACATTTTTGTACGGAAACTAATTTGTACAATTACGTTTAGATTTTTTCCTAACTATTAAATTCCGAGATCGTTAATTGTAAAAATTATAATCAAACATTTCGGGCGAAACACAACAAAAAAATGTAAAGAAATTAATTATACAACTTAAAATTAATTAACTTAGCTTAAATTTAAAAAGAAAAAATATATAAGATAAACAAATATAAATTAAAATTAGTAACATAAATTTTCATTTAGGTAAAAAAAAACATTACGAGATAATCGAATGTGCCTTTTGTTTGTTAAATAAATTAGAAAAATAATTAATTATTTCAATTTTTTAAATTATAAATTAATTTTCCTGCTTGGTTTTTATTAAACTGTACCTGAACCCTGGATTTCTAATTATTAGTTTCGTTTTTTTTTGTAACTAACGAGGTACAAACGCAACACAAACACAATTTAGAAATTGTACAAAATAAACAATTTTCTTTACATTTTTCTGTTGTTCTAATGAATTGACAAGTATTTATAAATATGTCTACTTTTATCTATTTAATTGAATTTTTTCGTTAAAATACTTTTAAATTAGACGCGAAAAATATTTTAAATAATAATAAGCTATCATCAAATCATTATAACTCGAATATTAATACATCAAATAATTTAATTGGATTATTAGCCTTCCGGATCCGTGCAGATATTTAAAAATGTCAATTAATCCGTAAAATAAAAATAGTTAACGGATATTTAACCTAATCTAACAGACTAATCTGAAAGAAAATCAAATATAAATAATTGGTGAATTCTATGTCAAATCGTTGATAAATTTTTGTTTTCTGAATTCGTTTGATTTTGAAAGTGATTGAATTAAAGTATATGTATGTATGTATCTATCATTCAGATAGGCGGTAGGCAGGCTTGCGTCAGAATGGTATCAAACAAATTTGGATTTTGAAAATTTTCGTAATTTTTTATAGGCGACTTGGCACAGAATTCTCTCACAACAACTTAAATTAATTAACAAAATGATGTCATATATACTCATTAAAAACGTTAATTAAAATATCAAATCTGCCAAAAAAAGTGTTCGTTATATTTTTTTATTATTATTATTATTATTTTTAATAAAATAACAAAATAAATATAAAATACAGATACTATAATATATTAATATTATTATTATTTTTTTGTAAATATTATACACAAATCATTATTGTATTTATGTATATTTATCTCCCTATACATAAATACAAGATTAACTTAAAATAAAAAATAATTTTGTTTGCAATATTTATAATATATAAGATTTTAATTTATAATGATATTTTTGGTGATTTATTTTAAATACGTACACACAATATGATTTGTTTGATATTATTTTTTCAATTCCATGTACTAGTTTACCTAAATAAAAATTGCAAAACTATTATTAAATATACATATTTAAAAATATGGATTTAGAAAATTTTTTTTTAGTTGATTTTTGTTAAACAAAATAAATAAAACTTTACTCTAAAAATTATATTAAAATCAAAAATAAATAAATAAAGCAATACAACTTACAAAAAATGAAAGGTAGATAAATTAAAGGATCGCAAAATTAAATTTCTAGCTAGTAATATGTACTTTTATTTTATATTATAATTTTTTAATATTTTATTTTTGAATTTTATTTTTTATATTATTTTTTTCGTTTTAAAAAATTATAATTTGTAAAATTATTTTCCCCCCCAACAAAAAAATACTATTATAAAATACGTTGTTAAAAATTATATTTCAAATAAAATACAAAACAAAATATTTTTTTATATAAAAACAAAATATCTTATTTTTTAAATTAAAAAATAAAACTATTTCTTTTGAGTATCCCGAATGCCTACCTATTAATAATATTGTTTTGCTTCGACTAAAAGTTTCGTCATATTTCTTCAGTTTTTAAACAATAAAAATTACATGATGTGGACAAGATAGTGGGGCGATAGATGCTATTAACCTTCTCTCTGTGTATTGGTGGAGTCAAATTGACCCCAGTCGATTTTAAAATAAATAAAAATACGTTTCTTATTATTTAAATGGCCCATGCCCTATAAGATAGCCTCAACTAATATCTCTGTTAAGAAAGTGTTTCTGTCCCTTTACCCACCAATAGAATGCGTTGATGCATATCTAGTTTGTTTTGAACTCTGAGAATAGAAGTCGTTGAGAAAAACAATAAAAAAATAATGTAATAATCTTTGTACTGAATATAATCTGGATACTGAATTTGATCAACAAAATATAGAAAGAGAATATTGAAAACGGCCTTTTAATTAACATGGTAGCAGAGGTCCGTAGTTTAATTTAATTTAAATAAATTAAATATAATAAAAGAAGGTGCTTCGCAACAAGATGGCGAAAAAAGAAGAAAATTTTTCCTTGCAAATATTTGATGGCACCAATTACGATAAATGGAAATTCAGAGTGAAGCTATATTTGGAAATGAAAAATTGTTACGAGGTAATTGCCCAAGAAGTGAAACCGGAGGATATATTAGAAATCGATTGGAAAAAAATGGAAGTCAGGGCGAAGAACTACATCGTGAACAGTGTAAATAACTCACAGCTGGAGTTAATAATTTCAGAAGAAAGTGCGAGAACCATGTTAAAGAGGTTTGATGACACCTATTTAACTAAAAGTAGTACGAACAAATTGCTTTGCAAAAGGAAACTACTCGATTTAAAAATGAACGAAAGTGATAATCCCACCGATTTTTTTAATATTTTCGAAAAACATTTAAACGAATTAAGAAGTGCCGGTGAAAACGTAAATAATGATGATAAGCTAAATTATTTATTGCTTAGCTTGCCTGAATGCTTTTCACATATCGTCGATATTGTAGATGCACTACCAGAAAAAGAAAAATCCATCGAATATATAAAATCGAAATTATGTTTGGAACACAAGAAGAGAGAAAATTCAAGAGGCCTACAATCATTCAATACCGAATCGTCCAAATTTAAACATAAAAATACAGACAACAACAATATAATATGCTATGATTGTGAGCAAAGAGGACACATACAAAGGGATTGCCCGAATCGGAATAAAGATGACCAACAAGGAAATTACAACCGGAGAGGAAACAACAACTGGAGAGGACGCAGCTGGAGAGGAAACAACAATACGTCGACTTCAAGAGGTCGAGGAAGAGGGACATACGGACCATCCAGAATAGCAGGAAATTCTACAGTACAAGCCGTAGATGACACAAACATATTCAATGTAGAAGTAATGACATCACAAGCACAGCATGAAAATGAAAATAAGGCGGATAACAAAATAGTGACTTGGTTACTAGACAGTGGGTGTTCCGATCATATAATAAACGATGAGAGATATTTTTGCGAATATAAAATGTTAGAAAACTCCGTTGACATCAAGGTTGGTGACGGTTTTTCATTAAAAGCCAATAAGATAGGCGATATTATTATGTTCTGGAATAATAATGGAACCAGGAAAAAAACAAAAATTCGCAATGTATACTGTGTACCCAGTATGAAACAAAATTTATTAAGTGTTTCAAGTATTGCCAATCAAAATAATTTAATAATATTTAATAACAACGGTGCCGACATTTATGGGCCTAGAAATAATTTAATCGCTGTAGCTGTAAAGAAAAATAAACTGTTTGAGCTGACAGGTGAAATAGGCATAGACAAAACAGATTCAAAATCATACGTAAGTGTTGCTCAAATGTCTAATAAAGAGAAATGGCATAGAATTCTTGGTCACACTAACTTCAACAGCCTAAAGAAATTATGTGAATATAAATTATTAGATGGATTACCTAGTAATATTGGAAAAGAGTTTGTGCAGTGTGAAATATGTCTTGCAAATAAAATGTGCAATTTACCATTTGAGAACAATAGGCGACGGGCGCAAGATGTGTTGGAGTTAATACATACAGATGTCCATGGTCCGGCAAATACTACAGGCTATCGAGGTGAAAGATATTTTGTGAGCTTCATTGATGACTTCAGTAGAATCGCGTCAGTATACTGTATTAAACAAAAAAGTGATGTGTTTGACTGCTTTGTTCTATACATAAAATTCGTACAAAATCAGACTGGAAAAAAAATTAAGGAAATACGGTGCGACAACGGAAAGGAGTACCTTAATGGACAGTTCTACCAACTTTGTAAACAAGAAGGCATATATTTAAATCCAGCTCCCCCATATACTTACGAGCTGAATGGCGTAGCAGAAAGATTTAATAGGACAATCATGGATAGAGCAAGGTGTTTGCTATCTGAAGCAGGGATCAGTAAGTGCTACTGGCCAGAATGTATAAAAACTGCAGCTTATATAGGAAACAGACTATTGACAAATACAATGATCAGGAAAACACCTTTTGAGATATTTTTTGGAAGAAAACCTGATGTGTCCAATTTAAAAATTTATGGGAGTACAGTTTTTGTGAGAATCCCTGATGAGTGTAGAAAATCAAAACTAAATCCAAAAGCTGCCAAAGGTATACTTGTAGGTTACACAGATATGGGATATAGAGTTTTAGTGGAAAATAACGTTATTGTAAGTCATCATGTGAGATTTGTGGAAAAATCCGAAAATTACGTTAAGTTTACTGATGAAAGTGATCAAGAAAATGAAACAACAGGAAAACTATGATATGGGCGAAGAAGAAAAAGGCGAGACAGACAATGAGAGGAAAAATGAACAAAAAAATGTAAGAAATGAAGAAAATGAAGAAGTGAGGGAAAGACCACAACGAACTAGGAAGCTGCCAGCGAAATATGATGACCATATAGTATATGTTAATTTTTGTGATGCATGTATACCTGAAAACTATGAGGAAGCAATAAATAGTACCGATTCCAAGAAATGGAGAAAAGCAATGGATGAAGAGATGCAGAGTCTAGAAAAAAATAAAACGTGGGATATAGTTGAAGAACAGACTGATAAGAAAACAATAGAAGTGAAATGGATTTACAAAATAAAGTCGAATGGAAAGTATAAAGCGCGTGTTGTAGCCAAAGAATTTCAACAAATGTATAACGAAAATGAAGAAATTTACTCCCCTGTTGCTAGGATGACAACTTTGAAAGTATTACTGTCAACATCATGTGTTTATGGTTGGCAAATTGAACAAATGGATGTAGAAACTGCGTTTTTAAATGGAATTATAAAAACTGAAGTATATATCTATCCACCCGATGGGTATAATGTTGAACCAAACAAAGTTTGTCTATTAAAGAAGTCATTGTATGGATTAAGAGAAAGCCCACGCGATTGGTACGAATACTTTCATGATTATATGACTAAAATTAATTTCAAAAGATCAAATCATGATTACTGTTTATATACAGGAAACATAAATAATGAATATTTATATATAATTTTGTATGTTAATGACTTATTAATCATTGGGAAAAGTATCATCAGTATAGGTCATGTGAAACAAATGTTAAACAGTAAATTTAGCATGAAAGATTTGGGAAGAGTGAAACAGTATCTCGGTATAGACATAGAATATACCCCTAATGAAAAAAAGATGTATTTAAGTCAAGCTGAATACATCAAAAGCCTAGCAGAAAAATATAATGTCACAGAGTCGAAAAAATTTGAAACACCAATGGAAATTAATTTAAAATTGGAACCAAGTGAAAAAGTCAATGAGAAATTGAAATACAGAAACTTAGTTGGAGCTTTGTTGTATATAGCAAATGGAACACGACCAGATGTGTCTTATTCGGTAAATTATTTAAGTCGTTTTCAAAACAGTTACGATAATAATCACTACAATTATGCATTACGGGTACTGAAATACCTGTATCATACGCGGTCATTAAAGTTGAACTTCAGATCATCGTTCGATGAGGTGTTGGATGCTTATGTGGATGCTGATTGGGCAGCAGATATAATAGATAGAAAGTCCACCACTGGAATTGTGATTAGAGTATTTGGAAATATTGTTAAATGGAAATCACAGAAACAGAAGATAGTGTCTCGAGCTTCTACTCACGCGGAGTATTATGCTGATTGTGTTGAGGAAGTTTTACCGATCAAAGGAGTATTAAGTGATATAGGCATAACAATTAATACAAGTGTTAAAATATACACGCAATACAATGAAAATCCGGCCCAAATTACTTGTAAATTTTGTAATTACCATAGTCTGAAATAAACCAAGCGCATTTCTGTGTACTGGGGACCCCAAGTTACTTCCATGCACTATTTTCTATATAAATCAAAAAATTATTTACTTTTTATATCTATGAATGTATTGTATTTGTATATGTCTGTGATGTTTGTGCAATTTTTCAGCTAATTAGTAAGTGAGACTGAGAGAGAAACTGCTTTGTTATTCACTTTTTGTATGTGTACTGTATGTGTACTCGTATTATACATAAAAATGCAAAAAAAATCTGAGTTTTCGAAAATTTTATCAAAAATGGATGAAGAACCTTAAATTATGACCAAAACCTGTCGAAACATGTCAACAACTGTCAAAAACTGTCGGAAAGTGTCAAAAACTGTGCGTGTTGGGGTTTTGAAAGACTGTCAAGAATTCGTGTCAAAACATGTCACAAACTGTGCCACGAATACTATTTTTCGACACTACCCCTTTGGTTGTATATGTACATAACTATTCCTGATATTTTTCCTCATTTTACTTTTGTATTATTTTACCGTTACCGATATTTCGAATGATCGTTGAACGATATTTCTGGTTTAGTTTTTGTTTGTAATTCAAGCATTCAAGGTGCTTAGTAGTAAAAATAGCTTATCCTGGTTATAGATATTGTTATTATGGTGCGGAAAAGACAGAGCAGCCAAGAGCCCCTTGGACTTCTCGATAGAGTTTCGACTCCTAAGATATCAGATGAAGCGGAAATAGCAAACGACACTGTTGATGTGGAGTTTCCGATGGCGCCGATAAACATTTGTAACTACGATGAGGATGAGCATGCTGAACCGATAAATTTTGATAACGATTAACATTTTCAACTTGTCGCTGACGGTCGAGGAAATGAATAACAAAATGTTGAAAATGCAACTGTTGAGGATAAGGAAACAAACACTGGTATGTGGTACTATGCCCAAAATAAAAAAACTATCGGAAAGTGGAGCTTGAAACCTCCGATTGTAACCAAAACACGCAACTTCCTCCTACTGCGAGAAAGAGAAGGCTTGACGGTTTAAACAGAATTAAATCAAACCACTCAGTTACTATAGCTGTCTAAGACAGAAGCGGCTAAAAATCGATAGATTGGCAGCATTCCAATATATATGGAATATGTCCTTGGCAAACATTCGAGGACCTCATAAACCATCATGAAATTTAATCATTGATCAAAAATTGGCTCTATGTTAAGGGAGATATTCTTTCCGACAGTATATTGGTACATTCGAAGCCAGAGAAGTTTAGAATTAAAATATTCTGGCTATGCAACGCAAACAATTCTTACCCCTTGAACGCAGAAGTAGATGTTGGTAGGCAACCAAGATAGCATAAGAAATAATAATTACCATGGACAACTTTTCCACTAGTTGTTCTTTAGCCGATTAACTTTTGCAGAAAAAATAAATACAATAATTGGTACAATTAGATGAAATAAAACCGATCTTCCCAAGGAGTTTAGTAGTAAGGTGGAATTAAAAACACGAGAACTAAAACCTTCAAAATTCTGTTTTGATATCAACCAAACACTTGTGCGTTTTTTTCCTAAACCAAATAAAAACGTTTTGCTATTATCAACTTTACACAACAATAACGGAGTAGACCATGAGTCTAATATAACGAATTAAATTTTGGATTATAACGCAACAAAAGGGGGACACCTTCTATAGATTAGTGAGAACCTGTACATGCAAAAGGAAAACACTACGATGGCCGATGGTGTTATTTGTTTAACCTTACTGACCTCGCTGATGTTGCAGCCTTTACGTTTTGTATAAAAGCGCCAACCGCCAATTTTTATGAAACTCGGAAAGCATCCGAAAGAAAATCATTTCTAAAAGAATTGGCTATGCAACTAGTGTTGAAATGCTCATTGGGAAATGATCAGACCAATTTAATATTGAATCAACTCATGCTAATATCTAAACGTCAAAACTCATATTGTTTTTTCACTTCTTTGTAATACAGCTAATAAAGCAGTTATACATTTATATTAAAGCATTTCGGTTTCCTTTTATTTTACTTAAACTAATTACAGCTAGCAAATAGATTACGCAGTTAAAGTAGATCTATAGTTTCTAAAAAAATGGCAAATCCAGAAATAAAAAGAAGCTACGATGTGCATCCATTGAACGGTGAAAATTACTTCGACTGGAAGTATAAAATGGAGCATTTCTTGAAAGGAATCAAATGTTGGTCGATTTTGACGGAAGCAAAACCGGTCGCTACTGAAACCAGTGCAAAAGAGGCTGAAACCAAGGAATGGGAAGAAAACGATCAAAAGGCTCATGCAAAAATCGTTTTGAACACATCGTGGCCACTTCACAGTATCATTCGATCGGCGAAAACGGCAGCTGAAGCTTGGAAAGCATTGGGAGACCATTTCCAAGGTAGGACACTCGGAAATCGAATTACAATTATACGGCGCATTTGCAAGAAAAGGATGGCTGACGGCGGCAATGTTGAAACGCACATAAATGATATGAACGATTTGTTTCAACAATTGGTCGAGCATGGTGAGACGGTGATGGAAGCATGGCGAGTGGCGATGCTTTTGAGCAGTTTGCCAACCAGCTATGATGCATTGATTACAGCGCTTGAATCAAGGGACAAAGCTGATTTGATGATGATATTTGTCAAAGCCAAAAGTTGATTGCCGAATATCATCGACGCATCGAAAATTCAGGCGAAACTAAGGAATCGATTTTAAAGACGACTACCAGCCATTTGGAGTGCTATTTTTGTAAATCTAAAGGTCATCTAAAGCGAGACTGCAGAAAATACGCACAGTGGAAAAAGAACAATCCAGAAAAGGGTTCAAAACATAAAGCGAATACAGTAAAGCAAAATGGCGACGAATTCTTGTTCACTACATCGACCAGTGACATCAACACTTGGGTGGTCGACAGCGCTGCAACAAGTCACGTGAGTGGCAATAAAGGTTTCTTTGTTGAGTTGGGCGAGGCCGGCAGCAGCTTGACTGTTGCAAACGGTGAAAGGGTTCACGTCGAAGGAAAAGGTGCATGCAAAATCGAATTTGTCAACAGCGATGGGCAAATCAATGCAGCTACACTTACGGACGTTTTGTATGTGCCAGGAATTAAGGGAAATCTAATTTCGGTCAAGAAATTAGCAGCAAAAGGTTTTAAGGTAATCTTCTACGACAAAATGTGCGAAATCATCAAGAGAAACGTGCAAATCGCAATCGCAGACGAAATCAACGATTTGTATGTGTTACGTCAACCGAATAAAGTCAACGCAGTTGTTCAAAGGCTTGAGCACAAAGCGAATTGTATTCACAATTTGCATCGAATTTTTGGTCATCGTGATCCAGAAGCAATCAGGGAAATGTGTTCGAAGCAAATGGTTGATGGTATCGAAATCGTTGATTGCGACATCAAGGAAAAATGCGAAGTTTGTTTAAGGCAAAACAGACTCGGTCGCCGATTCCAAAACAGTCAATAAGCAAATCAAAGAATGTTTTGGATTTGGTTCACACGGACGTGTGTGGGCCAATGCAAACGGAATCGCCGAGTGGACGACGCTAGTGGTTGACGATGATCGATGATTTTTCGAAATATACAGTCGTATATCTGTTAAAGGAAAAGTCGGAAGTCTTCGAAAAGCTGCAACAATACGTGGCAATGGTTCACAACAAGTTCGGTCGAAAGCCAGTTATTCTCCGATCGGATCGAGGAGGAGAATACACCGGCGCTGCGGTAAAGAAATTTTTACAGGACAACGGTATTCAGATGCAATACACAGCACCGTACTCAAGTTTTCAAAATGGCGTTGCTGAACGTAAGAATCGCACGTTGATTGAAATGGCACGATGCATGTTGGTGGATGCTAATTTGCCAAACATGTTTTGGGCTGAGGCGGTGAATACGTCTAATTATTTGCAAAATCGTTTACCATCAAGAACGATCGAAACTACACCATTCAAGCTATGGAACAACAAAAAACCAGGTATGAAGCATTGCGTTACGTTTGGTTCTAAATGTTTCGTTCATATTCCATCAGAAAAGCGACGAAAATTGGACAATACGGCGGCGCAAATGGTTTTTGTTGGTTATGATGAAAACTCGAAAGCATACAGATGTTTTGATCCAGTAAAGCAAAAGGTTGTCATAAGCCGTGACGTTCGATTCGTCGATGGCAAAGGGGAAATCATTCCAGCGACGGTATCAGTCGAAATCCGAGAAGACGAATCCAATGCAGACGTCGAAAGGCCAGAAGATGAATCGACACCAGCAATTGAAGAGAACGCAGCAATCGACGAAAACGAAGAAGGCCCCAAGTAGCATCGTATAACTATTAGTTGTGCATAACTAATTTCAGGTTGTGAGAATGTTTTCACAACCAGTAATTGCTTGTTGAATGGTTGTCAAACTTATTAAAATTTTCGACAGAAAATTGTAGTTGTAAAATACTTGTTTCTAATAAAATACACCACTGATTCATACATCCAGCTAATTTGCTCGCAAAATTGGTTGGGACATGCATTACACAACTAATATTATTACCATTTGAGATCCAGTACTAATTGGTTTGCAAAGATGGTTAGCACTAGCACGTGACAACTTCTTTAATCACTAATAAAGAACCGAAAAAAACAGTTCACAAAATTTGTTGTCAAGTAGTTGTCACCGCTGAATACCATCACTATTTCAGATTCGCTTTCCCTTTTCACATCAGAAGTTGTGATCTGAATTCTTGTTCCGTTTCGCCAATCCTTTAGTTTTTGTTTAGCTGTTTATATTTCACATTTATGTATTGAGCACTAAAGCCATTTTGTTTACTTCTCATTTGAATTTTATTTTCAAGTTGTGTATTTATTTATATGTGCGTATTTAAATAAAAATGTAAAGAAGACCTAAATTGCACATTTCCGAATGGAAAAAATATAAAAAAGTGGTTCATATAGACGGTTGGTGATAAGGAATCGATTAAAGTTCAGATTTATAGAAAATGGTTCAGGTGAAAACGACGTCTGCGAATAATCAATTTCCAACCCAAGATTATCTATCAGTATATAAATTTTGGTCCCAAATTTCCTCACTGCCTCATGAGAATTTTGTATACGTACAAGGAGTATAAGATACAATTTGTTATTGTGTTCTGTCATTTTCGTTGTTTGTATTAGTGTATCGTTTTGTGACGGTAAGCAAAATCTTCTATAATAAAAGTCATGAAACTCTCTTTTACAGACATATACATTTATTAATTCCACTAGATTTGGCTGTATTAGTTACACTAACAATTCAACGTAAATTTGAATTTTTTTTTCTTGTTTCTACACCAACCCCTTTATACTTAGTTAACTAACACATACACCAATACACATAGAACCTGATTTTTTTTATTTCATATGTATGGAATTTTCATGACTTTTATTATAGAAGATTTTGCGGTAAGTATCAAAAATAAGCCAATCGGTTGAAATCAGTTGAAATCGTGAAAAATTTTTGATGCTACGAATATTTCTCTTGCTATGAAGCAGGAGAATTAACAATACATACTGTGTTGTTCGTTGTAAATATTTGTTGAATATTCTACTTTTAGTAAAGTTCTATTATTGTATAATAAAAAAATGTATTTCTTTACTTTCAACTTAACATGTTTGTTTATTAATTTTTTAGGTTTCGTGTTGCAAAAGCAGATTAATTTTTTATTATAAACTTAATTAAATCAATCAAATATTGTGTAAGTTCAGTTTACATTATGTAAAGGTTACTAAAAAATACTTAGACTGAAATACATTCAAAATACATAATGTAAACTGTACTTTCACAATATTTGATTGATTTAATTAATTTATTTTAATATTAAAGCCATCAAAAAATTCTGTTGAAAATTTGATAAATTTAAACAAATCGAGAGTAATCGCAATTTGTTTTAACAAGCTGTATTTGAAATTGATAATGATGTTTTACGAAACCTTTTTTACGTACAGCGTCACATACATATGTATGTACCTATTATTAAAACTCTTTTTTCTTATTCCTTTATTTTCTGTTTATCTTGCTAACTACTACATGCATTTTATACATTTTTCCAATGCCATATGGAACGTAAACAAAATCATATGAGATTTTCAAATTCATTATTTTACATCGTCTTTATTATCAATTTAAACGAAAATTTTTGTTTATAAATATAAATAATTTGAAATTAAATATATCGAATTGCAGGTTGTACGCAATTTTAATTGAAATTAATAAAATTTTAATACACAATTTTGCATTTTAGTCAATTGATTTTTTTTTTCAAACGTTGTCGTATTCGTGTCCCTTTAAAAATTTCATTCGTATACGAAACCCTAATCTCAACAAAGAACACAAAATAACTATACGAAAAACTAAAAAGAGCATGAAGAGCATGAATAGTTAAAGAGCATTCGAACACACACACCAACGCCACTACATAAAAAGCCATGACACAAATATGTGTGGTAGTATGTGTTAAGGGGATAAAGATTTTTATTTTCCTATGAAACGTAAACAAAATACTATGGGATTTTCAAACACATTTTTTTATATCGTTTCTATTTTCAATTTAAATAAATATTTTTATTTACAAATATAAATAATTTGATATCAAATATATTGAAATATAAATTGTGAACAATTTTGATTGAAATTAATAATCATTTATTAAGTAATTTTGCATTTTTATAAAAATATTTGTTTCGGCATGCTTCGTGTTCCTCTAATCTTAATAAATTTATTAAGATTAGAGGAACACGAAGCATGCCGAAACAAATATTTTTATAAAAATGCAAAATTACTTAATAAATGATTTTTAATTTCAATCAAAATTGTTCACAATTTACATTTCAATATATTTGATATCAAATTATTTATATTTGTAAATAAAAATATTTATTTAAATTGAAAATAGAGACGATATAAAAAAATGTGTTTGAAAATCCCATAGTATTTTGTTTACGTTTCATAGGAAAATAAAAATCTTTATTCCCCTCTTTATATTAGTGGTTTGACTTTTTAGACTGATGTCACGGCTATTTATGTAGTGGCATTGCACACACAATAACTAATACCATTACGATCCGGTAATTATCGCCTCACCGACTCATGAGACGACCAAAATTTATGTCCAGGGAGTAACCAGACGAATGCAGCAATTCCTTCTAACAGCCAGAACGACTTCGACGAGAGAGATTGTAATGTGGAAGATGAACTCATTAATGAAGATTTGGACAATTTCTCGGACAGTGAAAAAGAAGATCAAAATACGAGAATGACACTGATTTTACAGAAGATTTAAGGATTTTGGCTACAACACACAATATTAGACATACAGCAATCAATGAATTGCTAAAAATAATAAAGAAGCGGACGGCGGTATATATGCCATCCGCTGCACGAACGTTACTCGAGACACCAAAATCTATAAAATTGAGAACTATTGGTCATGGTATTTATTGGCACCAAGTTTGCCTTTAATACATTTTGCACGATATTGATAAAGCATTAGATACTCGTATATCTCTAAATTTTAATATCGACGGCCTACCAATTTACAAAAGCTCCAGAGAAGAATTTTGGCCAGTATTATTTAGTATTTATGAAATGCCAACATACAGCCCAATGGTAGTTGGGTTCTGGAGTGGGGTAGGGAAACCTCAATCTGTAGAAGATTTCTTAAGGTAATGTGATATTTAATTATTTAACCGAATATTTTAAATTTGATCTTTACAAATTAACTTATTGATTTGCTGTCTTTATATAGGCCTTTCTTGGATGAGTTAAAATTGCTATTGAATACTTTTGAAAATTAACATCAGATGTTTTGTTTGTGATTCTCCAGCGAGGGCGTTTTTAAAAGGTGTTGTAAATTTGAATGGTAAACATGGATGCCTAAAATGTGTTGTAGTGGGCGAATGGAATCACGATAATAAAACTATGTCATTTATTGTCAATAAAACTATCTGTTTCAAAACCCTAACACAAATAAATATTGTCAGATCGGTTCTGAGCACAACTACAGGATGCAGAAAGTTTGCTTCATAACAACTTCACAATTTTTTTTCGTTATACTAGTTGTGAACAAATCCATTTAACAAAATTGGTCGTACTGGTTGTACAACGGTTGTCGTAGTGCCTTACTTGCATTACGCCATATTTATAAAGCCAATATGCGACTCCATTTTGAAATTAATCGTATTAAAATAAAAAATGTAGTTCAATGACCTAATCGGTCATATCAATTACTTTTTTAAATATTTTTAACTATAATTTAATTTTCCTCAGAAATCCAAAAATTTAGAGCGATGCTTCATTTTTCGACCTAGAAATCCTCATTTTACAGTAAAAATGTATTTCCCATTATTTCTCCCGCGTATATGTGCGATATTTATCGAAAATTAGAATTGCATAAATATCAATCAGAATAATGTAATATTTTTCTCCATCATATATTTTATGTTTATAGTGTCATATTGTATTTAGTTACACATATTGTATTTTTGTAATATGAGTACAACTGATTATTATTATAATGGTTGTCATAACTTTTGTTATTACCATTTTACTTGTGCAGAAGTTGTAGATTATGTTGTGTAGTTCTTTTTTTGACCACAATTATTAGTTTTC
This sequence comes from Tipula vernalis, assembly GCA_958295665.1. Lineage (NCBI taxonomy): Eukaryota > Metazoa > Arthropoda > Insecta > Diptera > Tipulidae > Tipula > Tipula vernalis. Next base: position 16,232,470 of record OY282560.1, read on the forward strand.
TAATAGTTGACAGAGAGCTGTGACAGCGTGTTCTACAGGTTGTGACGATATTCAAATACCTATTTCGAAAATATTTTACAACCGTTTCACGCTCAATTAAAAGTTGTGAAAAACAACCACAACTCCTTATACCGCTTTCACAAAGCTATGGAAAACAATTATTTTCGCCAAAATAGCTACGTGATACGTTGTAATGCTGTTGTGGTATACGGTTCGCTACAACAAAAAGGCGGGGAAACTAGTTGTCACAGTAATATGAGAACCAATGGACAAATAAAAATGCTACTTGGGGGGTCCGAAGACAATTTGGCTGTTGGGGGACAAAAACAGCAACGGCGCGTTTCACAGCGATCAAATAAAGGTGTTCCACCAAAGTGATTAATTGAAGAGATTCACATGGTAGAACAAGACATCATCGAACCGAAGATGTTATCACAGGCGCTAAAAAGTAAAGAATGCGAACAATGGAAGCTCGCAATGGAAGAAGAAATGAAGTCATTGCATAAAAATGGCACGTGGCAATTGTGCGAATTGCCAGATGGTCGTGAAGCAGTCGGATGCAAATGGGTTTTCAAATTGAAAACAGATGCTGACGGTCGTGTTACTCGTTTCAAAGCACGACTGGTGGCTCAAGGTTTTTCGCAGAAGTTCGGCACCGACTACGATCAAGTGTTCGCTCCAGTGGGAAAGCAGACGACATTTAGAGTATTGTTGGCATTGGCATCCAGAAACAATTACATCGTTCGTCACATCGATGCCAAAACAGCATTTCTAAATGGAAATTTAAAGGAAACAATCTACATGAAGCAACCTCCAGGCTTTGAAAGGGGCGAAAATAAGGTTTGTTGGTTGAAGAAAAGTCTCTACGGGCTGAAGGAAGCAGCTAGGTCATGGAATGAGGCAATCCATACAGCACAACAGATCGATGTTTGTACCGAAGAAACATCAACGGTGAATGGTGTTTTTTGTTGCTTTACGTCGATGACGGTATTTTTCTCGGAAAAACAATGGGAGCAATCAATGAGGTAATACAAATTTTATCATCGAAATTTGACATCGAAGACCTGGGAGATATAAGGAAATGCTTGGGTATAGAAGTCGGAAGAACAGCAGACGGCTTCTATTGTTTAAGTCAATCGAGGTACATTCTAAAGATCACATCGGATTTCGGTTTGAACGACGCTAAAGATTCAAAAGTACCAATGGGCGTTGGTTACGGAAAAGCAGTGAGCAAAGATAATTTGCTGATCGACAACAAAAATTATCAAAGCTTAATTGGGTGTTTGCTATTTGTTTCGGTAAACACTCGTCCAGACATTTCAGCAAGTGTTTCAATACTGGCGCAGAAGATGAGCGCACCAACACAAGACGATTAGAACGAATTGAAACGCGTTGTCAAGTACTTGAAATCTACAGCAAGTTTGAAATTAGTACTTGGTAACAGCAAACATGACGGTGAACTGTTGTATGGCTATGCGGATGCAAGTTGGGCCGAAGACAAGAGCGACAGAAAATCGAACAGTGGTTATGTGTTCATCGTCAATGGCGCAACAGTCAGTTGGGCGTGCCGAAAGCAAAAATGTGTGGCACTCTCATCGACAGAATCTGAGTTCGTAGCATTATCGGAAGCGTGTCAGGAGGTTTTTTGGCTCAGGCATTTGCTAGAGGATATGCAGCAACCGATAGCGTCAGCGGTAGTGATACATGAAGACAATCAAAGTTGCCTAAGTTTGATTGAAGAGGAAAAATTGTCAAACAGAACAAAGCACATCGATACGCGACGAAACTTTGTTAAAGACTACATTGAAAAGCGAATCATAAGGTGTACGTACTGTCCAACAGACGAAATGCTGGCGGATATCATGAAAAAGCCGTTGCCAACATCAAAACACGTGAAGTTCGTCGAGCAATTACAACTATTAAATTGAGGAGGAGTGTTGAAATGCTCATTGGGAAATGATCAGACCAATTTAATATTGAATCAACTCATGCTAATATCTAAAAGTCAAAACTCATATTGTTTTTTCACTTCTTTGTAATACAGCTAATAAAGCAGTTACACATTTATATTAAAGCATTTCGGTTTCCTTTTATTTTACTTAAACTAATTACAGCTGGCAAATAGATTACGCAGTTAAAGTAGATCTATAGTTTCTACAACTAGTGCAGGCCAACGTATTGGAGCGGCTCTATAACACTCGAAAGTTAAATAAAAATAAGGACAGGAATCGACTTAATAGGTTATAAAGCATTACCAATAAGGCGGGAATCAACAGGCGAAGAAGTGACGGTTAAGACAGTTAGCAAACGACGAAGATGTTACCAGAGCCATAAATCATCTGATATGAAAACCATAAAAAGATGTCATTTTTGTAATGAGCCATTTTGTCCCAAATCATATGGATAGAATGCATAAAAAAACGGAAAATGGTTTCGGATGAAGAGGAAGTGGCATCAGATTACGCATTTGATTAAAACATAAATTTGACAAATTAAAATGTGATTTTCAGCGAATTCAACTGTTAATTTTTTTTTTATATGTTTTGAATCTTAAATGTAATTATATTTGTAGAAAATAAAGAATTTTTATTTACTTTCCCTATGAAATACATGAAGATATCTATGTGTTCAGATTGACCCCTATACACAGACAACGTGATAGTAAGCTAAACACAGAGTGAAGGTTAAAGATGGCGGTTTTGCGATCCCTTTTTGGGGTTGCTAGAAATGACATTCTCAATACATATTGGTTGTTTACGCGTGGACTAATATCACTAACAAAAACATTTTATAAAAAATATAACACAATATTTTGGTTTTGTCACTTTCTTAATGTGATTTTTATTTGAAATTGAAATTAAGATCGTTTCGGATGTTATACTCATTTATCAAATTTCTAGCAAACGCTCTTGAGTATTTGGTTAGAAATTTGATAAAGGAGTAACATCCGAAACGATCGTAATTTCAATTTCAAATAAAAATAAATATTACATTAAGAAAGTGACAATAAAACCAAAATATTATGTTTTATTAAATAAAAAAAAATTCTGAACACATCTAGCAAACCCGTCATATTACTTAATATTCAGCACATTGTTGAATTATATTGACATTTAAATAATAATATTTTATAGAAATAAATTAAGCAAAAAATATGATTAGGTATTAAAACAATAAATCGTAAGGGATGAACTTCCTGAAAATATTGGAAGCCCGAAAAACTACACAATTATAGTTCGTGCAAAATACTAATCCAAATCACAGATCTCGCGCATAAACTAATTGGTTATTTGTTTATGTTTTTTGTTACGAGTATGTTTAAAAAAAAATCATCTATTTTTAATACAAATTCTGTAATTAATTATTTAAAGTTGTTACGTCCTTAATAATTGGACAATTGAAATGTCATTCAAAATATTTTTTTGCCTGTAGATCTCTACTAATTTTTTGTTTTCTGTATTGCTAGTTCAAAAAGTCACTCGCAACTTTTTTTAATTTTTTGCTTGCTAGGAAGTCGACAAAACGTTCGAGCATACCGCAAGTTGCTAATTTGCTGCTAGAACATATCAAGCATCTACCACAGTATGAACGTCAGTTTTTTCGTTAGTAAATATTCAATACCAATTAATGTAGCATGTCCTCGAATAATTCGATATTTGCTTGCTGAATTATTTCGATCTCAAATTTTAATAATCTTATATACCTTAAAATTAAGGTATATTACAATATCTATCGCACAAGCATGTTGCGAGACCTGAAAGCGCTCATTTTCTGTCTCTTTGCGTCAATAAAGATATAAATATGCACATGGAACAAACGCGATTAGCATAATAGTTGAGACAGAAATATTAGCCGTCACTGTTTCTTTACGCAATACGGTAATATTTTGGGAGAAACATTTAGCCTAAGGACCAACCTAAGCAATCATATATTTAAAATGAAGGTAATGCATATTGTTGATGAGTAATTGTCCGTCCACGACCAAACAATTTCATGTCAGTGACATTCCGAACATGAGGCTCCGAGGTGTAAAGGCGGATTCAATCATCAAATATTTTTCTTCCACAGTATATGACAAAATACTAATACCAGAGCACCGACTGGTCGGAGGTCTGTTAACATTCTCGTAAGAAGAGGCAAGGGAGCATATGATATTAACCACTGTGGGCGCTCCGTGAACTATTTGAATAGAAAAAAATAGGTTCGCTGGCCTTTAGAAAATCGAAGGTACAACGTGAATCAAAATTATGATAATGCATCGCAGGGTGATGAAGGAAATACGGAAAATGGATGAGGTATTCGTAATGCAATCGACACACGAGTTAAGCGCATGCCACATACAATATACAAATGAGACATCGGACAATTCGGTCGGATTATCGGTTTACATCGCCACATTCAAAAGAAGTGTCGGACTGGAAAATGACATCACCACCCAAACAAGTTTAGTAAAATTTTGTATACAAATATAATGTTCTTCCCGTATTCATTTTAAATTATTATTATGGTTACAACATATAAAGGAAAACGCCATTTATTTGACACTGAAACCAAAATCAAAGCCGACAAAAAAATCTGGTGAGAAATGTTGCGTTCGTAAAACAGCAAAAATGTGTTAGCCGACAAAATTTATACCATTCAAAATTTTGAAGGACGGATTTTATTTTGACGGCCGGCAAAATATATCATTAGGTTTTTTCGAATGAAATTGTATTAATTTTATTAAAAATTTCCATGAATGTAATAGTTATCAATTTATCATCAATTCAAACATTTTTTTTAATAATTATTAGGTATGTTGTAAGTTTTCTCTTTTTGTCAAAAAATGGATTTGACGGTTTCAAATGCAGATTTGCCGTTTGTGCATGGGGCAACGCCTTTACACGACAAAAAAACAGACTCGCGAAATTTAATCTAAATTAATCGATTTTTTGTAATTGATATTTTTATTTTAAGTGGCAAACGAGTGATTGAATAATTTGCCTAGTTTGTGTAAAAATAAATATTGAATAAAATACAATTTGTTAAAATACCCGACATTAAAAGAACACGTTGTGAAAAGTGAATTTTTTTTTTTTATATATAACAACGATATCGTAAAAAAAACAAACGTGAATTAATATTGCAATTTGCAAGTACACATATAAAAAAAGTTTATTTTCGATACGTATAAAAAACGAAGAACGAGAGCGCCGACATCTTAAAAAATCGACAAAGTAAAAAACGACACGTGTTTTCTAGTTAAAATATTTTGTATGTGGCGATAAATTTCTGTGCAAAAATAAACTAATTACAATTTCCCGGTGATTAAGATGACGAACGACAACGAAAATATGAAAGAGGAAAAAGGACAAAACGGTCCTAGTAATAATGGTGGTTCGGACAATCGAGTGACATCCTCAAACGTAGCTCGCATCGCCGTAAGAATTTCACCGTTCTGGAAAGCGAATCCGCCTCTCTGGTTTTGTCAATTGGAAGTACAATTCGAAACAAATGGCATTACAACCGACGAAACAAAATTCAACACAGAAGTGGCCGCGATAGAGAGTAATATTCTCTCCCTAGTAGACGATGTTGTAATGAACCCCCTGAAGACAGGAAAATACGATACATTAAAAAAGCGACAGAAGGAGTATTTTACGGAATCGGAAGAAAGCAGATTAAAGAAATTATTGCACGACAAATATTTGGGAGACCAACGGCCATCACATTTTTTAAAAGACATGCGGCAGCTAAGAGGACCAAAAATAGGTAGTGGATTGCTTAAGTCACTGTGGATTCAACGATTGCCTACGCAAATGCAAGCCATCTTATCAGTTAGCGACGATGACTTAGACAAGCTCGCTACGATGGCCGATCGCATCATGGAGGTAACAAAGGCGTCGGAGGTGAATATGTGTGAGAAATCACAGCAACCCGAAACAAATTCCAATGATAATAACGTAGCATCATTGAGGGCACAAATCGAAGCACTGACGAAAAAAGTGGAGGAAATGGGACGAAGCCGTTCCCGAACGCCAGGTAGATCACAAAACGGAAATAAAATCTCAAACTCTCGCAAGCGCACCGAGTACAAAAATTGCTGGATACATTATAAGTTTGGGGATAAGGCTACTAAATGCCGTCGGCCGTGTGAATTCTCAAGCAACGAAAAAAACTAGTGGAGCGATCGCTCATGGCGACTAGCGATCAGAATTCAGTAAATTGTCGCCTATTATATTCGATAATACAGCAAATTGTCAGTTTTTGATCGATACGGGAGCTGACATTTGCATAATACGTTAGACATGTTCCCAATAGATCTATATGCAACTAATCAAACAAAGATTAACGTTTTCGGGAACAGGACAGTTACGGTTGATTTGGGGTTGCGGAGAAATTTTACCTGGACATTTATCGTGGCCGACATCGGTAGAGCGATAATAGGAGCCGATTTTTTAAGCCACTTCGGATTACTCGTATAGATCTAAAACAAAAGAAGCTGATTGACAGTATGACCAGCGTTAGTACAATTGGTAGAGTTTCGAAAGACCAAACATCAGGTGTAACTACAGTGCGAACGATTGATTCTCCATACTTCGAGTTGCTGTCGGAATATCAGGATCTAACTTGTCCAAAGGTGGGCGTGAGTCCGATTAAACACAACGTGACTCAAGTGATTGAAACGAAATGTACGCCAGTATATTCAAAGTATCGTCGGTTAACACCGGAAAAATACACTATCGCAAAACGTGAGTTCGACAGTATGATGAAGTTGGGAATATGTTGGCCAACAAAAATCCCATGGGCCAGCCCTTTGCACCTAGTGGAGAAAGAAAATGGTGAGTGGCGGCTATGCGGAGGCTACCGCCGACTTAATCATACAACAGTGGCGGACCGATATCCAATACCGCACATCCCGGATTTGGCACACGGATTACATGGCAAGCACATATTTTCAACAATCGATTTGGTAAAGGCTTACCAAATCGATTGTGACCCATTCGGTTTATTCGAGTTCCCGACGATGACCTTTGGGTTAAGAAACGCGGCTCAACCCTTTCAAAGGTTCATCCACGATGTGTTGAGAGTGTTCGACTTCGTTTTCCCGTACCTGGATGACGTGCAAGTTTACTCCGTTAATGAGGAGCAGCATATGGATCACCTGCGCCAAGTGTTCGATCGATTTAGGGAACAGGGCGTTGTAGTCAACATGACAAAATCTCTTTTCGGTAGAAAAACGGTAAAGTTGGTAATGGTACGACACCCCTACCGGAAAAAGTTGTCGCCATTGCCGAATATAAAGAACCAATAGACGTTAAAGGGTTGCGATGATTTTTAGCAATGAGCAATTTTTATCATCGATTTTTGAAGGATGCAGCAAAAACATAGCTGCCATTGCTAGAGTACATGAAAGGCAATAAGAAGAACGACAAAACGAAAATCAATTGGACGGTGGAAGCAAAAAATACATTTGAGAGATGCAAAGCCGATACAGCGAACGCAGCGATGTTAGCACATCCATCATCAACAGAACCATTATCGTTAATGGTCGACGCTTCCGACTATGCTATGGGAGCGATGGTGCAGCAAAAGGCAGGCACTAATTGCTTGAGTACCGCTCAGTTTTTTTTCAAGGAAACTAACAACGACACAGCAAAAGTATAGCGCGTACGACCGCGAATTACTAGCCGCATACTCAGCAGTAAAATATTTCAAATTTTTGCTGGAAGGGCGGAATTTGGTAATTTACACGGACCACAAACCGTTAACGTTCGCTTTTCAACTGAAACCGGAAAAAGCGTCACCTCGTCAACTCCGCCAATTAGACTACCTCGTACAATTTTCAACCGATATTCGACATGTAGCGGGTAAAGATAATGTGGTGGCAGATGCTTTATCACGGGTGGAAACAATTTCGATCCCAAAACTGGTGGATCTCGACGAATTAGCTGATTTACAAACGACAGATGCGGAGCTAAACATGTTATTGGAATCAAAAAGCCAGATGAGTTTGAAGCTAACACCAATGATACTACCCGGCAGTGACAAAAACATATTTTGCGAAGTAAAAGAGAATAAAATAAGACCGTATCTACCAAAGTGCCTACGACAGGAGACGTTCCAGCATTTCCACGGTATAGCACACCCAGACGTTAAGACGTCCATAACATTAATAAAAACAAAATATGTATGGCTTTCCATGAATAAGGATTGTGCGAACTGGGCACGAGGCTGCGTGAAATGCCAGAAGGTAAAAATTTCGAAACACAATAGAAGTCCGTTAGGAAGATATGTACTTCCAGAGAGCCGCTTTCAACACATAAACATAGATTTGGTAGGGCCGCTACCGATGTCACAAACATATAGTTACTTGTTAACATGTATTGATCGGTTCTCACGATGGACGGAAGCAATACCATTAATGGATATAACAGCAGAAAGTGTAGCACGGGCCGTATACGAAAAGTGGATCTGCCGGTTTGGCGTTCCACAAACAATTACCACGGACCAAGGCAGACTCGAGTCCTCACTATTTAGGGAACTAGGAAAACTGTTCGGGTTCAAACGAATAAGGACGACGGTTTACCATCCAGCAGCAAATGGATTAATAAAAAGATGGCACCGTGATTTAAAGTCAGCGTTAAAATGTTTTCCGGCGAACAAATGGGTGGAAGTTCTACCTACCATTCTCTTGGGCATGAGGGCCACCTTTAAGCCCGACTTAGGTGGAACGACGTCGGAGATTAATACAAAATGCAGAGGATGAATCACACCAGCCGCAAAATCCACGGAAAAACAAATCTGCCAAAGAATCAGGAGACAACGAAAAAGTGCGAGATCAGGAATGTCCAAAGACGGAAAAGGCTAAAATCCAGGAAACACCATCAGCAATACTGGGCGAGCCAGTTTCAGTTAAAACAAAAGCAGGACGACATGTACACTTCCCTAAGAGATACCTTGAAACGTTTGTAGCAGGGTAGGTCGAAGGAGGCATAGCGTTATCACCGAAGGGGGAGTAATGCGGACGCTCCGTGAACTATTTGAATACAAAAAAAATAGGTTCGCTGCCCTTTAGAAAATCGAAGATACAACGTGAATCAAAATTATGATAATGCATCGCAGGGTGATGAAGGAAATATGGAGTTTTTATATGGAGAAATATGGACATTTTTTTGACCTTGGTTTGGCGAAGGTAAGATTTTCAGTGTTAAGTTGTAGTTCAGTGGCTGAAAATTCAAAATTAACATGTAAAATATAAGGTAAGAGCGAAAATTTCTTGATCCACATAATGTCCCTTCTGGTTGTTTATTAGTCTGTGCCTAAAGCTTCGGGTAGCAATTAAGCCAAAAATTCTGTTTTCACATTCATTCCCCTATCGAGTTGCAATTGGCAATTCACGTTTTGGGTGCTTTGGCTCCCATCCAAAAATCATACTACATCAAGATCTTACTTGTGGTACCCTTTTAACCCAAACCAATTTCCTCTACCTGATTGAGCTGCAGGAATCATGCCGCAAGGAGTACCGCAAAGCAAGTAAGATAGAAATTTCGATGTAATAAGTGAGAGCAGACTTTCAGTATAACTCCACTCATTACAAGTTTGATTGGAGTTGAATTAAGCATAGCACAAACATGACCTTACACATGAGATTCTCGATCTTCTAGATTTCCAGAATTGAATGGTGACATCGAAATTATGCCATGAAAATATTCGAGATTTTTAGAGTTTTCTTAATTTTTTAAGATTATTGTAGAATTCGGGTATATTCCAAATATATTGAGAATAATAGTATTTTTCAATGTTATTCAAAATTTGCAAAGGGTTGAGAAGCGAGATGCTATAGAATTAGTGTATCGTCAATATTTAGTACAGTAACTCTACATTTTTTTTGCTTAATATAATTGATAAGGCCTTTTAGATATTTTTTAACTTGACCGACCCTAGATTTCCCAAAAAACCAACTCAACCGAAAATGTAAAGTTGTTGTTGAATCAATCCAGGAGGGAAACAATTATCTAACAAATGAACCAATTTCTAATTTGGAATCAAAATAATTGTTAAAACCATTCCTTCCTATCAAAATTCACAATTCTAGAGAACATCGCGTTGGTTTGAAACGAATGTAACTTATCGGTTAAATAAGCCTTAGCAGATTTTTTTTTTGTAGCCTTTGTTTGGATAAATATGTACATATATGAAATTCCAGTCCTCGTTCGTTTCTCTGATGTGATACTAGGTTGGGGAGTGGTACATTAATTGGCACATTCGTAAATCTGTACTTCAATGTAAGTTTCGACCATTAAATTAGACCATTATAGATAAACTAAGTAGTACGTGTCGAATTCGAAGGTGACAGCACAAATGTTTTGTTTTTTTTTTACAGAAAAACAATATGCAATTTTAACGACTATATTTGTTTTGCTAATGTCATAATATAATAAAAGCGTGATCGTTAATTTAATTATGTATTTTGAAAAAAATTGCTAAAATTTGTTTAGAATGCCTCAAAAATGCTTCAATTGTTCGACTAAATCTGGTAATCTGCATTGGTACGTAAAATCAAGAATACAATTTCAAATTTGAATAATAATCGTAAATTATTTTTTTTGTAACCACAGTTTACCAACCACAGCTGAATTGAGAAATAAGTGGTTAAATGTGATTCCAGGTGTGGGTCTTAGCGATTTCACTCCTACCTTTAGACTGTGTTCATTACATTTCGACGATAAATATTTAACATTAAATGGTGGAATTACAAGAAATGCGGTACCTTCCAAATTTTTATTGAACAATAAATGGTATGTTTGAACAAAATCGTTGAATTGTTAAAAATGAATGTTAATTTGATAGTGCTGCATTTTAATATTTTATTTTTATAGGGTTACAAACGTGCAGAAAGTGCTTTCGGATAGACCAGCAGAAGCAGCTAGCATTAATCAATCAGAAATAGCTGTTGAAAATTTTGAAATAAAACAGGAACCAGATAATTGGTTAACAAATGATGACCAACAAGCTCTGTCAGAAACATCGAAGTCCGTTCCAACTAACAACGCTCTAGAACCTTTACCTGAAATAATACGCAAAACCGCAGATAATTCCTCGGCTGCAAGGTAATTTTTAAGATATGTAATAGCTAAGTTGAACTAATTTGTAATTCTGTTCCTATTTGGTAACCTAATTGAACTGTAAAGCCCAACACGAGGTTTAAAAAGGAAAATACACGGGGATCGAACATGCCATACACCAACTAAAGACTGCTACAAAAAACCAGCAATGATAAACCAGATTTGTCAAACAGAAGATTATGATATTGTAAAGGTGATTCCAGAGCGCCAGGATGAATTGATTACATCATTAAAGCGCCAGATTGAGCAGCTCAAAGAATGTCTTACGGTCAACCAAACGCCTAACCAATTTGGTAAAATACCAATTGAATCTCTAAGAGGGCAAAATTTAAAAGTTCGGTACTTAACAGGCTTTCCAAACTTTGTTACAATGGAGATTATGTACAAAGATGTTGAGAATTATATACCATTCACGGTTGGTGGAAAAATGTCCAAATTTGATGTTATTTTGATGACTTGGGTGAAACTTAAACTTGATTTACCATTAAATTATCTCAGCATAGTAATGCACATTAGCACTTCTACGATATCGCGATTATTTTATGACACATTTTTTATTTTATATGGCCGTCTAAGCGGTTATATAGTGTGGCCGAATCACATGAATAACCGTGAAAATATACCAACTGATCATATACAGATATTTGGCGACAGGCGTATTATCGTTGTCGATTGTTTTGATTTTTTTTCTGAACAAACGGATAACCATAATATGAACAATTTAACAACCGGCTCGATGCAAGAAAAAAACTCGGCCGTAGAACAATCAGACCAAACTAATCAAAAATCTCAACCTGGACTACTGAAATATTTAATGTGTTTCTCGACGGCAGGCACAATAATTTATCTATCGAAACCATTTGATAAGGGATCCAGTAAACGTTGTGTAGCCCAGGAAAGCGGAGTTTTTGATATGGTGGAGAGGGACGACGTAATCCTAGCCGATCGTGAATTTATATATAAATCTGTTGATAAACAAAACTCCAATGCTTTAGTGCCAATGGTAAGGAATATTGAAGGAGAGCTTGTAGAAATGGCGCTCGAAATTACGGATGAAATTACTAAAATAAGAGAGGATATTGTAAAAAGGATTCTTTACACTAAACAACGGCTTAAGAATTTGACAAACAGACCACCTATTTTAGATGTCACCAACAAATATGGTAAAGAAATTTACTTCGATTTTATCATAAAAATGGCTTGTAGTATTGTTAATTTAACCCCTACACAAGAAACAGATATCGAAGTACTGGAAATTGATAAATAAAAACGTCAAACAATTAACAGAACGTTTTTTATTTATAATATAACAACCACCCGACCATTACAAATCGCTACTTAGCAACCATTTTGAAGAAAAACCTAAACAATTCCTTGTTTTGATAAATTAAAAATGTCAGCAAAAACGTATAAAGATAAAATTCGTGAACGTTTTATGGATAAAAAGCGACAAGCTTCAATTTCTAAATCACCGATGCATAAGCATGGCATAAGGCTGCATAAGGGTTATGTGAAGGACGATTTGGAAATCACAACTATTCTGCAAGGTCGGAAGTACCATCATCGCACCAACCAAGCCGATGAACTTCAGCTGGAACAGCAAATATCATTTTTTACGACTGTTATTAGTGATCCTGAAATTGATTCGCACTCGAATCAGCCATCGAGTAAAAATGATAACGCCTCAATAAAATCGGGCGATGAAAACCATGAATCACCAACACACAACGCATCATCGTATCTTCAAATCGATGATTCGAAAGTGATTGAAAAATTTGAATTAAAAAAAATCGAACTGAAGGACGATGACCTACTGTGGAATCCAAAAACGAGTGATTTTATGACAGATGAATTAAATGAGATAAGACATCGTGATGTTACGACCGAAGGATTATACATGGCGGAACGACCAAATATTTCACTGCGAGCCGAACAAATATTTCAAAATCGAATGCATTTAATCGATCCAAATATTGAATTGAATAAATTACAAAATTTTTCGGCACTTCAAGTGGAGCACACGGCCAAAATCAATCCAATCATTCCGATTTTTATTCCACCCACCGATTTGATTCATAATATTTGCTCACACATTCTCGAGAATCAGATCATCCAAATAAAAATCCGAGAGGTACAATTTTTTAGTCATCCGCTATTCAGCGATGAGGATATAATGGCAAAACACGTCGAAAATCTATTTAACGAGTATGTAGCCCGAAATGAGAATAAAATTATTGATAAGCTGGAGACAAAATTAAAAATTTTACGCGAAACCGTGAAAAATACTAGCGACACCGAGAACAACGAGTTGATTATAAAAAAATACAAGAGCGATATAAAATTATATCGAAATCATTTGTATCGGGAGGAGAAATTAAATCGCAATCTAGTCACCAAAATTCTAGAGTATTGGAAAAAACTCAAGGAAATTCGGCAGGCAGCAAATTCGAATTCGACTACACCAAAATTGGTGATTCACAAGAAGGATACGGATTTTGAGGTGGACACAAAATTGTGGAACGAACGATTTAATTACGAACTGAATGAGATTTACAACGAAAAGTACGAGAATTACTATGAGGAGAAGGAAAAGTTGAAATTGCTGGTCGACAAAGACTCGGATAATGAGCATAGTATCAATAAAAATTTAGAAAATTTCCCGAAATTGAAAAAACCCGATTTGGAGAAAATACGGGAACATTTAAACGAGGTTTTCATCAATTCATTGCGACATCCGGGTGAACCAGTTATCGAGCTCGAATTAAAGCGTATCACAAAAATTAAGGCTTCCAGTGCGAAAGAACTGAAACGTATATCGATGATCTCTAGCACCAAATACTATTTGAAAATAGTTTTCGACGGCGATGATGTAACAACTCCGAAACCGTTTCTACTAAATCCGGATTTCATTGTCGCACTAAATGCCAACTTTACGATAAAACTGACCACCTTAATACCGGAGCGAATTCAGCTCGAGATCTACGAAGAAAATTTACTAAAGGTCCCAACAAGAATTTGCTCAATGTTTATTCCAATGCCAGATAAAAATGAAACATTTAAAGACGCGATGTTCCAAACGATTGAATTCACTGCCGAGAAGACAAAATTTCAATCGAAATCGATTGATATGAAAACCATAAATGGGTCGGTGAAATTACGGATTGGATGGAAATACGCGGCTGATGATAAGGAAGCCACTACGAATACATACAAAACTAAAAAGGAGGGGCTAAAATCCAAATTAAAATCTTGGTACATTGATGGAATTATCGATCCGATTGATCCCGAGAATAAAGATATTTTAGAAACGATAAATTCTGAAGTCAAAATCCCTAAAACTACGGTGGTCGAAAAAAACAAAAATTTGTTTAGTTTTAATGAAGAATGGCTAACGTTCTGTGCGGAAGAGGAAATCACTCAAAATGAACGATTTCGAATGTTACAAGCTCGTAACGAACAGGAGTTGAAATTCAAAAATATTAAACACATTCCACAATTTGATCGGGAAATTGAAATGCCTGAAGAGTTTAGGACTATTGAGGAGACGGTTGGTATGGATCCGATCGACATGCAACGACATCGGGGGAAGAAATATTTGAAAAATGTTTACGAAACCATTACGCATCATATTAAATTGATCCACAAGGATAAAGAGGACTGCGATATTTTAATCGGGGACGAAATTCCAACTCTAGGATCCTTAAGTTTGGCCTTGTTCGAAATATTCGGCCCGAAACGTCCATTAAAACCAACTCGAAAATCCCAAACTAGCCGGATGCCATGTCGCATAAACGACATACATCATTTTAACGTAATCGTGAATGTTGAACGTGCTTTTGGTATCCCCATTCGAAATGAAGAACAATCTTTACCATTTCGTAAGAACAGCACTATATCGACAACACCTCAAACAACGTTCAAAACGATCAATATTCGTCCATACGTTGCGATCACTTACAAGGATAAAACTGTTCGCACATCGACTGCAGAAGGGTCAAATCCAACATGGAACGAACAACTATCGTTAACGATTAAGTAAGTTGAAAATTAGAACCGTGCTTGGTACACTTGATTATAATATTTTCTTGTCCATAGTAATAAATTGCAGCAAATCAAATCATCTCTGTCCATCCAACTTTTCGACGAGTTTATTGAAGACATTTTGGAGGACGATCGATCACGTGCCACTGATATTTACCAACGTATTTCCAGTAAATGGATTGGAGAGTTGCGAATTCCGATTAGCACGATATTTTCCAATCAGCGAATTGAAGGAATATTTGAAATTGATATTCCACCATTTTTACTCGGCTACACAAAATCGACTCTAAACTCGAGTGAATACTTAACCATGTCCTTTGGGAATTTACCTGATGTTCGCGGCCTGACGCACATTTCATTATTTATCACGGTCGAACCCATATTCGAGTTGGATAAGCTAAATATGACCGGATTGGAATGCACCGAACTTGATCCATTAAAATCTTATGGTGAGCAGTGGTCCTACGAATATAAATTAGAATTTTCGGCAAGACCACAATACCCAATTGTATCGTTGCTAAACGGGAAACGAATTTGTATTACACGATTAATCGGCGCTATACCGATCCCGTTTGAAAAAGATGATAATTCCGAATTTTTAATTCGACGATTTGTATCGTTAATTCCGGTGTTTCAGACGCTCGACAGCTGTGTCGAAATCGATGGTATTTGGCTAACGAATAGTGTAAGTATTAATTTCGATGAATTTAGAACTTTTATTTACCTAATTAAATTAAAAATTGTAGCAAATTCTTAATCTAACCTGTGCATCACCAAAAGACTTGGGAATACTACTTTCATGCTACTATTTAGAACTGGAGTACAGAGCTTGGGCTATTTTAGGCTACGGCCTACCGAATGGTAACTCCTGTTATGTGTTGATCAAAGAGGCAAACGATTTTTTTATAATCGACCCGTTAACCGGTAAAAAATATAACAGCAACGATACATATTGCCCCCTCATGAAAGTCTACTGCTTGATAAACCAACAAAACGTTTGGGCCAATATTCAAAAAGAAAACCGCGTTTACATGACCCATTTCGATGTGACAAAATCTCGTGATTGGAGGCCGCTATTTAATAAAAGTACAGAATCTCCGACTGAACTCGTACATGACCTAAATTATGAATATGCAAATTCGTTTGATACCGTAGAACTACAAAAAATTATCGAGTTTAAAGTAATCAAGAAGATTAGTACATGGCGAACACATCGAAAAACTATTTGGAATCGTTATATGAATGAAAATTTACAGAAAATGCTAGCCGAAATGGAACAGCATGTATGCTTCGAGTATGATGCTGAATTACTAAATGATCGAATTTCAATGTTATTTTCGTCGTTTAAAGTGAATGGATTTCCAATTAATTTGCCGTACACAAATTTATCAGCAATCGTTGAGTGTGTCAAAAATGCTGGTATTCATTTGATTTCAGATGAAATGGCTGAATTTGCGTTGGCTATTAAAATTGTGGATTACCCCAGGAATGTTTTTTCGGTATGGATATTTTTAGTTTCGCTTGTTACTAAAATATAGTTTGTTATTTTGAATCTGTAATTTTAATAAAAAGAACTTATTTACGGTACGTAAAGAATACATTTACTCACTACTTGGTCTTCGGTAAAAAACTGGTTTGAATCTGTGCTAAAGTCAGCAAAAAAGTGACTGTTGTTTATTATTCTGTGTGAAATATTCATATTCTGGAAAAGGAGATGGGGCAAATTTTTTAAAAAAATATTTTGGAAAAAGGCTCTTTCACTCTTTTCTCGTTTGTCAAATTTAAGCTATATTCATTCACCTGCAGAGAAAACGGTCCACCACAGTAGCTGGAAACATGAACCAGAATCAAATTCTAGGTCACTCAAAACAATCTTTATGTTTAAATTCATTGTTTCGTTCCTTACTTTAATTTTTCTTTTCTCTCTTTGGGGAAGGAAATCAAAATTTTTTTTTTGTTTTTCGCTGGGAGTGAAATCCAAAAACGTAAAATATCAATCCAAAATATTTTATTTTTTGGATTTCGTTTCAAAGGGAAAGAAACAAAAAAAAAACATTTTTTGTTTCCTTCCACAAACAGAGATTAAAGAAGGGAACGAGAAATAAATTTAAACACTGCCCTTAGAGTATTACTAAAGCCAACCCAACGTAAAAAAAATCTATATATAAAGTGGTAAGTGTTGAAGCGCTCCTCCATTTTCACATTTCTTCCGTCGTTGTGGGCTCTTGGTGACTTAATCAAGTCCAACTTGGTGTGCATCTCTCGGCCGATCATCAATTGGGACGGTGACTTGTCCCCGAGTGCTGCTGATGGTGGGTAGTGATAGCAAATGGAACTAGCGTGAGATCTGGTCCGCATTGCCTACGTATTCGAGGTTTTTGAGGGTAGTTTTAAGCAGGCCGACGTATGGTGCCGATGTCAGGTGCTCGATCCCATTCACCTCACAGAATCGGTTAAGACTAATTGCGGACCGTTGTCGGAGACAATAGTTTCGCAGATGATCTCGCGTGCAAATGATTCGCACATATTGTCAATCGTCATAGCTGAAATAGTACAGCGCATTTTGAAAATATCTGGCCAGTTGGAGAATGCGTGTACGATGACCGTGTACGAGTAGCAATCGCCGATTGGGCCTGCATAGCCCACATGGAACGGCGATCATGATCCACTGAGGATCAGCCAGGCCTGCAGCGTTCATTTAGTGGGGGTCTTTGCAATGATTGCCCAATCGTTGCATTGGCGCACGGTTTCCTCGTTTTCTCCATCGATACCTGGCCAGAAAAACTTGGCTCGCGCGAGCAGCTTCACGCGTGCAGCGCCTGCGTGCCCGTCGTGTAGGTCCACCATCGATTTCCTGTGGAATTTTGCTGGAACGATGATTCGCTCGCCGAGGACCAGACATCCTTGCTCCATCGACAGTTCTGACTTGCGATTGAAGAATTGTGCTACTGCTGGGTCGGAAATTGGCTTTTGCTGATGTGGCCAGCCATCAGTGATGTAATGAGCGACCTTTTGAAATACGTCACTTACTGTGGTTGCCTTTTGAATGACACCAAAGTTGACTGGCAGCCACGGCATCTCCGTTCTTGTGCGTAATTTCCTCCTCCTCTCCCCCCGCATCATGAAACATCCTGCCGCGTGCATGAAGGGCTTCTTGGTGCCACCCTCGAGCTGGTGCATGAATACACCTCCCCATCCTTACCTGGACGCATCAGCTGCGACGATGATTTTCTTGCCGGATTATAGTGTGTGCCAAGTCAGAAGCGAGTACTTGCTTCAGCCAGATGAGTGCAGTGGCTCGAGCTATACTCGACTTATATTCGATACTTGCGTGTAGCAGTTCTGGCAGGTGCAGAATGACTTCCAGCTTAGATGAATTTGGTCGAATACCGATTTCCTCGATAGTGTAACTCAGGAACTCGATGGATTTCTGACCGAACGAGCATTTAGATAGCTTCAGAGTGAAATCGTATTCTTGCATTCGGCTCATTACGCTGCAGAGGTGTTCCCGTTACTGTTTGTCGTTTTTGCCTTCGATGATAATATCGTCGATCCAAGGTAGCGCTCCCTCTAGGCCGCCTGTCATGGTGTCTATCAATTGTTAAAAAATACCGGAGGCCGTTTTAACCCCCGGTTGCAAACGGTTCAACTGAAACGGGCCGCAATGTGTGTTGATCAACATCAACTTCTTCGAAACGTCAATAAGTTCCACTTGTAGGAAGGCATCAGACATGTCGATGACGAGATCATAGGGAACTTTGCTTCCGAATCGTTTTCAAGAGTGCATTTACCGCTGTGTACTGTGTTGACATTGTGGTAGTATGCTGACGGTGGTACATCCCAAAGTTTCAGTTTTGTCTTCCGTTCGTTGCCGAAAAGGTTCGGCTACTTTTACGGCTGTTCCATTGTGGCGGCTCAAGCTTGGGTCGCCGAGTTTCAACCAGTTCACTTGAGATATGATCGTCAAGTCAGACCCATTGTCATGCTGCAGCTTAACCTTCGTTACGTCAACAGTTGCAGTGACGAACTTTTGGTTGGATTTTGCTGGATAGTGCTGATCGCCTTGCTTCGACTACGCGGATAATTACGCCGTTTTTGTTGGAGCTGTCTCCAAATGCGTGAGCCGCTGCAGAAGCCCACTTCGCTTAAAATTTGCTTGAGCTCTTTGGTTGCAGTCTCGAACGTCAAATTCATAGGAGAGTTTGGTAAGGTTGTATTTGCTTCTGCATTAACAGTCCGACTTTTGTTCTGTCTGGAAGTGTTTTGGCTTCGACTTCAAAGATACACTGGTATCTCGCGTACCAGAGATCGAATGTAAGACTGTTTTCGGTTTTACTACAGAGAATCCTTGCATTACCAGCGGTGATCCAGCTGAGTTTCCTTCTGCAGTCACCTGGACATTGGACTGCTGTTTCGACAAAAGCAACTCAAAACATTTTTCGGTTGCTTCGCGTTCGGCCTTCATTGCTTCCAGTAGCGCCTTACGATCTGCTTGGACACGTTGTTCAGCCGCAGTCAGTAGTTTTCTGTTTCTTTATGTTCATCTTTCATTGCTTCCAGCAGCGCATCATGATTTGCTTGAACACGTTGGTCAGCCGCAGCCATAACTACTTGCATCATTTCCTTTGCCTGATTAGCATCCATCTTTTCCTTCTTTTTTTTTCTTGTACGGTACAAATTATGAAGCCTAGTTTCTTTCCTCGTCGCCACTGCGAATAGTTCTGTTGTTAGGGAACGAATACGGAAGTAAACACTACGTTTCCTTTTACATCTCATTGTTTCTATTTCATGATCTACTATTCCTCACAGAAATTATTAACAACTAAAATAAAAAATTATTTCGCTCTAACATCGCAATATTTTAAGCGCTACAATTACTTTCCTTTAATCTATAATTGAAACACGATTAACATAATCTCCGTCGTTCACAGTATAAGAAAATCTAGATTTAAAAGTTGACTGATATTTTTAAATTTGTATCTGCATTTTTTGTAGACATTAACTTATATGTAAACTAGAATGAGCCACCAATTGTTAGCTTCAAGTTTGAATCGAACATCAGCAGCGCCTACGAGTTTCCGTGTGAAATAATCGAACTAAAAAGTACGTTGAATTAAAAGAATTTTAGTATTTTGAGTTTCTATACATATGAAAAACAACAAAATTTTACGGAAAAAAACGTATTAGTTTGTTTCTCGTAAAATTTGATTTATTTTGTTTTTCGAGTCTATTTTTATCTTCGACTACAGAATTAAAATCGACCGCCAACCTAATGACAGTTACATAAATTTATCAAATAAGAAGTGAATATTTTCCAAGTAAAATATTTGTTTGATGATTTATTACGATCAAATTTAAGTTCAAATTTCGACATTTTTTAAAATTTTTCTCTCATATCCACATTTTTCTCGTAAATTGCAGCTAAAATCACGAGTTTCCAAGAATGTATTTAATATAAAAACAACAAATCTAAAGTACTTTTCATACCAAAAGCCTCGCCTCAAAATTCTAGTTACCACAAACGCGAAGTTGAGACCCTTTCATAACGGTGGCGTTGGCTTTGAACATTCGGTTGTTATCAAACATTTTATTTAGGCCTATTTTACACATGAATTATAGCAAGATATTCTGAATTTATAACGTACAAATGAGCAAGATTTTTCAGTAAATATAAAAGAATTGTGCCAAAAATGTGATTTGTATGTTATGTTTACAAAGCACTTCGCTTTTTACTACTTTGAAATGTTGCAGTCGAGTGAGGAACGTATTGACTTGCCTTTATAGATAACTTCATTGCAATTTATTTTGATTTTTTTAAAATTATCACTTAATTAATTATTTTTCATCAAATTGAATTTAAATGTATTTCTCTAAAGTTAAACGTTTTCAATCAAATAAAACTAATTTGCATGCTTCAAAAATGAAATAAAGAATTTTTAATTTTTAAACTCAAAGCCGAGGCTATGAAAAGTACCTACTTAAATCTTATTCTTCGCCTGAAAAAATACAAAATTTTCTTGGTTGATGCCGCTCTATCTATTCACTCATATGGAAATACTTACATTGATTCTAATTTACTGCCGCTGTCAGCGCTATTCTCCGAGGTTTTGAATTTGTTTGGAAATGTTTTTATTTGTTATTCGAGAACTCATACACAGAATGAGCCATTTTTTTGGTGCTTTTTCGGCCTTTAATATACATTGGTAAGGTTTTTATTTTCCATAGGAATTACCAATATTGAGAGACTGAAGCTTTTAATTTAAAAAAAAACAGCAACTTTTTCACAAAATGTTTCTCAACTAGATTTCGACTTAATCTAAATCCGACTCATTCTCTTAGTCACGGCACTAACTGGTTGCGGAATCGTTAAATTAACAACTGCACAAACTAGTTTTAGAATAAAACCAGAGTAACGTTCTGCTCCATACTTGTGTCACAGCGGAAACTGGTCGTCGATATTTTGTTCAAACCATAATCCTTTTTTCATAAAAATAATTATTTTTTCAACATCTTCTCGTATTTTATTCTCCGGTGTTTTCAAAAGGTATTACTTCAAGTTTACCTTCTACATTTTTTACCATTGCAACTATGCCTTTAGATTGGCGATTTCTGTTGTCTCGGGATTCAAAAACAAATTCACGATTGAATTGGTCTGTGTCTAATCTATCAAGGAACCTGCTCTGCTGTGCTACACAACTTGAGTCCCACTTCAAATGGTTTGGATAAATAAATTATTTGGCCTGTTGACGAAAAGCATATTAAATGTTTCACCGGCTGAGGCTGTGATTTTTATTTACACGTTTGGATCAATATTTCTTGCACCGTCGACTTTAACTCTTTACCGATAGAAAACATTTCAAAACAGCCATGATTACCCATCAATTGTTTATAAACACTTGGAGTATTTTTCCGGAGACCAATATCATCCGGCCATACGATATATGCACTTAGCCGATCACATAAAATAATAAAAGCTTCGTGAAACAAACGAGCTATGTTGGGTACGCTAATGTTCATCAATATGCTGAGATAACTTAACCGTATATTCAGTTTAAGTTTCATCACGCGGTAAAAACTTCTCGACATCTTTGTAAATTACCTCCGTAAAGTTTGGTAACCTGGTTAATTTTCAAACTCTTTCATTTTGTCCTTTGAGAGATTCGAGTGGTATGTTACCTAATTGATAATTTCCAATTTTGGCCGCAAGACTTTCCTTGAGCTGCTCATTCTGGCGCTTTAATGATGCAATCAGTTCATCCTTGTGATCTTGTGTCGTGTTTTGAATATAAAATCCTTCTGTTTGACAAGCCTGGTCTACCATTATTGGAATATTTTCCGATTTTATGTTAATTTCCGTTGATGTTATGAGCATCGTATTTTCAAACAATTTTCTTTTCAAACCTTGCGATGAACTGCCATGAACAATTGGGCTAAAAATTTGAGATGGTAACAAAAAGTAATAATTTTTATTCAAGGCTGTTATAAGTAATTACCTTGGCGGTGAGGGAACATTTTCCGGATCGGTTTTTATTTCAAGAAACGAGGTTGTATTGTTGGTAATCGAAATACTTGGTTCGAGTATCTCTTGTTGATCATTCATCATGATATCGTCGGGTTCATGTTTTATGTCCACATATTCAAAGCCCATTTCTGATTGAAGCGGGGATGAGTTATGACTAGCTGATTCTGTAGGTTCCCGCAAGATTTCATTGGAATTGCATGAGCGCCTATAAAAATAAATGGAGGAACAAAAGGTAATTTTTTTGATGAATATTTAAATTGCAATAGCTTGTAGTATTTTGAAAGATAATTATTATGATTTGAAGTATTTCGATAAAATTCCGTTTTTCGAATTAGCCAACCGGCCTTTGAATATCTGGCGAAATTTCAGGCTAAATTTTACTTATGTAGGACCACTCCGCTGTTCTTACCTGCTTGGTACAATAACACCATCCAAAAACGATATTAACTTTTCATAACGATACGGCTTTAAAGTAATCCCACCATCATCACTAGCTGGGTATTTTTGATTTTTTATGTAAGCGCTTCGAAGTTGGTCCCACCGTTTTCTAACTTGATTTAAATTAACTAAATTCGTCTCAATATCTGAAAAAATCAATTTGTAACATAAAAAAAAAAAATGAAGTACAACTTTAAGCACTTACTTAGTTCTTTAGTGATATCTGCCCATAATCTTTTCCGCAGCTGTCGATTCTTGTATTGAGCGGACTGCATGTTCCATATAGGTGGACGATTTCGGATTGCTTCGATTAAGGATTCTTTAAAGATAATGGACAAATTTGTTGTTTATTGATTATCGTTCATTTAATGTATATTTACCATTAGGAAATTGTTCTTTTCTTAGCCGTGATATTGAATTAGGAACAAATTTATTCTTACTGGAACTTGTTGTTTTCATATTTTATGCTAAGTGGATTATGATATCTTCGCTTAATGGTTTTAATTATTTTTTTCTATTAGTTGCATTTCGTGTAAAATATATACATATTATACATTTTTTTATTTTTGTCGTTTTCCTGTTGCAACAAAAAACAGATTCGGTTTCGGAGCGAAACCCAAGTGACAGCAGCTGTCATTCGTCGCTCGGTAAAATTTTTCGGAGCGATTACTAATGACAAATTCTTTTCGCCAAAAAACATCAAAAAAAATTGATGTACATCGAAAATCATGTACTTTTCGTCAAAAAACATCAATGTTTTTTCGATGTACATCAATTTTACGAAATGTATATTTTTTCATAAATCAACTAGAACAAATTAGAAACGTCAATTTTTAGTTGTCAAAGTTGTCAATTAGAGTGTGTCTTGATTTTATTTAATTCGATTAAAATAATTAAGCAGAACAATTAAAAGGAAAAGAAATCGAGACGGAAAAAAACTGTTTATATTGAAAACTTTATTTCATACGATTAAAATAATTAAACACAACAAACCAACAAAAGGATAATAAA
Organism: Tipula vernalis; assembly: GCA_958295665.1. Classification (NCBI taxonomy): domain Eukaryota; kingdom Metazoa; phylum Arthropoda; class Insecta; order Diptera; family Tipulidae; genus Tipula; species Tipula vernalis. The sequence continues at coordinate 16,256,590 of OY282560.1, forward strand.
AATCGAAACGGAAAGAACTGTTTATATTGATAATTTTATTTAAACAATTAAAATAATTAAACAACAATTAAAATGATTTAAAATCAAGAGACAAAAAACTCGTATATTCACAACTTTGACAAATACAAAATGAAGTTTCTATTTTTGTTGTTGTAATGTGGTTTTCTTTTTGCCCAAATCCGTCAAAAATCCTGCAAAAATCCATCAAAAAGCAAACAAAAAAACAAGAGACAAACGAAAAACTAAAAACAAAAAAAATTTGAAATGGCAAAAAGAAAACCACATTAGTAACGTCAAAAAACAACATCAATTTGTTTCGTGTACTTTTCGCACCACAAAATTTACATTGATTTGAAAAACCAAAAGAATTCAACATTCGTAAAATTGATGTACATCGAAAAAAACGTCCGATGAATGTCCGATTTCTGTGCGAAATAATTTTTTTGTGATAAATTTGACATTAGTAAAATAATTTTCTCTTCCATATTTGAAATAAGTTCATTTGCTGTCCGAATACTGAAATAATTTTGACATAATAAAATTGACATTTGGAAATATAACAAACGATAAATTGTACGTAGAGTTATTTAAAAGTGTATGAAATCCAGAATTTGATCCAAATGTGGTATTATTTTGATGAGAAGAACACCGAACTTTGCGCGACCTTTAATAATGGATCTCATAAACTCCCAGGTATGATCCATTTAAACTTACAGGTATGTATGTTAGGCTCTCTAGTATTTATAAATATCAACAAAATTCATTCTTTGCAGCAACCAATAATGTACACAATTCCCTCAACAAACAGTATTGTTAATTGAATACTTAATTATAATGATCCTGTGACGAGAATGCATTTAAGGATATCGTTTAATACTTTCATCGATATTAACAAATTCTAGTCCAATAAAAAGCATGGTTGGGGACCGGAAATGGAACTAATGATATTTTTGCTGTGGCTGGCAAGTGGGACTAGTTATAGAATTGTAGGTGCAGCAATGAACATGTCAAGACCCACAGTTTGTGATATTGTTCACAAAATGCTGGAAACTAGAAAATGCTGAAACATATTATATTATATAAATAAAATAAAATTAAATTATATAAAACTCATTTTGTTTATTTCACCGGCACAGAAACAAGAATTATTACGGACATGTCAAAATTATAACACCGGTGCTGTGATAATTTGGTTGCGTACAGTTTAACATTAATTTATCACAAAAATTATTTCGCACAGAAATCGGACACGTTCTGAGCATAATTTAGTATTTTTTATCAAATTTTCCCGAGGTAACACCAGAAAAATGTCAAAAAACTGACGTTTTATCGCTCGTTTTCGGCTCGGAGTCTATTTATTGTTTGCAAGTGGAAAACTACTTGTTCGAAAATATTAATTATCAAACAGCGTCAAAAAAAATTCATCAAACGTCAAAAATAAAAATATTTTATTTTGTGAATTCTGGTTAATGAATTTTATTTATAATAATTATTTTAAATTAATTAAGTGGCTTCATTCATAAATTTGTTAAAAAGTAATATAAAAATATGGATAAGGCGCATAAATCAAAAAGGATTAGGGCAATTACAAAAAAATGGCAAGAAAATGAAGAGCACATTATATTGGATTATTTCAAGAAAATAATGCAGAATCAATTCGAAATAGAGGTTTGTTTTTACAACCCAGTAGGCAAAGTTGATCGGTATAACGAATTATTTTTTTTAATTTTAGAAACCAAGCGCTCCGGTTTTCTATGATAAAATGATAAAAGAATTAAAATTTGAAAATGTGACCGCTAGCCAATTAAAACACAAAGCTAGGAATTTAAGAAGTGGATATATAAAGGCGTGCGAATGGCTCAACGAAACAGAGCCTGGCGCCGATGCTGGCTTTATTCGAGGTAAAAACTTTTTAATGTACATAAATTTATTTAATTAGCATTAAGAAAAACGAAAACTGTTCACAGATCATATTTTAACTATATGCCCACACTGGGACGCTTTAGACGAGTTATTTGGTAAAAAATCTCTTTTAAATCCATTATGCAATTTCGCGAGCTGCAACGTTGACGACACTACAGATTATGGAGATATGTTTTGTTCAGCGGACGGTTCTCTTGAACCTAAAATTGAGGAGGTGGATGCGTTGAGCTCACCAATTATACCAAACATAAATTCGGAATTTAGATTGCAGCCTGCAGAAATTAAGAATGAGGTAAGAAATGTATATGTATTAGGCCGGGAGCCGTGCAGGAAGAGAATCTAACGAAGAGAAAGGACCTATTTGTCAAACACAATATGACTGATTCTATTTCTAATTTGTTTTTTTTTTTTACTTTAAATTTAGCGAATAAAAGAAAAAACAGTTATGCACCTCTTCGTTAGATTTTCTTAATTTCGGCGACCCAAGCTCTGTAGGAGGAAGAAATTTGTAAATAATAATAATTTATCATTTATTAGGAACCGGTTGAACTTCTAGAAAATGTTAAAACTTATTTATCCATTTCACCAGATGATAGCAGAAATTCTTGGAGCGTATCAAACTTGTCTTCAACATTATCTGAAGCACAGATGATACGTGCCACCGCGATGGCTGAAAAAAATAAAATTGAAGCTAAATATAAGGAGGAGGAATTAAAATTATCGTGGGAAAGATTTGAATTCGAAAAGGAAATTAGAAAACGAGAAATAGAATTAGAATATAGAAAACTTGAAACCGCTGAAAAACTCAAAATTTTAGAATTAGAAAATGAGAAGAAAGTTGCCCAATTAAAATTAGAATACCAATATAAATTACAAATAGAACTAGCAAGAATTAGAAAAATTTAAAAATTAATTTGAATATTCATTAATAAAAACTAAATTACGTAAATCTTGTTTATTTTATATCACCATTTTCCTGAAAAATATTTTAGGAAATCAACTAAAGAATGACTAAATTCTCTTATAAATAAATATTATTGTCGGATTGAGAGAGGATATAAGGATGAAGTGAAGGTTTATAGTGGTTTTACCACATTTTGATCGATATAGTTTTACCTTTGATTTTATTATGTATTACATATACTATTATACATATTACGTAAAACAATTAAAATAGAATTTTACAATTTTATTTACCTAAATCAATTAAATAATTTCCTTTTTGTGAAATAATATTTATAATTCAAGATCGATTTCGAAGTCAACAAACCAATTCAGGTTTGATAAGATTTACTATTTAAACTGCCTAAAATAATTGTCCATACACACAAAGAAGTTGAGGGAATTTGGTAAAAAAGTTAGGTCTAATATTTCGTGTTGTAACCTATTCATGAAAAAACACTTTGCAACCTTCTTTTCATTGAGAAAGCCAACTTCTGAGTTTTTCGGGGGGGATTTTTGGCCCATTCCTCCATAATGACTCGTTTTAATTGTTCCTTGCCGCTAATATGGTGTTCAGGGATCTTTCGCTCCAAATAAAGGCATAAATTATCAATGGGGTTGAGATATGGTGCCTGTTTACATTGCACAATAACCATTCCTTTATCAGCTTCGACGAATGCTTCGGGTCATTGTCATGTACGGAGCGAAAATCTTGCCCATGTCTTATTTTCTCAGCACTTATTAACAAATTACCCTTCAAAATATCCAAATAATTAAACCGGTTCATTATGAAGGTTAAATGTCCTACACCCCTTCAGCTAAAAGCTCTTCAAACCATTATACTTCCGCCACCAAGTTTTACTCATGTTCAGTGTTGGGTTTCCGCCACACCATAACTCGCCCATCTGAACCAAAAAAGTTAGATTTCCTTCCGTCTGAGGGAATAACATTTTCCCAGAACTATTCGGGCTCACTCACATATCCCAATGCATATTCCAAGCGCTTTTAATATTTTTTTTTGTCGGTAAATATATTTCTTGCGTGTCGCATATCGACGATACTCTTGTTTATGCAAAATATTGCGTATTGTCTGAGGTTCTATCACTCCTTTTTGCGTTGATAAACTTTGACTGCGATCGTTGGAGCACTAAGCTTTCGATTCTGTTTTATTACCTTCTCTATTAGAGGTATTTGAGGTGTGTTCAGCTTTCGGTTGCGACCATGCCCAACAACCATCTCTAGTGATTTGTTTTTTTGGTAGTTCTGGCTGATATATATGTATTGAATCGAAGATCGCGGGCGATTAGTTATTTTGGAAATTTCCTGTTAACTTTTACCTTCACTCTCCAATTTAATGATCAATTTTTTTAATTTCTGCACTATTTTTGGTACGAGAATAACACATTTTTAATTAACTGGACAATATTTCATTCGCCATGAAAAAAGTACGACTAATTAATGTCGATTTCGACTCATCTTTTACCAAATCTTTAACAGATCACTTTCTAGGCTGCGTGAATCGAACAGTTGCTCCGTAATATATATGTGTGTTTTTAACGTTTATATAAACATAACCTACAATTTTTATAAAAGATCGATACTCTTAACATATTCTAATGAACTTAACATATTCTAATGTTATATACATAACAACAACAAGTTAATTCTTTAATATCAAATATGTATTTACATAAAAATAAACAGAAACACAAAATATAACACAAAACACAAATGACCCTTTCAAAATGACAGTTCTATTTGTGACGTGTTTGTGTTAGTAAATCTGCCAAAAAATCGAAATTCGTAAACCAACAACAATTTTGCTCGACCGAGCGACTTTTCTTGACGAATCGAACAGTTTGACAGAAGAAAGAGCAAGCCGGCTTGCTCTTTTTGGTGAATCGAAAACCACATAACTTTTACGCAAAAAAAAATTTTGTATTTTACCGTTAGTTGAAATTAGGAGTACAACAAATAATAAATTTTTAATGTGCTAATGTTAATTTTCACAAAAGTCCAAGTGTACGGACAATTATTTCAGATCGTTTTAGGATGTTTAAATAGTAAATCATATGAAACGTAAAAGTAAATTAATTTGCTTCATGATAATTATTATTTTCAGATGGTTTTTTTCATTAATTAATTTTTCTTTAACCGAGGGGTGTACGGGCAATTGTTTGAGACAGTGTAGAATATAATTTATAAAATAAAATTTATGGCTGCTCCAAAAATTGAGTGTTTTTTTTCCATTGGATGATTTCAAACTACGCCAGAATATACTTTTGCGAATTGACGAATAAAAAGTTGGGACTTATTGAAGTTTGGAAATATAACAATATCTTTCCCAATTTCCAGGGAACAGCCAGAATAGGTCCATAGGCGTCGAGCGCCGCTTATCTGTTTGGGGTATTATACTTTGGGTTTACATCATGATATTTTTTTGCTACATACTTTTATACTATTTACTTGTGTAAACGTGGTATATGTATAAATAATAAAGTATTGCTATACTAGATTTTGTTCTGTGGTGTAAACACTACTTAATTACTATGAAATGTCATTCATATATATTTTTTGTAGAAATATTTTGTTCGCTCCAGTACTTCCCGTGAGAAGTTTTCTGAGGACTTTTCTGGAAAAGAAAAAACAAAGGTCCTATGGATAGCAGATAGCAATATATATTGCTATCAGTCAGATATCTGATCACAAAAAACGGAGAAACTAACTAACAAATATTTTGTTTTGTGGAATATAAAAGTGCAATTAGTGTTTATTTTATGAATTCATAATCAAAACTGAAATATCATTATAATTAATAAAAGTAAAAGCCATACAATAAAATAATTACCGTGGAAATGAAAAGTGCTAAAAAAAAAACAAGAGGTCTGAAATGGACCGACAGCGAAATAAAACAAATGCTAAAAGTCGCAGTTGAACTAAATGTAACTAAATATAAATTAATTTACCTTGTACATAATTTTTTCTAGCCATTCAATTGCAGAAGAATAAACTGTTCGACTCGCATAAATTCTGCTCAAACGAAATATTCCAGCAAATCGCAGCAAAGTTTCCTGCAAAGGACGTCGGACAGATTAAATTAAAATACGATGCTTTAAGGCGAAATTTTACGGCCGATAAAGCACAAAATGGTTCTGCTATTAAATCTGAAACTTTATACGACACAGAAATGGCGCAATTATGGGGTAATCGAAAAATCTGTACTATACCCCAGGACCATGGGATCGATGTGACACTAATCCAAATGAATCCATACAAAATTGAGCCGCATAGTGATGATGGTAAAATGTCTAATTATATAATATTTATACTGGTGAATTTACCATTTTTTATTACCAGAGCGTTCAAATTCAACGAAAATGCCCGAACTCCCTCAAACGTCAACTGAAGGACCGTCGAGATCGACAGTGCCCCCACGGAAGAAACGAAAAATAAGTAGCCTAACGGACATTCTACTAGAAGAGTTTAGAGCTGAACAAGAAAAAATCATGACAGATTTTGAAAGAATGCATCGGGAGGCAGAGGATAGATCTGACAGGAGGTGTAGGCTTTTTTTGGATGAATTAAAAGCCATTCGGGAAACAAAACCCGTTGCCTCACCTGAAGGATATGTACAGAACCAAACTCCTACATATATTCCCATACCCAACATCCCTTTCAGTTCACGACGACTCTATCGAAAACACCGTTTACGAAATGCTTTGACAGGAAGTATATATCGATGATAATACCTGTATTCCACTGGGAATAATTGACTGAACTGACCAAGTCGAAAGAAGAGAAAAAAACTAATCCTAAAAACTAAAGATAAATCATTTTTTTATCAAGATTTTATTGCTAAATTTTGGCATCAAACAAAAACTTATAACCAACAATTATTAAACAAATTAATTCGTTTATTTTCACATCTCAAAATTATCTAAAAAATTATATTAATACTCATATCAGAATTATTCACCACTATTATGATCGTCGAGTGGATCGACAATCGACACGATTCTGTGTTGCCTTTTCCTTTTTCGCATTGTTTTTATCAAATGAAAAAACGAAAACGCAATACAGAGTCGTGCAGATTGTCGATCGATTCTAGAATCATAATAGGCCTAGTCCTAGTGTTCAATCACTAAAAATATCAAAATGATAAAAAAAAACAATTTATCGCGATTTTTTATAAAATAATAAACAATACCCTTCCTGAATATTATTAAAAACATCAGTCCTAGTCCTAGTGTTTCCTCGGCCAAACGTGATAACAAATATCATGATACTGCACGTCAATTACTTATGACCCTAATTTCATTCCGTTAAATTTTACGTCAAACCCGAGGAAACGACCAAAATGAAAAAAAAACAAGTTAAAATTAAATGTCAATCAATTTAATTTATTCTGATTTTTTTTATTAAAGATAATTAATTATAATTTTTTGTAGTATTTTAAACTGTTAAATATTTCCAGTATGTATCTATTATGGAAATTGAAATTAATTAAATTTATTAATTAAGTTTCTTGTGTATAAAAAAACAATATTTTTTGACAGGTAAAACCAAAAACATTCTAGGATTTGTTTTGTGATAAATGTAGGGGAACCCTGCAGGGGGGGGGGGGAATTCTGTCCCCTCTCCTCTGGAACATAGTGGTAAACGGGTTACTACTAGAATTGGAGAGAGAGGGTATTGAAGTTATCGCTTACGCAGACGACGTAGCTTTAGCTGTTACCGGGAAATTTCTGGGCACGATTGAAGACGTAATGCAGAATGCGCTTACCATCGTTAAGAAATGGGCTGGCAAATGTGGACTTGGTATTAACCCGTCCAAGACAGAGCTGGTATTCTTCACTAAGAAATACAAAATCGCGGTAGTTGTCCCTCCTACCTTAAATGGCACGAGACTTGCTTTTACTGATACGAGTTAGATATCTGGGCATTATCTTTGACAGTAAGCTTAGTTGGAGGCCCAATATGTTGGAGAGAATTAACAAAGCTACTATTGCTTTGTACTTCTGTAGGAACGCCATTGGTCATAGATGGGGTCTGAAGCCGGAGGTGGTACACTGGCTCTACACCTCTGTAGTGAGACCTGTACTCATATATGGGGTGGGTGTTTGGTGGCCAGCTCTGGACAAGGTAACTTATAAAAGTAGGATTGAGAGAGTGCAAAGAACGGCCTGTATGCTTGTTAGCGGGGCATTGAGGTCGACACCGACAAGTGCCTTAGAAGTTATGTTGCACCTTCTTCCGGTCGACATTTTTGGCAAACAGATGGCGGCAAATACGGCTGTACGACTTGCAGCCGTCTCTCAGTGGAGGTGTCTTAGTACAGGACACTCTACTATCGTTAGATCATTGAAGGATGAGCTGGTGAATCTTGACTACATTAAACCTACTCTACGCTTCGAGAAGCGATTTCGGACCTCCTTCCCTTCAAGGGAATCCTGGAGGGATAGACCGTTATCGGAAATCGAAGCGTTACAATTCTTCACAGATGGCTCAAAGCTATACGGAAAAGTGGGAGCTGGAGTATTCTGTGACAAATTAAATGTAAACATTTCTATTCATCTCCCTTATTGCTGCAGCTTGTACCAAGCTGAAGTCGTAGCGATTGGGGAGGTCATGACGTGGTTGAAGCATAATGTGGTATTCTCAGATGATATCGCAATCTATGTGAACAGTCAAGCGGCGATCCGGTCGTTAGAATCGGTGTCTTTGGCGTCACGGGTGGCGTTGAGTTGTCACTCATCTCTAAATGAGATGGGTGAGCATTTCAATATCCAGGTAATCTGGGTCCCAGGTCACTCGGGCGTCATGAGGAACTGCAGGGCGGATGAACTTGCTAGGCATGGTACGACTCTCCAGCTGCAACCGGAAAGGGCAAGTCTGGGAAAGCCTATCACAACGCTGAGACAAGCAATTGGGAAACAGGCGCTATCCGCAGCGGGGCAAAGGTGTTCTAACACTCTCACCTGTAGAGTTGCAAGACAAGTTTGGCCAAAGCTGGACTTGGGGCGCACTAGGGCATTAATATCCCTATGCAGACGTGAATTAAGAACGGTCGTAGGAATTCTCATGGGACACTGCCTTTTTGGAGAACATGCAAGAAGGCTGGGTCTGGAGGCAAATGACTTCTGCAGAAGCTGCTTGGACGAAGAGACGTTGGTCCACTTCCTCTGCTCATGTCCAGCATTGGCACTCAGAAGGCACAAACACTTGGGTAAGTTCAGGATGGACTGCCTCTCGGATCTCGAAAACATTAAAGTGCGGGACGTCTTACACTACATAAGTAGCTCGAAATGGTTCCAATAGAGGTAAAGGGGATATATTCTGTGGTATCACAATGGACCGTTACCGGTCTAAGTGTGCCTAAGCAGCCACTCCAACCTAACGTTGATGATAAATGAGTGCATTTTATGGCAAAGCGTGATAAACAATATGATATTGGACGTGTTCAATCAGGCAAAAATGATAAAAATTATCATGATATTTTATTCCACCCTAACTTCATTTCGCAATACTGTACGTCAAACCCGATTGAACAACCAAAATTGATAAAAAATATTAAATTGATTTTAAATGTTACATTTTGTTTTAAATCGCTTTGTAAAATTCAATAACCTCGTTTTGTCGTCAGGTTTTTAATTAAATGTATATATTTTTTAATTATTTTGGTTTATAAATTATTTTGATATTAAAACTATTTGGTTTTTATCCAAATATTAGAGACACAAATAATTTTAGTTTGAGTTTTGTTGTGTTTGTGTTCTGAGACAAAACTTCGAAATATAAATTATTATTTATATTTAAATAAATAGGTGACGGTGTAAATACTACTCATGGTTCTATTTTAAACGTGATTTACACGTTCCAACAATGTTTCCCAACAAAAAATGAAGAGATTAGTATATCGCGAATTCCATTTGAAAGACAAGAACAAATATATAAACAAACAAAATTTTGTTGGATTTTTTTTGCTTTTTTTTCAACTTTGTTTCCATAAAAAAATTTTTTGACTATAAAATATACTCGACCCGAGTATATTTTATGGAAACAAACAACAACAAACACATTAAAAATGGCGATTTGTAAAATTTGTATAGCGCTTTATTTTTATTTTTTAAAATTTTTATTTAAAAATTAAAATTTACGTTCGAACAATTTTCATTTTAGCCAAGAAAAGTCGTAATTTTGATAAACAAAGTGGTATCGCTGCGGCATTCGTCAAAAATTACATTGTCGATTTTATACCGCCAAAAAATTATAGCATGCCCGACATTTTTGTTTTATTTTTTTATAAATTTTTGTTTAAAAATGGAAGTTTACTTTCGAAAAGCTTTATTTTAGCCAGAAAAGTTGTAATTTTGAAACATAAAGTTGTATTATCGCCCTATTCGACATCGTAGATTTTATACCGCCAAAAAGTTATAGCATGACCGACATTTTCGTTTTATACTTTTCTCTTTTTATCGCATGTAAATATTTTCTATTGCGTGTAGCTCTAAGTCTCAACAAAAAAAAAGTTGGAAAACATTGTTGGAACGTGTAAATCACGCATTAGTTCATTTTTGCGCAGCTGTCAAAAATTACCAATATGGCGAATGTTTGAGACCTAAATGGTTTGTTTATCTAGTGAATTTAATTTTGAGTGTTAAGTTTTCACGATAAATCTATTAATATAATAGTTTTAATATTAAAATTGTTATAATAATAATAAATTAAAATGCGCTGTGCTATTTTCGGGTGCAATGAAAATAATAAACATAATAATAGTGAATTTTCATTTCATAGTTTTCCGAAAGACAAAACAACGTGTAAACAGTGGGTTTTTTTATGTTGTAGGATGGATAAATTTAATATAAACACTTCCAGAATTTGTTCTAAGCATTTTAATCAGACTGATTTTTTTGTGAATCCATTGTATGAAACGTATCAAGTTAAAGTGAAACCTAAATTAAAAAAAAATGTTGTTCCGTCACTTTTACTGCCAATGAAAGGCAAACTGACGACAGTAAACTCTCGTAGTGTAAGAATTGACAAAAAAGCTTCGCAATTAAGGTAAGTGGAAGTGTCAAATTAAGTGATGTTTACTGTGCATTTTGACTATTACCGGCTTTACACCGGAGATAGTATAATACTATTTTACTATCTGCCATAGTCGGTTTTACACCGCATAAAATATTCATAAAAAACAGAAAATTAAAACAAAATAAAGAAAAAGTATAATTTCCCCTTACACATATATATTTCTAGACTAATTTATCAATTATCAACAATACACTGTCATCAATTTTCCTTCTACAATAAAATAAAATATAATAGGTATTAAAATTTGATAGCTCTCAAATCAAAATATTCTATTTTATTTTGCTATTATACTGTCAAAACATCGGTTTTACACCGGATAGCAAAATAGTATTTTACTATTATACTACCTACGGTGTAAACTCTGTATATGACATAAATTTGATTTTCTTTTTTTTCTCTATCAAAATTTCTGAATTCGGGAAAAACTACTTTGACTGGAATACATAGTAGACCTACAGGACCTTGAGAGAAATCTTCAATATGTAATAGTAGACCGGTAAAGATCAAATCAATAAGCGTTCCGCCATTATCATATCTAGTTGGCTCTACTAGTGGGGTAAATAGATTAAAATGAGCGGTGAGGGCTTTTTGTTTTTGCCATCTGCGCCCATTAATATAATGTTATCATAATCCTCATTTAGGGATGATAGTACTATCTCTAATCCATCGAGTGGTAAACCTTTATGGTGGATATAACCTACTCTGATCGCCAATCTAACCGGCCCGATGATACATTCTATTACAAGATGATCTAAGTTAATACAAGACCCCTTACTAACAATTTTAAGTTTAGCTGTTTTCGCTACATCATTTCTAATATAGAAGGCCACTCCACAACCCCCTCTACCAGTCCTGTCTACAAATTTTGTATCCCTTAATCATAATCGAAGCGTTACCGGGACAACAGTGCAATAAGGCAACATACAGTTGTTCGCGATTGTTATAACTATCCCCAAAAGGATCCAAAATCTCCAATGCATGAGATAGCACTGAATAATATTTGTTTTTGAGAGCATATAAAAATATACCGATAGTGCGTTATACGCACTAAAATATTTACAAAACTCGTTAAAGTAAATTTTCACGTCAGATTTATCTTCCTATTTTTGGAGACCAGTGAAAATATCATTTCAGTTGAACAGCGTACTAAGCTTTAAAATGAAATATATTTTTCTTCAATTAGTGCGAAGTGGGAACGCGTCTGTAATAGAACGAATCGCGTTCCTTACTGTTTCTCCTTGAGAATTTATGCTACTAAAATTCCTTGTCATATCTTGTATATTGGGCTGCTCTAAATCAAACGAATTACCATCTGCATCTGCAACATTAATCGGATCTGCAAGTGGGCTTTTCTTACGTGTGAGGTTATGTAGCATACAGCACACAATCACTACCTAAAATGTGTTATTGTTTTGTTAAGGTGATATTATTATGAAATAATTAAATTTATATGTTACCTTCGGGATTAATTTATTATCCATTTTATTTGTTTTTTGTAAGATCCGCCATCGGTTCTTCAGTGTCCTGATTGTCTGATCAACAATAATTCGGGCAGAATTCATATATGCGTTGAATGACTGTTGAAGTGGATCTAGATTTCCCGTATAATTCTTCAGTAGCCAGTCGAGCAGAGGATATGCTGAATCACCCAAAACCAAATAATTTACGTCCACCCCATTAATTAATTTTGTTTTCTGAAAAATAATCGATATTATCTTCGATCTGAATTCCTTTTTAGCCAAAACATACTTTTGGGAGCAAATCATTAATGTGCTGAAAAAAACCAGAATTTTTGAAGACTTGGGCGTCATGTGTTGCTCCTGGAAACGTACAGCTTACGTCCCTTATTCTAATGTATGAAAACAATAAAATGCAATTAGCCTTACAGAACATGCAATTTTATACTCACATAAAGTTAACATCCACCACTATCTGAACATTATATGATGCCCACCCTTTGCTATTTACAAAATCTGCATGAGTCGATTGGGGCGCCAAAATAGGGACGTGTGTACTACCTATTATTAATAAAACTTGCGGAATTTGGCAAATATTCTCAAATTTTTTTGAAATTTTTTCAGCCTCCTCCGCTGTTGGCATTTTTATAATATCTCGTAAATGCTTTAACAAAGCATTCGTAAATAAACAGACGCTTTTATGGACTGAACCTTTACTTACCTAGAAATAAAAACAGTTCTATAATTTATTATGATATAAGAGATTTGTTAAGTTTGTAGTAACCCCCATTTTGCTTCCGATAACACGATATTCAGCAGACGTTGCAAATTTATGTAGGGCTATGGCTACCCTTTTCTCTACGCTTATGGGCTCTCTTGCCAAGAGTTTTGTGGGTTTCGGTTTTAAATCTTCCCGAACCAAGTTACAGATCTGGTTAAATAGTTCTTTATCCACCCCAAAAAAATTTACCCATTCACGGCCATTGAATTTCTTTAACACATTGTTCCACCAACACGAGTTTCGATACTTTGACCAAACCCTGCGCTTTTTTCTACCGTTCACTGTTTTCGCAATCGTTTTGTACAGCAATGTATTGCGATTTAGCATCATTGTTTTAGCGACAATCCATCTTTTCCGCCTTTCTTGATCATCTTTCACCAAATGTTGCGAAAAAACCCCAACTAACAAAGCCAAGCGGCTAAAATGCTCCGCATCCATTTTGCTTTTTTTTAAATTAAAAATTACGATTTCTGTTTATTAAGGAAAATCTTCTTTAATAAATTTACAAGACCTAATCACAAAATATTACATCTCAACCAACAAATAATGTTCACTGTTCGCCTTCACATATAATGTCATTATGTATTATGACAATACAATGAGCCAATAGTGATGTGCTAAATCGATCTTTTTTGTTCTGTTTTGTTTATTTTCTCATATGATTTTTAACAAAAAAGATCGATTTACCCCATCACTATGAGCCAATGACACCCACTAAACAAACCGATTCGTTTACGATACGAAAATGATGTTTGTTGTTCATACAAAATATCGTTTACGAATCGTTTTTGCAATTCGAAATCGATATGTTTACGAATCCAACGTCCCATGATAGTTAGAATTTTTTACGTAACGTAAATAAAAAGATTTTTACGATATGTTTACGATGCTTTCTTTTCATATCGTAAACAAATCTATTATGCGATATATTTACGTATCGTATTTTTCGTGTTGGTTACGATAGTATTTATTTTGGATTAGCAAAAATATAAAGCCAATTTTATAATACGATTATTTTTATTTTTTATTTATTTGAAGTATTATAATAAAATAATTATTACATTATATAAAATACATAAAATTTACTTGTTTATATGAATGACGGTTTAATTGTATCGGGTTTCATAATACTTCGCTCCTTAATTCAATCGGCAGTAGTAAAATTTGCTCACATCTTAAAAAATAAAAAATTAAGTATTAAATTAATAAACTAAAATGGTTGAAACAAATTGGAAAAGAAATATATAATTACTTTGTGTAACTCATAACACCAAATATTTCGTAACGATTTTAATTTCTTTTTTTACACAAATATCCCTGTCAGCTTTTGTTTTAGGTTAAATTTGAATTGAAATGGCAAGTGAGAGAACGCACAATATACAATTTTTTTTTCGTTGTTTCTATTGGAGTAGAAATCAAAATAAGAAAGTGCGTAGTGTGTTATTGACGATTGTAAAAGTAGAGAAAGCGCCTCTCGAGGAAAAAAGTTAAAATGAGGCAACGGCCAAATGATATTTCTCATAAATGCGATGAAAGAAATTTTTGCAATCCGGTAATTAAAAATTGTTTTTATAATCCAAAATTGGAATTATTTACAATTATTATCAATCTGGTAGGTAAAAATTGTGTTTACAGTTCAAAATTGGAACTGTTTACAACAATTTCGAACGTCAAATTAGCAGCTACCTCAGTTTAAAAATTTTCCACTAGGTGGAATCTGTGATGCTCCAATCGTCAATAAGAAATTAAGCGTCGTTTACATATCGCTACCGTATCGTTTTTTTCGAATCGCTTTTTATGTTTAGAGGGCACTTTTAAAAAAACGATATGATCGGGGAGAGAAAAAATGTGTATTGGCTTTGATCACAGATTCCACCTAGTGGACATTTTTTATGTCGATTTCGATTCGCCTTTTTTCAAATCTTTGAAAGATCACTCTCTACCACGATGTTCACGATATACAAAACAAATACATGTAATATACTCATCGGTTTCATTTTGGTTCATTTTCGCGCAGCTGTCAAAATTTTTTAAAAATGGCGGAGCTTGAGACTACCACTAGACACAAATCACAATAAACTTATATCTATGTAATTAAGAGCAATTTTTTTTAAAATTTAGTATTTTTTACTGTGTGATATTTTAATTAATTTAATTAAACTTTGGTGTTTTTAACTGTGTATTTGAATAAATTTGTTTATTAACCTTTTAATAATGCGCTGTGCTGTTTATGGATGTAATTCTAATAATCAAGGAAAGTGTAATGACGGCGAAACAACCTTTCACGGTTTCCCAACAAAAGATAAAATAATTTGTAAGCAGTGGGTGTTTTTGTGCCGCAGAAGTGACCAGTTCAATGTGAAGACTTCTAGGATATGCTCTAAACATTTTATAAGTGATAACTTCTTTGCTGTGAATCCGGTGTACAAGCAATTTGGATTAAAAAAAAAAGCATACCTTAAAAAAAATGTAGTACCATCGCTTTTATTACCAACGAAAAAAACGGAAGATTCACAAACCCCACGCAATGTAAGGTTGTGGAAACGGACATCACAATCAAGGTAAGCTTAACTATTAAAATCTTTTAAATGAAGAATATTCATTTATCTGTGCAAGTCGTGGTAGAGATTGATCTTTCAAAGATTTGGTAAAAGGCGAATTGAAATCGACATTAGTAAATCTGCCAAAAAATCAAGATTCGTAAAACAAGAACAATTTTGCTCGACCGAGCGACTTTTCTTGACAAATCGGACAGTTTGACAGCAGAAACAGTAAGGCGGTTTGCTCTTTTTTGGTGAATCGAAAACCACATAAAATTTTAGGATCACCATTTTCGGTTCTCGCGGTATAAACGTCAAATGAAAAATTCATGTTGATACGGCGACGCTAAACAAATACCTAAATTTAAAATATAAAAAATGCTAAAAAAAGGTCAAAGCCTTGTGTCGTGAACGAAGTTGTGAAATTATTTGTTTAAAACAAATCGAAATTTAATATTGCTGATTAAAAATTAAATTAAGCGTAGGAGTCGGGTTCAATAAAAATATGAACAGCTATGAAAGCCGAACGATTCGGACTACTTGTATTGTCCCAGGTTGCGGAAATCGATCATCAAAAGAATCGTTACGTTTTTTTAGAGTACCAAATGGTGAAAAAAAAGCCAATCTATGGTTTACAGCTTTAAATTTATCTTCTTCGGATTTAAAAAATAAAATTAATTTTGTGTGTGAGTTACATTTTGATCCTGTTTATCTGGGACGAAATCGTTTGACAAAAAATGCTATACCTACCCCAATTACAAGTTCTTCGAATAAACTTTTGTCAGTGGATAATCCATCGCATGATTTTGAAGGTTTGCATTCGCAGAAAAATGTATCTAATAATACTGATGAATTTGTTAACGAAATTTTATTAAAAAGGTTTGATATTTTTTAATGACAGTTTTTGTATTGCTAAACTTTGCTTCAGTTTTTTCTTTGTGGGCCTGTCTACACAATATGAATTATGCAGTCCAGTGGGGGCTTCACTAAAAAAGTAGGCATCACACATTTTTCTTCCTAAACTGAGGTTACTGCTACAAAAAACCAACGAAAACAAAATGTTCACACCGATAACAGTAAATGAGTAAAATAACTAAAGAAAATCAATAAGGACTAGTTCTTAAAAACGAATAATAGGTCGGGTAGTTCTTATTTATTAATTTGTTTATTCAATCTGTGAATCCAAAGATCCAATGGCGATTGAAAAAGTTGTTACTTGTATATTTACATATTCTAACAACATATTTACAATATTTACATCAATACTAACAAAAGTTTTGAAGTTATTTAAGTATCGTTAAAATAGTAATTACTACACTTCGAAATGCAACAAATCATCCACAGCTGAGTCTTCAAATAAAAATGATTTTAAACCTGACTTAAACGTATTTAACTTATGCGGGTTTTTTAATTCATCCGGCAGGCTATTGAATATTTTAGGTGCCAATGTTATAAACGAATTTTGAAAATTTTTTGTTGTAAATTTTTCAAGCCGAATATACTGCTTATATCTCAAGTCGTAATTGATACTAACAT
The DNA here is from genome assembly GCA_958295665.1 of Tipula vernalis. Lineage (NCBI taxonomy): Eukaryota > Metazoa > Arthropoda > Insecta > Diptera > Tipulidae > Tipula > Tipula vernalis. The sequence goes on from OY282560.1 coordinate 16,273,863, forward strand.
TAGACACTGATTTTAATATGAAAAAATGCTTTTAAAACTTTATAGACAAACAGTTGGCTAATAGGAAAAATTTTCGATAACTCAAACAACATGATAACAAGATGTTTATTTACAAGAACTATTTGGTTCTTATTTTCGCGGGAAGGCCGAAAAAGTTCAATTCTATTTTTATTCTGGCACTTTAGACCAGTCGTGGTTCTTAACGCAAATCGCACCGGTTACCACTAATTTCTGTATTACCGCGCACCAGAGAGTTTCTTAAAACCCCAATATTTTCATTTTTGAACTCTTAGAGAAAATGCAATGGATTTCGTTGCCTCGATTTTATAACTTCTGTTACTTACTGTGAACGTTGAATCATAAAGGTATAATATCTAGTTGGAAAAACTTACAGAACCTGCACAGGAGGAATATATTTGTCGCTTCAAATAACGAGCTTTAACCGTAAGCTTGAAATTTTTTTTCAATTAGTTTGTCATGCTCTACCTTTTTTAATTCAATAAGATGATAAAGGGAACAATTGGAAAGGTGTTATTTTTTATGTATATGTAGAAAAGTACAAGCTTTAGTCTTACAGAGCATTCACAATGAAAAAACTCTTTACTTTTGACTTGCAGGGACTACATGCGTCCGCCTTTACTGTTTTTAGACGGTGTTGTTGTACCAAGCAGGTAAGAATACCAAACTATCGTTGCAAGTAAATATTAAAATTTGATTGTTTTTAATTTGCTTACAATTAACATAATAAATAAAATTTGGAAAATTATAAAAAACTTGATTAATTAGTCAGTACATTTTTTGGTTTTGTATTTTTACAGCCACTTACAAAATTCCAATGAAGTTTTAGGAGAATCAACCGAAATATCTAGCCATAACACATCACCGCTGCTTAACCAATCAGAAATAAATTTTGAATATGTCGAAATAAAACAGGAACCTACTGATTTTATTATAAATGGCCAAACAGATATGGTTCAACCAACAATTTCAATGCCTTTTCTTGAAATAAAAACAGAATTGGAAAATATTTCCTCACCGCCAAGGTACTTATTTATGAGGAAAGCTTTGACTAAAAGTTATTAATTTTTAACTTCATCTCAAATTTTTAGCCCAAATCCTAAGTGTAGCCAAACGCGAGCTTTGAAAAGGAAATTGGTTGAAAATAACAGGCTTATAATGCCAGCCGAAATTTACATAAAATCGGAAAATAAACTTACAATGGTAGACCAGGCTTGTCAAACAGAAGATTTTTTGATTCAAAACGCGACACAAGATCACAAAGATGAATTGATTGCAAGATTAAAGCGCCAGAATAAGCAGCTCATGGAACGTCTTTCGGCCAAAGTAGCCCAGAATCAATTAGATAACATACCAATTGAATCTCTCAAAGGACAAAATAAAAGCGTTCGAAATTTAACTGGATTTCCAAACTTTGCTACAATGGAGGTAATCTTCAAAGATGTCGAGAAGTTTATACCGTCTGACTGCAGGTTGTCTAAATTCGATGTATTTTTCATGACATGGATGAAACTTAAACTGAATATATCGTTAAATTATCTTAGCACATTGATGAACATTAGTGTTTCCAACGTATCGCGATTGTTTCACGAAACTTTTATTGTTTTGTATGACCGGCTAAGTGCGTATATCGTGTGGCCGGATGGTAAGAACCTTCGAGAAACTACTTCAAGGGGTTTTAAACAATTTATTGACGACCGCCATTTTCTAATCATCGACTGTTTCGAAATGTTTTTTGAGAAAGCGATAGTGTCGACAGTTCGAAATAAAGACAAGGTGCAAGAACGATCAACCCAAATGAGTAAATCAAAATCACGCCATCGACCGGTGAAACATTTAATATGTTTCTCGTCCACAGGCACAATAATTTATTTATCCAAACCACTTGAGATGAGACTCAGTAAAAGTTGTCTAGTACAGCAGAGCGGTTTTCTTGATATGTTAGATACGAAGAATATAGTTCTAGCCGATCGTGAATTTCTTTCTGAATCCATTGATAATATAAATTGCCAATTCAAAGGCACTGTGCCAATGGTGAAAAATGTAGCTGGTAAACTTGAAGAAATAACTTTTGAAAATACGGAAGAATTAATTAAAATACGAGAAAATATCGAGAAAAGGATCCTTTTTATGAAAAAACAAATTATGATGATGAAAAATCAACAACCAGTTTCCGCTGTTACCAACAAGTACGGAACAGAAATGTATTCTGATTTTATTCTAAAACTGGCTTGTGCTATTATTAATTTAACGCCTATAGAAGCAGATAATGTAGTGAAGAGAGAAGAGGAAGATTTAGATAAATAATAAAAAACAAATACCTACTAAAGAAATAAGCTACAAATGAAAAAAATTAATTTGAAATGTAAAATTTTGCCTATTGTATTAATCACCGTAGCTTGTTTTTCAGTTCTGAAATTATTGCACAAAATAGTGCAGTATTGACTTTCATTTTCCATAGATTTATTCGTCGAGATTTAATTTGAAAAAGATGGGATTGGCCCGATTCTGGAATGATAAAATTCATGTTTTTATATCCTCGCTTCCTATATGAACTTGAATTGAAAAAAAAACAAAAAAATGTTGCTCAGAATAAAAGACATCTTGTGGCGTAAGAAAAATAAATTTAAAAATGATATTACAATTTTTTGATAATTCGGTTATCAATTTACCTATATGAATGCAAATAAATCATTTTGAATTTAAACTACAAAGAGCTATTAACTAGAGGAGTTGCACAAAGGACAATTTGGATTTTTGACATTTCCTTAAGTTTTGCGCGATAATTTTCGCTGTTAAGTGCGATATAGCAGGCTCATAGCTTTTTGTAAACAAATTTCCCCTTCCGAACATAATTGTTTTGTTTTCCATATAAAATATTTTTAATCTGAAAATTTTTCAGCAGAAAATTTAATTTAATTACCATGTTTCCATGACAGAGTTAACCTAGGTTAACTCAGGTTTACGTGCATGGAAACGCAGATTAGGGTAGAGCTTCGTTAAACCCAAATAAACTCAACGAAACTAGTAGGGTTGAGTTAGGTTTGCTTGACATTTATCTTTTCTCATTTTTTTTGTTTTTGCTATGAGTGTATCAGCACATAGAAGGCATTTGGTATTTTGGTAATAAAAATAAATAAAAAATATTTTACTTGTAATTATTTCATCTGCGAATTGCTGTTTAGGTCAAATCAATCTGTCAAATTAACTCTAGTCTATACTTTCTCATGGAAACGATACGGGTTAGTGCCGCCATGTTATTAACTCAACGAAACCTAAACCCAAGTTAATCTGGTACATGGAAACATGGTAAATGAAACTGAACGAACCTTCCCTAAAGGTTTACTGGGCAGTAACCATCAATATAACGCAGTTACGTTAAATTTCTTAAAGGTTCGCTGGTTGGCTCTTAAGTACTTTTCATACCAGGCGCCTCGGCTTTGAGCTTCGTAAATAAAATTTTTTTATTTTGTTTTTTAACTATGTAAATTAGTTTTGTTCGATTGATACCGTTTAATTTTGTAGTAATAAATTCAATTTGTTGAAAAATAATTTATTTTTAAGTGATAATTTAAAAAAAATCAAAATATATTACCATGAAGTTATCTACAAAGCCAAGGAAATGCGTTCCACACTCGACTGCGAGATTTTAAAGTATGTAGTACAAAGCGAAGTGCTTTCTCAACATAACCTACAAAACACATTTTTTGCACAAATATTTCATATGTACCAAAAAATCTAGCTCATGTGTAAGTTACAAATTTAGAATATATCAGTTCTTGCTATAATTCACGTGTAAAATAGACCTAAATAAAATATTTGATACCAACCGAATGTTCAAAGCCAACGCCACCGGTATGCAAGGGCACAGAATACAACCAGAAGAGACATCAGGCTGTTTTTGTATGGACAAATTTGGACTCATTATTTTGACCTTGATTTGCCGAAGGTAAGAAAAAGTTGGGTTATGTATTCTTTGGTTTACTGGTTTTGGTTTGAAATAATAAAAATTGAGAATCCTTAACAGTGTGGTTAGTGAAATTATTTGACAAGTTTTGTTTTGACAGCATAATTTGTACTAACTACTATAATATTCAAAAATAATTATACTTCAATGACCAAAAAAGAAGGTAAGATGAAAAAAAAATTTGATCCACGCAATGTCTATTCTGGTTAATCTTTCTTAGATACCTAGGTTCAAACCAGGTTGAACCCTAAGCATAAACGTACTCTGTGGTAACTGAAATAGTAATTGGTATGAAAATATAAATGTAAATTTTGCTAAAAAAAACAGAAAATAATTTGCTTTTTATTTTTATCAGTTGACATTAAAACTTAAATAGAAAAACACAAAAAAATTCAAAATTATTATGTACTACAGTAATTCTGTACCAACTAAATCTTGGTTTGAAACTATTTATTCCGGAATGAAAATATACGGCATTGTTGTTGTAAAATTCCCAAAGAAAGACGGCAATAATTTAATTAATTTTGTTAAAATTTGTGTGACATTTGTTGAAGTTTCAATTTTTGCTACGAATTTTTATATTATATAAATTAATTTGTTTTAGATATTTAAAACGCAATACATTGAACGTCATTGCATTTTTACATTAAATATCAGATGGTGTTTAAATGTTTTAATTGCTCCAGTAAATGTGATGGACAGCGTAAGCTTCATTCGTAAGTAAAATGTAAACAAATTATAATAAGGGAAATCAGCACAGGAACCAAGCGCAAATTTTTGAGAAAAAAAAAACTCGATATAAAAAAAGAAAAATTGAATGCAATCAAAACTGCTGTAAAATAATTTCTTGTATGTAACCAAATTAAAAAACTCGATTTATTAGCGAAAATCTTATTAGTATGTATTGAGGGTACTTATAACATAAGTTATGCGAGCAAAATTTGCATTCCTATTTCTATGTCAGGTACAGGTACCAAAGAAGACGCTACATATATAATTTAAGTATATGACTGGATTATTTGTGATTACATATTTTAAACCCAAGATGGTACGTGTGCTAACGTTTGCTAAATTAATTTAGTCAATTAGTTGCAGAGCATTTTCCGTTTGTTCAAGGTAAACAAATGTCTCACTTTTCTTTGTAATTTCAAATAATAAGTCATAAGTTATTATAAGTCTTACTTATTGGGAAACATACAACCGACCAAAAAGACAGTTTGGTACCTTAATGAAGAAAATTGAAATTCCGTTGAACTCTACGTTTTCGTGGATATAAAAAATTATTGGTGGATCCGCTGGGACAGGCGCTAATTATCATACAGAGTTTGATAATTTGAAACTGCATGACACTTTAAAAGAATCAACATTAAAATCAAACGACGTTTTACCTGGACTGGGACTTTAATATACAATATCTGTTGCATTTCATTGGAAAATTTAAATGATACGCGGAAGCATGTCTGTATAACTGAACATGCCGTTATAACCGCAGAAGTGTTAACATAATTTGGTGCACATTGGCCAAACGATGTTTTAAACCATCATATTACATACAATTTAAAAAATAGAAATAGAATATGCGACAACAATTTTGTCAAAAACTCAAAACGTCAAAATATTTTGTAAACATAGCACAATGAATAAAAATTGCACAGGCGTGATGTAAAAAAAAAAATTTTAAAATTGAACGTACGTTTTTCTAGCCAGCTAAAATAAATTTCTATCGAGGTTTTTTTCCGATAAAATTTGCGTTTGGTTCCTATGCAGGTTATGTTTCCAAAGTAAAGTTGCCTGCCAAGAAATTTTCGTTAAAAATGTTTGGGTATTATCACAGGCTCTAATCGTTTTAACGAAACATTTTTTTTTTTTTTGTTGTTTTCTATTAAGGACGTGTTCGAAGTTCGTGATAATTATTCCAGCTGTAATAATTATGACATTATTTTGTATGCAACCAAATTATCACAGCCACTACGTGTTGTAAATTTGACACTTCTGTAATAATATTCATAAACAAAAGAGCGCATTAACAATAATTAAGCCGTTACACGCTAATTTATTTTAAAAAAAAATAGTACAAATAAAACTTATTACAAAATATGCGAGAGAAAATTATTTCACTCCTGTCAAAATTATTAGAAAAACAATATTATCACAAACTTCGAACACGTCCTAAATGTCAAAGCGCCATATTGTTATGAAGGAATTTCGTCTTGTTCTGTACGCGTTACGGAATAGACCTAAAAAAAGTTGATAAGTTAAGTCGTAATAAGTGGTTCCGCGTACTGCGTAATTTCGTATAAGAACCATAATTTCGTGCACAGAGCGAAGGAATTGCCTTTTTTACGATTTATAAAAAACACGTTGTTAAAAAAGATTCAGGATCTGCTCGACATTATTTGAGCGATCCATAATTTATCGTGCACTAACGATATGAATCTACGCCATTTTACAACGTGAACACACTTTTTAACAAAAATAACTTTAATAAATATAAAAATTACTACATATTAAATATTACCAACAACTATAAAATACATCAATTAATATTTTTTGTGAAATAACATAACCCATCCAGTGCTCCAGGACTTCCATCGAGAAGTTTCTGTGGGTTTTTTTCTGGAAAAATATAACTCATTGGTCTTATGGATTGAAAGATCTGACCTGAGCAAATTTAAAAACAACAAACAAAGAAACAAACAATAGGAATTTCCAAAGCGTCTAATCTTCTTTTTTTTGTGATTTTCTAAATTAAAAATAGTCACGTTTACATTATACGTACCTAAGTAATTTTTGGCTATTTAATTATTTTTCCGCTGCGGTTCACACTAGTTATGCGATTTGTAGTGTGAACGCATGCTATAAAAGTTTGTCGTTTTGACAGATAGATTTCTATATTCAATTTAGTATGTCAAATTCTTTTCGCCAAAAAACACCAAAAAAAATTGATGTACATCGAAAATCATGTACTTTTCGTCAAAAAACATCAATGTTTTTTTATGTACATCAATTTTACGAAATGTATATTTTTTCGTAAATCAACTACAACAACAAATTTGAAACGTCAATTTTTAGTTGTCAAAGTTGTCAATTAGAGTTTTTGTGTCTTGATTTTATTTAATTCGATTAAAATAATTAAGCACAACAAACAAACAAAAGGATAATAAAAATCGAAACGGAAAAAACTGTTTATATTGAAAATTTTATTTAAACGATTAAAATAATTAAACAACAATTAAAATAATTTAAAATCAAGACACAAAAACTCGTATATTCACAACTTTGACAAATGCAAAATGAAGTTTCTATTTTTGTTGTTGTTAGTAACGTCAAAAAACAACATCAATTTGGTTTCGTGTACTTTTCGCACCACAAAATTTACATTGATTTGAAAAAACGAAAAGAATTCGTTTCCATGCAATTATAAATTTTAGTGTAATTTAACATTTCACAACAATTTAAAGTCACTTTTGGAAATTTTATTTGTTTGATGGAAATTTTTAAATTTAATATTTATTTTGATTTTTATGATCTATAAAGTATTATGGAGAGAAAAGAATACTCGCAATTCCATTTTGAATTGGTATAATTGTTATTTTCGCTTTTGACAGATAGAATCCCTTCTAACCCTACTTCTTTCGTTAAGTAGGATTAAGAAACTTAACGAAAATTCAAAACTCGACATGTTTCCATGATGGGATAATCCACGTTAATCCCGGTTAACTCCATCATGGAAACGTAGTATATGATGTACTCAGAATTTGTTGTAAATTTCTTCTTAAACTCTATTAGATTTGTCGGTAAATTATTTAATTAACACTCGAAATTGTAGTTTAACAAAAAACGTTATAAATTTTTGTTTTGACAACAAATATACGAATGACATTAACATATAGATATTAGTTAGGGTTCACATTATAACGTAATATACTAATACTTTTTTGATACGTACTTTACCGAAATATCAAAAAGTATGTGATAAAATATTTAAGTTCACATGACGATACTTTTTTGCTACATACATAATTTTATTCTACTAATGTAAACGTAGTATAAGTGTTTTTGTTTGTAGTGATTCGTACAAGCGTCTAAGGTTTGTTTCTGAAACTAAGTGTATTTTTTGTGACATCAAAGCGTCAATTCAAGCTATATTAAAAATGCCCCGGTCGTGCTTCAATTGCTCTGCTAAAATTGGTTTACATAAGTAAAATATTATTTGTAGTACATTAAACAAATAAATTATAATAACTATAAGTGAAATGAGGTTATGTTTCCATAGTAAAGTAGCCTGCCCACATCTTTTCGTTCAAATAAATTTTGGGGACTCTTACAAGCGTCGCGTAATCGTTTTAACGAAACATTTGCTGTTGTTGTTTTCAATTAAATGTCATAGAGTCATATTGCTATGAATGAAAATTTGTTTTCTAATGTGTTTTTCGATTCACCAAAAATGAGCAAGCCGGCTTGCTGTTCACAATTCGCAAGTGTACGTGCTCCCTCCTCGTGGCAACCACTGGTAACTGAGGCCATTTGGCACAGGTTAAATTACGGCGCTAAAGGAGAAACCCTTGACAAAAAAACCCTAATCTAAGGTGGAACAGCATATGTCGATGGATGCATGGCTGATAGGTTAATCAGTTCAAAATATGCGACTCTGAAATATGATATCTGGCACCCTCCAGTTTTATTTAGCCTTCCTGTAGTAAAGCGGCGGTGACCTACAGGCGATTTGCAATTCCCAGCAACTCGTAAGAGTAAAATCAAACGGAATACGGGGCAGGAGTATGAATATACGGGAGTGGGATAGCCCTCTCGAAGTCCTTGGGCTCCAATGCTACCGTCTTTCTGGCGGCACTACATGCTGTAGTAAACATCTAGGAGGGAGAGCAATAAGCCCAGATAGTATGTATCACGTGAACCTGAATATTGACTGGCCGGATAATTAAGCAGGGTTCAGCACAATAGATCTTTTAGGTGTTTTTGTTCCTAATCGAAAGTAATAGAGCATTCACAATGAAAAAACATTTTACTTTGGACTTACAGGTTTCTATGAATTTCCAACATAACGAGCAAAAATTTTTTTTCGTTAATTTGAAAATCCATACAAACCTGTAAGTACAAAGTAAAAAGTTTTTTCTTTGTGAATGCTCTGTAAGAGCCAAGAATATTTTTTTGTTTACTTTTAACAGTTGGCACGAAGTTCTAAAAATATAATTTATTATTTAGAGTTTTAACAACGCCTTCCTTGCCTTGGCCTAAACTACTTCAGTTTATTAAGGCTGCAGCATGCGTTCGCGATTTAAGATAGAATCACTAGTTTACACCATGGGCCCATCGTCAACCTCGGGTGGCTCCAACCAATTTTTTAATAATAATAATATACATTTTGCATATTTTTAAGCTTGATTCAGCTAAAAAAATCTGACAAAAAACAATATGCCACAAATACATCAATTTTCTTTGACATTTGTCGAAAAAAATACAAAATTGTTTTGTTAAAATTTTGACATAATTATTGGTTAAAATCAAATAAACGATTAGCGCGACGCCTGGTGATAATTCTCAAAATTTTTTAACGAAAATATGTGAGCAAGCAACTTTAATATTAAAACATAACCTCATTTTCCTTATAGTTTTTATAATTTATTTGGTAAAATGCTGTTTAATTCTTAAATAGTGAATATTTAGATGTTGAAATATTTATAAACAATCATACATTTTTAATTTTACAGAGCACCATCCTCAGAAGAATTCAGGGATTTGTGGCTTAATATTATACCAAACATAAAAACTACGGATTTCAATAATTCTTTTAGATTGTGTTCATTACATTTCGACAAGAAGTACATGAATGCAAGTGGTCGGCTTGCAAGAAATGCCGTACCTTCAAAATTTTTGTTGGAAAATGGAATGTGGTGTTCATTTTTGCAAAGAACCTATGAAAGAAATCGGTAAGTCTAAAATACACTACACATAAATAAATAAGCTCTATAATTTGTGCTGTCAAATTTAAATAAAAAACAATAGGCGTTTTCGGAAATAGACCACAGTAAATAAATAGTAAAATTTTTTTTAAACGTGTTGGTAACAAAATTACTGAAGTTATCTCGCCTATACAAAAAGTTAAAATAAATTCAGGGTTGAATGCGCTATGAAAATTAATATCGAAAACATTCGGAAAAGCATTTTGACAGATATTCAATAAATTGTTTGATTACTTTTGTTTACGTTTAGTAATTATAAAAATCCGTATTGAAAAAAAAAATAATTTAAAAAACTCGATTAACTTTATAGCACAAACGATCGGTTAGAAATAAAATTCAAATATAGCGGTTGGTAGCAAATTGAAATAATAACAATAAAAAAATACTACAAATTTACTTTAGACGTTCGGTAATAGATGGGTAAATTTCATCTTCGAAAATTACTATAAATTTACTTTAGTCTATTTCCGAACATGCCTATTAATGATTATTTCCGAACGTTTTGAATGTGACATGCAGCCGATTTAGCGTATATTGTTGAGAAAAAATTAATTCGAATTATTTCGGAATTATTATTATTTTTTTTTTCAAGAAAATAAATCGCTAATTATTTTTTCGATTTAATTCGCTTTAATTCTATTTCGCTTTTTCTATTGCTATCTCAGTTGGTTGTGTACTTCTTCCATGGAGGTATACAATATAGAGAAGAAACAAAGTTTTTCCCCATATAAAATCTTCTATTTCAAACGTGCACAGTTGGAGAGGGACGAATATATATGGCTCCTTACGAATAATATATGGTTGCACTTTCTTTTACGTAAACAAACCATTTAGTTTTTATTGTTGTTAAAAAGTGGTTGTGTCTAGTTTCGTGAAAATAAAAATTATCAAATGAAACAAAACAATTAAAAAAAAATTTAATTAATTATTATTTGTTAAAAACTATTAAAAAAACCATTTGTAAAAAATGGAGTGTTTAATCAAAAAATGCCATAACGTTAAAGGCAAAAAATTACCGGGAATTTCTTTTCATCGGTAAGTTTTATTTTGCTTTATATATAACGAAATTAAAATTGATGTAAATATTGTGCACTTTTAATTTGAATTTATTACATAATTATCAAAAAACACATGTTGTTGTTGTGGTCCTTACAATTTGTTTACAATTATTTTTACCAGGTCCGCACTAAAAGTGTAAAATAATGGCACGTTTTTAGAAAAGTTAGTTTTAATAATAAAATTAATGTTATTAAAAATGTCGAATTTAATGTAATTCCATCGAAAATAAAAATGTTTTTTAAACTTTGTTTTATTTTAAGCATTGAATAAAATTCTAATTACGGCTCTAATATATTTTAGTTGTTCTCTTTTTCGCACAGAATTTTCGATGCATGACGTTTGTTTATTTCTCCTCTATTCTATAGTGTATACCTCTATGACTTTTTCACATCGATAAAGTACATATGTAAAAGTATAGCAAACATAATTTTTTGTGATAAAGAATTAGCGGGGGGCTATTCGTGAATTCGATTCGAACGTATTCGACTCTTCGAAATATAAGATTCGTATTTGATTTAAATAAGAAACGAACGAATCTGATTCAATTCAAATAAGAATCCAATGTTGCGAAGGCTCGAATAAGTTCGAATCGAATTCACAAATAGTCCCCCTGTTTAATCATATATGCACAACATGAGGTGATTTCCTCGTTTCTTATCTCTTTCCCTATGAAAATATCCCATTCCAATGTACTTTATAGGGAAAGAGGTAAGAACCGAGGAAGATACATCATGCGCTGTGTACATCGTCTAAACAGGCCCATTGATGAATAGAAGTAGCAAGCATAAAAAAGCGAAATTAGTTACAATTTTATTCTTGAAACAAGAGAGATGGGACCTATTTATCTTTTTATTAAGAATTTAAATTGTCTGTCTGTAATCAATTGATTTATTCGGCTTTTTATAGACAAATATATTAATTGTTCATGACATTCCCAATATTTTCGATTTGGTAAATCAGAGAAATAAAGAGGCCAATCCCTCATAACATATCTACTGAGAAAAGTAGAAATATCATTCCCCACTCCCCGTACTTTAGCCCAAGGCCCAAGAGTTATACAAATGTATTACTTTTCTATGTTGGTAGTTTGTTTTCGTACTGAAAAGTTGGTCTACTCATCAGGTAGCTACGACCAAGCAGTGTGCTTCATTTAATTAAAAGAATTGAATTACCAGGACAAACAATTTATTTTGACCACGTCATATGACCTATTAGAAATTTTAAAACATAAAGCAATAATACAGCTGGGACTGCTCGCATTAATCGTTACCAAAACCTGAGTGGCCTCAAGAACGCTGATATATAGAACAAAGTGTGAGCCATGACGATTCTACTTATATCTGTTGTTAAATGGCTCGACAACAAACTAGTTTACTTGCCATCTAATTTTATAGGAAAAAATTGAGGTGTGGCCAACACACGACTTTCTTTTACGAACAGAGAATTTTGAAAAATTTTATTTTTTTCTTAATTTTTTTTTTAATTTTTAATTTTTTTATTTTAATTTATTTTTAATTTTTGGAAACATTTTGTATTAAGTAGTTTTTTGTAAACCTTATACTTTTTAAGATATTTGCAAAACAAATTTTCTGGACCAAGGGAGTGGCCACTTCCGGTTAGCCGATTTGGAGTAAAAAACACTGGGACCTCCCAATTTATCAAAAAAGCTTTAATCTGAAGTTTCAGTTCGATTGATTAAACCATATGGGCTGTAGAGAGGACACAGACAGACTGACAGACTGACAGACAGACACCATTTCGAACCCACTTATTCGGACTCAGGTGACTTCAAAACAAATAAATCTATAAAAATCTCAAGGTTCAAAATTTTCATGATTTCTACACTTTATTTTACTAGAGTAAAAGAAAGTAAAAAAGCCTAATCCATACGAATCGTTCGTTTAGTAAAAGTTCTGCAAAATTATTTTTTTGGAAATCGCATTCAACTCCCAAGGGCCAATATCGGCCATTGCCAACAATGATGACACAAAGGTTTCGCTAGCCCATGGAATAGGCCCCTTAATTACCTAGTTAGAAAACCCTAATTTATAAGAATCGTTCGTTTAGTAAAAGTTCTGCAAAATTATTTTTTGGAAATCGCACTCAACTCCCAAGGGCCAATATCGGCAATTGCCAACAATGATGACAAAGGTTTGGCAAGCACATGGAATAGGTCCCTCAAATACTTAGTTAAAAAACCCTAATCCATACGAATCGTTCGTTTAATAAAAGTTCTACGAAATTATTTTTTGGAAATCGCACTCAACTCCCAAGGGCCAATATCGGCCATTGCCAACAATGATGACAAAGGTTTCGCTAGCCCATGGCATAGGCCCCTTAATTACCTAGTTAGAAAACCCTAATTTATAAGAATCGTTCGTTTAGTAAAAGTTCTTCAAAATTATTTTTTGGAAATCGCACTCAACTCCCAAGGGCCAATATCGGCCATTGCCAACAATGATGCCAAAGGTTTGGCAAGCACATGGAATAGGTCCCTCAAATACTTAGTTAGAAAACCCTAATCCATACGAATCGTTCGTTTAGTAAAAGTTCTGCAAAATTATTTTTTGGAAATGGCACTCAACTCCCAAGGGCCAATATCGGCCATTGCCAAAAATGATGACAAAGATTTGGCTAGCACATAGAATAGGTCCCTCAAATACCTAGTTAAAAAACCCTAATCCATACGAATCGTTCGTTTAATAAAAGTTCTACGAAATTATTTTTTGGAAATCGCACTCAACAATGATGATTAAGATTTCGCTAGCACATGGAATAGGTCCCTTAATTACCTAGTTAAAAAACCCTAATCTATACGAATCGTTCGTTTAGTAAAAGTTCTGCAAAATTATTTTTTGGAAATCGCACTCAACTCCCAAGGGCCAATATCGGCCATTGCCAACAATGATGCCAAAGGTTTCGCTAGCATATAGAACAGGTCCCTCAAATACCTAGTTAAAAAACCCTAATCCATACGAATCGTTCGTTTAATAAAAGTTCTACGAAACTATTTTTTGGAAATCGCACTCAACTCCCAAGGGCCAATATCGGCCATTGCCAACAATGATGACAAAGGTTTCGCTAGCACATGGAATAGGTCCCTTCATTACCTAGTTAAAAAACCCTAATCCATACGGATCCTTCGGTTGGTAAAAGTTCTGCAAAATTATTTTTTGGAAATCGCACTCAACTCCCAAGGGCCAATATCGGCCGTTGCCAACAATGATGACAAAGGTTTCGCTAGCACATAGAATAGGTCCCTCAAATACCTAGTTAAAAAATGGAGGTGTGGCCAACACACGACTTTGTTTTACGAACAGAGAATTTTGAGAAATTTAATTTTTTTTTTTTTAATTTTTTTTTTTTTTAATTTTTAAATTTTTAAATTTTTTTTTTTAATTTTTTATTTTCTATTTGTTTTTAATTTTTGGAAACATTTTGAATTAAGTAGTTTTTTGTAAACCTTATACTTTTTAAGATATTTGCAAAATAAATTTTATGGACCAAGGGAGTGGCCACTTCCGGTTAACCGATTTGGAGTAAAATTCACTGGGACCTCCCCATTTATCATTAAAGCTTCAATCTGAAGTTTCAGTTCGATTGGTTAAACCATCTGGGCTGTAGAGAGGACACAGACAGACTGACAGACTGACAGACGGACAGACTGACAGACTGACAGACAGACAGACAGACACCATTTCGGATCCCACTTTTTCGGCCTCAGGGGACCTCAAAACAAATAAATCTCTAAAAATCTCAAGGTCCAAAATTTTCATGATTACTATACTTTATTTTACTAGAGTAAAAGAAAGTAAAAGAGACGTGAACCCTGATAAACAATGGAATTCATCTGCCAAACGCTAGATGGACGTTCTTCAACCGGAGATTTTAAGTTTATATAATGGCGATATGTGAGGGGTAGATAGAGTAATAATCCATTTTGTTGATTTTGCCTGCAAATATAAATAACAAATGCGAAAACGGAACATAGCGGCAAAAGATGTATTGGAGCTGTTAGAGTTTAGGTTAAATGTGTGACGCATTACTTTATGAATACCTACAAAAACCTTATTATTTAAAAATTTTATTACTTTTGATTTGATTTAAGTATAAGTCTCAGAACGTCTACAAAGCTGTGAGTAAAATTTCCTTTCGGTCATGCAGATGAAAGAAATGAGAATGGCACGAATAACAGGCACTCAATATCCAAAATGAGAGATAGATATCTTTGTAAAACAGAAATAGCTAATGAAAAATTAAACATGGACTCTAAAACCGTCCTCGAAGTGTGGCAGAAATATTTCTCCTCGTTTCTAAAGGGACAGGCACCATCTTCTGGCCAACAGCCCCTAAATACAAGAAGAGTGGAAGAGAGCTCTTATCTGTACATTTCATAAAAAAAGAGATCGGTTAAACTGCAATAACTACTGCGTTATAGGCTTGCTGAACACAGGCTACAAGGTTTTGGCTAACGTATAGCGAGAGGATATTGGATGACTACCAATAGGTTTTTCGTTAAAATACGATCAAACTTCTACACTGAGGATGCTGGTAGATAATTGCTATGAAAAGGATATCCATGTTCACGGTATATTCCTAGACTTCCAACAGGCATACGATAGCATTAAGAGAAGAGGAAAACGTTATGGAACGTCTTGAGGAATAGGTATATCTTATCTTGGCACATCGTCAAAATTAATACCTATGTCAAACATTTATTGAATGCTTCAATATGCAAGGTGCTAATTAAATAAAAACATCTGGAGTGTAAATTTGGTCTGGGTCGGAATATCATCTCTCTGAAAGACGTCCTGTTGTGTGATGAAATCAGTTCGAAGTTCGCTTTCGCATCGCCTCTTTTCACATAAAAATATGTGTCTTAGTGAAATTGAGGTATCTAAACGGTTCGTTTTCGGTTCGCAAAAAGCGAACACCCAATTTTTTTTAGAGGGTCTCATTTGTCTTGTTTTACAAAGGCGAAATCGCCGGCAGAGAAATGTCTTTCCATGTTGTCGCTTGTAGTTATCTCCCTTATTCTGTTTACACCTTAACTAACTATATTCAGAAGATATGCGTTAGATTTTGTTTAAATTTAAAGTAACTTTGTTTGTAGCATTGCAAATAATTTGGTTTCTGCTTTAATTTTTTCAGGCACGTAAACAATCGGGAGGTGCTCTTACAAAACCTGAAAGAATTTTCTACCTCTAGCCCGCCCAGCACACCTGACGAACCAGGAGTCAATTTTGAATATATTGAAATAAAACAGGAACCAACTTTTGATCAGGAAGCTCCACGACCACTTCAGCTACCGCTGCCTATTTCAACGGGCAGCTTCGAAGCGCCATTTCTAATAAAAATCGAACCAGTAGATGAACCGCTACCAACAAGGTAATTTTCTGCGAACCTGTAACTAAAACCTATTTTAGCCGTCCTAAACAAACATATTTTACATAACTATATTTTTGGCCAAATTAAGTTATTGATGCCAAACGACAGCTAATGAAAAAATTTATCATTTAAACTAAAAAAAACCTGTAATAAGAAAAAAAGTTTTCATTTTAACTGAAAATACACTATAAGGAAGTGTCTATTCGGATAGGAGTACGACGAGTACGTTTAGGAGTACGACGAGTACGTTTAGGAATACGACGAGTACGTTTAGGAGTACGACGAGTACGTTTAGGAGTATGGCGAGCATGACGAAGAGTATGTCGAATATGTCTTAAGAGTACAGATATTATGTCGAAAGGATATTTATATAACTCAATAGCTTTTATACAAACTTGGGAGCCACCGAGAATGACTAAAATAACGTGTAGTACATACCACCTGGTATATGTCTCTAAGAGTTCGATTATTGTGCTTAAGAGCACCTATGTGTAGTTTGCCCAAGCATATGTTTTATATTACGTTTAATAGCTATTCTACAAATTGCGGAGAATAAGCAATAAGCTGTAAACGTACTCTTAGTATTGACTGCGTAGTTACTTCAAAATCGAAATGTGAAAGGTTTCCAAATTCATGTCGGTGGTTGGTTTGTAGGGAAATAACTGTACCCGATGGCCTCAAATTAAATAAAAATACTTTAAAACTATTTCGATGTTTACTGATTACTTTATTTTTCACTTTTTTTATAAATTGCAACCATTGCACTTCGCTGTTCACATTTCTCTGTTCTGTCAAACTTTTCTTTCTTCTTTCTTTACATTTTCTCTATCGTTTAAAACATAAACTAATAATAATAATTTCATACTGATAGCGAATGCCATCTATGTACAGACATAAGAAATACAATATTTTAAATTTAAATTCAAACTTATTCGTTAATTAACTTAAACTACTACAGGTTCCGATTTTTTTTTCCATTGCGCGTAAGTAATAATATTAAGCAACTTTCGTGGCTACGATGCACAATTTATCACTCACTCGACTATAGCGCCTTTTTTTGTAAACAGCCGACAACGGAAATTTTTATACGGGAGAGAAATCACGCACGCCAAGGAAATATATTACAAAGTAAAAAACAGTATTACTTATTAGAACGCCTATATGACTGTGAGGAAAATTTCCTTTCGGCCAAGCAGACGAAAGAAACGAAAATTTCACGAACACACAGGCACTGAACATCCAAAATGAGAGATAGATATCTTTACAAAAGAGAAATAGCTACCGACTTGAATTAAAGATGGTCTCTAAAACGGTCCTCGAGAAATTATATTCCGAAGATATGCGTTAGATTTCTTATAAATTTAAAGTATCTTTGTTTATAGCACTGCAAATAATTTTGTTTCTGCTTTAATTTTTGCAGGCACGTAGCCAATCGGGAGGTGCTCTTAGAAAACCCAAAAGAATTATCTACCTCTAGTCCACCCAGCGTACCTAACGAATCATTAATCAATTTTGAATATGTTGAAATAAAACAGGAACCAATTTTTGATCAGGAAGCTCCACGACCATTTCAAGTATCGCCGCCACCTTCAACGGGAAGCTTCGAAACGCCCTTTGTAATAAAAATCGAACCAGCAGATGAACCCCTACCACCAAGGTAATTTCTTAAAATAGTAACTTTGGGTTTATATTAGATAATTTTAATGCCTTGTTCAAAACAAATATTTAGCCCAGCTACACTGTGCCCTCCATTGCGAGGTTTGAAAAGAAATTGGCATGAAAGCACAAAAACGATTGTACCAGCCAAAAATTACAAAGATACGGAAAATAAACCGATAATGGTAGATAGGGCTTGCCAAACGGAAGATTTGAAGTTACTTGACCGCGACAAGGATGAATTAATTGCAAAATTAAAGTATCAGAATAGTCAGCTTAGGTTACATTTGGCGGCCAAACAAACGGATCGTCAGTTTGGTGGCATCCAAATTGATTCTCTAAAAGAACAAAATAAGAACGTTCAGTATTTAACTGGTTTTCCAAATTTTGTTACAATGGAGATTTTTTATAAAGATGTCGAGATGTACATACAGCGTGTGCCTGGTTGCAAGATAACCCAATTCGATATATTTTTCATGACTTGGATGAAATTGAAATTGAATTTATCTTTAAATTTTCTCAGTATATTGATGAACATTAGCAATAAGTTGATATCACGATTATTTTACGAAACTTTTATTGTTTTATATGGCCAGCTAAGTCAATATATCGTGTGGCCGAATGGTACGGAACATCTAGATACTCCAAGTGCTTATAAACAAATATTTGGTGATCGACGTTTTATAATCGTCGATTGTTTTGAAATATTTTCTGAGCGAAACGATTACATGAAGAGTTTTGCATCCGGCTCGGGTCCAGTGCAGGAACGAACAATCCAAACTGATAAACTAAAGTCACAACATCGACCGGCGAAATATTTAATCTGTTACTCGACGGCAGGCACAATAATTTATATATCGAAACCATTCGATATGGGACTCAGTAAACGATGCATAGCCGAGCAGAGTGGTTTCCTTGATAAGGTCGAAACGAACGATATAATCCTAGCTGATCGTGAATTTTTATCCGAATCCTTTGAAAGTCCGAACCGAAAATCGGAAAACATAGTGCCTATGGAAAAGAATGTAAAATGTGAACTTGTAGATGTGGCATTCGAAATTTCGGATGAATTTAATAAAATTCGAGAAGATATTGTGAAAAGGATTCGCTTTTTGAAACAAGAAATTTTGGTGCACACAGACCGGCCACCAATTTTAGCTATTACCCAAAAATACGGTGAAATGTATGAGGACTTTATTATAAAAATGGCTTGTACTATTGTTAATTTAACTTCACCTCAACCCGGTGTGGTTGAAACGATGATAATTAGTGTATAAAGTATTTTTTTCTTTTTTTAACAGAAATTTAACAAAATTAAAGAATTGTATAATCACGCTGTTTTAATTTATTTATTCATTAGTTTCAAAACTCATATCCTTCAGTTTGCGCGTTAATTTTCGCTCTGTTAAGTGACGGCTGAACTGAACGAAAAGTTCTTAAAGATTCGCTGGTCAGTAACATGTACTTTCTGTGTATCGCATTCTTACTTAAAGTTATTACTGACTCGCTGGTTCCCCCATAAGCCGTGTAGCACATTTAGTTTTCAACCCGTTACTTCGCTACTCAGGCTGTGCACCAAAAATTCACTGAAACATCAAAAAATAAACGTCATAATTTTTTTTCTCATATTTTACCAAACTTTTTCGCACAATATTTCAATTTACCCTGCACACTGTTATAAAGTAGATAAAAGAGCAATTTATCTGACTATTGGTCCCCTTCCCCTGCCTCAGAAAATCAATGTTTGAGGAAATTTGAGTAATTTACCCCATTTATGAACAATTTCGTTGAATAGCAGAGTGATCGGGAGACCACAAAAGAGTAATTTTTTTTCTCTGCTTGGTTTGTTGAGTTACAACGCAGCTCCAATTATCTTTAGAATTGGAAACTGCCAAAGCTAGTGCAGCTTGGCTATTATGTCTTCCTCCATTTTGCTGCATCTGTTTTTGAGACAAAGAATTACGCATTTTAATGTATAGTTCAGCGGTGAGAGTCCCAAAATATTTTCGAGAGCAGGGGCCTTATTCTCGAATTCCACAACCACTTTCCACATGTGGACATCTGTCAAAATTCATAAAAACGTTCGGAAATTTAAATTCCTGTATTCTTGAATTCGCTATGGAATTTTTTATGGTACTAAGGGAATAATTCCGAATGAGTATAAGCAGGTGAAAAAAATTCCCCATATACGAAAACGTCAATAATTACATAGATTTTGACAGATGTCCACATGTGGAAAATTGTTCTGGAATTCGAGAATAGGGCCCAGCAGTGCAGCAGGTCTTCATTGTTCCCGTGCAATTATAGACAGATTACTCTTTGGATTTTATTCAGAATTGAGCAAGAATTGGTTTGCTCTGTCTTTAGTCACCAAACAAAAATCGCATATCATTGGTTTTATGAAGGTCTACATACTATGATCAAAAACGACTTTTCTCGAATTTTATTTTTACCGAATCATCGCACAGGTTGGTTTGAATGGTGAAAATCATTCAGTTTGGTGCGGAGGAGCCAGGTTCCTTGCTAAATTATCTCGAGTTTCTTATTAACAAAATCGCCTTAAATATTAATGAATAGTACGTCTTTGTTTCGGAGTATGTCTTTGATTTCCCCAGTATTTTCTCCATGCTTTTAAGTTAAATCACGTATGTAAGTGTTAATTTGTACAACATTTATAGTAATATTAAATTAAAATATCCTGTTAATGTTTGATGTGAACGCAGCCTAAATTTGAACTAACTCTATTTAAAAATGAGTAAGCCCACCTCAAGTCTTAATGGCATTTTTGTAGTTATAATAAAAAAACCCATCAAGTCTATAGCACATTGTTTCATAATTTTGTGTACCCGCATAAACCAATAGGTTATGGGCCCAGTATTGTGATCTTCGAAATGAATCAACGATAAACAGGAAAACCACAATATTTTCGAGAAATCACATTTTCTTCATCGTACAGCATAATTTTAAGTTTTTGGATATCGATGATATGGTATAATCAAACAACCATTGAGATCTCGAGCGACCATAAAACGACAACGATGAACACAAACTTAATGAAGCACCACCTCAAAACGAAGAAGATTTAGATCCAGAAGGGGACGAAGAGCAACCTGCACGACGTTCCTTAATACAAAATAAGGGTATTCCACCAAAAAGGTTAATCATGGAAATAAAAAGTGACAGAAGAAATAAACTTGGATGCTGCTACGTATAAAGAAGCAATAAATGGCCCAAATTTTGAAAATTGGATAACTACTATATGAATGAAGAGATGGAGTTATTTCATAATTTTAGAAGATGGAAGATAACCAAATTACCACAGTTTTGACATTCAACCAAATACCTAAATAATGTCTACATGAAACAGCCGAAAGGCTACACGACGGGTGACTGTAAAATAAATTATAATACGAATCCCTATAAGGGGCATCGCTATACTTTTCCATAGTAAACTGGTGGTCAAAGATAAGGACAGATTTATCGATAATGCAGTATTATTTGATACGTGAAAACTGAGTATGGTATTATTTCTAAAGATGTCAGCTTTAAGAATTTTTAATTTTTGGTACATACGAGTAAATAAAAAAAAATGTTGTCGATACAAAAAAAAATGTTTATCGCATTTTCTGAAGCAGTACGCGATCGAATCTGGATAGAGCGCATATTAAATGGTTTACATAATTTCGAACAAGATAACAGCTATTTATTGTCCAACTGACAATATGAGTAAGGATATGCTGACTAATATAAACGCGTCTTTTGTCATACTGTTATTTATTCATAATGTCTAATATGTTTACATGATGTATGTACATAAAATGTTTATCATCAGGGTTGTCAGGGGTGCTATGTTCACATGGATATAACAGGTTTCCCCTTTTTATTTAAATTCAATACTTTTTTTTTTTTTTAAATTGACTGTTCAAAAATCTCATCATATGACAAACGAACTTTTGGTTTGATCGGTCGTCTCGGTCTTGATTGTTGTGGAGTGGACCTAGCTTCCGCAACCATTGTGGTCTGTTTTGGCTCCGATGTAGGCTGAATTGTAACTTCCTGTGTTGGAGTTTGTTGACTTGTAATTTCAGTGCTCACCACTGGAACGAGGTCTCGAACTTCCCTTCCATCATAGTGGTATGGAATCGTATCAGCTGTAGGTTGTTGAATTTCTGATCCAATTCGATGTATTTGGTCAATGTGTCGCTTCCAAGTACGTCCATCGTCCAATTTTACCAGATAGTGAAGTGAATTCAGCACTTGTACGATTGTTCCGAATTTGAACTTTCCGTCGCCAAAGTAGTTACGAACAGAGACACGATCATTAGCGTTTAATTTTCTGATGTTAGCTTGGACTTCTTTGCATCTATTTTGTTTTTCCCCGTCTTTTGGCAACATTATGTCAAGACGCGAATGGATTTGTCGGTTGAACATTCGTAATGATGGTGAAACGCCAGTTGTAGCATGGGGTGTACGACGGTAATTTAGTAAGATCTTGCACAATTCCTTACTTATGTCCTCCCGGTCACAATTTATGGCTTTCAATTTATTTTTGAATGTTTGTATGTGCCTTTCCGCCTGGCCATTCGTTGCTGGATGATACAGAGCACTCAACCTGTGTTGGATTCCATTCACTTTCATGAAATGTTGGAAATTATCGGACGTAAACTGAGTTCCGTTATCACTCACCAACATTTCCGGAATCCCGAATTTCGCAAATATCTCCCGGCATATATTAATTGTAATCTCCGTTGTAATGTTTGGAATAATATGTATTTCTGGCCATTTGCTGTAGGCGTCGACCAGAATAAAAAAATATTTACCCATGAATGGCCCGGAAAAGTCAATATGTACCCTTTCAAATGGATATTTCGCTGCTTCCCATACGTGTGTCGGAACTTTCTTTGGATTCGATCTTGTTTTTTGACATTGTAAGCAGTTTTTCGACAAATTTTCAATGTCGCTATCCAGTTTTGGCCACCAGCAGAAACTCCTGGCCAATGACTTCATCCGCGTAATCCCAAAATGTGCTGTATGCAGTTCTTGCAACACTTGCTGTCGTAAATTTTCTGGAATGTAAACTCGGAGTCCACGTAGAAGGCATCCACTCTGAAGTGTAAACTCCGTTTGTTCGATATTGAACCTTTGATCAGGCTTGACTATCTTTCCTGTCTGTAGTCCCTCGATCAAATATTTCACCGTATCATCATTGGTCGTAGCCTCTCGTAGTCGATCGACAGTCACCGGTAACGTTTCGATTGCGTTGATTTCGATCAGGTCGATAAGTTCGATACTTGTATTTGTTCGATACTTGTAGTGCTGCATTCGTGTAGCTGATAATGTCGGAAGTCCCTTGTCCGGTGAAAGAATTTGCATTAGAGGCTTATTATCAGTAATCAAAATAAATTTACGAGCGTAAACGTACTGATAGAATTTCCGAACGCCGTACATGAAGGCGTATGCCTCACGGTCAATCTGTAGGATATCGTTGCTGTATATCAGATAGGGTTTGCGATGCAAATTGTAAAGGACTTTCACTCCCATCCGAATAAACGTGACTCAGTACCGCCCCCACACCAACTGGACTGGCGTCAGTAGCCAATACTAACGGCATTTTTGGATCGTAGTGTACTAAGTGTATCTCCTGTTGGATTAGCATTAACAGGTTGTGAAATGTTGTTTTGCATTCCTCGTCCCAAACAAATTTGACTTTATCTTTCAGCAGATTATTCAGAGGGTAAATAACCGTGCTGAGATTTTTGAAAAATCGTCCGTAGTAATTTATCAGTCCAAGGAATGCACGAACCTCATCCTTATTTTTTGGTTCCGCCATCTGTGTAATTTCCTCGATCTTGCTTTGAATTTTGTGAATACCATGCCGATCGATTTTGTAACCACAATATTCGATTTCAGGTGCCATGAACTCGCATTTATTGAAATTTACTCTCATCTTGTACTTGTTCAACCGCGCCAATACTTGCTCAAGTCGTTGCATATGAGATTCGTCATTAGGCGCTGTAATTTTGATGTCATCCAAGAACACTGATACTCCATCGATGTCCTTCAGAATTTGTTCAATTTCTCGCTGCCATTTTGCTGGTCCAGATGCAATACCATACATAAGTCTCGTTGGCTGAAACAAGCCGCGATGCGTACTTAACGTCAATATTTCCCGATCATCTGGATGTACTTCCATTTGCAAGTATGCTTTATGTAGGTCAATTTTTGAAAATTTGTCACCTCCCGCCATCGACGCAAAGAGATCTTCAATCGTAGGAAGTGGATGTTCCTCGACTAGTATACGAGGATTCACCGTAATTTTATAGTCCCCACATAGACGGACTTTATCACCCTTCTTTTTGACAGGAACAATGGGTGTAGCCCATCTGGATGAATCGACTTTTTGTAAGATGCCGTTTTGTTCCAAATCCTCGAGTTCTTGTTCCACCGCGTCTCGTAAAGCAAATGGTATTTTCCTTGCCTTTATGAAAATAGGTTGTGAGCTCTCTTTTAAACGGATAGGCGCCTGTAGGTTTTTAATTTTACCCATGGAATCTCCGAATACCGATATACGTATATTTGTCTTTGAGCTGTTGCAATTTTGTATTTATGTCCACTGATTTGATTAAAGACACTTGTTACCGCTTTCCGTTTATTATTGTGTTCCAGTCGAGTTTTATGTTGTGTAACCATTCACGGCCAAGTAGTGGTTTACGATTTGATTCGAATTGACACACACGACAATGTAACCAAACACTTTGATCTCCTTACCACAGTAACTCACGCGTTTTGTGCTTGTTGATTGCAACTGTTCATCCGGGAAGTACCTCGTCCTGTAATTGTTGTTAACAATCGTTACCGGAGACCCACTGTCGACCTCGAAACCCAAAACGATATCATTTACTTTTAGGTTAACAAAAAATTTTGGAAATTTGCTTGGGTTAGAAAATTCGGAAATAGTAAAAATATCTTCAGTACAATCTGTTGTGTCATCCTCGATGTAATTTGTACTCTGGCTATCTTTCCTCGCTTTGAAACACACAGATTGAAGATGTCCCTTGATGTTGCAAAATGTACAAACTGTATTTCGGTGTGAACACGTCTTGGCTCGGTGATCTTTACTACCGCAGCGATAACAAAAGCTTTTTGACGTTGTGCTGTATGTCATCTTTGATTCCGCTACCATGTTGTTACTTTTCGATGGTTCCACTTTCGACTTTCTTACACTTTTTTGTGCAATGAAGTTGAATGACTGTTATAACTTTAGTTATAATAAAAACCCCATCAAGTGATTTTGTCTACCCGCAAGGATTTTAATTCTTAATCATCGGCCTAAACCAACGGTGAGGGTAATAACTAGGAGAGCGTTAATTGCGAAATGTCATTCCCCTGTCCTTCGTCGATATTACAGAGCATTCACAATGCAAAAACGTTTTACATTTTACTTACAGGTTCGTATGAATTTCCAACATAACGAACAAAAATTTTTGTTTGTTAGGTTGGAAATTCATACAAACCTGTAAGTAAAATGTAAAAGGTTTTTGGATTGTGAATGCTCTATTATTTTCCACTCCGCATTCCTTGTTCTGAACCCCTAGATGGCGAAGAGTTTTTTCATTGCTTGCGAGAGGTAAATAAGGAAAATGTAGAGGCGTTGAAGTTCGTCTTCCCGACTAACAATGATAGCTTCGTTTGTTGTTTTGCGAGTTATTAAGCTGTGTCTTTTAAGCTGGCTTCACTTTATTTAGCAACGGATAGAGTTTTATCAAGCTGGTCGCTTCTCTGTCCAAATTTTTCATTTGGCACTACTCAAAAACGTTTTCGCAGAATAGGCTAGACAGATACATCTTGAAAGAATCGAAGTGCATTATTCCTAGCTCTCGCAATGAACAATTCTACATAGATAAAAGATTACATCAACCCTTTTTAATGAATTATTGATCTACGCATTACGTTTGAAACAATAATCAAACAACCTTTGATGTAGTAATAGCTACAATAACGAATCATATTTTTGAATAAACAATTTTCTCGGAAAAGCTTATCCACAAGGAAACATAAATAAATTCAATAATTTATTACGTGACGATAATTACCAAAAATTATCAGATTTATTTGTAAAATATGTAAATTCATAAAAATAAAAAATTACGAGAAGTAAAACATAAGCGTGAGGATGGAATGTTTACAAATATACTAAATATAAATACATCACACGACACAACAACGTCTCTTGTCTTTATCTTGAGCGTAAAGTGAATAATGCGAACAATAAAATGTTTTATTGATTAAAAAAAAAAAAAATTCTGTGTTTCAATTCAATCGCAAAGATTTCTTAGAAATTAAATCGTTTTACATACAATCGACAATACAATTTTAATGGTATGTATATAATAATGTGACCGTGGCATCATAAAATCGTGAGTGGTATGGTGACGAGTGATTTGCAGAGATGGATTTTATTACGTCAACTAGCTCCTTATATTATGTAGGTACATATTATTTTAGATTATTATGTGAGACCACCAGCACCAATCCATAATATTGCGGCACATTTATTACAAAAAAATCATCGAATTAAGGGAATGGGTACGAAGGGCCGAATTTCAAAGGGCCGAATGTCGAAGGGCCGAATGTCGAAGGGCCGAATGTGTCGAAGGGCCGAAAGTGTCAAAGGGCCGAATATCGAAGGGCCGAATAGGTCGAAGGGCCGAATGGGTCGATGGGTCGAAGGGCCGAATTTTTTTTTTGTTTTGTTTTTAGAAATGAGAAACATAATTTTTAAAATTTTGTTGTTTTAAGGAATATTTGGTAATTTTTTTTTGTCAAATATAAATTAATTTCTTATGAATTTATTTATTTTATTATATTTAATCTTTGGATATTTTATCGACAAAAATATTGCATTAATTGAGGTTGTTTATATTTTGCATTCCTTTTGGTATTATCAAGTGAAAACATATTTGTACATAACAGGTATTTTACCAAAACCAAGTCATATTATATCAATATAAATGGAATATACACATATGTATTACTTTTGTAGTATAACCCGCTCGTATATAATAACAAAAGGCGAAGGTTATTTTTTTCAAATATGCGTACCAAATGTAAATAGATTTTAAATAAGAAAAAAGAATTTTGTCATAAAATGTCATAAATTTTCAATTTACCCCTGTTCTTTAAACTGATGATAATATTCATTCTTTTCGAACGATGTTATTTTCTAGACCATTTTATAGTTTATTACTATTGTTTTAGAAAAACAAAAATTTAGTGGTGGAATTTGTCTTTTGGAGCAAAAAATCCTAATTATCGGTCGGCTTTCTTTCAATCTCATTATACGAAAATTTTGAAAAATAAATATTATATTATAAATTTTGAAAACTAAATATTTTTTCTCTATTCTGAGGAAAATAAATTGAATAAAAATGACATCGACTAATTTAACTTGGAATTGTAGAGGCTAACGGCTTCGGTAACTCTCACGGGCACGCGGGAGGTCGCTGCGCCCCCCCTCGCTTAGCCCTCCGAGGGGCTTTAAATTTGAGCTTCGGGGGACGTAGGAGCCGGGATCAGCAAACATGTCGCACTGCGTGCCGCACGTAGGAGCGGATTATATAGAATAAAAGGATTACCAAAATACATAATGTTGTAATTTATGATTGGATGAATGGAAAACATCAATAAAACTCTTTTTTGTAGATCCACCCTTTAAAAATCTTTCCATCCCTTTGTTTGTTACGTGTTCGTCGTGCAAAAAAATACATTTTCGTATCGTGAGATTGAAAGAAAGCCGACCGATAATTAGGATTCAATACTTACATTTTTTTCTAAAACAATAATAATAAACTATATAATGGTCTAGAAAATAACATCGTTGGTAAATGAAAGAATATTATCATCAGTTTAAAAACAGGAGGAAATTTAAATTTTATGACATTTTATGACAAAATTATTTTTTCTTATTTAAAATCTATTTACATTTGGTACGCATATTTGAAAAAAATAACCTTCGCCTTTTGTTATTATATACGAGCGGGTTATACTATAAAAGTAATACGAAAGTAACACAAAAGTGTATACCTACATATATATTCCATTTATATTGATATAATATAAGACTTGGTTTTGGTAAAATACCTATTATGTAGAAATATTTTTTCACTTGATAATACCAAAAGGAACGCAAAATATAAACAACCTCAATTAATGCAATATTTTTGTCGATAGAATATCCAAACATTAAATATAATAAAATACATGAATTCATAAGAAATTAATTTATATTTGACAAAAAAAAAATTACCAAATATTCCTTAAAACAACAATATTTAAAAATTATATTTCTAAAAACAAAACAAAACAAAAAAAAAATTCGGCCCTTCGACCCATTCGGCCCTTCGACCAATTCGGCCCTTCGACCCATTCGGCCCTTCGACCCATTCGGCCCTTCGACATTCGGCCCTTCGACATTCGGCCCTTCGACACATTCGGCCCTTCGACACATTCGGCCCTTCGACATTCGGCCCTTCGACATTCGGCCCTTCGACACATTCGGCCCTTCGACACATTCGGCCCTTCGACATTCGGCCCTTCGACATTCGGCCCTTCGACACATTCGGCCCTTCGACATTCGGCCCTTCGACATTCGGCCCTTTGATATCATTCCGAATTAAGATATAAAACATCTTGACGAAAATAAAACTCCACAGCATATAAAGCATCTTAAATTCATTCAAGTGTTATGATTGTTGAAATGTGTACGATAGACACAATAAAAACATTATAAGGATTAATTTATACGTAGTCTCTGTGTACATATAAAGGATATTTTTGGGATTCGCTTTAGGTCGTTAAAGATTTTTTTTTTTAACGAGAGAGCACGCGATAAATATATCACATATGGTGATGATTTTGTGTCGAATTCAATATACAAACATTTGCGTCTTTTATACAGCTGTTGTTGTTGTTGTTGTTGTTGTTGTGTGCCATGTGCTTAGCCAACAATTAAACGCAAGACAAAAACAAATAAAATATATAATTAATGTTGATGTGTCCTTTAAGAAAAGATATTTAATCTTATTTATATTTATATGTATAAATTTACAGTAAAACAGGATAACAACGTATCCCTGATTAAAACTGATATTTATCGAATTAGCATAATCCACTATATTAGATGATTACAATCTGATCCGGTTAATTAATTTTCTACATCAGACCCATTTGTCAAAACTCGAATACTATACTCCAAATACACCTTTGATAACAAAAATAAAAAAAAAAGCAATTAACCGAGGGCACGCGCTTCTTTGCCTTTTTTTGATTTATTTCATTGCAACTCAGCCGTTAATAAATTTTAAAGGTCCTCGCAATTCAATTTTATCTTTTTGTTAATACAACACATAATAAAACGTAAAACCCGAACCAAAACTAAACATCTTTATAGCTTCTTATTTAGCTTAAATCTCTATTTGAGATACACACATCTATATAATAATACAAAGTATAGAAAGGTACATAAACATAACTAATTTATTGAAATTTATTGTTGTTGTTATAGTCTGTTAACCAAGAACTAAATAAAAAACATTTTTTTCAATGAAATTAAATAACTTATCCTGCGATAAATATTTTACTTCTAATAAAACAAATATTTTGAGCCAATCATATTTGCAACAAAAACAACTGTAAAAATCACAAACGAAAAGGCTGAAATATAAAATGATTTACTCACATTTGAGATATGTCCCGAGTTAGCACCTAATTTGTTTTAATATCTGAAAAGAAACAACTGTTAGAGTAGGGTTACCTCACCCACACTATAACCTATAATTAATGGGGAAAAACCACTCTACAGCCAACCAAACCACAAAGTCATTGTCTCTTAGAATAAACTAACGATGGTTGATTAGTTCGGACAATGGGTATGGTACAGGAACGATTGAGTTCCATGGAAATTTCAGGTACATAGTGTAGTGTTTTGCCACACACGAGTATTAATTACAATAAAACAATTATTTATTTCAATACAAGTTACTTTTATTTCTTTACCCACACGTCTTTACAGTTTTGCACTAAAATTCATTCTGCCGTCATACGTCCATGCGGGTGCGTTCCGCACGTTCGTTTCTATATAATTTCGGGTGCGTTCCATTAACAATTCAAATACATCACATCCCTCCACTATAGTTAAATCTACATCGTAACAATTTCCTTAAACCTAAATTTAGTATATAATATTATGATCTTTAACATTACTAATTTAATGACGATAACGTATTGGTTTCTGTATTATTCTTCCACTTCTACTTCTGTCAGTGTTTGCCTCTACAGGAACCAAATTATCGTTACTGTCACTTAACACTATGCTTTCATTACTATTTACTGTACTGCCCTCGTTAGCAATTATTTCGACGTTACTTGCCTCGGGATCGGATTCATCATCTGCGACTTTATTTTCAATGCTTAAATCTCGTTTCATAACAGAGACTGCGTAAGGATTCATACATTCCTCACTCCCGGACTTGTACGAGTCATACCTTTGGTGTTTTTTAAATACTAAAACTGGAAAATGATCATTTGTTTGATTCGTTTCAATTATAACATTGTCTCTGATCTGATTTATGTGCCTTTTAATCGTGCGTCCCGTTCCTAACTTTACAAGGTATGATCTTGGTCCTATAATTCTTATGATTTCTGCATCAACCCATTTACTATTATTTGGATCTGCATAATTTTTAACTACTACTTTTTGCTCAATCATGTACCTTATGCTTTGCTTACCCTTGAAATTCTTGACTTGTGCCCTCTGCGCCCTTTCAACTGTTTCCTTCTGAGACAGCGGTTTTAATAAATTTAGCTTTGTTTTCACCTCTCTACCTAACATTAACTTTGCTGGTGTTTCGTTTGTCGTGCCATGTTTCGTTGAACGATAATCTATCAGATACCGTTGTAACATTAAATCAATGTCCACCACTTTTTTGTTTCGGTCATGTTCATCTACCATAGCTTTCAATGCACTTTTGAACGAACCCACCGCATTCTCAGCTTGACCATTGCTTGCTGGGTGTCCTGGAGCTATTAATATGTGCTTGATACCATGCAACTTTAAATATTCTCCCATATAAAGAGCGCTGAACTGCCCACCATTATCAGACACGAAAGTGTCCGGTAATCCGTATCTCGCAAACAGTTCTCTTAGCACCACTATGGTGCTTTGAGCTGTGACTTTCGGCATTCTTATGATTTCGACCCATTTGGAATACGCGTCCACTACTATTAAAAAATTATTCGTCAAAAATGGGCCAGCGAAATCCGCATCGATACGACTCCACGCTCTCTCAGGGTATTCCCACGGCATTAAACTACACTTGTTCGGATTCGGTAGCACACTTATACACGACCTACAATTCTTTATTTTCAATGTAATGTCTTCGTCAATCTTTGGCCACCATATATACGATCGAGCTACTGCTTTGGTCTTCACTATTCCAAAATGTGAGCTATGGATTTCGTTTAGTAAGCTATTACGTAGCTTTTCTGGGATAACTACTCTGTACCCTCTCATGAGAACCTCTTGCTCCACCGATAACTCATCCTTTACTCTAACGTATGGCAAAAATGGTGGATCATCTAACCATTTAAAATCATTAAACTTTACCGCATCTAAAACTTTCGATAATATCGGATCTTTTCTAGTTTCTGCTTTAATTACACTAAAGTCAATCACTATATCCTTCCCTCTATCCATGAAATTTATATAATCAACCATTCCTTCTATTTCATCATCCATGTCTTCATTGGTAATATTTTCCACCGGTAATCTCGAAAAAATATCGGCTTGATTTTCGGCACTTTTAATGTACTGGATTTTGTAATTAAAGCCACTTAAAAAATGAGCCCAACGTTGCAATCGACTTGCAGCCATTTGTGGTAAACCTTTACTTTCGCCAAATAATGTTAACAGCGGTTTATGGTCTGTCTTTAACGTAAATTCATTTCCAATTAGATAATGATATAACTTCTTTACAGCCCAATAAATCGCTAAAGCCTCCTTGTCCAGGACACTGTAATTTAGCTCAGACCCTGTCAGCGTTCTTGAAATAAATGCGATCGGTCTTTCCTCCCCGTTTGAAAAATTGTGGGATAACACTGCGCCAATTCCTTTATGCGACGCATCACATGACAGCGTAATTGGAATTGAAGAATCAAAATGTGCCAATGTAACATCCGAAGTAATGTCACTTTTTACTTTCTCAAACGATGTCATGCACTCTTTTGACCAACTGAACGGGACCGATTTTTTTAATAAACTATACATCGGATTCATAATAGTGGACAAATTCTTGATAAATTTTCCATAATAATTTATTAGCCCACAGAATCCTCTGTCACATTTGTTGGTGGTTTTGCTTTTACCACCGCTTTAACCCTTTCTTTTGTGTTTGTCAGTCCCTGTTCATTTACGATAAACCCCAAATAATTTAAATTGTTCTTAAAGAATAAACATTTGCTCCTATTTAATCTTAACCCTGCCATATTTAATTTTTCAAAAACTTTTCTCAGATTTTCTAGATGTTCTTTCTCACTCGAGCCTGTTATAGCTATGTCATCCACAAATATAGTAACACCTGAAATATGCCACTAGCGGGTTTAATACCATATGGCATTCTGTTCATTTGGAATACTCCTTTATAGGTGCTCCACGTTACTATTTTTTTACTATCGTCGTCCAATTCCAACTGATTGTATGCACACGCTAAATCCAGTTTAGTAAATTTCTGTCCTCCTCTTAACGAGTTTACGACTTAGTCAATCCTTGGAAGTGGGTGTTTGACATCTTTTGCATATATACTTATTTACCATTGCCCTATAATCTCCACAAATTCTCAATTTTCCATTTGATTTAACTATTGGAACTAATGGTGTTCCAAAATCTGATGTTTCAATTGGAGTTATGACTCCCTCATCTTCTAACCGCTCTAACTCTTTTTCGACTAGTTGTTTAAAAGCATAAGGTACCTGACGGGGTTTACTAAAAATTGGTTTTGCACCCTCTTCTAACTCTAAATGTATTTTACCAAGTGTGTATTTACCCAACCCTTCTTCAAATAAATTATTGAACTCTTTTAAAAGTGAATCTAATTTACTATTCGTTTGAATTACACAAAATCTTTGCAGATTTTTCAAACCTTTTACCGTCGTTAAATTAATATCAAATAATTTTAGGAAATTACGTCCGACACCGATGGAATATCGTCTTTTACGACCGCAAACTTGACTTTTTGTTTCATATCATTGAATTCAACCATTACATCCATGCACCCTAAAACATGCAAATATTGTCCATTTACCGATTGAAGAATTGTATTATCTTTGTAGTACTGTATGTCCGCAAAGTTTCGACTGTATGTATCCCCGATATGACCGCAATTTTAGCCCCAGTATCAAGTAACATCGAAATTTTCTTCTTATTTACTACAATTTTTACTATATATGGATCATCAGATATCTTTACATTGTTATCCCTAATACTATACACAGTTTCTAGTTCGTTTGCACCACTATCCCTATGATGTATATTCGAGTTTAACTTTTCTAGATTTAAACTTTCCGCGTTGTCGCAGACATTGTTCTTCTGATAGTTGTGGCAAACCCTAGCACTATGTCCTATGACATTACAATTCCTACATTTTAATTTAATAAATTTACACATGCTAAAATCGTGGTTTGACAATCCACATTTATAACATTTCCCGTTTCTCTTACTTACGAATTCCGATCTACTGTTGCTTCGTTCCATCCGTGGTTGATTATCTCCTCTCCCATAATTTGTTTGACTTTTCTTCGTACTGTTATGGATTGCACACACCTCTGATTTATCCTTTGCTTTCATCTCCATTTTCAACGCAATGGAAATCGCCTTGTTCCACGTCAACGTTTCATCTTCCTCACACAGCCGTAAAAAAAAATTGTTCTCCATTCCCATTACAAATTGGTTGACCAAATTATGGGGTAGATTATCTCCAAATTTACAATTGATAGCCAAACCCCTCAATCTTGCCCCATATTCGTTGATTGACTCCTCAATTCTTTTATTTGCCGTAAAAAATAATTTCCTTTCCTTAAAGATGATTAACACTGGCGTGTAGTGCTCCTTTAATACTTTACTTATTTCCTCGTATGTTGTTTCTTTTAATTTTTTCGTGAAATAGTGTCTCTTACCACTTTCAGTACCGTTGTCACTAATAAATTTACCAGCATATCCCGCTGCAATCCTTTATCTACGACTTTGTTGTAGCTAAAGTGAAAAGCCAACTTTTCTTCATAGATTTCCCATTCGTCACTACCATCAAATGGTTGCATTTGCACATATTTATCCGCCATGTTTTTTTTTTTTTTTTTTCTCACGAAGTGACGTCCTACGCACTTTTTATTTTCTTATTTTTATTCTTGCACTTCTTTGATAACCTTTTTATAGTGTTTGCGTTCCTTATTCATCTTGTTTAATCCTCGTCGCCATTGTAGTGTTTTGCCACATACGAGTATTAATTACAATAAAACAATTATTTATTTCAATACAAGTTACTTTTATTTCTTTACCCATACGTCTTTACAGTTTCGCACTAAAATTCATTCTGCCGTCATACGTCCATGCGGGTGCGTTCCGCACGTTCGTTTCTATATAATTTCGGGTGCGTTCCATTAACAATTCAAATACATCACACATAGACTAAGATGTCGTTGGTACATTACTCAGATGTATCATCGTAAACTGAGATGTCATTTATGACATATTAAGAACGTCGTATTGATACAATGTAATAAGGGTTGGCAAAAAACATGTTTTTTTAAATCCATCAAAAAAAAAATTTTTTTTGGTTTTAAACGTTTTTTTTTATGTTTTTATCAAAGTGTTTAAAACATGTTTAAAATCTCTCGGGTTTAAAATCACACCAAAATTCTCTGGAAATACCGTCCACTGTTAGAGTAATTTCATTTGAGAATTTACCACTTTATGGGAATCCCCGTTTCACAAAAATATAGTACATATAGTGTTGATCTTTTCTTTTTCATTGGAAATTTTATGTTTTGTGGCGAGTTTTGACTCTTTGAGTTGTTCAAGACAAACAAATTAACGATTTTTTATATGCGAAAGTTCTCTGTTAATGCCGTGTACTGTGAGAGTAGTTTCATTTGAGTGTTCCCATTTCATGGGAAACCCCGTTTAACAAAAATATAGTATACATATTGTACATTGTTGGTCTTTTCTTTTTCATTGTAAATTTCATCTTTTGTTGCGTGTTTTGAGTTATTCGAGGCAAACAAAACCTTTTTTTTGTATATTTTAGAAAATCGAAAACAGAAAAAGTTATATTTTTGAGTGCGTGATAATTGTGGTAGTCAAAAGAAGATTAGTATTAACGACGAAGTCAAATGAAAATAACCGGTAGAAGAAAGGATCCCATTTGGAATCAATTCATTTCTAAGTCAACCGGAAAAACTATTTGCGTGATATGCCGAAAATGCAAAATGGAAATGTCCGCATTAACATCACGTATGAAACTGCATTTTCAAAAATGTGATAATACGCTTAATGATATTTATGATGTCGAGGAAATGGTGATCGAAGAATCGTCACACCCGTCCACATGTAATAGTAAGTTATTTTTTTTTTTTAAATAAGGCTAACTATTATTTTGTTTTGAATAAGATTTCGATTTTTTTTTTGTGATTTGATGTTTTAAAAGTTTAATTAAATAAGGCCTTGTTAATAAATTCTTTGATTACGAAGAACAAAAATAAAATATTTAAATTTAACGATCTGACGTTCAGGTTCTATTGCTTTGCAACATTCTGAAACTGGTAAGGACAGTGGCACACTACAAATTGCTGGCTCTAGCAGTAACACCAGTTAAGCATCAGTAAATGTATCATCGTCAGAAACTTAACGTATAAAACAACCGCCTGCGAAACGACAATTGGGGGTAGACCGATTTGTTATAAGAACAACCGTTTCAGAGCAAAAACAAATTGATATGCAGATAGCTAGATTCATATTTGCAACAAATTCACCATTTCGAATTGTAGAGCACCTAGAGTTTATTAAAACAATTCAATTATTGCGTCCGGGTTATGTACCACCAAATCGGTGGCAAATTAGTAATAAGTTGTTAGATGAAGTTTATGCGGAAATGCTAATTGAAACAAAACAGTCACTTGAGGGAAAAATTGTGTGCATGGCATTAGACGGATGGAGTAATGTACACAATGAGCCAATCATTTGTCTATCAGTATTAGATTTGGACAGCGAATTTACTTATTTAATCGATTCCTTTGACACAGCAGATGAAAGTCATACTTCCAAAGATTTAACCGAGCTGGCAGCCCGATCTATAAAAAAAATGTCAACGAGAATTCGGATGCACTGTAAGTAGTTTCGTTACTGATAATGCGGCCAACATGGTTTGAATGAGGAATGAGCTAGGGATGGTAGAACATTTGGAAACATGTGATATAATTACCTACGGTTGCTCTGCGCATTTTCTCAACTTGCTTGCCCACGATATCGAATTGCCAGGAGTCAAAGAACATATGAAGCTAATCGTAAAATACTTTAGAAACCATCATCATCCAGCTGCAAAATACAAACAAGCTGATGGTAAAACCCTTAAATTGCCAAGTGATGTACGCTGGCACACTTTGGCAGATTGCATAGAAACCTATTTGGAAAATTGGCCAATTTTGGTAAAAGTGTGCTCTGAGAACCGGACAGGATTCGATGCTGCGATTTCTACTAAAGTTAATAATTTAGCATTAAAAATAATTGCACAAGATTACTTAAAAAAACTTAAATTGGTTGCAGTTGCGCTGGATAAAGCGCAAAGGGATATTTGCACAATCGGTGAGGTGACTGAGGTTTGGATACATATAATGGAGAGCTTCGAGAATAATAAACAACAGCTTGAATGTGCAATGCAGTCAGTATATTGCCGAAAATTACGCCAAAGTTATGCCTGAAATCATAAATTACCAGGCAAAATCATTTCCTTTTAAAAGTTATTTATTTGTTTCCAACACAACCGTGCAGCGGTTGTTGCATTATCTCTCTAGATAATGCAACAACCGCTGATTCGTACTTGTTAGGTACTTTAGACAATAAAAACGTCAATATTTCGTCATTTGACATTGTACCACCAGCACTCTTATATTCGCGAACGGTGCAATCGAACTCTCGGAAAAACGTCTGCAGGTATTTATTTTCACCACATTCTAACTTGATTAGCTTTTTAAACGTATAAATCCTTTTTGTCAAGCTTTTACTCTCAAAAGTATCGCACAAATTTTTCCACATATGATATGCTGTTTCTTTTCCTTTAACATATTCGGTATAATGGGAATCAAGGCATTTGACAATAACGTTACGGGCAGCTACATCATGTTTTACATAATCACTTTTCTTCTTAGCTTCATCAGTGGGTTCGGTTCTAATACACCCAAGTAATTCCTTTTCTTCCAGTAATAGTTCAACTCTGAACTTCCAGTCATCGAAATCAGTCCCTTTGAAAATGGGAATTGCGGTTGATTCACGTGGTGAGTCCATAACCTCTTAATAATATGATGAAGAGAGTTGAATGGTATTATAAAGGTTTGGAATAGACGAAGATTAACTCTGATGTTGTATGTTATTATAATAGTATAATAACATACGTTTTATTAATACTCAAATTTATTATTTAATATACGTTATAATTATTTCTTATATCAGACATATATCAGTTTTAATGTAACACACTCAAAAATATTTTAACAACTCTATACATTGTTACGAATTACCCAACAGGCCACACATTCGTGTGTTCGCTGGGTGTTTTGGCATTACGCCATGTCAGTTGTCGACATCGCCTACTAACAGCAACTACTCATGCTCAAGTGATGGAGTAGTTGTTAGAAGTAGTTACGCATATTAATTAATGACAGAGGGATTTTAGTTTAAAAAATTCTAATAGATGGCTCTATACCAATTTTGGTTGTGTGAAGCTCCATTTTTTAACCCTAGTCTAACCAAGGTGTGCCTTTTTGGCTCGTTTGATAAATGCATCGTCTTTCAAAATAATGTTAATTTAGTTATAAACTGTATGTATTTTATTTTGAAACATTTCCATACAACGTACTTGACATCTACTCATTATCTGCAAAAATTTAGTAAATTATTTGATTAGAATTTGAATTTACTGACATAATAAAAATATGTTGATTCGATTAGGGTTAAAAACAAATTATTTTTGTTTATGTTTGTGATACAACGCACAATTGTTAAATCGTAAAATTATTTTAATTATTTTGTTGTTTAATGTTTTATTATTTATTGTTATTAATTATTATTAA
This sequence comes from Tipula vernalis, assembly GCA_958295665.1. Taxonomy (NCBI): domain Eukaryota; kingdom Metazoa; phylum Arthropoda; class Insecta; order Diptera; family Tipulidae; genus Tipula; species Tipula vernalis. The sequence goes on from OY282560.1 coordinate 16,312,323, forward strand.
TAGAACAACGTATTTTTTATTAAAATCTAGCAATATTTAAATTGAGGTTAAGTTTTACTACTGTTACAAAAATTTGCATTCCATTGAACGTCAACTCACAAGTACTTGGCAGTAGCAAATTGTTTCCAATGGAACACAGTGAATAATGTTTCAGAAAAAAATAAAAAAGTGGTGACCTCTTGTGTCAAAGGTCACCAAACATGACATTTTTCAGCAAAAACTCTTTTTCTTCAACAAAAATGTCAATTTGTTCAAAACTTGAAAACTTGACGAAACAAGAAAGTACTTGAGGAAAAATTAATTCCGTCAAATCCTTCTGTTGCAAAATTTTCAACCAAGTTATTGTCGACAGTTTTGAAGAATGTAGCATTACTGATTAGTAATTCGAAACCGAAGTGTGACGAAGAACACTCCACAGTATGTGTTTGGTACATATATTTTACATACAACGCAAAATTATAACAACAACGACAACAATTCCGTGTATCAAATACTATTTAAGATTCTTACTAATCCGTATAATAAGAATGAAGACATATATGTACGAAGGAGAAGTAGTGAAATTAATGATGACGATGAATCGATGTGGAAAATTTATTGTAAGAATTTTTTATGTTATATGTTGCCAAGGGCATTACAAAAAGACGAAGGGTTTACAGAAAAAAATAAAACGCGTAAGTATAAGAAGCATATTTGTTGTTGTTTTGTTATACGTATTTAGTCTTAGGTTATAATTTAAATTAAGAATTAAATAAAGAGCGGCGCGGCACACGGTGCAATGAAGATTGAAAAATAACAACAACAACATAACCGCACATAATTTAGTACATTTTTTGTTAATTTTTATTAGCGTTTGTCTTTAAGATGTATTTTATAAATTAACGTTGTACGACAACATATATTGGGCACGCCACAATGCAGATGGACTTGTTAACAAATGTACTACTAACTAACTAAGAACACTCAGTTGATTAATTAAAAAATTTGTATAAAAAGATTTTGAGTTTAAGTTCATTTTCAACTTCCTTTCATCGATTGTGCGTGTTTGTGTGCGTGTGGGTATGTGTTCGTATATGCTAAGCGAACAAGAAGAGGATGAGTAGAAAGAAATAATTTATTTTTAAGAAATAAATTAAATTAAGTGATAAATTCTATTCCAATTATTTTTTGTTTTGGGGAAATTAATTTTTTTTTTGGTTTTTGAAGTGTCTGGCTAAATATAAAATTTTGTTTGTTTTTGATTAATTTTATGGTTATTTGACTCTAAGCATAATTTTGAGTTGTAATGTTTAGATTAGATTATTTGTTATTTCCGGTGCATAATCATCTGAGACCTGAGTGGGGTTTTTCTTATAAGTTCTTTAATATTTGCTGAGTTGGGTAAATTTGTTACCCAATCTTTTCTACTTGTTCGGTTTGCTGTTTTCAACTATAAAGGGTGAAAGCCATAGATGGGCCCTAGGGTAGAAAACTAGTTTGTATGACAAAGTTATCGACATATTTTGATACGAGTTCTTGACCGTTTTCAGAACCTTTGTTTTGACACATTTTGTTAGGATTTTTTAACAGCGAAATAAATTGAAAAATGGGGGAAAACTTCATGGGATACATTTCCTTTTAATTGCAATTTTTGAAATGATTACTGTTTTCTTAAAAAATGCCTAACAGACCTTTTTAGTAGTGCTTGTGGAATAACGGGATACAATTGAACTTATTTAGTAAATTAATCAATAATCACTAACAAGTGTTTTCGTTTAGAAACCACTGAACGTAAAGAACCAAAGTAGTAATTATTTTCGAATTCCCATACCCATCTAGCAATTATGGAATTCACACCTCGTTTATTAAATGTAAGCACTAAAGAATAAGAAAACCGAAGAGGGATTCCCACAAGGTAAACTCAGAAGTGGACCAGGGTACAAACATAGTAAACATTTTACAATTCGTAATAGTTAACAGTTCCAATTTCGATTCACTTTTACGATTTTACTTTCATCAGTGTTTGAAATCAGTTTCTCGAGTTAGATCGCTCACAACCAACACTGGGGCTGAAATAAGGTATCCAATGGGGTAGCAATGCGCGCACGTCCCCCATACACAGTCAAGTCACGGATATTATTAGTACATGGTTTGATACCATTAGCAAATACTCAATGGTTCTGTAAGCGAATTGATAATTACCCAATTGGAATCTAATCCATGAACGGCGATCCATCGTAACAATTGACCTAATATTTTCAGGTATTCATCGATGGTTTCGGTGGTTATCAAAATATAATCTAGATAAACCACTATTTGCTCACTATCACAAAAGTAGTATACTTAGTGGATTTCTCAGATACTCTAACCTGAGAAATCCACTTTTCAAATCCAAAAGACTAAACACCTTTTTATGACTCAAGTACTCCAAACAATCATCCATAAGAGGCAGTTGACAGTTGTCTCGGATATAGTAATTTAATTCAAGGTACGATAATCCATGCACATTTTTCACATCAATGCACTCCTCAAAACATCTAATCATATTAAGGCCTACACTATTTTTTATTTACCTAAACGAAAATTAGCTGAAAACCATTCATCAATTCATTTTGTATAAACTTTTTATTAAATAATTTGGTTGGTAACCCCTCATGATCCACATCTGATGTTATAAAGGATGTTTTCCAAACGAATACTTATTTGTGGAACCTAACTTATTACATGTAAGTCGCTTCTCTTACATCCTCTATTTTATTGACAGTTATAAAATTTACCTCCTTCGTATGCAGCATCATTCTTTATTTTGTCATTAGGGTTAATTAGCTTGTTTACATTCAATTTAGTCTACAGTCCCCTGAGAATTTACTATTTTATACCATAAGAACGTCTAACAATACACAAATAAATACTTTTGCATTTTAAATGTGATTTACTAGTGCTGTTCCTCATGTTAGAGCCCTCAGCTTAGAAAAACTGAGTAAGGTTGGGTAAGGGGATCCGCTTATTAACCGATTTTACCAGGTATAAAATGTGCATTGAAGCCTGCCGCTCTTCAAATTCATAACAAGTTATATACCATCCATATGAGATTTAAGAATTCGCAATTCACAAAACACGCGTTTTTGTGGGATTACGAGAACTTGAAGGTCTTGTCTTAAATAATCGTGTTTGTCACTTTTCCAAAAAATCTCACATATTGCTTTTAAAATCGATAACCAGGCGTCCCAATTTTTTAGTTTTGTAATTTCAAACAGTTTTTGCGTACATTGGAAATGTCTTAATATGGATTATTCCCTTTGAGTTGCAGTCGCAGGTAACCGAATTACAGTCACTTCGGGATTTTCCGACATTTTATGTGATTTTTTGAGGTTTTGAAGCACCATCCATCAATGTTCGAGGTTCGCTTGAGGTTATGGAAGAGTTTGCGAAATTATTCAAGGTTTTCGATATTATTCGAGTTTTGTTTGGTTAGAATTATGCGTAGTTAGGATTCTTGAAACCCGAGATTTTATTCAAAATTATCAATTTTATTTAATATTTTCGAGATAATTCGAGGTATTTCGATTATTTTCATACGAAACTTACTCGAAATTGTCGGGAATATTCGAAATCGTTTGAGAAGTCGCCATCAATATCCTCACACATAATATTCTTGCTTGCATGCATGCACAATTCAAATTGCTTTTTCTCCATTTAAACAGCGAATAGAGGTGTTTCTGTTTGCTTTTGGTAGTACGATGTATGCAAATGCAAACGATAAACAAACGTTACTTAGAAGTTGTTAGGGATTATTATAATTAAAAATTAGATGAAAAGAAAGATATGAGAACAATGAATAATCGCAAGAGTGAAGTCGTACGAAAAATAATCATCGAAATCTAATAAACGAAATAATATGTAAACTTATTATTGTAAAGGAAACATAAACTCAACTCACGACCAAGCATTTAGCAAGATTTCCTGGTAATTCTAAAAATTTTTGACGCCGGGCCCACCGTACACCCATTTTTACATAAACTTGAAAGGATTGGAGAGGATGGTTAAATTAGCTAAGTACAACACACATAATAAATATATAACACAAATAATAAATACTTTTGTTTTTGGTTCCTGCTTTCCATTCCTTGGCATCTTAAAGTAAGTTAATAATTTAGTTAGTATTAGCTTCCCGGAGGTACTTCTAAATCAAATTAAATAATTTAGTAGTTACGCTCTTTTGAATCTGGATCTCATTAAATTCGCTATTCCTGGAAATTCCCTCCACCTTAGTTAGTTACCAATTACTTCCTTATATACTACCCACCACCTTTCCTCCAACATGCACTTTAAATTTTTTTTTTTTGTTTTTAACAAGCGTTCATAACCTAGAAATGAAGCATTAAGTATAAATTACAAAATTAAATTGAATGATTTTCCGTGTAAGTTAATATTATTTATTACATCTTTTACATTTTATAGTTATTCATTAATGTTGTAAATTAAATATGGGAATAACTAACTGCACTTATGTACATATAAATTTCAGAAACATGAAAGAAATCTGTGATAAATATAAATGCCTATTGCATCCTACAAACAAAGTCAGAACTGCAATGACCAACTTAAAACAATTTGCTGGATGCCAAGGTGATGAAGCGCTCCATATTTTTTTTGGTTGGATATTTAATTTTTTCGATTATCAAAATAGAAGCAACTAGATTCTTGTAAGATACTCATTAAGAAAATTAGTTTGTAGGTTCACAGATACATGATGTGATACCTACTAACTACTATGATAATTAATATGCAATCAAATAAAGAGACTGATACATTCCAACTACATAGAATGTACAAATGTTAGAAATAATGAATTCTTAATCATAAATACTGTTTCTATTATCGGAAAAATATTTAAATCCTTAAAAATTAAAACCGAATATACACTAAAAATCGGAAAAATTCCCAGAAACGGAATTCTTGTCCGATCCGCCGAGTTTCCGCCTTTGGGGGTTTTCACTATACCTCAAAACACCACCGAAAGATGGCACACTAGATCCTTTTATTTCCTCATGTTAGCATTCGTTTTCATAACCTAAAATACTTTTGCCATTTGTGCATGCAATCATTTCTTAATTAAAATCACTAAAAATTTGTAGTTAAGTTATTAGCACACTAAGTGAAATAAGTAGAAATTCAAAGAAGTTTGTTGGTACACTAAACTCCATTTAAGTTAAATTCAAATGTACAATCCTCTAAGTGAAGAATATGTAAGAATACACGATTAAAGAAATTTACTACGTTCCTTGTACGGCTTTAACCAATATTTGAACAATTTTAGTACAAAATGTGGCCAAACCTAACAAACACCCAAACCTTTTCACAGTTCTCCATTATTTCTGTGCTACTTTGGATAACCCCACCTTCACTGTTGTTTGAAAAAATCGTAAACTTATACGACACTCGACACAACCAATCATTTTATAACCATTCAAAACTAGGCTACGCAGCTGAATGAGATCCACCAACAAACGCCACACACCATTGAAAATTTGCACACCAATTAAATTGCATAAAGAAACGACATAACCTGCACTCAGTCACTCACCCGCTTTCGGGACTCGATCCACAACTTGTTCCAAAACAGCTAGAAATGTTTAACGCTGACAGGCATTCTGATCTCAAGGATACTGGTTTGTGACTTTGTACTAGCATTTTCACCCATTTTAAATAGTAGAAGTATTATATGTAGCTACAAATTAACCCTTAACGATCCGGAAGTATTTCAAGTTTACTTCCCACCAGGTACAGCTATTTTCCATACGATACGCTATTTTTCATATTCCTCACTGTAACTTAATATTTGGTATTCTTCTCTTTCTAGGAAATACTTTACTATCGCTACCATTATCATTATAGTCATTATGGTGACTTTCACTTTCATTTCCATATCAATAGAAATACCGAATTCAAACTCGTCCTCACTACTGCTATCATTGAAATTATTGTCACCATCGTGTATTATTCTTTCAGAATTTCCTGCCATATTTTACGGTTTTAAACAAAATAAAATATAATAAACTAAATTGTGTAAAATAACTCCTGAAATGTGTACGCTCTCTTGAAAAATCAAAACAAGACTGAATTTGCATTCGAATAACACAAAAGTGCGTGTACAAAAAAACGGTAACGTAGATAACAAGCAGATAACGGAACGTAGATAACAACAAGCAGAAAAAAACTCACAGAAAGCACATGGCACAGTACTTAACGCGTCACTAGTAAATATAGCAACAGTAATAGTAATAAAAATAATTAAATGGTTATTGCCACCATATACGCGACATTGGACCGAGTAAGTAAAAGTGCAATGCCGCTTATATGGCGGCATTGGTCCGTTAAGGGTATGCAAAAACACAAAATACAAAAACTTCCAGGTTATGTCCACCACGTTTTAAATGAGTATTTGAAATTTAGTCCAGGACAATTTTTACAAATAAGTACGTTTTTAAAAAATGTATGTACCACATTTTCATTGGTCCTCCGAACATCTGTGCACGAAACCAGCCGACACGTCTTGAATGTTATTTTGGCTATAGGCATGCGCAAACACTCACTTTCATAAAACTCATCAATCACTTGAAACTAACTTTTAATTAATTTTTAATGAAAAATACTTTTTTAAGAAAAATAAAAAAAACACAACCGTTTAACTTGAAAGTCATGGCCAACCTCCACCACGATTATCAAAATCCCTACAGAGATGATTTTGAATATGAATATAATGCAGGAAAGCAATGTGATTTTGGAGCTTATTGCCGATTATAAAAGTAGGCTAAGCGCTTCTCGAAAAATGAAAATGATATCAATGATAAACTGACACTTTATCCAAAAGCGGCAAAAGAAGTTTTAGCAATCAAGTAATTAAGCATTGTCTTTATAATTAAAAATATATAAGTTTTTAGTGCTGAATAATGTTGTTTATCAACAATCTTAAATGTCAAATTAACAGCCAGCTCAGCATACCATTTAACCACTTCCACGGTGCTCTAATCGTCAATAAGATATAGATTGCAGAGAAATGCAAAACCAAATTGAGATTAAATATCTATCGCAGAATTGCTAAGAAGATCCGTGTGCTACCCTTCGGATGCGAAAGTTGGCACTGAACCACCTTCGATTATGTAGCAACATCACTATAAACCATTGAAAGAAAAAAATCTCGTAATTATTAGATATGATTTATAAAAACCATTGAGTGATGTTGCTTCGAAAGAAATCTCCAGAACATTGAATACCGGGGATAAACCCCTTCTTGGGAAATAAAAGCCATGTAACATTTGCTGGTTACAAGTTTTGTTATTTATTCCATAGAAATGGTTTTAGCAAATAAAAACAAATGAACTGAGAAATAATTGGACAATAATGATGTGGGTAATTGTGATATTTGTATGAATAATTGTTGTATACTCTGACGTCATTTAAAGAGTAGAGAAGATAATGTTATCTATGCGTGTATACAATTCTAGATAGACTAGTTTGCCATGTATAGGTGGTAATCAATGCGTCGGTATTACATTATATATTTTTTGTTTGAGAATCAATTTAGTTGATCATTGGAGTTCCATGTGAACAGTTGAAGTGATAAAAACAGAAAAATCGTGTTAAAAACAAAATAAAAATAAGACAAGCGGTGTGTGCTGTAGTGTTCTGTGTCCAAAAACTCCGTTGGAAGGACAAAACTGTGATCATAGCTGTTTGGCTTAATATAACCAATTAATCAGGTATATTCCTAAGTTTAATGGTTCATTCATAATTTAAATTAGATTGTATAAGTTTCACTTAGATTGGAACTAATTTTTCTTGTATTTATCACTTGTTACAGTACGCTTTTTTTTTACCGTGGATATCGTGTTGATCATCAGAGATTTCTGCATAAGGCAAACAGTGTTTTCTTATATTTAAAAGTCCAGGGTAGGAACGATTGAATAAATATTTCAAAGCTGTTGGGTTTCGGTATCGCAAAGCCTAACGGTGCACGGATTAACAGTCGATCATCGTCACACTAGAAAAAAACTAGAGCTTAGTGTCAAACCTACTTATATTATTATATTGTTTATTGTTATTATAATTATTTATTATTATATTATTTATTTATTTATATTTGTATGCTTGTGTGTACACATAAACTACCGATAGTTTGGTCTATCGAAGTTAGTTAATCTTACAAAATAATTTTGACTAAATCAAAATTAACTAAAGAAATTAGATTTAAGAAACTCGAACCGGTTCTAGTATGTTTTGTAGATATATATTGTACTAAGATAAAGCATAATTTATTATTAGTTTTCTTTTCTAAATGTAAAGATTTAAGTACAATAATTATATTAATTTACCCGAGAGATGAAATTTTCTGTTTTAATTTAATGTTTAAATTTTTCGCCACAATCGTCATTATATTTCTCATGTTTAGGTTTCAGTGATTACGATGTGCTAAGTGTAGTTGTAAAATAAAGTGATTTAGTGCCAAATTATACAGGGTGTGAAATAAGTGTGTCGCGTACAAACGTCCATGGGAGGAAGGGCACGCGTGTGGCCAACACCATCTTGGCTACAATAAACGAAAACATGGTTGTGATAATAAATTGGTGTAAACCTCCAGTGATTTGGTTTTTATGTGTATTAAAGTAGATTCCGTTATCTAGTTTGGGTTAGTTTTATTTTATTCAGATATTTTTCCAAATTTTCATCCGCATGTGATAAATCCTAAATTGCAGCACTTACAAGCTCTGAGTTGTTGGTAGCACAACCACGCCCAACCCTATCACCTAGCCGGCAAATGTGCTGCAGCTACTCAAAAATGGCTCAGAGATGCTACGATACTTTCTAGAAGCTCATCGCGAGGTCGTGTATGAAATGGAGTAGAGAAATGGAGAATATAATAATCAAGACAAATTGTTGAGTTGCCTATTCGTTTTAAGCCAGAATTCAAATAATTCAGCTTAAAACTCTTAAAAGAAAGGATTAAACTAAATGTACCGACCCGCCTAATAAAATTCATATTTATTGAAACTATTGTATTATATAAATATATGCCGAACTGTTAAAAACGCACTGTAAAATGTTTAACCATATTCCAGGTATACAAGCTGACGTAAGACGACTAACTAAAAAAAAAAAATGATGTATCCATAAATGATTTAGTTTTGTTGTTTAATATTCAATCGTCATATTATAATCATGATGATGATGATGATCAGAGTCGAGTAAAAATAGTTATTATAAAATTATATATAATAATAATAAAAACTAACAGCTGCTGTTAAATATTCCTTTTGCTGCTCTGCTCCTTCTTATTCTTTTACATATTTAAAACCTTTTCTTCCTCCTCGTCTTCTTTATTCACCGGCTTAATTCAATTCTTTTTATTTTAGGTAACCAACTGCCGATGTTTTCACTCTGTATGCTTGTGTAGAAGAATATGTTGTAACTACAACAACAACAAACATTCTGTTTTATTGAATTCTAAAACTGCATCGGCATTAATGGCATAATATCGCGGTGTTTGTTGGTGTAACACATATCCAGTAGTTGTACGACTATGTTTGTAATTGTTTTGTACATAGATGTAGAACTCTGTTGTGTACGATGAATAAATGTAGTTACTTTAAGCGATTTTATTTATAAATTAAATTTTATTTTATTATCAATAAAAAAATATTTTTTTTTTTATGTTTTTACATAATACAATTAAAATATGGATTTTTTTTTAGTGGCTGGCTTATATTGAAATACACCCATCCCCCGATTTACACGATACTTTTTTTACGCGATTTCGCTTTTACACGATTTGAAAAAAGAAAAATTTATTATTATTGGAGGGCCATGCGGGCGATCAGCCACCTCGCACTGCGACCTAAAAGATCTATTGTGCTGGACCCTGCTTAATTATCCGTCCAGTCAATATTCAGGTTCTTAATGAACCTGACAATACTGCTTCCCGGTACGTGATACATACTATCTGGGCTTATTGTTCTCCTTCCTAGATGTTTACTACAGCATGTAGTTCCGCTAGAAAGACGGTAGCATTGGAGCCCAAGGACTTCGAGAGGGTTGTCCCACTCCCGTATATTCCTACTCCTGCCCCGTATTCCGTTTGATTTTACTCTTACGAGTTGCTGGGAATTGCAACTCGCCTGTAGGTCACCCAGCTTTACTACAGGAAGTCTAAATAAAACTGGAGGGTGCCTGATATCCAGAGTCCGCATATTTTGGACTGATTAACCTATCAGCCATTCATCCATCGGCATATGCTGTTCCACCTTAGATTAGGGTTTTTTGTCAAGGTTTTCTCCTTTAGCGCCATACTTTAGCCTGTGCCAAATGGCCAAAAATGTGCCATATGGCCTTAGTTACCAGTGGTTGCCACGAGGAGGCAGCACGTACACTTGCGAATTGTGAACAGATTACCCCTTACATAATTGTACCCATCACGCAGCTGCCTAATGACAAGACCAGAACAGCTCACGTGATGCGCACCCTACTGGAAGGTTATGGAGCTGGTAGATTAATCTACTCAACTTTGGTCCCCCCCTCCAATAGACGCCAAACCACCCTAAATTTATTAAAAAATTTATTTAAAAATTTCTAAACATTCAAATTATTTTTTTTAAAGTTTTTATTTGATATTACTAATATATTATTTTATTTTACGTTGAAATAAATGAATTATTAAAAAAAGAACCGTAAAATAAGAATTTTGTTTAATTTTGCCATTTACATGATTTTCCATTTATACACGGTTTTCTGCGGAACGAATCTACCGTGTAAATAGGGGAATTGGTGTACTGTGTATTTGTGTGCTTATGTTGATACGATTTGGTTCGAAGCGATAGCACAAGTGTTTAATCACTTGGGCGTGACTGGCAGGGTATTTTTTTTGTGTGGAACCCAGAGGTGAGAGTATCTATATAAGAGGTCATTCGTCCCTTTCAAAGAAACGTAATTTCATAAAGCTATTATTTCTTGGCTCTACATTAAGCTATATAGAGTATCAAACAGAAACAGATTTTGTCGGGATCCTGATAATTTTGGGTTCAGACACAGTGCAAAAAAAAATAATGGGCTCGTATTCAGGTTCGGGTTCGAGTTTGGGTCCGGGATCAAGTGCAACTTTGGTTTCACAAAATTAAGTGGGTAAATCTCTGAACAGGAGTGAGTTCTGGTTCGGGTACGGTTCGAAATCCTGTTTTAAAAGAACCACTGAATATCAAGGTTAGGGTTTCTCAAACAGGATTCCGGTTTCCCGGGATCCCAGCCTCAAAATTATGACCGGGAAATCCCAGGATATCCCGGTTTTCAATTTATTTAGTATTAGTAGTCAGGCCAATTAGGATCGAACTTTGCTATTTCTCAACCGATTAGGGTGTTATTCGATTTGTACCATGGAAATGGGACTCTAAAATGATATTTAGAAAAAGTTCTGGAATATGGAAAATTAGGAAGGAACTCATTTATTTCTAAATCGATTGTGACGAAGCTCGATAAATACGACATGAAATCGGTAAAGAAACAACCGAGTTCCGTTCTAATTGGCCTTATAATCGGTTAAGAAACGGCCAAGTCCTTCCAAATTGGCCATCCCATTTCCATCGTGCAATCGAATTTCATCATAATTTGTTAATAAATAACCAAGTTCAATCCTAATCGGGCTGAATTTGATTTGAAAATGCTATTGATGGATAAACTTCTAAACGAGAAGTTCAAATTTTCCACATTCGGATCTAAGAGACAACCGGAAATCAACTCTTTGAGCGAATCATAATCAACGGTCATCAGCTTCTCATCTTTTCTCTTCACCTTATTCTCAATTAAAAAAATTTTCAACGATTTTCAGGGAACATACATAAGTTTGTCGTTCGCTTTTGAGAAAAAAGCAATTACTGGCATCTCAGCCCTTGCAAATTTCGAATATACCCGAAAAACTTCGAAAAAATTTCGAATCCTACAATAATCTTAAAAAATTAAGAAATCACTAAAAATCTCGAATAACTTCTTGGATCCCGCGATCCCGATTTTTTTTTATACTCGTTTAACTATACATAGGAATAATATATTACAGTAAAACCTGGATTTAACAGCCTAAATGGGGTTGGCCTGCCTCTGATTTCTGATTCTCCCTTAGATCCGAATGTAGAAAGTTTAAATATTCCGTATTGAAGTTTATCCATTGCATTTTTAAGTTAAATTCAGGCCGATTAGGAATGAACTTGGATATTAATTAACCGATTATGATTAAATTCGATTTGCGCGATGGAAATGAGGTTGTAAATTCATTTTTACATGAAGTTCTGGAATAAGGCCAATTAGGAAGGAACTCGGTTGTTTGTTTCACGGATTTCATGTCTTATTTATCGAATTTAATATTCCATTTCCATTGCTTTTCATCGTATCGGTTAATAAACAGCAAAATTCCTCTCTAATTGACCAAGTTCCTTGGATGCATCCTGAATTTCATCATAATCGGTAACGAGAACTTAATATAAAAATCATTTTAGAATAACATTTCCATCTTGCATGCTCAATTTCACCATAATCGTTTAAGAAATTGCAAAGTTATACGCTATACACTGAAAATTATTAAATAAAATTTGCGCTGCCTTTTGCTCAGTTTTAGGTCACCATACTACCGATGAGTATGTGATGTGAGTCGTGAATCCTCAAATATTTAGCCTCTTTGGAAAAAGGTATAATGACAGTTTTGTTGGGTAAAAGGAACAATGACAGTTTTGTTTGGATTAACACTAAGTCCTTAATGGTCTTACCACTGCCAGATTATATTGAGTGCATTTTGCATGAGATCAGAGATGATCCCATCAAACTTGCGCCTGATTATGATAGCCACATCACCCGCATAGACCTGGACATCAAACGCATGGCAACTCAGAAGGAGCAGTAGTTTGTCAATAACCAATGACCATAATAGAGGAGACAATACGCCTCCTTGGGGACAACTCTTTACGGCTCTGATGGTTACTGACTCGCCACCTAATCTGGCTGTAACCTTACGATGTTCCAGCAAGGAGCGCATCCATCTTAATTGCAGAATGTGGAACCACCTTTCCCATTGCTGCCCCCTCTATTGATCCATAGGAGGTATTATTAAACGCCCGCTCAATGTCCATAAAAGCATAAAGGACAATTTTTTTATTTTCTTCGATGCACCAGAAATTTACAAGGATCTCCCTTCTTATTTGATAACCCAAGATTTTTGCCATCGTCTTTAATAGAAACGTTGTGAGACTACTTGCCTTGGGCTAGGTGTCTCCCTTTGGTATAAAGACCACATTTACTTTCCTCCAGAGTTTCGGAATAAAGTTAAAAGCATAACTTGTCCGAAACATCTGAATCAAGCTGGAGAGTATTTCCTCAATATCTTTGTGAATTAAAGCCGGAAAGATGCCATCCCCTCCAGCGGATTTAAAAAGTTTGAAAGAGCCAATAGCCCATCTCACCTTATTGGGTGTGTGAATTTTCCCAGAGAAACCCACTTGGAAGATTATGTGAGTCCTCTTGGGCTCCTATTACTACTTAACCCAGAAAGTGGGTATCTAATAGTACCTCTATAAAGTTTCCTTCCTGTTTTCAGTCAACTTCCCATTTTCCATCTGAAGAAGTCCTAAACCGTTTCAATTATCCCTGGAAAGGACTTCACTTTTAAGAAGACCTCTTGAGAAGGCCCGGATCAGCCTTCTTTATCGCTCCACCGTCAACATTTTTTGCAGTTTTAACGGCAGATTGCCGACCAATGTCCTCCACCTCCTTTCTGCTGCCCACGATGCCTGAGAGCCTCTGGGTCTCACCAGTGGCCTAGCTGGGAGGATCCCCTGTAGGGCCACTAGACGTGCACCTCCTGATGTGTTCTTCTCCCTTTCTCGCTATCTCCTCACCTGTCTCTTAGAGAGCGCCGCCAAGCCAGGGGTCTTGAACACAGGTGCCGGCACTGCAACCTCCACAGATTTGCCCACGTGGGTCCCGCTCCTGGTCGCCCTTGGGGTGTAACTGGACAATCTCAAACTTAAAATTAATCTTAAAGCCAAATATCTTCAGATTCTCGACTAAAGAGTGGTCCATGGAGAAAGTGGAAAAGGCTGAAAAGCCTCTCGCCTCTCTCCTGGCCACTATCCAGTCTATCGCCTAAATGCCCTCGTTTTGGCTCTTGATAAAACCAAGAAGCCGATCCGTTAGTAATTCAGCACTGTTAGGGAAGATGCCAAACAAAATCTTGGCTCGAGGCAGGTTTCCCTCCTCAGCCACGATCAACTGTACACCGTCCCATATCTCGATAGTATACTTTTCCAATTCGGAGATTTTTTTGAGGAACACTCACCAACAAAGAGGTTGGTAAAAATAAGTCTTCCTTGCGCTGCTGGCGTCTAATGATTGCATATTTACTTCTCTAAGAGAAGTATGTCAGAACTTCAAGGAATATTGATCCATATTATGTCAAAACAAAGTAGAAGGAGAGGAAAATATAATTTATGGCTAAATAGAAGATTTTTGCCATCAAAATTCTAAGGTTAATCTTCTGAAAAAGTTCAGCAACCTCTGCCCACTTTAAGTTGCTTGTCATTGTTATTTGAAATGGTTAGTTTTTCATATTTTTGTACAATAGCCAATACTTCTTTATAATTTTGCAGCATGTTGTTTTTTAGATGTTTATCATTAAAAAGATGAAGGCAGCGAAACAAAACTCGCTCTTTAAATTTATATATTCAATGAAAAGGAGCAAGTTTATAAAATTTCAAATCAATTTCTATTCATTCTTTTACTCGTGGGTGGCTAATCTTCTTTCAAATAGAGTTAATTCTTTTTCTTACTCTCTATTTTCTCACTTGGACGCTGCAGAAGTGAAGTAAAACTAAAAAATAGAAATATTTGTTTAGTCTCGATCTCGATCTGTCCGTTGAGGGAGTAGCATGACTTGAAATCTCTGGATGAACGAAAAATTTTTGATTCCTTTTATTAGGGTTTATTTATTTGAGTTTCTCATGGATTTCAAGGCTTTCTCTTTAATAATCGCAAATGCTTTTTTAGGAAGAATTTAAAAATTTGCGGATTAAGAACTTTGGTATACAAATTTAGTTATCTCTACTTATCTATTGAACCCTATTCTCGAATTCCACAACCATTTTCCACATGTGGACATCTGTCAAAATCTATGTATTTATTGATGTTTTCGTATATGGGGAATTTTTATCACCTGCTTATACCCATTCGGAAATATTCCCTTAGTACCGAAAAAAAATCCATAGCAAATTCAAGAATACAGAAAATTAAATTTCCGAACGTTTTTATGCATTTTGATATGTGGAAAATGGCAGTGGGGAAAAACTCCAGAGTGTTGATGAAATTCTGGTAATTTAAAAGGAAATTCGCGAATAAACCCCAACCATCGAAATACACACTGCCTCGAATCCTTTAACTATCCCAATAAAACTGTGCCTCTATTCGAATAAAAACCACACCATTGTAACACCATTCATAAAGCTTTACAATGTTTCAAATCGCCAAAACAACATTTCAATGAATACAACAATGAACAAAAAACAAACACTTCACTATCCCCGATTCCCATAATAAGAAGCAAATAAACACCTCAAGGACGGCAGGATATTATTTCTCAGACAATAGTCTTTCACTTTTCAATTATTTATGTATTTCATATACGATGTCATGTACCTATATGTATAATCGTAAGGTAACGGCTAAAGCATTTTAATTCAACAAAACATTTTTTTTTTTTTTCATTTACAAATTACAAAAACAATAAAAAATTGTATTTGTAAATAAAACGAAACAATCTTAATTGTAAATGAGACGAATATATATACATATATATAAATCAAACAATACAACAAATTGTTCGTTCTCATTCTCACACAATCACGCATCTATCGTTCTGCTATTCAGCTAAACATTTCTTTCTAGTTCATTCATAAAAAATAACCAAAAAATGCATCGCAAAAGAACCAAGTGTATGTTAGCGCTATAGCCATCCTTCTTGAAATGAAACAAATACATAAACCGAGAAGAGATAAAATATATCACGCTTTATAAACATTTTGTTTCTCAACCATTTCAAATCAGTTGTATTCGGGAATTCGTAGAATTAAGATGAATGAAAATTGTGTGTAAACAAAGCGGCGTGAAAATTAAAAAAAAAAAAAACTATTTGTATTTGATTTATACAAAATTATGATTTTATTTAACGTGCTAAATCTAAAGTGATTACATATTATTGTTTAAAGTGATTGAAATATTATATTTGTGTCGTGTTTTGTGTTTAAATTATTAAGCAAAACGAAAGAAAATATTTAATCGTGTTTGTGTTGGGGGAAAAACAAAAAAAAATTGTGTTTATTTTTGTTGTAATTCATTGTATTAATCATCAATATGGATATAGGAAATGGTGATGATCGCGTCTATGCAGCTGAACGCATTATACAGAAACGGATAAAAAAAGTAATTTTCCACTAACTAGCTAGTCATATTTACGTTTTAATTTAAGCGTGAAGCCGAAAATAATTAGTTTATTAAACTAAAAAAAAAAAATGTTTTTGTTGAACACTACCACACAAAAAACAAATGAAGTGTCCATAAAATTTTACAAGTCGATTCATATATTATATTATATGGTGTATTCAGTCGTTTTACTTGACGTACTCGGTTTTTTACGTGGTTGCTTAAAATACTTACGGTAGAATGAGTACACTAGATAAGAATTACAAATGTTTTCTCAACTTGAATTACGTCATAATTTTTTTTTTTTTTTGTTTTTGTTTTTGTGTATTTTTATTTTGGAGACATTTTAAAAAATTTTGTTTTGTTTCGGATTCGGAATTAAAATAACAACAACAAGAAGTTTAGATTATTGTAATGTCGCGCAATTACCTTAAATTGGTGGTCTTGGTGTTTATTTTATTTTGTTCTTCTTGATTTTTTGCTAATTATGTCTTAAAAGTATTTTTGCCAGAAAAAAATTGTAAGTTGTATGTATGATTTTTTTCAAGGTTAAATAATTTTGAGGTTTTGTTTGTTTTTGTTTAAAAAACGCGAACAAATTTCATGAGAAACTATTTTATGAGGTTATGTTTATTGTTTTTATTTTCTGTAAGAATATCATGCTGAAATTGTTTTAATCGTTTAGAGTTTATTCGGTCAAATAAGAAAATGGGGGAAAATGTTCTGGAATATTCTAAATAGAATTTTTTTTTTTGTGAAAGAAGGAGTTGAAAATATTTTTTGTGCGTATGGGGGAGTGAGGGGTAAAAGAAAAAGAACGTCAAATGTTGAAACATTCTAGAACTTTGAATATTTTTATTTTATTAAGCATGAATGGCGGGCTTCTTCATTATTCACCTGAGTGATGATATCAACATCACACAATACTTGTTTCTGGTTCTTATTGGTAGCGAATAGCGATAAGCAATTAGATTGTGTTGAACCCCCCTTCATAGTTGTAATTGTGAACTGAAAATGGATAGGGCCAAAGACAAAATGGAATTATTTAATAATTGTGAATTGTAATAAATGTAAGAGAATGTTTAGAGGAATTGAGGCCGATACCGCCTCAGCCTTTTTTTTATTTTGCAAATGGGTAAGATTAAGATTCTTTATTTCTGCCGGCCAATTTTGTAAGAATTGGTGCCTTGAACTGATCTAAACGGTTAAGGCGCCAAAATTAGTGACTCGTTCAGATATCAAGAAGGAAGATGCATAAAATATCCATTAATAAAATGCCCAAGCACAGAATCCCCAAGGTTTTGAGAAATCTCCAAATTAAAAATTCCCAAGCACAAAATCCCCAAGCAAAATATTATTTGCATATAGGTCATTAATATGGAGTTTATTTTGTTTTGGACCACGACCCAATAGCGCATTTGTTGCCTTAAACCATCACAAATCATCCGCAAATCCATTGTTGACTGCCAACCAGATTCCGCGTGTATATTCCTTCAAAACGAGCCCAAAAGCTGAAAATTTCACGAATAAGGAAATCCAACGAGGCCATAAATGAGTCGCAAAGTTTGTCAGCCATAATTATTCCGGAAATTTTTAAATATTTAGAAGGCGACCTTTTTGTCTTAAAAGAGACTACTTTCAACGACAGTAAAAATATTATATTGGGGAAAATTTAACTCATTAAAAACATTGGGTAGTTGCAAGTGCTGGGTAATGGATGGAACATTTTATGTTGTTCCAACCATTTTCCGACACCTATTTACTATTCAAGGGTTTTTTGCTGGGCAATTCGTACCATTGATTTTCTGCCTGATGAGCAAAAAAACAATGGAGGCGTACAATGAATTTGTTTATCAACTTTTCCAATTGGTGCTCGAAAGGAATATAAATCTCAATCCCAGTAGGATTATCTGTGATTTTGAGAAAACCTTTTCGACTGCCGCCAAACAATATTTTCCGAATGGAAATTACAAAGGATGCTTGTTCCATTTTGGACAGATTATTTGGCATGTGCAAAAGGAAGGTCTGTTACAAAAATATGGCAATTGTGAAAAAAAAATCCCGCTAGTCAATTTTAATACTACTAGTGTCAAATGATAGCACATTTATATTTTTATCAGAAACCACCTTGAATAAATTCTACTGCAAGCCAATCAATTAAAATTTTCAACAATGCTTCATCAAAAGTGCATTATGTTTGAAGTGCAACGCAACGATCGGCTTTTGTTCCATTGCATATCAATTATTTGTAAATGCAGTACCATTAGTTCTTGTAAATGTGTTCTAAAGCAAACACCTAAAATAAGATCCATTGTAATATGGCATCCTTTCGTGAGCTGGAGGCGGTTAAAGTCGTCATGTTGTATCAGGAAGATTATACTCAAGTACAAATCGCACGAAAATTAGGAGTGAACCAGTCTTCGGTTTCACGAATATTTAAGCGATATCATGAGACCGGAGAGTATAAAAGAAAGCCCGGACCAGGACGTAAAAGGTGCACAACCGAGCATGACGACCGATTTTTAAAAATTAATTCGTATACGTGATCGAAAGCGTATTTCTACTAGACTAAAAAGTGAGTTACTTAGTGCGCGCCAAGTGAATGTTAGTGCCAGAACAATTAAACGAAGATTAAAAGAAGCGATCCTAACTCCAAAACGGCCCGTAAAAGTTCCACGGCTTCTTCCCCGTCACAAATCCAGCCGTTTAGAATTTGCTCATACTCATGCAAATTGGGGAACCAATCCAATTATGGAAACTAGATGGACGTAACCTTGTATACAGAAGACCTGGAGAACGCTACGCACCATGTAGCATCGTGCAAACTGTAAGCTTTGGTGGAGGTTCAATAATGTTTTGGGGTGGAATCAGTTGGGAGGAGGGCCTTACGGAGCTGGTGGAGATTGGTTTGAGGATGAATGCAGACTGGTATGTTCGGAACATTCTTAACGATCACGTTTTGCCATATGTGGCCTTCATAGGTTATGACAGTTTTGTGTTAATGCATGATAACGCTCCAGTCCACGTAGCTGCAACGGTACGACAATATCTCCAAGATATCGATATTAAGTGGCCACCAATGAGTCCCGATCTTAATCAGATCGAACACGTATGGGACATTCTAAAACGCCGCATTAGAGCTAGAAATCCCGCACTAGATTCGTTAGCACAGCTGAAAGTTCCAGCGGAAGAAGGGTGGAATCTCACCCTGCAAGAAATGATACAAAGCCTTCTACTTAGTATGCCCAGAACGATGGAAGCTGTAATAAGTGCACGGGGGAGGGGGGGGGGGGAAGCTAATTTTAATGTTTATAAACCGCTTTTGAAAATTAAAAAAAAAATTGTTCGACACATTTTAACATTTTGCAATGAAAAATAGCCGCTATAATTCCATAACGCCACATTTGTGCCTCTTTTGAGAAAAATATAAATTTGGGATCATTTGATACCAATTCCACTGAAATTTACCAGTGGAATTTTTTTTTATTACAAAAAAAAAAAAATATGCGTTAATTTTGTCCAGGAGTGTAGGTTCTTAAAAATTCCAAAAATTACCCCAAATTTTGTTAAATAAGCTTGGGTTACAATCTAAGCCAAGGTTATTTAACAAAATTTGGAGTAATTTTGGGTATTTTGTGTTTGGCGATTTTGTGCTTAGGGGTTTTTAATTTGGGGCTTATGATTTGGGGATTATGTGCTTGGGGATTTGGTTTTTGGAGATATCAAGCCCAACCCATCAAGAATAGTGTTTTTTGCTTAAGATAAAAACACATTGTCCGGATACTAAACAATATCACACTATAGGTTGGATTAACTTACTGGTAAAATTTCAAGAGTCATTTTCAATCCAATGACGCACCAGCATCAAATTAAATCCATCACACTATGATTAAAATACAAAATATGACTCAAAAGCCACTAATAATGTCATCCAACCTAAGCAGCTACTTTCGAGTTTCAACTTCTCTCCCAAGTAAGTACCAGACAATTAGAAGGGAACCATAAAAAAAATTCTAAATTTTTTCATCTTCCATTGATACAAAAAAGCAATTTCGGGTTCTCATGTGAAACGGCGGTATTACCCAACAGTGGTGCTTCTTCTAACAAAAAAAAAAAAAAAAATCCTTAATACTATAAGAACATACTTTAAAAATATGCACATGCCTCAGCGACAGTATTTTTACTCCTAAAAAAGCTGGAGCATAAATAACAAAAAGCTGCAGAATATCAGAACTATCAATTTTTAATACTAGAAGGTCACAAACAAAAGTTGCTGACATTGCTGTTCTGCGAATGGAGAGCGGTTCACTATTTAGCAACTTGCACCTACTACGATACGCGGGAAGAATGCAAGCAAGTCTTTAGCAAACCTTTTCACAAACTCCACCATCGAGTTAGTCTCTGAAATGCAACCGTCCATGTGTTTATGAAACAGTCCGATAATCATCCCTATTATGATTGTCGACTCGATCGACAATCGACACGACTCTGTGATGCCTTTTCCTTTGTTGTATTGTTTTTATCAAATGAAAAAACGAAAACGCAATACAGAGTTGTGTCGATTGTTGATCGACTCTTAAATTATAATAGGGGCGAATATGCAAATCACAGTTTTTCTTATATTACATACAAGGATCCGCCACGACATCGAGAGCATAAGCCCTAGATACTTAAGCCGTAAAGAGCATTGTGCGGTCTGTGGGACCGCTCTTTTTTTCCAATAAAAAAATTATCCCCACTCGGTTTCATTTTTTTCTGTAATTTTTAGTATCTTCCTAATCGAAATTTCTAGTATTGTTCTAATTGAATAAAAAATAATTAATATAAAATTACGGTCCGTTGGACCGCACTACGCCTTCCATGCAAGTTTTCCACGGCGCACTTTAAACTGTTCCGCACTTCTTGTTAAAAAGAATCCCGTGATACCGAAAGACACAATTCTCGACTTATCACTAACCGACAAACATCGAAAACCATTTATTAAGAATAATCAAACTCCTATCCAGCGATACTCCATGATTTAGGCTAGTACTAGACTTCATGACTAACATTCTGTGTAGGTCTCTATATAGATCACTGCGGAACTATAGTGATGGCCAAATTTTTTCTTAAAAGTACATATGAGAAAATTAAAAAAACGGAACGAAAAAGATCGATTTAGCACTCTAACCACTTACGGAAACCACTTCAAAATATTTCCCTAAGATCAACTTTCTTTAGTTTCATTACGAGTATGCTATGATCCACCGTAACAAATGCTTTTGATATATCCAGAAAAAGTGTAGTTTAAGGCCTTCAGCCCATCTAGAGTAAACCCCACTCAAGAAATGAAGCAAAGAAATAGAGGATGTTCCTTTGGATTTCCCTGCCCGAACCTTACTGCTTATAATTGAAAAGTTTTATTCTCTCAAGATAACAAAGCAAGCTCTTTTTGGAATTTTCTTAAAAACTTTAGAGAACGTCTTTCATAATAGACCTACTGCGGAATACATAGTAAACCTACTGAAACGCAAATTGTTTGACTGCATGGTTTACGAATGACTCCCTTAGAGCGTTTTTCCATTATACCGATAATGTCATGGCCGATAAGTCATAGCCTTACTTTGACGATAACGATAATATCGGTATACGCTTTTCCATTGGAACCGCTTCACCGATATCCGTCGCGATAACAAATTACAAAACTCATTTCAGTCGCTATCTATCATGTCGCTTGTAAATAAATTATATTTTGCACTTATTGCATTTGCACGATTTATTATGAAGCGGTTCTGCCTACATCCCATAATTTAAGTAAGATATCTGTTAGAATGCCAAACAATTATCGGACTGGGCCCTATTCCCGAACACATAATTGCATTCTCGTACACAAGTGTAAATTGTATTTCTAATTGTAGTGGATTAAAATATAATTTGTAGTAAATTCATTTAAAACTGCCAAATTCAAAACCAAAGTTCGGTTATGAGTATACAACAAACGAAAAAGCGATATAAATGCATTATTATGGTTTCGACAGTAACTATATTGTTATTGCCGGATTCTCAATATTATGTAACATTATACACCACTTTGGTGTTACAGGATACGAAATTCACAATATTGACAAATTTCACAATATTGTGACAGTATTTATGTGTTCGAGAATATGCTCTATTGAGTACGAGAACAAGTCTATTGATCAAAATTGTGTCACCATCGACTATGGTTACCATTTGGCTGTCACGAAATAGCTTAAAGCTAATCTAACTAAAGATATTCACATAAACTCGGTGCGTTGGTCCATGAATTCTACACTTCTACATACGAACTTGTAAAAATGTGGAATTAGTCGTAAATCTTTAATACGCCAAAAAGTCAAAAGCTCGAGTATTTAAGCTTACGCATTTGTAGGAAACCTCGAAAATTTCAAATAACCTGGAAACCAAAACCTCTTCAAATCAACGCCATTATTATGTTCTTTACGTTAGGTATTACCAGATATTGTCATATCCCCCCCCATTTACCATGTGCTACAAAATATTTGCAGATTACGTGCGAATTTTGACGAGCTTTTGTGCCATATTCAGTCATTTTTTGAATTGCCTAAATGATGATGAACTTGCCAACTACTCAATTCTGGGATTTAAATTGTTTGCAAAGTGTAATAATAATTACCGCTCAGGTGGGATTGCTGTTTATATTGTTGATAGCTTGATTGTTACGGTGGGAAACGATTTTGATCTTAAAACTATATAGACTTTTCGTAATTCTTTGAATTATTGCCCGATATCTATTATTTCAATAATGTCAACAAATTTCGAGAAAGCTGTTAAGGTTCATATAGTTAATTTTTAAATAGTTTTGACTACTTTAGTAGTTGTCGATATGGGTTTCGATCTGGTTTGGGTACATAAGATGCCTTAATCGAACTAATGAATCCACTTCATGAGTGTATTAATTCATCTCGTATATAGAGTATTCGCTTTATTCGTCGACATTACAAAAACTTTCGATATGGTACATCATAGCACCTTACTTGAAAAAATCGGGAATATTGGTTTTCGAGGTTGTATTTTTCAATGTTTCAAGTCGATTATTATTAAACTTTTTTAAAGATTTAGTTGTGGTAAGGACTTAATCCATCATCATTAATTCTATTTTTAGGCAACATTTTAATGGTAAATTAATTAGATTTATTTGCTTGTACTAGGCATTTGTTTATACTAGGATTCACAATTATGAAAAATTCTTCCACTGAAACACTTGTACATCTTTAAAGTTATGAATAAATACTTTAAAATGAGTGGAAATGGCTACTTGAGTTGCTGTAGCTACTCACTGAGGAAAAATACAATGTATTTTAGGGCTGTACCAATGTTTCATAAAACTAATTTTTTCAATTATTTCTTGGTACTTATTTGCTCCTACTATTTTTAATAAGCTGCATACCGCCATTCGTACAATACTTTAAAGTTTAAGAACAAAATTATGTCTTCATTGAAAAATTGAATCTTTCAACATAGCTCGCAGTTAAATTCTTATTTGACCAGATTACTTAATGAGTCTCTTTTCAACGCGACACAAAATTTTTCACAGATCTGTGTTAGGATGCTACCAACCTAAGACAATTACTCGTTTGGATAAGCCCGCTCGATTTATATGATTAAGTCTTGCCACTTTTTAATCACAGTAATAAGTCAGTTTTGGATGGTCATCTTATTACCTGCATTCTGCATAGTCCTGTGAATAAGCGCCTTTTTTGGCTGATTTTCAAACACCATCTTTAGTTAAAATAAATTGCGGATATAATGGCACGACGTTTTAAAGAAACCTCCGTTTTTCAGTAAGGCAGGTTATATCACCAAATTTGAGCTAAAGAATTTGGTTAGCTTGTTGCACTGATGCCCGTCACTTGTTTGAAAGAAGAAGTGTTTATTTTTTTTGCACTTACCTACTCAATGCGGTAATTTTGCTTGATTCTTAGTGAAGAAAAACTGGGCTTCAGTGAAATGAGTCTCTGCAAGACTGGTATCGAGTTGCAAACGGCTTTTGAAAACTTTGCAGAACCGATACGTTATTGGTTAGAAGATGCTCAATTTTAATTGACACTAAAAAGCTTCTCCACAATTCAACAAATAGTTTTTTTCAGAAGGCGATTACTTAGATAAATTAATAATTAAGTTTTACGTTTCATCTATGCTTATGCATCGATTTATAAGTATGAAGGGCAGGCTCCTAAGCGGCTCCTAAGTATGAAGGGCTGAAGTAATCAACACTACCAATATGTTCCCCATTCTAGTTGTTCTTTATCATTTATTTCCTTTTTCAAGCACAATCAAGCTGGGCTACGTTGTCCATGTCACCACCAAACATTCCACCAATAAAACCACTTATAGGATAGTTCTCGGAATATCCTGAAGAAATATAAAACTTCATGAATAATTCGAGATGAATAATAAACAAAAATGTTGGTGAATCGTAATTGGATAATAAAATACATAAATGGGGTTGCTTTTTCGTTCGAATATGCAGTGTATCACTAGCAAAAATAGAAACATTAAAAAATCCTTACTGGGGTAAATATTCAATTTAATTTGACGTGTGTAATATAAAATTTCCGAACTCTTATGATTCATCAGTATTTATACTCATCACATACATAGATGACACACTAAACATTTTTATGTGTGAACTGTAAAAATTTGAATTTTTGACAAAATGGTACATTGCTCTAGGCCGGTGATAAATATTTTCCTTCGCAGGAAAAGTTGTGCTATAGACTGTAAAATGACGTTGATCATACGTTGTCATAATTGTACAAATTTTAATTCTGTTTGTTTCAAAATTGAGTATATTGCTGAGATTTGACATAATGATGATTTCGTCTAACGAAATACAATAACTTACTGATCAGGAAAAAACTTAAAAAAGATTATAGTCAGTTCTCTATAGTTTTGACAAATTCTCACTTACACCCCAGTTCTCATAGTCGTGTCCATCATTTTTCATGACTTGTCGCTGACATTTTTCATGACTTGAGGATGAGGCAGAGTTTCCTAGCCCAGTTGATTCAGTTTGGGTTCTGTGAGATGTGAGACTTACAGTGGGACGTTGTCGTGAAGTAAAATCGGCCCGCTTGGGTTGACCACTGCAAGCTGAAGTTTGCAAAGTTTCTCGTGCATCGTCTCCTTATCGTCACAGTAATTCTCCGCTGTGATTGTTTCACCAGGTTGCTGGTCTGTGTGCAGTCAAATTACCTTCTTGAAGTCGTCTTCTATCTGTTCACCGACCGACTTCGGATTCACGAACTTCTTGGAGCCGCTGTCCAAGTTTAACCGCATTCAAACGATGATTTGTTATTTTGTTAGTACTTTCAAGAGGTAGATGTGCCTGTTATGGAGTGGCCAGCTCGAAGCCCTGACCTCAATCCCATCGAACATTTATGGGACGAGCTGAAAAAAAGGGTTCGAGCCAGAGATGTTGTTTCAACGAGTCTCCAGGAGCTGCAACAGGCGATCGCAGAGGAATAGGAGGCGATACCTCAAGATTTGGTGAAAACTTTGGTGAAGTCGATGAAACATTGAATGGAAGCTATCATTCGGGCTAACCTGTGATGCTATTATCCATAATAATACTACAACTTCATATGCGATGTATTCCTCCACATAATCCAATGGCCTAAACGCCGACCCACTGGATATGCATCAGGTAACGGCGTTTATCAGGGATATAGATACCTATATCTCACGTAAGAAAATCTCTAGGGATGCACAATAGGCCTCAATGGCCGCAGTGCTCTGGGCGACGAACACCCACCCTATAAAAAAAAAAAAAATCATTCGGGCTAGGGGAGGGAATACCTTCTTATTAATAAAAATGATTTTTTGCTGATTTCCATGTTTTAATTCGATTTTTACCACTAATTTTCATGCAGATAAATTCAGAAAAAACGTATACTTCAGATGTTGACCCCAAAAATCACTTTGTTGACACGGTATAAGTAATAACTACAAAAATGGTACCACTGAATAGGTGTTGAAATAGACTTTGAATCTGCATTCATGAAAATTAAGCAAACATTGGATTTTTTGATATTTTTGAAATTTTGGTGAAAATTTATCAATGTGCGAATTTTTTGCACCCAAATGTATATAGAGCTCCACAAAATGAGACTAGATTAGTCGCCGGAGTCCTACCCGAATAAAATCCGTGTTGAGCATTAGAAATAAAAGTTTTTGCATGAAAAACAAGAATTTTTGTACCATAGATTCGAAAAGTTTTGATAATATGGCAGACAGATTAGCGATTCCGCGATAGTTGCTCTTCTTTTGCGAGATTTAAAAATCGGACGAATGAAAGATGATATCCTGAGATCAGCAAAAATACCAGTACGTAGGCTATTATTAAAAATGATAGTCAGTGGAGGGCTAAACCCTCTACACAATTCTTAATAAGGATAGGTGGAAATCCATAATGTCTTGCCTTCTTGTTAACTTCAAGTTGAGATAAACCATCATAAACTTCTGCTACCGTAAACTTTAAAAAAATAAAATCAGCGATCGCAGTTATTTAAATGCTTATTAGGTGATAACGAAGATATTTCATAGACAGGAAATCCATTAACCACCTTCTTTTTACCATTTATGAAATTCCAGAAATTCTTTGGATTGGAAGTCAATTCATCTTCGATTTGCAAAATGTAGTTATTGTAAAGGAACCAAGGAATCAGTTTAAAGTTTTAAACTCCTTACGAGTAATGTTGAAACTAGGGTAAAACTTAACAGCTTGTAACTTATAAACAGAATGTACGACGTTTTTCAAGGCGAAGTAGTTGCTTATTGTACCATGGCTCGCGATACCGAGGTTCGTTTCTTATTGATGGATCATATCTTTTAATACCAGACTTGAGAAGCTCGTTAAACAAGAAGAAAAAAATTTTATCGTTCAAATTTCCACCACATTCAAGAAATACCCAATCAGAGTCGACAGAAATTTGCTTAAAGAAATGTAGTCAGCATGCCTAAAAACGAAATGAAAAGAATTACTAGAAGTACGCACGGTACTACCGGTTTTCTTGGAAAACGTATATGATTGGATATGATAAAGGCTCGGCGAAAATGGCAAAAGCTCTAAATACATAAGGTCAGTTAAAAAACCACATCGAGAAATTTGCCTCGACTAATGATTATTCGGTTCAACTACATCAATGCTGTGCGAGCAAAGTAATCAGTGACTGGTAATCCTTTTTGGTCAGAAGAATAGGCCGTGAAAACTCCATCAACATCATTCCAAGTAATATCAGGAAGATTGAAGGCCCCAATAAACATTAGTTGTTCACGAACCAAGGGCGTAACAGCAGAATTGATAAAATTAATAATTTCAAGATAATATTCCAAAGTAGATCCGCAGGGAACATATCCAGCAACCACGAGCGATGATACTGCAATGAGCTCAATCGAAATCGAAGTGCTAACAGCGATCAGCACTCCCCCTTCCTTCAGGCTGATACAAAAATCATGTCGATCTTTACTATGAACGACGTAGTTGGGTGAGAAATATTCCTCCGAATTGAAACTTTTAGTAAGCCATGTTTCAGAGATAATAATCACACCGCAATCGTTGTCAAGAATGCCAAGCAAGAATAATTTAGCTTTACCTCGAATACTATAGGCGTTGTGTTAGTACATGGAGGTAAAGGTAGTTTGTGGGAGCATCCTGTTTGAAACTTAATCACTTAAATTCCGGGGAGTCGACTAGTAAAGTAGCTAACCGAAATTTCATATTTCAATCCCGTGACCGAATATTTCGGTTGTGAAAGGATCTAATAAATTCACTAGTTGGCCACGTCTGGATAAACGAAGCCTAAATTCCGGTGCAATAGTTTTAATATGAATATCTGGTAAGATATGTTTTTGTACCACAAATATTAAAATTCTATTGCTTCTGTTGCTTAGTGTATACGGTATATTCTTTTTATTACCGATAGAGCACGGTATTTCCATGTTAAGCATGTAATCGCTATTCAGTCTACAACAGTTTTTGAAGACTTGCTTTGGGGAAACAGTTTTTGAGGACGTGCTTTGTACTATAATTGTATTTGGTGAAAGGGCATTTACATGTACTGGTTTTATTTTCAGCTTATCAGCAAATGTTGGGCGCAATCCTTTGCTGTTTATACTGATTTTGCCAAGGCTTTTGATAAGATCGACTACTGCTTATCACCAAGTTAAAGAACTTAAATCGTCAGTATCCCAATTGAATGGTTTCTTACCTTTCTGACTGCTGGCAATCCGTTAGGATTTTTTATATTTGTTCTCAACTATTTCGCACGACATCCAGCGTACTTCAAGATATAAGGTACTTACATTTGGGTTAACAGCGTGTCCGATTGCGTGAAAGTACAGGTTGTTTTGAACAGATTTTGTTGTTAGTCAATTAGCAATACGCTACGTCTCAATGTAAGTTTCATCCGATGTCATCTTTACCAGGCCTAAGTCATTCATTATATTGGGCTTCATTAAGCCGAATTGTAAGAATTTTACCGACCCGATTACTCTAACATCACAGTAAGTTTCTTTTGTTCTTTCTATTTTGGAATATGCATCTTAACACTGTCATTCGGATAGAATAGACAATGTTCAGAATCAGGTGGTTTTATACGCACTTCGATGCTTACCGTCTGCACGAGCTTTTCAATATAGCGTTAAATACTTTTGAGAATGCAACAACTTTGATTTTGCTAATAAGGGTATTAACCCAATTACGGTATTCCTTCAAAGTTTCTCATTCTCAATCCTCCATATTTTTTGAACGGCGCCAACAACAATGCAAATTAATGCAAATTAATTAAGTCATTTGCGTATAAAATAAAAGATTTGACAAATTTTTCACCTTGAAAATTAGTAGCTTCAGTCAGAGCTGCACTATGAAAACTGTAGCCAAGTAATGGTTCCTTAAATTACGTAACATGGCTGTACAAACTTAGATCTTTCTTGAAATCACCCGTTATAAGAAAATCATGGTAATTTTTCAATAGCCTGTAAAAACATTTGTTAGCAGAATTAATGAATTTGATACTTGCTGATGGAACATATGTAGGTAAGTAACACCCAGAAGCGTTGTACAATCGGCAGAGTTTATTATCTCTATAAACAGCACATCAAATTTGCATTTAACGCGTTCCAATGTAAAATGTTATACCTTATACCCTTTCAGATTATGAATAGCTCCACTGCACCCCTTCCTGTCAGAACTCAGAACGATCTTTACGGATCATCTCAAAACCAGCTAATGAAATACAGTTATCAGAATATTTATCTGATTACAACCATGGTTCCGTAATACCAATAACATGCAATGGAACAACTCTAGTAATAAGCCTAAGTTCATCCAAATGAATTAGAAGGCTATCCGGATTAAGATGCGCAAAACTCAGGCCTGCACTATAGGTTTTATCACGATTTGCTATTCATTCGTAATACTTCCAGCTCTTGAATCGATTGTATCAAGCTACTCGCACGCTACAGCAAAATATTCACCACTTGATGTTCAATATTAAAATGTCCACAAGCAGCCAAGCAAAGTAGTTTTGTAATATTTTTGTTCAAACAAAACACACCATCGTTAGTCACTTCAAAGAGAATTTTCTTACATTTAATAAGGTTTTTCCTTCATTCACAATCTAGAATTAGATAAAAATATTGGATACGTTTCTTTATTTTCCCATTTCAAAATATTCCAAAAAATTACAAAATCGTAAACAACTTTTTTCAAAAAAAAAAAGTTTGTTCACACTTTAAATTCAGTTGATGAAAGATTTAAACGACGAAAGCGGGAAACTTGTTTTAAAGTCCTGTGAAAACAAAAAAAAAATTATAAGCAACCCTCTATTTTGTATCATTTTAGGGCAAGGTCGAATACCGTGTAAAATGGAAGGGATGGAGTCAAAAGCACAATACATGGGAACCAGAAGAAAATATTTTGGACACACGATTAATCGATATGTTCGAACAATCAATAAAAGGTTCAGCAGCACCTTCAAAACGTGGTCCCAAAAAGAAGGAAAAAGTTCAAGAACCTGATCCAGACCCTGAAACCGAAGAGGACGATGTAGAAATTGCCAGCATGTTAGATGAAGATAATACATCAGAATCACAATCAACACAGGAAACCCCAAGTAAATCACAAACGCAGACAGGTGAAACGAAAAAGACTGATAAAGATGCAACACCAGCAGCAGTAACGACAACAACGGGTACAGAATCAAAGGAGAATAATAAAAAATCAGCCAAAAAGGAAGAATCATCATCAGGCATTAAAGATGAACATAATAATAAGAAAGTGTCCGAACATCCGGATCGGTCAGATTCCCCGGCGGCGGTCGGTGCATCAGAAAGTCTATCGTTGAAATCAAAATTACTTGTGCCCGGCGATGTTGATACGAATTCGAGCAGTAGTGAAGATCAACCGTTGAGTCGTAATTCATCGTCGACCGGAGGAACCAAACGAAAGGCAGAAGTTCTTTCAAAAGAATCGGGTAAAATTGGCGTAACCATTAAAACTGCACCCTCAAATGAAGGTCCTACGCCGGCGAAATTACATTGCATGGAAAATAATTCGTCGACAACAACCGCCCCAATGACACCGTCAAGTCGAATGTCTGTGGCTGCCGAAAAACTACCGCCTCTATCACCTGAAACACCAGCATCTCGGCCTGAATCTGATACTCCGGCTGCTGATAAAACAGCAGTTGTTCCGGTGGCGGCGGCGGCAGCACCAAAAGAAGTACACAATGAATTGTCGAATCAAAACAACAACAACAACAATAATCACAGTAATAATAACAACCAAAACATTAATAATTTAAATGACAACAACAATATAAGTAAAATAATATCGCAACCATATTCACCGAAGGCTGCGCCACCCCGTCTGTGGTTGCCAAAGAATCGTGACAACAAGGATCAAATTGTAATCACCGATGTGACAGTAAATTTGGAAACTGTTACAATTCGGGAATGTAAAACGGAGCGCGGATTTTTCCGCGAACGAAGCGATTTCAAAAGCAATATTGCCAATTAGTAATTATTAATGTTTGCTAAATATTATTAGGATGTGTCTTTGTTTTTTGTTTCTTTAATTTAATGTAAATATCTAATTTTTTTTTTTTTTGTCTGTTTTTGTTTTTCGTGATTAATTTAATTTAAAACAAAAATTTATTTATATGTAGTTGCCTATAAAACAACAAAAACATAAAAATCCAGTTTGGGCATTTTATTATTTAATTTATTCTCTATTTACTATATATTCGAGATAGTATTAACTTTGCTATTTGTGTAAATATTTTTTTTTTTGTTTTTCGATAATCAATTTTTAGTTTATAGAATAATATTATAACACTACTTATAATGATTTAAAAAACATTTTTTTTAATTAGTGTGTAGGTAAAAAAAAATTTAATTTAAAATAAAATATATTTAGAGGCAGTTTAAAAACTATACAAAAAAAAACATATTTTTTTACTTTATTAAAAATTTGTATATAAATAACAATTATTTTATTTTTCAATAATTATTAATTATAAATATTTAATTACTTAATAGTGTATTATATAATTTTGGATGAACGAAATTAAACGTTAAATTGCTAACATAATCTAGTAACAAGGCAAACTTTAATGAAATATTCATAAAAAAAAAAACTGGAATAGGTAGGTCTAAATTTTCCGATCGTAAGTAGTAGTTAAGTGGTAATAATTCGTAAGAAGATGTTATTATTTAGGAAGGCTTAAGAATTTCCTAACGTGTCAGATTTTAGATCCCTTAAATCGAGTTTTTTTTTTTGCATGGCGAGGAGTTATCGATATTTTTATTCTAAACCTAATATTTCTCCAATTTTTTAATCATATCTTAGCTCCAATCATTATGATAAATAAACCAAATCTAACTATGCGACAAACATCCTTTTTCTTAACTAAACCAAAGTGTCCAATTTCATTGGTTTTCTGTAATTGTCCTGATCATAATTTAAATATGATGAATCTCTCGACACTATTATGAGAATTTTAATTTTTAATTTTTTTACTTATTAATTTTTTCGTTTCATAGTAGGGCAAATTTTTTCGATATCGTAAAAATCCGAAATAGAAAAATTTCGTAATAGGCTTTCGATTCTTGAAATTCGATCAAAAAAAATCGCCGGCGACTTTCTAGTGAAATACGTTATTTCAGTCGAAAATTTAAATTGTTTTATATAGTATTAAAGTCACCGGCGACCTTTTTCGGTGAATTTCAAAAATACGGGCCCTGTAACTAAGAAGGGAACCAGCGAGTCAGCAACAACTTTAAGTAAGAACGCGATATACAGAAAGTGCATGTTACTGACCAGCGAACCTTTAAGAACTTTTCGTTCAGTTCAACTATCACTTAATAGAGCGAAAATTAAGCCTTTCTTAAAAATAATAAATTTTGCCAAATTACAATTTTAATACTGTATTTGTCAGTTGTTACGGATTCCGTGGCCGATATGTCAAATATTCTGTAAGGAAATAATTTCGTCAAATTCTGTAAAAGATCCTTACTGATTCGCTGGTTACCTCTTAAAGCTTCGAGTTAACTTGAGTTTTGTTAGAGTATAAAAATAAAAAGTCCGATGATTAAAATATTTTACTGATTAAACAAAGTAACTTTTATTGCATTGCACTAGTTTTCTAGTGAGTTCAGATACTGAAAAGTCAAACTACTTATCGGTATAACTTAATTTAATGGCAATAATACTAATTAGTAATTAAATTGAATTTAATCTACGTTATTAAACTCTCCTCGTCATTGTAGTCCACACAAATTGCGAAAATAAGCTACTTTGGTTCCAGATAATGGCTTTGTACACATGTCCGCAATCATTTTTTTCGTTGGACAATATTGACATTCGACGGCCCACTTTTCTCATGCAATCTCTTTAGTAAAATTATATTGTATGTCAATACCTGTTGGTGAAACCCTCTCGAAAAATTAGTGCTAGGTAGGCAGTTTCGGTTGTCTTCATACATCACAGTTCGATCAACGACATCTATTTTTAAAATTACGCGTAAGAGCACTTAACTAAATTACCTCACGGCAAGCCTCTGTTAAAGCTATAAATTCTGCTTCGGTTGAAGATAGAACTACACAAGTTTGCTTTTTGAAACTCCAACTGATAACTGACTCGAAAGCCATAAAAATGTAATTGCTGTTAGATTTTCTATCTGATCGATCTTCGGCCGAATTGGCGTCTGCGTATCCAATCAATTTTACATTGTTACTCCCATTTAAAATGAACTACAATTTTATGGTGCCTTTCAAATATTTTACCACTCGCTTCAATTCATCCCAATCTTCTTGAGTTGGATTCATTGTTTTTTGAGCTGTTAATATTACACTTGCTGCTATATCAGAATGTGTATTAATTGATACAAACAAAAGACATCCCATAAGTTTTTGATATTCAATATTATTTAACAACTCAAGATCAATTTTCGAACATTTCGTATTTTCCAAACCATGATTTACCATTTGATTTAATTGGAAACTTTTATTGAGATTGTTTTGGACTTCTTTGATTTCGTTTATTTGCTTACTGGTTACTATTATATCGTCAACGTACATAATCAAATAACAACTGCCATTTTTATTATGTCTGGTGAATAGACACGGATCTTCGTCACTTTGCACGAAATCAGCTTCGACCATAACTTTATTGATCGCCAAATTCCGTACACTTGCTGATTGTTTTAGTCCGTATAGGCTCCTTCTTAAACGACATACTAAATTTTTATTTTCGACTTCAAAACCCGGCGGCTGATTTATATAGATTTCTTCTGTCTGCTGGCAATACAAACGTAATGTGGTTTGCCGTGCCCGTTTTCATCCGTTTCTGGTCCATTATTTTGCTGGTCATCCGGTTCACTTTCTTTGTTGTCCGAATTATGGTTATCGTCGTCTTCTTTATTTGCGTAATTTGATTTTATTTCATTGGGAATCGATTTAATTGGATCGTCATCCAAACGCACGTCACGACTTATTAATAATTTTCGTACATATCATAACATCCATATGCTTTAGATTCCAAATCGTTAATTTGCTCCTTTTTTCTTTTTTGGTATATGTACAAAGCATTTCTGTCCAAATATTTATATCTTTTACAAATTCGGCATATTGCCGCACCACAACTCGTGTGGTGTTTTTCGAATCGACTTAGATGGCAATCGATTTTGGAGAAATGTTGCCGTATTAACTTTCCATTGACTAACAAGCAATGTGCTATTTAAATCAAGCTTTTATTTTTTCGTTCCGCAACGCTGTTTTGCTGTGGCGAATATGTAGCTGTATATTGAATGCTTGTTCCAATACCCTTTAAGATAGCCAACGAGTCATTTATCGGTATACTCTGTACCTCTGTCAAATCTGATGATTTTTGAATATTGTGAAAATGTTGTCTTTGATAATGCTACATATTCCTTTAACTTATCAAAACATTCAGATTTATGCTTTAGTAAATAAATCTTCGTATAACGTGAAAAATCGTCAGTGAATGTAAGGATGTAATGAATACCAATGTGTTTATCAGATCCATCGGTGCCTTGGTTGACGTTATTGAAACTTTCGGAAAGGGCGTTCTCAACATTTTTCCTTTTAGATAGAATTCATAAATATCGCTGTAATTGCATTCTCGACCTTCTTATCGCTCACTAAATTGTGGTTATCCAAATGCTTTATGATATTTATATCTCTATGTCCGAGAATTCGATGCCACTGATGTGCACGCATAGAGTAAGATCACTGTTTATTACCATATCGACCCTATGCATTTACTTCAGACAGTATTGATTACCAAAAACTTCACCAACATTATTGATTTTATTATTCCTTTTGATGAATACGTACTTCGTTTTTGGTAAATTCAATATTTATTCCTTTTGTTGCCAATTGTTTCACTGAAAAAATGTTAGACGAAATTTCCGGAACGTATAAAACATCTTTTACTATGGCTGACATTGCTTTGAAGATTGCAGAATTGTACATTTCCCGTACCTTTACCTTCTGAGTATTCTCTATATCACCCCAATTCCCATAGTCGTATCACGTCATTATTCATGACTGAATGTCACTTGAATTTTGTAAGTGACAGGCGACTACAACAAAACGTAAGGGCGAAATTTTCGTCCTCACTTGCTTAATTAACTTGTTGTTATATAACGATTTTATTTGTAATTTCACCGACATCTTTATAGTTACAGTCGTGTCTCTTGAACCGACTTCAAGAATATGAATTTTCATGCGACGTGACGTGGCTTAAGTTACGTCGCCTGAAATGACACAACTATGGGAATTGGGGTGTATGTAACACGAATGCTTTCATTATAAAGTCTCCTTTATTATTGCTAATTTAACACGTAGCTCCAGCAATCCAGTTACTTGATGAACCATTTTCCTTATGTGCCACGAATCCACGATAAACAATTGATTATTATCTGAATTGTCAATTGTATTCGCTTTATGCATCTCTGTTGATTTCCTCATATATAATGAAATGTCTTTTTAGACCACTTCAAATTTTCTGCATTCTCTTTTAATATGGCCTTTCTTTTTGCAAAAGAAACATTCCAAGATACCTAAATCGTCTTTCAAAACATTGCCACATGCGCCACCAAATTGATTATCATGATCCAATTTGCGTTTATACTTTCCAATCAATTTCGTTTGCACCATTTTTAAATTTAACTAGCTGGCTTTTTGTATTTGCAGTGCTGTAACCACAGTATTCAGAATTGTTGAAGATAATTTCTGGTTAAATAAATTAACAAAAAACTAAATTATACCAACTGTGACTAAAACTGTGTTCACATTAAACGCTACTGAGCAATCTTTAGGTTTTACTTGGCCTTGAAACGAAGCTCTGCGGACTGCGACCACAAGGTCCATTGTGCATTCCTAAGTATATTGTCACATGAAGTTCAGATTCAGATCCTTGATAAACCAGTTTTCACCGTGGATACTTTGTTCCAGTATGTCGGCATTTGAGTGGTTAATACTTGGTCCTAAACTATAGTACCTGCACTAAGCGTGGTGCTTCAAACTTACATTTTTAAATATACGTTAATTGCAAATGGAGTGAATAAAAATCGTAGTTTAAGTAAAATTATAATTAATTTTTATAAAAAACTATTAAAAAGTGAATTTTATGCCACTTCGTTTATTACGCATGGATTTTAGCTTGTAAGTATATCCAGGAGGCATTGATGCACCCTTTTTATAAGTTGAGCTTCTTTTTGCAATTTATAAGTCTTTTAATTTTCGGGCCTACTTCTATTCATCCCGTTCTCCGCCTTTTAATCTTTCAATACATCAGAACATCATTGATTGTTGATTTATGCTCTCGAATAGCTAATCGTAATAAACGATGAGAAACACCAAGCGCAGCGCTCGTGTTCCATACAATCCAACATTACTTTTATTTTGGCTCAATCTAGGATTTCCTATAAACACAAAAGCAAATTAACCTTAAGACGTTGTTTGGATTGATTGAAGCACCAGAATAAAAATTTTGAAATTCGCATGCTTTTCATCATTTGGCGCAAATTGTGATAATTTCGTTTTGAATTTTAATACATGGCATGAATGATAAAAAGAAATAAACCCATCAATTTTTAAGACGGAGATCGGATTATATATTATAATGCTACATTGACCTAACAGACAATATTTCAATTTTGTTTGCAATAATGATCTTACCAAGCCTACTGTTCTCGTTAGACTACCTATACGAATAAACCAAATGGAAGTTTACGTTTATCAAACTCTACTGCCATAATTTTAAATCCGATCAGAACACAAAAACTATAATCATTTTAATAAAATACAATAAAAAAATAAATAGAAATAGAACAAAAAATCTAAAAATAATTTGTGAATTAACAAAACAAAAATATATTTATTAGAACTATCCGTAAATAAAATACTACAAACTAAATAAATAAAACTAAATATTTGAAAATACATTAATAATAAATTCGATTTATAAATCATACTCGTATAAAAATGTTTTTTGTTTGTAATGTTATTAACAAAATCAAATCCAAAATACAATGTAATAGACAAATTTATATTTATGCACAAACTCAAATGTTTATTCTATCCAAAACAACCAAATCAAAAAATATATATGTATTTAAAATTATTAAATAAAAATTATAAACAAAAAAAAAACAAACGGTACAAACTAAATTAAATAAATAAATATATTAATTCTTAACAAAAAACTTAAATGTTGTATACAGTTTATTATAAAATATGTAAACAAATTTAAAATGCTTGCAGTATTTATAATTTAACAACCTTGTTTGATGAATCTTGTTCAAAATAGGAACAAAACCTTATACATACTATTCCTAAATTATAATTATTATTATTTATATCGTGTAATTATTTCTAAAATACCTATATTAATTCCATGAATTTTATTGTTAACTTTATTTTTATTATTTTTTTTTGTTGTAATGCCAATAAATTATTATTTTAATTTAAATAAATGAATGTGATCTTTTGTTTTATTTCTTAAATTTGGGTACATGAAGGATGAAGCCAACCGTTCAAAAATTAAAATGTCGATAAAACTGTGAAACCTAGTAATTAGAATAAAACCTCTAAAATCGATTTTTCTAATGTGAGCGACTTCTTTTTTCAATAAACACGTGAAAGCCACTGGAACCGAGAGAAAAAAAAAAACAGGCGGGAAACCTGTACTTTGGGGACATCTTTATAATGTGGACAACTTTATAACTTGGATATGTACTAAGAACCAAGAACTTTCGTTCACAAAAGCGAACTTATTTGGATTCATAAATATTTTTCAATTATTCAGAAAAAAAAAACCAATTCGATTAGATGAATCAGTTCATTTAAGCCTAAATACGTTACACTTATTAAAGTTTATTGTTTTTATATGAAACCGTTATAAATTGGTTATTTTGGCATCCGTGAGTGTCTAACGTAAAGCCCTGCTCACACCTTTCGTGAACATCAAAGTTAACAAAAATTTTTTTTGTTGGTAAATGTGAAAATACAGTCTCGTTTTGTACGCGTTACGGAGCGGACCAAAAAAAGTGGATAAATTAAGTCGCAATAATTGGTTCCGGGTACTGCGTATTTCCGTATAAGGCCCACAATTTCGTACACAGAGTGAAGGAGTCACCTTTTTTGCGACAATACGTTTGTAAAAAAAGAGTCGGGATCTGCTCAATATTAATTGATGCGATCCATAATTCATCGTACACTAACGATATGTGCCTACGTCATTTTTACAACGTGATCACACTTTACAACCAAATTACTATAACAAAAATAAAATAATTATTATTAAGAAACCAAAACTAAATAACATATCAAATAATAATTTTTATGAAAAAACAAATAATTCAACCCTCTAGAATCACCCTTGAGTGGTTTCTGGAATTTTGGGCTGTTATACCTCGTCGGTCTTCTGGATCGAAAGATTTGATCTCAACAAATTGAAAAACAAACAAACGTTAGGTTCCAAAAATAAGTTAGTAATTGGAAAAGGGCCTTAATATCAGTTTGTCACGTGAATTGACTGGCATTTAAAACCGCTCTTATTTTAGAGTTTTTGTCAGACCTTACAATTAAAATGCCGGAAGCAAAACAACTTTCACTTACTTCATGTCGTTTCGCCATTTAAAATTTATCGAAAAATTACTAGAATCGCTCAACTAATTTATTTCACCCTCGGCGGATCACATTAGGATCACGTTTCATGTAAGTA
Organism: Tipula vernalis; assembly: GCA_958295665.1. NCBI lineage: Eukaryota > Metazoa > Arthropoda > Insecta > Diptera > Tipulidae > Tipula > Tipula vernalis. The sequence goes on from OY282560.1 coordinate 16,351,600, forward strand.
AAGTTGCCAATTATATTATATTAAAATTTCGAGATGAACTCATTGAATTGTGAAACCAAGAAGGTTTTAATAAAGTACAAACACAAATTATTTACAAAAATATAATTAGCTAAGCTTTATAACTCTTCCAATTAGTATAAATCACAATAAATTCTTAAAATTAAATTCCGCAATCTCTGTAGGAAGATAAAGTGTTTTCGACAATTCGGCAATACATTTATGGATCGACGTCCCAGCCAAAGTTATCCGTTGATTTATTTTATGCGAATGGCTCTCGCCCAAAGAGGGTACTAACAATTGTGAACCTTTCTTAAGCAATGGATTTTTTTCGATAAACTCTTGTGGCATTCGACGCACCTTACAGCTCGTGTCCGTCTCCTTCGGGATGACAGTTGTAAAATCGTTTGTGATAACAACCTAGGATATTGAATAAACGAACAAATAAAATTTATAAAAGTAATGTTAACGGATTTGGATGTAACATATATAATTACCGCTAAATCATGATTAAAACTGATCTTTTGTAGCTTCGTTAATATTTTATAGGACATGGCCCGCTGCTGGTATTGGCACTGAACTTGTTTCAAGAGATATCCATACGAATCGATTACAATCAGTTTTACCTAAAAATAAAAACAATATCCAGTTAAGGACTTAACTGTTGCCCCAAGTTTAAATTCAGAAACTTACATCTTTACAATTTATACAAATCTGCGCAATCCATCGTATTGAATTGAGCAGCTGCTCTGGTGTCTCCACATACCTTATGTAGACATTTTTTGAAATATCGAAGTTGTATACTGTATCATCGATCATATCTGTTCCGGCTGCTAGATCTTTTAAGTGGCGAAATACGTTTTTTGATATATCGTCGAAACGTTTTGGATTAAAGCCTAACCGGGTGTCGATAAAGAAAGCTTTTCCATTTAGGCCACCTACTGCCTTCGGGATTTGTACAGTCACACAGAGCAGCATACTGGAATTAACCTACAAGTTAGTTTATATGTAATCAAATAGCTGGGCCTCCTTAATAGAATAAATTACCACAATTGCGTTTTACCCGTGCCCGAATTTCCGCACAATTCTGTGACACACCGTAGCGGAATACCCGGCTTGCCTAGGATTTCGTCCAAGCCACTACACATTGTTAATATACCCAGGCTATTTTCATCGCCGAGTCTTTTGTCCAGATCGGCTAGCGTGGTCTTAAACATTATTGTGTTTCTTTCAAAATAATTTGAAAGAATTGGCTGAAAATAGGTAAACAAAACAATCCCGACATGAACGAACTGTCAATGTCAATGTTGTGATATAAAATCTTGTACATATTTCAAGCATGTACATGACGAATTAAGTACTTTTCGTACCAGGCCACTCGGCTTTGAGCTTCAAAATTAGAAATTTGTTGAAAAATAATTTATAAAAAATTCAAAATATGTATTTCTCAATGAAGTTATCTATAAAGCCAACGTAATGCGTTCCACACTCGTCTTTAACAATTTAGGCCTTTTCCGAAAACTTATTTATGGAAAAATAATACCCAAACACATAAGCGGCGCTCTAAGCCTGACTTCACTTGTTTTCGTCTTTATGATTTTTTGCAACCACATAAGTCGATTTCGATTCGGCTTCTACCAAATCTTTGAAAGGTCACTCTCTACTGCTGTGTAAATCGATCAGTTGCTCCGTATTATATATGTGTGTGTTTTTCGACGTTTATATAAACATAACCTATAATTTTTACAAAATCGATACTCGATAAAAAACAACATAACATATTCTTATGTTATATACATAACAACAACAAGTTAATTCTTTAATATAAAATATTTATATAAAAATAAACAGAAACACACAAAAAAAACACAAATGACGCTTTCAAAATGACAAGTTCTCTTTGTGTTTGTGTTAGTAAATCTGCCAAAACTGACATTTCATTTGCCAATTTACAACAACAATGCTATATAATGAATTCAAATTAGGAATTCGTCGAATTCCTTCTAAATTGACGAAATTCAAAACCGAATTCATCGTTTAGTTTGCCTACTTTACGCTGGGTGCGCTAGAGCACATTTTTTTTTAGTTCTACAGGTTGGCTATGTGAAATTTATTATTATTTTGACTATTTATTTGACAATTAAAAGTTTAAAAAATATTTATTACATATGCTTAATGTAAACAAGCCCACCATACCAATATTTTATTCGCGAAAAAAATGTATTTCGTCACAAAACAATTGAAAATGCTACCAACCTTTGAAAACCAATTGAATTCCAAACATTGAATTCCTTGACTATTTCATTCAACAAATCTAAATTGCTTGTAATTTTAACTAAGAATATTTTTCTAAGGTAGCGTGATACCGAAAAATTTAAAATTTGCTTTTGACGAACACTGAAGCAAAATGAATTCTTTCAGATAATTAATTATTTAGAGGTCATCAAAATTCAATACTCTCATTGTTTTATCAAGCGTTAGTGCTATAAGCGTACTATGTTTTGAATAGCAGTGTCCTTAACTGGAAAAAATGGACAACAAATACATTTTTGTTGTTCCTGTCAAAACAAAATAAGTAAATGAAATCGATTCGAATGATTTTACTTACTTATTGAAGATGGCGTCGAATAAATAAATAAGTATGAAATAAGTATCGGTTTCGAAAACAGCCGAAGTGACTTATTTTGTATTTCTTTCTTACAAAAAAATCTAATTTGTGTTGTCAAGAAAAATTGTTTCCGGTGTTGGTTGATGTTCAAAATATTTGAATTATTATTTATAAAAAACACAAATACAAATGACATAATTTTAAAATACAGATAATTAAAATAAAATAGTCCCAAAACTAATAAATTTAATAACAATAGATTATAAAAAAAAATCTTTGAAATAAATATTGCGAATTTCCGTTCTTTTGATGCTGTTGTCAAAATAAGTAAGTTAAATTGATTGGAATGACTTTACTTACTTATTGAAAATGGCGGCAAATAAGTCAATAAGTTTCAAATAAAGGTGCAGACTGATTATAAGTCAATAAGTTTCAAATAAAGGTGCAAATGATGTCCGTTCCCAACTTACTCTATAATTTTGAATGAAAGACGGAAACATTAGTACTTAACGGCACCGGTATGAAAGGGTCTCAACTTCGCATTTGTGGTAACTAAAAATTTTAAGGCGACATACATTTCATACCAGGCGCCTCGGCTTTGAGCTTCAAAAATAAAAATTCTTTATTTCGTTATTTAATTATGTAAATTAGTTTTATTCGATTGATACCGTTTAATTTTATAGTAATAAATTCAATTTGTTGAAAAATAATTTATTTTTAAGTGATAATTTAAAAAAAAAACAAAATGTATTACAATGAAGTTATCTACAAAGCCAAGGCAATGCGTTCCACACTCGATTGCGAGATTTTAAAGTATGTAGTACAAAGCGAAGTGCTTTCTCAACATAACCTACAAATTACATTTTTTGCACAAATATTTCATACTTATCAAAAAATCTAGCTCATATGTACATTACAAATTTAGAATATCTCAGTTCTTGCTATAATTCACGTGTAAAATAGACCTAAATAAAATATTTGATAGCAACCGAATGTTCAAAGCCAACGCCACCGGTATGAAAGGGTCTCAGCTTCTCATTTGTGGTAACTAAATATTTCGAGGCGAGGCGCCTGGTATGAAAAGTACTTAATTATATATAAAGTCAAGGCAATGCGTTCCACACCCGACTTCAACATTTTAAAGTTGTACAGCGAAGTATTTTGTCAATATAATCTACAAATCACATTTTTAACGCGACTCTTTTATATTTATCGAAGAATCTAGCTCATATGTATACTACAAATTCAGAAAATCTCAGTTTATAAATCTTAGTCTAAACCGGCTATAACGCATACTTTGTTTGTTGAAATAAAATACTTAAAGCGTGTTTTACACTTTCCAACAATGTTTCCCAACAAAAAATGAAGAGATTAGTATATCGCGAATTTCATTTGAAAGACAAGAACAAACATATAAAACAAACATAAAGTTGTTGGAGTTTTTTTTTGCTATTTTTTAAACTTTGTTTCCATAAAAAATTTTTTTTTGACTATAAAGTACTTTTCATACCAGGCGCCTCGCCTCGAAATATTTAGTTACCACAAATGCGAAGCTGAGACCCTTTTATACCGGTGGCGTTGGCTTTGAACATTCAGTTGCTATCAAATATTTTATTTAGGTCTATTTTACACGTGAATTATAGCAAGAACTAATGCCAAATTCGATTTACCAGAAAACAGCAAAAAAAATTGATTTAAATCAAAAAATAACATGGTATTGTTGTTGTTTTTTTGCCACTTTTTGGCAAATCGAATTTGGCATAAGATATTCTAAATTTGTAACGTACATATGAGCTAGATTTTTTGGTAAGTATGAAAAATTTGTGCAAAAAATATGATTTGTAGGTTAAGTTGACAAAGCACTTCGCTTTGTACTACTTTAAAATCTCGCAGTCGAGTGTGGAACGCATTGCCTTGGCTTTGTAGATAACTTCATTGTAATATATTTTGTTTTTTTTTTAAATTATCACTTAAAAATAAATTATTTTTCAACAAATTGAATTTATTACTATACAATTAAACGGTATCAATCGAATAAAACTAATTTACATAATTAAAACACGAAATAAAAAATTTGTATTTACGAAGCTCAAAGCCGAGGCGCCTGGTATGAAAAGTACTTAAAATATACTCGAGTATATTTTATGGAAACAAACAACAACAAATATAATAAAAATGACGATTTGTGAAATTTTTATAGAGCTTTATTTTTATTTTTGAAAACTTTTATTTAAAAATTAAAATTTTCGTTCGAACAGATTTCAGTTTAGCCAGAAAAAGTTGTAAATCGTCCAAATAAATCGTATACAAATGCAATTTTCACGGCAATTTTGATGAGATTTGAAGTTTTCGTTGTTTACACCATACAACTAAAAAAATTAGAATATGGTTTAATTTTCTATTTATTCAGAATGGAAAATCAAACAAATTTAATTTTAATCGAGTTATGCGCAAATAATAAAAAAAAAATTAGGCGTTAAATTAAAAATAGGACTATGGCTCTTTCCGAAAGTTATACTTATTTATTTAGACATACTTATTTAAATAAGTATGTGGCGAGGTAACTTAAAATAAGTATGTTCTTACAAAAAAAAAAATCTAAACGTTTAAAAATTTTGCAAGAATGACGCCTTCGTTCTTTGAAATATTAAAAAGCGTAAAATCACAAATACAACGTCAAGATATTATTTTGAGGTAATTTATTCCAGCAAAAAAGATACTGTATTGCAGTTTAGGTAGCTGTCAAAAACATTGTACACACATTTTATGAAAATGCGGTTGGCTGCAATTTCAATGCAATTTGCGTGCAATTTGATTTTGTGATGTTTACACTGCACGAATCCGATGCAGCAAAATATTGTACAACAAATGTTGCATGCAAATCGCGTAATGTAAACTGCGTAACCCGGCTACTCCACCTGACATAAAAATTACCATTACAATTACCATGTGGTAATAAAAATATAAAAAATGGCGTCGGGTGAGAAAAACATACAGTAAATTCAGTAAATTTGACGGTTAGAAATCATTTGCGTTTTGATATTTTAAAGAAATTGTGCAAAAATTGTTGCAAAAAAGATCGTCACACGTATATGTATTTTAATGATTCTTTTTTGGCTGCCACCAAAAAAGTTTCTAACTAAAAATTAGAAAACTTCATTCGAAACTGGTAGCCATGTTTTTGAATCCAGCCAAGAAATGTAAAGTTTTGGTATACAATCAAGTTATGCCTTCTTGGCAGCAAATGATTGTATGACATATGGCAAGTCGTTGCAATTTCGTGTCTCCACTGGCAAATGTTCGAATTTTAATGGTATAACTCGATGTTAATAGCAGGTGGAGAGTATGTGTAATGTAAAAACATTACACTACACGATTCCCACGCAGCAAAATATTTTACACCAAATATTGCATGCAAATCGCATAGTGTAAAGGCACCATAAGACTTTTCGTTAAGTTAACAGCGCTAACAGCGGCGCTAAATTAGAATACATGGATTTCCATAAGAGCGAACAGCTGAGCGGCGTTAAACTAGTTAATATTTAGATTTGTTGTTGTTACTTTTACAGTAAATACTTGGAAACTCGTAATTTTAGCTGAAATTTACATGCAAATTGGCATATGTGAAAGGCAATTGTAAAACAAATCTAAATTTGAACTTAAATTTGGTTGTAATAAATCATTAATCAAATATTTTTTATGAAAATATTTTGTTAACAAAATCCAAACAACATTTTTCGTATAAGTAAATATCTATAGAGACCTCTGTTTGAGGTATTGGGCCCGATTCTGGAACGATAAAATTCATGTTATGTTATTTTATTTCCCCGCTTCCCATATGAATTTGTATTGAAAAAATAACATAACATCAGTCGAAACTCGATTATCCGGGATGCTCGAGACAGTAAAAGGACAGCCCTCACGGTGGTTGGTAGTATTTATGGTTATTTAAATAAAAATACAAAACTCAAAAATTCGATTGAATGTCATTTTACTATAAAAAAAATCTCAGTACAACAATTGTATATTTTACTAAATTTAAAAAAAGATCACCTATACTCCTCATCTCATGTTATGTTTCCAGGCCCATTTTGGTGTATACTTTTGAAAATTAAATACATCGGGTTGACCAAAATGGTCAGCATCCAAATTCGAATTTGACCATTTGAACGGTTTCCGGATTAACCGGTGTGAACTAGGACTAGGGGGTTTAATATCTTGACTTAATACAGCGCTGCCACCCAATTTTTCTTCATCGCCGAACAGTCCATCATCATCCGTAAGCTTTGCCACATTAGTCAGTGGCACGGGAGTGGGTGGTTCTTCATTTTGATGATACAGAGGACCAGAAACCGCTTCAAATAGATTTTCGCCCGTATTTCGTACCAAGTATAATTTAAGATCAATATGGCCGTAAGCTTTGTTCCCTTCTATATCACCACGATATGATCGTTTTTTGAGGAATTTTGCAACTGAATCCAAATCAATCAAATTTGTATGCGTTTTATCTAAATTTCGATTTTCAACCGTGCCGTTATCTAATCCGCTGATATTGTAAATCTCGTCGAAATACGGAACTCCATTACCATACCAATAGGTTTTGTTGAGCAATTTATCGGTACAATCTTCGCCATGAAGGCGCCCCGGCACTTGATCTATAATCCAAACGGTTCCCTTTGGTAGCTTTATTTGATACTGAATAACTAATGGTTTTGGTTTGATATCTTCGCGTTTTATTAATTTCCTTATTTCGGTACTCGTACTGTTGCCATCGTCGTTGTTATTGGGCTGAATGGTGCCATTCGGTTCGGGTGTTGGTAGAGCGGTCATATTAGGCCGTGGCGCATATGGCACCAAACGTGCGTGACGCAAACGTTTCGAATCAATCACTATCCACTGTTTTGAACCAGTATCGGGTTGGCGTGACATGATGCGAGCCCATTGTCGTCCACTATGTGCCAACCGATTGGCTGTCATTAACCGAGCAGATAATAGTATAATGTTATTAAAATCGACTTTTTCCCACAAATTTATGCTCTTGTATTTCATTTCGACCCCGGCAACCATTAACTTAACATTCTCGCCGCGTAACAAGTAGAAATCATCCATTGACGATATTATTCCCGGATATCCAGTGAACGTCATATCCACACCATGAACCAAATGACTTTTTTTATCGATCGAGAAATGATAGTGGAAGTGGTATTTCTTCAGCATACGCAACATTGTAGAATAACTTCCGGCCGATGTGTGCCCAAACAGTAAATTGACAACGCTCGATTTGCATAAAATTTTGAAGATCATCGAGGACGTAACGTCATCATTAAGATTTAGTATTTTGGAATTAGGCGGTTTATCTTGATCAGGTGACAGTACAATATTATCATAGTAGTGTTTTAAATCTCGCAAATCCGCACCCGAGTTCATGATTAGAAAATCTTCAAACGGAATTTCCCAGTCGGAGCGCGATCTTTTCACTCCTTTACGAAAACCAGACTCAATTCCTTCCAGCTGATAGTAGAAGAGACGAACTTGATGCCAATAGTGATCGAGTTGTATTTTGGAGTTTTGTGCACCGTCGATCACGATCGCATAGTTTTTGGTGAGAAACTCGCGAAGCCACGTGCAGAACATTTGTTGGTCATCGTTTTCTTCACAATACGGTTGGATTGTGCTGTAATTAACAAAAAAACAAAAATCAATTTAATAACATGCAGACAGGTCTACAAAGCAGCCAGATAAAACATACTTGGACCAATGCGAATAAATATTACTCCATGTTAGCGCCCCCTCTAAAACTCCAGCCGCATATGCTTGTACTTGATCCGGATACTCGGCCTGTGTATCGATCTCGATTTGTGCCCAACCATTTTCAAAAATCGTATCCTTGTAGCAAATGCGCGCCACACCTTTTGATATATTCGCCAGATTATTTTGCTGACCCCAGAATTCTACACGGAATCCTGATTTATGTGACCAATATGCGGTCGCACAATAAGTGCCATCGTATTGTGGTCGTTCAATATCGGCGATAAAAACGGCGGATAGTGCGAGGAGTGCGGCACCAAATAAAATGTATAAACTAATACGGGTTTTAAGCCAAGATGCACCAACAACTTTCAACATTTTTGTAAAATGTTATTAAATAAAATTAAATCACAACAAAAAAACAAAATAAAAACCGGATGATTCAAAAAATAAAAAAATTGGCTTATGGTACTTGAATTACGGATAGTGGTTGCGTCGTTGTCGTTGGTAGGTTCGAGTGCTCGAAAATACCTGACATAGGAATGGGCTTAAGCTTAACAACTTAATGTGAACAAACAAAAATACCTAATTTAAATAAGCTAAATTTTTAAAATTTTCTAAACGGTGGTTGGTTTGGCGGAGGGGTGGTTGCTTTAACTAATGCTGACTGCAGATAAAAAAAACTAATTGTAGATAATATCACTTCTTATGTATGTGCGGCAATTTTAACTATCTTTCCCTGTAAGTAGATAAAAAAAAAAAAAAATTATTAAAATTTCACTCAAATTTAATGGAAAAAAAAAATCACTCATTTAAAATTTCACTCAAATTTAATTTTAATTTTACTGAAATACACATCATTTTCAAATTTTCAAATAGGTACATTCACACTTTATTTTTAAACTTAAACATTGCGGTTCAAAAAGACTCGACAATACATTTTAACTGAATTGTTTAGGCTAGAATTGTTTTATTGTAATTATAGTTCACCTTTCAAAAGATCATAAAAAATGTAAAACGTGCGGTGCAATAAATGATCTAAGTGGATGAGTTCACAAATGTAAGATGTTTGAGAGGACAGATAGATTTCAGTAACACTTACAATAACTTATCCTTTAATGAATTAAAGAATATATTGCGGATAAAGTAAAATTCGGATTCAAACATACAGTCCTAAACAGAATGGGTCGCAAAAGAAAAAAAATTTGTCTCTTATAGAACTGGCCCACTTCTTACTAAAGGTTGATGGTTTAAACACAGTTTAAACCAAATTTTCGGCATCTGGAGGCTTACAATTTTTAGGATTTAAAAACAAACAGAGTTGTTGTTAGGCGTTTCGAATGTTTGACAGTAAATTCCCAATCAAGTGGATCAACCCAATGACGAATCGAGTGATTTTCTTAGTTTCGAAGATACATACATTCACCTACGACGAACAGGATTTTAGTACCGTATTTATGAAACATTAGGTTCTTCCGGATCATAGTCAGATAATTATTTTTTTAGGAAGAGTTAAGAGGATTACAAAGATTTTATTTTCAGCCATCTCACCGGGCTGTAGCTAATGAATTGCTAACATGCGTAGTCAGAGTGTAGACCTTTTCCCTTACTTGTCAAAAATAAAAGTTGAGTTTATGTTTTTCAAAAAGTCTGTCAGTATTAAGTCGTATAATTGCGATAATGTTTGTAGTTGAACGCAAATAAACGCAATTTACCTGCACAAAACTCACAAAATTCATTAATGTCAACATTTTTAGACCGAAAAGGTCGATTGCCTTCCAGAAGCATAATGCTGCGCATCACTAAAAATACTTTATCAAAAGTACAAAACTAATATGTATTTGCAAATAACCTTTATACAAAAACAATTTTTGAAAGTTTAAAAAACTAATTCAATGATCCCAAGTAAATAAGTCTGCATTTTATATATAAACAAATCGATACATTTGTTTACAGTTTTTAACTGCCAAATAAATTATGCTATGGTTAACTTTATAAACTCAGGCGGCAATTTGTATGCATGTATTTAAATTGGTCTACGCGACTAGACATAATATCATAAAGTGTGATACAACAAAACTTATTTCTTAATGTCGCACATGCTGTTATTAACCTAACCCAAATCAAACATTTTTTTGGGGGATTCTTTGTTTTGAGTGATAAACATTGGCACTTGAGAACTTTGGCCTAAATTCGACTTGATCTTGTAACTGTATTAGATGAATATTTATGTTACTTTACCCCACCGAATAACTAAATTGTTTATTATAATGCGAAAATGATATGTGCACGTTATCTAGCTTGCCTTTATCAAAAAGCAGCACGCGTGTAATTTAATACTGTAGTAAAAATGCGCTCATACTTGCCTTTATCGAAGTATATCGAATTTCTTCGTCAATGACATGACGTGCTAACGAAAATATGTTGATAAATCAAACCAAATTAAGTCGTTATCAATCAAAATATTTACGCGGCTGTGGCACAAAAATAGTTCATGCCTAAATTAAAAAATGTGATATCTAGTTTTGACAAATAAGAAAATAATCCTTAATGTAACTGATGATCGGTAATCCGATTAATCCGTTTCTAGTTCTTACTTCCTGGATTCAATTTGTTCTAACAAGATTCCGCGCTTAAGAACCACCACGTGTCATTGATCTGTTTGGATTTATGTTACATTTGAGATTATTCAAGAAATTTGAGATTATTGAAGATAAGCTGAGATAGCCCAGATAATCTGAAAAAATTGGTTATTAGCCTTCAAAATGCGATAATAACGTTTTAATCAATTAAGGAAATTATATAGTTATGACAGACACAAAAGAAAGTTAGATTTGCACTTCGAATTTGAATTCAGACATTTGTCAATTGCTGGACTCTCGATATCTTAGTTCAAAAAGTGGCTATAGTAAAATGGATCCAGTCTACTATTTAACCTTATAAAGTCAAGGATCTCACATCTTTCTTTGCTCTATATACGCTTCAAATTGTTAAACAATGCGTCTTAATAAATTTCAATTAAATATTTATCATTTATTTAACCTATCAATTTAACATTATGAATTGTAGTCGCGTCGTAGTCGCGTAAATACTTTGTTTGGTATTATTGGTTTAATTTAGATTTATTTATCAAAATATTTTCAGATACTATAGAAATCATCCCGAATTCATTGACGCAGAAATTCGTTGCAGAAATTAGCAGAATTTTTCTAGTAAATTTTGGTTGAGCGGAATCAGATGTAGTAAAAATAACACAAAATAAAATAAATTTCAAGATTTGAAACGAACATGGTATGGTGGCTTGGGTGCCTATTCGACATTTAGTCAATAATGTCTGATGATAGTTAATATTGAGTGTATAATATTCAATCAAATCTTGACTTCTAACCGAATTCTGACATTATAATGTATATAATTGGATAAGGTTTCAAGATCATAAGTCTCATTGATGTAAGCTGAAACTATTCATAATATTAACAAATTGAAGTTCAAAACCTCGCAATTGTCATTGAAATTTCACAATCAAGTAAAACTTTTAATGGTGTCTAGCCACATTTGTTTAAGACTTTAAATTGATCAAACCGATTATGATAATACGATTATTTGGATTCAAAAACATATAAATTATGTATTAGCAAGTTAAAAAATTAGACATAACAACATGAAATATGATATAAATTTTATCCGCGATTGAATCGAATGAGCCTGGTAATAAGCTGTTTGCAAGTTAGCAACCAAATTTCAATTTTTAGTTTACCGGCAGTAAAATTAATCAAAATATTTTGATTTTAGCATGATTTCATCAAGCCATTAAAGTTATATGTGATTATTATTGGAAATTTTGACAATGAACTGTATAGACAGGAAGTACAAAAATACACGTTAATTTAGGTTCATAAACCTTTCATTTTTTTCCATAGATTTAATAATTAATTCCACGGTAATCGGATTACCGATCTGTTCAACAACCTTAACCATAGCATACAGCAGTTTTGCATATACACATATGTACAAGTAATGTTACAATTTGCAAACAACTGTTCATTACTTATTGTTGAAAGTGATACAAAAATTATGTGCATATAAAGTTCATTAAATAATTCATTCATTAAATACATCAATGTGTCTAAAGGTTTGATTATGGTTTTTATTGATTTATTAGCATTTGTGATCGCACCAAATTAGCAAAATTTCTAAAGTTTTTTTTTTTTTAAATTCCGAGTTCGAGAACGTTTTACTGGCTAATTATTTTGCGAGACTAAACGTTTAGGGTGACCAGGCGTCCTGTTTTCTGCACCCATCCGGGAAATAAGAAAAATAATAATTTTAACTCAATTTAAAAATTTCATTTAAGAAATCGATCTTCAGCCCCAATGATGTGGCCCAAATAATTCTTTAGAACGCGATTTAATCTATTTTAGATTAGGAACTATTTATAGGATCAACTTAACGTCTCAGATATAAAATTTCACTAAAATACATCGACAAATGTGTGTATTTGGTGTTGAAGGCGAGGTAAATTGTCTGGGTTGATTTTATATGGAACACCATATGTATTAGGAAAATTTAATTTTTGATTTATGGTATTGACCATAATATCATTAGTATGAATAGTGTTCCAAAATATTTTTTGCGTTGGGCCATGTTTTATTTGAAAAATTTTAATCCCAGCCCAACCTTGTGGCTGAAAAATTATTCAGGCCATGAAATAATAGGTTTTTTAATAGGAACTATTTATAGGATTTATAGAATACTGAGAAGAAGGCCTGAATTAACTAAGTATCTAAAAATAAATTTGGCGAATACAATTTTTCATCGACCAAAATATCATTGACAATGTTCCTCAATATGTTTTGAATTTGAGCCATGGTAAATGCAACCCCAGATGATATGGCCAAAGGAACTCCCCAGAGCAGGAATTAATCAATTGTATATATGGAACTACTTAAAGAATCGACTTCACATTGACGTGCTGTATAGTTCCATTTGGAGCTGGTATTAAAATAAGCATTTTATGAAAAATATAGTGGAAATACAGTCCAGTCCGTAAAAAGAATTATCGAAGTAAAGAAAATTTAATCCTCAAATATTTCTTGAATTTGGCTCGTATTTTATTTAAAAAATCAGACCTCAAATAATATGCCCAAGAAACTCTTCAGAGCGTGACTAATTCAATTTTATATTAGGAACTATTTGTAGAATTGGGTTAATAACTTAGAAATAAAAATTTCACTAAAATCCATTAACGAATGTCTATGTTCCATTTGGTACTGAAAATGTAATAAAAACCCGCGGATCATGTATTAAAAAACAAATTTCATTTTGGCAAATTTTTTGATTTATGGTTTGCACCTACTGATGGGCCAAAGTATTATTAGCAGTGTCCCAAAAATTTGTTGAATTCTGGCTAAATTTTTCTTAAGAAATTCCATCCCAGCCCCAAACGGAACTTCTGCTATTATGCACCGATTCCATTGAAATTTGTTATCTGACTTAACCAACATGTTCTATGATTTATGAATTAGTTGCAGCATATTCAAATGATGGATCAAGGTGACGGGTTTGAAACTTTTCTAGAAGAGATTTCAACACACATCTGTGGATGATCAGTGGACCAGTGGATGATCGTCGCCATACCAAACCAATTTTATACAGCAGTTCGTTTTTTTAATCAAATACAAAACCGATTTCGAGACTTAATAACTGTCCTGGTTTTTTTTAAGTAGAAATGTTCTGGGTTTTCAAGCTTTTTCAGACTTCGTTCAGGGGGCGGATTACGGTTCGACGACAAATTTCTCATATGGGCTTTATTCGTATAAAAAAACCTAAAGGTATGCAAATTCAGGAAATACAATTCCAGTTTGATCACTGAGAAAATAAAACTCATAAAGAATGTCAAAAAACTCATGACATATTTTGTTATGAGAAGTGGTTTATTTAGATGATAACATCAGTTTGATGCACAATCTGTAAAAAATTGTTTCTAATTTTTAATTTTTGGAACCCAAGATGAAAATTTAGAAGCCTACAAAATTATTGTGTTGTGTGGCAAACTTAGAAAACGAGAACTTTTCCTTTCTTCCTTTCGAGATCTCCAAACTCGTATCGTACCCCATAATCGCAATAACATGAATGTGAACAAAAAAAACAAAATGTTTGATAGAAACATTTTGTTTTTACAACAAATAATGTCAAAAAATAACCCAGTAACCCAAATAACTCATATGCCATAATATGTTACTGTAGTTGAAACATTTCCAATATAAGAATCGGATTTATAGAAATTTTAGCAAAGACATAAACCTTTCTACTAGCGGTCTGCTAATTTCGACTCCCATATTGCAAATGAGTTTAAATTATAGTAATATATTATGGCATGAGTTATTTGGTTTACTAGGTTATTTTTTGGACATTAGTTTGTCATAAAAACAAAATTTTTGTATCAAACGTGTTTTTTTTTTGTGATTCATTCATGTTGATGCGATTTTTGTACTTAAACCAAAAATTTATAAATAAATTATGTAATTAATAAAAAAAACTTGTGTTTTTATTACAAACCCAAATTTTACAACAACAGTTTGTTAACAATTTGGTGCCTTGTATAATATTTAGTCTATCAACAGCTGGGAAGGGGAATTAATATGACAGATTATTTTAAAATACATAGGTCCATTTTTACCAATAAATGCAAATTGGTGAGATTTATTATCTTGTGTGATTGTGTCTTAAAACAACATATAAACAACTGTTCTGTCGTATGTGAGTCCTATTCGGGTCAATTAATCTCGTTTTGATAAGTTTGGCATACAACACAAAATTTTAGGCTTTTAATTTTTTTTTGGTTCTAAAAATTAAAAATTAGAAATTAGAAACAATTTGTTACTGATGATTGTGCATCAAACTGATGTTATCGTGCATACTTCTCATATAAAAACATTTTATGGGTTTTTTTTCACATTCTTTATGAGTTTTATATTTACAGTAGAACTTGCTTAAAGTAACCACCGACGGGACTGACTAAAATCGGTCACTTTTGGCAAGTGATCACTATACAAAAAAAAAAAAAAAAAAACGATAAGGGTGTGAGTAAAATCAATTTTACTAAATACAAAGGGAAATGATACCAAATTCATCCATTTTAATCACTTTATTTAGATGTATAAAATGTAATTCAAAATTCACCATAATTCACAACCAATCCAATTCGAAATTAATGTAATGTTGTACCTACAATAGGTACATTTTTACTATCAAACTAAAAAATAAAACTTAAAAAAAAATTCGACGTGGATAAACTATTATATTCACGATTGTTTTCCTTTCGTGAAGAAGCTGTCTAGTTTCGTTTGCACGGAATGCTGTCGTTTTTGGCATATCATGTCAGCTACATGAGTTTTTGCTTGAAATAGTGGAATCAATAGTTGCGGACATTTTTCTTTAGCAAAATTATTTACAATTTCATCTAACATTTCAGAAACTACTTCTGGTGTTAAGAAAGATGCTCTTCTTGTAATGCTGCTAAGACTTCAATACAGTAGTCACTATCATCACTGTTGTCAATAGCATTTAGCGAATCATGCTCATTCAGAACGGCATCAAATATTTCAGAGGGAATTAAATGTTCCCAGACGGCTGCATCTCTATCACACTCAATAAAACATATCATATATAAAACATATCATCTCAATAAAACATATCAAGTCATATCGGATGACCCTACAGAGGGCAATAGAATTTCTTCCTCAATATCTTCCAGATCATTGCTTGTATTTTGTACATTGCTGCTAGTAAAACCAGCTTTAAGAAAACACTTTGATATGTTTTGTACTGTTACCTTACCCCACGCTTCTGATATCCAAAGAACGGCATCAAGGACATTAATTTTTAATGCCACTTGTGACACCGATTGAACAGTATTTATATCCGATTTCGAGATTACATTCGTCAAAAGTAATTTTCTGTAAAACGCTTTAAAATTTTTTATTACGCCTTGATCGAGTGGTTGTAAATTCGATGTTGTATTTGGTGGTAAAAATTTCAAGGTTATATTGGTCAAATTTTCGACGTTTGGGTGCGCGGGACAGTTATCAATTGTCAATAATATGTAGCGCTGCTGTTTCTTTAGTTTTTTGTTCACAATCTGCAACCACTCAGTGAATAATTCTGATGTCATCCACGCACTTTTATTTGCTCTCCATAATACTGGTAGGTTACTGCTTGTAATGTTTTTAAAACAGCGAGGTTTTTTCGATTTACCTATTACAAGTGGTGTTAATTTTTCGCCAGTTGCACTTGCCGCAAGAAGAATTGTAAGTCGTTCTTTGGATTGTTTACCACTCTTACACGGGTCGCCTTTCATAACAAGTGCCCTATCAGGCATTGCTCTGTAAAATAACCCGCATTCGTCAGCATTGAAAGTATTATTCAATGAAAATCCGGCCGAAAATTCTAAAAACCGATTATGAAAATTTGTTATCGTCTCCTCATTAACTTCGTTGGAATCTCCTGATAAAATATTTTGAGAAATTTGGTTCCGTTTTTTGAAACTATCTAGCCAGCCTGAAGATTCTTTGAAATGGGTTAGTTTCAATTCAATTGCAAATTTTAATGCAATTTCTTGCAAAATCGGTCCGGAAATTCTTGCATTCAAACCCCGCATCTTTTTAAACCAGTTCAAGGTCAAGGCGTTAATTTCGACAAATTCTGTAGCACGTCTTTTGCGACATAGATCCAAGGACTCACTTTCCGCGCGATTATTGATCTCATTCTTTCTTTTTTTTATATTATTGACAGTGGTTTTACTCACTCCAAATTTATCCGCAGCGGTACGCTCACTATGCGTTTCTAAAAACTTCAATAATTCCACTTTTTCTTGAAGATCAAGTTCTTTATATTTTTTGCTCGTTGATGCCATCTACAAATCATAATAAAATTCAATAAAAAAGTGTACATTATTCCTATTACCAACTGCCAATCATAATAATAAAAAATAAAAATTTGTCAGTATAAAAGGTAATGTATGTTTTGAATTTTAATTGGTTCCATAATTACCTATACGAATTAATTGCGCAAAATGTGAACAAAATTTTATCCAGAAAATATGTACTACATTCCTCTTAATTTTCTAAAAACCCAAATTATACTAAAATACGAATTTAATTTCAATAAATTAATTTAAACTTTAACCACTTAGCAAACCTTGCTTGACACTACTGTTCTGCACAATAGTTTTCGTTAAACTAAAGTAAAACAAAAATACAGAAAATAATTTTCATAAAAAAAAAATAATAATATAATATAATTGGGGTTCCCCAAATATTATTTTTCTTTTTTTGGTCACTTTAGAGGATATATTCCTATTAAATAGTTTATTAAACTGTGGTCAATGGTCACAATAGGCAAGTGGTCACTTTACAGGAAAAAATTGCATGTAATTATGTAATTTTTGTTCGGGACTTTCTGAAATAGGTCATATTGGGCAAGTGGTCAGTTTAGACAGGTGGTCACTTTTGCAGGTTCTACTGTATTTATTATTCATTAAAACATAAGAAGTTTACGTAGACATGCTGCATTTCTTGATGCATACTGATCCGGATAAGTATGCCTAATAGAACTAAATCGGAAAGTCAACCATGTTACACAATAATGTCAAATTAATGGCGTACGTTTACAAAAAGTATTCGGAGATTGAGACCTAGGGGTTACTTTCGTTGAAAACATGTGCTTTGCTAAGTATATTGAGCAATGCGTCGTTAGAGCTAATTCCGTGCTCGGTTTTATTAAGCGTTGGACGTGGGATATTTATGACCTCTGTATTATGCTACGTCAGATCTCAACTTTATGCTGTTAATGTCTGGTGTCCTTTTTACGATGAACATGAGTATCCAAAAAAGCTTATGCAATATACATATAATGTGGAAAATGAATGAACAAATTTACCATACCACGTTAAACTTGAGTTTTTGCCATTCCCAATCGGAGTCGACATAAGAAACGTAGGAAATGCTATACAGTAATCAATTTCATATAATATTTGAGATCAAATCTGTTGAAAAATGAAATTTATCATTTCACGTCAACAGCTTACCGGCCTTTACTTCTGACAAACTATAAATAAAAGGTTATAAAATATGTAATTACAAAACCAATATTTGCACGCCAAATGAAGTTTGGTGTACGTGTACATATCTTCATAGTAACCAAGTAAGCGATTTGAGTGAAAAATATTTACATTTGATACTAAATTTAACCAGGTTAATTGAACTCCGTTAAAAACTACAATCTAGATTTGTCTTGATCACAACTGAAGTAACTGATGTAATCTCATTCGAACTGAATTCGAAGAAATTTTTTAAATTAGAAAAAGTACACAGTTTATCTATTTTGTGGGTAGTTATTGTTTAATTAATACTCATATTCTAACGATACCAAGTTACAAATTGATGATTTTTGGTTTGCACAACCAAAATAACATAATATACAGTTGTTATTGATAAGCAAATTAATAAAAAAAAAATCTTCAATTTTATGACTGTATATACTCGTAACAAGGTATTGCTGTTTTATTTATGTTAAAATACGAGTTTTGTGAAAGAACGCTGTTTATTTGCAAAAGAGATAAAATTTTGACGGTTTCAAGTTTTACAAGTCAATATAGTAAAATAAATTATTTAAAAGGCGTAAATTTTTACTCAAGTGGATGATTTCGTTTGTTTTCAAAGAAAAGCGGCAAAATTACTTGACACACCGAGAGTTGTGATAAAACAAAAATTCAAAGAAGCACGCCAACCCGTATGAGTGGCGGTGTAAATTTTTCAAACAATTATCTAAAATTATGATAAAAATCAATCATCCATACCCAAATAATTTAGAATCCAAATATTTTTTCAGTTAAAAGCTAAATTGATACAACTTCCTGTTTTAACCAGACGTTACCTAGAGTAGAGGTTTAAAACATCCAAAGAAAGAAAAAATTATTCTGCAGATCAATTTGGCAATATTTACGGTAAAATGATACGAAATGTGAAAAATATCTCTTTTCGAAACTTAATTTAAATTAAAGTAAATTAAAGATCCAAAATATACACAAAAGAGACAGTCGATTTTAAAGTAAATAACAAAACTGTATTGATTGGTAGCAAGAATGAAACCGGATTGTGAGGTGAGTCTTAAAAGAGATGTTCATAAAGGAGGCTTCAATTGCTGGCATCAAATTAGGTCTTCTTAATTTAAGCATACTTAAAAAGGCTCATGTCCATGTCTAGTGGTATTGACGTTTTAAAGAGTGAAACAACTAAATGCTCTGTAAGTATTTGTAATAATAACCAAATAAACAGACTTTTCTGTGAAGAAAGAGCTCGCATATATCTAGACCACTAGAATTGATACATATTGATCTATATGATTATGCCTCAACTTAATGGCAAATCAGGGAGATTTAACCAAACTTTTATGGAAAAAATCAAGAGTTCTACATTTTAAACAAGAACCATGAATGTAATGCCTACACAAGTCTGGTTTAACAGAGTATGGTCTATAAAAAAATTTAATCGAATTAAAAAATGTTATTCGTGGATTATGCTGTAATAATAATAATCAATCAAATTCAAATCAATTAAGAGATGTAATGCTGAATGCCCTACCTAGTATGATGAACCAAAAATTATCTTTAATAATTCTGAAAGACCCAGTCATAGAAATCAAAGAAGAGGATGAAACTCATCAACATATTGATCATCAATCTTCAACTCACCAATAAGTACCACCCACCAAACCGCGGCAGCACGCTTACAAAAGAGATACTACCCAAACTAAAAAAAAACAAACCCAATAAAAAAAATATCAGAGGAGACACGTTGATAAACAGTTGGTAGGGACCCAAACACAACTCAAAAATTACCATTTTGAGTTTGTCACTATTACAGCAAATGAGAGAAATGAAAAAGTGAGATATTGAATAAAATCATATTTGAATTCTGTGAGAAAGACAAAGGAGCTTCACGATTCAAAAAATAAAATTCTTATTTCTATCTTACGGAATTTTTTTAAATAATCATAGTTAAAATCCTCCTTTACGAAAAGTGATTTTTAGACCTATATTTTAAGATACATAAGAACGTAAAGGGCAAAAAACGAGTAAAATCAACTTTTGCCATACGATTTTGTTCAAATTTCTTATTTTTTATACTATTACTAATCCATAGGACGGGCTATGTTTTTTGAAAAAAATCGGCCTGCATTGATAGGACAATAAAAAAGAATCACATCGGTATATAAATTTGTCTACGCACACTACGATTCGCAATCAAAACTAGTCATGCCTGCTGGCGCATACTTCAAAACTGTCGACTTTAACTTTTTTGATAATATCGCAACAGAATAACTTGACGGCGAAAAATTGTTTAGTAATGTAAAGTTCTTCTGTTGCAAAAATTGTTCTGCCTTAAAGGCAGAAATTTTAATTTACGTTTTGTGAATCAGCGGGTAAATATTGTATTTGAATACGAGCTCCAATATTGTATTCGACTTATATTTCACAATAATATTTATTTTCCAAACGATCACTATACGAGTATATTTCCACAAAATAGATTCCAACACAGGAATTTCTCACTTGCACTAAAAATTAAACGAACCTAGACGAACCTTTTCCTATATTGTAGTACACAGTATAAAAGTAGATCATGGAAATTAGGTAACTTACACAAAACATTGCTCCTGACCCAAAACAAAATCGGATCTTTCATATACGAGTATGTACACAAATTAATTAACATAATTTGTGTATTTAACCTACATATAATTCATTTGATAAAGTAAACAAGTTTTTTTTTTTTTTTTGCAATAAAAGCGGAACTAAAATAAAAGCACACAGAAAAATATGTAAATAGACGACTGTTGTATTCCAATTGTGGTGAATATGATCACCTTCAATAATGCAATCAAATCAACATACGTACAAAACAAACACTGTGCGCCACTTTTTTTTATTCGAATCACTGAAAATCATATTCCACTATAATCAGCACATATCAAATTTAAGGAAGTAAAATACTAAAATAAAAGTTATACGTCTTCATTACATCGTGTGTTTGTATGTACCTAATTTGATGCGACATATCATAATAAACTATATACATTCTAATTACGTATGATGTGTGTGTGTGTATACCTTTTGTAGATGGGTCGCGCGCGGAAACTTAAAACTATTTAAAAAAAAACTTAAAACTTATTTATCAACTTATATTTTATATTTGGCGTTATTTTCTTAATTAATTTCTTAAATAATTATTATAATTTATTTATTTTATAAACTTTCATTTTTATTTTCTCTTTAAAATCGCGTTTTTTTTTACGTTACAACAATAGATTTTTACGGTTCTTCAATAAAGATTATTTCACTTAACACTAAAACCAAACGCAAATCGTTTTTGCTAAGTAAAATTTTTTTTTGTCTGTATAAAGACGCGTCTGTTTGTGTGCACCGACGACAACAACTCTTTTATCAGAGCCATAAATTAATGCGAGGGGCAGCTTAAGCTTAACAAAAGACGAGCGTTGAGATGATAATATGCAATAAATTATTGTAATCGTTTAAATCAGATTACGATACAGTACTATATATGATAAATACTTGTAAAGGTGTAACTCGTAAAACGGTCGTACCATATTTGAGGCATCTTTTAAGACCGGTAATTGTTGAGTGGAAGTTGTTTACTAGTTTGTTTAAGAGTAATAAAATTTCTGGAACCTATGTTCAGATTTTGATCTGTTCCAGCTGCAGTTAGTCCAATTTATATTATGTGATCGTCTTTAAAGCAATCATCTTTACGTATATAGATTAAAGAGTTCACCTTCTAGCGATAGTATAAGCTCTTAGTACTGGAATATAAAATTTACCGCATTGTTCGAGGTATTCCTATATACTTAAAAATAAAAATAGTAACAATATTAGACCTTTAAAAAAAATTTCCCAGTTTCTATTTTCTTTGTCGTAAATGTCGTTATGATTGGCAAGTCAACTAAATCTCTACAGTACACTTAGGGATTTAAATAAAATTATTGTGTCGTAAGGAAGTATATAGTTAACAGTAAATCGAATTTAAATTTTGAATTTAAGACACTAAAATCTTGATGAAAAATAATAAATGATAAGAGATAACTCTCTTTCTTATTTTTAGTTGGTTTATCTCTCTCATCAAGTTGTGACAACGGAATTGAATGCATGATACCTTTAAGATAATTTTATGATTCTATTTTTAACAAAAAAATTGTTTTGTTTTTAAGAAGAAATGTATATAGATTCTAGAGGCATGTGTAACTGATAAAACATTTTTCTGGGAAAAATATCAAATAGATAAATATGTGTTATGTAGAACCGTCAAGCTTGTATTGTTTTGTGACGTACTTGTTAAATATTTAACCGTTTTAAAAATTCGAACTATTCACTACTGAAAAATGTGCTTATAGAAGTGTGAGCTTTAGACTTTAACTTTGTGACATAATTTTTAAAGACAACCGGATAATTTCAAGAAATAAAATGAAAATATTTGTTTAACACAAATTGAAGGTTACTTGTGCACTTGTAAAAGTAATAGGCCCAAGACGCTATCTTCTTTCACCTCACACACTGCAAAATTGTATGACAGTTTTTATTGTTCTATTTTTAAAACGATTATTTTGTGTGTAAAGAAATTTATTAAGAGACAATAAGTGATATGCTTCACTGATAAGACTGATTTCTGGGAAAAATACCGAATATATTATAAAAATACGTGTGAAACAACAACAACGGCGTGATCTATTATATAATTGGAGTATAACTGATTATTCATAATAAAACCGTGTAAATTCCTCTCATATTAGCTTCAAAGATTCATCTAAATTCAAGAACAAGTTTTTCATGTTCATTCATGTTTATTTCATAAAAGGTTGATGGAATTTGTTGTTCAAATAATTTATAAATCTCGGCCGAGTGTCGCCATTAAATATTTCCAATTAAAAATGCTGACGTCATATAAATCACACTTATTATTCATAAGCAATTCTAAGAAATCACATGAACACGTTCAAAATATAGTAAACAATTTAATTGTCAACACATAAACGCGTGAAAGCAACTTGGGTTTACCGAAACATTTTACAATACAATAATAGACGTAATCTGAATTTATTAAAGTTATAATAATCGCAAATCTTGCGTAGAAGTTCGTTTGCGAGTGACGATTTCTAATCGAAAACTCAAATATGTACCTGCACTAGCGTCTTTACTTGACATATTTTTCATAAACCAAATGAACGTTGTTGAAATGTTTCCAAATTTGAAAAAAATATGAACGAAGTTTTTTCTTAACTGTTTCCGATAGTTCTTAATTTGCCTTTATATTTGCGAACATGTTGAAATCGTGAAAAAAATATTTCAAAAGTCACCGTTTTGTGAATTAAGATTTTCAGTAGTTAAAATTATAGTTATGTATAAAATGTGAATTTAGTTTTACCTAAGATATCCACCAACAGATGGCACATTATTTAGTATAAGTTAATTTGATGTACAGGGTTACCGGTAACTCGATAAATATTTCTTGCAGAACGTTAAAGTGGGGTTAAAATGTAACAAATTTATCCTAGTAATTTGTCCATTACGTGTAGTACAACTATTTGCCCTAAACTATACATTTTCTATCAACTAAAAGTAAAAATTAAAAAAAATAACAGTTTAATTAGTGATCTTTGTAAAACTGTTTGATATTTTTAAACATGCAATTATTAACAGAGACCTGATATGACATTATCTATGATAAGCACTTAAATTTCAATCCATTCGTGCAGTAATTTTTTTTTAAATAGGTTTTAAATGCTGTTAAATCTGGGATTTATCTCAAAAACTATTGAAGTTCGGTAGAACGTTTGATGACTTAATTTGTTGCATTTTAACCCTACTTTTGATGACTTAATTTGTTAAAATAACTTTTGATGACTTAATTTGTTGCATTATAACCTTCTGCTTTATATTCTGAGATGAAGAAAGCAAAATGTACAATAGTTAAATTATCAGAAGTGGGATATATTATTTATTTGATACCTACAGTGACTACAATCGGTATAAACAA
The DNA here is from genome assembly GCA_958295665.1 of Tipula vernalis. NCBI lineage: Eukaryota > Metazoa > Arthropoda > Insecta > Diptera > Tipulidae > Tipula > Tipula vernalis. Next base: position 16,376,062 of record OY282560.1, read on the forward strand.
TTACGGCTAACTACAATTATTAACACTAGATTGCCCAAGGAAGTCATTTTGACTGCTTTTTAATTTCAATTAGAAAAAACAATTATGTATACAATGACAAAATATCTTAGAATTTTGTGACTTTTTATACAACATATAAATGCGTTTATTAATAATTGTAGTTACCTCTTTCCTCCTTCTTTTCCGGTATATATATATATATGTGTTATATACCTATATTGCCTAAAAGCAGTCATTTTGACTGCTTGGGAAATTTTAAATAATCAAATGACTCTTATTATGTATACGTAGGTTAGGTTAGGTTATGTTACAGTGGCTACTTTCCGCACACATAGGCCAGTAGTGGCCCATTCTGATACCACCAGGGGGGAGGGGGAAATTGGTTCTTATCACAATCTGCTTTCTTTTTTCAATGTTCCTAACCCCAATTTGTACTAACCCGAGCAATGGTTGCTTGACGTCGTTGGTCAAGTTGTTGCCATCTCTTCTATCATTACCACTCACTCCCCACTCTTATTATTGAATTGAGTAAATGTCTTATATAACCAGTTCGGCTCTGTATTGAAATAACAGTTTTCTTTTTTTTTCGATTACCGTTACATGATAACATACAAGTACATGATAAATTGTCGATTTGGGCGTATACTTGATAAGTTGCAGTTGCTCAATAACATAAAGAAACCAAACAATGTAATTAGATGTGAAAAAAGGTTCAATTTATTGTTTTATGATCTTCAACTTTTCTACGATCAACCCAAAAGTTATATTAGTTTTTAGACCTTATCCTCACCAATCGTATCTATATTAGATTTAGTTAGGGTATATTTTGTATTATATAGAAGAAGAACTTCTATTGGTCCATTTTTGGTTTTTTGTAATTAGTACTAGGGATAAAAAAAAACTTATAAAAACTCGGTGATCAAATAAAATAAATATCATATAGTATCATAGTGTCAGAGAGAACTGAACTGAAAGAAATGTCGAATAGAAGTGAGTTATTGGAAAAGCTAACGAACATAAATGAAGAGTGCTCCGATATAGAATCAGTCGAAAATGTCAGTGTCATCAATATGCCGAGGAAAAGGTGTAGGGTGCTAAGTTGTTCAGACTCTGATAAACTGAAAACACCTTTCAGGAGATCGAAACAGCTGCTGATGGTACTGTGAGGTCAAAATTTGACGAAGGTGGTATTCCTGGAAGGTTACCATCTACTTGTATTTTCAAGAATGTGAACGGGCCAACAGGCTACGCAAAAAGGAACATTAAGGCAGATAATCTTATCAGTGCTTTCTCGTTGATAATAGATAACCATATTATCAAACATATAAAAAAGTGCACCGAAGAAGAAGGCCGCCAAATTTTGAGGAACGATTGGACAACAGCATTACCGGAAATACGTGCATTTATTGGGATTTTATATGCTCGTGGAGCCTATGAGGCAAAAAATTTGAAACTGTGTGATTTATGGTCAACAAAATGGGGTGCCGAATTTTTTAGAAAAACTATGGCCAGAGAAAAGTTCAAGCAAATCCTACGATTTATTCGTTTTGACAAAAGAACCGAAAGAAGTAGGCGCCTACAAACAAATAAATTTGCCTTGGTTTCGGAAATATAGGACAAGTTCATTGAAAATAGTCAAGCTTGCTATCAACCAGGGCAAAATATAACAGTTGACGGGCAATTATTTCCGTCAAAAACCAGGTGCAGGTTTACACAGTATATGCCTAATAAACCAAACAAATTTGGCATCAAATTCTGGCTTGCATCAGATGTTAGTAGCAAATATGTTTTGAATGGTTTTCCTTATTTGGGGAAAGATGAATAACGACCATCGTCAATGCTTCTCAGTGAACACTCGCGACAAAATTATTGGCCAAAAAAACAACTCTAGTTGGAACTATTAGAGGAAACAAAAGAGAACTACCCAAAGCAGCCAAACAAACGAAGGATAACATGCCTCGTTTTTCCACTTTGCTATATAAATCAGAGAATTGTGTTCTTACAATATATAAAAGCAAACCAAATAAAAGAGTAGCTGTTCTAAGTTCTAAGCATAAATTTGTGAAAATTGATAAAAGTAATAAAAAATGTAACCGGAATCTATACAATTTATAACAGCACAAAATTTGGAGTTGATATGGCGGATCAAATGACCAGAAAATATACAGTAAAAGCTAGTTCTCGTAGATGGCCCCTCCAAATATTTTTCAATATTTTAGATTTGGCTGCTTTGGATCCTTTACAAAGAAACGACAGGAATACAAATATGTACAACGAAAAGAGTTCTTGTTTCAATTAGCAGAATAGCTTTCCACCGAATACAGAGCTGCAAGACAAAAAAATTGATCAGAACATGAAGACCCACAAAGATCAACTGCAATATCATCAAATGCAACCCATTCTACCAAACGCAAAATTTGTCAAGTACACTTTGCCACAACAACAAAACAAATAATATATGTGAAAATGTCAAAAGTATGTTTGTGGAAGATGTACACATAAAAAGATTTCCACTTTTAGTTGCATAAAATGTACAAATAATAATGCATAAATTATTTTATTTTTTCCAAGTGAAGTAAATTTTTTTTATTGTTAATATTTACTAATAACTTGTTATATAACTGTAAATAATATAAAAAATAGTAAAAAATAATTTTAAACAAATTTCTTTACACATTAGTTCTTCTTTCATAATGTAGTCATTTTGACTGCTTTTGGGCAATATAGGTATATATGTACTAAGTTTCAGTCTCTCTAGTGTTAAAAAAAAAACTTAAATACAACATTCTTGAACAAATCTCTCGACAAGTGAAAATTGAAATCGCTTCCGAAAGACCATAGTTTGTTGGCACCAGGTCAATGAATAAAAGGCCAACACGTTGACGCATTCGGCGTTCTGGAGTATAGATTTTTAGACGTGCAAGTAACTCGGTGCAATCGATACGGGTATTAATGATATCGTCTAGACGTTGCAGTTTCAAAAGATGACATCGATCCTGATAAGGTGGGAGGACATATTCCACAGCACGCGTGGACGGCAAACAACGGAGCACGAACAAAACAAATTGCTTCTGAACACTCTCAGGATGGCGCCCAAACTGGAGATGCATACTCAAAAATAGACCGAACAAATGATACATACAGTGATGTCAAAGTTATCAGGTCTCTATGATGTTAATATGTCTGGTAAATGTAGCATGTAGATACAAAAATCACACCAAGATCGGAAATGAACTCGACTCGGTCAACGTCTTCATTGTACATACAGCTGATATTGGTGAAAAATGAATGAGCGGATACGATTAAAAGAAAGAGTTTTACATTTGCTCGCATTCAGAGGCAGTCTATTGTTAATTGGCCAACTGCAAAATCTGTTTAAGTCCTCCTGCTGCTTTACGCAATCAGACAAACTAATAATCCGGGCGAAAATTTTCATGTCATCTGCGAAGAGAAGGCAGTTAGCAAATTCAAACAATGAAAACAACAGGTATTAATCTATTGCAGGTTCTCGAAACTCGTAACTCGAAATGTAGGAGATACGTAATCGACATCCATAGAAAATCCCTAGTGAGTTTGAAGTGCATCAGACTTCAGTATAAATTTACATGGTAAAAAACGGTTAATATCGGTTCGATTAATCAAAACGTTTGGATATATCGGTTAACTTTAACCATTTTTTTTCTATGCTACTGGTTCTAAGCGAGCTATTTAAAATTATAGTACATATATCTATTTTATAATATCGGAAATCCCGAAACCTTTGGTGGTTTAAAAAAAAAAAAAAATGGAAATGCTACCTAAGAGGATTTAAAAATAAAATAAAAGGTTCGAGTTGAAAACCTTACATCGGATGCAGAAAATATTGTGCCAGAATTTAACCCTGATGCCAAGAATATTTTAAATGCTCCAAAATGGTGAAGTAAATTCGTATGAAAATGTGTAATTGGACGGCGAAGGAAACACTTCATTATGCAACCCTATGCTTAAGAGACTTTGCTAAAGCTTGGTTTTATGACCTTCATATTTAGATGAACTGAAACTTTCAAGAAAATATAAACAGATGAACAAAACATATGAGCAATATTTCTACTAAATAAGACGCTTTACGCTTAGCAAGATCGGGAAGTTTGCAGGATTCATCGATCACGTAATATCAGATCTTAAAATAATTCTTAAATGTTCAGAATATTGTCACTAAGCCGATTCACTAACTCTTATGATCTACTTCTTTTTTTTTTCTTAGTGAACATGAATTATTTTCTATCATCGCAATATTTCGATAAGTTCGCACAAATTTGATGGTAGTTTTTCTAAGACAAGATACCAATCAACAAATACATTATCCACCAATCATCAATCTCGGATGAGACGTTATAATTGCAATTCTTTGGGGCCACATGAGTAGGCTTTGTCTTTCGAGTCAGCCGAATGAATTTATATTTCTTAAAAAATATTATTTTAAAATACGTTGTAAAATCTATAATTATCCCGAATCATAAATGCGAAAATTCACCAACCACAAGGGGCCGCTTATCGTTTCGAACAATTCAACAATCGTGTAACGAAGGTTTCCTGCAAACGATGGCATGCGTCAATCACAAAAAACATGTTATTTTATTGGAAGAATTTTAAGATCTAAGACTATATGATGCTTTAACTACAAATATACCATTTTTTTTGTTGATCTACTTCATCTTACAGAATGTGTTAGGAATGAGCCCTATAGCTTAAAAAAGATTGTGGAAGTATGGGTTTGGTCTATGTAAAGGCAGAAAATCTCAAGAAGCAATTCAAAATGTGTTAGAAAAACATTCTTCGATACGGAAAGTGTCAATACCTGAAGTGCAATTTTATCTAAAAATCTGTTTAAAGTTGATTCACCCTATATATGTCACTCCTCGTCATCTGTCTGTCAAAGAAAGAGAGATAATCTAAAAAATTGTCACCGATTTGCTAGATTGTCGCATAATTCGGGCAAGTAACAGTGATTATGCTAGCCGTGTCGTTTTGTTCGCTTATAGCTAGCTAGATTAACGACATGGTTGCTAGATCAAAATCAGTTTTTAGCCCGAATTTCTAATTACTAGGCAAAAATATGTACGTATCTTTTATTTTTCAAGTTCTTCGTTTAGTTCTATTGTGATTTTCAATAATATTCATCTGAATATACTAAATCATTATTACAATATATTAGAGCATTTTATTTAATCATAACATTCATCATGATTGACTTCAAAAGTGATTTTCATTACATACCGATTGAGAAAAACTCAATAAAATATATAAGGCGGACGTTTGACGAAGTTTGAAAACCTGAGAACTCGTTGGGTCTGGAGATCTTACATTATATATTTATGAGATGACTCAAAATACAATACAATTTAAAAAAAAACAATTAGATTATTTAGGATATGAGATTGGCCCTACGGCAAAAAACCATCATCTCATAATATATGTAGAATCTATCAGAGATTATTATATATCGAAAAATGTACGTGAGATCCGTGAGATAGGTTTATCTAGTTTCTTCTGCAAATTTGCACCTGCAAAAAGCGTACTACCTTAGGTACTTGAAGGTACCTAAGGTACCTAAGGTACTTGAAGTTAGTGTATACGACAAAGGCAGAGGTGGAACATATTTATGTCGGCAAAATCGTAGAGTTGATACGTATTTCATCCGACTAATCCGTAAATACTGTGATGACTCACAAAATCACTGAAATTTGTGTAAGCATTTTTGGTCTTTGATAAGAGTAAATGAAAACCGCAAATGATTTCTTTCTTAATTTTATGAATATAATTGTTAATTATCTAAATTCCAGTAATCCTTCTTCGATTTGACGAATTTTAAATTTTGTAAATTTCTTATTTATAATTTCTTACCCACTCAATAATGATCAAAGATTGACAAATGTCTACGTAAAGCGATTACAAAACACAAACAACAACCTAAAATATTTATTTTTAAAACGTTTGTGGTTGTGTCTTATCAAAGTTGATACCGATGCAAGAAGATCGCCAAAATTCTACAGGTACATATGTTGTATGTATCACAACAATTGGCACAACAGTTTGCGATTACAGTCTACGCAAGTTTGCTTCCAGACACTCATTCAGTGAATATCGCATGCTTTACTGCGTGATTTTACTTGTTTTGTTTATAACTCTGATCAGATATGTATTTTAGATTTTTCTAAATTAGAAACCCAAAACGTCACGAATCAAATTATATGATGTAATTTCATTTCAACAAAAACATTTAACTTAACATGAAAAGTCATGATCAAATTGATTAACAATTCGAAAAGGTTCTTGAAAAATATGATCATATATTATTTAATAATATCATTGATCATTGATAGTCTGCGATCATGAGACCGGAAATACCTAATACTATACCGACCTCGCTGTTTGACCGATAATGGAAAAGTTCAATATCGCGAATACTATCCGAATAGTATGAGTGTGCTAATAAAATTATTTACAAATCATATTTGCATATTTTGAAAATTATTTGTAAATATGTATGTATGTCACAAGTGCTAACGTGTAACCGCTCCACTTAGTGCCTAGATTATTAAAGATAAAATTTCCACTGTTTAATGTACATTTAAACGAGTATTTTAAGAAGTATCGATAAACAATTTATGGACATTCAAAGGCAACAAGGAAGAATTCGAAATTTAGTGATAATATTTTTGGAAGTTATCCAAGAATATGTTCTTTTTATAATTAATTTTGTTTCTTATAGTATTTATAGAATTATTTGCTTTTGAATCATTTGACTTTACTACGAATTTAGATGTTAAAACTATGTATGTGTCTGATGATTGTATGCAGTTATAAACAAATTCAGTGAAACAGTTTGTTTATAAATAGTCCTCTAAAAATATGCATGTTGATCAAATATAATGTTTACATATTATTTGAAATGATGAAAGCTTTCAGAAATTTACCGTTATATTGTCACGTTTTTTTGCATACAAAATAATTGAAAACGAATTAAATTATACAATAGTTAGTATACGTATTACGGTATGACACATAGTTTTTAGACTTGCAATTATTTGTGTACACATTTTAAACAAATTATAATCTGAAATTACCGGAATAGAATATTAAATGCGAAAAAGTCTGTACTCTTACTATATTCTATTAAATAAATTTGTCACGGTAATTATACGATATATACAGTAAATCACAATAATACATTGCTCTTCTTTTTGAACCTTTAATAAAAAAAGAAAAAACAAAAAACATCCTGCTATTGACAATTTTAAAAGTGCGAAATGCGCCCCTAGCGGAAAAACATACAATTGAGCCAACGCAGAAATGTGACGTTTCAATTTATAACATTTTATTATTGTCATTGAGTGTTGAAAAATATTCATTGAGAGGTCAAAAATAATCACAACTTAATTCTCAATGTCCAATGTGACGCTCGAATCGTCAATAGTAACTACACGTGGCGGAATTTAAATTAAAATTTGTCCGTTTTATACCACACTTGTAGTTGAAAAGCAAAGTTCTATTTAGTATTTTTGATGAAAATACAGTCAGATTTACGGTAGAGTATATGGTATATTGTATTACAATACTTACAATATTTAGCCAACATCTATTTTATCTTTCATATAAGATTACATATTTGAATCGTTTTTGAGATTGACTCAACATTTATTCTCAAATTTAATAAAATTCTAACTAAGTAGTCTACGTTTAGATTTTAACTCAATTAATTCCAAAATTGTGGTAAATTACTAAATTGTGAGTGGTTCTAGAGTGTTCTAAACTATTGTGCTAAAATTGCTGAATTTCACTCAATTCTTTAGTTAATAAAAGGTTCGTAACATTTCAAGGCTTAATATATATAATACTGTTGCTTGTTACCTAAAATGGGTGGATTTGAGTTTCAGGATTTCTGTCAACTAACGCAAACAAATTATCTAATATTCTTATGCATTTAAGATCATTATTTTGAGGTTCTTTAAGTTTCAAAACTTCACTCAATTTTGTTACACGCGAGTTTCCCTTAAATAATTTTCAACGTTAATTTATTTGAGAGATTTTCAGTTTTAAGTTTTTAATTGCAGTAATGGACAATTTGGGGGAAAAAAATGAGTGTTTTTATAACATTTCAATCAACTATGCTAAATTTTGTTGAAAGAATTAATTTGAAGCTAAATTTTGGGTTGTCCTGTGCTAAGGCCAGATCGAAAAGAGTATTGCAAATTCATTGTGTGATTAATCAAGTCGCCTTAGCATTTTATTTCAAAGAAATTGATTTTCCTCTTTCGCTGTTATGAGAAGTTTTTTGTTCAACTGGGATGTGATTTTAATTACTTTGCTGTATTTTTTTTTGTCGATTTAAATGCCATAATTGAGTGTTATTATAGTTGTAACAGATACGACTAGGCCAATTTCCTATTTCAGCGGGTGTGTACAATATATCTGAGGATTCTATTATACTGCAACACGAACTGCACACGAAATGGAGGCAATCGTCATCATGTTCGAGACAGTCCTCGCATAAAGCGTTCCGAGCGTATGTATGGCGACCAAGACTCTTAGCTGACCCCTCTTTAAATATAAAGCAAAATTAGACAGGGTTAAATTAGGCCTACGAATAAAGTATTTAGCTAGACGACAGCTCGAGGTAGCAAACATCTCTGGCTTAACTCGCACATAGCGACATTTTTAATCGCTTTCTTAACACTATTGAATGATAGAGGAGTAACCGGTTCAGAACAGATAAATTTCTTTCGAGTTCCCGCTTTGGCTAACAAATCGGTGATAATATTGTTCTCAATATCACAACGAGCAGGAACCGACATGATCGAAACACTGTTATTCGAAGAAGGAAGATTGATGAAGTTTTACGAATTAAGCACGTATTTGCTATCTATTCGGAGAACAATGTTTTTATTTCTTGCAATACTTAGCAAGATTACCGGATGATCTAAAACCAAGCGAAGGACAGTAGACGCCAAATCTTGCACTACATTCAGAGCAGATAAGAGGTTTCGGAGGATTACCAACTGATAGCTGACAACCAATCCAAATATCTTTAAACTAAGCAAACTCCTCACAAAACCTTTTAAACGTTTCATCGTTGCTACATTTGCAAATAAAAACGCCATATAACAACCCCACACGAGAGATGCAAGGCTGAACGACTTCGCAGCTGAGATAATACGTCGACCGGCATCTCCATCCGAAAAATTCCCAACTTATTTTAATCCAGAAAGTTTTCCGTGTTATTGTCTCGCACACAAAATTTTTTGACCGCGCCACCAACGATAAGCGCATAAGCGCATAAGTTCGTGGCTTTTTAGTAGCCATCTAAGGTGTTTAACCAGTAGATACAGTTAAAGTAGATATTTGTCACCTCCGCAATAGAGCCAAGAAGCAGACCTTATACATCTTCTGTTGCAAGCGTTGTCGATTACGTTTGCCTCAAGTTTTTGGTTCGGTTTACTAACAATACCCCTCACTATCCGATTTCGAAAGGATCCTCTTTAAACCTGATAGCACAACCTACGACACTAACAGGTGACGCCAAAATCTATGTAAATATCACTCGCTGAGCGATGTATTCACTACTAAAATGAGTATTGCTCCAGCAACGCAATTATGCATCAACAATGAGCCAGAATGTCTTTTTCGACCAACTTATTTTAAATCTCCCTTTCTGTCCAAATATCTCATTTCTGTATGAGGCGGGGAAATATATAAAATCCGCTATTCTGATAGCATAATAAAAAACGGTGAATGTAGGGGAATATTTTTCAAATAAATGTCAAAAATGTGTACTAAAAATATTTATCACAGGTTTCAGACAAAGTCAAAGTACCTATAAAATATATAAATCTGCAAAACAAAAAGAAAATCTGCCTAATATCCTAAATTCTAATTAGGTAATTTAGGTTTTATTTGACGGGTACTTAATTTGTAAACACAAACATTTTGCACACTTACGCCATATAATAGTCGTTGTTTATTATATTTATAAAGATAACTGTGATAAATGAAAAAATGTGATCATATTTACTTAGATAGTCGCGAAAAATTACCACAAATTAATTGAAATTGACAACAATAACAGACCATTTACAAACATAAATACATTCATACAAAATTAGATAATATTATGACTTACCTATCTCCCGGACTCAGGAAATAAATTTCTCTCTTCTCAACCCATTGAAAATGATGCGGGAATGATCGGGCAATTGTGGATGTCAGTCCAAATTCTGAAAATAGAAAAAAAAACAAATATTTTTAAATTGAATAATTAATAATTATTTTTAGAAATTTTATCGATTAGTAAACTTAATTGCACACGATAAGACGAACCATAATTATATAACGAGTTTTATTTTTATTTAATATGTATAGGATAGCGTTAACATTTTGATTAGCAACAAGCCCAACCCATATCAAGTATATGACGGTTGCGTAGAAATTGTTTGCGCTTCCTTTCTATTTCGTACAGCGAATGAAACTATGTACTACCAAATTACAATAAGCACATTTCTCGCCTTCAATCGATTAGTCATCTGTAATTTAATTATCAACATTATAACAACTTTTCCATTATAACCATTATAAGAATTAGCGTGAAGTTGATGGCGTGATTTATAATATGCGCGCGCACAATTTGTGTGATGTTATTTAGATTTAGTGTACGCAATTTTGAGTCATACACTCATGTTATTTTTTTAGGGGGAATTTTTTGTTGTTCTACATTATACGAAGATCATTTTTTTTTTTTTTTGTTATTTACCATTTTCATTATCATAAATATATGTATGTAATCACAAAAAAATCGCGAAATGCGAAACTTTTTGTTTTTTTTGGTTTTTTATTAAATTATTAAGTGTTTTACACATGGCTTGAAATGTTGTAAAACAAACATATGGAACAATAAATATTTTATTGTTGAAAATAAAATAATTAGCAAGGTACAAAAATGTAAAATAGCTACTTGAGACGTGCCATAATAAAATAATATCGTGATCACATGTGTATCCGTATAAGTTTTTCGCGGCTGTGAATTATGTGCTAAATGCAGATATAAGGTATAGGTACTCCGAAAAAACTTGTCAAAATCCGTCCAGTTGAATAGTATTAAATTTAAATAAATTAAGGTTTTGGAAGCTCGCTTATTAAAACCACAAAATTAACGATTCCCAAATTTAAATAAAATCTCGAAATTTTTAATTTACTACTTGCATCTGTTGCATAATAAACTGGATAATAATCATCACTTAGTGCCCGAAAACGTTAGTTTAAATCAAGAATTTTCAGTTTTTATTTAACCTTCGTGTCAACAAAGTTAACGAAAAGTAGTTTTATACTCATGTTGACATGACACAAAGGTTGAAGTTGCGAATCAACCTTATCAACCAGACAGCTTCTAAAACCTTAAGTTATTTAAATTTAATTGTAAAGGGAACCACGGTGGCTCCGTGCCTAAAATTTTTACTTAAATAATATATAGTTGGTAAAAAACTACAAAAAACCGGGAGTGCAATTTTCTTCACGATAGATTGGTAAATCAGCGCCGACGCGAGGTTGTACGAGGGCGGATTGAAAATGAAGCTACCTAGCGCTAGATGGCAGCACAAACACAAATTTTTTTTGTTTTTTAGAAATTGCGATCTGTCAAACGTCAGCTGTTAAAATTTCACCCAAATTCATCGATTAGTTTATTTGTTGTAGTTGTTTGAAGTAAGCAACTTTTGTGTTTCTTGAAAAATGGAAAAAAACGAATTTCGTGCATTGATTAAACACTATTATTTGAAAGGGAAAACAGCGAAAGAGACAAAAGAAAAGCTCGATAAACATTACGGTGAGTCTGCTCCGTCAGATTACATGGTAAAATATTGGATTGCTGAATTTAAACGCGGCCGAAGAAGCACTGCAACAATACCATCAACAGGAAGGCCAAAAGAGGTGGTTACTGAAGAAAATATCAAGAAAATCCTCGATATCGTTATGAATGATCGCCGAGTCAAGTTGCGTGAGATTGTTGAAATGGTAAACATATCATATGAACGTGTGTTCAACATTTTGCATGAACATTTGCATATGGAAAAGCTATCGGCAAGATGGGTGCCGCGTTTGCTCAGTCTCTAACAAAAACGAGTTCGACAGACCACTTCACAGCGGTGTTTGGGCATGATAAAGCGTAATCCTGTTGATTTTTGGCATCGATTAATTACTGTTGATGAAACGTGGGTCCACCACTACACACCAAAAACCAAAAATCAATCGAAACAATGGGTGGAAGCTGGTGGAAGTGCTCCGAAGAAGGAAAAGGCAGTGAAATCGGCTGGCAAGGTTATGGCCACTATATTTTGGGATGCACACGGAATATTGCTCATCGATTATCTTGAAAAAGGATCCACAATCACAGGAAAGTATTATCGTGCATTATTGGATCAATTGGTTGATGCAATCAAGGAAAAACGACCACATTTAAAGAAGAAAAAAGTGCTCTTTCTTCAAGACAACGCACCGGTTCACACAGCATTAGATACGATGCTAAAATTACGTGAAATACACTTCGAATTGGTTGATCATCCACCTTATAGTCCAGATTTAGCTCCTAGTGACTTTTTCCTGTTTCCAAACTTGAAAAAATGGCTCGCAGGACAAAGATTCATCTCAAACGAAGAAGTGATTATCGAAACTAACGCGTATTTTGAGGGGTTCCCGAAATCGTATTATTCAGATGGTATAAAAAAGTTGGAATATCGTCTTACTAGTGTGTCGAATTAAATGGAGACTATGTTGAGAAATAAATGGTTTTTGGCAAAAAAAAATTTTGTTTTCCTACTTAGGTAGCTTCATTTTCAATCCGCCCTCGTAAGGTGCCCTCTGCGAGATTTATTTCGGCGTCCATTTGAAAAAAAAAAATCTGAAAAATATAAATTTAGCGACCAACCTCCAATTCGCTTTTTTAAACCATAGGATTTCTTTTATATTCTTATTCAGTCGATGATTTGACCGAAAATTATTCAATTCTAAAGAGAGTGCAGCACCTACCTTCTCCACCAAGTGGTCTGGGTGCTTAAATATTTTTGGGCTAGAAATAAGTGATAAATGGACTCATTAATTTTGATGCCCATTGTGAAAACATTACAGTCATTTTATTTAGCAAAATTATGGTCGCAGTTGTTCCAACGGTTCCCAAAAACTTAAATATTAAATGGTCGTATCACATGCCGAGAACTGTTTCTATGTTGACACGTTTTCATCCCAACTCGGAAAACCCGAGTGAAGAAGACAAATGAAATTCGTCGGGATACGGAATTTTCAAATACCTCGACACCCCGCAGGCTGTTTATGTCCAAAAAAATTCTCAACTGATATGCGGTGGAAGATAGTTTCTCTACCGATAAAAACCTTTACCAGTTACCGGTAAATCTTGTGGTAAATCTTTCTAATTTTAATCGAAATTTTGATTAAATTCGTTATTGAGAAATACAAAATTTTATATAGTATTTTATATAAAAAATGCGATACTCAAACCTGAGAAGAAACAAAACGTGATTCATTTCCATGGGCTGAATCACTATTCAGATTTATATGTGTAACATAATATCAAAATTGGAAAATCTCTAAAAATCTCAAATAATCCGAAAAATATCGAGAAACTTAAGAAACAGCCCAGAAAAATTAGAATAATCTCTATATTATGTGAACCTCGATTGATCTCGAAAATTTGTCTCGATTACCGAAAAATCTGGATATTAAAGAATAATTTCGGAAAGGCTTTAACAAAAATGTAGAAAAGCTATACGAAAAGTTCTGAAATTATCGAATTATTTGTCAAGGGTTAGCTATAAACTAAACAAAACGATTTGAAAACTTCGAATGAGATTCTAACCCTCAAATAGAATCGGTTGGTAAATAGCGAACAATCATATTCTTCGAATAGGCTCTAAGATTCTCGGCTAACATCTAACAATCGTAAATATACTCAACAATCTCAAACATACTCAAATAGAAGAGAAATTATAAGTTGAAAGAACGCTAATTCAATATAGGGACAGACTGGTTTGGTTCAAGTATCCATTGTTTCCTTTTTTAAAGACAAAGCCTTTGTATAATGAGGGAAATGAGAAATGTTTTCAGTCGCGATTAGGTCTTTTTCTAGGAAGAAAGTTTCAACAATTTCTTGTTGAATAAATCAATTTAATCAAAACTTGAATTGCAAAAGGCTGAATTTGTTTTGCAAAAGGTTGAATTTGAAATGCAAACGGAGTAAATTTTTAGTAAAAAACGTATATTACAAATAAATCAACACAGTACACAGCAAACCCTAAAATCGTTATCATTTGATGTCGAAAGCTTTGATTCCAAACGAGTTTAGTGAATTTTCTTCTAAATCTAAATATGTGTCAGAATCTAAGGGCATTTTTATCTATGGAGTCAGATTACGTGTAACTATTCAGACATTAATCTTCAGCAGCCGAGAAGAAATTTTTGGACGTAGAAAATACCTAATTGCGGCAGGAAAATCTTAATCTTGGCTTTGAACTAATATTAAAACGCTTCAAAAATAGAGTAGACCTTAGCAGTTGCGGACTTTGAAACAACCCTTGACCCTGTAGTACAGCAAAATGCTAGAAAAATCAGTAAAGAAATGTCGATCAATAGGTTCATAGTACAAGTTCCGTTAGAGCAAAGAATGGATAAAGCCACCCGTTCATGGTAATAAAGAAAAATGTGCCAACTGCAGCAAAAACTACATCGTACCAGATGGTATTGTAAATCTTACAATATTGGGTTAAATAATAATAAAAATTGAGCGAGTCAGTAAGAAATCTTACATATTTCAACGAAATTTGTTTTCTTACGGAAAATCTGACTTGTCGGTTAGCCAATCTGTAAGACCAGTTGGCAAATATTAACTATTCACTAAACACTACACTGATGGAAACCATTTACCTATATTCAATTTGCTATTTTCCTATTTCCACTAACCCATATTTCAGTCGTTCTGTGAGCGCTGATGCTAATTTTTGGTCGTCGTTACAGCTTTATTTTATTCCGATAGGTAGTGCTTTCTCTATATTTCCAATCGTCAAATAGAAAAAAACTTTAAATTGTTACGGTAAATTTCACTTCACGATGTTGTGATGTTATTTCACAAACAATATTTCCTATTTATTGAAATCGTATTTGGTGTATAGCAATAATAATTATTTGCTTCTCCTATAATACGGCTTCGATAAATTTAGTTGTCAACATTTTTAAAGGAAAAAGATCTATTGACTAATTTGATGCCAACCTAATCCGTAACGCCTTCGAGGGAATAGGGAATAAAATAATAAGTCAATTTTTTATTTTAATTTAGATAGAGAAGGATATTTTTGTAAATAGAGAGTCAAATTCAAGATTAGTTAATCGCGTTTTAATGCGGTTTTAATGATTAAATGCGATTAGTGAATATTACCATACACCTTAATCGACATAATTGACTAACTAGACTAAAGTATGGGGAGAATATTAGAATTTATAAAATATGTCATTATCTGTGCCTTAAGTGGAACTAAATTATAAACGTATTATAAACTAAACAATGCCAAAATTGCTCGAAAAACTATGACTGTTTGAAAAACTACAATATTGTTTGTGAATCAAGTTATGTACTTTGCATGTATATATTTCAAACATCTTTTTAACAGTCATTGAAAGATAAAGTGACATCGCAACTGACTTTTTGCTTGTCGCATATGAAACATTAGCTAAAGCACAATAGATTCTTTTAGTTTCGTAAGTTTAGTCGATACTGATGAAATTTGTAATAACGTCAATACGTACCATAAACTCATGGCGTGGCTCCTTGCTGGATTAGCTAATCGAGTTAATTACTTTTAGCTAATTCCTAATCTGTACATTGGCTAATCTGCTGCAATTTTTTTCTGCTTTCCATGATGGTGGTACTCAAAGAAAAATAGGGACGTGTCGCACATCCTAAACCGCCACATCAAAGTGAAAAATATTTATTGGGTCGAGATACTTATCTTAATTTACTCAAAGCAAATAAAAACTTTTATTTACTTAATTATGAGCAATTGAATTTATTGAAGAAAAAAAAGACTGATTATATTCAGAATATTTTATTATACAAAATGATTGCTCATAATTAATCTTCAAAAGTGCTATATTTTGATAAGAAAGTAGAAATAACAGATAACAAGCTATTAGAGACATTGGTGCATCAGCAACTAATTTTTAGGGGCCCTGAAAATTTATTTCATATGTTCTGAAAAACATTACCATTACAATATTTTGCTAATTGAATACATATTCCGATTTCTTCCTTGAGACATTCTACGTAAAAGTCGTTAGACCCCTATCTTTCTCTCAAGATTTTCTGACGATACGTTCGCCATATATAGTATGTCTCGGTATAGCAGCAGGTTTTCAAATCAAATGACACTAACAAGTCCTGTCTATTTGATTTCTGACTTATGCTCTAATTAATTTTCGTTTTCAAGTATTGCCCTCGAGGATTTATATTCTGCTGCAGGTAGTTTATTGTTAATTAGCATATTCAAGTTAAAATCACCATAACAAATATTTTTTTTTATACTGTGACAAATATCCAGAAAAAAATTGTTTGTAAATTATTAATATCCGTAGTACAAACGGGAGGCGGGTTATAAATAACCAAAACAAGAATCATACCAAACCGCCCGACAAATTCAAATGGCAAAACCTCAACCTTATACCAAAGGCACCAGAGAATAGCCTGTTGACCTTTAAAGTAGTTCGAAACTAAATATCAATCTCGCCCCATCGCGTATTATTAATATACGACCAAAACGTATTAGTTTATAATTATTGATATGGGGTGACTTGTTTGTAATTTTACTGTTAATAAGAGACACAGTTAAAGCCAGAAAATCAAATGTGTATAACTGTAATAGAATAGTAATGTCATTTTTATGTTTCACTAAACTTTCAACTTCCTTCATAAAATGAAAGGTATTTCAGTCAAAAATTAAAAGGCAACTCAGTTAAACTAGTTTTAGACTGAAATGCCTTTTCAGAGGGAAGTTCAAGCTCGCTGCACGAGAAGGATTATTTTTATCAAAAGATTATTTTTCAATAAATTTTAACACGTGAGGGGAAATCTTGAAGGAGAAATTTGTTTTTTTTTATCAATACAGTGATTTCATTGGATGGCAAATGTTGGGATAAAAATAATCTCAGAAATAATCTCGCCCGTGCAGTCGACTTCAATCAAAAAACTAAAAGGGCATTTAAGTCAAAACTTTTTTGACTGGAATTTTTTTCGGATTTCTGACTAAAATACCTTTTGAAAAGGAGATTCAGTCAAACAACTAAAAAGGAATTCCAGGCAAAATTGTTTTCGGGAATACAGTCAAAAACAACTCAGTCAAAAAACGAAAGGCGTTTCAGTTATAAAATTTCTCATACAAATATTATGACTAAAACATCTTTTAAAAAGCAACTTTAGTTTCTTTTTTTATTTTCAATTTAAAAAACTCAAACAACTTTTTAATTTTTTGAGAAAATGAAAATAAAATTTGTTCGGTTCTAAATAATTTTTTTCGTTCGGACGAAAAAAATTAAATTTGCATTTTCTCGGTAAATTAAAATTTTTTTGATTTTTTTTGATTTGAAAATAGTATTGTTTGGTACATTCGGCCAAGAACCAGAAGATTTTAATCAAAACCTATAGCAATAATTTTGGAATTATATCGAAAAAATAAATCCGATTTGTTTTTTTCGTTTTTCAGTGGGTAAAGCGCTTAAAAGGAGTTTTAGTCATAAAATTAATATAGGACATTTTATGACTGAAACACCTTTCGTTTTCTGACTGAATTTTTTTTAACTGGAATTCCCGGAGCCTGGAATCTATTGGAACAGAGTCACTATTATATTTAAACTGAGATTGTGTTGATTGCTGCACGTCTTCTAAACTTCGAACGGGGCGGCAACGATGACCGAAAATTTTATAAATACACCAGTCGGCCAAGTATCGGGATCTAAAGCCTTAGTCCGCAATTCTTTCCTAATGCCCGATTTATAGCAGGCATACTACAAAGTTTCGATTATCAGTTATACAAAATCGTTAGATACCTCGTCCTTTCCTGAAATCTTTCGGCACCGTCCGCTAATTCCATTTTCAAATAGTGTCAAAGATTTATGGTTATAGGTTTTAATAAAAATGTCATTTGGGATGATCATTTAATTATTATTTGTAGGGAGGTGTTTGGCATGGTTGGTTTTTTGTTTCTCCAAAGATTTTTTAATGCACACGTGATTTATTTTTGGTAAAAGACAATTCGATCATGTTTCTGCCTATTCAAGCATCGTTTTAGGATGTAAGTTTACCTATCCAGCTTTTATATAAACTTCACGTCCGCCTTCTTTAACTTTAGAACTAAGCGGAGCAATTTCACCTTGTGTTTACTCTCTGCCAACAATTTTGTGGAGTTTTTGAATTTATCTTTATTAAATATTTTATTGTTATGAATGAGATATTGCTCAAAGTGTGTAAGCATGAGGTCGATGTATGTTAAATTTTGGATCGGTAGGTATTGCCTTCAAATCACGAATAGTAACGAAGAGCAAAGGAAATTTTCCATTGCATCTGGTTAAAATAGGTGATGGCGATAAACATAAAACATAAAAAAAATCTTTTTCATTGTTCAATCGGTTAAATCACAAATTATGTTGTACATGTATTACAAAGAAAGGAAAGATGTTAAACAAATTCTTTAGCGAATGATATACATATGATTACATAATATACACATACTGATTTCATTAATTGTTTTTTGTCGTCTAAAGTCTAAACAATGCAAATAATAATATTTATTAATTTTATTAAGAGTAATTGTTTTGTGTATTTTAATATGTACTTATTGAAATACAAACAAATTGCAAATAAGTACATAATTGGTCAGTCAGAATAATGTTATGAATCATTTGATTTAATTTTATTTTAAAGATAAGTACGAGTACTTTGAGAATTTCAGATTTAAGGCATTAGCAGATAAAATAAGAAGCATAAGATCCTGCACTTTGTAAAATTTTATTTGGCAAACAATTCACACTAACAATTGATAATATTGCTACATTTTTTTTTTTGTGTTTGATACACTTGCTCAAGTTTGTTGTGCAAGTATTACGAGTACGTTATAAAAGAAAGTCAAATATTTAACTGTATCTGTCTAAAAGCTTGCAGATTCACAGTTGAATTAGAATTTGCGAAAATTGCTTACGCTACGATCAAAATCCAAAATGGCAAACAATCAGCCATATTTGACAAACAAAAAAATGTTTCCCATTTTGAATTTCACAACATTACGTTTAAAAAAATTGTTTCGTTTTTCTTGTTCCAGTTCGTTGCCCCTCGATCATATTTTTCAATTAGCTATTCATTTTAGCAAAAAATAATTTATCTGATTATTAGAGGGGTGGATAATTTATACATTAGTACATTATATATAATGCTACTTAAGTATACTATTTGTTGTGTGCTCAATGTAAAGTTTTTTTACTACATATTTAGAACTCTAATCAACCTTCAGATAATGAGATACAATAAAAATAAAAAAAAACCTTAACATTGAAAAACAACAACATCACTATCATTAAACAATGCAATATAAATGCAATTATTTTAGAAAACTGATCTGTGGCTTCATTCCGCGTGCGGATATTTATTATGCAGGCATTTTATTTACTAAGCAGTTAATTTACTTGATACGTAAGTAATTTAAATAATTACGTTCGCGGGATTTTTCAAGCGCACATGTTTATTGTAATAGTATTAGTATCAAATCAAATATACTACATACTAAACTAAATTCTAAATATTCCGCGATGATAACATTTTATTTTATGGAATTTCTAATTAGACAGACCACATTTTGTAGTTTGTAATATATTACAAACCTATTTAAGTATGTTGAAGTAAACAAATGAGCGATCAACTTATCTTGCAATTTAATTGACCCCAATTATTTAAACACAAATTGATTAAAAGAATTTTAGACAACTTACTGTAATTCCTCGAACTAAATGAAATTTTTATTTAGTTTTTATATACGAAAAAATTCGCGGATTTGAACTTGAAAATTACTTAGTTAGTGAACTATTTGCACACACAATATAATAAGCAACACAATAATTATTTTACTATACTAAAAATATTTTTTTTATTTTCCTTTTATAAATAAATCACAATATAATAATATTATTTTAAATATTTTTTTTAACTATTTTGTACAATTATTTATTATATAAAATCAAAATGTTTCATAAAACACTGTAATTTAGGCTTTTAATTATAAAACTGTAATTAAATTAAACTAATAGTAGGTATGCAATTTCACTTTTTTTTTGTATTAAACAATTCCTTTGTAACTAAATGGTAAATGTGGATTTAAAATTACACATAAGTAAACTAATTTTTAGTATACACGTAAAACGTGTACGAGTGTTTCAAATGAAATTCAAAGCAATACTACTGAAATAAAAATGATTTTTTTCGATTTTATCAATTTGCTTTTGGTATTCGGTGTGTGCGTTGAGAGATTTACAATATAATTTCAATTAATATAGCAATTTTTTTTGTAGAAAACTTATATACGATCATATGATCGACTCGCCGTAATTTATTGATACAGCTCGAAATATTGTTTTTATGAAATAAACAAGTATCGTAATTAGGATTTTTAATTACTGCTGCATAATTAAAACAGAGTTTAAGTCATGACATGGGGCAAAAATTAATTAGTGATAAGCAGAATCAACATAGTAAAAAATATTATATAAAAAAAGAAAACCACATAATGGCCATGATGATATACATTTTTTTATTTATAGCAGAATGTTTTAAGTTCAGTGGAAAGAATTTTTAAATTTTTTTAATTGATTATTGTCACTAATTATTAAATAACATATAGTTTTAGTAAAATTAAAATTCGTTCAAAACATTATAAAATTTTTAAAAATTTGTAATAAAAAACGCTTTCATTTACAAATTTCAAATTGTTTAAAGCATTGCGTACACTGGTTAATGATGTTGACGCCATTTTATTATACGAGATCAGTCTGAAAATTTCGTGCAAAATCAAATAAGTACCACTCAAAGCAAAAAAAAAAGACCTTGACATCTTAAAGAATCATCGCAGTCTAACAACCATCATCATCAAGCAACCTCCGTCTATTCTCTAACAATGGAAAGAAGTGAATTTCGGAATTTGATTAAATACGATTTTTTGCATGAGAAAACGCATACAGAAACTTAAGCAAACTCGATAAATATTTTCCTGGTTCTTCTCCTTCACAAAGGATGATTTATAAGTGTTATGCTGCCTGGATGACGCAGAACATTAGGGAAGGCCAAAAGAGGCTACGACTGTTGATATCATTGTAAAAATTTATGATGTGTAATTGCGAGAAAAAACAATTCTCTCCCATCATGACGACGAATACATTGAATATTGTCATGGCTAATTGCAAGAACTACCGTATGAATTACTATCGTACACATTCTATTCGCCTGGTTTGCCATCATGTAGCTTTATCTATTCCCACAGTTGTGGTGTTGCGGCTTATCAGGTCTTTGCCCTCTTGCAAGGTATACCAATTGTAAGAGTTTTGGATCATTCGTTCTACTGTAAAGCTTTCGATACGGCTCGATTACGGCTAAATAAATCCAGTTCAACAAAATGTGTTCGGAAAATAAATAAAAACATGCCAAACATGCTTCAAATACATAACCAGTTTACTTAGTATTTAAGAATATGAATTTTTATGCAACACGCTACACGACATGACACAAAATCACACGTCATAAAAACTTAACACATTCTTGAATTCGATCCAAGTGACATGACAATGACTGCAACTAAAAGTTTATCGGACAAGCTACAAAAAATATATTTTACCCGTGGTCTGTATAATGTATACAATTACCGCAATATTATACGAGTAGGTATTTTAATTTATACGACTTTCAAAATTTACAAATTAAATTAACAACATTTAAAATAATCACTGTCACTGAGTTTATATAATGAATTATACAACTGATTTTTTTCGTCCTTCCATTTTGTTGTAGACATCTGTCAGTTGCAAAATCAATCGTCGCGCCTGTCGTGTAAAGTGACGTAACAAACGATTTAAGTTATGAAAAATTACGCGACGCGACTAGATATATAGCATCGGGATGTCACATCGAACGCGATTACACTTGAGAGTGAAACTAAATATAATCAGATTTGGCTCTCAACAGCAAAAGTTATAATAAGCGCCACTTGAAGACGGAAAAATTACTATGAAGCTCAGACCTAATGAGTTTAACACTGATTGGATTAGATTTTTAATTTGGTGCAGATTTATTATTAAAAATATTTAGTATTATAGACAATCTGGGATTTAAAATTGTACATTATGTTGTGCTATTTTGGTTTTTTCAATATACATACATAAATTAAAATAGGAAGCGGTGAAATAAAATAACGCAACATGGATTTTATGATGCCGGAATATTGGGCAATAATTACATATATTTCAGTAATTGAAAACAGGGTATTCCAGGAGACAGAATGAGAGAACATGACCTTAGTCTTACAATAAATAGTGAACGGTTTTGAACGATGCATGTGTGAGTTAAGTATGACTTCGTCTCCAGATCCAAATATATAGATAGACAAAACTGATAATGAATATCTCTTGCTAAGCATAATCCGAGACACCATCAACAACTGTAAATTTATTGGAAATTACCAACAATTAAGGCAGCGTTAGTTTCATTTCCTACGAAAGAGAGGCAAATTGTCAAAATCAATTGTTTGTCAGTTTTCACCCTCTTTGTTTCGTGGTAAAATTGAAATTATAGTTTTTTTACCAGACGTCACATAATTAAATTTAGTTGTTCCCCACTGTTGAACGTACGATTTTCATCTATTTCAACAACAATACCAAACTGTTCAAATATGGTGATTAGATTTCGAATTTCGGACCCCGAAAGCGCTCGAATAACACCTTACCTTTAACTAAAATTTCAAAAAATCAAAGCTCAATATTTACATTTCATAAAATGGCGGCTGATTTATTTCCTAACCCCAAATTCGGACAACCTTTTTAATATGTAATTGCTCTTATTAAATTAGAAACATCTCCAATTTCGCCAAACCAGGTGAATATTTCACCACAGCTGTGATGATTGGTTTTGATTGGTTGTTTCATTTTCTAATAAAGCTTAGTGTAGATATCTCTGTTTTCACTTCACACATTTTTCACTGAGTTATTTTCGTGTATCTTATTTAGCGAACAGGCTAACTAGTTATTTCAATCGCCTAATGTATTCAATTTTAAATGTTTAAACAGAAATTTGTAAATTCAAATTATCTAATCTAAAATTTTACCAATTTCGACAAAGCAATTTTTTACGTCCGTTTTGGAGACCAGTCAAAATTTCATTCGCGCCAACTACTTACTACTTAGGCTAGCTAGGCTAGGCTTAAGCCTAGCTTAATAAAAAATCTTTAATGTCAAATTGCATTGTTCTTTAGATGCAAAAATGTTCACTAGGTGGAATCCGTATTGCTTCAATGATCAATAAAATTCAATCCATAGATTCTCTTAAGCAAGTAAACTTTGAAGAAATTTCTGCCAAAACGGCCGAATTTAATATTTTTTTCAATATAAAGAGGAATCGATCGCGTGGATATTCCTATCGTTAAATAGAACAAGCGTCCACTTTCATAAGGTTGGAGGCCAACATTTCCCGAGTGAGTCACAGAACATAGTTTGAGATTTGCTCTGCTACTGCAAAGCAAATGCACTGCGGTACGTTTACATTGCAGCGGTAACACTACGGATGAAGTACTGAATAGTTCTTGAACTGACTTACTGTATGTCAAGTGGGTTTACTTGATGGATCACGAGACCATTTGCTAAGTAATCGCTTGCTTAATACCGTTAATTATCTCGCTATACTTCACTCTTGACTCTAATAATTCTTTGTATGTTTGGAATGTGATGTCTCACGTCAATGACCTAACGAAACATCTGATTGCATTTGGCAAGACTTTCCATACGCTGCTCGTTGGTATAATAAGCTCCTAAATTCTTTTTTTCCTTCGGAGTCCTCTTTTGTAGAATGGACTGAACGGTGGGGCTTTCCCGGTGGTTTCTGACTTAGAGAAGATCAAACTCAATATCTAAAATAGAATTCCTAACGACTGAACTCCCAATTCCTTACAATCTCCTCTTATAATTCCTTCCTCGGTTCTTACCTTTGGTAATGCCGGAGTTTGCGCCTTTGAAGACATAATAGGTCAAAGAAAAACTTTGTGGTATTTTTTCCAACAGATGGCTCAAGAGCCGCACATAACTTTGTTAATACTAATTCTATTAGGCCATACTATAGAGCGATTGAAAGGTGACAGTCCATAGATTATTAAAAAATAAACATTGTGGCATTTGTCAATTCAGTCGAAAGTTTGAAATTTTTTTGAAAAAATTCGCTATATTTTACAATATCACTTCGACTAAGGCGACAACGCTCCGCAGGCTTGCGGGGTGTTTTGGACACCACATGAATTAACAGTGAAAGTTTTAAAAGACCGAATTTTCATCTGCGAATCGCTGCTGAAACAAAACGAAATTGAACCATTTTTGAAGAGATTGATAACTGGCCATGAAATGTGGGTCAATTAGGACAATAATGTGCGATAAAGATCGTGCTCCAAACCGAGCGGTTCAAACCGCGCAATTGAGGTAAAGCAGCCAGAATTGATCAATAGGAAAGGCGTCGTCTACCATCATGACAATGCCAGACCACACACATCTTTAATGGCTCCGACTAGCATTTGTTTCGCTATCTGCAAAACTCTCTTAATGGTGTAAAGCTGACATCAAAGAGGTCTGTGAAGTGACGGTATAATGATTTTACCAGAAAAATAACAAAAGGTTCGGCACAAATTATTTGGTTTAATAAAGTTTATTTAAAATATAAGAAAAATGTGTTGGAATTTTAGTGAAAAAACCTCCGATAAATAAAAACTAGATAATCGCGAATTCGAGATTATGTAGTTATTTTTTTCAGTTTGTCACAACACACGATTTTAAAGTTTTCAGGATTACCGCGCTTGATAACTTGATTATCGTAATCTAGTTGTACAAACTCGATAAACATGAAATGCAATAAAGAGACAGAAAGTGCAAGTAGGTTGGTTTTGATGTCACGTTTAAATTGAAATTGAAATTGAATTATCGTGATAAGCAATCTTTATGTCAATGGTATAAGCGTTATAAGATTAAAAAAAAAAAATATTGGATAATCCTAATCACTAATTCTTAGCTTTTATAAATCGACAAATTCTTCAATTTTATTAGTTTTTAACAATTTCTACAGTTATTTATTCGAACTTGGAAAAACACTGCCACTGTGGCACTATTCTGGTTTTCTCGGGGAATTGCGAATTGGGAATTGATTTTTTGTAACTTTTTAGTGTATTTTGGTTTTCTTTTTTCCAAAGCATACCGAGCGATTGGTATTTTGTTCATGTTTTGGGAAAAAATAATTCCCCAACTAAATTTTTATAGAAAAATAAACAAGAAAATTGCTAAGAAATGGAACTATTTTTCCAGAAACCAGAATAGTGCCGCAGGTACTCTTTTTTGCCTAATGTTGACAAAGGAGACTAACAAAATACCGATAGGAAATAAAATGTAGGAGGATAAGCGCCACTTTATGTAGGTTGAAGATGGGTTACGATGTTAAAACCACTTATGGTTTTAGATAGATTGTCCCGTGAGCTTTCAAGAAGCACGAAGCAATCTGCGGGGAAGCGTTTAGTTCCATCAATTGACTCAACCAACCAAATTTAAGTTGACCGAACTCGGACTACTTTCAGACCACTTTCAGTAATCAAGTGACCGTTTAAAAGTTAAATTTAACTCTGACGTTTGAAGTCAGATCACTTTGGGTTTAACGTGTATCCTTAGTATATTCTACATTTTGGAATATCTCAAAAGTAGATCTCTAGGTGTGTTGGATGCGCCCATTGACAATAACAAACTTAAAAGCCTATTGACACCAACGTGAATCTCCGCAGTTACGAATAAATTCCAAACACGAATTCGCAAATTCGATTTGCTAAACGCGTGCGAATTTATTTCTCAAAATCAATACCATCAAATTTCAAAAGGTTCAAAACCAGTTTTTTACATTATTCGTTTTAAAAAATGAATTCGATATCAATAATATTATTTTACTCCTTAAAATCATTTTGATTGCATAATGATCTGTTTTTGTAGTTATGTTGGTTCAAAGGTGGTTTAGGTTGACATTTTAAAAATGGCGATTATTATTTACAATGATAACCTGTAGTTCAAATAAAATTTCTTGTATTGTTAAACTCATAATAAAACATTCAATTCACGAATGATGACAACCAAAATGATATATTTAGATTTTTAGCTGTCATTTATAAAAATAAAAATGGACATTTCCACGTATTAGTGAGTTTGTTAGAAAAGTGGAAGTAAATCTTTAAAAATAATGCGGTTTCTGAAATTTGATCTTGATCAAACAATCTATTGATTTGTTTGTGTCAATAAAACACAAAACCTTGATCTGGCGCCATTTTTTTTATTCAGATCAAAGTTTTTGGGTTAATAGAACATAACATAAGTCAAAATTTCCTAAAAAAAGATGACTCGCAATTCGCTATTCGCACTTGGTGTGAAACTTCAAACAAGTTAACGAACACTACTAATAAATTTGCAGAGTATTGTTGAAATGCTATATTGATTTAAACGTTCAACAATATAAATCGAGGCGTCTAAATCATGCGTATATTCGTTTTCCTTCAATTATACTAAATTACAATTTGTAAACTTTTATATCGAATAAAATAAGAAATTATAGTAAGCCAAAACAATAAAACACATTTAATAGAGAATTACAATTTTAAAAATAGCAAAAATATTTTTTTTTTATAAAATTCGTAATTGTGCTATAAAAAAAATTATAGCATAACAAGGCGACGCCAAGCGTAAATACATTCCAACTAGCAACATGTTTACAACACGCTAGACTGAGTACGGTATACAATTTCATAATTGTTATTGAAAAGTTTAACGTCGAAACGCATTGGTTGATAAATTTTGAGTCTAGCAAAGGAAAAAAACACCAAAATATTTCCCAATAAAAAGAAAATTGTATAGATAAATCGATTAATTGTACATAAAGTTATAAATTAATATAGTGAATAATAATTTAAGTGTAGCAAATAATTTGAGATAAGTTAACGATTGGTGAATGATGCTATTCAAGTGTAAAATTCACAATACATGAAAATTGAGCGTCTCATTTTAATATGGACGTAAAGAGTATATCAAGGTAAATACATTTTGTAATATTTTCTGGTGGACGGTGGGATACTTACATATTTTTTATCAATTTGCTGTACATACTTAAATGCATATCAATTTAAATGCAAACTCGTTTTATTGTTTCATTTCGCGATTATGTCATTTCTAATATGCAGATTGAATACACTATGGTGCGCACAATTTCCCTCTCTGGGATGATGAACGACGAAGAATTCAAAAATAAAATCTCAAAACGTCCGATTTTGAACTCCACATTGGAATTGTTGTGGGTAGTTAATTAGTAATTATCAAATAATAAACCTGATTTTCTAACATATTGCGGGTAATTCCAATTATAGTTGGTAATATAATTTCTTTATCTAAATTAATGGAGATTATTTGGTTTAATTCAAGTTTCCTGTGCATTGTATGTGCGGAGAAATGTAAACACCCCCCGTGTTGTTTGATAACCTAACCTCTATTTTCTATATAGGTATATAATTATTATGCACCTTTTAATCTAATAATATTTGAAACAATAACGAGAAACCTTATCAAAAATTTATTAATTAAGTACACAAAATGTGCATTACATGAAATAAATACGAATTTTTTTTATGGTTGAAAAGCTGTCATTTTTATTTATTTTATCTCTGCTCAATTTTTGGTTGTTGTGCTCTCATGTTGATTCAAATGTTGAATCTTCTTTATGGGTATTAGCGCCATATTCGATTATCACGTTCAATAATTTAATTAAAATCGAAAATTTTGGCAATAACCCTTTAACAACGATGGATTCGGTCTTTTACTAATTTAAATTGCAAATTGTGACCATTTTCAAATATAAATTGAATTTAAACTTTACAATTCTGTTAAAAATGATTTTAATAATACGAAAAATGTATTATTGTGTTTTAAGGAAATTTCAGTAGAAGGGCAGAGCGATCAAATTATCCTTGAGATGTTGATTATGGTCAAAACTCATGATTATGGGAATAAATCTCTAAAGCCGTCGTGTTTCGGGAAATATAGTCATCGACCAAACACTTAATCAATGCTAATCGTCAACACAAATCATTATCACAAAAAATTGTCATCTAGCCAGAGGGATTATCTTTTTTAGCGTTCAGACTGTAATACCGCCGAGAGACACAAACAGGCTAATTGTAAATTCGAGATTATATAGTTATTTTGTTCTGAAGTCGTTTGTCTTAACATGATTAACGCGTTTTATAAATTAATTATCTTAATCTAGTCGTACAAACTCCGTAAACATGAATTATAAAAAAAGACAAAGTATAAGTGAGATCTGAGAGATTACTAATCGCTAGTCTGAACATAGCATATGGAACCCTCGACAGACACAAACTAACTAATCGCGAATTCGAGATTATTTAGTTATTTTTTTCAGTCTGTCACAACACGATTTTAAAGTTTTCAGGATTACCGCGCTTCATAACTTGCTTATCCATCTAGTTGTGTGCAAGTAAGTTTGTTTTGATGTTACTTTTAAAATCTTGAAGGTATACTGTCGCACTGCCGCGGAGCGAGGACGTTGCGAATTTTAGATCGGGTCCATCTTTCGTGACTGATTAATCATTCATTATTCTGTATCTCGTGTGGTTTTCGTTCTTTGGTGATTTTGAACGCGTTAGGGGGCGTGTACGCCTTAAGAAATTGTATTAGAAAGAGTTTTAAGTCATCGGGAGCGGTACCGGAAGAGGTCTAAGCAGAAACCAGTAAGGTCGTGATTCAATCTGAAATTCTATTTTGAAAATTATGTTGTGAGATATTATTTTTGCTTGTTATTTTGTTTAAATTAGTTGCTTGTAAGCGTATGTTTAGCCGGTTATTTTTATGCGGTAATTGTTGGTGATTTTTACCTAATCTAATTTTAATAAATTTTCCTTTAGAAAGATATCCACTAATTTTATCAATTCTCTTAAATATTAGAAGTCAATGCTGCCAATTTTCTAAGTTCTATGAATTACATTTCCAATTCTTTTAATTCACAATCACAGTGAAAAAACCAATTTTCCTAATTCTCTAAATTCTATAATCTCCACAACTTCCAAATTCCATAAATCCTATAAGTTTAGTAGATTATGAAATCTAGAAAGGTTTAAGATATACATTTTTATACGAGATAAAAAAGAAATCACATTCAAATTGATTTGACCTAAAATCCCTTTTTTTTTTCTTCCTGGAGCCCTTTCGGTCGCCAACGACGAATCTTCATCTTGATGTAGAGCTATGTCTTTGTATTTGATTACAGGATGCCAATCACTCATATCATTTCTGTACAAAAAAAATTTTATAAACTAATCTCTGATAACTTTTGAACAATTAAAGATAACGAAAAGTAAAATATACCAACTTAAATATAAACCCGGTGGGACAATCAAGGCGGGTCAAACGAACCGGACAAAAGGCACCTCAAAAACAGTGTTTCGGCGGCTATTTCCGTGAAATTGTTGAGTTCCGTGAAATTTCAACTAATTCGAACGTGTAAGGGGTCAAAAATTGGGAAAATGCAAAAGGTGGGATAAGCTAAACAGCAAAAAAAAGACAAAATTCAAAATAATCAAACCAGCCCACACCAATCGCTACGGATTACAAGAAATGACAAAGATATCCCAAGAGGGTCCAAAAAATGTATTACATTAAAATCATTTATAAGTTTTGAACTGGATTTGCTAACGGAACGAAAAGCTATCGTGTAGACAAAGGTATCCCCTAATCGAAAGCATTCGAACAAAATTGGATCGGTGGTTTTAGTTGCGTGCATGAGTTCTCAACCGATATGGATATATCGTCGTCGTAATTTTGAATGTAGTTTATGTTGAACATAATTTTTCGCGCTCTTTTCGAAATTTCAATCTGTTTTATCGTACGTTATCTAGTTTCGGAGTAAGTCCAAGTTACTTCAAACATTTTTCAACTTTAAATGTAATTTCCTCAAAACTATAATTTTGGACTTACAAAATAGTTCATGATGGCAGGTTGGTTTGCAACTTGTTAAGTTGAATTTAATTCGAAATTGAGGTGAAATTACATTTAAATGTAAGCCACAGTTATTAGGAAATTGTTTCTACTAAATTGAGGGAATTTCATTTTAATTTAGAAGCAATACCAAAATCAATGATGTAATAAAAAATCTCGTTTTTAACAAAATAATTAATTTTGCAGCTTATGTAATTCAATAATAATTTCTAAATTTGAAACGTGATATTTAAGAATTCTGAGAAACTTATTTTGTTAAACACTTTATCAGTAAAAAGCGCGAAAACTAAATATGCAAGTGCAATTAGATTGTATAAACGAAGAATTAGTGGAACTTCCGATTTCTAAATTTCAACGCCTAATTAATATTCCGATCGTTTATTAATTGGTAAACAACAAAATATATAAATTGGTCGATTCTCGAGTAATTCGGTACACTTCTGCTATATACTTGTACTCAAGAAATTTGATATTCAAATAACCTTTGCGCGGTACAATACTTAACAATGAGGATGAAAGAAAAAAAAAATAGTTTTGGCGGGAATATTCAGAAAACAATACATTTATTATTAAGAATTAAATTTATTTGATTTATGTCTTTAGTGTTTTTGTATATGTATTAGAATTCTATTTTCAGAGTTGCAAGTCATTTATTGTTGATTGCATCACATTCACTATAGTCTAAATATTCTCTCAAAGGGATTTTTAAAAGACATTACGTAACTTATGTTCATTAATTTGAGTTTCAACTTTTATAAATAAATTTAACATTTGATGATATCATTAAGTCAAGTTTTTTTTTATATACTTATATAGTTTTGTGTGTTATTGTTACGCGGTTTCGTTCTGAGCATGTAGTTCCTTTTTAACACTATTTCTTTTTTATTCTTGGAGAGCAGATGTAATATCTGCTGTGGAGTTTCTTTACACATATACGTTTTATTTAAATTATTATGTATATAGGTTATGTACTTGGTGTTATTTTACTATGTGGGATTTAAAAGCTTATCGGCGCGCGGTTTCAATTGTGGCATATTTGTGTTTTTATTAATTTTAATTTTTGATCAAAGAATTGTTGTAAATAACCTGAATTTGTGTACAAAAATATAAAAATACGCGATGGGGGGAGGGTGAATCGAACCGTCTTAGGTGGCAGGAATGGTTTTTGTTTCCCACGCGACTTTTTTAGTTTGATTGCGAGGGTGAGTGAATATAAATATTTATGTATGCAAATTTAATTGTAATTTTATTAGAATTTATAACAAGAGAAACAAGAGACCCTTCTATTTACAGCGTGTCGCGAAATTGGTTGATACAGGTAGTATCGTTTGATAAAGCAAAATTGACTTTGCTGGCACCCCTTAATCCTTTCGACATTTTACTCTGGGGCCTAACTATGCAATTCGACGGTTATCGTTTTATTTTACATGTTTTAGAAATGTTTCGGTTAGGTTAGGGTGGATGTCCCAAGGACCGGCATAAACACAAAAACAATGGTCTGAAGCCATCCAGAGCTTAGGGTATTAGATATACTAAAAAATTGAGGTTCACGGATATTCTTGGTATATCTAGTATCAGTGATAAAAAATATTGTTTTACAGGATTTGTATTATCCGTGTTCGATGCATTTTATTCTTTAAATTTAAAAGATAAAATCAAAAAAATATATAAAATTATTAGAAGATGCAGGTTGAGTTGATACTTTGCCATTGGAATGTGACATGTTCTCGATTGCCCAGGCACGGTACAACCGGCAAAGGTAGCGGAAGAAAGAGGAAAAAGCTATTGTTTACGTTTTTCCGCAGAATTGCATAGTAAGATCCTATTTTTGTGGGACTATTGTCGTTTTCGATTCACCAAGAAAAATCAATCAGTCAGATTTACCCCTCCTTTACTCCCAACAACAGGTTCATAGATTCCAGTTTGATGAGATTTTTTCGTGAGATGGGATTTTATACTAAACAGATATTTGTACTCTAGATTAACACTTTTATTTCCTTAGTGGTTTCACTTCATTCGATGTGAAAATTGTCGTGTCACTTCAGCTATAAATTGATATTCTTCAAGTCGATCGAAGTGAGGTGACACGACAAATGTCATAAACCAGAATCCTTTAAACACCACTAATAATTTATTATTATTTGTGGGAATTTTGACACATAAAAATCAAGGAAATGTCAATTGTGTTGTTAAAAAATCGAAAATATGGTGAAAATTAAAAAAATACTTTTTAAAAATTAAAATTTCATAATTTTTTGTTATTTGTTTGTGATTTTTCGCTATTGACGATTGGGCTGTCGGATTTTGCATGCAGAGCGTAGCGTTTAATTTAATTCCGATAGTTTCACTCCAAATGTCTTATATGGAGAGAAATGTCAATTCATGCAGAACGTAGGGTTTACACGATTTCCAATAGGTATCGTATTTTGCAGTTTTCCAATCGTCAATATTCAAATAAACAATGATAACCTACGCCTACTCTTTTAACCCTTAGTGCGAGTTTACGACCATTTTCTGAATAAAAATTTTCAACAGGCAACCAATCGACGTACATAATTCTTTTGTTTTCCATTTAAAACATATTGAATCTGCTCACGTAAACTCGCACTCAACTCTACTTTTAATACCTCCGGACACTGCCGTTGGCGCCACCAAACTTCCTCAGATAAAATATTTGCTTTATATAATGCCGATTGATGTCGAAATCATTAAAGCGGCAGGGAATCTTCCCAGCAGTGGTTCGTGACGTCTGGTGGCGTGTTGGGTCGTGCACGTCATCCTGAATGTCATCATTGATCTCTTCGGCTTCGATTGGTTCATCTAGACCACCGAACTGTTCCTGAGGCATGATCATCGGTCCGACGACTTCTTGTAACGGTATTAACTCAAACATGTCCATCAAGAAGTTCCCATTAACGGCTGATTTGCGTGAGCTCGAATGAAGCGATGGTTTTGCCGGCTCTCGATTTTCCCCGGCAGCCATTCAAATCTATTGTTGTAAAGCACGGATTTGAAATAAATGGTGTCTTCTACATTGAACTCCTTCCACTTGGCCCCGTGATGATCGTTGAAATGTTCTTCCATTCTTGAGTTACGCATACCGCCTCTTCTACGGATGGATTGATCATATCCAATTTCATCTTTTTCTCATGTCCTGTCATCATTTGACAGGAATTTTCGTAAAATATTATCAACGTTCCCTCCAGCTTCTACTTCTGGAGGACTGTCTTTAACAGGTCGACGAAACGCTCGGCTCGGCCATTCGACAGAGGGTTGTCTGGTGCCGTAGTAATTTGCTCAAGGCCATTTTCATTACACATCTTGAAATCATCGGTGCTGATATTTTATGTCAATTTTTTTAATTGTAATTTATAAACCGCAAAAATATGTTTTATATTTTTTTGTTCGATTACGTAATTTTTATGCAGAAAAAAATATAACCAATCGACGTAGTGTCCATTTCGTAAACAAATTTCCCCTCCCGATTAAAATATTTTTAAATTGCAGAAAAATTTTCAGAAGAGGTACGAAATTGACAAAATAACACCGCATTCCCAATGAAATACTTTTTACTGTTGCCTTACAGGATTGTATGAATTTCCAACATAACGAACAAAAAATTTTGTTCGTTGTATTGGAAATTCATAATCCTGTAAGGCAAAAGAAAAAAGTATTTCATTGGAGATGCGGTGTTAGCCTTGCTCAACTTTTTGCTCTTTCTGCCTATTTTTGCTAATTTATAACTTGGCTCTTTATGGTTTTGCTCAATATGTTGTGTCAAAATGAAAAAAATATGAAATGAGGTAAATCTGAGAACTAATCATGCTATACATATAGTGTATAAAGAGGCGTTGGAAGTAGCTCGGACTCAATAATAGGTTGCGTAGAAATAAGCAAACAACAAGCGTTAAAGGTAGAGTTGTAGGAAACGGGATACTATTGAAGCGAAACTGTTAACATTACTACTTTTTATAAAGTTCTACCCATCGTTGAGTGCACGCACCTTTTGAGTGCCTTTACTTTAATTGATTCCATCAAGTCATCAGGCAAGGAATATGTTATGGAACGTATTGTTCTACCTTGTCATAGCGTCAAAATTGGTTTTAATGTGCTAGATTTTAAATGATGGCTCAATATGAGAGCTACTAATGGAAAGCAAAATTTCAGGAAATAACATCTGGAGTGCGGCAAGGAGACCCAACAGCTCATACTCTCTTCAACCTATCATTGGAGTATGCCATTCGTCAGCTCAATATGGCGTAACGCAGCTACCTGTATTATATTCTAAAACAACCCAGCTGTTAACATAAGCTAACGATATTTGCATTCTGGGTCGGAACATCGCTTCGCCGAAAGAGGTCCTCCTTCCATTGGAATTAACACTCCAACAATTGACCTTCAGATCAACGAAGCGAGACTAAATACATGGTCTCCGCGAGAAGGCAGACACTTGGAGACTTCATGTCAGGAGATACACAATATAAAAAAAAGGTGAATGAGTTCAAATAGCTAGGATCACTGAAACAAACTCCTTTTCTGCGGATATTTCATCGAGGATTGGAGCGGGCTGCCGAGCATTTTACGCCAACATAAAAATATTCAAGTGTCCTCATATATCGGGCAAAGTAAAACTGGACATCTACAAAGCGCTGATAAGACCAGTTATCACCTTTGGTTGTGAGTCTTGGGCACTGGTAGCACAAAACATCTAGAAGAAAAAACTGAGCGTGAAATTATTAGAAAAATTCTCGGTCTCATCAAAGATGGAGCCACACAGAATGCGAATGAATCACGAGATCAGATACGATTTCGATAAAGTTGACATCACCGGATTCATAAAATCATCAAGGCTAATATGGCTCTGAAACAAACGAAAGTAGGGTCTCTTGGGAGACTGCCTACCCGATGGATGGATCACGTTTATATAACCCACTCGATTCCAGGATCTGGTGTTCTCTTGCGGTGGTTCGAACTATTTGTAGGAACATCGTTGTGGCGGCCAAATCGAAGAAGATGTGGCGGTAATCGCTTCAGGTGAGCGTGGTTTCCATGTGAAACAGCGTATAGTTTTTTGTGGATATATTCAATGTTCAGGATATGTGCGTCGTAAAAAAGACACCAAACATTGATAGATATTTAAGTTGAGATTAGATGTAGTGTCTCGAGGTCATAAATATCCTTCGTCCATCCCTTAATTAAACCAAGCATGTAATTAGTTCTAGTGATGCATTGCTTTAAGAAAATTTCATTCAGCTTCGTTTCGTTGTTTATACATGTGTCATTTACGAACTAGTTCGGTTTTGCCTGCCGTGAGCTGCCGATTGTTTAATCATTGCTTTTGTCGGTAACCTGTCAGAACGATTGTGTTAGTGAAATATTGATGTCACAGTTGAGGAGTGATTTTTCAATAAGTCTTATTTCCGCACAAAACTTTTTTTTCAGAAAGTGGAAAAACTTGTAGGGTGCTTGAATAATAAAATTATTTAATTTTGACTTTTGATCATTAAAATTAGTTTATTTATCGAAATAAATGTAATATTTTATACTTTGTTTGGTTCTAATAATCAAAAGTTTGGCTCTTTTGCTCATACAAATTTATTAACTTTCCAAAAAACAAATCCTAAGTTGTGTTGCATTTCCGAAGACCATCTAAGGTGTTTCGATTTTGTGGAGAAATGTATTTTAACCTTCTGAACCGGAATCCATAATAAAATTACGATTAACCAAAAATGGAATTAGGACCTGTTGAAAAATCACCTCTCAGTTGACTTTACATTCTTATTATGTTGATTCGTGATAAGAAATCAGCAACGTTTTCATTGGAACTTAGAATAAAATGGTTGAGGCGTAAACTTATGGTTTGTCACTTTTCTATTTAAAGTTCGTTTTATTAGCACAGAAAATGGAAATTTGTTTTGGGAATTTTCTCAATTTTCCTCTTCGCAAGTGGTTTTCTTTTTTTCGTCATTTCCAGAACAATTGTTTGCTTGTCTGGCTTTAATTTCTTCCCCATGAGCGGCAAGATTATTCTGAACTTATTGACATAAACAATGTTGTTGTCTCAGGCATATTGCTCCCTATCGATCACCTCTTACCATAACTGATTTGCAAAATCCTCAAAAAAGTAAGGCTTTGTCTACAAAGACGTTTGTTACTGGAGGGGAGGGGGGAGGGGGGGTTCGAAATAACTCAAGTATGCTTTTTCCTTATTAGAATAATGGAGTAGTGATTTTGTGAAATAAAATCAAAATGGGACTTACGACCCGGAACCCAAATATTTCCGAGGCTTACATCTTAAAATCATCACCTGATGATGATTTTAAGATCACCAAACCGTGACAATTTGTTTTCAGTTTATTTTGTGGCGTTTTGAAAATTACAGAAAAATTAAAATGACAAGGTTAAACTGGGGATGGCTGATTCTCACCAACAACAGTGAAAGGAAAACGAGCTGGGACATTTTTTTGGGGTAAACCGAAAAATATACGATTCAAAAATATAAACCACCGGTAAATTTTTACCACAAGTTTAAGAAAAATTTTGTTCGAGGATTACCGTAGTTAAAATAAATTTTTCAATATTTTGTAGCCACATTCAGCAGACAGTCTGTTCTTGAGTACGTTTTAAGCTATTTTCAAAATTGGTTTCGTTTACAACAAAACCATTTAACCAAGATATATATAGTTCTAAGCCCAAAATAGATCAAATTAGTTTTAAATTATATAGTATACCGTGAAAATAATTTCGGTCCTTTGTACCGAAAATCAATGATAAAATCTGAAAAAGGATTAAAATGTACCAAAAACCGATCTCGTCGCTTGATGATACATTTAACTAACTAAAGGTTTTGTGTCAATTTATTAAAATATTTCTTTTTCCTGTTTCTCAAACGGTAGTCAGGATAGTATATTAAAAAAAACAGAAGCAGCTGGGAAAGAAACATAATTAATCAATATTTAAAACAAAAATGTATATTATGTATTTTGACAGATTAGCCATATGCGTATCCAAATTTTTATTTTTTTATTTTTATTTTTTTAAGTATGAATCATCTGTGTTTCTTGTATTTATTCTCGTCTTGTCTTTTAGGTATTTTAGATGAAAGCGAAAATTAATAAACCAGCAGAACTATGTATTGTATTTATGTATATTTGTTATTCATTCATATGAATTTTGTGTATTTAGTTAGAGAGACTCTCAATGAATGAATATTATTTAGGTATTTACAATACAACGATATTTTTGCGCGCCAAAATGCGATTTATTTTTAAATTTATTCATTAATAGATTCATTCACTAATTCTGTATAATTTCAAGGCTAAGAATATCTTATTATGTTTTTTATACCACGTATATACTTTAGTTTACCCAATAAAAGTACTTATCTTAAATAGGTTAGATCTTTCCGTGCTCGATCCTAGACGATCTTATAAATTTGATTTACGATCATATACAAATTTAATGAATGCACACCTGTTGCTTGATCCTTAATTCATTGTTCATTATAATACAAAAAATTTGATCATGCAATCGATTTACTACACATCGATCAATTGATCTCAGCTATTTAGTAATAAAAAATGTTTTGCGATCATAAATGTAAATTAATAAATTTTATCAGAAAAAAAACCATCTGTAAACTAATTAACTAACACCTAGATAGTGCTAGATTTTTACATGAATAAAAAAATATTTTCCCATTGTAATGTAAATTTAATAATTTTGTTTTGTTTATTAAACTTGTGTGCAGGTGTAAGTTGCCGCCACCAACGACATCTTAATTAAAGTTGAAAAATAATTTTCTTATTTTAAAATGTTTTTTGTTGTTGTTTAAAAATTCAATCAAAATTTCTAAGAAAATATCATCGAAGCGAAACACTGCGTATGTAGAGACACATGTATAAATCATAGCTCATTTCCCTTAAAATTAATTAAAACAACCTGCTTTTCCTGAATAGTTTCAATCATGTATGGATATTATAATGACGATCTTCCTTTACATGTTTTATGGTCAAGTAATTCAGTTAATCGTGGTGCAGCCAAGAAAATTTGTCTTTTTACGACTTCCTGTGTGTGGCACAGTTTTTTTTTTTTTTTTTTTTTGTTATCAATCATTTTTATCAATCCTTATCTACCGAAATATTTTCCTAAATCGAGTCACTTGTGAACATTTTTTTTATTTTTTATTTATAGATTAACACTTTATATTTTTTTCATTTAGGTTTTATTTTATTTCTTGAGAACACCTGGATTGCAACCTTATATGATGTAAACAGTAATTTTTGCGCTAAAAGTACCTGAACACGAATTAATTATTTCATTATGCCAAATCTTACATATAAATCCAGCTGTGCGACATACGAATTTATATAAATAAAAAAATCAATGTTTAAATCAAAAGGGAGCTCAAATCGAATGTCATTCCCTGGTGTTTACCTTATCTCAGACCAATGAAATAGCAAAAAATAATTCACGGGCCATATTTTTGATGAAACAAAAATTAAATAAAAATAAAATCAACAACTGTTGGTTGGGTTCAAAAACTTATGCCATGTTGTATATAAAAATGTTTCTCCCCTAGACTAATTTACTTCGATTTTTTTTTATGTAATACTTGGTTTATGTAAGCATGTATATAATAAACATCCCATTATATATCTTGGTATATACTTATGTACAAGACAAACTATCTACCCCTGTTCATATATTGTACATAAAATAAAAGTATATTTACCCAGAAAACGAATAAGACATCGACCTCAACGTAGTACATAAATACAAGAAGCAGATGCTATGCAATGTATAAGACCTAAATAATTTTTTTTAAGAAAGTGTAACTTTCTTGTTATAAAAATTTTAATAAACGGAAGAAGTCGTCCCCTTTTTTATATACGTACACGATCATTGTTTTTATCATCGGATCTTAGGTGTTTGCTGATGTATATGCGATCGCATTTTTTTGGTAATGGACTATGGTTCCAAAAATAGTAAATTTGTTTATTTGTTTTGGAGGGTTTATTGATTTTTTATTCGATTTTTTAATTAAAAGTTTCAACTGGAGGGTACCATACAAAGTTATTTTTTTGTAACCTTGTAAATATGCCAAGGGGTGCAACATTTTTTTTTTTTTTATCAGAAAAATATGTTTCCATTCTCATCCTATTTTAGGGTAAGGTCGAAACTCATCGAAACAAAATGTTTTCAATAGCTTCAAAATTTCTCAAAATATCAATAATTCGGATGCAGGCAAATTGAATAGCATAATATGCAAAAAGGCTTACACCTTTCGATTAAAAAGGAACTCTCGTTTTGCTTAATTTTCGCAGAATTTTGGAAAACTTTTGAGTTTCAGGAATATAAAATGTAAACTAGCTGAAATATCCAGCATTGCTCGGCTGTACAATTTTTCTAAACTTAAATTCATGGACTATCACTTGTGTTAAGAGGTAACCATATAGAATAAAAAAATTCCCCAAAAACACCACACCAAAATCATTACGAATTTACAATCATTGTTCATAACAATGAATAAAAATTAATTACTAATCCAATAAAATCAATTGCGTAAATTTTTTAACCGAAGATTTTCCATGCGAGAATGAAATTTGTTATGCTTCACAAAATCTAAAAAAAAAAATTCAATTATACATAAAATAATATTAGTTTGGATTCACCCCGCGTTTTTAAAGATTTTCAAAAATCAGGTGTTTAACGAATTTAAAGTAAAGGCTGTAAAGTAAAGGTTAACGCGTAAATTATTTGAAAAGTGTCTAAATTTTAGTAATGGAGAATAATGTCTTGTAAGTGACCTCCTGCTACTTTAAGGCTCAATTTCTTGAATACAATTAATAATATTCTCCATTAGGGTATCAATTGTTTGTGGATTGTTGGCATAGACTTTTGCCTTCAAATAGTCCCGCAGAAAAAAAATCTAGGGTTGTTAGATCGCAAGATCTAGGCGGCCAATTAATATTTCTCTTCGAGAAATTATTCGATTACCAAAGCGCTCCCGCAAAAGATCAATTGTTTTTGTTGCTGTATGACATGTGGCACCATTCTGCTGAAACCATATATTCTGGATATCCATCATACCTTCCAATTCGCCAAACAAAAAATTCGTAATGATATTTCGATATCGAGGTCCATTTACAGTAACAGCAATCCCTGCTTCGTTTTTAAATGAATACGGTCCGATTATTCCACCAGGCCAAAAACAACACCAGATAATCATTTTCTGTGGATGCGTCGGTTTTTCAAAAACTTCTCGTACATTTTGTTTGTTAACAGATCCTGTTCAAAATCTGCTTCGTCGCTAAATATGACTTTGTTTAAAAAATTCGTATTTTGAAATTTGTTTTGTATGGCCCGGCCCAATTAGCGAATTGACGACGTAATCCAAAGTTTGGTGGCTTTTTTTTTAATGATCTGGATCTTATATGGTATGCCTTCAAATGAAGATCTTTGGGCAAAATTCGAATTAAAGTGGTTGATGGAATGTGTAATTGCTGTGAACCATGACGAATTGATGTTTTTCTGACTCTCATTAACACTAGAACTTACAACAGCAATAATTTTTTCTGAACGACCACTACGATGGTATATTTGGCTTTTTTCATCCTTTATCGAACCAGTTTTTACAAATGTTGCAACCATTTTTCGAATTGAAATTTTCTTACAACTTCTGCCTAACTTTCACCAAATTTAAAATAATTTTTTACAATAAATAAAGGAATACTAATCTACGAAATTAAATAATATTAAAAATGTTAAATTTTCTGGATTTCTGGGAGACCCTGGTAATCAAAATTTTATGTTTTCCAAGTTCGTGAAATTTAAAATTTTAATTTTAACAAACTCCAGTTTTTGAAAAAAAAAAATTATTTTCGTTTTATTGGAGTGTCATTTGGCTTTTGACACGTCCACTTGAAGAAATTTGCAAATTTGAAATTAGGTAAATTTCGGGAGCAAGCTTTGGTAATGCTATTTGTTTAGATTATTTTAAAACATAGAAAAAGGCTGCTACCCCCAATTTAGAGATTACAGATTAGTTAATATTTTTATGTTCTAATGGTTTAAAGGTCTCTGAAAACAACCTCAATCGCTTCACTGCTCGGAAGCAAGATCCGCCCTTTTGGCCGTACATAAACATTATGCCATCGTAATATCATACCATCGGATCATCATATCATTATATCAACATACCATCAAATTATCATACAATCGTACCATCACACAATCATACCATCATTCCATCATACCATTGTGCCATCATACTATCACACCATCATACCATCGTACATTGTCACATCATCATTACAATCAACACCATTTCATCATCCCCATCACCATTTTAGTTTTCATATTCACCATCAACATCTTCAACATCATTTCTCTCACCAGCACCATCACCGTTAAAAAAATTATGATACATATGTGTCGATTTATTTTTGATTTTGCACTAAATATCCAAAAATCAGCTGAATCGGTGAAATTTTATAAATTCGTCGATGGAAATTTTGGATCTGATTATCACTCCACAAGAAGGAGGTGGAGGTGTGAGATATTAACAGTGACCGTCTTTAGATCTTAAACAATAATTATGTAAAGTTTGGTTCAAATCGGTCAAGGTGTTTGGATTTGTATAAATATCAGACATAGAAACATTAGCTTCTATATACATATGTAAGTATATACAGTTGTGTTCATATTAATAGCAGCGCATTACCTTGCTTTAATAACTCTTTAATATTTTATACTCCTTACTTTTTTCCAAGGTTGGCAATGCTCTGAGGGTTTCTTCTCTCCTCTCTTATTAGCGATATATCATTACTGTTTCAAAAAATGCTTAAATATGTTTTATGATAAATCATTTGTTAGCTAGTGTTTGAACCAAGCTGTTCATAATAATAGCAGCAACGCAAGAAACATAATTTCAAGCGAGATTTTTTAACGAAGAGTTGAAACTTTTTAACTAATTGGTAAGTACAAATTTTTCTCGTAATTCGTAAAGTGCAAAAACCATATTTAACTGGATTTTAGAAAAGTAATGGGTCGATTCATGCACTGCACGGAAGGAAAGCGAAACCTTATTAAAAAACTTCGATGTGAAGGAAAATCTTACCGTGAAATACAATAAATTATCTGATGTTCTGCGAAAGTGGTCTGTAATTCAGTAAAATGGACTGATAAGGCTAAAACCCGTGAGCCAAAAAAGGAAAACAACTGAGCGTATTGACCGAAAAATCATACAAATGGTAAAGAACGACTCTCATATCAGCTCAAAAAAGATAAAGAAAGAACTTCAGGTACCTGTGAGTGCGGTGACTAAAAGGAGGCGCCTGTTAGAAGCTAAATTGGCCACCAGGAGTCCCAGAAAATTACTATTGCTCAGCAAGAGACATGTGGCAAAAAGAATATAGTTCGGTAAGGCGCACGTCAATTGGTCCCTAGAAAACTGGCGAGATGTTTTATGGAGCGACGAAAGTAAAATTGTCCTTTATGGTTCCACAGGTTGACAACAATATGTGAGGAGACCTCCAAACACTGCCCACGACCAAAATCACAGTAAAGACTGTTAATTAAGCATGGTGGTGCAAAATTGATGGTTTGGGCTTGTTTCTCATACTATGGTGTTGGGCCGATATATTCCATAACGGGCATCATTGATAAATTTTTATACATTAAAATACTTGAAGACATCATGCTATACCGTATGCTGAGTATGAAATGATTGTTTCAACAAGATAACGGCCAAAAACATACAAGCAAATAGGCGAAGTCATGGTTTCGGAAGTACAAAATTAATCTTATGGAGTAGCCAACGCAATCATCGGACCTCAATTCGATAGAAATTGTGTGGGCTGATGTCAAAAATAAAGTGAGCAAAGTTAATCCAAAAAATGCCCAGCAATTGTGGGAGGCAGTGCCCGAAGCATGGAGTACAATACCCATTGAGAAATGTCAAA
The DNA here is from genome assembly GCA_958295665.1 of Tipula vernalis. Lineage (NCBI taxonomy): Eukaryota > Metazoa > Arthropoda > Insecta > Diptera > Tipulidae > Tipula > Tipula vernalis. Next base: position 16,419,423 of record OY282560.1, read on the forward strand.
ACTTTGTGGACTCTATAAAAAGAGTCTCTTTCTCTGTCGTTCGTAATAGTGGGCATGCAACTAAATATTGACTACTTTATTAAAAAACAACACACAGGAGTGGTACCGGTTAAGTTTTTTTGATGAATTTTTTTAATTATTCCTAATAATATGAACACAACTGTATGTACGTAGATAGATGGATAATAGTATATAATTCAACGAGCTTATAATGAAAGCTGTTATTCACGAAGATGCAGTTTACCGACACGAGCCGATAGGCGAGTGTCGTAAATCATCTGAGTGAATAGCAGCCATTATATGCGAGTATAATACGATACTTTGTCTACGATCGATAAAAAATTGTATTTTAGTATCAAATCCTTTAAATAAACCTAAAATAATTTCCGTCAACATTTTGACGTCTCAGTTTAATAATAATGAAAATGGCAAGAGACTACTAGATAAAATTTCAAAAATGAAATTTTTATTTGGTAGTATGTAGTGAATAATGGAAGAAGGGACTACTAGATAAACTAGCAGTGAATAATGAATATTATAACAATTGAAGATACAAACGTGAGTATATTATACGTTAGTCGTGGACAAACTAAATTTGCACTTTTCCTTTGTTTCTATTCTTTTGGAATATAACGGAAAGACTAAATGTAATGTTGAACGAATATTGTCTCTTGGATGATTCGATACAGTGTTATTTAGGTGTATTGATTGATTTTAATTTTCTATCGATTTATGAATGAAAATCATAGAAATTTATATTTTTATGAAAAACACCAATTTATTCAATGTGTTTACTAATTGAAAATATTAAGTTAATTGATTTCAGTTATCTGGTCTCCGTTTCCCAATTTCTCGGGTAGCACCAATTTTTTCCAATAAGTTCGATTCTAACGGTATGAGAAGTTGTATTCTTAAATTCGAAAGTTTCCCTGCTGCGGTCCACACTCGACTTAAAAAAAAATATTAACACTAAATTACAGCAGCTTACGCTCTCCTCTATAAGAAAGAAAATTTGTGCCTCATATTACGTTGGGACTAACATCCGGCAACCAAGTTTTATGGAACAAGTATCTCATACAGGGTGTACAGCGCTGACGGTATTATCTTGAAAGGAATACAGTACAATATTCTGATCAAAAAATTCTACTACAGTTTTTCTAAATTCGTTTACCTTACACCGTTATAAAACGCATCAAAATTGAAAACCTCACTTCATTGTCTTACCAATAATTGAGAAAATAAAAATAAGATTAAAATATTTTCTGCCAATTCCTTTCCTTTTATAGCAGTTAAAATTTTAGTACAGAGTCATAAAAATGTTTTCATTTATCACTTGATCAGAATCTAGGCCCTGCATTACTAATCGTTGTTTTTAACCCTCCAGTCTGAACTTACGATCGAAAAAGCGTAAGATAAACAATTATTAAAATGTATTTCCACCTTACAAATTTTTCTTCGTTTAATTACTTTTCCTTTTCGTTAGTGCTTCGACATTCGATCTACACACAATTTTTTCTCTTTCCCAGGAGCCTTAGGCTTGAATTTCGGCCGAAAAAATTCACCGATGGTTTTTTTAACACAAAACCCACTGAAAATATCACTAATACGATTTATCCGGTCCATACTCTTGAAACTGATCCGAGTTTTAATTTCTCCAGAACCAACTTTTATTAGTTGACAGATAATCGGTAAATTTATTTAAAATTAAAAAAACTGAAATTTTTTATTATCGGCTTTCAAGTTACATTTGAATTACCCTCTAATTCAGCGCCAATAGAAAAGTACTGAAAATAGGGGGGAAAGTCAAGGCGGAGCTTCTTTTGTGCGCCAAAGTACCAAAGTTTTCAGACTTTTGCTTAAAATATTATTATGCATGGCAACATAAATTTAAAGAGTTTCCATAGTTACCAGACGTACCATTAACTAGACAATAAAATTGTACAAATGATTTTGCACGTTAGGACATGTTTCCATATTAGTCGTGCATTATTATTTGTCATTGGCATACTTAAGTATAAATATTGTAGATATTTTCACACGCTAAGAAAAACATGCGCTGGCAAACTGACCCATGACTGAATCTCTTGACTGTGATTATTTCTTGATTCTGGAACCCAATTTAAATTTTTTATTTCTATCCCTTAAATTGCATATTACCTTTTGGTGGATATTAGCCTAATTTAAGATATCGATCAAAATAATTTAAAATTTAGAAAATTAGGTAGAAAAATCCCTCAATATTTTTTTTATGATTTCCTTGCAAATTTTTTCGTGTATTTTTTTTTTTTTTTAATTTTATTTATTATAAAAAAATGAAACATGATCAAACATGTTACGAAACTATCATGCATGCTCTATTTTTTTATTACTATTGTTTATTGTTGTACAATAAATACAGATCCTAGGGGTAAAATCAAAAATAATCCAAACAAAATACCAACAACAAAAAAATCTCATGGTCCCATCCATTTGATATTTATCACACATATCAAAAAACTATTTTTAATTTGTTTTGGGAAAATTTATGCAAAATTTTATAATATATTCCAATATATTTTCCCATCCTCCTTTTCTCGTCTCCTCATCCCGAACCCTCCGCCAATAGAATCCTATTACACATGTAATTTACACAATTATTTATATTTTCTTAAGATACCATTCTTCGGGGGTCCCAAATAGGAATTTCGTCGCACAATACAATAGAGATATTGAAATTTGTTTTTGTATTTGTTTGTCTTATTAGTAAATACATTTTTTTAGTTTGAGCATCTGTATAATTTATGTGCGTGTGTATTTCTATATACTATACACATACTACATATCATACACATTTTTGTTTTTTTGTTATTTACAAAGAGGGGTTGGATTGAATTAAAAAAAAAAAAAATTAAAATAGTTTTTGAATAGTTCGCGTTTAGTAAAGACCTCTAGAGAGCTTTCGAATATGAAGCTATGAATTAATAATACAGAATTGGGATTTTATAAAATATTTTTGTGATCAGCATGGAAATTTAGTGAAGTTTTTTTTAACTCCTGAAATTATAACAAAAATAATGTGATATGGAATAGTTTTGTTATATTAAATTAAGTTTTTATATTATATACATATATATTTATTATTTATTTGTTTTTATAAATTATATATTTTATATATTTATATATACGTATATAAGTGGTGTGCTGTGCATTTTATATATATATATTTTAGTGAAATAATGACAAATTTTAATTATCAACAATTTGAGTCTAATTTTATGAAAATGTAAGTCTGGGATTAACATAAGGATACTGTCATGCAAGGCAAGGTGGGCAGGTGATCATACCTCATGCTGTTTTATTTAACTTAATTTTACAAAAAAAAAAAAATTAAAAAAAAACTTTTGAGTGCTTTTGGTATTTGTATTGTGTAATTCACTTGATTTGAGTATTATTGAGATTATAAAAGTGACTTCATTCGCGGACCGGTCTTTCAAATTTTTAAATAATTTGTCTGTTATTATTATTCAATCATTTTACTAGACTTTGCATTTTGCTGTGTGAGTATTCTCCTTACTTTACACTAAATGCTCTAGTTGCTCGACTTCAACACGAAAAATAAACTATTTTTCCATTGGCTGCCCCTCGACATATGCGCTTATTACAAAACTTCTTTGTCGTTGTCGTACATACAAAATTTTCTCTCCCTAATTTTTATAATTTTTTTTTTATGTGAATCGTAAATTTTATATACCCTTATAATTATGAATTCACCTTTAATTATCATACACTCCCTATATAAGGCATTAAAAACCTATTTGGTTCTTATACATTTTTTTTTTTTTTTTTTTTTTGTGAAAATTTCTCATGGATTTGGATATGTAATATTAGGAACAATGATGGCTATAATCTTATGTCAACTTTTTTTTATATTCCTTCATGTTTGAATAATTTTCACAAAAACACCATTTGTATATCATAAATTATATGGAGGATTTTCGAATTGTTGTTATGGGTGATTTCGTTTTTGGAAACTCGTCAAATGAATATGTCCAGGAAATAGGGAATTATTTGCTTGAAGAATTCCCTTCCTATTTGATAATTGGTCCTATGTTCAGTATTCAAAATAACAACAAGTGTTCGTTGAGTTGATCAAATATGTCTTCCTGGTAGGAGACTGACCTATTTCGCACAGGTGAGACTACATTTTTATTCAAGAAAATATTTATCTTCGGAGGAGCAGGAGATCAAAGGAGCAAGTACTTGTCTTTTACTTATGTAGAAACTATCCAATCTCTTGGATTTATTCGATTCAATTTTAGATATCAAACACTTTTGATATTCAAGCGATTAATCGATATTAATATTACTAAATTTTCTAATTTGCTCATCATATTAGTACTGATCGATTATAAGTTCTTCTAACATTACCAATCTTATCGATTGATCTGTGAATAACACCTTGAATTTCGTTGAAAAATAAATACTAGAGGATTTTAATAAGATCACCTAAATGTTAAATTTCTATTTTAAGCAAAAGCTATGTTCTTGTTATCTTTACTAATTTAAAGCTGGTTAATAATTTATATATCATTTTAAATTTTACGCCCTCACTCTTGCAAAAATAAATGTTCAACTCCCACACATTAAATTTCCGCTCAAAATTAACTTAATTTTTTATTTATTTTTTATTTGCAGAGCGGATTTCGACACAGATTCAAATGAAGAAGATGAATCCGATTTCTCTGACGGATTAGGCGAAGACGGTCAAAATTCTGTCCGTCGCTCGTATGCAAACAGCAAAGGGCGATGGACGAAGCACGAGGATACAGCGTTAAAAGTATTAGTCGAGCAACACGGTGATCGATGGGATATTATTGCAAAAAATCTAAAAGATCGTACCGATGTGCAATGTCAACAACGTTGGCATAAAGTTGTTAATCCTGATTTGATCAAGGGGCCTTGGACAAAAGAGGAGGATGACAAAGTAATTGAGCTGGTTGAGAAGTACGGACCAAAAAAATGGACATTAATCGCAAGACATTTAAAAGGACGAATTGGAAAACAGTGTCGAGAACGATGGCACAATCATTTGAATCCAAATATCAAGAAAACAGCATGGACCGAGGAGGAGGACAATATAATTTATCAAGCACATCAACAATGGGGTAATCAATGGGCTAAAATTGCAAAACTTCTACCAGGACGGACAGATAATGCAATAAAAAACCATTGGAATTCGACAATGCGTCGAAAATACGAAGGTAGCGAAGCATTAAAACGTGCAAAACGGAAAACATTCCCGGCCGTGCCAACGCAACCAAAACCATCCCTCAAGAGTTTAATAACAAATAATCGAAAAACATTTGGTGTCACATCATCGGTCGCACCGCCACCACCACCAACCACCGAATGGAATCATTCTGATAATTCAAACGGTTCACAAATTGCCATATCAACACAAACTGGAGATTTTATACTCGAACCGATCAAAGGACGGAGCCAATCACATGCCTATATATTATCACCGATCAGTAAGAAAAGCCGAGAACCTGGTTACCTGCTATCGCCAATGCGTAACGAACAAAATAAACCATTTTCGCGTGCAATGCTAGAAGATGATGATGGCATTTATTTGAATTTGAACGAGATGCTCTCATCGAATAATCGTACAAATGAAAAGAAACTCGAATGTAATCCGCCGAATATATTGCGGCGCCGGAAAAGACGAAATTCGAATGAGGATTCTGAAAATTTTAATGCAATGGTAAGTGATTATGAAAAATCAAATTTTTTACAAATATTAGATCCACCGGATATGGCAAAACCAACTCAAATGTATGTATATACAAGCCGGAGCATAACTGCAGGTACTAACAAAATATTAGGCCCACTATCGTAATAGTGTGTGTTAGTGAAAAAGAGAATTAAAATATGAAGTAAAATTTTGTTTTTTAATTTTTTTCGTTCATTAATATTCAAAATACAATAGTTTCGCAAATAATTTGCTTGGTATTACATTACTACGGCTTATATTTATATATATATTTGTGTTGGTTTTGGATATGGTCGTAAAAAATCGTCCGATTATTTTAAAATAATCGATAAAAATCAAGCCTCACACCATATTTAAATCCTGCCCCAATAAATTCTTTATAATATGTTGTATTTATTATGCATGTAATGTATGTAGTGTGGTTATTTTATTTTGATAAGTTTACTTTATAAACACTTTCTCCTTTTTGACTTTATTTAATTTTTTTTTAATTATTATTTTTGCATATATAATTTTATGTAGAGTAGAGCGTTTAAATTTTTTTTTTTTTAAGAAAAAAGGGGAAACAGTCTAAAGTGAACCAAATTTGTGCCAAAAATCGACTTCATAAATCAAAACCATTCCGAATATTCCTTTAACACCATAGTAAACCAATTTTTATATTGTAGCTGTTCACTTTTAATATTAATAATAAACAAATATGCAAAAATAAAATTATTGAATTGTTTTGAATTTGAATTCATATATGATTTGAATTGAAATGAATAAAAGTGAAAAGGAGAAAGGAAATAATACTGAACGTATAATAAATATAATAAAATTAATTTAAATTATTCCAGAAACAAGTGATCACCAGTAATATGATTAGTAGTCAGACATCTGATACGTACGATATAGCGAATAACCTAAATAGTAACATTGGAATAAATAATTTTAAAATTAATAATAATTTTAACAATAATAAAAATATGGCTGGTATTACAAATAATTTAATGCAATCACCAATGGTCACTCCAATTAAACCATTACCGTTTTCGCCCAGCCAATTTTTAAATTCACCCAATTTTAATCTATCGTTCGATAGTAACGTTATATTGCCAGCAAGTACACCGGTTCGTAAGCATCCGAGAAAGGTAAAGAAATATATCAAAAAAAAAAAATGGTTTATGGTTTATAACAAATCGGAGTGTTTTTTAAAGTGTGGTATGCTTTTGAATTACTGATTGATTAATGCTTTTGTTGATTATTCATTTTCATTAACCTAATTTTTTTTTAACTATATCTACCTACTACTATTCATTTCAAATCATATATGATATTTGGTTTCAAACTTTATATGATCTCTATTAGCTAGTTTTTCTTAAATTTAGCAGCACTCGTTCAGTTTTGTGTGTTTTTTATCTTATAGAATGAGAATAATTCAAGTTCATTATCAACTCCGGTGCCGGCAGGCCTAAAAAGTGAACGAACCTCTGATGTAATCTATCCAAATGAACCTTTAGTACAAATAAAAACCGAAGAAGAAACGGATAATCATGAGGATGTAGATTCAGACGATAACGATGGTATTGATTGTCTAAATAATAATGCGAAAGAAGAAGATATGGATGATTTTCAATTGCTTTCGCCGAATCATGATAAGACAGGTTTGGGCAGTGTTAAAACGCCAAGCAAGACAAAACGGTATTTAATAAATAATGGTGGGCCAAGAACACCGACACCGTTTAAAAAAGCGCTAGCTGAAATGGGAAAACGAAGAGCTGAAAGGTAAATTTTGAATATTAAAAATATTTGGTGGAATAAAATTAAATCGATTTGTATCAATTTCTATAGCTATGTGCCACCAAGTCCAGCCGGTCTAGTTGAAGATATTGCCGAAATTATGCACAAAGAGCGATTACAAGATTCACACAATGAATCGGCATTCGAGACAGACACCAGCAATTCAAACAAAACGATTAAATCCGAACCAAAAACTTCAACATCGTTTGGGATTAAAAAAATTGGTAATGCCGAGTCCACGTCGACGAAAAAGGTACGAAAGAGTTTAGAAAATTCATGGGAATTTTCATCGGAAATGCCTTACTTGGCTGAGACACCGGTAAGTTATTTTCTGAAGATATTTTATTATTCAATATTTTAAATGTTAATTTCAAAAAGGTTCGATTATTGAATTTTCAGTATAGTTGCTTGAATGTCAATTGACAAAAAATTTAGTTTTCATGCATGTTACATTTTCAGATTTAGGTAATTTTTATGGATTAGACATCCAACAGAACATTTTACGTCAAAGCAATTTTTAAAATTATGTTAACGAAAGAGAATGAGAGGCTCATTTTTGTTCAATTTAGTGTGAGCATCGCTTTCTCATTCTTAACAAATGCCTGCCTGCCTTTTTCAATTTCAATTTCATCGCATTCCTTTGGGATTTCCAGCCCATATTGCCCTGTTCATACATTGCTTGAGGTTTCATATTTTTTGGAGTCTTCGATTGTCTAGTTAAAAATTCTTCATTTCCTAACCTATATAGTTGCGAAAACGACGGCTACCCTACCACGATTTTGAAAAGTGGTAACACAATTAGAGAATTTTTTTTTTTATCAGAATTCAATAATTTATTGTTCTTTATTAAAACTAGAAAAAATCTTATTTGAGATGGAGCTTTGATCTAAGTGCATCACCTTTCGTAAATAACGAAACAAAATAGGCATCTCATATTTTGAAATAATATCAAAAAGCGGGAATGTGCAGCAGGTTTTAAGTGTTTGATGTTTTTACTGAGAAAATCCAATTTATAGGGGAGTAATAATTGTGAGTTTAACCGAAAAAAAATTAAAAAAATATTGCAAGAAAAAGATAATAGCATTTTGCAGTGAGACTATCGCGTATTCTACATAAATGTGATGTATATTCCTCTGCTCGACGTCCAAGGATTTGTATGATATAATTAATGAACTATTTGCAAGGTAAAAAAGTATTTTATGTATTTCTCTTATTCCCTCGGAGCTAACGCTCCAAGCGAATCAAAACATTGTTTGATGATTTTTGTGCTGTGTTGATTTTTTTGCTACTGTCGTCAATTAACCCATCACCGCACGACTATAGCCGTAATTCGCCTACATATCCTCAAAAATTGGACGGCTATAGCCAAGTAATTGGGGAATTCATATTTTATTCCGTAAACCAGGTTCTTTTATGAGGAGATTGCCTTAGGGAATTAAATATACGCAATTATTAAAGAATACACAAAACAGCTTCTCTTGACAGGCGATATTAGAAAGCTGCTTTAAAGTTTCATGAGACATCATGAGGACCTTCGGCTTGTCAAAAAATTGAATATTTTAAACTATATTGTGTCAGAATATAGTATAAAAAAAATTTAAATTACAAATTGTTATTCTTTACTTCCAACGAAATCGGGGCTATGTAATTCATAAACGCGAAACACAAAATTTTTACAGTTTTACCATTTAAAAACAAATCGACAGAAAACTCAGAAAATTAAGAAAGAAATGATAACACAGTAAAACCTAAAAAAATAAAATTAAAACAAATAAACTTAAATAAAATCCCATGAAATAAAAAACTTTCTACCGCATCAAAAATTTCTTTGGATTTGACATTTATTTCTTAAATTTTGACGCAAAATCGCGCAATTTAAAGTGGTGTCCAGTGAAAAATTATAAAATTAAAAATTAAGAATTAACAAAACTTAAAAATGAGGTAGATAGCATTTCTGTATTCTCGTGTAGCGAAAAATTAACGTCACTTAAGAAATTTAATGAAGCTTCATTAAATTAGCTGTATCACTTAATTTTTCTGGCATTTTTTTGTAAATGGTAAAAATGTTTAAAAATTTTGTATTTTGTGTTTATGAATTACAAAGCCCCATTTTGGTTGAGCCTTTAATTTTCCTTAAGTGACAGATCTAATCTAACCAAGCTTCGTTAAATTTCTTAAGTAACGTTAATTTTTTGTTGGGTGAGAATACAGAAATGCTATACATATATCGCATTTCTAAGTTTTGTTAATTCTTAATTTTTAAGTTTATAATTTTTCGCTGGACGCCTCTTAACTTGCGCCGGCCAGAAAAGAAGCGCTGACACCAATAAAAATGTTACTCTTTTTTCTTTAGTTATTATACCCTCTTTGACGTAATTTAACTTTATGGGAGTGTCGTAAAAACCAGGCATACTATTTCGTGAAATTTTTGAAGAATGTTTTTTTGATAGGATCTTGTGTCTATTATTTAGAAGGTGTCGGCCGAAACCCCAGAAAATTGCCACATTTTCCAGGTACTTCCCAAAAAACTTGTATTCCTCCGCTCCCCTTTTTAGAGTTTCCAGATTATTGTGAAAAATTCATTTACAACGTCTTACTGCTTTTCTTAATTGATGAATTATTTTTCTTTTGGTCGACAGCTATGCGATCCCAGAAACTTTGCTTTAATAAGAATACTCGCCGTCACAGTCGAAAGTATCCAAACATTTTTTCCCAGTTGTGATTTTTGTTTGTTGTTAGAAAAAAAATCCTTTCCATTTATTTTTGTTAAAAAGCAAAAAGAAGACAATTTATAAACGAAGCTTTTCGAAATCGAAATTTATAAAAAATCGCATTTTCAAAATACCATATTGCTTTACCAATTCTTGCACTGTCTTACAAAAAAAAAAAAAAAAATACGAGATTCGTATCATTTACGATCTTCATAAATTCACAATATAAAAAAAAAGGTTACCTGTTTCACTAAGGACATGTCCAAACGGCAAACTGATACTTCAAACCATCAAATCCAATGCAATGCCAAAATTATTAAAAAAAAAAAATTTAAGCTCAAAACATGGTTCTTAGAAAAATTTAGTGAACTGAATTTTTCATTCAAAAAATTCTAATTTTATATTTTGACGGGGGGGTTTTAGTTTAACGGCCGGCAAAATATAAAATTGGGGTTTTTTGAATGAAATTAAATCAACTCAGCTCTTGCTAAAATAATCTGTGTTTGTTCGTTTGTCTTTTTGTGTAAGCGGGGCATTGCTTCGTTTGAAGAAAAATTCCCACATCACCACGAGTTTTAGCCTTATTTCCCAAAGCTTCCACGTTTAAAATTCTTCTTCTGAATAACTGCTGTTTTTCATAGATTCTCAGATAGATAGTTGAGAGTTATTAATTTCCATTTTCCTTTTACGTTTTTTCCAGAGCAAATCATTAAATTCAGATTCGGGTGTAGTGTTTTCACCGCCAAGCATTGTTAAGGACACCCTTGCTGAATCAGCCTTGTTACTCGAGGCCGAAGATGTGACCGTAATAAACAATAGTCCTTTACAACAGAAGCATAATTCCTCACAGTCATCACAGCAGCAGGTATCTAATCATGCTAATAATAATTTTATTAATTTGTATCCTGATTTAATAACATCGTTTATTAAACAGAAACAGATTAATATTAGTAATTTAAATAATATTAACACAATTGATTCGACATATTGTCGTAGCCGTTGCGAAAAGCAACAGCAACAATTAAATTTCTATCATACAAATATAAAACAAGAGCATAATCCTAGTTATAGTCACTACAATAGTGATAGTAGTAGTCTGAGTATGTATCCGTATGCAGACGAAAACCAAAAATTAGAAAATTTCCAATTATCCAAATCGATTTATACCAATGAGGAACACCAGCAACTAGCTTATATTGATGATACTAGGAATTATATTAGTCACAGTAGTAGCTTTAGTAATAATAATAACCATAGTAAACCAGTTTTAGGCGACGTAACCAATAAAATGTATCCGAAAAAGAAGGATCACGGTAGTAGTAATTCAAATTTTAGTAAACATAATTATTTTAATATTAACAGCATGAATAGTAACAATAATACTACTACCACTACTACTACAAGTAGTAGTACTAACTTAATTTATAATCCATATTTAAATAATAACATGCAGATGAATGAAAATCATCAAAATCATCATCAGGTGACCACAGATACTAACAATTACTTAGCTAATAATAACAATAATAATGATGGTTTAGTGGGGACTAGCCAAAAATACGAGGAATTTCATGAGAATGAGGAAGAATTGTACCAACATCATAATAATAATCATAATCAGCCGAGTCGAATACGAAATTATGATTTCAATGATGAATTCTGGCTTAATTTTTGCTGAACATAATTTGCAATTTTTAATTTATTTTATTATTGCGCTTGTGCAATTTACTAACTAATATCGACTAATGTGTGTGTCCGTCCAAGTTAAACAAAAAAAAGAAAAAATCATCCACTTCTCTTGGTTTCTTTTTTTTCTGCCTTTAGGTCTAGAGGGTAGAAAATGGCTTTTCTGGTTCAAATAAAATCTAATGAATTACAAATTGAACTAGGAAAACTAAATATCTAAGTCGTTAATTTTATGTGGGGCAGCTTCTTTCATGCGTGCTTGCTTTTTCTATGTTTCTTAAACCAAACGAATTAGTACCAAATAGTTGTGTAAATAATATATTTCGTGTTTTGTATATTTTTGAATTAATTTTTTTTTTTTTTTTTTTTTACTTGATCTATTTAATTTTAAGAATATTACGGTTATTTGCACCAGTCCTTCTCCCTCGCCTCCCTCCCATTCGTCGTCTTCTTAGTTTGGAAGTAAAACTTAAATTTGTCAGAGTACTTTTGTTAATTTTTTTTTTAATTTTATTTTTATAATTTATTCTACTAATTATTATTGAATCAAAATGAGAAAAATCTATATAATTTATTATTTTAATTTAGCACATTTATTATTTATATAAACGAATTAACACAGATTTACCAAAGATAATAATGAATTTGTACAAAATTTGGGAAGATTTATGTTTTTTTTTTAAATTAACACAAAATTTAATTCTCTAAGGCTAAAAAAAATAATAATTTAAATCTACTAATATATTAATATTTATTTTATTACATAACTACACTTATACACTACTCTCTACGTACTACATATATTTAAAATATATTAATAAAAACAACATCCTGATTATTTCAAATCATAATGATAAATAAAATACTAATTTTCTGTTTTCTCTTTTATTAAGATCTTATTACACTATTTATTTATTTTTTAACTAATTTAATACATTCTTTTTTTGATATGAAATATCGTATTTATATTTTAATATTTGAGTAATATCGATGGGCCATAATGTAAAATTAAATTATTGGTAATTGCATAGAACGTGGCGCCAATTTATGAAATGGTTTGCATTTTTAAAATTATTAATTTGGAATTTTTTTGAGGTTTAATATAGAAAGCTTTACATTATAGAAAAACGATAATTTCTTGTACTAACATTTTCGATTTTAAATGTCAGTTGAATAAACGATCTAACCTCATATTTCGGCACCGTTTAGCGAAAGCAACGCCTACTTTTTCGACAACCAACAGCAATTTTTTTAATTTATCATCAAATTTTAAACTTTTCAAATTATATTCGATTATAGTGGGAATATAAAAAACGATAGTGGCGCCAAATTACCAATATTTAATAAGATCAAATATTTAGTCATTTTTTTTATGTAATTGTAAGGGTAGACCCCTAGGGTTAAGGCCGTACTACCAATTTATTTTATAAATAACTTAATGCATGCTTTAAAAACAAAAATTAATCTGCTTGTAATTAAAAAAAAAAAATGCTTTTGTTTTATATTAATTTATTATTGAAATATTTATAAACATATTTGTAACTCTTATAAAGCCCAGAAGACCAACTCCTCCATGCCAAATGATATAGCAAGGTGTAATGAGATCAGTCCAAATAATAAAATTATTAATTTTTCTTAAATTTTCCTTTCATGTTGTGTGTGTTTGTATACATTTTGTACTAACCACCAAAAAAATAAATGTTTTTTGCTAAATTTTTAATAAGCGCGCGGCCCGGTGGCATTCTTTGAATTTATTAAAGTCTGCCTTATCATTTTATTTCAATATTGACAGACTTTACAAAATATTATGATTTGATATCAGGATATTAAAAAAAAGAAATACTGAACAATGTTCAGTCGAGGTAGTAGTGCACAAAAAAAAAATGAATTTAAAACAAATTTTTGTACTATTTTTTGAGAATTACAAACCAAATTTGAAATAATTTATATAAATTGGGAGATGAGATGTAAGAATTTAAAAACAAAAAAATTATTGTATCTGTTGTGTATATATGGTCCAGAATAATAAGAATTCTGTCAATATTGTAATAAATGTAACCAAAAAACTTTTTTTTTTATGAAAATTTTGTTATTTTATTTATCATTGTTCCTTGTTTATTCCATTTTTTATTCCTTTTCCTTGTTGCCGTATTTATTTACTTATTTTGTGTGATGAGTTTTATCTACGCTTGTGATATCATTTGTTGTAAGAAAATTTTTGGTTTGAAATGCGATGGGGGGCTTTGTAAGGTAAGATCATACCAATATCGAATCGTTTTACACATTTCCCCCGTACTAACCCATTTTAATTATATAAAAACCATTTTATTTTATCTACATTTTTACCAAACAATTTTTTTTTCTAAATGTTTTTTGTATTTGTGTTTGCTGTTGTTTCTTAACACGCAATAAAAAAAAAAAAAATCAATCACAAACACTAGTCAAGATCTGTGGTGAGATGCATCCAATTTGGCCAAAATGAAGGTAAAGTTGATTTAACGACGATGTTCAAAGAATTTGAATTGACCAACGACAATAGAGGACTGTCACTTAAAAATGGAGAAGGGATCCAACAGCAAAATGGTGGTGATAATAAAAAGGTATGTTCAAAGGTTTTGTAAAAAGAAAATATTGTTACGTTTTTTTATATGCTTTTCTGGGGAAATTGGGTTCTCTTATTTTATTTTTTATTTTGTTTATAATCCGGGAGATTATTGAAATACAAATAAGGTAAGTTTGCTGTTAAAATGCGTGCACACTGCAATAATGCTGACAATAGGTTTCGACTCTGATAAATCAAGACTTTTCTCCGTTCCACCAAATTCATCCGTCCTAATCGATAAAAATATAGCTGCCTTTCAAAATATAATTGAAGCTTATTTTATTCCCTTTTTACAGCAATCCTTAGATCCAAAATGGGAGAAAATTGCTTGCGGAAAAACCAAGGATCAATTGTATATGACCCAGCAGGCCCATATGTGTTTAAAGCGTATGACGCTCCAGCCAAGATCGCTTAATTTTTATAAAACATAGATTTAAAAATATTTTGGTTTTATTGTAATAATTTTTCATTTTTTTTATAAGTTTTGTGGAGTTAATATAATTTAAGGAAATAATTTTGAATTTAACCATCAATCATGAATATTTTTTTTTAATCATAAAAGTTTTATAAGAAAAATGTATTAGAAGTTTGTAAAAAAAAAAAAAATAAAATTATTGAAGAAGTATAATTATAATAAAGGAGAGATATCTTTTGTAGAATGCTAACAAATTAATCTCTTTCCATTTTTATGTGTTTATTACTTGAGATGGTTCAAAGTGGTAAAGAAGGTAAGGGATTAACCTGCATGTAACTCAGGTTAGCATTTAACACTAAAACTTTTCTGATCTAAAGTTTTTAAACTCACTAATGCTGGCTTTGCAGGACAGGAATATGAACCCGGTAACAGAGAGCTCACATTCTGTTAAGAATTTATTGATTTCAAATTTTTACGATACTGAACTAGCTGATTTTTGCATACCATTAATTGAATTTTGTGTTTTCGGGAAAATATTTTTTTGTCAAAGATAAGTATAAATTTATCTTGAATAAAAAATTTAAATATTGTATGTATATGTGTAGAAGTTGTGTTAATTCTGAATTCGATATATTGTACGTATGTACCTAAGTTTCTTAAAGTAAATCCGCGGCCAATCGAATGTTATTCGAAATCGAAAATGTCGTAACTGGCCGACTGCTAATTACAAATATTGTTAATGGTATGCGGTGTCCCTACATCAAAAAAGGCATTTTTTAATTTTTGTTAAACAATTAAATTTAATTTTTGTGTTAGTGTTGTCAAAGAAGCGCGCAGCCGCTAGATGGTAGTTACTGTGATGGATTTGTATTTGTCAATACATTGACAGTTTTGGTCGTGGACGGTATGCGAATCATAGCGGGTCCGTGAGGCTGTTGTACATCAACATTTATTTGGGGGAAGTGTACATTTCACACAATATCTTGAGAATTGGAATTCGGCATTGACGATGAGCTCCACTCTGAAAGCTGATGACTTCGATTACGTTGATTTTGTAATAATCGGTTATTTGGTATATCTGGCCGTATTTGGTTTAAAATGTGTTTCACAACCCATCTGCTCATCCCTTGATGAATATTCGGCGTTGAAATCCTTCCCTTCGTTTTCAACGATTTTGCCCAGGCTAAACGACTGCATTTTTTTCTATTTTCGATGTCAATCTTCTTCGTTATTAATGGATAAATCCCACAAAAATTGTTGATCAATAACAAACTAGCAAATTCAACAAGATTCCAAGTTCAAGGTTGATTTACATAAGCGACGTGTGACATGTGGAAATAAATAAGAGGCTTTCTTAACAACAATTTACCAATTAAATATTTTTTCTGGTGTTTTGTTCCACCAAAAGGAAATGTGGCAAAACAATCAGAAATTAAGAAAAAACAATTAAAAGTTTTACTAATATTGGCTTTGATTAAAAATGTATAAAAAAAATTTGCCGCCATGTTTTACATTAAATTTTTATATGAATGTGTAAACCGTCACAAAAAAGATAAAATTGGTTGATTTCTCGGCGTGTAGTGTGTGTCTTATTGGCTATAAGCTCCCGTCGCACATGTCATATGTAAATCAACCTTAACAACCCTCATAACACGTGTAAACTGGACAGGGTAAGTTTTAGAAGGTGACTAAAAATATTTATTCCCCATATTAAAAACAGACATTTGCTAGGTTCTCTTTTGACAACCAACCAACTGCAAAAGTCAAAACAAAAGAAAAATCTGATCCACCGCTTAAATAAATCAATTCATCATCCCGTTTGGAAAAACAGCCCGAAAATCATAAATAAAAATAATGAAATTCCGTGGAGTTATTACCGAACAAAAGTACATGAAAGATTTTTTTAGTAAGTTGTTATATTACGCATTTTGTGGCCTAAGTAGATCAAATTGTAATTAAACGTGAGAAATTTTGTAGATTTAGCCACAACATTTTCAAAACTCTCGAGAGAATGTGTGATGAAGATCGAACAACAGAAGATTTCATTTATTATTAACGAGGAAATGACCCAGGTTACGCCATTCTTATATTGTGACGTACAGGTGGATATATTCTCACAGTACACTATGTCGGGCGTAACAGATATACACGATAAAATTTTGTTGTCGTTTAACCCGGCATACTTGGCATCCGCATTAAATGCTGTACGGAATGTGGTACATCTATTGAAAATTAAGCTGACCAAAAAAGATTTCCCATGTCTTACCATTGAGATTCATATCGTAAGTCGGGGATTGACTGATTGGGCAAAATATTGAACCAAATAAATATGAGTTGTGCATTTTTCAGCTTCCGACGAATTGTGAGAATACTCGAATTCTACATCATGATGTACCCGTCCAAGTGATCACAGTGGAAGATTGGGGTGAATATGATGTTCCGAAAACACCTGATTTCAAGCTAACATTATGCACACACGCTCACAAATCTATTAAGAGCCTAATCGAAACCCTAAAAAATTTGGCCCCCTACGTCGTATGCTGCACCTCAGCCAAAGGTGAACTATCGTTTGTGATCGAACAGGATTCAGCCGTAGTGGCCTGCCAATATAAAGATTTAGGACTTGTGAACACGACCCATTTAATTAATAGCAATGGCAATTTAGAAATATCTTGCCGCGTGGACCTAAAGAAATTGTTTGTCTTTCTGTCAAGTTTCCAGTTCACCCCATCCAAAGTATTCTATAGCATCAGTCAAGATTATGTGATTAAAATAACGGTATTTTTACATGAAAATATTTTATTAAACTGCTTAATACCGGCAATAAATTGTTAAAGGTATGTGTTTGTGTTAATGGAAGTACCGTCGCATCGTTTTCTCATTGTCCCTCTTTATAATTTCATGTACTTTGGTGATATCATCCAGTTTACTGCCGATTAATGAAGTTGACGTTTCAATCCATTGCATCGAATTTAGATGTGCGTTCAATATACGCCCAATTTGGACAATCGGATCGTTAGGATCTTGCGCCTTATTTGCCTCATTCAACTGTTCGATAACCGCTTTTAAATCTTCGGTCATTTGTTTTAGTTGGGTATCGAGATTTTCGGCAATCGAGTAGATTTGCGAACGTTCCACATCAATTTGAGGTGTTTTGGCCAATTCCTTTTGTAACGGAAGGATACATTCCTCAAGCTCAATGTGCTGTGCAGCGATAAATTCCAATTCCTGTTCGACAGCGGTTTGTTCAGCTTTTACCTTTTCGACCGCCTCATTAAGGCCAACTAATTTTTCACCATTCTCTATCAGCAACTGATCCCATGCATTTAACTGTGTCGCTTGATTTGTAAACAACTTTTCTTGTTCCTCAAGGGCTTGATTCCATTTATTGACGAGTTCCTCCAATTTACAGAAATTTATTTGTTGGCTCTGTTTAATGGACGAAGACTGGGTGGTTTTTGTTTCAGACGACAGGGCAATTGGTGCGAATGATGTGGCTGGTGCAGCAGTTTTACCCAATAAACTGGTGCTTGTTGTTCCGGGGAAGCTTCCTAAACTTTTACCACCTAACATTGGCGGCAAACTTGCTGTTGGACCACTTGAAGTCGGCGCAGCAAAAGAAAATCCACCACCTTGGGTATTTGATGTTAATGATATACTAGCTGGAGGGTTTGTGGCTTGAATAGTTGGTTGCGTTACGGTTTGTGTCATACCAAGGCCAATCGATGGTGCAGCCGTTGATGGTATTGCTGCTTGAGAAGTAATAGTGGCGGTCGGTGTAAAACTTGACGGTTGTGAACCAATCCCAAATGATGGCGCCGATTGTGGGACGGGTAATCCGAATGAGCTTGTTGTATTTAATGATGGAGTGCCGAATGCAAGTCCGGTTGTAGTAGCCGCAGCGGTTGTGGTCGATAGTAATGGTTGGAATGCTCCAAACGCAGGCTGTTGTGGTGTCGATGTTGCTACTGCTGAAAATGTGCTATCACCTGCTCCGGCTCTTAATAAAGCGGCAGCCGGTGCAACTGGGCTACCGCCAGTTACATGACCAAATAATGATTCTATTTTTCCTGCCTCAAATCCTCCAAATGATACTTGTGTAGCCGGCTTGGATTCCCCAGCGGCACCGCTAAATGAAAAACCACCAGCTGTAAAAAGGAGAGAAATTAGTAAGCAAATCTAGATGAGAAATCGAGTGTTGGCAAATTCCTTTACTTGGAGCTGGTGGTCCAAATGAATAAACAGGAGCAGTGCCTGCCGTTGTATTAGGTGGTGGTTGACCAAAACTCATTTTTATTCTGTTTAATTAATTTGAATTAACAATTTTTTTAAAAATATTCAGCGAGCAATAAACAAAACACGAATTACTTGTCAAATTTATTTTGAGGTTAGATAAATGAGGGAAAGTTTTGTCAAATTTGCAGGCCCTTGCAGATTTGCTATAATTTAGTTTTACTTGAAATAGTCTGAATAAAAATGTGTTGCATGTAAACATTAAATTATTTAAATTTTTTTTTTTTATTAATAAATATTCTAGGCTCATTGTTAAGATTAAGCAGATGCATTTCTTAATAGGGAAAATCGGGAATAGGGTATCCAGTAAAATAGTCTTAACTTTTTAACGTTTTATTGTACAATTAATGCAGAAATGTATTAAACTGCTGATCTTATAAAAATTTACCACACCCATAATCCACAAAAAATTGAACGTCCATTGAAAAGCCTTTAATTCAATTTGATGATCATGTAAACGTGGATTAAACTCAACATTTATAATTTCTTAACAGTAAAAAACGTTATATGATAAACATTTACTTGCAAATCGTTCCGGTAAATTAAGAAAAAAAAAATCATTCAATAATTATACAATAAAAATTCAAATTAAACGGACGAGGGCGTCAACCATGTTTGTTATAATTCCAGCTGCATGTGGACATGTTTCCAAAAAC
The DNA here is from genome assembly GCA_958295665.1 of Tipula vernalis. Taxonomy (NCBI): domain Eukaryota; kingdom Metazoa; phylum Arthropoda; class Insecta; order Diptera; family Tipulidae; genus Tipula; species Tipula vernalis. Next base: position 16,439,320 of record OY282560.1, read on the forward strand.
AGACAAAAAAAAAACAACAACAATAATCTCTGTCTGGCTGCTGCTACTTGCTGTGCTAAGTAGTGGTAGTAGAAAAACGTATCGAGCTAGAGTAAAGTTAACTCGTGATTTAAATTTTTTTTTTGTTATTTTAATTTCGTGTGTTGTTTTTTTAAAACTATTGTAGGTATTTTTAGTAATGCAGAAAATGTAGTACACAATATTTTTACAATAAGTTTAAAACAAAATACAACTGTGTCTGTATATAGTAGTAAACATAAAACAGTTTTGTTTTTTTGTATGAAATTCATTCATTTATGTTTTATGGACTGTCAGTTTTGTTCAAATGTTTTTGAGTCATCATCGTCGTAGTAGTACATTTACACAGCACAGTGTAGTAGTGTAGTTTAGTAGTACATACATAATATACAGTGAGGAGTGCGCCGCGATTAATTTTTTTTTTTTATCGGTCGGCCATGTTTTATTTGAAAGAACATAAAAAAATAACAAAAAATAAGATAAATTAATTTTTTCCTGTGTGAATTACTAAATTAGTAAAAATTAAGATTTACTCTTAATAAAAATGTTTTTTTACCAATTTACATAAATGTAAATTAAATTACAAGAGGATAAATAAGTAAAAAGTTGTTTTTGTGTTGTGCTTTGTGTTGTTGTAAAAAGCTACAAGAAATATATTTACAAATTGCAAAAAATCAAAAAAAAAAATCTGATAATTGAAAGTGGTTCAAAGTTTTTTTTTTTTTTTTTTTGTTGCATTCTTTTAATGTGATTATTACTTATAAATCAAAATTATTATTTTTTTAATTAAAAGTTTTCATTTAAAGTGAAAATTGTAACTTTAAGTATAGTGATAAAGTGTAAAATTTTATTATAACATAATTTAAAATGAGTTGGGGTACAGAGCTTTGGGTAAGTCAAGTTATTATGGAAGATGAGAGAAACAAAATCTTTTAATATCCAGCGACCACTTTACATATAAAATTTATCATACATTTCTTGTTTTTTTGTTGTTTTTCTCGTTCGTTTCGTCTTGTGGTGACATAATTGCTGTGAATGAAAACTCGATAAATTTTTTATTTTTTTTTATTTAAAATAATATTATTTCGACGATATAACACATAAAATATATTTCGTTCACGCATACCTTCTTGCGGTTTTTATACTACAGTAAAAAGAGTGAATTTTTGTGATTAAATTGAGAGGGATGCGATAATGTGCGACGAGTAGGTACACACCTTAAATTACCTGTATTCAAAAGATTGCAGTTCATTCAATACATACTAACAGTACACTTTAGAATCTTGCGTTCCTTGCAATGTACAAATTGTTGTTAGCAAACCAGTTCACCGAATATAACTAAGTGTACACAATAAACAACATCGTCCAATCAGGGCTTCTCAAACTGTGGGCCGCGACTCCCTGGTTGCCAAGGAGCCTTCAAACCTCGCCTTAATATCTCTAATAAATAGAACGATTTCTTCCCACACAAATTTCTAAATCTACCTATAATCAATGACCGCTACAGTTTTTTTTGTGCTGTTAATGGTTTTTGTAAGATACTTATGTGATGTGTATATGAATTCCACAATCAGGAATTTCAGATCGCAAACCTTGATTTGCGAGACAAAAAAATCATGGTTAAAATTAAGGCCTTTTATGAACTAGCAACATATTTAAATCAGAGGTCAATATCGGGAATATTGCAGTAAATTCTCGGGAATTTAGGAGCTAAATTTAAAGTAAGTAGGAAGTAGGAGCTTATGTCTATGAAAACTATGTACATACTATATTTAGTATGTACTTAATTTTAAAAAGTTGTTCGTAATTTAATTTAGCCCTCATCAGTATGGGTCATTTTATTTACAATAAAGTTCACGATGAGTCTCTCGGACTCATATGGTATTTTATTATTTACTTAAATGGTTACTGCAAATCACGACTATAAAACTTGTTGTACAATATCTTTGATTAATTTGGAAAGTCGTTTAGACCTACGCCTTTGAATGTTTGTTACTACCAAATCTTGCACTAAACCTTGCAATAATAGTTTATGGCACTTATTCGGTTCGGTAACCCTCCATTCAGGATATACATTTATCCAATTTACCTTAGCTCTTTCTTTTTCTTTTTACAGAGAAAGAATCACGCAGCTGGTCCAGAGTAGCGACTCATCCTTTTATACTGTTATAGTACAAACTAATGTTCGATTTATTCCTATTGGAGTGCACAATTGTTGACCACAGTGGATCCTAGGTTGATTACTTTTTGTGGTTCTTCTTTCTCCAAATATGAAATTCCCTTCAGAGAATAGCTCGTGGAGCCGTCGAAGATTCACAGATAAGATTCAGATAGAGTACCAATTGCTCATCTACTGTGAGGAATATAGTTGCACAACAACTTAAATCTGTGGCAAACCATGCTTACTTTGAATAATTACTAAAGGGTCATGAAAACCGAAAGTTATTTGACTGAAAACTTTCGAGTTAAATTTAATATCTAAACGATTACAGAGTAGTCTGTGTTGTTCGGGTAACTTAAATTTGATTGTTTGAGTCAGTTTGTGTATTGATTTAAACAAGTAAACTTTAAATTAGTTTAACTGATAGATTTTTTGATACCGTTAAAAGGGAAACGTTTTTCATACATTTTCAAAGTGATTTTTAAATTATTTTAAATAATTTTTTAATAATTTAAACGTAATTTTAGATCAACGTGACATTTAAACTGTCAATTCAGATCAAATGAAAAATTCCCTTGAAACCACCATCCCAAAGTTTCAGTCAGATCACTTTCAGTCAAGACTCAGTTAATCACTTTTCGGTTTAACGTGAATCTTTAGTAAATAACTATGTTCCCAAATTAAGGATGGCAAAATTCCCGCAAATCTGATATACCTGACAGCGAACCTCGCTACAAGTTGGTAGAGCTTACGATAAATTGAATAATTTGATCGCTAATGAATAGCGAAAAAGCATCCACTGGAAGTTTTACTTTGTTGATTTCGCCTCTAATAAGGTAATAAGCGACTCTCCCTTGCGGAAATGGGTTCTTTTTCCATTGGGTGCCATCCTTCGCGGTATAGTATGTTTCGTCGATACTTAGGTGGTTCAATAACATTCTGAGCAACTTGGGATTCAGATGCTTTCTGTTCATCAAAGTCAGAGTCGCTTTCCAACACCAAATTACTACTATAAATTTACTATTAGACTTACAACATATAATGCTGTTTTTAAATCATTTGTTTTAAATAGGACAATGAGTCTAACAGACTCTAACATATATTAAAATACATTTGGTCAAATTTGTTTGAAAATAGTTGTTAAGATAGTTTTTTGCTGATCAAACATAAAATGAGTCTCTGAAACTCAACCCGTACTGACTAGGGTTAATAGGAAATTTCAGAAATTGTATGGTTAAATTGTATAGGTTAGTGTTGAGAGCTCTAAATTTAAAATTCCAGGGTTCTAATGCTGAGTTTTTTGTAGGGAATCCAATACTAATTTACCGGTACCGATCATTTCTGTAACTATCTTCAGACAAAATGCCCATAAAACACAAATTATTAATAAGTTTTATAAATTTGTCGAAACCTTTACCTTGGTTGTACACATAAAAATGTCATATTGGTCGTTGGTATCATTCTAATTTTCAGACTAAAAGTCTTTTGATTGATTTGCAAATCTACTCAAATCATCTACTAAATCTGAATAAAAATTCAATTAATCCGATTAATTTATCATGGAATTTGGCAGTTAAGGAAAAAATATAGCTACCAGGGGGCCTATTCTTGAATTCCACATCCATTTTCCACATGTGGACATCTGTCATAGTTCACACAAAAACGTTCGAAAATTGTAATTCGTATATAAAACACATGCGGCATGGACATTTTCCTATATGGGGAATTTTTTCACATGCTTATACCCATTCTGAAATATTCCCTTAGTATCGAAAAAATTAAATTTTTATGAATTTTGACAGAGGTCCACATGTGGAAAATGGATGTGGGATTCGAGAATAGGGCCCCAGATTTGGAGAATAAAACCCTTTACTATTCAATGCAACACACTTGACTAGAATTATAAAACGAGTAGCAGTTTTGTTTAAAGCAAACAATTACGAGAAATTTTTTTTAGCTGTCAACACTTCTTAATTATAAAACGAACTTCCGTGGAATTGAAAGTGCCTTTTCGGCTGTATGGCAATTTGCACAAAATATAAATTTCGCCTTAATGGCATACATTTGTAATCATAACTATTGTTAAGCGTTGTTTAAGACTCAAAACGACCATATTTTTAAAATTTAAATTGAATGTTTATTTTTATTTCTAGCGTATGCAGACCTCCATAAAATAATGAGGTCAACCTAATTATTCCCCCCCTCCCCCTCCCCCGAAACTTAAACAGATCTAATTAAAAAAAATTAACTTCTATCATCTATCATTTCCTATGCTATGGCGAGTTCCGTTTTTCTTTGAAAGAACTCGTCATAAATAAATAAAGCGGGTGTAAGCTGATCAAAGCTTTCAAATTGGTTGATTACATTGAAAATTGGTAGTTGAAATAATCTAAGTAAAACTTTAGATAACTCTGAATTTTGTACGGAAAAGTTCAATTTTTTTTTTTAATGTTTCAAGTACTTCCAGAATTTTCATATTCGATAATTCAGAAGAATATATTAAATTTAAATTTGGTTTTAAATACGAGGGTAGTTCGCTCAATTTCATTATGATCGTATAAGTACTAATGATGCAGAACGTTCGTCCAATTGAGCCCACCACACCAGAAATGATCGTTAGAAAGAGTTAAGGTTCGTGAGATAGCTGAGGTTGTGGGCATTTCAATGAGAGCAAGTACATAACATCTTGGTGAAATATTTGGGCATGAATTTGCTTTCCGCACGTTGGATGCCGCGTAATTATGAATGAAACATGGGTCCATTACCATATATACCGGAGGCCAAGGAACGGTGAAACGGTGTGGAAAGGTGGGTCTATCAGCCAATAAGATCATGGTGAGTTTTTTTGGGATGCTCGGGCTATAATCCATATTGATTACCTCGAAAACATTTGGCAAATAAAAAGTTCTTTTCCATCGAGACAATGCACGTGTGCATATGTGTGTAGCCGCCATGGCTAAATTTCATGAGTTAGGATACGAATTGCTTCCATATCCACCATATTCCCCAGATTTGGCCTCTAGCGATAATTTCCTGTTTCCGAATAAGAAAAAATGGCTTGGCGAGAAAAGATTTGGCTCGAACGATGAGGTGATTTCTGAAACAAACACTTATTTTGAAGAGTTGCCGAAGTCCTATTTTTTGGAAAGGATCGGGAAATTGGAAAAACTTTAGACTAAGTGTAACGAGCTAATTTAATCCACCTAAGTAAAAATAATTTGACTGGGTTGCGGTCAAATTAGAGAAACGTGCAAAAATTGAATTTTGACAAATTTAGAATAGTAACCACCTTAGATTAGTCAATTCTGACTTTTTAGTTTTTTGATTGAAATTCATTCTGAAAAGGGATTTCAGAATAAAAGTAGTGTGACTGAGTTACCTTCTAATATTTGACCGAAATTCCTTTCTTTTTTGACTTGGGTCCCGAAGTCGACGCGTACAGGTCTATGAAGGCATTTCAGTCAAAAAAAAAAACCAGCCAACCAAAAGGTATTCCAGTCCAAAAATTTGTGACCAAAATGCCTTTCAAGAAGGTTGTTGATTCCAAATAAACAAAGGGCATTTCAGTCAAATTGTTTTCTGACCGAAATACCTTGTTTTTGGACTGACGTTCCTTTTTAAAAGGAGTTTTAGTCACAATATTTGTATGGGAAATTTTATGATTCGTTTTTTGACTGAATTGTTTTTGACTGTATTCCGGGATAAAAAATTGCCAGGGATTCCTTTTTAGTTGTTTGCCTGAATCTCGTTTTCAAAAGATATTTCAGCCCCAAATCCAAAAAGAATTCCAGTCAAAAAAGTTTTGACCTGAATGAATGCTTTTTCAGTTTTTTTGATTGAACTTAAGCGTTTGACATATCGAATTACTCTATATTCCATTTGTTTATCGATTTTGTTTGCTGGGTATTGCAATTTCAGTCGTCCATCCTGCAATAACTCTACTATCACTCTCTATCTACTTCCTCCAAGTCTTTTAACGTACACCAAGCCTTTAATGATCTGAACAGTATACACTATCACATTTTCGCTGGGATTGTTCGGCTCGGAGGACGTCAACAATGTGATATCTATCGTGACCAAGCGCTTTACAAATTAAATACGCTCGTCGAATGTGTTTGATATCATTTTCCGAAGAGTATGTTTCAAATGACCTTGCTGTGTATGTAGTACCACGATCATTAGCATCGCTGGAACTCCGAAATGAGTAATCCAGTCTTTCATAACCGATATAACTACAGCTGTGTTCGTTGATTTTGCCAATTTAATGACCACGTATTTTGAAAACGCATCTTCTATAACTATTAAGTGAGTGTTGCCTTTGGATGTTTTCGGGAAAGGGCCCAAGTGGTCTAGATGTATGGTGTGAAATGATATGGCGTCTTATCAATAGGATACATTTCATCTTTCCTCGTTCGACATCCACCGTTTTTTCGAGTCGCGGATGTCCCATATCGTCATGATTCATTTTAGCTATATGCCATTTGAGTGTTTTGGGTACAACCCACAAACGTTTAACAACTACAATTCGGTACAGTTAATATCGTCGTCTAAATGTTGTATCTCGATAAGCCAGTCATCTGGTTGGGATCTTAAAAATACATGAATCGTTGCTGGTTCAAAATCTATTCCGTCGTCAATGGGGTTTCGGCTAAATGTGTCGAACAACAACAGCACATTGAGCAACATTGAGAGCATAGAGCACATTGTCAACGCAGAACAATCTGTACCCAAAGTAAATAGCTTTCCGATTAAATAAATACGGATACTTTGAAGCACTTCAACGACCATCGAAGGTTCCAACCCATATGAATGATATTTGTATTCATCAAAAGTTGTCCGATGACTTTGGAACTTCATGTTCCAACTTTCTGTTTTATAACTTCAAAATTTCCCGACTTTCCTCCCAACTTGCTTTTTAATAACTCGAACGACATCCGTTCGTTTGTTCAATTGAAGGATTCATTAGTTTTTGTTAGTCGAGTTAGCGGTTCAGCGATCATTGAATAGTTCTTAATGAACTTCCCAAAAAAATTTGCAATCCGATAAATTGTCGTTTTTCGTGCTTGTTTTGTTTGATCCTGGTCGTATACTCTGAAGCTGCGTACATGCTATATTTTTCTGGTGAAAAAATGTACACCACGAAGTTAGCTGTTTGAGTTGAATTATTTCCAACTAGAACAAAAAGTTCACCAGGGTAACCAATTTTAACAAAAAATTTTACTATTTTGCTAACTTCGTGGTGTACATTTTTTCAATTTTCAAAATTTTTCGTGTGCGTTCTGAATAAACAATTCATTTTGTTTTCTAATATTAGATTAAATATTTAATATCGATTACAATTCCCTGGACAGTTCGCTTATTATTATAAAATCAGCACGCAAAATCCTGAAGCATAATGGGCAACGAGTTTGATGATTGTGAGTGTTTCTTCAGTCATGGGCTACCAATAAGGCGCCTTCTTTCAATTATAAGACAGGGCCAATCATATTGCACAGACACGGAATGTATTGATTTAAGAAATCTTCCAACCCAATTGGCCACAAAAAATAATGAAAGTGATAGTTTTATGGAAATGATGTTGTTTTTAATATTTTCTGTGATATTGTATATGATACGACCAAATAGGATGAGACGTGATATAGGCGATGTACAAAAGCCAACCATATCACTGTTTAACGAGATTGAACGGGACGATGATGATTCACAACCACCCTCAGTCAGCTAACAATAAATGTAAAACAAAATGATCTATAAGTAATTTGTTTTATTTATTACCTATTACCTATATTAAATACACTTTTATTTAAACGATTATGTCGTCGTCACCCTCGAACGATAGCGTTCATAATTTTTTGGCAAACTGCCGGAGCGTTTGTTAACCCAAATGGCATGCGTTTTTGATAAATTGGGAGGTCCCAGTGAATTTTACCTCAAATTGGCTAACCGGAAGTGGCCACTTCCTTCGTCCAGAAAATTTATTTTTCAAATATCTTAAAAAGTATGTATAATGTTAAAAATAATAAAAAAATTAAATTTCTCAAAATTCTCTGTTCGTAAAAGAAAGCCGTGTGTTGGCCACACCACCATTTTTTTTCGAACAACATTCTCGTATTTTACCCATTTTTCATCGTCAGTAACGATTTGCTACAAAAATGGGTCGATTTCGTTGCGTTCCAGTAGCGATTCGGCACATACGGCACCAAAACATCGAGCTTCTTTGTGCATCCAGCCTTATACCCTAGACAGACTGTGGTTTAATAAATCCGATTTAGCTAAACTAGTTTAAGTATCCTATGCAAAAACAAAGGGATTAGCTAAAATCGAAGTTGACACACTGCGACTAATCTCGAAAAATTCAGTAAATCGGTTTTCTTAAGTCGCAGTGTGTCTAAGGTATTACGCAAATAGTTTAAAACTGTTTTGTGATAGATATTTAATTCATTAGCAATGTTACGGCTGCTTACGTGTTGGCAAAAGAAAAACGAAAATTAAAAAAAAAATGCACAAACTTCCCCTACACAACGATGTGGCGATGACTTGAACATGCGAAAGCAAAAAGTCAAAACGTTTTACCTTGCATAAGTCACTTGTACAATGTTTCAAAACCATGCAGTTTTGCTCCTATATGCTCAAGTAGACTTGCAACTATTGGGTTGTAAGTTAAATTTACACAGTGAAACGTTACGTCTAGGGCAGGCCTAAGGTTCACTTTTAACTTGCTGAACAAAATACATAGGTTGAGTTGCAGAAGGCGCTTTATTAAAATTTGAACGATTTTTGATCGGTACAGTTGCCACCTTATCTTCAAACCGTAACACCTTTTTATAAGTTTTCGTTCGGGGTGCTTCTTATCATCTTGTGCAATATCTTCAACAGTGCATACTAATAATACGCTCACCGGTATATGTACAAAACGGACCAACCTTAGAATTTTTTTTTTCATGCATCTTTTAAACCGCACTAGTTGGAAAACTGAAACAAGGAAATATTACCACAGCATACTTTGTATAATCATGTGGTTGAGTTTTTTTTTACTTATCCCACAACATGGATTATAAACAAACTTTCAAATGTGAATACCTCTTGAACCGGAGCTGGAAATATGAAACAAAAACCAAATTTAAGGTAACTGAAAACAATCTTGGAAAATGAGGGTAAGACCTAATCTTTCTACAGATGAGGTATTTCGAATTTTCAAATAATAACCAATCAGAAATTTTAAAAATTTTATTTAAATTTTCACAACAACAAAATCATAATTAAACAATAAAAAAAATGTGTAGCGTGTATTGTACCTGCCCCCTCTCCCCTCCCCTCCTCCGAGCTTGAATAACCGCTGCCATCCTCCATCCTACGCTTTTGATAATCTGTTGGATATTGCACTGTGAGATATTTTCAAATTCCTCTAAGGGCGCGCTTCGGAGTTCTTCCATCGTATTCGGAGCTGGAAAACGACACCGAATTCTTCTGCGGGACTCCTTTCCGGCCATGTCATCTTCGAAATATTTACATCTGCCAAGTATTCATTCAAGACTCCAGCAACATCAGGTCTTGTATTATCCTCCATTAGGAAAATTGGTGCGTAATAGGGAACAACATATTCTTCCGATATTTTGTTAATATAGTGAACGGCCGTAATAGATCCGATTGGAACTGATGATGGACTGATCCGCCTCAAACTCTTTCGCTGAAGGTGCTTGGAGAGTAACGCTCGCTAGGTTCAGTCCAATTTTCATCTTTCCTGGCAAATTGTAGGTTGTATACCCGTGGTTGTTCTTCATGCTTGAAGATCTGCTTCTTGCAACCTTCGCCGTATTGTTCTTTCGCTTATATTTATATTACGTATGTGAAACAATTAATTGCAGGTCTCAGTAGCGGTTGCATGGCGATTTCTAAGAGTTGATGTAACTACAAAACGGTAATCTCGAAGGTTTGTTACTCTTTGCGTGACTGTACCTTGTGACCTGGTATACAACCCTGTCTTGAAAAATCGCGACGGTACAAGTTGCACAGTACTAAGGAAAATCCGGAACTTATAGCGGTGTAAAGTGTAATGTTGGCTTCTTCCATCCTCCAATAATGCCACGATTGCCGCTACACTTTCTGACTTTAGCGACATATTAAAAAACGCACTGTCATACCAAAATGTAAATTTTACAAATTTTCGATTATTGATTTGCCAATATACATTTAAATTTTCCATATCACCTCACGTTTTCTAAGATTGTTTTGAATAACCTTGAATTTGGTTTTTGTTTCATGCTTCCATCTAGTGCGGTTCAAAAGATATTCTTATAAAAAAAAAATTTTTTTAGGGTGGCCCGTTTTCTATGCCGGTGACTGTAATAAGAGTAATAAATCGTGGAAAGAAGATTATTAACTTCCAACACTTTAGAAAGACTTTAGTTGCAACTAAGTTGTTGAGTACTTTACTTATTGTGGCAAAAGTGCAGCTTATAAACCTAAAAGCTAAAGAGCCATACTATTAATTCTAAACTGAAGGCAAAGGTCGAGAAAATATCGAAAGATCTAAAAATTATAATTAAATAGTCAAAATCCAATTACTATCAAAACAAATTCGAAGAGTCGAAACGAGATATTAAAACCCAATGGAAACTGGTCGATTCAATTATTGGGAAAAGAAAGCAGATTTGCTTGCAACAAATAAACTCAGGCAAAATTGTTCAACTTTATTTTACGCGTACAAATCTTTCTTGGAAAGTATAAGATTCTTAACTTGTTTTAAGAGAGCTTATTTGATTTTTTGCTAAAAATAAGATGCTGTTAAAAGACTAAAATTTTTAAAAATTAACTGGACTTTATATGTAATTTCAAGATATTCAATAACAATGTAATTTAAACGGTTTCCCTCTCGAAGCAAAAAAACTTTTTCCGGCTACATTTTGTTCTGTAAGGCGTATTTGTTGAGTGATGGGTCTACTTAAATGGTTTGTTTAACTTAAAAATTAACTGCTTTTACTTTTAAGTTTCAACACCAATTTGTAAAGTACTTTGATTCCTTCAGTTTGTGCCTTAAAGCTCTTATAAGTGTTAGATACTAAAATGAAATTGAACGAAAAGTTCGTAATTAAATTTAGTTTCGGTTGTCATTTTGAGTGAATTGCTGATACATCAGTCGAAAGAATTCTTTAAATATCAAATAAGGCTTAGTTAAATCGTTTTCATATTTTTGGTTTCAAATCTACTGAGATTTGTGTTTCTCAAAAAATGTTAACAACTTGGTCTGTCTGTTGGTCCTTGACCACTTTTTCCATTAGTTTTTTGAGCTCAGATTTCAAGAAATGTACATACATTTGTACGTTGTCCACACAATATATTGTTTAGCGAATTTAATGGGGTATGTTGAATGAATTCACGTCAGTTTATAGACGGTCAAATTATGATTCCTTCCTGAAACTGCTGTTAGTCTTTTATTGCATAACAAGATTAGACTTATCAAAATAAGTTGCGGCATAGTACTTTGCATTTTTTGTAAATAGTTTTAAGCATGTATCTTTCCGTTGTATATTTTCGCAGAACATCGTGGTCTCTAAAAATAGTTTTCATGTGTGCAATCTTTTTCATTTATTCGTATACATATTTTCTTGGTATTCAGACGGTGAAATATATAAATCCCATACTTACTTATATGAATAACCATTATTGGTAGTAAATATCTTATGTACATTAAAACAACAATAATACCGTGAATAAGTGTATTTATATGTATAAAGAAACTAAGTAAATAACGATTTCCAAATTTATAAAACAACCTGCAGCTAAATAAAAAGTATGTACATTTTTTTTAAAAAGCTTTAATTCATCTTTCTGAAATGAGAATTTTTCACAATTACTTATAAACATGAATTAAATTAATTATGGCTGTGTACGTAATCGTCTCCCAAATATATCAAAACAATAAAATTCTTTAGTTAATTTTAATTTTTCATAGTAACGTATCTATAGTATATCGGAATAGAAACAAATTGATAACAATCACAAATTGAGTTGAGAATCAATAAATGACGAATGTCGTAAATATTATAGTAGAAGTTAATAAGTAAGTTAGTATAGTTGACAAATTTGAATACAGGTTTCTCTTGATATCTATAAGTTGTTAATAGTTTTGTACATGTATAAATGCGGAAGAGAAGTACTAAAAACAAAATTACTGATTTCACTTGATCTAGAAAACGAAAAAAAACTAATTTTAAGTTTATTTAAGTGCATACAACAATTACTAGGTACTTGCATTTATATCCAGTTTATTTTTTATTCCTACAATACTAAATGTATATACTAACGATATGACGTGTAAAAATTCATAAGAAAACTTTTGAATGAGTCATTCGACAGGGTGAAAATTGTGTATGTGTACCCTTAGATTAAAATTGTGTATATATGAATATGTCATGTGCTTACTTACCCACCCCTAACATAAAAATAAAAACGAAATTTTATTATTCACATCATTATTACAAAATTATTTATTTTACAAACGAGGGGAAATTTAGTAAGTATGTATATACATTGCCTTGAGGCCATGTATCAACAACCTGGGACGTGGCGAATTTTTTATTATACAGTTTCTTTCTTAATGTAAAATTGGCATAGTTTTTTTTTTTGGTATTATTTACTTTTATGTGTTATTGTTTTGGCGTGGGTTTATGCTAGGCTCCTACATTTTAGTTTACTTTTTATGCCAAACTATGATTTTCTTAACACAGAAAGTTTTTTTTTTTTAATGAGTGTAAGGTCATTGCAGAGAGAATCGAAAATTGATGGCGTATCATAGAAAGTGGTTAGTATATTTAGAAATACGGACTATCAGCTATTCAATCGATTATTTTAATTATTTGATGGTGGCCAAAATATTAAGGAATTCTACGAGTATGTACGTATAGGAAATTTTTAATCGAGCTGTGTTATATAAGTGAAACCGTTACTAATCAATCACGGTTTTGGTGTAAAGAATGATTTGGAAAGGAACTTCAAAATCTGCTTTCTTATGTGGTCGGTACTTTGATTAAACCAAACAACTAAGATTTTATTAGGTAAAATGAGTAAAGTCTGTACCGGAGAAAAAGTTGAGTTGAGAACAGAACCTCTTCTATACTCAATTCCACAAAGCATAGTAGAAATTTAAAAAAATTAGTTGATCATTGAATTACAAATGTAGCTTATGTAAAAGAAACCTAACATTCGAATTTTGAAAATAGTTCTGTGATGAATCACTGATGAGATGACTAATAATTTTGAATATGAAGGCCACAAAATTATTACGATTCATCTACTACAAACTAAATTACAAAATTTGAATAATATAAAAGTGTGCCTTACAAATACACATACAAATTTGTCTAGAAATGAAGTAGTAACAAGTAAGCTGTTTAGAATAGCATACAGTTTGATGATCAGACCAAGCATAGTTTGAATTCATTTAAGAGGTGCCGCCGATGTTACGCTTCTAACAAAATATATACTGTCGGAAAAGATTCGGGTGTGTAGGTCAAATGGGGCAAGCATTCTACCTGGAAGAATTTTTTTTTCAACAGGAGGATTGTTAATGGCATTTTGCCACTTAATATATTGAGCCATCCAGAGAAAATACTCGAAGCCTCCCGGGGGAAGACAGACCCACCGCAAACCCCGGTTAGATGTAAGGAAGGATACGAAAGGTGGATTTTACAATCTGGTTCTCGATTGGAAGTGCTTATTCTCCAATGATTCATATCTTTGTTCAAGTTCTTTTCGGAGTTCAATTGTTGCGATGCTATTTCCATGCATTTTGCGTGGTGAATTCTCACCAAGTTTCTTATTGACTCTTGTGGACCGATCATAAATCTAGATATGTATTATCCTTTTCTCAGCGATGTTTTTTAAGCCTAATGTTGTCACTAACATTGCACTGCGTTCTCAGTAATTTTTGGTATTGGGTATATGTAATAGTAAGTTTCGTTTTTCTAATGTAATTGTTCTTACATGCATTGTGTGAATCTGGTAGTATATGGTTTTGAAAAGTCTCTTAATAACCTTCAAAATATAGTGATATATGCCATTTGATCAAAATATAAACAACACAGTTTTTTATTCGCTTTAAAATGGAGAGTTTTTTTGTCAAATAATCGTCATTTGCGGGAAGTTTTGTTGTATTTTTTTTACTATAAAGAACCATGCTGCTGAAAGTCATCGTTTACTTGTAGAAGCTTATGGTGCACATGTTTTCTGGTAGTATGTGTAGAAGGTGGTATAGGCAATTTGAAGAAGGTTTATTTGATGTTGAAAACGTACAATGTAAGGAGGCCGAAGAAATTTGAAGATGAAAAATTGCAAGTATTAAGTATTGGATGAAGACAACACACAAACGCAACAAGAATTGACAGAAGCATTGAATGTTGATCAATTCGTTGTCTGTAGACGTCTACATGGAATGGAGATGGTTCAAAAATTTGGGAATTGGATACCACAATTGGAATGTCGAAAAATCACTTCTGAAATGCTTCATCAAAGAGAACAAAGAAAAGCTTTTCTGCAACGACTTGTGACTGGAGATAAAAAATGAATTTACTAAGAGAATCCTAAACGTAAAAAGCTTGGGTAAAGCCTGATGAAGCTGGTTCATCAGAGCCAAAGCGAAATGTTCATTGTGATAAGGTTATTCTCTGTATTTGGTGGGTTATGAAAGGCGTTGTATATTACGAGCTACTGAAACTTTCTGAAACTATTAATGGCGAAGCCTACCGACAGCAATCAATTCGTTTGAAGCGAGCTTTTCAAGATAATTGACCAGAATGGGAGAATATACACAATAAACTGATTTTGCAGTATGACAACGCCAAACCACATACTGCAAGAGTCGTTAAAACCTACGTAGATGGGCCGGATTGGGAAGTTCTATCCCACCCGCCATATTCGCCAGTAATTGCTCCTTCGGATTATTATTTATTCAGGTCGATGCAGTCAGCCCTTCAAGACGTTCGATTCACATTTATGAAAGTATCAGAAATTGGCTTGACGAATGGATCGCTTCAAAAGACGACGACTTTTTCGGTAAGGGAATCCGTGAATTGCCTAAAAGATGGGCAAATGTTGTGGCTTCCGATGGAGCATACTTTGAATAATGAACCAGTTTTAGATACTTGCTAAATTAAAATGTAATTTTAACCAAAAAAACGGAACTTACTTTTACATATACCCAATACTTTTCTACCAAATTAAAGGTTCTCATGGAAAATTCATGGAAACTTTCGAACAATCCACACCAAGCTATTCAATTATAAATTGATTTTTCATTTCCATTTATTAACCTCCCTCGCTTTCATAGTTTAAATAATCATTTACTTGTAATTCTGAGAATCAAATTAGCATTATTAACTTTAAAACGCCATTACGTTTTGACATATATTCAATTCTTCCCTAATCACCATCTCTTCCAAATCGCGTTCGTTTTGGTGTAATCAAATCTTCCCTTGATCTTCTAAACATCCGTGCCCGAACCGACCCAGCAAGAGTGATCTTTTTGTAATCATAACCCAGCTAAAGCTGTAAAGCTCTACAGTACATTTGGATGTGATAGCTGAACGCTGATAGATGATTTCGAAAGGCTGCTGAATAGACATATCGACAGATTAGATATGAGTGCGAATTTGGCCCTAAAGACGACGATGGTAACCCATCCGATTTCAATAAAATTGTGACATGAGTAACTTAATTCAAGTGATGCAGTTCAAGAAATATAAGGGCCGCCCACTCAGAACTCGGTCCCACCATTTGGTAGATGTAAAGGTCACTGTTGATGGTGGTGGCTCTTCATCTGCATGGAACAGCAATAACTTGTGAAAACCGTATTGTTATTGTTATAGTGCTAAAAATGAGAGTAGATTACTCACCTGAATAACTAATAAATGTATACACCTAAATCGTAATACCTTTGGAAATTTAATTGTTTCTACATTGAATATTATTTGTGAACTGCTTAAGTCTGATATGGTCAAAAGACAAAAATCTAGTCAAAAAAGTCGACGTGTTAAAAATACGCGTTAAAGAAAATTTATTTGGTTGTCAAGGCCGTTTGGAGGTCATTATTATTTTTTTTAATTGGAACATATACATATGTGGGGATTATGCATGTTTACACCTGGAGCTAATAACACTTCATCCCAGATGACATGAGAAAATAGGGGCAATATAAAAGACAGATATAACAGGCAATATAACAACAGTTTTTTTTCGTTTGGCAGGAAAATTGTTTCTATTCCTATACAAGGTATATTCTCATAAAGCGAGGACCGAATTAAAGCACGTTCGTTCATTGTCAAAGCCAAATTTTAATTTAATATACTGAATTACTTAGAAGCCAACGTATCGTAATTAATGTAATTTTGGTCCAGATATAGGCAATGGCTTTTGGTTATTATTTCTTCTCAGTTTTCGTCGTCCGTGCGGTATGTTGTCTACACTATAAAGCAATACAGAATACAGTTTTAACTGGCTGAACATTATTTGTGGCGCTTTTATATCGTCGTTGCTGAACTGGAACTGTGTTTAGCATTTAGAATTTAGCAAATGTTTGACAATTATTAGTAACTGTGAGAAAATAGAATGGGAGGGTGGGGGGGGGGGGGGTTTCTATTAGCAACAATTAAAGTAAATAAGAATGCCATTTTGTTTGTCATTGGAAGATTCTAGAATTTGCCAGGAAAATTAATAATTAATCTTACTATATAAAGAAATGTGAGATATAATGTAAGAAATAGTTGTTTAATCCAATTGAAAAACATAATTATGAATCATTACCAGGTGAGGCAAATTTCTATGCAATATTACATACTTAAAGGTGAAATATATTTTCTGTCCCTAGCAAATCCCAATTTGCATGACTATTCGATCAATTTTACCAAACAAATTTCTACATTGAATTTGTCCTCTAATTTTTGTTTATTTTTGCGAGAAAACTCTAACGATAAAAATTGGTTCGCAAATATTTTGTTTTCCCCATATGAAAATTGCTTGCTTACTAAACAATCGTGTATCTGGCCCATTATTGGCCATCTTTAAAGCTATAAAAAAATGATTAAATTGGGTTCGTTCGTAACGATTACTTTACTCTCCTAATTAGGGAAAGGTAAATTTTTCTTTGATTAATTATAACTTTCCAAAAAGGCATCAATCCATAACTAAATACAATCATAATAATTATTATTGATAGATTATGAATCATGTAAAACGTGCCATCAAATATTCAAGTCAAACAATTTTTAACATTAAGGTTACTAAAAATAAAATCTTTAAAGAATTTAAATTCGTTTATGTTTAATCAAAATTACATATCTGGTTAGAAGAAACCTAATTCGTCGGCAACATTGTGCATAGTTAGTATTTAGAGGGGTGGCCAATTAGGAACACTATGATGGGATTTTTTGTTTTTTATAAATTGCTGTCTCAATAAGTGGCGTCTGACATAAGTTCGATAAGTTGGTTGAAAAAAAAAAAGAAACAAAAAAGTTTCAACTCAATTTCTTCATTTTATAATTTTTCGACATAGTTGCCATTTATATCTATTCATTTGGAGAGTGTTTTTGAAGAGCTTCAATTTCAACATTGACTGCTTTTGTATTCTACTTATTTGAAACGAAGACTCTGTCCTTTAATTTTTATTTTATTTTTGGGAAATCACACAGTGCTATTTATCGATGTCAGCGCTAGAAAGTTGCTTGTGTTTTCTACAGTGTGAGCAGGTGCATTATCATGGTATAAGAAGTAGCGACAAGTTTCATTTTTCCGGTTTATCAATAAATTGTTGGAAACTTGTGGCAAACAGGTTTCGATAAATCAATTGGCAGTTACCGTTTTACTAGTTGCCCTGGTGAAGTAAATCGACATCATCACTTTTGCTGCTTACTTTTGTTGTCGCACTTTAACTCGTGGATTTGCACCTTCTGAGCTTTATATAACCAACATGCATCGCCTGTTACAGTTTTATTAAAGCATCTAGAATGATCATTTTCAAATTTTTCTAGGAATTATTGAGCATAACGTAAATGCGCCTTTCTTAACCCATTGAGTAGATTTCTTCATGTGTAATTCAGATGGTGGCTTAATATTCGTGACAAAGCCACGGCATTCAAGCCCAGTCCATCACCTATCGTTTCGTGGGTTCTTCCCGAAAACTATCTTATTGACGAAATTAAATCACCGGAATTAGTTAAAAGAAATAGATTTGTCAATGCATTTGAGTTTGGGCCAATCACAATATCTTAAACTTTCTTAACCATTGCATCCCTGTCAAAAGCTATCCGATTTCGTTTAATTGTTTTTTAGAACAAGCAATGGTTGAATAAAATGATTCTTGCAACATTCTGCCGAAATGGCCTTTTTCGTTCTGTGATTTTGTTTATCTGGTTGAATTCCCAAAATCGTTTTAAATGATCAATTTTCAAATTAGTATTGTTTTCTTATTAAGATCATTCCATCTTAATTAAAATGGCGGCAGTGTAATAGACAAATTTTAGAGACTGGATCAAATCAATAATTAAATTCTGCAGGTATATATTAATACTAGGCTTTAAATCTTTTGGTTCCTTCTGCTGTATACCATAAGTTTATATTTTGTGCCAAAAACTGACAAATTTTGATTAAGCTGAATTCAGTTTTTCAAATAAAAATTTTGGGTCTGCGCCAAATTAGAACAATTATGTCGCAGTAAAAAATTATGTCATACTCTGGTACTGCATCAAACTGAGAGCTGTTAAATCAGAAGAAAAACTACATATATGAGTAAGCGACCCACTAAATATTTTTTACATCCCAATTTATTTACGAATATAAGTATCAACGATTCATTAAAATCAATAATATTATGTGAGGCGCAAAAGTTTTCCAAGGCAATTCTGATAAAATTTAAAAATTGACTGATTCGTACAAGACAAAAAAAAATGGAACTGAACGATTATTAAAACATACCTATGTGTTCCGTGAATGTGTCATTTTACGTTCTGGTTAAGTCGAGAATCACTTAGACATACTAATACTTAACATGTATAGCAAATCTAAAATAATTAACGTAATCGCTTTCAATTTATGCAATTTGAAATCGCTTTTATATGTATAGAATAGTTTCTTTGTTTTTGTATTTCAATTACAATTTTTCAAGAAATATGTCTCGCAATACCTTGCACTGTATAAACATAATATGTACAATGTTCATATGTACTTCCATAGTTAATAAAAAAAAAGGTCACCAAACTTATTATTTCCAATGCTGAAATTAGTTACTGAACATGTTTGAGGCAAATTCTAATTTTACTTTTTATAATTTTATTGGATTTTAACTAACGGGGTATCGAGTAAAGATAAATTTTAAAATTAACAATAAACTATCGTTTATAAACAACAACGTATCGTAATAGATGCCGCCCTAATAAAAAAATTAAGAGAAAAAAAGTGTTTTGTGAACATAAAAGCTTATACGTATTCTTATGCTGTAAATATATAAAGTCTTAAAAAAGATCAACAGCATAAATTACAATGGAATTCAATTTTTTTGTTGTTGTGTATGGTGCTATAACATAGTTGTATACCACATTTACATACTAATCAAAGGGCCACACTCGATACATTTATACAGATAGCTAGTCAAGTGTGAATTGTCTTTTTCGTCTTGTTTAATTGGCCCTTACACATTTTAGTCTATACTAAATTAGGTCACGTATACTTGGGCGCGCGCGCACGCACTCCTGTAATTTTCAGAAATTTATTAAAACATGTTACAATTAAAACTATTAACTAAGAAGATAATTATGGAAATAATTAAGCTTGAAGAAAGAAAATTTTCCATACATGTTGCCGCATAATATAAATTTATTAAAAATAATTTCTTTTTGTAGCAATTATACGCCTTATTTACAATCTCTCATCTGTATAAAAGATACATCAATTTTATTTATAAAATTTAACAAGCTTCTCTTCGAAATTTACAATTTATTTACTCTCTGTGTACTATGGGAAATAAACAAAATTCGAGACATAAACAAATTTCTCGAGGGAATATGTTGTTATTATGTTAATGTGTGGCGCGAAATTGGGTCAAGAATTCATATCCGATACAAACTCTCCAAATTTATATAGAAAAACCTTGACAGTGTGTCTATAGTTCTATACAAATCTAAAGCGAGGGAAATTTTAATAATTTAGGAATAATTTGAATTGTCTTAATTAGATTCAAGGTCTTGTTCAGTCTAACGTATACGTATGGAGCGCATGTGAAAATATTTATGCGATTCAAAATGATTTACGTATTAAAACTCAATTATGATATATTAATCACCTTGTAGCCAGACACAATAATTGGAATTTATCGATTTTTTTTGTTTTGTAAATATATTGCTAAATAACCCAAAGATAATAGATAAATATATTATAGGAACCGATTAAATGTTGACTGTGACATTTGGTTCATGAGTGAATTTTGCTTCCCAACTCTATGCCAGCAAGATAAAATCAGAGAGATGCGTATACTGAGCTGAAGAAATATCTAGCTTTAATACAGCTATCCTAAGAAGGAAGAATCTCCTCAAACTGTGATGTGAGATAAGAGAACACATTGAAAGTCAAGACATTGTTTTATGTGTAAAATATACTTATCCAAAAATATAGCATTCTGCATTTCATGAGATGAGAAGGAAAATGCTCACATTTGGTTCCTTCTATTGTAGTAAATAAAATAAATTCAATCATCACAATCTACAAATAGATCTCGCTGGTTGCAATGATAAATGGAAATTATTTCTTATTAGATGGTAGATGACCATTCAACTTACTCGACGGAAGAGTTTTAAAAATAGTTAAAAGGTGACATAGTAAGTACAGTGTAGCAGTGTAACTAAGTTTGCTGAAATCCGCCTCTACGATCATATAATTTAAATAAACCCGTTAGTTAATCTATAAAATATCTAAGTTGCTCTATCTTTTTGGATTACTTTGTCCAAAAAGAATACATTTAGACTTAGGAGGATTGAGCCGAAGTTAATTATTATTTTACGAGATCACATTCAGACGACATTAGGCAGATCATTTATAAACATAGAAAACAACAGAGGCCGTAAAATAGAACCTGTGGTACTCTAATGTTAATAGGAGCTATATTAGACATGTTACCTTTAGCTTCAACCTATTACAGTCGATGAGAAACATAGGATGAAATAAGCGCTGCTGCAAATGATGAAAACCCGAATTGCTCAATGAGTTTGAAGCTAAAACCTCACCATTAACTAGGTCAAATACTTTGGTAAAATTCAAAAGAGCCAATGAGGATAGGAGAACTGTATCAGTTCCAAGATTTTTCCTAAACCCAGATTGCAAGGATGATAACAACCTATTTATAGCAAGGTAATCATTAATTTGATTTTGAACAATTCTTTCAAAAGTATTCGACAGTCCGGAAAGGATATTAATAGACCTCAAGTCTTTCATTGTTCTAATAAAGTTTAGGTATTGGGACTATTCGGGCGATTTTCCAATGGGAAGGAAAAATGGACGTGTAAGTATATGGTTAAAATCAATGCATGATGAATGGAGAAATCGCAGAAATTAATAACTTAACAAACCTGATTGCTATATGTCATCATCAATGGAATTTGATTTTAGTCTCTCATTTCTGGTGCATCCGTATCGCTATTTTGAAAGGAGATTTGAGTTTATGGAGTTTAAGTCATAAGGGACATCGATGTTATCCAACGTACATAGATATACATGTTTTAACGCGCTTGGATAGTTATTTAGTGGAAAAAACGAATCAAGTAATCTGTTTTAGCATATTTACCATTCCGAATTCCGATATTGTTTATACGATCTCAATATTTCTTAACTACATGGTGCCTTCCACAGTTTATTCGCAAGGTCTCTGGTATCTGTCGCTCTTCTAATATCGTTACTAACCCACGAATTATCTTTCTTGAATGGTTTAATTCCTCGTACAGGTACACATTTCGCAACAAATTCAAAATAACTGAATTCAAGCATATGGAATAGTGGTAGTGAAATTATAGAATTGATTCCAGGGATATTGTACTACGTAAGCATAAATATCATACAGATCAGTATTCCATCCATGGGTATATCTTAGGAAAAAATATCAAATCATGTTTTAATACTCCAAGCAGACTTGCGAAAAAATCATGATAGCATCGAGACGATTAGTGATAATGAGATCAATACAAAATGATCGTAATATCAATTATCCGTACGAAAAGTTGGTCACAACTGCGCTATTATAATACCAAAGGCCAAATTCTGCGAGTAAATTTCGAAAATTGGAAACAAGAGTTTTGCCAGGCTGCAAAATATCCCTGTTAAAATCCCCTATCAGTATAAAATTTTCATATTGAGTAGAAAGATTTGCCAACATTGCCTCAAGATTTAAACGCTAATTGTAAATCGATGGGTTAGGATTAGAAACTATACCGAACTTCCAACCATAAGCCTTTTACTAATTATGTACTTAGATGAATTTCCAAAAACATACATTGAACGTCAATTGTCTTTTACTCTACAGCTACGTTATTATGAGTGGAAATTCATTGATTATCTGATGATCTTGCCACAACGAGGCATTCAATGTCCCTTTTCACATAAATAGCCACTCATCCATCAGTTACTTTATGACGATCATTTCGAAAAATATTATAACCCTGAATTTGAACGGTTGGCATTAGTCATGTAAGGTCTATAATATGCAGATTTGGATGCACAAAAATATCGCGAATCTTGTCCATTTTGCCGGTATTCCTGTGCCAAGAAACCCTGTAAGACGCGATTGAACGACATTAACTGCTCTCTTCGTAAATATTGATATCGCCGATTATATTTGAATGCTCAGGAGGAGTAAGGTGAATTTAATTTTTCGTTGGTCTCTGGTCTACAGTGATGGATCCATATTTGGTCCACAGTTGTGTGCAAATGTTCGATGTTTGCCAAGCTTGAAATATTTTCCAAATTGTTGTTAAATAGATACACATTAAATAACCAACTGTTTCATGCAAAATACTGGATTGACAGCGTATGTTATAAAAGTAATTAAAATTATGGTTTTAGAATCTGTTTTCAAGTAAATTTTAACACTTACCGGCCCGGCAATCCATTAACGGTGTTTTTCTCAATTAGCGATAAACGGTCGGCGATGCATTAATGTCTTTTTCGTCGTTTAATAAAATAAACGCTAGATAACTGAATGCCGGGTTATCAGGTGAGAACGAGGAAATGTTATATGACGGCTTAACCTCCTTAAACCTCCTGTGAGATATAGAACAACTCAGAATTACCAACATTCTCAGTTTAGGAACAAGTTAGTCTCAATGTTGCTTGTGTGTTTTATGTGGTGCTGTTTTGAAGTGTTTCATACTAAGAAAAAATATGGGCTTAGAAGTTTCCTGTATTGATACTAAAACGCAACTTTTTTTATCGATTTTATTATTTAATCATCATTATAATCTCCTTATAACTCAATACACTTCCAAAAATGTTTTCCAATCTCACTCGACTTCACTTTACGATCACTCAATACAATTCATGGATTTGTTCGATCCCTGTGAGTGATGTTGTTACCTCTTTTGCGTTCATCAACAAAAACACATGTGCGAACACGTTTAATTCCAAAGACCCAAAAACGGGCTGATTCATAAGATGGTGCAGGCTCGTCCAAAGCTAGATCCATATACTTTTTGATATCAAACAAATTTCACACATTAATCGTATTTTGTAATGCAAACTAAATGACAGATCCAGCGAGTTACACTAATCTTCACACAACTGCCTGGAATAATATTTCTTTCTTCAATAGCATCAAAGGTTCCTAAAGGTGAATAATTTGACTGAGTAATAAAGCATAAGTCATTACGACAATTGTCACCATTTCTGAATTCTGACTGAAACAGCATCGGTTTTCTTAAAATGTTAAATACGGAATATATTATACCGAAAATGTTTTCTATAAGCCGAAAGTGCGAGAGGCGATAGTTAAACACTCGGTGAGTAATGGCTGGCTCATCCGGAGGCAACGGAGGCAAGTTTAAGTGATTTGCTGCAATCCTTTTGAACATTTCTGTATTTCGGAATACTGCATCCTCGCTACGTCTACGTTGGCATAGAAAAATGAGACTTACTATACATTAACACTTTTTTTATAATTGTAAAACTATGGCCTTTTTTTTTTACGGGGTGAGCTATACTAGCCCTGTGCATCGCGTGAGGTTTATTGTGCATCCCCAGAAAGTTTCACGTAAAGTGGAGGTTCAAGTCCTTGATAAACGCCACCGGCTCATGCATATTTAAAGGGCTGACATTAGGCCACTGTATTGTGTATGCATGGAGGAATTTAAGTCTTTTATGGATTATAGCATCACACGTGAATAGTAGATGTTCGGTTGTTTCCCTTTCCAGGTTGCAAAATCTACGGTCTGTAGGGGACTTTCCCATTTTCTCCAGATGTCCATTAAAAGGGCTATGTCCTGTTAAGTACCAGGTGAGGGATTTTAGAGACTGTCTATCCATCTTGATTGCCTGATCTAAACGTCTAATATCTTAGCTTAATAATTTTTTGGTCTGTGTCGTCCCAATGGAGGACTCCCAGAATTTTCGTATGTTTTTGTTTCCAATTCCTTTTGCCATTTGCCAGATGGCTCTTGGAATTACCAATACTAGGCTCGAGGCCAAGGAAAGGGCACTCCGCTGCCTCTTTTACGCAGCGGTCTGCCGCCTCGTTTCCCTGTATATCGGAATGGGGGACCACAAAAGGGTTACTTTGTTCTCCCTGCTGAGTTCTAGAAGGTTGCAATAGCAGCTCCAGATTATTTTGGAATAGGAGACAGATGCTCCTAAGGCAAGCAATGCCGCCTGGCTGTCCGAGATTACGTAAATCTCAGTTTTTATATATTTTTTTGTGAGACATCAAAGCACACATACCTCGATCGCACAAATCTCTGCTTGGAAAGCTGTGGGGGTTTTACGCAATGGAATACAGAGTTCAAGACCCGGCCCGATTATACCCGCACCAGTGCCCACCCCTGATTTTGAACCGTCAGTGTACCATATGGAGGCGTGACGGGGTAAGGAGGAGATGATACTCCCTGCTTGTTCCCTGTCGGGTATTTCAATCGTGAAATTCCTCCGGCAGTCAATAGTTTTAACCATCACGTCTGATAGTTGGATTATTTCCTCGCCCAGATTCAATTTGTCCAGGATGCTATTATGTCCTGGGCCCGTATTCTTGAAATTCACTGAAAAAATTCGCCGGTGACTTTGGTATGAAACAATTTAAATTTTCGACTGAAATGATGTATTTCACTAGAAAATAATGGGCGACTTTTTTGATCGAATTTCAAGAATACGGGCCCTGGTCTAATAGTTTTAATTTGAGATGTTATTTTTAGATTGACTGCGCTTGAACCAGCTAAACTATGGCCTACTATTTATTGGCGGTTGTTTTAAAATAATATTTAATGTTTTCCTTCTAAGGAAAATTCCATAGGTTTTCGCAGCCTGTTTCAAATGAAAAATGTGTAAATGAAAACATTCAAATGTCCGCTCCAAAGGAAAAAACCGAACTTTCTAAAACCTTCCAATCGTCACTTTTCAGTTAATAATTAAATCAATCAATTTTATATTCTGCCTGCCGGGCAAAGTTAAGAAAAGTTGGCTCACAGCCTTTATTGATTATTTCCAGAGAGAAGCCCATCTATGATTAATGTTTGAACTATCCTACATTGAGTGATGACCATTTGCATCACAACGAATCACAAGGGAAAAATGTTTCCGCTTACTGAACAACACTAGTTTATTAAGCTCATCCGAAAGCGGAGGTAAAGTCTAGACGAGTCGTAGGGATGGTAAACTGATGATCAATTTAGTGCAAGAATCGGCGGATTCAATTGTAATGAGTACATCTGTTAGAATAGCCGCACTTCACTCTTCAATGAGCAAAGTTCTAATATTGTTATCCTAATAAATGCACGCTGCAGTTTCAACGCAAGAATCCTTACAGAAAACTCTGCCATTAGTGGAATGCGGTTATTGATTGTGGAAACAGTTCTGCGTTTCAATGCTCTTCCAAGTCTTTCATAGGTTATTTCAACCATGAATCGTGATCTGTTTACGAGGTCACATTTCGCAATGAGATGGGGATAAAACCCTTTCATATTCTGATTTTTGTTTTGTGATTTGAACCCGTAAATCTCTTAAACACCTTTACTTTAACCATTCTTCAAATTCTTGTCAAATTTTTGTTATTTCCGAAAATTTTATTTTTTTGAGACCATGCTCGACCGTGCGAGCAAGTTTTTTTTTTTAAATATAGCAATAAACTTTAAAACATTAATATAGCTCACAGGCGATAAATCATTCATTGTATACAAATTCTAACGTCATTTTGGGATGAGATCTTACTCCTTAAGCAGAGCTAATTTCAGTTGGTTTAAGGCTTCGGGAAGAGTATCTCTAGACCTAATCCGCCTCTAAACCTGAATAGTATCTTAATTCTCCTACATCTGTATTTTCAGGTTTTATGACTGAACATTCATGAAAGGGTTTCTTTATTTTCTCTAAAGGATTTGAATAATTTTGAACTGAGTTTTCGTCTTAAGTTTTCGCATTTGTAATATTTTAGTAAACGTCAAAAGATTAACCTTTTGTTTGAGTTGTTAAACCTTTTCAAAATTTTAACTGTTTCAGTTTATGTTAAGGAAAACGATCAATAAATTTTAATAAAATAAATTTTTTTTCTGAACAATTTCTCCCCAAAATGAGATTTTATTTCAGAAATCCAAGTGTTAACCTTTTCACAAATTATGTAATTTTGTATGGTTGATACTCACTTTTCTTAGGATTATATGGTTAAGATTTGGTCCTCCCCACCATATATTTTAGAACAAAGAGAATATCATTAAATAACAAAAATTAATTTTCCCTACAATCAGCATGAAAAATTGGTTACGGGGGCTGTTTCCGGAATTATTGGTGACCGACTAGATACAAACTTCAAATTTTCATATGTTAAGCATGTTGCAAATCTCTCAAAATAATAATTCTTTATGTTTCCACAATGTCTGTAGGATTATATTCATAAACATTTCAAAGAATCTGTAAAATTTAAAGAAAGACAATTCAGTAATTCAACCACATCCCATACAACAATTTAATCATACAAAATTGAAACAATTGTGGTCAAGTGATGCGACAATTGTAATTCTTACAGATGGTACAGTGATGTAATTTTAAATTTAACGAATTTCACCGATATCAAGCAATTTTAGCAATTTAGGTGCAATAACCCATACCAAAATTGCATCATTTTGAACGGGATTTCCAATTCACCCCCGATAAATTTATCTGACTAACCATTTAGTGAAAAATATAAAATTCATTTGAATTGATAAACAGGTTGATTCTAGCGATTGCATATACGTAGTTTTTTTTTTTTTTTTGTCTGTAAAGTAGGCGATACGACTTCATATCGTTATCTGTAAATAGTGAAAATAAAATATTTAATAAAACCCTTATCGCTACAAGCGATAAATTTTTATCAAATTTTCAATCTAATAAAAATATTTCTGTTATCGTAAAATTGTAATCTTAGAAAAAACAAAACTAACACTTTTCGCTACAATTGATAAAAAATATTTTTAAATAATTATTTTGATCTAAAATATTTCAAAAAAAAAAACGAATTTAGATACTCCAAGAAATCGTGCAATATATAGAAATGGAAAACCTAATCGTCATAATTCTAAATTTAGTTAAAAAATTTCAACACTTGTTGTTAGAGTTTTACCACACATTTGGTTGCTTGTGCAATATATCTACGTTATGCATGTGGAAAACTTCCTGTTTAATTCGCATGAGTAAGGTACCGATACCATAAGGATTGTAGTAGTAGTTTTGTGTTACACAAATTTCCTAAAAGGGTATAAAATTATAAAAGCATTTTATTCGAAGTTTTATGAGTTATAAATTTATAAAAATAACAAGATTGTGTCTCGCAAATCGTATACTCTATCTAAAAGGTGTGGCAATTTAATGAAATACTCGTTTATAATTCCAGCGCACGTTAAATTCACGTCAACTTTATTATTTACATACAAGAGTGGAATACTACCCAATGTACTATGTTCTATGTAGCGACTGTAATGCAAAAAAAAAAAAAAAACAATTACTATTATATACACTATTTAGTTACTGTATTCTGGAGTACACGTATAGATAGTTATGATTTAAATAAACAGGAAATAGTTTTAGTTGAATATTTCGCGCGAGAGATAGACATTTATACTGGTGTATGTGTATATAGACTTAATAATACAAGTATACGCTATAATTAAAATGCGGAGGTGTACATACGAATATCATAGCCTCAAATCATGATATAAATTCAGAATTAATTTTATTTATTATAAAGTCATTTTTATTTCATAAATAATTTAAATTTTGTGTATTTCGTTCATTGCGGAGATTTTTTTTCTGCTTATGGTTCGCGATCACAAAAGTCGCATATAATATTCCAAGATACGATTTTTTTTTCTGTTGCTTGTTTCATTTGATTGTTTTTTATTCGATTTTAATTATTATTAACAAATTTATGTACAAATGTATATATTCAAGAAATAAAATTTTAGCATGTTTTCGCTATAAATAGACCAAGTATTAATATGATTAAATAAAAATATGCGCGCGCGCGCGATCTGAAATACCTAAATATAAACAACTATTTCGAATTGGAATAAATTTTTTGATTTTTTTTTTTTTAAGATGGCCCAACAAATTTCAAAAGATTTACAAAATATCATTGTTTTGGTTTGAATCAGTGGTTTTTTAAACTATTACAAATAGGCAAATAGTGTTTTAACTGATTGCTAATGCCTATATATGTGTGTTGAATGCTTTGTTTATAAATAGTTAAGATTATTCAGAATCGTGTGATTTCGTTGTTGAAATATTTACTTAATTTCTTAGTGAGATATTTTGTTGGGCTAATGTAGGCTATACCATAATTTGCTAAATTATTTAATTGAAATTAACACATCATTTAATTCACAATGCTGGGAACTTTAGATAAAATCAACATAATAAGACGATTTAGCAAAATGAGTCTAGCTAAACTCGATCAGGTATTCTATGGAATAAAATGCGATTAGCTAAAAATTGAGGTTGACATATTAAGACTAAACTTGAAAAAATTAACGAAAAAAAAAAAAAACTCAGCGCCACAAATACAAATTCTATGACCGATTTGATAACTATACAATCTTTCATCAGGTACAACACAAAATTTCAGACAAATTTGTCACCTAGTTTATTTTCTGCGGCCATTGAGCAACTCAACGTTTCGTGTTGTTACCAACAACAGAAAAGTGAATATCGTTTGTTGTGCAAAACCAACACAAAGGATTTTCGTAGGCCACCCAAAATGTAGCTACCACACCAGAAATGAATTTTCAAATTTCATGACATGTTATTTGAAAGACCACAGACCCGCGCATGCGAGCCCGTTGGATACATAAATAATTACCGCGTTGTCCAGTTGACGTTTATTTAAATTAAGTTTTACTGCTCTATGTATTTTGAAAATTTATCAAAAATACTGATTTGGCTTGGGCATCATTTGGATTGAAATAGCACAGAACTCAGATGAATATATTTGGCCACATTGCTCAATGCAATTCGAAATAGGAGCTGCGAATGTTCGGTAAATTTCTCAAAAAATTGATTTATTGGATGGGTAGTGGATGACATTAAAAGAACCTTCTGGATTGTTTGAAAATTTCTGTGGAATTTCATCAAATCATTTTGAACCTTTGCTTCGGTCGTGCCAAATATGTTATAAAACAAGAAACCAAATCAAGAAAATCCATTTCGATAGCGACGAGTTTGGCTGTTTTAAAAGCTGCACTATTATTGGCTTAAAATTTAACCTCGTCTAATTTTGGAAACTATTCCTGAGGTATGCATAACATTGATTAAAACTCTAAAGTTTCAATAAAGATTAATTTAATTTAAAATTAATTCAAATTTCGTTAAAGTACATTAAGTAATAATAAAAATCTAAGTTTGAAGAGCAATTTTCAATATGCAATGAGTTTGTGAGTATATTGAGAATGATTTGGTATGGATCTAAGTTGGAGGGCACAAGAGTTAATGTATGACACTGTGGTCTGTGATTTTATGGAAGTTTGATGAATCAAATTAGGCGGATTACTTAATAGAAAGATAAGAACGTGAATTATGATGGAAACGAATAGCATATAAATATAGATTTGATTGAACAGAGTTAACAGGTTGCTGTTGCGATGATTCATTTGTGTTTTAAAACTCAAATTATCTATCCCATTCATTAAGATTCCAGTGTGTTTGATCATTTTTCTTAACTTGAAAGGTTTATTATTATTACTAAAATTTTTTAGAACCTAAACTGGGTTAGTTTTAGGCCAAGGGAGGGAAGATAGTCCTACAGTTAAATATTTGTAAACGAACTCCTTCAAAAGCCGGACAACTGAAAAGGAAGTGAATACAGATATCTTCCTCTTCAAGGTACTCCTTGCATATATCATCTTGAGCCAGTCCCAAGCGATTAAAATTACCTTTAAAACGGTCCTGTTCCGTAAGATTTCCGACCAGGATTCTTAGCCGGTCGTTTTTTAAAGATAAAGCTAAAATAAAAAAAAAATTATAGTTCTGCTCCAGGATTGTGGAACAAGGCAAAGAAGAAGAAATTGTGAGGCAGAACGTCGTGCAAGATCAGCTTGTGTGCTAGGCCCTAATTAGGGGTTTCAACAAACAAGTTATTTAGTGGACTGGAGAGCAACAAAATCAAAACAGATAATATCACATCCAGAAAAATGAGCAAAAAGAAGCAATTCACACCAACCTCCTTAGTGCAGTAAATACATCATTTTTAGCCAAAGCTTTAAGAAGTCTAGTTACAGCCGACCGAAGTATATCCATGAGGTTTTATGAGCATGTTTTCAACTTCTTTTAGAATCCTTTGGAGGCACTAGGAAACGAATTCCTGGCGAATTTTCTTAACCTTTTAGGTTTAGAACCCCAGGATGGTTTGTTTCGAGATCCCTGGTTAGTGATAAGAGGATAAGAATTTTCAAGGGCAGTCGAAATTGCCTTCGAAAGCAAAGATGCTTGCAATTCAATGTCCTTAGCAGGCTGAAATTCCCCGTTGTAATAAGTAGAGGAACCAATTTGCAGAGAAAAAAACTAATCGGTTAATTACGGTATGTTTTAAGCTGTGGCCTTTTAAGTTTAATAGAAAAAGCGATACAGCTTTTATCTGGTCGAATAGCACGGTAGTCCTCTGGTTTTTTCCACAGCTGATGTGTGCTATCTGTCTAGCGCCTTTATCTGTAGGTGCAATAATGAAGACACCTACAAACGGTTTTGTGAGAAAGTCTCTAAAATCAAAGAGATTTGGAGCGGCTGCCAACTAGTTGTTGGGGACCCTCTGGCCACCAGGGGATCCTCATGTTATAATCACCAAGAGAGGACTGATGAATCAAAATCTCTTGATTAAAGGTTGGCAGGTCGTCCGTTGCAAGTGTGAGGCTAATAGCCCATCAATTGTATTCCGGGTCGGCTTGAAATCGTTCGAGTGTAGTGTGATTGGTTCCTGCTCTGTGCTACTACAATACTTTTACTATCCTCTCTGGACAGTAATTGTTTTATCTACTTGTTTTGATGGCGTTTAAAATGATCTCCATGCTTGCAATATAATGTAGTACAGCGATTTTGTTGTGTAAATGGGAGTATGCGAGTAAATAACCGCAATATAATAGTGTTTTCAAATGTTGATGCTTAGTGAGCATGCTATTTTTCTGTTTATTTTTTATTTGAGATTGACGAAAGTTTTAATTTTAACATATTAGGGATTTAGATTATAAATAATATTAAATTTTTAAAATTTAAATGGGGAAAAATCAATAGCCGCTATACACATATTCATTACTTACCATACTCACAAAAACAAAATTCTAAACACAAAACATTCACTTCAAAATGTCAATATTCCCATATTACCAATCTGAAAAGCATGGAAAAAAATATTCCTATAGGAAGATAAACACCAAAAATTTGAACCGATTTCACCCGATTCAATAATTTTTGGTGCTTACTAGTACAAATAACACACTTGCTTGATCAACTTGCATCACAGCAAGTGAGTTTCATTTGAACTAAAGAAGTAGCTCGCTGTATCGCACACAGACATATGTTTAATTCAGGAACCGAACCTTCTTAATGGTACTGTGTCCTGGATATTGATTTGATTTAAGTTGGCACAAAGCATGAAAATAATGAAAATCCATTATGACTCTGATGTAATGTCATATAGAAGTTTGCTGTTCACTTCGTGGTCGAACTAAATCCGAAGAATTTGTTTTATTTATGAAAGTTTACAAATGTATTACATTCATCTGGATGCGAATTTCAGTCCAAAAATGTGCGATGTGCGAGTGCGAACCGGAAAGTAATAGTATTCGTAAAATATACGTGTATGCGAGCAAAAACATTTACGACAACGATGCCGCATATTTTCATTCCGGAATGAATAGTTCCAAACCAAGTTTTTGTTGGTATAGAACTATTTTAGTAATCATTTTGAAATTTTTTTTTGTTTTGGTTTTTATTTTGAGCAAAAATCTGATTACCGTGAGCCAATCTAGACGCATAATTCTTAGATTCTCAAATCCCGAAGCAAGTTTTATTTTAATTAATTATCTCGTTACATAAACGCCAGCTTTGTGGCTTTTGTTGAATAAAAATTACTTTAACTCATTGGATATCAAGCCCAGGTAATCTGTGCGATCAACACACAGGTAATGTGGATCAGCGTGAATTTTATTATAATTTATTATTCCTAAATAGTTGCAAATACTGTTACTTTCTTATTTCGAATAGAAGAGTACCGAATATTTCTTTAATTTATCAATTTATATTGTTTGTTGTTTAGATTTTAGAGCAGATAACGCTATGTTAGAGTTCGGATTGCGTTTTGGAATATTTGGTTAATGCAAGTCTAGTTGCAGATATTACTTTTCTAAATTTACAAAAATTTACAACAGTACGATTGGCTGGAACTAACGGAGGTCCCGCACTCAATGCTCAATGCTCAAGTGTACTGCATCCTTAGCTAGTAAACTGAACGAATTTGGACTAAGGCATGGATGATAGACTAACGAGCCATCCAGTTAAGAAAGGCTGGCGAGAACTATAAAATCCCCGAAGGATAAATAATAGAGAAAGAAAATGTGAAGTCAAATGCGGGTATCGCTCTAGCAATAACTATATAGATTTCAGGTATAAACGAGCTGTAAGAATTGCGAATTTTTCTGTGCCGCACAATTAATCATCCAGCACGCCGCAACCTAGAAATGCAACAGAACAAGCAGCATCCAGAAGTAAGGACTGCAATTGGAGCTAGAACAGAATAGTCGTACAACCAATAACCTGAAAAATATTACGTTTAGCTATTGAGGATTTTAGATTAACTATAGTCTACAAAACCCCAGAAACGTAGGTTGATTTTGTAATCAACTCATCGAACAGAAAGGGTATATAGATAATAATTCAACAACGATGTTTCGTTTAGTAAAGACAACCAAATCAGTTTCAGACGGATTGATGTGCAAATTTTTCCTCTGTAATAAGTATATCGTTAATTTAGATAAGACATTTATATGCTTACCTAAAATGATTAGATCACAATCCCTTGGGGCAACTCTTGTCAACTTTGACGAATATTGAGAGATCATCCCGCTCATCCTCAACAATTGAGATCTAAGAACAGAATCGATCCAAACGACAAGGCTTTCATCAAAGCTATACGTAGTGCAATCATCAGTAATCGCATAAAAGGACGTGCTATCAGAACCTCCTGCAATATCCAAGACAGTACCCACTCGAAGCTCATTACTAATTAGTGATCTTTCAATCCTTGTAACAATTTCATGTAGGGTAGTTTCACATTACCCACACACTCTGTAAGAATGCTTCATGTTACTGAGGGGTATGATAATACCTGACCCGCCAGCTTTCGGAATACAAACAACTTTACTTCTGTTCCACAAATGTGGAAAAGAGTTGGAGCAAATAATTCTGAATGAGAGGAAAACAAACAATCTCTCTTTTGAAGAAGAGTAACCCCCCTTTTAGGAAGACGAAGGATATCAAGTCGATAAGCATCATTGTTACCGCCACCCACTGGAAGCCGCAACATTCCAACACACCTGAAAAACAATAACTATGAGTTATGTATGAAACTAAAAACTAAATTTAATCTTGTAAGTCAAACATAAACAAAAACAATCCATCGACTACAGTACTCACAACTTAATTAAACGTCAAATATTATCGGTATCACAGTGCATCACGGTTGTATATTGTCGATATTACAGTGCACTACGTTGGTATTGTATAAAATAGTATTGCCCGATGACTGTTAGCTCATCTACTTAATAATTTTTTCGCTAGTCTTTTGTAATGATTAAGTTAAATTCCCCCTCTTTTTTCTTTCACTTCTTTTTTTGTGTATACAACCAGTCACATCTATCTCATCGAAACACAATAAATTATTATACAATTATATATTATAACGAAATATAAATTCACAAAAAAAAACACAAATTATATTAAAGTTTTATTTACAACTTTAACAATCATTTTTAGCCATGGTTCATCAAAGAAGTTAATCCGTGAAGTTCTGTGAGGGTATCTTAAAGTTTTTTTATAGTATTTTCCAGCATCAAGAAAACATGTCCGATCAGCCAAAAAATGAGTTCTTTTGGTCTTACTCTTCAGCCTTCTAGCAGCCTTCCTTAATTTATTCAGATGGAAGCACCAAAAAGGTTTGTTCTGCGTTTTTGTCCGCAATCAGAGAACAAAAAAACATCTTTGCAGTTTTTGCTGTAAAAAAAGGTTTTGCTGTAAAACAAAAAAAAAAACACAAAAACAAAAATTCAAGAACACTTACCATTTGAAGGATCTTCGATAGTTGACTAATACCAAAAAAACAAATCATAACGCAGCATGGAAAAAGCATGTGCGACTTGTGAAATTTGGGAATGTAACCACCAAAAATTTGAACCGATTTCGCCCGATTCAATTATTTGTGATACTTGCGTTCACAAAAAATGCTCTAACACAATAAAATATTTGACACAACACAATCGCAAAAAGTATATTATACACCGTGTACGTATACGAAACGCACATCGCACATAGCACATAGCAAACGTCACTTCTAAAATGGGGTGTTATGTGGGTTGTATAGATGTATAGATTTCTTTGGTTGACATTAATTTCGCGCTCTAACTTCGTTCCAATACAGATGGTATTAAATTAATCGGTGAACTGTAGAGTGAAGAATGTACGGCAATAAGTACACCTTCACCCGATTTTTTTAAGCTAGTTACTGGATAGCGATCACATCTATAAACGGCATATATCCAAAAAATTCGGAACTGCAGATACTAAATAGGATTGAATGAAGTTTCGCAAATTATATTAAATTAATTAAAAAGTTGTATAATGAGAAAGCTTTAGATACCATTTTGTTTACATTTTGATAGGATATTGAACCGGCAGCGATTATTAAACTGCTGGATAAATTTATTGTTTTGAGAAGGTTCAAAAAATTTACAACAAAGCCATAAACCAAATTTGCATAGTCTTACTAAACCAATCAATTCTTGTGCATTTTTTAGGTGGAGGTCATTTTCAAGGATAAGTGAATGTCAACATTTTTTCTAATAGGTATCTAAATCTACATATATTTTTTCTTACATAATCTTATTCTAGAAACAAAATTAAAACAGCTTTCTTGCCGAAGTCCTTTGTGATCATTTGATTTAAAACGTTTCAACGCTTTTAATCTCTTGGCGCCTGTGTGTTTTGCACACATCGCTTGATATAAAATATTGGAAACCTTTACAATCGTAAATCAAACCTGATAAAGCCGCGAAGTAAACTTGGACACAAAAAATATCACAGACCTGAGTATAGTTTGTGAATTTTGCAGACCAACCAAATATAAATATCTTCTAAATACCTACGAAGGCCCCATCGAAAGCTAAAGAAACTTGTTAACAAATGATATTCTCGGGTAGATAATACGGTTCTGAGTGTCCATACTAAGGAGTTTGGTTGCTTAAATTTCTGATTTTATTGTAGCTGGTGGTTAAATTATAGCTTATTCTAGAACAGAAAAAGCTGCCTGAGGGAATTGCTAATTAAAATTTTATTATTATGAAGATAATTTTTGATTGAATTTCATTAATCTATTAAAGCGGCAATGCAATATCATAGAATTACTAATATTGCTGTATTTATGTGACACCACTAACTCCGCGTTTATTACGCGGTATTTTATAGTGTTACTTGACAGAAACGACAAAAACACGTAATAATTACTTTCGATTTTATCGTGAATACGCAAAATGCTGCTGTGCATTTAAATTACATAAATCGATATATTATGCTTTCCCTTTAAGAAAAAAATAAATAAATAAACTTTAAATGAAAATCATAAATGACTACTGTGGAATAGTAGTAATGGTATAAAATAATGATAAGGAGGTCGACGCCACTTAATGGTATTATAGTCTGAATCAATTATGTGTATATATACGAATAGACATGTGCAAGCAAAAAATAGGAAATCCAAATATCTAAGTAATAAACAAAAAATATGTTATGCGACATAATAATTTTTTACGAAAACGATTATGTGACAATACCGAATTGTATTACATTTGAATAATTATGCTGTACATACATACATAGCGTAACTCGCGAGTATTTATATGGAAAATTACCTTGACTTGTATGTAAGTTAATTCTGTTTTACATTGACCTTGTTAATAGTGTGTACGTCTTAAAAATATTCATAGTTTTAAAGATCGAATTTCATTGATAATTATAACGCCTGTATACGTATGTATAAGTAAGATATTAGCAGCAGTGTGTTGATACAATAATTTTCCATACTTTGTATGGGTTGCAAACTTCTTACGCTGTTTACAATTTGTCTAAATAAACCTACTTATTATGTATTGATCGATCAGAAAACAAAAAAAAGAAAATTCTTTTCGATTATGTAGTATAGGTGTTTTGTTTACCGTTACTTTGATATAATTAGGGTGGGAAAACTATGGTGGGAATGCAATGTGCTTTATTTATGTTATAATAATAGGGTTTGAAATTCACTGTGCTCGCGATTTTAGTATAACCTTATTCCAGCCGTGTGCGTTCATTGGTTTATTTGAAAATAAGTAAAACCAACGTTTTTATAAGGAAAACCATTAAATCTATTTTTATTATTGAATTTGTTGTTTATATTATAATACAGATAACCGATCAATTACGTTGTAGAATGATTTTTGAAGGCTGACTAAGAAAATATTTTTAGAAATAATTTTAAAACGATGTAAGTCGATGATCACCTGTATTTGTATGAGTCACTTCATTAATATTATTATTTTCCTTCCATGAATGAAATTATTTTTCATATTTTTATTTTTTTGTTTTGTGAATATGTAAATATGTACGTATACATTTTATTGAAACTATCTTAATAAAATATAAACAAAGGGACGCACGAGAGTATTTTACACTCGATTTTGAATTTATAAACGAAAGAAAGAAAAATTAAGAGGCGCGCGGGATTATTTCGAGATGTAAACCAATGCAAGATATATGTAGTATTAAAATGTTTTTTGTATACATTATGACGTATCTATACATATATAATTTACATTACTTGTTCTTTTTTTATTGTTTTATTAAGTAAATATATATGTACATATGTACATTATTATACAGTTTTTATTTTAAACACAAAAGCCAAAGTTTAATTTAATATTCAGAAAAGATAAAAAGAATTTTAATTAGTAAATTAGTTATGTCAGCTTTTCGATATGTGAGTGCGCTAGCTTTCCAAAATCCCACATTTATTTTTTTATTTTTTAATGATTGCTAATATGTTTTATTGGTTTTATGTGCGAAAATTATGTATACAATTAATAAAAAATTTATGCTGTGGTTTTTATGTAGGAAGTGAGTCTCGCTTTCTGCAAATTATAACGTGATTATATCAGATTACTATATTACCCAAGCAAGCATAACACACTTATCTAGTTATCTAAACATAAATAAATCATAAGAAACTTAAAGTATTATCACACTTGACCTTCCCAAATTTTATAATTATTATTTTAATAATAAAAAACAATTTCCCATAAATTTATATCTGAACTGATCTATTAATAGTTAATTATATGTTTCTGGTCTTGCTTTTTAACTTTAAGACTTAAAGACCTTGGATAACCTGATTTTAAGACGGAATGGTTTTATTTCGTCTATTTAGTTTAGTTAGCTTTGTGTTTTTATAAGGTTTATGTTTTCCGTCAAAAATATATTTTGTGTGATATAGTTAACCCCTTTCTTTCTATAAAACACACACGGGAAATTATATTTCAGTGACATTAACCTTCATTACACAAACGCACATGTAAACTCTACAAATTGTTTAACTTTATTTTTTTACGATTTTTTTTTTTAATATTTTTCTAATTATACTCAGTACACATAAAACTCAATTCTTTGTGTTCATGTTACGGTACTCATCGGCTAATAGAACTGATATAATTTGTCACCAAGGGTTCATTAAAAATAAATCAACGAAGCGTGTATCGTCATTGGAACCAAAATCTAATCGAGAAAATTTGATAAATCCAAAATTGCAGAGTTTCTTAATATTTTTAGATAATTATTTACTTCGCGAATTGAACAAAAACGTTATTGAAAAATAATTAAGGGAGCTCATTTTTATAGATTTTCGCTATCTTAGGAGCTTAAGAATTTAAATTCGTGTTTCATTTGCCGAAATTTGTACGTATTAGAGAAACCATATATTGAACGAAAAAAACTTAAGTTTTTAGAACGGACTACCGTTTAGTTTTTTGTAGTTTTGATCGTAAAATGAGACTTGAGAGTTGCGATTTTCAAATTAATCAATCACAATCATGAAAATCGCAACTCTCAAGTCTCATTTTACGACCAAAATCCTTGATCTGAATTTTTTTTTTTTTTTCTAATTTATTTTATCGTTGCATGAAATTTTGTGTTTATGTTCAAACAATTCTCTAGACTTTACACTAATAAATCATTTTGTTACACATTTTATTATTATAAAACCTTTTTGTTAATTTATTTTGTTTCTTTTTTTCATTCTAGGTAAGTTGAAGATTTGCACCCACGAAATTTGCATGCAACGAAAAAAGGATAAAAGGATACGCGGTTTTATATGGAATTAAAATTTGTTCAATTGTCCCATTTTTATAATTTGGTGAAATTATTTCTGTTTCACTGTTATATGTAGTTTATCTTAAATGGAAAAGAAAACTTGAATGGTAAATTGGGCGATTCGATATATTTAGATCATTTAAGATTGGTCCACCTATGACACCTTTTGTTTAGTTGAAGTGTTTATAAAATATTAATATGTGTGCCGTTTTTATAAGACAAAAGGTTAATGCTCCTTACTAAACATATTTTTATTTTTAAAGAGGATTGCAGCTGAATTGATATTTTCGAAAAAGGTAAAATATGAAAGTTTTTTAAGCTATAATATAAGTTGTGAACGTTAATTTGTGTACAAACTAACTAGCTCGTTAAGGTCAATTCGTTCGACATTTTCTTAATCAAGTATTTCGAAGTAGACCAAGATTTCGACCAAGAGAGTTTTCTAAATGGCCCTCTACAAAGGAACGCATTCGATTTTTATCTTTGGAGATATTTAAAATTGACGAATTTTAATACTCAGCCACAAAATTTGGAAGATTTAATGGACAATTCCAAACTCAATTCCGGAACGGTAAAAGTCATATTTTGACATATAACTCGTATTTCTCGATCCCAATTATACCACATTTGCACCAGGTAGAATAAAAGCCTGTAGCAAAAAAGTAGCATGATCTAAACGCAAAGTACAATACTTTAATACATTATCTTAAATACTTTGTGTTTACATCATGCTACTTTTATTCTAATTGGTGTAAACGTGGTATTATAGCGGAAAAATCCAAAAATCAGTCAAAAAAGTTTAGGCTTTTAGCCAGGGACTTAACCCTCTAGTGGGTAGTAAAAAAAATTGTCTACACCCATCTTTTTAGTAATTAATTTATTCAGAAAGCTTTTGTTGGTGTCTCGGGTGGAGTAAGTAGCTACGGATTACATCAAAGCAACCTAGATTATACAAAGCCATAGTCTAAAGGTCGAGTTACGATGAATCCGTCTCGTTTCGTTCCGTCGTTCTCCGTCTCGTCTTTTACGTTTGTTGATTGTTGGTTACATTGCATCCGTTCCGTCTGTTTAAACGGACATTTGAAAAACAAATAAAAAATAAAATAGAAAATAAATCTGAAATGTGTTTCCATATTTTTTCCTTGCGTTTTGTGTCAATATATAACGTACTGTTTTATCAAATAATTCGGGAGACTTTTTTATTTCCTTGATAAGTCGTTCAGTATCCATTTTTGTTAATTTAATTTAATTTTTAACAATTTAATATTTTTTTTTTAATGTTTTCAAATAATCGAAAATCCCTATGTAGTTACAGCCTACTTCTCACGTTGATTTGATTTGTTTGGTTAAGATGTTCCGTTTTTCCGTAAATTCTAAACTTTTTGAAAAAATGGATGAGCTCCGTCTCTTTCCATTTTATTTTAACTAACCATTCCGTTTCTTTATACAAAATGTACAGAAAATATCTAAAACTAATTTGGACGGAGAAGCGGAACGGAATGGGACGGATCCATTGTAACTCGACCTTTA
Source organism: Tipula vernalis (assembly GCA_958295665.1). Taxonomy (NCBI): domain Eukaryota; kingdom Metazoa; phylum Arthropoda; class Insecta; order Diptera; family Tipulidae; genus Tipula; species Tipula vernalis. The sequence continues at coordinate 16,480,376 of OY282560.1, forward strand.
GAAACGAAACTTATATAAAGGAATTAGAAACGAGGAAAAAACAAACTTTTTTCCTAAGACAAATTTTTAATCGAAAACGCTTCAATTCTTAATTATGATCTCTGAGATATTTTCATAAATGTTTGAATTTCAACATAGATTAACATCGGTTAAGAAAATCGTTTTCATTTTCTTGTTGTAATTAATTTATGTATACCAAAATTTATTTTCATAACAACATCATTCTAGCCAAATTCAAATAAAAGCTTGCTAAAAGGTCACTAAATCAATACACGTTACATAGATGGCAGCACAAATTTGGTAAAATCGAACCAAAAATTATCACCTGGGAAAATTTCAAGTTCAAAAATTGTAGGAGAAGCAAAACTAATTCTGAATATGTTAAGAACGTGTAGTGTGATCTGTGATTAAATATTTTTTTCCTATTTTCCTATAAACAAATATAAGACATCTGACGTACACTAGTAAAACTAAAGCCAGAGTTAGCAAGTACTATTTTACTTCGTCAGAGCCAAGTTTGATGTATTTTTCAAAATGAAAGTTCGAGAAATATATTTTAGGCATAATTTAATTTTAATATTTCTGCAATTAATATTTATTTCATACCAATTTTTATAAATAAAATAAATAAATAAATAAAAATTTGGCCTGCTTGTATATTGTTGTTAAAGATACGTAGAAAATTTTTATATAAACTTTTTATAACATATTTGCTTTTCTCATTGAAAAATTTGAAGCTAACCAACATAATTTTTACTATGGATTCGTATGGTGAATAATGAAAAGTAATATCACTAAAGAGCCAAATATACAAGGGAGGCTCAGGATTGGGACTCCTATAAGGAGAAACTCGGAATTTATAAGAAAGAATAGGGAAAGGCACAAAGGGGGTCTTGGAGAATCTTCTGTGATAAAATCGAAGAGGTATCCGAAACCTCCCGCCTTAGGAAGTACAGCTAGTCCCGGTTTTTTGATAAAACCAGACGGATCTTGGACAGCTTCTAGTGGAGAATCTCTGGAGCTTCTCTTCGAGACACACTTCCCAGGGAGATTTGAAGACCTGTTGGTGCGTAGCAATCATCAGGAATCACTGTCAGTGTTCACAGAGGATATCGTAACCAGGAAACGGATCCTATGGGCACTGAGGGGTTTTAAACCATTTAAATCGGCTGGTCCGGATCAAATTATACCAGCGGAACTTCAAAACAACTCAGTAATTATTCTTCCTTACCTGGAAGCTATATTCAAAGGGTGTTTGAAGCTGGGCTATATTCCTAGGTACTGGACGGAGATCAATGTGGTGTTTATACCGAAAGCGGGGAAAAGCTCGCATGTCTATTCTAAGGACCTAAGACCAATAACTCTATCATCCTTTCTTTTGAAAACCTTGGAAAGGCTGCTGGATGTATACATTAGAGATAAAATAGGTGCCAGGAAGCGGGCACCGTCTCAGCATGCATACACAAAGGGTAGATCTGTTGACACTGCTCTGCACGCCTTGGTGTGTACGATTGAGAAATCGATTAATTCGAAGGAATTCTGTTTAGTGGCCTTCCTGGATATAGAGGGCGCCTTTAATAATGTGGAAGCGGAGGCAATCAAGGAGGGATTGTCATTTTTGGAGGTGGACGGACGTTCCTCTGAGAAGGTTAATCAATTATATGCTGGGAAGCAGGATTGTTAGCTCGAAGTTGGGGGACTCCACCATCAAGAGGCGAGTAACTAGGGGAACCCCGCAGGGGGGTTCTGTCCCCTCTTCTCTGGAACATAGTGGTAAACGGGTTACTACTAGAATTGGAGAGAAAGGGTATTGAAATTATCGCTTACGCAGACGACGAGCTTTAGCTGTTACCGGGAAATTCCTGGGCACGATTGTAGACGTAATGCAGAATGCGCTTACCATCGTTATGAAATGGGCTGGCAAATGTGGACCCGTCCAAGACAGAGCTGGTACTCTTCACTAAGAAATACAAAATCCCGGTAGTTGTCCTTCCTACCTTAAATGTCACGAGACTTGCTTTTACTGATAGAGCTAGACATCTGGGCATTATCTTAGACAGTAAGCTTAGTTGGAGGCCCAATTAGTTGGAGAGAATAAACAAAGCTACTATAGCTTTGTACTCCTGTAGGAACGTCATTGGTCATAGATGGGGTCTGAAGCCGGAGCTGGTACACTGGCTCTACACCGCTGCAGTGAGACCTGTACTCATGTACGGGGTGGGTGTTTGGTGGCCAGCTCTGGACAAGGTAACTTATAAAAGTAGGATTGAGAGGGTGCAAAGAACGGCCTGTATGCTTGTTAGCGGGGCATTGAGGTCGACACCAACAAGTGCCTTAGAGGTTATGTTGCACCTTCTTCCGGTCGACATTTTTGGCAAACAGATGGCGGCAAATACGGCTATACGACTTGCAGCGGTCTCTCAGTGGAGGTGTCTTAGTACAGGACACTCTACTATCGTTAGATCGTTTAAGGATGAGCTGGCGAACCTTGACTACATTAAACCTACTCTACGCTTCGAGAAGCGATTTCGAACCTCCTTCCCTTCAAGGGAATCCTGGAGGGATAGATTGTTATCGGAAACCGAAGCCTTCTAATTCTTCACAGATGGCTCCAAGCTAGACGGCAAAGTAGGAGCTGGAGTATTCTGTGACAAATTAAATGTAAACATTTCTATTCGTCTCCCTGATTACTGTAGCGTGTACCAAGCTGAAGTCGTAGCGTTTGAGGAGGCCATGACGTGGTTGAAGCATAATGTGGTATCCTCAGATGATATCGCAATCTATGTTGACAGTCAAGCGGCGATCCGGTCGTTAGAATCGGTGTCTTTGGCATCACGGGTGGCGTTGAGTTGTCACTCATCTCTAAATGAGATGGGTGAGCATTTCAATATCCAGGTAATCTGGGTCCCATCCAATCGTCAAATACAAAAGCAGGAATTAATAATAATTCCTGCTTTTGTATTTGACGATTGTATATTGGTCATGTACGTCGCATAGCATATAAATTTGAATGGGATATACGCGTCGTTTGACTATTATGCAATTTTTCCATTTCGGATTTTTAGAATATCGAAAAAATTCGCCCTATTATGAAACGAAAAAAAAAAATTCGCAGCGAATTTTTTCGAACGCACATGGCAAAATTCGAAATGCTCCGATTTAGGAGCATAGGGCGTTTACTAGGCTGGACCATCTGACTATTGGGGGCTAGCATCGTTCTCTTCCAGGTTACAGCTGGCCTTCCACTTTTCGTTTCCCTTGCGGATACCATTCTAATGATATCCGTCTTATTTCGTTAGGAGTTTTTCTCAGTGTGTGGCCGATCCATCTCCACTTGCGCTTTCTTATATCGGTCTCCATGTCTGTTTGCTTTGTTTGCCGTAAAAGTTCTATGGTGCTGACGGTGTTTCGCCAAGGAGTTTATCAGCCTTCTAAGGCATTTATTCACAAACACCTGGAGTCTTCTTGTGATCTACTGTGTGTGCTTCCATATTTCACACCCACACAGCACTACTGATTCTACACATGCATTGAATATTCGCTGTTTCGTATTTCTTGATAGCTCGGATGCATTCCAGATCTTTGAAGCATATTGAACGTATTTCTTGCTTTGCTGTGCTGATGCCTGTTTTTGTCACAATACAACCAAGGTATACGAATTTTTCAACCTCTTCGATTGGCGTGGTTTTGATGGTGATTGGTGTACTAATCTTCGTGTTCAGTCTCATAGCTTTTGTTTTACTGACGTTGATTTTGAGACCGACCTCATGTGCTAGGTCTGATAGCCTCTCTGTCTTCTGCAGTGTTGGCCTACTTATGTGTTAGAAGGCAAATGTGATCTGTGTAATCTAGACCATTGAGCTTCATAGTGATCCCTATTGGATACCATTTGGTGTTGAATTGTCGAGTTTGCACAGTACGTTGTTCAGCACTGTCAGGAACAGTAGTGGAGATAGTATACATCCTTGTCTTACTCCTCTTGAGTTGAAGTATTTATTACTTGCTTTCCTTTGTGTTGAACCTTGTTTCCATCATCCCGTTATATCCCTATTTTGCAAAGTGCTTGCCTTGCTTGCCAAGTTGATATGATCTGTAAATCTCCTACCTTGCTTAAAACCGGCTTATTCATTTCTTAGGTGTCAATTGATTGATGGAGATATTCGTTCAAGAATGATGGTGGTCTCATATTTCCTTCGGATTTCCGCCGTATCTTGGTGACATAGTCTCTAAGATTGATGGTATTTTATGTTTTTGTAGAAAATAAATTTTTTTAAATAATAAATTTAATTTTAAATAAATTAAATAATATTTAAATTTATGTAGAAAGATTACTCGATAAACCAGGTTTCATAATAGGGTAAATCCGCGACGGTCCGAAGTTTTTTGATATCGTAAAAATTCGATATCGAAAAATTTTATAATAGCCGCCTAGAAGTCACTGAGACAAATGTTATTATGCATGTACGTTTTATTTTTAATTTTTCCGCGAGTGGCGCTTTATCTACTATTACAATCGTCAATAAAGGCCGTCTGTGAATATGTTAAAAATATTTAGTTATAAATTTGGTAAAAAACAAATTATCATGGTAATTTTTAACTACCAAAACTTAATTTGCTATGTGAATTGGTTACAATTTTGACAACCATAAATTGTTCAAAATATATTGTGACAACAAAAAGTATTTCAATCAGTCAATTTAATTAATTATACATATGTAATTAATTATTCCCTATAATAATTGAAGTTTTTTTTTTGGAATACAGTTAGCGCACAACGTTATATACATACATGCCAACATATAATATGTTACAACTTCTACATTTCTCATAATTTGTAAACGAATTTAAATAAACCAAACATGAAATCATTCTGTTTTTGAGCACATCTCATTCTAACAGAAGATTGTTCCCGACATCCGAAAAGAGCACAAATTCTACAACTACTCTTGGGCCGTTTCTACTCCCTGTGTGTCCAAATATATCTTATAAAATATTAATGCATTGTTCATCACCTCACAAAGCAGAAAATTTATATGCGATCTCTACAGCGTTAAATTTTTTCGTGGTGAAAAAAGTATACACTTTTTAATAATTTTTATTCGCTTCACTCATGGCCATAGTTAATAAATTTCGAAGTGGTAATTTGGGGTGTCTTCGGACACGTTGATTGGTCCACCGCCCAATGGGATATGTCCTTGTTGATGCTTTGATTAGCAATTTACGAATATCATGAGTATCTGGTTGTAATCTGCGATGGATGGACGGGTGACATCCGGAACCAAAAAGGTAATTCTGAGTTTTAGAGCTCTTCAAGTAAATCAGGACTGATCATTTCGTTGTCTGCTTTGCGGGATAGTGTGTCCCCAATATTGGTAGTTCCGTGTACATGCTGGATTCCGTGGTAAATTGAGTAGTGAAATAAAAGTGACGTGATTTTCTTGTATTGCGTTTAGTTTTTAACTGAATTGCTCTAATCGGTATTGATGGTGAAGTCCCTCTTTCGACCACGTGTCACCCAGTGGCTGTTCAAGAATTGTAGTTTTAACCAAGTCATTTTTGAGTGATGTAAGTGCATTTTAGCATTCGTCAGGTCAACAAGTTTTTGGCTGTGTGGGGCTTTCTGAGTAAAGCCAAGTCAAGTAATTGCGTAGAGACGATCTTCGTTCGTGGTGTTGTCTGAGGAGGTCGTCAGTCTCCGCCTCGGTTCGGAGTATGCCGAAGTTTTTTGTGTGGCGGGCTTTGCGTCTGGCGTTGTTTTGTCAACCCTGTCTGGGGTCATCGATTCTGGTTGTGCCAGAATTATAATTACTGGCATCTTACGGATCATGAAGTCTGGGGATTTTTTTGTCCACCGATTGTTTTAATGACATTCGACATTGTAGTACAATGTATGCTTGGTGAGAGGAAGTTACTGATTTTTACAATAGATTCATAAATTGGTTAATTTGAATTTATTTTGATATTTTGGCGGTTGATAGCAGCCGCCAAATAACTTTTATTATTACGATCTAGAATCTAAAGAAGCCACCTTGCAATACTGAAAAAGAGTGATCCATTCGTGGCTTCTACTGGTTAAAAATTGTATTTGGAAATTGACAAAAGGCGTGTACTATTTGGAAAAAATATAATATTTAACCACTTGCAAGCAAAATCACTAATGTTTGAGGAGATTATATCTCTTTCTGTAACATTCCACGAAAATAATAATTTACCCTTGTAAGATGTTTTGATGGGCTATCTTGGCGCGCAACTATGTGCATAAAAATAATTGTCTAATAAAAAGTTTTAATCCGATGAAACACATTGAGACCCATGATATACATGTTTACTATTCCTATATGAAGCTATAAAAATCAAAATTTAATTAAATGATTGCCATTATCGCGAATTATTTATTTATATATCTGAATGAATTAATTGTAATAAGAATTCCGCGCATAGAGTCGTGTGGTGATTAAATCTATACAGATGCAACAGTATGTTCTGTTTTTTTTTTTTTTTTGTTATATACGGAAATACACTTCTCGATAATTTTTATGATCTCATAAAAATACGCTATCGAATATCTTTGTTCTAGTTTTATATTTTATAAACTATTTTTGAAGTTCACTGCGATAATAATTAAGCATTTAATGGATCAGTCATATTTTGAATGCACGCCAATTTTATATATAAAATCGAGTGAGAGTTGCATAAATTAGATCACGTTCCAGTGGATTAATTTGACGAAATCGGGTGATAAATTAAATTTCACTTGTTTGGCATTTGGCCCAAAACTATATATAAAATGAATATTGTAAAAATGTCAAGTTGTTTTGGGATTGCATTGCAATAAACCGTATAAACTGATATGACGGCGGTTAATGTGAGGCAGAGGAAATGTCTGTTTTCCGTTTTTTAAAATATTTACAAAAAAAAAAAAAAAACAAAAAAACCAACTTTATCTTAATAAAAATTCTGAAGATCGTTTTATCTCAATATACAATTTTTTTTTTATGAATACTAAACTGTATACTAGAAATAGTTTGGACTTAAAATAAAACAAAATTTTAAGTAGGGCAATTTCAACAACGTGTTGCATAAAAGTTTACTAGAGAAATGTATATCAGCCGCGTAAATCACAACGTGATTATGTCTAGTATATTATAACCTCTTACATTATTTAGATGAAAATCTAGCCTTTGTCGATTGTAATATTGACATACAAAAATTAAAATTCATAAAAAGTATAAAAACGTTTTATTTTGAATGAATTAATTAAAATAATTATGTACATACAGTGTTGTCCTTATATGTGATGGACGTAATTGTAGACGACTTAATATAAATCGTCTCCATATAAAATAACCTTACACAAAGGACTTAATATCATATAAAGAAAATTGCTAAGTTGTAGTCTCATTTATTTATAGATAACTATAAACGATAAAATACTCGTAGTGTTGAGTTAATGGATAAATTATTATATAGTCGGTTGGCGCTTATAATTAAAAAATAATTAAGTTTACAATACCTTAAAAAATTGTTATATACGAGTCATTGAGCCGGTCGCACAAATAAATTGGGAAAACTATTTTTCACGTTAGTATGGTTTAATTGTAAAGAAAAAAAACCCCTTGTTTGTTATATTTTACGCAATTAGATTTACATTTAATTTAATTACCACGTTTATATAAGTTGAAAGCAACACGCAATGCGTATACGCGTATAATGTATACATAAACGTTTCCACATACATTTTATGTACTCGGCGTACATAAACACTGACCATGATGAAAATATTTAAAAAAAAAAAAAAAAAATTATAAAATGTATAACATGAACAAGCTAACCTATAATGTTATGGTTTATTAAATAATTATAATTATTTTGTCGTAAACATAATTTTAATTATTGTAATGATTTTTGATTAAATTAAAATTTTCGACTGATGTTAATTTTAGCGAGACTGCCAGGGTTTTGGAAACGGTTGTAGTTTTCTCAATTGTTTGACAAAAAATGTTTCAAAAATTTGGACTGACAACATTGGGCTGATCAATAACCATGTGTAACCAATCGCCAGAAGTATTTTACGTGGCCTTATGGTTATTTAACCCATGCTGCCTAGAATGATCGCTTTACTTTATTTTTGGTTTGGCGTATGCTACTATATTTCATAATAAAACCATTTTAATTTTGATTCTTCATAAATTTTGTTATTTATTTATTGATTTGTAAAATATATTCTTGCACGCAAAAGTTTTATTTTTATTTTTGTATCGTATTCCATTACCTAGGACCAATAAACGTTTAAACCAGTTATTTCTTATTATTAGGCTGTTTTCAATCATTTAAATGGTTTACCGAAGTAAACACCAACAATTGATTGGGTTTACCTACATTTCAAATATCACTTTTACGTGCGCGGCAAATATTTGGTGCCTCTTCTGGGGTACCCTGTACGTCAGGCGATAAGCTTAAATAGAAATGGCCGCTTTTTTGGCCAATAACATGTCTAATATAGCCTTCGGTGGTGGCGGTGGTTTGTGGATCGTTGGCTTATACTTTTTCGTGAGATAAAACGACCAGACAATATCTTACGAGGTGAGATATTTTCTGAATTTAAAGCTTTGCTGGCAGCGTAGAATACGCCTTGTAATTACTGTGTTACTGTGATCATAATACCTTAAACCTGGAATACTGAATTTTTACCTTGACGTGAATTTTCACTGCTTTTAGGAAATCGGATACCTATTTTATAAAATAAATGAACCGTTTATTTTGAAAGTGTGGGGATTTTTTTTTTTTCGCTTAAAAATAGTGAGACATTTAAAATGACATCTCTCATTCTAAAACCATAGGAATGTTACAGAAATTCTTATAATGTTATTTTCTAAATCGGCCTCGTAACGTTTCCGAGCTAACCACCTTCAAATGTTTCTATAATATTTAGGACAGTAGAATGCTCCGTCGTTGTAAATTTATGATTGTAAAATCTGCTTCTATTTTAGGGCAGCCCATTTTAGAGTTTTCCAGTTGCCGCTATGAGGTCTTCTACACTTGGGTGCAAAAAAATCGCACATTGATCAATTTTCCATAAAAGTGCAAAAATATGAAAAAAAATCCAATATTTGTTTAATTTTTTTTAATGCAGATTCAAAGTATATTTCAATACCTATCCAGTAGTACCTTTTTTTGTATTTATACGTGCCATCAAACTGATTTTTGGGGGTAAACATCTGAGGTATACGTTTTTGTGAATTTGTCAGCATGAAAATTAGTAGTAAAAATCGAATTAAAACATGGAAATCAGAAAAAATATTTTTATTAAAAACGAGTATTCCTTCCTCTGGCCCGAATGACAGCTTCCATTCGATAATCATTGATTTCACCAAAGTTGTCACAAAATCTTCGGATATCGCCTCCCATTCCTCTACGATCGCCTGTTGCAGCTCCTGGAGACTCGTTGGAGCAACATCTCTGGCTCGAACCCTTCTTTTCAACTCGTCCCATATATGTTCGATGGGATTGAGGTCCGGGCTTCGAGCTGGCCACTCCATAACAGGCACATCCACCTCTTGAAGGTACTGGTATACTACACCAGCCGTATACGGGCTCGCATTATCCTGCATGAACAGAAAATTTTCACCAATAAACCCGGCAAAAGGTACGACATACTCCTCGAGTACTTCCTCAATGTACCGTTGAGAAGTCATTCCTCTTGACCGACCGCCAGTATTGGCTCGGGTGATGAATACAAGATCTGTCTTCGCCTCTAGTGATATGCCTCCCCAAAACATGCACGATCCACCGCCATACCAGACACGTTCTTGGATGCAACATTGTGCTTATCGCTCTCCTTGTCTTCTGTATAATCTTCCGCGTCCATCGGTGCCATATTAACACATCCTGCACTCGTCAGAGAACAGGAATCTACTCCATTCTTCTTCTGTCCAATTCAAATGCACTCGAGCGAACTCACGACGGGCTCGTCGGTGGGATGCGGTCGATTTCGGCCCGTTTGCTGGTCTGTGTGCAGTCAGATTAACTTCTCGAAGTCGTCTTCTAACTGTCCACCGACTGACTTCGACTTCACGAACTTCTTGAAGCCGCCGTCCCAGTTGAACCGCATTCATAGGACGATTTCGCAACGAAGTTGTTACAAGAAAGCGGTCATCACGCTGTGCTGTAGCATGAGGTCGGCCAGATCCTTGTTGCCGTTTGAAGCCACCAGTTTCCTGATATCTCTGCCACACTCGACGAACGGAGAATCGGCTCAAATTTAGTTGTCGAGCCACTTCACTTTGGTTCGCCCCGCATCAATTAGTGCAATCACTTGTGCGGCTCCCTATGGTGTGGTATCCATTCCTTTGCTCCGGTTGAAGTCGTATTTAATAGAGGACCGTTCAGACTAAGCGTCGATATGCGAATGATGACAATTCCGAGCGAGATATTTCATGGCATGCTATTGTATTGATCTTGTTGAATTATTTGTAGAATTTAATTCGAAAGCCTGCTGTATGCATTTGACAAAAAATCACTTTGTTGGCATGGTACAAGTACAAAAAAGGTACCACTGGATAGGTATTGAAATAGACTTTGAATCTGCATTAAAAAAATTTAAACAAATATTGGATTTTTTTGATATTTTTGAACTTTTGTGGAAAATTGAGCAATGTGTAGACCGCCATTATATAAAATGGCTTCCAGTTGTGTTTCAAGTATTTCGATTTTTTTCCTTAATGCATTTAAGAAATGCAATCGTTTGAATGGAATCTTAACCATTAAAATATCGAGTCCATGGTATCATATTCGACATTTTACAATCTTTAAACCTTTCTGCTTGATAACTTTGAATCAAATATCTAGTACTTGCGGAAATGTCTATTTCTGTGACGTTTTGCCGAGCACATTAAGCTGAATTAAATGCTGTCCTATTCTAACGGGCAATATTTATTTGTAATATTCTTCCGTTTTGTTTCTGATAGGACTGTCCTGTCCTATTTTATCTCTCAAATTTGGTTTCTAGTTATTTTCGCGGCAATTTCTCTCTCTTCTTCTTCGTGTAATATTTTAACATTTCTCATCTTTAGACAAAATGTTTGTTTGTTTTTAATTTCGCAACCTTTCTGGTGCTCGAGGGACATCCTACTCTTTCGCAGTTCGCTTTTAACGTCCTATCTGACGGAGCAGCCAAATCGAGGAAGTATGCTGTATGCAACTGTCAAACAGTACTTACATAGTTTTCTGCTTATCTCGATGTTCATGAACACCAGATTTTTCTTTTGTAGCATCAAATAAATTTGCAAGGACTAAACAAGAGGCAAGATTCATATCTTCAACAACTTCTCGGCTCCTTGGTAGCCAATTTTTCTCTTTGGCGATCAGCTCGCATAACACTATAATATTGACTTAAAATTCCAAGAGTAATATTTAAGTCTTTCGACGAGCAGCTAACAAACGCTTTTCTTAATATGTTATCTTTTTACCATCATTATTCGATTGAGACGTTGCAATGGCTATTTTATTACAGAGTATCCAGCTCTTCTTCCCCGTTTTGTTCAGGCCGCTCATTTTCAAAATTAGGAGTTCCTCAGATTGCTTGTTGTACTATTGCAAATCTAGTAAACTTTCATTCTATATTTGTCAAGTTTAAATGGAATATAGTTCTCTTCTAAGCAAATTTCTTAACTACTTCTGATTGATTGATCAAGTCTTCTGAATCGTTAAATCGCAAATATTTGCATGCTTTGATTTTGTTTTATATTGGTGAGAAAAGGGAAAAATTATACACTGAACCGAACCATGCGAATTATAAACCAAATATTGTATAAGTTGACTGATCACAATTTTCATTTGCAATATTGCAGTATATTCCCTTCTATTAGTAAGCAGGAAAAGGACTAAAATGCTGGACTTTTCCCATGCCAACTTTAAAATGTTAAAATACGATGTTATTTCCTTCATTTATATTGAAATTACCTATTGAATTTTAAGAGACTCATTGCATGCTTTTATGTTTGATTTTGGTTGAAGTTATTTTCTAGCTAATAAAATTCAAATGAGTCTGTGAGACTTAACCCATGCTGACTACTTAGGATTTAGGACGTTTTTGACTAACTTCTCCATACAAATATCTCCTAAAATACGCCAGCTACAAAAAAAAATGGTTTAGGCAAAAGTTCTTAAAGGCAATACCCTGTTAATGGATTAAAAAAAATGAAAATTTTACGTCCAAATATGTATTTTCCATGACCTCCTAAGGTCATCTGAAGGAATATATTTTAGATATAATCTTATGCTATGAAAATAAATTTTCTTTTTTTTTAATTTTCATAGCAAGTCATAAACATTATAACTTAAAACATTATATATTCCTTCAGGTGGTTTTGGGAGGTCATAGAAAATACATATTCGGACGTAAAAGTTCCCACTCTTTTCGAATTCGGTCTCAAAAATAGGGCTTTCCATTTAAAAAATTACCTTGACCTTCAAATGACCTTGAAAATTGACCTGAAGATCAAGGGCATTAGTACAGATAGATGAACCCCATTATCCTTAACAATTTTTCTGTAAACCATTTTTTTTGTACTTGGCGTATTTTAGGAGACACTTCGATCCGTCGATTAAAATGGCTCACTTAGTAAAAAAAAGCTGTGTCTGTTTCGACGTTTTTAACAAATTTAGCAAAATTGGTGGTAGGCAGCCAATCTCCTGTTTTATATGATAACGCCACTGTTGTGGCCATCTTTCCAGTCTGTTTACAGAGCCGAGGGATGCGGAACATCGAAATAGGACTTATTAGGCTTTAGACAAAATGGCTTTAACGACCACACTTACTTTGCAATTCTCAGAATTGTAACCCACCCATAACGGTTGGGTTGATAGGGTTGCATATTTGTAAAATTCCCTATTAGTTATTCCCAAAACTTCGATCTTCATCAAAATTAAAATGGTTTACGAATATGATAGCTTCAACATTTAATTTTTGTTTTTTGTAATGGTGATACCTATCTGACCAAAATAAACGCTTTGGTTAATAATAGATGATTCCAACCGAGTTTAACTGCTTTGATCCAATTTAAAAGGAAAATCAATTTAAAATTTTAAATAGCTTGGCCCGGAATTTTTTTAGCCGGAGACCGGAGTTCAAGTCTCAAGCATGGAGGTTTCGAGCGAAAATGATCCAGTTGGCAATCCTGCTTGCTGCAACAATGACTGCAATATCTAAGCAGTTACTGAATTTTTGAAAGACGGTTTGAAAACCAGCTTACCAGAAAGCCTATCATACAACCCATGACTTTATAGCTACTTTTGAATTTTCGCTTTCTGATTTTATTTTTCCAGGGGCTAGATTCTGATTAAACACAATTTTTTTGTGACATTTTTTGTTACTGCAGAAAAAGTTCGTCGAAAATTTTAAAAAATTTTAGTTTTTAAGTGATAATGGTTTTCGCTTACTAATTCACGTCTAGAAAATTTTAATACAATGTCACAAAAAGTATCATTTGCCACTTGTTCAGAATCTTGCGCCAGGTAGATATTTTTCCCCTACACATTTTATATGATAACCTTGAAAGTTGCTTGTGCTAAATACTTGATCATTTCAGTTTAGTTTAGAGCTTAAACATAACCTAAGAATAATATTATGTGCTAAATTGGTTTAGCCAGGTACTTCTCACGAGCTCCCCGTAACACAACATTGAAAATATCTTTACAAAGAAGTTTAGCTTGGTGACACCATGGCGATAATGATCCCCTAAAATCGTTTTCTCTTCGATTTTTGTTTGGTTTATTCAAACAATGTATATTTTCTGCATTCTCTTTCACTCAGAATGCAGTTTTATCCCGTTTTAACATTCAATACTGCATCACTATAGGGGAAATAAAAAATCTGCAAAACTGCCTTATGACTGCAGCCGTAAAATTGATTTTCGAACGTCAAATTTCGATTAAATAACTCTTGTTGCATTCATTTTCGACTGCAAACTGCCTTAAAATCTATGCAGTATTTCGATTAAATTAAGCCTTCGTTTATTAGGTTTCCAGAAGTTACTTTTTTCTCAATTGTTTTTAGCCACAATATTTTAATCTGCAAACTCGTATTTTCGTTTACGATAAAAAAAAACTTTTATGTGAAGTAAATAATTTAACGGTTATAAAAAAACCTTACAATTCTCAGACACGTGAAATATCACGTGCATAAAATTGGCAGTCTTAATTTCATAGCGGTCATTTGCATCAAATTACTGTACAATATAAACAATAAATCTACAATTTTCACTGTGCCACACATTAACTCAATTTACCTAAATTCGTAATTATACTTTTGGCGGATACATTTCGGCGCCGATTGCAATTTCCTGAAACTATTTCTAAATATAAACACGCAAAATAAAATACATTCATAAAATCAGTTATTGATGAACAATCCTCGCCTAAACAAGCTTTTTTTTATTGTTTTTGAGTGATTCATCAGTTTTGCATATACACAAATATTTTTCATATTATCATCAGTCAGATGATTGATAATTTATTCATAAATAGCTATACAAAAAAATAAAAGTTGTTGTCAGAAAGCGTGATTACAGTGCGCATTTAAAGCTAATGTGTGGTGATATGTCTGTATTATTGAAGATAAAAAATTTAAATTTGCGTATCTCTCTATTATGGTTCGTTCGACTTTGCGAAATTTTCTTATAATAGTTTTAACCTTATCAATGAATTTGATCGACATTTGAATCATGTTATGGGAATTTTTCGATATAAGCATATATTATTTGGTATGAACCGGTACCGCAGAGTTACATAATCCATATAAAGAAAATATTTATCCATCATGAAACTGGTCGGAATTCATTTTATCTCAATTATTTACGTTAACAGGTCAAAAATACCCGAAATGTTAACAAGCGTTTACAAGGTTTTTATTGACCCCAAAATTACGGAATTTGAAGAAATTTAAGAAAGTGATGAAACATTGGGGTCACAATCCTAAAAAAATGATTCTAAAATTCTGGAAATGTTAATTTTTATTTAAACCTCTTGAAAATTATTGTGGTTGATGCAATTTGGAATTTAACCCATAGAGATTCGTTGTAAAATTGTAGTGCCAATAGAAACTCTTGAAATGAAATTTGCAAAAATTATCCAACAAAGACAAATCTAGAACAATATTTCATTTTAAAATGAAATCTATTCTTGATTTAGCCCACGAATTACTCGTTTTTCGTTTGCTTAAATCTTACACGAGTCGTTTACATTACGACTTTCTTTTCTTTCTATAATTTGGAAAATTTATTAAAAGTTCAAGAGGTATCAGAGATCTCTCACTCGTTTGCAAAAATAATGAATTTGCCTGCCCCGGTCTATTACAATACAACAAGAGTCAAAATATCGTCATAAATTGTAAACAATAAACTCTGCGGGGCTTCTCAAATATATTAATTAATACAATTTGCCACAACAGAATTTTTAATTGTATCTAGATCTGTCACAATATTTTGCAAAGCTATTGCAAACCACAAACCCCATTGTAAATAAGGATAAGTCAAGGTCAAATACAGTAGCTGTCTGTGTAAACAAAACAAACATTTCAAATTTAATTTAAATTGAAAATGCACGCGATTCTTACAGAAACGAACATCATAAATTTGATCGAGCATTTACAATGAATTTTTTCCAGAATTTATAGACATTGCATTACATTACGAATCTCGCCTACAATTATCTTAATTAATCCGGATTTTGTATATCAGTTGTATACACATTTATTATTTGTTTCTATTATTTCATGCGACATCAAAGTTTAGAAAGCAAATTAATTTTTTTTTTGACATAAATCATCGTCGTTCGTATAAATCAGATTTAATTACAAAATATAAAGAAAGTTTATATTATTCTTATATGACTCTATCTTCTTCTTGTGCGATCATTTTAATTTGCCAAAAATTTAATATTGTTTTCTGATTGTGACATAAGTTCTGATATTCTCGCATCTTTACGTTAAATTTTAATTATTTAATTAATGAGTCACGGTGATCGCTTTTATTGAAAGACTATTTGTACAAAAAAAGGCAAACATCTTACTTATTTAATTTTTTTTGGAAATGAATTATTTTAAACAGAAAAAAAGATGTTTTACGTATAAATAATCAATCTCGAAGAATTCATTGAAGATGCTGTGCTTGAAAGGTGAAAGTCAACAAAACGTATGAATTATTATGAACATCAAATAAAATGAGATTGAATTGAAATGGAAGTATTACCGAATATGAATTGAATATTTTTGGATCCATAAATTTTCGAATCAAAGGAAATCGCATATTAATAGCTATTTTGTCTGTACATATATTTCCGCGTGTATCTATCGGCATATTGCGAGGTCTTGGTTGTATCATCACTTAAGTTTTATTATTATTACTATTACCATTCGTATAATAACTGATAAAAAAAAAAAATGAAATCTTTATACATCTTGATTTAATTTTCTTGAGTATATACGTACGATATGTATAATATACAGTCAAGTCCTAACGTAAAATCTCAATAGACCGTAAAATGATGTTGGCACATATTTTTTTTTTCGTTTTTGTTTTAGTTTATTGCCATTTGGTAACACTATGTTGATTGATGGTAATATATATCTTTACAAAAACATGACATTTTTGTGTAGAAAAATTTAAAATTGACTAAAAACAACAATTTTTTGACACAGTGGTGGTTAGACTGTATCTCTCTTTATTTATTTTCTAATTAAGCAAACTATAAATTTTATTTAGTATGTTTCACTTGAAAATGTGTATATTTTACTTTCCATTTAAATACATAGATACACAACAAAAGTAATGAGCAAAATTATTCGAATACCTAAATTTATGTTTGTATATTTTATGTAATGATTTACATTACGTAAAGTCCCACCGGTCGATTGGTGCGTATAAATACATAAACATGGTTTAAAGTCCGACAAAATTACATTACAAACCGCTTGAAAAACGAAGGATTTTAAAATTAACACAAGATGCATATCCGAAAATTCCAATTTTAAAATTTTTTTCATTTTAAAATTTGTTTAATAATCTTCCTTTTGATGCTTACTATAATGCTTATTTTATCTAAAAATTTGGCATATTTTAGACAAATTTTGTATTAAAATTACAATATTTCATATTTACCATATTGTCGATTGTAAGAATAGGCTTCTCGAGGAAAAAATTGAAAATGATGCTACTGATAAAATGAATTTGCCTCAAATGTGACGAAAGAAAATGTAGCTGTCAGGTAATTAGGTATTACTTTTCTAAGGAAGGAAATATCTACAAAGCATATTTTTAGTAATGAAAAATAGTTTTTATCAAAACCTTAAATGTCAAATCATCAGCTTAGTTTAAAATTTTTCCTCTGGTGGAATCCATGGTGAACCAATCGTCAATAAATTCAAAAAAAAAAAAAAATCTTGCTTATTGTGACATCTCATAAAAAAACTAAACATAACCGATAGCGTTACCGGTAAGATGAAATGAAAAGCAATTGAATTGGAGCAATTCCTCCGTCCGTTTTTATTTCGATTCTTCTATAATATATGATTGATCTAGTAGGATTTCATACTTTCCGATGGGAGGGAAGGGGGGGGGTTATGATCACCTTAAACCTTGAGGACAAATTTCAAGGTTAGGTCGATTTTTGTAAATGGAAACACGTAATTTTTGATTCTGAATTCTGAAAGATCTCTATGACTTAACGTAAAATTTCATGCGCTTTCAGAATCCAGAGTCAAAAATTGGTATTTCCATTAAAAAGGCATCTTGACCTTGAATTGACCTTGAAATTTGACCTAAAGGTCAAATTGAAGGTCATCGTTTGATTTACATTGGCGAGAAATGCTTAAAATTTATTAAAAGTAGTTGATCGTTTAGTGTAGGAGCGAACTACCCGGTATTGAAGAACATAATCTTTTTGCCTAAAAAGACTGAGCCTATGTTAGTTGTTAATATTAACATGCACTTAGTAATTATTTTAAGTTAACTAACTAGATCCAAAGATATCACTAGATATCTTGGTCTTTTTAATATTTCCCCATTTAATATTTCAACTGGTACTTTTTACTGAACTGCTGGATTGTATCTGCTTCTGTTTAGATGTGTAGGCTCCGAAGAATATTTGTGTTACGCAAATTCATTTAGCATTGTGTATAGTTTTCTTCACCGAATGTCCACACTATATCGTCCAGATAGGTTTAAGTATCATTTTATGTAACACAATCTTACAGTCTAGGCTTGATTTAGAATGTTTTCCTATTAACCAGTTTATTTTAACACATCTTAAATTGGTTTGTTGACGTTGTAAGCCTTTGATCGAAATATAGAAAGATGTTATTTAATCTCACATGCGGACAGGTAGGTTTGCTTTGTGTGAACGTAATGTGCGCCGATTTTCTATTTCGAAAAAATGCTCTTATAGATTTCTTGATGCTACTATGGAATTTTAATGCGTACCTAGAATTGCTTACAGACCAAATATAATACTGGACTCAGCACACACTGCCTTATGGAAACCGTGTTCAATAAAAATCGCGTGAATTTTGTGTAGTAGCCCTTTCTGTTTTGTACTTTAGTTTTTAGAAATTCCTGTAGAACTGACCGGGCCCAATTTGTACATTGTTTGGTTAAAAATCTAGATATCTGTGATTTTAGAACTCGTTTGCTGAGTGTTATTAATACAGGTGAATCGGATAATTAATCGTGGCACGTTTCAGCCGTAACATGAGTTCTAGCGTTACTCATTGTTAAACGAAAATCAATCAAATTATGAATTTTCCGCCTATCTATTGCACAGTTGGTCGGATGACCTACTGGTACGTGATCTAATTTCTCGATTTGCATGCATCCTCATAATTGTTTTTAAATATTGTTATAAATTGTTTATTAATGCTGGTTGCGAATGATCATAATTTCTTATTCTGTTTCTTCGTTAACGTCAGCTGCACTACTGTGTGCTTTGTGACTAAGATGGTTAGTATCATAGAAGCCGTAACCCTTGTATTTTATAAGGCTAATATTGTAAAGTTCATTTTTCGGTAAAAAAAAAAAAAAAAAAATCTTTAGCAAAAAGGTCCAGTTTTCCACCCTTGTGCAATAGAACGATGAATACAAATGCTTTAAACCATGAAAATATTTTTTTACTTCGATCCTTTTTTAATTTCATCCAATTTGTTTATATGGCAAAAATGTTACGTCTAGAAAAATGGAAAATTAAAAATGTTGATTTTACCCAGAAGATTCTTTTATCAAAGGTATCAAATCATTGTTTTGATTATCTGGATAAATCGCTTGGCTACAGTTTACTTATTGGTTACGTCGAGATAATCAGGTGCAAGCCAAATTTTCTCGGAAAATTATCTTATTTGTCGGGGAAATTTTCAGTTTGTCTAAAATTTTTTTGTAATTTTATTCAAAATTCGTAAGAATGTTCTATTTTATAAAAATGTTGATGTTAGGATTATATCTCAATAGTTTTTCGTTTGAGCGATTGAGTCAGATTTTTTCTTATGCAAGCTCTTCCTTAAATGTGTCTGGCTGGGCTAGTATCTATTACAAAAGCAGACATTTATATCTCAAAACTTTATACGGCAGTAGCAAGAATATAAAGACTTCCTATGTCATACAAAGCAAATAACCGCAGCTGGAGGTACCGAAATAGTTTTTTTTACGTTTAAAAAAATTATTTCTTTCCCCGATATACTATTTCTGTATCTCCAGCTGCGGATATTTGCTTTGTATGACATGGGAAGTCTTTATATTCTTTCTAGTTTTTGATATAATGTATTTCTAGAGAAATGATGCCATCCACTTAAATTTTGTATTATACAATTTTCAATTTATTAGGAATTTCCAAGTTAGTATTAATATCTATGGAATTTTGTTGATCTGAATTGTTAATGAAGAGCAAATCTTGTTAATTCTGTATATGTATATTTGACCGAATGATTTCCTGTTTGTCCAATGTGGACAACTCTGTGTCAAATTTTTTTGGAAATTATAAAGTTTTGAAGTTTAAATGGTCATTCACAGGAACACTACCATCCTACCATTTTTAGAGCAACACGGCTACGACAACTGCACTCCTGGTGCACTCTATATTTACTAGCATAATTATTGGTCTTGGAAATCGTGGTTCGTTTTTTTTTAGTCTAGCAATCTGCCGATTGCCTCATCAACTAGTATCACCAAGACAATTTGGTTTACGGTAGACTTTTAGATCATTAGTAAGAAAACTAAAACTGAGCTAACATTTCCCAGGATTATAAGGCAAAAAATTTGTTTCGGTATACGTAAAATTCAATCAACATCCGGTACTTCTTCTCCTTCTGTGGGTATTTATTTAGTTCGCCATTCAGAGTCATATTACAGAATATTTGGGAATATGGGGAAATTTTCCCGGTCAGATTTATAATAAAGGCACAATTTTGCTTCTGGGACCAGAAAATTGAGGCAGAAAAACCTCACTCTTAAATCGCGATGGAGAGAGGTAATTACTCAAAGGTCCAGGAGTATGGATTTGGATAAATGAGTGAGTTTCAAAATAATTTAACGAGATGAGATAATTTTTAGTAATGGAAGAATTTATTTAATACATGTTGCAAAATTGTGAGAGTTTGGTGTCATTTTTGAGAATTTAGTGAATTTCGGAGAATTTTATGTGATTTCAGCATTTAGAGGAGATTGTCAAAAGTGCAATGAAATTTAGATAAAGACAGTAAGTAGGTTTGAAGTTTATTGAGTTTCTAAGAATAGTGGAATTTTAACAGTTTAGTAACGTAAAGAAAATTTTTAAGATGTAGTTTAAGTTTCTTGAAAATTTAGTCAAATTTACGAAATTATTGAGCTTCAGAGAATTTAGTAAGATTTCAAATATTGAGTAATGGTATTGCGAGGAACGAATAATCTCCTGGAATAACCTCACGCAACCGATTTATAAATATAAAAAAATGTACGAATAATTTTGTTAACTACTGTACACTTTTTTGTACGTATTAATAACTTTATTTTGTTAGATATGATTTTCTTACGTATAAAGTGATGATGATAAGATAAATAAATAGTAATTTGAATATTGGCAATTTATTTACAAACATATTATTCCTATTCGAAAATTAAAAAAAAAAATGTTATTCAATCAAGAGGCTATGTAACTACAAACTATGTATATATTTAAGTACTTTTATTTAATGTTAATTTCTATACAAATTTGGTTTGTTTGTATACATTCGAATTACCTTGTTATACTGTATCTCAATGGCGTGTAAAATTATAGTGAGCAAATTAGGTGACAACAAACAAATTTTGTTGGTTTTGTACTATTGGCGGGAAGGAAATGCATAATCATAATTTCATAACCATAAACTCCTTACTTTTTTGTTGAGTTTTTTAAGAGATCTCTCATCAGTCTTGAATATACTTAAGTGTAATAGAAAAACTGTTAAATAATTCTCGTTTTGAGCAATACTTATATGTGAGTTTTGTTGTTTTGAAATAGTAGTTTTTAATTTGTTGTGTTTTATAATTTATAAGTATATGAATTTATTTTATTCCAAGAATTTAGTCTGACTAAAATGTAAAACAAGCTTTCTTATGCAAATGCCTTCGGGCGATTGTGTAAGTTTTTTTTTTTTTTTTGTTAATATCTTATTGATGAATTATTATTAACTACAGTATATTTTAGTTTTGGTTTGTTATTACACAAACCGCGCGCACTCATATACATTTATATATTTATGTTTTGTACGATGTTTCACATATTGACCAGGTCAGGTTTAAAGAAATTTCTTTTTCATTGCATAACTATACCACTGTTATATGTACACTAAAATTACGTATTCAGGTCAACACTTACAGTAATTCCTATCAGCTATCACATTGATTGAAATTACTCGATAAACTCAGTACGATTTACAATACTAAATAAAATTGAATGAATAATATCGATTCCGTTTATTTTACGAAGCTTAACAAATTGAAATCAATTAAATATAATAAAAATATAATATTTATATACGAATACATGTGAGAGGCGAACAAAATCAGCCACATAATTAATTTCGATGGAAAAATGAAATGTGTCAAGCCACAATTAAATCAAATCACTATTTTCATTTTGATTTTATTTGTATCGATATTTTGATTACCAATGTTAAGCAATAGTATATTGATTTAGTTGTTGATATGACGATTGTTGACTAACAAAATACGATTTAAAATTGGAATTTCAACAGAGTTGTACGTTAATTGTACCTAATAATATTCGTTGTTGTATGGCCTCGTTAGAGTTGTAGATTCCGTTGGAATAAGGTACTAAAAATAAAAACCGCTGTATATGTTCATGCGCTTTCTCTATTCGATTGGATTTCAAAATAAGTAATTTGAATTTTTATGTGCTAGCTAGGCATTTAAAGCAAAACAATTCTGGCTTGAAATAATAAAAGAGGAAAGTCTGAGAAATTTCGATATTCAAACAACTTATGAATGTATTTTTCCTTAAATCTCACTTAAATTTTAAAAATATTTGAATTTTACAAATTTGAGAAAAATTCTGTTTTTTATGAATAGGAATTAGAATTTAGTCTCAAACGTTCCACTTAACACAATTATTTCTTTAAAGTGTACGACCGGATTTTAGTCTAAATATTGTTTAGGAGGATAATGCCGAAAACTTGTACCAAAATAAATTCATATAAATAAAAATTGTAAATATTCTCATCGTGAGAAATTTAATTGTTACAAGTCGGCGACACATTGCCATATTAAAAAATATTAACTTTAATCACAGTCATCATATCAGACGTCTATCGTTTTGTTCTGTCACTGTTAATGCTGTTTATTGTTATCCATCTCATGTATGTCAAAAATGTAATAAAAATGATTATAATCAAATCGAATTTGTTTCACGTTAATCTTGTATACAAAATGACGATGAGTCAACTGACAAAAAAAAAAATTGTTTATGCGGGGATTTTCCCTGTGATACTAATTTTATCGTTTTACATACAAGTTTATTGTAGCTGGGGTCAGTGATAATTTACATATAAGATGTCAATGTACATAGATTAATTTATAATGGGATTTTTATTAGATTTTTCTGTACTCGTATAGTAGGTTTGGATTTACATTCGGAATTCCCTGGATCATGAAAAGTACAGATTTTTTTGATTCCATGTTAAGTCACGTGCATAAAATCGCTCTATTTCGACAAAAATATTTCCATCAAGGAATTGTTTGTTCCCGGATTTAGGTAGTTAAATTTCACAAAGTGTGATTCGAAGTTCGAGATCCATCCATTTCTAATTATTAACGATTTTTAGCCAAAACTACTTAGAATTTTTAAGCGTCATTAAAATCGGATTTTCGCAAAACAAATTTGTTTTAAATCCTAAACATGTTAATATTTCAGTCAAATTTGAGCGAACATTTTCATTTTTTCTTTTCAAGGTCATCTCAAGGTCAACAAAAAAATATAGTTTTTTTGCCGACATGCAAAAACCCACAACTTGTATCGGAAATATTTTTTACTCGTCTTCTTCGATTTTCCAAGAGAGTATTAAAAAAAATTAGCAAACAGGTGATGTTTGTGACGACCTTTATAAATATTCCGACGTCTGAAGAGCTTCATCTCCAGATCATATGTTCTCTAAATATTCTTTCCAGATGCGAAACAGGGAAAGTGTTTCTTGGCCAATTACCAACCAGGATTTGTGGAGAGTGACACACGCCGAAGAATGAAAAACGCCCATTTTATTTATCCTCCCTCAGCATAATATTAAAAATACATGCTGCGATTGTTTATGCCGTTTCAAAAAGAAAATCGCGTCAACGTTTTACGACAATTTAGTCAGAGAAATTTTTAATACAATGCAACATAAATCATTTTAAAAATGAATCTAATAATCAATTTAGTGAAATTTTTTTTTTTTCTGATTAAATCAACATAACATGCTTTTTATTCCAACAAATAATTTATTAATATATGCATTCTAGGAAGAAAAAATCTACTAACAAATGTGATTCAAAACTATTTGTGCACATTAAACTCCCCAAAAATTAATCATTTGTAAATTAAAATAGAATAATTATAATTAGAAATAGATAACCAATATAAATCATAAACAGCTCTGATTTAAGCGTTTAGATCGGAAGGTACCGCTTTGAACCGATATCTCAACCACGACCCGCTGTTGAAGTGCAGAATTCAATTTGTGGCAAAGCATTTTTCATTTAGTTGTACAATATATAGATGGTCTAAATAAAACGATTCTATTGTCGGCCGGACTTTCAAAGCAGGGTTGGCTCCCCACTGGGTAATACTTAAAAAAAAACCTGGGTGGGTTTTTTGGGGGTAATAATACTTCTTAAAAAACGTATGTTTATTGTTTAATTTTTATTTTTTTTTTCTAATAAACAAATTTAATTACATATTTTTAACTTATGATTTTATAAAATTCATTCTTTAGAACATAAAGCGGATAGGGGTTTCAAAAATTCATTTATTAAATTGTATACTTAATAATAAGGTAACTATAATAAATGTGAATAGATATGAAAAATTAAAAACAAAATTGATCAGTACCATATAAATAATTCACTAAAAAAAAAAATAAATAAATTCAAATTAATAATTTTGCAATTTACCAATCTTGTGATTCAGATCTTAAATGCCGATAAATTTTGACTAGAGATAACGCATTTTCGAAACCAAGTCGGTTTCTCAGTTTATTCCCAATTAAACCGTAGGTTGAGGAAATTCTTTCAATTGAAGCCGAGCTTGCTGGGCAGTTCATTAGTGACACAAAAAAATTGCAAACATTTTCAGGCAACTTTGAAGATTTTTCATTTTTGACGTGTAATATTTTCCACCATTTTTTTCGCTTAATTTTTCGAGCACCTCCGGTTTGAACAAAGATTCTGGGAAGTATTCTCCATTGTTAATTTTAAATGGCAAACAGTGTGCCAAAAAGGTGGGTGTTTTTGGCTTATCCAGTCTTCTGCTGCGCTCTCTGCTTCTTCACCAAGCAGTTTGCCCATATATTTTGGATGCATCATGTTTGCTAAATAGTGAGCCGGAGTGAGTACACTTTTCATTCGTTTTTCAATTAACACCTTGCAGACCATCTAATGCTATTTTTATTTGAGATAACATTTGTTGAAGATTTAAGGCCCCGTTGTACAATTGTACATTATTTAAAATTTTGTGGATATCGTTATGAAATTCATTTAAATGCTCTGATCTTATTTGTGAATAGAGGTGAAAATTAGCAATAAATGTCGTTAAGCAATCATCATAAGAATTCCATCTTACATCATTTGGTAGTTGAGGCATAACTCCATGTTTTTCTTTTAACCATCCATGTGGTTGGTGGTGATTTCTAAAGTATTTCTGTACACTTATTGTTTGTTTGGTAACTTCTACTGGAATTATATCTTTGTATAGAAGATTGATCATGTGTGCTGAGCACCCATAAGAAAAAATCCCATGGCGTTCCTCTAAAATATCCTTCATTTTTTTCATCTTGTTTTCGTTATCCGTGCAACAGGCGAATATTTCTTTATTGTATTTAGTTTTTATGAAGTTAATTGATTTTTCTGCCGCAGCAACACAATATTCAGCTGTTTTTTTTCGGACCCGGTGTCCTCTGCACTTATTAAAAAACTATTACAACCGGTATGGACTGAACACGCGATAAGTGGATCATTTGAAGTGTTCGTCCATCCATCTAAAATGAGTGTAAACTGGAATCCTTCAATTCAGTTATTTAATGATCGGTTATTTCTTCATCAATTTCAAGAAGGTGCTTATCAGCTAGTTGTTTTCTGCTAGGGGCAGAATATCCAGGTCGTAGAGATTCTATCATTTCTTTAAAATATTTGTTATCAGCCACGTTAAAAGCAAAGTTATTCGCGAAAAAAAATGTTGCCACAATTTTGTCCAATTTTTCTTTTTGATTTAAAGTAATTTTAACTGAAAATTCTATCATAGATGATTGAGTACAATGTTTGGTTTTTTGTTTCTTCTGCTGATGACTACTAGTGGCAGTAAGATACGTATTTCCAATTGAAATGTCAGTATCAGTATCCGTATCACTATCGCATGTTGTAACTTTTTTGTTACAATTTAATAAATGTGCTCTTATGCGCTCTACTTTGTTGCTAATTTCACGATCACAGTAGTACTGTTTTTTTATTCGCTCCGGATAGCTGCTATCGAGAGCCGTCATATAAAAAGTGGCTCCCGATGGCGCTCCGCATAAATAGGTAGAGCCAAATATTTTATATATGAAGTTTTTGGTAAACAATTGAATTAAAAATGATAGTTTGATGTTAAATAAGTTTAGTTTACCAATAAATAGCGCGTCAAATTGAAATTTAAGCGTAGAAAAATGACGGCTCTCGATAGCAGCTATCCGGAGCGAATAAAAAACACTTCAAGTGCTTACACTTTACTTTTGTAGAATTTTCGATACGGACTAAGTTATTCCACTCAGCAGCATTTTTACGTCCACTTCCTCGAGGCATTCTATATTTCTATGGGGAATATTTCAAAATTCAATCCTGTATTTTACTACTAAATATTTATTTGTTTTAATTAGATGTACATACTTACATTAGTTTTACTTAGTTTTAAAATATACGATCTCACAACTCACAACATTCCTCACTAAAATTCACTTTAATAATGATTGGAGTATTTTCCTTTTCAAGACACGATTAAACATGATTTCTAAAAAATTGAACTAACACTAGAAAATGGAAGGAGCATATATATAAATGAAACACAAATAGTTGTTCCTCTACCAGATGATGATGTAAATTTTAACTACGTACTGTGTGAACAGGCACAAAGTAAAATATTATCGAGAAGCAAATATTGTTTCGATATTCAAAATATTCCTGATTCCTGCGCAATCGTGTTTTATCGTGCAAAATCAAACTGAAAATTTTTATAATTTGATTAATAAACTTGTTTCTGATTACATATTGGTTTCTTCTTGCATAGCCATCTTAATATATCATAGCCGTAAAGTAGAAATACAAGCTTTCTACAAGAAAGGTGAACATTTTTCTGTTTCCCATAAGAACCAATGTAAAATGAAAATTCAATTTAATGTAATAAAATTTTTGTTAATTTGCATGTTTAATATGTTTCATAGATTTGGTTTTAAAATCATAGAAGAAAATATCTCTAGAGTTTAAAATAAATTGAAAAAAGAAAACTTCCATTTTCAACGACTACGCACAAACCATTAAATCCTAATATAAAAAAATGTAAACAAATAGAATCATCCTTGTCTTTTCAATATAAAACCAAAATACAAATGGGTGAAAAAAAGTTAATTTTGTAATTGAATTCTAACACTTGAATAAAAAACCCGAAAAAACCCACGGGGTCGGTTTTTTTTTAAAAAAACAGGGGTTTTTCCAACCCTGTTTCAAAGTGCCAACCATGAAAGAGTTAGGATGGGCGTTTCTCAGAATATTTTGCAAAGATTTAAACAAACAATCAAATATGTAATACAACAATAATACGACATCACATATATTTATTTGAAATAAACACAAACCTTTAAATTGGCCATTTCAAAATATTTTCATGTAAATTTGGCAATCCCCAACTATTTAAAGTCACATCTTTAATAACCTTGATACTTATATGTACTTACTATTGATAATGTATGGTTCATTTTCAACGGTATACAAAAAAATTAACAGTAAATAGATTCGTGTGACTGGGCGTTTACTGAAAAAGTTGAATAAAATTGGTTTCCCCTTAAGTTCTGCCCATCAATGGAATTGATTCATTTTAAAATTATTAAATGAAAATTATTTTGATTACCTAAAACTTGCTACTGAAAATTTTTAAGATAAATCAATCATAAAGATTCGAGGTAATCACATTGTTTTCTATTTGAAGTTCTATAATTTGGAAATATACTTTAAAATAGGCCTATTAAGGCCAATGGGGATGATTTTTACTTCACTAGCAATTTATTCCTCATTTGAACCAAAAATGGTATGAGGTTCACATGATTTTGCTAAACATTTTTTTTTTTTTTTTTTAAAGGATATTTCTTTTGGCAGTTAGTTAATCGATTAACGGACTGTTCTTATGCCACATTAAAAAATGAGACGATTGCATCCGGAAATCCTCTTTAAAAATATTCTAAAAACCACTAATTGATGGCGAATTCCCTTAAAAAAATTTGAAGATGTTTTAAAATACTTTGGCTCTACTTGTACACAGTTTGAAATGTATAATTCGCATACATTTACTTGCAAAATACTAAATAGAAGCAGGCATTTTTCTATAGCAATTGATTTGTCAATAGATCTATCTGACAAAATCTTATTTTTGGTAGGATTATTACCGAATACTACTTACGAGTTACGAAGAATTGTTGAGTTTCTTACGATTGCATGGTGCTACCAGAGGCACAGATATATTTAATGCAGTAGAACCCAAAATTTTGGAATTATGAAAAGTCTTCCGCAGTGTGTGCCGATGGGGTTACGAAGAAGCTCTATAGATATTGTAATTTCGTAACAATAGATGTTGTAATTAAAACAGTAAATAAATTGAAAAGATGTCAGAACTCGCTAACACACTCAAGTTCGTTGGCTCAGCAGAGGAAACTGTTTGAACCGATTTTTTGAATTGAGAAAATATATTTCGAACTTTTTCGAAACTCACTAAATCATTAATTAGTAAATTAAAGTGTTCTGAATTTATAACATCGTTAGCTGCTGTTGCCAAATGACAAATTCAATTTAAACTTTCAAGGCAAAAACTCGAGATGTTGTTCAAATTTTAGGAAATATTGGTGATTTTAAACTAAAACTTAAAATGTTTAAAGCCGATTTAAAACAAAATAATTTAGTTCATTTTAAATTTTGTTTTGTCATACTACAAAAATTTCTAAATTTCAAATTTTCAAAATTGGTTTCATATTCGAAATTCTAATTAATTAATTCAACGAAAAATTTCAAGAAATTTTTCCAAAAATCAGATATCTTAGTGAAATATTTGGGAGCCAACACATTTTCAGTTAGAACTTTTCTGATTTACAAACCGATGCCGTTTTAAAAAATTTGTTTGTTCATTTGTAAAATCCCCCCAATAAAAATAGCAGGTGAGAAATGGGCTAGGAATAATGAAGACAAAGCTCGAGAATTTGCCGAACACCTCGAAAAAATATTCCAGCCACATGAAGACCAAACGTTGGAAGCCGAGATAATAACTGAACAAGCTGTGCAAGAACGTAAAGAAATCCTACCCACAATACCAAAAGAAGTCATGCGTGAGATAAAAGATAATATGAATACGAAAAAAGCTCCTGGGTACGATCTTATTACTGCAGAAATCTTAAAAGAACTGCCAAGGAAAGCTCTGGTGAAACTTACCAATCTTATAAATGCAGCATTTAGAATCAAATGTGTATCAAGCTTATTAAATTGCAGAAGTAATTATGATCCCAAAACCTGGGAAACCGCCACACATAACATCGTCTTATAGGCCAATTTCGCTATTGCCAGTCATGTCCAAACTCTTTGAGAAGCTTCTGGTAAAAAGATTAAATCCGATAATCGAGAGTAAAAACTTGATCCCAAATCATCAGTTCGGTTTTCGCAACCAACACTCAACAATTGATCAAGTACACAGAATAACCAGTATAATTGAGAAAGCATTAGAGGAGAAAAAAGTCTGTTCAACAGTATTTCTAGACGTTGCACAAGCGTTTGATAGAGTATGGCATGAAGGACTTAACCACAAGTTGAGGAATCTTCTACCAATGCAATTTGCTAAGATACTGGAATCATACTTGAAGGATAGGTTCTTCAGGATTAAGTTAGATGATACATCTTCTGAATTGAAAGAAATCAATGCAGGAGTTCCACAGGACAGTGTATTAGGGCGGTTTTATACCTACTATACACTTATGATCTTCCTACATTAGAAAACAACACAGTGGCAACTTTTGCAGATGATACGGCGATCTTAGCTGTTGGAAAAAGCAACGAAGAATCAACACAGAAGTAAAATAAATAAATAAATAAAATTTATTTTAAATATATAAAAAAAAAAAAAATTGTAAAATCTTACTCTCTATTTTCAAGTGATTACACAAGTCTAAAGTGCATTTTCATACGTATCATATAATTTGACATTTTAACTTTGTTTCATTGGGTTTTTAAAATAATGTTTTTTTAAAAATATGTTTCTGTTGTGTCAATTAAATGATTTGGCGCATGAAATTTGTGAAAACGCAAAGAAATAACCCTTTTTTTAGATTTTCCTTTCCCGTCTAGCTAAGTAGTAGTAAACGATTTGTGTCAATGTGTATGTCCACCAAGTTTTTTGGGTATCACGGCCTTGACAACAATGAGGTTTCCGAAGTTTCATATTTTTCAATGAATAGTTTTCAGCCATTTCGATAAGATATGCGGCTGTTTTATGCAATTTCTTGCAGAAGCAACCCGATCATCAAACGAAACTGGTAAAATTACATCTTGATATCTGATTGAGTAATGTATTGGATATCTTAAAATCGAGCATCATTTTACGATCCTATAGTGATGGGCACTGTACATTGTTGTCTTACAAAATCCTTGAAGTGTGAATTAGCCGTTCTAATTGACATTGCTGGTGACGAATATGACTGTTTGGCAATTCTATCTAGGCTTAACAATTACTAGTTATGATTTCATTCTTTAGTCGGTCATTATTATTGAAACAAGGCCAGGCATAATGTGAAATCTTGTAATGGTAATTTTTTAATCAAAATATTGTTCTCATGCACCAAAACTAATTGTTATGCCATTCAAATTTACGAAAGTTTTATTCTGTAACAATTCTTAGATACAGACGAATGATGGTCATTTCCTCAAAAATATATTAACTCGGCATCTTTTTGCAAACTCAACTTTACAGTACAAAATCATCAAGAGCAAAATAAAAATTGAGTAAAGCACTGTATTCTAGTTTCATAAACTACTAATTCCCATTTGCTGACTAATTATATATAAATTTATCAAAAGAAATGACCATGATTCAGTTATTTATGGTCATGTGTGTTTGTGTTTGAGGGGTGATGATAATAGCAATTATCAAATGCGATATATGTTTTAGGGTTAATAACTTGTGTATAGCAAAACTATTTGCGGTTATATCATTTTTGCACTCCTTTTTTTTGTAGACTAGAGATTATAACGCAATATTATGTTAATTTCTTCGCATAGTGTGAATAAACGTAATTAACTAAATGTTTAATATTTTCTTTTTCTTTTTTTTTTTTATTTACAGGATCAATATGATAACATAGCATTACATACACAAAAGGGTATTGAATTTTTAGATAGATATGGAAGTTTTATTAGAGACCGGTGTGCCATTGAAGCAGAATATGCCACAAAATTAAGGTAAGCGCATACGAATTTAATTTAATTATACTTATTAAAAATATTAAGAACACAACTAACACCTAAACTGGTTCATCACCTAATTACAAAAAAATGAATGATTTCTTAAACAAATCATTAAATTAAATTAAAAAAGTTGGTGGAAAGCTTTTAACACCGTCACGTATATACGTTGTTTTGTAAGATTTAGTATTAAATAAAAGATACGCGACCGTATACATGACTTTGTGATAAAAAAAATTAATTTGCTAAATATTTAGTTTATTTATAAAGTTGGTTAATTAAATAAATTTTTATTGGCTTGAATTTTACATAATTAGGTGTAGCATACTATATAATAGATTATGAATAGGCTTTTATAATATTATTTATTTAATTTTTTTTTTGATTTTCACTTTCAGACGATTGGTAAAAAATTATCAACCAAAAAAGAAAGAAGAAGAAGATTTTGAGTAAGTATAATAAAAAGATTTTTGTTTTGATCGCGTATGATTTGTGTGCGGAAGCGTAATAATAAATGAGCAAATTTAAACAAATCGGAAGTAGTAATTTCTAGCTATAAGATCTTTCAAATTGCGCGTTTTCTTAAATCTTTAATAAAACACAGATGGTGTTGTGATTTTGCCTAGATCTAAATTTCATCCTTCAGTTCAAACCCTTAAAATGATGTGTAGCGCCATCCATGTCCTCCAGATCAATATTATTCAATTCAGGCCTCAAAAATTTACTTATCATCTGACGATATCGATTCACAGTTGCAGCTTCATCAGCAGCATTCTCGACGATTTTGTTTATTAACATATCCACCAATTTCAAAATATGCTTCCTCAGAAAAGATGATTTTTTGAGAAAAATCTCCTGGTTGTGCTTTGATCTAATTGACAAGAGCTAGGCAAATTCACAACGCCACCTGTGTTTTATTAAAGATTTAAAAAAAGCCCGCAATTTGAAGACCCTCTATTTGTTCGAATTGCTTGCTTTCGATTTAAGATATACACATATTCACAAAATTATTAGGCATCCCTATTATTTCGCATTTTTTACCAATATTGACGATTTTTTTTTCTTTGCGGTGGGTAACTCTTCAACGGCCAACTTGGTGATTCTCAACTCGGTGACGTTCAACTACTTGGCTGTGGTTTAATTTATCAAAAAATTAATGGAAATTACAGGAAACTTTTTTTTTGGAAATCACCATTTTCTGACGTAATTTCCCAAACAGGCAGATGCTAAAAGAAAACGAAAAAATAAAAAATGAAAAAGGAAAATAAAGCGCGCTCATTGGGGCTATTTTTTCTATTGGTAATTATGGTAAAAATGCCAGCTAATTTAAAAATTACTTGGCATTTTTACCATCGTTACCAATAGAAGAAAAAGCCCAAGATCTTTATTTTTCTTTACCATTTTTGATTTTCTCGGTTTCTTTTAGCATCTGAAAGGACTGTCGTCAAGTAAACCATAGCTGAATTGGCCGTTGCCGAGACGACCGTTTTGGTTTTGTCTATGGCTGGGTCTGTTGGCGAGTTGACCGTGGCCGAGTTATTTCACGGAGTTGGTATCGTCGAATTAACAGTCACGATTATTAATCAAATGAAAAATTGCTTTCAATGTTTATTACGTGTTATTATTAGATGAATTAGAACTTTAAAAAAAATATCTGCTACAGTTTGTTGTTTTATAGTTTAATGGCAAATACCTGCCAACTTTCTTTCAAATAAACTCAAAATTCTTATTTAAATTCAATTTAGCTCTAGTAACCCGGATGCCCCGTTATAGACTAAAGAGGTACAATTCTTATTTAACAAAAAAATCTGGCCTAAGTAACTAATTTTTTTAAATATTTTTTTTTTTTTAATAAATCAGTACAGATCTATCAGTTCTAAGATGTCAACGAAGAATTATAATCTAACTTTAAAATTAAAAAAATTGTAACAAACAAAATTAGAAAAATCCACCCAGGTGACCCGTTAGTTATACATAGATAAAAGGGTTAAGGTTATCACGTAGTGAGATAGTCTAAGACCACAGAGCATCCCCAAAGAATTTTTTTATCTTTATATATGTATGTTTGATGTTTCGCATTCAGTTTTCAAATAGATAACTTTAGAAAGCATTTTAAGCGCAAACTTAGTATTTAGAGTTGGTTGGATCTCGAACTTCCGCTTTAATAAAATGATGCAGGTGCCTTGATGCCATGCTTTTAAGAAAGCATGCTTATAAAGATAAGCGTTGCTACTTGTGATAAAAGGCCATAAGGCGAATCCGGCATTTTATAATATTTCCGGCCTAGCATGTTTTTATAGAGATTCGAAAATGAGCTTCATTACCCAAAGTTGTTAGCGTCACGTCAGACAGGTCAAATTGGTTAATGCGTTCGGTTTACGCTTTCAGAGAAGGCATTTTGGTCGTAAAATGAGACTTGAGATTTCTAATTTTTTTGCATTCATACTAGATGTAAAATAATAATCAGCTGCCCCGCTGGGCACAAAATGAAATAAATGTGTCGGCGGCCCGCACACTCATTCCAGAATACTAAATTTTCTGGCCTCCGATATATCCAAATAATTACCGCGTTGCCCTGCTGACTTTTTTTTTATCGAAGTTTCATTGCTCTGTTTATTTTGAAAATTGGTCAGAAATACTCATTTGGCTTGGACACTACTGATCTATGTAGTACGTACATGAATATTCAAATGTTATTTTTCGACCAAAATCCGTGCTCAGGTCTCACATACCATTTAAACATAATCGTAAATTCGTAAATGGTTCAGAGTGTGAGGACTAATTTGTATGTCTAACATAAAGAGTGTACTTCTAAATTAAATATTGTAGCCATATACAGAAACTGAGTCCAGCAGTCGCTCTTTCCAAATGCGGGTAACTGGCGGCTATCGCGTGTGATTACCCTTGTCTGATGAAATAATTCCTGGAAGATAGCAAACTGTTTGTTTTGACAAACAAAGTTCAGCCGGAAAAGCGCACCAAAAGCAATTTATAAAGTTAACTGTTCAGAAAACGCCTTTGAAATTAAAAGTCGCAGTAGCTTTTGAGACTTATTTTGAGACGAATCGTGTAAGTATTCTGACCTAATGGAATTCCTCTGGAATAAAAATGGCGATCGATTAAAAACTTACACTGAAGATGCCTAGATGATTTAACCTGGAAAGTGTCTAAAGTAGCTTGATAAATTGCCAAATAGTAATCAAATTGAAAAATACTACGATCGTAAAAGAGTAGAGTTTGCAAGTATTTCAATCTCCTCATACATACCTTCAAGTATGTAATTCGGAAAATCCGAAATAATTTAGGAAATTTGGTAATTTAGTCGTTTAAACATCTGGAAAATTACCAATTATGGCCTGGGCAACTTTTATGGTTTCAATGTTTTAGGGGTTAAAATAATTTAGGCAAATCTTAATTATCAAAACGTTTAAATCGACCTTTGTTCCATAATCAATACGAATATAATGTTAATGTATTGAGCATACAACAACAATAAGACCCAATTAGTTAGAGGAACTCATCTATAAATTTAGCATCGAGTGGATTTTCTTCCTCCAATATAACTGTTTTTTGTGAAATAAAATTGTCAGTTTTTTTTATGTGTTGGTGTCTAGATACTAGCAAACAAAGTGATTTATGATGCCGTTAATTTCCGGTCGATGGCTTTCATCTATCATGTAATTCCCAATATTACTTTCTATTTATAAATTTTTTAAAGAAGCGCAAATCTTGGATATATTTTATTGATTTAAATTGGGTGATCAGTTTTCGGAAAGATGAAACTCTTAGACAAAGATCAGCACTACTAATCAAGATTTTTGGA
This sequence comes from Tipula vernalis, assembly GCA_958295665.1. NCBI lineage: Eukaryota > Metazoa > Arthropoda > Insecta > Diptera > Tipulidae > Tipula > Tipula vernalis. The sequence continues at coordinate 16,515,644 of OY282560.1, forward strand.
AATTTTTACAATATTTAAAGAACTTCAATAATTTTATCAATTTAAATTTAAATAAATTTAAGGATTTAATTAATTTTAGGATTCTAAAAATTGTAAGATTGTTAAGAATATTAAAAAAAAACAAATTTATGGAATTACGACAAACTTTAAAAATCTTGAATTTTTAAAAATTTTAGGAATTTAAAGAAACGATAATCAAAATTTTAAGAATATGAATCTCAATAAATAAAAGAATTTCAAGCATTTAAAATTTTTAAGTTACAAGAATTTCTTGAAATTTGAGGAATACTAAGAAAATCAGAATTAAAGAATTTTCGAAAGTTTTTTTTTAATTAAGATTTTTAAATATTTCTAAGAATTTTGTGATTCTAAGAGAAACTTCTAAGAATTTTAACAATCATATTAGAATGTAAATTTTACTTTTATCAATCATATTTATTAAGAATTCTTTGACTGATTAACTCGCTTTGGAATATCAGGGACGGATATCGTTATATAACGTTACCCGAATAACGTTAAAAAACGCTAAAATCGCGAAGATTTTCAAGAGAACGTAACCAAACCTATTAGGTTATGTTATAACGTAACCGTAACAGATAACTTTATAAAATTTTGATATAACCAAATAAAATAACCTTATAAAAAATGTTTTTGTTAGAACTATTGATCCGTCAAAATGACGGATTGTACATTTATTGAATTCACTTTGTTCCCTCATTCTTGAATCCTCATTTTGACTGGTCGGTAGGTCTAGTGTTAAAACTTTACTAAAGCAAAAGTTAATAATTTATTTAACTTAAGATAACGTTAACGTTAAAAACATTAACTAATGCTAGATAACGTTATGTAAAGTAACGTTTCACATAATTTAACGTTATAACGTAATCAAAAAAAAATTAGGAATTTTTTCCAATAACGTAACGAAATCTTAGGGTTTTCCGATCCCTGCTTTGGATATTAGGTATTGCTAGAAAGCAACATTCGCCCCTGGTTACAATATTAGTAATATATCGATAACCATTATCTCTTGACACCAATTGAACCTAGTTGAGTGCTACACGTTGGTGATTTTTTGTTTTGAAATTTGAAAATTGAGTGTTTCCCTTATACAGAATGCAACTTTGAAATTTGTTATTTCAGTGCGATGGTCTAGTTTTTAATGCTAAAGCAAGTTTACAAACCAGTTGCAACTGAGAATACTTTCGGAAATTTCCTGGTGCAATTGGTAAGACAAACTAAAATACTACATTTGGTCAATCGGCTTTGAAATGATCTTGTTACTGTTTTAACAAAATTTTCTTCTCTCTTTGCTTTTACATCTAACGATGTTTTATCTCAGTGACTACAATTCGCTTTAAATACCTCTTTTTTGGAAGTAACCAAAAGCGAGTTATTGAAACGGCTTGTACCAGATATTACCATTTGCCTAAACATGATTAAGAGGATGAGTTTTCTAAATATACCGATTTTAATCATTTTGAAAATTTATTTATTATGTTGTCAAATAAGTTTTTACCTTATCCTTTAATAAGTACAGTCTTGGCTTACCACTTATTTGCTACATATGATTACTATGAATAAATAAATTCTTCAATTATGTACTGTTATGTACTGGATTTGTAACCAAATACAAAAGGTGAGTTATCACGATTTTCGTAAAGGAACTCAATTTATTTTAGGTTTTTAGATAATGTCTACCCTTCTAATCGAAATTATTATCACTTTGGTAAATATTGTATCTTTATTTGCTTTTGTATAAGGTTATCATTTTGGTAAACAAAGTATTAATTTACCATATTTGCTGAAAATAAGCTGTTATCGATTGTCGTTTTTAAGATCAGCAAAAAAAAGCGATGTCTATAATTGGTAATTGAGTTCACAGAATATTATTGCGGTAGTAATTAGTTTCCGAATTCCTAGCACATGAATCAGTTGATCATTATGACTAAACGATATCTCTTTCCGTTGAGAAGAACATTTTACTAATTTTCGCTTTGTTTTATATTTCTAGATTCACATCATGGTCAGCATTCAGAAACGTATTAAAAGAAATAAGTGATTTAGCGGGACAAAGAGAACTAGTGTCAGAAGATTTACAAGCACAAGTAATAACTAAAATAATTTTGTTATCAAAAGAATTACGGGACGATCGAAAGGTACACACTTTACTTAAATATTTTATCATACAAATTATCATTTGTTTTTTGTCCTTCTAGAAATGGTTAGCGGAAGGCGCACAATTAACTCAAATGTTGAATTCACAAATTTCAGCATTAGAACGAGCCAAACGAAATTATGAAAAAGCATATAGGGAATCAGAAAAAGCTGTAGAAAATTATCAAAAGGCTGATGCCGATTTAAATTTAAGTCGAGCCGAGGTTGAAAAATATAAACACACGATGACAATGAAATGTGGACAGGCGGACGATGCAAAAAATGAGTATGCCAATCAATTACAGAAAACAAATAAACTACAGCAACAGCATTATGAGGTGTCACTACCATCGGTATTCGATCGGTTGCAGGAGATCGATGAGAAGAGGACACGAGGTTTAAAAGAATTTATTCGAAGTGCGGCCGATGTTGAAACGTCGGTGTCACCAATTATAGCCAGATGTTTAGAGGGTATATCAAAGGCGGCCGAATCAATTAATGAAAAAGAAGATTCAGCCAAAGTTATTGAACGGTAAATATTAAAGTGAAGAGTTTTGTTCTACTAAATAAATATTTATTTTGCCAATTTTAGATATCAATCTGGATTCCCGCAACCTCAAGATATACCATTCGAAGATTTATCAAAATCAGATTCCGAAGTATCCCACAGTATAGCAAGTAGTTATCCCGTATTAACCTTAAATAAAATAAATACAATAAATGGAAGCAAATTAAAGAAACGCCCAAAAATATTTGGAATATTTGCCACGAATAAGGTATTTAAAAACATAATTTTACTAAGGTACGTTAGATAGGCGACAAAATGCGTTACGTAGAAAGTTTGTTTTGTCGAATGATAGATATTTTTGTGTTATATAGCCAGCTGTAAGACATTTTAGTTTTATTTATGCATTTTGGAGAGTTATTTCGATAGCATATTCAACAGTTATGCGATTTTATTAGATTGTGGTGTGGCGTTACATACTTGTTGTTAATACATAGTTTTAGAGAAACAAGTTTTACGAATTAAACATGATTTATCACCGTTCTTCTCATATATTTTAACCCGTTTATATCATTTTGGTTTAATAAAATTCATTTCCATGCTTACTTACGTTAACTATGGGATTTTTATTAATCCTCTTTACAAGTGAAATTTTTAGAATTTTACTCTGTACAGTGTTTTGTTATTTATTTATACTCATATGAAAATCATCTTGTGTCTGGTGTTTATTTAAAATTTATTTATAAATTTAAAATACTTAACATTCTTCAAAACATTTAATTTAATTTAAAAACACAATAGAGATAGGATGAAAATGAAAATAAAAAAAAAAAGTGCAATCGATTATTTTTTTTTTGTATCATGTACTTTTATTTTCCACAAACTAATTTTAGAATACAATGTCTACGGATGGTGTAAAAGAAGATTTTAGTGATTTAGCGCCAAATCAAAGACGAAAAAAACTGTTAGCCAAAATACAAGAATTACAACAGAAAATCAATCAGGAGACGGCCGCCCGAGATGGTTTAATGAAAATGAAAGGTGTATATGAATCAAATTCAAATTTAGGCAATCCAATGACGGTCGAGGGTCAATTAAATGAATCTGAGCATAAATTGAATAAACTAAAAACGGAACTAGCCAAATTCCAAGATTATCTAGACAAAGCAAATTCCGTACTAATAGCACAACATAGTCCGCGGGCATCGCGGCTCGATCAAAATGATCAACGAAATTCGAGGTAAGTTTTATTAATACAATTTTTATCATTTTAAATAAATCATAATTTTTATCATTTATTTTTATTTTTATAACATTTTTGTTTATTATGATTAATTGTTGTTGTTGTTTTGTGATAAAATGCTGTTTTTGTTTTTTATATTTATTGTGGATCAAATCAGAAAAAAAAATTTGCTTGAATTCATACCGAATAAATATATAAATAGAATATTGAAATTTTTGTTTTTCGTATTCCATTATTCACGATGTATTTTGAACAATTATATTTTATATATTCGCGAATGAATTTAATTGTTGATAAATAATATCATTAACTACATTTTAGTATTATGGATTTATATTTAATAAATAGGAATTGGTTGTATATCATAAAATATGGGTGCATCATAATATTATGTTTATCTCTGCATATTTTTTTGTTATCATCCATTGTGTTATCGATAATTTTGTTTTCATTTTATTTATATATGTTTTGTGTTTATCATATTTAACTGAATGAGGGTTTTGGTTTGGTGAGTTTCGGTTTTTTAGTTAGAATCGTTTGTCTCCATTAAATTTTGAATTTAGTTGGCGATTTTGGCGCTAAAATGTCACCCAAAAATGAAAACCATGAAAACAAAAAATATTTGAAACATTTAAACTACCTACTTAGTTTATAACGTTAGAAATGGAAGTCGAAAGAAATTTGGTTTATTTCAAGTTTTAGAGCTTTAATAAAACTAAAATGCCAAAATAAATTAACCAGATGAATAATTAGTATTTATATAAAGCAAACTGGCTGAAAGTTAATTCGTCGAGGAATTTAATAAAAAAGAAAATCTAAAAACAGCCACCAGAGAGCTTAAATAGCAATCTAATCTTGACGTTTTCATTCAAAGAAATAACAAAAAGGTGTATTGCTCATTGTAACAAATTCATCATTAGCAGCTACGATTTTAAGGTGAAAGATATTTTTTCAAGAAAATAGATAAACAAGTTAGCGGCAATAATTAATACGTATATTTGCCAGTTCTAAATTTCAATTTGTTATCTACAAGGTCTAGGTAGCGACACAAGTTCACCTATAATCGTTTTATGGACAGAACATATTTATTGATTGAATCAAATTTATTTTGACCGCTGGTTTTTTAAATAACATAAAATGTATTTCTATTAAGACACTCCACTTTGTCAATGACTGATTAATTTTGAGTGTACGATCAAGCATAAGGCCCGTTGCACATTTCAGCTAAGCTAATCTAAGCAATGTTCTTAACTACGTTGTTAGTTCTTGGTTGTAAATAAAGAGTTTTAATGGAACGCTAACGACCTAACTTAGGTCGTGTTGTCTTTGCGAGCGATATTATTAGCTAAAATGTGCAACGGATTTTTACATAAACTTGGAAGGATTGGACAGTATGGTTAAATATTCGTTGAGGTCGACCCGGTTACAGAGCACCTTGGCGATCAAATTGAGTAGTATAGCTCATGCTGAGCACAACACATTTCTTCATATTTATTAGCTTTCATATTTATTAAATTAGAATTAAACCAGTTTCAAACCTTGGCATCCTAAAATAAGTTAATAAATTAATTAGGAATTACTTCCAGTGGCCCTATTCTGGTTATTCCCTGGGAATTGGGAATTGAAGTATTTTGATAGAATTCTAGCAGTTTGGAATTATTTTTTTCAAAAGTATATTCTGGCGATTGGGAATTTTTAATGTAGGGAAAAAATAATTCCATTTTATGTAAGTTTTGACATTTATTTTTCCCAAAATTTTTTTTTGGGAATTAGAAGAAACTGGTTGTTTTGTGTATTTTTTATTTACAACGTAGTATCGGTAAAGCTTTTATTTTGTATGTATAAAAATTTTTTTTAAAATAATGGCGGCTGGAAAATTGGAAATAGTGTTTTTTCCCAGAATAAACTGTTGGGAATTGGGGAATAAAAAATTGGGAATTATTGAAGTTTGGAAATATAGCAAGAACTTAGAAGATGAGAACAACTCAAATGGCGAACGACGAAAATGTCGACGTGAAGCTGCGTACGATCTACATATTTCCACCAATTCAAGCGTGTCTCCTGCTAACATGGTCCAGAACTCGAGTAGTTTTCGACTTGTTCGTTTCCACTTGGCATCTCTGTCATAATCTTACGATACTCGATCTGCTTACTAAGCAGTTCTCGAAAGTCGGAAATGATAAATGCTGTTACGAATTATCAAACGCTAGCTTTTGGGGGTTGTCTCTTTGGTTGTTGTGCTCTTTGTTGACTGTCACCAGACAAATTTACACCCCTCTTCCTTTAGTCGTGTCACTTGTACCGACAATCAAATTTTGATATTCTCTTAGTCGATCGATGCGACAATCATCGTTTGAAGTGACAAACATTCTTTTATGTCGCATCTTCTACCAATACCAATTTAAAGATGAAGTAGCACGACAATTGCCACGTCGAATGAAGTGACACGATCAAGGGAATAGAGTTTTAGTGAAGTCGCCTTCTACACATAAAATGTGGTTGCTGTAATGTTGTTTCCTTTTAGCTATCAAGTGTTTCAAATGATCACTGTTAGGTAATGTAATTAAATACATATTTTGGCGATCTGAGGTGGCATTTTGTAAAATTGCTTTCGATTTGTTTTCGTTTGAGTATATCTCTGGTTTTAAGTACAAAATTGTACTGTATTTCGCCTTTTTCATTCTATGATGTTACAAGTACCGTAGCTCTGCACTGCATATATGTACTAATGTTTTAGTCGCGTAAAGGCAGTAGACAAAAACAGCAATTTTCAATACAATTGATTCCCAATATATATATGATCCAAATGCACGCAAGCAGTTTAACGTTTAATTTACACAAATTTGTATTAGAATTAGCGTCACAAGAATTTTGTATTTTGTTATTAATTAAATATTAATTTATTTTTAAAATTATTTTGTACGCAACTAAACCAACAAAAATTTTTTTTTTTTTTTTTGTATTTATTTTTATTATGCTTGTAGAAATTCAAATGGAAGTCAAGACGGCGATGATAATGAAGAACAACACGATGATGAAAGCTTAAGCAGATCGGCTTCCGAAAATAGTGTCGCGCAGGCGCGAAATGGGCTTAACAATAATAATGGGTACTTTTTGGTTTTTTTTCTAAATAAAAATTATTTTAATTTTAAATTTATTATGTCTGCTTAAATTTTTTTTTTTAACTTTATATAAATTAGCACAATGTTGTTTAATTATTTTAACTTTTGTTTAATTTCTATGTACCTAAATCATTCTAAAAATATACATTTTTTTAACATCACGCTTTAATTATTAAGTTTTTGTTGGATTTACTTATTTACGTTTGTTTGTTATTGTCTTTTTGTTTACAGTTTTTCTGCAAGTCCAGAAAGTGGGCTGGGAACATCTAATACATCAATACCGGGATCAGTGCATGGCAGTAGTAGTGTGAATGAACAAATAAATGGATATGAAATTGAACCTCTACAACCTCTCGGGACGTGCAAAGCTTTGTATCCTTTTGAAGGTAATTCTTTTTAAATTTTATTATCATGAAATTTTTGAATTTTGAAAAATTTGCTAAGGATTTTAACACCTGGGATAAAATACTTGAGACCTACTTTCGTCGAGGCATTCATGAAACTGAGAGATGCGATCAAGACTCGCCTAGAGATAAAACGTATTCTTAATGATCCTAAAATTTCGGCGATGTAACAATTAGAAATGACAAGCCAGCTTTTATATCCAGTTCAAACCGATCTTTCTACAGTAATGGTTTACAGTAACAGGTAGTTTTAACCTGTTGTTTTAAGCAGAGTTCTCGGTCGTTATGGTATATTTCAGTGTGGAATATGGCAAAACGGCGTACGGTGAAGGAAAATTCTATGTTGGAGAAACTCATTTTAGAGTCCCATTCCCATCGCACTAGGCTAGGCGAATTACATACCTGTTTTGAAATTTGTCGTTTTTTACCTTTGCGGAATTCATGTTCCCACATAAAAGTGCTTGACCATTTTGTTCGGGAAAGTCATATTCCGTTTTGAAATATTCTGTTTTGAACCATGGCGTAATGAACAGAGAGAGCCCTTTAACCAGTTATTTAATAGCAAACCAGTTGGTACATTTTTTGTTTTAATAGAATTCCAAAATTTGACAGTAAAATGGTATTTTTATGCACTTTACAAATTATAGGGCAAATTCGATGAGTTCAGAAACTTAGTGGCGAATATGGTGAAATGTTAATTATTTTACAGATTCTGCTCAGGTACAATAACCATTTATTATATTTTTCCGATTTAAACCATGCGATAAATTTTTGATCAATTCAACGTCAAAATAAGATGGTATTTTGAAAGCAGGTATGCAAAAATAAGGAATTAAATAACGAAATTCGCGAAAGATTATATGCGAATTTCGTTTTTTCCCTAATTTTTCGTTTTTTCCCTAATTTTGAAATAGCGTTTAGTCTTTTAAATAGAGAAAATATTTGAATGTTGAAAATTGTTTACTCGTATTCGCTAAAGTGCTTGGTGTGAATAGTCTCGTTTAAAGATGAGTACTCTGCGCAAATTGCCAGTAACTTCAGGAAATTTTGTCATAAAATACACTTAAACCAAATGGGATTTTCCATTTTTAATATAATTACAATTATTTAATTTAAAGTAAATTAAATTAAGCTCTCAAAATTCTTTAAAATAAAAAAATAGTAAATTCGTACAAAAATGAAATATTCGCGCATTCGCTAAAAAATAAAATTACGTTCCACTCATGTTCTACATAATTTTTATTCGTACGAGTATAATTGGCATTTGTAGACAGGAGTACTTTTTTAAAAAATTGCATATGTCAATATTGTTAACATCGAATTATGTTTTATAAACTTTCTTAAAACGAATAATGTAAAAAAAAGAGGTTTTTAAATCTTTGATAAAATAGCCGTTATCACGCGTTTTGTGTAAATCGAATTTGCGAATTCGAGTTTGTAATTTATTTGCAACTCGAGATTCACATTTGGTGTGAATAATCTCTTTAGGTAGGATTTGAAATACGAAAGTAATTAAAAATTGCAAATAATGTGTCTGTACTATTTTATCCACATTGTATTCTCCACAATTCGATCTTGGGCCGCATCGCATTGCCATCTATCGAAAATTTAAGTAGTTAGTTGAATGTTTTGATTTTCTTGTAAACTTTAATAAAAAAATGTTTCTCTGCTAAACAGAATCGTTTTTTCCGAAATATAGTCACCATAATACAGTTCAGTGGCGCCCTTAATTCGTCTGTTTTTTAAATTGATAAATCATAAACCAGTGGTATAAAATCCAAACACGAATTTTGACGGCAAAACGAGTTTATTGAATTTTACAAAGCGATTTAAAACACATTTGCTGCGTTCCATTTGACGTGGCAAAGTACAAATAAGTACTTGAGAGTAGATGGTAAATGGAACGCAGAAAATTAGTTGCGAAAATAAAATTTAATTTAAAAAAATTTACGTGCAACATGGAAAGTTGGAAAATTAATTATTAATTTGAAAACTGATCAGCCATTTCTTACCGATTAGTTGTACTAAATATGCTGGTAATGAAGTCGCCATAAATTCGAAAAGCAAACTACTCATAAAATTTAGCAAGAGTAGCTGCGTGCAGTCAGAAGTACTTGTATGTACTTTGCCACGTTAAATGGAACGCAGCAAATGTGACATTTAAAATCAATTTATCATTTTTTCTCAATTTTGGCTGTTCAATCGGGTTTGACGTTCTACATCTACAGTATTACAAAATGAGTTAGGCTGGGATAAAATATCATGATATTTTTTATCATTTTTGCCCGATTGAACACGTCCACTTAGAGCTTGGTAACGCGGTAATTATTTGTTTATCGAAGGCCATAAAATTTGGCACTCTGGAATGAGTGTGTGTGGGTCATCGCAACAGTAGGAATAACTGTGGACACCACTGATTTAAACATTCAATTACGTTGGATTTTAGAGGTCGATTCATCCAATTTTTTCGTTTACTGATCTAATCAAATATTTAATTTCTATTATGCAGCAACAAGCGAAGGTAGTATCCCAATGGACGAAGGAGAAGAACTTCAGATAATTGAATTGGACCAAGGTGATGGTTGGACAAGGGTACGTCGACTAAACGGGCCAAATGGATGGGAAGAGGGTTTTGTTCCAACCACATACATTGAATCAACACTATTTGCTTAATTAAAAAAGGAATAAAATGTTTTAAAAAATGTGTAATAAAATGTGAAAGTAAATAATTTGTTTGATATAAAATTAAATAAACAAAACTCATATATTCCACGAGTTATCGATTTATAATATGTAGACACATTATATATCTTTAAATGATAAATAAAATATATTAATTATGTAAATCCCATAAAAAATGATATAATTTAGCAACACAGAACCGAAATATATACAACAAAATTTTGAATAATTATTAATAAAAATATTTTTTTTTTTTATTCTTTTAAAAATAAAAAAGAAAAACATAAATAAAAAAGCTTAGTTTTATAAATTAATCGAAACTATTTTTTTTTTTGTTATGCCCAGCAAAGCACATACTTAATACTACTACAGTTTAAAAGCGATTCGAATCCAACCGATGCATTTGAAAATTTATATAAAGGGTTACCGAAGAAGAACAGGGGTTTTAAAACTTATTTGTATTTGTCGCGATTTTTTTTATTTTGTATTTTGATTTTGGATCGCCAAATGACTGATTTATATAATAATTAAAAGTAAATACTTATTCTAATAAAAACAATTTACAATTATTTCCTTCCTTTATATATGTATATACATATATAAATATATGCTCAATATATACTTATATGACTATATAAACGATTTCTTGTAGATTATTAGATCTTTAAATAAACAAACAAAAAAACAAAAATGATATACATATTTTCTTATATTATATATTCGTCCACAACCTTTATAATAAATATAAATAAATAATGATAAATTTGTTAATACATAATATGTTTTTTTTCTTCGTACGTAGTATTATTTTTTATTAATAATTATTAATTATTTTTGGAACGCGCGTTTATATTAAAAAAATTAAAACAAAAAAAAAAAAAAATTAATTAAAAACTCCTGAAAAATCAAAAACCATATTATAACAAGTAAAATGAAACCAACCTTAGAAATATATTTATTTGTTAAAAAATAAAATAAAAACCAATTATAATTAAATAAATAAAATTTAGTGGAATTTTAATTTTATAAAATTATATAAATATATATATATATTATATAAATATAAATTTAAATAAATAAAAAATAAAAATTATAAACATTTTTTTGTATCCATGTTCTTCTTGCTTTTTGGTTGTATCCATTTATACATAAACAAAATAATAACAAAAAAAAAAATTTTATTTCATTATTTAAACTAAATAATAAATAAACATACAAATAATAAAGAGAAAAAAAATGCAGTAAATAAAATTAAATTATAAAAAATGTTTTACTATGTATTTATTTTGTGCCCTTTGAGGGTAGGTGAATTTTCTTGGCAACTATTCAAATAGACTTTTTGCAAATATTGAATGGAGTACACAATGGAGAAAATTCGAGAAAATATTGTTGCGATGCGGAAGGAAACTGTGCAGATATTCAAAGGAAACGATTCATTAAAATTTTTCCACAATGATAATCCTACAAAAATACACATATCAGTTGAAAAGAAGAAAAGTCCACATTTATCACCCCAATTCTCATAGTCGTATCACGTCATTTTTCATGACTATAGTCACATCACATCAATTTTGCGATTCTCTTAGTCGTTTGTTACGACTAAAGTCACTTTATACGACAGATGTCACTTGATTTTTGCAAGTGACAGGCGAATACCACAAAATGGAAAGACGGAATTATTTTATTTTATATATTTTAAAATATTGTTTTTTGAATAATTTTGTGCACTGTTTTTAATATTTTATTATTTAAAATCATAAGATTCTTGTTATAATATATGTCACTTGGTTCGCCTTCAAGAATAGCAATTTTCAAGTGACGTGATACGACTATAGTCACATCACATGAAATGACACGACTATGGGAATTGGGTATGTTTTAAGTTTAACGCCAAATAGTTGAAAATAGCCTAAGAAGCAGTTTGGTTGCCCCATTCTTTAATAGACGAACAAAAAGAGTTGATAATACTTAGTAGTAATAGAGAAAATGCAGTCATATTAAACCAACGGATGCGTCAAAAATTCACCTACTATGTAGTTTAGGCAGCAAGCATAAAAAAAAACGAAAAGGATCCGGAATGCATAAAATTTCCGCTACATTTTTATACATATATTCATAACAATAAAGTATAAAATTGACATTTGCAGTTTTCGGATCCTCTTTAATGTGACTGCATAAAATGCACTGCAAAGATAAGTTTTTGAACGACTTGCAGTACAAACTGTGAAGCTGTTGAAATTTTCACTGCAGCCAATAAAGCAAATTTCATTATAGCATTTTTGGATCTCAAAGAAGGGTGATCAGCTAACTGCACAGGTTGTGCAACATAACTTACCTCTATCCTTAGGTTTCGGGATCTGTAATTGTTGTGGCAACTTGTACTTAGATAACTCGATTATTTCTACACATTTTGTACAAAAATTCAATTTTTTTGAAAACCATCAAGACTAAAGCTTGGGCCCCGATTACGATTTTTGATACCTCTATCGATAGGTTTCGGGACCTGTAATTGTTACGTCACAACACTAACAGGTTCCGAAACCTATTGATAGAGGTATCAACCATCGTAATCGGACCATTTTAGATTATTTCCGCCCAAAAACTTGTGGGCTATTATAGCACAGTTAGTTTTCAATAAAATTGAATTTTCTAAGAAATGTTTAGAAATAATCGAGCAATCAAAATGAAAATTGTCACAGCAATTACAGGTCCCGAAACCTATTGATAGAGGTATCAACCATCGTAATCGGACCATTTTAGATTTTTGCCGCCCAAAAACTTGTGGGCTATAGTACAGTTAATTTTCAATAAAATTGAATTTTCTAAGAAATGTTTAGAAATAACCGAGCAATCAAAATGAAAATAGTCACAGCAATTACAGGCCCCGAAACCTATTGATAGAGGTATCAACCATCGTAATCGGACCATTTTAGATTTTTGCCGCCCAAAAACTTGTGGGCTATAGCACAGTTAATTTTCAATAAAATTGAATTTTCTAAGAAATGTTTAGAAATAACCGAGCAATCAAAATGAAAATAGTCACAGCAATTACAGGCCCCGAAACCTATTGATAGAGGTATCAACCATCGTAATCGGACCATTTTAGATTTTTGCCGCCCAAAAACTTGTGGGCTATAGCACAGTTGATTTTCAATAAAATTGAATTTTCTAAGAAATGTTTTGAAATAATCGAGCAATCAAAATGAAAATTGTCACAGCAATTACAGGTCCCGAAACCTATTGATAGAGGTATCAACCATCGTAATCGGACCATTTTAGATTTTTGCCGCCCAAAAACTTGTGGGCTATAAGCACAGTTGATTTTCAATAAAATTGAATTTTCTAAGAAATGATTAGAAATAAGCGAGCAATCAAAATGAAAATTGTCACAGCAATTACAGGTCCCGAAACCTATTGATAGAGGTATCAACCATCGTAATCGGACCATTTTAGATTTTTGCCGCCCAAAAACTTGTGGGCTATAGCACAGTTGATTTTCAATAAAATTGAATTTTCTAAGAAATGTTTAGAAATAATCGAGCAATCAAAATGAAAATTGTCACAGCAATTACAGGTCCCGAAACCTATTGATAGAGGTATCAACCATCGTAATCGGACCATTTTAGATTTTTGCCGCCCAAAAACTTGTGGGCTATAGCACAGTTGATTTTCAATAAAATTGAATTTTCTAAGAAATGATTAGAAATAAGCGAGCAATCAAAATGAAAATTGTCACAGCAATTATAGGTCCCGAAACCTATTGATAGTGGTATCAACCATCGTAATCGGACCATTTTAGATTTTTGCCGCCCAAAAACTTGTGGGCTATAGCACAGTTGATTTTCAATAAAATTGAATTTTCTAAGAAATGTTTAGAAATAATCGAGCAATCAAAATGAAAATTGTCACAGCAATTACAGGTCCCGAAACCTATTGATAGAGGTATCAACCATCGTAATCGGACCATTCTAGATTTTTGCCGCCCAAAAACTTGTGGGCTATAGCACAGTTGATTTTCAATAAAATTGAATTTTCTAAGAAATGATTAGAAATAAGCGAGCAATCAAAATGAAAATTGTCACAGCAATTACAGGTCCCGAAACCTATTGATAGAGGTATCAACCATCGTAATCGGACCATTTTAGATTTTTGCCGCCCAAAAACTTGTGGGCTATAGCACAGTTGATTTTAAATAAAATTGAATTTTCTAAGAAATGATTAGAAATAAGCGAGCAATCAAAATGAAAATTGTCACAGCAATTACAGGTCCCGAAACCTATTGATAGAGGTATCAACCATCGTAATCGGACCATTTTAGATTTTTGCCGCCCAAAAACTTGTGGGCTATAGCACAGTTAATTTTCAATAAAATTGAATTTTCTAAGAAATGTTTAGAAATAACCGAGCAATCAAAATGAAAATAGTCACAGCAATTACAGGCCCCGAAACCTATTGATAGAAGTATCAACCATCGTAATCGGACCATTTTAGATTTTTGCCGAAATGTTAATCAAAATGAAAATTGTCACAGCAATTACAGGTCCCGAAACCTATTGATAGAGGTATCAACCATCGTAATCGGACCATTTTAGATTTTTGCCGCCCAAAACCTTGTGGGCTATAGCACAGTTGATTTTCAATAAAATTGAATTTTCTAAGAAATGATTAGAAATAACCGAGCAATCAAAATGAAAATAGTCACAGCAATTACAGGCCCCGAAACCTATTGATAGAGGTATCAACCATCGTAATCGGACCATTTTAGATTTTTGCCGCCCAAAAACTTGTGGGCTATAGCACAGTTGATTTTCAATAAAATTGAATTTTCTAAGAAATGTTTTGAAATAATCGAGCAATCAAAATGAAAATTGTCACAGCAATTACAGGTCCCGAAACCTATTGATAGAGGTATCAACCATCGTAATCGGACCATTTTAGATTTTTGCCGCCCAAAAACTTGTGGGCTATAGCACAGTTGATTTTCAATAAAATTGAATTTTCTAAGAAATGATTAGAAATAAGCGAGCAATCAAAATGAAAATTGTCACAGCAATTACAGGTCCCGAAACCTATTGATAGAGGTATCAACCATCGTAATCGGACCATTTTAGATTTTTGCCGCCCAAAAACTTGTGGGCTATAGCACAGTTGATTTTCAATAAAATTGAATTTTCTAAGAAATGTTTTGAAATAATCGAGCAATCAAAATGAAAATTGTCACAGCAATTACAGGCCCCGAAACCTATTGATAGAGGTATCAACCATCGTAATCGGACCATTTTAGATTTTTGCCGCCCAAAAACTTGTGGGCTATAGCACAGTTGATTTTCAATAAAATTGAATTTTCTAAGAAATGTTTTGAAATAATCGAGCAATCAAAATGAAAATTGTCACAGCAATTACAGGTCCCGAAACCTATTGATAGAGGTATCAACCATCGTAATCGGACCATTTTAGATTTTTGCCGCCCAAAAACTTGTGGGCTATAGCACAGTTGATTTTCAATAAAATTGAATTTTCTAAGAAATGATTAGAAATAAGCGAGCAATCAAAATGAAAATTGTCACAGCAATTACAGGTCCCGAAACCTATTGATAGAGGTATCAACCATCGTAATCGGACCATTTTAGATTTTTGCCGCCCAAAAACTTGTGGGCTATAGCACAGTTGATTTTCAATAAAATTGAATTTTCTAAGAAATGTTTAGAAATAACCGAGCAATCAAAATGAAAATAGTCACAGCAATTACAGGCCCCGAAACCTATTGATAGAGGTATCAACCATCGTAATCGGACCATTTTAGATTTTTGCCGCCCAAAAACTTGTGGGCTATAGCACAGTTGATTTTCAATAAAATTGAATTTTCTAAGAAATGATTAGAAATAAGCGAGCAATCAAAATGAAAATTGTCACAGCAATTACAGGTCCCGAAACCTATTGATAGAGGTATCAACCATCGTAATCGGACCATTTTAGATTTTTGCCGCCCAAAAACTTGTGGGCTATAGCACAGTTAATTTTCAATAAAATTGAATTTTCTAAGAAATGTTTAGAAATAACCGAGCAATCAAAATGAAAATAGTCACAGCAATTACAGGCCCCGAAACCTATTGATAGAGGTATCAACCATCGTAATCGGACCATTTTAGATTTTTGCCGCCCAAAAACTTGTGGGCTATAGCACAGTTGATTTTCAATAAAATTGAATTTTCTAAGAAATGATTAGAAATAAGCGAGCAATCAAAATGAAAATTGTCACAGCAATTACAGGTCCCGAAACCTATTGATAGAGGTATCAACCATCGTAATCGGACCATTTTAGATTTTTGCCGGCCAAAAACTTGTGGGCTATAGCACAGTTGATTTTCAATAAAATTGAATTTTCTAAGAAATGATTAGAAATAAGCGAGCAATCAAAATGAAAATTGTCACAGCAATTACAGGTCCCGAAACCTATTGATAGAGGTATCAACCATCGTAATCGGACCATTTTAGATTTTTGCCGCCCAAAAACTTGTGGGCTATAGCACAGTTGATTTTCAATAAAATTGAATTTTCTAAGAAATGATTAGAAATAAGCGAGCAATCAAAATGAAAATTGTCACAGCAATTACAGGTCCCGAAACCTATTGATAGAGGTATCAACCATCGTAATCGGACCATTTTAGATTTTTGCCGCCCAAAAACTTGTGGGCTATAGCACAGTTGATTTTCAATAAAATTGAATTTTCTAAGAAATGTTTAGAAATAACCGAGCAATCAAAATGAAAATAGTCACAGCAATTACAGGCCCCGAAACCTATTGATAGAGGTATCAACCATCGTAATCGGACCATTTTAGATTTTTGCCGCCCAAAAACTTGTGGGCTATAGCACAGTTGATTTTCAATAAAATTGAATTTTCTAAGAAATGTTTTGAAATAATCGAGCAATCAAAATGAAAATTGTCACAGCAATTACAGGTCCCGAAACCTATTGATAGAGGTATCAACCATCGTAATCGGACCATTTTAGATTTTTGCCGCCCAAAAACTTGTGGGCTATAGCACAGTTGATTTTCAATAAAATTGAATTTTCTAAGAAATGATTAGAAATAACCGAGCAATCAAAATGAAAATAGTCACAGCAATTACAGGCCCCGAAACCTATTGATAGAGGTATCAACCATCGTAATCGGACCATTTTAGATTTTTGCCGCCCAAAAACTTGTGGGCTATAGCACAGTTGATTTTCAATAAAATTGAATTTTCTAAGAAATGTTTTGAAATAATCGAGCAATCAAAATGAAAATTGTCACAGCAATTACAGGTCCCGAAACCTATTGATAGAGGTATCAACCATCGTAATCGGACCATTTTAGATTTTTGCCGCCCAAAAACTTGTGGGCTATAGCACAGTTGATTTTCAATAAAATTGAATTTTCTAAGAAATGATTAGAAATAACCGAGCAATCAAAATGAAAATAGTCACAGCAATTACAGGCCCCGAAACCTATTGATAGAGGTATCAACCATCGTAATCGGACCATTTTAGATTTTTGCCGCCCAAAAACTTGTGGGATATAGCACAGTTAATTTTCAATAAAATTGAATTTTCTAAGAAATGTTTAGAAATAACCGAGCAATCAAAATGAAAATAGTCACAGCAATTACAGGCCCCGAAACCTATTGATAGAGGTATCAACCATCGTAATCGGACCATTTTAGATTTTTGCCGCCCAAAAACTTGTGGGCTATAGCACAGTTGATTTTCAATAAAATTGAATTTTCTAAGAAATGTTTTGAAATAATCGAGCAATCAAAATGAAAATTGTCACAGCAATTACAGGTCCCGAAACCTATTGATAGAGGTATCAACCATCGTAATCGGACCATTTTAGATTTTTGCCGCCCAAAAACTTGTGGGCTATAGCACAGTTGATTTTCAATAAAATTGAATTTTCCAAGAAATGATTAGAAATAACCGAGCAATCAAAATGAAAATAGTCACAGCAATTACAGGCCCCGAAACCTATTGATAGAGGTATCAACCATCGTAATCGGACCATTTTAGATTTTTGCCGCCCAAAAACTTGTGGGCTATAGCACAGTTGATTTTCAATAAAATTGAATTTTCTAAGAAATGTTTTGAAATAATCGAGCAATCAAAATGAAAATTGTCACAGCAATTACAGGTCCCGAAACCTATTGATAGAGGTATCAACCATCGTAATCGGACCATTTTAGATTTTTGCCGCCCAAAAACTTGTGGGCTATAGCACAGTTGATTTTCAATAAAATTGAATTTTCTAAGAAATGATTAGAAATAAGCGAGCAATCAAAATGAAAATTGTCACAGCAATTACAGGTCCCGAAACCTATTGATAGAGGTATCAACCATCGTAATCGGACCATTTTAGATTTTTGCCGCCCAAAAACTTGTGGGCTATAGCACAGTTGATTTTCAATAAAATTGAATTTTCTAAGAAATGTTAATCAAAATGAAAATTGTCACAGCAATTACAGGTCCCGAAACCTATTGATAGAGGTATCAACCATCGTAATCGGACCATTTTAGATTTTTGCCGCCCAAAAACTTGTGGGCTATAGCACAGTTGATTTTCAATAAAATTGAATTTTCTAAGAAATGTTTTGAAATAATCGAGCAATCAAAATGAAAATTGTCACAGCAATTACAGGTCCCGAAACCTATTGATAGAGGTATCAACCATCGTAATCGGACCATTTTAGATTTTTGCCGCCCAAAAACTTGTGGGCTATAGCACAGTTGATTTTCAATAAAATTGAATTTTCTAAGAAATGTTTTGAAATAATCGAGCAATCAAAATGAAAATTGTCACAGCAATTACAGGTCCCGAAACCTATTGATAGAGGTATCAACCATCGTAATCGGACCATTTTAGATTTTTGCCGCCCAAAAACTTGTGGGCTATAGCACAGTTAATTTTCAATAAAATTGAATTTTCTAAGAAATGTTTAGAAATAACCGAGCAATCAAAATGAAAATAGTCACAGCAATTACAGGCCCCGAAACCTATTGATAGAGGTATCAACCATCGTAATCGGACCATTTTAGATTTTTGCCGCCCAAAAACTTGTGGGCTATAGCACAGTTGATTTTCAATAAAATTGAATTTTCTAAGAAATGTTTTGAAATAATCGAGCAATCAAAATGAAAATTGTCACAGCAATTACAGGTCCCGAAACCTATTGATAGAGGTATCAACCATCGTAATCGGACCATTTTAGATTTTTGCCGCCCAAAAACTTGTGGGCTATAGCACAGTTGATTTTCAATAAAATTGAATTTTCTAAGAAATGATTAGAAATAACCGAGCAATCAAAATGAAAATAGTCACAGCAATTACAGGCCCCGAAACCTATTGATAGAGGTATCAACCATCGTAATCGAACCATTTTAGATTTTTGCCGCCCAAAAACTTGTGGGCTATAGCACAGTTGATTTTCAATAAAATTGAATTTTCTAAGAAATGATTAGAAATAAGCGAGCAATCAAAATGAAAATTGTCACAGCAATTACAGGTCCCGAAACCTATTGATAGAGGTATCAACCATCGTAATCGGACCATTTTAGATTTTTGCCGCCCAAAAACTTGTGGGCTATAGCACAGTTGATTTTCAATAAAATTGAATTTTCTAAGAAATGTTTTGAAATAATCGAGCAATCAAAATGAAAATTGTCACAGCAATTACAGGTCCCGAAACCTATTGATAGAGGTATCAACCATCGTAATCGGCCCATTTTAGATTTTTGCCGCCCAAAAACTTGTGGGCTATAGCACAGTTGATTTTCAATAAAATTGAATTTTCTAAGAAATGATTAGAAATAAGCGAGCAATCAAAATGAAAATTGTCACAGCAATTACAGGTCCCGAAACCTATTGATAGAGGTATCAACCATCGTAATCGGACCATTTTAGATTTTTGCCGCCCAAAAACTTGTGGGCTATAGCACAGTTGATTTTCAATAAAATTGAATTTTCTAAGAAATGTTAATCAAAATGAAAATTGTCACAGCAATTACAGGTCCCGAAACCTATTGATAGAGGTATCAACCATCGTAATCGGACCATTTTAGATTTTTGCCGCCCAAAAACTTGTGGGCTATAGTACAGTTAATTTTCAATAAAATTGAATTTTCTAAGAAATGTTTTGAAATAATCGAGCAATCAAAATGAAAATTGTCACAGCAATTACAGGTCCCGAAACCTATTGATAGAGGTATCAACCATCGTAATCGGACCATTTTAGATTTTTGCCGCCCAAAAACTTGTGGGCTATAGCACAGTTGATTTTCAATAAAATTGAATTTTCTAAGAAATGTTTTGAAATAATCGAGCAATCAAAATGAAAATTGTCACAGCAATTACAGGTCCCGAAACCTATTGATAGAGGTATCAACCATCGTAATCGGACCATTTTAGATTTTTGCCGCCCAAAAACTTGTGGGCTATAGCACAGTTGATTTTCAATAAAATTGAATTTTCTAAGAAATGATTAGAAATAAGCGAGCAATCAAAATGAAAATTGTCACAGCAATTACAGGTCCCGAAACCTATTGATAGAGGTATCAACCATCGTAATCGGACCATTTTAGATTTTTGCCGCCCAAAAACTTGTGGGCTATAGCACAGTTGATTTTCAATAAAATTGAATTTTCTAAGAAATGATTAGAAATAAGCGAGCAATCAAAATGAAAATTGTCACAGCAATTACAGGTCCCGAAACCTATTGATAGAGGTATCAACCATCGTAATCGGACCATTTTAGATTTTTGCCGCCCAAAAACTTGTGGGCTATAGCACAGTTGATTTTCAATAAAATTGAATTTTCTAAGAAATGATTAGAAATAAGCGAGCAATCAAAATGAAAATTGTCACAGCAATTACAGGTCCCGAAACCTATTGATAGAGGTATCAACCATCGTAATCGGACCATTTTAGATTTTTGCCGCCCAAAAACTTGTGGGCTATAGCACAGTTGATTTTCAATAAAATTGAATTTTCTAAGAAATGTTTAGAAATAATCGAGCAATCAAAATGAAAATTGTCACAGCAATTACAGGTCCCGAAACCTATTGATAGAGGTATCAACCATCGTAATCGGACCATTTTAGATTTTTGCCGCCCAAAAACTTGTGGGCTATAGCACAGTTGATTTTCAATAAAATTGAATTTTCTAAGAAATGATTAGAAATAAGCGAGCAATCAAAATGAAAATTGTCACAGCAATTACAGGTCCCGAAACCTATTGATAGAGGTATCAACCATCGTAATCGGACCATTTTAGATTTTTGCCGCCCAAAAACTTGTGGGCTATAGCACAGTTGATTTTCAATAAAATTGAATTTTCTAAGAAATGATTAGAAATAATCGAGCAATCAAAATGAAAATTGTCACAGCAATTACAGGTCCCGAAACCTATTGATAGAGGTATCAACCATCGTAATCGGACCATTTTAGATTTTTGCCGCCCAAAAACTTGTGGGCTATAGCACAGTTGATTTTCAATAAAATTGAATTTTCTAAGAAATGTTTTGAAATAATCGAGCAATCAAAATGAAAATTGTCACAGCAATTACAGGTCCCGAAACCTATTGATAGAGGTATCAACCATCGTAATCGGACCATTTTAGATTTTTGCCGCCCAAAAACTTGTGGGCTATAGCACAGTTGATTTTCAATAAAATTGAATTTTCTAAGAAATGATTAGAAATAAGCGAGCAATCAAAATGAAAATTGTCACAGCAATTACAGGTCCCGAAACCTATTGATAGAGGTATCAACCATCGTAATCGGACCATTTTAGATTTTTGCCGCCCAAAAACTTGTGGGCTATAGCACAGTTGATTTTCAATAAAATTGAATTTTCTAAGAAATGATTAGAAATAATCGAGCAATCAAAATGAAAATTGTCACAGCAATTACAGGTCCCGAAACCTATTGATAGAGGTATCAACCATCGTAATCGGACCATTTTAGATTTTTGCCGCCCAAAAACTTGTGCCGCCCAAAAACAGTTGATTTTCAATAAAATTGAATTTTCTAAGAAATGTTTAGAAATAATCGAGCAATCAAAATGAAAATTGTCACAGCAATTACAGGTCCCGAAACCTATTGATAGAGGTATCAACCATCGTAATCGGACCATTTTAGATTTTTGCCGCCCAAAAACTTGTGGGCTATAGCACAGTTGATTTTCAATAAAATTGAATTTTCTAAGAAATGATTAGAAATAAGCGAGCAATCAAAATGAAAATTGTCACAGCAATTACAGGTCCCGAAACCTATTGATAGAGGTATCAACCATCGTAATCGGACCATTTTAGATTTTTGCCGCCCAAAAACTTGTGGGCTATAGCACAGTTGATTTTCAATAAAATTGAATTTTCTAAGAAATGATTAGAAATAAGCGAGCAATCAAAATGAAAATTGTCACAGCAATTACAGGTCCCGAAACCTATTGATAGAGGTATCAACCATCGTAATCGGACCATTTTAGATTTTTGCCGCCCAAAAACTTGTGGGCTATAGCACAGTTGATTTTCAATAAAATTGAATTTTCTAAGAAATGATTAGAAATAAGCGAGCAATCAAAATGAAAATTGTCACAGCAATTACAGGTCCCGAAACCTATTGATAGAGGTATCAACCATCGTAATCGGACCATTTTAGATTTTTGCCGCCCAAAAACTTGTGGGCTATAGCACAGTTGATTTTCAATAAAATTGAATTTTCTAAGAAATGTTTTGAAATAATCGAGCAATCAAAATGAAAATTGTCACAGCAATTACAGGTCCCGAAACCTATTGATAGAGGTATCAACCATCGTAATCGGACCATTTTAGATTTTTGCCGCCCAAAAACTTGTGGGCTATAGCACAGTTGATTTTCAATAAAATTGAATTTTCTAAGAAATGTTTAGAAATAATCGAGCAATCAAAATGAAAATTGTCACAGCAATTACAGGTCCCGAAACCTATTGATAGAGGTATCAACCATCGTAATCGGACCATTTTAGATTTTTGCCGCCCAAAAACTTGTGGGCTATAGCACAGTTGATTTTCAATAAAATTGAATTTTCTAAGAAATGTTTAGAAATAATCGAGCAATCAAAATGAAAATTGTCACAGCAATTACAGGTCCCGAAACCTATTGATAGAGGTATCAACCATCGTAATCGGACCATTTTAGATTTTTGCCGCCCAAAAACTTGTGGGCTATAGCACAGTTAATTTTCAATAAAATTGAATTTTCTAAGAAATGTTTAGAAATAACCGAGCAATCAAAATGAAAATAGTCACAGCAATTACAGGTCCCGAAACCTATTGATAGAGGTATCAACCATCGTAATCGGACCATTTTAGATTTTTGCCGCCCAAAAACTTGTGGGCTATAGCACAGTTGATTTTCAATAAAATTGAATTTTCTAAGAAATGATTAGAAATAAGCGAGCAATCAAAATGAAAATTGTCACAGCAATTACAGGTCCCGAAACCTATTGATAGAGGTATCAACCATCGTAATCGGACCATTTTAGATTTTTGCCGCCCAAAAACTTGTGGGCTATAGCACAGTTGATTTTCAATAAAATTGAATTTTCTAAGAAATGATTAGAAATAATCGAGCAATCAAAATGAAAATTGTCACAGCAATTACAGGTCCCGAAACCTATTGATAGAGGTATCAACCATCGTAATCGGACCATTTTAGATTTTTGCCGCCCAAAAACTTGTGCCGCCCAAAAACAGTTGATTTTCAATAAAATTGAATTTTCTAAGAAATGTTTAGAAATAATCGAGCAA
Source organism: Tipula vernalis (assembly GCA_958295665.1). Classification (NCBI taxonomy): domain Eukaryota; kingdom Metazoa; phylum Arthropoda; class Insecta; order Diptera; family Tipulidae; genus Tipula; species Tipula vernalis. The sequence continues at coordinate 16,539,578 of OY282560.1, forward strand.
TCAAAATGAAAATTGTCACAGCAATTACAGGTCCCGAAACCTATTGATAGAGGTATCAACCATCGTAATCGGACCATTTTAGATTTTTGCCGCCCAAAAACTTGTGGGCTATAGCACAGTTGATTTTCAATAAAATTGAATTTTCTAAGAAATGATTAGAAATAAGCGAGCAATCAAAATGAAAATTGTCACAGCAATTACAGGTCCCGAAACCTATTGATAGAGGTATCAACCATCGTAATCGGACCATTTTAGATTTTTGCCGCCCAAAAACTTGTGGGCTATAGCACAGTTGATTTTCAATAAAATTGAATTTTCTAAGAAATGATTATAAATAAGCGAGCAATCAAAATGAAAATTGTCACAGCAATTACAGGTCCCGAAACCTATTGATAGAGGTATCAACCATCGTAATCGGACCATTTTAGATTTTTGCCGCCCAAAAACTTGTGGGCTATAGCACAGTTGATTTTCAATAAAATTGAATTTTCTAAGAAATGATTAGAAATAAGCGAGCAATCAAAATGAAAATTGTCACAGCAATTACAGGTCCCGAAACCTATTGATAGAGGTATCAACCATCGTAATCGGACCATTTTAGATTTTTGCCGCCCAAAAACTTGTGGGCTATAGCACAGTTGATTTTCAATAAAATTGAATTTTCTAAGAAATGTTTTGAAATAATCGAGCAATCAAAATGAAAATTGTCACAGCAATTACAGGTCCCGAAACCTATTGATAGAGGTATCAACCATCGTAATCGGACCATTTTAGATTTTTGCCGCCCAAAAACTTGTGGGCTATAGCACAGTTGATTTTCAATAAAATTGAATTTTCTAAGAAATGTTTAGAAATAATCGAGCAATCAAAATGAAAATTGTCACAGCAATTACAGGTCCCGAAACCTATTGATAGAGGTATCAACCATCGTAATCGGACCATTTTAGATTTTTGCCGCCCAAAAACTTGTGGGCTATAGCACAGTTGATTTTCAATAAAATTGAATTTTCTAAGAAATGTTTAGAAATAATCGAGCAATCAAAATGAAAATTGTCACAGCAATTACAGGTCCCGAAACCTATTGATAGAGGTATCAACCATCGTAATCGGACCATTTTAGATTTTTGCCGCCCAAAAACTTGTGGGCTATAGCACAGTTAATTTTCAATAAAATTGAATTTTCTAAGAAATGTTTAGAAATAACCGAGCAATCAAAATGAAAATAGTCACAGCAATTACAGGTCCCGAAACCTATTGATAGAGGTATCAACCATCGTAATCGGACCATTTTAGATTTTTGCCGCCCAAAAACTTGTGGGCTATAGCACAGTTGATTTTCAATAAAATTGAATTTTCTAAGAAATGTTTAGAAATAATCGAGCAATCAAAATGAAAATTGTCACAGCAATTACAGGTCCCGAAACCTATTGATAGAGGTATCAACCATCGTAATCGGATCATTTTAGATTTTTGCCGCCCAAAAACTTGTGGGCTATAGCACAGTTGATTTTCAATAAAATTGAATTTTCTAAGAAATGATTAGAAATAAGCGAGCAATCAAAATGAAAATTGTCACAGCAATTACAGGTCCCGAAACCTATTGATAGAGGTATCAACCATCGTAATCGGACCATTTTAGATTTTTGCCGCCCAAAAACTTGTGGGCTATAGCACAGTTGATTTTCAATAAAATTGAATTTTCTAAGAAATGATTAGAAATAAGCGAGCAATCAAAATGAAAATTGTCACAGCAATTACAGGTCCCGAAACCTATTGATAGAGGTATCAACCATCGTAATCGGATCATTTTAGATTTTTGCCGCCCAAAAACTTGTGGGCTATAGCACAGTTGATTTTCAATAAAATTGAATTTTCTAAGAAATGATTAGAAATAAGCGAGCAATCAAAATGAAAATTGTCACAGCAATTACAGGTCCCGAAACCTATTGATAGAGGTATCAACCATCGTAATCGGACCATTTTAGATTTTTGCCGCCCAAAAACTTGTGGGCTATAGCACAGTTGATTTTCAATAAAATTGAATTTTCTAAGAAATGATTAGAAATAAGCGAGCAATCAAAATGAAAATTGTCACAGCAATTACAGGTCCCGAAACCTATTGATAGAGGTATCAACCATCGTAATCGGACCATTTTAGATTTTTGCCGCCCAAAAACTTGTGGGCTATAGCACAGTTGATTTTCAATAAAATTGAATTTTATAAGAAATGATTAGAAATAAGCGAGCAATCAAAATGAAAATTGTCACAGCAATTACAGGTCCCGAAACATATTGATAGAGGTATCAACCATCGTAATCGGACCATTTTAGATTTTTGCCGCCCAAAAACTTGTGGGATATAGCACAGTTGATTTTCAATAAAATTGAATTTTCTAAGAAATGATTAGAAATAAGCGAGCAATCAAAATGAAAATTGTCACAGCAATTACAGGTCCCGAAACCTATTGATAGAGGTATCAACCATCGTAATCGGACCATTTTAGATTTTTGCCGCCCAAAAACTTGTGGGCTATAGCACAGTTGATTTTCAATAAAATTGAATTTTCTAAGAAATGATTAGAAATAATCGAGCAATCAAAATGAAAATTGTCACAGCAATTACAGGTCCCGAAACCTATTGATAGAGGTATCAACCATCGTAATCGGACCATTTTAGATTTTTGCCGCCCAAAAACTTGTGGGCTATAGCACAGTTGATTTTCAATAAAATTGAATTTTCTAAGAAATGATTAGAAATAAGCGAGCAATCAAAATGAAAATTGTCACAGCAATTACAGGTCCCGAAACCTATTGATAGAGGTATCAACCATCGTAATCGGACCATTTTAGATTTTTGCCGCCCAAAAACTTGTGGGCTATAGCACAGTTGATTTTCAATAAAATTGAATTTTCTAAGAAATGTTTAGAAATAATCGAGCAATCAAAATGAAAATTGTCACAGCAATTACAGGTCCCGAAACCTATTGATAGAGGTATCAACCATCGTAATCGGACCATTTTAGATTTTTGCCGCCCAAAAACTTGTGGGCTATAGCACAGTTGATTTTCAATAAAATTGAATTTTCTAAGAAATGATTAGAAATAAGCGAGCAATCAAAATGAAAATTGTCACAGCAATTACAGGTCCCGAAACCTATTGATAGAGGTATCAACCATCGTAATCGGACCATTTTAGATTTTTGCCGCCCAAAAACTTGTGGGCTATAGCACAGTTGATTTTCAATAAAATTGAATTTTCTAAGAAATGATTAGAAATAAGCGAGCAATCAAAATGAAAATTGTCACAGCAATTACAGGTCCCGAAACCTATTGATAGAGGTATCAACCATCGTAATCGGACCATTTTAGATTTTTGCCGCCCAAAAACTTGTGGGCTATAGCACAGTTGATTTTCAATAAAATTGAATTTTCTAAGAAATGATTAGAAATAAGCGAGCAATCAAAATGAAAATTGTCACAGCAATTACAGGTCCCGAAACCTATTGATAGAGGTATCAACCATCGTAATCGGACCATTTTAGATTTTTGCCGCCCAAAAACTTGTGGGCTATAGCACAGTTGATTTTCAATAAAATTGAATTTTCTAAGAAATGATTAGAAATAATCGAGCAATCAAAATGAAAATTGTCACAGCAATTACAGGTCCCGAAACCTATTGATAGAGGTATCAACCATCGTAATCGGACCATTTTAGATTTTTGCCGCCCAAAAACTTGTGGGCTATAGCACAGTTGATTTTCAATAAAATTGAATTTTCTAAGAAATGATTAGAAATAAGCGAGCAATCAAAATGAAAATTGTCACAGCAATTACAGGTCCCGAAACCTATTGATAGAGGTATCAACCATCGTAATCGGACCATTTTAGATTTTTGCCGCCCAAAAACTTGTGGGCTATAGCACAGTTGATTTTCAATAAAATTGAATTTTCTAAGAAATGATTAGAAATAATCGAGCAATCAAAATGAAAATTGTCACAGCAATTACAGGTCCCGAAACCTATTGATAGAGGTATCAACCATCGTAATCGGACCATTTTAGATTTTTGCCGCCCAAAAACTTGTGGGCTATAGCACAGTTGATTTTCAATAAAATTGAATTTTCTAAGAAATGATTAGAAATAAGCGAGCAATCAAAATGAAAATTGTCACAGCAATTACAGGTCCCGAAACCTATTGATAGAGGTATCAACCATCGTAATCGGACCATTTTAGATTTTTGCCGCCCAAAAACTTGTGGGCTATAGCACAGTTGATTTTCAATAAAATTGAATTTTCTAAGAAATGATTAGAAATAAGCGAGCAATCAAAATGAAAATTGTCACAGCAATTACAGGTCCCGAAACCTATTGATAGAGGTATCAACCATCGTAATCGGACCATTTTAGATTTTTGCCGCCCAAAAACTTGTGGGCCATAGCACAGTTGATTTTCAATAAAATTGAATTTTCTAAGAAATGATTAGAAATAATCGAGCAATCAAAATGAAAATTGTCACAGCAATTACAGGTCCCGAAACCTATTGATAGAGGTATCAACCATCGTAATCGGACCATTTTAGATTTTTGCCGCCCAAAAACTTGTGGGCTATAGCACAGTTGATTTTCAATAAAATTGAATTTTCTAAGAAATGATTAGAAATAAGCGAGCAATCAAAATGAAAATTGTCACAGCAATTACAGGTCCCGAAACCTATTGATAGAGGTATCAACCATCGTAATCGGACCATTTTAGATTTTTGCCGCCCAAAAACTTGTGGGCTATAGCACAGTTGATTTTCAATAAAATTGAATTTTCTAAGAAATGATTAGAAATAATCGAGCAATCAAAATGAAAATTGTCACAGCAATTACAGGTCCCGAAACCTATTGATAGAGGTATCAACCATCGTAATCGGACCATTTTAGATTTTTGCCGCCCAAAAACTTGTGGGCTATAGCACAGTTGATTTTCAATAAAATTGAATTTTCTAAGAAATGTTTAGAAATAATCGAGCAATCAAAATGAAAATTGTCACAGCAATTACAGGTCCCGAAACCTATTGATAGAGGTATCAACCATCGTAATCGGACCATTTTAGATTTTTGCCGCCCAAAAACTTGTGGGCTATAGCACAGTTGATTTTCAATAAAATTGAATTTTCTAAGAAATGATTAGAAATAAGCGAGCAATCAAAATGAAAATTGTCACAGCAATTACAGGTCCCGAAACCTATTGATAGAGGTATCAACCATCGTAATCGGACCATTTTAGATTTTTGCCGCCCAAAAACTTGTGGGCTATAGCACAGTTGATTTTCAATAAAATTGAATTTTCTAAGAAATGATTAGAAATAAGCGAGCAATCAAAATGAAAATTGTCACAGCAATTACAGGTCCCGAAACCTATTGATAGAGGTATCAACCATCGTAATCGGACCATTTTAGATTTTTGCCGCCCAAAAACTTGTGGGCTATAGCACAGTTGATTTTCAATAAAATTGAATTTTCTAAGAAATGATTAGAAATAATCGAGCAATCAAAATGAAAATTGTCACAGCAATTACAGGTCCCGAAACCTATTGATAGAGGTATCAACCATCGTAATCGGACCATTTTAGATTTTTGCCGCCCAAAAACTTGTGGGCTATAGCACAGTTGATTTTCAATAAAATTGAATTTTCTAAGAAATGATTAGAAATAATCGAGCAATCAAAATGAAAATTGTCACAGCAATTACAGGTCCCGAAACCTATTGATAGAGGTATCAACCATCGTAATCGGACCATTTTAGATTTTTGCCGCCCAAAAACTTGTGGGCTATAGCACAGTTGATTTTCAATAAAATTGAATTTTCTAAGAAATGATTAGAAATAAGCGAGCAATCAAAATGAAAATTGTCACAGCAATTACAGGTCCCGAAACCTATTGATAGAGGTATCAACCATCGTAATCGGACCATTTTAGATTTTTGCCGCCCAAAAACTTGTGGGCTATAGCACAGTTGATTTTCAATAAAATTGAATTTTCTAAGAAATGATTAGAAATAAGCGAGCAATCAAAATGAAAATTGTCACAGCAATTACAGGTCCCGAAACCTATTGATAGAGGTATCAACCATCGTAATCGGACCATTTTAGATTTTTGCCGCCCAAAAACTTGTGGGCTATAGCACAGTTGATTTTCAATAAAATTGAATTTTCTAAGAAATGATTAGAAATAAGCGAGCAATCAAAATGAAAATTGTCACAGCAATTACAGGTCCCGAAACCTATTGATAGAGGTATCAACCATCGTAATCGGACCATTTTAGATTTTTGCCGCCCAAAAACTTGTGGGCTATAGCACAGTTGATTTTCAATAAAATTGAATTTTCTAAGAAATGATTAGAAATAATCGAGCAATCAAAATGAAAATTGTCACAGCAATTACAGGTCCCGAAACCTATTGATAGAGGTATCAACCATCGTAATCGGACCATTTTAGATTTTTGCCGCCCAAAAACTTGTGGGCTATAGCACAGTTGATTTTCAATAAAATTGAATTTTCTAAGAAATGATTAGAAATAAGCGAGCAATCAAAATGAAAATTGTCACAGCAATTACAGGTCCCGAAACATATTGATAGAGGTATCAACCATCGTAATCGGACCATTTTAGATTTTTGCCGCCCAAAAACTTGTGGGCTATAGCACAGTTGATTTTCAATAAAATTGAATTTTCTAAGAAATGATTAGAAATAAGCGAGCAATCAAAATGAAAATTGTCACAGCAATTACAGGTCCCGAAACCTATTGATAGAGGTATCAACCATCGTAATCGGACCATTTTAGATTTTTGCCGCCCAAAAACTTGTGGGCCATAGCACAGTTGATTTTCAATAAAATTGAATTTTCTAAGAAATGATTAGAAATAATCGAGCAATCAAAATGAAAATTGTCACAGCAATTACAGGTCCCGAAACCTATTGATAGAGGTATCAACCATCGTAATCGGACCATTTTAGATTTTTGCCGCCCAAAAACTTGTGGGCTATAGCACAGTTGATTTTCAATAAAATTGAATTTTCTAAGAAATGATTAGAAATAAGCGAGCAATCAAAATGAAAATTGTCACAGCAATTACAGGTCCCGAAACCTATTGATAGAGGTATCAACCATCGTAATCGGACCATTTTAGATTTTTGCCGCCCAAAAACTTGTGGGCTATAGCACAGTTGATTTTCAATAAAATTGAATTTTCTAAGAAATGTTTAGAAATAATCGAGCAATCAAAATGAAAATTGTCACAGCAATTACAGGTCCCGAAACCTATTGATAGAGGTATCAACCATCGTAATCGGACCATTTTAGATTTTTGCCGCCCAAAAACTTGTGGGCTATAGCACAGTTGATTTTCAATAAAATTGAATTTTCTAAGAAATGATTAGAAATAAGCGAGCAATCAAAATGAAAATTGTCACAGCAATTACAGGTCCCGAAACCTATTGATAGAGGTATCAACCATCGTAATCGGACCATTTTAGATTTTTGCCGCCCAAAAACTTGTGGGCTATAGCACAGTTGATTTTCAATAAAATTGAATTTTCTAAGAAATGATTAGAAATAAGCGAGCAATCAAAATGAAAATTGTCACAGCAATTACAGGTCCCGAAACATATTGATAGAGGTATCAACCATCGTAATCGGACCATTTTAGATTTTTGCCGCCCAAAAACTTGTGGGCTATAGCACAGTTAATTTTCAATAAAATTGAATTTTCTAAGAAATGTTTAGAAATAACCGAGCAATCAAAATGAAAATAGTCACAGCAATTACAGGTCCCGAAACCTATTGATAGAGGTATCAACCATCGTAATCGGACCATTTTAGATTTTTGCCGCCCAAAAACTTGTGGGCTATAGCACAGTTGATTTTCAATAAAATTGAATTTTCTAAGAAATGATTAGAAATAAGCGAGCAATCAAAATGAAAATTGTCACAGCAATTACAGGTCCCGAAACCTATTGATAGAGGTATCAACCATCGTAATCGGACCATTTTAGATTTTTGCCGCCCAAAAACTTGTGGGCTATAGCACAGTTGATTTTCAATAAAATTGAATTTTCTAAGAAATGTTTAGAAATAATCGAGCAATCAAAATGAAAATTGTCACAGCAATTACAGGTCCCGAAACCTATTGATAGAGGTATCAACCATCGTAATCGGACCATTTTAGATTTTTGCCGCCCAAAAACTTGTGGGCTATAGCACAGTTGATTTTCAATAAAATTGAATTTTCTAAGAAATGATTAGAAATAAGCGAGCAATCAAAATGAAGATTGTCACAGCAATTACAGGTCCCGAAACCTATTGATAGAGGTATCAACCATCGTAATCGGACCATTTTAGATTTTTGCCGCCCAAAAACTTGTGGGCTATAGCACAGTTGATTTTCAATAAAATTGAATTTTCTAAGAAATGATTAGAAATAAGCGAGCAATCAAAATGAAAATTGTCACAGCAATTACAGGTCCCGAAACCTATTGATAGAGGTATCAACCATCGTAATCGGACCATTTTAGATTTTTGCCGCCCAAAAACTTGTGGGCTATAGCACAGTTGATTTTCAATAAAATTGAATTTTCTAAGAAATGATTAGAAATAAGCGAGCAATCAAAATGAAAATTGTCACAGCAATTACAGGTCCCGAAACCTATTGATAGAAGTATCAACCATCGTAATCGGACCATTTTAGATTTTTGCCGCCCAAAAACTTGTGGGCTATAGCACAGTTGATTTTCAATAAAATTGAATTTTCTAAGAAATGATTAGAAATAATCGAGCAATCAAAATGAAAATTGTCACAGCAATTACAGGTCCCGAAACCTATTGATAGAGGTATCAACCATCGTAATCGGACCATTTTAGATTTTTGCCGCCCAAAAACTTGTGGGCTATAGCACAGTTGATTTTCAATAAAATTGAATTTTCTAAGAAATGATTAGAAATAAGCGAGCAATCAAAATGAAAATTGTCACAGCAATTACAGGTCCCGAAACCTATTGATAGAGGTATCAACCATCGTAATCGGACCATTTTAGATTTTTGCCGCCCAAAAACTTGTGGGCTATAGCACAGTTGATTTTCAATAAAATTGAATTTTCTAAGAAATGTTTAGAAATAATCGAGCAATCAAAATGAAAATTGTCACAGCAATTACAGGTCCCGAAACCTATTGATAGAGGTATCAACCATCGTAATCGGACCATTTTAGATTTTTGCCGCCCAAAAACTTGTGGGCTATAGCACAGTTGATTTTCAATAAAATTGAATTTTCTAAGAAATGATTAGAAATAAGCGAGCAATCAAAATGAAAATTGTCACAGCAATTACAGGTCCCGAAACCTATTGATAGAGGTATCAACCATCGTAATCGGACCATTTTAGATTTTTGCCGCCCAAAAACTTGTGGGCTATAGCACAGTTGATTTTCAATAAAATTGAATTTTCTAAGAAATGATTAGAAATAAGCGAGCAATCAAAATGAAAATTGTCACAGCAATTACAGGTCCCGAAACCTATTGATAGAGGTATCAACCATCGTAATCGGACCATTTTAGATTTTTGCCGCCCAAAAACTTGTGGGCTATAGCACAGTTGATTTTCAATAAAATTGAATTTTCTAAGAAATGATTAGAAATAAGCGAGCAATCAAAATGAAAATTGTCACAGCAATTACAGGTCCCGAAACCTATTGATAGAGGTATCAACCATCGTAATCGGACCATTTTAGATTTTTGCCGCCCAAAAACTTGTGGGCTATAGCACAGTTGATTTTCAATAAAATTGAATTTTCTAAGAAATGATTAGAAATAATCGAGCAATCAAAATGAAAATTGTCACAGCAATTACAGGTCCCGAAACCTATTGATAGAGGTATCAACCATCGTAATCGGACCATTTTAGATTTTTGCCGCCCAAAAACTTGTGGGCTATAGCACAGTTGATTTTCAATAAAATTGAATTTTCTAAGAAATGATTAGAAATAAGCGAGCAATCAAAATGAAAATTGTCACAGCAATTACAGGTCCCGAAACCTATTGATAGAGGTATCAACCATCGTAATCGGACCATTTTAGATTTTTGCCGCCCAAAAACTTGTGGGCTATAGCACAGTTGATTTTCAATAAAATTGAATTTTCTAAGAAATGATTAGAAATAATCGAGCAATCAAAATGAAAATTGTCACAGCAATTACAGGTCCCGAAACCTATTGATAGAGGTATCAACCATCGTAATCGGACCATTTTAGATTTTTGCCGCCCAAAAACTTGTGGGCTATAGCACAGTTGATTTTCAATAAAATTGAATTTTCTAAGAAATGATTAGAAATAAGCGAGCAATCAAAATGAAAATTGTCACAGCAATTACAGGTCCCGAAACCTATTGATAGAGGTATCAACCATCGTAATCGGACCATTTTAGATTTTTGCCGCCCAAAAACTTGTGGGCTATAGCACAGTTGATTTTCAATAAAATTGAATTTTCTAAGAAATGATTAGAAATAATCGAGCAATCAAAATGAAAATTGTCACAGCAATTACAGGTCCCGAAACCTATTGATAGAGGTATCAACCATCGTAATCGGACCATTTTAGATTTTTGCCGCCCAAAAACTTGTGGGCTATAGCACAGTTGATTTTCAATAAAATTGAATTTTCTAAGAAATGTCACAGCAATTACAGGTCCCGAAACCTATTGATAGAGGTATCAACCATCGTAATCGGACCATTTTAGATTTTTGCCGCCCAAAAACTTGTGGGCTATAGCACAGTTGATTTTCAATAAAATTGAATTTTATAAGAAATGATTAGAAATAAGCGAGCAATCAAAATGAAAATTGTCACAGCAATTACAGGTCCCGAAACCTATTGATAGAGGTATCAACCATCGTAATCGGACCATTTTAGATTTTTGCCGCCCAAAAACTTGTGGGCTATAGCACAGTTGATTTTCAATAAAATTGAATTTTCTAAGAAATGATTAGAAATAAGCGAGCAATCAAAATGAAAATTGTCACAGCAATTACAGGTCCCGAAACCTATTGATAGAGGTATCAACCATCGTAATCGGACCATTTTAGATTTTTGCCGCCCAAAAACTTGTGGGCTATAGCACAGTTGATTTTCAATAAAATTGAATTTTCTAAGAAATGATTAGAAATAAGCGAGCAATCAAAATGAAAATTGTCACAGCAATTACAGGTCCCGAAACCTATTGATAGAGGTATCAACCATCGTAATCGGACCATTTTAGATTTTTGCCGCCCAAAAACTTGTGGGCTATAGCACAGTTGATTTTCAATAAAATTGAATTTTCTAAGAAATGATTAGAAATAAGCGAGCAATCAAAATGAAAATTGTCACAGCAATTACAGGTCCCGAAACCTATTGATAGAGGTATCAACCATCGTAATCGGACCATTTTAGATTTTTGCCGCCCAAAAACTTGTGGGCTATAGCACAGTTGATTTTCAATAAAATTGAATTTTCTAAGAAATGATTAGAAATAAGCGAGCAATCAAAATGAAAATTGTCACAGCAATTACAGGTCCCGAAACCTATTGATAGAGGTATCAACCATCGTAATCGGACCATTTTAGATTTTTGCCGCCCAAAAACTTGTGGGCTATAGCACAGTTGATTTTCAATAAAATTGAATTTTCTAAGAAATGATTAGAAATAAGCGAGCAATCAAAATGAAAATTGTCACAGCAATTACAGGTCCCGAAACCTATTGATAGAGGTATCAACCATCGTAATCGGACCATTTTAGATTTTTGCCGCCCAAAAACTTGTGGGCTATAGCACAGTTGATTTTCAATAAAATTGAATTTTCTAAGAAATGATTAGAAATAAGCGAGCAATCAAAATGAAAATTGTCACAGCAATTACAGGTCCCGAAACCTATTGATAGAGGTATCAACCATCGTAATCGGACCATTTTAGATTTTTGCCGCCCAAAAACTTGTGGGCTATAGCACAGTTGATTTTCAATAAAATTGAATTTTCTAAGAAATGTTTAGAAATAACCGAGCAATCAAAATGAAAATAGTCACAGCAATTACAGGTCCCGAAACCTATTGATAGAGGTATCAACCATCGTAATCGGACCATTTTAGATTTTTGCCGCCCAAAAACTTGTGGGCTATAGCACAGTTGATTTTCAATAAAATTGAATTTTCTAAGAAATGTTTTGAAATAATCGAGCAATCAAAATGAAAATTGTCACAGCAATTACAGGTCCCGAAACCTATTGATAGAGGTATCAACCATCGTAATCGGACCATTTTAGATTTTTGCCGCCCAAAAACTTGTGGGCTATAGCACAGTTGATTTTCAATAAAATTGAATTTTCTAAGAAATGATTAGAAATAAGCGAGCAATCAAAATGAAAATTGTCACAGCAATTACAGGTCCCGAAACCTATTGATAGAGGTATCAACCATCGTAATCGGACCATTTTAGATTTTTGCCGCCCAAAAACTTGTGGGCTATAGCACAGTTGATTTTCAATAAAATTGAATTTTCTAAGAAATGATTAGAAATAATCGAGCAATCAAAATGAAAATTGTCACAGCAATTACAGGTCCCGAAACCTATTGATAGAGGTATCAACCATCGTAATCGGACCATTTTAGATTTTTGCCGCCCAAAAACTTGTGGGCTATAGCACAGTTGATTTTCAATAAAATTGAATTTTCTAAGAAATGATTAGAAATAAGCGAGCAATCAAAATGAAAATTGTCACGGCAATTACAGGTCCCGAAACCTATTGATAGAGGTATCAACCATCGTAATCGGACCATTTTAGATTTTTGCCGCCCAAAAACTTGTGGGCTATAGCACAGTTGATTTTCAATAAAATTGAATTTTCTAAGAAATGATTAGAAATAAGCGAGCAATCAAAATGAAAATTGTCACAGCAATTACAGGTCCCGAAACCTATTGATAGAGGTATCAACCATCGTAATCGGACCATTTTAGATTTTTGCCGCCCAAAAACTTGTGGGCTATAGCACAGTTGATTTTCAATAAAATTGAATTTTCTAAGAAATGTTTTGAAATAATCGAGCAATCAAAATGAAAATTGTCACAGCAATTACAGGTCCCGAAACCTATTGATAGAGGTATCAACCATCGTAATCGGACCATTTTAGATTTTTGCCGCCCAAAAACTTGTGGGCTATAGCACAGTTGATTTTCAATAAAATTGAATTTTCTAAGAAATGATTAGAAATAAGCGAGCAATCAAAATGAAAATTGTCACAGCAATTACAGGTCCCGAAACCTATTGATAGAGGTATCAACCATCGTAATCGGACCATTTTAGATTTTTGCCGCCCAAAAACTTGTGGGCTATAGCACAGTTGATTTTCAATAAAATTGAATTTTCTAAGAAATGATTAGAAATAAGCGAGCAATCAAAATGAAAATTGTCACAGCAATTACAGGTCCCGAAACCTATTGATAGAGGTATCAACCATCGTAATCGGACCATTTTAGATTTTTGCCGCCCAAAAACTTGTGGGCTATAGCACAGTTGATTTTCAATAAAATTGAATTTTCTAAGAAATGATTAGAAATAAGCGAGCAATCAAAATGAAAATTGTCACAGCAATTACAGGTCCCGAAACCTATTGATAGAGGTATCAACCATCGTAATCGGACCATTTTAGATTTTTGCCGCCCAAAAACTTGTGGACTATAGCACAGTTGATTTTCAATAAAATTGAATTTTCTAAGAAATGTCACAGCAATTACAGGTCCCGAAACCTATTGATAGAGGTATCAACCATCGTAATCGGACCATTTTAGATTTTTGCCGCCCAAAAACTTGTGGGCGATAGCACAGTTGATTTTCAATAAAATTGAATTTTCTAAGAAATGATTAGAAATAAGCGAGCAATCAAAATGAAAATTGTCACAGCAATTACAGGTCCCGAAACCTATTGATAGAGGTATCAACCATCGTAATCGGACCATTTTAGATTTTTGCCGCCCAAAAACTTGTGGGCTATAGCACAGTTGATTTTCAATAAAATTGAATTTTCTAAGAAATGATTAGAAATAATCGAGCAATCAAAATGAAAATTGTCACAGCAATTACAGGTCCCGAAACCTATTGATAGAGGTATCAACCATCGTAATCGGACCATTTTAGATTTTTGCCGCCCAAAAACTTGTGGGCTATAGCACAGTTGATTTTCAATAAAATTGAATTTTCTAAGAAATGATTAGAAATAAGCGAGCAATCAAAATGAAAATTGTCACAGCAATTACAGGTCCCGAAACCTATTGATAGAGGTATCAACCATCGTAATCGGACCATTTTAGATTTTTGCCGCCCAAAAACTTGTGGGCTATAGCACAGTTGATTTTCAATAAAATTGAATTTTCTAAGAAATGATTAGAAATAAGCGAGCAATCAAAATGAAAATTGTCACAGCAATTACAGGTCCCGAAACCTATTGATAGAGGTATCAACCATCGTAATCGGACCATTTTAGATTTTTGCCGCCCAAAAACTTGTGGGCTATAGCACAGTTGATTTTCAATAAAATTGAATTTTCTAAGAAATGATTAGAAATAATCGAGCAATCAAAATGAAAATTGTCACAGCAATTACAGGTCCCGAAACCTATTGATAGAGGTATCAACCATCGTAATCGGACCATTTTAGATTTTTGCCGCCCAAAAACTTGTGGGCTATAGCACAGTTGATTTTCAATAAAATTGAATTTTCTAAGAAATGATTAGAAATAAGCGAGCAATCAAAATGAAAATTGTCACAGCAATTACAGGTCCCGAAACCTATTGATAGAGGTATCAACCATCGTAATCGGACCATTTTAGATTTTTGCCGCCCAAAAACTTGTGGGCTATAGCACAGTTGATTTTCAATAAAATTGAATTTTCTAAGAAATGATTAGAAATAAGCGAGCAATCAAAATGAAAATTGTCACAGCAATTACAGGTCCCGAAACCTATTGATAGAGGTATCAACCATCGTAATCGGACCATTTTAGATTTTTGCCGCCCAAAAACTTGTGGGCTATAGCACAGTTGATTTTCAATAAAATTGAATTTTCTAAGAAATGTTTAGAAATAATCGAGCAATCAAAATGAAAATTGTCACAGCAATTACAGGTCCCGAAACCTATTGATAGAGGTATCAACCATCGTAATCGGACCATTTTAGATTTTTGCCGCCCAAAAACTTGTGGGCTATAGCACAGTTGATTTTCAATAAAATTGAATTTTCTAAGAAATGATTAGAAATAAGCGAGCAATCAAAATGAAAATTGTCACAGCAATTACAGGTCCCGAAACCTATTGATAGAGGTATCAACCATCGTAATCGGACCATTTTAGATTTTTGCCGCCCAAAAACTTGTGGGCTATAGCACAGTTGATTTTCAATAAAATTGAATTTTCTAAGAAATGATTAGAAATAATCGAGCAATCAAAATGAAAATTGTCACAGCAATTACAGGTCCCGAAACCTATTGATAGAGGTATCAACCATCGTAATCGGACCATTTTAGATTTTTGCCGCCCAAAAACTTGTGGGCTATAGCACAGTTGATTTTCAATAAAATTGAATTTTCTAAGAAATGATTAGAAATAAGCGAGCAATCAAAATGAAAATTGTCACAGCAATTACAGGTCCCGAAACCTATTGATAGAGGTATCAACCATCGTAATCGGACCATTTTAGATTTTTGCCGCCCAAAAACTTGTGGGCTATAGCACAGTTGATTTTCAATAAAATTGAATTTTCTAAGAAATGATTAGAAATAATCGAGCAATCAAAATGAAAATTGTCACAGCAATTACAGGTCCCGAAACCTATTGATAGAGGTATCAACCATCGTAATCGGACCATTTTAGATTTTTGCCGCCCAAAAACTTGTGGGCTATAGCACAGTTGATTTTCAATAAAATTGAATTTTCTAAGAAATGTCACAGCAATTACAGGTCCCGAAACCTATTGATAGAGGTATCAACCATCGTAATCGGACCATTTTAGATTTTTGCCGCCCAAAAACTTGTGGGCTATAGCACAGTTGATTTTCAATAAAATTGAATTTTCTAAGAAATGATTAGAAATAATCGAGCAATCAAAATGAAAATTGTCACAGCAATTACAGGTCCCGAAACCTATTGATAGAGGTATCAACCATCGTAATCGGACCATTTTAGATTTTTGCCGCCCAAAAACTTGTGGGCTATAGCACAGTTGATTTTCAATAAAATTGAATTTTCTAAGAAATGTTTTGAAATAATCGAGCAATCAAAATGAAAATTGTCACAGCAATTACAGGTCCCGAAACCTATTGATAGAGGTATCAACCATCGTAATCGGACCATTTTAGATTTTTGCCGCCCAAAAACTTGTGGGCTATAGCACAGTTGATTTTCAATAAAATTGAATTTTCTAAGAAATGATTAGAAATAATCGAGCAATCAAAATGAAAATTGTCACAGCAATTACAGGTCCCGAAACCTATTGATAGAGGTATCAACCATCGTAATCGGACCATTTTAGATTTTTGCCGCCCAAAAACTTGTGGGCTATAGCACAGTTGATTTTCAATAAAATTGAATTTTCTAAGAAATGATTAGAAATAAGCGAGCAATCAAAATGAAAATTGTCACAGCAATTACAGGTCCCGAAACCTATTGATAGAGGTATCAACCATCGTAATCGGACCATTTTAGATTTTTGCCGCCCAAAAACTTGTGGGCTATAGCACAGTTGATTTTCAATAAAATTGAATTTTCTAAGAAATGATTAGAAATAATCGAGCAATCAAAATGAAAATTGTCACAGCAATTACAGGTCCCGAAACCTATTGATAGAGGTATCAACCATCGTAATCGGACCATTTTAGATTTTTGCCGCCCAAAAACTTGTGGGCTATAGCACAGTTGATTTTCAATAAAATTGAATTTTCTAAGAAATGATTAGAAATAAGCGAGCAATCAAAATGAAAATTGTCACAGCAATTACAGGTCCCGAAACCTATTGATAGAGGTATCAACCATCGTAATCGGACCATTTTAGATTTTTGCCGCCCAAAAACTTGTGGGCTATAGCACAGTTGATTTTCAATAAAATTGAATTTTCTAAGAAATGATTAGAAATAAGCGAGCAATCAAAATGAAAATTGCCACAGCAATTACAGGTCCCGAAACCTATTGATAGAGGTATCAACCATCGTAATCGGACCATTTTAGATTTTTGCCGCCCAAAAACTTGTGGGCTATAGCACAGTTGATTTTCAATAAAATTGAATTTTCTAAGAAATGATTAGAAATAATCGAGCAATCAAAATGAAAATTGCCACAGCAATTACAG
This sequence comes from Tipula vernalis, assembly GCA_958295665.1. Lineage (NCBI taxonomy): Eukaryota > Metazoa > Arthropoda > Insecta > Diptera > Tipulidae > Tipula > Tipula vernalis. The sequence continues at coordinate 16,556,979 of OY282560.1, forward strand.
GTCCCGAAACCTATTGATAGAGGTATCAACCATCGTAATCGGACCATTTTAGATTTTTGCCGCCCAAAAACTTGTGGGCTATAGCACAGTTGATTTTCAATAAAATTGAATTTTCTAAGAAATGATTAGAAATAAGCGAGCAATCAAAATGAAAATTGCCACAGCAATTACAGGTCCCGAAACCTATTGATAGAGGTATCAACCATCGTAATCGGACCATTTTAGATTTTTGCCGCCCAAAAACTTGTGGGCTATAGCACAGTTGATTTTCAATAAAATTGAATTTTCTAAGAAATGATTAGAAATAATCGAGCAATCAAAATGAAAATTGTCACAGCAATTACAGGTCCCGAAACCTATTGATAGAGGTATCAACCATCGTAATCGGACCATTTTAGATTTTTGCCGCCCAAAAACTTGTGGGCTATAGCACAGTTGATTTTCAATAAAATTGAATTTTCTAAGAAATGATTAGAAATAATCGAGCAATCAAAATGAAAATTGTCACAGCAATTACAGGTCCCGAAACCTATTGATAGAGGTATCAACCATCGTAATCGGACCATTTTAGATTTTTGCCGCCCAAAAACTTGTGGGCTATAGCACAGTTGATTTTCAATAAAATTGAATTTTCTAAGAAATGATTAGAAATAAGCGAGCAATCAAAATGAAAATTGTCACAGCAATTACAGGTCCCGAAACCTATTGATAGAGGTATCAACCATCGTAATCGGACCATTTTAGATTTTTGCCGCCCAAAAACTTGTGGGCTATAGCACAGTTGATTTTCAATAAAATTGAATTTTCTAAGAAATGATTAGAAATAAGCGAGCAATCAAAATGAAAATTGTCACAGCAATTACAGGTCCCGAAACCTATTGATAGAGGTATCAACCATCGTAATCGGACCATTTTAGATTTTTGCCGCCCAAAAACTTGTGGGCTATAGCACAGTTGATTTTCAATAAAATTGAATTTTCTAAGAAATGATTAGAAATAATCGAGCAATCAAAATGAAAATTGTCACAGCAATTACAGGTCCCGAAACCTATTGATAGAGGTATCAACCATCGTAATCGGACCATTTTAGATTTTTGCCGCCCAAAAACTTGTGGGCTATAGCACAGTTGATTTTCAATAAAATTGAATTTTCTAAGAAATGATTAGAAATAATCGAGCAATCAAAATGAAAATTGTCACAGCAATTACAGGTCCCGAAACCTATTGATAGAGGTATCAACCATCGTAATCGGACCATTTTAGATTTTTGCCGCCCAAAAACTTGTGGGCTATAGCACAGTTGATTTTCAATAAAATTGAATTTTCTAAGAAATGATTAGAAATAAGCGAGCAATCAAAATGAAAATTGTCACAGCAATTACAGGTCCCGAAACCTATTGATAGAGGTATCAACCATCGTAATCGGACCATTTTAGATTTTTGCCGCCCAAAAACTTGTGGGCTATAGCACAGTTGATTTTCAATAAAATTGAATTTTCTAAGAAATGATTAGAAATAATCGAGCAATCAAAATGAAAATTGTCACAGCAATTACAGGTCCCGAAACCTATTGATAGAGGTATCAACCATCGTAATCGGACCATTTTAGATTTTTGCCGCCCAAAAACTTGTGGGCTATAGCACAGTTGATTTTGAATAAAATTGAATTTTCTAAGAAATGTTTTGAAATAATCGAGCAATCAAAATGAAAATTGTCACAGCAATTACAGGTCCCGAAACCTATTGATAGAGGTATCAACCATCGTAATCGGACCATTTTAGATTTTTGCCGCCCAAAAACTTGTGGGCTATAGCACAGTTGATTTTCAATAAAATTGAATTTTCTAAGAAATGATTAGAAATAAGCGAGCAATCAAAATGAAAATTGTCACAGCAATTACAGGTCCCGAAACCTATTGATAGAGGTATCAACCATCGTAATCGGACCATTTTAGATTTTTGCCGCCCAAAAACTTGTGGGCTATAGCACAGTTGATTTTCAATAAAATTGAATTTTCTAAGAAATGATTAGAAATAAGCGAGCAATCAAAATGAAAATTGTCACAGCAATTACAGGTCCCGAAACCTATTGATAGAGGTATCAACCATCGTAATCGGACCATTTTAGATTTTTGCCGCCCAAAAACTTGTGGGCTATAGCACAGTTGATTTTCAATAAAATTGAATTTTCTAAGAAATGATTAGAAATAAGCGAGCAATCAAAATGAAAATTGTCACAGCAATTACAGGTCCCGAAACCTATTGATAGAGGTATCAACCATCGTAATCGGACCATTTTAGATTTTTGCCGCCCAAAAACTTGTGGGCTATAGCACAGTTGATTTTCAATAAAATTGAATTTTCTAAGAAATGATTAGAAATAAGCGAGCAATCAAAATGAAAATTGTCACAGCAATTACAGGTCCCGAAACCTATTGATAGAGGTATCAACCATCGTAATCGGACCATTTTAGATTTTTGCCGCCCAAAAACTTGTGGGCTATAGCACAGTTGATTTTCAATAAAATTGAATTTTCTAAGAAATGATTAGAAATAAGCGAGCAATCAAAATGAAAATTGTCACAGCAATTACAGGTCCCGAAACCTATTGATAGAGGTATCAACCATCGTAATCGGACCATTTTAGATTTTTGCCGCCCAAAAACTTGTGGGCTATAGCACAGTTGATTTTCAATAAAATTGAATTTTCTAAGAAATGATTAGAAATAAGCGAGCAATCAAAATGAAAATTGTCACAGCAATTACAGGTCCCGAAACCTATTGATAGAGGTATCAACCATCGTAATCGGACCATTTTAGATTTTTGCCGCCCAAAAACTTGTGGGCTATAGCACAGTTGATTTTCAATAAAATTGAATTTTCTAAGAAATGATTAGAAATAAGCGAGCAATCAAAATGAAAATTGTCACAGCAATTACAGGTCCCGAAACCTATTGATAGAGGTATCAACCATCGTAATCGGACCATTTTAGATTTTTGCCGCCCAAAAACTTGTGGGCTATAGCACAGTTGATTTTCAATAAAATTGAATTTTCTAAGAAATGATTAGAAATAAGCGAGCAATCAAAATGAAAATTGTCACAGCAATTACAGGTCCCGAAACCTATTGATAGAGGTATCAACCATCGTAATCGGACCATTTTAGATTTTTGCCGCCCAAAAACTTGTGGGCTATAGCACAGTTGATTTTCAATAAAATTGAATTTTCTAAGAAATGTTTAGAAATAACCGAGCAATCAAAATGAAAATAGTCACAGCAATTACAGGTCCCGAAACCTATTGATAGAGGTATCAACCATCGTAATCGGACCATTTTAGATTTTTGCCGCCCAAAAACTTGTGGGCTATAGCACAGTTGATTTTCAATAAAATTGAATTTTCTAAGAAATGATTAGAAATAAGCGAGCAATCAAAATGAAAATTGTCACAGCAATTACAGGTCCCGAAACCTATTGATAGAGGTATCAACCATCGTAATCGGACCATTTTAGATTTTTGCCGCCCAAAAACTTGTGGGCTATAACACAGTTGATTTTCAATAAAATTGAATTTTCTAAGAAATGATTAGAAATAAGCGAGCAATCAAAATGAAAATTGTCACAGCAATTACAGGTCCCGAAACCTATTGATAGAGGTATCAACCATCGTAATCGGACCATTTTAGATTTTTGCCGCCCAAAAACTTGTGGGCTATAGCACAGTTGATTTTCAATAAAATTGAATTTTCTAAGAAATGATTAGAAATAAGCGAGCAATCAAAATGAAAATTGTCACAGCAATTACAGGTCCCGAAACCTATTGATAGAGGTATCAACCATCGTAATCGGACCATTTTAGATTTTTGCCGCCCAAAAACTTGTGGGCTATAGCACAGTTGATTTTCAATAAAATTGAATTTTCTAAGAAATGTTTTGAAATAATCGAGCAATCAAAATGAAAATTGTCACAGCAATTACAGGTCCCGAAACCTATTGATAGAGGTATCAACCATCGTAATCGGACCATTTTAGATTTTTGCCGCCCAAAAACTTGTGGGCTATAGCACAGTTGATTTTCAATAAAATTGAATTTTCTAAGAAATGATTAGAAATAAGCGAGCAATCAAAATGAAAATTGTCACAGCAATTACAGGTCCCGAAACCTATTGATAGAGGTATCAACCATCGTAATCGGACCATTTTAGATTTTTGCCGCCCAAAAACTTGTGGGCTATAGCACAGTTGATTTTCAATAAAATTGAATTTTCTAAGAAATGATTAGAAATAATCGAGCAATCAAAATGAAAATTGTCACAGCAATTACAGGTCCCGAAACCTATTGATAGAGGTATCAACCATCGTAATCGGACCATTTTAGATTTTTGCCGCCCAAAAACTTGTGGGCTATAGCACAGTTGATTTTCAATAAAATTGAATTTTCTAAGAAATGATTAGAAATAAGCGAGCAATCAAAATGAAAATTGTCACAGCAATTACAGGTCCCGAAACCTATTGATAGAGGTATCAACCATCGTAATCGGACCATTTTAGATTTTTGCCGCCCAACAACTTGTGGGCTATAGCACAGTTGATTTTCAATAAAATTGAATTTTCTAAGAAATGATTAGAAATAATCGAGCAATCAAAATGAAAATTGTCACAGCAATTACAGGTCCCGAAACCTATTGATAGAGGTATCAACTATCGTAATCGGACCATTTTAGATTTTTGCCGCCCAAAAACTTGTGGGCAGTTATATCAGATAGCACAGTTGATTTTCAATAAAATTGAATTTTCTAAGAAATGATTAGAAATAAGCGAGCAATCAAAATGAAAATTGTCACAGCAATTACAGGTCCCGAAACCTATTGATAGAGGTATCAACCATCGTAATCGGACCATTTTAGATTTTTGCCGCCCAAAAACTTGTGGGCTATAGCACAGTTGATTTTCAATAAAATTGAATTTTCTAAGAAATGATTAGAAATAAGCGAGCAATCAAAATGAAAATTGTCACAGCAATTACAGGTCCCGAAACCTATTGATAGAGGTATCAACCATCGTAATCGGACCATTTTAGATTTTTGCCGCCCAAAAACTTGTGGGCTATAGCACAGTTGATTTTAAATAAAATTGAATTTTCTAAGAAATGTTTTGAAATAATCGAGCAATCAAAATGAAAATTGTCACAGCAATTACAGGTCCCGAAACCTATTGATAGAGGTATCAACCATCGTAATCGGACCATTTTAGATTTTTGCCGCCCAAAAACTTGTGGGCTATAGCACAGTTGATTTTCAATAAAATTGAATTTTTTAAGAAATGTTTAGAAATAATCGAGCAATCAAAATGAAAATTGTCACAGCAATTACAGGTCCCGAAACCTATTGATAGAGGTATCAACCATCGTAATCGGACCATTTTAGATTTTTGCCGCCCAAAAACTTGTGGGCTATAGCACAGTTGATTTTCAATAAAATTGAATTTTCTAAGAAATGATTAGAAATAAGCGAGCAATCAAAATGAAAATTGTCACAGCAATTACAGGTCCCGAAACCTATTGATAGAGGTATCAACCATCGTAATCGGACCATTTTAGATTTTTGCCGCCCAAAAACTTGTGGGCTATAGCACAGTTGATTTTCAATAAAATTGAATTTTCTAAGAAATGATTAGAAATAAGCGAGCAATCAAAATGAAAATTGTCACAGCAATTACAGGTCCCGAAACCTATTGATAGAGGTATCAACCATCGTAATCGGACCATTTTAGATTTTTGCCGCCCAAAAACTTGTGGGCTATAGCACAGTTGATTTTCAATAAAATTGAATTTTCTAAGAAATGTTTTGAAATAATCGAGCAATCAAAATGAAAATTGTCACAGCAATTACAGGTCCCGAAACCTATTGATAGAGGTATCAACCATCGTAATCGGACCATTTTAGATTTTTGCCGCCCAAAAACTTGTGGGCTATAGCACAGTTGATTTTCAATAAAATTGAATTTTCTAAGAAATGATTAGAAATAAGCGAGCAATCAAAATGAAAATTGTCACAGCAATTACAGGTCCCGAAACCTATTGATAGAGGTATCAACCATCGTAATCGGACCATTTTAGATTTTTGCCGCCCAAAAACTTGTGGGCTATAGCACAGTTGATTTTCAATAAAATTGAATTTTCTAAGAAATGTTTAGAAATAATCGAGCAATCAAAATGAAAATTGTCACAGCAATTACAGGTCCCGAAACCTATTGATAGAGGTATCAACCATCGTAATCGGACCATTTTAGAATTTTGCCGCCCAAAAACTTGTGGGCTATAGCACAGTTGATTTTCAATAAAATTGAATTTTCTAAGAAATGATTAGAAATAAGCGAGCAATCAAAATGAAAATTGTCACAGCAATTACAGGTCCCGAAACCTATTGATAGATGTATCAACCATCGTAATCGGACCATTTTAGATTTTTGCCGCCCAAAAACTTGTGGGCTATAGCACAGTTGATTTTCAATAAAATTGAATTTTCTAAGAAATGTTTTGAAATAATCGAGCAATCAAAATGAAAATTGTCACAGCAATTACAGGTCCCGAAACCTATTGATAGAGGTATCAACCATCGTAATCGGACCATTTTAGATTTTTGCCGCCCAAAAACTTGTGGGCTATAGCACAGTTGATTTTCAATAAAATTGAATTTTCTAAGAAATGTTTTGAAATAATCGAGCAATCAAAATGAAAATTGTCACAGCAATTACAGGTCCCGAAACCTATTGATAGAGGTATCAACCATCGTAATCGGACCATTTTAGATTTTTGCCGCCCAAAAACTTGTGGGCTATAGCACAGTTGATTTTCAATAAAATTGAATTTTCTAAGAAATGATTAGAAATAAGCGAGCAATCAAAATGAAAATTGTCACAGCAATTACAGGTCCCGAAACCTATTGATAGAAGTATCAACCATCGTAATCGGACCATTTTAGATTTTTGCCGCCCAAAAACTTGTGGGCTATAGCACAGTTGATTTTCAATAAAATTGAATTTTCTAAGAAATGATTAGAAATAAGCGAGCAATCAAAATGAAAATTGTCACAGCAATTACAGGTCCCGAAACCTAGTGATAGAGGTATCAACCATCGTAATCGGACCATTTTAGATTTTTGCCGCCCAAAAACTTGTGGGCTATAGCACAGTTGATTTTCAATAAAATTGAATTTTCTAAGAAATGATTAGAAATAAGCGAGCAATCAAAATGAAAATTGTCACAGCAATTACAGGTCCCGAAACCTATTGATAGAGGTATCAACCATCGTAATCGGACCATTTTAGATTTTTGCCGCCCAAAAACTTGTGGGCTATAGCACAGTTAATTTTCAATAAAATTGAATTTTCTAAGAAATGTTTAGAAATAACCGAGCAATCAAAATGAAAATTGTCACAGCAATTACAGGTCCCGAAACCTATTGATAGAGGTATCAACCATCGTAATCGGACCATTTTAGATTTTTGCCGCCCAAAAACTTGTGGGCTATAGCACAGTTGATTTTCAATAAAATTGAATTTTCTAAGAAATGTTTAGAAATAACCGAGCAATCAAAATGAAAATTGTCACAGCAATTACAGGTCCCGAAACCTATTGATAGAGGTATCAACCATCGTAATCGGACCATTTTAGATTTTTGCCGCCCAAAAACTTGTGGGCTATAGCACAGTTGATTTTCAATAAAATTGAATTTTCTAAGAAATGATTAGAAATAAGCGAGCAATCAAAATGAAAATTGTCACAGCAATTACAGGTCCCGAAACCTATTGATAGAGGTATCAACCATCGTAATCGGACCATTTTAGATTTTTGCCGCCCAAAAACTTGTGGGCTATAGCACAGTTGATTTTCAATAAAATTGAATTTTCTAAGAAATGATTAGAAATAAGCGAGCAATCAAAATGAAAATTGTCACAGCAATTACAGGTCCCGAAACCTATTGATAGAGGTATCAACCATCGTAATCGGACCATTTTAGATTTTTGCCGCCCAAAAACTTGTGGGCTATAGCACAGTTGATTTTCAATAAAATTGAATTTTCTAAGAAATGTTTAGAAATAATCGAGCAATCAAAATGAAAATTGTCACAGCAATTACAGGTCCCGAAACCTATTGATAGAGGTATCAACCATCGTAATCGGACCATTTTAGATTTTTGCCGCCCAAAAACTTGTGGGCTATAGCACAGTTGATTTTCAATAAAATTGAATTTTCTAAGAAATGATTAGAAATAAGCGAGCAATCAAAATGAAAATTGTCACAGCAATTACAGGTCCCGAAACCTATTGATAGAGGTATCAACCATCGTAATCGGACCATTTTAGATTTTTGCCGCCCAAAAACTTGTGGGCTATAGCACAGTTGATTTTCAATAAAATTGAATTTTCTAAGAAATGATTAGAAATAAGCGAGCAATCAAAATGAAAATTGTCACAGCAATTACAGGTCCCGAAACCTATTGATAGAGGTATCAACCATCGTAATCGGACCATTTTAGATTTTTGCCGCCCAAAAACTTGTGGGCTATAGCACAGTTAATTTTCAATAAAATTGAATTTTCTAAGAAATGTTTAGAAATAACCGAGCAATCAAAATGAAAATTGTCACAGCAATTACAGGTCCCGAAACCTATTGATAGAGGTATCAACCATCGTAATCGGACCATTTTAGATTTTTGCCGCCCAAAAACTTGTGGGCTATAGCACAGTTGATTTTCAATAAAATTGAATTTTCTAAGAAATGTTTAGAAATAACCGAGCAATCAAAATGAAAATTGTCACAGCAATTACAGGTCCCGAAACCTATTGATAGAGGTATCAACCATCGTAATCGGACCATTTTAGATTTTTGCCGCCCAAAAACTTGTGGGCTATAGCACAGTTGATTTTCAATAAAATTGAATTTTCTAAGAAATGTTTAGAAATAATCGAGCAATCAAAATGAAAATAGTCACAGCAATTACAGGTCCCGAAACCTATTGATAGAGGTATCAACCATCGTAATCGGACCATTTTAGATTTTTGCCGCCCAAAAACTTGTGGGCTATAGCACAGTTGATTTTCAATAAAATTGAATTTTCTAAGAAATGATTAGAAATAAGCGAGCAATCAAAATGAAAATTGTCACAGCAATTACAGGTCCCGAAACCTATTGATAGAAGTATCAACCATCGTAATCGGACCATTTTAGATTTTTGCCGCCCAAAAACTTGTGGGCTATAGCACAGTTGATTTTCAATAAAATTGAATTTTCTAAGAAATGATTAGAAATAAGCGAGCAATCAAAATGAAAATTGTCACAGCAATTACAGGTCCCGAAACCTATTGATAGAGGTATCAACCATCGTAATCGGACCATTTTAGATTTTTGCCGCCCAAAAACTTGTGGGCTATAGCACAGTTGATTTTCAATAAAATTGAATTTTCTAAGAAATGATTAGAAATAAGCGAGCAATCAAAATGAAAATTGTCACAGCAATTACAGGTCCCGAAACCTATTGATAGAGGTATCAACCATCGTAATCGGACCATTTTAGATTTTTGCCGCCCAAAAACTTGTGGGCTATAGCACAGTTAATTTTCAATAAAATTGAATTTTCTAAGAAATGTTTAGAAATAACCGAGCAATCAAAATGAAAATTGTCACAGCAATTACAGGTCCCGAAACCTATTGATAGAGGTATCAACCATCGTAATCGGACCATTTTAGATTTTTGCCGCCCAAAAACTTGTGGGCTATAGCACAGTTGATTTTCAATAAAATTGAATTTTCTAAGAAATGTTTAGAAATAACCGAGCAATCAAAATGAAAATTGTCACAGCAATTACAGGTCCCGAAACCTATTGATAGAGGTATCAACCATCGTAATCGGACCATTTTAGATTTTTGCCGCCCAAAAACTTGTGGGCTATAGCACAGTTGATTTTCAATAAAATTGAATTTTCTAAGAAATGTTTAGAAATAATCGAGCAATCAAAATGAAAATAGTCACAGCAATTACAGGTCCCGAAACCTATTGATAGAGGTATCAACCATCGTAATCGGACCATTTTAGATTTTTGCCGCCCAAAAACTTGTGGGCTATAGCACAGTTAATTTTCAATAAAATTGAATTTTCTAAGAAATGTTTAGAAATAATCGAGCAATCAAAATGAAAATAGTCACAGCAATTACAGGTCCCGAAACCTATTGATAGAGGTATCAACCATCGTAATCGGACCATTTTAGATTTTTGCCGCCCAAAAACTTGTGGGCTATAGCACAGTTGATTTTCAATAAAATTGAATTTTCTAAGAAATGATTAGAAATAAGCGAGCAATCAAAATGAAAATTGTCACAGCAATTACAGGTCCCGAAACCTATTGATAGAAGTATCAACCATCGTAATCGGACCATTTTAGATTTTTGCCGCCCAAAAATTGTGGGCTATAGCACAGTTGATTTTCAATAAAATTGAATTTTCTAAGAAATGATTAGAAATAAGCGAGCAATCAAAATGAAAATTGTCACAGCAATTACAGGTCCCGAAACCTATTGATAGAGGTATCAACCATCGTAATCGGACCATTTTAGATTTTTGCCGCCCAAAAACTTGTGGGCTATAGCACAGTTGATTTTCAATAAAATTGAATTTTCTAAGAAATGTTTAGAAATAACCGAGCAATCAAAATGAAAATTGTCACAGCAATTACAGGTCCCGAAACCTATTGATAGAGGTATCAACCATCGTAATCGGACCATTTTAGATTTTTGCCGCCCAAAAACTTGTGGGCTATAGCACAGTTGATTTTCAATAAAATTGAATTTTCTAAGAAATGTTTAGAAATAACCGAGCAATCAAAATGAAAATTGTCACAGCAATTACAGGTCCCGAAACCTATTGATAGAGGTATCAACCATCGTAATCGGACCATTTTAGATTTTTGCCGCCCAAAAACTTGTGGGCTATAGCACAGTTGATTTTCAATAAAATTGAATTTTCTAAGAAATGTTTAGAAATAATCGAGCAATCAAAATGAAAATAGTCACAGCAATTACAGGTCCCGAAACCTATTGATAGAGGTATCAACCATCGTAATCGGACCATTTTAGATTTTTGCCGCCCAAAAACTTGTGGGCTATAGCACAGTTAATTTTCAATAAAATTGAATTTTCTAAGAAATGTTTAGAAATAATCGAGCAATCAAAATGAAAATTGTCACAGCAATTACAGGTCCCGAAACCTATTGATAGAGGTATCAACCATCGTAATCGGACCATTTTAGATTTTTGCCGCCCAAAAACTTGTGGGCTATAGCACAGTTGATTTTCAATAAAATTGAATTTTCTAAGAAATGTTTAGAAATAATCGAGCAATCAAAATGAAAATTGTCACAGCAATTACAGGTCCCGAAACCTATTGATAGAGGTATCAACCATCGTAATCGGACCATTTTAGATTTTTGCCGCCCAAAAACTTGTGGGCTATAGCACAGTTGATTTTCAATAAAATTGAATTTTCTAAGAAATGATTAGAAATAAGCGAGCAATCAAAATGAAAATTGTCACAGCAATTACAGGTCCCGAAACCTATTGATAGAGGTATCAACCATCGTAATCGGACCATTTTAGATTTTTGCCGCCCAAAAACTTGTGGGCTATAGCACAGTTAATTTTCAATAAAATTGAATTTTCTAAGAAATGTTTAGAAATAACCGAGCAATCAAAATGAAAATAGTCACAGCAATTACAGGTCCCGAAACCTATTGATAGAGGTATCAACCATCGTAATCGGACCATTTTAGATTTTTGCCGCCCAAAAACTTGTGGGCTATAGCACAGTTGATTTTCAATAAAATTGAATTTTCTAAGAAATGTTTTGAAATAATCGAGCAATCAAAATGAAAATTGTCACAGCAATTACAGGTCCCGAAACCTATTGATAGAGGTATCAACCATCGTAATCGGACCATTTTAGATTTTTGCCGCCCAAAAAATTGTGGGCTATAGCACAGTTGATTTTCAATAAAATTGAATTTTCTAAGAAATGATTAGAAATAAGCGAGCAATCAAAATGAAAATTGTCACAGCAATTACAGGTCCCGAAACCTATTGATAGAGGTATCAACCATCGTAATCGGACCATTTTAGATTTTTGCCGCCCAAAAACTTGTGGGCTATAGCACAGTTAATTTTCAATAAAATTGAATTTTCTAAGAAATGTTTAGAAATAACCGAGCAATCAAAATGAAAATAGTCACAGCAATTACAGGTCCCAAAACCTATTGATGGAGGTATCAACCATCGTAATCGGACCATTTTAAATTTTTGCCGCCCAAAAACTTGTGGGCTATAGCACAGTTGATTTTCAATAAAATTGAATTTTCTAAGAAATGTTTAGAAATAAGCGAGCAATCAAAATGAAAATAGTCACAGCAATTACAGGCCCCGAAACCTATTGATAGAGGTATCAACCATCGTAATCGGATCATTTTAGATTTTTGCCGCCCAAAAACTTGTGGGCTATAGCACAGTTGATTTTCAATAAAATTGAATTTTCTAAGAAATGTTTTGAAATAATCGAGCAATCAAAATGAAAATTGTCACAGCAATTACAGGTCCCGAAACCTATTGATAGAGGTATCAACCATCGTAATCGGACCATTTTAGATTTTTGCCGCCCAAAAATTTGTGGGCTATAGCACAGTTGATTTTCAATAAAATTGAATTTTCTAAGAAATGATTAGAAATAAGCGAGCAATCAAAATGAAAATTGTCACAGCAATTACAGGTCCCGAAACCTATTGATAGAGGTATCAACCATCGTAATCGGACCATTTTAGATTTTTGCCGCCCAAAAACTTGTGGGCTATAGCACAGTTGATTTTCAATAAAATTGAATTTTCTAAGAAATGTTTAGAAATAATCGAGCAATCAAAATGAAAATTGTCACAGCAATTACAGGTCCCGAAACCTATTGATAGAGGTATCAACCATCGTAATCGGACCATTTTAGATTTTTGCCGCCCAAAAACTTGTGGGCTATAGCACAGTTGATTTTCAATAAAATTGAATTTTCTAAGAAATGATTAGAAATAAGCGAGCAATCAAAATGAAAATTGTCACAGCAATTACAGGTCCCGAAACCTATTGATAGAGGTATCAACCATCGTAATCGGACCATTTTAGATTTTTGCCGCCCAAAAACTTGTGGGCTATAGCACAGTTGATTTTCAATAAAATTGAATTTTCTAAGAAATGTTTAGAAATAATCGAGCAATCAAAATGAAAATAGTCACAGCAATTACAGGTCCCGAAACCTATTGATAGAGGTATCAACCATCGTAATCGGACCATTTTAGATTTTTGCCGCCCAAAAACTTGTGGGCTATAGCACAGTTAATTTTCAATAAAATTGAATTTTCTAAGAAATGTTTAGAAATAATCGAGCAATCAAAATGAAAATAGTCACAGCAATTACAGGTCCCGAAACCTATTGATAGAGGTATCAACCATCGTAATCGGACCATTTTAGATTTTTGCCGCCCAAAAACTTGTGGGCTATAGCACAGTTGATTTTCAATAAAATTGAATTTTCTAAGAAATGTTTAGAAATAATCGAGCAATCAAAATGAAAATTGTCACAGCAATTACAGGTCCCGAAACCTATTGATAGAGGTATCAACCATCGTAATCGGACCATTTTAGATTTTTGCCGCCCAAAAACTTGTGGGCTATAACACAGTTGATTTTCAATAAAATTGAATTTTCTAAGAAATGATTAGAAATAAGCGAGCAATCAAAATGAAAATTGTCACAGCAATTACAGGTCCCGAAACCTATTGATAGAGGTATCAACCATCGTAATCGGACCATTTTAGATTTTTGCCGCCCAAAAACTTGTGGGCTATAGCACAGTTAATTTTCAATAAAATTGAATTTTCTAAGAAATGTTTAGAAATAACCGAGCAATCAAAATGAAAATAGTCACAGCAATTACAGGTCCCGAAACCTATTGATAGAGGTATCAACCATCGTAATCGGACCATTTTAGATTTTTGCCGCCCAAAAACTTGTGGGCTATAGCACAGTTGATTTTCAATAAAATTGAATTTTCTAAGAAATGATTAGAAATAAGCGAGCAATCAAAATGAAAATTGTCACAGCAATTACAGGTCCCGAAACCTATTGATAGAGGTATCAACCATCGTAATCGGACCATTTTAGATTTTTGCCGCCCAAAAACTTGTGGGCTATAGCACAGTTAATTTTCAATAAAATTGAATTTTCTAAGAAATGTTTAGAAATAACCGAGCAATCAAAATGAAAATAGTCACAGCAATTACAGGTCCCAAAACCTATTGATAGAGGTATCAACCATCGTAATCGGACCATTTTAAATTTTTGCCGCCCAAAAACTTGTGGGCTATAGCACAGTTGATTTTCAATAAAATTGAATTTTCTAAGAAATGTTTAGAAATAAGCGAGCAATCAAAATGAAAATAGTCACAGCAATTACAGGCCCCGAAACCTATTGATAGAGGTATCAACCATCGTAATCGGATCATTTTAGATTTTTGCCGCCCAAAAACTTGTGGGCTATAGCACAGTTGATTTTCAATAAAATTGAATTTTCTAAGAAATGTTTTGAAATAATCGAGCAATCAAAATGAAAATTGTCACAGCAATTACAGGTCCCGAAACCTATTGATAGAGGTATCAACCATCGTAATCGGACCATTTTAGATTTTTGCCGCCCAAAAACTTGTGGGCTATAGCACAGTTGATTTTCAATAAAATTGAATTTTCTAAGAAATGATTAGAAATAAGCGAGCAATCAAAATGAAAATTGTCACAGCAATTACAGGTCCCGAAACCTATTGATAGAGGTATCAACCATCGTAATCGGACGATTTTAGATTTTTGCCGCCCAAAAACTTGTGGGCTATAGCACAGTTGATTTTCAATAAAATTGAATTTTCTAAGAAATGTTTAGAAATAATCGAGCAATCAAAATGAAAATTGTCACAGCAATTACAGGTCCCGAAACCTATTGATAGAGGTATCAACCATCGTAATCGGACCATTTTAGATTTTTGCCGCCCAAAAACTTGTGGGCTATAGCACAGTTGATTTTCAATAAAATTGAATTTTCTAAGAAATGATTAGAAATAAGCGAGCAATCAAAATGAAAATTGTCACAGCAATTACAGGTCCCGAAACCTATTGATAGAGGTATCAACCATCGTAATCGGACCATTTTAGATTTTTGCCGCCCAAAAACTTGTGGGCTATAGCACAGTTAATTTTCAATAAAATTGAATTTTCTAAGAAATGTTTAGAAATAACCGAGCAATCAAAATGAAAATTGTCACAGCAATTACAGGTCCCGAAACCTATTGATAGAGGTATCAACCATCGTAATCGGACCATTTTAGATTTTTGCCGCCCAAAAACTTGTGGGCTATAGCACAGTTGATTTTCAATAAAATTGAATTTTCTAAGAAATGATTAGAAATAAGCGAGCAATCAAAATGAAAATTGTCACAGCAATTACAGGTTCCGAAACCTATTGATAGAGGTATCAACCATCGTAATCGGACCATTTTAGATTTTTGCCGCCCAAAAACTTGTGGGCTATAACACAGTTGATTTTCAATAAAATTGAATTTTCTAAGAAATGATTAGAAATAAGCGAGCAATCAAAATGAAAATTGTCACAGCAATTACAGGTCCCGAAACCTATTGATAGAGGTATCAACCATCGTAATCGGACCATTTTAGATTTTTGCCGCCCAAAAACTTGTGGGCTATAGCACAGTTAATTTTCAATAAAATTGAATTTTCTAAGAAATGTTTAGAAATAACCGAGCAATCAAAATGAAAATAGTCACAGCAATTACAGGCCCCGAAACCTATTGATAGAGGTATCAACCATCGTAATCGGACCATTTTAGATTTTTGCCGCCCAAAAACTTGTGGGCTATAGCACAGTTGATTTTCAATAAAATTGAATTTTCTAAGAAATGTTTTGAAATAATCGAGCAATCAAAATGAAAATTGTCACAGCAATTACAGGTCCCGAAACCTATTGATAGAGGTATCAACCATCGTAATCGGACCATTTTAGATTTTTGCCGCCCAAAAACTTGTGGGCTATAGCACAGTTGATTTTCAATAAAATTGAATTTTCTAAGAAATGTTTAGAAATAATCGAGCAATCAAAATGAAAATTGTCACAGCAATTACAGGTCCCGAAACCTATTGATAGAGGTATCAACCATCGTAATCGGACCATTTTAGATTTTTGCCGCCCAAAAACTTGTGGGCTATAGCACAGTTAATTTTCAATAAAATTGAATTTTCTAAGAAATGTTTATAAATAACCGAGCAATCAAAATGAAAATAGTCACAGCAATTACAGGCCCCGAAACCTATTGATAGAGGTATCAACCATCGTAATCGGACCATTTTAGATTTTTGCCGCCCAAAAACTTGTGGGCTATAGCACAGTTGATTTTCAATAAAATTGAATTTTCTAAGAAATGATTAGAAATAAGCGAGCAATCAAAATGAAAATTGTCACAGCAATTACAGGTCCCGAAACCTATTGATAGAGGTATCAACCATCGTAATCGGACCATTTTAGATTTTTGCCGCCCAAAAACTTGTGGGCTATAGCAAAGTTGATTTCCAATAAAATTGAATTTTCTAAGAAATGATTAGAAATAAGCGAGCAATCAAAATGAAAATTGTCACAGCAATTACAGGTCCCGAAACCTATTGATAGAGGTATCAACCATCGTAATCGGACCATTTTAGATTTTTGCCGCCCAAAAACTTGTGGGCTATAGCACAGTTGATTTTCAATAAAATTGAATTTTCTAAGAAATGATTAGAAATAATCGAGCAATCAAAATGAAAATTGTCACAGCAATTACAGGTCCCGAAACCTATTGATAGAGGTATCAACCATCGTAATCGGACCATTTTAGATTTTTGCCGCCCAAAAACTTGTGGGCTATAGCACAGTTGATTTTCAATAAAATTGAATTTTCTAAGAAATGTTTAGAAATAATCGAGCAATCAAAATGAAAATTGTCACAGCAATTACAGGTCCCGAAACCTATTGATAGAGGTATCAACCATCGTAATCGGACCATTTTAGATTTTTGCCGCCCAAAAACTTGTGGGCTATAGCACAGTTAATTTTCAATAAAATTGAATTTTCTAAGAAATGTTTAGAAATAACCGAGCAATCAAAATGAAAATAGTCACAGCAATTACAGGCCCCGAAACCTATTGATAGAGGTATCAACCATCGTAATCGGACCATTTTAGATTTTTGCCGCCCAAAAACTTGTGGGCTATAGCACAGTTGATTTTCAATAAAATTGAATTTTCTAAGACATGATTAGAAATAACCGAGCAATCAAAATGAAAATTGTCACAGCAATTACAGGTTCCGAAACCTATTGATAGAGGTATCAACCATCGTAATCGGACCATTTTAGATTTTTGCCGCCCAAAAACTTGTGGGCTATAGCACAGTTGATTTTCAATAAAATTGAATTTTCTAAGAAATGATTAGAAATAAGCGAGCAATCAAAATGAAAATTGTCACAGCAATTACAGGTCCCGAAACCTATTGATAGAGGTATCAACCATCGTAATCGGACCATTTTAGATTTTTGCCGCCCAAAAACTTGTGGGCTATAGCACAGTTAATTTTCAATAAAATTGGATTTTCTAAGAAATGTTTATAAATAACCGAGCAATCAAAATGAAAATAGTCACAGCAATTACAGGCCCCGAAACCTATTGATAGAGGTATCAACCATCGTAATCGGACCATTTTAGATTTTTGCCGCCCAAAAACTTGTGGGCTATAGCACAGTTGATTTTCAATAAAATTGAATTTTCTAAGAAATGATTAGAAATAAGCGAGCAATCAAAATGAAAATTGTCACAGCAATTACAGGTCCCGAAACCTATTGATAGAGGTATCAACCATCGTAATCGGACCATTTTAGATTTTTGCCGCCCAAAAACTTGTGGGCTATAGCACAGTTGATTTTCAATAAAATTGAATTTTCTAAGAAATGATTAGAAATAAGCGAGCAATCAAAATGAAAATTGTCACAGCAATTACAGGTCCCGAAACCTATTGATAGAGGTATCAACCATCGTAATCGGACCATTTTAGATTTTTGCCGCCCAAAAACTTGTGGGCTATAGCACAGTTGATTTTCAATAAAATTGAATTTTCTAAGAAATATTTAGAAATAATCGAGCAATCAAAATGAAAATTGTCACAGCAATTACAGGTCCCGAAACCTATTGATAGAGGTATCAACCATCGTAATCGGACCATTTTAGATTTTTGCCGCCCAAAAACTTGTGGGCTATAGCACAGTTGATTTTCAATAAAATTGAATTTTCTAAGAAATGATTAGAAATAAGCGAGCAATCAAAATGAAAATTGTCACAGCAATTACAGGTCCCGAAACCTATTGATAGAGGTATCAACCATCGTAATCGGACCATTTTAGATTTTTGCCGCCCAAAAACTTGTGGGCTATAGCACAGTTGATTTTCAATAAAATTGAATTTTCTAAGAAATGTTTAGAAATAATCGAGCAATCAAAATGAAAATTGTCACAGCAATTACAGGTCCCGAAACCTATTGATAGAGGTATCAACCATCGTAATCGGACCATTTTAGATTTTTGCCGCCCAAAAACTTGTGGGCTATAGCACAGTTAATTTTCAATAAAATTGGATTTTCTAAGAAATGTTTAGAAATAACCGAGCAATCAAAATGAAAATAGTCACAGCAATTACAGGCCCCGAAACCTATTGATAGAGGTATCAACCATCGTAATCGGACCATTTTAGATTTTTGCCGCCCAAAAACTTGTGGGCTATAGCACAGTTGATTTTCAATAAAATTGAATTTTCTAAGAAATGATTAGAAATAAGCGAGCAATCAAAATGAAAATTGTCACAGCAATTACAGGTCCCGAAACCTATTGATAGAGGTATCAACCATCGTAATCGGACCATTTTAGATTTTTGCCGCCCAAAAACTTGTGGGCTATAGCACAGTTGATTTTCAATAAAATTGAATTTTCTAAGAAATGATTAGAAATAAGCGAGCAATCAAAATGAAAATTGTCACAGCAATTACAGGTCCCGAAACCTATTGATAGAGGTATCAACCATCGTAATCGGACCATTTTAGATTTTTGCCGCCCAAAAACTTGTGGGCTATAGCAAAGTTGATTTTCAATAAAATTGAATTTTCTAAGAAATGATTAGAAATAAGCGAGCAATCAAAATGAAAATTGTCACAGCAATTACAGGTCCCGAAACCTATTGATAGAGGTATCAACCATCGTAATCGGACCATTTTAGATTTTTGCCGCCCAAAAACTTGTGGGCTATAGCACAGTTGATTTTCAATAAAATTGAATTTTCTAAGAAATGATTAGAAATAAGCGAGCAATCAAAATGAAAATTGTCACAGCAATTACAGGTCCCGAAACCTATTGATAGAGGTATCAACCATCGTAATCGGACCATTTTAGATTTTTGCCGCCCAAAAACTTGTGGGCTATAGCACAGTTGATTTTCAATAAAATTGAATTTTCTAAGAAATGATTAGAAATAAGCGAGCAATCAAAATGAAAATTGTCACAGCAATTACAGGTCCCGAAACCTATTGATAGAGGTATCAACCATCGTAATCGGACCATTTTAGATTTTTGCCGCCCAAAAACTTGTGGGCTATAGCACAGTTAATTTTCAATAAAATCGAATTTTCTAAGAAATGTTTAGAAATAACCGAGCAATCAAAATGAAAATAGTCACAGCAATTACAGGCCCCGAAACCTATTGATAGAGGTATCAACCATCGTAATCGGACCATTTTAGATTTTTGCAGCCCAAAAACTTGTGGGCTATAGCACAGTTGATTTTCAATAAAATTGAATTTTCTAAGAAATGATTAGAAATAAGCGAGCAATCAAAATGAAAATTGTCACAGCAATTACAGGTCCCGAAACCTATTGATAGAGGTATCAACCATCGTAATCGGACCATTTTAGATTTTTGCCGCCCAAAAACTTGTGGGCTATAGCACAGTTGATTTTCAATAAAATTGAATTTTCTAAGAAATGTTTAGAAATAATCGAGCAATCAAAATGAAAATTGTCACAGCAATTACAGGTCCCGAAACCTATTGATAGAGGTATCAACCATCGTAATCGGACCATTTTAGATTTTTGCCGCCCAAAAACTTGTGGGCTATAGCACAGTTAATTTTCAATAAAATTGGATTTTCTAAGAAATGTTTAGAAATAACCGAGCAATCAAAATGAAAATAGTCACAGCAATTACAGGCCCCGAAACCTATTGATAGAGGTATCAACCATCGTAATCGGACCATTTTAGATTTTTGCCGCCCAAAAACTTGTGGGCTATAGCACAGTTGATTTTCAATAAAATTGAATTTTCTAAGAAATGATTAGAAATAAGCGAGCAATCAAAATGAAAATTGTCACAGCAATTACAGGTCCCGAAACCTATTGATAGAGGTATCAACCATCGTAATCGGACTATTTTAGATTTTTGCCGCCCAAAAACTTGTGGGCTATAGCACAGTTGATTTTCAATAAAATTGAATTTTCTAAGAAATGATTAGAAATAAGCGAGCAATCAAAATGAAAATTGTCACAGCAATTACAGGTCCCGAAACCTATTGATAGAGGTATCAACCATCGTAATCGGACCATTTTAGATTTTTGCCGCCCAAAAACTTGTGGGCTATAGCAAAGTTGATTTTCAATAAAATTGAATTTTCTAAGAAATGATTAGAAATAAGCGAGCAATCAAAATGAAAATTGTCACAGCAATTACAGGTCCCGAAACCTATTGATAGAGGTATCAACCATCGTAATCGGACCATTTTAGATTTTTGCCGCCCAAAAACTTGTGGGCTATAGCACAGTTGATTTTCAATAAAATTGAATTTTCTAAGAAATGATTAGAAATAAGCGAGCAATCAAAATGAAAATTGTCACAGCAATTACAGGTCCCGAAACCTATTGATAGAGGTATCAACCATCGTAATCGGACCATTTTAGATTTTTGCCGCCCAAAAACTTGTGGGCTATAGCACAGTTGATTTTCAATAAAATTGAATTTTCTAAGAAATGTTTAGAAATAATCGAACAATCAAAATGAAAATTGTCACAGCAATTACAGGTCCCGAAACCTATTGATAGAGGTATCAACCATCGTAATCGGACCATTTTAGATTTTTGCCGCCCAAAAACTTGTGGGCTATAGCACAGTTGATTTTCAATAAAATTGAATTTTCTAAGAAATGATTAGAAATAAGCGAGCAATCAAAATGAAAATTGTCACAGCAATTACAGGTCCCGAAACCTATTGATAGAGGTATCAACCATCGTAATCGAACCATTTTAGATTTTTGCCGCCCAAAAACTTGTGGGCTATAGCACAGTTAATTTTCAATAAAATTGAATTTTCTAAGAAATGTTTAGAAATAACCGAGCAATCAAAATGAAAATAGTCACAGCAATTACAGGCCCCGAAACCTATTGATAGAGGTATCAACCATCGTAATCGGACCATTTTAGATTTTTGCCGCCCAAAAACTTGTGGGCTATAGCACAGTTGATTTTCAATAAAATTGAATTTTCTAAGAAATGTTTAGAAATAACCGAGCAATCAAAATGAAAATTGTCACAGCAATTACAGGTCCCGAAACCTATTGATAGAGGTATCAACCATCGTAATCGGACCATTTTAGATTTTTGCCGCCCAAAAACTTGTGGGCTATAACACAGTTGATTTTCAATAAAATTGAATTTTCTAAGAAATGTTTAGAAATAATCGAGCAATCAAAATGAAAATTGTCACAGCAATTACAGGTCCCGAAACCTATTGATAGAGGTATCAACCATCGTAATCGGACCATTTTAGATTTTTGCCGCCCAAAAACTTGTGGGCTATAGCACAGTTAATTTTCAATAAAATTGAATTTTCTAAGAAATGTTTAGAAATAACCGAGCAATCAAAATGAAAATAGTCACAGCAATTACAGGCCCCGAAACCTATTGATAGAGGTATCAACCATCGTAATCGGACCATTTTAGATTTTTGCCGCCCAAAAACTTGTGGGCTATAGCACAGTTGATTTTCAATAAAATTGAATTTTCTAAGAAATGTTTAGAAATAATCGAGCAATCAAAATGAAAATTGTCACAGCAATTACAGGTCCCGAAACCTATTGATAGAGGTATCAACCATCGTAATCGGACCATTTTAGATTTTTGCCGCCCAAAAACTTGTGGGCTATAGCACAGTTAATTTTCAATAAAATTGAATTTTCTAAGAAATGTTTAGAAATAACCGAGCAATCAAAATGAAAATAGTCACAGCAATTACAGGCCCCGAAACCTATTGATAGAGGTATCAACCATCGTAATCGGACCATTTTAGATTTTTGCCGCCCAAAAACTTGTGGGCTATAGCACAGTTGATTTTCAATAAAATTGAATTTTCTAAGAAATGATTAGAAATAAGCGAGCAATCAAAATGAAAATTGTCACAGCAATTACAGGTCCCGAAACCTATTGATAGAGGTATCAACCATCGTAATCGGACCATTTTAGATTTTTGCCGCCCAAAAACTTGTGGGCTATAACACAGTTGATTTTCAATAAAATTAAATTTTCTAAGAAATGTTTAGAAATAATCGAGCAATCAAAATGAAAATTGTCACAGCAATTACAGGTCCCGAAACCTATTGATAGAGGTATCAACCATCGTAATCGGACCATTTTAGATTTTTGCCGCCCAAAAACTTGTGGGCTATAGCACAGTTAATTTTCAATAAAATTGAATTTTCTAAGAAATGTTTAGAAATAACCGAGCAATCAAAATGAAAATAGTCACAGCAATTACAGGCCCCGAAACCTATTGATAAAGGTATCAACCATCGTAATCGGACCATTTTAGATTTTTGCCGCCCAAAAACTTGTGGGCTATAGCACAGTTGATTTTCAATAAAATTGAATTTTCTAAGAAATGATTAGAAATAAGCGAGCAATCAAAATGAAAATTGTCACAGCAATTACAGGTCCCGAAACCTATTGATAGAGGTATCAACCATCGTAATCGGACCATTTTAGATTTTTGCCGCCCAAAAACTTGTGGGCTATAGCACAGTTGATTTTCAATAAAATTGAATTTTCTAAGAAATGATTAGAAATAAGCGAGCAATCAAAATGAAAATTGTCACAGCAATTACAGGTCCCGAAACCTATTGATAGAGGTATCAACCATCGTAATCGGACCATTTTAGATTTTTGCCGCCCAAAAACTTGTGGGCTATAGCACAGTTGATTTTCAATAAAATTGAATTTTCTAAGAAATGATTAGAAATAAGCGAGCAATCAAAATGAAAATTGTCACAGCAATTACAGGTCCCGAAACCTATTGATAGAGGTATCAACCATCGTAATCGGACCATTTTAGATTTTTGCCGCCCAAAAACTTGTGGGCTATAGCACAGTTAATTTTCAATAAAATTGAATTTTCTAAGAAATGTTTAGAAATAACCGAGCAATCAAAATGAAAATAGTCACAGCAATTACAGGCCCCGAAACCTATTGATAGAGGTATCAACCATCGTAATCGGACCATTTTAGATTTTTGCCGCCCAAAAACTTGTGGGCTATAGCACAGTTGATTTTCAATAAAATTGAATTTTCTAAGAAATGATTAGAAATAAGCGAGCAATCAAAATGAAAATTGTCACAGCAATTACAGGTCCCGAAACCTATTGATAGAGGTATCAACCATCGTAATCGGACCATTTTAGATTTTTGCCGCCCAAAAACTTGTGGGCTATAGCACAGTTGATTTTCAATAAAATTGAATTTTCTAAGAAATGATTAGAAATAAGCGAGCAATCAAAATGAAAATTGTCACAGCAATTACAGGTCCCGAAACCTATTGATAGAGGTATCAACCATCGTAATCGGACCATTTTAGATTTTTGCCGCCCAAAAACTTGTGGGCTATAGCACAGTTGATTTTCAATAAAATTGAATTTTCTAAGAAATGATTAGAAATAAGCGAGCAATCAAAATGAAAATTGTCACAGCAATTACAGGTCCCGAAACCTATTGATAGAGGTATCAACCATCGTAATCGGACCATTTTAGATTTTTGCCGCCCAAAAACTTGTGGGCTATAGCACAGTTAATTTTCAATAAAATTGAATTTTCTAAGAAATGTTTAGAAATAACCGAGCAATCAAAATGAAAATAGTCACAGCAATTACAGGCCCCGAAACCTATTGATAGAGGTATCAACCATCGTAATCGGACCATTTTAGATTTTTGCCGCCCAAAAACTTGTGGGCTATAGCACAGTTGATTTTCAATAAAATTGAATTTTCTAAGAAATGATTAGAAATAAGCGAGCAATCAAAATGAAAATTGTCACAGCAATTACAGGTCCCGAAACCTATTGATAGAGGTATCAACCATCGTAATCGGACCATTTTAGATTTTTGCCGCCCAAAAACTTGTGGGCTATAGCACAGTTGATTTTCAATAAAATTGAATTTTCTAAGAAATGATTAGAAATAAGCGAGCAATCAAAATGAAAATTGTCACAGCAATTACAGGTCCCGAAACCTATTGATAGAGGTATCAACCATCGTAATCGGACCATTTTAGATTTTTGCCGCCTAAAAACTTGTGGGCTATAGCACAGTTGATTTTCAATAAAATTGAATTTTCTAAGAAATATTTAGAAATAATCGAGCAATCAAAATGAAAATTGTCATAGCAATTACAGGTCCCGAAACCTATTGATAGAGGTATCAACCATCGTAATCGGACCATTTTAGATTTTTGCCGCCCAAAAACTTGTGGGCTATAGCACAGTTGATTTTCAATAAAATTGAATTTTCTAAGAAATGATTAGAAATAAGCGAGCAATCATAATGAAAATTGTCACAGCAATTACAGGTCCCGAAACCTATTGATAGAGGTATCAACCATCGTAATCGGACCATTTTAGATTTTTGCCGCCCAAAAACTTGTGGGCTATAGCACAGTTAATTTTCAATAAAATTGAATTTTCTAAGAAATGTTTAGAAATAACCGAGCAATCAAAATGAAAATAGTCACAGCAATTACAGGCCCCGAAACCTATTGATAGAGGTATCAACCATCGTAATCGGACCATTTTAGATTTTTGCCGCCCAAAAACTTGTGGGCTATAGCACAGTTGATTTTCAATAAAATTAAATTTTCTAAGAAATGTTTAGAAATAATCGAGCAATCAAAATGAAAATTGTCACAGCAATTACAGGTCCCGAAACCTATTGATAGAGGTATCAACCATCGTAATCGGACCATTTTAGATTTTTGCCGCCCAAAAACTTGTGGGCTATAGCACAGTTAATTTTCAATAAAATTGAATTTTCTAAGAAATGTTTAGAAATAACCGAGCAATCAAAATGAAAATAGTCACAGCAATTACAGGCCCCGAAACCTATTGATAAAGGTATCAACCATCGTAATCGGACCATTTTAGATTTTTGCCGCCCAAAAACTTGTGGGCTATAGCACAGTTGATTTTCAATAAAATTGAATTTTCTAAGAAATGATTAGAAATAAGCGAGCAATCAAAATGAAAATTGTCACAGCAATTACAGGTCCCGAAACCTATTGATAGAGGTATCAACCATCGTAATCGGACCATTTTAGATTTTTGCCGCCCAAAAACTTGTGGGCTATAGCACAGTTAATTTTCAATAAAATTGAATTTTCTAAGAAATGTTTAGAAATAACCGAGCAATCAAAATGAAAATTGTCACAGCAATTACAGGTCCCGAAACCTATTGATAGAGGTATCAACCATCGTAATCGGACCATTTTAGATTTTTGCCGCCCAAAAACTTGTGGGCTATAGCACAGTTAATTTTCAATAAAATTGAATTTTCTAAGAAATGATTAGAAATAAGCGAGCAATCAAAATGAAAATTGTCACAGCAATTACAGGTCCCGAAACCTATTGATAGAGGTATCAACAATCGTAATCGGACCATTTTAGATTTTTGCCGCCCAAAAACTTGTGGGCTATAGCACAGTTAATTTTCAATAAAATTGAATTTTCTAAGAAATGTTTAGAAATAACCGAGCAATCAAAATGAAAATAGTCACAGCAATTACAGGCCCCGAAACCTATTGATAGAGGTATCAACCATCGTAATCGGACCATTTTAGATTTTTGCCGCCCAAAAACTTGTGGGCTATAGCACAGTTGATTTTCAATAAAATTAAATTTTCTAAGAAATGTTTAGAAATAATCGAGCAATCAAAATGAAAATTGTCACAGCAATTACAGGTCCCGAAACCTATTGATAGAGGTATCAACCATCGTAATCGGACCATTTTAGATTTTTGCCGCCCAAAAACTTGTGGGCTATAGCACAGTTAATTTTCAATAAAATTGAATTTTCTAAGAAATGTTTAGAAATAACCGAGCAATCAAAATGAAAATAGTCACAGCAATTACAGGCCCCGAAACCTATTGATAGAGGTATCAACCATCGTAATCGGACCATTTTAGATTTTTGCCGCCCAAAAACTTGTGGGCTATAGCACAGTTAATTTTCAATAAAATTGAATTTTCTAAGAAATGTTTAGAAATAACCGAGCAATCAAAATGAAAATTGTCACAGCAATTACAGGTCCCGAAACCTATTGATAGAGGTATCAACCATCGTAATCGGACCATTTTAGATTTTTGCCGCCCAAAAACTTGTGGGCTATAGCACAGTTAATTTTCAATAAAATTGAATTTTCTAAGAAATGTTTAGAAATAACCGAGCAATCAAAATGAAAATTGTCACAGCAATTACAGGTCCCGAAACCTATTGATAGAGGTATCAACCATCGTAATCGGACCATTTTAGATTTTTGCCGCCCAAAAACTTGTGGGCTATAGCACAGTTAATTTTCAATAAAATTGAATTTTCTAAGAAATGTTTAGAAATAACCGAGCAATCAAAATGAAAATAGTCACAGCAATTACAGGCCCCGAAACCTATTGATAGAGGTATCAACCATCGTAATCGGACCATTTTAGATTTTTGCCGCCCAAAAACTTGTGGGCTATAGCACAGTTGATTTTCAATAAAATTGAATTTTCTAAGAAATGATTAGAAATAAGCGAGCAATCAAAATGAAAATTGTCACAGCAATTACAGGTCCCGAAACCTATTGATAGAGGTATCAACCATCGTAATCGGACCATTTTAGATTTTTGCCGCCCAAAAACTTGTGGGCTATAGCACAGTTGATTTTCAATAAAATTGAATTTTCTAAGAAATGATTAGAAATAAGCGAGCAATCAAAATGAAAATTGTCACAGCAATTACAGGTCCCGAAACCTATTGATAGAGGTATCAACCATCGTAATCGGACCATTTTAGATTTTTGCCGCCCAAAAACTTGTGGGCTATAGCACAGTTGATTTTCAATAAAATTGAATTTTCTAAGAAATGATTAGAAATAATCGAGCAATCAAAATGAAAATTGTCACAGCAATTACAGGTCCCGAAACCTATTGATAGAGGTATCAACCATCGTAATCGGACCATTTTAGATTTTTGCCGCCCAAAAACTTGTGGGCTATAGCACAGTTGATTTTCAATAAAATTGAATTTTCTAAGAAATGATTAGAAATAAGCGAGCAATCAAAATGAAAATTGTCACAGCAATTACAGGTCCCGAAACCTATTGATAGAGGTATCAACCATCGTAATCGGACCATTTTAGATTTTTGCCGCCCAAAAACTTGTGGGCTATAGCACAGTTGATTTTCAATAAAATTGAATTTTCTAAGAAATGATTAGAAATAAGCGAGCAATCAAAATGAAAATTGTCACAGCAATTACAGGTCCCGAAACCTATTGATAGAGGTATCAACCATCGTAATCGGACCATTTTAGATTTTTGCCGCCCAAAAACTTGTGGGCTATAGCACAGTTAATTTTCAATAAAATTGAATTTTCTAAGAAATGTTTAGAAATAACCGAGCAATCAAAATGAAAATTGTCACAGCAATTACAGGTCCCGAAACCTATTGATAGAGGTATCAACCATCGTAATCGGACCATTTTAGATTTTGGCCGCCCAAAAACTTGTGGGCTATAGCACAGTTAATTTTCAATAACATTGAATTTTCTAAGAAATGTTTAGAAATAACCGAGCAATCAAAATGAAAATAGTCACAGCAATTACAGGCCCCGAAACCTATTGATAGAGGTATCAACCATCGTAATCGGACCATTTTAGATTTTTGCCGCCCAAAAACTTGTGGGCTATAGCACAGTTGATTTTCAATAAAATTGAATTTTCTAAGAAATGATTAGAAATAAGCGAGCAATCAAAATGAAAATTGTCACAGCAATTACAGGTCCCGAAACCTATTGATAGAGGTATCAACCATCGTAATCGGACCATTTTAGATTTTTGCCGCCCAAAAACTTGTGGGCTATAGCACAGTTGATTTTCAATAAAATTGAATTTTCTAAGAAATGATTAGAAATAAGCGAGCAATCAAAATGAAAATTGTCACAGCAATTACAGGTCCCGAAACCTATTGATAGAGGTATCAACCATCGTAATCGGACCATTTTAGATTTTTGCCGCCCAAAAACTTGTGGGCTATAGCACAGTTGATTTTCAATAAAATTGAATTTTCTAAGAAATATTTAGAAATAATCGAGCAATCAAAATGAAAATTGTCACAGCAATTACAGGTCCCGAAACCTATTGATAGAGGTATCAACCATCGTAATCGGACCATTTTAGATTTTTGCCGCCCAAAAACTTGTGGGCTATAGCACAGTTGATTTTCAATAAAATTGAATTTTCTAAGAAATGATTAGAAATAAGCGAGCAATCAAAATGAAAATTGTCACAGCAATTACAGGTCCCGAAACCTATTGATAGAGGTATCAACCATCGTAATCGGACCATTTTAGATTTTTGCCGCCCAAAAACTTGTGGGCTATAGCACAGTTAATTTTCAATAAAATTGAATTTTCTAAGAAATGTTTAGAAATAACCGAGCAATCAAGATGAAAATAGTCACAGCAATTACAGGCCCCGAAACCTATTGATAGAGGTATCAACCATCGTAATCGGACCATTTTAGATTTTTGCCGCCCAAAAACTTGTGGGCTATAGCACAGTTGATTTTCAATAAAATTGAATTTTCTAAGAAATGTTTTGAAATAACCGAGCAATCAAAATGAAAATTGTCACAGCAATTACAGGTCCCGAAACCTATTGATAGAGGTATCAACCATCGTAATCGGACCATTTTAGATTTTTGCCGCCCAAAAACTTGTGGGCTATAGCACAGTTGATTTTCAATAAAATTGAATTTTCTAAGAAATGTTTAGAAATAATCGAGCAATCAAAATGAAAATTGTCACAGCAATTACAGGTCCCGAAACCTATTGATAGAGGTATCAACCATCGTAATCGGACCATTTTAGATTTTTGCCGCCCAAAAACTTGTGGGCTATAGCACAGTTAATTTTCAATAAAATTGAATTTTCTAAGAAATGTTTAGAAATAACCGAGCAATCAAAATGAAAATAGTCACAGCAATTACAGGCCCCGAAACCTATTGATAGAGGTATCAACCATCGTAATCGGACCATTTTAGATTTTGGCCGCCCAAAAACTTGTGGGCTATAGCACAGTTGATTTTCAATAAAATTGAATTTTCTAAGAAATGTTTAGAAATAATCGAGCAATCAAAATGAAAATTGTCACAGCAATTACAGGTCCCGAAACCTATTGATAGAGGTATCAACCATCGTAATCGGACCATTTTAGATTTTTGCCGCCCAAAAACTTGTGGGCTATAGCACAGTTAATTTTCAATAAAATTGAATTTTCTAAGAAATGTTTAGAAATAACCGAGCAATCAAAATGAAAATAGTCACAGCAATTACAGGCCCCGAAACCTATTGATAGAGGTATCACCCATCGTAATCGGACCATTTTAGATTTTTGCCGCCCAAAAACTTGTGGGCTATAGCACAGTTGATTTTCAATAAAATTGAATTTTCTAAGAAATATTTAGAAATAATCGAGCAATCAAAATGAAAATTGTCACAGCAATTACAGGTCCCGAAACCTATTGATAGAGGTATCAACCATCGTAATCGGACCATTTTAGATTTTTGCCGCCCAAAAACTTGTGGGCTATAGCACAGTTAATTTTCAATAAAATTGAATTTTCTAAGAAATGTTTAGAAATAACCGAGCAATCAAAATGAAAATAGTCACAGCAATTACAGGCCCCGAAACCTATTGATAGAGGTATCAACCATCGTAATCGGACCATTTTAGATTTTGGCCGCCCAAAAACTTGTGGGCTATAGCACAGTTGATTTTCAATAAAATTGAATTTTCTAAGAAATGTTTAGAAATAATCGAGCAATCAAAATGAAAATTGTCACAGCAATTACAGGTCCCGAAACCTATTGATAGAGGTATCAACCATCGTAATCGGACCATTTTAGATTTTTGCCGCCCAAAAACTTGTGGGCTATAGCACAGTTAATTTTCAATAAAATTGAATTTTCTAAGAAATGTTTAGAAATAACCGAGCAATCAAAATGAAAATAGTCACAGCAATTACAGGCCCCGAAACCTATTGATAGAGGTATCACCCATCGTAATCGGACCATTTTAGATTTTTGCCGCCCAAAAACTTGTGGGCTATAGCACAGTTGATTTTCAATAAAATTGAATTTTCTAAGAAATGATTAGAAATAAGCGAGCAATCAAAATGAAAATTGTCACAGCAATTACAGGTCCCGAAACCTATTGATAGAGGTATCAACCATCGTAATCGGACCATTTTAGATTTTTGCCGCCCAAAAACTTGTGGGCTATAGCACAGTTAATTTTCAATAAAATTGAATTTTCTAAGAAATGTTTAGAAATAATCGAGCAATCAAAATGAAAATAGTCACAGCAATTACAGGCCCCGAAACCTATTGATAGAGGTATCAACCATCGTAATCGGACCATTTTAGATTTTTGCCGCCCAAAAACTTGTGGGCTATAGCACAGTTAATTTTCAATAAAATTGAATTTTCTAAGAAATGTTTAGAAATAACCGAGCAATCAAAATGAAAATAGTCACAGCAATTACAGGCCCCGAAACCTATTGATAGAGGTATCAACCATCGTAATCGGACCATTTTAGATTTTTGCCGCCCAAAAACTTGTGGGCTATAGCACAGTTAATTTCCAATAAAATTGAATTTTCTAAGAAATGTTTAGAAATAACCGAGCAATCAAAATGAAAATAGTCACAGCAATTACAGGCCCCGAAACCTATTGATAGAGGTATCAACCATCGTAATCGGACCATTTTAGATTTTTGCCGCCCAAAAACTTGTGGGCTATAGCACAGTTGATTTTCAATAAAATTGAATTTTCTAAGAAATGATTAGAAATAAGCGAGCAATCAAAATGAAAATTGTCACAGCAATTACAGGTCCCGAAACCTATTGATAGAGGTATCAACCATCGTAATCGGACCATTTTAGATTTTTGCCGCCCAAAAACTTGTGGGCTATAGCACAGTTAATTTTCAATAAAATTGAATTTTCTAAGAAATGTTTAGAAATAACCGAGCAATCAAAATGAAAATAGTCACAGCAATTACAGGCCCCGAAACCTATTGATAGAGGTATCAACCATCGTAATCGGACCATTTTAGATTTTTGCCGCCCAAAAACTTGTGGGCTATAGCACAGTTGATTTTCAATAAAATTGAATTTTCTAAGAAATGTTTTGAAATAACCGAGCAATCAAAATGAAAATTGTCACAGCAATTACAGGTCCCGAAACCTATTGATAGAGGTATCAACCATCGTAATCGGACCATTTTAGATTTTTGCCGCCCAAAAACTTGTGGGCTATAGCACAGTTGATTTTCAATAAAATTGAATTTTCTAAGAAATGTTTAGAAATAATCGAGCAATCAAAATGAAAATTGTCACAGCAATTACAGGTCCCGAAACCTATTGATAGAGGTATCAACCATCGTAATCGGACCATTTTAGATTTTTGCCGCCCAAAAACTTGTGGGCTATAGCACAGTTAATTTTCAATAAAATTGAATTTTCTAAGAAATGTTTAGAAATAACCGAGCAATCAAAATGAAAATAGTCACAGCAATTACAGGCCCCGAAACCTATTGATAGAGGTATCAACCATCGTAATCGGACCATTTTAGATTTTGGCCGCCCAAAAACTTGTGGGCTATAGCACAGTTGATTTTCAATAAAATTGAATTTTCTAAGAAATGTTTAGAAATAATCGAGCAATCAAAATGAAAATTGTCACAGCAATTACAGGTCCCGAAACCTATTGATAGAGGTATCAACCATCGTAATCGGACCATTTTAGATTTTTGCCGCCCAAAAACTTGTGGGCTATAGCACAGTTAATTTTCAATAAAATTGAATTTTCTAAGAAATGTTTAGAAATAACCGAGCAATCAAAATGAAAATAGTCACAGCAATTACAGGCCCCGAAACCTATTGATAGAGGTATCAACCATCGTAATCGGACCATTTTAGATTTTTGCCGCCCAAAAACTTGTGGGCTATAGCACAGTTGATTTTCAATAAAATTGAATTTTCTAAGAAATGTTTTGAAATAACCGAGCAATCAAAATGAAAATTGTCACAGCAATTACAGGTCCCGAAACCTATTGATAGAGGTATCAACCATCGTAATCGGACCATTTTAGATTTTTGCCGCCCAAAAACTTGTGGGCTATAGCACAGTTAATTTTCAATAAAATTGAATTTTCTAAGAAATGTTTAGAAATAACCGAGCAATCAAAATGAAAATAGTCACAGCAATTACAGGCCCCGAAACCTATTGATAGAGGTATCAACCATCGTAATCGGACCATTTTAGATTTTTGCCGCCCAAAAACTTGTGGGCTATAGCACAGTTGATTTTCAATAAAATTGAATTTTCTAAGAAATGTTTTGAAATAACCGAGCAATCAAAATGAAAATAGTCACAGCAATTACAGGTCCCGAAACCTATTGATAGAGGTATCAACCATCGTAATCGGACCATTTTAGATTTTTGCCGCCCAAAAACTTGTGGGCTATAGCACAGTTGATTTTCAATAAAATTGAATTTTCTAAGAAATGTTTAGAAATAATCGAGCAATCAAAATGAAAATTGTCACAGCAATTACAGGTCCCGAAACCTATTGATAGAGGTATCAACCATCGTAATCGGACCATTTTAGATTTTTGCCGCCCAAAAACTTGTGGGCTATAGCACAGTTAATTTTCAATAAAATTGAATTTTCTAAGAAATGTTTAGAAATAACCGAGCAATCAAAATGAAAATAGTCACAGCAATTACAGGCCCCGAAACCTATTGATAGAGGTATCAACCATCGTAATCGGACCATTTTAGATTTTGGCCGCCCAAAAACTTGTGGGCTATAGCACAGTTGATTTTCAATAAAATTGAATTTTCTAAGAAATGTTTAGAAATAATCGAGCAATCAAAATGAAAATTGTCACAGCAATTACAGGTCCCGAAACCTATTGATAGAGGTATCAACCATCGTAATCGGACCATTTTAGATTTTTGCCGCCCAAAAACTTGTGGGCTATAGCACAGTTAACTTTCAATAAAATTGAATTTTCTAAGAAATGTTTAGAAATAACCGAGCAATCAAAATGAAAATAGTCACAGCAATTACAGGCCCCGAAACCTATTGATAGAGGTATCACCCATCGTAATCGGACCATTTTAGATTTTTGCCGCCCAAAAACTTGTGGGCTATAGCACAGTTGATTTTCAATAAAATTGAATTTTCTAAGAAATGTTTTGAAATAACCGAGCAATCAAAATGAAAATTGTCACAGCAATTACAGGTCCCGAAACCTATTGATAGAGGTATCAACCATCGTAATCGGACCATTTTAGATTTTTGCCGCCCAAAAACTTGTGGGCTATAGCACAGTTAATTTTCAATAAAATTGAATTTTCTAAGAAATGTTTAGAAATAACCGAGCAATCAAAATGAAAATAGTCACAGCAATTACAGGCCCCGAAACCTATTGATAGAGGTATCAACCATCGTAATCGGACCATTTTAGATTTTTGCCGCCCAAAAACTTGTGGGCTATAGCACAGTTGATTTTCAATAAAATTGAATTTTCTAAGAAATGTTTTGAAATAACCGAGCAATCAAAATGAAAATAGTCACAGCAATTACAGGTCCCGAAACCTATTGATAGAGGTATCAACCATCGTAATCGGACCATTTTAGATTTTTGCCGCCCAAAAACTTGTGGGCTATAGCACAGTTGATTTTCAATAAAATTGAATTTTCTAAGAAATGTTTAGAAATAATCGAGCAATCAAAATGAAAATTGTCACAGCAATTACAGGTCCCGAAACCTATTGATAGAGGTATCAACCATCGTAATCGGACCATTTTAGATTTTTGCCGCCCAAAAACTTGTGGGCTATAGCACAGTTAATTTTCAATAAAATTGAATTTTCTAAGAAATGTTTAGAAATAACCGAGCAATCAAAATGAAAATAGTCACAGCAATTACAGGCCCCGAAACCTATTGATAGAGGTATCAACCATCGTAATCGGACCATTTTAGATTTTGGCCGCCCAAAAACTTGTGGGCTATAGCACAGTTGATTTTCAATAAAATTGAATTTTCTAAGAAATGTTTAGAAATAATCGAGCAATCAAAATGAAAATTGTCACAGCAATTACAGGTCCCGAAACCTATTGATAGAGGTATCAACCATCGTAATCGGACCATTTTAGATTTTTGCCGCCCAAAAACTTGTGGGCTATAGCACAGTTAATTTTCAATAAAATTGAATTTTCTAAGAAATGTTTAGAAATAACCGAGCAATCAAAATGAAAATAGTCACAGCAATTACAGGCCCCGAAACCTATTGATAGAGGTATCACCCATCGTAATCGGACCATTTTAGATTTTTGCCGCCCAAAAACTTGTGGGCTATAGCACAGTTGATTTTCAATAAAATTGAATTTTCTAAGAAATATTTAGAAATAATCGAGCAATCAAAATGAAAATAGTCACAGCAATTACAGGTCCCGAAACCTATTGATAGAGGTATCAACCATCGTAATCGGACCATTTTAGATTTTTGCCGCCCAAAAACTTGTGGGCTATAGCACAGTTGATTTTCAATAAAATTGAATTTTCTAAGAAATGATTAGAAATAAGCGAGCAATCAAAATGAAAATTGTCACAGCAATTACAGGTCCCGAAACCTATTGATAGAGGTATCAACCATCGTAATCGGACCATTTTAGATTTTTGCCGCCCAAAAACTTGTGGGCTATAGCACAGTTAATTTTCAATAAAATTGAATTTTCTAAGAAATGTTTAGAAATAATCGAGCAATCAAAATGAAAATAGTCACAGCAATTACAGGCCCCGAAACCTATTGATAGAGGTATTAACCATCGTAATCGGACCATTTTAGATTTTTGCCGCCCAAAAACTTGTGGGCTATAGCACAGTTAATTTTCAATAAAATTGAATTTTCTAAGAAATGTTTAGAAATAACCGAGCAATCAAAATGAAAATAGTCACAGCAATTACAGGCCCCGAAACCTATTGATAGAGGTATCAACCATCGTAATCGGACCATTTTAGATTTTTGCCGCCCAAAAACTTGTGGGCTATAGCACAGTTAATTTCCAATAAAATTGAATTTTCTAAGAAATGTTTAGAAATAACCGAGCAATCAAAATGAAAATAGTCACAGCAATTACAGGCCCCGAAACCTATTGATAGAGGTATCAACCATCGTAATCGGACCATTTTAGATTTTTGCCGCCCAAAAACTTGTGGGCTATAGCACAGTTGATTTTCAATAAAATTGAATTTTCTAAGAAATGATTAGAAATAAGCGAGCAATCAAAATGAAAATTGTCACAGCAATTACAGGTCCCGAAACCTATTGATAGAGGTATCAACCATCGTAATCGGACCATTTTAGATTTTTGCCGCCCAAAAACTTGTGGGCTATAGCACAGTTAATTTTCAATAAAATTGAATTTTCTAAGAAATGTTTAGAAATAACCGAGCAATCAAAATGAAAATAGTCACAGCAATTACAGGCCCCGAAACCTATTGATAGAGGTATCAACCATCGTAATCGGACCATTTTAGATTTTTGCCGCCCAAAAACTTGTGGGCTATAGCACAGTTGATTTTCAATAAAATTGAATTTTCTAAGAAATGATTAGAAATAAGCGAGCAATCAAAATGAAAATTGTCACAGCAATTACAGGTCCCGAAACCTATTGATAGAGGTATCAACCATCGTAATCGGACCATTTTAGATTTTTGCCGCCCAAAAACTTGTGGGCTATAGCACAGTTGATTTTCAATAAAATTGAATTTTCTAAGAAATGTTTAGAAATAATCGAGCAATCAAAATGAAAATAGTCACAGCAATTACAGGCCCCGAAACCTATTGATAGAGGTATCAACCATCGTAATCGGACCATTTTAGATTTTTGCCGCCCAAAAACTTGTGGGCTATAGCACAGTTCATTTTCAATAAAATTGAATTTTCTAAGAAATGTTTAGAAATAATCGAGCAATCAAAATGAAAATTGTCACAGCAATTACAGGTCCCGAAACCTATTGATAGAGGTATCAACCATCGTAATCGGACCATTTTAGATTTTTGCCGCCCTAAAACTTGTGGGCTATAGCACAGTTAATTTTCAATAAAATTGAATTTTCTAAGAAATGTTTAGAAATAACCGAGCAATCAAAATGAAAATAGTCACAGCAATTACAGGCCCCGAAACCTATTGATAGAGGTATCAACCATCGTAATCGGACCATTTTAGATTTTTGCCGCCCAAAAACTTGTGGGCTATAGCACAGTTGATTTTCAATAAAATTGAATTTTCTAAGAAATGATTAGAAATAAGCGAGCAATCAAAATGAAAATTGTCACAGCAATTACAGGTCCCGAAACCTATTGATAGAGGTATCAACCATCGTAATCGGACCATTTTAGATTTTTGCCGCCCAAAAACTTGTGGGCTATAGCACAGTTAATTTTCAATAAAATTGAATTTTCTAAGAAATGTTTAGAAATAACCGAGCAATCAAAATGAAAATAGTCACAGCAATTACAGGCCCCGAAACCTATTGATAGAGGTATCAACCATCGTAATCGGACCATTTTAGATTTTTGCCGCCCAAAAACTTGTGGGCTATAGCACAGTTGATTTTCAATAAAATTGAATTTTCTAAGAAATGATTAGAAATAAGCGAGCAATCAAAATGAAAATTGTCACAGCAATTACAGGTCCCGAAACCTATTGATAGAGGTATCAACCATCGTAATCGGACCATTTTAGATTTTTGCCGCCCAAAAACTTGTGGGCTATAGCACAGTTGATTTTCAATAAAATTGAATTTTCTAAGAAATGTTTAGAAATAATCGAGCAATCAAAATGAAAATAGTCACAGCAATTACAGGCCCCGAAACCTATTGATAGAGGTATCAACCATCGTAATCGGACCATTTTAGATTTTTGCCGCCCAAAAACTTGTGGGCTATAGCACAGTTCATTTTCAATAAAATTGAATTTTCTAAGAAATGTTTAGAAATAATCGAGCAATCAAAATGAAAATTGTCACAGCAATTACAGGTCCCGAAACCTATTGATAGAGGTATCAACCATCGTAATCGGACCATTTTAGATTTTTGCCGCCCAAAAACTTGTGGGCTATAGCACAGTTAATTTTCAATAAAATTGAATTTTCTAAGAAATGTTTAGAAATAACCGAGCAATCAAAATGAAAATTGTCACAGCAATTACAGGTCCCGAAACCTATTGATAGAGGTATCAACCATCGTAATCGGACCATTTTAGATTTTTGCCGCCCAAAAACTTGTGGGCTATAGCACAGTTAATTTTCAATAAAATTGAATTTTCTAAGAAATGTTTAGAAATAACCGAGCAATCAAAATGAAAATAGTCACAGCAATTACAGGCCCCGAAACCTATTGATAGAGGTATCAACCATCGTAATCGGACCATTTTAGATTTTTGCCGCCCAAAAACTTGTGGGCTATAGCACAGTTGATTTTCAATAAAATTGAATTTTCTAAGAAATGATTAGAAATAAGCGAGCAATCAAAATGAAAATTGTCACAGCAATTACAGGTCCCGAAACCTATTGATAGAGGTATCAACCATCGTAATCGGACCATTTTAGATTTTTGCCGCCCAAAAACTTGTGGGCTATAGCACAGTTGATTTTCAATAAAATTGAATTTTCTAAGAAATGATTAGAAATAAGCGAGCAATCAAAATGAAAATTGTCACAGCAATTACAG
The DNA here is from genome assembly GCA_958295665.1 of Tipula vernalis. Lineage (NCBI taxonomy): Eukaryota > Metazoa > Arthropoda > Insecta > Diptera > Tipulidae > Tipula > Tipula vernalis. The sequence continues at coordinate 16,595,567 of OY282560.1, forward strand.
GTCCCGAAACCTATTGATAGAGGTATCAACCATCGTAATCGGACCATTTTAGATTTTTGCCGCCCAAAAACTTGTGGGCTATAGCACAGTTGATTTTCAATAAAATTGAATTTTCTAAGAAATGATTAGAAATAATCGAGCAATCAAAATGAAAATTGTCACAGCAATTACAGGCCCCGAAACCTATTGATAGAGGTATCAACCATCGTAATCGGACCATTTTAGATTTTTGCCGCCCAAAAACTTGTGGGCTATAGCACAGTTGATTTTCAATAAAATTGAATTTTCTAAGAAATGATTAGAAATAAGCGAGCAATCAAAATGAAAATTGTCACAGCAATTACAGGTCCCGAAACCTATTGATAGAGGTATCAACCATCGTAATCGGACCATTTTAGATTTTTGCCGCCCAAAAACTTGTGGGCTATAGCACAGTTGATTTTCAATAAAATTGAATTTTCTAAGAAATGATTAGAAATAAGCGAGCAATCAAAATGAAAATTGTCACAGCAATTACAGGTCCCGAAACCTATTGATAGAGGTATCAACCATCGTAATCGGACCATTTTAGATTTTTGCCGCCCAAAAACTTGTGGGCTATAGCACAGTTAATTTTCAATAAAATTGAATTTTCTAAGAAATGTTTAGAAATAACCGAGCAATCAAAATGAAAATTGTCACAGCAATTACAGGTCCCGAAACCTATTGATAGAGGTATCAACCATCGTAATCGGACCATTTTAGATTTTTGCCGCCCAAAAACTTGTGGGCTATAGCACAGTTAATTTTCAATAACATTGAATTTTCTAAGAAATGTTTAGAAATAACCGAGCAATCAAAATGAAAATAGTCACAGCAATTACAGGCCCCGAAACCTATTGATAGAGGTATCAACCATCGTAATCGGACCATTTTAGATTTTTGCCGCCCAAAAACTTGTGGGCTATAGCACAGTTGATTTTCAATAAAATTGAATTTTCTAAGAAATGATTAGAAATAAGCGAGCAATCAAAATGAAAATTGTCACAGCAATTACAGGTCCCGAAACCTATTGATAGAGGTATCAACCATCGTAATCGGACCATTTTAGATTTTTGCCGCCCAAAAACTTGTGGGCTATAGCACAGTTGATTTTCAATAAAATTGAATTTTCTAAGAAATGATTAGAAATAAGCGAGCAATCAAAATGAAAATTGTCACAGCAATTACAGGTCCCGAAACCTATTGATAGAGGTATCAACCATCGTAATCGGACCATTTTAGATTTTTGCCGCCCAAAAACTTGTGGGCTATAGCACAGTTGATTTTCAATAAAATTGAATTTTCTAAGAAATATTTAGAAATAATCGAGCAATCAAAATAAAAATTGTCACAGCAATTACAGGTCCCGAAACCTATTGATAGAGGTATCAACCATCGTAATCGGACCATTTTAGATTTTTGCCGCCCTAAAACTTGTGGGCTATAGCACAGTTAATTTTCAATAAAATTGAATTTTCTAAGAAATGTTTAGAAATAACCGAGCAATCAAAATGAAAATAGTCACAGCAATTACAGGCCCCGAAACCTATTGATAGAGGTATCAACCATCGTAATCGGACCATTTTAGATTTTTGCCGCCCAAAAACTTGTGAGCTATAGCACAGTTAATTTTCAATAAAATTGAATTTTCTAAGAAATGTTTAGAAATAACCGAGCAATCAAAATGAAAATAATCACAGCAATTACAGGCCCCGAAACCTATTGATAGAGGTATCAACCATCGTAATCGGACCATTTTAGATTTTTGCCGCCCAAAAACTTGTGGGCTATAGCACAGTTGATTTTCAATAAAATTGAATTTTCTAAGAAATGATTAGAAATAAGCGAGCAATCAAAATGAAAATTGTCACAGCAATTACAGGTCCCGAAACCTATTGATAGAGGTATCAACCATCGTAATCGGACCATTTTAGATTTTTGCCGCCCAAAAACTTGTGGGCTATAGCACAGTTAATTTTCAATAAAATTGAATTTTCTAAGAAATGTTTAGAAATAACCGAGCAATCAAAATGAAAATAGTCACAGCAATTACAGGCCCCGAAACCTATTGATAGAGGTATCAACCATCGTAATCGGACCATTTTAGATTTTTGCCGCCCAAAAACTTGTGGGCTATAGCACAGTTGATTTTCAATATAAATGAATTTTCTAAGAAATGTTTAGAAATAATCGAGCAATCAAAATGAAAATTGTCACAGCAATTACAGGTCCCGAAACCTATTGATAGAGGTATCAACCATCGTAATCGGACCATTTTAGATTTTTGCCGCCCAAAAACTTGTGGGCTATAGCACAGTTTATTTTCAATAAAATTGAATTTTCTAAGAAATGTTTAGAAATAACCGAGCAATCAAAATGAAAATAGTCACAGCAATTACAGGCCCCGAAACCTATTGATAGAGGTATCAACCATCGTAATCGGACCATTTTAGATTTTTGCCGCCCAAAAACTTGTGGGCTATAGCACAGTTAATTTTCAATAAAATTGAATTTTCTAAGAAATGTTTAGAAATAACCGAGCAATCAAAATGAAAATAGTCACAGCAATTACAGGCCCCGAAACCTATTGATAGAGGTATCAACCATCGTAATCGGACCATTTTAGATTTTTGCCGCCCAAAAACTTGTGGGCTATAGCACAGTTAATTTTCAATAAAATTGAATTTTCTAAGAAATGTTTAGAAATAACCGAGCAATCAAAATGAAAATAGTCACAGCAATTACAGGCCCCGAAACCTATTGATAGAGGTATCAACCATCGTAATCGGACCATTTTAGATTTTTGCCGCCCAAAAACTTGTGGGCTATAGCACAGTTGATTTTCAATAAAATTGAATTTTCTAAGAAATGTTTAGAAATAATCGAGCAATCAAAATGAAAATAGTCACAGCAATTACAGGCCCCGAAACCTATTGATAGAGGTATCAACCATCGTAATCGGACCATTTTAGATTTTTGCCGCCCAAAAACTTGTGGGCTATAGCACAGTTGATTTTCAATAAAATTGAATTTTCTAAGAAATGATTAGAAATAAGCGAGCAATCAAAATGAAAATTGTCACAGCAATTACAGGTCCCGAAACCTATTGATAGAGGTATCAACCATCGTAATCGGACCATTTTAGATTTTTGCCGCCCAAAAACTTGTGGGCTATAGCACAGTTGATTTTCAATAAAATTGAATTTTCTAAGAAATGTTTAGAAATAATCGAGCAATCAAAATGAAAATAGTCACAGCAATTACAGGCCCCGAAACCTATTGATAGAGGTATCAACCATCGTAATCGGACCATTTTAGATTTTTGCCGCCCAAAAACTTGTGGGCTATAGCACAGTTCATTTTCAATAAAATTGAATTTTCTAAGAAATGTTTAGAAATAATCGAGCAATCAAAATGAAAATTGTCACAGCAATTACAGGTCCCGAAACCTATTGATAGAGGTATCAACCATCGTAATCGGACCATTTTAGATTTTTGCCGCCCTAAAACTTGTGGGCTATAGCACAGTTAATTTTCAATAAAATTGAATTTTCTAAGAAATGTTTAGAAATAACCGAGCAATCAAAATGAAAATAGTCACAGCAATTACAGGCCCCGAAACCTATTGATAGAGGTATCAACCATCGTAATCGGACCATTTTAGATTTTTGCCGCCCAAAAACTTGTGAGCTATAGCACAGTTAATTTTCAATAAAATTGAATTTTCTAAGAAATGTTTAGAAATAACCGAGCAATCAAAATGAAAATAATCACAGCAATTACAGGCCCCGAAACCTATTGATAGAGGTATCAACCATCGTAATCGGACCATTTTAGATTTTTGCCGCCCAAAAACTTGTGGGCTATAGCACAGTTGATTTTCAATAAAATTGAATTTTCTAAGAAATGATTAGAAATAAGCGAGCAATCAAAATGAAAATTGTCACAGCAATTACAGGTCCCGAAACCTATTGATAGAGGTATCAACCATCGTAATCGGACCATTTTAGATTTTTGCCGCCCAAAAACTTGTGGGCTATAGCACAGTTAATTTTCAATAAAATTGAATTTTCTAAGAAATGTTTAGAAATAACCGAGCAATCAAAATGAAAATAGTCACAGCAATTACAGGCCCCGAAACCTATTGATAGAGGTATCAACCATCGTAATCGGACCATTTTAGATTTTTGCCGCCCAAAAACTTGTGGGCTATAGCACAGTTGATTTTCAATATAAATGAATTTTCTAAGAAATGTTTAGAAATAATCGAGCAATCAAAATGAAAATTGTCACAGCAATTACAGGTCCCGAAACCTATTGATAGAGGTATCAACCATCGTAATCGGACCATTTTAGATTTTTGCCGCCCAAAAACTTGTGGGCTATAGCACAGTTAATTTTCAATAAAATTGAATTTTCTAAGAAATGTTTAGAAATAACCGAGCAATCAAAATGAAAATAGTCACAGCAATTACAGGCCCCGAAACCTATTGATAGAGGTATCAACCATCGTAATCGGACCATTTTAGATTTTTGCCGCCCAAAAACTTGTGGGCTATAGCACAGTTAATTTTCAATAAAATTGAATTTTCTAAGAAATGTTTAGAAATAACCGAGCAATCAAAATGAAAATAGTCACAGCAATTACAGGCCCCGAAACCTATTGATAGAGGTATCAACCATCGTAATCGGACCATTTTAGATTTTTGCCGCCCAAAAACTTGTGGGCTATAGCACAGTTAATTTTCAATAAAATTGAATTTTCTAAGAAATGTTTAGAAATAACCGAGCAATCAAAATGAAAATAGTCACAGCAATTACAGGCCCCGAAACCTATTGATAGAGGTATCAACCATCGTAATCGGACCATTTTAGATTTTTGCCGCCCAAAAACTTGTGGGCTATAGCACAGTTGATTTTCAATAAAATTGAATTTTCTAAGAAATGATTAGAAATAAGCGAGCAATCAAAATGAAAATAGTCACAGCAATTACAGGCCCCGAAACCTATTGATAGAGGTATCAACCATCGTAATCGGACCATTTTAGATTTTTGCCGCCCAAAAACTTGTGGGCTATAGCACAGTTAATTTTCAATAAAATTGAATTTTCTAAGAAATGTTTAGAAATAACCGAGCAATCAAAATGAAAATAGTCACAGCAATTACAGGCCCCGAAACCTATTGATAGAGGTATCAACCATCGTAATCGGACCATTTTAGATTTTTGCCGCCCAAAAACTTGTGGGCTATAGCACAGTTAATTTTCAATAAAATTGAATTTTCTAAGAAATGTTTAGAAATAACCGAGCAATCAAAATGAAAATAGTCACAGCAATTACAGGCCCCGAAACCTATTGATAGAGGTATCAACCATCGTAATCGGACCATTTTAGATTTTTGCCGCCCAAAAACTTGTGGGCTATAGCACAGTTAATTTTCAATAAAATTGAATTTTCTAAGAAATGTTTAGAAATAACCGAGCAATCAAAATGAAAATAGTCACAGCAATTACAGGCCCCGAAACCTATTGATAGAGGTATCAACCATCGTAATCGGACCATTTTAGATTTTTGCCGCCCAAAAACTTGTGGGCTATAGCACAGTTGATTTTCAATAAAATTGAATTTTCTAAGAAATGATTAGAAATAAGCGAGCAATCAAAATGAAAATTGTCACAGCAATTACAGGTCCCGAAACCTATTGATAGAGGTATCAACCATCGTAATCGGACCATTTTAGATTTTTGCCGCCCAAAAACTTGTGGGCTATAGCACAGTTAATTTTCAATAAAATTGAATTTTCTAAGAAATGTTTAGAAATAACCGAGCAATCAAAATGAAAATAGTCACAGCAATTACAGGCCCCGAAACCTATTGATAGAGGTATCAACCATCGTAATCGGACCATTTTAGATTTTTGCCGCCCAAAAACTTGTGGGCTATAGCACAGTTAATTTTCAATAAAATTGAATTTTCTAAGAAATGTTTAGAAATAACCGAGCAATCAAAATGAAAATAGTCACAGCAATTACAGGCCCCGAAACCTATTGATAGAGGTATCAACCATCGTAATCGGACCATTTTAGATTTTTGCCGCCCAAAAACTTGTGGGCTATAGCACAGTTAATTTTCAATAAAATTGAATTTTCTAAGAAATGTTTAGAAATAACCGAGCAATCAAAATGAAAATAGTCACAGCAATTACAGGCCCCGAAACCTATTGATAGAGGTATCAACCATCGTAATCGGACCATTTTAGATTTTTGCCGCCCAAAAACTTGTGGGCTATAGCACAGTTGATTTTCAATAAAATTGAATTTTCTAAGAAATGATTAGAAATAACCGAGCAATCAAAATGAAAATTGTCACAGCAATTACAGGTCCCGAAACCTATTGATAGAGGTATCAACCATCGTAATCGGACCATTTTAGATTTTTGCCGCCCAAAAACTTGTGGGCTATAGCACAGTTAATTTTCAATAAAATTGAATTTTCTAAGAAATGTTTAGAAATAACCGAGCAATCAAAATGAAAATAGTCACAGCAATTACAGGCCCCGAAACCTATTGATAGAGGTATCAACCATCGTAATCGGACCATTTTAGATTTTTGCCGCCCAAAAACTTGTGGGCTATAGCACAGTTGATTTTCAATAAAATTGAATTTTCTAAGAAATGTTTAGAAATAATCGAGCAATCAAAATGAAAATTGTCACAGCAATTACAGGTCCCGAAACCTATTGATAGAGGTATCAACCATCGTAATCGGACCATTTTAGATTTTTGCCGCCCAAAAACTTGTGGGCTATAGCACAGTTGATTTTCAATAAAATTGAATTTTCTAAGAAATATTTAGAAATAATCGAGCAATCAAAATGAAAATTGTCACAGCAATTACAGGTCCCGAAACCTATTGATAGAGGTATCAACCATCGTAATCGGACCATTTTAGATTTTTGCCGCCCAAAAACTTGTGGGCTTTAGCACAGTTGATTTTCAATAAAATTGAATTTTCTAAGAAATGATTAGAAATAAGCGAGCAATCAAAATGAAAATTGTCACAGCAATTACAGGTCCCGAAACCTATTGATAGAGGTGTCAACCATCGTAATCGGACCATTTTAGATTTTTGCCGCCCAAAAACTTGTGGGCTATAGCACAGTTAATTTTCAATAAAATTGAATTTTCTAAGAAATGTTTAGAAATAACCGAGCAATCAAAATGAAAATAGTCACAGCAATTACAGGCCCCGAAACCTATTGATAGAGGTATCAACCATCGTAATCGGACCATTTTAGATTTTTGCCGCCCAAAAACTTGTGGGCTATAGCACAGTTGATTTTCAATAAAATTGAATTTTCTAAGAAATGTTTAGAAATAATCGAGCAATCAAAATGAAAATTGTCACAGCAATTACAGGTCCCGAAACCTATTGATAGAGGTATCAACCATCGTAATCGGACCATTTTAGATTTTTGCCGCCCAAAAACTTGTGGGCTATAGCACAGTTAATTTTCAATAAAATTGAATTTTCTAAGAAATGTTTAGAAATAACCGAGCAATCAAAATGAAAATAGTCACAGCAATTACAGGCCCCGAAACCTATTGATAGAGGTATCAACCATCGTAATCGGACCATTTTAGATTTTTGCCGCCCAAAAACTTGTGGGCTATAGCACAGTTGATTTTCAATAAAATTGAATTTTCTAAGAAATGTTTAGAAATAATCGAGCAATCAAAATGAAAATTGTCACAGCAATTACAGGTCCCGAAACCTATTGATAGAGGTATCAACCATCGTAATCGGACCATTTTAGATTTTTGCCGCCCAAAAACTTGTGGGCTATAGCACAGTTGATTTTCAATAAAATTGAATTTTCTAAGAAATATTTAGAAATAATCGAGCAATCAAAATGAAAATTGTCACAGCAATTACAGGTCCCGAAACCTATTGATAGAGGTATCAACCATCGTAATCGGACCATTTTAGATTTTTGCCGCCCAAAAACTTGTGGGCTATAGCACAGTTGATTTTCAATAAAATTGAATTTTCTAAGAAATGATTAGAAATAAGCGAGCAATCAAAATGAAAATTGTCACAGCAATTACAGGTCCCGAAACCTATTGATAGAGGTATCAACCATCGTAATCGGACCATTTTAGATTTTTGCCGCCCAAAAACTTGTGGGCTATAGCACAGTTAATTTTCAATAAAATTGAATTTTCTAAGAAATGTTTAGAAATAACCGAGCAATCAAAATGAAAATAGTCACAGCAATTACAGGCCCCGAAACCTATTGATAGAGGTATCAACCATCGTAATCGGACCATTTTAGATTTTTGCCGCCCAAAAACTTGTGGGCTATAGCACAGTTAATTTTCAATAAAATTGAATTTTCTAAGAAATGTTTAGAAATAATCGAGCAATCAAAATGAAAATTGTCACAGCAATTACAGGTCCCGAAACCTATTGATAGAGGTATCAACCATCGTAATCGGACCATTTTAGATTTTTGCCGCCCAAAAACTTGTGGGCTATAGCACAGTTAATTTTCAATAAAATTGAATTTTCTAAGAAATGTTTAGAAATAACCGAGCAATCAAAATGAAAATAGTCACAGCAATTACAGGCCCCGAAACCTATTGATAGAGGTATCAACCATCGTAATCGGACCATTTTAGATTTTTGCCGCCCAAAAACTTGTGAGCTATAGCACAGTTAATTTTCAATAAAATTGAATTTTCTAAGAAATGTTTAGAAATAACCGAGCAATCAAAATGAAAATAGTCACAGCAATTACAGGCCCCGAAACCTATTGATAGAGGTATCAACCATCGTAATCGGACCATTTTAGATTTTTGCCGCCCAAAAACTTCTGGGCTATAGCACAGTTGATTTTCAATAAAATTGAATTTTCTAAGAAATGATTAGAAATAAGCGAGCAATCAAAATGAAAATTGTCACAGCAATTACAGGTCCCGAAACCTATTGATAGAGGTATCAACCATCGTAATCGGACCATTTTAGATTTTTGCCGCCCAAAAACTTGTGGGCTATAGCACAGTTAATTTTCAATAAAATTGAATTTTCTAAGAAATGTTTAGAAATAACCGAGCAATCAAAATGAAAATAGTCACAGCAATTACAGGCCCCGAAACCTATTGATAGAGGTATCAACCATCGTAATCGGACCATTTTAGATTTTTGCCGCCCAAAAACTTGTGGGCTATAGCACAGTTGATTTTCAATAAAATTGAATTTTCTAAGAAATGTTTAGAAATAATCGAGCAATCAAAATGAAAATTGTCACAGCAATTACAGGTCCCGAAACCTATTGATAGAGGTATCAACCATCGTAATCGGACCATTTTAGATTTTTGCCGCCCAAAAACTTGTGGGCTATAGCACAGTTAATTTTCAATAAAATTGAATTTTCTAAGAAATGTTTAGAAATAACCGAGCAATCAAAATGAAAATAGTCACAGCAATTACAGGCCCCGAAACCTATTGATAGAGGTATCAACCATCGTAATCGGACCATTTTAGATTTTTGCCGCCCAAAAACTTGTGGGCTATAGCACAGTTAATTTTCAATAAAATTGAATTTTCTAAGAAATGTTTAGAAATAACCGAGCAATCAAAATGAAAATAGTCACAGCAATTACAGGCCCCGAAACCTATTGATAGAGGTATCAACCATCGTAATCGGACCATTTTAGATTTTTGCCGCCCAAAAACTTGTGGGCTATAGCACAGTTGATTTTCAATAAAATTGAATTTTCTAAGAAATGATTAGAAATAAGCGAGCAATCAAAATGAAAATTGTCACAGCAATTACAGGTCCCGAAACCTATTGATAGAGGTATCAACCATCGTAATCGGACCATTTTAGATTTTTGCCGCCCAAAAACTTGTGGGCTATAGCACAGTTAATTTTCAATAAAATTGAATTTTCTAAGAAATGTTTAGAAATAACCGAGCAATCAAAATGAAAATAGTCACAGCAATTACAGGCCCCGAAACCTATTGATAGAGGTATCAACCATCGTAATCGGACCATTTTAGATTTTTGCCGCCCAAAAACTTGTAGGCTATAGCACAGTTGATTTTCAATAAAATTGAATTTTCTAAGAAATGTTTAGAAATAATCGAGCAATAAAAATGAAAATTGTCACAGCAATTACAGGTCCCGAAACCTATTGATAGAGGTATCAACCATCGTAATCGGACCATTTTAGATTTTTGCCGCCCAAAAACTTGTGGGCTATAGCACAGTTGATTTTCAATAAAATTGAATTTTCTAAGAAATGATTAGAAATAAGCGAGCAATCAAAATGAAAATTGTCACAGCAATTACAGGTCCCGAAACCTATTGATAGAGGTATCAACCATCGTAATCGGACCATTTTAGATTTTTGCCGCCCAAAAACTTGTGGGCTATAGCACAGTTGATTTTCAATAAAATTGAATTTTCTAAGAAATATTTAGAAATAATCGAGCAATCAAAATGAAAATTGTCACAGCAATTACAGGTCCCGAAACCTATTGATAGAGGTATCAACCATCGTAATCGGACCATTTTAGATTTTTGCCGCCCAAAAACTTGTGGGCTATAGCACAGTTGATTTTCAATAAAATTGAATTTTCTAAGAAATGATTAGAAATAAGCGAGCAATCAAAATGAAAATTGTCACAGCAATTACAGGTCCCGAAACCTATTGATAGAGGTATCAACCATCGTAATCGGACTATTTTAGATTTTTGCCGCCCAAAAACTTGTGGGCTATAGCACAGTTGATTTTCAATAAAATTGAATTTTCTAAGAAATGATTAGAAATAAGCGAGCAATCAAAATGAAAATTGTCACAGCAATTACAGGTCCCGAAACCTATTGATATAGGTATCAACCATCGTAATCGGACCATTTTAGATTTTTGCCGCCCAAAAACTTGTGGGCTATAGCACAGTTGATTTTCAATAAAATTGAATTTTCTAAGAAATATTTAGAAATAATCGAGCAATCAAAATGAAAATTGTCACAGCAATTACAGGTCCCGAAACCTATTGATAGAGGTATCAACCATCGTAATCGGACCATTTTAGATTTTTGCCGCCCAAAAACTTGTGGGCTATAGCACAGTTGATTTTCAATAAAATTGAATTTTCTAAGAAATGATTAGAAATAAGCGAGCAATCAAAATGAAAATTGTCACAGCAATTACAGGTCCCGAAACCTATTGATAGAGGTATCAACCATCGTAATCGGACCATTTTAGATTTTTGCCGCCCAAAAACTTGTGGGCTATAGCACAGTTAATTTTCAATAAAATTGAATTTTCTAAGAAATGTTTAGAAATAACCAAGCAATCAAAATTAAAATAGTCACAGCAATTACAGGCCCCGAAACCTATTGATAGAGGTATCAACCATCGTAATCGGACCATTTTAGATTTTTGCCGCCCAAAAACTTGTGGGCTATAGCACAGTTGATTTTCAATAAAATTGAATTTTCTAAGAAATGTTTAGAAATAATCGAGCAATCAAAATGAAAATTGTCACAGCAATTACAGGTCCCGAAACCTATTGATAGAGGTATCAACCATCGTAATCGGACCATTTTAGATTTTTGCCGCCCAAAAACTTGTGGGCTATAGCACAGTTAATTTTCAATAAAATTGAATTTTCTAAGAAATGTTTAGAAATAACCGAGCAATCAAAATGAAAATAGTCACAGCAATTACAGGCCCCGAAACCTATTGATAGAGGTATCAACCATCGTAATCGGACCATTTTAGATTTTTGCCGCCCAAAAACTTGTGGGCTATAGCACAGTTAATTTTCAATAAAATTGAATTTTCTAAGAAATGTTTAGAAATAACCGAGCAATCAAAATGAAAATAGTCACAGCAATTACAGGCCCCGAAACCTATTGATAGAGGTATCAACCATCGTAATCGGACCATTTTAGATTTTTGCCGCCCAAAAACTTGTGGGCTATAGCACAGTTGATTTTCAATAAAATTGAATTTTCTAAGAAATGATTAGAAATAAGCGAGCAATCAAAATGAAAATTGTCACAGCAATTACAGGTCCCGAAACCTATTGATAGAGGTATCAACCATCGTAATCGGACCATTTTAGATTTTTGCCGCCCAAAAACTTGTGGGCTATAGCACAGTTAATTTTCAATAAAATTGAATTTTCTAAGAAATGTTTAGAAATAACCGAGCAATCAAAATGAAAATAGTCACAGCAATTACAGGCCCCGAAACCTATTGATAGAGGTATCAACCATCGTAATCGGACCATTTTAGATTTTTGCCGCCCAAAAACTTGTGGGCTATAGCACAGTTGATTTTCAATAAAATTGAATTTTCTAAGAAATGTTTAGAAATAATCGAGCAATCAAAATGAAAATTGTCACAGCAATTACAGGTCCCGAAACCTATTGATAGAGGTATCAACCATCGTAATCGGACCATTTTAGATTTTTGCCGCCCAAAAACTTGTGGGCTATAGCACAGTTGATTTTCAATAAAATTGAATTTTCTAAGAAATATTTAGAAATAATCGAGCAATCAAAATGAAAATTGTCACAGCAATTACAGGTCCCGAAACCTATTGATAGAGGTATCAACCATCGTAATCGGACCATTTTAGATTTTTGCCGCCCAAAAACTTGTGGGCTATAGCACAGTTGATTTTCAATAAAATTGAATTTTCTAAGAAATATTTAGAAATAATCGAGCAATCAAAATGAAAATTGTCACAGCAATTACAGGTCCCGAAACCTATTGATAGAGGTATCAACCATCGTAATCGGACCATTTTAGATTTTTGCCGCCCAAAAACTTGTGGGCTATAGCACAGTTGATTTTCAATAAAATTGAATTTTCTAAGAAATGATTAGAAATAAGCGAGCAATCAAAATGAAAATTGTCACAGCAATTACAGGTCCCGAAACCTATTGATAGAGGTATCAACCATCGTAATCGGACCATTTTAGATTTTTGCCGCCCAAAAACTTGTGGGCTATAGCACAGTTAATTTTCAATAAAATTGAATTTTCTAAGAAATGTTTAGAAATAACCGAGCAATCAAAATGAAAATAGTCACAGCAATTACAGGCCCCGAAACCTATTGATAGAGGTATCAACCATCGTAATCGGACCATTTTAGATTTTTGCCGCCCAAAAACTTGTGGGCTATAGCACAGTTAATTTTCAATAAAATTGAATTTTCTAAGAAATGTTTAGAAATAACCGAGCAATCAAAATGAAAATAGTCACAGCAATTACAGGCCCCGAAACCTATTGATAGAGGTATCAACCATCGTAATCGGACCATTTTAGATTTTTGCCGCCCAAAAACTTGTGGGCTATAGCACAGTTGATTTTCAATAAAATTGAATTTTCTAAGAAATGTTTAGAAATAATCGAGCAATCAAAATGAAAATTGTCACAGCAATTACAGGTCCCGAAACCTATTGATAGAGGTATCAACCATCGTAATCGGACCATTTTAGATTTTTGCCGCCCAAAAACTTGTGGGCTATAGCACAGTTAATTTTCAATAAAATTGAATTTTCTAAGAAATGTTTAGAAATAACCGAGCAATCAAAATGAAAATAGTCACAGCAATTACAGGCCCCGAAACCTATTGATAGAGGTATCAACCATCGTAATCGGACCATTTTAGATTTTTGCCGCCCAAAAACTTGTGGGCTATAGCACAGTTGATTTTCAATAAAATTGAATTTTCTAAGAAATGATTAGAAATAAGCGAGCAATCAAAATGAAAATTGTCACAGCAATTACAGGTCCCGAAACCTATTGATAGAGGTGTCAACCATCGTAATCGGACCATTTTAGATTTTTGCCGCCCAAAAACTTGTGGGCTATAGCACAGTTAATTTTCAATAAAATTGAATTTTCTAAGAAATGTTTAGAAATAACCGAGCAATCAAAATGAAAATAGTCACAGCAATTACAGGCCCCGAAACCTATTGATAGAGGTATCAACCATCGTAATCGGACCATTTTAGATTTTTGCCGCCCAAAAACTTGTGGGCTATAGCACAGTTGATTTTCAATAAAATTGAATTTTCTAAGAAATGTTTAGAAATAATCGAGCAATCAAAATGAAAATTGTCACAGCAATTACAGGTCCCGAAACCTATTGATAGAGGTATCAACCATCGTAATCGGACCATTTTAGATTTTTGCCGCCCAAAAACTTGTGGGCTATAGCACAGTTGATTTTCAATAAAATTGAATTTTCTAAGAAATGATTAGAAATAAGCGAGCAATCAAAATGAAAATTGTCACAGCAATTACAGGTCCCGAAACCTATTGATAGAGGTATCAACCATCGTAATCGGACCATTTTAGATTTTTGCCGCCCAAAAACTTGTGGGCTATAGCACAGTTGATTTTCAATAAAATTGAATTTTCTAAGAAATGTTTAGAAATAACCGAGCAATCAAAATGAAAATAGTCACAGCAATTACAGGCCCCGAAACCTATTGATAGAGGTATCAACCATCGTAATCGGACCATTTTAGATTTTTGCCGCCCAAAAACTTGTGGGCTATAGCACAGTTAATTTTCAATAAAATTGAATTTTCTAAGAAATGTTTAGAAATAACCGAGCAATCAAAATGAAAATAGTCACAGCAATTACAGGCCCCGAAACCTATTGATAGAGGTATCAACCATCGTAATCGGACCATTTTAGATTTTTGCCGCCCAAAAACTTGTGGGCTATAGCACAGTTGATTTTCAATAAAATTGAATTTTCTAAGAAATGTTTAGAAATAATCGAGCAATCAAAATGAAAATTGTCACAGCAATTACAGGTCCCGAAACCTATTGATAGAGGTATCAACCATCGTAATCGGACCATTTTAGATTTTTGCCGCCCAAAAACTTGTGGGCTATAGCACAGTTAATTTTCAATAAAATTGAATTTTCTAAGAAATGTTTAGAAATAACCG
This sequence comes from Tipula vernalis, assembly GCA_958295665.1. Lineage (NCBI taxonomy): Eukaryota > Metazoa > Arthropoda > Insecta > Diptera > Tipulidae > Tipula > Tipula vernalis. The sequence goes on from OY282560.1 coordinate 16,610,583, forward strand.
AGCAATCAAAATGAAAATAGTCACAGCAATTACAGGCCCCGAAACCTATTGATAGAGGTATCAACCATCGTAATCGGACCATTTTAGATTTTTGCCGCCCAAAAACTTGTGGGCTATAGCACAGTTGATTTTCAATAAAATTGAATTTTCTAAGAAATGATTAGAAATAAGCGAGCAATCAAAATGAAAATTGTCACAGCAATTACAGGTCCCGAAACCTATTGATAGAGGTGTCAACCATCGTAATCGGACCATTTTAGATTTTTGCCGCCCAAAAACTTGTGGGCTATAGCACAGTTAATTTTCAATAAAATTGAATTTTCTAAGAAATGTTTAGAAATAACCGAGCAATCAAAATGAAAATAGTCACAGCAATTACAGGCCCCGAAACCTATTGATAGAGGTATCAACCATCGTAATCGGACCATTTTAGATTTTTGCCGCCCAAAAACTTGTGGGCTATAGCACAGTAGATTTTCAATAAAATTGAATTTTCTAAGAAATGTTTAGAAATAATCGAGCAATCAAAATGAAAATTGTCACAGCAATTACAGGTCCCGAAACCTATTGATAGAGGTATCAACCATCGTAATCGGACCATTTTAGATTTTTGCCGCCCAAAAACTTGTGGGCTATAGCACAGTTGATTTTCAATAAAATTGAATTTTCTAAGAAATGATTAGAAATAAGCGAGCAATCAAAATGAAAATTGTCACAGCAATTACAGGTCCCGAAACCTATTGATAGAGGTATCAACCATCGTAATCGGACCATTTTAGATTTTTGCCGCCCAAAAACTTGTGGGCTATAGCACAGTTAATTTTCAATAAAATTGAATTTTCTAAGAAATGTTTAGAAATAACCGAGCAATCAAAATGAAAATAGTCACAGCAATTACAGGCCCCGAAACCTATTGATAGAGGTATCAACCATCGTAATCGGACCATTTTAGATTTTTGCCGCCCAAAAACTTGTGGGCTATAGCACAGTTAATTTTCAATAAAATTGAATTTTCTAAGAAATGTTTAGAAATAACCGAGCAATCAAAATGAAAATAGTCACAGCAATTACAGGCCCCGAAACCTATTGATAGAGGTATCAACCATCGTAATCGGACCATTTTAGATTTTTGCCGCCCAAAAACTTGTGGGCTATAGCACAGTTGATTTTCAATAAAATTGAATTTTCTAAGAAATGATTAGAAATAAGCGAGCAATCAAAATGAAAATTGTCACAGCAATTACAGGTCCCGAAACCTATTGATAGAGGTATCAACCATCGTAATCGGACCATTTTAGATTTTTGCCGCCCAAAAACTTGTGGGCTATAGCACAGTTGATTTTCAATAAAATTGAATTTTCTAAGAAATATTTAGAAATAATCGAGCAATCAAAATGAAAATTGTCACAGCAATTACAGGTCCCGAAACCTATTGATAGAGGTATCAACCATCGTAATCGGACCATTTTAGATTTTTGCCGCCCAAAAACTTGTGGGCTATAGCACAGTTGATTTTCAATAAAATTGAATTTTCTAAGAAATGATTAGAAATAAGCGAGCAATCAAAATGAAAATTGTCACAGCAATTACAGGTCCCGAAACCTATTGATAGAGGTATCAACCATCGTAATCGGACCATTTTAGATTTTTGCCGCCCAAAAACTTGTGGGCTATAGCACAGTTAATTTTCAATAAAATTGAATTTTCTAAGAAATGTTTAGAAATAACCGAGCAATCAAAATGAAAATAGTCACAGCAATTACAGGCCCCGAAACCTATTGATAGAGGTATCAACCATCGTAATCGGACCATTTTAGATTTTTGCCGCCCAAAAACTTGTGGGCTATAGCACAGTTGATTTTCAATAAAATTGAATTTTCTAAGAAATGATTAGAAATAAGCGAGCAATCAAAATGAAAATTGTCACAGCAATTACAGGTCCCGAAACCTATTGATAGAGGTATCAACCATCGTAATCGGACCATTTTAGATTTTTGCCGCCCAAAAACTTGTGGGCTATAGCACAGTTAATTTTCAATAAAATTGAATTTTCTAAGAAATGTTTAGAAATAAGCGAGCAATCAAAATGAAAATAGTCACAGCAATTACAGGTCCCGAAACCTATTGATAGAGGTATCAACCATCGTAATCGCACCATTTTAGATTTTTGCCGCCCAAAAACTTGTGGGCTATAGCACAGTTGATTTTCAATAAAATTGAATTTTCTAAGAAATGTTTAGAAATAATCGAGCAATCAAAATGAAAATTGTCACAGCAATTACAGGTCCCGAAACCTATTGATAGAGGTATCAACCATCGTAATCGGACCATTTTAGATTTTTGCCGCCCAAAAACTTGTGGGCTATAGCACAGTTAATTTTCAATAAAATTGAATTTTCTAAGAAATGTTTAGAAATAACCGAGCAATCAAAATGAAAATAGTCACAGCAATTACAGGCCCCGAAACCTATTGATAGAGGTATCAACCATCGTAATCGGACCATTTTAGATTTTTGCCGCCCAAAAACTTGTGGGCTATAGCACAGTTAATTTTCAATAAAATTGAATTTTCTAAGAAATGTTTAGAAATAACCGAGCAATCAAAATGAAAATAGTCACAGCAATTACAGGCCCCGAAACCTATTGATAGAGGTATCAACCATCGTAATCGGACCATTTTAGATTTTTGCCGCCCAAAAACTTGTGGGCTATAGCACAGTTGATTTTCAATAAAATTGAATTTTCTAAGAAATGATTAGAAATAAGCGAGCAATCAAAATGAAAATTGTCACAGCAATTACAGGTCCCGAAACCTATTGATAGAGGTATCAACCATCGTAATCGGACCATTTTAGATTTTTGCCGCCCAAAAACTTGTGGGCTATAGCACAGTTAATTTTCAATAAAATTGAATTTTCTAAGAAATGTTTAGAAATAACCGAGCAATCAAAATGAAAATAGTCACAGCAATTACAGGCCCCGAAACCTATTGATAGAGGTATCAACCATCGTAATCGGACCATTTTAGATTTTTGCCGCCCAAAAACATGTGGGCTATAGCACAGTTGATTTTCAATAAAATTGAATTTTCTAAGAAATGTTTAGAAATAACCGAGCAATCAAAATGAAAATAGTCACAGCAATTACAGGCCCCGAAACCTATTGATAGAGGTATCAACCATCGTAATCGGACCATTTTAGATTTTTGCCGCCCAAAAACTTGTGGGCTATAGCACAGTTAATTTTCAATAAAATTGAATTTTCTAAGAAATGTTTAGAAATAACCGAGCAATCAAAATGAAAATAGTCACAGCAATTACAGGCCCCGAAACCTATTGATAGAGGTATCAACCATCGTAATCGGACCATTTTAGATTTTTGCCGCCCAAAAACTTGTGGGCTATAGCACAGTTAATTTTCAATAAAATTGAATTTTCTAAGAAATGTTTAGAAATAACCGAGCAATCAAAATGAAAATAGTCACAGCAATTACAGGCCCCGAAACCTATTGATAGAGGTATCAACCATCGTAATCGGACCATTTTAGATTTTTGCCGCCCAAAAACTTGTGGGCTATAGCACAGTTGATTTTCAATAAAATTGAATTTTCTAAGAAATGATTAGAAATAAGCGAGCAATCAAAATGAAAATTGTCACAGCAATTACAGGTCCCGAAACCTATTGATAGAGGTATCAACCATCGTAATCGGACCATTTTAGATTTTTGCCGCCCAAAAACTTGTGGGCTATAGCACAGTTAATTTTCAATAAAATTGAATTTTCTAAGAAATGTTTAGAAATAACCGAGCAATCAAAATGAAAATAGTCACAGCAATTACAGGCCCCGAAACCTATTGATAGAGGTATCAACCATCGTAATCGGACCATTTTAGATTTTTGCCGCCCAAAAACTTGTGGGCTATAGCACAGTTAATTTTCAATAAAATTGAATTTTCTAAGAAATGTTTAGAAATAACCGAGCAATCAAAATGAAAATAGTCACAGCAATTACAGGCCCCGAAACCTATTGATAGAGGTATCAACCATCGTAATCGGACCATTTTAGATTTTTGCCGCCCAAAAACTTGTGGGCTATAGCACAGTTGATTTTCAATAAAATTGAATTTTCTAAGAAATGATTAGAAATAAGCGAGCAATCAAAATGAAAATTGTCACAGCAATTACAGGTCCCGAAACCTATTGATAGAGGTATCAACCATCGTAATCGGACCATTTTAGATTTTTGCCGCCCAAAAACTTGTGGGCTATAGCACAGTTAATTTTCAATAAAATTGAATTTTCTAAGAAATGTTTAGAAATAACCGAGCAATCAAAATGAAAATAGTCACAGCAATTACAGGCCCCGAAACCTATTGATAGAGGTATCAACCATCGTAATCGGACCATTTTAGATTTTTGCCGCCCAAAAACTTGTGGGCTATAGCACAGTTGATTTTCAATAAAATTGAATTTTCTAAGAAATGATTAGAAATAAGCGAGCAATCAAAATGAAAATTGTCACAGCAATTACAGGTCCCGAAACCTATTGATAGAGGTATCAACCATCGTAATCGGACCATTTTAGATTTTTGCCGCCCAAAAACTTGTGGGCTATAGCACAGTTAATTTTCAATAAAATTGAATTTTCTAAGAAATGTTTAGAAATAACCGAGCAATCAAAATGAAAATAGTCACAGCAATTACAGGCCCCGAAACCTATTGATAGAGGTATCAACCATCGTAATCGGACCATTTTAGATTTTTGCCGCCCAAAAACTTGTGGGCTATAGCACAGTTGATTTTCAATAAAATTGAATTTTCTAAGAAATGATTAGAAATAAGCGAGCAATCAAAATGAAAATTGTCACAGCAATTACAGGTCCCGAAACCTATTGATAGAGGTATCAACCATCGTAATCGGACCATTTTAGATTTTTGCCGCCCAAAAACTTGTGGGCTATAGCACAGTTGATTTTCAATAAAATTGAATTTTCTAAGAAATGATTAGAAATAAGCGAGCAATCAAAATGAAAATTGTCACAGCAATTACAGGTCCCGAAACCTATTGATAGAGGTATCAACCATCGTAATCGGACCATTTTAGATTTTTGCCGCCCAAAAACTTGTGGGCTATAGCACAGTTAATTTTCAATAAAATTGAATTTTCTAAGAAATGTTTAGAAATAACCGAGCAATCAAAATGAAAATAGTCACAGCAATTACAGGCCCCGAAACCTATTGATAGAGGTATCAACCATCGTAATCGGACCATTTTAGATTTTTGCCGCCCAAAAACTTGTGGGCTATAGCACAGTTGATTTTCAATAAAATTGAATTTTCTAAGAAATGATTAGAAATAAGCGAGCAATCAAAATGAAAATTGTCACAGCAATTACAGGTCCCGAAACCTATTGATAGAGGTATCAACCATCGTAATCGGACCATTTTAGATTTTTGCCGCCCAAAAACTTGTGGGCTATAGCACAGTTAATTTTCAATAAAATTGAATTTTCTAAGAAATGTTTAGAAATAACCGAGCAATCAAAATGAAAATAGTCACAGCAATTACAGGCCCCGAAACCTATTGATAGAGGTATCAACCATCGTAATCGGACCATTTTAGATTTTTGCCGCCCAAAAACTTGTGGGCTATAGCACAGTTGATTTTCAATAAAATTGAATTTTCTAAGAAATGATTAGAAATAAGCGAGCAATCAAAATGAAAATTGTCACAGCAATTACAGGTCCCGAAACCTATTGATAGAGGTATCAACCATCGTAATCGGACCATTTTAGATTTTTGCCGCCCAAAAACTTGTGGGCTATAGCACAGTTGATTTTCAATAAAATTGAATTTTCTAAGAAATGATTAGAAATAAGCGAGCAATCAAAATGAAAATTGTCACAGCAATTACAGGTCCCGAAACCTATTGATAGAGGTATCAACCATCGTAATCGGACCATTTTAGATTTTTGCCGCCCAAAAACTTGTGGGCTATAGCACAGTTGATTTTCAATAAAATTGAATTTTCTAAGAAATATTTAGAAATAATCGAGCAATCAAAATGAAAATTGTCACAGCAATTACAGGTCCCGAAACCTATTGATAGAGGTATCAACCATCGTAATCGGACCATTTTAGATTTTTGCCGCCCAAAAACTTGTGGGCTATAGCACAGTTGATTTTCAATAAAATTGAATTTTCTAAGAAATGATTAGAAATAAGCGAGCAATCAAAATGAAAATTGTCACAGCAATTACAGGTCCCGAAACCTATTGATAGAGGTATCAACCATCGTAATCGGACCATTTTAGATTTTTGCCGCCCAAAAACTTGTGGGCTATAGCACAGTTAATTTTCAATAAAATTGAATTTTCTAAGAAATGTTTAGAAATAACCGAGCAATCAAAATGAAAATAGTCACAGCAATTACAGGCCCCGAAACCTATTGATAGAGGTATCAACCATCGTAATCGGACCATTTTAGATTTTTGCCGCCCAAAAACTTGTGGGCTATAGCACAGTTGATTTTCAATAAAATTGAATTTTCTAAGAAATGTTTAGAAATAATCGAGCAATCAAAATGAAAATTGTCACAGCAATTACAGGTCCCGAAACCTATTGATAGAGGTATCAACCATCGTAATCGGACCATTTTAGATTTTTGCCGCCCAAAAACTTGTGGGCTATAGCACAGTTGATTTTCAATAAAATTGAATTTTCTAAGAAATGATTAGAAATAAGCGAGCAATCAAAATGAAAATTGTCACAGCAATTACAGGTCCCGAAACCTATTGATAGAGGTATCAACCATCGTAATCGGACCATTTTAGATTTTTGCCGCCCAAAAACTTGTGGGCTATAGCACAGTTAATTTTCAATAAAATTGAATTTTCTAAGAAATGTTTAGAAATAACCGAGCAATCAAAATGAAAATAGTCACAGCAATTACAGGCCCCGAAACCTATTGATAGAGGTATCAACCATCGTAATCGGACCATTTTAGATTTTTGCCGCCCAAAAACTTGTGGGCTATAGCACAGTTGATTTTCAATAAAATTGAATTTTCTAAGAAATGTTTAGAAATAATCGAGCAATCAAAATGAAAATTGTCACAGCAATTACAGGTCCCGAAACCTATTGATAGAGGTATCAACCATCGTAATCGGACCATTTTAGATTTTTGCCGCCCAAAAACTTGTGGGCTATAGCACAGTTAATTTTCAATAAAATTGAATTTTCTAAGAAATGTTTAGAAATAACCGAGCAATCAAAATGAAAATAGTCACAGCAATTACAGGCCCCGAAACCTATTGATAGAGGTATCAACCATCGTAATCGGACCATTTTAGATTTTTGCCGCCCAAAAACTTGTGGGCTATAGCACAGTTAATTTTCAATAAAATTGAATTTTCTAAGAAATGTTTAGAAATAACCGAGCAATCAAAATGAAAATAGTCACAGCAATTACAGGCCCCGAAACCTATTGATAGAGGTATCAACCATCGTAATCGGACCATTTTAGATTTTTGCCGCCCAAAAACTTGTGGGCTATAGCACAGTTGATTTTCAATAAAATTGAATTTTCTAAGAAATGATTAGAAATAAGCGAGCAATCAAAATGAAAATTGTCACAGCAATTACAGGTCCCGAAACCTATTGATAGAGGTATCAACCATCGTAATCGGACCATTTTAGATTTTTGCCGCCCAAAAACTTGTGGGCTATAGCACAGTTAATTTTCAATAAAATTGAATTTTCTAAGAAATGTTTAGAAATAACCGAGCAATCAAAATGAAAATAGTCACAGCAATTACAGGCCCCGAAACCTATTGATAGAGGTATCAACCATCGTAATCGGACCATTTTAGATTTTTGCCGCCCAAAAACTTGTGGGCTATAGCACAGTTGATTTTCAATAAAATTGAATTTTCTAAGAAATGTTTAGAAATAATCGAGCAATCAAAATGAAAATTGTCACAGCAATTACAGGTCCCGAAACCTATTGATAGAGGTATCAACCATCGTAATCGGACCATTTTAGATTTTTGCCGCCCAAAAACTTGTGGGCTATAGCACAGTTGATTTTCAATAAAATTGAATTTTCTAAGAAATGATTAAAAATAAGCGAGCAATCAAAATGAAAATTGTCACAGCAATTACAGGTCCCGAAACCTATTGATAGAGGTATCAACCATCGTAATCGGACCATTTTAGATTTTTGCCGCCCAAAAACTTGTGGGCTATAGCACAGTTGATTTTCAATAAAATTGAATTTTCTAAGAAATATTTAGAAATAATCGAGCAATCAAAATGAAAATTGTCACAGCAATTACAGGTCCCGAAACCTATTGATAGAGGTATCAACCATCGTAATCGGACCATTTTAGATTTTTGCCGCCCAAAAACTTGTGGGCTATAGCACAGTTGATTTTCAATAAAATTGAATTTTCTAAGAAATGATTAGAAATAAGCGAGCAATCAAAATGAAAATTGTCACAGCAATTACAGGTCCCGAAACCTATTGATAGAGGTATCAACCATCGTAATCGGACCATTTTAGATTTTTGCCGCCCAAAAACTTGTGGGCTATAGCACAGTTAATTTTCAATAAAATTGAATTTTCTAAGAAATGTTTAGAAATAACCGAGCAATCAAAATGAAAATAGTCACAGCAATTACAGGCCCCGAAACCTATTGATAGAGGTATCAACCATCGTAATCGGACCATTTTAGATTTTTGCCGCCCAAAAACTTGTGGGCTATAGCACAGTTGATTTTCAATAAAATTGAATTTTCTAAGAAATGTTTAGAAATAATCGAGCAATCAAAATGAAAATTGTCACAGCAATTACAGGTCCCGAAACCTATTGATAGAGGTATCAACCATCGTAATCGGACCATTTTAGATTTTTGCCGCCCAAAAACTTGTGGGCTATAGCACAGTTAATTTTCAATAAAATTGAATTTTCTAAGAAATGTTTAGAAATAACCGAGCAATCAAAATGAAAATAGTCACAGCAATTACAGGCCCCGAAACCTATTGATAGAGGTATCAACCATCGTAATCGGACCATTTTAGATTTTTGCCGCCCAAAAACTTGTGGGCTATAGCACAGTTGATTTTCAATAAAATTGAATTTTCTAAGAAATGATCCGAAATAAGCGAGCAATCAAAATGAAAATTGTCACAGCAATTACAGGTCCCGAAACCTATTGATAGAGGTATCAACCATCGTAATCGGACCATTTTAGATTTTTGCCGCCCAAAAACATGTGGGCTATAGCACAGTTAATTTTCAATAAAATTGAATTTTCTAAGAAATGTTTAGAAATAAGCGAGCAATCAAAATGAAAATAGTCACAGCAATTACAGGCCCCGAAACCTATTGATAGAGGTATCAACCATCGTAATCGGACCATTTTAGATTTTTGCCGCCCAAAAACTTGTGGGCTATAGCACAGTTGATTTTCAATAAAATTGAATTTTCTAAGAAATGTTTAGAAATAACCGAGCAATCAAAATGAAAATTGTCACAGCAATTACAGGTCCCGAAACCTATTGATAGAGGTATCAACCATCGTAATCGGACCATTTTAGATTTTTGCCGCCCAAAAACTTGTGGGCTATAGCACAGTTGATTTTCAATAAAATTGAATTTTCTAAGAAATGTTTAGAAATAATCGAGCAATCAAAATGAAAATTGTCACAGCAATTACAGGTCCCGAAACCTATTGATAGAGGTATCAACCATCGTAATCGGACCATTTTAGATTTTTGCCGCCCAAAAACTTGTGGGCTATAGCACAGTTAATTTTCAATAAAATTGAATTTTCTAAGAAATGTTTAGAAATAACCGAGCAATCAAAATGAAAATAGTCACAGCAATTACAGGCCCCGAAACCTATTGATAGAGGTATCAACCATCGTAATCGGACCATTTTAGATTTTTGCCGCCCAAAAACTTGTGGGCTATAGCACAGTTGATTTTCAATAAAATTGAATTTTCTAAGAAATGTTTAGAAATAATCGAGCAATCAAAATGAAAATTGTCACAGCAATTACAGGTCCCGAAACCTATTGATAGAGGTATCAACCATCGTAATCGGACCATTTTAGATTTTTGCCGCCCAAAAACTTGTGGGCTATAGCACAGTTAATTTTCAATAAAATTGAATTTTCTAAGAAATGTTTAGAAATAACCGAGCAATCAAAATGAAAATAGTCACAGCAATTACAGGCCCCGAAACCTATTGATAGAGGTATCAACCATCGTAATCGGACCATTTTAGATTTTTGCCGCCCAAAAACTTGTGGGCTATAGCACAGTTGATTTTCAATAAAATTGAATTTTCTAAGAAATGTTTAGAAATAATCGAGCAATCAAAATGAAAATTGTCACAGCAATTACAGGTCCCGAAACCTATTGATAGAGGTATCAACCATCGTAATCGGACCATTTTAGATTTTTGCCGCCCAAAAACTTGTGGGCTATAGCACAGTTGATTTTCAATAAAATTGAATTTTCTAAGAAATGATTAGAAATAAGCGAGCAATCAAAATGAAAATTGTCACAGCAATTACAGGTCCCGAAACCTATTGATAGAGGTATCAACCATCGTAATCGGACCATTTTAGATTTTTGCCGCCCAAAAACTTGTGGGCTATAGCACAGTTGATTTTCAATAAAATTGAATTTTCTAAGAAATATTTAGAAATAATCGAGAAATCAAAATGAAAATTGTCACAGCAATTACAGGTCCCGAAACCTATTGATAGAGGTATCAACCATCGTAATCGGACCATTTTAGATTTTTGCCGCCCAAAAACTTGTGGGCTATAGCACAGTTGATTTTCAATAAAATTGAATTTTCTAAGAAATGATTAGAAATAATCGAGCAATCAAAATGAAAATTGTCACAGCAATTACAGGTCCCGAAACCTATTGATAGAGGTATCAACCATCGTAATCGGACCATTTTAGATTTTTGCCGCCCAAAAACTTGTGGGCTATAGCACAGTTAATTTTCAATAAAATTGAATTTTCTAAGAAATGTTTAGAAATAACCGAGCAATCAAAATGAAAATAGTCACAGCAATTACAGGCCCCGAAACCTATTGATAGAGGTATCAACCATCGTAATCGGACCATTTTAGATTTTTGCCGCCCAAAAACTTGTGGGCTATAGCACAGTTAATTTTCAATAAAATTGAATTTTCTAAGAAATGTTTAGAAATAACCGAGCAATCAAAATGAAAATAGTCACAGCAATTAAAGGCCCCGAAACCTATTGATAGAGGTATCAACCATCGTAATCGGACCATTTTAGATTTTTGCCGCCCAAAAACTTGTGGGCTATAGCACAGTTGATTTTCAATAAAATTGAATTTTCTAAGAAATGATTAGAAATAAGCGAGCAATCAAAATGAAAATTGTCACAGCAATTACAGGTCCCGAAACCTATTGATAGAGGTATCAACCATCGTAATCGGACCATTTTAGATTTTTGCCGCCCAAAAACTTGTGGGCTATAGCACAGTTAATTTTCAATAAAATTGAATTTTCTAAGAAATGTTTAGAAATAACCGAGCAATCAAAATGAAAATAGTCACAGCAATTACAGGCCCCGAAACCTATTGATAGAGGTATCAACCATCGTAATCGGACCATTTTAGATTTTTGCCGCCCAAAAACTTGTGGGCTATAGCACAGTTAATTTTCAATAAAATTGAATTTTCTAAGAAATGTTTAGAAATAACCGAGCAATCAAAATGAAAATAGTCACAGCAATTACAGGTCCCGAAACCTATTGATAGAGGTATCAACCATCGTAATCGGACCATTTTAGATTTTTGCCGCCCAAAAACTTGTGGGCTATAGCACAGTTGATTTTCAATAAAATTGAATTTTCTAAGAAATGATTAGAAATAAGCGAGCAATCAAAATGAAAATTGTCACAGCAATTACAGGTCCCGAAACCTATTGATAGAGGTATCAACCATCGTAATCGGACCATTTTAGATTTTTGCCGCCCAAAAACTTGTGGGCTATAGCACAGTTGATTTTCAATAAAATTGAATTTTCTAAGAAATGATTAGAAATAAGCGAGCAATCAAAATGAAAATTGTCACAGCAATTACAGGCCCCGAAACCTATTGATAGAGGTATCAACCATCGTAATCGGACCATTTTAGATTTTTGCCGCCCAAAAACTTGTGGGCTATAGCACAGTTGATTTTCAATAAAATTGAATTTTCTAAGAAATGATTAGAAATAAGCGAGCAATCAAAATGAAAATTGTCACAGCAATTACAGGTCCCGAAACCTATTGATAGAGGTATCAACCATCGTAATCGGACCATTTTAGATTTTTGCCGCCCAAAAACTTGTGGGCTATAGCACAGTTGATTTTCAATAAAATTGAATTTTCTAAGAAATGATTAGAAATAAGCGAGCAATCAAAATGAAAATTGTCACAGCAATTACAGGTCCCGAAACCTATTGATAGAGGTATCAACCATCGTAATCGGACCATTTTAGATTTTTGCCGCCCAAAAACTTGTGGGCTATAGCACAGTTAATTTTCAATAAAATTGAATTTTCTAAGAAATGTTTAGAAATAACCGAGCAATCAAAATGAAAATAGTCACAGCAATTACAGGTCCCGAAACCTATTGATAGAGGTATCAACCATCGTAATCGGACCATTTTAGATTTTTGCCGCCCAAAAACTTGTGGGCTATAGCACAGTTGATTTTCAATAAAATTGAATTTTCTAAGAAATGATTAGAAATAAGCGAGCAATCAAAATGAAAATTGTCACAGCAATTACAGGTCCCGAAACCTATTGATAGAGGTATCAACCATCGTAATCGGACCATTTTAGATTTTTGCCGCCCAAAAACTTGTGGGCTATAGCACAGTTGATTTTCAATAAAATTGAATTTTCTAAGAAATGATTAGAAATAACCGAGCAATCAAAATGAAAATTGTCACAGCAATTACAGGTTCCGAAACCTATTGATAGAGGTATCAACCATCGTAATCGGACCATTTTAGATTTTTGCCGCCCAAAAACTTGTGGGCTATAGCACAGTTGATTTTCAATAAAATTGAATTTTCTAAGAAATGATTAGAAATAAGCGAGCAATCAAAATGAAAATTGTCACAGCAATTACAGGTTCCGAAACCTATTGATAGAGGTATCAACCATCGTAATCGGACCATTTTAGATTTTTGCCGCCCAAAAACTTGTGGGCTATAGCACAGTTGATTTTCAATAAAATTGAATTTTCTAAGAAATGATTAGAAATAAGCGAGCAATCAAAATGAAAATTGTCACAGCAATTACAGGTCCCGAAACCTATTGATAGAGGTATCAACCATCGTAATCGGACCATTTTAGATTTTTGCCGCCCAAAAACTTGTGGGCTATAGCACAGTTGATTTTCAATAAAATTGAATTTTCTAAGAAATGATTAGAAATAAGCGAGCAATCAAAATGAAAATTGTCACAGCAATTACAGGTCCCGAAACCTATTGATAGAGGTATCAACCATCGTAATCGGACCATTTTAGATTTTTGCCGCCCAAAAACTTGTGGGCTATAGCACAGTTAATTTTCAATAAAATTGAATTTTCTAAGAAATGTTTAGAAATAACCGAGCAATCAAAATGAAAATAGTCACAGCAATTACAGGCCCCGAAACCTATTGATAGAGGTATCAACCATCGTAATCGGACCATTTTAGATTTTTGCCGCCCAAAAACTTGTGGGCTATAGCACAGTTGATTTTCAATAAAATTGAATTTTCTAAGAAATGATTAGAAATAAGCGAGCAATCAAAATGAAAATTGTCACAGCAATTACAGGTCCCGAAACCTATTGATAGAGGTATCAACCATCGTAATCGGACCATTTTAGATTTTTGCCGCCCAAAAACTTGTGGGCTATAGCACTGTTGATTTTCAATAAAATTGAATTTTCTAAGAAATGATTAGAAATAACCGAGCAATCAAAATGAAAATTGTCACAGCAATTACAGGTTCCGAAACCTATTGATAGAGGTATCAACCATCGTAATCGGACCATTTTAGATTTTTGCCGCCCAAAAACTTGTGGGCTATAGCACAGTTGATTTTCAATAAAATTGAATTTTCTAAGAAATGATTAGAAATAAGCGAGCAATCAAAATGAAAATTGTCACAGCAATTACAGGTTCCGAAACCTATTGATAGAGGTATCAACCATCGTAATCGGACCATTTTAGATTTTTGCCGCCCAAAAACTTGTGGGCTATAGCACAGTTGATTTTCAATAAAATTGAATTTTCTAAGAAATGATTAGAAATAAGCGAGCAATCAAAATGAAAATTGTCACAGCAATTACAGGTCCCGAAACCTATTGATAGAGGTATCAACCATCGTAATCGGACCATTTTAGATTTTTGCCGCCCAAAAACTTGTGGGCTATAGCACAGTTGATTTTCAATAAAATTGAATTTTCTAAGAAATGATTAGAAATAAGCGAGCAATCAAAATGAAAATTGTCACAGCAATTACAGGTCCCGAAACCTATTGATAGAGGTATAAACCATCGTAATCGGACCATTTTAGATTTTTGCCGCCCAAAAACTTGTGGGCTATAGCACAGTTAATTTTCAATAAAATTGAATTTTCTAAGAAATGATTAGAAATAAGCGAGCAATCAAAATGAAAATTGTCACAGCAATTACAGGTCCCGAAACCTATTGATAGAGGTATCAACCATCGTAATCGGACCATTTTAGATTTTTGCCGCCCAAAAACTTGTGGGCTATAGCACAGTTAATTTTCAATAAAATTGAATTTTCTAAGAAATGTTTAGAAATAACCGAGCAATCAAAATGAAAATAGTCACAGCAATTACAGGCCCCGAAACCTATTGATAGAGGTATCAACCATCGTAATCGGACCATTTTAGATTTTTGCCGCCCAAAAACTTGTGGGCTATAGCACAGTTGATTTTCAATAAAATTGAATTTTCTAAGAAATGATTAGAAATAAGCGAGCAATCAAAATGAAAATTGTCACAGCAATTACAGGTCCCGAAACCTATTGATAGAGGTATCAACCATCGTAATCGGACCATTTTAGATTTTTGCCGCCCAAAAACTTGTGGGCTATAGCACAGTTGATTTTCAATAAAATTGAATTTTCTAAGAAATGATTAGAAATAAGCGAGCAATCAAAATGAAAATTGTCACAGCAATTACAGGCCCCGAAACCTATTGATAGAGGTATCAACCATCGTAATCGGACCATTTTAGATTTTTGCCGCCCAAAAACTTGTGGGCTATAGCACAGTTGATTTTCAATAAAATTGAATTTTCTAAGAAATGATTAGAAATAATCGAGCAATCAAAATGAAAATTGTAATAACAATAAAAGGTCCCGAAACCTATTGATAGAGGTATCAACCATCGTAATCGGACCATTTTAGATTTTTGCCGCCCAAAAACTTGTGGGCTATAGCACAGTTGATTTTCAATAAAATTGAATTTTCTAAGAAATGATTAGAAATAACCGAGCAATCAAAATGAAAATTGTCACAGCAATTACAGGTTCCGAAACCTATTGATAGAGGTATCAACCATCGTAATCGGACCATTTTAGATTTTTGCCGCCCAAAAACTTGTGGGCTATAGCACAGTTGATTTTCAATAAAATTGAATTTTCTAAGAAATGATTAGAAATAAGCGAGCAATCAAAATGAAAATTGTCACAGCAATTACAGGTTCCGAAACCTATTGATAGAGGTATCAACCATCGTAATCGGACCATTTTAGATTTTTGCCGCCCAAAAACTTGTGGGCTATAGCACAGTTGATTTTCAATAAAATTGAATTTTCTAAGAAATGATTAGAAATAAGCGAGCAATCAAAATGAAAATTGTCACAGCAATTACAGGTCCCGAAACCTATTGATAGAGGTATCAACCATCGTAATCGGACCATTTTAGATTTTTGCCGCCCAAAAACTTGTGGGCTATAGCACAGTTGATTTTCAATAAAATTGAATTTTCTAAGAAATGATTAGAAATAAGCGAGCAATCAAAATGAAAATTGTCACAGCAATTACAGGTCCCGAAACCTATTGATAGAGGTATCAACCATCGTAATCGGACCATTTTAGATTTTTGCCGCCCAAAAACTTGTGGGCTATAGCACAGTTAATTTTCAATAAAATTGAATTTTCTAAGAAATGTTTAGAAATAACCGAGCAATCAAAATGAAAATAGTCACAGCAATTACAGGCCCCGAAACCTATTGATAGAGGTATCAACCATCGTAATCGGACCATTTTAGATTTTTGCCGCCCAAAAACTTGTGGGCTATAGCACAGTTGATTTTCAATAAAATTGAATTTTCTAAGAAATGATTAGAAATAAGCGAGCAATCAAAATGAAAATTGTCACAGCAATTACAGGTCCCGAAACCTATTGATAGAGGTATCAACCATCGTAATCGGACCATTTTAGATTTTTGCCGCCCAAAAACTTGTGGGCTACAGCACAGTTGATTTTCAATAAAATTGAATTTTCTAAGAAATGATTAGAAATAAGCGAGCAATCAAAATGAAAATTGTCACAGCAATTACAGGTCCCGAAACCTATTGATAGAGGTATCAACCATCGTAATCGGACCATTTTAGATTTTTGCCGCCCAAAAACTTGTGGGCTATAGCACAGTTGATTTTCAATAAAATTGAATTTTCTAAGAAATGTTTAGAAATAATCGAGCAATCAAAATAAAAATTGTCACAGCAATTACAGGTCCCGAAACCTATTGATAGAGGTATCAACCATCGTAATCGGACCATTTTAGATTTTTGCCGCCCAAAAACTTGTGGGCTATAGCACAGTTGATTTTCAATAAAATTGAATTTTCTAAGAAATGATTAGAAATAAGCGAGCAATCAAAATGAAAATTGTCACAGCAATTACAGGTCCCGAAACCTATTGATAGAGGTATCAACCATCGTAATCGGACCATTTTAGATTTTTGCCGCCCAAAAACTTGTGGGCTATAGCACAGTTGATTTTCAATAAAATTGAATTTTCTAAGAAATGTTTAGAATTAATCGAGCAATCAAAATGAAAATTGTCACAGCAATTACAGGTCCCGAAACCTATTGATAGAGGTATCAACCATCGTAATCGGACCATTTTAGATTTTTTCCGCCCAAAAACTTGTGGGCTATAGCACAGTTGATTTTCAATAAAATTGAATTTTCTAAGAAATGATTAGAAATAAGCCGAGCAATCAAAATGAAAATTGTCACAGCAATTACAGGTCCCGAAACCTATTGATAGAGGTATCAACCATCGTAATCGGACCATTTTAGATTTTTGCCGCCCAAAAACTTGTGGGCTATAGCACAGTTGATTTTCAATAAAATTGAATTTTCTAAGAAATGTTTAGAAATAATCGAGCAATCAAAATGAAAATTGTCACAGCAATTACAGGTCCCGAAACCTATTGATAGAGGTATCAACCATCGTAATCGGACTATTTTAGATTTTTGCCGCCCAAAAACTTGTGGGCTATAGCACAGTTGATTTTCAATAAAATTGAATTTTCTAAGAAATGATAGAAATAAGCGAGCAATCAAAATGAAAATTGTCACAGCAATTACAGGTCCCGAAACCTATTGATAGAGGTATCAACCATCGTAATCGGACCATTTTAGATTTTTGCCGCCCAAAAACTTGTGGCTATAGCACAGTTGTTTTTCAATAAAATTGAATTTTCTAAGAAATGTTTAGAAATAATCGAGCAATCAAAATAAAAATTGTCACAGCAATTACAGGTCCCGAAACCTATTGATAGAGGTATCAACCATCGTAATCGGACCATTTTAGATTTTTGCCGCCCAAAAACTTGTGGGCTATAGCACAGTTGATTTTCAATAAAATTGAATTTTCTAAGAAATGATTAGAAATAAGCGAGCAATCAAAATGAAAATTGTCACAGCAATTACAGGTCCCGAAACCTATTGATAGAGGTATCAACCATCGTAATCGGACCATTTTAGATTTTTGCCGCCAAAAACTTGTGGGCTATAGCACAGTTGATTTTCAATAAAATTGAATTTTCTAAGAAATGTTTAGAAATAATCGAGCAATCAAAATAAAAATTGTCACAGCAATTACAGGTCCCGAAACCTATTGATAGAGGTATCAACCATCGTAATCGGACCATTTTAGATTTTTGCCGCCCAAAAACTTGTGGGCTATAGCACAGTTGATTTTCAATAAAATTGAATTTTCTAAGAAATGATTAGAAATAAGCGAGCAATCAAAATGAAAATTGTCACAGCAATTACAGGTCCCGAAACCTATTGATAGAGGTATCAACCATCGTAATCGGACCATTTTAGATTTTTGCCGCCCAAAAACTTGTGGGCTATAGCACAGTTGATTTTCAATAAAATTGAATTTTCTAAGAAATGTTTAGAAATAATCGAGCAATCAAAATAAAAATTGTCACAGCAATTACAGGTCCCGAAACCTATTGATAGAGGTATCAACCATCGTAATCGGACCATTTTAGATTTTTGCCGCCCAAAAACTTGTGGGCTATAGCACAGTTGATTTTCAATAAAATTGAATTTTCTAAGAAATGATTAGAAATAAGCGAGCAATCAAAATGAAAATTGTCACAGCAATTACAGGTCCCGAAACCTATTGATAGAGGTATCAACCATCGTAATCGGACCATTTTAGATTTTTGCCGCCCAAAAACTTGTGGGCTATAGCACAGTTGATTTTCAATAAAATTGAATTTTCTAAGAAATGATTAGAAATAAGCGAGCAATCAAAATGAAAATTGTCACAGCAATTACAGGTCCCGAAACCTATTGATAGAGGTATCACCCATCGTAATCGGACCATTTTAGATTTTTGCCGCCCAAAAACTTGTGGGCTATAGCACAGTTGATTTTCAATAAAATTGAATTTTCTAAGAAATGTTTAGAAATAATCGAGCAATCAAAAATGAAAAATGTCACAGCAATTACAGGGTCCCGAAACCTATTGATAGAGGTATCAACCATCGTAATCGGACTATTTTAGATTTTTGCCGCCCAAAAACTTGTGGGCTATAGCACAGTTGATTTTCAATAAAATTGAATTTTCTAAGAAATGATTAGAAATAAGCGAGCAATCAAAATGAAAATTGTCACAGCAATTACAGGTCCCGAAACCTATTGATAGAGGTATCAACCATCGTAATCGGACCATTTTAGATTTTTGCCGCCCAAAAACTTGTGGGCTATAGCACAGTTGATTTTCAATAAAATTGAATTTTCTAAGAAATGTTTAGAAATAATCGAGCAATCAAAATAAAAATTGTCACAGCAATTACAGGTCCCGAAACCTATTGATAGAGGTATCAACCATCGTAATCGGACCATTTTAGATTTTTGCCGCCCAAAAACTTGTGGGCTATAGCACAGTTGATTTTCAATAAAATTGAATTTTCTAAGAAATGATTAGAAATAAGCGAGCAATCAAAATGAAAATTGTCACAGCAATTACAGGTCCCGAAACCTATTGATAGAGGTATCAACCATCGTAATCGGACCATTTTAGATTTTTGCCGCCCAAAAACTTGTGGGCTATAGCACAGTTGATTTTCAATAAAATTGAATTTTCTAAGAAATGTTTAGAATTAATCGAGCAATCAAAATGAAAATTGTCACAGCAATTACAGGTCCCGAAACCTATTGATAGAGGTATCAACCATCGTAATCGGACCATTTTAGATTTTTGCCGCCCAAAAACTTGTGGGCTATAGCACAGTTGATTTTCAATAAAATTGAATTTTCTAAGAAATGATTAGAAATAAGCGAGCAATCAAAATGAAAATTGTCACAGCAATTACAGGTCCCGAAACCTATTGATAGAGGTATCAACCATCGTAATCGGACCATTTTAGATTTTTGCCGCCCAAAAACTTGTGGGCTATAGCACAGTTGATTTTCAATAAAATTGAATTTTCTAAGAAATGTTTAGAAATAATCGAGCAATCAAAATGAAAATTGTCACAGCAATTACAGGTCCCGAAACCTATTGATAGAGGTATCAACCATCGTAATCGGACTATTTTAGATTTTTGCCGCCCAAAAACTTGTGGGCTATAGCACAGTTGATTTTCAATAAAATTGAATTTTCTAAGAAATGATTAGAAATAAGCGAGCAATCAAAATGAAAATTGTCACAGCAATTACAGGTCCCGAAACCTATTGATAGAGGTATCAACCATCGTAATCGGACCATTTTAGATTTTTGCCGCCCAAAAACTTGTGGGCTATAGCACAGTTGATTTTCAATAAAATTGAATTTTCTAAGAAATGTTTAGAAATAATCGAGCAATCAAAATAAAAATTGTCACAGCAATTACAGGTCCCGAAACCTATTGATAGAGGTATCAACCATCGTAATCGGACCATTTTAGATTTTTGCCGCCCAAAAACTTGTGGGCTATAGCACAGTTGATTTTCAATAAAATTGAATTTTCTAAGAAATGATTAGAAATAAGCGAGCAATCAAAATGAAAATTGTCACAGCAATTACAGGTCCCGAAACCTATTGATAGAGGTATCAACCATCGTAATCGGACCATTTTAGATTTTTGCCGCCCAAAAACTTGTGGGCTATAGCACAGTTGATTTTCAATAAAATTGAATTTTCTAAGAAATGTTTAGAAATAATCGAGCAATCAAAATAAAAATTGTCACAGCAATTACAGGTCCCGAAACCTATTGATAGAGGTATCAACCATCGTAATCGGACCATTTTAGATTTTTGCCGCCCAAAAACTTGTGGGCTATAGCACAGTTGATTTTCAATAAAATTGAATTTTCTAAGAAATGATTAGAAATAAGCGAGCAATCAAAATGAAAATTGTCACAGCAATTACAGGTCCCGAAACCTATTGATAGAGGTATCAACCATCGTAATCGGACCATTTTAGATTTTTGCCGCCCAAAAACTTGTGGGCTATATAGCACAGTTGATTTTCAATAAAATTGAATTTTCTAAGAAATGTTTAGAAATAATCGAGCAATCAAAATAAAAATTGTCACAGCAATTACAGGTCCCGAAACCTATTGATAGAGGTATCAACCATCGTAATCGGACCATTTTAGATTTTTGCCGCCCAAAAACTTGTGGGCTATAGCACAGTTGATTTTCAATAAAATTGAATTTTCTAAGAAATGATTAGAAATAAGCGAGCAATCAAAATGAAAATTGTCACAGCAATTACAGGTCCCGAAACCTATTGATAGAGGTATCAACCATCGTAATCGGACCATTTTAGATTTTTGCCGCCCAAAAACTTGTGGGCTATAGCACAGTTGATTTTCAATAAAATTGAATTTTCTAAGAAATGTTTAGAATTAATCGAGCAATCAAAATGAAAATTGTCACAGCAATTACAGGTCCCGAAACCTATTGATAGAGGTATCAACCATCGTAATCGGACCATTTTAGATTTTTTCCGCCCAAAAACTTGTGGGCTATAGCACAGTTGATTTTCAATAAAATTGAATTTTCTAAGAAATGATTAGAAATAAGCGAGCAATCAAAATGAAAATTGTCACAGCAATTACAGGTCCCGAAACCTATTGATAGAGGTATCAACCATCGTAATCGGACCATTTTAGATTTTTGCCGCCCAAAAACTTGTGGGCTATAGCACAGTTGATTTTCAATAAAATTGAATTTTCTAAGAAATGTTTAGAAATAATCGAGCAATCAAAATGAAAATTGTCACAGCAATTACAGGTCCCGAAACCTATTGATAGAGGTATCAACCATCGTAATCGGACTATTTTAGATTTTTGCCGCCCAAAAACTTGTGGGCTATAGCACAGTTGATTTTCAATAAAATTGAATTTTCTAAGAAATGATTAGAAATAAGCGAGCAATCAAAATGAAAATTGTCACAGCAATTACAGGTCCCGAAACCTATTGATAGAGGTATCAACCATCGTAATCGGACCATTTTAGATTTTTGCCGCCCAAAAACTTGTGGGCTATAGCACAGTTGATTTTCAATAAAATTGAATTTTCTAAGAAATGTTTAGAAATAATCGAGCAATCAAAATAAAAATTGTCACAGCAATTACAGGTCCCGAAACCTATTGATAGAGGTATCAACCATCGTAATCGGACCATTTTAGATTTTTGCCGCCCAAAAACTTGTGGGCTATAGCACAGTTGATTTTCAATAAAATTGAATTTTTTAAGAAATGATTAGAAATAAGCGAGCAATCAAAATGAAAATTGTCACAGCAATTACAGGTCCCGAAACCTATTGATAGAGGTATCAACCATCGTAATCGGACCATTTTAGATTTTTGCCGCCCAAAAACTTGTGGGCTATAGCACAGTTGATTTTCAATAAAATTGAATTTTCTAAGAAATGTTTAGAATTAATCGAGCAATCAAAATGAAAATTGTCACAGCAATTACAGGTCCCGAAACCTATTGATAGAGGTATCAACCATCGTAATCGGACCATTTTAGATTTTTGCCGCCCAAAAACTTGTGGGCTATAGCACAGTTGATTTTCAATAAAATTGAATTTTCTAAGAAATGATTAGAAATAAGCGAGCAATCAAAATGAAAATTGTCACAGCAATTACAGGTCCCGAAACCTATTGATAGAGGTATCAACCATCGTAATCGGACCATTTTAGATTTTTGCCGCCCAAAAACTTGTGGGCTATAGCACAGTTGATTTTCAATAAAATTGAATTTTCTAAGAAATGATTAGAATTAATCGAGCAATCAAAATGAAAATTGTCACAGCAATTACAGGTCCCGAAACCTATTGATAGAGGTATCAACCATCGTAATCGGACCATTTTAGATTTTTGCCGCCCAAAAACTTGTGGGCTATAGCACAGTTGATTTTCAATAAAATTGAATTTTCTAAGAAATGATTAGAAATAAGCGAGCAATCAAAATGAAAATTGTCACAGCAATTACAGGTCCCGAAACCTATTGATAGAGGTATCAACCATCGTAATCGGACCATTTTAGATTTTTGCCGCCCAAAAACTTGTGGGCTATAGCACAGTTGATTTTCAATAAAATTGAATTTTCTAAGAAATGTTTAGAAATAATCGAGCAATCAAAATGAAAATTGTCACAGCAATTACAGGTCCCGAAACCTATTGATAGAGGTATCAACCATCGTAATCGGACTATTTTAGATTTTTGCCGCCCAAAAACTTGTGGGCTATAGCACAGTTGATTTTCAATAAAATTGAATTTTCTAAGAAATGATTAGAAATAAGCGAGCAATCAAAATGAAAATTGTCACAGCAATTACAGGTCCCGAAACCTATTGATAGAGGTATCAACCATCGTAATCGGACCATTTTAGATTTTTGCCGCCCAAAAACTTGTGGGCTATAGCACAGTTGATTTTCAATAAAATTGAATTTTCTAAGAAATGATTAGAAATAAGCGAGCAATCAAAATGAAAATTGTCACAGCAATTACAGGTCCCGAAACCTATTGATAGAGGTATCAACCATCGTAATCGGACCATTTTAGATTTTTGCCGCCCAAAAACTTGTGGGCTATAGCACAGTTGATTTTCAATAAAATTGAATTTTCTAAGAAATGATTAGAAATAAGCGAGCAATCAAAATGAAAATTGTCACAGCAATTACAGGTCCCGAAACCTATTGATAGAGGTATCAACCATCGTAATCGGACCATTTTAGATTTTTGCCGCCCAAAAACTTGTGGGCTATAGCACAGTTGATTTTCAATAAAATTGAATTTTCTAAGAAATGATTAGAAATAAGCGAGCAATCAAAATGAAAATTGTCACAGCAATTACAGGTCCCGAAACCTATTGATAGAGGTATCAACCATCGTAATCGGACCATTTTAGATTTTTGCCGCCCAAAAACTTGTGGGCTATAGCACAGTTGATTTTCAATAAAATTGAATTTTCTAAGAAATGATTAGAAATAAGCGAGCAATCAAAATGAAAATTGTCACAGCAATTACAGGTCCCGAAACCTATTGATAGAGGTATCAACCATCGTAATCGGACCATTTTAGATTTTTGCCGCCCAAAAACTTGTGGGCTATAGCACAGTTGATTTTCAATAAAATTGAATTTTCTAAGAAATGATTAGAAATAAGCGAGCAATCAAAATGAAAATTGTCACAGCAATTACAGGTCCCGAAACCTATTGATAGAGGTATCAACCATCGTAATCGGACCATTTTAGATTTTTGCCGCCCAAAAACTTGTGGGCTATAGCACAGTTGATTTTCAATAAAATTGAATTTTCTAAGAAATGTTTAGAATTAATCGAGCAATCAAAATAAAAATTGTCACAGCAATTACAGGTCCCGAAACCTATTGATAGAGGTATCAACCATCGTAATCGGACCATTTTAGATTTTTGCCGCCCAAAAACTTGTGGGCTATAGCACAGTTGATTTTCAATAAAATTGAATTTTCTAAGAAATGATTAGAAATAAGCGAGCAATCAAAATGAAAATTGTCACAGCAATTACAGGTCCCGAAACCTATTGATAGAGGTATCAACCATCGTAATCGGACCATTTTAGATTTTTGCCGCCCAAAAACTTGTGGGCTATAGCACAGTTGATTTTCAATAAAATTGAATTTTCTAAGAAATGTTTAGAATTAATCGAGCAATCAAAATGAAAATTGTCACAGCAATTACAGGTCCCGAAACCTATTGATAGAGGTATCAACCATCGTAATCGGACCATTTTAGATTTTTGCCGCCCAAAAACTTGTGGGCTATAGCACAGTTGATTTTCAATAAAATTGAATTTTCTAAGAAATGATTAGAAATAAGCGAGCAATCAAAATGAAAATTGTCACAGCAATTACAGGTCCCGAAACCTATTGATAGAGGTATCAACCATCGTAATCGGACCATTTTAGATTTTTGCCGCCCAAAAACTTGTGGGCTATAGCACAGTTGATTTTCAATAAAATTGAATTTTCTAAGAAATGTTTAGAATTAATCGAGCAATCAAAATAAAAATTGTCACAGCAATTACAGGTCCCGAAACCTATTGATAGAGGTATCAACCATCGTAATCGGACCATTTTAGATTTTTGCCGCCCAAAAACTTGTGGGCTATAGCACAGTTGATTTTCAATAAAATTGAATTTTCTAAGAAATGATTAGAAATAAGCGAGCAATCAAAATGAAAATTGTCACAGCAATTACAGGTCCCGAAACCTATTGATAGAGGTATCAACCATCGTAATCGGACCATTTTAGATTTTTGCCGCCCAAAATCTTGTGGGCTATAGCACAGTTGATTTTCAATAAAATTGAATTTTCTAAGAAATGTTTAGAATTAATCGAGCAATCAAAATGAAAATTGTCACAGCAATTACAGGTCCCGAAACCTATTGATAGAGGTATCAACCATCGTAATCGGACCATTTTAGATTTTTGCCGCCCAAAAACTTGTGGGCTATAGCACAGTTGATTTTCAATAAAATTGAATTTTCTCAGAAATGATTAGAAATAAGCGAGCAATCAAAATGAAAATTGTCACAGCAATTACAGGTCCCGAAACCTATTGATAGAGGTATCAACCATCGTAATCGGACCATTTTAGATTTTTGCCGCCCAAAAACTTGT
Organism: Tipula vernalis; assembly: GCA_958295665.1. Lineage (NCBI taxonomy): Eukaryota > Metazoa > Arthropoda > Insecta > Diptera > Tipulidae > Tipula > Tipula vernalis. Next base: position 16,636,299 of record OY282560.1, read on the forward strand.
GGGCTATAGCACAGTTGATTTTCAATAAAATTGAATTTTCTAAGAAATGATTAGAATTAATCGAGCAATCAAAATGAAAATTGTCACAGCAATTACAGGTCCCGAAACCTATTGATAGAGGTATCAACCATCGTAATCGGACCATTTTAGATTTTTGCCGCCCAAAAACTTGTGGGCTATAGCACAGTTGATTTTCAATAAAATTGAATTTTCTAAGAAATGATTAGAAATAAACGAGCAATCAAAATGAAAATTGTCACAGCAATTACAGGTCCCGAAACCTATTGATAGAGGTATCAACCATCGTAATCGGACCATTTTAGATTTTTGCCGCCCAAAAACTTGTGGGCTATAGCACAGTTGATTTTCAATAAAATTGAATTTTCTAAGAAATGTTTAGAAATAATCGAGCAATCAAAATGAAAATTGTCACAGCAATTACAGGTCCCGAAACCTATTGATAGAGGTATCAACCATCGTAATCGGACTATTTTAGATTTTTGCCGCCCAAAAACTTGTGGGCTATAGCACAGTTGATTTTCAATAAAATTGAATTTTCTAAGAAATGATTAGAAATAAGCGAGCAATCAAAATGAAAATTGTCACAGCAATTACAGGTCCCGAAACCTATTGATAGAGGTATCAACCATCGTAATCGGACCATTTTAGATTTTTGCCGCCCAAAAACTTGTGGGCTATAGCACAGTTGATTTTCAATAAAATTGAATTTTCTAAGAAATGATTAGAAATAAGCGAGCAATCAAAATGAAAATTGTCACAGCAATTACAGGTCCCGAAACCTATTGATAGAGGTATCAACCATCGTAATCGGACCATTTTAGATTTTTGCCGCCCAAAAACTTGTGGGCTATAGCACAGTTGATTTTCAATAAAATTGAATTTTCTAAGAAATGATTAGAAATAAGCGAGCAATCAAAATGAAAATTGTCACAGCAATTACAGGTCCCGAAACCTATTGATAGAGGTATCAACCATCGTAATCGGACCATTTTAGATTTTTGCCGCCAAAAAACTTGTGGGCTATAGCACAGTTGATTTTCAATAAAATTGAATTTTCTAAGAAATGTTTAGAATTAATCGAGCAATCAAAATGAAAATTGTCACAGCAATTACAGGTCCCGAAACCTATTGATAGAGGTATCAACCATCGTAATCGGACCATTTTAGATTTTTGCCGCCCAAAAACTTGTGGGCTATAGCACAGTTGATTTTCAATAAAATTGAATTTTCTAAGAAATGTTTAGAAATAATCGAGCAATCAAAATAAAAATTGTCACAGCAATTACAGGTCCCGAAACCTATTGATAGAGGTATCAACCATCGTAATCGGACCATTTTAGATTTTTGCCGCCCAAAAACTTGTGGGCTATAGCACAGTTGATTTTCAATAAAATTGAATTGTCTAAGAAATGATTAGAAATAAGCGAGCAATCAAAATGAAAATTGTCACAGCAATTACAGGTCCCGAAACCTATTGATAGAGGTATCAACCATCGTAATCGGACCATTTTAGATTTTTGCCGCCCAAAAACTTGTGGGCTATAGCACAGTTGATTTTCAATAAAATTGAATTTTCTAAGAAATGTTTAGAATTAATCGAGCAATCAAAATGAAAATTGTCACAGCAATTACAGGTCCCGAAACCTATTGATAGAGGTATCAACCATCGTAATCGGACCATTTTAGATTTTTGTCGCCCAAAAACTTGTGGGCTATAGCACAGTTGATTTTCAATAAAATTGAATTTTCTAAGAAATGATTAGAAATAAGCGAGCAATCAAAATGAAAATTGTCACAGCAATTACAGGTCCCGAAACCTATTGATAGAGGTATCAACCATCGTAATCGGACCATTTTAGATTTTTGCCGCCCAAAAACTTGTGGGCTATAGCACAGTTGATTTTCAATAAAATTGAATTTTCTAAGAAATGTTTAGAATTAATCGAGCAATCAAAATAAAAATTGTCACAGCAATTACAGGTCCCGAAACCTATTGATAGAGGTATCAACCATCGTAATCGGACCATTTTAGATTTTTGCCGCCCAAAAACTTGTGGGCTATAGCACAGTTGATTTTCAATAAAATTGAATTTTCTAAGAAATGTTTAGAATTAATCGAGCAATCAAAATGAAAATTTCACAGCAATTACAGGTCCCGAAACCTATTGATAGAGGTATCAACCATCGTAATCGGACCATTTTAGATTTTTGCCGCCCAAAAACTTGTGGGCTATAGCACAGTTGATTTTCAATAAAATTGAATTTTCTAAGAAATGATTAGAAATAAGCGAGCAATCAAAATGAAAATTGTCACAGCAATTACAGGTCCCGAAACCTATTGATAGAGGTATCAACCATCGTAATCGGACCATTTTAGATTTTTGCCGCCCAAAAACTTGTGGGCTATAGCACAGTTGATTTTCAATAAAATTGAATTTTCTAAGAAATGATTAGAAATAAGCGAGCAATCAAAATGAAAATTGTCACAGCAATTACAGGTCCCGAAACCTATTGATAGAGGTATCAACCATCGTAATCGGACCATTTTAGATTTTTGCCGCCCAAAAACTTGTGGGCTATAGCACAGTTGATTTTCAATAAAATTGAATTTTCTAAGAAATGATTAGAAATAAGCGAGCAATCAAAATGAAAATTGTCACAGCAATTACAGGTCCCGAAACCTATTGATAGAGGTATCAACCATCGTAATCGGACCATTTTAGATTTTTGCCGCCCAAAAACTTGTGGGCTATAGCACAGTTGATTTTCAATAAAATTGAATTTTCTAAGAAATGTTTAGAATTAATCGAGCAATCAAAATGAAAATTGTCACAGCAATTACAGGTCCCGAAACCTATTGATAGAGGTATCAACCATCGTAATCGGACCATTTTAGATTTTTGCCGCCCAAAAACTTGTGGGCTATAGCACAGTTGATTTTCAATAAAATTGAATTTTCTAAGAAATGATTAGAATTAATCGAGCAATCAAAATGAAAATTGTCACAGCAATTACAGGTCCCGAAACCTATTGATAGAGGTATCAACCATCGTAATCGGACCATTTTAGATTTTTGCCGCCCAAAAACTTGTGGGCTATAGCACAGTTGATTTTCAATAAAATTGAATTTTCTAAGAAATGATTAGAAATAAGCGAGCAATCAAAATGAAAATTGTCACAGCAATTACAGGTCCCGAAACCTATTGATAGAGGTATCAACCATCGTAATCGGACCATTTTAGATTTTTGCCGCCCAAAAACTTGTGGGCTATAGCACAGTTGATTTTCAATAAAATTGAATTTTCTAAGAAATGATTAGAAATAAGCGAGCAATCAAAATGAAAATTGTCACAGCAATTACAGGTCCCGAAACCTATTGATAGAGGTATCAACCATCGTAATCGGACCATTTTAGATTTTTGCCGCCCAAAAACTTGTGGGCTATAGCACAGTTGATTTTCAATAAAATTGAATTTTCTAAGAAATGTTTAGAATTAATCGAGCAATCAAAATGAAAATTGTCACAGCAATTACAGGTCCCGAAACCTATTGATAGAGGTATCAACCATCGTAATCGGACCATTTTAGATTTTTGCCGCCCAAAAACTTGTGGGCTATAGCACAGTTGATTTTCAATAAAATTGAATTTTCTAAGAAATGATTAGAAATAAGCGAGCAATCAAAATGAAAATTGTCACAGCAATTACAGGTCCCGAAACCTATTGATAGAGGTATCAACCATCGTAATCGGACCATTTTAGATTTTTGCCGCCCAAAAACTTGTGGGCTATAGCACAGTTGATTTTCAATAAAATTGAATTTTCTAAGAAATGTTTAGAATTAATCGAGCAATCAAAATGAAAATTGTCACAGCAATTACAGGTCCCGAAACCTATTGATAGAGGTATCAACCATCGTAATCGGACCATTTTAGATTTTTGCCGCCCAAAAACTTGTGGGCTATAGCACAGTTGATTTTCAATAAAATTGAATTTTCTAAGAAATGATTAGAAATAAGCGAGCAATCAAAATGAAAATTGTCACAGCAATTACAGGTCCCGAAACCTATTGATAGAGGTATCAACCATCGTAATCGGACCATTTTAGATTTTTGCCGCCAAAAACTTGTGGGCTATAGCACAGTTGATTTTCAATAAAATTGAATTTTCTAAGAAATGTTTAGAATTAATCGAGCAATCAAAATGAAAATTGTCACAGCAATTACAGGTCCCGAAACCTATTGATAGAGGTATCAACCATCGTAATCGGACCATTTTAGATTTTTGCCGCCCAAAAACTTGTGGGCTATAGCACAGTTGATTTTCAATAAAATTGAATTTTCTAAGAAATGATTAGAAATAAGCGAGCAATCAAAATGAAAATTGTCACAGCAATTACAGGTCCCGAAACCTATTGATAGAGGTATCAACCATCGTAATTGGACCATTTTAGATTTTTGCCGCCCAAAAACTTGTGGGCTATAGCACAGTTGATTTTCAATAAAATTGAATTTTCTAAGAAATGATTAGAAATAAGCGAGCAATCAAAATGAAAATTGTCACAGCAATTACAGGTCCCGAAACCTATTGATAGAGGTATCAACCATCGTAATCGGACCATTTTAGATTTTTGCCGCCCAAAAACTTGTGGGCTATAGCACAGTTGATTTTCAATAAAATTGAATTTTCTAAGAAATGTTTAGAAATAATCGAGCAATCAAAATGAAAATTGTCACAGCAATTACAGGTCCCGAAACCTATTGATAGAGGTATCAACCATCGTAATCGGACCATTTTAGATTTTTGCCGCCCAAAAACTTGTGGGCTATAGCACAGTTGATTTTCAATAAAATTGAATTTTCTAAGAAATGTTTAGAATTAATCGAGCAATCAAAATGAAAATTGTCACAGCAATTATAGGTCCCGAAACCTATTGATAGAGGTATCAACCATCGTAATCGGACCATTTTAGATTTTTGCCGCCCAAAAACTTGTGGGCTATAGCACAGTTGATTTTCAATAAAATTGAATTTTCTAAGAAATGTTTAGAATTAATCGAGCAATCAAAATGAAAATTGTCACAGCAATTACAGGTCCCGAAACCTATTGATAGAGGTATCAACCATCGTAATCGGACTATTTTAGATTTTTGCCGCCCAAAAACTTGTGGGCTATAGCACAGTTGATTTTCAATAAAATTGAATTTTCTAAGAAATGATTAGAAATAAGCGAGCAATCAAAATGAAAATTGTCCCAGCAATTACAGGTCCCGAAACCTATTGATAGAGGTATCAACCATCGTAATCGGACCATTTTAGATTTTTGCCGCCCAAAAACTTGTGGGCTATAGCACAGTTGATTTTCAATAAAATTGAATTTTCTAAGAAATGATTAGAAATAAGCGAGCAATCAAAATGAAAATTGTCACAGCAATTACAGGTCCCGAAACCTATTGATAGAGGTATCAACCATCGTAATCGGACCATTTTAGATTTTTGCCGCCCAAAAACTTGTGGGCTATAGCACAGTTGATTTTCAATAAAATTGAATTTTCTAAGAAATGTTTAGAATTAATCGAGCAATCAAAATAAAAATTGTCACAGCAATTACAGGTCCCGAAACCTATTGATAGAGGTATCAACCATCGTAATCGGACCATTTTAGATTTTTGCCGCCCAAAAACTTGTGGGCTATAGCACAGTTGATTTTCAATAAAATTGAATTTTCTAAGAAATGTTTAGAAATAATCGAGCAATCAAAATGAAAATTGTCACAGCAATTACAGGTCCCGAAACCTATTGATAGAGGTATCAACCATCTTAATCGGACCATTTTAGATTTTTGCCGCCCAAAAACTTGTGGGCTATAGCACAGTTGATTTTCAATAAAATTGAATTTTCTAAGAAATGATTAGAAATAAGCGAGCAATCAAAATGAAAATTGTCACAGCAATTACAGGTCCCGAAACCTATTGATAGAGGTATCAACCATCGTAATCGGACCATTTTAGATTTTTGCCGCCCAAAAACTTGTGGGCTATAGCACAGTTGATTTTCAATAAAATTGAATTTTCTAAGAAATGATTAGAAATAAGCGAGCAATCAAAATGAAAATTGTCACAGCAATTACAGGTCCCGAAACCTATTGATAGAGGTATCAACCATCGTAATCGGACCATTTTAGATTTTTGCCGCCCAAAAACTTGTGGGCTATAGCACAGTTGATTTTCAATAAAATTGAATTTTCTAAGAAATGTTTAGAAATAATCGAGCAATCAAAATGAAAATTGTCACAGCAATTACAGGTCCCGAAACCTATTGATAGAGGTATCAACCATCGTAATCGGACCATTTTAGATTTTTGCCGCCCAAAAACTTGTGGGCTATAGCACAGTTGATTTTCAATAAAATTGAATTTTCTAAGAAATGATTAGAAATAAGCGAGCAATCAAAATGAAAATTGTCACAGCAATTACAGGTCCCGAAACCTATTGATAGAGATATCAACCATCGTAATCGGACCATTTTAGATTTTTGCCGCCCAAAAACTTGTGGGCTATAGCACAGTTGATTTTCAATAAAATTGAATTTTCTAAGAAATGTTTAGAAATAATCGAGCAATCAAAATGAAAATTGTCCCAGCAATTACAGGTCCCGAAACCTATTGATAGAGGTATCAACCATCGTAATCGGACTATTTTAGATTTTTGCCGCCCAAAAACTTGTGGGCTATAGCACAGTTGATTTTCAATAAAATTTAATTTTCTAAGAAATGATTAGAAATAAGCGAGCAATCAAAATGAAAATTGTCACAGCAATTACAGGTCCCGAAACCTATTGATAGAGGTATCAACCATCGTAATCGGACCATTTTAGATTTTTGCCGCCCAAAAACTTGTGGGCTATAGCACAGTTGATTTTCAATAAAATTGAATTTTCTAAGAAATGTTTAGAAATAATCGAGCAATCAAAATGAAAATTGTCACAGCAATTACAGGTCCCGAAACCTATTGATAGAGGTATCAACCATCGTAATCGGACCATTTTAGATTTTTGCCGCCCAAAAACTTGTGGGCTATAGCACAGTTGATTTTCAATAAAATTGAATTTTCTAAGAAATGATTAGAAATAAGCGAGCAATCAAAATGAAAATTGTCACAGCAATTACAGGTCCCGAAACCTATTGATAGAGGTATCAACCATCGTAATCGGACCATTTTAGATTTTTGCCGCCCAAAAACTTGTGGGCCATAGCACAGTTGATTTTCAATAAAATTGAATTTTCTAAGAAATGTTTAGAAATAATCGAGCAATCAAAATGAAAATTGTCACAGCAATTACAGGTCCCGAAACCTATTGATAGAGGTATCAACCATCGTAATCGGACTATTTTAGATTTTTGCCGCCCAAAAACTTGTGGGCTATAGCACAGTTGATTTTCAATAAAATTGAATTTTCTAAGAAATGATTAGAAATAATCGAGCAATCAAAATGAAAATTGTCACAGCAATTACAGGTCCCGAAACCTATTGATAGAGGTATCAACCATCGTAATCGGACCATTTTAGATTTTTGCCGCCCAAAAACTTGTGGGCTATAGCACAGTTGATTTTCAATAAAATTGAATTTTCTAAGAAATGTTTAGAAATAATCGAGCAATCAAAATGAAAATTGTCCCAGCAATTACAGGTCCCGAAACCTATTGATAGAGGTATCAACCATCGTAATCGGACTATTTTAGATTTTTGCCGCCCAAAAACTTGTGGGCTATAGCACAGTTGATTTTCAATAAAATTGAATTTTCTAAGAAATGATTAGAAATAAGCGAGCAATCAAAATGAAAATTGTCACAGCAATTACAGGTCCCGAAACCTATTGATAGAGGTATCAACCATCGTAATCGGACCATTTTAGATTTTTGCCGCCCAAAAACTTGTGGGCTATAGCACAGTTGATTTTCAATAAAATTGAATTTTCTAAGAAATGTTTAGAATTAATCGAGCAATCAAAATGAAAATTGTCACAGCAATTACAGGTCCCGAAACCTATTGATAGAGGTATCAACCATCGTAATCGGACCATTTTAGATTTTTGCCGCCCAAAAACTTGTGGGTTATAGCACAGTTGATTTTCAATAAAATTGAATTTTCTAAGAAATGATTAGAAATAAGCGAGCAATCAAAATGAAAATTGTCCCAGCAATTACAGGTCCCGAAACCTATTGATAGAGGTATCAACCATCGTAATCGGACCATTTTAGATTTTTGCCGCCCAAAAACTTGTGGGCTATAGCACAGTTGATTTTCAATAAAATTGAATTTTCTAAGAAATGTTTAGAAATAATCGAGCAATCAAAATGAAAATTGTCACAGCAATTACAGGTCCCGAAACCTATTGATAGAGGTATCAACCATCGTAATCGGACCATTTTAGATTTTTGCCGCCCAAAAACTTGTGGGCTATAGCACAGTTGATTTTCAATAAAATTGAATTTTCTAAGAAATGTTTAGAAATAATCGAGCAATCAAAATGAAAATTGTCACAGCAATTACAGGTCCCGAAACCTATTGATAGAGGTATCAACCATCGTAATCGGACCATTTTAGATTTTTGCCGCCCAAAAACTTGTGGGCTATAGCACAGTTGATTTTCAATAAAATTGAATTTTCTAAGAAATGATTAGAAATAAGCGAGCAATCAAAATGAAAATTGTCACAGCAATTACAGGTCCCGAAACCTATTGATAGAGGTATCAACCATCGTAATCGGACCATTTTAGATTTTTGCCGCCCAAAAACTTGTGGGCTATAGCACAGTTGATTTTCAATAAAATTGAATTTTCTAAGAAATGTTTAGAAATAATCGAGCAATCAAAATGAAAATTGTCACAGCAATTACAGGTCCCGAAACCTATTGATAGAGGTATCAACCATCGTAATCGGACTATTTTAGATTTTTGCCGCCCAAAAACTTGTGGGCTATAGCACAGTTGATTTTCAATAAAATTGAATTTTCTAAGAAATGATTAGAAATAAGCGAGCAATCAAAATGAAAATTGTCACAGCAATTACAGGTCCCGAAACCTATTGATAGAGGTATCAACCATCGTAATCGGACCATTTTAGATTTTTGCCGCCCAAAAACTTGTGGGCTATAGCACAGTTGATTTTCAATAAAATTGAATTTTCTAAGAAATGATTAGAAATAAGCGAGCAATCAAAATGAAAATTGTCACAGCAATTACAGGTTCCGAAACCTATTGATAGAGGTATCAACCATCGTAATCGGACCATTTTAGATTTTTGCCGCCCAAAAACTTGTGGGCTATAGCACAGTTGATTTTCAATAAAATTGAATTTTCTAAGAAATGTTTAGAAATAATCGAGCAATCAAAATGAAAATTGTCACAGCAATTACAGGTCCCGAAACCTATTGATAGAGGTATCAACCATCGTAATCGGACCATTTTAGATTTTTGCCGCCCAAAAACTTGTGGGCTATAGCACAGTTGATTTTCAATAAAATTGAATTTTCTAAGAAATGATTAGAAATAAGCGAGCAATCAAAATGAAAATTGTCACAGCAATTACAGGTCCCGAAACCTATTGATAGAGGTATCAACCATCGTAATCGGACCATTTTAGATTTTTGCCGCCCAAAAACTTGTGGGCTATAGCACAGTTGATTTTCAATAATATTGAATTTTCTAAGAAATGTTTAGAAATAATCGAGCAATCAAAATGAAAATTGTCACAGCAATTACAGGTCCCGAAAACATAATAATTACGTGAAAAAATTGTAGGTGAGGATTTTTGACATTGTACTCACCTCATCTAGTCTCACCGCGAGAACGATAATACTAAAATTTCAAGGCGGTGACTTCAAGTCACATTTTTGATGTTTGGTGAGGTGAGGTGAGAACTATTAAAATGACCAACGCCCATACATTTTTATTCAATTTTTTTGCCTTAATATGAACATACTGTTATGTTTGTGGCCGTATGCATTTTATGCTTCCTGCCAGAATTTCTCTGACAATACTATTAAAGGTCGTGTTTTTGAACAGGTCGCTATAATAACGTGTACTAATTTTAAATGGAAATAGTAAACCCAAATGAATTTTCTTTTTTTTTTACTTACTGGCTTATTTCTCAATCCTTAAACCATTTTGAAACAAAACTCCAAATTAATTATTTTTAATTTATTTTTTAATATTATTTTATCAATATTATCTATGTACTGTACTGATCAACACTATCTGCGATTTTTTTTTTTAAATATTTAACAATATAATAGAAATAAAATAATATTTTATTTATAATTATTTTTTAAAATTATAATTACAATTAAAAATTATTTTCCTTTTTGCTTTGTTTACTTAATAATTTTAATTTACTACAAAAAAAAAAAAAAAAAAAATTAAAAATTAAAAATTTGGAAGTAACAATTTATTTATAATAATAATAATAATTATAGTTTCTCTTTTAACTTTATTTATTTATAATAAAATATATATATATATTTACAAAAACAGAATAATAATAATATATATAATTACACAACATATTACAATTATTTATTTATAGACTTAATTTTTATTATAATATAGTAGGGGTTTTAAAAATTTATTTTAAAATTTAAATTAAAAAATGAACCTATCAAAAAAAAAAAAAAAATGAAAATGTTATTAAATTATTTTTATATAATTATTATTTATTATTATTATTATTATTATTATTATTATTGTTTTCTTGTAGCTTCTGGACTAGTTGTAAGAATTATATCGCCAGCATTTGATCGACTTCGATTCACTAGTAACGGTGTTTTAGGTTTTGGTAAATTTGTTAGCTTTATTTTAACACGGCCAGTGTCTGGCGAATAGACCGGACTATATCGTGATGGATTGAGCAGCGGCGATTTTGGTTTCGAATCCATTTCATCGGCAGCTGATGGCGGGGCATCGTTTGCTTTGGTTGGAGTTTCCGAAACAGGTGATTCAGCGGGTAAAAATACTTCATCGTTTCCATCGTTTGATGTCGCATCGGTCGGATGTATACCATTTACCTCCTTTTCCATATCGTTTGGTATGGTTTGATGTACTGGTACTATTGGAACTTGTGTTCTAGCCGCCGGCACAGGTGGTTTAACAACTTCACCTGGTTTACTTACATCGTTACCATTTGGAAGATTATCGATATTATTGTTGTTTGGTTTATCTTCAGTATACGGTGATTTGCCATTGGGCACCGATGTTTCTTTGCCTAAATTGTCAGGCTTGAGAAGAGGTTGCCTTATAACATCTTCATCCGATGTCGGCTTGAACGAACTTAATTGAGGTGCATCCAGAGCATTGACTGGTTTCTCGACGGGTTTTTCGCCCATCAATGGCATAAATTCAGCCGGCTTCCCTAAATTATTACGATCCATTGTTTTTAATTCGGTGCCACGAGCAAGTTCTGGATCGTAGGTACGTTTCGATGGTTGTTGTTTACGCTTCATTGCGACAATGATTAGTAGCGCGACAAATATTACTCCGATCACAACGAGCAGAATATAAACGCCGATATCGGTGTCCTCATCTTTTTTGCCCTCTTCTGGTGTTTTAAGTATGCTACCTTGTACTGTCTCATCGGTTGTTATGACACCAGGAACTTTTTCGGTTTCTTGTTTTGGTTCTTCTTTTATGTCACTTAAAACTCCTTTATGTTTTTTTCGCTCAAGTGGGGCTTCCTCTACTGGTGTTTTAGTTTCTGACTCGAAAATACCAGGTGGCTCGTATGAGATTGTACCATTGAATAAGGGGGGCTCTTCTGTTGTTATTCCCGGAAAGATAAATATTCCACTGCCACTTCCACTTCCACTTCCATCTTCGTCAATTGTATCGGTTAGAAGAGCACCTGATACATCAAACCCGGATCCTTCCTCTTCGTCATGATCCTGATGATGGTGATGGCCATGATATTGATCGACTTTAAGATTAATCCCAATATCAGACGGTAATAATTCATCTTTTATAATGTTTAAATGAAGATCATCACCGCTACCATCGGCATGTCCTGAGCCTGAGCCATCTTCAATTACCGGACTATCACCCAACATCATTTCATCATCATCACTTTCCCAAATATCGGCGTTCGATTTCGTTTTCGGTTTATTGCAAACTTCCGACTCTTTTACCTGAAGCCATGATCGATCACGGTATAGTAGTGGTGTTGAACACTGTACCGATGTATCAGACCATACATGATTACGTTGCAACCAATTTCGAACTTGTATTGTTTCACAATTACAATCGATTGGATTACCGGTTAGCTCTAATTTACGTAAACGGCTCAACCGCATCACATCTTGCGGCAAATACGTTATCTGATTGTATGACAAATCCAAATGGTGTACAAACAATGGGATTTTACTAATTTTACCGGACACCAATTGATTATGACTTAAATTTAAATTTGTTATCCGTTTATTTAATTTATTGATTTCAATCAATTGATTATACGATAGATTTAGTTCGGTTAAATTTTTAAAATTTTCTAAATTCGTTGACATCCGTGCTAAATTCAAGTCCGACAAATCGATTGAATTTAGTGATGATTTTTTACCATAATTCCCCTTTAGTCCGGTTAAACTGGTACATTTGGCTTTGTTGAATACTTCGTCTGTATTTATTAGATATGAATCTGTGCATTTACAATGTTCGGGACATTCTATTGATGTGGTATTGGTTATGACGACTGTGACTAGATACAGCAGAAGAATTAAAATATTTCTAAAATTATTCGATGGCATTGTGTGATGTGTAATAATTTTTTTTTTTTTTAGATGTTCCAGAATCCTAAAACTAAAGGCCGATCACCGCTCACGGAATTATATCTCTGCCAATCAATTATATTTCAAGTGCTGAGAGATCGAGTCTTCTGCGTGTACTGATTTGTTTTATCGTTGTCTTCGTTTTGGTTTTAAGTTAAGGCCCTGAAAAAATAAAAATAAAATAATGATGTTAGTATTCTACGGCAAAAAGCCTCTAAATATTAAAAACATAATCTTATATTTAGGACACAATCTTTGATTAACCAAAGCCATTTATTTAAAGCATATCTGTCACATGTCAATCAAAACGCGTGATTGTAAATTATTAGCAACACACAATAAACCCCCCATGGTGATATTCATTAAACGAAACATTTAAATATTTAATTGCGACGTCTAATTTACATAATCCAATTATGAATGGATTCGGAAGTCAACTATTTACTGTGCGGCGCATAAACAAAACGTCTTTATGTCAAGTTAATTTAAATTTTATTTTGAATAATTTTGTAAATGGTTTTTAGACAAAAAAATTTTCATTTTCATTTCTAACAAAGTTGTTGGTCATGTTGTTGTGTAAAATAATAGTTTTTTACCATAATTGATAATTGTGTGCATTATCTAATCTAAGTATAATAAAAATTGTCTTTTTGACTTAACATAACGCCACTTATGGGTTTTTACGTTTTGAGGAAGGGTTTGATTAATTGATAAGACATGATCACAATTAAGAGATCATTTATTATGAGACAGTTGATCAAGTAATATTTTTACTAGCTCAATGACGTTTATTCTAATTTAACCTAATTTTCTAATGTGATATAAATAGCTTATTATCATTCAGAAGTGATAAGCCTTACGAACGATGGATAAACCTGTGGACTACACGGGATAAGTGTAATGATTTGTTCTCTTGATAAAAGAGTCATAAACTGAACTCATCATCGGTATCAGGAATATCTACTAAATGGTAGAAGCTAACGAAAGACAAAAAGATACTTTAGAAGTCTTTTAGTTCCCAGGCACCCTTTCGCGTTGGGACTGAATAAAGATAATTAGTGGAACAAAGAACAGCTACGGATATAAATAAAAAATCTCTCCTCTTGATTGTGAAAGCAGATTTTGCAGAGAAAAAATGATCGTTCTCTCTCTCTCTCTCTTTGTTCACTAGCCTTAATCCCTACACGTGAGGACCAATTTAAAAACATTGGTTTGAAATAGCGCTTCCATCTGTTTTTTTTTTGGTTTTTATTAGCCAAATCGAGGACGTACCGCTATAGACCCGTTTTGTATAAACCACCTGCACATTGCATTGCTTCATGCCAACCTATAGTGCTGACATGAAAGGTGGGTCAGCCCATGGATTTTGCACTCTCACAACAGGAGGTCTTAGATGTGTTCATCTTCATCACCGAAAAATCCCTTTTGCATCCCGCCCCTATCGGGATTCGAACCCGTTACCTCCCGATCCAACCGCCGCCGCTTTAAACACTGCGCCGTTCTTCCATTTGTTAATTTCAACTTGCTCGGTGAACTATTCTTAGCACTTTTGGTAGGTCAGATATTTCAGCCTATCTCATCTTCTTTTGACGGATAAAACTTTTGTCGCCATCCACTTGAAGAGGATGTAAACCTCTATTCTTAGAACAAGATCCAGCCAGCCCATTTAATTTTTTCATCTTTTTCCAGCGGGGGAGCATTTAATCTTCATGGTTATATCCTCAAGGGATTAACTGATGTTCTTTCCTGCCTAGACCGCTTCAGATTTAAATTTCCACGCATACCTAAAAAATAATCACATTTTGTAATCAAAAAATCAAATAATCAATCGAGCCCCAGGCGTCCCGATTTCTAGATTTGTCTGGCTTTACCGAATTTTTTTTTTAAATCGAAACAATTGTTGCATTTTTACCTTCATCTAACTCCCATTCATTTAACGAAGATGAAGAATCGCTTATGTCTTTCCCTTTCTCTGTTTTACCCATTTTCGCAAAATTGCATTCTTTCCATCAATTTAGTTGCATATAGTATGCCAGAACACCATTTTTCCCATTGAATCACCTGAAATCGTGATTTGATTTCGGGATTTTACCAGATCTTAAAACCTTTAATAAAGTGACTAAGTTTTGATTTCTCCGTTCGTTCATCCTGTCTCCTCCCCCTCCCCCCTTGAATACGTAAAGCTTTTAGTTAAAAACTTATTTTTCCTATTATCAAGCCTCGCATTAATTAAGTATCTGATTTCGAGAATAGACGAAACAGAACGTGAAAACGAAACATCTTGCCACTCAGTTTTATGACCTTTTCTAAATATATCGATGAAGCTTCATAAATTTCCAATATAATTTGAAAAATATCAATAATTTCGAAATAATCTCAACAATGTCGAATTTTCTAAGTGCATATCTTGAATATCCTTGAAAGCTCTTAAATATCGAATTATCCGTAAGTATGTAAAACCAAAGCGAACCCTATACGGGCTGATCAGAGCCATGTAAAACGTAAATAACCTAAAAAATCGGAGAAATATCGAAATTTTGGCATAATCTCAAAAAATTTTCTAAATATCACTTATTAAGTTCTCAAAGCTAAGCGTAGAACATTGCCATTGAGAATTCGAATAAATTTGAAAATCTTTAACATAATACCGAATATTCCTAGAAATGTCATAAAACTTAAGAAATCTAGAATAAACCGCGAAACAATCTCGATTACTCCAGAAAAATTCGAATGTTCAGAAAATACTGCGGTGCTTGATAGCTCATCTGCGTGCGCGGAGGTAGCCAGCCAAGCGGAAACTCTCTCCACGGACACGGAGATGTCAACGTTCATGGAATCTTTAAAGAGGCTCTCAGAGGACTTCTCATCAGGGGATGACTCTGATGTTACTGTGGTGGAGAAGAGGCTGTAGAGATGATACTGACATTTCTTCAAGTCAACCTTCACCAATCTAAGGCAGCATCAGCTGCTCTAATTTTAAAAATTGGGAAAGAAGCGACAGATGTCGTTCTTGATCCAGGAACCTTGGGTCACTGAAGACCGGATACTTGGGCTCAAAACTCCCTATTAAAGATTAATGCACGCGAAAAAAGAAGGTTCGGTCCTGTATTCTCATTAGAAATAACATAAGTTGTTTTCTGCTATCAAATTTCAGTAATGGAGATGTAGCAGCGGTCAGCATTAAGGTCGATAAACGAAACCTCTGGCTAGTATCAGTTTACCCGGCTTATGATAAAGTGGATACTCCACCAATCATTCTAGGTGAGCTAATCTTGGAGGCTCAGAAGCGCAAGATTGGAGTCGTCCTTGGGAGTGACACAAATGCTCATCACATGAGCTGGGGAAGTACGGACATAAATGAACGAGGTGAGTTACTCCGTGATTACATTTTAAGTACTAACCTTATAACTAGTAATAGACAGGAAGTATTGGATATTTCTCTTGTCTCAAGCTTTCTAGCAATTATTATATTAAACTGGAGAGTGTCGGAGCACCACTCCTTTTCTGATCATTGTTATCTTCAATTTGAAATGGAATTGACTTCTCCAGAAAGTCCAATCTACAGAAACAGGAGGAAAACCAACTGGGATACCTTTAGAACTAAAACCAAACCCCCATGGAAAACCAAATCTGCTGTAGACTGGGACTCCTATAAGGAAGTCCTCAAAACTTACAAATATCAATTGAGAAGTGCCAAGAATAGCTCTTGGAGACTATACTGTGGCAAAATTCAACTGGTCCTTCCATCCCAAGTTATCTTCAACGGCCGGATGGGATATGGACCACTAATAGTGCGGAATCGCTGGCAATTCTGATGGAGACTCATTTTCCTGGTTGTTCCGAATCTGTACCTAGAACATCAACAGGTAAAAGGGCTAGTCGCCTGGACTCGATGGTATTATCCCTGCGGATATTTAACAAACTACGGATCTAACAATTTCCTGGTTAGAGATAATTTTCAAAGGCAGCCTAGGAATATGTCAGATTCCTAGTAAATGGACAGAAGTGAAGGTTGTTTTCATACCTAAGGCGGGGGGAAACGTTCACACTGCAATCCCAAAGACCTTAAGACCGATTAGCTTGTCTTCCTTCCTTTTTAAAACACTGGAAAGACAAATAGAAGCTCATATTAGAGGCACGATTGTGTCGAAAAAGCTGTCTAAATCTCAACATTCCAATAGCAAAGGGAGATCTGTAGAGACTGTTCTTCATTCTCTTATATTTTTCATTGAAAAATCTTTCAAATATAGAGACTACGCAATGGTAACCTTCTTGGATATTGAGGAGGCCTTTAACAATGTGCTTCCAGAGGCTATAACTCGAGCACTTTCAGATCTGGGAGTGGATAATTGACTCAAGGACTGGATAGATCGGATGCTAAGAGGCAGGATCATAAATGCCAGTTTTGGGGAATCCTCCGTCAGAAGATTTGCAAGCAGAGGTACGCCACAGGATGGCGTACTGTCCCTCTACTTTGGAACTTGGTCATAAATGACCTGATGCTGAGACTGGAGGACGGTGGCTTCAAGGTGGTTCCCTATGCGGATGTTGTTGCTATTGGTGTCCATGGTAAATATCCCGGCACCCTTAGTGAGCTTATGCAAAAATGCTCTTTAAATGGGTTCAGCTTGACTTTTACAGTTGAACCGAAGTTTCTGGGTTTCGTTTTGGATAGCAAATTATATTGGAAACCCAATATTCTGGAAAGGGTAAAGAAAGAGCTACGGTAGTGCTATACTCTTGCAAAAATGCCATTGGGAAAGGATGGGGCTGGAGCCCTGCATCTTACATTGGCTTTATACCGCAGTAGTCAGACCCATACTCTTGTATGGGGTAATAGTCTGGTGGCCTGCTCTGGACAGAACTGTCAACCAAAAGCTTTTGACAAAAGTTCAGAGAACAATCTGGCTGTGGATCAGTGGTGCACTGAGGAGCACATCCACTCAGGCACTAGAGACTTTGCTATTTTCGACACTAGATATCTTGGGGGAAACAGTTGGCAGCTTGTACTGCCATACGGTTGAAATCCACCTTAATGTGGACCTGCAACAATACAGGGCACTTATCTATTTTGTGCAACAAACAAATTCCCAAGACCACCGACTATACTGTCCCGTCACTATCTTTTGACACAAAGTTCCGAACTAGGATCCCATCCAAGGAGGACTGGATGATGGGTGCAGTTTTGGAACCAGGAGTTATAAACTTCTTCACTGATGGTTCAAAACGGGACGGGAAAGTCGGAGCTGGAGTGTTCTGCGAGGAACTTCTGTTAAATCTCTCCTTCCATCTCCCCGACTATTGTAGCATTTTTCAAGCTGAAGTAACTGCCATAAAGGAAGTCGTAGTATATCAGTTTGTGATATTCGCATATATACGGACAGTCAGGCTGCCATTAAAGCGCTTCAATTACACCTCCTCACGTCAAAAGTAGTCCAGAACTGTCTCTAATCTCTTAACGAGATGGCAGATCTCAGTTCAACATCCACGTTTTATGGGTGCCAGGACATTTCATAAGTACAGGGAATATAAACGCCGATGAACTGGCTCGACGTGGTATAACGGTCCACTTCTCAGAAAGCAGAAAGGATATTGAAATGCCTCTTGCGATATGCAAACTGCTACTTCAGGAAGAAGCTAGCAAGCTGACGAATGACAGATGGTCAAGTATCACTTCTTGTGTAATAACTCGGCAGGTCTGTCCAAAGTTGGACTTGGCGAGATCCAAACAGCTGATCTCACTTCAGTAGACTTGGTGTCTTCTCACATGACTACTGTCGTAGTTGCGAGGACGAAGAGGAGGAAGAGACAGTACTTCATGCCCTCGTCTGGCACGAAACAGACTAAAGTTTCTAGGGACACCCCTCTTCAAAGACCTGACGTACCTCTGTAGGATGGACGTCAGGAGTATCCAGCGCTTTGTTAACAGCTCAAAATGGTTCCAATGAGTTGGAGGAAATTATTCGTGGTATGGCTACGGACCACTTTTGTGTCTATGCCTAGTCCTAGTGGACCGCCACCCAAACTTAACCTAACCTATCTCTGAATGTTAATCAATATTTTTAGAAAGCCTGTAAACATTTAGAAAAACCCACGAAAATCTCGAAAAGTTCCGAAAATTCGTACTACTACTAAGCATATTAGGACTAAGCTCAACAAAAATGATATCCAATAAGAATGAAACCTATAAATGCTAAACATTTATATTAATTAAAATAAACAGTTTTTAAATAAATTTAATTAAAATTATAAATTTTATTTTATTTATTCACCACCATTTTATATATGAAAAAATGTGGTTGGCGACCAACACCAAGAACGACGTGTTGTCGCGTTGATATCCGAGACGAGACTGATTATTAAAGTAATTTTATTTTGTATTGTCATTATTTGTTGTGTTTTGTTTTGTGTCGCGCGGTTGGTATACAAAATATAATATAGAATGGGCGCGTTGTTTTGACGCGTGGCGGTGAACGCATGTACAAATGCGTCACCGCCACAAACCCCTCAAATAGCATCGGATAATCCGTTAAATATCGAACAATCATTTTCTTCGAATAGGCTCTACGACTCTTGAGTAACATAGAGCTATTAAATATACTCGACAATCTCAAATATACTCGAATAATCTCGAAAACCCGAATCACCAATTAAGGCTCGAACATCACGCATCTCATTACCATGCTAAATTCCAAAAATCTCGAGAAATTTTAAAAAGGATCAAAAGTAAAAGTTAAAAGGATATTAAATCGGGAAGCGACGGGAATTTCCAAAATCGGGAGAACCTTGCCAAAAACAACCGAAAAAACACATTCACTAATTTCAAAATTAATTTGGTAAAAAGTACAAAATTGTATACGCTTTTACAACAACATTAATCTAAATTATCCTTTCTTCTACATCATTGTATAATACAAAGCAACGCCATCTATTACCAAACATTTTAATTAAATACAGATAAGCAGATCTTTATCCACCAACGGTTGCTGAAAGTATGAAATCATATGTTAGTTCCAAATTTAATGTGTCATCGTCGGATATTGACTGCTGGCCTTTGATTCCTAAAAACCGAGATGTAAATTCGTTAAATTTTATCTCGTTTAAGGTTGGTTTACCTGAAGAAGTTTTTGATAAAACCCTAGCACCTGATTTTTGGCCAACCGGAACATCAATTCGGCGCTTTATTATAAACGATCGGCAAAAAAACTTCAATTTTCCTGTTATTCATGGCAGGAGTTAGTTCATGATATTCCTGTTAAGATGCCTGTAAAAAGCCATACAGCACATGCCATTAATATACCAGCAACTCAACGCAATAGTTTACATGTAGCGGTATTCGAACCAAAGCTAAAACTATTTACTCCTCGATACTTGTAAATGACTACGATTTAATACTTTTTGGTGAAACATGGTTAAATAGTACGTTTAATGTTGCTGAATTTTTTCCATCTGTTTAAACTGTTTTTCGTCGTTATCGCTATGTGGATTCCAGTGCATCTGATCATCGAGGTGGTGGCGTTATCATAGCAGTTAGCAATGAATTAACATTTCAGCAATTAAATATTAGATGCGACATTTGCGAATTACAGGCTGTTAAGGTAAAGTGCGGTTCCTTTTCGCTTTTTATCATTGGTATTTACATTCCGTTCGGCAGTGCTGGGGATGTCTATATGAGCTTTACAGAATTGATCACGAAGGAGATATTGCCATTGATGCTACAAGACGATCAAATTTTAATAGTTGGTGATTTTAATTTACCTAAAATTGAGTGGATCCATATATATAGATAAGTTGGATCTTCTAATGATTTGATAACAAACAATGTCTTGGATGTATTGTCAAGTTTTGGCGTGTTCGGAACAACATGGGTCGTATTCTCGATCTGGTGTTTACATTAATTCAATCAGTTCATGTGATAGCTTGTGCTGACTTGGGAGGGAGTTCCAGTATCTTTCATACACCATTGCTCACCGAAATAAATTTTTTAGAATATATCATAGCTGAATTTATTGTTAAGGATCTTAAATTTGATTTTTTGAATGCAGACTTTGTGTTCCTTGATGAATATTTTGGTAAAATTGACTGGTCTGAGTTTTTAGTGAATAATAATAATAATATTTCCGAATTTGTTGAACGGTTTTATGGTGCTGTAAATGCAGGATTTGACCAGTTTGTTCCCAAAAAGGCATCACGCTGTGAGTACAGTGAACCGTGGTTTAACCATTCGTTGAAAAATCTTGCTAACCGCAAATCTAAGGCTAGTAAGTTATTTAAGCGTTCTGGTAATGGTACGGGTTATGAAAAATATTGTATGTTAACGAAAGAATTCAAATATCTCAATGATTTTCTTTACAATATTTATATTTTACGAATTGAGGATGAAATAAGAAGTAATCCTAAAAGATTTTTGATGTGAAAACGTCTTTAGCGGGAGTAAGTCAAAAATTTCATGTAAAAAATGGAACGGAAAATCCGGTACGAACGAAATTGCAATATATATACAATACATACGAGAAAAACGAACACAAAATGTAACGAACTTGCACACACGTATGCTATGTTTAGTATTGCTCATGCTGTTGCTGAGTTTGGTGATGCGGGGAGCGCAGGAAAACTATAAAAGTGAGTGTGAATGACATTCTGTAAAGATACACGCAAGAAAGAAGTCGCAGGAAGACATGCTACCGTATTTCCAGCGACTATGATTTTACAGTCAAAATAGCGTCTTTGTATAATAGAACCGCCTTTTTCATTTAGTTTAATCTGATCAAATCGGCGATGCCACTTTGCTTTGTTCACTGGGTTTGTCGTGACCATTCACAAAATTCTAAATATGAAATCTTTAAAGAGATTGCCGTGTATAAGTGTAATGGTGTACTGTATTTTAAAGCGTACAGGGCAGCTTTCGATGATTAACTTAACTGAAATGTAATTTGCTCAGCTATACTGAAATATTGTCGTTTGCATTTCTCGTTGTCAACAAATAAATTATAAATTTTAATTTTTAATTAAACAATTAATCTCGGTAAGGTTCGTCCTCCAATCCCAAAATAACCCAATTTGACCAATTTTAAACCAAAAATGTAACGCGATTTAACAAGCTTAGCGAATGACAGTCGTTTATCTGCATTGGTTTCTCAGGCCCATCGAAGAGGCTTGAAATGATTCAATGAATACTAATACATAAAGGTTTTCACATAATACTTTTGCGAGTTGAGCGTGAACTCGCCCGTAGTTTTTTTCATTTATTGATGGTAAAAGAAAATCTGTAGGTTTCCCAACAGCAATGTCTCACAATGGGGACTCAATTTCTGGTCCCGAGGCGATATGTAATGCTTTTGTACATTTTTTCAAGGGTGTTTTTGAGAAGGAGAATGATTCAAGTTTCGGTAATGGTCTATCAAGCGATAAGTTGAATGTCCTTCAACTTACGAAACAGGAAATTTTGGTTGGTTTATTACATCTAAAAAAATGTGCTCATTCTTTAGCTGAACCGTTATATTATATGTTTATGAAAACCGCATTTGTTCGGCCAGTGTTTAAGTCTGGTTCTAAGTGTGATATTATCGTCATTCCTAAATTGTTTGAAATGTTAGTAAAGCAAAAACTTGAGTTTATTTTAATGAATTATGTTAGCCCTTTACAGCACGGATTTGTGCAGGGTAGATCTACCGTAACTAATTTGATGGTATTTTCTAATTACGTATGCGATGTTTTAAGCCAGAGAGTTCAAGTTGATGTAATTTATACGGATTTTTCAAAAGCTTTTAATAAGTTGGAGCACGTCTTATTATTAGAAAAACTTGATTGTATGAATAATGAATTTATCCCTCTTAGTTGGATTGCTTCATACTTAATGAATCGCACGTAATGTGTTAGGTTAGGTTAGGTTAGGTTGGAGTGGCTGCTTACGCACACTTAGACCGGTGACGGTCCATTGTGATACCACAGGATGTATCCCCTTTTACCCCTATTGAAACCATTTCGAGCTACTTATGTAGCGTAAGACGTCCCGCACTTTAATGTTTTCGAGATCCGAGAGGCAGTCCATCCTGAACTTACCTAAGTGTTTGTGCCTTCTGAGAGCCAATGCTGGACACGAGCAAAGGAAGTGGATCAACGTCTCTTCCTCCTCTTCGTCCAAGCAGCTTCTGCAGAAGTCATTAGCCTCCAGACCCAGCCTTCTTGCATGTTCTCCAAAAAGGCAGTGTCTCGTGAGAATTCCTACGACCGTTCTTAATTCACGTCTGCGTAAGGATATTAATGCCCTAGTGCGCTTAAGTCCAGCTTTGGCCAAACTTGTCTTGCAACTCTACAGGTGAGGGTGTTAGACCACCTTTCTCCCGCTGAGAATAGCGCCAGCTTCCCAAGTGCTTGTCTCAGTGCTGTGATAGGCCTCCCCAGACTTGCCCTTTCCGGTTGCAGCTGGAGAGTCGTACCATGCCTAGCAAGTTCATCTGCCCTGCAGTTCCCCATGACGCCCGAGTGACCTGGGACCCAGACTACCTGGATATTGAAATGCTCCCCCATATCATTTAGAGATGAGTGACAACTCAACGCCACCCGTGACGCCAAAGACACCGATTCTAACGACCGGATCGCCGCTTGACTGTCCATAAGGATTGTGATATCTTCTGAGGATAACACATTATGCTTCAACCACGTCATGACCTCCTCAATCGCTACGACTTCAGCTTGGTACACGCTGCAGTAATCAGGGAGACGAATAGAAATATTTACATTTAATTTGTTATAGAATACTCCAGCTCCTACTTTGCCGTCTAGCTTGGAGCCATCTGTGAAGAATTGCAACGCTTCGGTTTCCGATAAAGGTCTATCCCTCCAGGATTCCTTTGAAGGGAAGGAGGTCCGAAATCGCTTCTCGAAGCGTAGAGTAGGTTTAATGTAGTCAAGATTCGCCAGCTCATCCTTCAACGATCTGACAATAGTAGAGTGTCCTATACTAAGACACCTCCACTGAGAGACGGCTGCAAGTCGTACAGCCGTATTTGCCGCCATCTGTTTGCCAAAAATGTCGACCGGAAGAAGGTACAACATAACCTCTAAGGCACTTGTTGGTGTCGACCTCAATGCCCCGCTAACAAGCATACAGGCCGTTCTTTGCACTCTCTCAATCTTACTTTTATAAGTTACCTTGTCCAGAGCTGGCCACCAAACACCCATCCCGTACATGAGTACAGGTCTCACTACAGCGGTGTAGAGCCAGTGTACCAGCTCCGGCTTCAGACCCCATCTATGACCAATGGCGTTCCCACAGGAGTACAAAGCTATAGTAGCTTTATATATTATAAAGATGGCATTTATCCATTTTTATCAGGTGCCGTGGCTTTTATCACTGTATATTATAGTTTAAAAAACGGCATATTATATTATAGTAGCTTTGTTTATTCTCTCCAACATGTTGGGCTTCCAACTAAGCTTACTGTCCAAGATAATGCCCAGATATCTAGCTCTATCAGTAAAAGCAAGTCTCGTGCCATTTAAGGTAGGAGGGACAACTACCGGGATTTTGTATTTCTTAGTGAAGAGTACCAGCTCTGTCTTGGACGGGTTACTACCAAGTCCACATTTGCCAGCCCATTTCGTAACGATGGTAAGCGCATTCTGCATTACGTCTACAATCGTGCCCAGGAATTTCCCGGTAACAGCTAAAGCTACGTCGTCTGCGTAAGCGATAACTTCAATACCCTCTCTCTCCAATTCAAGTAGTAACCCGTTTACCACTATGTTCCAGAGAAGAGGGGACAGAACCCCCCCCCCCTGCGGAGTTCCCTTAGTTACTCGCCTCTTGATGGTGGAGTCCCCCAACTTCGAGCTAACAATCCTGCTTCCCAGCATATAATTGATTAACCCTATCAGAGGAACGTTCACCTCCAAAAATGACAATCCCTCCTTGATTGCCTCCGCTTTCACATTATTAAAGGCGCCTTATATATCCAGGAAGGCCACCAAACAGAATTCCTTCGAATTAATCGATTTCTCAATCGTAGACACCAAGGCGTGCAGAGCAGTCTCCACAGATCTACCCTTTGTGTACGCATGCTGAGACGATGCCCACTTCCTGGCACCTATTTTATCTCTGATGTATACATCCAGCAACCTTTCCAAGGTTTTCAAAAGAAAGGATGATAGAGTTATTGGTCTTAGGTCCTTAGGATAGACATGTGAGCTTTTCCCCGCTTTCGGTTTGAACACCACATTGATCTCCGTCCAGTACCTAGGAATGTAGCCCAGCTTCAAACACCTTTTGAATATAGCTTCCAGGTAGGGAAGAATAATTACTGAGTTGTTTTGAAGTTCCGCTGGTATAATTTGATCTGGACCAGCCGATTTAAATGGTTTAAAACCCCTCAGTGCCCATAGGATCCGTTTCCTGGTTACGATATCCTCTGTGGTTACTGACAGTGATTCCTGATGATTGCTACGTACCAACAGGTCTTCAAAGCTCCCTGGGAAGTGTGTCTCGAAGAGAAGCTCCAGAGATTCTTCACTAGAAGCTGTCCAAGAACCGTCCGGTTTTATCAAAAAACTGGGACTAGATGTACTTTTGGAAAGAATCTTCCTAAGGCGGGAGGTTTCGGATACCTCTTCCATATTATCACAGAAGTTTCTCCAAGACCTCCTTTGTGCCGTTCTTAATTCTTTCTTATAAATTCCGAGTTTCTCCTTATAGGAGTCCCAATCCTGAGCCTCCCTTGTATTTTTGGGTCTATTAAAGGCTGTCCTACAAGCCTGACGATAGGTTCCCAGTTCCCTGGACCACCATACCGGTTTTTGCCTACCCCTAGGCTTAGCCAGTGGGCAGGCAGCGCGAAAGGATCGGTTTCATGCGCTAGTAATGCTAGCCACCATGTCCTCCAGCTCCCCAACGGTCGTCGGGGGCTCCATAGCCCTCGTCGGTAACGACGCAATGTGTTAAAATTATGGATACTGTATCGGATTCATATGTAGCGTCCTCTGGTATCGCTCAGGGCAGTCATCTTGGCCCGTTTTTATTAATACTTTTCATCAATGATATTGTTGACTGTTTTAATTTTGTGTTATACTCGTAAGTTTCATTCGGATAGAATTGAGAGTGTACAGAAGCAGTCAGATGTCATATTGAAGATAGATTTAAACGAGAGCCATATGAAAATAGACTGAAATTAATCAATTTATGCACCTTAGCTGTTAGGCGTGATAAAACTAATGCCGTTTTCGCTCGTGATATCATTTGCTCTCGAGTTAATTGCCCAGAACTTTTATCATTATTTTATTTTAGTGTCCCTGTTAGGTTTTTGCATCCAAGAAATACCTTGCTTCGATTGCCTTTCAGGAGAACCAATTTTGAAGGTTTTAGTCCTGTTTTTAACGTGCTAAATTCTTTTAATGTACTACCTTGATCAACAAGTTCACGGAATAACCACCGTGTGGCGCTCCCATCGTTCCGATTTGAGTTCTGTTTTTTTTGTTAAGTTGGTACATCTGTTGTTGATATTCCCTCTAAATCTTAGCGTCATAGCTGGACATTTGCAAAAGTTACATATAGTCAAGAGTACATCTATCTCTGTTGCGAGGCTGAATCCGATCCCACATTCATCAAAAGGATCATTACTGGAGACGAGACGTGGGTTTATGAGAACGACACGCAATCCAGACGTCAGGCAAGTGAATGGCGTTCACCAAAAAAAACTACGTCGTTTTCAGTCAAAAAAGAAGGCAATGCTCACGGTTTTCATGGATTACAACGGTGTTGTGCATCATGAATTTTTGCCAGAAGGCCAGACCGTGAACAAAGAGTATTATTTGGGCGTTATGAGACGTTTGCGTGAAGCAATTCGCCGAAAGAGATCAGAATTGTGGGCAGAAAACTCGTGGATTTTGCACCATGATAATGCACCGTCGCACAGTGCCATCATTATTCGTAATTTTTTGACGAAAAATGCAACAAATACCATCCAACAGCCACCGAATTCACCTGATTTGGCTCCCTGTGACTTCTTTCTGTTCAATCGAGTTAAAAAACCATTACGGGGAACGCGTTTCAGCAGCCGAGAGGAAATAATGGAAAAATCGCCAACACACACAGAGATAGATGTACTCTTGACTACGTAACTTTTGCAAATGTCAAGCTATGACGCTAAGATTTAGAGGGAATATTAACAACAGATGTACCAACTTAACAAAAAAAACAGAACTCAAATCGGAACGATGGGAGCGCCACACGGTGGTTATTCCGTGAACTTGTTGATCAAGGTAGTATACTACGACCAGTTTGATTTTCATATATCAAGAGAATTAATTAAAACAAATTTGAATTAATTTATTTGGATTGTATAATGTACTTTAATTATTTTTAATATTTATCTATGCTATTGTTACTTATAGTTTCACTTGTTTCTTTTATTTGGATTACAGTAATCATACTACTCGTATATATTAAATATATTAATGATGAAATAAATAAATAAATAATATAACACTTTGAAGAATGATTCGGGATCTCATACTCGTAGCTCTAGAATCTCAATTTAATCACGGCTGTAAGAAGAATAAAAAAGTACAAAAAACTTCAATAATGTTTTGAGATCGATTTGACAATACAGGCAGAGGTCCATACCTACAAAACGATTAATTTACAACACAATTTAGCGTTTTATACTTGAATAAATGTCTTTGTATAGCAAAACTTCACTAAAAATATCTTGATGATAAAAATCTAACTGGGTGATCATTTCATGAATGTGATAAGCAATTAATCTGAACGTTCAATATTTGTAAAATTGGTAAAATACAATGGAAACATTTCAATTAACATATACAAAGAATATAAATATTTGACCAACAACAAAAAAAAAACTCGAAATAAGAAATAACTCAAGTGTACATCAGGTAAGAATAACCCCAACATTTTGTTATTTTTGATAGTTTTTGGAATTATGAGGGAAAATAAATCAAATAATCATTATTTTCAGGTGTTTGTATTCAATATTGGGGATTAGCATTTGGATGGTAAATTCACAACTTAAATTACCTCTAATTTCCAGTAGATAACAACCAGAATACCAGAACAACACAATTTTTTTAAAAAATGATTTACAAATATGTAATTGGGTTACCCCGTATTCTATTTACTTTTACATGACAACTTTTCCTTTTCCAAAATCGAATTTAGTATGACGACTGAATTAGTACTGCATCGATAATTTCTAATGAACATATAACAATATAATAATAAGCTGATGTTAATTTAAATCAATATCTTATTTTTAGAGATTGAGTCAAGGTAAGGTATATAATAATAATATAATGTGCACAATAAATTAAATTAACCGTCGCGAAATGATTTTACAGCCAAAATATGTACAAGCTTGTACACTTTAATATAAAGTAATAAAATAATGAATAATCGTTTCAATGTCACCAGCAATCGCTGAAAATTGTAAAATGTTTTTTTGGCAACTCCAAAATTCTCAATACGATAATTAAATAAAATAGTCAAACACGATTCTAACAATAAAACACTTAAATACAAATTAAATTGTCGCGTTTATCATTTTGCTTCTTATTTTTATTGAATCGCACGCTAATCACTAATATTACGCCATCGCAGGCTATTAAATCAAAAGGCATACTAACTAAATCGCGATATCTATGTATATTGATTGATAGCCAACATGTTAAATAGCCAACTTAACCAATTATGGATCGTACAAGGACTGTATGTGATGTGATTACACCGCAGACCAATCATTCTCGTTTGAAACAATTTTCTGTGTAGAATTTTTAATTTTAGTTCCCATAAGATACACAATTTAATTTATGTTTTAATTAATTTTATTTTTATTGGGTGGCATACACACATCACATAGCCATTACCATTTTAATGTTGTTGTTGTTTGTTTTCTGTTAATAAATTAATTTATTGTTTACAATTTTGATTAAGTCAATTACATAATTATAAGTGACACATTTAATTAATTAATTTGAATAATTGGATTGGAACCAATTTATAAATGGATTTGATTTATGAGATAGTTCTGAGAGTGGAATGTTTTGATTTGTTTTTATTTTTAAGCGATACTTGAGATATTTCATAAAAATTTTAGCGTGAGAGTCGCGA
This sequence comes from Tipula vernalis, assembly GCA_958295665.1. Classification (NCBI taxonomy): domain Eukaryota; kingdom Metazoa; phylum Arthropoda; class Insecta; order Diptera; family Tipulidae; genus Tipula; species Tipula vernalis. The sequence goes on from OY282560.1 coordinate 16,665,254, forward strand.
TTTTGGTTGCTTCTTTTAATTTTGTGGTATTTCAATCTGCGTTGTAGTAATAAGCAAATTTTTCAGTTAACTTGTTTGGATTTTAATTAAGGATAGTGCATCTAGTCTCCATATCAGAATTCGGCAAAATTCGGCTCCGTGATATGAGTTTATGCAGACTTCATTTGATTACAAGTTAAAAGGCATCTTCTAGGCGTAAATGGATGTATTGTTACAAAAATACTGTTAAACACAAAGCCTTGGTGAAAGTAATTGGAGTAATTTGTTTCTTTTCTGGCGCCTGTGCATGAGGAATATGTAAATAGATGAGCAAATCGAGGCTTTCTCGTTCTTTAGCTGCATTGAGAGGGAGTCTTCAAAAATGATTTGAAACTGTCCCGTTTTCATGAAAACCTGAGGCCTTCTCCATCAATTAAAGCATATAGTGGTTTTAACTGCTCACGACCCAACTAGATAAAATTGACGAAACATTTAGCAATTTAACACAAATCCGTGATCCGCTCCTAGTTATTTTAATCGATTAAAGCAAGCACTGAAACAAAATGTAAGCGACTCGATGCAAATGTTCCGCTACCGACGACGTACAGTGGGACAAAACTGCAAAAAGCCACATTCACGATCATTTTTCTTTAAATTAAAGCCTAATTGATTTACAACGAATCTTTAAAAAAATTTTATCTAACCTCAAAATTCAAAAATGTTCATCACCTGCTAAATACGCTAATCCTTTTGGATCACCTATGAATGTAAAGGTGATCCAAAAGAATTAACGTATTTAGCAGGTGATGAAATTTTTTGACTTTTGAGGTTAGGTACAATTTTTTAAAGAATGAAATAAAAAATCTGCCTCGATAGATTCGTTGTAAATCAATTAGGCGTTAATTTAAAGAACAAATAATCGTGATAAGTGGCCTTTTTGGGCTCTGTGGGCTATTTTGCCCAAAAATAATCAGTTTTGTCATACTGTGCGAGTGTGCGACGGGAGCGCAGCGACCAAACACACACTTTTCGGTTGATCACCGAACCAGGAATTATTTATGTATATTCGAGTAGGAAGCATCATCGCTGGACAAAAATTGCTCCTACCAAAATGTGGCTGACCTCTTAGAAACACCTATTTACCATTAAGTTCATAAGGCTTTCTTTCGAATAGCTACGGCATTTTATTTATTTAGAGTTTTATGGTTAAGTACATCAATTTATTTGGGAGGAGTCTGCAAATCTAACATTTCTCAGATAATTTGGCCAACATCTCAATCACATTGTGAATAGAAAAGACGTTTTTGTGCAAATTCACATCATGAGTTTTCCAAAGTTTCAAACAACGAACTATCATTTCAAATGGAAACGGCCAGAAGCATCCAGAAGTTTATCGACAAATTAAAAAAATATTTTACACCGTCGCGCAACAAAACGTACGAGCGGTATCAATTTCAGCGTGTTATGCAAGAAGAATGTGAATCATTCGAAGATTTTTTGCAACGATTGAAAACGCAAGTTACGCATTGTGGATATAGCACAAAAGAAGATGAATTCGTGTTGGATCAAATCGTTTGTTGAATTCGCAACGAAAATACCCGTCCAAAATGTGGGTCGAAGATGATATCTGTAGGCGGGACCCAAGTGGTCAAGCTTGTGGAGGCTACAGTGGCGGCACCTGTAGCCAAGACCACTGGGGTGGCGGCCCTCTTCAGGATACAGGTGAGGAGAAGGCGCGAAAGAGAGAGGAGGACGTCAGGGGTTACACGAGGGAAGGCCCTGCAAGGTCTCCCCCCGTGCAAGCCACTGGTGAGGTCTGGAGGCTCTCAGGCAGCGGGGGCCAGCAGAACGGGGATGGGGGACATTGGTCAGCCATCGTCCGGACAAAGAACGCATGCGGGTAGTAGCGATGTGGAAAAGGAGGCTGAGCAGGGCCTTCTGAAGAGGCCCTCGGAAAAATGAAGGCATACATCGCCTGCCTGCAGATTAGCCTGCATTATGCAAAGGCGTCTTCGGACGTCCTTTGTCGCAGGTTTGTCTGCCAAAACATTGGCATGGCTATAATCCAGGAGCCATGGGTGACAGGTAACCAGATTAGAGGTATACCAAATCAAGTGGATAAGTTAATTTATCATAACGGAACTGAGAGTCCAAGAGCGGCTATTTTGGCAAGTTCGCAAATTAATTTTATTCCCATTTTAGAGTTCATCTCCAGGGACTTGATTGCAGTAATGGTGGAGGTTCTGGGTGAAAGAGGCAAACCGGAGGCTATAATGGCCTCCGCCTACTTTCCTGGAGACTCAGAGTTAATATCTCCACTTGAAGTTAGGCGGCTCATAGCTCATTGCAAACGCGATAGGCTGGCGTACCTGATAGGATGTGATGCAAACGCGCACCACACGGTGTGGGGTAGCACGGACATCAATAACAGGGGTGATTACCTTTTTGAATTTCTGATCTCAAAGAATGTAGACATTGTCAATAGGGGAAGTAAACCTACTTTTATAAATGCGATTAGGCAAGAGGTCCTAGATTTGACACTTGCTAGTCCGCATTTCAGCGATTTGATCAAAAAATGGCATTTATCTTAAGAGGCATCATTATCGGATCACTTGCACATCAGATTCGATTTGGCGGCTAAGACCATGCAGCGGCAGGAAATCAGAATTCCAAAACTGATCGACTGGGACTCTTATAGAGTCTCACTCGAAGCAGAAATGCCCTCGTTTGTGGGGAACATAGAGTCTCCGGAGGGTTTGGAGATCTGTTCAAACCAGCTGCATAATTCTTTACACTTGGCTTACGAGAACAGCTGTCCGGTTAAGCGAAGAGTCTACAAAGATGGTCCGTTGGTGGAACGGGACGCTGGGTAAACTGAGGAAAAAATCGAGAAGATTACTCAACAAGGCTAAACGCACCGGTGAATGTGGCGAGTATAAGATGGCCTTGACGGAATATAATCTCGAATTAAGAAGATCCAAAAGGGCTACCTGGAGGAATTTCTGTGAGGTGTCCTTTCCAGGGATCATTCAAATGGTTTGGAACTTCTCCAGAAGCAAGATGGGAGGTTCACTGAAAACCGGGAAGAAACTTTAGAGGTACTGCTAGAGACCCACTTTCCGGATTCAGTAGTGGTAGGAGCCCAAGAGGACCCTCATAATCCCTCAAGTGAGATGGCCTACGCGCCTCACAGTAGGATCTGGAGTCTATCTGGAAAAATATTCACACCCAGCAAGGTGCGATGGGCTATTGGGTCTTTCAAACCTTTCAAAACCGCTGGAGGGGATGGTATCTTTCCAGCTTTACTTCAAAAATGTATTGAGGAAATACTCCCCAGCTTGATTCAGATGTTTCGGGCAAGTTATGCTTTTAACTATATTCCGAAACTGTGGAGGAAGGTAAATGTGGTCTTTATACCAAAGGAGGGGAGGGGTCGTCCAGACACCCAGGCCAGGGCATATCGGTCAATTAGCCCACATCGTTTCTATTGAGGTCCTTGGAAAAAATCCGCTGCATCGGGACCAGTTTGCGTATCAAACAGGTAAATCCACTGTGATGGCCCAGTGGTCCAGTCACGAGGATTGAAAAAGCAGTGACTTATAAAGAAATTGCCCTTTGTGCCTTTGTGGACATTGAGGGGGCGTTTGATAATACCTCCTATGGATCTATAGAGAGGGCTGCAATGGAAAAAGGGTTCTGCTTTCTACAATTAGGTGGATCCGTTCCATGCTGGAACATCGTGAGATTACTGCCAGACTAGGTGGCGAGTCAGTAACCATCAGGGCCGTAAAGGGATGTCCCCAAGGAAGTGTACTATCTCCTCTTTTGTGGTCATTGGTTATTGACAGACTACTGGTCTTTTTGAGTAGCCATGGGTTTGATGTCCAGGGCTATGCGGATGATGTGGCTATCATAATCAGAGGCAAGTTTGATGAGGTCATTTCTGATCGCATGCAAAATGCACTCATACAATATGGCAGTGGTGTTACCAGGAAGGACTCAGTGTCAATCCAAACAAAACTGTCATTGTTCCTTTTACGAGGAGGAAAAAGCTTGCGCTTAAAGCTCCCTTGTTAAACGGTACTACTGTTCCTTTTTCCAGCGAGGTTAAATATCTAGGGGTTATCCTAGATCAAAAACTGAACTGGAACCAACATTTGTTGAAAGTTCAAAATAGAGCCACCAAGGCTTTCTGGGCCTGTCAAAGACTCTATGGGCGTACTTAGGGACTACAACCAAAAATGATCTACTGGTCATTTCTTACAATCATTAGGCCTATGGTCACCTACGCATCGGTTGTATGGTGGCCTAAAACTGAGTAGAAGGCAACGCAAACCTTATTGAATAAGGTTCAGCGTATAGCCTGCATCGGTGTTACGGGCTCAATGAAATCATGTCCAACCGCGGCTATGGAGTCACTTCTCGGACTGACACCGTTACACCTGCATGTTAAAAAGGATGCTGCAATTATGGCCCTGAAAATGCAGGCGGAAGGAAATATCAAACCAGGCAATATGGTGGGTCATCTGGAAATCCTTAAGGAATTTCAGACAGACCCTACCATAGGAATGCCAGCTAAACTGAACTTCCACAAACCATTCTGTGTTAGGCTACCTGACCGAGATGTGTGGAGTACAGGTGGACTATCCTTTGAGCGAGGGTTCATGGTATGGTTTACAGATGGATCAAAAACGGAAGATGGGGCGCAGAAGCAAATCGATGGGTATTATTGGTGTAAGGCGTATGAGAGCAACCTCTCCAGCTGTTGAACCTATGAGAATAGTAGCTTTAATAATATTAATTCGCTTAGCTTTAATCTGCAAACGGGTACCATTACACAGTATTACAAAAAATCCGTTTTTAAGCTGCAAACTTTGTGGTAGAAAGCCAACTGGATTGAGTGGAAAAATTCTTTTGGATATTGAATTGTATCCTCATGTTTACTACAGTATCGATTGATCGATATTCGATATTTTCTCCTCTTACATAACCCAAAACAAATTGTTAATTTCAAACGCAGAAATGTTTCGGGGTGTAACGATGGCTCTTTAGAAAAATTAGAATATCAATAGTTGACAAAATTTTCCCTAGTTTTTGTAGTGGGAATTTTATATACCCACCTCCTCATCATGTACCGAGAGATACCAAGAGGACCAGTTTTACGGTGAGAGTTAACTGAATCTTGTCCAAAGGTTATACGTAACGGTAATTTAAAATTGAAATGAGCAGTTCTACCACCAGTAAGAAGTGTCGTAGCGATGCCCGTTGATGCTACACCAAGAGATAAGAAACCTATCGATCGAGCATATGCAAGAAGTACATTAATCAAAAAACTTTTCTTTGTGAAAGAGTCATATGCTTGTCGTTGATCTGATACTAATTTTGGAAGGTTGATATTGATGTACTCTCGAAGGTAATTAATAATGAAAAAATTTCGGAAAATTGTATAGGGATTTATATTATCTTGTCCATTACGAATTTGCGTTTGTAGATTGAAATCACATAGATACTTTTCCCGAAGACTTACAACTTTGTCTTCAATTTCAGTAAGACTCCCATTAAACATATCTTCGAAATAAATAATGTGACATCTAGCTTGATAAAGGAAATCCTCACAGAAATCTTTTTTGAACGATTTCCATAAATCAATTGATTGAGAAGGATGACAAAAGACTAAAATAGCGGCAAATAATTTTAATTCTCTCAATTTGGATGGAGTCTGTGAAATTACCGCATCTGCTAGAGAATATTTCCAATAATCATCATTCTCTAGAAGACCTAATGCAGTGCAAGCAAATTCGAACATAAGATAAACAACGATCAACAGTGGTGGAAAAGCATACGTACGAGTAAATGGAAACATTCACATTGAATTGGATGAATTGTATAAACTCTACCAAGGGCGGTATCTCTTTTAAGACCAGGAAAACCTTCAACATCTTTTCTCTTACAGAACTTATTATTGTTCCAAATGTAATAGCTAGCTTATACAATTTATTTAGAAATATATTTGATAGCTTGCATGGAAATGCAAAATTCTACGTTAATTTGGTCATTAAAACTTCTCAGTAAATATGGGCTATATGAAAAAATCCATCCGTTATCAATATCCTTCACGCTATCCTGAGGACTCCTCCGACGGAAGGCTGGATATCCATCGTCACCGGTCTGTGCCTCTGATTTAAATAAGCGAGGATACATTTTCGAACAGTCGAGCTCGCCATAAGGCCCATGAATCATATTTTTAGAAACTATTTCGAGCAATAAAGGATCCTCATCTTTTTTGGAAGTTCAGCAGAAATACCAAGAGCGATTTCGTCAGGTTGAGTTTTAGTGTCCAGCCATAGAAGTAAGTATTAATCTGGTTACAACTCGGTTAATGATTTTTTTCATTTTTAAAATATTTGGCCAGATGAAGACAGAGTGCAAAAACGTTTTGAAATAGGAGGCTTGTTCTGTAATATATGTCTACAATATTTCTCTCCCTCTCTTTATAAATGACAACTAAATTTAAAAGTAACCTCGCGGGAAGAATTTTCGTTGACCGCCTGGCAGTGAATAGCGTAATGTAGTCTTGAAATGGAAGGTCAAAAATTTTGTCATAAAAATCGACCTGAGGCAAGGTTAGGACAGATAAATGTTAATATTTTCTGGAAAATTGTGCTCCATTAACTTCACCGTCAAGTTTTAGTAAAGCCAACTTCAATATTAATGATTTCAGTCCAATAATGTAACATTTTAAGAAGGGAATTTTGAAAACCAGCTTCTAATATTATATCAAAGCCAATTTTGACCAAGATACATAATAAATAAGGCTAGAAACCAGGTGGTCATTTAATTGGTTTATTTCAAGTTTGATTCGATGAGGTGGCCAATACGACTCTTCTTGAGTATTTGTGGCCCATTCCATAGTGTGGAAACCTACCGGCAAGGATAATCCTTATAAAGGGTTTTATTTAAAATTTACACTTAAATCCCAAAAAAGGAGAGCTAGCTTGCAAACATTTCGATGATCAGCTTCTAGAAATTCTAGAAGTTGCGAATCATTTTGCCAAAATATCGTAAAACAGTATTTGTTTAATCGCAATCCAAATATTTTATTAATTTAATTCGTGACGAACTTGGATCCACCTCTAGGTACCAAATAGCTAGTAAAAATTTGGATAACGAATAATGAAATTGTGCTTAAGAAGGCCAATACGTTTTGGTCGACTGAGAATCATAATGATTGAGTGATTGAAAAAGAACAAGACTATTAAGGAACCCCATTATTGGCATTAATAGACCATTTAAAAAATGAATTAAATAAAATTGCCAGAATTTGGATTGCTTTTCATCTTTCTGCTTCCGAAATTAAAAATTTGGCTAGCTAAGCTAGGACGGAGTTTTCGTCGATTTCTGTTTCAAATGCCCTATTTGACTATGCTGAACCGCGTAGGCCAGTCTCCCGAAACTTCAAGAAATCATATTGTAACTTTGTGTTCTAAACTTACCTAATCTCTGAAACATTTTTAATTCACTTTCAAATTTTATTCGTCGCTACATTTGGTTCCAATGATTTATCAAAATTAAATAGATTTTGAGATCCCTTATAGTCACTGGCCAAATTGGTATCTTTGACAACTTTTGTTGCTGTTTTTAAAGTTATAATCGTTTTTGGTTAAATATTTATTGTGCTGAAATAGACCAGCTCGAAAATTACGTCTAACAAATTCCATGAAGCAAAAAGACTCCATTTGGCCACGGACGAAAAAGTTTGAGTGAACGGTTCTGAATTCAAAATTGACATTACAGGTGTTAAGTGTGATTTAGCTAACTATAAAAGCTTTCGAAATTTTGCAAATAAACTTTAATTTATTATGAGACCACCAGATGAAATGTTCAACGGTGATTGCATTATACAGGTGGTTAAATATCCTGCAAGTGATCCAGTCGCCTTTATATTTTTCAGAGAACTATATGAAGTAGGGCCAATTCAAGGAAGCCTTAGGGCACAATTTGTTGCCTTAGCTATAACAGCGGTTTTATTATGGTGAAGGCTTTTCAAATATTCGGGAAAGGGAAATCACTAAATTAAAATATCATAATCGATTGCAGTTTAATAATATTCGAAAGAATAGAGAAGGCGGGCGAGCGGCCGATTTCTACTATATAGATTTTCCACCAAAACATTTTCGTTTAATTTGGTAAGTGAAGCCAAGAAAATTATTTATTTTGGTAGGGTAAGATGAGTTGGTTGGAAAACGACACAAATTATGGTTACGGAGGTCGTTGCTGCCAGTTTAAAACAAACAGTTCTATACATAAGCAGTAGGCCTATCAGGGCCAGTATTCTTGAAATTCACGCAGAATGTCTCTCCATTCCAGAATGGAATGATTTTAAAACGAGGTACCCATACAAATTTTACACTAAAAAGTCACGATCTCTGGCCTTTACTAGCATAAATTACGCTTAGTCCAATTAAATTTCAATTAGATCACATTGCAAAATAGCACATTTCTAATAAAATGATTTAAACGTTTAAAATAACAGGTTCGTACTACCTTTTTAGCATAAGTGTTAAAATGACAGAATTATGAAATTAATTTCACAAGAGGTTAAAATTAATATTAAACATAATTATCATAATTATAAACTGTGTTTCGTATTCCATTTATTCGCATGATTAAGTCCAAGTCGTATATGTATACAGTGATAATAACATGTAGACGACTTTTTTTTTGTTGTGCGATAACGATTTTATTATGTTTTGCACACTAGTAATTTTTATAAATTATAATGAGATGCATATTACAGTCAACTTGTTAATTATCACTTTACTTAATTTTCACTATGGTAACATAATATCTGTATCTAGAAAATTCCAAAGATTTCAGTTTTTACTTTCGTTTAGCTATGAAATTAAAAAAAAAAAAAAAAAAAAAAATTTGTTTACATAGAGACGTGCAGCGAGTTAATTTTACCTTTAAATTGTTTGTGATCGTCTTCCGTGCGTACAATAATATACGAATGCAATCAACCGAAACGGAAATCATACACTAGATACCAAAAATTATGCAAACTATGTTTAGAAACAAACCAGATTATGTATTAGATTTGTGCCTTCCGGCTTGATCTTATCTGTTATGTATATACTTTACTTAGAAATTTAGACACAATAGCAGATCGGGACAATAACACACATATAATATCCACACCTACACACATCATAATGTTTTCGACTTAAGTTTTATATAAATCTACAATTGTTTCCGTACATTATGTTTTGATCTAGCTTTAAGATTGTAGGCACATAAGGTTGAATAGAAAATTAATTAGACTTTTGTTGTTTTCGTGTTATCTATAAATGAATTTAAATGCATCGCTAGTATATCTAATAAATCGTCCCTTAAGTTATAATAGACAATGTGCGTCTGTTCACTTGAATACCAAATCAGTCAACTATATAAATTTGAAATTAAGGTATGGTTACATTATTTGTGTATCGTTGCCTATTTTCTTCTGCATGATGGGAGTTATTGAACAAATAAAACATAATACAGGTATAAATCGTAAAGCGCGATGGTGACTAAAATTATAAGATCCCCCATATGAAACCATGAAAACCTGAATGAAATATCCAACCAAATAAAGACTAGGTAAATCATTGAACAGTTGTAATAAGACATTGTATGTATACGAATAGCGTAAAATTTAAGGACTGTAGCGAATTGTGCCTGATTGTTATTCAATTGTCTGCAGATGTTAAACTCCTCGATCTTTGTTCTGATTTTTATATCATTTGAACCATTTGGTAATTTTAATCATATGGTAGGGCTTGTGATATAACCTGAAGCGGCCTATGAATACATGGGCAAGCAAAATTTTCAGCAGAGGTTCCCGCCATTGAAAGGTGCTAAAGATAAAGACCCAAAAGAGCTTGTTCGAATATACCTTGAAAATATGTTTTAGAATTTTCAAGCCTCTAATTTACAAATTATTTAAGATTTAAGAAAATTATTTAGGACTCCGCATCTCAAATCTGTAATGACATCGAACAGCCACTACCTCACCTGCTCTGCTGAACAAGGTCCACTTCTGTAAGATTAAAAATTTTTCGCACAAAAATAATTTAGGCCCTTTAAAAATCCTGTAAACATCGATTCATCGTGCGTTCCTTTATTTGCTCTGAATTTTTTTATCCAATCAATGAATGCGAACGGAAAATAACGTCCTCTTCAAGGAATATGACTGATTAGAATAACGAACAAAGGCAACTATGAACCAAAAGGGCTAATATCTATTACTACAAGGCAAGCCAAATACCAAAGAATATAAAACGAGTTTCATAAAATTATAGGGCCGTTAGGATTAAGGCGAAAACCGTTTCGAGGTTTTTATAACACTGCATATTTAATAAATGCATTTATTATAGTTTTTATCGCTTCTATCATCACGCGGAATAGTTATGAAGAACTTTTTCTTCTCTATCCAATAGAAAACAAAACAAAGAAGACAAGAAAAGTATTGTATCGTACCATCCGCACCATGGCTTGCTCCAGGCCACCGGTGACTTACTAGTAAAACACAGCATTTCAGTCTAGATGACCGGTGACGTTTTCAATTGAATACGAACTCAGTCTTCTTTGGGCCTCTTATCATTGTTCTCTTATTTAAATCAAATACCAATCTTATACGGTGTTTTTGATATTTTATCCATGAGGGTGGTTAATACTTACATTGCGGTTCTACTTTCTGATATGCCTGGTTACGTTTGTCGCATACATTTTGCCAATATGCTACATCTGGTGTGAATACTTTGAAAAAAATGGGCAGTCCAAATGTCACGTTGTGATCCGCACTTGGTCCTACTATTAGCTCAGATGGATTAATTACATCAAATTCAAAAGGATTTGTGTTTTGCATTTGTTAGCTTATAATTCTATTCGAAGGAACAATTCTGCCGAATACTAATCGATATTGAAATTTAACGAGAATGTTGACAACATTTTTCGTTTTATTTTCAAACATCACACTACACAATGTTTGTGCCTCTTCGACTGCTCTCTCAACAAGTTAACACTAATAAACTATCAAGTAACTTCAAACAATTTTCACTATTACAAATCTTGTTAATTTCGAAGAATCCACCTTCGACAAGTCACTAATTCTGTAACAAGTCACAATCAAATCCCTTGCAAATTTAAAGGAATATAGAGAATCACGGGTAATCTCGAAAATTAATTTAATTTAGAATTCTACATTCGACTATGCCAAACTCGGATAAAAATAAAATCATAGAATAATCTTGAAAACTCCAGAAATCACAAAGAGTCTCAAATAATCTAAAAAATACCATGCAGTCTTCGTCACAACTTAAATAATCTCGAAAATACGAGAATGACGATAAGGTCAAATAAATTAGATGTTAAGCTGGAACTGCCCAACGCTTTTAAATCTGGAAATCTAGTTAAATCCAAAAATCTTGTATTTTCCTCAATAAAGGGTACGATTTATATACATATTTTTACTGATTCTTGTACTGGTGGTTTATTACCTTCGGGTCGGCTAACGACAACACCTTCAGATACAACAGCTTCTGTACCTTTGCCACCACTGGCACCTCCGTGGAGTTCCAAAAGATTAGATAGATCGAAACGTGGTTTTTTCAATACTTTCACTTGAATTCCTTGGCATGCCTTTTCAATGTCTTTTGCAATCGAACCAATAAGCAGTTTTTCAACATCTTTGTTTAAATCGGACGATGTAATGTCCTTAGACGCTCATCTTTTTGCGGATAGCTCGGATTTGAGAATGTTAAGCATAACATGTTTTGCGTTGCGACTATGGATCTTTAGCAGTGAACCCAATATAGAAAATACGCAATAAATATCCATCTGTTGTCTTTACACTTGGATTCAATCAATAATTGCTATTTCTTTACCGTGGAACGTAATTTGTCATTTGTTAAATCCATTCCACGGAAATTTGTTAAGACATCACGTCTTTGAACGATCTTTCAGCATCATTATCGTTTTGTAAATCTGCTAATGAAACTTCGAACATGTGACCCTTTTGGTGCCTTGGTAATCGTACCAATCTTTACGTGAGAAAGGATCAATAATCTTCTTTTTTGATCCTATTTTTCCACCTTTTGATCCAGCTTTAGTATGGAAAAGGTATTTTGAGAACCTCTTATCTGTAGGATAATTTAATTGAGTACTATGCTTCCTCGAAAATATCGAATAATATCGAGAATTTCAAATAAAACCGAAGACCTTAAAATTTCGAGTAATAAACCTAAAAATCGTAAAAATCCGAATAAATATCGAAAATCGGGATACCTACGATCCATTTAGACAAAATCCACTTAGACAAAATCCATTTAGGATATAATCTATTTTTGACTTTTTCTGAGAAACTCTAAGAACAAGTTGTGCGGTAAATTCTGGTGAAGGAGAATTATAATTTTGAAACGCTTTCTGAGTGCCAATATTTAAAAAAAAATAGTTTTTGATTAATAAAATCAAAGATGGATTTCAACATTCAACAAAAGTGGATTTATGTAAAAGAGAGCGGATTTTAACAAAATGTATTTTGTAAAGATGGATAAAGGAGGGATTCCTCGAAAATCTCGATGAAAATTTTGAATATACGCGAGAAATTCGAATAGATTCTAATAATTTCGAAAAGCTCGAATAATCTTAGAATTCTAAAATAATCTTTAAAAATCTTGAAAATGTTTAAAAATGTTGATAATTCTGAATAAGTTAGATCCCAAGCTGCTCTAGCCCAGATATCTAGATTATTCCATTTAAGTATGACACAATATAAAGTAGATCTGCGGGAGACCTTTCACCTAGGAAGTACGGATTCAGGCGGGGCCTATCCACGATAGATGCAGTTCAAGAGATCACGGAAGCCGTAAGGAGAGCGGAGAACTATAACCATGTGATATGCTAGACGCATTGGAGCACCAATTCCGCATACCACGATACCTCCAACGGATGTTGGAGGATTACTTCTGGAATTGCACCCTCACATACGAAACGGACAAGGGACAGCGAGAAATGCAGGTCACAGCTGGAGCAGTTCAGGGGTCGATCCTAGGACCCGATCTCTGGAATGCCTTTTATGACGAGCTACTTCGAGAGGAGATGCCCGATGAAACCCATCTCGTGGGCTATGCGGATAACGTTGCAGTACTTGTTGCTGCGCGGGACACCAAACAGGCCCAGCTGAAGTTAAACCAGGCTATGCGGGACATAAATGGCTGGATGGAGAAGCACGAACTGGCCCTAGCTCTCAACAAAACTGAGATTACGGTACTAACCAAAAAGAGAATCCAACCATCTCTCCCGATGTGGGTTGGCAATGAGGTGATCGAAACAAAGCCGCAATTGAAATATTTAGCAATATTTATAGACTCGAAACTAAGCTTTTTCGAGCAGATCCGGCAGACGGCAGATAAGGCGGCAAAGGGAGTGAGCGCCCTAAGTAGGCTCATGGCCAACACCAGCGGCCCAAGGGCTAGTAAGAGGCGACTACTTATGGCAGCGGTTCAATCGGTTCTGCTATATGGGGCAGAGGTTTGGGCAGACTCCATGCACAAACAAATGTATCGGAAGCGGCTTCTACAGGTACAGAGGCGAAGCGCGCTGCGTGTGGCGTCGGGGTATCGGACGGTGTCGGAGGCCGCCATCTTGGTTATAGCAGGATGTATCCCCATACATCTTGTAGTGCAGGAGCGGAAAGCTATATACTACAGGAAACTGGAAGTCGGCCGGAAGGTAGCGAGTATGGATGAAAGGTCCCGAACCATGCAAATCTGCGGCGCTGGAAGCAGAAGTGGATTTATGGCCCCCAGAAACGGCAGTGGAAATCATGCTCCGAGGAGAGAAGGAGTGGAGCCTCGTAGCCCACTTTGTGGAGGAGATCCTGAAAGCGAAGAAAGGGGATGTGGACAGATTCCCATAATGTAAGAGGAGGCTCGAAGGGAGCAATGGGAGGCCTAGCCCGAAGTAATGTGCAAAACGGTTCCAGGCTAGGCCAGGAGGAGGGATAGGTGGTTTTAGTCGGTAGGGCAGCAATGCGAGTCCGACACACTGTGCGTAAAGAACATTCCCACCTTCCCTAGCAAAAAAATAAAAAATATAAAGTAGCTCAAATGATCCCTAAACGTTATTAAAAAAAAAATTGTAAGGCCAGAGTTTGCCCCCCTACGTAGGGGGTAATTGCCCCTCTACGGATAAAGTGATTTCGAAAATTGATTACTTAAGGCTTAATGATATTTTACAGTCTGAGACATGGGTGAGTATTACTTCAATTCCTGACCCTAATGTGGCATTTTCGATATTTCTTTCCAGATTATCTAACATTATTTCCGATTGTACTAGCTCTTTCAACATGACTAGCAATTGTGTTAACATTAAACCATGGATTAATTCTTCTCTGGTTCGCCGGATTAATAAACAAAATAAGCTGGGTAGAAGAGTTCATAACCTACCTCTAAATGCTAGCTTACGGAAATATTACAATAAATATTCTAAGGATGTTACACGGGATATTAAACAAGCTAAGGCCAAGTACTACTTGACTAAATTTCATCATCAGTCTGGCAATATTAAACAGCAATGGGCAGTTGTAAATGAGATATTGAATTCTAATACTAAGGCTGAATATTTTTATGAAGTATTGGATGATTTTAATGGTAAATTTACTTCATCGTTTGATATTGCTAATAGTTTTAATTACTATTTTACTAATACTGTTAGCCTTGCTAACTCGCATTTATTACCGGGGTATGTTGATTTACTAGTTCAAGAAAGGTCAGTTGATTCTAGTTTCTTTTTTCGCCCTTTTCTATCCAGTGAAATTTTTTCGATTATTAATTCCCTCCCTACAAAGTGTTCCATTGATGAATTTGGTCTTAGCAACATTGTTTTAAAAAATATTAATCATAATATTGTTGACATTTTATGTTTTCTATTTAATGCAAGTATCACTTGTGGCATATTTCCCGATTGTTTAAAGTCAGCTATTGTTATTCCGTTGCATAAAAAGGATTCTCGGTTGTTTGTCGGAAATTACAGGCCAATTTCCCTATTGCCGGTAATTTCTAAAGTTTTTGAGAAAGCTGTTAAACATCGTATGGTGGAATATTTGGACAGTAAACATTTTTTTAGTGATGCTCAATTCGGTTTCCGTGCTGGTCTGGGTACTGAGGATGCTTTATTAGCATTTCTCAACCCTCTTCATATTGGCCTTAACAAAAATCAATCGGTTGGTGCTTTATTTGTTGACATTATGAAAGCATTCGATATGGTCAATCACCAATTGCTTTGTGTTAAACTTATGAATGCTGGATTTAGAGGTTTCATTTTAACTTGGTTTAAATCGTATCTTGATAATCGTTCGCAATGCGTTCGTATAAATGGTGTTTTAAGCAATCGCTCTGTTCTACCAGCTGGTGTTCCTCAAGGATCAGTGCTCGGTCCAATTTTATTCCTCATTTATATTAATTCCATTTTTTCCCAAAAATTCGGCAAAGCACGGTGGTGGCGTTTGCTGATGACATGGCGTTCGCTTACAAGTCCAATAATTATGCTAACATTATTTCTAATATTAATCATGATCTATTGATTCTTAGCCAATGGTTTAATTTTCACACCTTTGTTTTGAGCCCTAAATCTAAAGCTATGTTTTTTAATTTAACTAGCTACCCATGCGTAAATAGTGACATCGTTTATCATGATAATCGTTGTACTAGGATGGGTTGCTCCCAGTATTGTGTCCCAATTGAATGTGTTCAAAGTATTAAATACCTTGGGATTACGATTGATTGCTGTTTAAATTGGAAATTACACGTTAAAGCATTAGTCTCGCACCTTACATTCTCTATTAGAAAAATGTATCGTTTAAGAGATCATTGTCCACCTGCAGTTCTAAAAATTTTTTATCATGCCTTAGTTGATTCCAAACTTCGATATGGTATTTGTTCATGGGGGGGTACTTACCTTAATACTATTAAACAATTAATGATAGCTCAAAAGTATATTATTAGAGTAATGTATTTCAAGCAAAAGTGTTCGGCTTCTTGGCCTTTGTTTGCATCTAACTCACTTCTTCCCCTGAGACATTTATACGTTTTTAAGGTTCTAAAGATGTTCTTTGATATTTGCGGTAATCGTTCGTATTCTTATCATGCCTACTCATTGAGGAAAAATAACTTATGTATGAAATTTATTCCAAAATTTAAAACAACACATTTCCGCAAATATTTTTTAGTTTCAGCTCCAAGAATTTTCAATCAACTACCTCTCAATATACGAATTGAACGTAATTTAAAAAAGTTTCTCCATGGTGTTAAAGGGTGGCTTTTTATTAATGAAAGTGTCGAATTTCTTTTTGATGTAATTGTTTAAATTATGCTTTAAATTTTAAAAATTGTTTTATTTTTGCTCTCATTTTTTTTTTATATATTTTTTTTTCCTTTCATTTTTCTTATAGTGTTATTTTTGCTATTTTTATTTTTCTCTTCATTTACTATTGTTTAATTTTAGTTGTTAATGCTATATTATTATTATTTTTTTTTTTTAATTTTTTTTTAATCTTAGTATTGAATTTTATTGTTCCTCTTCCTCATTATTTTATTTACATTTTCATATTGTTGGTAGTTCTAAACAGACATTGTATGTCTAAGAACTAACCTAATTTTTTTTTTTCAATTATGTACATTACATTTATATATTTATATTTTCTTATTTATATTTCATTTAATTATATTTTTTATTTTTTTATATATTGTTTATATTGCTTAGTTGAATAAAGAATCTTTTAAAAAAAAAAAAAAAAAAAAAAAAAAAAAAAAAGTTGCGAGATTTTTTTCGAAATTGTCACAAAACGTAGTTATGTAAGACAATTTAAGTTCTTGGACCGCTTATACACTGAAACTCGAAATAAGAGAGATACATAATCGATAATAGAGAGCCCCTACTAGTGTAAATTGAAATTTCGATGAATTATAATTAATTACAACTACATTGAAGTACAGTAGGCTGACAATTTGCTTGCGGATTTTGATTTTTTTGCATTAAATTTAATAAATAATTCAGTATTAATTTTGAACTAAATTTATTTGCAAATAAATTAAAATTGATTTAAGAAAAATCACTTTATTGCATGCATGTTAATTAAGTCCGAAGTCTCCAACTGTAAAACTGTAAAACAGTGTCAGAATACTAAAATGTATTACTCGAAATGATTCTCCAAAATATGTATTGCCGTTCAATCTGGGGATATTCCTTTTACGAAATATTCTGTCGTTTCAAAATTAACTCTCCAAATTTAGCGGGCCACGCTATTATCGCGTCGACCCTGATTTTTATAAAAAGGGAAATAACGGAAATTTCAAGGGTCGACACTATAATAGTGTGCCCCGCTAAAATTTACAAAATATTTAGAACACGAATTTCACGTTGCCCGCGGTTGGAGGGTTAAGGGAATAAAGTTTCCCATTTTGTTTTATTTAAAATACACATTAAATTGAAACTCAGAACAGTGAAAATCTTGTAAGACGGAAACAGTTATAACAAAATAATCCATATATTGGAAAAAATTCCCTTAAAAATTATATTTCAGTAAACGGAAAGCCTTGGACCAGAACGGAATTTAACAATTTTGGACATTACCTACTTTCCTTTGGTTCACTTGGCAAATACTATTCGATAAGTGGTCTATGCTTTCCCTTACTTTCCTAGAAAATCCTAAATTAAACTTTTATTTACACATATGAGTTTCATTGTTAGACGTTTTCACAAAACAAATACCCTTATTATCTAGTCATAATTGCTTAGTATTTGTAGGCGACAGGAGAAGCACTGTAGGTTTCCTTCAAAAATATGAAACAGTGCATGCAATAACTAAACTCTTAACTAACTCCTTTGGTCTACCTTCACAAAAACATACAATAATATAATAATCCCCAAACTACGGCAACCGAATTTTCTGAACTTCGAACGTTCTCAGCCTCATAAGAAACGAGAACTTCCTGAACTTGTGGAAGCAAAGCAATTACTATTTGCACGGCCGGAAATTTACGATATTATTACGATATAAAAAAGTAAAAATCAATAAAAATTATCGTGAGAAACAATTTTTAATCCTATTTCGAAATACTCCCTATTTGCTATCGGAAGAAGACTTCGTCCAATGTTACAAGTTAGGGAACATTGCCAGCCATGGCAAATAAATGTTGTACAATGTGACCCAATCCCATATTTTTGGGCAGCGTAAATTGAACTCTAATCACTTCCAATCGTAAAGTCTTCGCGCATTGGAAAGAAAGGTAGTATTTAATATCTAGTCTTAGTAGAAGTTTTGAAAGCTCTGTTAAGAAGTCGAATGGATAACGAAAATAAACAACTACTCGTTAAATTCAACAATATGATGGCTAGGTCATATCGAACGTGCCCCCCCACCACAACGGAATTAAAAAGTAGTCGTTCAACAACCATCTTATTAAAAAGTTACATTTTTAATAGTAAATTTGAATTTTTCAAACACGTGACGTTAACTTTTCGTAAAGTTCGATTTCATTTTTGTTTTTCATAAATCCAATACCCGTCCCACGATTCCAAATTTTATGAAAGCAGGTGGTTTTCAAAGACGGATCTGTAGCCGCCCGTCCTCGATTTGGCTACTCCAGGCATAAAGTAGGACGGTAAAAAATAAATCAAGAAACAAACAAACAAACTTTAAAATATTGGGAGATTAGTTCAATAAAGGCGATTAGCCGCTAAACCTAAAATAAAACAAAACTAGCTAAACCTGAAGTTGACATTCTACGGCCAAACTCGATAAATTCACTAAATCGGATTTATTGAATTGAAGTCTCTCAGCACTATAAGATTCATATTCGATTTGAAGCGGAATAGAGTTGAAAGGTGGAATGTCGAAAGGCCGAATGTCGAAAGGCAAAATGTCGAAAGGCCGAATCAGTAGAAAGGCAGAAAGGGTCGAAAGGCCGAATGTCGAATGGCCGAATATCGAAGGGCCGAATGCGCCTAATGGCCGAATGTGTCGATGAGCCGAACCAAAGTCAAGGGAATTAAGTGAATGAAAATTTTCTTACGTGATGGATGGTTCTATTAAGTGAAAGAGAATTCTGTTAAGTAAAGGGAAATTTGATTTAGTTAAATCAAGAAAAATTCCAAAAGATGACGGAAAATTTGATTAAGTGAATGAATTTCAGTACAAACAGTTAAAAAATAGTCAAGATCCAATTTAATTAGCCATACTCCAGGACTTCATCAAAAAAACCGACGAGCTTGTATCCGAGACACGACCTATTAAATCGAGAAAACGTTATTTGTATTAAACTGTACTGAGAAGCCAAAATTTAGAAATTACAAATTTTAAAAAACCGTTAATTGTCTAATGCTTAAATCTTTATGCATTAGGCTGTATCAGCCTAAATGTTGATTACCCGTTCTACATATTTTTACAATACTAAATTTTATATTTCTCAATTCGTCATGCTACAATGAAATGCCATACGACACTTTTCCCCCAAAGCGTCGGTGGAAGATCAACAAACCAACCATTTATATTTTACAAACATTTTCTGTTATTTTGGGCAGGTATTTTCTAAAATTTTGAGACTTCTTCCCCAATATCACAATTGGTCACGACAATATAAATCTTCCACGCCACACCACAGACTCATAATAATCTTACAAGGGAACGTTTTGTTCTGTCAAAATCAAAAAATTATAGAAACTGTTCTACGAGTAAGTTGTGGTACTCTGTGAGGTTTTAACGAAACCATTTTTTTAATCGGCAACCAAGCCCTTTTTAGAGTTTAAAACCACCCCTTAATTTGCTAAAACAGGTATGTAATTTCATCTACTAAAAAATAGAGGTGCAACCCTTATAATCCAATTTACTATTGATTACTTGTAATTTTTATGAGGAATAATTACTAATTTGTTTGATCAAAAAAAGTGGAGTAGAGAAGTCGGGATAAAAAAAAGTTTTTTCAGATTAAATTAAGGGGTGGTTTTAACCCCTAAAATGGGCTTGGTTAAAAAAAAGTTTCGTTAATGTCTCACAGAGTACTACAACTTTGAATAGTTTTTATAATTTTATGAATTTGACAATTCAAAAGATTCCCTTATTAGGCAGGCCACACACGTACAGTTTTAACTGTGCAGTTATAATTGTCAGTTTTAACTGTGAACTGAGATGCACACACACGTTCAGTCTAATCCTTCAGTTATTATCATGGATTTGAATGAGCGGAACGATTTTCCTGGTCTCGGTGTGGTTTTTTTTATTATTAAAAAAATTTAATAAAAAAAATTCTAAAAAGTGGTGCAAGAATTGGCTTCAAAAACGAAATTTAACTTCCCATATAAATTTATTAAAAGAATTAAGTGAAGAAGAACCACTAGATTCAGGCTCTTAATGAATCTGATAATACTACTGGCCGGTACAAGATACATTCTATCCGGGCTCATTATTCTCCCTCCTAGATGTTGAAGTTTTTGCTGGAAAATGGCTGGGCATTGGCACAGAACATGTTCCGCTAATTCCGCTTCCAGATCGCAGAAGCGGCATCCATCTGTCGTACTTAGGCCCAACTTCTTAAGGTGATACCTTAAGGGGACATGACCTGTGAGGAAGCCAGTAAATAGTCTCAACTCAGGTTTGCTAAGTTCAAGACACTTCTTAACCCTGACAGACGAAGGTGATATACATTTCTTCGCCAGTCGTAAACCTGGAATTCTGCTCTAAGGTGTCCCTTAGTGACGCCGCAGAAGGGTTCTGGTTCAATAAATGGAGAGGCAGAACCCTCACGGACGAGGCCGTCAACTGCCTCGTTTCCTTCGATTCCAGTATGACCTGGCACCCACATAAGTGTTACCTTATTTGAGCCTGCCAGATGTTTAATAACCTTCAGACAATTCCATACCAGCCTTGACACAACGGTACAACACCTAAGAGCCTTTAAGGCCGATTGGCTGTCTGATACAATATAAATCTTTGCATCGTTTAGGCCTTTTGCTATACCTATCCTAGCGCAAAGTTATATAGCCTTTGCATGAAAATTATATAAATAGTTGAACTAGTTTTGTATAATTCAATGATTTAGTTATTATATGAAACGTCCTCTCATCTCAAAATTTCTACACAAAACTGAGAACTGTGCAGTTAAACCCCCACACACGTTCAGTTTAGTTAATCGTTTCAGTTAAAAATATAAAAATTTTAAAGTTCTCAGTTAAACTGTACAGTTAAGTTTAACTAAACTGAAATACTCACACACGTACTTAAACTGTACAGTTAAAACTGTACGTGTGTGGCCTGCCTTAGATTATTTAGAACTGCCACGTGTTTCCGTCTTCGACTTTTAACACTTAGATCCAGTTATACATCTCTAGTATACTGTTGAAAATCCTTAAGAATTTAAATTACTTCGTTTAGAGAATGTTACAAATTTCTTTTCTGAAAATTTGTGCCGTTTCACAATATTATGTGAGAAACGTCAGAATTGACCGATATGATTCTTCACTTAGTGCTTGGCATCTCTGTGGATCATTCGAGAATACAAAATCAGAATTAACGTTAATTATCTTTTGTCACCAAATTTCACCTCCTCGTCACACACCGTTTCATTTTAAATATCTCCCAGCGCCTGCCTCCTAAATTTTTTCCACCCTATTGGCGGATATTATTTTATAGGCGTCCCATAATAATTTGCTATTACGGTTTATATACGACCTCATAACAAGCGAATTTATTGCTCAGAAATAACACCTTTAAACGCGATGTTAATAAAGCAATTCACAAATAATGTATCGATCAAGACATCGTTGAAATTTCAATAATTAAAATGTCACAAAATGTCAATAAAACGTCAGAGAAATGTCAACGTCACAGAAAAGGAAATGTCTTGCTATTAGTAAAAGCTTACTAGATATAATTTATTTTTAAATATTGACGATTCAAATGACGTATTAAATCAAATTAGTTTCTGGTCACTTCGAAACTTTGAAGTACCATAACTCGCAAACCAAAACATTTTTTGGCCTGATCTTTGCGAAAATACATTTTTCTAGGATTGCACAGGTTATACAGCATTAAAATTCAAAAAATTTACGCAATATTTTACATAATGAGAATAAAAATTTTTGGAATTTTTTTATTGATATTTTATAGCTTTAAATAAAAATGGCGTGCATGTTTGATCAAGTTCATCACTATTTAATTAAAATTGAAATTAAAATACATATTAACAATTTGTTGTTTTAATTTTATTTCAATCCACAAATTTTTATTTAACTTGGTTTGATTTTTACAGCTTTTAAAACATTACATTTACATTTAATAATAGACATTGCTTTAATCAAATAAATTTCGTAGATACGTCAATTCCGTGACGCGCGTCATCACATTGAAATTTTGGTTTACCCCTCATATATAATGAAAACAAAGACGTAGTCCATCGTATAAATCAAATTTAATCATACTCGGTTAAGAAATAGCCAAGTCTCGAAATATACCGTTTTGTGCCATATGCCGTATTGTACTACATTCCTTACTGACAAGTACCAAATGGGGTAGTATAACATATGCCGTACTGAAACATGCCGCAATGTACCAAATGGGGTAGTATACCATATACCGTATTGAAATATCCCATAATGAAATATGACCAATGAAATATGCCGTAGTTTACTATACGCTATAGTGTACCAACAAACAAGAATAATTTTATTTTTGTTAAGCATAAAACGTGTATTTAAAATTGACGCCCGCCGCCGACACTTGGTGTGATAGGCCCTTCAGAAATAAATTCATTGCTCTTAAATATTGATTTCAATAAATTAAGTGAAAAAATTTCATGAAAAATCGGGCTTTCATCCTAGTCGGCTTTTTCACAAGTTCGGTCATTCGACCCATTCGGACATCCGACAATCGGCCTTACGATACATTCGGCCTTTTGACCTATTCGGTCATTCGACATTCAGCTTTCTGATCCATTTGAATTTTCGACATTCGGCCTTTCAATATCAAACGTTTGAATCAGGTTGGCTCGTTACTTATTTTAATGAAATACGAATCTTATAATTTCGAATTCATATCGTATTAAGAAATAACCTTGATGGTCTTAGATGGTCATGTTACATTTTTCAAAGCATACTGTGTACACTAAATAAAACCACGTTGCACGATGTATTTCTGTAAACTGCTATATTGTCTTTTACATAAATTTAATGTTTAACTATTTTCAGGTAGCTATCCATATTTTGGGCATTTATACGGCACCATATACAATACAAATGCATAATATTTTATCGGTATTTACTCGTATGTGTAATAGAGAAATGTGGTAAATGTTAAACGTTAATCGAAACGACTTGATTAGATTGTGGCGCGCCTTATATACAAAATTGGTAATAAACATACGTCATACCCTTACCTTTTTTGTAGATAGTTTAGCTATCACCAAAATTTTATAAAAATATCTGATTAGAATATTATGGCATTGAAATTGCTTACGACCGATATATAGGATTGTGTAAGAAATTTTGGTCACGATATGGCCAAAAAAGTATAAATACGGAAAATAATCTAATAAAACGTCAGTAAATTAGACATTGCTCAAAATTTAACAGATTTTTATCTAATTTGTTCTATATTAAGTAAGAAAATAATCTTTATAATTATATGTAGAAATTAGGACACTGATAAGCAGTTCGGCGTTATACATAAACGTATATTTTATAAGTCTGATGACACTTGCACTTAAAATGAATGCGTTTGTAATATGAGACTATACCATATAAAGTAAATGTATGTTTGTATGTACATAAATCGTGCCATAATTGCAGTACATTCACCCTGCAACGTGTACGCTACTAAATCTTATGTTCTATATAAATTAATAATGTATTTATTTTAATTTTGGTTTTTTAATAAACTTTAAATTTAGTTTATTGACCACCAAAATGGGAATATTTACATTTTCAATTTATATCAATAAGATTTTCGCTTGAATTGCAAATTTTATTGTAACGTAACGGATATGTGTATAGTTTTCATGTTTTTTCACTAGGAGTTAGTATACAATCTCGTTTTGTCATTGAACTCAATTTTATTTATTTTTTTTTTATATGAATCATTTACTGAACAATACACTTGCACAATGAGTACTCGTGAATGGAAAAACTGGTGAAAGTAAATTATAAATAAATTATCGTAAGTTCATCGAAGTGTCAAATAACGTCAAAAGGCCAGAATTGTTATTTTTTACTACATTTATTTACATTAAAAATTCTTATCGTTGTTTTATCAATTTTTATTTTTTATAGTTACCATCTAATTCTTAATTAATTTGTGTGTCATTGTAAATCATTTTGCCAAACTAAAATTTAATTATAAATCATTTGTGACAGTTATAATCACATCGTATCATTGCCAAATTATTATTTTGATTACGTAATAATTGTTTTCTGTATTTGAAGAAAAAACATGACACAAATATTTTTTTTAGCTAGCTTTAATTTTTCTTGCAAGCAATAAAAATGGTTTAAGGTGACAAAAAGTAGAATGGTACCTACTAAAGTTTCTCCAGCACAAGCAAGCGATTTTTGAAATGTCAAAATTGAAGCTTCCACCGTACGTAATTTTTAAATTAGAGGCAGAATTTAAAACCTAACAAATTCTAAATGAGTAGTCAAAATTACTTTTATAAATTTGGAAAATTTGCATTGGGCCAAGTTCCAAAAAAAAAAAAAAACCTTCAAATTTTAAAACTATTCCAAATGAACAATTTTAGGTATTTCAAGTAGCAAGAACTTTCAGAATTTTTAAAAATTTTGGAAATTCTAGTTGTGTTATATTTCACTCTAGTCGTTACAAAAATTCTAAAATTTGTAAGTTTAAGGGAATTTTTAAAGTGTTAAATTCGAAATAAATTTAGAAAATTTTAAAGTTTTAAAACAAAATTCGAAATGTTTGTTTGAAATTTTTAAGATTCGAAATGTTATAAAATTCTTTCTAGCTTTAAAAACTTTTGAATTAAAAAAATTCTGAAGGTTGAATTCTGAATTACCAAAATTTAATTGTTCTGAAAATTTTAATAATTAGAAAAATTCAATAATTTTTAGAATTTCACAAACTAATTGAACTTTTAGAGGAAGTTGTAGAAATTTTAAGAATAGAAATGAACTAAATTTTACGTTTCCTAAATTTTTTAAAATATATAGAAATTCTAAAAGTTTTAGCATCTGAACCTTTCAGTAGATTTTTCTATTAAATTTAGTTCTAGAGCAAAGAAACTTGCTTAGTTGATTGTCTTATTAATCTTCACAATAGGTAAATTATTTAGCTTTGATGAAAGGACTCGGATAGTAATAGTTTGAGGGCCTTAAAATACGCCTTGTTCATGACATTCAAAATGGAATGGAATATTATTCTTTTTCATGAGCCTGAGAAAAAACAAAGTAATTCAGGGGAAAGTAAGCATGATGGTGTCAAATCGCAGCTGATGGCCTTGGGTTTCGAGAATAAGTGCCATCTCTGTATTTATTTTAAATTCAAGGCCATCTGATATATTTGTCAGACAACGCGGAAGGAGGATGGAAGCAGATGTTGGCCGACAATTATCCAATTTCCCAATTCGGTCGAAATTTGCTTAGATGCTTATTTGCTGATCGATTCATGAAGTCATAAAGATTTAATGGTGAGAATCTGGCAAGACTAAAGCGAAAATTTACAAAATATTGAAGAATTTTATCAAACAACCCAAATAAGTTTAAATTTGAGTCGTAGATTAATTCATATGAGAAGATGGCAAACGCTTTGATGTCATTTGAAAAGCTTTCGTTTCCAGATTGTTTACAAGACAAACGAAAATCAGAAATAAAAAAGACAGCTTCCGAAGGCTTGTGTCCTTTTGGTTATGTTACCAATCATTTCTTGTTTCTAACCCCGGAGGAGGGTGGGGGGGGGGGAGAAATGGGACACATAACAACGGTTATGCGCCTGCATTAGTGCTCTTTTCGGTCCAGAACAGCTATTGAGTCTTCGATACATTTCTAAAAGTTTTATGAAATACATAATAAAGGTACATCACTATTCTCTTATTAGAACTAGTTCATCAGTACAAATTTTCAAATTCAATTTTGAAATCATGAGCACAAAAATTGCGTTGATTTAAAAATCTTTATGCAATGTGCACAAATACGTTATATTTCAGTGCTGCCCGAAAGGTTTCAGTAGAGACGCAGTAAGATCGATTTTGGCCTGAATTCTGAAGTTTCCGACTTTTATGAAGTTTATGAATTTAATAAATTCTGTAAATTTTACAAAATTGATGATTTTTACAGAACGTATATTAGTATTTTAAGGGATTCGACCAATTCTATGAATTTCATACCTACCTAGTTTAGGAATTTAATGATTTTTATACATTTTTTGAATTTAAATAATTTTATTCAATGTTCTAGACAATCAGGATACGACTCGCAGGGTAAAATAGGTTCTCGATAGTTTCAGTAACACAATTTGTTGTCTCAAGGTATTAGCAGTTCCGACCGCTACATGGGACATGTTTGAGATGTGTTACCGAGACCGAATTAACCTGCAACTCACCTGAGGTTCACCATACATAATTTACGGTTTTATCAAAATTTGAGTTTTATAGGAGGGTGGTAGGATAATTGTGACTTGAGAATTAAATTATACGTTCGAGTTCTTTATCTAGTTATACCAAGTTGTTTTCCCGTATAGCTACCATGCCCAGCCAATGGCCTATATTATAATACGTTCTAAAGCTTGGCAGTCAAATTGCTTGAGTTGTGATGTAATCCATACAACTTTATGAATTTTATACATTTGATGACCCATTTGGGGTTATGCTAGTTCCCCCATCGGGCGCCTCCCCGGGTGGCGGATAGGGGAAGCCCGCCAGAGATGGCAGGTGACGGGGTAATCAAATACCTGGGGCGGACCAAAAACTAGCTCACCCAAGCTAAGGTGGCACTGCATATGCCGAAAGCTGCATGGCTAAGGGAAAGCTTAGTCGCTAATATGCGAACTCCAAATTAGGCGCCATTTGGTTTTAAACCCGTAGCCTTCCTATGATAATGCAGAGCTCTGTCATAGGTGACCGTTATTTCTCGTGCAACTCGTGGGAATAAAAATGGATACAAAACAAAATATACCAACAAACTAGCGGAAAAGCCATTGCGGCTCCCAAACCCCAGGCGGATGGAAGCGGCACTAACGTACCGGTTGAAGGAGGCAAACACAAGTCCAGTTTTGACGGTAGTTGGACAGTGTTTGATGGACCAAGCATCTTTCGAAGAAGCAGTAAAGTGCAAAGGTCACCGCCTCCTCTATCACAGCAGAGCGCTGTACCAAGGAATGCCGGACACTTAAAAGTACCAACAAAAGAAGAAAAAAACGCAGTACTACAGACGGAGGACAATGCCACAGTCATTGCCCCTATTTTTATGCTGCTGAAAGATGAAGATAAACAGCTGCAGGTTTGTAAAGACGCAATTTCAGCAATGAAACGGGCAACGCATAAACAGAGGAATATTAGCATGGAGGTCTAAAACGGTCTATGTAAGCTAGAAGAAGCCATAGACATACTTTCTATGCTTAAAAGGAAACGTTGTAGGGACTATCGAAGGGACAGCCAGACGGAGTCCCTGACATCGGTGGATAACGATGTAGCCCCTTCTACCGTGAACATTAACAAAAGGCGAGCATCCTCTAGCCCGAAAAACAAACGGGAAGACAAGAAAAATAAATAAGAGAATAAAGGAAACCCAGAAGGGGTTGGTCCGGACAGCGAAAAAAGAAAAGAGAAAGGGGAGGAGTTAGAACCGTCGACTGTAGTCCGGTCAAGGAAAACACCAGCCAAAAAGAAAAGACGAAGAAATAGACCGCGGAAACCCAAAATAAAACCGGAGGCCCTACTGATTAAAACCGGAAAGGATCAAACTTATGTACAAGTGCTGGGTACGATAAGAGATAAGGTTAACCCGGAGGCTTCGGATACAGAAATCAAATCTGTACGCCGTACCAGGATGGGCGATGTCCTCTTGGAATTTGGCGCAAATACGGGAAATAAGGGAACCTTCTGCGGAGCCTTGAGAGGTGCCCTGGGAGAGAAGGCAACAGTGCGAAGCCTGGAACCCAAAATCATCCTCGAAATCAGGGACCTTGACTGTTTGTCCACTAAAGATGAAGTAAAGGCAGCCATCCAGAGAGATCTTAAAGATTTCTCTGGGGAGCTGAAGGTGTCAGTTACAAAGACAAACTCGAGGGAACAACGGATGGCCTTCGTGGAGATCAATGCACGAGAAGCACATGAGCTTCTTAAGATAGGCCGTATAGGATGGCTGTACTGAAGGCTTTGGTCATCACCAGGCGACCTGCAAAGGACCCAACAGGAAGGAGCAGAGCATATGTATCCAATGTGGGGAGAAAGGCCATATCAAGAAGGACTGTCAGTCAGACCCAAAGTGTTTTCTCTGCGCCGAGCATCCAATTGGGCCCGAATAACTAAAACACGTACCCGGGTCAGGGGCTTGCAAAACCTTTAGGCAAGCCCTTGATAAAGCAAGAAACAGAAGCTTGAAGTGAAGGTTCTTCAGGGTAACCTTCATAGAAGTAAGACAGTGGATGCCTTAGGCTAGACATAGGTGCAGACCTGCTGATTGTTAGTGAGCAATATCGTAATAGAGCGGAACCCGAATGGTACTCTGATAACCTTGGTACAGCTGCCATCTGGACCCCGTACCCGATCACAGTCGATGATGGTTTCGTATGGGTTAAAATCCAATCTGTTATATACGTGAGTTGCTATTTTACCCCAAACGAGCCGATGGACGATTTCCGAGCTAAAATTGATGTATTAGAGGATAAAGCACGTGAACTGAATGGTGCGCTCGTTATAGCCGGATACTTCAATGCAAGAGCATTGGATTGGGGCATGAACACTACGAACCCAAGAGGACGGTATATTCTGGATATGGCGGCTAGGGTAGGACTCACAATGATGAACGAAGGTGGCGTATCGACGTTCAGAAGGTCGGGCTATACTGAAACGATTCCCAATATCACTCTGGTATCTGACATGATGGCACAAAACGTCACGGGATGGAGGGTAATAGAGGATTACACTGATAGCGACCACCAATATATCGTCTATAATGTACGGGGCGGATTGCGACAACCCGTTAGTCACAATGGCCGAGCGATAGGATGGAATGTGTCAAAACTGTGCGAAGAAAATCTCTTGGCAACCATCGAAGCCGGAAAAGTAGCAATATTACGGAAAAACGGATCTCCCGAAAAAATTGCGAGGACCACCATGAAGCTAATAAATCAAGCGTGTGATGCGTCTATGCCAAAAAGACGAGGCAAAAGGGGGAAAAAGACCGCGGTTTCTTGGTGGTCTGACGAGATGGCGAATCTCAGGAAGCACTGCCTACGTCTTAAACGCCTAGTCACTAGAGCAAGATGAAGAGACCGATTCGCGGCAGAACAAGAACATGAGGATTATCGAATGGCGAGAAGTGCGCTTAAATTCGAAATAAATAGAAGTAAGCGCCTGAAATGGGAGAGGCTGAAACGGGACGTGGACAAGGACCCCTGGGGCTTGGGTTACAAAATTGTGATGCGCAAACTTGGATCTCAGGCGCCCAGCCTTGTAATGGAGACACCACAAATGTGGCATATTGTAAACTTCCTTTTCCTGAGTCACATAAACGACGATCGGCCACATTGTCCCGATAAACCAGAGGAAATACCAGCGTTCACGGTGGAAGAGATTCAGCAAGCCGCCGCCTCTCTCCGCAATAAGAAAGCACCGGGCCCAGACGGGGTCCCCATGAAAGAACTGAAGGTAATCGCTCGATCAGAACGAGGAAGGGGTTTTCCCTAAGGCATGGAAAAGCCAGCGGTTGGTGTTCATTAGCAAAAGGAAAGGCAACCCGAACTCCCCATCAGCATATAGACCCTTGTGCATGCTTGATACAGCAGGAAAATTATTGGAACGCTTATGTAAGTCGCGGATCTCAGCAGCAACTCAAGCTGCAGGAGAAATCTCTGATAAACAGTATGGCTTCAGGAAGGGTCGGTCAACTATTGGCGTTGTAAAGGAAGTGGTGAGAGCTTTCCATATGGCGCAACAAGGGAATCACCACCAATTGCCACATTGGATGTGAAGAATCCGTTTAACTCCGCGAGATGGGCGGACATGTTGTCGGCGTTAACAAGCGACTTTCATATGCCAGACTACCTTCTGCGAATAATGCATATCTACCTTCAAGATAGAAGGCTTATGTTTGAAATCATGAAGGGGAATTCTGTCTAAAAAAATAACAACTTTTCAAAAACATGAAGATAATTGACTTTAGCACAGACGTGTTGCGTCCCTATAAGTAATAGTTTACACGAAATTTTATATTAAACAATTTCACAATATGGGGTACAAATCGTAACCCAAGTGGACATAGTTCATTAAGGCTAGTGGGCGATCCTCTCTATTTGTAAAAAATATTACAACTTACAAAAATCTATAAGATAAGTGACTTAGGAAAGTTGTGTCGCATCCCTTTATGTAAGTTCATATAAAGTTTGATATTAAACAATTTCTCAATCTGGCCTAAACATCGTACCCAAGCGTACATTTTCAAAATATTCAAACTTTCAAAAACCTAGAAGTCAGATAAACTCACATAAACGGAAGTAACATGCCAGTTGTTATGCTTTTTCGTTAGAGAATATTTCCGATTACCCATCAGAATATGTGTCCTAAATTAACATATAAAGGGTCCCTGACTATCCATAAAAATACTCAGGCATGATATTTGGGCATGATTGACAATTTTTTTTAAACCGTTAAAAATTACATATTCGGGAACACAATCATCCTGAGAGGCCGGATTAGATTTAGTAGCTTAAATATTTTAACGGTTTATCCAAATTTCATATATTATTCTTACTAATAATTTGAGATTAGGATAAACTTACAGTTTTGTGCAGTCGCGTGAAGTTTGTCCTAAATTTTGTTTTTGTAATTTTAGGACGCATTTAGGACCAACTTTCACTTCTTATGAATTAGATTAACCTTAAAAATTTGAATAGTTAGGACAAATTTTACAAATTTTATCCATTTTATGAACTTTATGAATTTAATGAATTTTATGAATTAGGAGATGTTTGATTAATCTAATGAAATATTTTAATTTAATATGATGTGGTTGATGAATTTTATTAATTTTATAGATTTTGTGAAGGTTATGATCTTAAATGAAATTTAAGGATTTGGTTAGTTTTGTGAATTTTAAGGGGTGGTGTGCCTACGCTTAAACTAAAAAATTTGACTCAGTGCAACAGAATCAAACCGGAAACCGTTAAAAAAATTGAGGTGTGGCCAACACACGACTTTCTTTTACGAACAGAGAATTTTGAGAAATTTTATTTTTTTCCTAATTTTTTTTTTAATTTTTAATTTTTTATTTT
Organism: Tipula vernalis; assembly: GCA_958295665.1. NCBI lineage: Eukaryota > Metazoa > Arthropoda > Insecta > Diptera > Tipulidae > Tipula > Tipula vernalis. The sequence goes on from OY282560.1 coordinate 16,696,764, forward strand.
AATTTGTTTTTAATTTCTGGAAACATTTTGTATCAAAAAAAGCTTAAATCTGAAGTTTCAGTTCGATAGATTAAACCATATGGGCTGTAGAGAGGACACAGACAGACTGACAGACAGAAAGACAGACACCATTTCGAACCCACTTTTTCGGACTCAGGTGAGCTCAAAACAAATAAATCTATAAAAATCTCAAGGTTCAAAATTTTCATGATTACTATACTTTATTTTACTAGAGTAAAAGAAAGTAAAAAACCCTAATCCATACGAATCGTTCGTTTAGTAAAAGTTCTGCAAAATTATTTTTTTGGAAATCGCACTCAACTCCCAAGGGCCAATATCGGCCATTGCCAACAATGATGACAAAGGTTTCGCTAGCACATGGAATAGGACCCTTAATTACCTAGTTAAAAAACCCTAATCCATACGGATCGTTCGTTTAGTAAAAGTTCTGCAAAATTATATTTTGGAAATCGCACTCAACTCCCAAGGGCCAATATCGGCCATTGCCAACAATGATGACAAAGGTTTCGCTAGCCCATGGAATAGGCCCCTTAATTACCTAGTTAGAAAACCCTAATTTATAAGAATCGTTCGTTTAATAAAAGTTCTGAAAAATTATTTTTTGGAAATTGCACTCAACTCCCAAGGACCAATATCGGCAATTGCCAACAATGATGACAAAGGTTTCGCTAGCACATAGAATAGGTCCCTCAAATACTTAGTTAAATAACCCTAATCCATACGAATCGTTCGTTTAATAAAAGTCCTACGAAATTATTTTTTGGAAATTGCACTCAACAATGATGACAAAAGTTTGGCTAGCACATAGAATAGGTCCCTCAAATACCTAGTTAGAAAACCCTAATCCATACGAATCGTTCGTTTAGTAAAAGTTCTGCAAAATTATTTTTTGGAAATCGCACTCAACTCCCAAGGGCCAATATCGGCCATTGCCAACAATGATGACAAAGGTTTCGCTAGCCCATGGAATAGGCCCCTTAATTACCTAGTTAGAAAACCCTAATTTATAAGAATCGTTCGTTTAATAAAAGTTCTGCAAAATTTTATTTTGGAAATCGCACTCAACTCCCAAGGGCCAATATCGGCCATTGCCAACAATGATGACAAAGGTTTCGCTAGCACATGGAATAGGTCCCTTAATTACCTAGTTAAAAAACCATAATCCATACGGATCGTTCGTTTAGTAAAAGTTCTGCAAAATTATATTTTGGAAATCGCACTCAACTCCCAAGGGCCAATATCGGCCATTGCCAACAATGATGACAAAGGTTTCGCTAGCCCATGGAATAGGCCCCTTAATTACCTAGTTAGAAAACCCTAATTTATAAGAATCGTTCGTTTAATAAAAGTTCTGAAAAATTATTTTTTGGAAATTGCACTCAACTCCCAAGGACCAATATCGGCAATTGCCAACAATGATGACAAAGGTTTCGCTAGCACATAGAATAGGTCCCTCAAATACTTAGTTAAATAACCCTAATCCATACGAATCGTTCGTTTAATAAAAGTCCTACGAAATTATTTTTTGGAAATTGCACTCAACAATGATGACAAAAGTTTGGCTAGCACATAGAATAGGTCCCTCAAATACCTAGTTAGAAAACCCTAATCCATACGAATCGTTCGTTTAGTAAAAGTTCTGTAAAATTATTTTTTGGAAATCGCACTCAACTCCCAAGGGCCAATATCGGCCATTGCCAACAATGATGACAAAGGTTTCCCTAGCCCATCGAATAGGCCCCTTAATTACCTAGTTAGAAAACCCTAATTTATAAGAATCGTTCGTTTAATAAAAGTTCTGCAAAATTATTTTTTGGAAATCGCACTCAACTCCCAAGGGCCAATATCGGCCATTGCCAACAATGATGACAAAGGTTTCGCTAGCCCATGGAATAGGCCCCTTAATTACCTAGTTAGAAAACCCTAATTTATAAGAATCGTTCGTTTAATAAAAGTTCTGCAAAATTATTTTTTGGAAATCGCACTCATCTCCCAAGGGCCAATATCGGCCATTGCCAACAATGATGACAAAGGTTTGGCTAGCACATAGAATAGGTCCCTCAAATACCTAGTTAAAAAATGGAGGTGTGGCCAACACACGACTTTGTTTTACGAACAGAGAATTTTGAGAAATTTTATTTTTATTTGTTTTTAATTTTTGGAAACATTTTGAATTAAGTAGTTTTTTGTAAACCTTATACTTTTTAAGATATTTGCAAAATAAATTTTATGGACCAAGGGAGTGGCCACTTCCGGTTAGCCGATTTGGAGTATTCACTGGGGCCTCCCCATAATCATTAAAGCTTAAATCTGAAGTTTCAGTTTGATTGGTTAAACCATCTGGGCTGTAGAGAGGACACAGACAGACTGACAGACTAACAGACGGACAGACTGACAGACTGACAGACTGACAGACTGACAGACTGACAGACTGACAGACTGACAGACTGACAGACTGACAGACTGACAGACTGACAGACAGACAGACAGACACCATTTCGAAACCCACTTTTTTGGACTCAGGGGACCTCAAAACAAATAAATCTCTAAAAATCTCAAGGTCCAAAATTTTCATGATTACTATACTTTATTTTACTAGAGTAAAAGAAAGTAAAACTATAAGATCTAATCCAGCAGTCAACAAAAATTACAAAGAATTTTGGTATTGACTGAAAATGTTTTAAAAATGGTTTATTGAATTTTATCCATATAAAAATATCGAAACAGTTGCAGTTTTATTTGCTAATTTGATGGCGATTTACCTCATTCCATCAATTTTCCACTCTTGTCAAAATACATTTTGTAAAGACTACAAATAAGAAAAAATTCTTAATAATAACTAGAAAATTGTTCGACAACTCCTTTTTCTAAGAATTTAACTCAAATCAGTAATTATACTGAAAATTGCAATTAGACAGTGGCTCGGAAAATTTACAAAATAAAATTTCAAGTGTTTAAGGTAACAAAGGCAATGTTATATGGATTCATTTAACCCCATCACTTTCAAGATCACTTATGTAAAATCACCACCCCACGACAAATATTTTCTCTTTTTGTATACATTTAATAATCTCAATGTTTAGCATTTTAACCACAAAATTATTTACTTCCGGCCGCTAAAAGAATATCTTGATCAAATCTTTAAAATTATTATTAATGATTTTAAAATTTCACGACAAAATTTATTCTTCGAAAACCAAAAATACATATGTACATACGTACATAATGTAGATAATATTAGTTTTTGTACTTTTCTTATTGTCTTGGATCACGATCTTTTGTTAGATATTCGTACACATATTTGTATAGGTGTAAATTATACATTAACTGATAAGAAGAAGCAAGAAAACAAATCAGCCCATAAAATTTATTTATTTTAATCATTAATCATTTGCTTAAAGTAAATTGATGCAAATTGTTGCACACCGATGACATTGAATTTGAACAATAAATGCGCGAATTATTGATATACACAAAAATATTTATAGTGAGCCACAATTTAACCTCTGACGTACAAAATAAATCAAATGATGTTACGGAACTAACGGTGATCCGGTGACTGAGCGCTCGGAATGTCAAGGTTAAGATGGTTAACGTACCTTAATTTTTTTGTATTTTAAATAAATTATTCACTATTTAAATATTAATATTACTTATCACAGACATATTTTCACAAGGTACACATACAATAAATATTTTGAACTGAGTCGGTTGAATATAAAAAACTAACTATTCTTTAGTTGATTTTAGTTTTGTTTCGCGAGATTCTGCGGGGGGATTTAATTGCATTGTAAATATTTTGTGGGGAAATTCCAACTATATACTCGGAACTTTATAGTACTCCGTAATTTATCAGCGGGTTATCAGTGTACTCTGAATGTTTGTGCATAATTAAGCAGTAATTTGTCTTACATGTCCTTCAATTGTTGTAGTTCCTTTATACTGTTTACAGTGTGGATTTATTACAAGGTCTATTACTCATATGCAAGTAGTCATCTACAAATTGTTTTTAAAATTTTTAAAATATTGGTGGTGCGAAATAATTTATATATTTGTGTTTCGTCTTAAAATGTTTTTTTTTTATATTTAGATGGCATTGTTAAAAACTATAATTATGGGGTTGACAGACACTCAGTGAATTTATTTCGAATACACTACGAATTGTTTTGAAAGAAAAGAAAACTGATTTAGTGGCTTGGAATGTTCTTTGGTAGGTTCCACTAACACATTTTATTGGAGCTTGAACACCTTGGCTTACCGAGTAATTAGATTCGTGGTGAATTCATTTTGGGATAGCTGGTTATTGAACAAAATCACAATAATTAAAATTTTACAAAGACATCAAAATCTTCAAGTCTCGCCACATATTATACAAAAGAAAAATTGATAGCTACAAAAGATTACTGATAGTGATAGGATCGATTAAAGATGAAGTAGGGAAGTTGCGGGCGGAATATTTTGGGGAGTTTTGCAGATTCACACGATCCCCATTAAAGAGTTTAGTTTTTTAAAGTCCCCGTATCCACTTAAACAATAATTCCACGAATTTTTAAATTCTCGTATTTTCTGGGTAAGCCAAACATTGCGTATGCAACTATACACATTGAGATATTATCTAAATTTATTTTAAAACCCTAGATAAGACAAAAAAAATTATTATTACTTAATCCAAATTAGGTAATGAATTTATCGTAAATCGATAAATTTGCTATTTTTTCTCTTCTCCCCTTGCTGTTTTTGTTGTTGGGATTTAACCGATTTTTAAACTTTATTATTTGCAAATAGATAAAAAAATCACAAGTTTAATATTTTATGGCTTTGTTTATTGTTTAAATAATTATGTAATGCTTAAAAATATATTTTTTTGGGTGATATTAGAATATGTATTAGATTAAAGTGTTTCAAATATAAACTGAAAAAAATATTGAGCGTATCGAGTGAAATACTGCAATTACCTTATTTACAAAATATTTGTTAAAGGTGTGCCCAAATGCCGCTTAAATGAGTTTCACTATAGCACTTCGATTTTGGCATAGAATATTATATGGGTAGGGTGATATGAAGTTAAGATATTCTCATAATTTATTGCTTGAATTGGAATTTTTAAAAACTGTCCAAATTCTTTAATTAAATTTTAAAATTTTATGTAACCATTTCTTGAGATTGTGAAGGTTGCTTAGCAAAAGTGGCGGCTGCTGATTTAAATTTTCAGGCATGCGATAAAATAAATAAGTTAAATAACAATTTTATACACAAGGTTTATAATATTCTTCAACAAGCAAATTCTCAGCCTACTGCAATACAATTTCACAGTAATGAATACACAGTTATTGTAATCCGTCTACACTTCAATTCCACCTGCTAGGATTACCTATATAATGTGGCGTAACTACAAACGTTGCACCCCCCCCCCCCCTTAAAATGCTTCTTGTACCTATGAACAAGTAAAGTTTTTAGCCCTTTGGGACCTTGCGGCAACATATGTTTCCAAGGCCTATTCTTAATTGTTTAAGCTATTACATTTGCTTTTTCACACATTTTTATCCTATTGTCTCTTTCTTCAATATAATATAATGTCGTTTGGTTGTCATTTTTCCCTCCAAATGTACAAAAAATTAGTATATTAGTGATTTTAGTGTGACACGGACCGAAAAAGTTTGTACTGTTGAAAACCGTAAGTTTTATTGGCTATTTATGTTATTATAATTTTGTTTTTTGAAGACTATTGTATTTATTTAGTTTTGTTAACAGTTTTTTGTTATATAATCGATAAAATATCGAAATATTTGTCACTTGCTTTTGAATAAATTATAAAATTGGCATGACCACAAATGTTGCCAAATATACTGATGTGTAATGGCAACATATGTTGCCATGTCATCATTTGTTGCCAAATCGAGTGAAACGTAACAAGTAACATAACATTACATTAGAATTCTGTATGCATTTGTAGGTAAAATGTCGCAACGAATAAATTTTTACTTATTGCAAGAAGCCGCCGATCTTATAATGGCAAATGAATCTGACATTGAGCTGGATGAAGACGTTGACGGCGAAATAGATATTGACGAAGTTCCCGAACATAAAGATAGTGATGCTATTGAAATATTAGAAGTTAATGAGAGATTTGAAGTCGATGATGATTTGGCAGATACGAGTATCGTCTCAGAGGGCGAAGGCGTGGTTGGTGATCAAACTGAATATCCCCTATTTAACAGCCATAACGAAATTGAATTTGTAGAACGGCAAAATAATTATAAAATCACCGAAAAAAATGATATAGCTTGGAGACGACGTCCATTTGAACCAGCACCGTTCATTTTTCAAACAGCTGAGCCAACTCAAACTTCGATGGAATCCAGAACGCCTTTACAAATATTTGAAAAGTATATACCACAGCAAATGTATGAAGAAATTGCACTTTATACAAACATGTACGCTATACAAAAGGGTCGCTCTGGTTTTAAACACACAACACCCAATGAAATAATGAAACTTTTTGGAATACATTTGCTAATGGGAGTAATAAAACTACCGCGATGTAGGATGTTTTGAAGCCGTGAATTGCAAATACAATCAATTGCACCAGTTATGACCAGGGACAGATTTTTCTGGCTTAGGTCTCATATACACTTTATTGATAACGAAACAATTCCGCTCGATTGTAAAGATAAATTTATAAAAACTCGACCACTTATCAACTGCGTACGACGACGATGCTTAGAATTTCCGGTGGAAGAAACTGTTTCTGTTGATGAACAGATAATACCATTTAAAGGTCGGTTGAATATTAAGCAATATGTTAAGGGTAAACCATGTCCTTGGGGTCTCAAAGTATTTGTTTTGTGTGGAAAATCAGGATATCCCTATGATTTTGTTTTATACCAGGGAACACAAACGGAGATTTCAAGTTTTGATCGTGCGCGTGTAGGTCTTGGCGCAGCAGTGGTGCTTCATTTAATAAGTCGTCTTAAATTACCAGGCCACACACTCTTTTTTGATAACTTTTTCTCCAGTTATCAGTTATTTGAAATACTCTCGCAGAAGCAAGTTAATGCAGCTGGCACAATCAGAATTTATAGGTTTAATAATCCAAACTTTAGCACAGACTCGGTATTGAAAAAGCAAGGGCGGGGTAGTGCTGAAGAAATTGTCAATCGGGATGGTAATATTGTATTGATGAAGTGGCAAGATAACAGATCAGTGCACCTAGCATCCAACTATTGCGGGATAGGCCTACTAGAAAAGGTGAAACGTTGGGACAAAAAAGATAAAAAGTATGTTGAGATTAGTCAGCCTACAATTGTAAAGAAGTACAATGGTGGGATGGGTGGTGTGGATCTCTTTGACCAGTACATGAGTTACTACCGCATATTTATTAAATCAAATAAATGGACACTTCGTGTAATGACTCATTTTATTGATGTTGCGCTATGTGCTAGTTATCTAGAATACAAGAAGCAATGCGAAGATAACAAATTAACAATTAACGACACATTGAGCCTTGTTGAATTTAAATTAAATGTTGCCCATAGTCTGACGAACGTACAACTACATAATAGGAAACGATTAAACGAAGATTCAGAATTAGATCTCGATTCGGTTCGCCGTTGTCATGAAGTAAGGCCAGTAGCAGATATTCGTTTCGATGGCTTTAACCATCTACCAAAATTTGAGGAATCACATTCCGCATATCGGTGTAAACTACTTAGCTGTTCATCACGCTCCAGAATTGTCTGCATTAAATGTAAAGTGCATTTGTGTATAACTGGAAAAAATAATTGTTTTTTATTATTCCACACTAAATAATTTTTAGGCATAACATACTTGTTATTTTTCAATTAATTTATGAAATTGTTGTAACTTTTTATTTTATTTGTGATTTTACTTCCTTTTATTTGCAAACGTAAGACTGAATTAAATTTATTTTTATTAGAAATAAGTTAAATAACATTTGATAACTAAAATGTGATTTTATTTAAAATAAAACTTGAAATAAATAGTACTGAAAATTATTTTATCTTATCATTTTACTTTGTAACTGTTTGGTCGATTTGGCACCATATGTTGCCACGCCGTAACTTTCTTGGCAGCAGCCATAATGTAATTTTATTGATATATTTGAATTCTACGACCCCAAATTAACTAAAAACCACATAAAAACAGTGATTAAATTTTTAAACGAAGGTTCGGGTCTGAAAGGGTTAGTTAGAAACCTTCATGTTGTCCACACAGTGGTCTGGAAAGGCAGTCAAGTTTGGCCACCATGACCCGCCCGGGCAATAGACAAATTATGTTCCTTGGACCTTGAGAACTTCGAAAATTACCTCCCCCCCTCCCTCCCGGCCCGAAATCGCTGCTGATCCTTTTTTACTCTTTTCCATAGTTTTTGCGTGCTGAGAAAATGCGAAAATTCAATGATTTCGGAAATTAAAAGCGCGCAGAAATTTCCGCGTGTGTATGTCCGGGAGTGACATTAACGGGTATACACTCAAGTCTCTAGGTACGGGGGCTCGTCCTACATGTATGTGTGTGAGTAAAATTAGTTTATTGTTATAATTCATGAGATATATATATGTATAACACAAATTGCAAGAAACCATGAATTTCAATTATTCAAACGCTTGAAATGAGTATAAATATATATTCATCTTCCTGTTGCACAAATTAACAGGGTACAGCAGCTTCCTAGTCCTGTAACAGATTGGAGTTAGTACAAAGATCATTATATTATTGAATAATGTAATGAAGCCTCTTACGAATTAAATGTGTTTTGAGGAATATTCTACCACTGCTGATCTCAATCTCTGGTAGTATTGTGGGTCCAAAATATTGTTGATCTTCCATCGATTCCAGAATTTCAAAAATTCATGATGAACTGACTCGCCCGCTTGCTTAGACCAGAGACCGAATCCGTGGCCTTCCCTTAGAAAACTAAGGCTTTCTTCTATATAGCGAATCGCTATGTGAATCTTCAAGGTCTCACTTATTCCAGTTGCCAGGACCGCTTTTCTCAATTCATCTATATATTTTGACAAATTTTCTTCATTTCTCGTAGGGTATCATGATTAATTCACCACCAACTGATCCACTAATTTCTTTATCGAACAATTTTTCTGGTTCCTTAAGAAGCTTCCTACAGGCGTTCCCTTCAAAAACTTCTCCGTGATAGTTTTTGGATATCTGGTAGTTTGATTCTAAATCTCCGTAAGTTTTCAGTCTATAAACATCTTGCTCTAATGAGTATGAAACATCGCTTAAGTCTAATTCATGCTCATTGTTTAATTTCCCAATATCTAGTTCTTTTAATAAAGATTTAGAAATATTAAGTAGTTGGTTTGCTGCACATAAACTGTTACTAAGCTCAAAAACGAAAGTAATGCTTTTCAATTTGAATAGTATTCGTTCTTTCAACTATGATATAGTTTATAATGACCCACTTTGCTGTAAGAATGGCACTTGTGGTGCTAAATATTTGGTAATTGAGTCCGTTAGTAACATCAAGTATTTAGGATTAAACGTAGACAGCTGTTTAGACTGGAAAACTCACATATCTGAGCTTAAAAATTCCATACACTCATGTATTAGGCAAATGTACCTATTACGATCCAATTGTTCACCTGGTGTCCTTAAAATATTTTACCATGCTCTGATAGAGTCAAGATTACGATATGGAATCAGTTGCTGGGGGGGCACTTACTTTGAGACATTGCGACCTTTAGTTACCGCACAAAAATACATAATAAGAATTATTAATTTTAAGAAGAAATTGGATTCAACATGGCCACTATTTGTAATGAACAATATTTTGCCGTTGAAACACCTTTATGTCTATAAGGTCATGAATATACATTTTGAAAGGAGTGGTAATCGTTATTTAAGCTGTCGAAGTTATATGTTGCGTAAAAACAAGATGTATTTTCACGTTGTTCCAAAGTTTATTAAAACTCATTTTTTTAATTATTTTTTAGTCACAGCACCTACAATTTTTAATAAACTTCCATATGATATCCGTTGTTTAAATTCAAAATCCAAATTTTTGTCTTCATTGAAAAGTTGGCTGTTCCAGTTCCCATCGATTGATTTTGTGTTTGGGCGGATTGTTTAATGTGCTTTTCTACGAAATTTTAAAGTATAGTTAACCTTCTGAATATTTTTAGTAAAGATCACTGTATGTAAACTTATCTTAACTTTAATCTAATTTAATTAAGCTTTCAACTATTTTAAGTGTATATTCGTACTGTATAAAATTGTCAGCATTGTTAGGACAATTTTATCATTATTTTATTTTGATTTTATATTGTAGTATTATAGGATTGTATACGATAATTTGCAATTTATTATTAATTATTATTACTTATCAATAAGATGCCTGTCACTGGATAGTTTTATTCCAAAAGGCTCTTTTAATTTGTTATATAAATGTTTAAATTTTCGACTCCTGAGATTTTGAAGACGAACGAAACAATATGGGGAAGGAAAGCTCGATGTACCCGTTTGTTGACCGTTTACTAGCAGAAGAAGCTTGAAATCTGACAAGAATTTGAATGGAATAGAATTTATTGTAATCAAATCAAATAAAATTTTCACGTTATCATAAGTTTCACTGATTAGGGGGACGATACCCAACATTATCAACTTATGAATTCCTGTTAACTTCCCTTCATTGTTGTTTGAGTCTAATTTTTGTTTTTTAGAACCATCATCTGAATCTATACATAGATAATCTTCTTGAAGAAGCCTTGATCCCCGTCAGCCATAGCTTTAATAACGTAATTGCCAATTAAATTTACTAAACACACTCTAATATTTCTTCGGCATCGGCTCACACTACTGGTCTTTCTTGTTTATTTATATTTTTATCGACTTCGAAACTCAAAATAGTACTTTTATATACGTCATCTAATGCCTTGGAGTTTTTTTGACGCTTCTGTTAAATAATTGCTAGGAACCGATTTTCGACCGATATTCTTTTTAATGAAAGTGCATAATTTTTTCATCTGTCTACCAGAAGTACCTGACTGAACTTGAAAATCAAATAAATTATCAGATGAAAATTGGGCGTTTATTCCTTGCTTGTTCAGATCTCTGCTTTTGCGTCCTCCCGTACTCATTTTCACCATGGTCTTATTATCGGTGGCCTGCATTTTTTTTTTGGACACCAGTGACGTACAAAACTGTTCTTGTTGTGTTGCAGGAAGAAGAGTCTCAACAAAATTTTCAATATTACTCTCTTAACTAATTTTACTCTCTTACGAGCGGGCTTACTTTTTGAGCAGCACACATGTCTGATGCCTCTACCAGTACGTTGGAAGCAAATATTACAAATTTTGAAAGTCGAACCGGATTTTTCTACCGGCGCACGCATCACTTTAGTTTCAGTTGCTTCAGGAGATTTTTGAGCATACATGCCAGTTTCAGATGTTATTTTTGAACGTGATATTGATTATTGGTACACCTTTCCTTCTTTTTTTGTCACCTTTACAACGTGCAGTTTGGCATATACAACATTCACAAGAAACAACACTTGATTCACCACCGTACCTTGTATTTTTCAGCAAAATAATATCTTCGTAGTTGGGCATGATTTTGAATGATCGGCTTGAGTTCTCCGCGCTCTCTGGATGTAAGTTTTCATCTAGAATTCTTCGACAATTCACACAGATACTAGTCGGAAATCGAGGATCGGACAATCGAAAATTCACATTTATACGACTTTGTATCTACTCCTCGCGACATGGCGTTATTCGAAAATACTCCAATGTTCTACCACTTAAAACAATTTTCCGACCACAAGGTGCACAAATTTTCCTTCGGTTTTCGCTATGATTGCATTTGTGATGGCGTTTACTGCCCATGTTTCACAAAATATAAAATAGCAAATGAAGACTTATAAATGTTAGAAGTAATATTCAAGATGTGAAGTGGATGATATTTCACGCACGACTGACTTGGAAAACGCGAAAATTGTTTTTGTTGTGAAAACTCGATTTGAGGGCTCACACACACATACACACGCCTTCATGAAAGAAACAATCATAAAAATACAGTGTGACTTCATGAATTCTATCTGAAAGCGCATAAATGGTTCATACACACAATCACACCCATACACACACGTTTACTCACACACATACATGTAGGACGAGTCCCCGTACCTAGAGACTTGAGTGTAAACCCGTTAATGTCACTCCCGGACACGCACACGCGGAAATTTCTGCGCGCTTTTAATTCCCGAAATCATTGAATTTTCGCATTTGCGATTTCGGGGGGGGGGGGGGGGGGGGGCTAATTTTCGAAGTTCTCAAGATCCAAGGAACATAATTTGTCTATTGCCCGGGCGGGTCATGGTGGCCAAACTTTACTGCCTTTCCAGACCACTGTGTCCAGGCTAGCATTAATTAACCATATCTGATTTCGAGAGCAGACGAAACAAAACTTGATTCATTTCAATGGCCTCAAACAAAGCAAAACATATTGGAATCAACTCAATTCTATGACGATTTCTAAATATATGTATGTGTGTTTCGGCATGTTGCCTTAACTCAAAGATAAGCGCAGAACATTACCATACAAAATTCGAAAATCTTTAAAAATCTCGCATAATCGTAGAAATCTAGAATAAACCGTGAAACAAAATTTTGAAAACCCACGAAAATTTCGAAAAATTCCGAAAATTCGTGGAAATATCGAATTATTTGTATATATTATATAATTATTAATTTTACCAACACTATACATAAGGATGGAACCTTCAAATAGTATCGGTTAATTTCGTAAATATTGAATAGGCTCTAGGATTTTCGAGTGACATCGAACTATGAAATATACTCGAATAATCTCGAAAATCTCGAATAATCTGACTTTTGCGAAACACCGAATCACCAATTAAGTGTCGAACATCAAGCATTTCATTTCCTTGCTACACTTCAATAATCTCGACAAATTGTAAAAAGTGATCAAAAGATGAAATCCGAGACTGTCTATGACTGACTTCGCAAGCGACTTAGCAGCAAAGCAAATTAGTACTAACTGCAGTTTACAAATCGGATCATCCTTTTTCAAATCAAATTTAACCTTTTCTTATCAAAACTTGATATGTAAAAGGTTGAATTTGGAATGCAATACGTATAGCTATTATACAAATAAATCAATCCATAGCAAACATTAAAATCGATTTCGTTTGATGTCGCAAGTTTTGATTTTAAACGAGTTTAGCAAATTTTCTTTTAAATCTAAATATCTGCAAAACCTAAAGGCATTTTTATTTCTATAGTAGTAAGATTATGTGTAATTACTCTGAAATTAACCCTCAGCAACTGAGAAGAAATTATTGGGCTTGTGTCAAGAAAATATTTAGTAGCAACAGGCACGATTTCTTCTTGCTTTAAAAATTAGACCACTGGCTTTTTCTTAATAATTTCCTTTCGTTGCCTGCTTTAAGCTTAATCTGAGCAACCATCTATATAATCTTGACTTTGAACTAATATTTAAAATCTTGATGAATCATTTCAAGTGTCATGAAGTATCAAAGCATTAAGTAAGCATAACGAGAACTCGAAATGTCTTACATAATTAATTGGGCTTTGTCGCATTTTCAAATAAAATTAGAACCTCATATAATGCTTACAAAATCGGCTACCAGTGGCACTATTCTGGTGTTCCCAGGGAATTGGAAATTGATTTATTGTGATTTTGTAGTGTATATTTCCAAATACTAAATTTTATGAAAAAATAGTTCCATTTCGTAGCAATTATGCTGTTAATATTACCCTAAAAATTTGGTTGGGAATTATTTTTTCCAAAAATATGAACAAAACACCAACCCCTCAGTTTGCTTTGGGTAAAAGAATACCAAAATTCGTTCCAATTTTAGAATTTTTTGAAAATGAAGGTCAGTTTTATACTTTGGAAATATTCTAAAAGCGATAATGCTAGATTATTCGAGAAGTTTGAATTTTGACTTTGAGTGCGGCAAAAGTTACCGGATTACAGGTACGTCGATATTATCGATGTTTTATGGGATTTTTCGAGGTTTTAAGATTGGTTTTCGATATTATTGGAGTTTTGTTAGGATTGGATTAAGCCTAGCATTGAATTAGGTGAAATTCTCGAAATCCGACATTTTTGATTAATGTAGAATTATAGTGATGCATCGAGATTTTCGATATTTAAGGGACTTTCCACGTTTTTATGCTTATTTTAGATTTAATTAGTGTTGTATATTATACACTCATCAAAAAATTTAAAGAGGCATCTAAATATTTTTAAAAATAGGTGTTTTCAGGTGTTTATAACTTTGCACCAGTGAAAATCCAGATAAATTTTAATGGCGAAAGAGTGGAACCAAAAAAACCGTGAATTTTCGCTAATTTCATCGACCTCATCAATTTTATTCAAAAGTGATCTAAATGATAGTTTAATATGAGACACCAATCCTCACAAAGTTTCAAGTTGATCAAATTTTTTGTTTCGGAGATATGACAACTCAAACCTGTCGCTTGACCTACCACGCTATAATAAATCCACACTCAAACTGAATAAATAAGCCGTGTTCATCTTGAAACTTGCAGGTAAGTGAAATTAACGTTTCTGATCGACTCTAAAACAATGTTTCATCGCATGTGCCATTACGGTTTAGAGCCAAACACTAAGAATATTTGTAGTCATCGTTAGATTTTACCGAAGAAAAGTTTGCTAAAACGAACGTTTATCTTATAACAATATAAATGATATGACGATTGTAAAGTAGTTTGATGATGGCCATTCCTAGTCGTTTTGAGATGGGTATGGCAAAAAATAAGAAACATATTTTCTTCTGTTTACTTTACGTATTACTATTACAAATCTTAATCACAAGCATCATCAACATTAGGATTGGGTATACTAATTACTTCATATTGTACATAACCAAGATATCGAACAATTGCCATGACATGAATACAGCAACCGAAGGTCCACTTTCACAGGTACAGTAATACTCTCTGATTGAATCTCTTCCGGGTTTTGTCTTATCGACTAAGATAAAAATGTGATGAGATTTACCACTGCGAAAGCGGGACTTCATGTATGCTTTAATCCAGGGCTGTGGAGTGGGAGCGGGAGCCGAAGTCGGAGTCGCGGAGTTTATGTTTATTTTCGTATTTTTAAAAGAGCCGGAGCCGGAGCCTTCTGGAATTGACAGACTCCGGCTCTGGATTTTTTTTGCTTACGTAGGCCAATTATTTATATATGCATTAGCGCAGTTCAAATTGGAATTTAAAATCGGACTAGCCGAAATTAGGGTTTCTTCTCAAAAAATCTTCGTCTTTTTTAAAGCCTACTTAGTACGCTGTTCAAGTGAAATGCAATTTTCACTGGTCTCCAAAAATATAGCAATATAAATCTGACGTGAAAATTTAGTTTCACGAGTTTCGTAAATATTTTAGTACGTACAACTTAATGTTGTCTCTGACAACGTACTTTATACAATAAAATTCACTTCGATCCTCAAAACGCAAAAACTCAAAAGAAATTGTCAAAATTTATCTTCACATTTATCGTCCAGGAAGATAAAAAATGAATTGAAAAATGTGTAGAGATAAAATAGAGACATCTGTATTCGGATATGAAAACTCCCATTTCGCTAACTAAATTTTCATTTTCGTTTTCGCCTGTGTCATTTTTATAGGAGAAATTTCATTTCTGAATGAAGAGATACGCATAGAAAGTCGAGAAGTCGAGAAATTTGGGTTAAGCGCGCAAATCTAATTAAGTATTTTGTCGTCACATATCACGGAAAATTACTGATGTTAAACCAAACAAAAAATTGAAAAGAAAAACATCAAGAAGAATTAAAAGGGACTTATTGAACCTGACCAATTTCAAACATGTAACCTTGCAATCGGTAATAAATCAAAAGAAACCCTCCCAGTTAAAGCGCCGCAGTAAATAAAAAAAAAAATATCGGCTCTTGGAATTGGGCCGACGGCCTTTGTAAATTAACGCCAAGACACTATAGTCCTGCTACTGCCAAATATCCACAGTTTTCAGCACATAAATAACAGCGTTTCACGGAAATAAAAACCCTATTTGCTTTATGCATAGAAAGATTTATTTTTGATGTCGGAGGAGGAGTTGGAGTCAGAGTTGAAGACGGAGCTGGAGCTGGAGCCGGAGCCGGAGCCGAAGATTTTTGCTCGGACTTCGCAGCCCTGCTTTAATCAGTAAAGAATCCTCATATTTGGCATAATCCAATGTAGTTGTTCGGTGTGTTTTGGTGGTGGTCAAAATTAATAAGAAGCCGCATTCTCTATTTGATAATGACCTAGACTTAAGTGATACAAGTGATCTAAATCTAAAAGGTTAATCTAGGGAACCGTTATTTTCGATTGTTCTCTTCCTTATCCATCGTTGTATATACTCAATATCTAGATACGGAGGTTTGAGCTGAGAAAGATTGAACCCTTTTGCAACAAGTTTCAGGCGGTTTGAACCAATTTATCTAGATTTCACAATTTTAGTAATATTCTGGTTAAGACTTACAATAGTTTCACGAACTAAATTCAAAAATGCTAAACCAATTAGTAAATTGTCCAAATCATAATTTAATGTAGCATTGTGGGCTTACAAAGCCAAATATTTAAATATTTTCTTGCGGCATCCAAAAACTTGTTTAATTATCTTTCAAGATTTGGTGATAAATCTAGACATGTTTGGCTCAAAAATTTCAAGTTGACCAAGTCCAGTACAATGAATATACAATTTCGTACTTTTCATTAGAAAATCCAAAACGTCTCTAAAACCTCTATCAACCAAGAAATGATTGCAATTCGCCTTTATATCTAAAGAAACAATTTTTCAAATATCTGCATCATTATGGCGTGCATGAAACGGTCCTGGTGGGAATAAAATATAACCATCAGGCGCATAACCCATCAAAATTGTTTTTGACCTGCAAAGTTAGGCGATTTTTCTACTAGCCGAAATGTAGTTAGCATCAAAACTAAGCAAGTCCTTATTGTTTATAAATTAAGGAACTAATTTTTGTAGAAGATCATTTCTAGCTAAATTCTTATAATTGGTTCGCAAACTGCAAAGAGAAATGGAAGAAGGCAGTAAGAAAGACAAGAAATTGTAATTTACTGTAAGCAAACCAATCTTTAAATATTTTATAATCAATATGATCTATTGCGTTAATGTCAAATATTTTTTTTAGCTTTTCATTTCCTGATAGTATTCTTGCATCGTATTAACAATCGTAGATATTTGTTTAACGAGTGGTTTATAATCACTCAGAGAAATATGTGAACTACACAAGCGTGAGTCTATGGGTAAATCTGAGATCAAGTCCTGAATATCCTCACAGCTAAACGTACATTTTTGGTGAGATTTTGTGCCTCGACGATAAATTGACGAATCAATTAACACTTTTGATTTTTTGGATATTTTATAAGAACTTTCACAGAGCAGACCATCTTGAGGTATATTATGTATGTATGTATATCTTCGAATTTTCGTTTCTTAGCATTTCGAGCTTGTCATAAGCTGTTTATCATCGATAATGGATTTTCCAAATAATTTATTGAACATTTAAATAGCAAATATATGTTTTTGCGACCGAAAATTGAATTTTGCCTAAAAGTTGTTTGGGATTTTTCTAAATGAAAATTGTTATAAAGAGAAAACAATGAGAGCCCGTTTGGTTGGTTATAGCAAAGCTTACCTAAATATACAAGCCGTCAGGTTAAAATTCGAACTTAATATAAGGGGGATAGAAAGACAAAAAAAAATGAATTTTTCATACAAATCATATGAAAAGTTAAATTTTTTAATATCGTTTTTCTTAAATGAAAAATCTTACAAAAATTAATTTTGATTTCTACGTTATCAAGGAGAATGATTGGCAAATACACGATTTGAAAATCAATTAATAAAATCTTGTTTATAGATATTTAATTAATGTTTTACTAAAACCCCTTTATTTACAAACACATCTTTACACCTCATGACGTCATACCCTTCGTTCATGTTTTTTTTGTAATAAGCCATTAGTGACACCTACTTATAAACTCGACTAATTTAATAAGTTTAAAAAAAACAAAATGGCCGTGTAGTTTTCGTGTTTGAAATCAGATGGCGGTAATAAGAAATTGAAATAAATTCACATTTCAGAAAACAATACAAAATAATATTTTAGCAAGTTAGGAGTATAATTTAGTAAATAAAAAGTTTAACGAGCATGCGGATCTATTTTATCTGGACAGTCGAAAAATTCGGACAATGCGTTTGTTTTCAACGTTCAAAAATTTCAATAATGGTGGAAATGAGTTTAACAAAAAGAATTCATCAGGTCAATAAAAAATACGAAAATTAATTAATTTACAAAAATTGTTTTTATGATTTTAATAAAATATTGTATTTAAGATTTTCAAGTTTTGATTGGCTCTGATAAATTGTTTATTCTTTATTAACTAAAAAATATTAATAAAATTGTTGTTTTTTTTTTCAAATAATTAATATTAATGCACATAAATTTCGCACATAAAAATCACTCTGACATTTGATTGCTCTATTAAGCATAATAAGTCCGGGGAAAACAAAATAAAACGGATTATTAATTTTTATAACTCATTCGAATAGAAATAGTAACCGAAATATGTATTTTTTGTGGTAAACTACAGATGTCACTAATTCCTCACTACACTTGACAGTGTACAAAATGGAAAAGCTAATTTTTTGACATATTCTCAACAAATGTCATACTTGTCATTGGAGAAAAGATTACTTGTAAATACTTATACCGATTTTACACCGTAGATAGTAAATTAGCAAAATAGTATAATACTATTTTGCTATCCGATGTAAAACCGATGTTTTGATAATATAATAGCAAAAATAAAATATAATATTTTAATTTGATAGCTATCAAATTTTAATATCTATTATATTTTATTTTATTTTATTGTAGAAGGAAAATTTGTGACAATGTTTTGTTTTTGTGTATTCGGGAAACATAATTGTTCATTATTTTGTTTTAATTTTCTGTTTTTTATGAATATTTTACGCGGTGTAAAACCGACTATGACAGATAGTAAAATAGTATTTTACTATTTTGCTATTATACTATCTACGGTGCAAAGCCAGTATTAGTTTCCCATTTAACAGAATTATTACACTGTTAAAAATATTTTCAAAATTTAAAAAAACGTTGTTTAGCCTCATAATATCAAAAAAAAAATTTTGTTTTTACAAAACAAGATCTTACGTCATTGATTTCGTTTTTATAAGTTTATACTGTATTTTTCCAAATTTTTCACAAAGACATACAAAGAAAAAGTAAATTTGTACAATTTTAGTTTAATTATATTAATCAAATTACTAAATTTAAGTTATTGGTTTTAAAATATGTTATACTCAAAGGTTTGATTTAAATATAAACCTAAAAATATTTTCTGTTACGAGTATTTTTCATTCATAAAATTTTAATCAAAAATGTTCAATTTTACATGGGTTCTTATGGGAAATCGTAAAATGTATCCCCCTTAAATTAAGCTTCTTTTAAAATTGGTCTGAACCTGACGGCTTGTATATTTAGGTAAGCTTTGGTTATAGTTCGCTCAAAGAGTTGATGGAGAAAAAACAAAAAAATATTTTGATTTGCGTGCTTATTTTGTATTGGACAATCCGAATTTCTTTACGCATGCAATGCATTTCATTCATAGAGCAACCACCTCTGTTAGTAAACTCCTGACCTTCAACCGTTCTCCAAAGTCAAGATGTTCGAACTACACTTTTTACCATCAACATCCAAATTTTTCGAAATTCTTATCCAAATAACATTAAATGACGTTTATCGATTTAAATTTATTTCTGGCAGGCTTTAACAATTACAAGCGATTAAATGATTTTCCAAATTTTCATATAAGTTGCTGCATGCCAACTGTTGTTTTAAAACTTAATGTTATGCAGTGTTTTCTTATCTTCTTCTGTTGTGAGTTAAAGCCGCGAATATGTACTTTGAAATGAAATTTTACATAAAAAATTGTTCAAAAGCGAAATCGAAAATGAAAATGCCACCTCAAAATTTGGAGTGGCTGGTGCTGTTTTAAATTTTCACGCTTTCGATTAATATCCATTTAATTTTTTAACAATTTTATAGAAAAAATGCTTTGAGAAAAGCAAATTTTTATCAGTTATTGTTATCCATCTACATTTCATATTTCAGGTGCTAGGGCTCCCTCCAAATGTCTTATATAATTTTCAACAAATTTAGAAACATAAAATGCTTACAAAATCGGCCATCATGCGTCTCGATTTTAGGATTTGGTGGTTTTGATATTTTGAAAAAAAGGGGAGTGTTTCAGATTATTCGACTTTCTGGAATTTAGACGTTGATCTGTGCTAAAAGTAACCGAATAATAGGCTCATCGGAATTTTCGATATTTTGTGTGGTTCTTCGAGGTTTTTAAGAGCACTTAGGGTTAGTAAGGGACTCGTTGAGTATTATTTTATAAATAACTTAACTTTCAGTTAATTTTAGGAGAAATAGATTTTTTTGCTTTTGAAGCACTTAACGAGATTTTTCAAGATTATTCTACGATTCAAAGTTTATTCAAGATTTTTGAGATTGTTCTGTAAAGGACTGTATGTGCGATATCTTACGTAATTATAGTAACAAGATTTTCGATATTTTAATGAATTTTTGAGGTTTTTAAGCTTATTTCAGATTTGCTTCACTTAATTGAGTTTAGCTTGTTAATTAATTAAGCATATTCGATTATTAGAGATTTCATAATTTTTTAAGGTTATTGTAGGATTTTAAGTTTATTTGAAGTTTCTCGGCTACATTTGCAATTTGTTGTAAATAATTGTGTTTTTCAATATTACTCGAAATTTGGAAGCGGTTGATATACGTGATGCCATAGAATTAGTGTTTCGTCGAATTTAATATATTGTGCATTTTGGTAACTATACTCTATATTGCTTTGCTCAATATTAATTTAGTAAGGCCATTTAGATGTTGTTCAGTCGTTTTTGCAAAATGTATTCCATTTTATTTTCAACCACCTTTATGTATCGATTCGAAATTTTTGATTACAACTTGATCGATCCCAGATTTCCCAAAAAACACTAAATTTGCTGTTGAACAATAATTTAAAACAAATTTAAAATAATCTTGGTTTTTTATCATTTCACATAATTTTTTTATTGAAAATTAAACCAAAGTCACAATCACAAAAGAGGGTTTCTATACTCTAAATATTGGTAAAATAAGGTTTTGTGCTAATATCCTCGCTTGCATGCACAATTTAAATTGCTTTTTCCATTTAAACAGCGAATTTAAGTTTTTTGGATGTGTTTGATATATGAAAATGCAAACGAAAAATGTACGTTGCCTAAGCTAAGAGTTGATGAGGTTTTTGTAATTGAAAATTAGATGAAGAGAAAGAGATGAGAGGCTGGTTGCCGATTGGTTAAGGCTAGCCTTAAAGTTATTTGCATGCTTATTTTGTATCGTTTCTTTACGTATTCATGGAGAAAAGCCGCCTCTGGGAATTGGGGTTTTCGTCTTAGAATAAAGATCTCTCTATTTCATCTCTACACATTTTTCACTACGTTTTTCTCTTCATATACCGATTTGAGTTTCTTGGTAAATTTTTTCAACCATATACTGCATTCAATTTAACATTTTTAAACATAAATTTTTGTCTAGAGACCAGTGAAAATTTCGTTTCACATTAACTGCGTACTAGGCTTAAATCGCTGTTCTGTTCGCTTAGTCTTTTTAATATTGTGCTGAATATATTGTTCTGAATCTTCCACAATGTGTGTGTGTGTGGGTTTTGTTGTTTATGAGTTTAATTTCAAAAAATGTCCCATTTCCAGAGATACGTCAAGAGTTAGAAAACAAAATTTTATTACAGATTATAATTTTTAGACTCAAGCAACAAAACTTATTTGTTTTGCAATAATGATCACAGTGACAGATACTATAATCAACGGTCTCAAGCCTAAAATATTATTTGCTTACCAGCATATTGTGCCATTATTTATTGAAGAATTTCCTGCTTACCTAGAATTAGAAAAAAAAAAAAAATTATTTTATAGGAATTATCAGTAAATGTCAAATTAGAAAAAAAAATAAAAAATTTCGAGACATTACATCCAGTCATTCCCGACTACTAAAAATGTTATTGCATCAATCAAATTTTGATATCGCATTACAACATCCACTTCACTTCCACTTTAAAATACACGCACACACACCCACACACAAAACATGATATTTTATTCTCCTTAAACATCTTATCAACATTTTTAAACAAAAGTACCATTAAATTATGTCTGCGATCATAAAATTATTCAAAACGACTAAATGCGCATATCTCGCGCATAAGTTGATAAGAAAATCATTTTCGATCCAGTGTGAGAAATAAATTTTCGGTGTTGTCATCAAGCTACATAAATATGCTTAAGTATATTTCTTGAATTAATTTAAAATTACAATATTTTAATTTAATAGGAAATCATAAAAACAAAACTGCATTTAAAATTATGATTATATATGCTGTGTGTGCCATTTAATTATTTTTCCCCCGTTGAGCCAGAAAAATTCACACAACACTATAACAATATCAATATAAGACAAGGTCATGACAATAAGCGATTAAGAGTATATAGGAAATGTACATACATACTCGTATATACTCTCTAAAGTGTTATTAATTTATATTCGAAAAGCTTTGTACAAACGTGTACCCAGAGCCACTCAATCATTCCTCTATAAAGCGCTTATAGTCATCGCTTTATGCTATAAAGGGGATGTAGAAATCGCGCATTACAAAGTCATTACCTTATATATTTGTTATTGTTGTACGTTTTCGCATATAGCAAAAACCTAAAGATAATAAATTTAAATAAAAAATAAAAATAAGTATTATTTATGTCAATTTATTGTAGTATCTTTAAAAATTATAATAATAGTAATGAAGGTTGTTTTTAAACAATAAAATAAATAATTGAGACACTAAATTATTCGTCTTATAAAAAAGCTTATATGATGCTATAAAAGTTTATAGTGTGCCGTTCATGGTAATATCTCAAATACATACAGATTCGTTTTCAATTTTTTATTCAAATAACTAGAAACGTCTATAATTAATTTTGATATATGATTAAGTTGTATGTCTGTACCTTAAAGTAAACCCATGGCAAATCAATGATGTAATATACTGAAAAATTTCAAAACAATGCTGTGGCGATAACTTGATTTTGAACGTCAATAACCAATAATAAGTTATAAAGGCTTAAATCAATAAAGCTTAACGCGATTAGTAAAGTTTTTCTGTTTGTCATCTAATCGTGATGTACACTTGTACAACTATTTACCTTTATTTGGTTTTACCTATAATTTGACAAAAAACGTACATTGTTAGTACAGTATTATCAAAGTTTGAACAATAATTAAACGCTTTATTTTAAATCCTATAAAAACGTTCCAATAAAGTGTAATGCTTGTAACAAAAACATCATCAATATGTTCTTGGTTTACTTCAATTTATTTGGGGTGATATTTAGGTGCTACTAAGGCAGTATTACCGGCTCTCTTGATTATTTATTTAATAGATAAGAAAACTTATGGAGACACTTTGTTTCGGGAGAGAGATAAAATACCGAGAATCAAAATCCCGAGGGTACAAAATCCCGAGGGTTTCAAAAAATCACGAGAGTACAAAATCCCGAGGATACAAAATCCCGAGGGTAAAAAATCCCGAGGATACAAAATCCCGAGGATACTAAATCCCGAAATACAAAATCCGCAGGGTACAAAATCCCGAAAGTCTATGAAAATTCCAAAATCTAGTTGTTGCACAAATCCCACTTTTTAAAATTCCATTTTTCATAATCCTGCTTTAAAAATCCCGGTTCTGCAAAAACAAAAATCCCGATTTTGATTTTGATTTTAGTTTAAATTAAAATTCTCCTTCACCAGAAGGACGCGGTCCGAATTAAAAATAATTTGTCCGAGATTTTGAAAACAGGGATTTGTAATCCGGGATTTTGAAAAGCGGGCAAACTTACCCTCCCCGGTTATAACATGGCACCCATCGGGATTTCCTGCTGATCACGGGATTTTGTACCCTCGGGATTTGCTACCCTCGGGATTTTGTACCCTCGGGATTTTGTCCCCTCGAGATTTTCATTTGCGGGATTTTGTCCCTCGGGATTATGTACCGCGGGATTTTGTCCCTCGGGGATATATGTCACCAACCCCTTTGTTTTACCTATAAGCGAAATACGTATGTGTAATGGCATATCGTAAGATTTAATTGCAAGATACACTTTTAGAGGCCCTTACACTCATTCCAGAGTGCTACATTTTGTGACCCTCGATACACAAATAATTACTGCGAGTTTAGCTGACTTTATTTACCAAAGTTTTATTGGTCTATTTATTTTGAAAATTTGTTGAAAATACTCTCTTGGCCTGGAGACTAGTATCAACTAATTTATCAATAATATTTGTGTTACGGTCAATTAACCAAATTGCCTGTGCAGTGTGGCTTACAAATAAATGTTAACCCTCTTTGACTCGTATGCCGATTATGGCTTGCAGCACTTTAAAGGCGAATACGAAATAAGAATTTGTGATAAACGGTTTATTATATGATTTTATTTAAAAAGTTTCATACTTTTCATTAATTAAAAGAAAATAGTTTCCAGTGCAATAAATCAAAACAAATCGAGGTGTGGCCAACACATGACTTTCTTTTACGAAAAGGGCATTTTGAGACACTTGTTATATAAATTTCTTATATAATTTTTCTTTAGTATTTTTTATTTTTCGGGAATATTTTCCTCATTTAGTGAAAATAGGCCAACCGCAAGTGGCAACTTCCGTGGACCAGAAAATTTATTTTGCAAAATCTTCCGGTTGGCTGATTTTCACTAAATTTCACTGGGACCTCCCATTTTCACAGACAAACACCACTTCGAAAAGCATTTTTTTTGGACTCAGGGGACCCAAAAACTGATAAATCTCGAAAAATCTCAAGGTCAGCATGTAGACTGCAGCACAACTATCAACAAATATTAGCTGAAAAAATTTCAAGCATTCATTTTAAAATGGTCAAAATCTCAATAATTGTTTCACATTTTTTTGTAAAAACGTCATATAAGAGACATCTGGGGTCCAGTAATAAAACTAATGATAACTTTAGTAAAAAGAAATTTGTATAAACAATCATGAATTTAAATGGTTTTACATTGTTTGGTACTTGCAATGTTACGTAAAAGTCCGGCGGAGTGATCGTTTATTATGATTCTTAAATACCTTGTTCTTCTCCTGATTATAACTTTACTTCGGCGGATATTGTAAGGAAGAATTCAGTGATTTTATTCGTAACATCGACAATTTTATTTTCCATCTGAATCTGATACTTATATGTGTTTGATGTCTTCCGTCGATCATTGTTTTGTCTGTCTTAGGTCAAATGATCTCTTATGCCTACAAATTTCAGTATTTCGGACCACCATTTTATTTAAGATTCCTAAAATTTTGCCATCTCAGACTTATTTATAACCTGGCCGTAGTCTAATGAACAACTTGGAAATTTTATTGCGAGTGAGCTTAATACACGTTCGAACTTATTCGAGCAATGTTACACACTTCCAAGTTAAGGAAGTAAAACTTGTGTAGCCATGGATTTCTTTAGAGCTTGCCAATCACATTCATAAAAGAAATTGGTTGAATAAAAAGTTAAAAAATCGACCAGTTAATTCGAATCTTTATACTCTTTATACAATCTATAACACCAAGTGCAATCTAATTAATGAGGAAAACCAATCTAGGTCAATGAAATGTTAACCAAAAAGCTTAAAAGGTTTCTGGATTACAAAAATTTGGTCGGATAATGGAATCCTTCCGTGTGAGTCAGATATTTATAATCAGCTTAATAGCTATTAAATTGTTAGAATCGAAATCGCCACTTGATAATGATGGAATGAGTAAATTTGTTTTTACGAGTAATGGCGGAATAAGCAAATTTAGAAATCGCTTTCAGATTTCTAAATTTGTTTATTCCGCCATTACCCATATTTTCAACCTTTATTTCATCCAAGGAATTGTACCTGTGAAATCGATGATCATTATTCCTATATTTAAAACAGGTGACCATAAAGAAAACAAAAGACATATTGTTCTCCAGCCAGTAATTCTGAAAATTCTTGAGAAAGTACCGAAAAATAGAGTTACCATGGGCTTCGCCAAGGAAAGAGCACTAAGTCGGCTTTGTTGGAGTTCTTGAATAACACTTATAATGGGCTAAACTGTGTAAAGTTAGTGAGGGTGTGTCTGTTGGTAAGAAGGTTTATTTACACTAGATCGTTCATATTTGAAGTTAAAAAAATGAACATACATTATAACTTAGTTTTAGAATCGCAATTGGTGAATTTGATAAAATGTTTAAATTAGTTACGAGTAATTGAAACAGAATTAAATTTGATTTGAATTTAAAATAAACAGCTATTTAGGAATTGTATGACGATCGTCTTACACTATGGCTTGCTGCTGTAATGGAGCTTCATGACCAAGTTTGATGGGCCTTATGAAATAAGGTAGTAAAAATTAAACTAAATTATGATATTACCTCCGGCGGCCCTATTTCGTTGCCCCGTTTAAAGCATCGTCACCATATTGATGTTTCCAGTTGTGCTACAGTCATACAGTACACTTTGCGGTTATTAATCTTTTGGGCGAAAAATTAGAAAATTTCCTTTGCCTTTACATATTTAGTTTCAGAAAGCTCCCAATTGGAAAATTATGATCAACATTTCTTTCAGGAAGACGAATTCGATGAAGATTAAAAAAACATAAAGGTTCATCAGGTACCTAGTTTCTCAAGCGATTGCCCAAAAAAGCGGCCTAAATATAATTTTTCAAAACGTCAAAAATTCTAACAATCTCAATTCAAAGGGCGGCAGAAATTATTGAAATATTTTTAAGAACACAAGACCCGATTTTAAGATGAAAATTTTAGTCAATTGTGACAAATACCGTTGCAAAATATATTTTAACATTGCATTGTTATTGAGTTCTGTAAAACTTACATTGCACTAAAGGTCCTATTAAGAAGTTAATTGAACTAATATGTAATACGTGTTCTCATTTCTCGATTTGTCGAGAAACAAATTTCATCGAGAAATTCGAATCACTATTTAGAATTAAGGGTGAAATCGAGGGCAAATTTAACTAAAATAATTGATAGTAACTGACTCTGTATTCTTATTTGAATCAAACTGAAATTTAATATATCAATTCATTTTCAGAAACTAAGTTTCGATTGTGTCCTTCACTAGTTAGGGTGACGATTAAAACTGTATGACTGTATCGTTGGGGTGACGATTACGACTGTATTAAGAGTTATTATTTAAGTTTACTTGTATCAGACTTTTTCCTGGTTAATTAGTGTTGTTGGTAGTAGTGTTCAACAAAACATCTTTTCTAATTTCCAGTAAGCGTGCTTGAAATTGGCTTGCCCTCGAATAGTTGTTCAAATAAGAAATCTCCTAATCTAGGTTGTCGCCATGCCCATCAATAATCGGGCCTAAGTATTATTCCGATCTATTAATTTAGGTCCCGTTATAATTTCATAAAAAACGATCAATGATCTATTTATTATTTATCACACAAATTTTGGGACACTCTATTTTAAGCAGGACCTGCTAAGCCGCTTCACTTTGCCCTGAGTTATATCCATTCATCTCAGATAACAGCAATGCATGCAACTTCACAGGTACCTGTGGTTTAATAATTTTGGCACAAAATATATTACAAAATACAAAAAATGCTACTGACTAAAGTCAATTGCATCATCAAACAATACTGTTACTTCTTTACTCGTGTATTGTGTATACCTTAAGTCAGCGGCTTTAAAAATGTTCTTATAAGGATTTCTGAATTATTTGAAAATTCTCAAATTATGCTCGCAGTATTCAGAAATTTTCATTAACCGGAATTCCAAGTGTGTTTTAAAACTTATTTAAATTTTAAACTGGAAAACAATTAGATCTATCCAACTCTTCGAACGACACTAACGATATTATATACTTAACTCTTCATTTATCAGAGAAAAATTCCTAACAATAGAATTCTGATCTAAACGTTTTTTAAATTTGAACGTCACCAGCGAAAATGTGAAATGAATAATGTTGAATAGAGGATTCTATGTCATTAATCTACATAGAAAATAATAGAGGGACCCAGCACTGAACCTAGAAAGATAATAATAAATCAATTTGTCAGCGGAAACCGAAAATCTAAACTGAGATAAGGGTTTATCAAAAAGAATTCTGTGATTCTAACAAAGTTAAAGAAGTCAATTCCGTATTATTCATATTACGCCTAAATCGCGACCATAGATTAAAAAGGTTGTAACCAACAAAAATTGGAAAAATGAGTTGTTAATGCATGTCCACTAAATAAGGCCTTCTCTTTTGTTTATGCATACTTAAAATAGGCTACCTCTTTCCGTTTCCGAAATAACTACGGAACAAAGGTGTATGTCAACGAAGTTTCTACTCTAATTCATAAAACAGAGTTGTATCTACACACAAAAAATAACATAGAACTTCATTAATTGGTTTTTAAAAAAATAATTTCACATAGAACTTTGTTCATACATAATAATACAGTTACAACTATTTTATCCTAAATTTGTTGTACAGTTGAGTAGACGGTATATTTTTATTCAGTTTGTGATTTTTCGTGAAAATAGATCTTAGTTTTATATTTGGTACGTATCTAATTAAATTACATTATTTTAGTTCGTTTATGTGATATTTTGTATTTTAGCATTAATACTTATATAATTATTTATTTTTATTTGCACTATTATTCCTGTGGTAATCGATATCTATTTTAATTAATTAGAATAGCCAATTAATGTCTAAATTTCTTCATCTTATTGAGGCACTTGATAAGCCGATCCAGATAGTGGGCTAACAGAAATTAGTATTAACTGTAATGATGGTGCAACATTAGGTACAGTTGAGCAGAACATCAATTTAGAGGAGTTATGTGGCGAATACGAAATTGTTTCTGAAGAAGTATCACAAGATCTCACAAACGCATCACTCGAGTCTGTTTTTGAAAGCCCTATGGTAAGTACTATTGTGCAAGCTAATTTTGTCTGGGTAGTAATTTCTTAATTATTTTGTAGTCAAAACCGAGAAAGGTTGTAAAAAATGAGGCTAAATGGTTTGTCAACGAGAGAAAACGAAAATTTCAAGCAGGGGAAGAGTTTGTGAATAATAGAAAACAGCTAAGACCTTTGAAAATATTGAAGAATATTAAGAATTGTCTTTCAGATTGCCGATAAAATGTTCAAAATACATTGGTAGTAATGAGCCTGAGGAAATCTTCAAAAATGATTACAAAATTGATCAGGCGGGTAAATACAATTGCATTGCCGCAACGACTGAAAGGATTTTAAAAAATCGAACAACCACAAGCCGTACGCAATCCAGACGTGCATTTTCGTTTCGCTACTTCTTTAATATTCGTTAGTGACCGTATAACGGTTTGCAAAAAATGTTATCTTACGACTTTGGCGATTTCACAAAAGCCTGTGTACACTGTACATAACAGGAAAATTGAAGTGACTGGAACCGTGCCGAATAGCTTAAGAGGCAAAAAAACAACTAAAAAAATATCAGATGATTTGAGAGCTACCGTCATAAACCATATTAAGTCGTTTCCAGCCATAGAGTCACATTATTACCGCAAGAAGACTGGTAAAACATATTTAGAAGCTAATGACTCATTGTGCCGAACAAGATTTACCTAAAGTAAAGGAGAGCTACTATCGTTACCAGTTCAACACGCAGTTCAATATTGATTTTCACAAGCCAAAATCAGATCGATGTGGGGTATGCGAAATACACATAATCAATAAGGACCCAAACGATGAACGATACGTTGAACACATTACGGAAAAAAGCTCAATGCGTGCGCTAAAGGATATGGATTCGATTTGGAAAATGTCATCACTTGCCCCAAATCAGAAATTGGAAAGATATTTTATCACTCGAAATTAAAAATGTATAATTTAACTGCATATCTTTCAACCTCAAAAACAGTATATTGCGCAGTTTGGAATGAATACACCGGTGGCCGATCAGGTAATGATATCGCCTAGCATTTATCAAAATATTGGAAAGGAATATTGGAACCACATGAAGTGATTCATGCGTTCCACAGAACAAAAATTCTTTTATGGCGTATGCCATTAAACATTTTTTGACTCAACATCCCAACATCGAGTCCATTGAAATGCGATATTCATCACCATGACATTCAGCGATACAGGAAGTGGATCATGCTCATAGCGACATCGAAAAATTGCTATCGAGAAATGAGTTTCTTTCGCCTATTGGTGTGTTACAGCTTCTCAAGAACATTAATCGTCGTCGTCCTTATACGATTATACAAATGCTACCTGAAGACTTCAAAGATTTTGAGTCTTGTTCTAAAATTCTCAACTTCAAAGTGGTACCCTTTGCATCGGTAAGGATGATAAAATTTTCCCAAATTTTACCAACCATCCAATTTAACTTCAGTTACGACACCGAAAGATACATTGAAGCTAATTTGCGACATTTAATCAAAAAGGCTCGGAAAAATCAAACTCCATTAAATACAACTTTAGTTTTGATTGAACCACGAAAAATTACTTGCAATGATCGACAAATAAGCGACACCAAAGCACAACATTTAAAATCAATGTTCAAATAAACTATATGTATCAACAAGACCTGGCTTATTACAACCACATATTAAAAATAGCACCAGCATCCAGCAACCTTTAATCGAATTCGGCTATCGAAGAATTACCAGTGACATTCAAGACACGATAAAAACTTAGAAGACTAAATTTTAAACTTAAGCTTTTTTTATTATTTTATTTTTATTTTTAAATAATTATAATTTAATTAACATGTATTTTTTATGTTAAACGAAACTGAATTCTTAAGCAATACAAATGAATTAATGTGATATTTTTTATAAATAAAAGTTTTTTAAGTACTTACCATTTTTTTTTGTATTTTTAAAAAATTATAAAACCGAGTTCTACGAGTATGTGGCTAGTTAGAACTTTATTAAATAATTTTTAATGGTTTCAACTTATTAAAAGGTTCTGTCTGAAATTTAATTTCGTAAATTTCTGTGAAAGTATATAATAATTGTAAAAATTCTTCTTAAATTTTATTAATTATGCCTCATGCGGTCATATCACCTATTTTCATATGAAAATAAATAAGTAATTTACAAAAAATTAGATCTCAAAACTTTGGAAGCCAATATCTCGAAACAAACATGGAGGTAGTTACAATCATTTTAATCTAGGGTCGCGTAATATCATCACATAGATTTAGAAACGCAATCAGAAGTGCTATGAAATTTTCTGAACCCAGATTGGAAGAAACTAATTAAATTGTTGCTATTTAAATGCGTTTGAATTTGATGTTTAACAATTATCTAGAAAGCTTTAGAAAGATACCTTACATGCTAATTGGCTGAAAATAGTAAAGCTCTGAAGCATTACTGACCTTTGGGATGGGGATTATTTTACTTAGATTCCAACTGATCTGGATGGGAAGAGGACGTGAAAATAAAATCGAAGATATGTAACTCGTATTTTGAGACGAAAGGGAAAACTCGCTTATTGACGTTCTACAAACCAAAAGATTTCGATTTAACCTTCCAATTAGCAAATTGTAAATCCTTGATTTGAAAATGAAAACGAAAATGAACGGTACTACTTCCTGAGTTCAAACTAGAGCAAAAATAACAATTGGTGTCATTGGGTTTGAA
Organism: Tipula vernalis; assembly: GCA_958295665.1. Taxonomy (NCBI): domain Eukaryota; kingdom Metazoa; phylum Arthropoda; class Insecta; order Diptera; family Tipulidae; genus Tipula; species Tipula vernalis. Next base: position 16,728,640 of record OY282560.1, read on the forward strand.
AGCCTAAATTACTAACACTATACCAGAAAACCTTGGGAGGAACGGAGGAGTCTAACTTGTCCATGAAAAAATTACGTTTAGCAAACCGGATTAACCCTGTAACTCTATTACGAGTCAGCTTATAATCTAAATGATACTGACTATAAGGGTACCTTTTCCATTCCGCTAGCGGTTAGACAACAAAACGTTGGTGCCACAGTGTTGTATACGGATAAATTAAGACTATTTAAAAGATTTAAATAATCCCGTTGGAAATCAAAATTAAAATCACCTAGTTACACCCGTTATTGAGCCTATGAGAGAAATAACTAAACAAACTTTATAAATCTACAAGGGGTTTTTTTCTTACTAGATTTTGGAGGGTTATAAACGGTACCGAATAAAATTTTATTACCATTTATGAAAACATTGACAAACAAAAACTCTAAATCCGATACTAAAAATTCCCAAATGGAAGAAGGTATGGTAACTAATCTTGCCTTAATGTGATCACCTACAAACATTCAAAGACCACCAAAATTAAGGGGAGGTACCGCCCTATCTTCCAAAATAAGCGATATTTGGGTTTAAAAAGGTTTCAGAAACACAAAGTAAATCGACTGACGCAATAATGACCTATCGATAAATGACATAACCAAAATCAAAACTTAAACGTCAACATGACATGGGCAAGATTGATGTGTAATACTTACAAATAAATGTAAAGTATGGCTTCATCCAGCTCCAAACACCAACAAGCAGCAAGATTCACGTTTAGAATCTGTTGAAGAATGAAAGATATAAAATGTCGGTAATGCAGATAGTGTCTTGGCTATATCAGCCGAAAGTTACCAGCCGACATATTTCAGCCGAATCATATTTTAAATAACATGAAAACATAACAAAACAACCTAGAAACTGGTATTTTCATGAAGTGAATTTACGCCTGAATGAACTACCTAGAAAAATTATCAGGGCAAGTTTCATGTGGGGAGCCCGGGAAAATTCGTTTGAATGAAAAGCCCATATAAAATTAAAGCATATGTATAAATTGAACCTTTTAAGTGTCATGTCTGGAAAGTATTTCAATTAGTGTGCATTACCAACAATTATTCCCTTGAAAAATTATCAGGGTAAGTTTCATGTGGGGAGCCCGGAAAAACTCGTTTGAATGAAAACCCCATTTGTGTACGCTTACCCAAATAAGTGTCATGACTGGGAAGTATTTCAATTAATGTGCCATGAAAAATTATCAGGGCAAGATTATCACTCATAATATTTGTAGGGGTAATTATGGACTAGGCACACTAATTGAAATACTTTCCAGACATGACACTTTAAAGGTTCAATTTATACAATTTTTTTAATTTTATATGGGCTTTTCATTCAAACGAATTTTCCCAAGCTCCCCACATGAAACTTGCCCTGATAATTTTTCAAGGGATAATTGTTGGTAAGGCACACTAATTTATACAAATTTTTTTAATTTTATATTTAACTTTTGTGATGAAATTTTAAGTAGAATTCATATGGTAAACAGTGACAAACCAAAATGAGCCTTTATTCAGGCGTAAATTCACTTCTTAAAAATACCAGTTTCTAGGTTGTTTTGTTATTTTTTCATTTTATTCAAAATATGTTTCGGCTGAAATACGTCGGCTGGTAACTTTCGGCTGATATAGCCAATACACTATCTGCATTACCGATATTTTATATCTTTCGGCTGAAATCTTTCGGCTTACTTTAATAGTATTGTTACGTTTTTGCTTTGTCAATTAAGGTTCGTATCACTGGATTGTGAATAATACAAAATCAATTTAATTTATCACCAACGAATTTATTTATTTCACACAAGAATTATTATATACAACACAGTTTATTAATAAAAATTCACAAAATCACTTTATATAAATTATTCCCAAATTTTTACTGTACACTTATAATTTTTATTTCCACAAAAACACTTTTTAATCTTTACTCTATCGCTTACCAAATATTACTAATAATCTTACAAGTTTACTCTATCGCGTTCCAAATACGAATAATCCAATTCGATCTTGTTCGCCTTTTTATATACACAAACAAAGCTTCTCGAAAGTTCACGACTTTTCCAGTTAGAATAGCGTAGAAACATTAAGTAACAATTTTTATCATGGAAAATTCCATTTAGTACAGTAAATCATTGAGCTATTAGTTTTACTTATTCTATTACACACTAGGTGTCACCGTCACAATATTGGTAGGACTGTCTTTCATTATGATGCCATCTATTAACCAGTTAGCAGTTGGTTAAGTCAGTCGACCTCATTAGTGAACGGCGATTTTAACGATGAATGAAATTATTGAACAAAGAGTTTGCCTTTTGTGTTGCAAACGAAACTTCTTGTGCTGATGCGAAAAAAGTGATCGGAATTATTGAGAAAAAAAAACTCGTGGATGTTAAACGACGATAACTATTGAACCCGTTTTGACTCCATTGAAGCCACAGAACAAAATTCGTTGCGCGACTAAAGGCCTTCCAGGAAAGTACCTTTCAAAAATGTTTTGATAATTAAAAAAACGCTGGCATATGTGTATATGCTCGAATGGGGAATACTTTGAGGGCAACAAAATAAATTTGTATGATTGAACATGCAATTTGTGTTTTATTTAATAATTCCCAGTACTTTTTTGACAGAATGTACGTATGTGGGTTAAATGTTCGCGTACAAGCAGAGACGGATTTGCCGCCGTAGTCTATAAGTTTGTTGCCGCGCCATTCCCTATAAATATTAAGGTATAGGTTTACGCCCAGGTCAACAAATTGTTTTCTAAATTTTGTATAGGTTTTATTTGAAGAATGAAAAAATGGTAGCAACCGTCGAGTCGTCAAGTCGAATGGAAAAAATAGACAGTATAAAAAGAAAATTTGAAGTTATTTTAAAATTATTCAAAGTCAAACGTTCTCCGTTTCTGCCTCAAATTTCGGGATATTTTGAAAAGTACCAAAATTTTCACGTTCTCTGATCGATCAAATTTGTGCATTGCCCTTACTCCACATCATTTTGTTTTCACATTAACTTAAGATACATTTCTAGATCATGGGAACTTAAAAGTATTTTGTTTTTGACCGTTTCATTCAGGGTTCATTCACACCAAGTTCCGAACGCGTATACATAAAATTTTTGTTGTATTTAATCAAGCCTGAAAATTATTTCTAATTTTGAATATGTAATATCTAGTTTACGGACTTAATTAAATATAATTTGATTGAAAACATCTACTAGGTAGTCTTGTAAAGAGAACAAAAAATGGGTAGGGTTATCGAGCAAGAACTGACATTTTGAACACATCCCTGCCTTTTCAAATGTCAAAATTACAACTGTCAAACATTGATACTTGACAAGTAGATACTATACGACTAATGAAAATGAATCTCTATTGAGGAAATGTTAGCTTAGGTCGGTACTCAGTAAGCGGACTAGTGGAGTTCGTAACTGATTGTTGTCAAAGACATATTTTTTCAGTTAGTGTTCTGTTGAGAATATTTTGGAAAATTATTGTCTTAATTTAGTTAAATTCGTTCGACTATTTTGAAAACTAGCAGATAGCTACCGGCGTGCTGGTACTTACTATCACCTCTATTCAATTCGGTAGACGACAACTTGAGTCTCGTCGATTTTTATTGTAAGTAGACGTATTTCCATACACTTGCTATTTGTCTTATTATTGATTGTTCTTTATATTAAAATATCGTGTGCTTGTTATTAATCTAAATTAAAAACTACATATGACTACAAATCACAATAAAACGAAAGTGAGCGACACAGTTTTATAAATAAATTTGCATATTCAAAGTTATTTCAATTTTCAATTGAGACAAAATAATTGAAATAAATCAAAATTAAATTAAATACCAGTAAAAGGATTTTTAATTGGAGTGGGAACGCCAATGTGTTTTACTCGTATATCTGTATGCACATATAGTATATAGAAAAACTATCGATCATATTTTTACCGATAACATTGAAATATGTATATCAACAAATTGTGTTAATACCATAAATCAATAAATATTTGCGTTATCGACTTTTTTTTTTTTTTGGTTAAAGTGCGTACCTTCCACGATAGTATACTATTATAATATGTAGACACCATTTCCATCGTCATAGTTGTAATTATAAGCGCGATTGATTATTTTCCGTATACCGTAATTAAATTAGTAAATGGGCGAACTATGTAAGATAATATCATGCGATTATAACAAATGAAATGGTTTAACTAATTTTTCTACGTAGACTTTGTCAAGTTCAATCGAACGATTCATAGAAAAAAGTGATTGGGCAATTTATTAATATTTGTTACACAGTGCAATGTGTGTCATGGAAATACCAGTAAAATTGTAGGTTTATTGAACGAGAGAAACAGCTCGCAATAAAAATCTGAGTTAATAATTAAAATTTAAATAAAATGCCCATTTGGGTCAAATGGACATGTGTCAAATCTGAAGATATAAAATGTGGTGATCTAAAGATTGTTGAAATTGATATCAATGTGCACTGGCACTTGTCATTATAATTTATCTATTTACGTCACACGTTTTTTGCAATAAATTAAATCTACATATGATTCAACTGACCATTTTCAGGTCATCCAATAAATCATTCATGTAACATCCTTATAATATTGACAAAGTCAAATCAATAATATTCGGGCGCGCAACATACATTTTAGCGCCACTAAATTTGGCGATCGCATACACAATACATATCTAAATTAACTTGTATGTCCAATCACACGGACGAGACATTTCAATCAATAGATCGATCCAAAGTCGAATTGGATGATCACCAAAAACAAAAATTGTAATCATCTTCAATTACTTAAAATAAATACTACACAAACAACAAATTAACTCACCTATTCGTGTACAGTTAAGATCTTGTATAAATTGATATTAACTCATTCGGCGGACTGTAATCATATATAAATAGAAGAAATAAAAATTAATTAGTTGTAAATTAAATTTAACAAAAATAGGTTTAATTCACAACATACAAACAAAAGTCAAAAAATTACATGCACAAAACAGCAACACGTTAATCATTAAATAATCATACGATCGGTTTGGCAGGGTACCAGCAGCGAAAAAATTTTTAATTCAAGAAATTGTTTTCTTTCACTTCGGTTATTCTTATTTTGTAAAGCAGTTTCCTTTTATTTTTAGATAACATAAAATAGTGTTTATGATCGCGGTCGCCTCTAGCCATAATTGATTATATCCTATATAGCGAATTAGTTTTAATTAACCTAGCTTCTGGAATCTAAATGCTGCACATAAAATACATAATATTAAATTTGTACACTATAGCAACTAGGGTACACTATAATTATAAATAGCAAAAAAACCAATTCTAACGAGTTTCTCTGAACTTGATCTTCGATCTTTAATTGCAACGCGCAATGCGCATTCAAAATGATCAAGATCAAAATAATTTTTTTTTTGTTTGTAAACTTGTAATATTTTTATTAATAGTTTAGAAACGTGCTTCACATTTTTGGCTTGCAGCAGCAAATTATTTGAAGCAAAAAATTGTGAAAGACAATTTTGTTCTTAATACTTTCTTAATTTTTTTTTTTTGCTTCCTTGGTTTTGTTGTTGGGTTAGTCTACCATGTAGGGTAATTATGTCAAGCTGATGCTTAAAAATAAAATTACCTAAATATCTTTTATCGGTAGGCATTTCAAATAAGGCCAGATAACTTTTTTCTTCAAAATTATTATGTTGTTGAGGTATTTAGCTTCCTCAATCATTTTAATGTCAGTTGCGGTGAAAATTTACATGTTTAGGAGTTGTACAATCGTGTGTGAGAGTAACTTGCAGAAAAAAAAATTTTGCCAAACAAAGCAGAGGTTTCTTCGTTTTTATGATGAAAACAAGTTTATTACATTCGTTCAAAGAAGTGTTTAATTCTGGACATACCACAGAATTTATCCCCTTCAACCTTACTGAAACCATTTACAGCTACTTATATAGGCCGAAAATGAGCACAGAAAGTGAATCAATGTCTCTTTATTTTCCTCGTCCAAACAGCTTCTACAAGAGTAATCTGCCTCCAAAACGCAGCCTTCTGGTATGTTCTTCAAAAAGGTAGTTTCCCATGAGTATTCATATTGGAAATAAGCATTGAACGCATTCGAATCATTTCATATGTTTCACTGTATTAACTATTGTAGGTAACTTCACTTGAGTCAATAATATCTTGTTCAAGTGACACAACCTAAAAGAAGCAAAATAAAAGGTTTTTAGAATAAAAATTAATCTGGAATCATCCGTGTTTTATTTCCAAGTTTCCAGCTCTGCTTAGTTAAATTCCATTAGGTTATAGGCCCAGTGGATGAAGAATACGGATATTTCGAAAAATTAAGGCAGATTAATTGGATAAAGTGGAATTGATTTTTCGGTGTTGTGAAATCCACATACGGAAAAATATGGCGTCAGCTGAATCAAGATACAGCATTTCAAAGCTAAACGGAACAAATTATTTTGTATGGAAATATAAAATGGAAATGCACATCACATCATCGGTGCAGATTCAGCAAGAAATACATGGAGAATTCTTAAGGAAACGTATGAATCAAACACATCAAGCAATCGTGTACACATTTTGAAGTTAATCATGCAACAGCGGCTTGATGAAGGCGGAGATGCGGAAAAACACTTGAACGAGCCATGAACGAGCTGTTTCGAAAACTATTGGCGCTTGGTGCAGATTTTGGTCCGGAATTTTTTATGAGTACTACGTTGTTGGCTTCTTTGCCACCAAGCTACGACGGTTTGGTAACGACGCTCGAAGGTCGAAGAAGAGAGTGAAGTTGGTTAAATCAAAGGTTCTCGCGGAATTCAAAAGAAGAATGGATCGAGGCGGAATAACGGATGGCACTGCATTAAAAGTTGACACATCAAGAGCAACGAAAGGCCAAAAAAGTGAAAATAAAAAGTTTGAGTGCTATTTTTGCAAAAGAAGCGGTCACATCAAAAAGGATTGTCGAAAATACAAAGCCTGGCTCAACAAAAAGGAAGGAAGTAATCAGAAGGCGAATCTAGCGAAAGCTGAAACAGAAAAACTGTTTGTGACACATCAAGGAGGTGATGGCTGGATTGTCGATTCAGGTGCCACATGTCACATTGCCAGTTCTAATGATATTTTCGTCAATATCTACATGAATTGTAGTGATAAAGTAAGCGTTGCAAGTGGTCAACAATTAACAGCTGCGGGTAAAGGCACAATTAAAGTTGATTTTCTGAATGAGGAAAATCAAAGTGTACCAGTAAGAATCACAGACGTGTTGCTAATGCCAGATATCAAGGGAAATTTACTTTCAGTAAAAAAGCTAACGGAAAAAGGTTTTCAAGTAAATTTCAAGGGCAACAAGTGTGAAATAAGGGAAAACAGTCGGCAAATTGCAGTTGGCGAAATCAGCGGTAAACTTTACAGACTAAAGGAACCTCACAAAGTTTACTCGGTCGAAAAGGAATCCAATGGCTGCATACATATTTGGTTAAAGGCATCAACTTTAGCGAGTGTACAGCAGATTGCGAAATCAACTCCAAGTGCAGAGTGTGTCTCGAAGGAAAAATTACTCGAATCAAGTTTCCGGTCAAGTCGAGTAATAAAGCAGTTGCAGTCATGGATCTGATTCATTCGGATGTTTGTGGTCCGATGCAAACGACCACACCATCAGGTTATCGTTACATTGTGACATTCATAGATCGCAAATAAATCATCAGTTTACAGCAAATTCAAGGAATATATTGCGATGGTTAAGGTTCAATTCGGAAAGAAACCTAAATGCATCCGTACAGATCAAGGAGGAGAGTACATCAGTAATGAATTCGTGAATTATTTAAAGTCGAGCGGAATTCAAATCCAAAGAACTACTGTGTACACACCTCAACAAAACGGAACAGCGGAACGCAAAAACAGAACGTTGGTAGAAATGGCTCATTGCATGCTAATTGACGCAGGTCTAGAGAAAAAGTTTTGGGGCGAAGCTGTAATGATGGCTAACTATGTCCAGAATCGTTTGCCAACAAAGGGTACAGAAACAACGCCATATGAAGGCTGGTTCCAAAAAAGTCCGAATGTGCAATACTTCAGAAAATTCGGATCAGAATGTTATATAGTATGCATCTACCAAAACAAACAAGGCGCAAATTCGGTGCAAAGCGTGTGAAAGCAGTGCTGGTCGGTTATGATTACGAATCAAAGGCATATCGTTGTTACAGTCCGGAAACCGATCGAGTCACAGTTAGTCGAGATGTTCAGTTCGTCGAAAGGGGCCATTTGTTACCTATCAAGTCCAGCGAAGATTATCAACAGGAACAAGTTCAGGAAGAGAATCCAATACAAGATCACGTTCAGAATGAAGATGAAGAGCACACTGTTAGACGATCACAACGTGCTAACAAAGGAATTCCACCAAAGAAACTTATTGAAGAAATGAACGTGGTGAGTTCAGTCATTCAAGAACCAAAGTGCTACGTAGAAGCTATCAAGGGTGATCAAAAGAGGCTATGGATTCAAACAATGACAGATGAGATGAAGTCATTGATGGAGAATCAAACATGGGAGCTTGTGAAAATTCCAGAAGGTGCAAATCTAGTTGGCTGCAAATGGATTTACAAGCTAAAGTGCAATTCAGATAGAAAAGTAGTCAGACACAAGGCAAGGCTTGTTGCTCAAGGTTTTTCGCAAAAATACGGTACTGACTATGATCAGGTGTTTGCTCCATTAGTTGTTCGTCAAACTACGTTTCGAACATTGCTTACCGTGGCAGCAAACAAGGGCATGAAGGTTTATCATCTAGATGCGAAAACGGTTTTTCTCAACAGTGAATTGTCTGAAACAATTTACATGAGACAACCTCCAGGATTCAAAGATGAAGGCTGCGAAGATTTAGTGTGTCTACTAAAACGGAGTTTATATGGTCTAAAGCAATCAGCGCGCAATTGGAACAAAACAATTCATCAAATTCTCATCGATTTCGGTTTTGTTCAAAGCAAGAATGGTCCATGCTTGTCCACCTACAAACATGATGGAAAAATATGCTACGTATTAATCTACGTTGACGATGTGGTCATTGCTGGTGAAAACCACGAGATAATCTCCAAGTGCGAAACGTTTTTAAGTTCGAAATTCAAGATTAAGAACTTGGGAGAGATTAAGGATTTCTTGAGTCTCAGAAGGAACAGATGGCTATTACACGTTGAATCAGACTGCTTACATTGGAAAATTACTAAAGGATTTCCAAATGTCTGATGCAAAGGAGTCCTCAATTCCATTATCAGTTGGATATTACTGTACATGTCAGTCAACACGAGACCTGACATATCGGCAGCAGTTTCAATTCTAGTACAAAAGATGTCCAGTCCAAACCAGGAGGATTGGAACGAATTGAAACGAGTATTAAAGTATCTCAAGGGTACTGCCGGTTTGCAATTGTCACTTGGCAAGAATGATGGTACGGATCAATTAATCGGATATACAGATGCAAGTTGGCCTGATGATCGTGCAAGCAGAAAGTCACAATCTGGGCCCTATTGCACCAACTACTTATCACTTATTACTTATCAACTTCTCATAAGTTAGTTTTTTTGATAATGATAAGTGATAAGTGTTTCACCAAAAATAACAAAATTTCACTCACTTATCAATTTGAAAACTTATCAAATTTTGATAATGATAAGTGATAAGCGTTGCACATCAGATTGTCTATAACTTATCAATTGACGAATTATCAAATTTTTATGATAAGTTGTAATGATCTATACAAAAATACTATAAATGTGATAGTGTTTGCAAAATAATATACTTTCCGCAAATTTTATAAGTTATGCAATGGTTTTGTACCTATACACCAAAACAATTAAAAAATTGTTATTTTGTAATTTAATAACAACAACAATTTTGCATGTATATAATAATACGTGAAGAGAAACCTTTCTCAATTAGGAGTTCTTATTTCAGTATTTAGAAACAATTGTAAAACTTTTCTTTTGTATCATTTAAAATAAATTCTCTTTTTTAACTGTAAATAATTTTTCAGCAGTACTTAAACGTAAACAATTTATTTTCATAACAAACGAATTAAGAGAATTCCTATTAACAAATAAATTGAATTTAACTACATTATATAAAAATTGTAATCGTCATATACAAACCAAAATGATTTTCCACTATTCGTATCGTCCGCTTATGAGCACGATTACTTTGCTCTATTGCATCATCCGGATTTCTTCGCATTGGTGAGATAAGCCAATCTTTAAGGGAAAACACTGTCACCCAAAATCACAGTACCGGGGAACGGGCGAAAACAAGACTCAAAATTGCTAAATAGCCTTGTATATGGCAATACTCTGGAGTCATGGACGCTACCTGGCCAATTTGAATTTACTGCATAAAAGCTGCGGTCTGTGCCACACACCATCATTGCATTCAGTGAATGTTTTCCATGTCGGTTCGCAAAGTGTTCTTAATTGACCATAGGTGCATCTATATTAATCATTGTTCCATCGAAACAACTAGCTACCTGAGAGTAACCATCCATCTCAAGAAACTTCTATCCTGGATATTCATAACCAATGCAGTGTTGTTAGTAGCTGCTATAGAGGACTCAATGCGCAGTTTCGGTCGCTTCCATGTTGCAAATTTGTTCCGATTTTTAATAATACGTGCTCAATTTGTTCATGTGACAAACGAAAATGTTTTATCACTCGCGAGTCCAGAGAATATTTGGTTGTGGCTTTGACTACACGATTTCTTCTTTCGTTTTCATCCTCGAATAATCTTTCGAACCAACGCATTTATTTATAAAAATTATTTTATCGTTTAATAAATTTCAGTTTTGGTTCACTAAAGTTGATATACCTACATTTGATAGTTTTATATTAATTTTAAAATATCGAGAAACAACTGTCTTACCTCTGTGATAAGTCGAAGAGAATGACATTGGTCTTACTTTGACTTAATATTATAACTTATTAGAATACAATAAAATAGCGGTATACATTTTGAAATTAAAGTTATTATACACTTTTTTCTTCTAAAACACATTGTTACATGTATTGTCTTTATCATTTATAATTATTTGAATAATAAAAATTTTTATTGAAAAATGTGTTTGTACTCTTTTAAAATTGAACAATAGTTCTCATCTTACAATAACAGCAAAAAAAAAAAAGGTTTTTAACAGACTTCCGTCATACCACTGCAATTTGTAGCTCTTATCAATTTTTTTGAGTAGTGAAATTTTTCTTATTAATATTTTGGATAATTATCATTAAAGTAGTCGATTATTGATAAGTTAAAACTTTTGGTGCAACAGAACTATGAAAAAATTATCAAAAACCTCAAACTTATCGCTTATCAAAATATTACTTATCATTTATCATTTCGCAAATTGGTGCAACTTAATTTTGATAAGTGAGTGCTTATCACTTATTATAACTCAATTAAATACTTATCAAATTTCAATTTGGTACAACAGAAAATTATCAAAAATTATGATAAGTTGATAAGTAATAAGTGATAAGTAGTTGGTGCAATAGGGCCCTGGTTACATATTCAAGTATTGTAACGGTATTCTCAGTTGGTGCAGTCGAAGACAGGATTGCATTGCGTTATCATCATTGGAAGCAGAATTTATTGCGTTGTCTGAAGGATGTCAAGAGGCGAATTGGATTCGTCGTTAACTCAATGATTTCGATCAACGCATTGAAAAACCGACAACAATTTTTGAAGACAATCAAAGTTGTTTGAAAAATATTGATGTTCGAGAGGCATTTGTCAAGGATTACATCGACAAATGTATTGTTACATGCCAATATTGCCCTACGGAAACTATGGTGGCAGATTTGTTGACAAAACCATTGGCGGGACCTCGTGTCAATGTTCTTCGGAATGCATGTGGAGTTAACTGATGATTCAAATGAGGAGGAGTATTGGAAATAAGCATTGAACGCATTCGAATTATTTCATATGTTTCACTGTATTTAACTATTGTAGCTAACTTCACTTGAGTCAATAATATCTTGTTCAACGGACACAACCTAAAAGAAGCAAAATAAAAGGTTTTTAAAATAAAAATTAATCTGGAATCATCCGTGTTTTATTTTCAAGTTTCCAGCTCTGCTTAGTTAAATTCTATTAATTCCTACGACCGCTCTTAATTCACGTGTACATCGGGAGGTTAATATTTTGGTGCGCCACGAGTCTAGTTTTGTTGTTTAGTGTTGTTAGTCCACAAAGCGCCTATTAAAGCATCACCTAGAAAATTTAGGCATCTGGGATTCATTGAAATTTCGTTACCTGAAATTGTTGATTATGCAGAAATTGCTGAAGCACAGAGTACGGACAATGAACTGGCTGAACTTCTACAGAATAATAACATTTTAGAGTTGACATAAACCCTGTGATATTTTCACTTAAATTAAGATCATTTATTCGTAAAAGTTTTCAATTCATTCCATAATTTAAGGCACTCCAGAGTTAAATAAATCATCAGTCAAAATTTTGACAGAAAACGTAATTTGGTCTAGCTTGTCAGAAATCAAATATTTCCAGGCATACTAAATTATGCACGTTTTGCTGATATACCATAAATCTAGATATCATTGGCGCTCTTCCGGTCTCCGAAAATCAAAATTATTGTGTAACTCTGATTTTATTGATCTATTTTATAAGAAAACTCTTTACATCTTCCTGTTCAGTTTTTTATTGATAACAAAAATTCAAATTCTCAGTCTGAAATAGGTTTTCAAAGCTTTAAGAAATTGAGACTAAGGATTTGTTTTTGTTAGCTATGAAAAACTGACCAGGCAGACGTAAAGAGTTTCCTTGCATGCCAACGTTCAATCATACCGTTCCGATTAGAATTGAAACTCTGTTAACATATTTTCCTAAGGGCAGATTACGTTCTTAAATCCTTGCAACCTCCGTCTTCTGGTCCTCATTTAGTGTTGGAACGTTTTAAAAAATTCTTCGATATCGAGTATAAAGGAACAAAAATAGAATTTTCTATAGACGGAATGAAACCTTCTGTTTTCGAAAATAAAAATTTTAGCGAAGCAATTCAGAGCAGAACAAAATAATTATGGATAGTAACAGTTGTTCGGCTCGTACAAAAAATAATCAATTAATTTGGATATATCCAGTACCTACTCCACATTCTGATAAGGTTGTCATGAGGTCCGGTCGTGTAGCCAAAATACCTTTTCGCTTTATGGCGTGTGTTCACGCCTTTATTGTAAAGTAATCTAGTACTTTTAATTTTATTGGCAGTTTTTCTGAAGTATCATACTTGATAATTGATTTCTTAATTCTAATTTCTGGAATACTCTCAAATTTTCAAATTTTTCATTAAATATGCTATGAAATAAAATTCAAGCAATACGATTTGTTTTATGTCAAACGTTTTATTGCTAAAACAATAGAGAGATGATGTGATTCTTAAATTCATCATTTTGAGTTCCATTGGCTCGGCATGGTTAAACAAACCCTTTGCTAAAGAACCAGAAAATCAAACATCTTAAAATCAACTCACAGCTTAATCAAAAAGTAAACGCCAATTTCAACATTTTAATTTGGCCTAAGTTCGAACCTTTAATTGCCATTAAAAGCCAAAACCATAATTTACAATACTTAGCAGTTAAGTGTGCCCGAAAGTCCATAATCGAACGTGAATAAATATAGTGCTCACAATTGATTGTTATTTTCATTGAACAAATTGTTAGTTAATAAACAAAAACACTTCAATTAATTAATTTAACCCAAGACATCCCTTTGTTAGAAAAACAATAAACTTATGGATGTTTGATGTCGGAATCCACTGTATGGTGGGTGTGTTGTATATGAAGCGAGTGCGTGTAGTAACATGCTTTATGTAATGTGGTGTTGTTCCATATTTGAGGTTAAATCTGACTCCATTAGATATAAAAAACGTGCTGTGATGAAAGTGCGTGTACCGTTGATTAGGGGGCTATCAAGCAACCGTGTTTGAACTGGTATGCTATATAAATATAAACTGGAGGCTTATATTGAGGCACAGATTGAACATTTTATACGGGAACACGTTTTCCGCTGTTTGATTAATACAAAAAATCACAAGCACTGTATGCAATTGTATTACCAAACTTTATTATTTTTTTAGTATAATGGTTTTAATTTAATACAAAATTTTATTTACAGAAATTAAATGTAAATTTTACATACGTTATGTAATTAATTTAATGAGAAAAATGACTGCCAAAAATGGCGTCGGTTTACTTTATTTGTCTTCTTTCGAAAATGGATAAAATCGTTTTTGACAGGAAAAAGAAAAAGGTACTAAAATAAATATTACCAGATGAAATAGTTTTCTGTATTGTTGACATTGACATTTTAACCAATAAGCAACGAATTTATAATTCGATACGCTAACAACTAAACTGACCAATTGCCAATGTGCTGCGCTTTAAGACTGATTTACATTCAACGACAATCGACGTCTGCAAAAAAATTGAAACACAACATAGGAAAAAGTAGAAAGACAAAAAGAGAAAAAAATAATCATCTGCTTAAAAAAGTCAATTGAAACCCGAGAAACAAACCGAAAAAACCTCGTCTGCTTTTTTTTGCAGATGCCGAGTTTCATCTTTTTTCTGTAAAATCGTCGATGTGTGAATAAATAACTATAATTAAGGTTACATAAATAAGAAAACCAATCATTTGCATTGGTTTATGACATTTTTTGTTTAAATTTACTTTTTATGTGTAAAGAAAACGAATTTTTGATTTGACATCTGCATCTGCGAAATTTTTTGAATGTAAATCAGTCTTTATTCAAAACTAGAGAAATGGAGTAGATTTTTTTTTTAATAACTGTTAGCACTTTTTTTCATTTATATTGTTTTTGTACTAAAATTTCAGTGAAGTGGGATAATGTGATGGATAAGGCATTAAAACGTAAAATATTAAAACTTAAAATTTATTATATTAGAGTAAGAAGATTTTATTCATTACGATTAGTTTTATAAGCTAGCAAAATTAACCTTGGCTTATAAATTGTCATAGCAATAATTTGACACCCTTGAAAGCTTCAACCACTACCATCAGTAACGGCTGAAAGATAACTAATAAAATTTTTCAACATGAAATGGCACAGCAAATTTATTCGTGGTTGACCGAAGTACCCTAAATACTGGTTAACTTGGCAATAATTATTCGAGATGACTCTTAAAAACCCATGAAAGTCACTAGGTTTCTCAAAATTAATATTTTGGTGCGTTAACCTATAATCTTTCTACAATTTCAATCAGCTTTAAATAAATTACCAAATTAAGTCATTCATTCTGTACAAAAGCCATTGACTCATATACGCGCGCACTCTTTTCAACAGAAAATGCAACAAAACAAATTTGAAATCATTACCAAATTTTAGTCTAAACCTAACCTACACCAAACTTGTAGGTGTACACTAGTTGTACCCATTCATCGTATCATATATCTTTGAAATTGACGTATACCTAATCATAAAACTAAAAATAACTTTAAAGCAAAAATTGTTTTTAAAAAAGTGAAATTTATATATAAAGACATAACCTTCAAATAGCAAAACACGTGACACAAGTCTACATTATACAAATACTTACAATGAATTTAACGTCTAAATAATCTCATTACTTTGAAAACAAGCGCGAGTGTGTGCCGCGCGGTATTCAAGTTCATACGAAAAACAAAAAATGTAGGCTAACCATTTATCTCGCATTTAATAAAAGAAAAAATGTCACAAAAATCTCGGTACGACCAGCCAAAAAAAAATAATAAAAAATAAAAACATATTTACAAAACAAATACCAATTATTTTTGAGTTCGTCTACTAGACGAGTAGAGTTGAGCGTAGAAGCAATATATGGTCACGTTAATTTCATTTTATACGTTGCAACGGGTCATTTCACTTTTATTTTATTTACACAGCTATACGCGGTCAAGTACACATTCGTAGTTAACATTTTATTGTTAAAAAAAAAAGTAAAAGTTTTTAAGACTAAAACTAATTAAATTCTAATCTACATGTATGACTATGCGATGATGCATTTTCCACCTACAAGCTAAACATAAATGAAATAAATGTAGTGCGCGAGAGTATCTTATATCGCACACAATTTTTTATTTTTTTATTCAGTTTGTACAACTTCCTACACTTTTCTTGTGTACATGAATTCGCGCAAAAGAAATTAACACACCAGAAATCGTGTCATACTTCTATCATCAATGTTGATTAAAAAAGTATCTGAGGAAAAGAAATGATGATGATTTAAATTTATTTTGAAATGCAGTCAACTCGCACAGTATGTGAAGGTTGTGAGCTAAAAAATTAGTCGGATACTTAAAGATGATAATTTAAAATCAATTAGCTGCATGTGATAAATTGTTACAGTTTTGTTGTTGTATTATGAGAAGAACTTAATCATATTGGTCGTTAATATTGGTGAGTTATTTCTTTTTGAAAAAAAGCAACCTGCGTTCGGAAAATATGATGACTGAAGTTGTAACAATTTTGATGCTTAAAGCTTCTTCCATTATCACTGTTTTGATCTGCTTTTGAACAGTTTCTGATCTTTTTTTAGTTATGTGGAAAAAGCTATCCTTGGATAACTGGTGAGGAACATACTGTTAAAGTTAGCCGAAAGTTGCCAGCCGAAAGTAAAAAGTCGATAATGCAGATTGTGTTAGTTCAGTCGAAATTATAAAAATGATAATGCAGATTATCTAATCCCAGCTGAGTAAAAAGTCGATAATGCAGATTATGATATTAACATTCCATTTTTTTTATGTGATTTGTCAATAGCTATCGAATGAAAAAGTTCTGTTCAAGTTTCCCGTGGGAAACTTTGGAAAATTCGATTTTCCAAAAAACATTAGAAAATTTGTATAAAATCAGCCTCTAGAGTGATATATCTGGAGATGGATTGCATTGATGTGACTTGTCAATAGCTATCGCAGGAAAAAAATTCAGTTCAAGTTTCCCATGGGAAATCTCGCGAAATTCGATTTTCCAAAAATTATTAGAAAATTTATATAAAATCAGCCTCTAGAGTGTTACGTCTGGAGATGGATTGAATTTATGTGACTTGTCAATAGCTATCGCAGGACAAAAAATCAGTTCAAGTTTCCCGTGGGAATCCCGTGGGGGCTGTTGACAAGTCACATCAATGCAATCCATCTCCAGACATAACTCTCAAGAGGCTGATTTTATTCATCCATTTCTTACTTTCGGCTGGAAACTTTTTTGAATTTTCCGAGATTTCCCACAACTTAATATTAATTGGATTTTTACCAATGTGACTGTTTTTAGTTTTTTTCATTCGCTTACCGAAAGTTAAATTTAAAATCACTTTTCAATGGCATTCGTACTCGCTGATTTCAATTGTCATAAGCACAGACGACACGGTCTTTTTCAATTTTGTTTGTTTACTATATATTGAAGTTCTTTATCCATAATCATAATAGACAATATAGAGCATTTGTCGCTACATTTTCGTGATTAAATTATCAAGCCGTGCTTTTTCGTTGCACTGTCATAGACAGAAATATTAAAGATAAACATATTGTACGCAAACTTGATGTGTATGAACTAAAATAGTTATATTTTTTACGAAGGGAGAAATTATCGAGAAATTTTGCCAGTTTCAGTTTCGATCTGAGTGAGAATAACGAAAAATTTAATTTTTTTACCAGTCAATCTCATCAGGCTATAGCGACTGAAAATGCTAATTACACTTTAGATTACTTTCTATATATAGAAAACAAACGTGTAGTTAATTATTAGCGAATTATACGCAAATACACATATTAAACCCTTAATAAATTTCAATTTAACTTTATTTAACGCATAAATACGATTTCTGTTTTGAAAAGTTAGGTTTTGTCGGTACTTGACCAAATAATTATTTTTTACGAAGGGAGAAATTATCGACCTGATGAGATTGACTGGTAAAAAAATTAAATTTTTCGTTATTCTCATTCAGATCGAAACTGAAACTGGCAAAATTTCTCGATATTTTCTCTTCATAAAAAAAAAAAAATTATTTGGTCAAGTACCGACAAAACCTAACATTTTAAAATAGTTATAGTTTTTCGAATAGAATTTGGACATCACATGGAAAGGATATATGATTTAAGGCAGTTATAAATGTACAATTTTTGCTTTTAACCCTTTCGCGGATGCGACTTACAGTGTGAAACTTCATAAAATGTCATGTGTAATATCTTCGATGTTTTCAGACACGGAAACTCTGAGAATAGGAAATTGAATGAAATGGATAGTTTGTCGCAACTAAATCATAAAATAGTGATACCAGTTTCGACGTATATTCCAGTCATGGCTTCCATAATGTAGGATAATTGATGCTCAACGCTAAGACGTTTATTGACGTCATGACGGCTATACACGTCTAAAGTGTTTTGTTTTGGTGTAAAAAAAAAATAATTCCGTAAATAATTCATTCAATCACATACTTTATTGACAAAAAATAATAATTTAAAGCTTTTTTCTTAGCCTGAAAATAAATATTACAAAAATAATACTATATAATAAAAATAATAATTATTTAGTTATAGGAACTACATGAAAAGTTTCAATTTATGAACCTAATAGTGATTATTGACCTTCAATTTCACTTTCATTTATGTGTCATTTTTCAAAACATATCCCAGGACATAGACGAGGTTTGTTTGTCCACACAAACTTTGCATCGGTATGAGGTTTCTCGTCTAAATTTTTCTTTGTAGCACTGTCTACAACGCAAGAAAGTTGTTTTCACGGGCTTATTCTCAGCAGCTGAAGGAATTTTTTCTTGAAAGTATTGACAAAGTTTTTTCCTTGTAAATTATCTTGGAGAACGACGGAGCTTGAAACATCTTTTAACCCAAGCAAAGAAATTATTATTTGCTCTCAAAATTGGAGCTGAGAAATTTTCTTATTGGAATTCTTTTGGTAAATATAAGAAGTAATAAATGGTCATTATTAGATCGCATTTATCGACACCTGGCATATTTAAATTATACGCCTCTGTTTCAGGTGGCTTCATTTTTGCTTTTCCATAACGATTTTTGACCAATTTCATTTCAGGTTTATATCCTGTTGTAATACACAACACGTCCCTGTTATATTCGCATTTGCTTACATAAACTTCTTTGTTGCGCTACCATTTATACTCGCCCTTTTTCAATTTCTTCAGCGTAACGGCTGTAGGATTTCCTTTTCTATTTGAGCGGAGAGTTCCAGTTGAGTGGGTTTTATATTTGAGTAACGTCCGGCTCAAGTTGGTACTATTATAATAGTTGTCCATGTATAAATGGTGACCCTTGTTCAAATAAGGTGTCATCTGTCGCTTTCGATGTTGCCCTTGTGTACTTCTATGTTTAATGTGATCCCATCTGGAGTGCACAACTCTTTAAATTGTATGCCATATTTGGCTTTTTTCCCCTTAATGCACTGTCGGAAAGAGAGACGTCACTTAAACAATAGCAGCGATTCATCTAATGATAATGATTCACCTGGATAATAAATTTCAGAGCAATTACTTATTTTTTATATAAAAAAGAAAAATTCTTTATTATTATTTATTTTTATTATTTTAATATTTTTATCTTCCTTATAGTAACAATCCGTTTTATTTTTTAAAAAAATCGATTTCGGATGCTTTCGCCTTCCTTTCTCAATTTTTAATTTAATATTATTACAAAATTATTAAAGTTAAGTCCTTATATACTATTTGTTTTTACCCCTTCCACTCTTTGTATTGTTGATTATTGCTTCGTATAACCTATTTGTTCTAGTATTGATTTTGTCGTTTAAGATGTTACTATTGTCTTTGTGTTTGTATATCTCTAATTCTTCTAGCCGATCTAGGGTTTTTCCTTTTTTTTTTTTTTTTTTTTTTTTTTACTTTGTGTGAAAAACCCTAGATCGGCTAGAAGAATTAGAGATATACAAACACAAAGACAATAGTAACATCTTAACCGACAAAATCAATACTAGAACAAATAGGTTATACGAAGCAATAATCAACAATACAAAGAGTGGAAGGGGTAAAAACAAATAGTATATAAGGACTTAACTTTAATAATTTTGTAATAATATTAAATTAAAAATTGAGAAAGGAAGGCGAAAGCATCCGAAATCGATTTTTTTAAAAAATAAAACGGATTGTTACTATAAGGAAGATAAAAATATTAAAATAATAAAAATAAATAATAATAAAGAATTTTTCTTTTTTATATAAAAAATTTTACAAAGTAACAAAAGCACACAAAATAGTGAAAAAATGGAAATCCATTCACACAATAATTACTTATTAATGCGTCGAGAAGTTTTTGTACCTTAGATAATTTATCCTCTTTGTTTTCGTACCTTTCATAGTTCAGGCAACGTAAAATTTGTTGGAAACGTCTTCCAGACATTGTCGCAGGGAAAATAGGGTGATAATACAATAAAAATTTGCTGAACAAATGACGAACACGAGGAAATTTTATTTGTACTTGGAGTAGGCAGAGGCCAACACATTTTTTAATTTCTTCCACATTCGTTTCATTATATTTTTTGAACCGACTATTCCTCGTTTTGGTGCCTTTCGAATCACATAGCCTTTTGCCATAATTATTGGTGCATATAATAAATTTTTCCAAAATTTCTGGTGTCCAAAATTTAAAAAATATTTCAATTGGTGTAGCACTATTAGAAAGACTCATTTGTATTCCAGCCTCTTTGATTATCAAATATAAAATCTGGGATACTTTCTGTGTCTGAAGTCCATTCACCATCACCGCTATCAATTGAAGTATATTGAGCATTTTCTGGTTCACAATCTTCTTCAATATGATCTCTGGGTTCCGATGCATTTTCTCGTTCCTCCTCGAAGCTGCTAGATTCTATGCTGCTTGATTCTACGCTTATTTCACCAGGTTCAAAATCTGGATCATTAAAAAAAAGCCCATCGTCTTCAAACGGATCTGTTGAGTTTGAAGCAATGTCACTAGACGCATCACTGTCCGACAGGGGAAATTTATTGACAAAATAGACTACGTCGATTGGTTGCCTGTTAAAAATTTTTCTTCAGAAAATGGTCGTAAACTCGCACTCAATTTGGTGAACCACTCAATTGTATCGCAAAAAAACGTATATTTATTTCTTTTCAAGGGATAGTAAAATAATATTTTGGATTACCCATGGGACACACAAAACCAATAAACCATTTAAACTAGCGCATTACATGAATGCTATACCTGTCATAACTTTATACGTATTATAAATGTTTAGTTCATACACGAACTTATAGAATGACGTGTATACACGTCACTGTCCGCGAAAGGGTCCAATTGCGTGTCAAGATGATTTTAATATAAATACCCCTAGGGGCTAGGAGCAAATATTTTATAATTTATTGGTTAGTGGCTAGAAAGAACTTTTATAGTACTTTTGTAGCAGCTAACAATATTTTAAGTATCCTACATAAGTATACGAATGACGTGGCCTTACACATTATTTTTATCAATGTTTAGTTCGTGTGGCCACATCATTCATTTAGGTTATGTCGGTTATTTATTTGAATTACATTTTATTTGTTTACGTTTTTGAAATACTCCACAATCCACACAGTTCTTGGCACGACCTCTTCCCGTTTGATTTTCTTTATATTTAGTCAAACCTTTTGAAAATAGATGGCGCGCTGCGAGTACAGTGAGACTGTTGAGTATCAATATCAATCGATACTTTGAAACCGTTAGCCTGATATTTTAAACTTAACCGACCGGTACGAATAAAATTGATTCGATTTGTAGAAGCGGCAAGTAAGCCCTCAGATGCAGCTAAGTTGTAATTGTTGGGTCGAACCGTTTACACTATATTTTTAGTAGACCTATTTAAGATCAGGCCACGCATTTTACTTGCCCAACTTAGTTTGAATAACTAGCGTTTACAGCACGTGACCACCTGTGCAGTTTAGGTCGAATACAGGGTATAGTCCGGGACTAAATATTGTGGTGTAAACCACCTCTATCTGAAACCAAGTAATTCAGTTTGCGCTGAAGCAAAGTTCCTACATGGGTATGGTGGCAATTCGCGTGCAAGTCAGAGATGGCAGAAGAGCGCACAAAATATTTCGAGCATCTTGAACGAGCGACAAAATAAAGCCTAAAGCTCATCCAACTCCTTTACTCTTGAAATGTTGCCTTCCTTTAATCCCTTTGTACGTTGAAGACTTCCTTACAAAATTGGAGGCCATATTTTACGTGAGATCAATATCAAATTACAAAATCCAAAAATTGTTGAAATTTTGGACAATTTTAATTTTAATGTTTTATAATAACGTCTTTTATTTCAATTAATTTTTGGACTTCACCCATAGATTTTGGGTACAAGTTTTTAATGAGACAGATAAGATAATCAAGCTACATAAATAAATATTCATTTCTTTAAGATCAATTGAAGAAAAATTTAATTAAGTTCATTTTAAAATTATTTAAGCAAAATTAAAAAATTAAACCAAAACATAAATCAATGTTATTCCCTTATCACCAAACAGCCCCCTTAGTACTCCATTTTACATTTTTGTTGTAACCTCTCAGATTAATCGCAGCTCGTTGGTCGAGCGAGGCAAGAATTTTATTCAAGATTTTTTCTAAGTTTGTGACAAAGATTTACTGGTTTATCGGAAGTATAATTGCTCTTTCATGTCAGATGTATTTTTCATTAAGAAGGAATTTTGCTTCACGAATGGGACTATATTCATCCGAGAAACGTGCAAAACGTCGTTTTGTCCAGCGAGTAATAGTGTTATTATGCGCTTTTTAGATCGCACTGAGAACTTACTAAAATGTACTTACTAAAATAAGCAATTTTAAAAATTAAAATTAAAAATTTTTAATTTAATTAGATAATTTGAGAGATTCATTTGATTTACAAAACCGTTGAAGTTGAATATTTAAAACTGGTGTGAATCAGTTGCGAGTGCCTCGACCAGTTATGTTGGTTCAATAGGTTCACCACATACGACTTGCCCTGTCTGGATTCAAAAAATATATGATATTAGAAGAAGGGTTGTTGTTGGATCAACAATCCAAAAAACAAAAATAATTTCTTTGATTTTAACTAAAATGATTAGATACTTTAAAAAACATTAAAGCAAAAACTGCCGACTTGATAATGATGGTTTGAGTACGACAACCACAGTCGGCTAAAAACCTTAAAAGTGACCCGCAAATTAAGACGAATTGAGGTAAATCGCTTGTCTAGTACTTACACCATCGAATTAAGGAAAATTTATTATTATTCGTAAAATGCTCCAGTAGAACGTGAAACTTAATTTTCTGGATTAATCAGGGTTCAACTGTCACTTTGAAGTTTGAACTTTGTAAAACTCTGAGTTTAAGCTAAAAAAATAAGCGGACTTGAAATTGTTAGAATTAAGTTTAATTTTTATTTTGGCGAATTAAAGGTCTGTATGAATTAATTTAGGAATAAATTGATTTTAATACAATAAATGAATGTGATAATGAATTGTGAATTCGATTCGAACGTATTCGACTCTTCGAAATATAAGATTCGTATTTGATTTAAATAAGAAATGAAAAAATCAATCTGATTCAATTCAAATAAGAATCCAATTTTTCGAGAACTCGAATACGTTCGAATCGAATTCACAAGTAGTTCCTGAATTGAAAGAAAAAAAACAAAATTGAAACTATATGTTAACGAGACGTATAAATTACAACAACAAGTAAAAAACGAAAAATAAGGAAAACACTAACTTGAAACGCTTTTTCTCTCTTTATTGATAAACCAGTGGCGGAATTCTATCACGTCACGAACAAGGTGGTCTAAAGATCGAGCTAACCTGGGTGGCTATTTGTGAATTCGATTCGAACGTATTCGAGTTATTGGATTCTTATTTGAATTGAATCTGATTCGTTCGTTTCTTTTTTAACCAAATACGAATCTCAAATTTGAGTCGAACACGTTCGAATCGAATTCAGAAATAGCCCTCTTGGTACTCATTTTTAGCTCTGGATTTTTTTTTTTGGGAGAATGAGATACAACACAATTGTTGTTTTACATTTTTTTTGAAGTTCTTTCTCGTCCCAGTTGTACTTTGCGTTAGCAATCGAGAAATTTTGTTTGAAATAGCAGGTTAGAAATATGAAACTTATAAAGCATAAAAAACGAAATCTTTTAAATTTGTTTTTCATAGGAGTAATATCATATTCTTTCGATTTAAAAAAAAATCGATATTTTTATGTGCCAAAAAATATAAAAAAAAACTGATTTCCATTTGTAGTTGTATTGGTAAAAAAAATGACATTTTACATATGATTTATGAAAATAGCGTCTTGTTTTTGTTTTCCTTATGTGATGTTATACTCACTCAAAAAGTTTGATTCGAATCAAAAAAAAAAATACCGCCACATCAAGGTTATCTGTTTTATTGAGCCAAAAAAATCAATAGATTGTTTGATCTAGATCAAATTTCAGAAATCACATTTTCTAAAAAATATCCATTTTCCGTGAATTGAGTGTTGTATTGTGATGTTATTTTCAATAAAACTGTGCCACATTATAAATAAAATACATTTTATGACATCCATTTTCACGCTCCATCCATTTAACTATAGGTTATGAGTGTAAATAATAATCGCCATTTATAAAATGTCAATCGATGTTTACCAGCACAGCTACAAAAACAGATTATGTTTTTCTTTTCTAGTAGAACCATCAAATCTAGATTTTTCAAAAAAAGTGAATAGAATTCGACCTAATTTTGACGTTAACATTTCTGTGTTTGTGAAATTCGGATCGAAAAAAAAAATCAATTTTTTTTTTCGAAAGAATATGCGAATGTCATTTTCTTGCTCCACACCAATTTTGTTTGCATTTGTTTCGTTCTTTTTTACGAATTATGGTATAAAGTAATGGTCACTTTGAGGTATCAGAGAGCACACCGTGATTGATCATTGATCGCTTTTGGATCGCTCAATTGTACAACAGAGGTTCGACTATATTTGGTATTTTCGGAAATACTCGTAGGCATTTAATGGTTGAAATTTACGGTAAATCGTTATGGTAAATCGGTACCCTACGTATTACTTAAGCGTTTTAGTCTACATGAGAAGTCTTCGTATACATGGTCCTAGAATGAATATTGTACTTACCAACCCTTAACATTCAATTTAATTGATCATTGGAGTGGATCCACAATAGTGGTCGGATTCACAGTCGTTGGATTCACAATAACAAAAACTTTTTACTTTCGATTTACAGGTTTGTTTGAATTTCCAACATAAGGAACAAAAATTTGCGTTCGTTATGTTGGCAATTTATAAAAACCTGTAAGTCAAAATTAAAAATAATTTCATTGTAAATCCTCTGTCAATTTGCCTTTACTAATATTAAACCGGCCCGTTAACACTTTCAAAACTAAAATTGCCTGCTAAAATGATGATTGTGAGGCGGGTGTGAAGTTATTCACTGAAAATGTGGTTCCACAAATTAGCAAAATGTGTAAACTAAGTTTTTTTTAAATGTATATTTTAATAGTGACCCAAAACGAAATATGAGATTGAGTAGGTGTCCAACACTAGTTAACCACTCAAATTTGTATATTATTGCAAGATACAAAAAATTATATGAATACAATAAACAATTTGAGCTGAAACGAAAACTTCATATTTATACAGTCTAACAATAGTTGCGTTTGAACGATGCCCTCCTGTCTACAAAAAACGATATAATTGATTTAATCTAGAAATCGATATGCAATAATAAAGAATTGAAATAATAAACACCCACTTATGGTTTCCAAAGAATAAACATAACAAAAAAAAAATATAATCACGTAGAGATATATACACGTACAATTTTTAAAGTATTGCGTCAGGTCACTAAAATGTGCCAATAAACTTGCATTAAAATAATAAAAACAAAAATAATTTAACGCCAACATTTTTCATGTAGGAATAAACGAAATAAAATAAAACAAAACATTTTTTGCAACAATTAAGAATTTGCGAATTAAAATTATTTTGACTATTTTTTTTGGACATCTTGGTAAAGTTCAAAAACGTTGAATGGCAATGTTTGCCATTCGTATAAATCATCAAAATATAATTGGCAAACAAGTAAACGATGTTAGGTAATTAAATTAGACAAACACTTTTATGTTCACATCACAATCGACATCAACATCATTGTCGTCAGATTGAGAGGTAATTTTTGTTTTGTTTTAAAATTTGAGCTTTTTTTTTTGAATGGGGAGCAAAGGTTAATTCTAAACCAAAATAATGTTATTGTCTTTTGGTCTAAACAAAATGATATAATTTAACATGTATGTATATGGTATACACATACACTGACGCAACTTTTATTGTTGGTACATTGTAAAAATATTTTTTTTTACAACAAACAATAATTAGGTTGAGTGACTGGACGTATTATTATTAACAGCATAAATAACAATTTGTATTCTTGTATTTCATGATCTTAATTCGCTTATCTTGATTGCATATTACAATTTAACTCTCTTCTGTTGTACTGAATTTGAATACTGTAATTTTTATTCTTGATTAGTTCTTTGTACACAGTCTTGGAAATAATTATATATAATTGTCTGTTAATTACTAGTTAACAGGCGTGCGTATAAAAACGATAATGACGAGATTATTTATTGGTCACGTGCATTTGAATGACAAGTATTTGTTTAGTGGAAATAAAACTTCTATATTTTGTGGAACCTATTATACTACTTTGAGTTTCTGTTGGCGTAGATATTTATTTAGCCACACATTTCATTGGCACTTATCGATTGGTTATAAACTTAAAACGGTTTTTTCGTGGAACGTCTCCTAAAAATTAAGAATCTTTGGGGTACTTTGTCTTTTGTAAATTATCTAGTCTTTAATAGTAGTTTGTGGAACCTAAATTTTCTGTAGAATTAACATTTTTAGACCACGTTTTACATATTTCCTCGACTATAAACTATAAAATAATACGCAACTGGAAAACATTTTTTACCATTTTTGTGATTACCATCTGCAATTTTATACTCATCAAGCAACATGCCAAAATGTCATTTTAACGCCCTAATTATAAAATGAAGACCAGATTGTAAGTCTATAGTTAAGATGATATATGATAAAACATTAAAGTTAACATGATACGATGGTTGTTATGTTGATTGCGGTAATTAAGGCTATAAACTTATCAATGCGGTATTCCTTATGTAAATACAAGTGGCTTAACGGTTTGTCATTTCTTTGTAAGTAAGGCGAAGTCTATATCAATTTATAAACAAAAAAAAACCATAATTTATTGTGTATATACTTTGTAAGTGCTAATTTATTAGTTAAATAATTTGTACACTACACTTAAAGAGGTTTGACAAAGAAATTCGCGCGAAATATTTGCATATAAACACCGTCCTTATACATACATATATGTATATTATAATAAACACGGTACGAGATAGCATATAGAACTTGTAAATTTGTGAGTGTCATTAAGTACGTAATATATTTCACTATAATTAAGATTTGTAAGTGGCCTTTATCAATTCAAAGAACAAAATATTATTTATCGTTCTGACGCCAGAGTCTATTTACTATAGAATAAACTTTAGTTATTCTGCTATAAACGCGTCCTGCATACATGTCTGTGTCAAAAGGTTAGACGATATACGTACATAAAACAAAACATAACATTATTAAATTACAAGGCAAAGATTTTGTGATTTCATACATTGTAATTTACTTACTCAGCACAAATCTTATAAACGATTTAAGCACATATTGTAGCAAACTGTCAATCATACTCGTGTACTTTACCTAAAAATAAATAATAAAAAAATTAAAATTAAATTTATGATCAGTTATTAATTATTGTATTTGTAAGTAGATATTTCTAGAGTGTAACACTTAACGGTAATTGTCGCCTGACAAATGGACAAAAAAACAAACACATTCCATGCGATAACCGTCTCCACAACTACTCAAGTGTCATAAATAAAACGCGGTAAATTATTTATAAATAGCTTTATCTAAATTTATTTTGTATGTAAGGGTGTTCATTAGCATATTTATTTTAAACTTATAATTGTAGAGTAAACCTTGAAAAAATGTAATTCCACGAATTTCAAAATTTAAATTTTTTTGAAGTTCCTAGCCAATAGGTAGAAAAATTGTTAAACAATTTATAAGGACTTTTCGAATTTTGGAATTTTTTACACTGCCTAAAAAAAATCAAACTACAGTTTAAAAAAACGAATTTCGTGGTAATCCAAGAATTATTTCAAAATTGGGAATTCTGAAAATATTAAAATTTTAATTCTCAAGATTTTTCTCAACATTTTTTAAATTCTATATTAGATTTGAGCGGGCATGTGGAAAACATTTGAAATTTTACAAAATTATTGCTGTAAAAAAGCTTAATGGCTGGCTTTTGGGTTTAGCAAATATTGATTCCAACAATGTTAGCTTTTGAAACCGAATTTTTTAAATTGTTAATTGACTGATTGTTAATTCGAAATTTAGAATATTAAGTATGTAGTCCCCTATGAGGTGGTCAAATTTGGTTTTAATATTAACACTTCAAAAACTTTTGGGAGTTTTCATATAAAATTTGAAGCCAAATTGATTCTTTTTAAAAAAACTTCTCGAGTCTTTGTAAACTGGAATTTAAAATGAAGTTCCAAGAATTGGTATAATTTAGTTTCAAACATGTAGTTTTATTTTGTCAATACAAAATTTTAAAATTAAAATAAAAAAAATTTAAAAATTTTAAATCTCAGTTCCGAATTTAAAAAAAAAAATTGGAAAATTATCAAATTTTATGACTGAAAATTAGAATTTCAAATTCTGAATTTTAGTCTGTAACAAAAAATATCAAAAAATTAAAATTTAAAAGTCGAAAATTTTCAAAATTCATTAATTATTCGGACTTGAATTTCTAAAATTTTATAATTTTGGGGTTGTAAGTTTCATTCTGAATTTTAAAAATTTAAAATTATAATGTAGAAATTAAAGGTTTAAATCCGAATTCTGAAAATTTTGGAATTACAATTTTGATTCTATATATTTAATTATAATGTGAAAGTCAGAATTTGAAAGTTTAATTGTCAAACAAGAAACTTAACACTTTAAAGAATTTTGGATTTGGAACATAAGATAATTAGGATATAGTTATTGAATTTTCTATCTAAAATTAATAAAAGTGAATTAATGAATGATTGAAATTTAATATTTTGGATTGGCAAAGAAAAGACGTGAGAGATTTGAATTTTTAAAGAGATTTCAATTTTTACTTGGCGTACCATTATCAAATGTAAAAAAAAAAGTGAAACCTAGAAGGAATATAGTTAATAATAAAGAAATTTGGAGTTCGCGAATTTTTATAAAATAAAATATTTAAACGTTTAGGAATTACCCGAAATTTAATTTGAACCTTTAAAATAAAATGAGAATTCAGTTGGAAATTAATTTTGGAAATTCGCGTTTAAAATTCGATCATTTAAGATATTAAATTTTAAAGTAACTAAAAAATAATTTGAAAATAAAAATTTTAATTTTGAAAATTAAGGAAATTTGGAAAGTCGGTATTCGATTTTTGATTCAGATTGAAGTTATCTATTTTCCAATTTCTATTAGGCATATAGAATTTTGAAGTAATAATTTTCAAAATCCACAATGAATTCAAAATATAATTCGAAAATTATTCTCAATTTCGACTGACAAAATTTTTAAAAAATTCTCAAAATTTCATTTTATACATTTTTCCAAAAAATTCAACATAGTGATTCAAAATTCGTAAATCTAGGAATTAATCAATAACTAGGCGTTTATACATTTGGATACTTTTGCATTTTGTGGTTAAAGAATTTTAAAATTTCGGAACTTTACGGGATTTTACAATTTAAGCTTTACATTGTGTTCGTAAATAGGACTGCAAATGAACATACAATAACGTTTTGTGGACATTTGTTAATTTAGTTTTAATATATTCGTCATAATTTAGGATTAATGATTTTAAGAATTGAATCAAATTGCTGTAACATGTACGTTCACAAGCGAATGTTGGAAGATGAATTTTATAAATCAAAGTAGGAATTTGTGAGTACACGTTACACGGAATATGAATAATACATATACAACGGAGAGTTCTTTTCAAAGAAATTGCACTTCATTAAAGCAATAAATTTTAGAGTAATTCGATTTATAGCAAACACAGACCAACATTCTTATCAGAAGCGCCAATAATATGATCACAGGATCCTTACGTTTACAGCACATGTAATCCAGAGCCACAATACGTTTTCTATTGCCTTTAAAAAGCAGTAGCACAAACTTCAGCATGCTACACTTGGTTTACTATTCTCAAACTGGAAGTGGTTTGATATTCCAAAAGTGTATTGCTTTCAACCATAATGGGTTTGGTAATGTTTTTGGTTAACGGCTGGTCAAAGCAACAGCAAACTGTTGTTCAACCTGCTTGTGGCAGGTATTAAAACTAAAAATACCTAAGATTTGTTTAACCATTAATTTTTTTTTGGGTTAGCTAAACTATTTTTTGGGCTATCTAGTACGATTGTTGTTGTAATTTTTTTTTTTTTTTTTTTGGTGAAAGCAATACAACTCAGTGCGAGTTTACGACCATTTTCTGAAGAAAAATTTCCAGCAGATTCAATATATTTTAAATGGAAAACAAAAGAATTATGTTCGGAAGGGGAAATTTGTTTACAAAATAGACTACGTCGATTGGTTGCCTGTTGAAAATTTTTCTTCAGAAAATGGTCGTAAACTCGGCATCATATTGAACAAGTCAATGTATTTAATCAGAGCCTTCTATTGCTTTGATGTAATGCCTAAAATGCAAATTATGTAGATCCAAACAAAATTTGCAGTTGGCAAAATAGACATGCAGGTAGATTTGACCATATTCCTTTGAACCTAGTCGCGACATTGCCTCCTTCGTGTAGAAAGTAAATTAATTTAAGATTATTAAAATGTCGACTGACCACCGCCGTATCGAGGACTTTCATCGATCAATATAATTAGTACAGTTACGATTTTACTTACCCCAGTTCCAGGGCGATCAACTAACCCTAAATACTAATCTATGTAGTTATTTGTGTATATTTTCCTAAAATTATTTAAATAAATAAGCGAAATACAATAATAAGTACATAAATATTACACGTATCAAATGACGATAATATTTGGAATTTCAAAAATATTTGGAGAGCCTTCCACATATTATACAGATCTTACAGTAAATACAGCCTTGCGCTAATTGTTTAATATACAAATGATATGATCACGATTCGTACTTAACACAGATTTCTATATAATATACAAACGAAACCTGCAACTTCACTATTTATATATGAAAGACAATATTGCAGTCAGTGCACAGTTTTCTTTATAAACAATTCTGGATGTACCAGTTGTTGTTGTGTACAGACGATTACGAGTTGTTTATTTGTGATTAGATTAATTCGATGACCTTTCTGATGTGTTACGCGTTTTTGTAGTAATGACTGAGTTCATTTGTCACTTTAACGTATCGGTGCAGCATATTTATGTTTACGGATTCCCTATAATAATAGATATGAAAATCATTTTTATGAAAATTTGCAGGTCACTAGTTGAACTTTAACGAAACTTCTACGAGTTAAAGACCAGAGAGATATTGACCTGAGGCAATAACTGCAAATATTAAAATTTATTCCGATCTTCAAAGCATGTCTTAGTTGAAGAAAACGCTTTTTGAAGTTTAAATATGGTTAACAACATAAAATATTCATAAACATACGTTACGATAATTTCCCATAAATATTTGAGCTATAAAATCAGAACAAAATTTCTCAAATCAGAAACCAAATATTTATTTATGGAACGACTTAAAATTTACTGAATGTTTCGTTTCCATTTTTTTTCTTTCTTTGAAATTTTGGAATTTTCGTGTTTTAATTTTGATTTTTACAATTCATTTTGTACCTTAGAGCAGTGGGGCCCAAGCAAAATGCGTATTTTCGAGTGTAGGGGTTACTGCAATACATAAATTACCGTCGATACACAAATAATATCTGCGTTGTCCAGCTGAATTTTTTTATCAAAATTTTATTGCACTATTTACTTGGAAAAAACTTATTAGAGGATGGTGCTGCCGAAATGCCCGCTGTTCCCAAACCTCCGTTTTCCAGGATATACATATATTTTTGAATTTATGAAAATCTATGCAAAAATAAGGATTAAATTCTAACAATGGCGGTTTTCAGTTTCACTTATGAAGGCCTATAACCACCTTTAAGTGAAAATGGTTTCACCGAGTTTTTGTCACAACGAAACAAATATATGATCAATGTGTATCTACTAAACAAGAGATTTAAAATGGTTTATGTTTCAAAATTTTTAAGATAATTTCATAAACTCGAACATTTATAGAAATAGCAAATAATTCAAAAATGGAATCTTAAGATTTTAGAAGATAATTTTTCTTTCTCTTCATAACTTAAAGGTTTCATCGTTTTCAATAATATTGTGAAAATAGAATAATTGTAGAACAGAATTACTGGTGCTTTGTTCATAATTAAGTGGATCCAATATTTAATTCAATTTTGGTGACAAATCGTGGAAAATACCTCTTAACTACTAAACTGTTCGTTAGATCGCGTTAAATAAAGTATTCCTGTATTTTATTCAATTAATTGTCTTGGTGACAGGCTACTAATTAATTCATTAAAGTATTTCTCAATCAATTAATTAATTAATTAATTTTCATTCATCAAATGCATTAGAAAAATGATGAAATAACAGAATACAATTTATTTATTCTTATCAGCAAGTTTGTGGGTTAGTTGTTAAACTATACGTATATAGCAAGAATTGAATGACACATAATCGTCGGCGAAACTCATATAATGTCTCATATAATATAAAAATCTAAAAACTAAAGTTTTTGCAGAAGGCAATGAAAACTATCTCCTGAAAAACTATAAAACAATTTTCTCTTCTTCTTATGTAAACGGATGCCGCATACCATAATAAAAAATTAATTTCTCATGACTAATCACAACAATAAATAATATCAACTTTCCGTTAAAGGGTTTTCTTCTACAATATCGTAAAATGTGTATCTTCTAATATTTCATAAACGAATGACAATCAATCAAAATATTAATCATTTATAATCTCGCGATATCTGCACATTAAACGGACATTGTTGATTAATAATTTTTTTATGTGTATAGAGACCACTTTGTATGCGAAATCGCTACAATGTTTATAAATAGGGTGAAAGTGTGTGCATACATATATTCGTGAGTTGTCTTAAATTATTATTTTTTTCTGTCTCGACGACTAAAAACCAATTTTTGTATTAATTATAATTATTATGCCAACATTACGACAAGCACTGTATATACATATTTCTTATCATTCTATAAATAAAGGTGTGTGATAAGATACGTGCGGATAATTTTCGTTCGTACGTTCGTAGAGTATATAAATTGCAAAATAATTTCTTAGAATTTAAGTCTTTTACATACTAAACGTAATTCTATATGATGTTTATTTATGCTAAAAATACTGTGATATACAAGTTTTGTCAGTATAAACATATTGCAGAATACATAAATTACGATGACACTGAAATTTGCTGTTACGTTTTTTTTTTTTTTTTTTTTTTAACTTTAAGCTCAAAAGGAAATATTAGTTCTGATTACAGTGTGCTTGTCACGTGACACGTGTAGATAAAAACTAATAAAAATGTTTTCTAAATAAACATTACGCGATTATTTATTTTTCATGTATTTGGTCTCGTTCTGGCACCGTATTGGTCTAACTTTTGAAAGTATGTATTTCTGGTTTAAATCTATGAAAGTAATAAAGATAAATTTTTGAACATTTTCTCTTAACCGTTCTAAAATATAAAATATGAGGTGTCCGTCCACCTTTGAAACTTCGAACACATTACTTACATTTTAAATTTGGAAATCCTTTTTCCCAATAACAAAACTAGTCATGCGACTATTCCATCTATACCGAAAAGTAGTTTCCGCTACGAATGGTAATTCTTAAGAATTTAAACTATTTCATTCCGAGGCATATAAAAGGACTTTCCGTTCCCGTTGTGACTTGCTATTATGATTCGTTTACAAGGTGTAATACCAAGTTAATTTATTGCCCGGAAATAACGCTTGTAGAAACGATTCTATCATAGAAAATCTTAAATAATTTATCGATTAACATGACATTGATATTTCAATCAATAAAATTTCATAAAACTGTCAATAAAACGTCAAAGTAAGAAATTATTTTTAAAAGCTTACTAGATAATTATTTTTTTCAATAAATTGACAAATGCAGGTAAATTTAGAAATTTTTTTTATCTTAACTTTAACCTTTTTATACTCTTTACATAGTTTCAACAACAACATAGCGTACTCAACTTTATCAAATGCCTTAGAAAAGTCTAAGTGAACCAAAACTCTAACTTTACCATACTACATTACCATATATGTACTGTGGTTGGTACGAAATCCAGATTGACTGTGATTGATTGTTTCTCAAAAATCTTAGATAATGTTGGTAATAGAGTGATAGGACGAAAATCGATTACTGTAAATGAGTTCCGCATTTTTGGAACAGGCATAATTTTCGCAATTTTCCACGCATAAGGAAAAATGCATTTAGTGAAACTAGAATTTATAATAAATGTGAAGTGAGATAGTAAAACCGGAAGCAGAATTTGAATGAGATTGGTATGCCACGAACTCCAACCGAATTCGATTAGATTTTATCCAGATGAAAACAAACTTTGCAGGAGTAATATCGCATTTATACTCCGCAACGGATTTACTCGTAGTTTTATTACTGAACCGATCATTAAAAAACTGGCATTTGGCAGCTTTGATTATACAATTCACTTTATTATGAGCTGTGACGTAATCTATTCAATTCAGTCTTATGCTTTTTCCAGTTCTCATGTAGACAATCACGAATAACGATATAAAGACGAATAAAGATAACTTTGAACTTAAAACTAGCAGCTAACAGTAACGCGTTCTTGTCGACATTCTAGAAATCTCTCACGTAAATAAATTGGTTATTATCTTTGTTATCGACAGGGGAAGCATATGAACCATAAATAATAGCATGATTGGTTACAATACCAGGTATAGAGATTTGAGTAAAAGTTTTAGAAGTGGTTAGGATGATTGGTAAATACTCAGTTAATTAAAGTGGCAGAATCACTCACGAAGTTAGTCGCTACCTTAGAGATTAATTCAAACTCAAACGATGGCATTAATGATTTTAGTGGTTTAACCGTATTTGTTGAAACGAGACACTCAATATTAAAAACACCAACACTAACGACCTCGCTGTATTGACTCTAAAAAGAAGTTTATTCCAAAAGTTGTATATTACTTCAACAAGTTAACAACCAACTGTTTTTAACTGTATTTCACAAAAATCACCATCGCATGATCTATTTCAACTGACTTTAAATTGCTGGCAAATTGCTGGATTAAGTCACGTTAAGAACATACAAAAAATTGTTGGGGTCGTTTTGGAAAAAAATCGAATGTACCAAATTCAATACTGAAAGCACAGAGCGACGGGTACTGATCATTTAAAAGTCAGAGTTTTTGAGTTCTGAGTAAGGGTTTTGCTCGTAAAATAAGACTTGAGATAATAGTATTAAAATAAAATCAAACAACATTAAAATTTACTGTCACAAATTTACAATTCTCAGTCAAGTCTCATTGAACGACCAAAATCCGTGCTCAGGTAACCTAATTCGATAAGAAATGTGAAAATCGGAAACAAATTTTTTTGCAAACTTCATAATAATGTGGTAAAAGTACGAATCAGAATTTAAAGAATGGATTTTGGAAATTTTGAAAATTAACTAACTTAAAAATTGAGAATATGAATTCTGGAATTAACATTTAAAAATTATTAAATCGGAATATCAAAAAGTTTGCAAGTTATGAAATTACGGAGCTTAGATGAATTCGGAAAATGGAGAAATTTGAAAGGGTTGACATTTTAGGAATTGAGAATATCAAATTAAGCTTACAGATTTAAAAGAAGGTATTTAGTTACCTTAATAAGAGTGGTAAAAAATGTTTTAATGAAGTTCCATGATTCTATAACATAAGTGCTCATAGGAAAAACTAGTTGTAAACCCCAAAAGAACTTATAACCCAATGGAGAGTTAGAACTAAAAATTTCATGAGAAATTAAACGTTTTAAGCGGAATTGAGCAAACAAAATTTCTTTAAATTCAAGAGCTTTTCAGCTAAATTTTCATAAAGTGTTAAGCTGATGAAGCGATAGCTCAACTAGAATTAACACCGGAAATAACTCTTTGTTACCATCATTTCGCATTTTGCTAAATCTCTTCATTTTTCTAATTTTCTTCTTTTCTCATATCTTTAAAATAATGTGATCGACTACGCATATCTATAAGCATAAACGAGTACTAATCACAACAAGTTCAATGATATTTGAATAGATTTAGAGATACTTTGGAACAATGAGTAGCAAGAGCATTTTAACTCGAATTTAATAATTGTGAATGCTCAATCAATTTCAAATTCTGAAATTTGAAATTTTCAAATACAACTTTACTAAAGCGAGACGGCTAGAATTTATTTAATTTTATCATCA
Organism: Tipula vernalis; assembly: GCA_958295665.1. NCBI lineage: Eukaryota > Metazoa > Arthropoda > Insecta > Diptera > Tipulidae > Tipula > Tipula vernalis. Next base: position 16,765,362 of record OY282560.1, read on the forward strand.
CAGTTACAAACAATTCAATTCACCAGCTACATTTTAATGGTGGTTACTCCTATCTCTTTGGTGTAAATTTCAAAAATTCAAGAAACTGTTGCCAAATCTATTCAAATTTAGCCAATTCAGAAAAAATTTGAGTTTAGATCACAAGACTCTAAATGTCTAAAAATTTAGGTAAAATGTATATATACATATTAAAATGAACACATACATTTTGGAGGTTTAAGTCAAATTTAGATCTATTCGATTTTTCGCAAACTTAGGTTTTCAGCTAGCGAACGATAAAGGTTGAAAATCTTTTCTTTATATGGGTTCCACATACAACACTATAGTTTCCCTTAATTTCCTCTTAACATGACATTAATTTAAAACGCTTTACGAAATATGATGAAGGCTTATTGATGAAGAGAGTCTGAATCTCTAAAATTTGAGATGATTGAAATAAGTTCCACAATTTACTATTTAGGATCTGTGTAGTTCAATAAAGGTATATACCCACTAAAATTTACCATGGAAATTATAATCACTAGGTTTTCTGTGAATACTGATCTTTATCAATCAAGAACAAAAATATCAAACAGAAAATAAGTTCCACATACCATTATTAAAAATTAATAGTTTTTTTAACTTCTATTTCATAATAAGTTCCAATATTGTAATCCACTATTTTACAACAAAACTTCCTTTTTTAATTTTGATTAAATCTGGAAAGTAATTTAAATAAACATATTAGGTTCCACATTATGTTTTTGAAATATATACTTCTCAATTTGAGAATCTGTTTATCAATCAAGATTCATATTAACCGAACGCATTTACCACGCATTGTGCCATTCAAAGGAAAATCAAACAGCGATCTTATGTTCCAAATTTGTTTCTTTCACAATTAGTTAGGAAAGGCAAATTTTCAACTAAATAAAATGATCGATCGAGCGGCATAAGATACGAGGTAAAGGCTGTTTTAACCTTTTATGCACGTTATATTATTCAATTGTGTTGTGACATGAGTATGATTAATTTATTATTAATTTAAAAAATTAATTATGATTACACGACACAATGAAATATATTTATAAAAAAGTGTGTAAATCTCTAGAGACGTATACATTATTATGTATCTCCTCATTAATTCATGGTGTATTCGTAATGCGATAAGTGCATATTCAACATATGACGATGATTAAAATCATTTCTAATTATTTTTTACGTACTTTCACTTAATGAGCAATAAAAAATATGGAAATTTATTCGTAATGTGAATAGTGATGCGAAAGTATATATAATATACTCTAAAATTTGACCTTCGCGCTATTTTTTTTAATTATACAAAATATTTATTTGTACAGTTGATTATACAGGAAATGCTTTTATTTTGTCAACCTGTGTACTATTTTCTATATTTGTTCTGTACTTTCGGAAATGCCATTATTATTTTCGGTGGATACGATAAAATTGGCATGGGAGAGTTAATGTTTTTTATTTTTTTTTTTTTTATTTGTTTCCGCATAAATTCAAAAGTTCCGCAAATCGCAATTTGATAAAATCATTTCGAATTTTTAATAAACTACACTAGAGCCTCGGGCTGTGTCAACTGAAAATAACGCTTTCTAAATTGAGTAGTAGGAAGATGATTTTATTTCTGGGACGTGTCCGAATTCGAGACGAAAATTTTTTTCTGTGATAAATATGACATTCGATTTGCCATATAATGGTTTTACGTGTCCAATTGCTTGAGCACTTAACCTGAACGTAATATATGAATTGAAATGGAATATTACTTCTGTCGATTATATGTGGAATTATGGGTAAATAACTTAATAACTTCGGATGTTTAATGAACAAAAGACAAAGTAATAAAAAAAAACATGTTCTTAACTCTCTTCGATAGATCGAATAATAATAAAAAAAATTGTGTGTACTTGAACAAACCATAAAACTAATTAGTGCTGCCATCTAGGGAATAAACAGCGAATGATATCCATAAAACACAATTTAAAAACAACAATTCTGACAGTCCCACTGTTTTATGGAATATCAAAATTATACAAAATCAAACAAACAATTTTTACAGATAAAAATATACAGTATGCAAAAGTTATGAATCCTCTTCAAGTTTGTAGCATATTCTGTTGCGATGAAATTCGAAGATTCTTCTTTCCAAGGGTTTGGTGAGAATATCTGCTGGCTGTTCCTTGGTGTTGATGTATTTGAGTTGAAAAACTTTCTTGTCATACTGTTCTCGGATGTAGTGATATTGTACGTCAATATGTTTACTTCGTTTGTGAAGAACAGGATTTTTAATCAATTCAAGCGTACTTTGATTGTCAATATAGAGAGTTGTAGCTATTGACTGTTTGAAAGGCTGCAATGTATTCCGAATAAGTGGTAGAGGTGGCGACTGTAGACTGTCTTTGAGAACACCAGCTAACAACACATCCACTCCAAATAACTATAAATCCTGTAGTTGATTTGCGTTTTTCAATATCTCCTGCAAAATCTGCATCACTGTAGCCAGATAAGGATAATGTTTTCTGCTTCTTAAAGTGCAAACCATAATCAACAGTTCCTTTTAGATACTTCATTATTCTCTTGACTGCATTCCAATGGAATTTCGTTGGTTTTTCCATATATCGACTAACCATACTGACCGAAAAGGATATATCTGGTCTCGTACCTTTTGATAAATATAACAAGCTGCCCACAGCTTCTCTATAGGGAGCAGTTGTTAACTCAGTCTTCTCATTCACAACAATTTCGACTTGTTAATCAGAAAAAATGAAGAGGCCAATCATTTATAAATATATCTACCAGAAAAAGTAGAAATATCAAAATCCCACCCGTACTTTAACCCGTGGTCAATACAAAGTGTATCGAATATTTTGTCTATAAAAAGCCGAAACAATCTTATTGATTTAATTAATACAGACAAACTTTCTCTTTCTATTATTTGTGTGGGCATAAAACACACAGAAATGAGATTTCCTTGAGTTTTTTGATTTGGTGAATTTTATAATTCGCTAAATCAATGCGTTCTTGCCTCATACTTAATGTATGAAGTTAGAATTTTATTTTTGTAGTTTGGTCGTAGCTACCTGATGAGTAGACCGAACTTTTTTGTTTGTACGAACTTATCAGTACGAAACCAAACTACCACAGAGAAAGCTCAAGGAAAGTTTTCATTTTTGGAGTCGATACACTTTGTATTGACCACGGGTTAAAGTTCGGGTGGGATTTTGATATTTCTACTTTTTCTGGTAGATATATATATAAATGATTGGCCTCTTCATTTTTTCTGATTAACAAGTCGAAATTGTTGTGAATGCCATTATTTTTAATATATTTTGTCTATAAAAAGCCGAAACAATCTTATTGATTTTATTAAATTATGTAAGTTTCACGAAATTACCTACTCGTAGTTTCCACAGCTTTTATATTCTACAATTGATTTTACTTCCGTTTAAAAAATTTAAAATATTTTGTTTAGACTTAAAATTTACAAATTTTAAATAGTCGAATAAATTACAATTTTAATAATGAAATTATTGGAATTTTTTAATTAATAAAATTAATTTTAAAATTTTAAATTTCTTCTGAAATTTTGAAGCAGACAAAATTCTTCAAACTCATACATAAAAAATTGAAATCCCAAATTATAATTTAAGACTAATTTGACGTTGTTTTATACAAATATTCGGACAAACATTAAACAATTTTTGAATTGAAGCTTTGGCAGAACCACTAAAGTATTCAAAAAAAAAATAACCCCACAACGATTATCTTGCCATCTGGGTCGCCCTATCGATCGTCAATTCCTGTTAATCTTCTTAACTAAAACTGCCCAAAAACTTTCAATTGGTCTCAGATGTGGAGCATTTGGACGATTACATTCTCTCAGAGACGTTCTCATATAAGAGACGAAATAGGCTGTCGTTTTACGACATTTACGACATTTTTGTAACTAATTTTAAAATGTGTCATTTATTATGTACATATATATTACATGAATAATTGGGGAATTCCCTTATTTTATGGAATAAAGTTTTCTTCCGAATTTTCATTTCTTTCAAAACTGGATAAATCAGGTGGATTTTGTAAACCGCATTCAAAATTATTTTTAAATTTTCAAAATTCTGAAAATTATTATTTATACTGGTTGTGCGAAACTGCGAACGGATTTTCCAGATATAGTATCGTCAAGAAACTAATTCCGGCTTACAGAGAACAAGGTGATAATCTTAGTCGTGATTAAAACTTACTCTTACAAGACTCTTCTAGAACCAGTGTTAGCAATTAACAATTAATAAAGCTAAACATATCCCAATAAGCTGAAGATGGGCTATTTATTAATGAAAATCCTCGATTTATTAGATTTTTGTGCATAACTAAAGATATTTCTACTTTTTATTAATTTTTTTGTTGAATGTTAATCAATTCATGTAATTTCTAATATGCTACCGGTGGTATTAGAAATTACATGAATTGATTAACATTCAACAAAAAAATTAATAATAAGTAAAAATTAGCTTACACACAGAGCAGTGTGAATATTGTGAAGAAGAAAAAAAATTGTAAGAGAATTCATCTGTATTGGTACGATTCGCTAGTACTTAAAGCACATTCTGTATATATAGAATGTAAATTGTGGTATAATCAGTCCAGTCGCCGCGGCCTGATGAGAAGATTGATTTTTTCATAATCATAAGCTCATTAGTTCGAAACTGGATTGAATTCTCTTACAATCTTCGAAACATATTAAAAATCATTTAAAAGATATTTCAACAAAGAATACGTTCCAATATAGGACACATTATCGACTAAGCCACTGCATGTCTGGTATTTATGATTCGAAATTAAAACTTTCCAAACGGCTATGAAATGTGTTTGTGTGATTTTTGAATTGGTTAGTGGGAAGCATTTATAGGAGTAGCAAACTCTCAGATTTAGTGAACATTTATTGAAATTCAATAATATATTTAACTCATTTTAATGTCTTATTCGTTGTAAATTTGGTGTGTTAATATAAAATGAAGCATATCTGGCAAGAAGATGGCAAGGTTCAAAAGCAAAATGGTAGCCTGTCTGTGAAGTACTTACTCATTCCGTTTCTTAAGGTTTAACGGTACGCTAAATGTAAATTTCAGCAACACCTTGAACTTTGAATGACGGAATTAGCAACGATGTGTCAATTCAAGCTGAAAGTACTAAGATTCAGAGTTAGAATCAATATACCCGTTCGTTATAAAGCACACTCTTATCCACAATTTCAAGGTTATTTAATGACTTAACAGTGGGATTTGTGATGAAAATGGGATTTATAATGGAACTTTTACTATTACTAGAAATAAGTGAGCATTTAAGCAATTCTGAAAGGCAATGTAAACGGTTTAATTCATGATGCTTTCTTATTTTGACTTTCAATCGTTTTTAGCGCTCTTTCGTCGATGTAGATAAAAGTGTGTTCAAATCCGTATTTGACTCAACCAATTATTCACAACATTTCTTGGTATTCAATCAGCACTTAATTTTGCCATGTGAAGGATTAACGATTGTATCGGTTATTTAGTGAATTGTATGATAAGTATTTGCCATTCGATATATAGATATTAATTTCAAGCGATCACCTATGCTTCCAGCATAATGTTGCCAGTTTGTTAAAAAAATATGCGGCAAAACTGAATTCAGATAATACAGCTGAACTTGATAATGTAAGCCTAAATGGGTAAACGATGTAGTGCCGTTAAAGCATAATAATTTATTAAAACTCCTTCTGAATTGAAGGCACATACAAAGTCTTCATAAAGGGTGCAAAAACGAATACGAACTTTGGAACTAAAATTTAGTTTATAATTTCATTAGTAAACTACAATGGAATAGTAGCAAATGTCTTATTAAACCAAATCCACAAGCCGTGCATTTACAACAAAAATTTTTGTGATTATGGCGCCGACTATTTAATTAAGCACATAATTTATACTAACAAATAAAAAAAAAATGTTTTTTCTGTCAACATTAAAAACTTAATTAAGCTTAATTAAGTTAATTATCTTTATAGTTAATTGTTAATTACGTTTGCTAATTTGTAAATATAGAGAGCGACCGATTTCTTGAAAAATACGCGTAATCGTAAATATAGTTCGGTCGAATTTCCTAATCACTTTCATATTAATTTATTGATTCACCATCTATATTAGTCAAATGGGTGTAAAAGGCGTGGTAATGATTTTTGGCAAAATTTGAAAAGACACTCAATATTAAAATCGGCCTTTTTGTATATTTTACCGTGTGTGTGTGTTGTGTAACGCAAGTCATATAATCTTAAATGTATGATGTGGAGTTGTTGCTGTTCTTTTTTTCGACTTAATTTGTACGTACACTAACCTTGATTTTAAATTCACAACTTATCTTTTTCAAATTATATTATGTGACAGAACAATTTTTATTAAAGATAAGATGATAAATTATATTTCATATGTGTATATGTCTTATGTATATCCTTTTTCGGCGTATTCGCTTTTATTGTAACTGTGAATTTTAATTAACAAAATTTTTATAAATTACATCACTTTATGGAACTTTAATATTTTTACAAAAATTTTCATTTTATCATTTTTATTTTGTGGGTTAACATCACTTTATATTACATAACTGTTAAAAAAATAATTTTCACCAGAAACTTTAAATCTCTGCAAACCGTCGAACAAACTAAAACCTTCCACTATTAAAATAAGAAACCAAAAAAAAAAAATTGAATTGATCGAGAGATGTTATTTCGAATTTTCACCACCAAACACACTAAAGGCACACAAATTTGGTTTAAATTAAAAAATTCACAAATGCTCGCATCAAGCCCACCACACCTTTCTAAATATATGACTTAGTACTAGATATAGGTACTTATTAGGCACACAAGTAATGTTCTAAAAAAATAAAAAAAAATTGATAAAAATATTATTTATTTTGTTCGTACTCGTATTTATGTACATATGTGCTTATATATTACATACATGTACAAAAAATGATCGCGAACTCTTCTTTTTATTTAGGTTTAAAAAATAAAATCGTTTATTTATTTTGATAAGAATGTTATTTTATTTATATATGAATACATTATACTGTTATCATACACGTTTTCATCAAGAAATTCATCGAATCGTTGCGTATAGGTCTCTATTACTTCTTTTCAATTGTCAATAATCAAATTTGCACTAAAGCCACATTTCCGGTTTTAAAATTGGGCGGTGACTACATAATCGGATGCAATCTTTTGCCAGAATCGAGTAAATAACGGTCTAGATATGTCGACCGATTTTTCGGAATTATAAGTTGCCAGAAGACTAGCAATCCGCTTAAAGTGTCCCGAGTGAAATCAAATTTAACTCGCAAAAAAAATTATGAAACGATGTCTAAAAAGTAAACCAGAAAGAAAAGATCCAACACCGGTTATGGAACGTGGTAACTGAAGTATGATTTTTTTTTTTGACTTAATTGTAACTTCCCCACAGCAAGGAACGGTACCAAACTTTTTCATATTGACAGAAAGGATGACAGAAGAAAGTAGAGAACACAAAGAGAATGAAGTACGACACGGCTCGTCTGAACGCGACTCAACCCAAAAGTGCTTGCACTTCTGTTTTTTTTATGGCATCATGTTCCCTAAGGTCTAACAAATATGATAAAAGTTTTTTTGAAATCATCCACCGACCAGTTTACATTTTCGCGCCAAAATTCGAAAATTGGAACCAAAAAACGGTTTTTTGGTCTGAAAAAGTGAAATATCTTATTTTGTATGCCCTTCCGGAGGATTCCAGCATACAAAGATCGAAAGAGGAAAGTCTCAGGAAGAGAATGGAGAAAAGTACAGGTCAAAAGGTTGCTAATTTGCAAATTTTTTCTCTCTTTGTCGACAGATGTCTTCTAAACACATACGTGGGGATATAATGAATTATTTCAAACAAATCAAAACTCATGAAAGTCGAGAAGAACAAAAACCTTTATTTCAGTAACATTAATTCAAGTTTGATTCAATTAATTATATTCAATTACTTACAATAGCTCTCATTAATTTATCATTATAATCTGGGTGGTTTTCAGAAACTTGATATTTGTTCCACATTGTCTTGAAATCAGAATGCACTGTCTCCATGGCCTGTTCACTGTAAAATCCCAACCCTCTTCTATGGTCTTCACAAAAATCTTCTGTATGATAAAATACTGCATGTACTGTTGGTGTGACTGATAGCCCTAGGGCCAAATAGCTAGTCTTGAATTGAGCGATAGATTCTTTGTAAAAATCATTTAATTCGATTTCAAAATAATTGTTTCCACATATTTCAAACAACCAATGGAGCAAAACGATCGGAGACTATCCACTTTTTACTTTCTTTTACTCTAGTAAAATAAAGTATAGTATTCATGAAAATTTTGAACCTTGAGATTTTTAGAGATTAATTTGTTTTGAGGTCCCCTGAGTCCGAAAAAGTGGGTTTCGAAATGGTGTCTGTCTGTCTGTCTGTCAGTCTGTCAGTCTGTCAGTCTGTCAGTCTGTCAGTCTGTCAGTCTGTCAGTCTGTCAGTCTGTCAGTCTGTCAGTCTGTCAGTCTGTCAGTCTGTCAGTCTGTCAGTCTGTCAGTCTGTCAGTCTGTCAGTCTGTTAGTCTTTCAGTCTGTCTGTGTCCTCTCTACAGCCCATATGGTTTAATCAATCGAACTGAAACTTCAGATTTAAGCTTTTTTGATAAATTGGGAGGTCCCAGTGAATTTTACTCCAAATCGGCTAACCGGAAGTGGCAACACCCTTGGTCCAGAAAATTTGTTTTGCAAATATCTTAAAAAGTGTAAGGTTTACAAAAAACAACTGAATACAAAATGTTTCCAAAAATTAAAAACAAATAAAAATAAAAAATAAAAAATTAAAAAAAAAAATTTAAAAAAAAATTAGGATTAGGGTTTTCTAACTAGGTAATTAAGGGACCTATTCCATGTGATAGCAAAACCTGTGTCATCATTGTTGGCAATGGCCGATATTGGCCCTTGGGAGTTGAGTGCGATTTCCAAAAAATAATTTTGCAGAACTTTTACTAAACGAACGATTCGTATGGATTAGGGTTTTTAACTAAGTATTTGAGGGACCTATTCCATGTGCTAGCGAAACCTTTGTCATCATTGTTGGCAATGGCCGATATTGGCCCTTGGGAGTTGAGTGCGATTTCCAAAAAATAATTTTGCAGAACTTTTACTAAACGAACGATTCGTATGGATTAGGGTTTTTTAACTAGGTAATTGAGGGACCTATTCCATGCGCCAGCGAAATCTTTATCATCATTGTTGAGTGCGATTTCCAAAAAATAATTTTGCAGAACTTTTACTAAACGAACGATTCGTATGGATTAGGTTTTTCTAACTAGGTAATTAAGGGACCTATTCCATGTACTAGCGAAACCTTTGTCATCATTGTTGGCAATGGCCGATATTGGCCCGGGGAGTTGAGTGCGATTTCCAAAAAATAATTTTGCAGAACTTTTACTAAACGAACGATCCGTATGGATTAGGGTTTTTAACTAGGTAATTAAGGGACCTATTCCATGTGCCAGCGAAATCTTTATCATCATTGTTGAGTGCGATTTCAAAAAAATAATTTCGTAGAACATTTATTAAACGAACGATCCGTATGGATTAGGGTTTTCTAACTAGGTAATTGAGCTAACTATTCTATGTGCTAGCCAAACCTTTGTCATCATTGTTGGCAATGGCCGATATTGGCCCTTGGGAGTTGAGTGCGATTTCAAAAAAATAATTTTGCAGAACTTTTACTAAACGATCGATCCGTATGGATTAGGGTTTTTTAACTAAGTATTTGAGGGACCTATTCCATGTGCTAGCGAAACCTTTGCCATCATTGTTGGCAATGGCCGATATTGGCCCTTGGGAGTTGAGTGCGATTTCAAAAAAATAATTTTGCAGAACTTTTACTAAACGAACGATTCGTATGGATTAGGGTTTTTTAACTAGGTAATGGAGCAACCTGTTCTATGTGCTAGCCAAACCTTTGTCATCATTGTTGGCAATGGCCGATATTGGCCCTTGGGTGTTGCGTGCGATTTCAAAAAAATAATTTCGTAGAACTTTTACTCACCGAAAGATCCGTATGAATAAGGGTTTTCTAACAAGGTAATTGAGCTAACTATTCTATGTGCTAGCCAAACATTTGTCATCATTGTTGGCAATGGCCGATATTGGCCCTTGGGAGTTGAGTGCGATTTCCAAAAAATAATTTTGCAGAACTTTTACTAAACGAACGATCCGTATGGATTAGGGTTTTTAACTAGGTAATTAAGGGACCTATTCCATGTGCCAGCGAAATCTTTATCATCATTGTTGAGTGCGATTTCCAAAAAATAATTTCGTAGAACTTATATTAAACGAACGATCCGTATGGATTAGGGTTTTCTAACTAGGTAATTGAGCTAACCATTCTATGTACTAGCCAAACCTTTGTCATCATTGTTGGCAATAGCCGATATTGGCCCTTGGGAGTTGAGTGCGATTTCCAAAAAATAATTTTGCAGAACTTTTACTAAACGAACGATTCGTATGGATTAGGGTTTTCTAACTAGGTAATTGAGGGACCTATTCCCTGTGCTAGCAAAACCTTTGTCATCATTGTTGGCAATGGCCGATATTGGCCCTTAGGTGTTGAGTGCGATTTCCAAAAAATAATTTTGCATAACTTTTACTAAACGAACGATTCGTATGGATTAGGGTTTTTTAACTAGGTAATTAAGGGACCTATTCCATGTGCCAGCGAAATCTTTATCATCATTGTTGAGTGCGATTTCCAAAAAATAATTTTGCAGAACTTTTACTAAACGAACGATTCGTATGGATTAGGGTATTTTATTTTCTTTTACTCTCGTAAAATAAAGTATAGTAATCCTGAAAATTTTGGACCTTGAGATTCCTAGAGATTTATTTGTTTTGAGGTCCCCTGAGTCCGAAAAAGTGGGTGTCTGTCAGTCTGTCAGTCTGTTAGTCTGTCAGTCTGTCAGTCTGTCAGTCTGTCAGTCTGTCAGTCTGTCAGTCTGTCAGTCTGTCAGTCTGTCAGTCTGTCAGTCTGTCAGTCTGTCAGTCTGTCAGTCTGTCAGTCTGTCAGTCTGTCAGTCTGTCAGTCTGTCAGTCTGTCAGTCTGTCAGTCTGTCAGTCTGTCAGTCTGTCAGTCTGTCAGTCTGTCAGTCTGTCAGTCTGTCAGTCTGTCAGTCTGTCAGTCTGTCAGTCTGTGAGTCTGTTAATCTGTCAGTCTGTCTGTGTTCTGTTTACAGCCCATATGGTTTAATTAATCGAACTGAAACTTCCAATTTAAGCTTTTTTGATAAATTGGGAGGTCCCAGTGAATTTTACTCCAAATCGGCTAACCGGAAGTGGCCACTCCCTTGGTCCAGAAAATTTGTTTTGCAAATATCTTAAAAAGTATAAGGTTTACAAAAAACTACTTAAAACAAAATGTTTCCAAAAATTAAAAACAAATAAAAATAAAAATAAAAAAATTCTCAAAATTCTCTGTTCGTAAAAGAAAGTCGTGTGTTGGCCACACCTCAATTTTTTCAATAATATTCTACATGAAATGCCATTGAATTTGGTACCTCCTTGAGTAAATTCTCGTTGAACATTGCATAGGTTGATCCATTCTGTTGTTTCAGTAACAAATTCATCTTGCATATGGCTGACTATTTTATTAACCACACCAAGCATTGGACGTAGTTCTGGAGGAGGAATAATGTCAAGAATATTTTTATCGTCATCAGCTGAAAAAACTGGAGGATTGATACAGCTTTTGAAATTTTTCGCTTTTTTCATTATCGATCCGCCAGCGTTTCTCCAAGCTTCAAAATATGAGGTTGAGTTTCCCACAGTTCGCCGAGGTCCGACGTGCTTCAAATTTGTGTTTTCATAAAGCCACCATGTACAAGGATACGTCGATGAATGAGACATAATCCCTGTCAGAATATTGGCTAATTTGAGATCAGTCGCTATCGTACCAGAAAATCCTCAATTTTCAATATTTTCCATATTGCTGACACGTTTTCATAATTCTCTTGAGCCGATTTCACAATAGCAAGAATAAAGATTTTTTTAACGCCTGAGTCAGCAACAGCTTTAGCAAACACGCCATCATCATACTTTTGACGTTTTTTCTCCTGTTGACAAATTTCAGTTGAATCATCTTGAACAGACAGGCACACCTTCAAAAAACCACCACCACCGTCAATTCCAAATTTTAAGTGCTGATTTCTAATATCCCGCTGTTTCTTGATATGAGAAAGAAAATCTTCAAGAGTATGGCAGTAAACTATGGGACATTGGATTGATGTGCTCATTCGAGCTTTGATGGTTACAAAATCTATTGTCTTAGCACAAAAGCAACTTTTTACCTCGCTATTCTTCTGTTCCAGGTTTTTTTTCAATCCTGGCTCAATTATCGCCCGCATTTTGGTAGCAACTCTCAAAGCGGTCGCTATATCAAGAGTAGTCTTTGTACTAAGATTAAATTTTGTTTTGATTTTCAAGAAATCGGCTGTGGATAGCTGGTTCCTCTTCATTTTTCTCGTGGGGATTTATGAATAATTTTATGGAGTTTCCTCCACGTGCCTGAGTAAGGGAGACCGTCGAATCTTTTTTGTTTACTTTGTCATCAATGTCATCAATTTTACTGATTAATGTTGACGCCACTTGTTCCGTTACTTTCTCCCCCATTGTATTTATATAATTGCTTACATTATCAACTTGGGCAGTTTTGGTGCATTTATGAGGTGTTCCTCGTTTGGGATCGATAAAATCTTGGAACAACGTTTGATGCATCTCCCGTCAGCCGATTTTTTTTGTTAAGAAGTTGCGTACTAACACTCAAAAACTTAGAATAATCAGGTAGCTCGACAGTCTTGGAGGGAACGATTCCTGGATCGGCACTGGAAGGTTGTCGGTAGACGTTCCGTTGGCATCCAGCACAAAGAACATTCGGCAGTCTTTCTTCACACAAGATATTGTCCACACGATGTTTCAGTAATTTTCTAGATTCGATTGCAGCGAGGCTTCTATCTTGAACATGACATTATTCTTTTTTAAGCACAACAAACAAATTTTATTCCGGTTCTCTTCGTGTGAAAGTGCGCGGGCAACTTTTGAAGGATTAAAAATTTTCGTCATTTTGGAAAACTCAAATGAACTGATCGAGGAAGAAAAGTTTTCTTCTTTTCTTGTAACCTGCCTACTGCATTCTCTTCCTGAGACTTTTCATAAAACATAAGATATTTCACTTTTTCAGACCAAAAAATCATTTTTTTGGTTCCAATTTTCGAATTTTGGCGCGAAAATGAAAACTGGTCGATGGATGATTTCAAAAAAACTTTTATCTTAATCATTAGACCTTAGGGAACATGATGCCATAAAAAAAACAGAAGTGCAAGCACTTTTGGGTTAAGCCGCGTTCAAACGAGCCGTGACGAATGACCGCTCATGGTTAATCTCTTACTTCATAAACTGGAAGATAGCTGGAAGGCATAAATTTTCTTTTCGTTGCCCGGCAAAAAATTATATACGGGGAAGCTATTTGTTGATTCGATTCGAATGTATTCGACTCTTCGAAGTTTAAGATTCGTATTTGATCTAAATAAGAAACGAGCGAATTTGATTAAATTCAAATGCGAATCCCATACTTTGGAAAACTTGAATACGGTGTCGATCGTTTTAGAAGGTTTGTCCATCCAAACCGGTCGAAATTATTTAAGAATTGGAAGAATTAATGGTACAACTTTTGAAAATGTCACGCCAAGATAATCCAAGCAGCCGATAGAGCGTGGCAGATAGGTGCATTCAAACATGTCAGATGTTATTTTTCAAAGCATCATTTTATGGAGTCTGCAGAATTGATAAGACCTTAATTGTCTTACAGAATATGTTTTTTTCATTCAGTAGGTCCCAATTTAAACATTTAGCCGATAAAATGTTTTGAGAATATTAATTTTAAAGTATTAGCTAAACGTTAATCAACAAATTTTCAGAAAATTTAGGTATTTATCAAAGATAGTCAGATGCAGAGAAACCGTTGAAGAAGGATTAAAAATTAACACAAAATTATCGAGAAAACTTACTTAGTTTGGTATACCACTGGCGGATTAATGAAAATCCGGGCTCTAGCCAAGCTTTCGATTCCGAGCCCCTACGAAGTAATAGTTGAATCCGGGCCCTACCCAAACGGCAAGTTCGCGACTTCGTCTCTTCCCCCATTATTTCACGAGAAATTTGTCATTCGTATTCGCCTTCAAAATGCCACAAGAGGTGCCACCGTTGCTATTACACAAAGATGTTTAACACAAATTTAATTGTCACACATATAAGTGTTATTAGTAAATTATTTGGTCTACCCATTTTGGCAAAACATTCTCCAACTTTGAAGATTGGATGGTACAACTTTTAAAAAAAGTTTTACGGAGGAATTTGCTCAGTTAAATCGAGAAAGTGTATGCCTATGAGAAGTGATTTACAATTCCTACCACAACCAACACAAATGCAACACAAGTTACGTGGTGCTTTTGGAACCAATTGGGGATTGAGCTGTACCTCATTTCCGATTATCCCTTAAATTCATATGTAAGAAATTCGAATATATCATACAGAAAAAACTTACAAGTACCCCTATCCAAGTGTCAGTCACCGATTCGAATGAAACGTGTTTTTTAGTGGCGTAATCATACGTTTTGGGTGTGAAAAGTACCTCAAAAACTCCCCTCCCCCTTTCCTCAAAACGCATTTTTGAAAATATATCCCTTGTGCTCAATATGTTTCAACAACTGCTTGAATCAACTGCTTCAATTAACTGCGTGAACTTTTCCTGCCAACAAGTTTTGCACGAAAATTCATATACGGGGGTTGTTGGAGTCGCTGATCACGCATCCGTTATCAGATCTTGGATATTCAAAATGGCGGATTCAATATGGCGGACAATTTTATAAAATAAAAATCAAGTTTTTTCATAAAAATGTAGCTGATGACAAATTCAACGTTTACCAATTCCTTTGACAAGAACAAGAAAACTAAGATCGTTCCCCATTACCACCGGAACGCGGATGTGGTGACACTATGTGTCCATTGGCCCTGAAAAGGGCCGATTATTTTTTAGTCCATCCATGATATCAACAACTACGTCACTATAATAAATTCTGAAAAGGGCCGTTTGGTACAGTTGTAAAATTCAAATCTAGGTGGCATGAGAAAGGATTTACTTGATCAATAAAAACGATATTAGGAGCTTGCAGGAATATCCAAAGTAACTTACAGTATATTTAGCCGAATAAGGCAAGGTATAATTTTTATTAAGTCAGTGGTGGGCAAGACAAAATAAATTTGATCGCTTACAGTGGAAAGATGTCATATTTATTTGACCAGTGATGCTGATTGTTTATTATTCCTCATATTGATATGTGCACAGAAGTGTTGTATGCACAGCGAAATAGTACACCACGCACATTTAATTTAGTTAAAAAAAAAAATCAACGGGTGTTGCGGGCTCAGCTGAAACCACACTTCCACCATGCATATTTAAACATATTTACAAATCGAGGTGAAGAGGACTAATTGTGAATAAGTTACTAAACTTTTAAAATATTCTTCCTTAAGTGAAAATTAGCATTATAATTGAACAATAGAATAACGTCTGAAAAATGCTTTATAAAATTTTTCCAGAGTCTGAAAACATATATGGTATATGTAGTGGTTGTATGAGGCCAGGCATCCGCTGTTTTGAATTTCGAAGAGCTGACAACAGATACCATGCCTAATAGCATTACCCATTTTATATTTTATAGAAGAATGATTATTTTATAAGAGATTTTTTGAATAAAGAAAAGCCAATTAGCAATGGCATTAACAACCAAATTTATTCAATATAGAACCAAAAGAAAATGGGCAATATGGAATTCCCTTCTCGCTGCTGATGCAATTCACTACAAGGTGTTCTCCACATCATGATAATCCTCTGCAACAAGGGGATTTCAAAACATTTCCAAATCACCAAACACTGTGCGTAGTTTACTTCTCGGTTACTATGGGAAAATAAAAGACAAATTAAAATCCGAACTAAAATCAGTACAATCAGTATGTCTTAAGCCTGTATTCCATGAGAAAAATTGACTGACAGTCCAAAAAAACGAAAAGAGAAAAACAATCTAATGCCCAAAAGAGACAAGGACAACGTTTTTTATTTTATTTTTTATTTTACCACAAAATTGTTTTTCTATAAAATAAAAAACGTTGCCTTTGTCCCTTATATGGGCCATCAGATTATTTTTATCTTTTCGTTTTTTTTGACTGTCAGTCAATTTTTCTCGCAGGCTTTACTTTTGATGAAGAGACATCGTAGCGTAACTGACGCTATATGAATATTAATATTCATTATTCTGAAAGTGAATCTAAATCTAATTGGAGTTTGGAACTGGTAATGGCAGAAAAAGATGTCTTATGCTTAACTGCAGATGGTGGCAACATAATGGTTAAGGCTGTTTCGTTGATTTCTACCTACCACCAGCTATGTTTTGCTCATGGAATTCAACTGGCCGCAATAGATGTGCTCTATAAAAAAACCTATATTCGTATCAAATTCTAAGTAGCAGACAGGTGAAATTGTTTGAAATGATTTTGGTGTGTCACATGTTAATATTGAACCGATTAATTCGCAAAATTGTCGGAATATTTCGACATTTACAGACGAGAAATGATAGCGTATTGCAAAAATATATCGAAGAACATGGTGGCCAAGATAAAGCAAGGCTGTAGAGATTAACGTTTATTAGTTACTAAGACACGATAAAATCGTTTAATAATTATGATTGAACGATTCGTTAAGAAAGTGGTAGTGACAGATTTCGAGTTTCAGCAAGCGTCAACTTTTGTTTCCATTCTGCGTCCCATCAAAGTAACCATTGAAGCTCTTTGCCTAAAGGAAGAAAATCTCCTAACTTGCGACAGGGCGCTAAAATTTATGTGAAAATTAAAAAAATCCACTAACTGACGAGATAAGAAATGTATTGAAAATTCGAATTAGAGAAAGAAGATCTACAGCATCTCGAGTATCTTCCAACAAGTTCCTGCATAAAAATGTTTATTATCGATTGTTTAATATTACATAGAAGAGTTGATGAGGTAGAACTTCCAACAATTGCTTCGATGTCTTTTATAACTTTCAGAGGTATTGAAATATCTGATTCGGAAAATGATATTTTAGGAGGTATACAAGAAAATCTGGCTCACGAATTGCAGCGCAGTATTACATGTAGATTAATACCGATAAAAAGTAAGGAGATCAAAATGTTTGCGGTAAGTGGGCTTCGGGGCACATTTGTAGCGGGTTTATGATGATTTACTTGCAATTCCTCCAAAAAGCGTAGAATCAGCACTTTAATCCCGGGATTTAAAATTTCTCAATCCATAGTAATCCCGGGATTGATAAAACGGTCCAAGATTGCAATCACTAGTTGTAAGGTATTTTGACCCAAAACTCAACTCAATTTACTCTTAATTCCGTTTTTACATGGTAGCAATCAAATATCAGTGTATCTGATCACTCAAATTTGAAAAACGCTTATTGATTTATGAAAACAACAAAATTATTTTTCTAATGCTATATGCGCCCGTGTACTGTACATATTACGCCTCTTATCAATCTTATATAATTAGAACTTATGTAAATAATGACAAAAAAATGTTTGATTCTGTTTATTTTTTGATAACAAGCAAGAGTCGTGGTCGGTAATTAGTATTTCGTATCGCCAATCAAGTAACAACAAAAATAAAATCAATTTTATACAACACAACCTATAAGTTGATAAGTCGCCTTATAAGTAGTTTATAAGTTCATATGCGTTGTGGAATGTACTGGATTGTATTCATGTATATATGTAAAACTTCAAAATTGAATCCGCTAAGGAACCGCCGGAAGTTTTTATTGTACTAATCGATTGATAAGTAAAAAAAAAAATTCAGCTGTATCAACACTTATAGCTATAAAGCATGAACTGAGTCGTTAGTTTACATGCAATTAACTAATATCCCGAAAGTATTATGTACATATGTACTGTTGTGTGGAATACTATTAAAAAAGAAACGATTTTTTTCGTCTTTATCAATATTATCATTGACAAAACAACGATTTTTTTTTAAAAAATTATAATAATTATCCAAATACTGGTTTTCATAATGAATTGATTCGGTGTACGAAATAATATTGTTTAAAATTATGAATATCATACCTTTTTGGGGCTAGCAATCCAGCCGAACAATGTGTTTGTTAGTTTTACTTTCGTTTTCAAATATCATCGGGTTATTTTCCATTTAATCACAATTTATAGCGTGAATTCATTACGGTGTTAGTTTTATTTGGTGTCAACTGTGTTGTGAACGTACCTGAAAATAAAAGATAAGCATTGAATTGGTTAAAATCAGTTTCGTTTAGTTATATTTAGAACTGAGTCAGTTGTCTTGGGATTATTTATATATAGAATCAAAATTTATAACAATAAAATAATGTTGTCATGTTGTTTAAGATATAGTTTCAACACAGCATCGTAGTTTGCAGCAAGAAGGGTTTTTGGAGTACTATAGTTGACGAACGTAAAAATTGTTTCTGTGCCCAGAGGAAACAGCAGAGTTTCTGCAAACAGGAACTTTCTAGCAGCAATGAAATAAAAACAGCAATAAAATGCCTGAGTTAATCCATTTTACGAAATTAGGTCTACTGGTAACATCCGGAACTAAGAGGACGAGTAAATCTGGAATTGAGTTGAATGAATTTAGGGGTTGGATACTCTATTCCAAACTTATTTTCCCAAAATCAAAATTCCGTTGGCACCAACTGGCAACGTACATTTACGTTTTATTTTCATACCATAGATCAAAACTTGGTTGAAATGATCTAAATGCTTTCAAGATTCATCATTAAAGTATAGATTAAACAGAAATATGAAGCAACATCAAACAATTTTCAATGAAAGTTGCAATATTCTGGCGGAAAATGGAAAATTTGCAATATCCTCAAACATCAACGAGTACCTCATCTCGAAAATTTCAATAATATCCAATAATCTTCAATCTTAATCTTGAAAGTGTCGAATAATCTCGATAAAACAAATCTCGATTAATCCAAACTTCTTTCAAGGATCTTTGACAGTCTCAAATATTCTCGAAAAACATCATCTTGGTAACGTAACAAACTTCAAACTTAACATAACTTTAAGTAACATTAAAATGAGTCAAAGCTAAGCAAACCTCGGAATAAACTCAAAAAATTTTAAAAAGTTCGAGTAGTCTTAGAATACCTGAATATCCTCAACAGCTACTTATAAAAAATTTGGAATGTACATTCCTAAAATATTGAAGAATTTCGAATAATATTTGAACATACCATGGGCAACGCAAAACCATCAATAATCTCCGTTACCAAGCAATTAAACGCTATTCAAATCCAAAAATCTAGATTAACCCAAAAAATTCGAATTTCATTCGGTTTCAACCGCCAAGTTAAACTCGAATCTTGAAATCTCATCAAATATCGAAAATAGCGATTGATCACTAATTCTGAAACGTTATGCAACTGGTAAGGCGTTGGTACAAATTTCGGGTACTCCCAAAAATGTCTAATGCAATTTTAATCCTGGAAAATTTTGAAAAATCCCAAACTCCCAATGCAGGGCTATGATCGATTAATCGATTACGTCAAATTTCGATGAAAGATTAACCGGATTATTTAAAATTTTTTTATCAAATGTTTTAATTTTAATTTAATTAAATTTTTTTGTACTAAAATCAAATTTTAACAAAAAAAAGTTTGTTTTTGTAGTAAATTCCCTATTTTGGCTAAAAACTTGCTAGTCAATTTTCAGTTTACAATTTTAAATTTTTTTCGATTCAGGTCACACTTTTTACGAGAAAAGAATTTTACGATAAATCATATAAAAGTCGATTAATTGAACAATTTTAAACGACCGATTAATCGGTTAAACCATGCCCTAATTCTTGGCAAGTTAAAAGGTAACCGGCTGATTCATCTCGCACATTTCATCCCAAATCAATTCATCCCGCACAATTTATCCCTGAGAGCAATTCATCTCGCACAATTCATCCCTTATGGTTATTCAAATTCTATTTTTTTAGTGTGCCATGAGTTATATCTATAAACACATTTAGTATTAATACATTAATGTCCGGTTTCACAAAAAATAGGCAATCTCTAGTTAAAAAATATTTCCTCCCTTTCTTCTTTTAATAAATTACGATTTATTTCATAATACAAATTCAACGCATGCTAATTTTATTTCTTTTTTTACATAAACATTTTAACTGAAGAGCTAAAAGTTTAACTGTCCAATTTCGTCGAGCTAAATATTTAGCTGAATGCTAAATACTTCTTTGTAACAAAAAAATATGATCAACGTGCATAGAATTTCTTTTATGAAACAAAACGTAATTTTATAAAAGAAGAAAGGGAGGAAATATTATTTAACTAGGAATTGGATATTTTTTGTGAAACCGGGCATTAGTATTATAAATTTCCGTGTCTTCTGGAATATATTAAAAATTGGAAAGTATTAATAAAATATTTATGCCATTTTAACTACATATTAATTTTAATTTAAGTAAGGCTGTTAGTAAATGTGTTAAAACTTGTTAAAAATTAAAATGTTGACAGTAAATTTAAAATATTTTTTTTATTCACCACAATAAAAATTTAACGCGACAATGACCATATATAAATTTTGACAGATGTTGTTAAAAAACATAACCTAATACTTCATTATTTCGGTGTTAAATGTTGTTTTAAATCTTTATTTAATCCATGTATGCCACCAACGTGTCCATTTAATTTGAACTATGCATTTAACATTTTATAACATATAAATATTTGGACAGACAGGTACAACGGGCCAAATGTAATTATAGAATTTAGACTATGGTCGGATGTCGGAAACTCTATTGTGATACATCTACTCATTCAGATGTATTTCAAAAACAGAATGAATTTATGTTTGATTTGTTTCAAATTGAATACGTTTACAAATTATGAGAAATGAAAGAGGGCTGACTGTATTAGAAGTGTATTCCGAAAATTTAAAACTTCCATTATTACCGAAAATCTTTCATTAATTCAATTAATTATTATTAATTAAAATAAATGATTGAAATTCTTTTTGTTGTCACAATAATAAGGTACATTTTGTACAATTCAAGATTGTGAAAATTTTAACCAATTCACACAGCAAAATATGTTTTGGTATTTAAAAATATTTCACCTCGATTATTTTTTTTCACCTAATTTTTAACTTAATATTTTTAACACATTGACTAACAGCCTAAGTATGGCTTTATTAATTTTATGAGTTTCAAAAAAAAAAATTTAAAAATTATTTTTAAAGAAACATAATTTTAAAAATTAGAAGAAAGAAATGGAGGAACAAATAAAATTTTTAAAAACGGAGAAGAATAAGGACGTTTGATATATCAGGGATTCGTTTTCTATTTGGATAAAACATTAAATGAAAAAATAATTTGGAAGTGCGCTCAGTATTACTCCACAAAATGTCGTGCTCGCTTACATATTCGTGATAACATTATTGAAAAGAAACTGCCGGACTTTTTTGAACACAACCATACTGCCGAAGCTGCAGAGCTTGCAGCTCGTCAGCATATGGCAAATATTGTTCAGAATTCCAGAAATTTTCAGATTGGTAGCACAGAACAAGTAATTTGCAAGGAAATACCGACTATTTCCGATGCTGCTGCTGCAAAAATGCCACTGGACAGATCGATCAAGTGTACTATTCAAAGAATACGTAATAAACATTCCGATGTTTCACATTTACCACTTCCAAAGGATCGAAAATCACTTGTGGTTCCGGAATGTTATACAAGGACAATGAAAGGTAACACATTTTTGCTTCACGATTCACTGACCAATGAAGCCTATAATAATGGAGAAAATCACGAGCACCGATTCATAATATTTGCAACTAAAAACTTTTTGAATATATTAGCAAGAAGTAATTTCTGGTACTTTTGAAGTATGTGGCTACTTATTCAAACAATTATTCACTATACATGCTCTAGAATATGGAAGCAACATTCCAATAGTTTACGCTGTTTTACCAAATAAATCAGAAAACATATATTGTAAAGTTTTGGATTTATTACGAAAACATGAACCTAATCTTGCTCCAGAAAAGATCATGATTGATTTTGATCTCGCGGAAGTTAACGCTTTCAGAAAAAATTTCCCAGAATGTGCCCTGTTCCCTGTGCCCAATATTGTTGTTATTTTCATCTTAAGCAAAGCTTATACAGAAATTTGGCTTCATCTGGTCTCAAATCGCGTTATGATAATGACCCAATATTTGCAATGCATATGGTAGCCTCTCTAGCTTTTGTTGAACCAGAAAAAGTTCCAGAATATTTTGGTCTTCTAATTTCCTCGAATATTTTAACTGAAGTTGACGATTTTATCATGTATTTTGAAAACAATGTATAGAATGATACACCAATGTACTGTACTACCAATGTATAGAATGATATCAAGCTCACAGCGTCGCCAGCCAAGATTTCCAATAAATTTATGGAATGTATAACACAATACGCTTATGGAAGATGATAGAACAAACAATAAAGTAGAGGGATGGCATAGGGGCTTCAAAGATTTAGTTAGTGTTCCAAATCCGAATATATGGGACCTTTTTCAAAAAAATAATTAATGAACAATCTCGTTTTGAATTCATATATGAACAACATTTGAGTGGAGACCCATCAGTACCCAAGAGACGTATTTATAAGGATTTGGATGCCAAATTGAAGACAATCGTAGCGAAATTTTCTTCAACTGACCCTCTAGAATATTTAAGATCTTTGGCTCATAATATCAAAATTAAAACTATTTAATTTTTTTCCAAGATTTTACCTAATTCATCATTTATTCGATTCAATTTCAGTTTTCTTCTACTATAATTGTTGTTTAATTTATGTTGACTAATTTTTTAAATATTTCAAAAATAATGTTTTTTTGTTTTTTTTTTTTAAACACAGTAATAATTTTTCATAATTAATTCTTCAACTAGACTAATTTTATATATTTCATGTATAATTTATCACTAAAAGGGCTTCGGAAAATAAATTTTTTCCCAAATAAAAAATAATAAAATATATATATAATTGAATATTTTTTGTAAGATAAACTGTGCGGGATAAATTAATCCAGAATGAATTGCATGGGATAATATAGTCTAGACACTTCTTTGTTATCTTGCATATTTTATCCCTAAAGGTGCTTTGAAAAATAAATTTTCCCGCGGCGGGAAAATTTTTTTCCAAAGCACCTTTAGGGATAAATTATGCAAGATGAATTGTGCGGGATGAATTGTGTGGAATGAATTGTGTGGGATAAATTGATATCGGGGATAAATTGTGTGGGATGAATTGATCCGGGATGAATTGCGCGGGATAATATAGCCTACATTCAGTTAAAAGGTTATCGAATAATATCTGCTCACCAAAAACTTGGAATAATCTTAAAATGTCGAAAAATTACATGAAGCATCGAAATACCCGATAAACATACCTGGATGTCGTTAGCATTTGACTCAACCTCCCAAAATTCGGGAATTACGATTAATCTCGAATAATCTCCATGCTAAGGCAAGTCTCATATGTACAATACCATATCTATATAAAATAAAACTTTAAGAAAAGAAATAAACAAAACATTTTATAACGCCTGAGTTTGATTATGAGTGAAGAGAATATTTCCGAAATTCCGACGAAAAGCAATCTCCAAACGTATAGCTTGAAATTGCAGCAGTAGCTTATAACTGATGAAATCTAAATGTGGAAGGATTACAATAACTATACAATTTGCTATTAAGTTGAGGTCCTCTAAAGGTTGAGGTCAGGTTGAGGTAATGTAAACATTTTTGAAAAAGTTTGAAATTGCGGGAGTTCTCTATTTTAGTATGTGAATAACTATACAGACCTGCATGTATTAGAGATTAGTAGGTACAAAATTTGAATTGCATTAAACCATCCCAAGAACTTGGCTCCAATATTTAAGTTATGGTCTTAATTAACAATTAACAGTCATAAAACGCTTATGTATTGTAATATTTTAAACGGATCATACATACCAATTTCAACCAAATTTGACCATTACGGATGAACATTTTCCGTATACATTCCGTATTTATTTTTTGTATGATAACGCACGTACAATGTTACAATGTTAACTCAAACAATTTATTAAAGTAGACATTTTTCGATAAACACTAGTAAATCTCGTAATTTTTCAGAATTTTAATATTAAATTTCAACGTAATAAATAAACTACTAAACTATTAGAATTTGTAGAAATAATTAAATAACATTTCACTAACAAACAATTTGACATGATCATGACACGAAAAACAAAAGAACTAAACTGCCAGTTGCATTTTATTCAAAACTAAAGAAATGTAATAGATTTTTTTTTAGTACAAGTTAGTACTTTTTCTTTAATAATTGATGATAAATGGTAAAAGGGCGCCTCTGATGGTCGTTATACGAACAAGCATGATTCAATTTACGATGTTAGCTCGTTTATTATTTGATTTTGACCAGATTATTATTGTTAAGGTTTTGTTTAAACGAATCATTTATTACACTATGTTGAATTTCAGATATTCAGGATAATATTTAAGAGATTATGAAGATTTAGGCAACGGAATTTTCTTAAAAAAGTCCAAATGAATATTGCTATGAAGATTTATATTTAAAAAAGGTTTTCGACTTAAATGGTTAAAAATTGAAAGAGAGAAACCTGGAGATTCACAATGTAAGGAAACGAATGTGCTTTTACGAATAAGTGCGGGATTATCAATTCAGCCTCAAGAATTCTACTTTAGATCCGTTCACTCCGGTTCATAAACACGTAGATACTTTGAAGGAAAAAAGAATTTTGAAATTGTTGTTTTCAACTTAAAGTTCAAGGTTATATCTTTGAACTATCGGTGTTCTTGTTCGTCGTGACAGGCTAGGAAAAAAATTCATAAAGTTCCACCGAACATATGCCATGCAAATATTTGGCAGAACGCAGAACAAATCTACTAGAATTTTAAAAACAATTAATTTATTTTGGAAAAAATTGTCTCTGATTTTGAAGAGGGTTCGTAATTCTAAAGCGCAAAATAAGTTTGATTTAACTGAAGTGAAATTTATTTGGAGTAAATTTTAAAGCTTATATTCACCAAGTAAATATAAATTTTAAAATGAATGAAACTATGGAACTATGAACTTCACAAAGCGATTTGGCTCATGAACAGTTATAACATAGGATAAAATATAAAATTGGGTGGACATTACATTCTAAATTTGTCTTAGTTTTAAATTCTAAAAAACATTGCAGGAAGTCTTTCAGAATTCAGAATCAGAAATTCAGTCTAAGCGAAGTTTTCAAATTTCTGCACGGTCAAGTGTGTGTGGTAAATTTGAGTTGCTACATATTAAAAATTCTTCGAAAAAGTACGTATCAATAAAATATATCCCCACTCATTTGCATTTTATTTGATTCCCTCCACCACACACAAAATCCATAATTGGAATTTTACTTTAATTTGTAACGCAGTCTTAAATCTTCAACTTTATATCTTAATGATATGTTGCAGCAATCCTCAAACGAGTTCAAAACAGAAAAATTCTTCGAATCAACGAAAAAGTTGACCGTGAAATATTATTAAATGTACAAAGCGGGTGCGCGAAATTACCAACCGATATACAAAGGCCTGTTCCAATTAAATTGTTATATATCGTTCGAACGAGGTTCTTCACACCATAAATGCATAAACACGATCGATTTATTGTCAATAAATTAAAGATTTTTTTTTTGTTTTATTAAGTCAAAAATCAATTTTGAACTTAATAAAGTTTCTGTATAGTTATGCGAATTTGTAAGGTTGCTTTACGATTTTGAATTTTCCTTGTTCTATATTTGTGCCAATCGTTAATTTGGTTTTATACATAATATAGTAAATCGAAATGCAAATATAATTTGAATAAAGTGTAGAAAATTGTAAACACAAAAAAAAATAAAAAATTCTTAGAAATTGCAAAATAAAATAATTAAAACGTTATTGGGTCATATATACGTATGTACATAGACTACGCGAATATAAATAAAGTTTGCAAGAGATATGGTATTTTGATTCGGTTAGTTTTTATTTCAATGTCTCGTACCGTTTTTACAATAGCGGACCAGCAAATCGAAAAAATATGTTAGACTTGACCTAATAAATGAAAAAAAGATTCGCGAAAGGTGGCAAGTCGGTATTTGTAGAGTGACTTTCGAAACCATTTTTTTTTTGTGTTGTTGTAACATCATTTGACGAAATCCGCAATGGTATGAAATACAATAATTTACCAATGCCATGAAAAACAGTCTGTTCATATTAAACATTTGTCTCGTACGTACAAGTAATATGGTTTCAATTTATATCATTCTTAAAACCACTTTATACTATGACACACCGCAGGTTTAATACTTAACCGAGTTCCGAAATGACCACAATGCAACGAAATGGGACAATTAATAATTCGATAATAAATAGATTCATTATGTTTAAAGAATTGTTAATTATTTTATTTTGTTATAAAAGGACCGCCAAAAATACCAGTTATTTTGTAATTTTTGTTGAAATCTGCGCTACGAAATAAAAAAATGGCCTTGTGAACACTTTTTGTGGGTAATGTTCATTTCCGACGCCGTTCGAGATAAATAGGCGACCATCTGACTAGCCAAGATTTATAGAAGGCAAACTAAGCTAGTAAAAAGGGTCACCGACGAAGCTTAGTCAAGTTTTTTTTTGCAAAAGAACTTGGTTGGCTAATTTTGTGACGTAAAGCGCTTTACCCACTGAAAAAAGAAATAAACATCGGATTTAGTTGTTTCAATATAATTTCAAAAGTATTGCTTTGTTTTCGTGTTCAGTCCATACGAACAAATACGAACTCGCAATTATCTAAATTTTCGGGGTCAAAAGTTTGGAATTTCCCGATTTGCAAGATTCGACTGGGACTAAATTTTACATCTATATGTGCAGCTGTTGTAAACAGTCATAAGTCGATGGATGGGTTGAGAATTTGAGCCTGAAAATTTATCGCCAGGTATCTGACCGCTAGGTCC
Organism: Tipula vernalis; assembly: GCA_958295665.1. NCBI lineage: Eukaryota > Metazoa > Arthropoda > Insecta > Diptera > Tipulidae > Tipula > Tipula vernalis. The sequence goes on from OY282560.1 coordinate 16,792,583, forward strand.
GCTGGGCTGGATTTGAGGTCTTGTGAACCTAGCATTTTTGTTAGCTCAGTGAAAATTGTAGACACAAATTGGCTGCCTTGGTCTGTCGCTACTTCAAGGGAAACTCCAAACCTTGATATATACTGCTAGATGCATGTCTTAGAAATGGTTGCAGCGGTTAAGAACGGATGAACCTGTCGACGATCGTTAACAAGTACTGGTTGCCTTCTGATGGTGGAAGCGGTCCGACTAGATCCATGTGAATGTGCTTGAAGCGTGTTGGCGGAAGAATTTTGAACGTCAAGATTCAAATTGGCAATCGAAAACTACACGTCAGAGATGTCGCAGTATAACTCGTGACCAGTGAAATTTAGAAGTTCAGTACTTGGTGCTTGTTGGCCGAGAATTATTGATCATAGCTTTAACTTCGTCATCCGTATGTCGTAACTTTGCTTACAGAAGCAGTTTGTTTCACATATGAACGTGACAAGTGTCGGATGCTACCTAGTCGTGAATTGCTATACAAAATCCAAATGGCGAGTCCGCCGCGTTCTTTTTTTGAGTATCAGCGTTAATCAAGAGTTTATGGTCTGTGTAGACTTGTGAATGTTTGACCTTCTACGAAATATCTGAAATGTTTAATGGCAGCAGTTCTCTATCGAAGATGGAATACTTGACTTCTGTTGTTGTGTATTTTTTTCTAAAGAACGCTAATGGTTCCCAACTACCTTTATTAAATTGTTGTGACACTGCTGACTGCTGCTACGGCAGTGTTCGAGGCTTCACATGTTATGTTGAAAAGCGTCTTTTCAATGGAATATTAACACGTAGAAGTATATTAGTATTTACGAACGATAATTCAACGAAACCGACTAATAGACAGAATTCTATTTATTTAACTGACAATTTTATATGTTCCAAAGATTGTAAGAGAATTCAATTCAGTTTCGAACTGATGAGCTTATGATTATGAAAAAATCAATCTTCTCATCAGGTCGCGGCGACTGGACTTATTATACCACAATTTACATTCTATACATACAGAATGTACTGTGCGTTTAAGTACTAGCGAATCATACTAATACAGATGAATTCTCTTACAATTTTTCTTCTTTTTCGCCGCGGCCTGATGAGAAGATTGATTTTATCATAATCATAAGCTCATCAGATCGAAACTGGATTGAATTCTCTTACAATCTTTGGAACATATAAAACTGTTTTTGGTCTTATCCACAAGGTTGCCAAGTGCGCATGAATTGGTGTAAAAAGTCGGCTAAACTGAATTGATTGAGGGAACTAAGTTATGGCTACTAAGGGTTTTGGCGATGGTTTTATGCTATCTTTAGTTATGTGGTTGCTGGGGAATTCTAAATGTGGAACGCGAAAAACATACTTAGTTGTTCGTAAGTCGTTGTAACACTTCCCGTAAATGAGATTTGTGTTCCTCCTCTGATGAACTTGCAACCAAAATGTCTTCAATGTAGATGAAAATAAAATCAAGATCTTTTAGCACTTCTTTCAAGAATCGTTGAAAGGTTTGATCAGCATTCCGAATACAAAATTCATCCGATAGTATTCAAATAAGCCAAATGGGGTTGTGATTGCTGTTTTAGGCACCTCTTCGGTTGGTAAATACAGGTATTGCGTCACATGCCCTAATTAAGTCAATTTTTGTGAAAATTGTGTAACCTTTCAGATGCACTGAAAAATTATGAATATGCGGTATCAGATAACGATCTGGTCCCGTGATTACGTTAAGCCGACGGTAATCTCCACGCGTGGACACCATTCAGCGGTGTCTCTCTTTGGAACCATCTGGAGAGGAGAATGTAATAATATTGGTTGCCACTAGATGTCATTGTTAATTCTATAATGTATTTTAACCATATATATCGAATAGTTTTTAGTTGTACGTCAAACAGCATCAGGGCAAGAAGGATAAAATAAGCTAGGCATGAGATTGGGAGAGCCATTTCCAGCGTTTTTGTAAATCAAGACAGCAATGGAACCAAATCCGGAAACACGTTTGGAAACCGTAAGCCGGATAATAACAGTAATCGAAAACAACAACAACAATCAATTAACTGGGATAGCTCAGATAATTGTGTACAAATTAGTGATGGAAGTGCGAATAGGGTTTCATAAAGTAGATCTTATTTATAGAATAAATTCTCAAGTAATATTGCCAACCATATGAAGCGATGGTATAAGGAGTATCAAGTAGAAAATCAATTAGATAAGTTTAAACTCGACACTGGATCTGATATCGACTGCATCTAAAAAAAATTTTTAGAATACTGAAAACAAAATTGGAAAATAAGAATGGAAATTATTCGGTTTATGATTATAATGGAAAGATTTGGATTAGTCAAACGAACTGATGTAGGTTCTGTTGCGTGTTTGTCACAAACACAAGGGGAATTTTTGAAAAACAATCGTGATGTCTTTGAAGGTTTGGGTAAATTTCCGGGAACGTTTTCGATAAATATGAAGGAAATTCAAAGACGGTTCTTCACTATAAGAAACGGATACCAAACTCTTTGTGAGATAAATTGAGGTCGCAGCTTGATTGAATGGTACAGGATGGAATCATTTCACCTGTTGATTAGCCGACTGACTGGGTTAATAATTTACAAATAGTCGAAAAGCCTAACTCAAGTGAACTGCGAATTTGTTTGGGTCTGGTTTGGCAGATAAACGCGTTTTTTCAATTTTGGACTTGAAGAGTGGCTATTGTCAAATGGAATTGGACGAAGTGAGCTCCGATTTAACAACATTCATGACTCCGTTTGAGAGATATAAATTCAATCGCGTGCCATTTGGGCTTAATTTTGTATCGGAATTGATAATTTATTTTGATGATGTGGGTATTTGCGCGAAAACGGAAGAAGAACACGATCGGATAATGGAAAAGGTCATGGAAATAGCGCGTAAATACAATATTAAATTTAACCCGGATAAAATTCAATATCGAAAGCGTGAGGTTAAATTTATGGGTCATATCTTGTTTGAAGGAAAGTTTAAGGCGAATTTAAAGTATCGTGACGCAATTTTAAAGATGCAGAAGCCTGGGGATAAAGCGGCCGTTTCAAGATTTTTGGGTATTCTTAAATATTTAGCTAAATTCATTCCAAATTTGTCAAAGCAATTGGCACATTTACTTAGCCTCACGCGAAATGATGTTACATTTGAATGGACGGAAAATCATGATCGGGAATTCAGGGAATTACTTGATATCGTAGCATCGGAACCGGTGTTGGCGATGTATGATCCGAAGTTGCCAGTCATTGTGTAAACGGATGCGTGAACAAAAGTGGGCTCAGATCGAAAAGGAGTTGTTGGCAATTGTGTTTGCATGTCAGCGGTTTCATTATTTTTTTGATGGACGTGAATTTACGGTGGAAAGTGATCACAAACCTTTGGAAACATTGGTCAGGCGGGATATTGATGATGTGACAATGCGGCTTCAGCGTATGCTCATGTCACTTTTGAAATATCCAAAGATGACTGTTGTTTCCAAGCCGGGCAAAGAAATGCTTGTGGCTGACTGCCTGTCACGAGCTCAACTATCGAAATGTCAAGAAGACACGGATTTATCGGGAATCATTCATTCAGTAACTAAATCGGCGTGTTTATCGAAAAAAAATTATGATTTTTACCGTTCAACCATTGAACGAGATGAAATTTGTTTGCGAGTTTGTCGATATGTAGAGAACGGTTGGCCGAATTATCATCTGATGGACGATCTGAGCCGTATGTTTCATAAATTCAAGAATGAACTTCATTGTGAGAATGGCTTACTCTTTCGAGATCATCGACTCGTGATTCCAAAAGAATTACAAGGTAAACATAGCAAGTGGTTACATGCGCCACATTTGGGAGTGATAAATGCCACAGTGGTTACATGCACCACATTTGGGAGTGGTATCCACAAAGCAATGGATTAGCTGAGAAAGGTGTTGCGATTGCTAAAAACATTTTGAAACGTTGTGTTGAAGATAGAGACACGGAAAATTATCAGCATCGAATTTTAGAATATAACACAACTCCTGTGGCAAGTATGCGTTTGACACCAGGCCAGTTATTTTTTGGGCGGGTGGTCAAGACGAGAATGCCGATTTCGGATTCATTGTTATATCGAGACAACCTAAGTGAGGGGATTGTTCAAAACAAAATTAAAAAAAAAGAGAAAGGCAGAAGTATTATTATGACCGAAATGCAAAAGCACTGCCAGTACTAAATGTGGGTGATCTCGTGATTTAAAAAAAAAAATGGAAAATAATGGAATTATGGTTCAATTGTTGGTAATGTGAATGGTCGATCATACATCGTTAGGGATAATTTTGATAATTATTTTAGATGCAACCGACGGTTCATCGCCAAGACTAAGAATAACGAAGTGAATGAGGGAGAAGTAATGTTTGAAGAAAATGTTAGATGTAATGTTGCGGGTCAGGATAATTTGAAACCTATTAAAATTGTACCGCCACTTGGGCGTAACGTACAGGAGAATGTTAATGATGGCAATGAACCAAGTATTTGTGATATGGATGAGCCAGCCCGACCAGTGTTGAATGAGAGTAATGCAGCATCAGATGAATATCAGACCGTTAGTAGTTTTGAATCAGAAGCAGGGTCAGCCAGCGATCAAGAGATACCTGAACCAGTTATAGCTGATGAGTCGGGGGGTCAGAGGACTCGTAGTAGTCGCATTCGGCGTCAAAAGAAAAAAGCGTGTAATAATATTGGTTGCCACTAGATGTCATTGTTAGTTCTATAATATATTTTAATCATGTATATCGAGTAGTTTTTAGTTGTACGTCAAACAGCATCAGGGCAAGAAGGATAAAATAAACTACGCATGAGATTAACTGTTAAATGAAAGTCTTTTAATTTATAATAATTGCCACAATTATTACAGAGAAGAAACTGGAGAAGACGATGGTTTACATATGCCTAATTCGACCGTTGGAAGCAACCTTGACCGTTCTTAATACTGTGGTAAACTATTTTACGCTTGACTGGAACATTTTAGTTAGGTAATTCGGTAAAAGGTAACTGTATTGCGTTGACAGACGGTGTAGTTCCTAATATAAAATTGATTAATTTCATCTATGGCGAATTCCTTCGGCCGAATTATTCCTAAGATCTTATCTATTAATTCATGGTGTGAAGCATAAAACAAAAGCTAGATTAGGATTGGTTTTCAATACACAACCAACCCAGATAATTTTTTCCGCCTTCAGCATCAACATACAGACACATTTGTAGATACATATATTTTAGTGACTTTTTATATTTGAGCTGTTAAGCCGATTCCATAAATAGTTCCTAATCTAAACACAGACATACAATTTTATTAAAATACAACCACCCCGTGGTTAATATTGGAACTACTTAAAGAATCGGCTTAATAATGCAGATATTTAATTTAACTAAAATCCGTTGACAAACGTGCATGTTCCATTTAGTGTTGGGAATGTAGTAAAGGCCCAGATTGGTTAAGTATATAAAAAACAAATTTCGTTTTGGTAAATCCAATTTTTTGGTTTATTATTTATGTTTATGGACCAAAGTATCATTAAAAGTGTCCCGCCATATTTGTTGAATTCTGGTCATGTTTTATTTAAGAAACTCCATCCCTGCCCCAAATGGAACTTCTGTGGTTATATACCAATTCCATTGAAATTTGTTATCTGGCTAAACCAACATATTTGATGATCAATGAATTAGTTACAGCACAACCAAATGATGAATCAAAGTAGCGGGTTTGAAACTTTTTTAAAGAGATTTCACCACATATCTGTTTTTGATCATCGAGCAACGCTAATTATCGACGTTAGGCAAAAGAACCGTTGAAAAAAAACAGAAGGTCCTATGCAGAGCTACCAATTAGATAAAAGAACCACGCGATCTTTCCCAAGCCCTGAATTAAACAAAACTGATTTAATAATCATTTTTAATAATAATTGTTAATGATATCATGCGAATGGTACAACAATAATTGCTTCTTATATAAATATATTTCAGCCGCGGACACATACATACATATTCAACTAATAAGCAAAGAAAACTCAAACAACTTTACCAAAATTCTTATAGAGACATCACGGCACCAAAAATCATCTAACTAAAGGCAAAACCAAAAAGAGACTTGCGTGATAATGATAAGTATTATAGTTTATATAATTTACGTGACTTTATACCAATTATAACGCACAGATCACCTTTAAGATTACAAAATTTCCTCTTAGTAATTTAACAAAAAAACAATTCTAAATTTTTTGTCGTGCGCTGTTTCTAATTTAGTTGATAACTTTCACAATAAATATGCTAGACTTTCGAAAGACATAAAATTGGTGGAAAAAGTGCAATTTAGTGCGGCTGCAAATTTATATTTATTAGAGAGATTGTGCGGTTAAACCGTTAATTTGAAATAATTTAATTACCTAACTAATGTATGATGCAAATAATTTTTTTTTTGCTACCGTTATTTGAGCTACAATTACTTACTAAATTCATAATTTACAATGCATGACAAAAATAATTACATTTGGAGTGAGCTCATGAAGAAAATCTGAAAGTTATATGATATCACTGACATATTCTAACAGCAAGAACCAAGTGACTCACAAGTTAGTCAGAGAATGTGCGAATAAATATTGTAAGCTTTTCCTTAACAATTGAGCGAGTATATATGTACCTCGTACAAAAGTTTACACTTAATAAATCCTTCAATTCTTAGCGTTTTCGATACAAAATTAAAAAAGGTTGAATCTTTTTCACAATCCAGTTATTTGTATTAATTTCGGCGGGCGGAATATTGGAATCGGGATTTTGAAAACGAGCACAAGTTACCGGATGGATGGAGGGTAACTTCGTTGGTCCTTATACTAGTGAAACAGACCTTAATGCAACCCTCGACAAAGTACTGCTTAACAAGACCTCCACTACTAGAAGACTATCAGCACACCTACAAAGGAAAAATAGCTAAACCTAATGGCCACCTTGATGCACAAAAGAAAACTAGCTAAACCTAATGGCCACCTTGATGCGTAATGTTTTATCTGGGGAAGTCGAGAAACGATGTTAAATAGAACGGTTCACAAGTGCAGAGAGTAAAAGAGCCCTGCGCTGAAAAAATCAATGCAAAATTTGAACTTCGAAAATAAAAAAGATCTGCGGGAGTTATGCGTTAATTAAAAGAAACTTTGGGTTACATCTATGACCATTGGAAATTAATTGAAATTAGCTTCCGACGCCCATACGAGTGATATAAAAAGTAAAGATTCCAAATCCTGGTAGCAACAGTAGGTCTATTCTGAGTTCCCTTAGTTACATTAAAATTCCCATTCTCTATTCCCTATAAAAATCAGAATAGGGCCACAGGAGACCTTCTGTTGAACTTTCGAAGCCAACTATAAGGAAATCGGCAATTCCAAAGTACTAACAGTGAAAATGTTGTTGGTCGCACAATTAACGCCTTCCGTCCAATCGGAAAATCAAATAACTTTTTTAATGGTTGTGGCTTAACAAGGAATAAATTCGACGAGGTTCGGAGAGAACCAACAACTTCAGAACTTCCCACTTGAGAAGTATCAAGTTTCCATTTTTTTGTTAAAACATTTCAAGACCCAATCGTTTTTTCCTCTGCTCTCCTTGAGAAAATTTTTAATTCTTATTTCTTATTTCTCGGTACCTTGCTTGTACCTCATACCATACTTAATGAACTCCTATGCTGCCAAAACAAAATTGGTGAAGGGTTCTCGATTTCTCAGTCTCGAATAATTTCTAGAACGTTAACCTAAAGAGGCAGCGGCAGCCTTGAAGAATTGCCTCTTTCACCATCTGAGTCTGTGTTAAATCCAGTTTCACAATCTGTTCCTTCAAAATAATACAAAATAGTATATTTTTTATTTGTCAAGGCGATTTAGACAATATCCGCTGAAACTTAGCACCAACTGGCGGTCCGAGCATGAGAACCGGTAAGAAAATTTAAATTGGAATATAAAGTAAAAAAATGTCCGTCCGTCTGGCTGTGATGTCTGTACCCATGGTATCTCGAAAAAGACTAGTCCGTTTTGCATTTTTTTTCGCCAATTAAATTTGTTTCTATGGTTTAAGCGGATTATTGGAAAGCTTTTAGAACCTGTACGTCAAAACCACGTGGTTATTTACATGTGGTATATTACCACCACGCGGTTTTCGATCCACGTTGACTAATTTTTAGGAGATTGACTCTACGGTTTAGTTAGCGATTTATTTGGTGTTATGTTGATGATTGAGTTGGAAGTTAGCTTGAGTTCTTTTAGTTGACTTCAATTATCCATGTAATTTTTTGGGCACTGATGATTTCAGGATTGAATTGGTCGTTGAGGTTGAGGTTAGGTTTGAGTTGGGGATCGAGTTAGATGTTGAGTTCACATATGTAAGTATACAGTTTCCGAGCCGTATTGGCTTAGGGATTGAGTTGAGTATTAAATTTGGTGTTGAGATGAGAGTTAAGTTGATGTTAAGTGAAGATGTCTAGTTAGGGATTTATTTGGGGCGAGTTGAAGTTGAGTTGGATAATAGCTTGAGTTGCATTTTCTCGAGCTATGTTGATTTGGAGATTGAGTTGCCGGTTGAGTTTGGAGTTTAGAGTGCTGGGTTGGCGATATATTTGGAAATTGAGTCGAAGGTTGATTGGAGGTTACACTCAGTTGAGCTTAAAATCAGTTGTCGAACGGTAGTGATTTAGAGAGGATTCGGTTGAGTGTTGAGCTTGGGGTTGAATTGAGGGTTCAAATGGGGGTTGAGTTGGGGTTGAGTTTATTTAGGGTTGGGCTGAGAGTTGAGTTGCAGGTCGAGTTGATGTTGAATAGGGGTTCAGTTGAAGTTAAGTGAGGGGTTTGATCGGGGATTAGTTTGCGGAACGAGTTGAGGATTTTGATGGAAGTTAGTTTTGATTTGAGTTACTCAGTCTCACAAAAAGGAGATTTGAGTTAGTTTCTCTAATTAAAGTTCAGTCATTTATGTTTTTGAGGTTGAGTTGCTTGTACCGAGATCAAATTCGCGACTTTCGTGATTGTTTTTAAGTTGAATCATATTTTCCAGTCTCAGAGTAATTGAGTTGTTTGGTATCAACTCCAGACGATTTTTCAAGTTTTTTTTCCAAATTTTTCGACATGTTACATTTAGATCGATATTTATCAATATCGATTAGATTATTCGATTTATTCGAGTTTTCGAGTTTGTTGAGAAATTTTGAAGATTTTGAGACTTTGATAAACCTCCAGGTTATTTATAATTGGTTTTGATATATTTCTGTTGGTTTTTGCCATCTATCTGTTTGGGAATTACGTCAGAAAATGTTGAAAATTCGAATTGAATGCCGCCGAGTTGACAATCGCCGAGTTGACCAATAAAAGTTATAAGATTAATAATTACACGAAAAATCGTCAACAAATATTGCGTGATTTTTCTCTTATTGAGAGGCCCAGCCTTTTTCCATTTTTAAATTTGTCCACCACTACTATCTCGAATTTCAGTTATAAAAATTTGAACCAGAAAAATAAAAAAATGTCTGCCTATAAGGAATTTTTACCTTTTGTTACCTTTTGTTATTCATTTAAAATAAATTAAACGAGTTATATATCACTCTGGTGACCCGTTATAGACTAGAATATGTTTTTTTCTTATAAACACAATGGTTAAAATTTGATTTTGAGTTGTTGCATGCTGCTACACAATATTGAGGCTAAATAAAGCACGCCAACTTGCAAATATTTGCAATATATAACCAGCTTACGCTGAATGGAATGCGGCACTAAAGGACGATGCCATATGTTTGCTTAACTCAAAAATAATCAACTGTACTTATCTTTGAGACCACGAAACCCCAAAAAATTCGTAAATTATAGGGGTGGCCAAGTTCAAAATGTTAAAGACTTGCTCAAAGAAAATATGTAGGACTCAATACAATCTATCCAATTATATTTATAAACTCACTGTAATATATTATGATTTATGACCGCATTCAAAATGTTGAAATATGAACTAATTTCCTATATTTACACATTTGTCTTACGAAGTGAGTCTAAAAGAATAAAAGCATGCTTTTATTATTATTTTTTGGGAATGGCCTGGTTAGGCCGTTACAAATCAAAATTTATTAGTAGGTGATTCTAGATCTTAAATAATAAATATTAGAATACTTGAGAGACTCGACCCAAGCTGATTAGGATTAACTCTGTTCATACGATTCAAACGGCTAATACAATTGTTTTTATTTACGGGATCCGTAAGATCTTTAATGTTTATATAACATTCAATCGACTCTTAAGATTTTTAGGATTCGGGGAATCATAAGAATCATAAAATTCTTATGATCCATACAATTTAAAGGAATGATAAAACATCCGATTCTTATTATTCGTGTAATTCATAGAGGATCATCACGGCATTTAAAAGATTTATGAGTTTAATCAGATTCATAGGATATGATTTGCCAAATTCATAAGATTCACGAGATTTATAAACTTCATAAAATTAATAAAATTCATAATTTCCATAAGGTTTATAAGATTGATAAAATTCATAAAATTCAAACGATTCATTAAATTTACAAAATTTACAATATTTATAAGATTCGTCAGATTCATAAGATACAACCGGTTCAAAAGTTTCGTAGGATTGGTAAGATTCATACGCTTCATACGAACCATAAGATTCATAGGATTCATAAGGGTCATAAAATTCAAAAGATTTTAAAGATTGTGTTTCATAATATTTGTAAGAATCATAAATTAATTAGATCATAAGATTCGTCAGATTCATAAGATTCAAAGAGATTTATAAGAATCATATGGTTCACTAAATTTGTAACATTCATAAAACCATAAGATTCGAAGGATTCATAAGGTTTCCAAGAGTCACAGAATTCATAAGATTAATGAAATTCTTAAGATCCATAAGATTTAATGGATTCATAAGATTCGTAACATTTATAAGATTCATTCGCTTCATTAAATTTATAAGATTCACAAGATTGACCGAGCATTCACAACGAAAAACTTTTTACTTTTGACTTACAGGTTTGTATGAATTCCCAACATAACGAGCAAAAGTTTTTGTTCGTTAAGTCGGAAATTCATACCAATCTGTAAGTCAAAATTAAAAAGTTTTTTCATTGTGAATGCTTTGTAATACGATTGATAAGATTCATAAAATTTATGCGCATCATAAGAACCATAAGATTCATAGTGTTCATAAGATTCATAGGATTCACAAGATTGCAAAATTCATAAGATTTAAAAGATTCGTAAGATTGATCAAATTCATAAGATTCTTAAAACTCACTCACAAGATTTCGTAAGATTCATAAGTTTTAGGGAATGCAACTCCGGAGTCCGGGATTTTTGTCATATTCCGAAATCCTGGTCATTTTCCCGGGATTGCCTTATTTATACCTAATACCGGGATTGCATTCCCTAATAAGATTCATACAGAGCATTCACAATGAAAAAACTTTTTACTTTTTACTTACGAATAAAAATTTTTGTTCGTTATGTTGGAAATTCATACAAACCTGTAAGTCAAAAGTAAAAAGTTTTTTCATTGTAAATGCTCTGATAAGATAGATAAGATTCATGTGTTTCATAAGAGTTGTTAGAATCATAAAATTAACTAGATCGCAAGACTCATTAGATTTACAAAATCATATAATTCAGAGGATTCATCAAATTCATTTGATTCAAAAAGATTTATAAGACTTATAAGATTTGTAGGATTCTTTAGATTCATAAAATTCATATATGATTCGAAACATTTATAAAAATCATAAGATTCATAAGATTAGCAAGAATCATGAAATATTTAAGATTCAGAAGTTTAATAAGATTGATAACGACATTAATCACATTCATAAGATACATGCGATTCTAAAGGTTCACAGGATAGACAAGATTCATAAAATTCATACGCTTCATACGAATCATAAGATTCATAGGATTCATAAAATTCGTAAGTTCCATAATATTTAATGGATTCATAAGATTAACAAGATTCATAAAATTCTTAAGATTTATATGATTTATCAGAGTTATACGATTAGGAAGATTCATAAGATTAATTAAATCTATAAAATTCATAAATGTGATAAAATTCATAAATTTCATAAGACTTTTAGGATTCATAAAATTCATAATCTTATGAAGATTAGCAAGATTCAATCAACAAATTTAGCAGTTTAAATTTACAAAATTCATAAGTTTCGTAATCAGATAGATAAGAACCATATAAGATTCTTAGGATTCATAAGATTTATAAAATTCGTATAATTCATAAAATTCACATGATTTATTATTTTGTTCCATCAACGGTCATCACATTAGATAAAACTGGACCACTGAATTCTTCTTGGTTTTAATTGTTAATTAGTTCACTCCTGATGATTAGTAATTATATCCCAATACATAATATACGCTTATGGTACCGATTGAACAAAATTGAAATTCAATTAATAAGAAATTATGGGAATGATGGGAGTGGTAGGCCGGATATAAAGAAAAAGAAAAGTAAGTCGGAGGTAGCTGACGAACACGAAAAATATTTCAACAAATTATTAAAATAAATAAATTATAAAGTTAGAATACAAACAATTTGACAATTTAATAATTTTAAGTTCCAAGGACTAAGTTTCGTGTTTCTTTAAGTTCTCACTGTTACGGATAATCATAAAGTTGTTTACATAAAGAATTGAAAACAAAAAAACTGTCTAGTGTTAATAATAACCCATCACTTTTAATTCACAATTTATAAGATAATAAACATAAATTAAGATAATATAATCAATGGGCATCTTATTTCCACGCAAAGGTTCCGCCACGGGCTCAAAACTTCATTTTTCCTTTTCCGTAGTGTTTATTTATTTCTCTTATTTGGTATTTATTTTTGCTTCGTTTATGCTCCTGATTAGGATACATTAATAAGTGTATGTATATATACGTATGTCGGAATGGAATCAAGGTGAGTATGGTCAAAGCTTACCTAAATATACAAGCCGTCAGGTTAAAATTCGAACTTAATATAAGGGGGATAGAAAGACAAAAAAAAATGAATTTTTCATACAAATCATATGAAAAGTTATGTTTTTTTAATATCGTTTTTCTTAAATGAAAAGTCTTACAAAAATGAATTTTGATTTTTACGTTATCAAGAAGAATGATTGGTAAATATACGATTTGAAGATCAATTAATAAAATCTTGTTTATAGATATTTAATTAATGTTTTACTAAAACCCCTATATTTACAAACACATCTTTACACCTCATGATGTCATACCTTTCGTTCATGTTTTTTTTTGTAATAAGCCATTAGTGACACCTACTTATAAACTGGACTAATTAAATAAGTTTAAAAAAAAACAAAATGGCCGTGTAGTTTCCGTGTTTGAAATCAGATGGCGGTAATAAGAAATTGAAATAAATTCACATTTTAGAAAAACAATTCAAAATAATGTTTTAGCAAGTTAGGATTATAATTTAGTAAATAAAAAGTTTAACGAGCATGCGGATCTATTTCATCCGAACATTATTGATTTGAAGTCGAAAAATTCGGACGATGCGTTTGTTTTCAACATTCAAAAATTGCAATAATGATTTATAAAAATAAACTGTAATTCTTACCAATTAAGTACTTTTCAAATTGAGGTCGTAATCCAACACTTTCACAAAAGATTTTCAAGTTTTGATTGGCTCTGATAAATAGTTTATTCTTTATAAACTAAAAAATGTTAATAAAAATGTTTTTTTTTTCAAATAATTAATATTAATGCACATAAATTTCGCACATAAAAACCACTCTGACATTTGATTGCTCTATTAACCATAATAAGTCCGGGGAAAACAAAATAAAACGGATTATTAATTTTTATAACTCATTCGAACAGAAATATTAACCGATATAAGTACTTTTTGTGGTAAACTACAGATGTCACTAATTGCTCACTACACTTGACAGTGTACAAAATGGAAAAGCTAATTTTTTGACATATTCTCAACAAATGTCATACCTGTCATTGGAGAAAAGTAGGAAGTTGAATTTTTTTTTTAAATTATTTAAATTAATTTATTTATTTAATTAAACATCCGTACTAACGTTTTTACTAAATTTAGTACACGACAAAGATGATTCCAAATTTAGGCGATTCAGTCCAAACGACCAACTCGTGCAAACTGTTAAAGAAACTTATGTATGACTGTATTTTGGAGCGGAAAATTTTAAGAATGTTGATCCCATTACCGCATCCGTATTTGATTTTATTTAGCAAGTATCACAATCACCAGATAAAGTAACAGAGGAAATATTATATGAAATTTTACAAAAGATCGAGAAAAAATCAATTGAATGGTTTCCCATTTAACAGAATTATTGTACCGTTAAAAATATTTTCAAAATTTAAAAAAACGTTGTGTAGCCAACTTCATAATATCAAAAAAAAATTTTTTGTTTTTACAAAACAAGATCTTACGTCATTGATTTCGTTTCTATAAGGTTATACTGTATTTTTCCAAATTTTTCACATAGACATACAAAGAAAAAGTAAATTTGTACAATTTTATTTTAATTATATTAATCAAATTACTAAATTTAAGTTATTGGTTTTAAAATATGTTGTACTCAAAGGTTTGATTTAAATATAAACCTAAAAATATTTTATGTTACGAGTATTTTTCATTCATAAAATTTTAATCAAAAATGTTCAATTTTACATGGGTTCTTATGGGAAATCGTAAAATGTATCCCCCTTAAATTAAGCTTCTTTTAAAATTGGTCTGAACCTGACGGCTTGTATATTTAGGTAAGCTTTGGTATGGCCCATATACGGTGAGTTGCTTTCAGCTGGTGGTCTTTTTCCGTTTTTCCGTTTTTGTTTTAGTAAATTTCCTTCCTCCTTGTGGTCTATCAAGGATCATTTAGAAGTTCCGACATGACCCAGCCCGGACCAATCTAAAGACATGTTCCAATAAGATTCTTAAAATTCATAAGATTCATAAGTTCATGAGATTAATAAAATTCACAAACTTCATAAAATTTATATGATTCATAGAATTCAAGGAAGACAAAACATTCGATTCTTATTATTCGTGTAATTCAAATAAGTTCCACAGGATCTACAACACACTTGAGTTTAACAAGATTCATAAGCTATGATTCACCAGATTCATAAAATTCATGAAATTCATAAACTGCATGAGATTGATAAGAATCTTAAGATTAGTAAGATTCATAACATCAATTAAATTCATAAAATTCAAAAAAAATCTCAAAAATCATAAATTTCATAAGATTTATAAGATTCATCATAATCAGGATTCTAAAATCCATAAAACTCATAAGTTTCATAAGATTCATAAGACTCGTAAAAATCACAAAATTAATTATATCCTTAAGATCGTAAAACTCATAAGATTCATCAGATTCATGCGATTCATTAATTCGTAAGACTAATAAACTTCACAATATTCAGAAAATTCATATGATTCATAGAATTCAAAGGAATAATAAACTCAGGGATCAGGGAATCAGAGTTTAGAAGATGCATGAGTTTATTAAGATTCATACGATTCACAGATATAGAAAATCCAGAATCATAAGATTCTTAGGATTCATAAGACTCTTAAGATTAATAAAATTCATAAAATTGAAAAGATTCATAAGATTTATAATATTGATCGTTAAGATACAAGCGATTCATTAGATTCATTGGATTCCCCAGATTAATTATAATCATAAAATTTATCAAATTCTTAAGATTCGCAAGATTCATAAGATTTATAAAATTCATAAGATCGATCAGATTCATAAGATTCATGTGATTCATATGGTTCATAGGATTGATAAGATTCATGTGATTCATAATATTCATAGGATCCATAAGATTCAAGGGATTCTTAGTATTCAAAAGATTCATAAAATTCACAAAATGAAACTTTGCTGTGTAAACAGCAAAAGTATGAAGAAAAACTTCACTTGAAAAAATGAAAAACCAAATCGAATACTCGAGTGGTATATTTTATTTATTTATAATTTTATTGTGTATGGTACAATTAATTTTCCACTACTGATACATATTTTTACGGAATTTATCAAAGTTAACTAAATTTAACGAAACCCATTTAACGAAATATAGTAAACTTTACACACTGAACCAGAGCCTTCTAGAGTATAGAGCCATAATCATGATGTATTTTTTAGTTTTTTAGTGGTACGAGTATAACTTTTCACTGATTTCCATAGGAATTCATAGTAAAAATGGTGTTTTTTAGCTGCAAGTTTTTCAATGAAATAAGCAAAAATATTACAAAATGTTTATATAAAAGTTTTCTACAGATCTTTAACAAGAATTTACAAGAAGGCTATATTGGTATTAAATAAATATTAATTACAGAAATATTAAAATTAAATTATTTCTAAAATATTGTTACGTTTTTGTCTTGTCAAATAAGAATCGTATCACTGGATTGTGAATAATGCAAAATCAATTTAATTTATCACCAACGTATTTATTTATTACAACACAGTTTATTAATAAAAATTCACAAAATCACTTTATATAAATTATTCTCAAATTTTTACTGTACACTTATAATTTTTATTTCCACAAAAACACTTTTTAATTCCATTTTAATCTTTACTCTACCGCTTACCAAATATTACTAATCCAATTCGACTTCGTTCGCCTTTTTATATACACAAACCAAACTTCTCGAAAGCTCATGATTTTTCTAGTTAGAATAACGTAGAAACGTTACGTAACAATTTTTATCATGGAAAATTCCATTTAGTACAGTAAAACATTGAGCTATTAGTTTTACTTATTCTATTACACACTAGGTGTCACCGTCACAATATTTTTTGAACTTTCATTTTGCAAAATACATCAGAGTTGGCTCTGACGAGTTAAAATAATACCTTGCTAAATGTATCTTTAGTTTTACTAGTGTGCGTCAGATGTCTAAGACGTTTACAGAAAAATATTGTGACGGTGACATCTAGCGTGTGATAGAATAAGTTAAATTAATAGCTCAATATTTTACTGTACTAAAATGGAATTTTCAATGATAAAACAGTTCTAAATATTTCTACACTATTCTAACTGGAAAAGTCATGAGTTTTCTAGAAGTTGGTTTTGTGTATATAAAAAGGCGTATGAGATCGAATTGGATTATTGGAATTTGGAATGCGATAGTGTGAAGATTAAAAGGAAAAAGTAAATAAAAATAAAAATTATAAGTGTACAGTAAAATTTGAGAATAATTTATATAAAATGATTTTGTGAATTTTTATTAATAAACTGTGTTGAAATAATTTTTGTCCTAAATAAATAAATTCGTTGGTGATAAATTAAATTAATTTTGTTTTATTAACAATCCAGTGATACCGAACCTTGATTGATAAGGCAAAAACGTAACAATATAGAAAACAATTATTTAATCACAAAATTATCAGACGTTCTTAATATTTTGTGACTTTGTTTTGCTTTTCCTACAATTTTTGAACTTGAAATTTGCCTTGGTGGTAAGCTGTGGTACGATTTTAGCAAATTTTTACGGCCATAACTGCCATTTATGTAATGAATATTGCCTTAATGACCAAACGAATTATAGTAAGCTTTTATTTCAATTTGACCAGAATGCTGTTATTATGAATTTTTTTTATATTTTAGTTTAAATAAATCAAAACAATTTACTTCAACGTTGCTCATATATGTTGAAATTCAATCATTTATGGATGTATTTCAGAAATCATAATTAGGAATTGATAAAGTTTTCATTTAAAAATTTGTCTTAGGAAAAAAATTGATTTGCCATATGTTTTGTGTATTTTACTATGAAAAGTTTAATTTTTTCCTCGTTTCTAATTCCCTTATAAAAGCTTCGTTTTTTAGACTATGGCTTTATAAAATCAAGGTTGCTTTGATTGAACCCAAAAGCCCAAAGCTCATTTTATTTGGCTACGTCGAATTTCCAAAATTACAGTGTTTGTTGTGGTACAAATTTTAACAATGTTCGTGAATATGTTCATTGTACGCAACCAATTCAATTAAAAACTATTTTTGTATACCTGAAAGTAAATTTTAAGTTTTTGTTTTTACAGTTGATACGACGAAACACAACCAGATCAGTGGATTGGTACTGTGCATAGCTTCCTCGCCTTGGTTTTAACTTCTGCCACTCGAACTAAATGTGTACAAACTGCTTGTTAGTTCCAATAAAATTGATACCACAGTCGCTATAGAAGCTGCATGAAACGAATCTTTTATTAGGACTGCTTCTATATGTACAGCATTTATATTGAAACCCACAAATATACAAAGACACGTGAAATTCAAAAATGGCCTTACAAATTGAACACTATCTGCTGATAGTTTATCAATTTGTTATCAACATTCGGTAACATTTGTAGTCATCAAGGAATTTGTATGTTCTCTTTTGATAGGTTTTTATTTTCAGTGTGACGGGAGTTAACCACATTACCCGTTTTGTTTAGTTTGGCTTCCCCTGTTTTACTTTATAAGTGAAGACATCCTGTGGTTCCCACTGTAAACCTAATCCCTCCACACAATACAATTCTGTCTTCTTCTTTCACCCAAATTTGTCGGTACATTTTTTCGATATTACGTACTACTACCACAAGGAACTGCCGGAACCGGAGCAAAATTTCTTGTAGACTCCATGTGGAATGCATGCAGTACTCTTTTGGATACATTTCCTTATATATCCTTGTCATATGGCATAATGCTTTATACTCATTCATAAAATCCTTAAAAGCTCCGCTGAATGTTTTTGCCATCCAAAATGATTGACCTAATAATTCCTTTTTATTGTTGAATTTGTTAAATGGTAATTTCACAGCTCTTCAACCTCTCCAAACTCGCCTAATGTGGTGCACATTCAGCTTAGATTCTGCCAAAAATATTTTTGAAAGCGATGACAAATCAATTTAATATGTTCCGAAGATTGTAAGAGAATTCAATCCAGTTTCGAACTGATGAGCTTATGATTATGAAAAAATCAATCCTCTCATCAGGCCGCGGCGACTGGACTGACTATACCACAATTTACATTCTATATATACAGAATGTCCTGTGCTTTATATACTAGCGAATCGTACTAATATAGATAAATTCAATTACAATTTTTTGAAAGCTGTGAACGCTAATTTTACTTTTTAATTTACTTTTTAATTAACATTCAACAAAAATTAAAAAGACAAATCAATATCGATGGATTGACGAGATAATTCACCACTTATTTAAGGAAAGATCATTGCTTCGACAGGTACCATCGTTTGGTTACATTTGAATTTAATACACAAGTTTACTAAATCCTTTGTAACATACGGCTGTGAATTTTCAATGCCGGATATTAATATTCGGCAGGCTCTAATAATGTGTGCACATAGTTTGCATCCTTGATCTTGGTTAATATCGCGTTTTTGCATCTATCTTATTTTCACCAATGGAATCTACCGATCGAGGTTTGACATTTTCGAGAGTTGATTTAGTATAGTATAACAGTAATACGTTAATTTCACAGATTCTTTTGAATTATTCAAACTTGATGTTTGTTTACCTTTGTTAAGCCTTGCCTCGGTATAAGGTCTTCTTTACAATATCAAATGACATAGGTTTATATAGTTGGACATGTCTACCTGTCTGTCCTGTATGTCCTACAATATTATTATATTATAGAATAATAGACCATAACTATCAAATATTACACACTGTACCGTTTATAAAATTTGTAAACCGTGAACTATACAACATTTTGACGATTGAAGTTTTCTTAACCAAAACAATTTATTGAGACAGGTTTAAATAATGTAAACAATAGAAGTTTATGACTTTAATAAAAATTTGTAACGGTTGGTTTGCGGTACAAATCGAAAACCATTGTGACCACTTTAGTTTAATAGTAACTCACGTAATCGCGTATAGGAAGCAAACAGTAATTTAAACAAATTTTATACAGACTCTAAATCTAAATATAAAAAGTCAAACATTTGTATATCTACTATATAGCTACTTTAATTTTTGTATCTTTAAATGATAAAAATTATTATTTTCCGTTTCTAAATCAACCGAAGAATAAAATACAAAATTTAAAATTAAGAATCATGCCGCGCATCACCGCGCTAAAGTCTACGCCAATTTTTATTTTTAAATTATTGTTGTTTGAATTAAAATAAAAAAAAAAACTTAACTAGCTATTAGCATGCGATCTTACGATATTAATGTTGATCATCGGTCATATATTATTTACATGTATACGATTTATTTAATACACGGGAGATGATTTTCACATTTATATTTTTATTTTTAAGAAACCACCGTGGTTCTCATCCACGGTCACATGTTAAAATGCATTTCATATAAAATTGTTTCTCCATCTTACTTATTATTTAAGATTGATATCCAATTTCAAACTTAGCCAATTGCATATACAGACGTAATTGAAGTGAAATTTTCGTTGTTAAAGTTTAAAACCAAATAAGTTTATGATACAGGTACATTACGCTAATAATTATATGTATAACCTTTTGAGTTGAAAGTTGTTCACCCCTCGCGAATAAGAATCGCAAATAGACCAACAGCAAAAAAAATATTTCAAGGTGATAAAATAATTTTTAGGTTGATTGACTCAACATAATGTAATTTAGGTAGGACGGAATAGAATATAATTTGTAGTTTTGTTTCGGTATAAGGTAGCGCTGTTTTAATCAGAAGATTTTTGGGTGGCCTTCTCCACATCGGTGGAACCAAAGATTTGAGCATTTTGATACTCGGTTCTGACAATCAATAGATATAAATAGCGCTCCCTCTAATGCATTCCGGGCAATATTTTTAAGAACATCTTCTTGAAGTTTGCAATTAACTTGAAGACTACAAATAACTAGTTTTCTTTTTTTGTCTATTCGTTCGTTCATTGCAAATTTAGAGGTGAACTTTTTTTTTTTAATAGTTACGATTTTAGATTTAATGAATATAATGGAGTTTGTTGCAAACAGGTTATGTATTTTTCACAGGTATTTTAAATCGGCCGAAATAATGTACTCCGGTGCCGGCAAACAAAAAAACTGTGTTCTTATACCTTAATATGAAAAACTGGAATCCGAACTAAAAATTAAATACTTGATATCACCGAAACAAAACATTTTAATTTTACCATGATCCAATTTTATGAAACTAAATAATGAAGAAATTGTAACACAATGCAATATTTATTCAACTAGCAAATATTAGAAAAAAGGTGAATAATACTCATATAATAGACAAGTGACTTGCCAAAATAATTTGTAAACGAGTAAACAACAAAAATTTTTTTTTTATGAATAACCATTTCTAGGAACTTCACACATACACTACTTACTCGTACATATTTATGGTCTTGTTTGTAGTGCAGTTGAATTGTATTTGCGTAAATTTTAAATATCTGATTTTTTTGTGGAGTTGAACATTGATGTAATTTCAATGATATAAATTTAATTAGAAATTTGTCATCTGGAGTGTACAAAAAGTACAAAAGTACAAAATCAATGGCCATGAAAAATTGCAAAACATTTTTTTGGTGGCTTAGTTTAAATTTTCAAGGATGCACGTAATTTTGAGAATACTATAAACTTGAATTAGAATATGTAACATAATAAGTATCGTTGGAAGTCGATATAAATGTAAAAATTGTGCCAAACGACTTTCGAATTTCACCGTATCGAATTGGATCTTAACAAAATAAACATTTGAATTAAAAATTGATTGCATCAAAATTGCAAACCAATGCTCTCTCATATGTGAAGTATGCTTTATGTACACAATGTTGTATTATAGCATGTTTTATTTCTTCTTCATCGTCATTTACTTCCTTTTTTACGTAAACTACCTGTAAGTAGAAAATAAAATTTCAAACAGTGCACAATATATGTAGCTAACTTTCATATTGGGTAAATTTTTATTTTTTTTTTGAGGTTTTTGTATTTCTTAGAATATTTATTATAAGTAATATAAATACATAAAAGCTTTTAATACATCATATCTATAAGCTATTGTAGTTGAGGGTACAGTTTCTTTATTGAATTTGTAATTGAATGCTATGTTACAACAATAAACCTATCTCGCGTTTATAGTACTGTGGTGTTTGACTTGTTAGTCTTAGTCTACCAACAGAACATTTTTTTATTATTCTGTTTTTATAGCGAACCTTTTTATTAAGTTTTAGAATAACCGTGCAGACAATGTTTGCGATGGTCGATCAATCCTGAAACCTAAGAATCTATTTTAATTCTAATAAGTTGATTAATCGGTTGAACCAAATCTAGTACGTTACAGAATATTTCAAAACGGCATATTTCAGTACGGCATATGGTACAATATAGCATATTCTAAAACTTGGCTATTTCTTAGACGATTATGATGAAATTCAACATATACGATGGAAATGGGATTCTAAAAAGCATTTTGGATGAAGTTCTGAAATATGTCCAAATAGCATAGTACCATGAACGAGTGGTTCGATAGAACCGATTTAGAAGCAAAGTATTTGGCAGCATTTAGCATGCAATTCACGAACAGATATACACGAGTTAGTGAATGGGAGAGAAAATCAATTACCCTTATCGGCTGAACAGCCAAGAAACGAAGCATCTTACCAGAAACGTTTTTCGACTCATGATTTTGAAAATATCATTCGCTCGTTCTGTGGAGAAGAGTTTATAAATTTGAAGTGAAAACATTGAAAGCATTTCAGAGGTTTTTGGGTGGTCAGATCTGAATATTTTGGTTCAAAATTCCAATTACGAAATTCTAAAAATTCCGCTCCAATTTATGGAACATGAAAATGCGAAATCAGATTTTTTCATAATATGGCCCCTGAGCAAATTAGACAAGGACGTAGCCATCAATTACAGGTGGAATCCCAGATAGCAATTCAAATAAAATACTTTATTAAAACACTTTAATACGAATGTATAATACCAATATTTTTAAGCAAAGGGGTTTCAGGTTCGGCTACAACTTCAAATCGTAAGTTTAAGCAGATTCAAGATAACATTCAACAACAAAAAAAAAATTAATAAAAAGTAAAAATTAGCTTACACACAGAGCAGTGTGAATATCGTGAAGAAGAAAAAATTGTAAGAGAATTCATCTGTATTAATACGATTCGCTAGTACTTAAAGCACAGCACATTCTGTATATATAGAATGTAAATTGTGGTATAATCAGTCCAGTCGTCGCGGCCTGATGAGAAGATTGATGTTTCCATAATTATAAGCTCATCAGTTCGAAACTGGATTGAATTCTCTTACAATCTTCGAAACATATTAAAAATCATTTAAGCAAATGAAGAACACAGCGATTGCCGTAAATAGGTCATTGTTTCAGCAGTAAAGATGATATCCCCAGATGTTTTAAATGTCTAAAATATGGACTTAAAGCATCAGATTCCACAAGCCCATCAACCCGGAACACCTTTAAAAGGTTATTTGAAGATAAGCGATCAAGGCCGAAATCTAATGAGATGGGGTTCATTGCGAACACCCAGTCGAAGTCAAATCACATGTTAGTCTCAATAAATGACAAATATAGGAAGAATTAGACGTAGGAGAAACGCGGTATAAGGAGGAATTCAGAAAATAATAAGAAATTTTACTCCCGATAGCAGTTAAAAGTGAAGTGCCAGTTTGGCAGTCACAAAAAAAAAAGTCTCGTATGTCAGAAATATACGGTCAAAAGTCTTCCAACGGTTTATTAATCGAGTTCTTAAGAATTTAATAGAAAAACAACAATATTGTAATTCTATCTAGAGATGTTCTCGAAAGTGTAAAGTTTCCTATACAGTTGAAAAAATATTGCTTATGTAATGCAATTCGAATTACATATAGGTCCAGTGCAAGGCTGTATTGCAAAATGATACAAAGCTTGCATTAAAAATTCGTTTGTTACAATTTGTATTGATTTGTAATACAGGAATTAGATTAAATTTTAGTGCAACATTCCATTACAATATAAAATATTTTATTAATACAGTCTTTGATAAATTTTAATGCAGTTGATTGACAATTCTTCTACAATTTGCTAAATTTTAAAGCAAGTTGCGATCAAAGCTCCGTAATTTTAGCTTTTTTTTTTTTGTTTTTCCGGAGTTGTTATTTGTTTTTGGTGCCTTGAGGTTGAGGGTCGAAATCTCAGAGAGCACTTTACTTAAAAAAATCAAAAAAAACTTTTATTTTCATCTCATCTTTCAATGGGCGGGCTAGCCTAGTTCACTTTATGGTCGCCCAAGGTAATAACCTAAAAATTAAGAACTGAAAAGCTTACGTTAAAATATAATAAATATTTTCGAATCCGGAAAACTAGTAGTCGGTTTGATTTAGTGAATTTTATACCAGTAATGCAAAACTCGTGCATGATCTTATTATTCATATATACATTTAAGTCCGCTTGTTTTAGCGAATTTTATGTTGGTATAATTTTTCAATTAGAGCAGGTTGCTTTAAAATGTCTAAGTTATTATGTCTAGTTATTTATTCAACTGTGTACGACTTACCAGTCAAATTATTCCAGCATCGCAAGGCCTCAAAAGGGGCTGTTAAAGAGAAACATAAAGTTTGCTTTTGGACAAGCTTAAAAACGTTCTGGCCATCGTAACAGCTGTGGAGAAACTAATAATTTATTTACAGAGTAAAATAAATTATAATAACCACCGATTGTGCCGCATTCAAGATGAGAAAGTTGAAAAACAAGATTGCACCTAGAATTGCGGGGTTGGTTCTCCTACTAGAAAAATATTTGTAACTATTAATTAGAACATGTAGAACTAAAATGAAATATGTGGATGCATTAAGTCGGAACCCGGAAGTTATGGCACTTGTTGACAAACTATTGGAAAGAATAAGGGCAGCACAAGATGAAGACAAAACATCTTATTCATAATAAGCTTCCGAAAACCCTTTTGTAAATAGCTTTTATTAACACATCAAAAACTTGTAAAAATAATGAGGACGTTTTCTAAAATGAACAGCGAATTCGAGTAATCAAGCCAGCATATTTGATGTCCTATACTTTCATGTACTGGTTCATAATTCATTGTGAAATATACAAATGATAACAAAAGACAATAAATCATTCACTAGTATTACATACTTCTCAATGTCTTTATTGTAGAAAATCACATTTGATTCCCAATTGTGCAGAATTCGCTGATTTAAAGATTACACCACAGATGCGATTTTATTTCATTCGAAATCCTAGATTGTGTTCAAACTGTTTGATTGATAATCATACTATTAATAGTTGTGATAAGCAGCCTTGCAATATCTGTTCGCAAAAACATAATCCGCTTCTTCATTTTGGTAAAACCCCCTATTTCAAAGGTAATAACCAAATTTCAAATAACGTTTCTACTAGAGACGATACGTTATCAAATATTCCTTACCTAAGTGGTATTGAGGATGTATAGACATTGTTGTTGTGCAAAACGACATTGGACAGTGGGTCACATATAAATTTCGTTACTGAAAACATTGTCAATTTATTGAAACTCAAAAGGCAGCAAACCAATAAAATAATTTCTGGGACCGGTGGCAAAAAAACTGAAATAAAAAACAAGGTTTCCTTACTTGTGCCTTCTCGAGTATCTGACTTTTTGCCTAGATTAGAATTACATGTGATTCCTAGAATGACGAATTATTTACCGACACTTCCATTCAAAATTGACATAAAACTAGTTCCTGGTAAAATAGAATTAGCAAACCCATATTTTAATGTACCAAACCGAAATCGATAATTTGATTGGGGCAGAAATCTATAATGAATTATTCACGAATAGAACGTCGGTTACAATTTTTAAAAATCTGATTCCATTTTATTCGATTGTTTTTGGATATAAGACCAACAAACCATCTTGTTCTGTACCTTTAAAATCCTTCACAATGACATAAAGCGGTTTTGGGATTTAGAGACCCTTTCACTTGAAAACAATCATTCTTCAGAATAAAAATATTGTGAACATCACTTTAGTCTTAATCACAAACGCCTTCCTTCTGGTCGTTACTCAGTATCACTTGTGCAATTTTATGCTATGCTAAGGGTCGAACATTTCCAAAATGTGGATTGATCAAAATAATCAGGATTAACAGCGTATTTGGTGGAGAAGTTATCCCTCAGAAAGTGTTAAGTGTTACAAATTGAATACAGTCACTTATGGGACTAAAAGCGCACCATATCTCACAACAGGTACTTTACAGCAATTGGCGCTGAATCAAAATCTAGAGTGGCTCCCCTCAGAAAACAGGCTATTCCTCGTCTCTAGCTTTGGTGAGATACAATTGCTCGCTAAGTATACTTGAAAATCTTAAATTAGGGCGCAATAAAATTTGTCTTTGGTCATCTAAATAAGCCACAACCGAATAAGTTTAACTCAAGAAGTATCTACAATACAAAGTTGGTGCTATGTACTGATGTCCCAAAATCCTGCTGACTTCGTATCACCAGGTTTAATGAGAAGTAAATTTTTAGAGCATGATTTATGATGGTCGGGTCCTTTATTTATTCGAGATCATTCACAAAGCTTCGTCACTCGATTTATTAGTAATTCTAAAGCTGTAGGTGGACTTAAGCTAACAGGTGAGCTAAGTTCAGGTGAACTTAAAACGTCATTAAACTGTCTTTTAAAAATAGTTCAGCTAACTGAATATTCTGTAATGATATTCAGTATTTTTATTTCTCGATGAAATGGAAATTCTTCGTATTGGTGTTCGGCTTAATAATTCGAACCTTAATTATAATAGTAAGCACTCCGTTGTGCTGCCAATCCATGCTCTTAATTCAGTTGGAGCATAAACGTTTATTGCATTGTGGGCCAAGTACTGGCTCATCGGAGTTCGTAATTTGTGTAGACAGGTTGTCAATGAGTGTATTCATTGCTTTCGTAACAAACCAAGTTGGAATCGATTTTTGCGGACAGTTTTTCGCTAGGCTGTTGTTTCGCCGTCAAAGCATTACATATGGAAATTGTCAAGAATTTATCATCAGAATTATTCTTGGCTTGCCTGTGCCTGAGGGCACTGTTTGAAAATGTAATCAGATAATGTGACTAATTTTATTGGTGGTCGATCTGAATTGAAGGAGCTAAGGTGTTTGTTTTTGTCAGACAAATTTAAAAGCGACGCAAAAATTGTTTGTACTAGTAATCACATCGAATGGCTAACGATTCGCCTACGATCTCCACATTTCGGTGGTTTATGGGAATCAGCGATCAAAAATGCTAAATGGCATATGAAACGAGTTATTGGCACACGAAACTTGCCTAAATTCAAGGCCTCTAACTGCAATTTCGAATTACCCAAACGATTCTTCCTCATCATTTCTAGATCTCAATATAAACAGGTTATCACGATACCAACTGATCCAGATGATGTTTCAGAAATTCTGGAATTGCTGCCATATAGAATACTTAAGTGGTCTTCAAAATAGGTACAAATGGCAAAAACCTTTGAATTATAATTACAAAATTGGCACTTTAGTCTTCTTACGTTCAAAATATGTATATTATCCTACCCGGTTCCGTACGACAAACACACACCACTCCTATTTTCTCTTAAGGGAATGTGCACTTGGAATATTAGGTTATTCCAGAATTAGCCAGATAGAATTGCAGAACTCTTAACAATTTCTCCTGTTCATGGAATTATTAGCAAATTAGATTACATTTCTCAAGTCACACCAAGAAATAATACAGAAAACAACCAGATAGCGTTTGCTTAAGGTGTGTGTTTTCCATGAGCTTCCCATTAAATTTTAAATACCCTGCATACAGATATGTTTGTCGCAACAATGTTGCAAAACTAAAGGCAGAGTGAAACTGTGTTATTGAATGTTCTTAGCTCAAAATGCTGGACGAGCCTGTACATTCTGTTTTTGGCAACAAACAAAAGGGGTTCTGTTGTCATAACTTATACCGCAACCGTGAATTAAATCGAGACTTTATGATTTAGAACTTAATCTGAAAAACGTGGTTTGTAGTTTATTCTCAGTTACCAGAATACCCACACACACATATACAATATATTGACAAAATTCAAATTTGCACTTTGGCTCCCATTTTAATAATTTAAGAGACGTGTTTTAAACTGTTAAATTTAATTAATTATGTCAACAAGCTCCGCTTTGATGGTTTACAAGGTCATTCACAGTTTGGACTTTACATTTAAATATCAATAATATGTGTTATATACGTTTGTATATTACACGTAAAGGTCAAATACATTTCAGAATCATGTACCAAATTCCATCTGAATATTTCTCAAAATGTATATAGGCACTTAACGCGCGGCCCCACTAATTTAATTTCTTTTTCAAAAATTTAATTTCGAACAAAAATGTTTTAGTATTAAACACACGACTGCGTACGTAATTCATGCGCGTACTGTACAAATATTTGCGTATACGACTACAATGTATGTATACATAACCAGAAACCGTGCGCGTCTAAATATCAATTAAATGTAAACTTGGGCCCGGTTATTGTTGTTGTGTGATGACTTAATTTATGATTTATTGGCATTGGATTTAAATTTTTCATCTCAAATTAAGCTAACAAAATATAATACATGTTTTCGATTTAATATAGTGATCGTGCAAAATTTCATGTTGATTTTCGTGTGTAGATCTTCAATTTTTCATTCATAAAATTGGAAATATTTGTAAATATGCCTGTGATTTGTTTATTAGGAAATCATGTGCTCAACCAGAGCAGTTCGATTTGAAAATAAATATTTTTTTTTGGCTCGGTTTCAACCACATGCTTGCTATATATGTCAATTTGTACCAATTTTTTTTTGTCCGATGTCACAATGATTAAAAATCGTAAATATTGTATGTGTGATATTATTTCCTATAAGAGCACGATATAATTTTCGACCTCAATTAAACGAGACACTAAATTATGGAAGTGGTTTACAATTATAAATGATGTTTACAACGAAACATAAAACAGATAATTTTTCAGTGCTTACAGATGCATTCTACGTGATGGTGCTGTATGTGGCGATACAATTTTCAACCTTTCAATTATATTTAATCGAGCCTGTACTCTCGCATATTTATAAAAAAAAAAAACAAAACGAGAAGTTGTAATAAAAATACGACTTATGTTGGGATAATTACATAACATTAGCTGCGGTTTTGATTGTTTTCATATATTCTTTAAGTGATCATAATATTAACAATCTTCGATCTTTAATGGTGTATTTAATCGTAGTTGGTGCACTGTATGTGATTAAGTTAACAAACTCGACGTTTTATTATTTGTATATAAGAATAGATTTCCGCAGAGTCAAAAGCGCCGCTAATAAGAGTAATTTACAAATTAAGGTATTTGTCTATTTCAAGGCAACTATACGGTAAGCTAGCTTTGTTAATTCTTGCGTTTCCCGGCACGGTTTTGACTACAAAAATTAAATCTGTCCCAATGGGTATTCGCTTCGCTATGGGCTCCTTTAATTAGCTCACGTTTATTGGAAGCATCATTTTCAATAATTATGCTATACATGTATGGCTGATAGCCCCTTTTCAAAAATTGCTGTTTACAACTTTCAGTGATCCGTCATTTGTTTTTTGTGATATTTTTAAGAATCAAGTTCACAAGCTAAATCGAACGATGCTGGTTCTACTATGGGTTTTTATTTTCGAGTTTAGAGTCAATCGATCGAATTTATTATTCTAATAAAATATTTATTTTAAATTGGTTTAATTTTACAAACAAATTCTGCCAAAATGACAAAAATGTCAAAATGTCCCAAAAAGTGGAAACACCGGGGTCTAGCCGTTGAACATAATTCGCCTGAAAACAACAAAAAGAAGAGAAGAAGCCATTATTATCGAGGTTAAATCAGTTATCTGTAGGCCAAAAATCCGAATTATTCTTTGAGAAGCATGACCATTGTGCGTTTGACTTTAAAGCCGCATACTACAAAAATAATTTCAGTAACTTTTATGTTAATTTCGCAACAGAGGAACTTGACGAACATACAATTTTCCAGAGTTTAAAATGGGATTTTATTTTGCTCTTCGCTCTTCATTTTTGTTCAAGAGCGATAATAAAAACTATTAAAAAGCTCTCTATAAAGAGCGATATTGTAAAAAAAAATATCGCTCTGAAGAACTGGAGCATTATTTTTATTATAAGGCTCTTGCTCTTCCACTATTGCGTTTGTGGTATCATATTTTCGCTCTTTGTTATTGCGCTATATTGAGAAAATAAATTCGCTCTGCTCTGATGAAAAAAACGTCATTATTGTATTGCTCTTACTCTTGTTAATACGGTAAACGGTTACATTCAAAACCTTCTAAATTTCTGTAGAAAGCCAGATTGTTTTATTAGCGAACAGATGCAAGGGCATTGGAAATGGGATTCTAAATTGATTTTTAGATGTAGTTCTGGAATATGGTCAATAAGGATGGAACTTGGCCGTTCCTTAACCGATTTTAGTGAAATTTAAAATATGCGCAATGGGCGTGGGGTTCTAAAATGATTTATGGATGAATTTCTGGAATATGGCCAACTAGGATGGAACTTCACTATTCCTTAACCGATTTGAGTGAAATTTGACATGTGCTTTGGAAATGGGATTCTAAATATGACCAATTGGGATGGAACTTGGCTATTCCTTAACCGTTTTTAGAGAAATTAGAAACGCGCGATGAAAAGGGGATTCTACAATGATTTTTAGGTAAAGTTCTGGAATATGGCCAACTAGAATGGAACTTGGCTATTACTTAACCGATTTGAATGAAATATGACTCGCGCGATGGAAATCTGATTCTAAATTGATTTTTAGATGAAGTTCTAAAATATGGCTAATTAGGATGGAACTTGGCTATTCCTTAACCGATTTTAGTGAAATTTAAAATGCGGAATGGACATGGGATTCTAAAATGATTTTTAGATGTGCGTTGGAAAGGGGATTCTAAAATGATTTATGGATGAATTTCTGGAATATGGCCAAGTAAGATGGAACTTAGCTATTCTTTAACCGATTTGAGTGAAATTTGACATGTGTGTTAGAAATGGGATTCTTAGTGAAGTTTTGGAATATGGCCAACTAGGATGGAATTTGGCTGTTCCTTAACCTATTGTGATACAATGTGACAAGTTCATTGGAAATAAGATTCTAAAATGATTTTTAGATGAAGTTCTGAAATAAGGCCAACTAGGATTGAACTTGACTATGCCTTAACCGATTTTAGTGAAATTTGACATGTGCGATCAAAATGGGATTCTAAAATGATTTTTAGATGAGTTTCTGAAATATGAAAAATAAAGATGGGACTTAGCTGTTCCTAAACCGATTGTGATGCAATTCAATATATGCATTGGAAGTGGGATTCTAAAATAGGTTTTAGATAAAGTTCTGGAATATGGCTAAATAGGATGGAAATTACATATTATTTCTCCACCGATTCTCGATCTGCCTCACAGCAGAAAAACATCGACAGCTGCATGGATTACGGAAACTGCCAACATCATCTAGAATCCCATTTTCAACGCACATGTTAAATTTCACTAAAATCGGTTAAGGAATAGCCAAGTTCCATCCTAGTTGGCCATATTCCAGAACTTCATCTAAAAATCAATTTAAAATCCCACTTCTATCGCGCATGTTGAATTTCTCTAAAATCGGTTAAAGAATAGCCAAGTTCCATCCTAGTTGGCCATATTCCAGAACTTTATCCAAAAATCATTGTAGAATCCCACCTCCAACGCGCATGTCAAATTTCTCTAAAATCGGTTAAGGAATAGCTAAGTTCCATCACAATTGGCCATATTCCAGGAATTGATCCAAAAATCATTTTAGAATCCCATTTCTTGTAAATTCGTATTCGTTCTTTCTTGTAAATTCGTCAAGTGGTTCTGTTGCGAAATTACCATAAAAGTTACTAAAATTATTTTTGTAGTACGGCTGCGAGCTTACGTAAATATTCTGCTGAAAAATTCGAGCATAATATTCTGCAGAATATTTACGTAAACTCGCATTGAGGCTTAAAAAGAGCTTAACACAGAATGAAATCCGACCTAAAACAAATTAGTTTAAATTTTCGTTTGGTATTTACAAAGGTTGAATTTTCTTAGACCTCCAATTCCACAGACCTCAGAAATTCTGCTGTCATAAGAATTTCGAAGATCCCTTCACATCTAAGGTCAACAAAAGTTATTTTGATCATAATTTCCATCAAAACAAGCAAAGTTTATTATTTTGACGGAAAATAGTCTTCGAATAGAATTATGAATATTTTCTAAAATTTTTAATACAAGAAATTTCAAAAAAATTTATAAATTTTAAAGAAGCCAGATTCTAAAAAGGAATTTGAAGAAATTTATAAATTTAAAAAATTCTAGCATTTTTCTAATTTCAATTTCCAAAAATAATTTAAGAATTTAGTAAAATTCCCAAAACTTTAAGAATCACCGGGAGCACCTCCAATTGCCCCGAAATGAAAATCCCCCCAAAAAAATTTCGCAAAACATAGACTTCTGGCTAGATTTTTGTTAAATACGATCAACTAGGGGGGTTTTCGGGCGGCCCCATCTAACAAATTAAAAGAATCTTTCAAAAATTTTTTATAATTAAAAAATCGAGGGTAACCCGGAATGAACAAGTGTGAAAATACAAGACACAATTTATGAAATATGTACTAACAAAATGGAAATTAAATTATTCTAAAAGAAAATTAAGAATTTAAAAAATTTTCTAAATTTTTAATAATTTTAAAGTAAATAAGAAGAATTTAAACAATTAAGTATGAGGAATTTTTAACAAGACACGACGAAAAATGAAAATTATGAGAATTTTATAATTTAAAAATTTTGAAAATTTTAGAAACTTTAAAAAATTCCAAAAGATTTTCAATCTTAGATTTCAAAAAGTAAAATTTGAGAATTTGAATTAAAAATAATAAAATTTTCAAAACTGAAAATTAAGAATTTAAAGAGTTTTACGAATTTATCTAACTAGAAAAATAAAATTGGAGTGGCATGTCTGTTATTTTGAAATAAAGGCGTCTTTTGAAGTTTTTTAATTATTTACAGGATAACAAAAACATAAACAACCATTTTTAATATACACGGGTAAATTGATCGACTAACCTGGTAATTTAGTTCAGAGACACGAATTAACTCCGCGAGAACATATTTCGCCGAAAATTTTTGTATGGCGAAATTAATCCCATTTTCAATATGAATTAAATCCGAGACATCTGTTTTTTTAGTTAAATATCGCGGATTTAATTCTTATTGAAAAATAATCAAAACCGACGCGGAATAAATTCAAATTTATCAGAGAAATTAATTCATTTTCCGAATCAAAAAAATTAGAAGGTTAAAATACAAATATTGTCATGGAAAGAACTTGCACGGAAATGTCACATATACATTTCGCGCGGATTTAATTCACTTTTTTAAACATTTATGTCGCGGAATTAATTCATAATTAATTATTATTAGCCATACTATATTCTAACATGCATTCATCGTCCGTAACCATCAACAAATCAGTATTTTAAAAACCAAGTAAAATGAGGGGAAACGGTTAGAATTGCTTTTTAGTGACCAAATCTTCAAAATTTTAAAAGGATGTCACAAAAAATGTCAATTGTCATTCTAACAGAATTGAGCCCCAGGTGGGACAATATCGAAGAAGGCATTGAATGGACATGGTAGTAATATTGAATCAAATGCTATTGCCCGACTGATTGTACGCTCTGCGATTTTTTTTTAGATGGTTTTAAACATATTTTGTATATTTTCTAATACCCAGGTACCCAGCTAACTCGAACATTAAAATAAAAAGTACTCGAGTACTTTGAAACTTGAGAAATTTTGGTACCCTAGTTAAAGGTATTATAGAGGGGTGTAGGACCCTATTATAGAGGGGTGTAGGAGAGGCAATTTTCCCGGTCCCTCAGTATTAATTGCCAACAAATTGCATATCTTTTCTATACCTCTTCTATTATTATAATTTTTGACATTCTTCGGGGCAGATACTCAATTGCCCAGCAAACAACCAGTTTTCATAAGAAAGGAACAAGCGACAATATTTGCGAATCAAACAAAATTTGGGAAAAAATTAAATTGAAATCAAAAATTTTCGCGGAACTCTTTACAGTTTACCAATCTAAAGAAAGTACCTTGAACAATATTTACTTTAAGTTCAAACATGAAGATTCCCGAATATTCTTTTTTAAATTAAACACTTGATTTCGATCGGCATATTTGTTTAATCGATTATTATTCAAATTTTAAATCCACAAACTATTTACCATCGGAACCAAATAAGTTAATTTTTGATTCGACGCTCCACAATATGTTTTCATTATGAGAAGATCAGTCTGTGGTGCTCCTCCTCCCCCTTTATAGCATTAGCGATCAAACACTTTAAAAGTAGTTCTTTTCCATAATTGCAGCAATTTCGCCATCATTATTAAACAAAATATTTCTAAAAATGTTTATTTAAATTAATATCAAATTTCAATAAGCTTCAAACTCTTCAATAAACTTTAAACACAGAAAATCAAAAACAACTTAAAGAATAATGGAAGCATTCCTAATTATTTGTTCACTCTTATTTGACGTTTTCAGCTATTTCGAAGGATTACGAAAATAAAATGAAGTAACATCTGATTCTATTTGGTGGTAGTAGAACGAAGTACAACTACTACACAATAGTTGTTCCACCAATAATCAATTATAGAATATCGAGTTATTCTGACCACGACTGTATGTTTGGATGTACCAATATTTAATTAGCCGGCCCTGAGAGCGAATTCATTTTCGGTGGGGAATTCTCCACTTGAAAGCCGCCCGCACACTAAAAATGTAATTCACCTTCCACACTAACTTGCCTACCACGTGTGTATTTACAGACTAAAAATCTAATTAGTACCTACAGGGTGGTGGGCTCGGCGCGAGTCAAGGCACGTATGTAGTTGGTATAAAAATATTCTAATTTTAACAAGCAATAAATCCCTTTCCAAATTTCAACCGGAAAATGTAATAGAAAATAAAATGCAATTTATAATTTCAACTCCCGCCTTCTTTAGCAGTGACACAAACTGAACAAGTATCGTAGTGCTGAGTTTAGAAAATATTGTGACGGTGACACCTAGTGTGTAATAGAATAAGTTAAAATTAATAGCTCAATGTTTAACCACAGATAAGAATAGACAGATGTGGATCTTGTATGTGCCATATTTACATTTCAAATTTCAATACCAAATTCCAATCCAATCTGTTTAGACCAGTGCCCGAATTCCGGTTCGATGACAAATGATCATGAGAAATGACTTGATTTTTTATTTCAACTAGTCGGTTGCATTTTTATTTAGAGTAGGCGAAATAAAACATAAAGTCATTTCTCATTCTCATTTGTCATTGATCCGGAATTCGGGCCCAGGACGTATATATAATTTACATTTCTATCCCTTTTTATCTTTTTTACCCATGACTATTTTTATTACATCAAAACAAATATAAAGCATTCCGTTTTCTTTTGTTTTCGTTTGTAAAAAATGAATGAAACTGAATAGGAAACGAAACCACTACATGGCTATCGAATTATACTAGTGGCAAGGCAATATAAAAGTATATACACACACTTAGATATATTCACTGGGAATTGTTTATTTATTTTTTTCCTATTGTGTGTTTTTGAGATATGTGTGTATATTTTGGTTTGCATATCGAATTCGTTGAGTATAATTCGTTAGCTATCTAGTAGTCGTCTTTTCTATTTATAGCGTATTTCGTTCACAAATTTACAACAACAATTGCATAGGATAAATCCCCGCAAGAATAACATTAACCCAAAAAAAAAAATTGGGTTTATTTAAACATAATTTTAATTCTTGGTTATGATACCTGCCACCAGAGTCATAATACATATTAAATTTATATTTTATTTGGAAAGGTTGGCTTTTGTCAATTAAATCAAATTGGCTATTTTCATGGAAAACAAATAAACCCGAAATAATTCGAATTCAATTTTGGTCAACAAAATACGCTTCTAGTATTCTAGTATCGCTATCTAGTATTCATTTTTTCGATTTAAATTTAAAGCGTATTTTGTTGGCCAAAAATTTAATTCGAATTATTTTGTGTTTATTTTTTTTTCCAAGAAAATAGCCAATTTGATTTAATCGACAAAAGTCAACCTTTCGAAATAAAATATAAATTTAATATTTAGTATAACTCTGGTGACAGGTATCATAACCAAGAATTAAAATTAGGTTTATTTAAACCCAATTTTTTTTGGGGGTAATGTTATTCTTGCGGGGATTTATCCTATGCAATTGTTGTTGTAAATTTGTCAAGGAAATACGCTATTAAATGTATACAAACGAAACCCAAAAACGGAATGCTTTGTATTTGTTTTGATGTAATAAAAATAGTCATGGGTAAAAAGGATAAAAAGGGATAGAAATGTAAATTATATATACGTCCTGGTCTAAACAGATTGGATTGGAATTTGGTAATGAAATTTGGAATGTAAATATGGCCCATACAAGATCCACATCTGTCTATTCTTATCTATGGTTGAACTGTACTAAAATGGAATTTCCCATGATAAAATTGTTCTAAATGTTTCTACGCTATTCTAACTAGAAAAGTCATGAGCTTGCTAGAAGTTTGGTTTGTGTATATAAAAAGGCGAACGAAGTCGAATTGGATTCGTTAGTATTTGGTAAGCGATAGTGTGGAGATTTAAAAGGAACTAAAAAGTGATTTAAAAAGTGTTCTTGTGCGAAATAAAAATTATAAGTGATTAATAAAATTGTGTAAAAATTAAATAAAGTGATTTTGTGAATTATCGTTAATAAATAAATAGTGTTGTTATAATTTTTGTGTGAAGTAAATAAATTCGTTGGTAATAAATTGAATTGATTTTGTTTTTATTCACAATCCAGTGATTCGAACCTTGAGTGACAAAGCAAAAACGTAACAATATTTTCCAGAATTAAGAATCTATAATTTTTAAATTTTGAGAACATTGAATTGCTAGTGGTTCCAAATTCCCAGAATTTGAATTTTGCACAGGTTAAACAATTTTAGAATAATAATTAGCAAAGCTGATTCACTAACAATGTAAATGAATTTTTAGAATCTCTAATAAGATATCCTGGGTAAATTTTGTCAAACGGCAAAACTCGTGTCACAGATGATGATGATTTTAAAAATATTACAGATTTTCGAATTTCTTCAATAGCAACTAAAGAACTACATAAAAAAAGACAGACTTTGTAATGTGACTCAAGTATATTTTTGTAGTGTATTATGCATAAAAAAAGTTCAGACTTTGTAATGTGACTCAAGTATATTTTTGTAGTGTATTATGCACATAACAAATAAATTGTATTGCGGTTACACGTTTTGTATCCGCAAGGGATTTTTCTAAATTGTTTTACTTTAATAATTGATGTAATCGGTTTAATTATTTTTAATAACGCATGCATGGTTTAATTTAATTTTTTATTTTCCAGGTTGTTTATGAGTGGACTCTAGTCCAATTTTAATTGTCTTAAGGTTCTACGCCTGATTTAGTTCTATCTAATTTCGCCGAAAAATACTCCGTCAATCCCCGCTGAGTGCATGCGAGCGGTATTGTCAAAATTTGATTTTTTACTTTCGATTCTTCCGTTACAATGTGAACAGGTGAGCTGATTGCTGATTCAGTGGATTGAAATTGTCGGAACCAAGGAATTGGTAGGCATAATCCTATGCTTCAACTGAATTTATAATAAATCAGTAACCGTCGTATTAACAATCATCCTGTATTTTGTTTTATTTTTTTTTTATTTTTTGCAGTCACAATTTTAAGTTGTTTGCCATTTTTAATGGATGTAGTCGAAGATAGTCGGGTTTCGAAAAAGAAAATGTGCGATTTTAGTAGACTACCACCACACGTAAGTTGGTCATTACGAATTCAAACATATATGCAAACTATTTTTCTTTTTATTTATTCTAAGATTTTGACTAACGTCTTAACCTACTTGAAACTTGCTGACTTGTGTAATGCAGTCCAAACATGCAAATCATTGTATTATGCATCTCACGATCTAAAAATTGCAAATAAACTTCGAGTGCGTAATCCATCAAAATTGGCGAACATTGAATGCTTGGCACGGCCAATTACTACCCTACAATTATATTACCCGAACATGAATAAATTTCGTTATCGTGATTTATTGCGTAAATTTGGTCGCACAATTACCGAACTTGAGGTGCTCGGGCACATGTCAATGCCACGTCTATTCGAAATGTTTATCCACCTGCCAGACGTTAAAACCTTAAAGTTGTATGACAGTTCAAAATTAACGTCAACATTGAATTTTCTTCGATGCCGTAAAATGGGGCGACATCTTCGAGTGATCTCGCATAATATCGGAAATATTCGAAATCTAATGTTACATGTGTCTACACGAAATTTAGTTCTTTACAAAATGTTTTTGGATAATTGTAAAAATATTCAAAAATTTTCGTGGTTCCAGTCGGGTGTGCCTACAGATGAAGGTGATTTCATTAATACATATTTACTAAATCCGGCAGAAACACGAATACTAGAAAATGCTATTGAGCTAGTGATTCATAATGTGGATAGCCAGCATAAGATATTTGGAAGTTTAGCCTGCTCGAACCTACCAAAATTGTGCACGCTCAACCTATCAGAGATTTCAATAAATTATTACGATTCAATGTTTAAAGCCTTTTGTCGGCAACACAATGGTCTAGACGAATTTGGAATGTCCGCATGCAATGAACACCATTTAAATGATATTTGTCATTACATGAGAAAATTAAAATCGCTCGAAATTGAAAATTGTAATGCAGACATTTCCTTGTTGGCGATCAAAAATTTGACCAAACTTGAGCATTTGCATGTGGAACGTCGCACACCTTTTAGCGACATAAATATAATTAAATTGTTGTATTCACGAATAGATAAGTTAACATCTTTATCACTTGATAATATTACCGACGATTTGTTGAAAGCCATTTGTGAATATAGAGATTTAGATACGCTCATTTTAATGGCAATGCACACATATAATTGTGAGCCGATATTTCGAAATTTATACAATTTACGAACGTTAACACTAGAATTTACGGAATTTTTATGTCATTCGAGCCGAATCCGAAGTTCACCCTTATGGAATATTACAAGGCTTCAGAAACTTGAAGATTTGTTTGTTGATTGTTTTGTTCCTGGCATTACGCCGGCTTTGATTAAACAATTGCCCCGAGTCAATTTGGATTTCTTGGCGAATGTGTGTAAGTGATTTAAAATAGTTTATTTAGTATAAATATAATCAATGCTCTCCGTAAATTTATAACCAGATGATCCAACGGACGAGGAACTGGCCGAGGAAAGTTGTGGTGAACATGTTGTACAACAAATTAATGAAGAACCTAAATATCCCGATTTCGATTTAACTGAATATCGTAATTTTTTTTAACCCCTACCTGGTGATGAGTATATGGTGGCTATTTGTAAAATTTATAATTTTGTAAAGTTATCGGTATAAGCATGGGTAACAAGAAACGTAAATGGTTGATTATGAAAATCTGGGTTTGTCTGTTTGCAAATAAAATTATTTCTTTAGGAAAAAAAACTTAATGGTTCTGGTTTATTTAACGAATCTGCATGTAGGTCCTTTTCCAAGGAGAGTGACAAGAGAATTTTTCGAAACGAAATAAATTATTGTGTCTTGAATATCGTTCAATAATGTTACGAAGCTAAAATGAGAGAATGAACACCCCTTTGCCCCTTTGTAGGATTGCAGGAAGCTAAGTTCTTCAATTTTAATAATTTGTTATTAGCGATTAGTAAGTTTTTTGTACTGCATTCTCTACTTTTCCAATCGCCTATGAGCTTCGAATTGGATTGGGTATATTCGTGATCAACAATTATCAAGAATAATTTCAAGTGATATTCTTGTGACACTATATGAAAACACTATGCAAACAAAAAAAAAAATTTGTTCGTCTAGGTAATATTAGTTAATTTTGCAATTTTCTGTCCTTGCACTCAAATGCAATTTAAAATCCAAATTGCGCAAATGTACTCGAATTAAATCGAATGTCTCATCATCACTCAAAAAATTATAACAGTTTTAATATTTTCAAATTAAAACTGTTATACTCAGTACAGCATAAAACGTACTCATTTTTTTCTCATACATTTTATTTTGAATTGACACGTTCGTGTTTCGTTTGTTTGAAGTGAATTGTGATGATCGAATCACGTTTATTCTCCTTATATTGTAATTAAATCATTTTTAAACAATTAATTTAGTATATTTCATCCATAAGTTATTAAATTGTTTTTTAGAAAGTGTTAAATATAAAAATTTTGTTGTTTAATTCACATTTTGATAACCAAAACAATATTTGGATGCGAATTATTTGGTTGTTTGGTTGCACATATCCGAATCACCACAAAATATCTTGTCTTTTTCCTCACACACAAATATTGACAAACCAAAAGTCATAAAAATTGTTGAAAATTCGTAGAAAAATATTTTTAAAATTTTTTAAATTAATGCGATAGAACGAGGACACGGATTGGAACTAAATCACATCCTGTAATAGTAGTAAAGGTTATGATCAATGGGGTACGACTGCAGAAAAAGTAAGCCGAATTGTATTCTTGAAACGAAAACTTACTTTGTTGAATAACAAGATTTTTTATCAGAAGCCATAAAAACAAGCTTGAATGTCGCATAGAAAAATGGTCTGACCATCAAGTGATGGAATTCGTGAGGTTTTCGTCGAATATCTTGGGTATGCAATTGAAGGAGGTCAAATGAAGCTGTCCCCAACAAAACGTCCACTATTGTAAATCTTTCAGAGCCATCGCCCAGAATGCGTCTCTTGAAGTTAATCGTATGTGGCTCAGAAAGATGAGACTCATTCTTCATCTTTTGGATTCAGATGCTTATGAATATTGTATTATTTCTAATGGTGTTCTTTTCTTGAATTTTAGTGATAGTACACCATTTTCATGGTACCGAATAAAATGCAAAATGAAGTCGTAAGGACGTGTCACGACCAGGGTCATTTTTGAGC
Source organism: Tipula vernalis (assembly GCA_958295665.1). NCBI lineage: Eukaryota > Metazoa > Arthropoda > Insecta > Diptera > Tipulidae > Tipula > Tipula vernalis. The sequence goes on from OY282560.1 coordinate 16,833,722, forward strand.
AAGAGAACGGCAGAACTAGCTCAACTCCAATATTATTTTCCGAATATGGGGAATATGGAGAAAAAAGACAGTCGCGACTGGCATGCCTAAAGGAAACAGTCAAGTGAACGGGTCAACCGAGTTATCTATAGGTATATATCCATGTTTTTTGGCTAAATTGCTTGTAATGCCAATAACTTGTTATTTAAAGTTTGTCCATTAGCTGTGGCTGGGAAATCAATTTTCTTATTCAGAGTGTGTTACAAAACAGTGGTTAGGAAATTTAGCCGGTTCAGCGTAAAGACTAAAAGCTTTAAGCTTTTCTTAATTAAAGAAGCGGGCCAGTTGCTATTTTTGTCGGTAGCTTTCGCCATTTTGAATATCAAACTAGCTTTTTCTTTATCACTCAGATCACACGTTCCTAATCAGCAGGAAATACTTTAGATCCTATTAGAATACGGTGCAATTCGATGGAGAATACGGTGCAGTTCGATGAGGAGATGAAATCGGTAACGGAAAGTGAACATAAAGTCACCGTCTTTCGGACTCTTAAACATAGCGGAAGTTAACCATGAAGCTTAATGTCGATGGTTACCAGTGGTTCACATATGAAAACAAAAATAATCGGTCAATTAAAGTTTTGGCTATAAACCTACATTCAACCTGCACGAGCAACGATGTAATAGAGGACTTACAAACCAAAAATCTGAAAATTATAGATCTTGTGAATATCATCAAAACAGAGAGAAAACAAAACGAAGAAGGGTGTCCTACCATTAGGAAAAGAGGGCTTCCAAACTACCTCAGTGCAAGAAGTGCCAAGGTTATAACCACACATAGAAATACTGCGGGTGGGACTCTTATTATTTTCATCATACTCTGCGAGTATGATGAAAATAATAAAGATATTCCAGACAAATTTATAAACTGTACAGGATAACATCCCGTACGTACTGAAAACGAAGCTCAATTCCAATAAACGTAGTACAGAAAACATTCGCACAAATGATTAAAGGGAAAGAAATCATTGAATATATATGGAACAAAATAACATGAACAAATTAATATTTCATCAAATCAAGCAACTAAACATAAAAAACGACAAAAATCAAAAATAAACAAAACAAGATATAATCCAAGTTACAATTATTGTAAACGTGCAGAGAACAGACACTTAAATGTACTCTCCGACACAACCTGAAGTCAGAGGATTATGCTAAGCTCCTTAAATCACCAAGTCGTAGCTTTGTCATTGGAGGTGATTTTAATGTAAGTAATACATACTTTGGGAGTCCAGAACTACGACACTTGCATTCAAGTGCAAACAAGATTTCTATATAACAAAACCTGTTACAGTGCGAGAATTCACCAGTTATCATGACGATCAGTGAATTACTAATCAAAAAAGAATATGCGCCAAGGCTAAATAACAAGAAAACTGATTAGGATTTGTTTCGTTAGCTGAGTGAAACAAAAGTTAACTTCCATGTACTAATAAAAAATCCCCAACAATTAGAAGATAAACTAGAACTTCTTATTAGTTTTTAGTCAAACTAAAAAGAAATTCGAAAAAACATAGCTTACCTATGGAATCTACGTATGGTACACATGGCGTGTACTTAGGGCTAAAGAAAAGGCTGATCTTCTTGTAGAGCATCCCGAGGAAATCTAACCTCTTCCCAGACAAACGAAGAAAAGATGAAAAAAGATGAAAATATCACACCATTTTCTAAGATTGGTGAGCTAAATATAAAGCCTGTGCAAGTGTGCAGCTACATGAATTAAATGAAGAAATAAAATCTAATATTAATAACTGGGAAAATCATCAAAGCCTTGCCTGAAAAATTACTACGTCATAGAAAAGTTGCAGAAGTAATAACGATTACTAAACCAGACAATGATCACATTAATTTGGATTCCGAGGAAAGCATTCCACTTTTCAACAAGTACACAGAATCGCAAACAAAATTGAAGTTGCGCTGGAAAGTAAACAAAATACATATGTTGAAGTATTTTTTTTTTTAGATGTGGCACAAGCATTTGATAGAATACGGCACAAGGGATTGGACTACAAATTGCAGAGGGACCTACCAAAGCAGTTTTACAATATCCTAGCCTCGTATATAACTGACAGACACTTTCGAGTAAAGTAAGATTATACGGAGTAATCACATTGAAAAAAATTGCACCGCGATTACATCAAGGCTGCGTGTTGGGAACAATTTTGTATCTGTTATATGCAAGAGACCTATCAACAACACCAAGAGAAGGAACTATTGCAACATTTTGCTGATGATACTGGACTAGCTTGGAACTAGCAAGTTAGAGAGAATCACTAATGAGATTTATAATTGGAAAAAAAAGATGGCGTATATATTTGAACGAATCGAAATCTTTTCAAATCAACTGAATGAATTCTACTAGAAATTAATTCATAACAGGTTCTGCATGACAATATAGTAAAATGTTTTGGTTTGACTCTTGACGCTAAGTTAAAGTAGAAAGAACACGGGAATAGAAAAAGGAAGAACTAAGCATTTGATTCAGAGGCAAAACTCAGATTTAATTATTCACAATATGCAAATTGCTTATTTATCGGCGAATTCTGAAACCTCGATCAAGACGAACGTCAAAACAACGTTCTATGGAGTATTGTTGAAGCACGTTGATACGTAAGAAATGCAAATTTTCATCGAGACTTAAGAATGGAATACGACGTCAACACGCATTATGTCCTCAGGAACATAAAAACAGTGAGATACATTTGATGGTAGGCAACTCTGTCGTCGAAAGTTTTCTATGCTGAAATACAAATTTTTAATATGTGTCTGTCTATACTCATGAAAGGGAAAATCTATTGACGATTGGAGCATCACAGATTTCACCTAGCGGAAATTTTTTAAACTGAGCTAGCTGATAATTTGACGTTCGAAATTGCTGTAAATAATTCCAATTTTGGATTATAAAAACAATTTTTAATTACCGGATTGCAAAATTTTCTTTCGTCGCATTTATGAGAAATGTCATTTTGCCAGTTGCCTCATTTTAACTTTTTTCCTCGAGAGGCGCTTTCTCTACTTTTACAATCGTCAATAGTCTCGACAGAATATTTGTATAAAAAGCAAGATTTTCATGTATATTTAATAAGTTGTGTAATTTAAGGAAATGAATTAAAAACCATAAAATGTAGTATAGTAGTTGTAGAAAACTAACGTATATTACATATATATATATATATATATATATATATATATATATATATATATATATATATATATATATATATATATATATATATATATATATATGTATATATATATATATATATATATATATATATATATATATATATATATATATATATATATATATATGTATTTGAATTTTGTTAATATTTATATAATCGTTAGATGTCGCTGTTCAATGTTTATAATTTTCATAGTAGTGGCAACACTATATTTTTAAGAGAGTAGTTGTAATTGAGTTTATAGTTGAATAAGAAGCATCTAAAAAATAAATAAAAAATTATAATATTTTGTGGTTTTAGAGCTTATGAAATTTTTCATACCGCATGTTGTACATAATTGATTTCCGAAGTTATTAAATCAATACAACGACAAGTTATTGATTTCCGTTAAAATAGTAAAAAAAAAAGTAAAAAAAAAAAAATGTGTACCTTCAAAACGTTATCCGAGGAAATAAACAGGATTCAATGTGAGATAGATAACATTGAACGGGAACTTACAGTAATTATGAACCGACGTGTGCAAAAAATGTCGTCTGCGTCGGACATATCGAAGAAATCAGTGCCGTCTAATTTCTACGAAATTTCCGTTGATGTGCCGAATAATGATGTAACAAGGTTTACAGTGAATCAACTTTATAACCAAAACATGCAACAACCGAAAGATTTCCATCTATTGCCGAAATCATCGAAAGATGGGGATTTTCTGCGTCAATGTGAGTTGCATCCGAATTTGTCAGCAGGAGCTCAACGTCGGTTACCAGTGGATGCCCAAGACCAAAATTATCACCAGCCAATTATGTCACCTTTTGTGAGTACAAAACACGTTATAATAAACTCAGTGGACTATAACAGCGTGATACCGGATTTTACTAGAAAAAATACAAAGATGTCTGCTGAATGGTTATCAGAAATCGAATCAGCAGCGAAGATTTATAACTGGGAAGATCAACACAAATTACTACATAGCGAAAACTAAACTAAAAGGTGCCGCTAAAAATGCGTTGTTTATGTATCACGATCAAATAGAAAGTTGGCCCAATTTGAAATTTTATTTGAATAAATTGTTTCCATCGGAAATAGATGAAACCGATATCTACATGCAGTTATCAACCCGTTTAAAAAAAAAAAGAGGAATCTTAAGTGAATTATTTTTATGATGTAGTTGCAAATGCTAAACGAGAAAATTTTAGTATGTCTGCTACGCAAAAATATATAATCAACGGCATTAAAGATACTGAAATGCGCCATATTTTGTTGGCTAACCGGTCTATCAGTTTAGAAGAAATGTTAGAGACAATGGTTTTTGCCGAGAAATCCAGATTTGACAACGATAACTTTAGCCCATTACAGTACCGTAAGGTTGAATCGCCGGCATCTAAACCCACCATTGAAATAAAAATTAGTAATAATAATAATAATAATAATAAGAGTAATAAGTGTTACAATTGCTTCAAACCGGGACATCAATCAATTAATTGTCCTGTACCACAACGTCGAGCAAGATGTACATTTTGCAACCGATCCGGACACATAGAAGAAAATTGTTACATCAAAATTAAAAGGAATAAGGTACCAACGGAGTCTCTAATTGGTTTAATTAAAGGTGAAGCAACAATGAAAATTCTAATAAATGTTGACGGCGAATCCAAAGAGGTACAACCTGTAGTGGACACAGGAAGTCCAATAAATATTCTACCATTACGATTTGTACCGAAAAATATTAAATTAGATAAGTATATCGGAACATCATTTTATGGTGTAAATAATTCAAGATTAAACATTTTATACATTTATAACTCAAATTGTAAAATTAATTCGAATTTTTATTCTGTTAGATTTCACGTCGTTCCGGATGACACAGTCATTTACGATTGCATTATTGGTCGCGAGTTTTTAAAAAGTCCAACCGTTCAAATTCAGCTCATGTTGAACGACGGCGAAAATCCATTGACGGTCGAACCATCCGAAGCATTCAACGAAGTCGATCGAGTGAGTCTATTCAATGAGATTCTGAGTATCAATTACAATGACGACGATATCAAAACCGAGGGTAACTATACCATTGGTTCATATTTCGACAATATATCTTGGGATTATGAAATTAAATTCAAAACTACCAAACTTTTGGATGAGTTTGTGTATAGACCAGTGAAGTCCGAACCCGTCTTAAAAAGTGAAATAAAGATAGATCTTACAAATCAAAATCCAATTTACTCACATCCGAGAAGATTTTCGTATTATGATCGGAATGTAGTGAGGGATATACTTGGTACGGCCAAGTAATAGCGAGTAAGCTAGTCGTGTTGTGCTGGTTCCGAAACGTAATAAAACACATCGACTTTGTGTTGACTACCGCACGTTAAATAAAGTAACGTTAAAAGATCGATTTCCGCTTCCTATAATAGAAGATTGCTTAGACAAACTACAAGGAACGAGAGTATTTTCTTTAATTGATTTAAAGAATGGATTTTTCCATATTCCGATCCATGCCGATTCGATAAAATATACATCGTTTATCACTCAACACGAACAGTTAGAATTTGTAAAATGTCTTTTCGATTTAAGTAATTCACCTGCGGTTTTCCAAAGGCATATCAATCAAATTTTTAGACCATTGATCGATGATGGTTCTATTATAATATATATTGATGATATTATGATCGCTATTGTAACAGTAGAAGATCACTACACTGTTTTAAATCAATTGTTTGGAAATGAATGTTCCAAAATCATATTTTCTAAAATCTAGGTTAGAGTTTTTAGGGTATGAAATTTCCCATGACGGAATTAAACCGTCTCCGGCATATAGAAGCCATAACTGGCCTTGCCAGTTTTTTCCGTAAATTCATTCAAAGTTTTGCAATTATAGCTAAACCTTTATATGACCTAGTTCGTAAGGACGCTGTTTTTAAATTTGAGGTAAATGAAATTTCTGCTTTCAATTCGTTGAAACATAAATTAGTTTCAATACCAGTTTTATGTCTGTATAACCCGAATTATGAAACGGAACTATATACTGACGCAAGCCAAAAGGGCGCTATATTGGTTCAAAAGCAAGCAAAAGATGGTTGTTTCCATCCGGTAATGTACTATAGCAAACACTGGCAATATTTTACGCCCTTCAACGATTTCACGTATATCTCCACGGTATACAATTTAAAATAATTACCGATTGTAATACACTGCAACAGACGTTACAAAAAAAAATGTGAATAGTCGAATCGCCAGATGGGCTTTAAATTTTTCGAATTATAATTTCGAAAGTATACATCGGAGTAGTAATCAAATGAAGCATGTCGATGCGTTGAGTCGAACTTCTAATATTTTATTTGTACATGAATGTACATTATCACAGAAACTCGCATTGCTTCAACTTACCGATGAAACTATTAAATCCGTTCATGACAGTCTTATAAACGATGGTGAAAATAAACTGTTTGAACTATGTGAAAACTTAGTTTACCGTAAAACCGACAAAGGCAAATTATTGTTCTATGTTTCCGAAAATCTTGAAAATGAGATAATTCGTAAATATCACGAAAATGGACATTTGGGCGTTGGTAAAACATTAGAGATAATTCGTCGGCGATATTTGTTTCCGCGTATGAAATCTAAAGTTGACGAATAAATTAAAAATTGTATTAAATGTTTAGTTTTTCAACCTAAGGATGGACGAATCGAACGATATCTTCATATTTTCGATAAACCTTTCGATACTATCCATATCGATCATTAAGGTCCATTAGAAAATACAAAATATAGCAATAAGTACATTTTAGCAATAACCGATTCTTTCACAAAGTACATAAAATTATACCCGTGTAAAACGACAGGTACATCTGAAGTAATTAAGCACCTCAAGTCCTACTTTTCGACTTTTAGTGTTCCGAAGCGGGTGCGATGAATTCCAAAAATTCAATAAAAACCTTAATGTTGATGTTGTGTTTAATGCAACTGCATCACCACAATCCAACGGTCAAGTCGAAAGATATACCCGCACTCTTTTACTTATACATACTAGCCAAGTTATGTGATATCGAAAAGAAATTGAGTTGGGATCTCATATTGAGTGATGTCAAATTTATAATAAATAATAGCTTTAACCGTACTATTCAAAATACCCCTTCAATGGCTTTATTTGGTATAAATCAAAATAGTCGGATGTTGAACAACGTGATTTTACAAATATTCGAAAAAACATTGTCGATAATACCCTAACATCCCAAATACAAAATAAAAAGTATTTCGATCGAAAACGAATAGATGGATATAAATATAAAGTCGGAGATTATGTTTTAATAAAAAACGTAATAAATCAAGCCGGTGTTAATAAAAACTTGTTGACTAAATACCGCGGACCATATGTAGTAACTGAATGTTTAGAGGGTGAACGTTCTCGTATTGAGGACATTCCTGGAGTAACGTTGACGACAAGACCGTACAGGGGAGTTTCAGCGCCGTTCAATATGAAGCTGTTTCGTGCTAATTGAGGTCAATTGTGTCGTCAGGACGGCCGAATGTAGTAGTTGTAGAAAACTAACGTATATTATATATATACGTATTTGAATTTTGTTATTGTTTATATAATCGTTAGATGTCGCTGTTCAATCTTTATAATTTTCATAGTAGTGGCAACACTATATTTTTAAGAGGGTAGTTGTAATCAGTGCTGTCGCTCTGAAAACTTTAAACGGAGTACGTTTTAAATTTTTAGGGGAGTATTTCTAGACAGAAGGGAGTGCATACGAAATGCACTAGTTACACCTTAGTTTTAGAGCTCTTTATCTATTTTACTATTAAAGCGTTAAGCTCGATATACTGCTCGAGCTAAATAGTTTTTTAACGCGGCCACAACTTTCCACGAAATCATAGATGGTTTTTGATTATCGTTTTGAGATTTTTAAGTTTTTCTCGTAGAGAAGAATATCGATCAACGTCGGAATTTTGGCAGATATGCCCAATTCAGACACGTCAAATATGTGATTATGTTTGTCATAATTGGAAGATATTTTGGTGCAATTTAAAGAAATGTCATTGCTAGACGATACCACAGTAGATACCTAGGGTGACCAGGTAAATTACTAAACCTAGACGAATTCTGAAACAATTGTTATATAAAATTGGTTTGATGGCGACAACTGGTCATAAAACTTGCACATGGTGAAATCTCTTCTAGAAAAGTTTTAAACCTGCTAACTTGATTAATAATGTGGAGGTGTTACAATTAATTCATTGATCATCAAATATATCGGTCAAGTCAGAAAATAAATTTAAACGGAATTTATGCGTAATCACAGCAGTAACATTTGGGTCAGGGAAGGAGTTTCTTAAATGAAACATCGCCAGAATGCAACAAATATTTCAAGACACTATAATGACCCTGTGGTTTTTAGAAACAAATTTCGGGAAATCAAATTTGCCAAAGAAAAATTTGTTTTTTACTTTCATACCCACTCCATGCCCTTACTACATTCCCAGGTTCCAGCAACAAATGGAGCACGTTACTCAATGGTTTTTAGTGAAATTTAATATCTGAGTTATTAAGCCGATTCTATCAATAGTTCCCAATATAAAACCGAATTATTCACGCTCTGAATATTTCTTGGGTCACCTTATTTGGGTTTGGATTTGTTATTTTAAATAAAATAAGAGCCAAATTCAATAAATATTGCGGAACATTACTAATGACGTTTTGGTTCATGCCATTTATCAGAAATATTATTTCACCAATTTACTTTTTTTTACATAGAAAACAAATCCATGTAGTGTATTACGTCTCCAGCTTCATATGGAACTAAGTGGAAAATTCCTTTCTCCATATCATCTGAAGTCGGATTCTTAATTAAACCATGGCTCAAATTCAGGATATTTTTGAGTTAAATACTTTGAGTTAGATACTTAGCTAATTCAAACTAGTCTCCAGCATCAAATGGATGGAACAAGCACATTTTTGATGGATTTTAGTGAAATTCATTATCTGCGATATTTTGTAAATTCTATAAATAGTTCCTATTACAAAACCAAAATTTTCTGCCATAAGGTAGATTTACCAATTTTGGTTTTCCATACACAAGCAACCCCGAAAATTGTTTTCGCCTCCAGCACCGAACGGAATACACACCTTTGTGTTTGTATTTTAGTGAAATTTTATTTCGGAGATGTCAAGCCGATTCTATATAAATAGTTCCTAAGCTTAAACATATTAAATCACGTCCTGAAGTTCAAATTAAAACGTTTAAAACGTTTTCGGACATCTGGTCACACTATTGTAATACCATATCTAAGTAGGCGAGAAGGAGAATGCCAAAATAAAACTGAAAGACAATTTATGTTGTCAGCATTTAGCCAGACAAGAAATATGTCTGGGAATCTGGATTTTATTCAAATGTAAAAAAAGGATTTAAGAATATTGATGTCAAAGCGTATTAAACGAATGAAATTTCCCATATCACACTGCTTAAATCCAGACTTCCATACAACTTTCCAATCTTGAAAGGTTAAATGACTGCAGAAATTATCTTACAGTATTATTTGTATATAAAGAAGTGCTAATCTAAGCTTAAGAAATTTTATTTTCCATACATCGTTTTTGTGCGGTAAGGCTAAATGACCTCATAATTGGTATTGCACCGTAATTTTTGTACTCAGGAGGTTCTAATCTAAATATTTAGTCATAATTGATCAATTTTGCCTGAAAATGACAGAAACCATTATAAATTAGCTTTGAAAAAATGCTTTATGAGAAAGCCAGATATCCCCTAAATATTATAATTATTGCAAGCAAAAGCTGATAAGTTAAAATATTGTGTCAAAGTATTATTAGATTAGCAGTTATTAGAACAGGGGAGTACAAAATGAAACAGCGGAGTACAGGAGTAAGCACTAAGCGAAAGAAGTACAAATACTCCGATTGTAATCACTTCGACAGCACTGGTTGTAATTGAGTTTTTAGTTGAATAAGAAGCATCTAAGTTTTTTTAAATAAAATTGAAATAAATAAAGATCATCATAACTGTTTTTGTCCGATAAAATTACATTCTCTACGGTAGCGTAAAAGTCCTACTGGATGAAATTAAACTGAATTAATTGAAATTTAACCACAAAAAATAGAGAAAGTCAGGAGGTAATTTATAGAGATCTATCGAGACTTAGAAAAAAGCACAGCTAATGATAGAACTAAAGAAAACATTTTCAATTTTAAGATTCGCCCTCTAAGCCTTTATTTCTATACGACAAAATTAAACTGTAGAAAAAAACAAATTAGCAGTAATTTAATCATCACACAAATTTTACATATCAAATCGATCGATTGTTAATAATAAAGCAAAAACAAAAAAAAAAAATTAACACGAAGTTTTAAGTAAGTATACTTAGTAGTACCATTTCTCTGCTAACTATAGCTATACAAATTTTATTTTTTTGCCCATAGTTCACAAATCACTGTGTGTTATATAAAATTCTGAGTAGGTGGCTCTTTTGTAAAACAAATAAAGTATCGAGTATCGTCATCGCATCATAAGAGCTCGTTTGCCAAAAATTATGTTTAGTGTCGATCGCAACACAAATATAATTTGTATTTTAGTTAATTGCTAATCCATCGATTGTATTTAGTCTCGATATTTTTTTTTTTTTTTTTTCGTCTGAAATTGGACACCCAATTTTATGGTATTGAGCTATATTTAAGGTTAACCTTACTTTTAGTAACCGTAAAAATACAGTTTAGCTGTATATAGAAATATTATATAAATGTACGTAGCTTCGTGATATTATATTGGTATTCATACATACTTGTATCTGCGAAGGTTAGGTAATTCTTTCCACTTTCCCTTATGTTCATTTTTATGATTTGAGTATACATAAGTTCATTGATCTAATCTTAACCGAGGAACCCAATTGCAAATTTTATTTTTATTAATTAATTGAAAATAAATTAAATTGACATTTTCCATCAATAATAATAACAATCGATCAAGTTGCGAGACGCTGTATATATTGTGTGGCGCGGGATCAAAAAGAAATATTCCGCGGGCGCACATACATATGGTAAGTAAGCACAAAAGGAAATAAAATCAATCTTATGTAATTAACGATCAAATTTCAATTGTTTATTGTTTCGCTTCGTCTTTTACTAATTTGTATTTGGACGAAATACGTACGATTTTGTCAACGTAAATATATGCATATGTACATTGGATGACATTGAAAATAAAATCTGACCTTCTTTATTGTTCGCGATTCCGCTAAAACATAGATTGTATTTATGTTTATATAAATCGACAATTGTCTCATAATATGGATATAGGACGAGATTAATTTTAATTTGATTTAATTTGAATTTGCAATATACTGTGCTACTACACTCGCATCCATATTATGTAGTACGTACTCGCGTAATGTATTTAATTGAATAATGAATGAGTTATGTTCATATTTATGTATATAAAATACAACAGAATTAGAAAGCCTAGATAAAAAAAAAATTCTCTATTCGAGTTCGATTAAGTGAATAATGATGTCGTTGTAAGTTTTTATTTTTAATTTTTTTCGATTTAGGTGGTACTTTATTTACAGAGCTCATAGTCGATAGAATATGTCAATTAAAGTGATTTATTATTCTTAGTTAATTCAAGGTGAAATTATTAAAAGTTGTGTGTGCAATTTATTCGAAATAATGTAATTCGTTGTAACTATTTTGTCCAACTCATGGAATTATAGTAAAATTCGAAATAACTGGGGCAGAGGTTCAAAATTGTCGTCAATATTATTGATGTGAACCGTTCGGAATTGACCTTAGGGCGATCGAAGCTTCTAGTTTCTAACTTGAACGTGAAACAACTAACAGTGCTTGCTGGACTGGTTTTCCACAAAAAAAACCTCTCCCATAACACTTTTATTGATTGTTTACCACTTTAAACAAGTTTTTTTATTGTTTTTAAGAGTACAGGTCGTTTGACAATTGAAGCAATTAAACTGATTTGACCAATGGGCATAGATTTTACATAAGGCTCGTAGGGGATTTTAGTAATCATAATTAAAATACATTTAATAGTTGTTCAGCTTAATCTGATAGAAATACAGGCCAGAATGAGAAAGATTTATTTATTGGCCTCACTACTAACAGGATTCGAACCCGGTTTATCCCGATCTAAATGCCGCAGCTTTAACCAATCCACCGTTTTGTCGGTCATGGAATTTATTATTCACAAATTTGTTACTGATAATTCACATTTGACACAATAAAGGGATGTCTCGTTAAAGCTCTCGTATTAATTGGTCCATTATTCTCCTTTGGACTCGTTATCCAATTTCTATCATCCGTAAAGTAAGCAAATTGCCCTTATTACACTTTTAAGGTGATGCTTTAATGGTTTGACCGGTGCTTTAGAAATGCCATCTTCGACATTGGAAATATTCGAAAAAGTTCGATGAGCTGTTGGTTGGAGAGTTGGAATGCTTCGCGCTTTTCTTTTTCTAACCGTGGTCGCCACCCACCCTCCTCCGTCCAAAAAAATGTTACTCTATTGTGGTCACGTTATCATGTTAAGGTGTTGACTGAATTCTGTTTCTGTTGTTAACAAATCTTGTCCAATAAAATTAAATGAATTTCTTAGATTTTAAATGCCGAGGGCTCAATAAATTTTTACTGATAGCCTATAAAATGAAAACTTTTCAATGTATTGTAGTTTCAAAGAAAATGCCAAAATCCAAAAAAGAAAAAGGTCGCATCGACATTTTCTAGCGTATCAATATACATTTATTGAGTGAAAATAGCTAAACGCTCTTTCATGAATTCTACTTATGGACTAATGTAGAAACATTTAAAGGTCACATTTCTTGTAAAGCGCACCTTAAACAAATCAGTTGTAGGCTCCAAATAGTAACTCTAACGATTAGATTCTGGATGACCATTTGAGCAGATCTCAAACAAGATGAAGGTTAAAATTAGAGAGTAGGTAATGCTTTAGTTCTCAGAACTCACTCAAATGCAATTTATAAAACAGTTCAGCTGTGATTAAGCAAATTGCTAGCTCGGTAAATTTTGATTATTTAAGTCTTATTATTTGGATAGTTAAATTATTATTATTAATAGAAATCAATACTTCCAAATAGCCTGTGAATCGGAAAATGTTTTTTTGCGAAATTTAAAACCCCATCAATAGCTAAATGTCCGCAATTCATTTATTTAAGCAAATTGTATCAAATTCACTATTTATAATATTACCAAAAAAATTTCTTTAAAAACCTTGAATTTTGACTTTTAATTTTATGCAATCAAAAAATCGCTTAACCTCAATGGACATTGATACCTTTCTATTGAAATTATGGTTCAAAAACCGCGTTTTCCAAAATTAATATTCTCCTATAAACCGATTGACAACCTTAGAACTATTATTCTCAACATTTTCAGTTTTATATTTTGAAATCCCACAATTGGTTTTCTCAATTTGTGTGGAACGTATAAGTTAAGATTTGCATTTGAAATTTGCCACTTTAGTTGTCTGAAGAAGAAAGAGTCGATTGTTAGTGTAATCGTTCTTTGTTGATCAAAAACAGTGTGGAACCTAATTTCAGTTCTTAAGGTTATACTCCAATGGCAAGCAACTCAATCGAAAAAACTTAATTTGCTTAGCATTAATTTAACCAGGCATAAAAATGTCCCACCAACTAAAATGATTACAAAATTTCCCTTAAATAACATTTCGACTAGATCAAAATGCCGTCACTTAATTGAATCATAAAAGTCCGTCAGAAGAACAATTCGAAATGTGGAACTTATGATCAAATTACTCATTTTGTCTTAAAATACTTCTTAATACTAATATAATTTGCAGTATGACTCGTGTTTAGCTTTAATAAATTACGTCACACAAATTATCTCGTTAAACATCAAAAAGTTTGGAACAATTTCAACATAGATTCCACATTTATTTAATCATTTGATAGAATCTACAATTTTAAATTTCATCGCCTATATTAGGTTTTTAAATAATTCTTGGATATCTAATGCTAAAGAGCCGACGCCTAATTGGTCCGCTATCCACTTTACGCATACTTTTCCCAAAAAACATAAATTTCGGAATTGGGTAAAATCAATTCAAATATGTCTTCTTCTCTAATGACTTATTGAACTATGACCTGTCCTGTTGCAGTATTCTGACATAAAAAATTCAAATTGTGGAATGGACACGATATATCGATCTGATGCCACAAAATTAATTTCTACCACTTATCAAATTCTGATATGTTTTATCTATCACTGGTATGATTATCGAATTCCGGCATGCCATTTCGAATTCTAATATCCAAAAACTCAAACTCTGGCATGAATTATAAAATTCGGACATAATAAAGTCAAAGACTTCAGAATTTGTTATATCATCCTAAAATTTGAGATGTTATGTCAGAATTCGATAAACCATATCAAAATTCAATAAACTGTGTTGAATTCTGTGATTATATATCCAATTCTGATATGACATCTCGAATTTTTAGATGATAAATATCGAATTCTGATGTAATGAGATGATAATTTTTTGAATTCTGACAAGACATGTCAAATTTTGACCGCATATGTCGAATACGGAAAAAGTTAAAATATCGATGTAACATTTAAATTTAACTTGTGATATCAAATTGTTACGTCATATGTGGAATTCTAACACTAAAAATTGAAATACTGATATAATATCTCGGTGAGATGAAATTATGACAAGACCTTTCGAATTCTGGAATGACATCACGAATTCTAATGTATTGAATCTAGACATAAATAACTCAAATTCTGGCTCTACATATCGAATTTCTGTCATCATTTGTCTAATTTTTACATAAAATATACAATTCTGACGTTAAAAATAACGATTCTGACAGGTCGTATCGAATTTTAACGTGTTATGTAGTGTTCTGATGCATAGAATTCTGACACCAAAAATTCAAATTCTGATTTCAGACATATCGAATTTAGACAGGATTAACTCTAAAGTTGATAGGAGAAATCTAATTCTAGCTTGACATATCGAATTCTGACTTAACATATATAAATTCGAATTCTGATATGACATATCGAATTCTAATACGATTTACCAAATTTTGGCATGATATTTCGAATTCTGACAAGATATATCGAACTCTCACATCATAAACTCAAATCGTGACTTGATAGGTATACGGAACTATGCCGACAACAAAATTGTAAATTCTGACATGACGTATCAAATTCAGACGTGTTATATCAATTCTGACATCATAAATTTTAACTCTGGCACGACATATCAAATGCTGACTTGATATTAAAATATATCCAATTTGAAGTAACAAATTGTGATGTAATTTATCGGATTCTGGCCTAATATCTCGAATATGTGACATGTGACATCATAAATACAAATTATGATATTGCATATCTAATTCTGACATAAAGCATGGAATTCTGACATGATAACTCGAATTTTGGCATAAATTCAAATTCTGAAGTTACATATCGAATTCTGACATGACGTATCGAATTTTGACATCAAAGACTCAAATTCTGATAAGTCATATCGAATTTTGTTATGATTTATCGAATCCTGATATGAAGTATCTATTTTTGGCATCAAAAATTCAAATTCTGATGTGACATATCGAGTTTTAACATAACCCATCGAATTCTTATTTTATTCTGATATGGTGTATTGACATAATGTATCGAATTCTAACAAGGTACATCAAATTTTGATAAGACGTATCGATTTCCGGCATAATATATTGACATCTGAATGATGTACCGAATTCTAACAACAAATTCTCAAATTCGGACATGTCACATCAAATTCAGATCTAATATATCGAAATCTGAAACACATTCTGATACACATTCAAATTCTAACTGTGGCAACTTACATAAGATATAGAATTCTGGCAGCATAAATACAAATTCTTACATTGAAAATTTGATTCTGACATGATAATTCGAATCAATCGCATCTAATTCTGACATGAAGTATGGAATTCTGACATGACATATCGAATTTTGACACCAAAGATTCAAATTCTGACAAGGCATATCGAAATATATCTTTCTGGATTAAAAATTTAAATTCTGACTCTACATATCGAATTTCTGTAATCATTTATCTAATTTTCACATAGTCATATCGAATTTTAACGTCTTATGAAGAATTCTGGTACATAGAATTCCGACACCAAAAATTCAAATTCTGATTTCAGACATATCGAATTTAGACAGCATTAACTCTAATTTTGATAGAACAAATCTAATTCTAGATTGACATATCGAATTCTGACTTAACATTCATTAATTCGAATTCTGATACGACATATCGAATTCTGGTACGATTTATCAAGTTTTGACATCATATTTCGAATTCTGACACGATATATCGAACTCTCACATCATAAATTTAAATCCTGACTTGATATATTGAACTATGCCATGATTGACACATACGGTATTATGCCGACAACAAAAATGTAAATTCTGATCAATTCTGAGATCGTAAATTGTAATTCTGACCCGACATATCGAATGCTGGCTTGAAGTAACAAATTCTGACGTAATTTATCGGATTCTGGAATAATATACAGAATTCTGACATCATAAGTACAAATTCTGATATTGCATATCTAATTCTGACATAAAGTATGGAATTCTGACATGGTAACTCGAATTCTGACATCAAAAATTAAAATTCTGGTGTGAAATATCGAATTTTAACATAACCCATCCAGTTCTGATATGATAAGTCGATTTCTAACATAATTTATTTTACTCTGGTATGGTGTATTGACATCATGTATCGAATTCTGACAAGGTACATCTGAAATTCAAATTCAGACATGATATCTCGAATTCCGACCTCACAATTTCAAACTCTGATATTTCACATCGAATTCTGGCACGATACATCGAATTCTGACATGATGTACCGAATTCTAACATCAAATTCTCAAATTCGGACTTGACACATCAAATTCAGACATAATATTTCGAATTCCGACATCACAAGTTCAAATTCTGACATGAATTGTCGAAGATTTTTTGGCATCACAAATTCAAATTCTAACTGTGGCAACTTACATAAGATTTAGAATTTTGGCAGCATAAATACAAATTGATATTGAAAATTTAATTCTGACATTAATTGTCGGATTCTGACATGATATTTCGAATTTTGTATCTAATTCTGACATGAAGTATGGAATTCTGACTTGACACCAAAGATTCAAATTCTGACATGGCATATCGAATTCCGATATGATTTATCAAATCCTGATATGAAATATATTTTTCTGGAATAAAAATTCAAATTCTGACGTAACATATCGAATTTTGACATAATAAACCTCCAATTCTGATATGATAACTATGTCGATTTCTGACATAATTTATTGAATGGTGGTAGTTTCCATACATACACATTGGGTTTATATAACTATTAGTTAATTTCTATTGATTTTGCGAACGCAGCCGCAGATGGATATATAAACTTAATTTTTTACATTAAACGTCCAGACAAGCAATCCAAAGGAAAGAAACCTATTGATTTGGACGTTACTCCGATGAGAGTGTTCGGTTAAACGGCAGGTTTTTGTAAAAAATTGATAGAAAATAAAAGATGTATTGATGTGAAACTTTTTCATAAACTGTAGCTATATTCAAAAAAAATTAAGAAAAAGAAATTATCTGACACGTTCCAAAATGACATAAGGCACACAACTGGCGATTTCGATAAAAATGCGATTCTAAAATGAATTAAGAGAAGTTATGGCGTTTGGCCAATTAGGCGAAAAACACCTATTGGGTATCTAGACTTACGACGTCAAAGGGCAAAGAATTGTTTGAAGTAGGGCAGACATCAAAATGGGAATTTTACTCTGGTGGTTCCCCAACATACTGGCCCAGTGACGTAGCTAAGGTACCGGACCTATTTAATATACTTTTATATAGAAATTCTCTAGAATCGGATATCTCACCGGTTATCATGACAGTCAATGAAACTGTAATTCAAAGGGAAAGTGCACCCAGATTAACAAATTCAAAAACAAACTGGAACCTATTTCGTGAATTAGTGAAGGAAAAAATCGATCTCCAGGTACCGATGAGAAATTCTCGTCAGTTGGAAGACGAACTGGAACAACTCAATGAAATAATTCACTATGCTGTGTTGGCAAGCACCCCCATTATACAAAATAAGAAGACGCTTAATATATCCTACACAATGGAAGTTAGAGAGTTAGTAAGAGAAAAACGAAGGGCACGAAAATCCTGGCAAATTAATCGAACCCCGGAGAACAAAACAATTTTTAACAAATTATTTAACAGTCTCAAATACCTTCTTAAAGAAGTTAAAAATGAATCAATCAACAGATATCTAGTTAGCGTAACTAATGGGCAAGAGGTCACAAAGAGAAGGCTGATCTGTTTACGGAATATCTCCAGGAAACCTTCCAACCACTACCAAGACAAACTGTCAATGAAAATATAATGTCCATTCACAAGCTAGATGAGTTTGACATACGGCCAGTAACTCTCAAGGAATTAAAAGAAGAAGTGAAAAGTAATATGAATGTTAAAAAGCCCCAGGGCATGACTTGATTACTTACCAAATTATCAAGGCTCTACCTGACAAAGGATTTCGTAAGCTATTACACATAATCAATGCGACCCTTCTGATAAACCACCTCACACAGGCCAATTTCTTTGCTGCTAATTATGTCAAAACTCTTTGAAAAATTAAGAGACTTAAAACAATAATTGAGGACCGACAACTAATTCCTCCACATCAATTTGGATTCAGAAAAAAGCATTCTACAATTGAACAGGTGGATAGAACCAGAAACATAATTGAAAAAACGTTAGAACGTAAAAAAGTATGCGCAATCATATTGCTGGACGTCGCGCAAGCATTCGATAAAGTTTGGCACAGTGGTCTGGAATACAAGCTGCATAGTGATCTGCCTTATTCAAGATCTTATTTATCCAATAGAAATTTTCGAGTGAAATATGAGGATGAATACTCCGGGCTAAAGAAAATTCCTATCGGTGTCCCGCAAGAGAGTGTTTTAGGAACAATCCTGTATTTACTGTATACAAGGGATATAACCAAGGCTGGGCAAATCACATTACTGAGTAATTAAAATACTTTTCCGAGTTACAGCAAACTCAGTAATTAAAATACAAATTACAATTACTTTGAATTGTCATTTGTAATTAAAATACAAATTACAATTACTTTACATTTGTAAATTGATAAAATTGATTTGACAAAATTCATTTAGTGAAAAAACGTATCATTAGAAAAAGATTATTAAGATTAGGTTTTAGGCTGATGACTCTGGAACCAAATTTTAATAAGCCTTGTAAAAATTTAAATAAGAAATTTCAAAAACTGGGGAATTTAAGTAATTAAAATACAAGATACTGTTACTTGGAGAATGAGTAATTAAAATACAAATTAAAAATTGTAATTTGTATTTTAATTACGTAATTCAAATACATGTAATTCGTTACTGCCCAGCCTTGCCTAATTAAAAAATCCTAATCCATACGAATCGTTCGTTTAGTAAAAGTTCTACAAAATTATCTTTTTGAAATCGCACTCAACCCTTAAGGGTTAATATCGGCCATTGCCAACAATGATGACAAAGGTTTGGCTAGCACTTGGAATAGGACCCTTAATTACCTAATTAAAAAACCCTTATTTATACGAATCGTTCGTTTAGTAAAAGTTCTACAAAATAATCTTTTAGAAATCGCACTCAACCCTTAAGGGCCAATATCGGCAATTGCCAACAATAATGACAAAGGTTTGGCTGGCACATGGAATAGGACCCTTAATTAGCTAATTAAAAAATCCTAATCCATACGAATCGTTCGTTTAGTAAAAGTTCTACAAAATTATATTTTTGAAATCGCACTCAACTGTTAAGGGCCAATATCGCCCATTGCCAACAATGATGACAAAGGGGTGGCTAGCTCATGGAATAGGACCCTTAATTACCTAATTACAATGCTGGGCAAATTATATTACACTGAGTAATTAAAATACTTTTCCTAGTTACAGCAAACTCGGTAATTAAAATACATATTACAAATACTTTACATTTGTAAATTGATAAATTTGATTTGACAAAATTCATTTAGTGAAAAAACGTATCATTAGAAAAAGATTATTAAGATTAGGTTTTATGCTGATGACTCTGGAACCAAATTTTAATAAGCCTTGTAAAAATTTAAATAAGAAATTTCAAAAACTGGGGAATTTAAGTAATTAAAATACAAGATACTGTTACTTGGAGAATGAGTAATTAAAATACAAATTACAAATTGTAAATTGTATTTTAATTACATAACTCAAATACATGTAATTCGTTACTGCCCAGCCTTGGATATAACAACCACAAATGAAGGAACGGGCGATTGGAAGCAAACTCCAGAGGATGATCAATGTGGTTTGTAACTGGACATATCAAAAGGCTTACCATCAACTATCGAAATAACTCGCAACACGTGCCATATGCAAATACATCTAAAGACCTTGGCATGACCCTCGATGCCAAGCTCAAGTGGAGGGAGCATGTCAAAAAGAAAAAAGAAGAACTTGGCAAAATGATACAGACGTTTCAAAACAAGGTTCTTCGTAGCATTGTCAATGCTCCGTAGTATACACAAGAAATCAGGACCTTCACAGGGACCTACGAATGGAATACACGAAATAAGGCTCCACGTTGGTTAGTTTTAACGAATAGTAGATTTTTTTAATATTATCAAACAGATGGTATTGCATGATGCTATTATGTAAAAACAAAGAATTTTAAATGTAGAAAACTAAAAACATAATTTACACTTTAATAATAAAGTTATAATTATAAATTCTAATAACCTTGTATAAAAATTGCAAGAAAATTTCTGCAGTAATTTAACCTTGACCCAGCAAGAAAAAAAAAATTTAAATCTAAATAAACTTTCATCAATATTTGAATTTTTAAACTAAAGAGTTACGAAATTTAAAAAAAATATTTACAATTCAGTTTTAAATTAACCGGTCAGTGTAACGGTTAAAAATTTTGTTAAGATTTGTAATTTTGAAATTTGAAATTTTCCGCTAAATCGATTATTCTGAATTACTGAATTTCGAAATGTCACAGTTCCACTAAATCCACTAAATTATTTTGTTTAAAATCAACTTTGTAAAAATTTTGGGTTTAACAATTAAAATATCAAAATCTGAAGTTTGAACACATAAATTTTAGTTAAAATCTGAAATTCAATTAACTTAAAAATTAAATTAAAATTTTTGTATTTCAAACATATACTGATGTCTTTTTTATAACACAATGTTTAACTTCTATCTCATATTACCCCTTTGACATGTAATCTATCGAACCATCAAATATTGCATAAACACAAATTATTCCATACCGCACATGCAGCTATATTTGTCATAGTAACATGCAACATTTCACTTGAATACAACATAAAGTTCCCATCATAACAATGATACGAAAAACAACCAAACATTTCTTGATATTCACACTAATTAAAAACCAACCTGTAAAATAAAAAAAAATTTTGGACCGGAAAATTAAAACGTCTTAAATGTAAACCACAGAAATCATATCTTTCACTCGTCGTCGAACCAACAACCAACGAAAACATAAAAAACAAAAATCATGTACTAATTTAAATTTTATAGTTTACGATAAAATACCGGCAAAAGTAAAATAAGAAAAAAAAAAAAAATCGGTTAAACTGCATCCAGAACTATCGACTCTATATATCGACATAAAATTTACTTTTCATCTTGATCTCGTAAACACTTGATTACATTTTTAATCTTTTCTCGATTTTGTTTATAAGCAAATCGAATACAAAACTATTTCAAATTAATTTTTTCTCCTGTAAATTACAATCGAAGAGACTAGAGTGTAAAAAAAACTACATTAAAAAAATCATCATTAATCTCACCTAAGAATTTATAAAGGTCATTCCCATTTAAAAGAGGTTGTGTAGAAAAGTAGTAAATTAACAAAAAAAAAAAATTTAATTTAGTTTTTCCTTGATAAAACAAAAAAAGATCGCGCACACTCACACCACCGGCTTAACCGTTTTTCTTCACTTTATTATTTATTATATTATCATCACCCCAGACACAATTTTTTTTTATATTTTTATCACAATAAATAATTTTCCTAATTTTTTATTTTTATTTTGTATCACATATATAAAACCAACTCAATAATAATTGACAAATTACTTAATTATTTTTCTTAATTTATTTAACAAAAACAAAACCATAAATAATTTTTTTTTTTTTTTGAATCACTATATTACAATATTTTGCACAACAATTTTTTTTTTTTTTTTGACTATTACTTAATTATTGAAAATTAATTGATTAATTATAAATGAGAAAATTATAATTAACAATATTAAAAGTAACGAAAAAAAAGTTTTTTCAAAAAAAAAAAAAAAAAAGAAAAAAGAAATCGATTTGTTTTGAATTGATCGCGAGTTTCCGAGAGACTTGTTAGTTGAAAAATTCAAAATAGTCAATTCACTTAATTTTATTTTTATTTTTGTATTTTGTTTTTAAGTGAAGTTTGTATTATTGTACAAAAAAAAAAAAAAATAAAATAAAAAACTATACAGAAAAAAACATATACGAAAGATTTTATATTAAAACGGTTTTGTGTTTAAATGTTAGTGCATTGTAAAATTCGCAGAAATTGTAGTTTTTGTTTTTGTGTCGTGGGAAATAAAAGTTGTTGGTTGATTTGCGGTTTTACTAAATTATTTCAAGTTACACATGTTTTATAGTGTGTCCATCTGTTGTTCTAGGGTTTGTTTTATTTTATTTTAATTTTAATTTAATTAAACAAAAAAATCGAGTACATATGAATTCAGATACAATAAAAATAATATAAAATTTTAAAAAATTAAGACAAAAAGAACAACAAAAGTTGCCAAAAAATAAATAAAAAATACTAAAGGGTATATCTTCCATTCAGTCGCAAAATGTTAACTTGCGCTATCGCAAAATGGTTGACTTGCAACAACTAATATTTATTCAGCATGATACTGAATACGACCTGCTAATATCGGTGGACATATTCGCACAACTCGCATGTTAACAAATTCGACCAATCTTTTATTTGCTAGATAGGAAATTCTCAATACTTCTAGCAAATCCACCATATTCGTTAATATTCAGCGGAATGCTGAATATAATTTATGACATTTGATTAAAAACATTATAAAGTAACCACAAAATGCAACAGTTTGAAGAAATTTTAAAGACAACGGTTGATTTTAGTGACAGTGATCTATTAAATTTTCAAAAAATATTAGAAACTCGCAGAACCTTAGTAATAAGTAATTAAGTTACATCTAATTCGGGCCAGCCTATAAACAATCGTCCAATACAGGTTCGGAAAGAGTTTAATGCCCAAGAATGATTTTGACCGGCAAATGTTAGCAATAGCCAAAAAGAATATTATTAAACAGGATCAGCAATTGGAGTAGGCGAAAATTACGAACGCTTTGCAGAAAAAGAGTTTACAGGAAGCAAAGTTAGCAAACATATAAAAAAAAATTGAGGTGTGGCCAACAAACGACTTTCTTTTGCGAACAGAGAATTTTGAGATATTTTTATTTAATATTTGGATCAAGTATGCTGCATGGACACACATATACGATTCAATTTACGTTTTTCTGGCCGGTATGATCCGTTGGGTTTTAACTAATTAAAACACAATCATTTTAATTTGATTTACGGCACAACGTTTCGGAAAATTAGATTTTTCCATTATCAAGTGCATCTGTGGACGATACGTTGTAAAAAATTTTTATTGAAACAAAATATTGAAAAATAAATAAATTCTGATGTAAAATTACCATAAGAAGAAATGTTAAAATCATCAAAAAAAAAAAACATAAACACATAACTGTTTAGTCAAAAATATAAAAAAACATGAAATCACACAATAAATATTATTAAAATTAAGCACTCCATTGATGTGTTGTTTGTTTCGGTATGAAAAGATGACAAGACTAAAATTTTATTATTGCTGATGTAGTGGAGAAGATCAGTTAATGTCGTATGCCGGATGGATTCTCGTGCTGTCAACTCTAAAATTTATAACATTAGGGTGAGCTCTGATTTGTAGAACCTCTAACAGCTCTCTTTTTGACTTATTGCGTTCGACTTCCAAAATTTGCGGATTATCGAAATCAAAAAGGTGTTGGTTTTCCATAGAGTGTGTAGATAAGGCTGTGCCCGTTCCATTACTTCGTCTTAGACGGCAATCATTTTGGTGGTCCCGTATGCGTTGTTCCAATCGTTTACCAGTATGCCCAATATAGCAACCAGAGCAGTTGAGGCAATCAATCTTGTACACCACAAACCGTTTTCGTAATAGATGAATCTTGGACTTCATATTTGAAAAAAATATTTGGCTAATTTTCCGAGACGGTTTTTGTACGATCCTTATATTGGCATTACTATTCTCTATGTTATGTTTAATCTGAAAGGATACTGGTGGGCAGTAAGTGATACTGCGGTAAATAGTGCGTGTAAGCTCCGTGTCATCAGGTCTTGTGGAAGCTGGCAGTCTCAGAGTTGAACTGCAAATTATGGCTTTCTTGATCATTTTATCGGGATAATGGTTATCGCGGAGTGTTGTCGTAATAATATCCCTGGCTTCATTGATAAATTGTGCGTCGCTATATTCAAGTACTTTCCGAGTGAACGAAAGTATACAATTTTCTTTCACATGACGGGGATGTGAGGACCAGAAGTCAATTAGACGACCTTTACTGGTGGGTTTTCTATACCATTTGTTTAAAACCGTATTGCCTTGCCTGATCAATTGCACGTCCAGATATGGAATGATACCATCCTCTTCATGTTCTATGGTGAAATGGAAATCACTGTGAGCGGAGTTGAACGCCTGGAAAATTTCTTCAACATCGTCCTTATGTGCAATTATAAAAATGTCGTCAACATATTTCGTGAAGAGGATAATGTCGAACGCATGGCTGTTGAGAGTGGTGTGGATGATATGGTCCAATACCAAATCGGCGATAACGGCTGACAGTGGACTTCCCATCGCAAGGCCTTTAATTTGTTTGTATATTTTGTTATCATACTGTACAAATGCGGCCATCAGACAGACAGGCACCATTTCAAAACCCACTTTTTCGGACTCAGGGGACCTCAAAACAGATAAATCACTAAAAATATCAAGGTCCAAAATTTTCATGATTACTATACTTTATTTTACTAGAGTAAGAGAAAGTAATAGGAATAGAAGAATGAAAAGCGACAAACATCGCGACTTTCCCGATAGAATCCCTTTATTACTTTCTTTTGCTCTAGTAAAATAAAGTATAGTAATCATGAAAATTTTGGACCTTGAGATTTTTAGAGATTTATTTGTTTTGAGGTCCCATGAGTCCGAAAAAGTGGGTTTCGAAATGGTGTCTGTCTGTCTGTCTGTCAGTCTGTCAGTCTGTCAGTCTGTCTGTGTCCTCTCTACTGCCCATATGGTTTACTCAATCGAACTGAAACTTCAGATTTGAGCTTTTTTGATAAATTGGGAGGTCCCAGTGAATTTTACTCCTAATCGGCTAACCGGAAGTGGCCACTCCCTTGGTCCAGAAAATTTGTTTTGCAAATATTTTAAAAAGTATAAGGTTTACAAAAAACTACTTCATATAAAATGTTTCCAAAAATTAAAAACAAATAAAAATAAAAAATTAAAAATTAAAAAAAAAATTTAAAAATTTAAAAATAAAAAAAAAATTAAGAGAAAAATAAAATTTCTCAAAATTCTCTGTTCGTAAAAGAAAGTCGTGTGTTGGCCACACCTCAATTTTCTTTGAGATAAATAATTAAGTACATTAAAGTACATTTATTGAGTTTATTTAGTTTTACATTATTTTGGAGTAAGTTAAATTTGCGTTTCTGTAAAGAATGAATGTTGAAAAATTAAAACGCAGATATTAAAATTCAGTTTAATTTAATTAATTACAAATATTTCCAAAATTATAATTAATTAATGTTCGTCTTGTTATATTCCCTCGGATTTGAAAAGACAAACTCTTGTCAAATTCAAATAAGTTTTCCATTTCGGAGTCCATGATTCGCCTTCAATGTCGAACTCTACATTACGGAGATTTTTTTAATTTTGCTGTATTATGCAAAAAGCCAGCTGTAATTATTTTCACACATTTGTCCTGTTCGTAGCACACAAATCATCCAGTTTTGTAAATAATACGAAATCGGCTCGTAATACGCCTGTTCTATAATTTTCCGAGTTCCCTTATGTAATTTACCGCTTGTACATTCCGTCAATACACCCTATTACATTTGGGAATTCATATTTTCTAAAAAACTATTTTTTGGTTTTATTTACGTCATCTTGTCTCATAGGAAATTTTATAAATTCTTTTAAGGGTCCCTGTATTGAACTTAAAAATTACTTCAAAAGTCTGCTTACAGTTGGCTGTGGCAGTTGATGATATTTCATCTCACCAGTCATAAACTGGAAACATTTATTTGATGGTTACGGTTTTATTTTATTATGTTCAAAACAGTAAAAATCACCGGTAGTTTGTAAACTGACTCAAAGTAAAATGTCAAACAAAGGCCGAACGGCGAAAGGCCGAATGGGTTGAAAGGCCGAATGAGTCGAAAGGCCGAATGCCGAAAGGCCGAAAATCGAAAGGCCGAATGGGTCGAATGCCGAAAGTGTGGAAAGACCGATTGGGTCGAAAGGCTGAATTTTCATTAAATTTTCTACACTTACTTAATTGATTGAAATCAATAATTAAACCATGTAAAATGATTTAAATAAATTGAAAATACGTGCTAATAAATCCTGTGTATGTAATATTAATGTGAAGAAATTTTGTCGGAAATAAAATATTATTTATTTTTCTTTTTTTATTGGCCTTTCGACCTATTCGGCCTTTCGACAAATTCGGCCCTTCGAAATTCGGCTTTTCAATATTCGACCTTTCGACACTTTCGACATTCGGCCTTTCGACATTCGACCTTTCGGCCCTACTCAAAAAATTATACTTCGTATTGTGACGGTGACACCTAGCGTGTAATAGAATAAGTGAAACTAATAGCTCAATGTTTTACTGTGCTAAAATGGAATTTTCCATGATAAAACAGTTCTAAATGTTTCTACACTATTAGCACAGGAAAAGTCATGAACTTTCTAGAAGTTTGGTTTGTGTATATAAAAAGGCGAATAAGATTGAATTGGATTATTCGAATTTGGAACGCGATAGTGTAAACTTGTAAGAATTAGTAGTATTTGGAAAGCGACAGTGTGAAGATTAAAAAAGAATTAAAAGTGATTAAAAAAGTGTTTTAGTGGAAATAAAAAATATAAGTGTACAGTAAAATTTGAGAATAATTTATATAAAGTGATTTTGTGAATTTTTATTAATAAATTGTATTAAAAAAAAATTGTGTTGTAATAATTCTTGTGCTAAATAAATAAATTCGTTGGTGATATGAATCCAGTGATACGAACCTTGGGTGATAAGGCAAAAACGTAACAGTACGTTTTTATGCTGTTTTACTTCGGTACAAAAAGACCAAAGTATTGAAATCCTGTCAAAAATTACCAAAAATTTGGTTGGTCCAAAACCACTTTTCTCGACGTTTTGAAAGTCCACGAGTCTAAAAAAGCAAAAAAAAAAAAATGTCCGTCCGTCTGTCTGGACGTCTAGATGTCTGTACCCATGCTATCTCGAGAACGGCTTGTCCGATTTAGAATTTTTTTCGCCAATCAGTTTCAAAGGTCAAGGCGGAGATTTGAAAAGCTTTTGGAATCTGTACGACAAGAGGGTCGCGTACCTGCCATACGAATTGACCCAAAACACCTGGTTATGGAAATATTTACCAATATATCATATATGCTGGTTTGAATTTTAAGTTGGGCGTTGTGTTTGGAGTTGAGTTGAAGGTTAAGTTAGGGGTCAATTTGCGGGTTGAGTTGAAATTAAGTTGGAGTTGAGTTGGAGTTGAATGAGCAGTTGGCAAATTTTTTATTTATGCTTGTTTGAGGATTTAATTGAAGAACAGTTTGCGGTTGGGTTGAGGGTTGAGTTGGGGTCGTTTGTGGGTTGAATTGGGGTTGTTTGTATGTATGTACAGCATTTATGTGTCTTATATTTAAACAAATCCACACGCCTTGAACGATTTGAACTAAACTGTACACAAATATTGTTTAAGACTTAACAAAGGTCGCTGTTAATATCTCAAAGCTCAAATTGAACCTTTTACATTTCAAAATGAACCTTTAGCAAATTATATGAATGGCCAATTATTATGTAAAATAACTTATCTATTTCTTACTGGATTTTCGTGAAATTTGACATCCGCTATGGAAATAGGATTCTAAAATGATTTTTGGATAAGTATGATGGAACTTGCCTATTTTTCAACCGATTTTAATGAAATTTGACATGTTCGTTGGAAATTGGTTTCTAAAATGATTTTTGGATGCGGGTCTGGAATATGCCCAATTATGATTGAATTTATCTATTTCTCAACCGATTATGATGAAATTTGGCTTGTGAATTTCAAATGGGATTCTAAAATGATTTTTGGATGAAGTTCTGGAATATGGCCAAGTATGACGGAGCCTCCCTATTTCTCAACCGAATATGATGAAATTTGACATGTGCGTTGGAAATTGGATTCTAAAATGATTTTTGGATGAAGTTCTGGAATAAGGGCAAGCATGATGGAACTTGCCTGTTTCTCAACCAATTATGATGACATTTGGCTTGTGCCTTGGAAAAGTAAGAATTAGTTTTAGAAGAATTAATTTTGGTATTGGGTTGAAAAATAAGTGTGGAGTTGAGCAGAGGGTTGAGGTTTGGGTCGAGCTAAGTTGAGTTGACGTAGAATTAGGATTTAGTTAGCTTACATTGGGGTGTGAGTTGTTCAGTTGGGAAATTATTTAACGGTTGATTTGACAAATTGATTAAGGATTGATTTGGTGATTTAATTGATGGCTGGGTTGGCCGTTAATATGGTGATTGCGTTTGGGATAGTATTGCGATTGAGATAGATGTTGAGTTGTAAATTGAGTTGGAGGTTAAGCTGAAGATTGACTTAAGTGGTTCATTTCGAGATTGATTTGTGAGTTGAATTAATCAAGACCGAAGCTCTTGCGAGCTCAAAAATTTGGTCGCAAAATGACATTTTCAGGTCGTAAGTTGCTAATTTGCATGCTAGAACATATCGAGCTTGTACCCCGTCATCTGCCACTTTATTTTTTTCGGGTTTAATTTATGTTGTAATAAACACAAATTATTTTAAAGAAAAATAATTTGTAGTTAGTTTTATGAATTTTGGAAACTGTTAAATTGTTAGGGCAAATGGTCGATTACTCGATTTGACCAAATTTCGACTAACGATTAACCGGATTTTTTGGTGCCGATTAATCGATTACAGAAAATTTGTTGAAAAATCAAATCTTAACAAAACAAACTTAGTTTTTGTTCACCATTTTTCGAGAAATAAAATTTTCGATTAATCGATTAGTAGTCTCCGACTAATCCTTGCCCTTAACCAGCCCCTACTGTGAATCACCAACACCATCTTGTTTGCCATTAGCGCAATCTTTTTATATACATTCATCACCAATATCTGCTCCGGAATCAGTATTTTATTGTCAATACATCTGTACCGAGAATACAACATTCTGTGTCTGTTAAACGCAAGTTTGAATAATTTGTGAGATTATGTACTGTGCTAAATAGACATTTACTACTCAAAAATCTGGGTCGCAAAAATGCAAGAGAAATTTAACGAGTTGGGACTGACATTTCTATCGAGTATGTCAATTTCACGATTCAGCAGTGTTAACTTATTTAACACGCTTGCGAATCTGCGTTATGCCCCCAAACTCAATTCATAAAAAATGTTTATTGAGAAGTCAAACAATTCTTCTACGTCAAACATTTTAGATTTAATTGGTTCATGTTCCCCATAATTTGTTTTGTGTTGCTCTAGTCGTAAGAACCTGTGTTGCCTAAGGTTCGTAGTAGGAGAGTTTGTATTCAGGTTTCCAAGAATAAAAGGTAAATCAGTTTTACCTAGGAGTATGTTGGCAAAAATGTTGACCAATGTTTTTTTCGTCTATATTCACAAGCGTCGGGATCTTATTAGTTATTACATCTGGTTCAAACAGATGGAATACGAATAACGTTTAGGTGGTAAAGAAGGTCATGGCCGTTCTCTTCATAATGAACATCCAAAAAGAGCCCTCCATCTCATCGATAATAAAAAAAGGTTTGTCTGTGTGAATACGGCTATGTGCAATATAACACCGACAATACCTAGAAGCCGGATTTTTTAATTTTTATTTAGATTTTCTTATTAATTAAATTAAGTATTTTAACGCGTTAAAACATTTTGGAAAAATCGAATTTAGTACTCACGTGTATAAATAAATTACACGAATCAAATTGAAAGGTAAAGGTCAAATAAAGGTAGATAATGTAAGGGTTAATGCAAATGCAATGGTAATGGTAACGGTAAAGATAATGGTAATGGCAATGGTAACGGTAATGGTAAAGATAAAGGTAAAAATAAAAGTAAATGTAGAGGTAACCAAGTAACATGAAACACATTGAAAAGTAGATTTAAAAGTAAAACTAAAGGTAAAGCGAAATATAATTGTAAAGATAAATGTAAAGGTAAAGGTAAATGTAAAGGAAATGTAAAGATGAAGGGAAATATATAAGTAAATATATTAGTAAAGGTAAAGATAAACGTAATGGTAATTGTAAACATAAAAGAATCAATAAAGGTCAAGGAAAAGATAAAGGTAAAGATAACGTAAAGTTATTCGTAATAGCAATGGCATTGGTAGAGGTAATAGTAGAACGCGCCTTCATCAAGCTGATTAAAAATAACAATTAGTACATATCTCAAAATTTGCTAACTTTATTTTAATTCAATTATAACATTTTAGCGCCTCCCGCTTTTAGAAGAATTTCTTATACATCCATATTTTACATACATATATTTACATACGTGTAATGGTCACGTTTAGTATACTGCCATTTTTATAACTTTTCAGTCAAACAAAATGTTGAAAATATTTTTTTTTATAATTCGATAGCGGGTCACGTCCATATCACGTCATATGCACATCCAATAGTAAAGGTAAAAGTAAAGA
Source organism: Tipula vernalis (assembly GCA_958295665.1). Lineage (NCBI taxonomy): Eukaryota > Metazoa > Arthropoda > Insecta > Diptera > Tipulidae > Tipula > Tipula vernalis. The sequence goes on from OY282560.1 coordinate 16,865,169, forward strand.
TAACGGTAAAGCTAAAGGTAGTCGTAACAGCAAAGGTAAAGGTAATTAATGGTGAAGATAAAGGTATTGATAATGGTAAAGATAATGGTAATGATAATGGTAACGGTAATGGTAATGGTAATGGTACAGGTAATGGAAATTAAAGGTAAAGTAAAGGTATTGGTAATGGCAATAGCAATAGTAATGGTAAATGTAATGGTAAAGTTAAAGACAATGATAAAGTTAAAGGTAAACAAAGTTAGAAATTTGAAATTTTATGGGATTTAGCTTAAATATTAAGCGGGGGAATAAAATAAATTATCAAGGATTTTATTGTATCGCAATACAGGATAAATCCATATTATGTTATGTTATTTTCCCGCTACCTATTAGATTTTGAATTAAAAGAACACAAAAAAAAACAAGAAATAACTTAAATTAGCAAATAAATTTTCAGAAAAATGGCAAAATGTCTTTTTCATTGATAAACTTGTATCCGCTATAGTTTGCCGAGGTAACACCCACCATTACCAGCTAATCTAAAATAAATCATTTTTTCCGTTTTATGTTGATTTCTGTTACTGCGAACTGAATTTAATTTTTTGACAAAATGGCATTTCAAAATTTAAACTTCATTACTCTTCAATAAACTATTAGCAATGTCATCAGCAAGGACCTCTACCTTTCTTGTGAAGGTCCTTCCTAATGACATAAAATGAAGAGAAGAATTAATGATATTATAAAGGGTGAGTCAATGGGTATTTCACAATTTTTAATATCGTGCACAAATTCCAAGAAACGGAGGCCGTTCAGCAAAAAACATTTCCGGCAAGGCTGATGATGCTGGCAATGCTTTTACTGTGAGTGCAAGTGGTGAACGCTATCGTACCATGATAACTAACTTTTTATGGTCGTGCGATTTGACACCCTTGAACTTCTTTATGTGAGGTTATCTCAAAAGTAAGGACAATGCCAATTAACCAGCAACAATTCAAGAGTTATGGACGAGACAATAAGGCATATTGGTGGAACAGAGGAGCAATTATGTCACGACGTCGTCCTAAATTTGGACAAACGGATCGATATATGCCGCCGAAACCATTATGGTGTACATTTGGCCAATATTATCTTTCACATATAATTATTATCGATCAATAAGCATGATTCAATAAAGAAATCAAAATCATTCCAACGCAAAATTTTACTGATTATTAACATGGTGAAACTGACCACCCTTAACAACTCCGCCTTAATCTAACTCTAACTCGCTCGAAGAGAAAAAAAAAAACTGGAGTACTCGAAGAGAACACTGAGATTAATCCTAAACCGAAATTAAGCTTAAATCGAATTTTTGGGGTCCGCATGTAATATACTCATAGAATAAGGCCGAAAGTTGTTTTGAAGATGAAATGAAAAGCTGAAGCTATGGAAGGGACCAGAAAATATCAAATCTGAAGCCAATGTCATGACGAAAATGTTGAGTTGGAAATTTATTAAAGCAAACAATTTAATTTAATACAAACTACATCTTATTTCAGTCTAAAGCAAAGACTCTAGAGGAGCAAAATTTGTGCCCGGAGTTTTTTTATTTCAACGATGTACAAATAAGGCAGATTGACCATGCCAAGTATCTTGGTCTTATCATTGATTCTAAACTATCTTGGTAATCTCATATAGCAAACTTGAAATTGCACCAAATCACTCACACTATCACATTCGAAAATTTTTTTTAGATCGTATTGAAAATATTTCAACTAAGACTATTGAACATTTTGGGAGCCAAAATTAAAAATGGGTTTTGAAAGTTCGTTGTGTAGAATCTTTGAAGCCGAATATACTGTGGGTTCCTCAAGTTGTATCTAGTCCTGACCTCTGACTGGTTCACAATGAAAAAAAAAAATCTTTCAATACTTTGACCACAAACAGATGTGTAAGTGGAAATATCTCCATCCCAAATTATCCTAAAAACATGCTTCTGCGCAATAATGAGTGGATGAATTCTGGAGTAGTAAGTGCCACCTCACCAAACTAAGCCATAAGACAATTTCGAGTCAATTAATGCAAAGTATATATTTCTTAAAACTACAGTCGGGCATGCTCTACATAGTGAGTAAAATTTCCTAAACATTATTATGAGATACTCACGAAGGTCATCTATATGTTGTCTCCAAAGCATAGTGTTATTTACAGTTAGTCCTAAGTACTTAAAAGATCCACGAGTATGGTAAGAACATTATGGTCCACTAAAAGAGTATCATTAGTCTTAAAGAACATACTTTTAGTTTTTGTACTATAAGAACATTGTATGCGCGGAACACGGATTCCATTTGTTGAGTAACAATGTTACGTTCAGGTTGATTGTACATGAACACCAAGTCTTCCGCGAATGCAATCAATTGGGAATTAAAGTCAATATAAAAAAAAAAATTCAAATATATCAAAAACAGCAATGGGCCCAATACCGAACCTTGCGGAACACCATCGTTTAAGATTTTAGGCTGGCTCATAATACCTTTAATCTTAACAACCTGGTATCTGTCCGAGAAGTATGAGCAAAACCAAAGCAAAGTAACCTTTGTCAGATAATTAAAAATAGAGGCAACCATATTTCTCTGATCGAGTCCTTCATATAAAAGTAACCCTCGAATGGACGAATTTCTCAATGATTTTACCAAACACAGAAAGCAATGAGATTGGTCTGTAGTTTGAAATATTTTTTCTATCGCCTTTTTTAAAAATTGGAATACCAACAGCTTCTTTTAAACAGGTCATTTCCAAACGAATGCGATATTTTAAGTTCCGATATCACATTTAGAATTTCAACCTAGAAAGTTTCTAAGAACATACACGATTTTAATTCAGACTTGCTGTAGATAAGATTGGCCCACGATTCATCATCACAGTTAATGGATTGTTTCAAATTTAAGACAACATTTACGAGGTGATTGTTAAACAATTCAGTCAATTCGCGTGGATCGGCTACTAAAGCATTTTCATCAATGGATATTTCTTCAATTTGAGCGTTTGACCTTTCTCTGTTTAAAGCCTCATCGAGTAATTTCCAACTTTGTTTAATGTTACCATTGACAACTTGAAATTTATTATTAAAATAATTAATTGATTTCCAATATTTTCGATTTGGTAAATCAGAAAAATACGGAGGCCAATCGCTCATAACATATCTACTGAAAAAAAGTAAAAATATCTTCCCCCTTCCCTGATTACAGACAGACAAATTAAATTCTTAATAAACATTCGTGTGGGCATAATACACACACAAATGAGGTTTCTCCATGGGTTTTTGATATTTGATGCAGTGAATAATAATTCGCTATGTCAGTACGTTCTGGCCAGATACTTAATGTTAGTGGCTAGAGTAGAATTTTTTGTAGTTTGATCGTAGCTACCTGATGAGTACACCAACTTTTCAGTATGGAACCAAACTACCAAGATAAAGAACTCATGGAGGGTTCTCATTTTTGCAGAGTAAAACATTGGTATAACTGTTTGGGCCTTCAGCCAAAATTACGGGGAGGGGGGGGGAAGATATTTCTACTTTTTTTCAGTAGATATGTTATGAGCGATTGGCCTCTGTATTTTTCTGATTTACCAAATCGAAAATTTTGGGATTGTCATGAACAATTAATATATTTGTCTATAAAAAATGCCGAAAGATCAACTGATTACAGACAGACAAATTAAATTCTTAATATTAAAATAATTAGCTTTGGGCCAAAACTATTTCCTGTTTAACAGCCTTAATTAGTGCCTTAACTCGGTTTGTAAAGACCAAATCATTTAAGTTATTAATAAGCTTTTTCGAAAGTTTATTTTTTTACCTATTTTTCCTAAGAAGGGCAGGCTTTATCCAGCTATAAGTTTGAGAGTAGGCAGAAGACCAACTTTCTTTGATTAAAACTTTAAATAAATTCGAATAATTAATAATTTTGATATTTTGTTTCGATTCGGATGAATAAGATTAATTAGACCCGTAAATAGGTAGAAATACAATACTGGCTGTACAATGGTCAGTGATATTTAAATTTCGAATGTCACCTTCGTAGCTAAACTCAAACTTCGATGAATGCCTAAAAATCAACTGATCAATACAGGTGTAGGAATTGCTTGCCATACGGGTTGGCTTATTTATCAGCGGCTTAAGGCCGTGAGAGGCCATCATGAGCATGTAATCGATTAAATTTTTGGATTTAATTTCAAGTAAAATATTACTAAGTTCCTCAATGAAAACAGATGCGCGCATAGAAGGTAACCTATATACATATTACCGAAAACAAAACAGACTTATATTTAAAATTCACCTGTATAAGGTCAGCACTACTAGCTCAGATAAACAACAATACCTTCGACTCTATACATAGAATTGCAATTACCGACAATTTTAAAACCCATTGTGTGGCAGTAGCTCGAGTGCAGCAATATTAGCTAAAAATAATTCAAAATTTCTACGGAAACTTCTAATATTTTGATGAATAATAAATAAATATCACTTATAGCGAGACTGATGGTGGGTCGGCCTTTAATAATGATTGAATGACATGGCTGGGTTACAGATGGACTAAGCCTGCATTCCAGCCGTAGTTTCCCCATAAAAATCTTTGATTAACACTCCATTAAGCCAAGCTTCAGCAGACATAATTTTGGCCTATTGTGCTCCTTAGCATTTTTTGGGAGAACCCGAAAGTATGTGACAACGTTTAAATTGAGTTCATATTTCAGGTGCAAAACGCGATAAAAAAAGATTTGCCCAATAATAGTTGCATTGAAAAGAATTCGACTACCGTTCATTAATTTAAAGTGTACGTATATGTTGAATTTTGCTCATATTCATTCGCATATGCTATCTCGTCAACCTATGCCGATTATATTATAAAACCATTAAAAATTCTCCAAAGTAAGGCTTTAAAAATTATTCTTCAATTACCTCGGCTAACTCCAAATTTAGTTCTACATCAAGTTAGTCAAATTCATTCGCATGCCATACGTAGACAATCTCACTTTTTTGTTGTAGTTGCAGCTGACTCAAGGAATATTAACAGGCTTGAAGAGTTTAAATTTACGTTGAAATTAAATTTGTTGCTACCTTATGATTAATGATAACTTTTTAGATATAAATCTTTAATATAAATTAAGGCTTTCTTTGCTCCTGCTACAGTCTTGGGCGAAAACCGCACTAACAAAAAAACTTACATAAATTTACAAAAAAACAACAACCACAAGCATTAATTTCTATTTGTCGCCTATCAATTATAAGCGCACATACATATTTAACGGTGGTAAGTGAGCATTGTACATGTGATAAATAAGTGTTTATTATTCACTTTTCCCTCGCATTTATTTTTGTATTTTTAAAAACGAAAAATTGTTAAAAATAAAAATTTTCATTGTCGAGTGTGTATTTTATTTTCCCAAACAGCTGATTACTAAAAAAAAAAAAAAAAAAAATTAAAAATAAAATTTGAGATAGATTAAATTAACTCATGAGAAATTGAAAATGGATATGAAAATAAATCGGTGTGCACGTAATAGGATTCCGGTGTATGCGTTCATATGGGAAAATGGGAAAATTATATATGGTGTATGCACGGTGGTGGTAGCTCGTCTGATAAATTTTTTTTTAATTGTTTATTTTATTTTTTTACTTGACGTGGGCACATTTTATTTGTGCTGATGGTTACTAGAATGCATCAGTGTGAATTATTTAAATTATCTTTTGAACATTTGTTTGTTTTTTCTAGATTACACGGAATTTAATTTAATTTTGATTTTTTTTTTTTTTGTGTGGCTAATTAAGTTCGACCGTATTTGGCCGTATGCAATTTTATAAAATACAAATGTACATACAAATTTGGTGCAAGACGATATCGAGCGTGTTTAATACTCGTAAATCCAACAAAAAATTATCTCAAAGCAAAAAAAAACAACGAATATATTTTCACCTTTCGTTAACTTATGTACAATACAAAAAATTCGATAATTACCATCATCAATAAGTGCAACACAAAAGAAAAGTAATTGGATAAAAACTGCAGTCAGTTGTAAGAAAGAAGATAATAAGTTAATTTCCTTAAGAAGGCAAACAACAAAAACAAAAATTCAGTCCACACTTAACGTCATATATTTGAAAATCGCAGAGAAAATATGTACAAAGCGGCCATGGTACAACAACAAATCTGTTACAGATTTAATTTTTATTTTTATTTATCTCTCAGTTATGGTGTTACAAATGACATTCTTATTTATTTTTTTTTGTTTGTTTATCAGCAAGCACAACTCTCGTCGAGCGGACTACAAAATTATTTTCCTTTTGATTTTCTTATAATGAATGCAGCCAGCACGTATAAAAAATTTTTAATCCGGTTTCTGTCTGTGCATGTGTACGGAACATTACACATGTAAATTATTTTTTGTGTTTTAAAGCATAACAATATTTTACAAAAAAATGTAAAACAGCATACATTTTATTGTGATATGCCTTATCGGGCCCGTCTGGTGGGGCGATTATATTACATTTCGTTAAAAAAAAAAAAAAAATACAAATTAATAATTCAGTGCGAAGACATTTATCAGTCACAATGATGTCATTCCACCAGAGATTTATGACTCATTTTAGGCATAATGTGACAAACTAGTATAAAGCCCGCAAAAATTGACGGGGTAAAAATAGAGTCGATTTGTTGCTAACGATTTAATTCTTATAATTAAAATTTGGAACTAGTAGAACATGAATTTATGAATATTTCTTTATACCCTACATTCTTGGTGTAAATCTTCTCAGATTCATTGCTCAATCTTGTTACGGGTGACGAATAAGTTTTTTTTTTACGTAAGTTTTACTATCAAATTCAGTAGGGTGGGTATCCCTGACGAAGAGGTTATTTATTAAATAATGATGATCATTGTGTTTCGTGATGAATTTCCTGATGGATGTGATTCATAGCAATGATTTATATTGGTTTTTTTTTTTAGAATGTGTATTGCATTTCTATTGTTATGGACAATAAAATGGTCAAATATTCACAGAAATATAAATACATAAACGTATCAGCTGATATACTTTTTTTTTGTATATACTATATTTTGTATGTATACATTACAAGTATATATATAAGTGAAAATTGTTTAGCGGTACAGAAAAAAAAAAAAGAAATTACTTCAGTGAACGCTTGATACGATTCTAGGCTACGCATGGCTACCAGTTATTTTTGGCTCAAAAACAGCAAAAATAAAATTTTGTATCGTGCCCACACTTGAAGCACCACTTTACTTGGGTATCGATTTTTGCGAAGCTTTTAATATATTTCCAACGCTAAACTCAATTAATTGTTCTACAACTTCGCAACCCGAAAATTATAACCAACATGCCCTCACTCCACAAGAAAAATCTACGCTTGATAAAATTATTGCTATGTTTCCCTCGTCACAGAAAGAAGGACTAGGAAAAACTAAACTGCACGAGCATGATATTGAAATTATGGAGGGATGCAAGCCTATAAAACAACTATATTACTCCAAATCGCCTGCAGTACAAAAAAGCTTTAACGAGGAAATAGACCGTATGCTAGGATTAGGGGTAATAGAAGTCAGCAATAGTTCGTGGAGTTCTCCAGTGACGCTGGTTCCAAAAGCAAATAGGAAATCGAGACTATGTCTGGACGCCAGAAAAGTTAACGCCATAACCAAGAAGGACGTCTACCCGCTGCCACTAATTGACGGACTACTGGGACGATTGAACGAGACCAAATACATAACTGGACTTGACCTGAAGGACGCATTCTGGCAGATTCCGCTTGCGGAGTCTGCTAGGGACAAAACAGCTTACGTATCAGTTCAAATTGATGCCGTTTGGGCTGTGCAATTCAGCCCAATCAATGTGTCGCTTGATGGACAAAGTTATATCTCATGAGCTTCAGGATAAAATATTTGTTTATTTGGATGATCTGCTTGTCGTCAGCGGCACATTGCAGGAGCCCTTTGAACTGTTACAGCTGACTGCAGACTTACTACGGACGGCAGGACTGACGCTAAACATTGAAAAAAGTAAGTTCGTAATGAAACAAATAAAGTATTTGGGCTACATAGTAGGAGAGGCAGGACTAAAACCAGACCCAAGCAAGGTAGAAGCAATTATGAACTTCCCTATACCAACCAGCCTCAAACAAATTAGGCGATTCTTAGGCTTATCAGGATGGTACAGGAGGTTTATCTGCAATTATTCGAGCATTTCAGCTCCGATAACGGACTGTCTAAAAAAGGGAAAATTTCAATGGAATGAGAAAGCACAGCAAGCGTTTGACTCCCTCAAACAAATTCTAACCACAGCACCAGTTTTAATTAATCCAAGATATAACGAGGAATTTTTCATTATGTGCGATGCAAGTTCTGAAGGTGTGGGGGCGGTATTGTACCAAAAAGACGACGAAGGGAATGAGCAACCCATTTCATATATATCACAAAAGTTAAATTCGGCTCAAAAGAATTACACAGTGACCGAATTAGAGTGTTTGGCCGCTGTATTGGCAGTGAACAAATTTCGGGCTTACATCGAAGGTCACGAGTTTACTATCATAACGGACCATGCAAGCTTGAAATGGCTAATTACACAAAGCGATTTACACGGGAGATTAGCCAGATGGAGTTTAAAACTACAAGGTTTTAAATTTCTTATAGAACACCAGAAGGGTAAAGATAATGTAGTGCCCGATGCTCTATCCCGTGCCTACTGTGATACAATAGAAGAGTTTAGTGAAAATATTAAAATGTTAAATTTAGATAAATTTCAGAACATACATTTTGAGGAACAGGAATATGTCAAACTAAGGAATAACATATTGTCAGATCAGAACAGTTATCCAGCATTTAGAGTCGAAGGGACTTATATTTTCATCAGGCTCGAGCCAAAAAGATCCTCTGAACTATCAGACTTGTCGGTTTGGAAGTTATGGATGCCTACGGCGTTAAAACATGACCTGATTAGAAAGGCACATGACGAACCTTTGTCATCACATGGAGGTGAAGTCAAAACACTAGAAAAATTGAGATGCTATTATTTTTGGCCCGGTATGGCAAGACAGGTACATGAGTATGTAACACAATGCGGAACCTGCAAAACAACAAAACCAACCAATCAACAGACACGTCCACCAATGAGGAATTTGTTTAAAGTCGACCGGCCATGGCAACGCTTGTATATTGAACTATTAGGCCCGTATCCTCGATCAACTCAAGGTAAAACAATGATATTAATCGTCTTGGATCACTTAACGAAATATGTGCTGCTCAAGGCATTAACGAAAGGCACAGCTCAACAAATCACTCAATTTTTAAGAGAAGAAGTGTTTTGCGTATATGGAGTACCAGAAATTATTCATTCGGACGACGGTACTCAATTTAAGAGCACAGAGTATAAAGCCTTATTATCCGAGTATATATGTTACTTCCGTTTTACTCATAATAAGTAAGAGACGTGTTTTATTTCCAATTACCAAAAATCTGTTTTCAACAAGTAGAGCGTGGAAGATTCTTGTGAAGTTTTTCCGAAAACGTTCCGAAAATTTAATGCCCTAAAAATGTATTGATGCGGCATTCAACAAGCTGATTGTTGAACGTTCGATTTAAAAATTAACGATTTCCTAATTACTAGCTAAAGGCATTGCCCCATGAAAACGGAAAACCGGCATTTAAAACCGTCAAACCCAATTTTTGGCTCCAAGTTCCTTCACTTTGCAATATGAAAATTATTAACAAATTGTTCAAATCTATAAGTTCCACCTTATTCTAAGAAAATTTCATTAAAAAACCCCAATTTTATATTTTGCCGGCCGTCAAGTAAAAATCCGCCCGTCGACATATAAGATTGACGTTTTTTGAATGAAATTTTCTTAGGATGAACTTATAGGTTTGACTATTTTTAATAATTTTGATATTGAACATTAAACAATTTTGTCAATAATTGGATTTGACGGTTTGAAATGCCGGTTTGCCGTTTGTGCATGGAGCAATGCCTTAACTCTATGACCATAAGCCTAATGAAAATTCTCAGTGGTAGTAGGCCACTGTCAATAATCATGTCAATTACTTATAATGAAAGTTGTTAAGTGTCGAGGGGGACATCGGATGGTGACCTTCAATTCGATCTTGACTTCAACCTTCAAGGCCATTTGATGGTCAAATTGAATTTTTTAAATAGAAATAGCTATTTTTGACCCCAGATTCGGAAAGATCGCAAAATTATATGTTCAGATAGGAACTTTAGGTTCTTCTTTTGAATGACTTTCAGATGTTAATTCAAGGACAAATTACTAAATAATAAGAAATAATCAGCAAATTATGAATTTTAATGCGGAATGGCTTCATCTGAAAGTCATTCAAAAGAAGAGCCTAAAGTTCCTATCTTAACATATAATTTTGGGATCTTTCCGAATCCGGGCTCAAAAATAGATATTTCTATTTAAAAAATTCAATTTGACCATCAAATGACCTTGAAGGTCGAAGTCAAGATCGAATTGAAGGTCACAAAAATATGAACCCCTATTTTTTATTGCAGATTCGGATTCTACGGCTAAAAATACGTAGGATTTGACTGAAACATTTTTTTCGATTCATGATAGATGGCGCTGTAATTGGCGATATTCTTTTTTGGTCGTCAAAATATTTATCATTTTGCCAATTTCAAATAACTGGGAAAAGGGTGCTTGATTTACATGAGTCCCCTCGCCTCATCATCTCTCAATCGAAAAAGAATGTCGTCAATTACAGCGTGATCTATCATGAATCGAAAAGAATGTTTCAGTCACATCCTACGTATTTTTAGCCGTAGAATCCGAATCTGCAATAAAAACTAGGGGTTCATATTTTAGTTTTAAAGTTACCCTCCGACCCACCTACAATGGGGAGGGGGAGGGTACTAATTTTAACGCTAATGTATTTCCCCCACGGAATAATTAAATTTTGATCTACACCATTTTTTTCGTAGAGTGCTTATTTTCCGAGATATTTGAGTGTATCAGGTTAAAAAAATCACCCGGTACCTGTATATGTATGTGTATATAAGGTAAAAAATTCGTGAAATCAAAAATTTTTGGAAGTTCTGTTTTAATTTGGAGATTTTTATGTTTTGAATGTGTAGTACTGGGTAAAAAAAAAATTGATACAGTTGGTCAAAAATTTGTTGAAAATGGTGGAAAAATATAAAATTGGGCTACGTTTAAAGGTAAAAGAATAAGGATTAAGAAAATATTTTAAAAAATAGTACCCTCAAGTACATCTCTAAGTTTTTCATCGAGTCTATGATTGCTTTAATTCATCACTAATTCGTTTCCCAGCTTTAGGTATAGGAAGACCGAGCGGGCCATCCGTTTTCTGAATATATTTAGCTTTATGCACCAAGTATTATGTTGTGTTGAACGCCTGTTGAATTTGTTGTATGGTTAGTGACTTCGGCAGTTTAATCAGCAGCTGTATCTTATCACATTTTTTCTCCAATTGTTTGAATTGGCTTTTCAATTGTTCCATGAATACGTCATATAAATTAGCCTTCGTTGCCTTGATGTCAGAAATCAAGCATGATGATGTTGATGGTACTATTGCAGCTAAATTGATTAATTTTTGTTGTTGATATGCTGCCTAACTACTAGTTTACTGGCATATACGGGCGACATTCCAATATCTGCTAATATCTCATAGATTTCTTGAAGGACGTTCGCATTTTGAATCTGGCGTTCTTCACTATCACTCCTAATGGAACTTATTTCAAAATCTACTGCAGTTGATGACGATTTCGGCGTAACTGCGAAGTTTAATGGTAAAGAGATTGGTCTCTGTAGACGATGGAAAAGGACCATGCAACGGAGTAGGAGGTACTATCAAGAGAATGGCGTCCAGAGTATCACTGATGAATATGATGAAAAGATTGAGAAAAACCGGTTTGGTGGCCACTTTGAAAATGAAAAACTTTAAGATGGTACTATTTTTTAAAATATTTTCTTAATCCATATTCTTTTACCTTTAAAAGGAGACCCATTTTATATTTTTCGGATAAATACTTTTTATTATATTTTCAACAAATTCACAAATTGTTGACCAACTGTATCTTTTGCAACAACAACAACAAAAAATTGAGTATTATAAACTTTTTTTTTACCCAAAACATAAAAATCACAAAATTAAAACATGACTTCCGGTCCCTTATGTTGAATTTTTGATTTCAGGAATTTTTCACTTAAATATAATATATATATACTATATATACTATATATATATATATATATATATATATATATATATATATATATATATATATATATATATATATATATATATATATATATACATATATATGTAGAAAACGTTGAATCGGCTATTATAAAGAGAACGCACCACTTACGAGAATTTTTAAAGATAATGAAGTTAGTAGACTAAAGCTGTTTTCGAAACCGATACTTATTTCATAGTTATTTACTTGTTCGACGCCATCTTAAATAAGTAAGTAAAATCATTCAAATTGATTTCACGATACTTATTTTGACAGCAACAACAGCAAAATTTATTTGGTGTCATTTTTTTTAATTTAAGGACACTGCTATTTGCAACATAATATGCTTATAACACTAATGCTTGATAAAACAATAAGAATATTGAATTTTGATGACCTCTAAATAATTAATTATCTGAAAGAATTCATTTTTTACTTCAGTGTTTGTCAAAAGCAAATTTTAAATTTTTCGGTATCACGCTACGAGTACCTTAGCAAAAATGTTCATAGGCAAAATGACAAGCAATTTAGATTTTTTTGTGAGAAAGGGATAGAAAATAAGTAGCCTCGCGATAGGATACTTATTTGCTAAATATTTCATTTCTGAGGTAGCTCTAAAATAGAGAAAACAAAAAATGAGAAATTAAAACAATTTAGCTTTTCTTTGTCATCCTCACAACATAACCCTCTAAACAAAAAAAAATGATGCATAAAAAATGGTTCGATTACGTTACGTATACGATACATTTTTTTTTGGGATCGGTACGTAATCCCTCATTTCATAATCTCAGCTACAAAATTTCCTATTTTCTTTAAAAATCTTCTAATTACCAAATCTCCTAATTACAAAATCACCAAATGTTTTGTTTTACACTATTCACGATTGATGAACTAATGTCCGCCTCTAGGAGAATTCCCAACAAGAAAGCGCCAGGACCGGACTATATACCAAATGTTGCCTTAAAGGCTGCGATTCTAGAAAAACCCGAAGAGTTCCTGGAGGTGTATAACTCTTGCCTAAGAGAAGGAACATTCCCAGATATTTGGAAGAAACAGATGCTGATACTGATCCCAAAGGGTAAAGAACATTCGGAAGATCCTTCATCATTTCGCCCAATCTGTCTGTTAGATGGAGCGGGGAAATTATTTGAAAGTCTGCTCGGTAATCGGTTAGAAGAAGCTATCGTATCATCTGGAGACCTTGCCCATAACCACTATGAGTTCCGCAAAGCGCGCTCAACTATTGATGCATTCAGCTCGCCAGGCTGGCAGAAGACACCATCAACGGCAGCAGATGGAAAGGAGGCCGTAAAAAATACTGCGCTATTGTTACGCTAGATATTAAAAATGCGTTTAATACAGCAAAATGGGTACATATTATGAACGCCCTCAATATCAGGAATGTGACAGGAGGCCCCCAGGGATCTGTACTCGGTCCAATGCTTTGGAATATTATGTTTGAAGATGTGTTCACACTCCTGGTCCCCGAGGAGGCGACGGTAGTTGGGTTTGCCGATGATATCGCCATCGTAGCAGTTTCAAAGTACAAGGAAGAGCTGGAAAACATATGTAGGGATACGGTGGATATAATCCAACAATGGCTTGACTCAGTTGGGTTGCAACTGGCGGAACAAAAAACGGAAGCGGGGCTTATAACCAGCAGAAAGGTTCTGGAAACAATTTCCATTAGAATCGGAGCACATACGATTTTCTCGCAACCCTCGATAAGGTACCTAGGGGTACAAATCGATGCAAGGTTGTCATTCAAGGAGCAGATAAAGTACGTCAGTGAGAAAACAGCCAGAGCGAGCAAGGCTCTCTCTCGTATAATGCCGAATGTCGGCGGGCCAAGCCCAGGACGACGAAGATCATTAGTCGGTGTCGTAACATCTATAATGCTCTATGCGTCCCTTATATGGGCTCAAGCGCTGCAGGTGCCACCCTATCGTCGTAGTTCCAACTCCGTATATCGCAGCTGCTCACTTAGAGTGATTAGTGCGTTCAGAACTCTTTCGGACGAAGCAGCCTGCGTCATTACGGGAATGTGTCCAATTGATCTGCGGGCAACGGAACGGCAAAAGTCATACAATAATAGCCATGGAGGAACACCGGATAGACCAATGGTGCGAGCGAACAACACAAGAATGTACAGGGGGGATATTCTTATCGATTGGCAACAGGGTTGGAACCGTTCGGAGAAGAGCTATTGGACTCGACGACTAATTCCTGAAATGGGCCCGTGGATAAATCGTACGCATAGCGAGGTTGATTTTTACCTAACACAGTTCTTAAGAGGTCACGGATGCTTTCGATCATACCTTAATCGTTTTGGGCATGATGATTCACCGGATGATGATGCGCACGGTTGATGCGCACGGTTCCAGCGCACCATGATGATGCGCACGGTTCCAGCGCAATAGAGAAGTGCTTGCTGGAGTCCTCGATCAATTTGATATCACCCCAGAGAACATAGTTGAAATGATGCTATCGTCCCCAGAAGCATGGAGTGCTGCAGCAAATTTTGCAACAGCAACGATTAAGGAGTTGCGACGGTTGGAACGCCAACGTCGCCAAGCAAGGTAACTCGCACCCTTCAGTTGCATGGGAGATGTGATCGTACAGTTAGTACAGACTCCTTCCCTTTCGAAGTAATACCTAGCGGTCGTCCCGGGGGGAAAGGATGCAGGAGGTGGTTTTAGTGAGTAGGAGTCTCACAGCGTTGTGGTGGATAGCTACGTCATCCCCTACATCGTCCATGATGGATTTCTACCTTCCTTAAATAAAAAAATAAAAAAAACATACAAACACAGCCAATCAAACAGACACACACAAACACAATCACATTTCTCCTAATTACAAAATCTCGCATAAAATTTTCCCCGTAAATCGCGTGATTTCATATACTATATTTACGGGGAACATTTTATGCGAGATTTTGTAATTAGGAGATTTTGAAATTAAGAAATTTTGTAATAGAGATTTTTGTAAAAAAGATTTTGTAATGCAAAATTTCGTACCCAACCCATTTTTTTTATAAATCTCTACTCCTATAGAAACAATAAAAACAAAAACAACAAATCAACATGTACATACATTTTTCTTCATTCGTCGAATATTTTGAATAGTACACACCGCATCGAAAAACCAAATAATACGTGTTTAATATTTTTTGAAAAATCTATTCAACTACACTAAACTCGACCCCCACCCCCCTGTGGGTGAGCGTGGGACAACTTTGATATCTTAAATGGAAATCCTTATTTTTTATTACAGATTCGGATTCTACGTCAAAAAATACGTAACTTTTGTCTGAAATATTTCTGTACTAAAAAGCAAAAGTCGCTTATCTGCATTTTAGTAGTTTTGAGAAAATGAAGGTTAAAGTTTTAAAATCAAATGGGAATACATTAAGCGATTTTCACCAAAATTTGATACAATCTAAATAGTGGGCAAATTTAATTATTTATGTGAAATTCATAAAAAACGCTTAAAGTCACTTAAGCGACTTTTGCTTTTAAGTACAGATTTTTTTGTATTCGTTGCAGATGGTGCTGTAATTGGAAAAACTGAGATTTCGAACGACTAATCCTAAAAATAGAAATTGATAGATCAATAGATCAGACAGATATATCACAATTTGTGCGCCTTGCAAATTATTTTTCCTTTTCGAACAGCAATTACAGCGCCATCTGGCCCGAATACAAAACATATTTCAGACAAACGTTACGTATTTTTTGACGTAGAATCCAAATCTGTAATAAAAAATGGTGGTTTCTATTTAAGAAATCTAAGGTGCCCCACCCCCACCCACGGGATGCGGCAACTTAGTATTATTATTTTGTTTTTCGATGCGGTGTGTACCATTCAAAATATTCGACCGTCTCGGTACATTTTTTACAACCATGTGCCGCTAAAGAATTCCCGTGGTTTCTTTATTCAAAAGATGTTTTTAAAAAAAATAAAAGAAAATGAAAACCAACCAATGGGATAGGATTTTAGGAAACGTTGTGAATTTTTGAATCAAATTTTTAATTTTTTGATAATTTAAG
This sequence comes from Tipula vernalis, assembly GCA_958295665.1. Classification (NCBI taxonomy): domain Eukaryota; kingdom Metazoa; phylum Arthropoda; class Insecta; order Diptera; family Tipulidae; genus Tipula; species Tipula vernalis. The sequence continues at coordinate 16,881,468 of OY282560.1, forward strand.
CCTTAGACGTTTAATTTTAAGAGTCAATTATGAATTTTTGAATTATTTTTTTTTATATTTATTACTCTATCGAGTATTTTATTAACAGTTAATTAATTTTTTGTTTAATATTTTTATTGGTGCTCTAGTCAGAAATTAATTTTAGATTTTTAATTTTTAACAGTCAATTTTTAAACTAATACTCCTATTACAGTTCTCACCTCACCGAGAAATACTTTGAAAATGTGGCTAGATTTGCGTGGTGTTTCTCGGTGAGATGAGAACTATAAAAGCGGTATAGGCTTTAAAAATATGCATTATTGTCTCATTCGAAGATAACTCAAAGAAATTTTAATCGTGTGCGATCTTCCATCGGATATTTGTAAATTAAAAAACTATAAATGTACCAACAAAATATCGTAAAGAAACGTAACAAAACTATTCAGCTATAAGAGAAACACGTGATATTTTTGTACACGCTTTTTGTTAATTGAACAGAATACATAGAAACTATATAAAAATTTAAATGCATACATAAGCATTAGTACTATGTACATACCATATATGAATATGTATAACTAGGAGAATTAATATTTTAATTACCATTACCTCGTTACAACGGCAAAAAAGTTGTCGTAAAATATTTACACTATACTGTAGAGAAACAACTCAATCTGTAATTGCCGGGCAAACCAGCAAGAATTAATTAAAATGTTATACCAATTTATCCAATGGTAGAAGACCAAAAAGAGTTAACCAAGAATATACGGATGACCCGAAACGATGCGGAAGAAAAAGGTTACACAAGTGATTCGGAAATTATAATTCTTGAATACTAAGTTACCTCTGTATGTACGTGTACGGTATAGGTATACGGAGACAACAAGTATAAATTTTATGTCGTCGTCTTTAATTTATGAATGTAAGATTGTGTAAGCATATTGTCTTAATAGGTAAGCGCATATTCACAAAGGTATTATGATAATTACTTTCTAGAACGGTTTTTTTATTTCATTTTCTTTCGATCTTTGGGCTTTTGTAATTTCGTCGTGACTAATCAAATCGGAATCAGTCAGTTATTGAGTGCGCGACTCTCAAAACATTTATGATAATAAATTAAATTTTAATTACAAAAGAAATGACCAAATGACTTGCGTTATTTTATTCTCGTATTAAGTCATACGAGTATGTGTATGTAGAAGCTTAAGCTTGCGGTTTTTGATACTCGAAATTTTTTTATTTTTATTTTTTTTATCGGTTAAGTAGATATCTACTCGAATTTTGTAAATTGGGTATGGTCTTAAAGAAAAAAAAATATAAACAAGATTAAGACATAGCTCTTTATCACGCGCGGTTTTATAATAATTTCGTTTAGGCGTGTTTTGACTGCGGTTTGAAATTTTAATTCGGTGAAATTTTCATTGTTTAAAGAAATAACCGAGATAAAATTATAAAAACAATAAATTCACCGAATTTTTTCAACCACACTGAAATCTCAGTAATTTATGAGAATATCAAAACCACAGGTGTTTCTTATCAGCAATTGTCAACAGTGATGCTAAATCAAATGAATTTGTTACAAAAACAGTTCATCCCAGTGTTCTGCTTATCGAAGAATCTTACAAACTTGTCCAAAAAATATTTTTACTTCTATAAGAATCCCACTCCTCTACTATAACTCTCAGCGAATGAACTCATAATAAAAATCAGACAGATCACGTAGCATTTTTAAGCTAGAAAGACCACAGATTAGAACAAACGTGTATCCCAAATATTTTGTTAGTCGGGCTCATAGATGTGTAGAGGTTGTAAATTTTACAAAGTTATAGTGTTTAATAGCATTGGATTTCGACTCCATAATCTAAATGGGCCATTCTGTCATAGTCGTTGAACAAATTTGATCCACTCAGCCGGTTGGCCGTTTAATAAATTTAATTCACGCTTCTAAAACTAAGGTAGCACCTTGGTAGCACCATACACCATCGTTAGCCACTTGCCCAAATATCCGTTTGGTGGTAAAATCTTGATTGGTTACAAGAAAATTCTTACGTCATTTTGTGTTACATAACCCATTCCTCCAAAAACTGATCAACTCACTGGTTCGTCATCGCATAGGTGACATATACGACTGATATGTACAACGATGTATTTCGTGTTTTCGATTTCGTAAATTATTTCGATTTGTAACGAACGAATATTTTGCCAATTAGTGAATCAGAAGTGGGAAGAAGCAATAATTCAACAAATGGATTTCATTGCTATTCAATTATCTTGCTATTGAAAATCTATATATGTACGTTGAAAAATCTTCTGAAAAATACATTAAGGTTCCGAGACTTCAATCCAGTACAACTTTAGGTCCTTTGAGTTCTTGTTAATATTCTATGTGGTCCATCACTATAGCGTCGATAATGTGGCTCACGTAACTTACTGATTTTCTGCTAAGGACAGATTTCTGCCGATGGCCCTGCTCGATGTCAGCGGGTGTCGGAAGTGAGTATTCGCTCTTTTTCAAGAGTCAGTCGAATTCCTCCACTTTTATTTCTGATATAGCAACAAAAAGCTGTTGAATCAGACAATTCAGAGCTTAGTTTACAACGTAGGCCTTTCCAAAATGGCTTCTGAATCGTATAGCTTTAGCACCAGTTTCCGTTATACCTTCTTTTGGATTTATAGCACTTCCAACTTAATGAATGTTCATAATGTTGTGCAAGCTCAACTTTTGTCCTGAGTATGGTCCCGCGGCTACCTTCATTTTCGTGTACTGAGACCTCGCATAAACAACTGAGGCCTCGCATAAAAATATTTCACTGTGATTCTATGAATATTATTTGAAGAATTTTGCCACGCAAAATATTTTGTGGCAGAATAACCATCTGACAAATTATTGAATCAGCACTGCCACAAATGTAAAGTCAAGAAGGGAATGTTAGATCAATAAATAGTTGGTTAAATAATAGTCAAATTTATCATCGAACTGGAACATTGCATCCAGCAAATGATGGTCAACGAAAGTTTGCGCAATTGTATATATTAGATCCAAGCGAAGCTGCAAATTAAAGATTGAGAATTACATCAAATGCAAAATGATTTATAAAGTGGAATAGGAATGTATTACTGGTGCGGCGCTTAATGGAAAGCAAAGAGCAAGAATGAGTATGGCAACTGTACAAAACCGCAAATCAGTTATGAGACGTTATAATATTGAAACTTGGAATGAGGTTACTAACTACCATGCTAAAAAAAAAAAAAGAAACGTTAGATAATTGTAAAAATTTATTTGCAAAAAATGTCCAACCCAGCATAATCCAACCAAATGCCGATAACATCAGAAAATTAACTGATGCTCTAGATGAATCGATTAGAGGGCTTAAAGCGCTAGGTCCAAACGCCGAAAAACGAGATCATTGGCTGATTTATATAGCTTTAAATAAATTAGACAACGAAACCAAATCTCTCTGGGCCCACGAGACAGCGGAGAAAGACTTTTGTACAATCGATGAATTGTTTACATTCCTGGGAAAACGCATAGACATGGTCGAATCCATAAAGGGCTATACGAAGAAGATCACGCCGAGTCGATCAGTTGAACGAGCATATCCAGTTGAAACATCGTTGGAATACCAATGCCCAATATGTAAGAAAGATGGGCACAGAGTATACGAATGCGAGAGCTACAAGAGCATGTCAGCGACTGACAAGTCAGACGCAATACGAAAAAACAGCAGGTGTTTCAATTGTCTAAATGGAGGGCACAGAGTGCAAGAGTGCAGATCCAAAGATAGATGCCGATACTACCACAGAAGACATCATACATCATTGCATGGATCATCAGATGAATCAAGGGTTTTTGAACAAGCAAATTCAAGGGTTCATAACGTTGATATAGCAACCAATAAGGAAGTGACAGAAAAGGGAGACACCGAAATTGAAACGTATACCGTGAGCCCAGTAACATCACAAGGAATACTTCCGACTGCATTGATCAAAATCAAAGACGGCAACGGCTGTTGGCAAACATACCGGGCACTTTTGGATTCGGCATCACAGGCATCCTTTATATCCGAGGTCTGCATGCGAGATTTAAATCTCAAACGAAAAAGTGCACGGGTTCTTGTGAAGGGACTTGGTGAAGCTGGCATGGGTGAAACCAGAGGGTCCGTAGAGCTGACGATTGCGTCTGTGGATCATAAACCTGCATTAAAAACACAAGCATTCATCATACCAAAGGTGTCTTGTGTATCGAATGAATTCAATTTATCAGGGGCGGATTTTCAAATCCTGAATCAGTTGCAGCTCGCTGATCCAACTTTAAACAAACGATGCCAAATCGACGTGCTTTTAGGAGTGGACATATTTTTTGAAGCATTGGAATCGGAGAGTATTAAGTTGGCAAATGGATTGACTGCGGTTCGAACAATTTTTGGATGGATAGTGGCCGTGAGAATTGCCGACAAGGAGCAAGGTACGGATGTAACTAAAAATTTCAATGTGCTTCTAGATATCGACAGATCTCTACGCAAATTCTGGGAAGTAGAAGAGCTTCCAAAACATATAAGAGAAACAGCCGAAGAACAGCAGTGCGAAGAATTATTTCGAACAACTACAAAAATCGGTAGAGATAAGAAATTTATAGTAAAGCTACCATTCAAGTAAACCGGTTAAAGTCAATGGAGAGAAGATTCGAACGTGACCAGGAGTTCGGAAAACTGTATAGAGCATTCATGGCGGAGTATGAGACGCTTGGACACATGGAACAAGTGCAAGGCCATAATAAATTATCTATATACTACTTGCCGCATCATGGAGTTTTAAAGGCCAGCAGTACGACAACAAAATTGCGAGTAGTCTTTGACGCATCCACAAAATCGTCTACAGGGCTTTCGCTAAATGATGATTTAATGGTAGGTCCCACGGTACAGCCATCACTCCTCAATATACTGCTAAGGTTTCGACAACACGAGTTCGTCTTTTGTGGAGATATTGAAAAAATGTATAGGCAGGTGTGGGTAGACAGCAATGATCGAGAACACCAAAATATCTTATGGCGCCCGAGTCCACATCAGCAGCCAGTCACATATCAATTGAAGACGCTTACGAATGGCACTGCCTCAGCAGCATTTCTGGCTACCCGCTGTTTCAAAGATGTTGGTATCCGAGTGCAATCCCGTCAGCCAGAGGCAGCACGATCTATATTAGAGGACATGTACGTAGACGATATAATGACCGGGACCGAGTCCATACCACAGACCAGAAATTTATTGGAGCAGGTAACACACGCACTAGGTAGTCATGGTTTTAAGCTAAGAAAATTTCTTATCAACAATCAGAAGCTGCGGTCGTTCATACAAACCACCACGGAGAGCGCTATTAAAGAAATCGGAGAGCATGCAGAAACGCCAAAGGTGCTGGGTCTTCAATGGGATCCTTATGATGACGCATTTAAATTCGCGGTCCAATTACCTGAACGATGCAAACATACCAAGCGAACACTGTTGTCGGATGCCAGCCGAACTTTCGACCCGCTTGGTTGGTTGTCTCCGATAATAATACAAATTAAGATTTTATTCCAAAATATGTGGATGCAGAATATAAGCTGGGATGACGAGCTTCCTTCAAGCACACTGCAATCATGGTTGGAACTTAGAACTCAAATATCCGAAACAACCAGCATAAGAATTCCAAGATGGTTGCACTCCAAAAACAAAGTGAGTTTATTTGGATTTAGTGACGCAAGCGAGAAAGCGTATGCCGCAGTGGTATATGCCTTAGTGGATACAAATGAGGGTCTACAGGCCCACATAATCACCTCCAAATCCCGTGTATCTCCAGTGAAACAATTAAGTCTGCCGAGGCTTGAATTAATGGGTGCCTTGCTGTTGGCTAATGTGATGAAACTGGTAGAGGAGTCGTTAACCGTAACCATAACTAAAACCGTATTATTCACTGACTCACAAATTGTATTGGATTGGTTGTCAGGTCATCCGCGGCGTTGAACCGCATTCGTGGCAAATAGAGTCAGCGAGATTATTCATTTGTACAAACGAGAATACTGGTGGCATGTCGCGTCCAAGGACAATCCTGCTAACATTGCGTCACGAGGCATGAGCACGTTAGAGTTAGTGAACAACAAGATGTGGTGGAGAGTGGAGTGGATCTTATTGGTTGATTGATGCGGAACAGATAAAGGCAATTCAATCAAAGAACGTGCGGTCCCAGAAGATGACAAACGAAGAATTACGTCCCTCAATGACCGATACATTCGTAGTCTCGACTAACATTTTAATTCAAAATTTATTTAATAGGTACTCCAGCTTTGCAAAGATGTCGAAAGTATTAGCTCTTGTCAGGCGATTTATCAACAAGCTGAGGTACAGAGAAGAAAAAGGAGAAACACTGACTACTAGAGAAGAAATAGATGCTGCAGAAATGATCTTAATCGCAGAGATTCAGAAATCGGAGTTTTCGGCGGAAATAGGAGCACTGCAGAATGATCAGGCATTACCGCGAAGCAGCAAATTAATCAGCTTGAATCCCTTCATAGACGAGAGAGGCATTATTCGAGTTGGAGGTCGGATTCAAAAATCGTTTGCACCTTACAGCGTCAAACATCCGATCATACTTCCATCGAATCAGCATGCAGTTAAATGCATAGTCAGGGACGCACATACGCTATATAATCGTCCGGGAGTAAGTTTACTCACTAATATCATACGGCGAAAATTTTGGATAATTAGAGGTAAAATACTGTCTAGAGCGATTGTACACAAATGCGTTAAGTGCGTAAGAAACAATCCGAAGAAACAGTGTCAGATGATGGGGAACCTCCCAGTAGAAAGGGTTCAATATGTACATCCTTTCCATCAGGTGGGTGTAGACTATTGCGGACCGTTTAAGGTACAACCAGTACGAAGAAGAGGTCAAATTCCAATGACAGCATATGTTTGCATATTTGTCTGCTTGAGCACCAAGGCGGTGCATATAGAAATAGTAGGTAGCCTCACGACAGAAAATTTTATCGCAGCGCTAACAAGATTCATCGCAAGAAGAGGCAACTGCCATACGATATTCAGCGATAATGGCACAAATTTCGTAGGAGCAAATAATTACCATAAACATCTGTTTCAGTTCCTGCGGGCCAAGGCATCCGATATATCTGCAGCGCTGTTGAGTCACAAAATAAATTGGAAGTTCATTCCACCGGGAGCACCACACATGGGCGGAATATGGGAAGCAGCTGTAAAACAAGCCAAAATACATCTGGGAAGAGTGGTTGGCGAATACATATTGACGCTTGAAGAGTTTAGAACGTTGCTGACCAAGATAGAAGCCGTTATGAATTCAAGGCCCATAGCTGTAACACAAGCCGAGGATATTGATTGTATCACACCAGCACATTTCCTAATTGGGCGTACATTCACTGATGTAGCAAACGAAAATGTTCTAAATCAAAAAATATCGCCTATGGCTAGCTGGAGACTGGTCAAACAGATGCAACAGCAGTTTTGGCACCGATGGCATCGGGATTACCTCACAACACTACAAAAAAGATGTAAATGGACTACAAAATCCGATAATTTGACAACAGGAGATGTTGTATTGGTTGCCGAGACAGGCTTACCGTCCGCTTGCTGGGCATTAGGTAAGGTCGTTGACACACACCCAGGACTTGATGGCAAAGTCCGTATCGTAGATATCAAGTTAGCCAACAACAACAAGATCATTCAACGTACAATTCATAAATTGTGCAGACTACCAGTTCAGGCAGATGAATCAACCGATTCATGGCCGGCGGAATGTTGACGAGAAGGGAAACACAACACAACAATATATTGGAATTAAGACTATTTGTACGGATCTAGTAATTAAGCTAGTTTATGTTAGAAGTCGCCAATCGCATTATTTTAATGATAATAGGAAGCCACCAAATTTGCCAGTAAAATAAAACAAATAAAATATGTTTGAGGTCTAAGCGAGTTATCGAAAAATTACGTATATAGACATTAATAAAGGGAAAAATAAAATAAATTATAACGTATTACGATAAAGAGTTTTATTTTAACCCAAAATAAAATAATAGAGGGATACAATAAGGCACTGGAGATAACATCAAGTGCCAAAATACGGGATCATCAACAAGCGTATTTTGGTAATAAGTGCCCCAAGCAGGAAGGTAGCCGTACAAAAACAAAATCAGATAGAAACCTTACCCTTAACATTTAAAGAACTAGGTTTAGCTACAATGTCGGATAAAAAGGTAAAATATCTCATTGATGAAATAAAAAACGGTCGTGTAGTAGACCGATAGTTAGTTTTGGAATTGATCAAACTGAATTCACTGATTTCTCCGATTTTACGTATACGTGTGTTAAATGAGTTACATTCAGCTCATTTCGGTATAACAAGAATGAAATCGTTAGCTAGAGCATACTGTTGGTGGACAAACATTGATCGGAATATAGAAGAGATGGTAAAAAATTGTACAGATTGCCAATTACATAAAGATAATCCAATGAAAGTTCAAATACATACATGGGAAGCACCAAAAGCTCTTTTGCAACGTGTACACGTTGATTTTGCAGGGCCATTTCTGAATAAATACTTTTTAATTTACGTCGATGCATACTCGAAATGGCCCGAAGTTCATATTCTTTCAAACACTACGACTACGACTACAATAAGTCACTTACGCCAAATATTTAAGTGCACATGGAATACCATGCATCTTAGTTACAGATAGGGGCTATGGGAGCTCCTTATCACCCTTCAACTAACGCACAAGCAGAGCGTACCGTTCAAACGATTAAATCAAAGCTTTAATTTAGGTCAAAGAGTTGCTTGTAGAGAATACTTAGATAAACAATGTAAATGGAAATTCGGTACAGTTATACAAAAAATATATTTATTATTACATTACCTTATAGAATTAGGTAATGGACGAAATTGGAAACGTCACATAGATCAGATGAACAGCATAGGGAAAGATGTTAAAGATTACAGGGATAATATAGATGATACATTGATTGATAATAATGTCACACCTGCAGCATTGGTTGATACAACAGGTAACGAAAGTAGTAAAGGGAATAAGAATGATAAAACATTTACGGTTGAAGATATTTTAATCGAGAATAGTGTTTCACGAAGCCTAGAAAAGAAAATACCGGAACCTAGGCGAGCAAATAGAATTCGAAAACCTCCTGTTAAATTAAATTGGTAAAATAATAAAAGATACAAAAATATATATATATATATATATATATATATATATATATATATATATATATATATATATATATATATATATATATATATATATATATATATATATATATATATATATATATATATATATATTATATAGTAAGCATAGGTAAGTAATTTTAAGTTGATATATTTCATTGTACAAGATTGAATTAAATCCTTTAAGTTTAAAATTGATTTTGTGAACATGTTGTGGGGAGGAAGAGTTGTTATGTCATAGTCAAATGCAACTTTGAGTTTGTCATATAAACGAGCTGAATTAATTGAATGTCTGCAAACTTCAATGCATTATTTTTGACAGATATCAGAGGTGAATATGAGGAGGAAATTTTTTGCTTTGCTCTCTCTGATTTTGGCTTACCTCGAAACAACATGTCCGAATTGTGTGTGTGTGAAATAAATGTAACATAAATATATATAATCATTATAATAAATAAATAAAAGGTAAAGAAATATAAAAAGATCTTAGTGTTATTTAAATATACAACACTATGAAATGAGTATCTGTATCCGTTCTGTTGATTCCGAATTTAGTAATTGATTCATTAAGCCATATAGGCGAACTCACCAATAACAAAGGTTTACCTGAAGACACAATACATTTTATTTATAAAGATGCAGCCTTTCAATCAATGAAATGTTTGGAGAAAGTCATAATTCCAAATATGTTGATAAATACTCCAATAAGGAAATATTATGTCCTAAGAATATTGATATCCTGTTGTGAAATGTATATACCAAACATGGTCTTAACAACTGTTTTGCTTATTGATATTGCCGTTGAGGTAAAAAGTACGCTTTATCGCTCTTCACACTATCAATATTCTCACGTTAGCGGCCCATACAAAGTCTGCCGCTATGCTTTATATCTTTATCAACACCACTTTGAAGAAATGCTATAGATAAACGTCTCAGTTGTCTATGTAACAATTTAAGCATTACAAGACTGCACTTCACAAAATATCAAACCGGACTGAGAAATGTTAAAAAATACAAAAATGGTTCCACCTTTTGATTGATTGTTCAATCAATTGTTCAATATTTAACAATAGAAAGAAAAGGACCGATTGGTGTCTGGACATTATGAAATATAAAAATTGGAATGCGGTGGGCCATCCATTCTACACTCGAAGCGAAACTACATGGTTATTCGAGCTGCTTGGTGTATTGAGGCATTGCCACAAAGAAGTAACGACAGAGGCAGGACATTTTCCAAATGAAACCCAAACCAAAACTAAATCAGTTGATATTTGGTGGAACCCTAATCTTGTACCATACTACGTTACAGCATTAAGATATTTTTGGTCTGACGTTGATCGTGTTCGTTATTCAAAGAGTGGAACACAGTACGAAATGTGTCCGCCCATTCAAAATAATTTACAGTGAGGATTTCTTTGTTTAATAAAAACCTTATGCCACCGTATCTTTAAGCCCGCCATTATGGGTTCGGAGTAATTTCAGCTTTCCCATACAAAGTTTTTTCAAGAAATTATTTATAGCAGTATGCTTTACGGAAGTCATTATACAAATGTTAATCGAACAAATAAAATCCCACACATTTCACCCAACGATAGATAATAAACTCCCTCAATTACAGATAATATTAAAAAAAAAACACCAAAAACCAATTTAACGGTCAACTGAATATATGAAATTCCACCACATACTGTTTCAACCTGTCGCCGCGCCGTGCCACAAACAAAAAAATTCCTCCAAGCGACAAAGCGATTTATTTTGTTCATTGTTGTTAGTTTGGTACGTTATTGTTTTGTTACAAAAAGGTAAAATTGTTAATCTTACGTCTAGGTATTTCTTATTGTTGATTACGTTATTACATAGTCTATAAACATAATATCATGGTTACGTACGAGTATATCGATATACGGTTACTAAGAATACGCAAGAGGCGGACAAAACATGAATCATCAAGAGAAATGTTTGTAATGTACATGAATTGTAGTTGAGTTAACCTTGTAACAATCATACGACATCATTTGGTTAACAAAAATTTAACCAAAAACAAAACAAAACTTTCGGAATTTCCAGTTAATTCTTAAAGGTAAACTTAACGCTTTTTTTGTGTTTGCTATTTTTGGGCAAAAAAATTAATTTCTGAGTATCAGCTACATATATTATGAAATACCGCGCGGATGATGATTTAATGATTACCAACAACAAAAAAAAAAAACTTCAAAAACTGACAATTAACTAGGTCGACATGGTGGGGCACTGTACACTATTTGTGCAATTAGCTGATTTGATGATGCGCGAATATTTCAACCGTGCAAAACTATAACAGTAGACTGGAGGGAGACGTAAGAAGTTCGATATGTTTGTTGTTGTTTTGTGTAAATCTACTTTCTACAGCTTGATGTAACGTGATTTTATGATTTATTGTTTTGCACTTATAACACTGCATACAATCACATGTACATATTGTGTGTAATCATGTATACAGAAAAGACGAGATGAAATTCGTAATCGATCAAGAGTAGAGAATATATGTATGTACGTACATCTACATGTAAACGGTGCAAGTCTATAGTTTGTATGTAGCACAACACTTTTTTTATAAGAGGAAACTAAATAAAAACAAAAAAACCAAATTGAATTGGAATACGGTAATGGGTCGTGTTGATTGAAAATGAGCAGTTGATAAATCGGCGCACATCGAATTCGAATGTTCGAACATAAAAAATTAATTTTCCTGTTGATAAAGATGATAAATTTTTAATTTTTCTATTCGTTTATTCGTTCGCGTCTCTTAAAATTTCTAATTAATCATTTATCTAAATTCTCTAAATCATCGTAAGAATGCTTATACGAAATGGAATTATAGAAACTATAAAACACGATACTTAAAATGTTAAAAATGTCATTTAGACGATCAATTAATTTTTATTTAGTGTTGGAAGATGAAATGTACATCAATCGTCGATGTAAAAATGATTGGATGATGTTTTGTTTGGTTATCCATTTGGAGTGTATTTATGAGACGGTGGAAATATGTCGTAAACCTTACTAATCCGCCTAACTTAAATAGTTCCAACGGATAAATTGTCAGTCGGTTTATTTCCAAATTTTTTGTTCTTCCTGCCTGTTCTTGGCAATCAGAGAATAGAAACTATGTGGTAGATGGATACGATCTAAATAAGACGAATAAGTCAGGCGCTCCTCTTTGGTATGCAGATCACCCCAGCTAGGAAACCTCAGTTTAAGCTATGAACACTTGTACTTTCTCGACGGCACACGTGATTTAATTGAATCGCACGTTTAGGAGCTGGACACTGTTCCTCTGATTTCCAGAAATTTCTCAAGTATCTTTGAAGCCGCCTCATCCATTGCAACCTGAATCCGGTAGTTTGGTTCGAATAACAGTCTAAAGCGTCAGCTGTCGTGCGTTCAACCAGGATATCATAAAAGGAATCGAATTCTGAGAAGTCTATAAAGCTACACAATTAGTTGCGTGGCTTGACGTTTCGATTCAGGTTTAGGATCATGCCTTAATTATTAAACTCTAATCGTTAATATTGATGTGGGTAGCCAAGAAAAAAATGCCAAATACAAAAAAACTTTTACTAAACACATACTAAAATAGAAAACTCCAGAAAGCCGCTCTGAAGAGTAATACCACCAGATTTTTATAAAAACCAATGGACGTCGTTCAAAATGTCACACCATCTTACACGTTTTCATTTGATTTATGTGTTCAAACGTAGATGGTATTGCGAATGTAAGAGAGAGAGAGAGAGAGAGGGTAGGCGCTTATCGCTGAACAAAATAAATAAATTTTGAGTGTTGATAGATTTTGTTTTAAAAGCAAAAATTTAGTCAAGAAGTTGTGGTTCTGATCATGTTTTATCAAGTTTTCTGTATTGATTTTGTGTAAACACGTTTTAGTGCGATTTGTACCGGAATAAAAAAATATTAGTGTATATAATAAAAATGATTATGATTTGTATTGATAATTATATTAATGATAAATTTAAAAAATAAAACTTAATAAAATAATTGATTATGAATCTCTTATACAAGGTTATAAGTATCTTTTGTTTGTGAATTTATCGGGAAAAAAACAAATTAAAATGAAAGGTTCCTTTGCCGCTTGTTACTCAGCAAATTGTTCCCATACAAAACAGAGTTGCGGTTAATTTTGCAGCTAGATAGATAATTGTTGTGAGGTTATACCGAGGGGTCGTTACTTTGCATAATGCTTGATTACGTGAATTCGCTGTATTGTGCGTGGCAACCTGTCGGATTAGCGATCGGATTACTCATTGATCGTTCGAGAGAAGATCATCGTTTTTGGTAGCCGGGAGAAATCATCGAGGAAGTTTCTTTAAAATTTTGTATTGTTAAATTTTCATGCATGTCAAGTTTATCCTAAATTTCTCCTAAATAATAAAAAAAGGCGTTTAGTATTATAGTATTTTAGGAAAAAGTTCACACATCTAGGCGATTTTAATTTATAATTAGGCCGCTTCATAAAGTTCTAATGAATTATACACCCTCAAATATGGCCTGGATTGCACCAACTCACTATGATATATAACTAAGGGGTAATTTAAAGCAACCGTGTGTCCACAAATTCTAAACCACATAAACTTGGTATTTCACTTAGTATTAGATAATGCTTTTCAAATGATTCTTGTAAAACCTTAAGGTCAGAATTAACCATAGAAATCACTTACGTGTGCCATTTATCAATATAAGCTAAGGCTAAATAATCAGTAAACCCAATACTGTTACCATTTAATTTAAGTTTAAAAATAGGATTAGTATACACCAGAAATAGCACAGGACCTAACACTGATCCATGAGGTACTCCAACTTCGACAATTCTAAAATCACTAAAAGTATCATTAATTCTGACTCTCACTTTTTTATTATCTAGGTAGGAAGCAAACCACTTGTTTGACATAATCCTAAAACCAATGTCAAACAGAATATATAACAAAAGTGTATGATTAACCCAATCGAATGCCTTAGAAGCGTCAATAAATAAAACCGCAAAAATATTAACATTCTTGACACCGGTATAAATAACATCCAAAAATTCCAACATACGTGATTCATTCTGATGAACTCTTAGTGTTTTACAGTGATTTAGGAATATGGTAACACTATTTTTACTTGCCTTTTCGAGAACTTTGAGAACAACTGGTTAGATTGCAAGTGGTTTTTAGTTTCCCTCATCACTACGATCATCTAACCGCTCCATGCCCCAAGGAAAAATTGAAAATATGAGCAAGAGCAGGACCGACATAATCAGCAACAGCTTTCAAAATCTAATTACTAATTCCTTCGTCAATATCTTTGTTCCTCTTAACATCAACATTAATCTGCATGGCACATTTATTTAGACGACATACTTTTTTTTTTGGTATAAAGAACATTTTTGAATGAATGACTTGACACGATCATTCATACTAGGAAACTCGTAATATTGTTTAAGTCGCTTGATTGTTCTTGAATATCCCTGATGTCTATCAAGAGGAGTAATATGGAATTCCTTTATAACTTTATTTATATCTTCTTCGGTTTGGTGCATTGTTGTTCGGGATAAAATTTGTAGAATGAGCTTTACCAGCTAATTCTACAAACGGTAATGAACTTTCACAAATGGAAGTATTGCGAGTTTGTGTTATAGTATTCTCAGATATATCACCAGTGTCATCTTAAGCATTTCGTTTTGATTGTGCTCTGGTTACAGTTGCAATTATTTTAGCGGATTCAGTTATGTTGAGCCTTTCACAATTTTTTAAACGACTAAGTGCATGATAACAATTCTCTGGTTTATATTCTATTTCATATGAATATTCATCAAATTTAAGTCGCCATCGGATTAAACCGAGAAGAAGCTTTCGGGTTTGTTTTCAGCCAGATTAAAGGAGGATGATTAGTCGTTGAGTAGCCCAAACTAGATCCTTTTCCACGGTATGGTAGTTTCGTTCCGCATCGTTTAGCAATCTACTCGCTTTTCCTTCGACATCTTGTGATAGAATCGTTCCGATTGCGTAATCAATCGCGTCTGTAGTTAGAATGAAGATGTCATTGAAATTAGGACGTTGAAGTATGGGAGATGAAGTAACGACTCAATGAGTATTCCATTCAAATGTGTTTTTCCGTAACAATCGATTGGAAGGTTCGGAGATCTTGAAATAATCATCAAGATATACAAATCATATTAAACCATTTAATCCCAATATTATCGTGTTCATGAGCCGCTGAAATGTAATTGGAGCCTTCCTTCAGACCAAATGGCATTCGCAAAAAATGGTAACGACCGGCTTGGGTACTAAATGCTGTATTTTCTTTATCATCAGCATGCAGTTTAACTTGATGTTACCCATTTGAAAAATCGTTGGTTTAATATCTCTATTATGTTCGGCAGAGGGCAAAATTGATCACTAGTAATGTTGTTTAATCTGTGAAATCGTACAACTAAACGCCATTTTCGTTCATCAGCTGAAGATTTCTTGGGAACGATCAATAAAGGAAAGTTCCAAGGACTATTAAATGGTTCGATAATTTTTTCGTTTAGCATCTTATCAACTTGTTTATTAACCTCGTCTTTAGGTGATTCGGGGAAACGATATTATTTGATGTGAACAGGTTGCGAATTTTGAAATATTGGAATCTAATGACAACACGCGTTTGTTGTAGTCAGTCAGAGTATCGCTTTCTAAGGTAGAAAACATCGTTGAAATCACAGCTAATTTTGAATTTGATCTGTCATTTAGTCTGTTTACAGTGCTCGATTTTGTCAGTTATTCACGGTTGAGTTGTAGGTTAAGTTAGGAGTGTCACAAGTGAGTTTTGCGATTTTTACAATGAATAAAAATCAAACAAAGAATTTGTCTCAAATTTTGTATTGCAAATGGAATTTCGTATGTCGAATCGCTGAAAATATTACACAAGACTTACAGTGAATCGAATTTATCAAAAACAAGCGCATATGATTGGTTCAGTGCATTCAAAAACGGTCGAGATGTGGTGGAAGATTTGCCTCGCTCTGGCTTGCACAATAATTGACACTTTATAAAATTATTGTTAAAATTCGACGTTAATTGAGGCTAGGTTTGTTCATCAACGAAATCTCTTCATTTTTGCGAATCGACAAGCTTTAACTATTGTTGAGACAGAAAAATTCTTGGAAATCTTGGAATGATCTTAATGCGGTTGTTCACTTAAAATTTGGATCAACTTTTTCGGTTCTTCGCCTTCTCTACACAGATACAAGCACCATTTAGGGTGGTAAACCTTTTTTCGATTTTTTGGAGTACCGCAAAAACATCTTCGTTTGCACATTGACAGAGTTTAATCAATTCAATTTGCAATTGGTCGACTGAACGAGAATCTTCGAATTGTACTGTTAACTGATTATTTTGCGCACATTGTCGGTAATACGGTAGGTAACACTATTAGGACAATTGTTAAGCACATTCTGTTGATTAATTAATGTCAAAAGGTTTCAGCACGCTGCTCGACAATACAAATAGTAAAACGTTAATGAATATAATCAGAATTATTGTATAACGACTTAAGGAAGTTTCGAGCTCACTATTTGCACACACTTCAGAATTTTTAGGTAATAGCTGTGTTTTATCCTATGCACACTAGAGCTATGGGTCGCTATATGCAGGAGCAGCAAATTACAGCTTCGAAACTGACGGAATGGGGGTTATAAAAGGTATTCTTGGATCACATATGCCCTCGACTATGGGGAACATAAAGTCGCCAGAGCGGTTAGAGTACATCAGCGTTTGAGAACAGCTGTCCTATAAACCGAAGAGTGTCCACAAATATGATCCTCCGATGACGTGCTCAGGTTTAATTAACCATATTTAATATTAAATTACCAATAAATAATAATAATTAATTTGCCTAATCTCCCTAGGCGGTCCCTATATATTGATCTCTATTTGGGTATCTGAAATCCAACCCAAAATTCTAAAACTTGGTCAGTAGTTCAATTAAGCCCCTTGTCACCAAATAAAGGAATCCGATGAGCAATGCCTATAAATGCGTTTAGTATTACGTCAAAGAGTTCGTCAACTTGACATATGTTGTGTGGTCGTGGATTTGAGAAAAAACCTGAAGAAAATACTAAATTTAGCGACCAATCTCCATTTTATTTTTTATTTTTTAACTATCTTGAGCAAGATTTCACAACGGATTGTCCATAGCATGGGATGGATTGGCATAATAAGAAGTTACGAAATCTTTATAGCCAGAATAACAACAAAACCATTCAAATTCATTCGGTTTCTTCCCTATCACTTTTTTGACAGGCGATTAATGTTCAACGGTTAAACCACTAGTATAGATTACGATTAACAATAACAGTCGCGAGAATTCTCGAGACTTTATAAGAAATTTTTAATCTCTTTTCTCGAGAAATTTTGTTGCTTGCTTCTCGAGAAATATAAGATAGAATAACTCACTTAACGCCAACGTAAGCTATCTAAACCCTAACTTAACTTCAGCGCAACATAGCTTGAACCAAATCTCACCAAACCTCTCACTCCAATCTAACTCAACTTCAACTCAAACCCTATTCAACCCTAATTCGACTTCAACCTTTTACTCAACTTCAAATCAATCCTCAACTTAAGCCAAATTCAACGTTCAACTCAAACCAAAAATCAACACGGTTCGGAAACCACATTGGTTTACGAAATCAACTTATTCTATTCTCCACCACAACCACTGACTCAGCCCCCCATAAATCCCTAAATAAACTTTAACTCAACCCTCTACTCGACAACTCAACCCTCACCGCAATCCTCAACTTAACGCCCAGCTGAACCCTCAAATCAACACGATCCGGAAAATTACATGCTTAGATGAACTGAAATCCCAAATCAATGTCAACTTTACCATAAACTCAACATCCATCTGGATCCTCAAATCAACGCGAATCAAAAACCTACAATCGTACATGAACTCAATTCAAAACAACTCAAGCTAAGCAAAATCTACATCAACCCCAAGCCAACCCGCAAATTTAACCCAACTCAACCGCAAACGAGACGTCCAACTCAATCCTAGAACCAGCACTTATAATAAACTAACAGGTACACCCATTGTTACCCGGCAGATGATGTCGCGTGTTGGCATTAAAATTTGATTGACATCATGCTATCGTACCAACATAACATCATACCACTATACCATCATTCCATCATACCACCATACCATCATACCATCATGACATCACACGATCATACCATAATACCATCACCCTCACCATCGATATCCCCGTCACTATTACCATACGACTCACTTTTATATCTATAGATTGCTCAACTGCTCACTAAACCCCATTTGAACCTCGACTTAACTCCAACGCAACCCCAATTCAACCCGCAAATGGAACCCAACTCAATCGCAAACTCAACACCCAACTTAATCCTCAAACCAGCATATATAAAAAAATTCTCAACTCATCCTAATCAATATATCCTAACCCAACCCCAATTCAACGCCAACTAAACTTCAACTGAACCGGCTAATTGACTCCTAACTTAACCTACAACTCAACCGCAAACTCGATAATTCCCGAATCAATCTTCAAACCAACATATAAAAAAAAATTGCTAAATATTTATATAATCAGGTGTTTTACGTCAATTCACATGGCAGGCGCCCTTTTCAAATCTCCGCCGTGACAATAGAAACAGATTGGCGACAAAAAATTCCAAATCGGACAAGCCGTTCTTAAGATACTATGAGTACAGACATCCAGACATACGGATGGACATTTATTTTTTGGTTTTTCAGACTCAAGGACTTTCAAAACGTCGAGAAACGCGGACTTGAACCAACCAAATTTTTGGTCATTTTTGACAGGATTTCAATACTCTGTAAGTAATGGTCTTGTCACGTGCCGAGAAAAGCTCGAATGAAGAAGAGAAATGAAATTTGTCGGGAAACCAAATTCTCGGTTTCTTGATAAATTAAATTTCTCCGAACATAACAATCTCTAACCACTAGTGTCTACACTTTTTGGGTCATTATGTGCACAATTTGGTTGTTAGGATTTGAAAAATCCAATTAATTAAAAATAAATATTTTATTAGAGAAAATGAAAGTCGCTAATAGATCCGGCTTAAAATACCACATAACGAAAGACGAAACATAGAAAGTTAACAACTAGAAATTTTGAAAATAGGCTAAATAGCTACATGTAGCAACTTTATCGAAAACGGTAGCAGCAATAATTTAGGGAGCTACTTTTCAGTCATTTTTAGCGGAAGTAGAACCTTAAAGGTCTAATTGCTTTAACGAGGGACACCCATTCCACAGACATTTATTGCGAAATAAACCAATTGTCCTGGAAGATATTTTGGCTTTTAAGTAAACTAAAAAGCAAATGTTCAGAATACGGAAGAATAAAGCTAGATATTAACCCCCATTTGAAATGGTCGTTCGACTCTGATATATTTAACGTCGATATTGATTGCATTTAACGTCACACTTCCTTCGATTTATTTACATTATTGAAACAAACAAAATGTTCTTCAATTAATAAAATATACCATTTGGTGCCCTTATTAGTAAGCGCCCTCCTGAACTGCATCGATCGCGGGGCGGTTCTGCCACCCATGCTTCACAGATGAACAGTATGGCGAGAAGCCGTGGCTTTTATTGGCATTTGAATTTCTTACCAATAATCGATCTTACAAACATTGAAATAGAGGACGACTTACGATGTAGTCTAAAGAAATTTTTATGAAACTTAAGAAGCAAAATAATGGCCCTACCCCCAATTATGGAATTTAATGGCTGTAAGTCGAACGACCCGATCACAATTTCTTTGCGGAAAATTTTAGCAGCATCTTCGAAGTGGACCCCGATCTTCCAAGAAGGGTATCGCGTGTCGGGATCAAATAATTCAACATTTATTTTTCTGCACATGAAGTGGAGAGGCCCTGATAAATATGAATACTTCTAAGGGTCATGGTCCTGCCGGTTTGCCAGTATTTCTTCTAAAGTTGTATGATGTTGGGTTGGCCACTATACTGTGCTTATTATTTAACATGAGCCTGAGCCAAGGCAAATTTCTTAAACTTTGGAAAAATGTCATACCGATACAGAAACAGGGTACGTGCTGGATGTAACTTATAACTTTCGTGGGATTGCAATGTTATCCTGCATTTCTAAAATATTCGAGTCTATGGTTGACAGTTTTAAACCATATAAGTCGCCTGGACTCGATGATATTATCCCTGAGGATATTCAACAAACTACGGATCTAACAATTTTCTGGTTAGAGGTAATTTTGAAAGGCAGCCTAGAACTATGTCACATCGAATATAGAGACTACGCAATGGTAACCTTCTTGGATATTGAGGGGGCCTTTAACGATGTGCTTCCAGGGGCTATAACTCGGGCACTTTCAGATCTGGGAGTGGATGAATCACTCAAGGACTGGATAGATCAGATGCTAAGAGGCAGGATCATAAATGCCAGTTTTGGGGAGTCCTCCGTCAGAAGATTTGCAAGCAGAGGTACGCCACAGGGTGGCGTACTGTCCCCCCTACTTTGGAACTTGGTCATAAATGACCTGTTGCTGAGACTGAAGGACGGTGGCTTCAAGGTGGTTGCCTATGCGGATGATGTTGCTATTGGTGTCCGTGGTAAATATCCCAGCACCCTTAGTGAGCTTGAATGTGAACCAACATAAAACCGAATTGGTTCTCTTCTCTAGGAAATATAAACTTCCTCACATCGATCCTCCCACTTTAAATGGGTTCAGCTTGACTTTTACAGTTGAAGCGAAGTTTCTGGGTCCCGTTTTGGATAGTAAATTATATTGGAAACCCAATATTCTGGAAAGGGTAAAGAAAGCTATGGTAGCGCTATACTCTTGCAAAAACGCCATTGGGAAAGGATGGGGGCTGGAGCCCCGCATCGTACATTGGCTTTATACCGCAGTAGTCAGACCCATACTCTTGTATGTGGTAATAGTCTGGTGGCCTGCTCTGGACAAAACTGTCAACCAAAAGCTGTTGACAAAGTTCAGAGAACAATCTCTCTGTGGATCAATGGTGCACTGAGGAGCACATCCACTCAGGCACTAGAGACTCTGCTATTTTTGACTCCTCTAGATATCTTGGGGAAACAGTTCGTAGCTTGTACTACCGTACGGCTAAAATCCATCTTAATGTGGACCTGCAACAATACAGGGCATTCATCTATTTTGTGCAACAAACAAAATCCCCAGACCACCGACTATACTGTCCCGTCACTATCTTTTGACACAAAGTTCCGGACTAGGATCCCATCCAGGGAGGACTAGATGATGGGTGCAGTTTTGGAACCAGGAGTTATAAACTTCTTCACTGATGGTTTAAAACGGGACGGGAAAGTCGGGGCTAGCATTTTTCAAGCTGAAGTAACTGCCATAAAGGAAGTCGTAGACTGGTTGAGGTATAAAGTAATATCAGATTGTGATATTCACATATATACGGACAGTCAGGCTGCCATTAAAGCGCTTCAATCACACCTCCTCACGTCGAAAATAGTCCAGGACTGTCTCTCATCTCTTAACGAGATGGCAGATCAGTTCAACATCTACATTTTATGGGTGCCAGAACATTCCATAAGTACAGGGAATATAAACGCCGATGAACTGGCCCGACGTGGTACAACGGACCACTTCTCAGAAATCAGAAAGGATATTGAAATGCCTCTTGCGGTATGCAAATTGCTGGTTCTGGAAGAAGCTAGCAAGCTGACGAATGACAGATGGTTAAGTATCACTTCCTCCGTAATAACTCGGCAGGTCTGGCCAAAGTTGGACTTGGCGAGATCCAAACAGCTGATCTCACTTCAGCGAAGTCAGATCAGTGTGGTTGTTGGAGTGATTACGGGGCATTGTCTCATAGGGAAGCATGCGAGTAGACTTGGTGTCTTCTCACATGACAACTGTCGTAGGTGCAAGGACGAAGAGGAGGAAGAGACAGTACTTCATATTCTTTGCACCTGCCCTCGTCTGGCACGAAACAGACTAAAGTTTCTAGAGGCACCCCTCTTCAAAGACCTGACGGACCTCTGTAGGATGGACGTCAGGAGTATCCAGCGCTTTGTTAACAGCTCAAAACGGTTCCAATGAGTTGGAGGAAACAATTATTAGTGGTATGGCTACGGACCATTTTTGTGTCTATGCCTGGTCCTTGTGGACCGCCACCTAAACCTAACCTAACCTATGGTTGACGATGTGTTTTACTTCTACTCTAAATATTGTATTACCGTATATCAGCAAAGATGTTTTCCGAAGCGTTCGACTGTGACCAATTTAGTAGTGTTCCAAAATAACTCTAAAGTTGAGGTTGATGTCGTTTATACCGACTTTGCAAAAGCATTCGACAAAATTAATCACTGGTTCTTCACAAGCTTAGTAAACTTGAATATGATATTATTCCGGTTAACTAGCTAATGTCATATTTATAGAACCGCAATATTGACGATATATTTTCTGAGAATTATTTAGGCACGTACGTTTTAATATTCCTTCTATAAATGCTAAAGCAGACAGTGCAGAGAGGAGCTCAATGTAAAATTTAAAAATTTGTATGAATTTAACCTTTATAGTATCATGTCTGGAAAGTCGTTCAATATATGTGCTTTGCCACTAGTTACTCTTAGAAAAATTAACAGGTTATGTTTCATGTGTGGAGCCCGGAAAGAGAGAGAGAGATGAGGTTGAGTTAGATGCATTAAGCGGTTTGGTATGAGGAATTATTTGGCGGTTGTTTCGAGCATTGAGTTAGGTCTGTTCGAGTTGAGGGTTGGTTGGATTGGCGGTTGATTTGGTGATTGCTTGAGAGTTGAGTTAATTTTTAGAGCGGAAATTTTGATTACGGAGTCTAGCTTAGGCTCTATCATACATACTAAACAATCAATCAATGTTAATATTATTACATTGTAGTGAATGAAATGAAACGTCACCTGTAGTATCAAAAAACATTACTTCAGTTTTAGCACTTAAAAGCATTTCGTGAATACTGAACCATTTTCGAAGGACTACCGAGTCATCTGAAATTTATTGTTCCAAATCATAATATCTGTTATGCCGCCTAGTAAAAATAAGAGAGCCCTGAGTACAGAACCTTGATAAAAAAGTTTATTTCATTAAATTAAATAAAGCGTTCAATTCTTTTTTTGTTTTATTCAAAATTTTACTTTCGTTATAACATGTTACCTGAGCTCTCTCTCTCTCTCTCTCTCTTTGTCTCTCTCTCTCTCTTCCTCTTCTCTCTCTTTCTCTCCGTCTTTCTTTCGGTTTATGCTCTTCCCGTTGTTTATTCATTAGTGAATATCTAATTACTATTACCATTGTATTTTTGTTTTTCTTTCCATGGTGAATTTCTGAGCCTGGATTAAATGCCAGTTCGGTTGCTCCTTGAGTTCCTTCTCTTGGAAATTCCCACGCCCATTACTGAGTCTAATCGGCTTTTATACCACGTTGAATGCTTCGGTCTAAAATCCTGTTAAACTGATATAACTTTAAGTTATCTTGGCTGGCGCTACTTCCAATCAAGTCTCGCGATACCGCCAAGCTCGATCAGTCAAAGAATCACATTTCAGCATTGGTGCACTTAACTTGATCATCGGTTTTAAGAGATATTTTATTAAAAATGATGCAAGGAGACTCAAATTCCCATTCAAAGACCTCCATTTCAATGCCTCTTGAAATGTTTTATTTTTGCAGAACAGCCAATAGCTAAAAATATTTTTGGGCGTAGTTAATTTTTATAAACATTTCGTCCATTACATCCCGCGATCATACAATTTTCTTAAAAGGTAATCGAAAACATAAAAATTTGGAGCTTTTCAAGTAATGGAGGTGGGTGGGTTCATTTTCGTATGGTACGATGGGCGAAGCAAGACACATCAACTACAAATTCCCAAATGGAATCTATCAATCAGTCGGCAATGATCAACAATGAATTTCAATATGCGAATTCGATACTTTTTTACGAGTATATCATCAGGAGCGAAGAAAATATAGACAGACAAGACATATTGGTCAAGGAAAAAGTGTGTGGCATTTTTTTAAATAGATGGCCTTAGAGTCGCATGACTTGAGTAATGCTAATCCGGTCACGACATACTATAGAGGATTTGAAAAATGACTGGATACAAAAAGAAACTCAATATTTGGGTACCACATGAATTAACAGTGAAAAATTTAATGGATCGAGAATGATAACGAAAGAGATCGTAGTCCAAGGTGGATGTAGCTGAAGAACCGGTGGCAAAGCCCGAATTGACGCCACTTAAGGTAATGCTTTGTGTTTGGTGGCATTAGAAAGGAATTGTGCATCATGATGATTCTGCTCCAACCTGGATAACAACTACTCTGCCTGTAAAGCGGACAGAATTGATCAATAGGAAAGGCATCGTCTTCCATCAAGACAAGGCTTCCGGCTCAGCAATATTTGAAAGTAGTTGGTTAGGAGGTTTTGATGCATCCATCGTATAGTCCGGACCTTGTCCCGTCCGACTACCACTTGTTTCGCACTCTACAAAATTTTGTTACTGGTATAAAGCTGAATTCCCAGAAATCCGAGATGTTCTACGGTGATGGCAAAAGATTATCGATCAAAATGGCACATATTTGGTTTAATAAAGTTAATTTAAAATATAAGTATATATAAAATAATAAATATATATTTAAAAAATATGTTTAAATCGTAACAAACATTTTCCTTTACCTTATTATTAAGGATGAAATTCCTAAGCGTAACCCATAAAAAAAATCTGTACCTTTACTCTTGTGACATGAAATATTGTCGAAGAAGCTGCCACTGCAGCGCAGCGCTCTAAAGACAAACTACGAAGAATGAGTTTGCTGGAAGGACATATTCGAAGCAAATTTTGTCTACTGAACCACTCAAATAAATAACGGTTCCAGGTTGATAACCTATAGCTCCGGGAAATTTTAAATTGTGTGTCAATTTCGCAACTATCACTATTATTTATCGCGTCTACTTTTTCTAGATGTTCTTCACATGGGCCCCATCTGCATACACATAAGCTTCTATCAAAGCCTAAACGAGTTGACCTACAGAAAACAATGCTCAATTCTGAAACAGCTTAGATACACTGGACTACCTTCTACAACATGAACACTTTTCTTAAAATCAAAATCGCAAATGAACGTAATATCGTAAAATCGCATTTCATGTATATAGGATATCCTCTATAACCTCATATCGATTTCATAATAGGTACGCTTCATGATTATCCACCAACAACAAACAGTAAATTATTTTACAACACAAATTAGCGGGATATTAGATAATAATTATTTTATTAATTAATGAGACTTCTTTTTCAGCATACTATATATCGCATAAATATGTATAATGCAATCGAGATACGATCAAATCTATGAATGAATAGGCGTGTGACTCATAACCGCTCAAATTTCTCTCCATAAAATACTGCATTCGCATTTAGAAACGCACACAGACTGATAAGATAAATCACAGCGCAGCAAAATATGTTCGCAAGTCTATAACAATGTGTTACTTGTAATGTAATGAATATGTATCATGTATGTACTTTTATAAGCTACCAAACGACTTTCTCTTAACACCGCGATATATATTCGCGTTTGTTGTAGTTGATCTATTCATTCGACTATTTATATCTGTAGTCAAGTCGTTAGCATATTTTTATTAAAATCAACCAATTAATCATCTGATCAATTAATTACGCTTGATTAGAAAAAAATTAGAAAGAATAGGGAAATAGGTTGATTAAAAATTTCAGACTTATTTGACAGAGTCGTAGTGCATGACATTAGTGCATACGCAAATCAATCAATAGTTGGCTAATTAATAATAGATAAAAAAAAAGATTTTATCACGATACAATGAATTATACCGTTTGAGGCAAAGCACAACTGGATGTTGCAAATTGATTATTATCACAGAATTATCGTTGATATAAAACAACAGCAACAATCGATTAAATAAATCAACAATCAAATAGTTTTATAACACTCTAACAAGAGGCTGTAATTATTCAATCATCTTAATTTTCAAAAATTTGCATAAAACGACGATAAATAAAATTTGTTGTCAGTCAAGTAAATGAAAATAAATTTACGATGATGTGCACGGTAAATGACGAGATGAAGAAGATAGAAATTATGTTGCATTTTGATTATTGATCTATACATACGTATATGTATATGCATTCGTATATGCGGGAAATTAATCTGGGAAAATAAATAAATTGATTGATTGATGGATCGTATAAATACTATACGTATATTCTATGGTTTATGCTATAGTTGTGCATTCAAAATAAGATGTTACCATTTGATAGGTATAGGTGCGGATTACAATAAAATACTTTGTTTTCCATTTTACTCTAAAGATCAAAATGAACATGAGCTTTGAAGATTCTTAATCAATTAATTAAAACTCTTTCTATTGGCTAAGAAATAATGACGGGCCTATACTAATTATATGAGCATGCAATAAACGTTAATTACAAAAACCTCTAAACAGTGTCAGTCAAAATCTTTATTAGTTTACTTAATGTGGTTTGATGTTCGAAATAATCTCAAAAAAAAAAATTCAAAAATCTGAAAAATGCGGAATAGGCATTCACAACCTGATGAAAGTTTCTTGAAAGAAATATCGAAATAGTAAGAATAACGTAAGAATAGTTTCGAAAATTTATACAAATAAATCTGTCACAAATTATTGCTTGTAGGGATATTACTGAAGATATGTCCTTAACCCTCGACTTCTTGCTATAGGATCCATTCTGCTCTTACACAGCATATTCTGCTATGTTTCGCTTGTTTTGCTTTGGGACATAGAACATTTTCGATTCTGTTCGGATTCTGCCTTCCATCCTCATTAAATTAGAATTTAATCAAGAAATAGATCCGATATTTGTAAAAGCGAGGCCCGTTCCATTTGCTTTTAGAGAAGCAATTGAAAAACAGTTGCACGATCTGCAAAGCGACGAAGGTGTAATTACAAAAACGGAAAGTACGGAGTGGGGAACACCTTTGGTACCAATATTGAAAGACGATGGGCAGATACGGATTTGCGCGGATTATAAAGTTACGATAAATCGGTATTTAAAGGACACAAACTACCCACTACCGAGTAAATATTTTTCAAAACTGGATTTATCAAGGGCGTACAATCAAATCGAACTGGACGATGACTCTAAAAAAAGTGTAACTTGGAGCACACATGTAGGAAATTACGTGATGAATAGGTTTCCGTATGGAGTGAAACCGGCAACAGGTTTATTCCAACGAGAAATTGAGAAGGTTTTACAAAATATTCCGGGAACAATAAATTTTCTGGACGATATAGTAGTATCAGCTCCAGATCTGAGGCAGCATAACGAACGGTTAGAGTTGGTTTTTAGAAGATTACGTAACGCGAATTTGAGATTACGGAGAAGTAAATGTACGTACGCAAAAGAAAGTATTTAGTATTTAGGACACATAATTACGGAAGAAGGATTCAGAAAGATAGACGATAGAAATAAGATATTAGATATGAGAACACCAGTAAATGCATCGGAATTGAAATCATTTTGTGGGTTTATTAATTACTATGGAAAGTTCATTAATAACCTAGCAACGAAAATGGCTCCACTTTACGAACTTCTAAAGAAAAATCAGATTTATGGATGGACACACGAACGTCAGACAGCGTATCAGAACATCAAATCGGAAGTAGTTTCAGATGTTGTGTTGGTGCATTACGATCCAAAAACTCCAATAGTTCTGACCTGTGACACGTCCAATGTCGGGATCGGTGCAGTAATCTCACACTTGTATCTAGATGGAACGGAAAGACCGATAGAATTTGCTTCACGAATGTTAACGCAGACAGAGAAAAATTATGGCGTTATACAAAAGGAAGCATTGGCTATAGTATATGGAACCAAGAAATTTTTCCAGTATTTAATCGGAACGCATTTTACTCTAGTAACGGACCATAAACCACTTTTGAGTATTTTCGGGGAAAATAAAGGAATCCCTCAAATGTCTGCGAGCAGACTACAACGTTGGGCAGTGCAAAACATGTGCATTCGGATAAAAATCAAGCGGACCTTTTATCTAGAATACCAATATACCCGATACCAAAAGAATTGGACAACGACACAAGTTATTTGTACTTTGTAAGTCAAAATAAGGATATTCCAATCCACTACGAAACGGTATTACAGCAAAACAGTTAAAGACGAGGTTTTGATACCGGTAATGAAAGCCGTTAGAGACAACAATTTTATAGATATTCCAAACGGCGGAGAATATAAAAGATTGTTAAGGAATCGAACGGAATTAACAGTTGAAAACGAAATATTGATGAGAGGACATCGAATTGTAATACCTAAAGCGTTAAGAATGCGTATAGAAGACTTAATTAAAGGATGTGATGCATGTCTTTCAGCTCTGCCAAACCCACGAAAGGCGGATTGCATTTCTTGGCATATTCCGATCAAACCATTCGAAAGGCTACATTTAGATTATGCGGGCCCAATTAAAGATAGATACTTATTAATTATAATAGACGCAAAATCAAAATGGCTTGAGGTTTTCGTAACGCGACACGCAACAGCATGATTTACACTGCACAAGTTGAAGGAGGTAATCGCTAGGTTTGGGTTTCCAAATCATTTAGTTTCAGATAACGGTACGCAGTTTACCGCCGAAATATTTAAACAATTTGCAAGGAATCATGGTATTAAAGTAACGTATACGGCACCGGGGTTTCCTGCATCAAACGGTGCGGCGAAAAACGCAATCAAAACGAAAATTTTTGGGACGATGATAGACGCTATGATCAATTTAGAAGATATAATAAACGATTTTCTCATCGATTACAGAAACGTAGATCATGGCACGAGTGGTATCAAACCATCAAATCAAATTTTGAATTTCAATCCGAGGTTAAGGTTTGATCTTCTGAGTCCAAAAATTAGTAAAGTAAATGACTTCGATATTACGGAAAAAGGGGTATCAATTAGGAAATTTGAGGAAGGAGAAGACGTGATAATTCGAGACTACGCAGTGAACAACAAACCGCGATGGGTTAATGCTCACGTAATTGAGGTGTTAGGTCCGATGAATTATATGTGTCAGTTGGCAAACGGAAGGAAGATAAAACAACATGTAGACCAGATTAGGAGTAGAACAAAATCAACTATGGATCCGAAAGGCGAAAGACGATGCGAAAATAGCGAAACTTCTCATGATATAGATAAAGATGTAAACAGTAAAGCTAATGTTGAGTCAGAATATATTATGATAAAAAAGAGTAAGGATTTCCACCAACCAAATCTGAATGAACAGATGGGAAATGATGATAATATGATTATAAACGATAATTCAAGGAAATTAAGAAGTAGAGATAAAATAGTAAAGCCAGATAGGCTAAATTTATAAAAAATGTTAGATTAAAGAGTAACAGTTGAAGTAATGAATATTTTAAGATTTTGTATACTTGAATTGTGTTTATGTAATTTGAGTGTATGGATTACTATATACGAAGGGAATAGTTTATTTAAGGGGAACGATTGTGCTGTATACAAATATTGTACAACCCTATCTGCAAAAGTAAACATAAATAAAATGTAACCAACTTCATGTTGTAAAAGATGTTTTTCCGGTATCTAAGTTTTGTTAGTAGTTTTAAGTATGAATTTTGTAACACGAAGAACGAATAAAAATAAACGCGTGTAATAAACTAAATATTATTTTATTTGAACGAGACATAACATTATGGTTTCTCATTTTTGAGAAAATCTGTTTGGCAGTTTTCTCTTCAACTACCACTCCTTCCGTTCTAGACTCGAATGTAGCCAAAAGTTAGCACAAACTTCTTAGTATTAAAAAGTATCTTTGCACAAAATTTCGACCAAAACTATCAATATTTGTGAGAATGGGAAGCACACATACATATTTATAGACTGGAAGGATTAAAGGACGGACACAACATTTTTCCAATGGATGGTTTGGAGTCCTGGTAACCTAATTAGTTGAGAACAATACTTAGCCAATATAACTTCATATAGTGGGAAAAGTAAAAATTGAGTGGTGTCAAATCTTATGATCCGCCTAATATGCTTGATATTGACGTTGTGGTATTAAAACAATGGCGTCTGGCTTAATTAATTTGTTAATCAATCAACTGTTGCTGCAACCAAAAATGTTTTTTTTTTAATTAAATACATTTTATTTATTTATTTTATGTAATTACAATCTAGTCTCCTGGACTAATAAGCAATTTGATTCTGACTTGATTTACTAACTTATATTAATCAAAGGCTTCTTCCCACTGGCGTTCCATAGTGTCTAGTAAGTTGAAGTAAACCACATCTTTGAAGTAGATCCGTGTTCCTCAATGTTCACATGTTGCTGGATCCTTTCTTCATGTTTCCGTGAATTTTCCTTAATTTCACTTAAAACGAGGTTCACTTTAAGGTTCCTATGTTCCTGACATACCAAGACATCAACCATGTTTTTGAGTGATATTTACGTTTCGCTGTTTAGTATAACGCCAAAGCTGAATACCATAAGTATAAATCGCCGCGTTATGCCGAGATACTCAGCTATGTTCGCTTACGGTATTATTCCTCGATTTGTGGTAACCGGAATATGTTCGAGTCTGATTAAGATTTATTTAGTTTTGTTCGCCATCTTTATGTCCATTTATGTATTTGAGTAATAGCTACCCTCTTTTTCCGTTATAAGACGCGGCTTCTTAGACAAAAAAAGTTATTTTTTTACAAAAAACAGGCTTAATAAAGGGATGCGGCTTATTATAAGTGCGCGGCTAGTTAGAGGTTCCCAAAAAGTTAAAAAAAAAAACGATTAGCAAGAGAAGCCGCGGTTTATTAAAGGTTAACTCTTAAAAAAAAAGGTTAATACCATGCCTATGTAATCACAATTAATTATCAAAATTTATCTAATTTAAATTATTACTATTAAAAATCTGCTCTTACACACAATTTACCTACGGTATTCCAATAATAAACAAACAATGAACAAAACTGTTCAAAAATTAAAAAAACGGAAACTGCAAAAGAAAAATGGCAATAGCGTAAAAATTTACATTTACCCATTTTTATTTTTTAATTTTCCTGTATACTATTTTTTAGGCTTAATAAAGGTGTGCGGCTTATATCAGAGTGCGGCTATTTAAAGGTTCCCAAAAATCCAGTTTCGAACTGATGAGCTTATGATTATGAAAAAATCAATCCTCTCATCAGGCCGCGGCGACTTATAAGAATTAATTAACATTCAACAAAAATTAAAAAAAGTAAAATTAGCGTTCACAGCTTATGTGATTGTCATGAAGAAGAAAAAATTGTAATTGAATTTATCTATATTAGTACGATTCGCTAGTATATAAAGCACAGGACATTCTGTATATATAGAATGTAAATTGTGGTATAGTCAGTCCAGTCGCCGCGGCCTGATGAGAGGATTGATTTTTTCATAATCATAAGCTCATCAGTTCGAAACTGGATTGAATTCTCTTACAATCTTCGAAACATATTAAATTAAAATTAAATAAATAGAATTCTGTCTATTAGCCGGTTTTCGTTGAATTTACCGTTCGTAATACTAATATGTTTCTACGTGTTAATAAATAAAACACATTTAAAAGTGTCGTAAGACCGGTAGCATATTTAGAAATTATAAGAATTAATTAACATTCAACAAAAATTAAAAAAAGTTCCCAAAAAGTTTTAAAATAATTTTTAGTCAAGGAAGCCGCGGCTTATTAGCCGGGTGCGTCTTATAACGGAAAAAGAGGGTAATTGTAACTTCTGTGTTGACTCTTCGTTGCTTTCTCCAACAGCTGAGATCGCCGTGTCATCTGCAGAAGTCGCCATCGTGTTGTTTTCTAATGCAGGGGATCACAAGTGAGTATAAAACCGGTCCTAATACACTGTCTTGTGTTAACCAAAAAGGTATTGACGAAAAGTCAATATATGATGCTTTACTTACTCTTCTCAAACAAACCCTAACCCCCCAACAAACGTATGTGTACGGATGTAGTTTTTTGTCCAAGCTGACGGATAAGCCAAGTCACATCAGAGGATCAACCATTTTTTTGTTTTATGAATTTTTTTAAATACCTAGATGTTCCAAATACTAATTACCACAAATTTATTTTGTATATTGCTATCTACAAAACGTTTAACAAAACCAGTGTGGTTACGAAATTCGTGATGCATTAGTACTATTATGCATTATGCTTAATGTTGCTGCTCCAAAGTGATTTTATTTCAAATGCTTGAAATAGATACAGCATTTAAATAAAACACCGAATTTGTCTAATAAATAATAAAATTTTATTACTTTTTATTCATTTATTAAATTTATCATATTTCTTTTTTGAAATTTTCTTTTTACTTTTAATAATTTTTTTTTTTTTTTTGTTTGTTAAATCTTCTTTTTTTGTATTCTTATTTAATTTTCAGTTTTCCATTTTTATTTTAATAATATTTATATGAGACACCAAAAATTTGTATCTTTCGTTTTTATTATTATTTTATTTATTTATTTTTTAATTAAATATTTTATGTAATTCCACTTATTATTTTTTTTTATACAATTTGGAATGATTTATATATGCCTTGTTTGACTTGTTTGTGGTCTGAAATGAAATTTGTTTTGTTTGAAATAAGCTTTACAAAATTAAATTATAGGTTTATTTATTATTTTATAGGCAATTATTCACTTATTTAATATTAATTTCAATTTTTTTTGTTTTATTTGTTTATATGCAAAATAATGTATATATATAAAAAATTATTATAAATGAATGGTGCAATGTATTTTATATAATATTAAATTTTTAAAGCATGTTCTTTTTTTTTGTTTTAATTATGCTGAATATTTTATTACACATAGACAAACTGTACAACTAAATAATATTATTAATTAATTTTTTTTTTTTAAAAACATATTAAAAAAACGAATATATCACCAACAAAATGTCTAATTAAAATTAAATCACTAGCGTCGTCATCGTCGTCGTCAACGAAAAATAACAATAATTATGTATGTGTGTGTGTGTGAGGTGTTTAAAAATAATAAATAAATAATAATAATTTAAAAAATTAATTTAAGTTTCTATATGAATATTACACTACGTTCTTTTTTAAACATTTATCGTATTACATTTTTTTTTTTAAAGGATACAAAGAGAAAAATATTTAATTTAACAACTAAATTGTTGAATTTAAAAAGACGAAGCGTTGAAAAGTAGTTTATTTATTTAATTTTAATGGCAATTTTTATTTTTGTTTTTTTTAATTTTATCTACATATTTCTATTTATAATATAATATAATATATTCTCTGTATTTAATATCTATTTCACCTAGTTACTAATTTTTTTTACCATTTATGTATTTTACTTTATTTTAAAATAAATCCTATTCCTTCTATTATGTTTAATTTAAATATTAATTCTGTATTTTAATAATTAATAATTTTTATTTTTGATAATTTTTATGAAATGAAGCGATAAAAAATGATTTTTATTTTATAAATAATTGTTTTTTTTTTTTCTTTTTAATTAATTACAATATTATCGTGTAAAGTATTTTGTGTTAGTCTAATTTATAAAACGGGAAAGAAATGTACACATATTTAATATATTTATAAATACAGTAAGCGAAAAAAGTAGATTGGTTTTAATTATTTTGTAAGATGGTCAATGTTCATCATATAATAAGAACTGTATATGGTATATTTTTGGGATGGCATTGTTGTTTCCTGTAAATGTGGCAATAGAATATTTCGTTTGATTTCAGGATTGGTGTCTACGAGTTTGATCGATATAAATAAACATCACTTTTTCATATAAAAATGAAGAATTTGCAGGCATTGGGACGTACTCAACGAACGTAAAAAACAAAATGTTTAAAAAAATAATTAGTCGTATAAAAGTTTAACTAATAAGGTTTTGCTAATACAAGAAGTGTTTTATCATCCAAAATACGACCACCCGTATCGTCAGGCGCGGATCCAAAAGATCTAGGAGAGGAGGTAAATGGCCCTTTTTATTTAAAGAAAATGTATTTCCGGTTTCTTTAACTTCCATCCTGACTCGTCTTCACCACAGTTACATTTCGCAGATTATCATGACAATCACTCACCTTCAAAAATTCTTGATAAGATCCCGTCTGATGTAAAACCGGATTTGCCTAATTTTAAACTTTTTGGAGCAAAATCTATATCACAGGTAAATATCAGAAGAGAACGGATTTCGACTGAATGTTAGGTTAGAATTGAAAATTGGTTGGTATTCTTACGAAATTCGCTATCAGAGCTTTAATGAGATCACATTACAAATTAGCTTACACCAATCCTGAAAATCAAACCTTATTTCGATTAGGTATATAAATCCAGTTCCATCTTAAATTTCTATAACATTTTATTTTATTTGTTTACTCATTTACTTGTTTTATTCGTTTTATCTAATCCATTTGCCTACTCGTATATTAAAAGAAGCATTTTGTATAATTAGTATAATTTGATTTGATTTATTTTTTTAATTATTTATATTCAATTTGGACGAAATTAAAATTTTAACTTTTATAAATTTGGACAAAAACTCTAAATAATCTTATACGTTTAAGTTAATTTATGTAATTAATTTAAAAATGAAATAAAAAAAAAATGTAATTTGGACGTAATTTTAGTTTTTAACACACATTTAAAAAAATGTTTTTCTTTAGTATAAATATTAGAAAAAAAAACAAATAATTGTTAAATAATAACAGATTTAATATAAAATAGTAAAATTATTATTAATATTTATAATTATTGTTGTGTTGGATGGAGAAATTTTTCAGTTAATTATTTAATTATTTTATTTATTAAAGGACGTTTTTTAATATCTCTGTATTCGGTTTGTTTTTTATTTTTATTTTTCGGATTGGCACAGTACAGTATGTTTGTGTTTTTTTTTTAAAGAATAATATTTTTAACCATATGCCTGAACATTTATTTATTTATAAATATTACATTTTTATATAAATTATTATTTTTTTATTATTAATAAAATGAGCAAATATTTTTTTTTTTTTTTTATTTAATAATTGCTTCTTGGATTTGTTTAAATAATATACAGTCGACTAAAAAAATAATTTAATTTATTGCAAATTTAAAAATAAAAATTAAATTTTGTATATTTAATTTACAGACTAGAGACATTGAATTTTTTATTGTTTAATTAAAATTTCTAAACATATTTAATTGTTTCTTGTTTTTTTGCTTTTTACATAAAATGGAACTAATATATTTATTTATTTATATATATATGTATGTTTGTATATATGCATGTATTATTTAAAAATTGGAATGATTTTTTTTTTTGTTGTATTTTTGTTAAATAAATTTCGACAACGAATTTTATTTATAAAATTATTTAATTATATAATTATAAAAAAATCAATATAATTTTGGAGATGAATGAATACTGTTGTTTTAATTATTGATTTATTTATATATATGTATGTATGTATTGCTTTCTTTGTGTTAAATTTAACAAAATTTAAAAAATAAAATAAAGAGCTTACTAAATCATCGATTTCATCTATAAATGTTTGCGTGGCTTGGGCATTTAAGTATATAGACTTGAAATGAGAATTTTGTTTAATATTTAATTTTAAAATAAAATAAACAGTTTTAATGTAAGCAAAATTATCTTAGGACCGATCGTTATTGCAACAGTTTTTGGTAAAACTTGGTTTTTATCTCATAACTCATTTATCGTAACAGTGTTTTCTACATTTTGTAATTCATAGTTTAACTCCCAAGCTAAAGAAAAAAAACTTTCAAACTCTAACTTTATTCGAAAAACTTTATAATTTTAAATTTGTAAAGATTTATCAATCTATCAAATTTCAAGATAAAATCTGAAAATCCTCTGAAAAATTAAAATAAAATTGTAATGAGTAGATGTAAAATGAAATGTCAAAATAATATGACAACAGCATTGTTAAAATGACAACTAACACTTTGAGTTTAGTGGAGCATCAATCTCAATAAGCAACACAAGTACATAAATTATTGCGTTAGTTATTTATTTCCTGTGTATTAAGAAATTAAATTTCGTGAAAGAAAATAAAAATAAAAAAATCACTTCATCGGAGAGTTTCATCATCGAAACACTGTATTGCAGCGTGTTGTGAAATTCATTTGTACGACTAAAACAGCATTTAATCGACAAAAATTCATCTGAAAGTCGAATCATCGAAAATTGAAGCTCGGTAATTACATTTTGAACAATATTGCATAAGAGAGACTTGGGTTTCGGTCTGAGTATTTTACCGGAATTTTTTCAAAGAAAAATGGTTCAGATTTTCGGCGATATACCTGGCGCTTTTGTGTACTTCGTTGACATTGGAATAACAGCCTCCGATGTGGAAGAACATGATAAAATCTTGGCTACTGTTCTTGAGCATGGACGCTTAAATAATGTCAAAAAACTCGGACAAAATTCAGTATTGTAAATCGGAAGTTCAGTTCAAGGGTCACATTTTATTGGATAGATTAAACCGGCAAAAAAAGCACATTGAAGCAATGTTAAACATGAAGAAATCAACCGATAAACATACTGTGATACGATTGCTGGGCTTATTGAAATATTTGGCAAAGTTCATTTCGAACCTGTCCAAACTTGACCTTAATATCCGGCAAAGATATTCCATTTGAATGAGGAAAAAAAACATTATGTTGACAGACGCGTCGAAAAATGAACCTGGATTGAGTCTGTTACAGGACAATCACCTGATGGCAATTGCTTCTATAACTCTCAGCAAATATGAACAGCGCTAGGCACAAATTGAAAATTGAACTTTTCGTCGTGCCTTCTGATTGTCTCTTTCGAGAAAAAAGAATTGACTGGAGTCATTCATGCGATTTCTTCATTATAGACAAATATTGGAATCCGATGAAAATTTTTCATGCCTGTGTGAATATGTAAAAGACGTTTGGCCTGAACATTGAACGATTTTTGCAAGATATTTCGTAAGTTTCAATCGGAACTGCATTTTAAAAATGGATTGTTATTCAGAAATCAGCGACTGTTAATTCCAACAAAATTGCAAGGGAAAATGGCCAAGTGGTTACACGAACCACATCTGGGAATTGAAAAAATACTTGCACTTTTTTGACCGGAAATGAATTCACAAATCAAAGATGTGATTGCATCATGTGAAATTTGTGAGAAATTCAAACGAAATAAACAAAAGGAGCCACTGGTTCAGGAAATCAATCCGAAATACCCATTTCATATGGTTTTGATTATTGATCACTTTTGTTCCATATTTAACATAATTGGATATCCAACGATAATTAAGAGTGATAATGTTTCATTTAACTCAACGGAGTATGAAAAGTTCTCACGAAATTTCAACGTGCAATTCAAATATTCAAGCCCCAGATACCCTCAAAAAGGTCTGGCTGAAAAGGGTGTAGCAATTCCAAAAAATATTTTAAGAGGATATTACGAGGCTAATGAGGTAAATCAATTTGAATACAGAATCATGGAATATAATACCACACCCGTTGTAAGCATACATCTCACTCCAACGGAACTATTTTTTTGGCAGATTGACCAAAACATAGTTACCCGTTTCGGAACAATTGCTCGTCAGAAAAAACTTTTGTGAGGGAGTTCAGGAAAAAATTCAACATAAAAAAGAAAAAGCAAAAATATTACAATGAACGGTAGTCTTTGCAGTCATTGAACTTGGGTGAAATGTTTATCGTGTTCTGTACCGTGGCTGTCAAATATAACATTTAATTATTGATGATTACTGCTCTACAGATGATAGATGCTTCTGCCTTAACTGGCTTCAGTGTAGTGGATATTATTTTGGTTTGGTGTTCAGCTCAAGTTACTTTTCGGGCAGCTTATTTTTAAATCATTTGTACAGTCGAATAAACTTTCTCCAGTTTC
Source organism: Tipula vernalis (assembly GCA_958295665.1). NCBI lineage: Eukaryota > Metazoa > Arthropoda > Insecta > Diptera > Tipulidae > Tipula > Tipula vernalis. The sequence goes on from OY282560.1 coordinate 16,919,704, forward strand.
TTTTGGGTGCTCTTGTAATTCTGAAATCTCGGATATTTGAAATTTAACGACGTTACGCTTAATGAAAATGAAAATTTATTTAAAAGTTTGGCAAGATTTCGACAATTTTGAAGGGCGAACATATTGTTAGTTATGTATGATTACTATCAATTTCGAGTTTTACATCGAAAAAACGCGCCCCAGAAATGAAACTAGAAAAGAATTCGAAAACGGGTTCTGAAAGCCTATTTATTAAACAATTTTTCGATTTTGCAGTTTTTCGCTATAAGAGAAAAATTGGATTGCCGCGGATTTACAGTATTATGAAACTAGGCATTTAGAATTTGTAATAAATTTGAAGTTCTATATATAGTTGTGAACAAAACGTTTATTTAGTTGTATTAGCAAATGTTTTGTTGAAATTGTTGAAATCTGCGATAAAATATAAACAGTTTGAAACATTCAAAATAACTGATATAAATCGGCCAAGAAAATAATTTTACTTCATTAATATTAACTAAAAAATAATAACTATAAAAAATATTAAAAAATAAAAAAATTTCGATGTTCACAAAACTGAAATCACATAATAGAGTTTAATAAAAATTTATAAAAAAAAAATTAACTTTCTTTGTAGTGTGTGTTTAGTATAATAGATATGCTTTGTTGTTGTTTGTTTCATTATTATTTATTTATGTAAATAAATGTTTTATGTTTATTAAATAACTTAAATATGTAAAATAAAAATAGTAATAATAATTAAAAAAAAAACACCTTATAATTTTTTATCACAAAAATTAAATTATAACATTTAACAATAATAATAATAATAATAATAAAAATAAAAGTTATTATGATAAGTGTATTATTTCTCATAAATCGAACGCACGAGCACCGAGTCTCTTGGTGGTTTTTCCATAACACAAAACAAAAAAACAATAAAAAAAAATATTTATATAATTTATAATTATTAATAAAATTAAAAATAGTATTTTAAAAATAGTTTTTAAAATGTTTTTTTTTTCATTTTTATATCTTATTGCCCTTAAAAAAATAATGTTTTATAATATAATTCGTTAATTTATGTATATTAATTTATATATATTGTGACGATGATAACAACAACATTACCTTCGGCGGTCAAGTAGCTAGACGTGTTAAGACATAATAATTAATGCAGTGATGTCGTCTTGGATACTCGATTTTTTGTTTTAAATTTAAATAATTAAGCACTCCCAAATCCCAATCCATCTGATTGGCGAGGAATCGGAACACAAATTGCTGCATAATTATTTTGTTGTTAACACCATAAACTACTCGGACAATTTTAATAAATTTAATTAATTCATGTTATTTATAGTTCTTACAAAAAAAAAAACAAAATATTTTATTTAGTTTTTCCTTATTATTCGACGATTCCAATTCCATTGTGGATTAGCTGATGGCTGTGTTGTTGTTGTTGTTGGTGTTGTCATGCTCGTCATCATACTGGTGCCATCCGAAAATGATTGACTTTTTTTAGGTGGCCGTGGATGATTATTATGATGCGAACATTTATGATACAATCATTTTTTCACAGCGCCGACAGTATTTAATGATTCGCCTCGACTTTTTGCACGAGTTAGTTGACCTTCTGATGAATTAGAAGATATAAAAAAAAAAAAAAAATCCATTATTGTTTTAAACAATAAATCATAAACAATATAAAAATTAATGTTTCGGTGAAATATGACAAAATGGTTTACGTTACGTCAAATGCCCCAAATTAATTTTGAACTTAGTCCATTATTTGTCCTGCTTTCAAGTTGGCCACAATAATTTAATTACGGTCGTAGCAACATTTTTCCTGTAGCGACAAATAATATTTTCAGAATAAAGGTGATCTGTAAAATACCAGCTGCCTAACCTTAATTCTGAGTATAAACTGGCACGCTAATCTAGTTACGTCTCAAGCAGCCCTGTTTAAGACTCTTTAATTAATTGCCCGACTAGATAAAATAGCAGCAGGGAAACTTGCATCGATCACGTCTTTCACCCGCTTAGAAATTTTGAATCGACGGCTGAGTGTTTAAATTTTAAAATAAATGACATCCGTTAAGCTACATATTAGATACCTGATAACTCAACCGAAAATATATGATCAAAAATCTAACGTAAATACTACTATGATTTACTTATTAATGAATCATACGACCAGGTTTCTTGTATAACTGTTTCTTTCCAAGCACCTCAACATTATTATTATTATTATTTACTGGAGGGCCATGTGGGCGATAAGCCACCTCGCACCGCGACCTAAAAGATCTATTGTGCTGGACCCTACTTAATTATCCGTCCAGTCAATATTCAGGCTCTTAATGAATCTGACAATACTACTGGCCGGTATAAGATACATACTATCCGGGCTCATTGTTCTCCCTCCTAGATGTTGCAGTCTTTGCTGGAAAATGACTGGGCAATGGCACAGAACATGTTCCGCTGATTCCGCTTCCAGACCGCAGAAGCGGCATCCATCTGTCGTACTTAGGCCCATTTTCTTTAGGTGATACCTTAAGGGGCCTGTGAGGAAGCCAGTAAGCAGCCTCAACTCAGGTTTCCTAAGTTCTAGACACTCCTTAACCCTGACAGACGAAGGTGCTATAAATTTCTTCGCCTGCCGTAAACCTGGAATTCTGCGCCAGTAGGAGGACTTTTGAACATCCTCCCAGCGTTTTACCGCTGCTCTAAGGTGTCCATTAGTGACACCGCAGAAGGGTTCTGGTCCAATAAATGGAGAGGCAGAACCCTCACGGGCGAGGCCATCAGCTGCCTCGTTTCCTTCGATTCCAGTATGACCTGGCACCCACATAAGTGTTACCTTATTTGAGCCTGCCAGATGTTTAATAACCTTCAGACAATTCCATACCAGCCTTGACTCAACGGTACAAGACCTAAGAGCTTTTAAGGCCGATTGGCTGTCTGATACAATATAAATCTTTGCATCGTTTAGGCCTTTTGCTATGCCTATCCTAGCGCAAAGTTCTATAGCATGTACTTCTGCTTGAAAAACGGTAGCATTGGTACCCAAGGACTTCGAGAGGGTAGTGCCACTCCCATGTATTCCTATCCCCGCCCCATCTTCCGTTTTTGATCCATCTGTAAACCATACCATGGACCCTCGCTCAAATGATGGTCCACCTGAACTCCACACATCCCGGTCAGGTAACCTAACACAGAATGATTTGTGGAAGTCCAGTTTAGCTGGCATACAGTCGGAAGGCATTCCTATGGTAGGGTCTGTCTGAAATTCCTCAAGGATTTCCGGATGACCCACCATATTGCCTGGTTTGATATTTCCTTCCGCCTGCATTTTCAGGGCCATACTTGCAGCATCCTTTTTAATATGCAGGTGTAACGGTGTCAGTCCTAGAAGTGTCTCCACCCCCGCGGTTGGACATAACCTCATTGAGCCCGTAACACCGATGTAGGCTACACGCTGAACCTTATTCAATAAAGTTTGCGTTGTCTTCTGCTCAGTTTTAGGCCACCATACAACCGATGCGTAGGTGACCATAGGCCTAATGATTGTAAGAAATGACCAGTAGATCATTTTTGGTTGTAGTCCCCAAGTATGCCCATAGAGTCTTTGACAGGCCCAGAGAGCCTTGATGGCTCTATTTTGAACTTTCAACAAATGTTGGTTCCAGTTCAGTCTTTGATCTAGGATAACCCCTAGATATTTAACCTCGCTGGAAAAAGGCACAGTAGTATCGTTTAACGAGGGAGCTGTAAGCGCAAGCTTTTTCCTCCTCGTAAAAGGAACAATGACAGTTTTGCTTGGATTGACACTGAGTCCTTCCTGGTAACACCACTGCCATATTATATTGAGTGCATTTTGCATGCGATCAGAAATGACCTCATCAAACTTGCCTCTGATTATGATAGCCACATCATCCGCATAGCCCTGGACATCAAACCCATGGCTACTCAGAAGGACCAGTAGTTTGTCAACAACCAATGACCACAAAAGAGGAGATAGTACGCCTCCTTGGGGACAGCCCTTTACGGCCTTGATGGTTACTGATTCGCCACCTAGTCTGGCAGTAATCTCACGATGTTTCAGCATGGAACGGATCCACCTAATTGTAGAAAGTGGAACCCTTTTTCCCATTGCTGCCCTCTCTATAGATCCATAGGAGGTATTATCAAACGCCCCCTCAATGTCCACAAAGGCACAAAGGGCAATTTATTTATGTCACTGCTTTTTCAATCCTCGTGACTAGCCCGCTAAGGGCCATAACCGTGGATTTACCAGTTTGATACGCAAACTGGTCCCGATGCAGCGGATTCTTTCCAAGGACCTCACTTCTTATTTGATAGTCCAGGATTTTTTCCATCGTCTTCAAAAGAAACCTTAAGCACCTCAACATATTCACATCTAAATTTCTGATCATATATTAAATTGTACTACATCATTTATAGTAAAATCGACCCACAAAAAAAAAATGAAGCTTTGCCTAAATGGGGCTAAAATATCCAACATATCTCATAAACACCCTAGAAACCTTAAACTGAAGCAAAAATTGCCAAAGAAAAAGGAAAATAAATCAACTTATTCTATGGCTGATGAATTTAACAATTATTTTCCTATTTGGCGTTTGTTAAAATAAGTTCCATAAGCCTTAATGATATGAGATACGATGTACCTGATTGTGCAGAGTTTTCTTGTTTTCAATAGAATAATTTGTAATATAATCTGTTTTCTGTATTCTATCACTAAAAAAATAAATTTTCATCTAGTTCTGATGAGATAACCACAGATATGTTAAAAAAATTTGCTCATACAACCTGTTATCAGTTAAGCCAGATGAAGATCTAGTCTCCAATTATCGCGTAATATTAATTTTATCAATATTTTCGAAGAAAGATTCATTTCTTTTCCAACCAACAACTTGATTCCGTCAAGGGTTTAGTACTGAAAATGGCTTAATCTTGCTATTGTGCCCTATTTATGAAAATTTAAATATTAGGAATGCTGCCAATTTCTTCATGGATGTTTCTAAGGCATTTAATTCAGTTGAGCTGCTTTTATATAAATCAACAAGTATACGCGGAATTGCTGGTTTGTAGTTTCGATCATATCTATCCGAAAGAACTCAAGTAGTGAATATAAACGGTTGCTTAAGTAATATCAGGACACTACATTGTGGCGTCCCACAAGGTTCGGTATTAGGGCCTTTGCTATTTTTAATCTACACAAATTCTTTTTTTAGTCTCAATATCAAAGCTATCTTTCGCATTTGCAGATGATTTGTCTTTAGTTTATAATGGTGACAACCAAGTAGAATTTACCGAAAATTTAATTAGTGGGTTTGATCAACGAGAACCCAACACACAAAACCCAAACATAAACTTTAAAAAACTTTAATATAAGCTAAGCTTAAACGTATTTTCTCATTCGCCTAGGTGCTTAAATATATATAACTAGCTTGCAAATGTTGAAATTGTTTTTTCTTCGAAGCCCAAACCGTAATATTAAAACAAATTTCTTACTACTGACGAAAGAAAAATTGTGCTGTACCTACTTCGAAGAAAGAATTTTATTGGTGATCTTACTTCTATAATGCTCCACTATTATACAAGCAAATACCAGAAACATCAGTTACTAGCCTTCGTTGTTCTTGAAAGGAATAAAGATTTGGCTCCTTGAGTTGAAAGATTGTGCGTTCTTATTTAAAGTTTTGAAATAAATTTTAAAATTAAATATAAGGTTCTTCCGGAACATAACCAGATAATTATTTTTTATAAAGAACAAAATTATCAAGAATCTTGCAAGTTCAGTTTCAATCTGAACGAGAATTACGAAACATTTTTTTTTTTTCAGTCAATCTCATCAGTCACTATAGCCTCTTGAAATTGACTGAAAAACAATTAAATTTTTACGTATTATCATTCAGATCGAAACTGATCTATCTATATTCTAACCCGTTTCTAATGAATTTTGTTTGTAAATTTTACATTCGATCTTTTGTTTTTATACATTCTGTCAAAAAAGTACCGGTAATTGTTAAATAAAACATAAATTTTAAGTGCAATCATAAAAAACTATTTTGTCACCCCCAAAGTATTCCCCATTCGAGGATATACATATATGACAAGGTTTTCCAATCATCGAAATATTTTTTATAGGCATTTTTCTGGAGGACCTTCAGCTCGTGCGCCGAATTTTGTTTTAAGGCTTCAATGGAGTCAAAACGGGTTCATTCGTTCGCAATCGTAGCGCTAGTGTAAAATCCACGAGTTTTTTCCCCATAATTCCGTCACTTTTTACGCATCAGCACAAGAAATTTCGTTTGCAACACAAAATTTAAGGCAAACTGTTTGTTCAATAATTTCGTTTATCGTCGTGTACTAATGAGGTCAATTGATTTAACCAACTGCTGTAAGCAAACAGGTTCACAGATCGTGCTCAAAGTTGGCATCATAATGAAAGACAGTTCTACCAATCTAGGAAAAAAAAATTTAAATCCCATCAGCGCGGGCATTTTAAATTAACAATTCCCGGTACTTTTTTGACAGAATGTACATATATTCATACATTTACGTATTAATTTATTTTTGTTTTAATCATTAAATTGTTAAATCGTATAATCCCCTCTCAAAATGATCGTAAGCACACGAGTACATTATTGATGTTGGTTTGAACAGGAGGACAGTCAACAATCTACTCCACTCAATTACTATGTTTTCACCGCAACAAGTACTTTTTGGGTTTATTCCGAAACTCAGGTTCGATGACAAAGACAGCAACTAACTCTTTTGCAGAAAATGGAACTATCCACGCTCTATATTGATTATGTTATCACCGGTAGGAGGCTTAAAATTATTAAATAAAAGAAAACCAAAAACAAAAAATATGATTCATTGCCAAACATAAAACGTCGGTTGAGTAGTGATGGGCTACATCGGTGCTTTTTTGTTAAAAACATAAGACATACTAGTTTTATCGTTCAAGTGAATAAGACGTGATTTTATTAAGGTGATTTCGAAATAAAAAAGTAGTGGTGTATTTGGTGACTTTGTTAAATTAAATAAACTATAAAAAAATAAGAAAACAAAATAAAATATATTTTTTCGTGTAAATATCAAAAGTAATTTGAGAAAAACAATTTTAATACAAAGTGAGATAAGGAGTTTGCCTCCAAAATATGGAGGACGCGTCGGCGTCTCTAACAAAAGAAACAAACAACTAAAGTGGCTACAACAAAATAAACCGTAGCAAATTAATCAATCATATAAAAAATGAAAGTAAACGAAAGAAAATCTTCAGAAATCAATTAATAAATAGGAAAACAAATAGGAAATTCATGAACACAAAAATGGCGGAGACTGAAATGATAATAGATGATGGGGATAAAGAAGAATTTAAGGGGTTCCCAGAGAGCAAAAAAACAAAAATTCAAAATACCCAAGAAGCAAAAATAGACAATAAAACCACAACATGTATAGACAACAAATACATGCCTGGTGACAACGGACCTTTTTTTGTCATTATCGAGAAAAAAAGTATAGAGGACATATCCATAGCAGAAAATTTAAACTCGTTAAATTTTGGAAAAAATTTACAAGTTAAACAATTTGGCAAAAACAGAGTTAAAATACAAACTAGAGAGATGTCAACTGCTAACAAAATTTTAAAAAGCATGGACTTACAAAAAATTTACCATTGTACTTCATATGTACCTAATTTCCTATTAGAATCTATTGGCTACATAAATAAAATACCGATTAATGTGGACCTGGAAAATCTAAAAAACAATATCACATCAAATCCATAAATTAGTAAAATCGAAAGAATTAATAGATGGAACAACAAAGATCAAATACTGGAGCCAACAACTGCAATGAAAGTGACGTTTCGTACAACAAATTTGCCAGAAAACATTCTAATCTATGAAGTTAGAAGACGAGTGAGCTATTACATTCCTAAACCTATGATATGCAAGAAATGCTTGCTATACGGTCACACGCAGAAGCATTGCAGAGGGAAAGAAAAGTGCACAAATTACGATGAGCCAGACCATATAAAAATAACTTGCAAAAATGCGGCTAAATGCTACTATTGCGGAGAAAACCATGTTACAAATAATTTTATATGCGAGGAATATAAAAAGCAAAAAAAAAATAAAATACATGATGATAACAAAAAAAATTAGGTTACGCATTTTCCTCATCTCACATCAAACAACAACAACAATCAAGTAAAAAACTTCATAACACAAATTATCCAAATAAACCGTAAAATTCAAGCAACAACTCAAAGCTACCTAAACCTAAACTCATCAAAAAGCGAACCTCAATCAGACCTCATTCTAACAGAAGTTTTACAACAGTTGATAGATGTGGACAAAATAATAAACAATACACATAAACAATTCCAAAAATTAAACAACAATAATGCTGAACAATTCAAACAATAAAATTAGTATACTACAATTAAACATCAGAAGCCTGAATACAAATAAAGATGAGCTAGAGCAGTATATCACAAACGAAAATATAGACATCACGTTTATAAGCGAAACCTGGACCAAAAAAGACAATAGCCCTAAATTTAGCAACAATAACTCATACTTCAAACATAGAGCGGATGGATATGGCGGAGTGGGCTTTATTGTGAATAATAAACTATATTCAAAAGGAATAAAAACAATCAACAAGTACGAACCCATAGAAGCTATATAAATCCAGATAATAGACACTCAAAATAGCACCTTAAATCTAATAGGGATTTATATACCACCCAATGCTAATAACACAATAGTTCAAAACAAAATTCAAAATTATAATAAATGATCACAATCTAAATAATAAAACTATAATAATAGGTGATATAAATGCACATCACTCAAACTGGGAAAGACACAGCAGAGAAGACAATAGAGGAAAATTTATAGCCAATACTATTCTGTCATCTAATTATATAACACTCAATAACGGCGACCAAGACCTTAGCTGGATAGGACCTCAAGGAAAAAGCTTAGGACTGAACTACAACCTATAATAGTAAGCAACACCAAAGAAATTAACACTTAACCGACGGGTTGTTTTTCTCTATCTTTCTCAGTTTCCGGACATATTAAATAAAATAAATTATAATTTAAATAATTGTAACATAATAAATTAAATTAAAACGTATATAAATTTACGTTATTCGTCTGTTGAAATTGGAATGAAAAAGGTAGAATCTACCTGTCCCGTCGGTTAAGTGTTAAAATCAATAATAAATACACACCAAAAGTATGGTGGACAGAAAAATTAAGAAAATTGTGGGAAATCAAAAAACAAAAACTAAAGCTTTATAACCAAAACAGAAGAAACATTTACATAGAAATAGAATTAAAGAAAGCTTCATCTAAACTTCGACTAGAGATTAGAAGAGCAAAAAAATCCTGGAGCAAATTTATCGAAGATATCAACTCTAGCTTAAGTACTAGGGAATTATGGTCAAAAATCAGAATTTTCAACAATAAAAGGGGAGAAACTAATAACATTTTTAACAACATATATAACATGAAAAAATTCATAGCAGACAACATAATGGAATCTTCAATAGAAAAGAAGAAACAACTAAAATTCCCAATAACATACACTTCCAAGACATGAATTTGAATTGGAAGAAATTCTAAGGATCAACCATAACAGCACGAACACAGCTCAAGGGATAAACAAAATTTCTTATAAAATACTAAAACAACTACCGGAAAACCACATTATTAAACTAACGGAACACATAAATAGCACCTGGGAAAAACAAGAATACCCAGAAATGTGGAAATACATTAAATTAATACCAGTGGCAAAACCTAACAAAAATATAAACATAACAGATAATTATAGAGGAATCCACTAATATTCTACAATAGCCAAAATAACTAGCAAATTAATCAAACTTAGGATAAAAAAGATTATAGAGCCGGATACTTTATATGGATTCAGAAAGGGTAAATCTACAACAGACTACATAAACCACTTAAGAAATATAATAGAAAAAAACAAAATCAATAACAAATACACAATAATAATCTCAACAGATATAGAGAAGGCTTTTGACAGAGTTAATATAAACAAACTACACCTCTCCCTCGATTAACACGGTACTTGATTAACACGGATTTGATTTAACACGGTCACCGAATTGAGACAAAGTCTTGATTAACAAGCACAGAAGTTTCGCCGCGTTAATCAAGTACCGTGTTAATCGAGGGACAGGGTATTAGTCGCGATTAACACGGTTTTGAGTTACACGGTAATTTGGGGAACGTTATTACCGTGTTAATCGAGGGACAGGTGTAATTAAAGTTATGCAAAAATTAGAGTTTCCGCATAAATACACAAACTGGATATACAAATCCCTCATCAATAGAAAAATAATTTTGGAAAAAGGAAACCACAAACTGGAAGTAACTACAAGTAACAGCTTACCACAAGGCGACCCCTTAAGTCCAGACCTATTTAATACAAGTGAACTTCACATAATCAACAACAACAATATAAAGTTACTACAATATGCTGATGATTTCCTGATTATTATAGCAGGCAAAGAGAGAAAAGAGGCAGAAAGATTAGCAAATGCAACAATGGAAAAATTTAACCAAAAATTAAAAAAAAATTGTAATTAATTTTATGTAATAAACTACGTAAAAGAACACAGTGGTCATTCATTAAGCTACACGGATGGATCAATCATAAATAACAAAAGAGGCATTTGAATCTACAATAACTACACCAACGATACCTACAGATACAACATAAAAGAACCATTATCTACCGAAACAGTAGAAACTATTGCCATACTTGAAGCCACCAAAATAGCCGTTAAAAACAAAATAAAGGACACAACAATAATCACAGATTCACTGAGTGCTTGCAAGTCGCTGAAAGGATTTAACACCAAAAACACAAAATACTTTGAAAGGGAAATTTATAGGATAGCAAAAGATAATAACATGAAGATAAAAATAATATGGATCCCTAGCCATATAGAAATTCCTGGAAACAATCAAGCGGACGTAGCAGCTAAGCAAGGCACGTACTCCAATAGAAAATTAGATGTAAAGACACCAGTAGAAGACAGCATTAGAATACAGTCATACCCCGCCTAACGTTGTTAATTGCTTCCGACGTTAGGCGAAACAACGACGTTATAAGGGGCAAAGAATATATGTAGACGAATAGAAGAGAAAATTTCATTGTTTTTTGTTTTTATGTTTTTTGCCTTGTTCTCAGTGTTTTTTTGCTTTGCTTATTATTTTAAACGACGTTACAACGAAACACACCGACGATAGAGTGAGGTTTGTTCGCATTTTACTAACGACGTTACAGCGAAACGACGTTATGAGGGGGGACGTTGTACGGGGTATGACTGTATTCAAGAATCAATTATATGAAAAGTGGAACACTGAATTTCTAACCAGAACAATAGATAAGGGCACACAACATAGAAAAAATGTAAATGAAAAGACAACAATGAATCCTTGGTTTCACAAGAAGAATTTAGACTCCGGTATGATAAAGAGATTAACTAGAATAAGAACGAACCACACATACGACAAAAAATACCTCAAACTAATAAAAAAAATAGAAAGTGATATCTGTGAGGAGTGTAATACGAGAGAGGACGCAAGGCATATCATAGAAGAATGCAAAAAATACGATACAATAAGAGACAAATATAACAATATAAAAAACAACAAACTACAAGAAATACTGGCCAACAATCAAAAGGAGAAGTACAGGGATTTAAACACGTTCCTGAGGGAAATTAAAGCGGATCTCTAAGAATAAGAGTTGTTTAAAAACCCCCAAAGAAAAAAATAAAATAAAATAATAATAATTTACAAAATCTAAAACTAAATTTAACAAAAAAAAAAAATAATTTTAGTACATAAGCAATTAGAACAAAATAAAAATGTCAATTTACATGTAAATATTTGGCGATGTGATCGGTGACGTTTCAAGCCAAACAAATAAATTAAAATATAAAAAAAAAAAAAAAAAACATAAGAAAAAATAAGCAAAACAGAAGAACAAAAAGGACCGATTTAGCACATCACTACGGTCGAGTAGGTATAAACTACTATTGAAACGACTTCGAGTGACTTATCCAAAAGTTGATGTCTTATTTGGAGATAGATATCGTTTCAAGAAATTCTTCAGAGGAATGCTCCTATGTACGAGTTCAGCGAAAGTCAGGATGGACGCAAAGATGAGAAGAATTGGGGCAGAACAATCCTAGGTACCAGAATGGACAAGTGTAAGCTGAAGAATATTAACCACGCACCATCTATCATATTATTTTTTAATATTTATTCTGTTATAAATACTCTTGTATTGGTCAGATTTTTATTTGTTAATCGTGTTTATTGATGATTGTACAGATGGACAATCGTTTGTGGAAGATATAAATTAATTGGCTGCAAGAAAATTGCGTCGTAGCCTTAATAAAAGTATAATCAGTGGGTCTTTCGGAAGAGAAACATAATTAAATGGGTTGATGGAAATTTGTAGACCCCATATCGATACCTTAACGCGCACAAGTGCTAAGACCATATTTTGAATTTCCACAACAATGTCTCTAAATTCCAAGATATTTTGAATTTTCACTCAATGTCCTTGGAAATAGTGTTCTAAAAGACTATAGCACCAGAAAACTGAACTTAAATGATAAAGAATACCTTTCTGACATCTTTATTTTTCTTTTACCACAAACTAAAAAATCCGCTATGGCATTTTATAATTAGGTAAAAATATAGTTTTATAGGAGATTATAATTATTTTGTGCAAGAATCTACATTTTTTGATGTAAAGTTAAAAACTAGCTTTTATATAATACCAAAATGCGAAATCGAATGAAAATGCGGAATCGAATGCGAAATTGTACTTTGGCCGTAACTGCTTCAAAAACGGGAAACGTCTTTGCTACCGGCTGACACCTCAGACACCTTCCTTATAAAACATAGGCAACATGAGTTGATTAATTGAAACTTTTAATTTTTTTTTCTTTTTTTTTGTGTATTTTGATATATTTTATTCACAGTTTATTTGGCCCAGATTAGACAAACGTATACTTTATTGTCCAATACAAATTCATAACAATCCTAATTTAAATTGTAGGAAAACTAATCGGAAAATTCGGAAAAGCCTCCGGGTTAATTAGTTATAAAACCCTAAAGATTTTTTTTTTTAAATTTAGTTTGGGCAATAGTCATATATTTGGTCAATGTTATTAAAATAAAATATTAAATAAATATTTTTTTATTGTATCAAAAACATAAAAACTTACCTTTGGCCAATTTCTCCGCTTTATATTGGCGCATTGCATGTCCCCGTTTATCAAGTATAAGTTTATCGTGTTTCACAAATATTCCATGTTTAGGTTTACACGAAAAATATTGAATCCCTTGCACAGTCCCATCATTTTTGCCTGTTGGCGTGTCTAGCGCAACACCAATCCAATGTCCAGCCTATATATACACACACAAACACATTAGAACATCTTACTAATTTATATCAATTCAATTTTACCTGGAATTGTGTTGGCCCAATATAACTAATAACACCGCTTGTATTATACGGCCGTATTAGCACCGATTCACCAATTTGCACCCAATCTGGCATCGTAACATCGGGCATATGTTTTGCGTTCGGAAAAGATTCACTCATCACATCGATTTGATCCAATTTATCGGACGAACACGAAACATTTTCAATTAAGCTTGTGCTCATTTGTTCGGTAAATTTTGTTTCCGACTTTGATATGGCCACGGCATTTGATTTGGTCACATTTGTTACACTTGCTTGTTTTTTAATTGTTGTTGGCGTATTATTATTATTATTATTGTTTATATTATAATTGTTATTATTTAAATTATTTTTATCGTTTGTTGTCATTTGAAAATTTGTATTATTTTGATTGTCATCAAAGACGTGGTCATCGATTAGGTTATTATTATGTTTATTATTTGTATTTTTATTTACATCAGATGAGGGCGAAAATAATTCATCGTCATCAGATGAATTTTGGAGCGGATGCTCTCTTGTCGGAGTCAATGGTTTTTTATTTAGATTATTACTGTTTACAGGAGATGATGTCAAAATTACATCCTCTTTTTTGTCAAACGGGTTAAAACGTTTTTGTCCACTTGGGGTATATGGAGTAGTAATCACATCAGGTTTTATTAAATATTTTAAATTATTGCTGGGTGGTGATGTCGATGATCTATCAAAATCTGGTGTTTCGTCCACGCTCATCGACCGCAGTGATAGGGTATCATCATTGGTTAGATTACTGCAGGAGACAGCTTGTGATCCATAGCCACTGGACGATGATGAGCTCATGCTTGGTGTAAAATGTCCGGTGGCCGATTTTAATACTGTTTGCTGCGATGTGCTATAGTTTATATTGTTGTTGTGAGAATTTTTTGTGATCTCCAATAGGGAATCCATCGTTTTTGAGGTTGACATGCGAATTTTTGAATTTGAGATTGGTTTTTTCTGATATGAATCGTAGTCACCGAATTCTGGATCACTGTAACTATCTTCTGGCTCTTCGATCAGCGCACGCTGGCCAAGTGGTTCCTCATGCAGGGTGGTCATGCGTAAGCCAAGTTTACCGCCGGCAGGCGATGCTAAAAATTTCGAGAAAAATAATTGTAAAATTAATATTTTTTTTAAAAGAAAATTTAGAATAATATTTCGAAAATTTTCAGTGCTACATGGAGCTTAGAGTATACTGACGGTGTTTAATCTTATTATTGAAATCTATAAATAATTTTGTTTGGCATTTTTCACACCGTCAGTTATATCTCTGTAAAGTTAAATAAACCTAGAAAATAAATTAAAAACTTTATTAGTATATTTCCATCACGAAAAACACCTACGTTTCGTATTCGGTTGCTGCAATCTTAATGAATTCAAATTCAAGTTAAGATTCAAGAATGTTGGCCGAGCTGCATTCCAAAAATTGTTAGTAAGAGTAAAAAAAAATAACAAAGAGAAAATATTTTAAAAACTTATCCAAAAGTCGACTAAATTTTTTTTCAAGTATTAAAATAATTTTTTGTTGTTGATAAATTTCACAACTAAATTAAAATTAAAAAAAATTTCTAACATTTATATATAACGTAATTTCCAATCATAAATCAAAATAATAGTTTTTTATAGTATTTCGTTCTCTCTAGATTTTAACTAAACATTTTTTTATTTTTTATTTTGTAAAATTTTATTTCAACATTTATAGTGTTTTTGGTGTCTCTATTAGCTCTAAACTAATTTTCGAATTGCTTATTATAATAAAATTACAATGAATGAATTAAATCAAACCAAAAAAAAAGGAAATAAATCGGGCATAACTATCGCGCGACTTTTCGACGTTGTGGTCTGAATCATGAATGTTTATGATCTTCATGCAGGTTAACAAAAAAATTACTAATTTTTCTAAATCAAACCAAAAAATGTTACAGCAAATCCATTTGGTTATATTAAATATATAAAATTATTAACTCAAGTTCCAAAAATTAAACCAAAAAATTAACTTAAATAAAATTTTATTTGTGAACATGTCCTTAATTAATTAATTAATAAATATATATACCAAGATTTATATAAAATAATAAAATAAATAACAAAAAAAAAAAAAGGCCCACAGTTAGTAACTAACTAATTATATAATATGAAGACTGAATAAATATATAGATTGCGCCAGTGCAGAATAATTTTTAAATTTAAATGAGATTAAAATAAAATATAATTAAGATGAACTCTCAAAGTGCCGCTCTTTGTATAATACCAAAAATTAAAATAATCCAAAAAAAAAAAAAAATAACTATTTTGTGACCAAAACGTTAAAATTTAGTCACAAAACGGTTATGTCTTGTTATTATATTATAAATACGTTTTGTGAAGAATTGAAAAAAATTATTTGTATAAATACTGCTTGGACAAACAAAATAAATAAAAGATTTCCTGCATTTTATGTACTTATTAATTGCAAACATTTTTTTTTTGTTTTTGACATTAATTGTTTTTAGACATAACGAAAATAAAAACATACCTAATTTTGAAGTCCCTAGTATAAATGACTTGTCGTCACTAGCGCTATCTATTTTATATATAATTAAAATTTTTCATTTAATTTTAATTTATTTTATTGTTTTTATTTTTATGTTTATTATAAGATTCTTTGATATATAAATCAAAAAAAAAAAAATAAAAATTAAATATTATTATTAAAATTAAAATAAATAAAATTAATAATGTAAATTATATTAATATAAAAATAAAATTAGCCCTTTTTCACAAATAAAATTCTAGCATGCTAATTATTTTTATACAGTTTCAAATATGCAAAAACACAACAATAACAAACATAAATTAAATTATAGAGTTTAGAGAACACATTAAATTATTCCAATTATTATTTGTTGTAGGTTTCACGAGCTGTAATCGTGTTTTATATTTGTGGTTCAGGCTACAGGCTACAAAAGTAGCTTCTCTGAAACGTTCACTACTTTAATAAACAACTAAAATTAGCCGTGTTTTCATTACTTGCCGCTGTACATTGGAGTATCAGTCCGTATACTATTCGTCTTATGGAACCAAAAAGTGAATATAACTGCACTAGTAGATTGTGCAATAGGATCTCTCTGTAAATTGCTCGGATTTTTGATATTTTGTTGCGTTTGTTGATTAAAAGTGCGTCTATGGGCCCAAAGTCAAAAAGTCAAAGGTGAGAAAACGAAAAACAAAAAGTTGCCTTAAAACGACAGATATGATCTGATGAAGTTCTTGGCGACGCACAAAATAACCGGATGAGAGTTTCATGGTATATCTTATTGCAATAAGTAATTTGGCACGAATGCAATAGAGCACGACGGAAGATGAGGTGGTGATTTTTTATTTGATGAATGGAATCTGGGTATACCGAATTTAATAAGGCGATTTAGTACGGGTCAAACAGCATTAAGAGCTTCAAAAAAAAACCACCGTCGAAACCGCGAATCCAATGCTATGCATATGGGGCACCTGGACATTAATAAAGAGATACGCTTTTCTATTCTTGTTCAGATTAAGGATTATAGCCTCTAAATGCCCAAAAGCGAGACGCGAAGAAAAAAACTGTAGCACTGTTTATTCCCGAAGAGCGAACCAAAAATCTGAAGAGGATTTCTTTCAACAGAGTAGACTTGTTTGCGATAATGAAAACGGCAGCGATCTCAACTTTAAGGTTAAAGAAAAAAAAATGGAACTAATTGTTGAGGCGAACTGATCGTTCGAATATCTTAAGAGTTCCGGATCCAACAATTATCCAGCCGTTTTTCACAGATTTATCAATTATATTTTTTGAGACTTATGTTTGGCGGGAGCGGTGGGGTAGGTGTTGGTAAAAGGACGGTTGCTAGCCGTGGCACAGAAGGACAGCCTACAAATAAAATAGTCAAAGAATCAGTTTGTGGAGACCAAAATAAACCAAGTTCGACGGGCTAATCTAATCAATCTCTATCAAAACAAGGGGCGATTTAAAAGTGTCCGGAATCAAAAAAATGAGAAGTAAACCCGACGGTTCCACAAGTTGTTTAAGTTGTTGTTCGAGACAAAAATGAACGCTAATGAGAATATACGTGTCAAGGAGGATGTAGAAAGTGAGATTGAGTCCCAATTTAAACGGGGGTTGGACAGAAAGTTATGAGATCT
The DNA here is from genome assembly GCA_958295665.1 of Tipula vernalis. Classification (NCBI taxonomy): domain Eukaryota; kingdom Metazoa; phylum Arthropoda; class Insecta; order Diptera; family Tipulidae; genus Tipula; species Tipula vernalis. Next base: position 16,937,416 of record OY282560.1, read on the forward strand.
ACAAAGCAGATTCCATGAAAGTTGAGGAGTGTGGTCAACCAAATTGTAGGTCGAATTTGAAATAAAACCGGAAGTTAAATTAAAAGTATTTTTTGGTATTATATGATTGGTAGTCGACTTATAAGATAACTTACTTGTATATGACCAACAAAATGCGTTCAACCAATTTTGTCGTTATAAAACAAAACAGAAAATATATATTTTTACAAAAGCTTTTGGTCAAAATAAAAATTTAATATTTTGATAGGCATAGGAATTCCAAAATTTCCATGATATGTTTCACCGTGATATTTATACTCGTTTAATTGGTTGACTTGTCAAGTGGTTAAATTTTAATTAAATTAATCTTCTTTCTTATTAAATTAATCTTCCCGTGATTTATAAATATGTGGCGTAAAATGTCGTTTTGCTGGTGTAATATGACAAATGATTTTCTGGGAAACAATATACCGATTGCAATTCAGAACCAAAGTTAGACAATTTTTAGTATGAAGTAGTCCCGTTTTCTATAGACCACCCCTTAACCACACACCACCAACAAACATTATAAAAATAAATAAATAAATAATAAGCAAGCTGCGAAGAAAATGTTTTTGTTTTTTTTATAACAAGAAATATGTTAATATTACAACAAAATATCAAGGTACTTATCATAAATACACAAATATTTTCACAAAATTTACATTACCAACTTAAAGACTATAATCGGCTTAAATAATTGAATTTCATTTATTTTTCACAAACAATTTGTAATATTTTTATAAATATTGAAATACTTTGTATTTTTATTTTAATACCAACATATTTGCGTATGAAGTATGTTATATTCACAAAAACGTAATGTAATTTGTTTATATGTTTTGTAATAATAATATTTAACTCAAGTCAAGCCTCTATGTAATACATAATTTGTATAAATTATTTAAAAAAAAAATCATTTTAATTTTTGAATGGCATTTCTTATTCCCCCCGATTATAATTTTTAATCCTATACTATTTTTTCGCACATGAGCGCACACTCTTAGCACAGGTACAAAAAACAAAACATTTAAAATTCAAAACCAAACCATAACAAACAATGGAATACATTTATTTTGCTTTTCTAACTAAACGGTATTTATTCGATTTATTTTTAAGTAATTTATATAAATCCAATTCAAAATCATAATTATAAAGGATTATTATAATAATAAAATAAAGTCATGGAAATATTTATATATATGTACGCAATATATAATTATTTCCATATAAAACACAAAAATGTATTTCAAATTCCATTCAAAATTAACGAAATTAAAGTTCTAAAATTTTAAATAAATATGTCTAGATTTAAGTAATATACAATAAGATGTTTTTTTATTGTATATTAGCTTTTCTTAATTTTCATTGGTAACAAAAAATAGGTTGGGTAATTTTTTTTTTTTTTATGTAATTTTACCTGACAAAATAGAGCCTTGACAATTTATAAGCACAATTTTGCATATTTTATAATTATTTTTTTTTTTTAATTAATTAGCATTTTTTGTATTTTTATTTTGTGGAGAGGAGGATGATTTTGATTTATAGATGGCAGAGACGAAACAAATAAATAAAAAAAAAAAAAAGATACAGACATTCGTTATAAATTTTGATAATTTAATTAGTAAATTTTAAATAAAAATTAATTTTTTTTAATAAAATAAAAAATTGTTTCTTGTTTAATTTAATGCTTTTCCCGTAACCAATGTTTCTGTTATTAACGTATTTAGAATTTCAATTCAAATGTAACTGCGAATTAGGCAAACGCAGCATAATTGTTTCATTTGAAACTTTGACTAGTACATATTTAATTTTAAGAATCGCTCTGTAATGTGGGAAATCTGTTACTCATCTGAAATTTGTAATGATTAAGGAAACTAACAAGTCTATATATTATCATATGGTTTTGCCAGTGTCAGTACACTCAAAAAATATCCGGTGTTAATTTGTTTTTTATCCGAAAAAGTATTTTATTTTTGTCCAACCGAATATAGTTTCATAAAATTAGGCAAGCATCAACGAATAAATATTTTTAATTATCCGAAAAGATAAATTTTTAGAAAAACTTCTTTTGGATTTAATAAAATACACCTTTCGGTGTTTTCCTAAGCATGAATGTTCCTGTTTGGGTTTTATGCAGTGTAAAAGTTTTTATCCAGATGTATTTTATGTCATTTTTGTTATAATATCCGATTGGATTCAAATTAAAAATATCCGATCGGTGGGACACTAGTAAAGATTAACACAAATTCTGGAACATAAATGCAAAATAAAAAGTTGATTAGCAGTTTCGAAAACAATAAACCTTACCAACCAAACCCTGCGCACAATATAAAATTTTAATTTTCAACAAATCAGGTCTTCGCCGGTTTAGTAATTAAAGGAAGGCTAGCAATTTGCTTATAGAGTAGCTGTTAAGGAAAAGATGTCAATTATTGGTTATCGATCTGGAACTTCCTGATGTTAGATTGCAATAAGGCTAGTTGCTAAGGTATTTCATATTCTGTTTGTTCCATATCCTCTTTTTAAATAATTTATAATTTCAGTTTGGACCCATCTCTAGATTTTTGGGTGTATGGAACAAAAATCTAACGTATTTTATAAAAAAAAATTGTCAAAATATGTTTGGTCAAAAGCATGGCCAATCCAACTTACTGGTCAACTGAGAGACGAAAAACTCTGGAAAAATGTATCAAAATAATAACATACATTTTCAACGCTATATTGAGAACTGGCTACTTTCCTGAAACCTAGAAAATTTCGAAAATCATAATGCCTCCGAAACTTGGTAAAGATGGAACAAAAGTAAACTCACGACCGACGAACTCTCTAAACTATTCGAAAAAACGTTCCTGCAAAAACTAAAACCAATTGTTGCTTGAGAAAAAATTATTCCTGATCATCCATTCGGATTTAGAGAAGAACACAGGACTGAAGAACGAGTTCATAGAGTCACATCTGAAATCAGGAACGCCCTAAGTTTCGACAAAGTGCCATAAAGGTTTTTTTTGGTGAACTATAACAGCGCTTCCACCAATTTATACGAAATCCACGCTGGGGTTCCTTAGGATCTATAGAGCAGACCTACCAATATCAAATTACGTAAAAGTTTCAACATTTGCATCAAGAAATCTACAAGATCATTTAGACGAATTAGAAAAATGACTGACTAAATGGAGAATTATGGTCAATGAGCGTAAATCGTCGCATATCACGTTCACACTCCACAAACTTCCCTCTCCACCTATAAGACTAAATAATATAATTCTAACACAACACCAAAACGTTAAATATATCGGCCTACATTTAGATAGAAAGCTTACATGGAAAAAGCACATCGAAGCTAAACGTCAATAAATCAAGTTAAGGTTTGTTAAAATGAACTGTTAACAGGAAAATATTCCAACTTAAGCCTAGACTGTAAGGTTTTGTTATATATCAAAAAGTAGTATTTAATCTGGACTTATAGTATTTCATTGTGGGGTCCGCTCGTGCTTCCAACATAATAAAATTGCAACGGATGCAGCTAAGACTACCCTAAAAATAATGTTAAATGCACCCTGGTTTGTTCGTCAGGCAGTTTAAAAAAAATCAAACCAAAAATAACACCATTTCAGGAAGAAATTTTGGTATAGAAGACATACCAACACGAGGAAAATCATAACAAATGTGTTTTATGCTGTGACTCGCACCGAGTAATTGGCCTACCGAAACGGTGCTTTGTAGTTTCATTACAAACGCAAACCAAACCTACTACCTTAATCAACAAGTTCTCGGAATAACCACCGTGTGGCGCTCCCATCGTTCCGATTTGAGTTCTGTTTTTTTGTTAAGTTGGTACATCTGTTGTTGATATTCCCTCTAAATCTTAGCGTCATAGCTTGACATTTGCAAAAGTTACGTAGTCAAGAGTACATCTACTCTGTGTGGGTTGGCGATTTTTTCATTATTTCCTCTCGGCTGCTGAAACGCGTTCCCCGTAATGGTTTTTTAACTCGATGGAACAGAAAGAAGTCACAGGGAGCCAAATCAGATGAATTCGGTGGCTGTTGGATGGTATTTGTTGCATTTTTCGTCAAAAAATTACGAATAATGATGGCACTGTGCGTTATCATGGTGCAAAATCCACGAGTTTTCTGCCCACAATTCTGGTCTCTTTCGGCGAATTGCTTCACGCAAACGTCTCATAACGCCCAAATAATACTCTTTGTTTACGGTCTGGCCTTCTGGCAAAAATTCATGATGCACTACACCGTTGTAATCCATGAAAACCGTGAGCATTGCCTTCTTTTTTGACTGAAAACGACGTGTTTTTTTTGGTGAACGCCATTCACTTGCCTGATGTCTGGATTGCGTGTCTTACTCATAAACTCACGTCTCGTCTCCAGTAATGATCCTTTTGATGAATGTGGGATCGGATTCAACCTCGCAAATCATGTCAAAATTGTAAATAATCGGCAACACACACAGAGATAGATGTACTCTTGACTACGTAACTTTTGCAAATGTCAAGCTATGACGCTAAGATTTAGAGGGAATATCAAAACAGATGTACCAATTAAACAAAAAAAAACAGAACTCAAATCGGAACGATGGGAGCGCCACACGGTGGTTATTCCGAGAACTTGTTGATCAAGGTAGTATATAACCTGACAGGTACAGCTAAAATTCCACATACACTCCTTAACAAAATTATTTGTGCATGTTAAATTTATAATCTAACACAAACAACTTTAAAAATTATCTAAACAATTAATAATCTCTCTGCTTTCCATTTCAATAAAAAAAAATGGAAATTTCAATTCTAGGAAAAATTACAATTAATTTAGTTTTTAACAAAATTATTACTCGCATAATTATTTGTGGAAAAATAAAAACAAAAATAGTAAATCATTTAAATTTAACATTGTGTTGGCCAATTAAATAGTGACACAATCACTCATGTTTTGTATGCAAATGGTCAGTTTTATTACTGCTCAATAACATCTCGCAAGTGGTTGCAAAATTTGTTGATAAAATCACCTAGAAACTTAACCCACTCGGTAAATTGAGGGTCGACTAATTTAACGTCAACTAGGAATGTTATCTCATTCAATAAACCGAAATTGATAATTGGCCTTGAGCGGTTGTAATTAATCAGGGGCTCTGAAGAACTGTGTTAAGCTCAATTTACTGCGTTTTGCTTTAATTTGATAATGTGGAAGATATTTTTATCATCACATAAACTTACGAGTATCAATTATACTGTGGATACTGCCACAATTATTACTTTCTCTTGCACAAGAAATAAATGGTAACCTTTCTAATTGACGATAAATTAGGTGGTCCTCATATTGCTGTTCAGTACAATAATGATCCCATACGTAAGAAGAGCCATTTGGAGGTTTAAATTAAAATGGAAGATATTCAAGAACTAGCAAGAGCATTTTTAGTCAGAGTTTAAATTTATCGCTCTTTTAGAGCTCTTTATAAAAATTTTCGCTCTTGCTACCAATAAATTTTGTTTCAGTTTTCTTTTACGCTCTTACCCTCTAATGATAAACACAAAACAAAAATTATTTCGCTCTTTCAAAGTGATTTAAATTTTTATTTTTCATTTTGCTCTTAAAACAGAGAGCGTAAAAACTAAAAATATCGCTCCCAACCCATTCTACAGAGCCCTTGAAGAAAATACATTAGGGAGCAAAATTTTTTGTAACATACGAATTGCTCATTAAATAAAGAAAATTCGATAAATTCTATTTAGATAAATTTCTGGAATATAGCCAACTAGGATGGAATTTGGCTATTTCTAAACAGATTTTAGAGAAATTTGACATGCGCGATAGAAATGGGATTATAAAATGATTTTTGGATAAAGTTCTGGAATATGGCCAATTGTGATGGAACTTCGCTGTTCCTTAACCGATTTTAGAGAAATTTGACAAGCGCGTTGGAAATGGGATTCTATAATGATTTTTAGATGAAGTTCTGGAATATGGCCAACTAGGATGGAACTTGGCTATTCCTTAACCGATTTTAGTGAAATTTGACATGAGCGTTGAAAATGGGATTCTAAAATGATTTTTGGATCAAGTTCTGGAATATGGACAATTGTGATGGAACTCACGCTGTTCCATAACCGATTTTAGAGAAATTTGACATGTGCGTTGGAAATGGGATTCTAAAATGATTTTTGGATAAAGTTCTGAAATATGGCCAATGGGGATGGAACTTGGTTTTTCTATAACCGATTTTAGAAAAATTTGACATGCGCGTTGGAGGTGGGATTTTACAATTATTATTAGTTGAAGTTCTGGAATATGACCAACTAGGATGGAACTTGGCTATTCCTTAATCGATTTTAGAGAAATTCAACATGCGCGATAGAAGTGGGGTTTTAAATTGATTTTTAGATGAAATTCTGGAATTTAGCCAACTAGGATGGAACTTCGCTATTCCTTAACCGATTTTAGTGAAATTTAACATGTGCGTTGAAAATGGGATTCTTAAATGATTTTTGGATCAAGTTCTGGAATTTATTAATTTATTTATTAATTCTCTTAAACCATACAAAATTACGAAACTAAATATACAAATGATTAAATTTTATGGCAAGAAGATAGGTTTCCTTTGTCAAGGACAGTGTTGGAAACCTCTAAAATTAAAACTAAAACAATTGGTGGGGGTCAAATTAAAATAATAATAATAATAAAAATAGCAAAAATCAAAAAATAAAAACATAAGAAACAAATTAAACAAAAAAATGATAATAAAGTAAAAAGAAAATATCAAACAAATTAAAAAAAAATAATTAATTAAAAGAGATACAACAAAAGTTTAAAATTTAAAAATAAAAAATAAAAATTATTCTATTTATTTTACAACCTCAAAAAGAAATTTTAAATTCTTTCTTTCAAATAACCAACCTTTCACCAGCTTAAAAAATGAATTAGTGGGGATCAGTGATCGGATATGTAATGGCAGGCAATTAAAGAAGTACGGACCAATGACTAGAAAATATCGCCTAAAAGTTTCGGTAGTAAAAGTTGGTATTTTAAAAAACAATTTGTTGTTATTACGAAAATTATACGCAGAAACAAACCTCACTACCCTTTGACCACTACGATAATAAAACAAACGAAGAACTCTAAAAACATAAAGATGTTGGAATATGGCCAATTGTGATGGAACTTCGCTATTCCTTAACCAATTTTAGTGAAATTTGACATGTGCGATCAAAATGGGATTCTTAAATGATTATTATGAAAAATTTAGATGGAACTTAGCTTTTCATAAACCGATTGTGATGCAATTCAATATATGCGTTGGAAGTGGGATTCTAAAATAGATTTTAGATAAAGTTCTGGAATATGGCTAAATAGGATGGAAATTACAGATTATTTCTCCACTGATTTTCGGTCTGCCTCACAGCAGACAAACCTCGACAGGTGCATGGATACTTGGCTATCCCTTAAGCGATTGTGATACAATTCAATATATGCTTTGGAAGTGGGATTCTAAAATAGTTTTAGATAAAGTTATGGAATATGGCAACAGTAGATACACCTTTACAGCTGCATGGATTACGGAAACTGCCAAAGACAATAGCTTTTAAGGCTACTAATATTGATATATTTAAATATATCAATATGAGTAACCTAAAATAATAATAATTATTATACATCTGCTGTAACCTGTTTAGATTACTCATATTGATGATATATCCCCATTGGCCATATTCCAGAACTTAAAATTAAAAACCATTTTAGAATCCCATTTCCAACGCACCTGTCAAATTACACTCAAATCGGTTAAGGAAAAGCCAAGTTCCATCCTAGTTTGCCATATTCCAGAAATTTACCCAAAAATCATTTTAGAATCCCATTTCCAATGCCCGTGCATCTGTTCGCTAATAAAACAATCTGGCTTTTTAAAGAAATTTAGAAGGTTTTGAATGTAACCGTTTGCCGTAATAACAAGAACAAGAGCAATATAATAATGACGTTTTTATTCATCAGAGCAGAGCATATTTAATTTCTCAATATAGCGCAATAACAAAGAGCGAAAATATGATAACACAAACGCAATAGTGGAAGAGCAAGAGCCTTATAATAAAAATAATGCTCCAGTTCTTCAGAGCGATATATTTTTTTTTTGCAATATCGCTCTTTATAAAGAGCTTTTTAATAGTATTTATTATCGCTCTTGAACAAAAATGAAGAGCGAAGAGCAAAATGAAAATATGAAATCCCATTTTAAACTCTTATTTTAGTGGTGCGGACACTTTTAACCCATTCTTACTTTAGAACAATTTGCTGATAAAGCTTATTGATTTTTTTTGAACTCAAAGTATTTAAAGAGTTAAAAAACGTATGAGTGAATTCCCAGAATATTATTCACTGATAAGTAAGTAAGTATTTAAGTCAGATAACTATAGACACTACAAATAAAAAAGAATATCGCAATTCTAATTCCAAAAACCCATCTCCATTTTGCTAGAACTAATTATGGATAGTTATAAATTTCGAAAATGATTACATTTGAATTGAATCTAAATTTCAATATATTATCCTATAAATTATCACTACAAAACTCTACTTATACCAAACTCACTACAAATAGCCAAAGCAAGTTCTATAACTTTGGCTCAACTATACAACTAGAGGTTAACTAACGAATGAAAAGCATTAAATTTAACGTATGTATATAAATTTAATTTAATTATTATACGAAATAAACTTAAAAATGTATAATTTATGTATTTATATAATTGAATAAAATTGTAAAAGCAAAGCTTTGATTATTATAAAATTCAAATTTATCAAATTTTAATGACAAAAAAATATTTCGATTAAAAAAAAAAATTTTTTTTAGTTTTATCCTTCTAACTAAGCCTGTATACTTTAATAAATAAATAAATCAATAAAATTAAAAACCAAATATATATCACTTACATTGATTAGCGAATAAATAAATTATAAATGTATATAAAAATAAAATCTATATATAAAGTTATTTAATTGAAATTTTATTAATCGATTATTTTTTTTTTTTGTTAATTATAAAAATAAAGAGATTTGTATATTGTATAATGAAAAAAGCGAAAAATTAAATTAATTAAAAATAAATAAAAATATGTTAAACTAATTTTATTTATAATTTTAAATTAAAAAAAAAAAAAATTAAATAAAATTAAAAATTGTACATACCAAGTCCAAATGATTTTACAACCACTGGATCTTCTGCCGGATGAATTGGTTTTGTGCCAAATGCAACACGGTTGCGTACACTAAATTCTCGTGCACCTAAAATTTTAATTTAATTTATTACTACATTGATTTTAATACAGTTTCTAATAGTATTCAAATTAATTAATTTTTTTTTTTCAATTTCAGTCTATCCAAATTTTATCGAAATCGTCGTACGTGACATTTGTGGATGATGCTAATAACCTATTCAGTCTCTAAGTATTTTCAAGTTCTATATTGATTTCATATTTTAATTTAATTTAAAAACAAATAAATTTGTTGCCAAATATAAAAATTGAAATCTTTCATCTATGCTTTTGGTCGTTTTGGACCGAAAATTACGAAATGAGAAGCAATTTTGACAGTATATTTAAAGGCCGATCAATGTTGCAGAAACGCTGTCTTGGAATAAGAACAACATACAAAAAATTGTTGTCGTATGTGAGTCCCTTTCGGGTCAATTAATCTCTTTTTGATAAGTTTGAAGCTTGATTCTTAACATCGGGAGCAACATAGTAAAAATACCATAATATTTATTTGCGAACTCTCTATCAATCAAATCACTTTAAATGACATAAGCTCCTCCTACTTGTTCTTTACTCGAGTTGAAAAATTTCTTACTTTGAGCAAAGGGTAGCGTAGGGTTACCAACCAAAAAACAAAAAAAAACAAAATTATTAGCAATATTTGCTCTTAGTACAAAACGAGCTAAATAGTTTATGTACAAGGCGCTAAATAGCTTTTTTTTGACGTTTTATTTGATTTGATTTTCTGTTATTTAAAATTTGATGTTGATTGTGTTTTGTTGTGCAAATAAAAATTAAAAATTACAAAATATTAAAAAAATAAAATTAATTATGGTAAATTAAAATTATAATACAATAAATTTAATAAAAATAAAAATTAATCAAACCCGGTTAAAACAATTAATAAATTTAAAAAATGACGCCAATAAAAAGTTTAATAAAGGCAAATTTAATGTTTATAGGGAAAAAATATTAAAATAAAAAACTGAAAAACTTGTGAAATGAACTAAAAATTGAAATGAGAAACAAGAAAATAAATTAAGAACGTTGTAGAAACCCGACAAAAAATTAAAAATATGTTTAAAATCTCACAATAATCACAAAACTATAAAAAATTTGGTATTAACACAGCCAAAGCCAAACGCAAATTGAAATATGTAATGAGAAATAGACAAATATTTTGAGCAAAACCAACAGCTACTAACTTCAACTCAATACTATGGTACTTTTCCTATATCGCTCCCGATGTTATGAACCAAGCTTGACGCACAACAAAATAATTTTATGCTTCGAAATTTAAATTATGGGCTCTAAAAATTAAAGATTAGAAATATTTTTGACTGATTGTGCATTAAAATTATGTTATCATCTAAATAATGTACTTCTCATAGAAAAATATTTCATGTTTTTTTTTGACATTCTTTATGAGCTTTAATTTCTCAGTCATCAAACCGGAATCCGGCCCCTGATCAGCTTTAATTTCACTCAAACATAATTTCAACGAAATGTTGAAATTGAATCAGCGAGGTATGGACTGGTATTATAGCTCATCTTTGAATTTGAAGGTCAATTAGTTGAATTTAAATTCTAACGATCAAAACCCAAGCATTAAAGGAATTAAAATTATGTAAAAACTATTATTACAAAAATCTAAATAAATAAACACAAAATCAACATACCCGATATAAAGAAGTCCCGGTGTGATTGTGGACTCATGAATGGCCGTCCAAAATCAGAATTATTTAAATCAGCAAATGATTCCGATCGTCCAACCGTTGTCAACGATTCCATTGATGCATCAAATCGCATAATCTATAAAAATGTTATAAAATTCACATAAAATTCACACAAACCTCATTCATTTCACGGTTCAATAAAAAAAAAAAAATCGACATAAAAAAAGGCAAATTTTAACAAAAAAATTATAAAATCTACTGCAGCTTACTAAATTTTGTATATACTAAAGCTTTATAGAGGAAAAAAATTATATTGTGATTGAAAGTAGATCAGCTGCAGTATACTGAACACAAAAATTACAGTTGTAAAATATCAGAACCAAATAAAACTTAAACATCTACATGAAGATTTTGTTACTTACACCTCCATTAGCCGCCGCATCTTTTACAGCCTACATTTTTAATTTTTTATTTTTTTTTTTACGAATAGCAAAATGATACAACAAAAAGCATGTGAGTTAAATTAGTGGTCAATAATATATAAAAAAAAAATAATTAATTTACAAGAATTACTATAAATTTAATTTAATCATAATTAAGACACATTTACGTGTAAAGCATTTAAAAATACCGAGTGGACGTTAAATTTTCACACTATACGTGTATAAGAGATACGAATAAAAATAAATTGTACCAAAGTTTTATGCCGATACATTACCTGCGAGAAGTTTGGAACACTTGCTGTTTTACGCATCGATAGAGATGCGTTTGAACCGTGTGTTTGTTCTAGTTCACGGATGGCAACACTTTGTCGCATACGATCTAGGATTAAAATACTTTCAACGGCTGATACACCTTTTGTATATTTTTCTGTTGATACAAAAAAAGAACGAGTTCGTTTAACTTTAGTAATTCCGTTTAGACATATAAAAATATTTACCAATATATGTTTCACCGTCACACGCCAAATCATCTCCACTCGCCGCCAATTGCGCCAACGATTCACGATCCTCAAGTTCTTCCGATGCCTTCGGAATATTTGACACAACCTCGTATGTGACACCCGTTTGTGTCGTACTATTATCAAAACGACCGATACGCAATTTTTTAAGTCGTTCGGTGAAACTTTGTCGCTTAAATATATTTAAAGCTAATCTTTTTCTTAAAACTAAATTCATTGGGGCAGGATGGGATAGACGTACAGTCGTTTTTAATATTAAATAAATTCTCTCATTAGCTTCGGTGACCCGATTCAATGCCTGGCTATCGTGCATCGATGAATCCCAGCTCGCAACAGCGCATACATCTTTGTCGGAATGTTGTAGTACGGTCAATTGATAAAATTTATTTCCATGCTCTTTCGGCAAAATTGAATGTAGCCCAGATATCGATTGTTCATCGGATAAATTTTGTGATGATAAATCATCAGCGTTTAAATCTAAAAATAATACAGGTACATGTGGTTCCATACCGGCGGATGGTTCCCATGATGCGGGCGCACCAGGGATTCCCGATCCTGGGGCTGGGACTAAGACGGCATTACGTTCTTCGGTTAAAGAAACCCATTGATTGACTAAACTCATTTCTCGCTCTTTCTCCTCTTCGGTTTTATCCTCCTTGTTGATCAGTTTTTGTATCTGTTGATCTAGATATTTTCGTCGACGGCCCAATGCCTCACTCCATTTCTCACGCAGAACGGTTAAATCTTCTTCTTGATACGAATCTAATGGTTTCTGTAATTTTGAACGGACTGAGACACTTCCAACCGCTATATTTAATATAGAATGGCAAATTATTGGCAGAGTTCCGGAATTTTGGACTGGTTTTACATGAACCTGGATGCGACGCTGTTGGCCCTGTCGTAATTGATAAATTCCACCGGTCAAAACATCAGTTGAACTCGATACCTCGACCGGTCCATATTCGCCATGATCGTTTAATTCATGAATTTCCACCCACATTTCAATTTTTCGTGACAATTCGGCCCATCGATCAGCAAGCGACCGCGCTTTAGCCTGCTGTTGTTCCACCTCCCATCCTTTTGTTTGCGAAAATCCAGCCGAACGGTGACCCCATACTTCAATCGAGAGTGCACCCTCGGCACAGTGTTCCAAAAATTCTTCATTTATCGAGACGGTGTAGTCTTGTGCATGATCAAACTTAAACGTCATATTTTGATTGTGACTGGTTGGTAGTTCGGAATTTACCACCGGGACAACCGTTTCCTGGTGACCCCAAAACGTATATTGACAAAATACAAAATTGGACAACGATAGTGGTAATCCAGTCGCTTGTTTTATGCTTACGCGACACGTTACTTGATTACTCATCGTGTCGTTTAGATATTCGTCATCACGACTGTCGTTGGAACTCTCAGATGCTGCCTCGCACATACGATCTTGGGGCAGCTGCCCCGATGTTCGTGTTATCTCGACTTGAAGTCGACCGGCCACTTCACCTTGTTGGCTGATTATAGGCGTATGATAATCCAACTTGACATCGTGAAACAGAACTTCTAAAAATAGGTTGGCAACACCGATAAGGTTATGGTTTTCTTGTGACTCGTAGAACGGATCCAGCATCTTCACTTTGTTCTCGTCCTACAATAAGAAAAGAAAGAGATAATCAAACACAAATTTCAAGACGGACATCATATCGGACACAGATTTAAATAATTAAAGCGTTGTCTAGTAATGCTATGCGAGATAACTACCTGATCATCACTCTCTGGTTCTTCAATTTCTGGTTCCATGATAGGCTTTGCGTAAGATATTTTATTTTTAGTGAATGAATTAAGTGAATTTAGATAATTTTGTGATGTTAGTTAATGTTAATAATTATTCAATGTTAACTTACCATTGGGGCTCGTTCCTTGAACTCTTGATACATCTCCCGCATATCGATTAGTTTATTCTCTAGCTTCTCCATACTCCAAATTTGACTACCCGAATTCACACGACGTACTAAAATTGCCGGCTCACTAACAAAAGCGCCGCGCTGTTACAAAGAAATATTGATTAGCACTATCTAAATAAATTTGACAGCTTTTTATACTAACCCGGCGATTCGGACTTAAATTAGCTGGAGGTATTTGTAATGTAACACTAAATTTGGTTTGTTTTCCAATTTCTTCGGCAAGAACATTAGCCTCTTGTACAGCCGCATTAGCCCGTACAATATCCGCTTTCAATTGACCTAGGGACCGACGAAACATTTCATCACGCTCTTGGGCCCATTTTTCTACGCGCATTTCAGTGGTTGGTGTATACGGCGTCAACTTTCCCACTTTTAGTGGATCGTACAGTGTGTATGGCGCATATGGTGTACCAGGACTTAATGTATTCTTTAATTGTTCAAATTGTCGTTCATATTCCTGTCGCTGTTTTTCGAGCGCCACCTGCTTATCTTCTTCGTGTTGTTTCTCTAATCGTGCGATCGCTGACTGTATTGGATCATTACTCATCTCATTTTGCATTAGTTCCTCACGTGCAAAATTATAGTCTAAAGGTTGTGCGGGTGTCTGAGGCTCAGATCCAAATAGTACACCGCCTGTTGAACTTTTCGGACAGTTTACCCGAAAGAAATGATGATTACCCCATAGTATACGATCACCATGATTTAGAGGCGTCTTTTCTGAAGCCGCCGAACCATTTACAAAGCATCGTGCATTATTTAAGGGCTGTAAAAATAATCCACCATCTTCGATCGTGATTAAACAATGTTCCGCCTGAATTCCGAGACCATGCAGTTGTATATCTGGTTGATGTGTTGTACTCCTCCCACCAACCAGTGTCTTCTCTTTCAAATAATATACAAGTAATTCGTTTAGGGACGGATCAGCATTTAAATTTACTAAATAATATTTATTCTTTTCCACCATGATGCCACTCGCCTGCACACTAATACCCATTTTCTCGAGTGCCTGTTGTCTCTCATTCTGTATTCGTTCCGTTTGCATCAGCTTCTCTTCCCACGTTTGCGAAATTTGTTTCATTAAATTTTCGCTCTCCGTTAGTTTATCACAAATATCGACCCGCTGCGTTTCACCAACAGGCGACCCAGTCGCTTGTTTTAACATTTCTCGCAATGTTTCCACTTCACGTCTCAAATCATTAATAATTCGAGCATTTGGATCTTCATTGACCACGGCATGATTAACAATACGTTTAGCACGATCGGCATACCGTAGTGTGGATAGTGTTTCTTCGTAATTATCCCCAGCAGGTGATAGTGTAGCTAACATAACCGTTCTTGAATTACCACCCAAATTATCTTTAAGCAACCATGTTAGTACCGAGTCTCGATACGGAACAAATTTATCATTACGATTTTTGCCACTCGATTGATCCGCCAATTTGGATATAACCAGACCCAGCGTCGTTAGTGATTTATTAATATTTGAACCCTCTTTTAGTCGATCACCAACCGCACCAGTTTTTACAGCTCTTTCACTTCCCGCCAAATCGACAAGCGATACACGTGATACTTTTTCACCGGTCACCGATGTCGAATGATCGATTAGGGTTTGGGTTAGTACAACAGAAAATACGGCATGTGAACGTGATGATTCAGCATTCATATTTGTTGCAGCTACTGTTCGTGATTTATTACCCTCGGCCATTAAATTATCTATATCCTGTGTGTATTACAAAAAAAAACAGAAGAATATAATTAAATAGTTTTCGGCACAATGATTTCCTATTACAAATATTAGACAAGTTTTGAACGGGGTTTGAAGAAACAAATTAGTTTTCACATATGATGAGTGAAATTATTTGATCGACAAATCGTAAAACTAAAACAAATTTCTTACCTTAAATGAGGTGACAGCTAATTGTGATAATCCATCAACATATGGACCTAAAACATTATGTTCTCTAACTTTAAGCGATTGTTTATTAGGTTTTGGATCTAACAAATCGTGTACTTTTTCATTATAAATTTCCATATACGATACTTCTACTTTATAAGACAATTCGAATGATTGTTTTTTGGCAATCGAACCAAACAGCTCATCACATAATCGTGGGATGATACCTTTTTGTTCTTGTGTTCCCATCATCGTGTATGATTTTCCAGAACCTGTAATTAAATTGAAAAAAATTTAAAATTTATTTCATCTTATCTTACTGTTTCGTATATAATCTACTTCAGATAAAAAAATGTCACACCTTCTTTCACGAAAAAGTAAAAATTTCTGATGAATTTTTAAAATTTCCAGATTTTTATTTTACCTTCTTTTGCACAGCCATATACATTTACCCACACATACACACATTAAGCGTTGGGCAGCTTAGAAGAAATAATTTAATTATACATTTTCTATACTTCGTCAAAATACCTTTCTAAAAAGTTTAAGTTTAAAAAATTACAAAAAAAAAAAAACGAAAAGCGCTAAGAAGCTTTGTTTTGAATAATTAAACGATTTTTATGTGCTTTTGTGTCAATTACTTGTGAGGATGGCGGCGGGGGATGATAGATGATATCAAAATGGACAATATGAATTATAAATCGAGTTAATCTAGAAATTACGGGAACCTTTTATTACCAAAACATGCAAACAAAAATTTTTTCAATTACGTTAGAACGAACAATGAAATTGTTTTAGGTAATATTACATAACACATAGTCATAAAATGTAAGGGATAATAATATTTCACACCTTAATTATTATTTTCTAGTAGGTTTTCCTATTTTCAAATATCGTTACAAACATATACCTATATATATACACACACACACATGTATTGTCACGTAAGTGTGGTAAAATTTTATGGTTAATTAGGAAGAACGAACATTTAGTAGAATGAAAAATGGGACAAAAAAGTTATTCGCTTGTTAGAATAACGATATATTAGAGGTAGAAGTTAGAAGATATATACAAGCTTAATATGCAGTCATCGAGATCTGTTAAAGGGTACTTAGTGTTTTATGTAACATAAAGTAAAAACATTCTAGAATATTTACCGTCACTATTGCCACCACTATTACTATTTGGAAAATTACTTTTTCGTAATGGATGAGGCAAGGTGGAAAAAACACAATTTTCAGATGAGAAACAGGGATAATAGCAATGCAAATATAATCAAGGGAAAGTGACTTTGATAAGGATCAGCGTTAAGCTTTTTGCTAAAATGGATGATTTAAAAATTTAGTAAAAAAGACACCTTCGATTCTAATTAAATGTCACAAGCAAATGTCGGAGCATAAATTTCGTAAGTACTAATAATTATCGATTTTCCGATTTAATTCAAGCCATGAAAGAATTATTCTAAAGATCACATTCTCATTGAAAAAAGCCAAATCTACCACAACTGAGTCTCCTTGGCTTGTATCTTCTAAGCTATCCGAAAATGTGTTGAGAAGTCTGTCAAAAATGAAGCGTTCCCTTAGCCACTTTATTCGCCAAAGTATTCGAAAATGTGGAAAAAACAACCTCAGGGATATTAAGAAATTTCTTGGTTTGACGATACACAATTTTATAAACCATCAAAAATTACTAAATTTGTAAATTCAGTTGAAATAGGAAGGATCGTCTCTCTGGTTGCATGATCGATAATGCTTGGCGAACTCAGGAAACTAAAATCCTTACTTTTGTGAATTATAGTAATTTTTATATCTTGGCTCAACTCAACCACAAACCCTTAAAGCCCCTCAAATCAACAAGATCCGAAAAACTACGTACATGAGTACAGAACTTAACTCAGAACAACTCGAGCTAATTTCCAACTCAAATCTCAACTCAATCCTCAAATAAATCATCAACCCCAACCCAATCTTAACTCAACCCCCAATTCAGCCCTCAACTCAACGAAGAACTCAACCTCAACTCAACTCTTAACATAACCCTAAACTAACTTTCAACTCAACGATCGACCAAACTCTAAATATATCCCCAACTGAACCGCTGATTCAACCTTAACTCAACCGCGGCTCGAACACTTAACTCAACCCCAAACTCAGCACCCATCTCAAATCCCAAATTAAGATAGTCTGAAAAACTACATACGTCGATGAACTAAACTGAAATCAATTCAGGCTAAATATAACTCAACCTTCACTCCAACTAAACCCGCAAATAGAAGTAGACGGGCAAAAAACAATTTCAAATTCGACAAGCCGTTCTCGAGATAATCGAGATCGTGTTTTCGATGTCAAAACAAAGTTTTTTCGCCTGGAGGCTAAATAATTAAATTATTTTTGATGACCTTGAAATGACCTGCAAAAGTCATTTCAAGGACAACTAAAAAATTGAAATCGGACGCATTCAGAAAACAACATGATTCATTTTGTTTTTGCAACATGTTGCAAATAGTTGGTGCCCTGAAAGCGGTCAATTACCACACCAGTGTAATGGCATCGTGAATTTTTATGTTAAATAAAGAGAACTGTCAATGTGACCAAATAAAAAATGGAAAAATGGTTTTTCGAAAGAACTTAAAGCGTATACACAATGCATACACATGTTCTCTGCAAGCGAAATAGTTGTTGCTTTTTTTATTACAGGTCAAATTTTTGTGCATACTTTTCATTTGAAATTGATTTTGAATAAATGTTTAATGAAATTTAAAATTTTAAGAGATTTTTTAAATACGGCTCACATCGCTTCTCGTGATGAATTAAAATGTCATCGACCGAAAATGGCGATTTTACGACAAACGATGATTTACAAACTCTATTCATTCATAATCATATGTAATACCAATTTTACCAGCCGATATGAAATCGATGCGTAAACGAAAATCATCAGCCCTTTACTTTCCATGATAGATTTGTACGAGAAAAATAAAGCTTAACTTGATAGGCCAATATAAGATCACTTAAATTAATTTAATTATGTTTCTCCTCAAAACTAAGCAAATTCCTACTGAAACCTTTTTTTTATAATCCTTTATCCTTTAAGATAGGTAGATTAAAAATATTTAGATAGTCTAACTTAAATAATCCATCCAATATAACACTGTGATCAAAAATTAGTAAGACTTTTTAAATAAAACAGCAACGGCTTATTATTCTTTCAAATCTAATTCATCCCTTTCGGATAGAATTCACTTATGGCAACGTTTTATCCAGTCTTCGAAACAGTTGTTAGAGTCGATGACCGTAATGGCGTTCAAAACCTTCGAATCGGAGTCACAACGATGTACCCGGAGTAGTTTTTTGATTTCGAGAATAACCAGCAGTCAGACAGAGCTAAATCAGGCGAGAAGGGCGGTTGTGGAACGATATAGGTCGATTTTTTAGCCAAATAGTCACGTTCCACGTACAACCAATGCGGTGTGAAACGGCGCATTATAGCAATGCAAAAAACAAGAGTTGTCTGCCTTAAATTCTGACCCAAACAATATTTGCGTGATGTCAACAATGTCTTTAATTTTCCATCGACGATTTATGATCACCAAATCCTTGACTTTCTTGACGTACCTAGACATCAAGGACGGCAAGGATGTTCATAGTTTTAAACGCGTTCTCTGCTTCCCTTGAACGTATACCAATCAAATACACTCGCTCTGGACAGTGCTTTACCATCAAAAGCCTTTTCAAACTATTTGAAAGCCGAAATTCCATTTTTGAAGCAAACTGTGATGCAACTTCTTTGCTGAACTTTTAGAAAATCGAAAACTGCACTTTTTTAGATGAAAGTACCCTTGACACGAAATTTAACATAGATATCTGTAAGGGTGCTACCAAACCAAGAAAAAAAAACAACTCGTTTGGGTTAGCCCGCGCTATTTAAATGGAAAAGTTTTACTACTTTTTCACAATGGTAGATAGCAGTATTTACAAAGTTTAGTACATATCCGAAATTTTTAGTCACATCTGAATAATTATCTGCGAGCGGATTACTATATTTATACAAAATACTAAAAATTTAAATAAACATGATATTGGTCAAATTCATTTGTAATTTAAAATCCGGATTTCATAATAATCAGCCTGTGACAATATCACAAAACAAAAACAAAAATCACGTCATTGACTCATTTTTATATGAATGGATTATCATTCCGCGGTTATCACAAATTTGAAATGAATAATTGTTCTAATCATTTTATAATTGAACTTAAAATTACTCCTACGTAGTCGGTGGTCAGATACATATCGAATGAACACGAAAATATGAAATCTCTTCCGAAACATCATCATCTAAGGGAAGCTAAAAATGTGATAAAGGAACTGAAGGGTTCTCTTCTTCAAATGAATTTATTTTTAAAGCTCTTTTGTTAAAATTGGGGTCGATCACATCCCCAATTTTAAGAAAAGTTCTTTGAAAAGTAACCCCCTTTAGAGTCATTAGAAGCTTGCTTGCGAAAAAAGGGTGCTTAAGCGTTAAGGCATTACAGTTTGAATTACTGAGTGCCTTTAATAGAGATTGGGATTTCTCGACAAATTTCATTTCTCGGGAAACGAGGCAAAGTTATTCGAGAATCAACAAACGTAAATATTGCGTCCTTTGGTAATTGTTCGTGTTGAGTGTATTTCGATCAGTTGTCAAACTGAGTAGGACAATGAAATGAAAAATAAATGGTAGTTTAGTGTGTGTACTGGCTAACAAACGAAAAGACGTGTTTTATTTTTCACTTGAGTAGGGTTTGGTCTAAGTTTATCCTAACTTTTATCTGGAATCATCCGAGTAATTTCAACAGGTTATGGGCCCAGACCATAGCTAAATTGTTAAACAAAAATTGCTGAACACAATAGTGGTGTTATTTTGAAAAAAGAGGTTAAAACATTTTTTGAAAAATTACATGCATTGTGGTGATAGAAAATTTATCACATGGACATATTGAAAGTGAAAAATAAGTAATAAAGACATAAATATATTGAAATATAATTCATCATCGGTGATCAAAATTGATTGATAACGTGAATACAAAAAGTGCGAATTGGATCAGACAATTTATGAGAAGGATATCTAAAAAAAGATAGAATCTTGTGCATGCACGTATGTATTAACGGGACAAATTGTGGAAAAATATTGAACACAATGGAAACAGACACAATTAAAATTGAAAAATTGCAGGAGGCGAAGCAATTTTTGACATGGAAATTTCAAGTGAAACTTGGTTTGATTGCTTCGGAAATTTATGATGTTGTGGATGGGACAAGTAAAAGGCCAAGTGATGCAGGCGATTCATTGAGTGCATGGTTGAAAAAGGATGCACGTGCAGAGCGAATGATCGGAACAACCGTGGCGAGTAACATTGTTGCACACATCAGAAATTGTACAAGTGCAAAGGCAATGTGGGGCAAATTAAATTCAGTGTTCGAGCAAAAGAATGAAACAAGCATGTTAATGCTTAATCAGAAATTTTTCTCAATTACAAAGGATGCAACAGAAAATATGGTGACATTCATAGCAAAGGTGGAAGACATGGTGCAACAATTGAACGATTTAGGTCAAAATATTTCTGATGAAATGATAATTGCGCGTATTATCATGGCATTACCGGATGAATACAATTCTTTTAGCAGCGCTTGGGAATCGACAAGCAAAACGGATCGAACATTAGACACATTGCGTGCACGCTTAGTCATGGAAAAAAATCGCAGGATAGCAAAAGGTGTGACAGAATCGAGTGAGGCTTTGTTTGCAAAACAAAAAATAAAGCACGGAACTCAAAAGCACAAACAAGGCAAAAGTCAAGAAAATAATAAGCAGGTAACTGACAAAGCGAAAACATTGAAATGTTTTAAGTGCCACAAAATTGGACATTTTCGTCGGTTTTGTCCCGAGAAAAGATATAAAAATTTTTTCTCTTGAGCAAATACTTCAGACAAAGAAGGTGAAGCTTTTGTGTGTACGTCAGAGGGCATACGATCAGATAGTTGGCTTTTGGATACAGGTGTGAGTGATCACATGTGTCACAACAGGGCTTGGTTCAGAACTTTTCGGGAACTGAAGCCAGAACGAATAGTCAAAATTGCAGACGGTGGAAAACTCGAAGCACCGGGCTGTGGCATGATTGAAATCTTGTCATTTGACGGAAAACGATGGAACAAGAAACAGTTATCAGATGTTTTGTACGTTCCGAAATTGCACAGCAATTTGTTTTCTGGTACGCACGCAATGGATAAAGGATTCACATTGGAATCGAACAAAGATAGATGTGAATTAAAGCGAAATGGAGATGTCGTGGCAGTGGGAGTTCGTGATGGAAATCTATTTAGAATGCAGTTTAAGGCATTGGCAACAGAGGGCACGGCAAACGTGGCGATAAAGCAGAATGGATTAAGAAGCTGGCATGAAAGATTGGAACATCAGAACGTGAACTATCTGCGAAAGTTTCTAAAGAAAAACGACATTGAATACATCGACGAACAATTTCTCTGTGAAGGATGTCTGATGGGGAAGCAGCATCGTGACAGCTTCAAAAGCAGTCAGACGAAATCGAACAAATGTGGCGAAATTGTTCACGCGGACGTGTGTGGACCTTTTCAAATAGAATCGCTCGGTGGCTCCAGGTATTTTCTTTTAATTAAGGACGATTACTCACATTTCCGATTTATTTATTGTATGAAAAATAAGTCACAAGTTTTTGAGAAAATAAAAAACTTTGTGAAGTCTGCGGAGAAGCAACATGGTCACAGTGTAAAGATCATCAGAACTGACAACGGCACCGAATTTGTAAATTCTGATGTAAAGAATTTTTTTGAAGCAAACGGTATCAAGCATCAGCGGACGGTACCATACACGCCGGAGCAAAACGGATCAGCTGAAAGAGAGAATCGAACGGTGGTTGAGGCTGCACGGTCGATGATACATGCGAAGCAGATGGAAAAAAATTCTGGGCGGAGGCGGTTAACACGGCGGTTTTTGTATTAAACAGAACGGGTACGAGCAGTATTACTGGAAAAACACCATTTGAATTATGGTACAGCAAGCCAATCGTTTTTAATCATTTGAAGGTTTTTGGTTCGGAAGTGTATGCACACATTCCGAAGCAACAAAGACAAAAACTTGATCCAAAGGCAACAAAATGCATTTTTGTTGGATATGATGAAAACATTAAGGGCTATCGCATTTGGAATCCTGAGTCAAAGAAAATTGAATTGGCTAGAGATGTGAAGTTTGTAGAGGCAGACACTGTTGAATTTCCGATCAAACACGAGGGGAAAGTAGATAGTGGAAAAGGACACGAAATCAACACAGACAAATGCGATGAAGATGACGTCGAAGAAGTCAGCAATTTCGAGGATGCAGTGGATGAAGGCAACGCGTCATCGTCAAAGATCAAGGGTGGATGGTGTTCGCTAAATCAGGGGAACGTCGTCGATGAACGCTTGCGTGATCGGGGAAAAACGAAGAAACGAAATTGTGACTGCTGCGTGGAGAAAAATTGCAACAGAGCGAAAATGGTATCGGCAATGCTGTCAATGGCAAGTGAACCATTAACTTACCATGAAGCAGTTGGATCGAAAGAAAAAGACAACTGGATTGCGGCGATGAACGAAATACACAACTGATCGAAATACACTCAACACTCCCACTTTTTGATACAGTTGCCTATTTTTGTTCAGTTGTCAAACTGAGTAGGACAATGAAATGAAAAATAAATGGTAGTTTAGTGTGTGTACTGGCTAACAAACGAAAAGACGTGTTTTATTTTTCACTTGAGTAGGGTTTGGTCTAAGTTCACCCTAACTTTTATCTGGAATCATCCGAGTAATTTCAACAGTTCGATTGGATGTCACCTTATACCTCGAATAACTGAAATCTATAGCCCTAGGAGCCCAAGGAAAATTTAAATTTTCGTTGAAAATATTTTTCATTAATAAAAATAATTTGTTCGTCAAAATTTAACCCCCAGAAGATGTGTCATCATGGACTGAGTGCTCAATTTTTCTTTCCCTGGCCGTTCTGACTCTGCTTGGGTTTCATAAACTTCATCTTCTGATGATACTTGAACATATAGTTTGACTTTCAGTATTTAGTTTCCGACGGCTTTCAGCTTTTGTTCATCTATTAGTAGGCAAAAAATAAAAAGGAAAGATATTTTTGCTTTCTTTTCCTTTTCTTGCTTTGCCTTTACTATAGACGAAGGATTGCCGCCAAAAATTAACGTTCCAAACCAGAGTAAGACCTCAGTACTCTCGTTAAGGTTGTTGATATTCAGTTTCTTAAGAAAAATGCTCTTATTAGAGAATTCTGCTATTCCGGAATTTTATCTAATATTTTTATGCGTTAGCTAAGTTAATTTTTAGTAATTCTCAAAATAAAAAAAATTGATGGAAAAAAGTTCGCAGCAAATATATTTTGAAGCTCTTCTCAACTGCCTTAAAATCAATGATTAAAATATTTTCTTACAATTTTGAAGAAGAGTTTTATGTTTGGAGGGAGAAAATATTAAAATATCATATCTTTTAATGAGGTATACATTTTCCAAAAAAAAAGATACCAATCTTCCTTCCTGATTAAAACACTTGCTTTACTTCAATATACCGTACAGTGAACAACTCAAAACAGACATCAGCGAAACAATATGCTCCCGGTACAAAAAAATATACATTTATATGCATATTAACAAAAACCATTACATTCCAATTTAAATGTATATATGTAAGTATATGTGGCACAAGCACAACTCCCTATACACATACGACGGGAGAAAATTTAATTTTCCATTTTTTCTATGCTTTATATACATAAACGCTTGTCGTATAGTCATCGTACTTCTACCGTATATTTGATATCACCTTCTTAATCGCTTAATCGAAACACGAAAACCAAAAATATGTACCAAATGAATTTTTTCCATGAATTTTTAATTAAAATGTAATATAAAACTGTCATTGTGACAGTATTTAATTTAGGGAAAATTTATTCTGCTTACATAATACAATTTTTCGTATATAATGTAAGTCTGAGTTCTGAAATATATAATATAAGCATGCATAGGAATTATTCTTACCTGTTTGTCCATATGCAAATATACAAGCATTATAACCTTCAAATGCATTTTCTAATATATCACGTCCAATACTATTGAATACTGTTTCCTGTGAAGCATAATTTTTGGCATTTGTGTCGGTTGAATAGAAACAGTGATCAAAGGCAAAGGTTTTCGGTTGCTTTCTGTAAATAAATAAAAACAAAACAAATGAATAACAGTGACACATTATTTATGATGGATTAGTTTGTTGTGTTTTTTTTGTTTGGTGGTCAGACGAGGTAATTATTGATTTTTTTTTTTCTAATTTACTCAATGTTGAATAAAAAGTACTTCGCATGTCCTCAAGTAGAACATGTAATAATAAAAAAAAAATCAATCAAATTTATTATTCGTCATAATAAAGGACTAAACTCGTACATACCCAAATTATACATACCTACGTGTGTGCAGTCGAAATAGTTATGTTTTTCTTAGGAACTTAAAGTTCACAAATAACAGGCGGATACAATTTATTGAACCTTGATATTTATAAAAGAATGAGAACGTATTAAAAACCCAAAAGAGTGAGGATTAGTGAGGAATAAAAATCACGAAAAGGTCAGTTGTAAACTGTTACCATCTATAGTTTCGCGCAAATACGTCATAGTTGATTACATATTATTTCATATTTAAAATTGTAAAAATTTTATAATACCTACAAGGCATAAGTATGTTTATGTACACAATTGTACACTCGTCAATCCAAACAAGACGACATGTATTTAGAAAAATCAAAATTTAAAAATTTATTTATTGTGGAATTCGACATTAAGGAACTAATAAACGGACATCTCGTATAAACATATTTAACCAATTGTGAATGTAAATTTGATAATTCTGAAATTTGAAAATTTAACAGTTAATTATTTAGAAATTTTAGAATTTAATAGATTTGATAAGAGAAAAATCAAAAATTTGCGATTTAATATTTAGGTTTAAGAAAATTTAGGGATTAGGAAATTTATACGTTTGAAAATTTTGCAAGTGTAAAAAATCGAAAATTTGCGATATAGGAGGGCGAATCAAAATGTCTTGCAATATCATATGAAAAAAAAGAGTGAGTGAGACAGCAATATTTTTATTTTTCGACGTAATCTCCTTTAAGGTTTATACATTTGTTACATCGATCAATTAACTTTAGGAAATAGAGAAAATTTATACGTTTGAAAAATTTGGTCTGTGGGAAAAATCAAAAATTTGCGATTTAGGATTAATGGTATAAATTGGCATAAATTCTAAAGTACTAAAATGTTGAGCAACAGAGGACTAAATTGGGCTTTAAAGTACTTTTTAATTTTTTGATGTGTTTTCATATCGTCGGCTCAGAATTATCCTTGTCCTTATATACATTTTGCCTATATTGGAGAAAACGGCATTTGAAAGTTAAATTAAGATAGCTGGAAAATTAAAGATGTTCCTGAGATTTGTTAGGAGAAAGCTTAATTACGAAGTACAATGCTTGAAACTCAAAAAGTATTTTTAACTATTTGAGTTTGAAATTTAAGAGTTTTGGACCAACTTTTCTTAAAAGGCTTGTCTATGTCGTTACGATTTTGTCTATATCCTCGAGTTTTCTGAATACTACAATAATTTTTAGCATACATCAAGCAAGCAATGTTTATTAAAATAATAATATAAAAAAAAATTCTAAAATCTATTTCTTTACACCGACTCTCCAACTGCCATTAACATCGAGTTATACCATTAAAATTCGAACAGTTGCTAGTGTAGACACGAAATTGCAACGATTTGCCAGATGGTATACAATCATTTGCTGTCAAAAAGGCATAACTTGATTGTATACCAAAACGAACCCACAGTTGAACATTTCGAACGCACCCGTTAACATGGAAACGTCAGTCAAGGTAAACATTTTTATCGTGGTGAAGTTCACGAACGAGCAGCGTTTGAAAATATTTAAAATTTCTACCGCAATTCTGAGTCGGTGGTCACAACTTTAAGAGCGCTTACTCCAATTTTCGGTCGTAATAATCGTCCCACCAGACGGTCTGCATGTTATAGTGGATAAATTCAAGTCAAAATATTCAATATTGGATGTTTTTGTCCCAGTGAGAGGTCGAATTACCGATAATATCGCAGCCTTAAGTGCTTCAGTTCAAAATGAGCCAAATCAATTGATTCCACACCGTTTATAGGAATTGCGAATCTCTCAAAACACATTGTGGCGAATTTTGCATAAAGATCTTGGCTCACACTCTTACAAGATTAAATAACCTCAAGAGCTGAAGCCTCTTGATCATTTGAAGCGCTGAAACTTCTCCGATTGGGCCTTGCTAAAGTTTGGAGAAACTGAATTTTATCGAAAAATCATCGTCAGTGATGAAGCTCATTTTTGGTTGAATGGCTTTGTCAATAAGCAACATATGCGTCATTGGACAGCAACAAACCCACATGTGGTTCAAAAGACTCCATTACAACCACAAAAAGTGACCGTGTGGTGTGGATTTTATGCTGGAGGTGGAAAATTGGCCCCAAACAATCGGTCGCTGCAAACGTGCTCGCGATGGTCATATAAACGAGATTGAATTCCATAGTTAAATGTAACATGTGTATTGCACCTGGAACAAATTTTAGCCGATATAAATTTGTTTTTAAAATTTCTTTCCAAAACGCTATGCGCAGAGTCAAAATCTTGTATATTGCTTTCGAAAATCTCTGTTCAAATTTACAATGTGAGTACCTTCGCGGTCACTAACAGATTCATACCTAAAAATGTAAAAGTTGTTATATATTCCGAATTAATACGTACAAAATTTCATTTAAAACTTCTTTATCACCATGAACCTTTCTTTCCCTTTAAATTATACACGCAAAATTGTCGCTTATAAAAGAAGTTCGAATTGTTAGCTTAAAGGAGTTGGAAGACATTTTGCATATCAAGCATCACTCAAGGATACTGCAAAACTCAAGGAAATGGGCAAAAAAAATAGAAGTAAAGAAAAAATTAGCGCATATAGACAAAATCGCACGGATATAGATAAAACCACATCTATGGAGGTAGACAAAAAACGAATCTGAAGGATATGGACAAAATAAAACAATGCGACAATAAAAATTTGTGGAATTAGACAAATTTTTTTAAGAAATATCTCAAAAACGATTGGAGTTAGCAGAATTTTCATGGAAAATTTGGATTCATTTTGGTCGTTTGCCCTTAGATTTAACTGACGACTTTTCACTTTTATGTCACTAAAAGTAACAAAAAGACATTTAAACATTTTTCTCTTTCGGAGGGTTCAGTTAAAATTTAGAGACATATGTATGTAAGTATATGAATTGCAAATGCGAGTAAACATTTTTTTAGAATTACGATATAAAATCACTAATACATATGTATCTATATACAAATTTTACATATGTATAATATTAGTGTGACGTTTTCAATCAAATTAAATTTAACTAAATCTGAAAATTACTTCAAAATTAGAGAAAACGAAATTCGCTCGTAGATAGTACGGCATATTACATTTGAATTTCGTGTTTGTCTAACTTTGAAGTAATTTTCGGATTTAATTAAATTTAATTTGATTGAAAACATCGCACTAACATTATAAATGGATAAAAATTGTATAACAAAGTGTTTCTTGTATCATGATTTATCCATTTTAGTTATTTATAAGTAATATAATATAGATACAACTATATTCCTCTCCCACTGAACGGTCACAAGTTACAATTACAAGAAAAAAACCACTATCCGTGCCCACCAAAAATACAAGAAAAAAGCGTTATTATGTTATTACGTTTGTTTGCCGTCGGTATTCGGTCGTCCTGGCGGTTAGAATTGAATTTAGTCGAAATTCGAATAGTTGTTCAACGAAAAATGATTCGATCTTCGAAAAGGACTGCCTAACGTTTACAGAAAAAAATTAAATATAAATGTATTTTCGAAAGGACTGAAATGTTGATCAAAAGTATCGAAGTATTTTTTTATTTTCTAAAGGACCGAAAAAATACTAAAGGATCAACTTTTCATCCCTGGTGTACCTCAGAAGACTTTTCAAACTAAACTTTTCAAATTTTGAAGCTTCAGCTACTTCCTTATAGATGCTAGGTGAAAAGCAATTTACGAGGTTAATTTTCAATGACTTTTCAGTATGTGTGACGTGCAGTTTAAAATACGTAGTATGCCGAAATTAAAAATTAAAGCTTGAATTCCACTGTGAATAATTGACTGAACTGACTTCAAGTCGAAAGAAGACAAAAAAAAAAGAAATGCATTGGAGTAACAAAGAAAAAGCATGTTTTTTTTATTTTTTTTTATAGCACAAATATTTTGATAAATTTTGACAGCGACAGCAAAAAAAAAAATAAATTTTTGGTTATCACTTGGAGTTTTAATTTGGCTTTTTCACCACCAATAAATTATTTAAAAAAAAACGATTACTTTACTAAATTGCCAATAATAGTATTTAGCGATATTATCACAATTGATCCCAATTTATCACAATTTAACTGTATACAAACTTTATATTTTTGTATTATCACAGCTATTTTAGAAGCAACCACCAAAAAAAATTATGACAATTACCGTAAAAATAACAAACTTTTAATTAACTTAGTGTGCGGAAAAAAATTTGCGTTCGTACACAAAATTTGTGTGCATATATTAGTTGGATAACCATAAAATGACTTCGATTTTGATAATTTTTGACCATAATTATGGCGATCCACTAATACAAACACACATTTGATGTAAGTAAAATCTTGACTGACTTCGTTTTGTGTTTCTTTCACACAACCACCGATTTTATATTTTTATCTCCCTTTATTTTGACTGACAAACTTTTATTCGCAATGGAATTCAGGCTTAAATTACCAAAATGTACAAAGTAAACAACAGAAAAAATATGAAGTTTTAAAAAAAGCCACCAAACCGTACATAAAGTATATGTCCAGTTTGATGAAACTTTCTAGTTCAAGCGAAGAGGAGTGACGACATGTATGTATGTATTTGTATTTCATATATGTAAATATATAATAATAAAACTGGGAATATGGTGAAATATTTTGAATTTTGAAAGGCTGAACTATTTTAAGAATGACTTTTAAATAAAAGACTGAATTCATATTGTTTTATTATATTACATTTATTTCTATGGGAAGATTCCTTAATGTATGTCAATAATCCTAAAGCTTGTTCTGTTTTTATTATTAAAATTATCGAAGTATTCATCTAAAACTACTTCAAACGGTTTCAACTCAAAACTCTTATTAATGCAAATATTGTACATTACACAACAGGCGGTTATCGCAATTTTTAATTTTCAATTCCAGTGATTTTAAAAATCGCCCACCATCGTGCTTTCTTTAGTCCAAATGCATTTTCCATAATGTTTCGTGCTTTACAATGCACAAGGTTAAATTTGTTATAATATTACAAGATAATAATAAAAAATTTATAATTTTACAATATTTTGAGTTTTTTATAAAATTTGAATGACATTTGAAAAGTTTAGTTGAGTGTAAGCAAAGGCACAATTGAATACTTTTAACCTAGTGACATCTATTGAAATATTGCCTGAATTACTGGGTTTTACTGCGTTTAGAAAATTTATAATTTTAAAATTTGCTTAAAGGAAAGAAAATAGCAAAAATTTACGATTTAAGATTTAGATTTCAGAAATTTATAGATTCAGAAAATTTGCAATTTAAGACAATTTAAAGAGCTAGAAGTTAGAATGTTAAATAATTTGGAAAATGTAGGCATTAAAGTAAATTTTTAATTTAACACATCTAGTTAAGGTTGTTGAGATCTGCTGGTTGATTTTGGACTAAACATTCCAAAACATTCTAATGAAACATTCTAATTTAAAAAAATTAAAATAAGAAACTAAAAGATTTGGTTACAAATTTCGGAATAATGTTTTGAAAATTACGAAATGCTGTGCAAAAAGTTCTTGCCAAAAAAATCTTGCCTTGCTTTGCTTGACTCAGACTAAACTAAATTTATATAAATTAATTTGGAATTTCGTTGCCTGGACTCGCTAACTCAATATTTTGATGTTTTTCAGCTTGTCTAAATGGCTTATTTGCGTATTTAAGGGAACCGGGCAAAAGCCAAAAGCAAAAAAAAAAAAATTCCAAAAAATACGGATTGAAGTGTCTCGTTAATTTAGTATAATATGAAAACAAAAGGTTGCTACATAATTTCTTGTCATTCTTGTGCAGCGAGAACCAATGCGAAGCTTTGAGGAGTTTTTTATTCTAGTATGTAAATAATTATTAAAAACACAAAAAATGTTCTAATTTCTACGAATTTCAAAAATTATAGGAGCGTTTTTCTGAACTTACTACATGTATTGTTTTAATTATTTTACAATAGTACAATACAAGAGAATTGACCGGACAATTCAAAATTTCCCTGAGAAACAAGCAAAATGTTTTTGTTGAAAATTAAGTAAGTGCAAAACAAATTTTTCTTAATTTTTGAGATCGTAAAATGGAAAAAGTACAGGATAATGGCTCTAATCGGGTAACTATAGCGTTTATTCCCGGTGATGACTTTGAGTCATACGTAGGTGGTGTTTAAGTCAATTTGTCATCACTCATCAATGATATTGATGAAGAAAAAGTACCGTTATTTAAATGTTAATGGGGTGGTTTGGCGTCTATTGGAGGGGGGGGGGGGGAATCAAAGTTGAGTAGATTAATCTACCAGCTCCGTAACCTTCCAGTAGGGTGCGCATCACGTGAGCTGTTCTGGTCTTGTCATTAGGCAGCTGCGTGATGGGTACAATTGTGTAAGGGGTAACTTGTTCACAATTCGCAAGTATACGTACTGCCTCCTCGTGGCAACCACTGGTAACTAAGGCCACTTGGCACATTTTTGGCCATTTGGCACAGGCTAAAGTACGGCGCTAAAGGAGAAACCCTTGACAAAAAACCCTAATCTAAGGTGGAACAGCATATGCCGAAAGATGAATGGCTGATAGGTTAATCAGCCCAAAATATGCGGACTCTGGATACCAGGCACCCTCCAGTTTTATTAAGCCTTCCTGTAGTAAAGCTGGGTGACCTACAGGTGATTTGCAATTCCGAGCAACTCGTAAGAGTAAAATCAAACGGAATACGGGGCAGGAGTAGGAATATACGAGAGTGGGACAACCCTCTCGAGGTCCTTGAGCTCCAATGCTACCGTCTTTCTAGCGGAACTACATGCTGTAGTAAACATCTAGGAGGGAGAGCAATAAGCCCAGATAGTATGTATCACGTACCGGGAGGCAGTATCGTCAGTTTCATTGAGAACCTGAATATTGACTGGACGGACAATTAAGCAGGGGCCAGCACAATAGATCTTTTAGGTCGCAGTGCGAAGTGGCTGATCGCCCGCATGGCCCCCCAATAATAATAATAATAATAATAATAAATGTTAATGGGTTCTGAAACTTATACCAGGGCTGTGGAGTCGGAGCCGGAGTCGGAGTTTATGTTTATTTTCGTATTTTTAAAGGAGCCGGAGTCGGAGCCGGAGCCTTGTGGAATAGACAGACTCCGGATTGGAATTCAAAATCGGACTAGCCGAAGTTAGGGTTTCTTCTCGAAAAATCTTCGTCTTTTTTAAAGCCTAGTACGCTGTTCAAGAGAAATGCAATTTTCACTGGTCTCCAAAAATATAGGAAGATAAATTTGATGTGAAAATTTAGTTTGACGAGTTTCAAAAATATTTTAGTGCGTACAACTTCATGTTGTCTCTGACAACTTCGATCTTCAAAACGCAAAAACTATCTCTAATGAAATTGTCAAAATTTATCTTCACATTTATCGGTCCACAAAATGAAATTCAGCGGTGAAATTTTCGTTTTCGTTTTCGCTTGTGTCATTTTTATATGAGAAATTTCATTTCACTTCAGCAGCGTACCGGGCTTAACTCTCGAAATCTCGCGAAAATTAAGTCGAGATACGCGTAGAAAGTCGAGAAGTCAAGAAATTTGGGTTCAGCGAGCAAATCTAATTAAGTATTTCCTCATCACATTTCACGGAAAATTACTGATGTTAAACCAAACAAAAAATTGAAAAGAAAAACATCAAGAAGAATTAACAGAGACTTACTGAACCTGACAAATTTCAAACATGTGACCTTGCAATCGGTAATAAATCAATAGAAACCCTCCCAGTTAAAGCGCCGCAGTGAATTAAAAAAAAAAAAATATCGGCTCTTGGGATTGAGCCGACGGCCTTCGTAAATTAACACCGACACGCTATCGTCCAGCTACTGCCTGCTTGCCAAATATCCACAGTTTTTCAGCACAAAAATAACAGCGTTTCACAGAAATGAAAACCCTATTTGCTTTACGCATAGAAAGATATATTCTTGATGTCGGGGGAGGGGCTGAAGTCAGAGTTAGAGCCGGAGCCGGAGCCGGAGCTGGAGCCGGAGCTGGAGCTGGAGCCGGAGTCGGAGCTGGAGCCGGAGTCGTTAATGAGTATATAAATTTCCGGAGTCGGAGCCGGAGCCGGAACCGAACATTTTTGCTCGAACTCCGCGGCCCTGACTTATACGATATTAAAGTTGTTAATAGCACCAAATATACCAAGCAAACTTAAAATTGATGAAGTTACTGAGGTTTTAAGAAAAAATTTCCAACTGATAGTTAAAAACAGGAGCACGCTGAAGAAATAATTTCCAATGTGCCATTCCAAATTGTGAAGTTAAAAGAATCAGCCCAGTCGTGTAAATTTGGGAGTTGGTTTACAAAGCAAAACGATTCAACGGGACCTATTAAAAATGGTTGATTTGAGTTTTGAAGAAGTTTATAATGTCGCGTTAAATGTTGAAATGTCAGATAAAGAAACGAACGCCATTAATCCAAATCCTCAATATGCTGTCGTAAGGTAACTCGAAATAGTCGTCAAATGTCACAGGTTCAGAAATCAAAATTTTATGTCGCATCAACAACTGCAAAGCCTGCTGTTAGTCAGCAACAGGTTAAAAAGGTTATCAATGGAGTTAAGAAACTTAACTGTCCAACATAAATTAACTTAATAATCAAAGGAATAAAGGTAGAATTAGAAGTTGATTCGGGGCTTGTAATTCTTTTATAAGTATCCAATTTTATAAAATATATTTTTCGCAACTAATTATTCCAAAATGTACTCAAAATGTTTCAAATATTACAGGTCAATCCATAAAGGTTTTAGGAAAATCAAAGTCATGGTAGGCAAGGACTAGAACTAATAATAGAATCGGAAAAAAAAGAAGGAAGAGAAACATTTTCATAAGTTCAGTAAAATATTCAGTGGACCCTAAATCTCCCATAAAACATTCACAGTTCCAATCAAAATTCGTAATAGAGCTGAAATTGAAATAAACCGGTAAATATTTTAGAACCTGTATGATTCCAACACACCAGTACCCGTCCATCTCTGACATGTAATTTAAATTTGCTTTCGCCAGAGAACACCACGTGATTCCACATTTATCTGGTCCAAGTTTTCGAAGATTTCCTAAGAAAAGGGGTTTGCAACGAGCAGTGTGCCCTAATATTTGCCTCCAGTAACCTTCTCCAGATAGTTGAGGTGAAAGTTTCAATTCGTTTTATTGAGGTAAGGTCCGCTTTGAACGAAGAACCAAAATGTATCATCCTTCATTTTTTCTTGCTCAAATATTTGAGACATTTTTATAAATTTAATTAACGTTGTTCACTTATTTATAACAAAAACAATTTCTATCTGAACTTAAACTTCTTATAGTTGCACTATTATAGTGAATTACAAAATACAATAAAAAAAATGGGAGAAATGATAAAAATACTAAGTGTAAGTTAAGATTTTTTTATGTTTGTTTTTTGAAAATGGGCAAGCTAGACCTACATATATTCGGTACAAGTAAACAATTATTACATAAATTTCACACAAATTTATTTTTCGATTATTTTTTAAAATAAAATTAAAATGAGTTTGAGAGACTCAACTCATGCTGATTAGGGATAAAGTCAGCTTAGACAGGCGAACAGAGATAATACTTTAGAACAAAATGGAAGATATTTTTCCAATTGGAAATAATGCTGCATGAATTAAACATAAACAAACAGCAAAACATGTTTCAACAAACCTAAAATATATTTTTAACAGCCAATTACAAAGAGCTGTTGATTAAATTTATCTCAACCATTTTTGTGTTTGTTTCAAAGCACTCAACACACCTCACCAGCAACAAAAACTAAATTGTGTATTAAAATTCAATCGCCTTATGGCAATTTTTATTTATGGTATATCCATAATGAATCTAATTGAAATCTTGATCAGAATAATTGGGGAAAAAGGGATTTTTGTTTTTCAATTTAATCATATCTAAATAAAGAGCCAGCCAATTTAGATAAAACATGATTAGAATGAATTTATACTTAATGTATACATTTCGTACACATTTTGATTTATTTGCTTTGTTGTATAAAGAAACATGGTGTAAATAAGATTTTAACATTTTTATCTTAGATATATTCAAACACAAACTTGTACTCTTTTACAGGAATACTCCATTTAACCTTAAATTTTGAGGAAGTGTAGAACACCTCTTGAAAATTAGAGTCCACAATTATTTCTGAATTTTATAATAAAAACAACTTAATTAAAACAACTTTTTTCCTTATAGTAACAATGACTTTTAATAATAGACTTCGGATAGCTTCTTCGTTCTTTTTTTTTAACAATTACTCCGATGACGACTGACGAAGCAGCTATCCATTACTGTTGGAGTAGCAAATATCATTCTCCAGAGTTGTTAAACTTCCGCCGTACACAACAAAACGTTTTACGAGGTATACCTATACACCTGTTTGATTGTAATCTAATAGGGAAAACAACATATCCCAACATTGCTTTTTAAATGGTAGTTAGGTTAAAAAAAAACAAAAAACCAAAAAGTTTACATTTTGATTAAATTTCTAAGGCTAATAATCGAACGCACATAAATTGTAAATTAAATTAAATCAATTGTTTTTGCTATTCGAACATGGTCCGTGAAAGGTAGGCAGGCATATACAATATAAAAATATATACCTGTAAGAAACGTACTCATTTCTCAAATTTAACGTGCAATGAATTATTTACAAAAAAAATAAAATGGATAAAATTTGTTGAGCTTTTGTTTTATTACTGTTTGACGTGAAGTTAAAAAAACAATTTTCATTGCGAAAAATAAAACATGTTGAAACTCATTATACATTTTCCGTACGTTTCTTGACGAAAGATCTCAAGTAGGTTTTTATTTTCTTTTGAAATAATGAAATAAAGAACCCCAAGTTTTTTTCTAACGACTTTGATAATTTTGTGTGTGCAAGGGGGTTTCGGTAGGTAGTACTTTTCATTTTGAACGTTTTTTTTTTCTTTTTTTGGTTACTCGAAATAAAAGAGCAAGAAAAAGGAAACAAAGAAAGTTTTAGAATTTGATAAGGGTACAAATTTACAATTATATGAAATAAATAGAAAATAAAACAAAAATTGTGGAAAATGCCAAAAATTATATCGTTTCATAGTTTTAAAAGATCCTATTGTTCAAAAATTAAGGTCTCTTTTGTTTTTGTTCTCTTCTCACTATATGGCGTAGCTGCGTATGCTATCTTATCGTTATAATATAAAAGTAATAAATTTTCTTTACAATTTCTAGTTATTGAAAAATAGTTTTTTTTATGGGCTATTGTTCATTTTCTGGGTTTCGATATGAGATACATTAGGTTAGTGTGAATTTTTTACTCATAAAATTGAATTAAGTTAAATAGACGGATCGGGTTTTGATTATACCCATTTCTAAAAATTTTGAAGTTGAACCGTGAATGGGATTTAATTTATATAACTGTCCGGGGCAAAAATATATTAGTGTAGATGTAAATCAAAAACCTAAAAGTTTTAATAAAATTCGAAATTGATTAGGTATTTTACGTTATGTTAGTGCAAATTGGTTCTCTTGTTTGTTAGACGTGAAAATACTTTCAAGTTGGTAAGTCAATAAAACCTTTAGATAGCTCGTGATTCTCAAATTTTTGCAAGAGCCCTCCCTAAACATTTAGCTTTACCATTTATATTCTTATGGCAAATTTTTTCTCTCCTTTTAGATTTGAAACTAGATTCTACAAAAGTTGTTGATAAATCAGAAACGTTCCAAGAGCTCATTGAGACATTTCCTAAGCCAAATGGAAGATTTTGGTTAAATCATTCTTATGGGTACAAGAAACTTATGGAAATTTAATTTTTTATAGGATACTGGGGGTGATAAAGCTCGAAAAAGTTGTTGGAAGTCTCTGTTTTCAAATGTGTGCGTCCGCAATTTTATTTGCGTCGCGTAATAAGTAGTTTTTTGCCTAAATTGATTAATCTTTTAATTTTTTAATTTCATTAATAACGGTGCTGCTCAGGTACCGTTAAACAGGTATTTTCACTTCAAATGCATTATTTACATGTTATTAAATGGCGTATTGCTCTGGTAAAGCGAATTTTGGTTGTTTTGGCTGTTTTAGAGGGGCTAAAGACAGGAGGTTTGTTTGCTTGTTTCTGTCGGTTGTACAAGGATTTGATAATCTTGTATATAAAAACTAAAATTTTGTGGAATGAAATGTTTGTGTGAGTTTAACAAAGCAATACAGCAATAATTTATTTATACATCTATTCAATTATAGAATTTGTAGTGGTGGTGATTTTTGTATTGTGATGGTGTTGTTTTCTTCAGCTACATAGTCATAATACAAAATGTGACAAAAATATTAATATATTTGTATCTCGTTGATGTAAATGAAAGAGCATAATAATAGAAATAAATCGTTGTTCACCATGTGATGTTCAGGCATTTCGATACTTTTGTTTTGGTTTTTAATTTTAATTTGCTCTTCATGTTTGTTTATTTTTGCTCCGCTTACTATTTTGATAATTTGCATATTGGGTTTGGTTGTTTATAGATTAACATTTGAGACGACCATGGAAATAAATGTAACTAAATCATGAAACTACAACAACAAAATAGTTTTTTTTCTTTGAAAATTGATTTTGTATTTTTATTTTTTATTAATCTATTAATTTGTTTCAGAATATATCCTAGTTCCAGAGTTAATCATTCTTAAAGAGATTAAATTTAATCCTGATTTTTAGAAATAAAGTTATAACCTGACTCAGCTTTCCAGCAACAATAAGCAGTTAATAGTCATGTAGTCTAGAAATTGTGATGCCATTTGCTAACTAATTCAATATATTTCTTACTAACAAATTTACTATCGACTGCATAGGTGGCTAAAACCGGGTCGAGTCTCCAATAATAATTTTCGTTCCATGTAAAAAGATGTACGGTGGACCCGGCGTATTCCGGGAATCTTGCTTAGGCGTGGTCGTACACCTATATCAATCAATCTATCAATTTTAAAGAAACGAGTTACGGTTCTAGACACGTAGAGTATCGAGCTTTAACACAATGTCTGAAATCCATAAATCGAAAGTTCAATGGTAAGTTAATGATAAACCAACACAAGTCTTTGAATAATGCTTATGGGAATAATAATTCCATGTCAAATTTAAAAAAACGCTGCTTCAATGCCAATTTCTGGCATCAGACAAGGAATACTAAATATAAAATACAGAGCCGAACTGTACGTACAATCACGACTAATATCGTTTACCTCCAATCTTCAATTTTTAGTTTTGACAAAAATTTCTGAAAATTTACCCACACTTCCTATTCCATTTAATTCCGCTTTAATTTCAAATACGATCGAATTAGCACCCCACTGTGAAAGAAGAGAGGTTAGAACTCATAAAGGACTTTCCTCCATTTGCATCCACCGTATTCGATTACGTTGTTCCTGCACTATTAAAGGATTCGAGAAATTAGAAAAAACATTCAGGTCGAATTACACAATTTTGCCCCCATAGGGAGGTTAGATCAGTTGAACGCTCAGGTTCAAAAGTTTTGGGAAATTGAACAAATTTTTTCCGAAAATAATTTCTCTATAGAAGAGAAATCGTTTGAGAGATATTATTAGAAAAATATCATTAGGGAGTCGTGTTGTCTATAAAGCACTTCGCTACCGCTGAAACCAAAAATAACTCAGCATAGAGAAAGCAGCTAACGGTGATCTTCAGAAATTCAACGTCACAACTAAAATCTGAATACTCAAAATTAGTGAAAGATCACACAATCGTAAGAAGTTGAAAATCCAATCGTATGGGTAGTTGATCTATTTTCGGCCATATCGTTCTGTAATTAAACATAACAGTTGCACAACTAAGTAGAGGTTTGTTTTTAATGTACCGTTAAAATTTTATACAACATAACCTTTTCTCGTTGAAGGTGCATTTTCGTAAGTATCGGTTCGGGTGGCGTGAAAACATGAGGGAGGACATCAAATGTAATTGTTTGTCAATTGTAACATATGAAACTGCCAGTCCACCGTTTTTGACGCTTCGCACTCTTAAACAGTTAGTGAACTTGAACGTTTTGAGATTTTCAAGAGGTAACTTACTATCCGGAGCCGAGATTCAGTCAAAGAAATTGAAACCTTAAAATCTTATTTGACAAGAATACTTTCAGCGGGTGGCTTCGAATTACGAAAAATTGCTTCCAATTATGCTTGAGTTCACCCAAAATTTGTATAGGGTCCCTGGAATTTTATGGAATACTACCAATGATTGCTTCGAAATTTCTTTTGTGAAATAAAGGTGCGAGAGCACTTGTCTAGGGGATCTCAAACGGGGTCCCGGTTTCGCTGGTTCCCATCAAAATATACTACATTTGTAGCTAAACAAGAGCTCACGTTAAATGAATCATGGCACTATGTTTCATGTTCCAGGATTTTTCGCAACCGTAAGTCTTTTTGCGCATAATTTCCACTTTTAGAGTGCTGCATCATCTTCTCATACGGCGACTTGCCTGTGAATAGGTGTTGTTTTCAAATATTGTATCCCCAGACGTTGGTTCAGCTCTTTAAATATTTACAACTCAAATTGCCTTCTTAGGTCACCAGAATCCTTCAATGGTTCAGTTATACTCTACTTTAGAAATTATGCGAACAGCAGGATTTTAATTGCCTTGGATCGTCTTGTCGATCTCCTTTTGTGATGATAGGTCGAATTGTTTGTCATGTCACAGTATAATTGTTTTGACGAGATCGGAATAGAAAGCCAACAACGCTGTTTTGAGCTAGTCAATATCTTGAAAATCTGTCCCAACGGCAATTTCGAAAGCAATTACGCAAAGTACAGTTCAGTGTTGCCTCTTTTAAAAATTAACCATAAATTGATTTACTTCGTGGGATATTGTAGGTTATTCAATTCGCTTAATTGGTACCACTTTTTTTTGGAGTTGGCAGAATACCATAAGATGTACTGTTGAGTGCCAAAAATTAAACTTTTTACACAGTTACGCGTTAATATACTGTTAAAACCTGTTAGTTTTTAGAACAATTTGTGCATTAGTTTCTGTTCGGCTTTGGGTAGTATGGAGTGGAGTGGGAGTAGTTATGAATGGCGAGGAGTGGTTCTGAATGGCGCGCCCTCTTATTTCCGGGTTACAATCACGCAAAGACACTTGTAAATAATAAAACTTCGACATTTGTTTCGATCAATTTTGTTGTCGTAACTTTATTTATTTATTTAATAGATTTCACGGTCAAACTCTTTTTTAATCATTGTTGTTTAAAA
This sequence comes from Tipula vernalis, assembly GCA_958295665.1. Lineage (NCBI taxonomy): Eukaryota > Metazoa > Arthropoda > Insecta > Diptera > Tipulidae > Tipula > Tipula vernalis. Next base: position 16,977,942 of record OY282560.1, read on the forward strand.
TTCCAAACCTAAAATGGCAAAGCCAAAGATAATTTAATCATTCGATTTTATATTTAATTATCATATATGGGCAATAGAAAATTATTTTTATATTAAATTGTGAATTAATGTGCTAGTCTAATAACCAGAACTGGGTAAAAAAAAAATAAAATTTTTATCTTAACATTTTGATTGAATCAACTGGTACTTATTTAACTTTTCCAAAAATATTCCGAAATTATCCCAAACGCGTATCGGTTCAAAAATTTCAAACTCAATAAATTAGTAGGATTGAAAAAATGATAAATTCCTTTCTGATTAATGATTGATCTGGCCAAAAACAAAATTTTCCTAGAATTTGGTTTGATTTAGAAGATTTTCAATGCCATCATCAAAATAATTCAATTTAAATAAAAATAAAATCGAGAATAACTTTCATGTTTGACGCACTCGTACATTCTCAGAATTTATGTCACAGACGAAACACAAAAACAATCTAAATTCTATAATTCAAAATAACACATCTCTCCGATAATAAATAAATAAAATTAATTTTTGTATAAATAAAATTCTATTTAATATTTATTATTCTACGAGTATATTTATGGTAAATAATAAATCGTGTAGTATAATGTATATGGACGCGGAGGACACAGAAATATCATTAAAATTTCAGCACATTTTTTTAGCAGCGGCTATAACGATATATCATAATATTATGCTCGTGTATATTTGGTTTGATATATGGGTATGCTAAATGTAATATATGAACATAGGTACATACACCTTCCAATGGTGCAATGGTAAAATAAATGTACAATATGTACAAAATTCCACCATTTTTGAATTTTCTACAAAGCTGTGCAGGAAATTTCTTTCGGTACATCTTTCTTTCATCACACCACTGATGAATTATGTAAGTGGATCAATTTGTGACTAATAAACCGTCGTTAATACAAATTCAGTTATTGATATATGATTTTAACGAGGTGTTAAGGTATTTTCATAATTCCTTTCTAATTATGCTGTACCCTTATCAAATTTAAACACCAAAGCACAATCACCCTTAAAAATAATAAAATTTTTTTTTGTTTGTTTCTTTTTCGTTACAAAATCTTTTTATATGTATTAAGAAAAGTATGCTGTGTGTGTTTTTTGGACACAAACATGAAGTATATGTCATAGTTAACCATATAATTTGTCATGTTCAATATTAAATCCCTTTATATACATATATGCCGAACATAAATGTACACAACTAATACTTTTATACATATATACAATAAATTCGTTTATAATACAATGTATCAAATTTATATATTATGCCTAGCAATATATCAATATTTAATCTGTATTTCATTAGAACACAGAATATATAGTGGCTATATGTTTTTATTAGGTTAGTGGAGAAGTTTGGTAGGAATTGTAGATTCTTTTGATTGGTGGAGGTTTGACATTTTAGGATTTTTGGCATTTAAGGAATAAACAGAACAAGAGATAACTAACAGAACCAATGTCGACGGCGACGATGACATTAGTGTTGAACTTACCAACTGATTTTTACGTAAATTTTGTCTTATCCTAGGTTTTCACTTCCTCAACAACAAACAACGTACATTCAACCGCCAAATTTAATTAAAATTTGTTTTTTAAATTCATTAAACATAATGTTATTTGAAAAAAACTTAATTGAGTTAGTGAGACGATATTTAAGGTTATGTTGTTTGTTAGAGAGAAGAGAAATGAGAGTACGTTTCCATAGTAAACTAGCATGCCAACAATTTTAACTGTTTTAAAGATATCAATAGATCGCACGCAAAACGATTTATTGATTGTTTTTTTTTTCAAATGTCATAAGTGTCATTAAATATATTATTATAAGAGCCAACATTGAAAACATGCCACCAAATTACATGGGAGAACGACCGCAAATTTTTGGAATGATATAAAAGGGCCGAATGTAGAAGGGCCGAATTTCAAAGGGCCGAATTTCAAAGGGCCGAATGTGTCGAAAGGCCGAATGTCGAAGGGCCGAATGTTGAGGGGCCGAATGTGTCGAAGAGCCGAATGTGTCGAAGGGGCGAATGTGTCGAAGGGCCGAATGTCGAAGGACCGAATGTCGAAGGGCCGAATTTTTATTAATTATTTTTGTTTTGTTTTTAGAAATATAATTTTTTTAATATTGTTTTTTTTATTAATCGTGCAACTACAAAACCTTGCAATTACAAAATCTTGCATAACAAAATAGGGCAATTATTTTTCTTTTTGGTAGGTGTCATTAGGTTACCGGTGAATTAAGCGGCCGCCAACCGCAGTCCAGCTGGTGGGAGAGTCTTAGCGAACGGGGGAGTGGTTAACCTCAGTTCATTAAATTCTGAGTGCCTATGATGCCCAGCATGGAAAGGCGAACGGATGGCGCCAGAAAACCACCGAGCAATAACCAAGGCGGACTGTGCGTCACGTCCTCTTGTAACCGATCTTTTGGCGGCCAACACGTTTTATAAATTAGGATAATCTACAGTTGGCACTAGGAAGGTTCTTTGCCGCCAAATAAACTGATCGTACAAACCCTCACGTGTTGAAATGAATTTAAAAAAACTAAGCGGCATGTCCACATTCATCTGGACTAACCCAGCTCAACACCATCATCATTTAAAAGAAATTACTTCTTCATTTTAATTAATTTATTATTTGAAAATTAAAAAAACTGAATAATTTAACAATATCATCAACAGGTAATAGGAATAGTTGTATTTACAAAAATGTATATATATGCATATGTAAATAACGATACTGAATTTAAGAGCAAAATTGTAAAATAGAAAAAAAATTTGTAAATCAAAATTCAATCAAATATAACAGCACACGATTATGCTGGGAGCATACAAAAATAGAAATATGTATATATATATATATATAATCAAAAAGACTCACCATAAGCTCGCCAAGAGTACTCTCCGCAATATATGGAAGCTGAAAACTCAAAATTTAACTTATATGAAGGTATGCTCCTCACACATTGCACTACTATTTAATGTGAACTCTACCCTTAAAACTACTTATTATCTATGTACATATGTATATGTACTTATCACTTATACGTATATACGTATACACCTTTCCCTTTTACTTTATATTTATCTTGTTTTTCCACCAATTCAATTTAATTTTCTTTCTTCCTTTTTTTTTTTTTATTGATCACTATAACTACACTATTTTCTACAGTATTTTTCCCGGTGGAATAAAATAATCCGGAATTCCAACGTTAACCTTGTGTGACAAGGTATATGGTGAAAATACGCAATCTGATGAGATCAATTAAGTTGTTCACCGTCAATTTAATCCATGGCCACCCCGCTAACACTAAAAAACGCAAACGCAAAACTTAGCACTAGTAACACCAAACTTCGATAATAACTTACCCGCTAAAGCAGCGGCCCTAAGTCTCGGAATAGAATTTCCACCTATTTAGGTTTTTTTTTGTATTCACTTTTATCTAAGAGAAGTATGTAAATGAATAAAAAAAATCAAACATAATTCCTCGTAACACAAATATACGTTTAATAACCATTAGCAAAGGCTTACCGTTAAACATTCGCTGAGGAACTAGTTTTACACCAAAATTATTCCAAAACTATATATTTCGGATAAATATTTCCTTTTTTTTATCGAATGATTAACAAAAAAAATCACTTGTTTTATCTAATTTTTAAACGCACAAATATATTTTTTTTTTTTTCAAACTAACTTAGCTTGCAAATTTAAATCAAGCTTCATCTGTGGTATCTCAACAATAATTCGAGAAAAAAAATTTCGCATATTCCAGAAAGATTTTTTTATTTTATATTATGTACAGTCTATTTTATGTACAATATTATATACTTCGTCTTCATTTAGCATATACGCGCATTTAACCATGACAAAAAAAAGCCCGCCTAAAATTATCTTTATGTATATTATTTCGGTACCTATAGATGTTTTAACCCAATAAATAACAAAATATGTACAAGACTTGTGTAATTGCTTAGTTTGTGTATGTACGTACATAATATAATTGTCTCTACAGATGCGATATCGTTTAAATTCCTATACACCAAAAAAATTCAAAAATGCATCGATTTGCTTACAAAAAAAAATTAAACAGAAATGACTCATCATTCATCGTCATAAAAAAAAAATGAATGGACCGAAATATTATATAAAAAAAATAAATAAAAGTTCAATGACCTACATAGTTACATATATAATCAAATAATCAAAAAAAAACAACGTCAAATTCAATTCATGCTACTATTTTCTAAAGGATGTCGGATACTATCATTTTAAATTTTGCTTTACACAAAAAATTGTTTTAATGGCCGTAACAGGACAGGTTATAAAAGTCTATTGGCGTACAATGGCTTTTATAAGCTGAAAACAAACTGGCCATCCAAAATTTCTCTCGTCATAACTAACCAGGACATACAAATAAAATGCATTTTTATTGATATTTACTGCGGTTTTAAATGTCTCCCGTGGTATACGCCTAAAATTTTGTCACATTCGTCCTTTATTTGATAGTTGACATTGCCTATTTTTTTAATGACTGTTCCCTTAATAAACAGAGGTGCAAATTTTGCGCAAAATTTCTTCACTGCGTCACTCTGTGAGTGAGTACGCACAAACACTTTCTGACCAACATTATATGTTATAGGTCGGGTTCTTAAATTGTATCTACCTGCGCTTTTTAAATATGCTTTTTCGATGTCAGCTTTGACCTGCTCGTGGATAATAGATAACCTGCTTGGTAAGGGAAGAATTATTTCGCCGTCCGATAAAGCTCCTAGCTGTCTTAGCATTCGGTAATCGTTTGCATGATTTATCTTGTGGTACCCGAAGAGGAGAAAATGAGGAGAATTCCTAACGCTTTCATGGATACCATTGCGAAGTGCGGATGCTATCTCAGGTAAATGTTTATCCCAGTGTGTATGTTTACTGCCTATGTAAGCCCTGATAGCGCCCAAAATTGAGCGGTTGACTCGTTCAGACTGGTTTGACTGGGGTGAATAGATAGCGGTTTTTGAATCAGTTACGCCATAGCTTTTCAGTAGATCCTTATACTCGACACTTTTGAACTGAGATCCATTGTCCGAGTGAATAGTCTCCGGCACTCCATAGACGAAAAATATCTCATTTTTTAAAAATTCTACAATTTGTTGTGACGTCCCCTTGCTTAATGCCTTCAATACCACGAATTTCGTGAAATGGTCCAGAACTATTAAAATCATAGTTTTTCCTTGAGTAGATCGAGGATACGGCCCTAGTAAATCTACGTAGACTCGCTGCCATGGCCTAATAATTTGATACATATCGCCCATTGGTGGTCTCAGCGATCGGTTTGGTGCTTTTGACATTTTACAGGTGTCACATTTCGAGATGAACTCTTTCACTTGTCTTGTCATACCAGGCCAGTAATAAAATCTCCGTAGTCTTTCCAATGTCTTGGCAATTCCACCGTGCGATGCTAACGGATCATTATGTTCCTTCTCTAACAGTTGATTTCTTATTTTCATCGGTGTCCACAATTTCCAAATAGATAGATCAGATAACTCGCCGTTTATTTTTGGTTCGAGCCGAATAAAGATGCGTTCGTTATCTACACGAAATGCTGGAAAACTGTTTGGATCAAGTAAAATTTTTGAACGTAATGCCTTGTATTCTTCGTCTTCGAACTCGGATGATGCTATTTCCATTAATGCGTTAATTTTTAAGATACTGGACAAATGCTCTTCTTTAGAATCACAGTAAACGCGCGACAGCATATCTGGAACAACATTTTCTTTACCCTTCTGATGTTCTATTGTAAACCGGTACCCCTGTAATTTTAAGCTCCAACGTGCGAGTCGACCACTTAAATCACGTTGTCCCATGAGCCACTTCAGACTTGCATGATCTGTAATCAACGTGAATTCATGTCCCTCCACGTAAGGTCTAAATTTTTTAATTGCTAGTATCGCTGCCAAACACTCTAATTCTGTGACGGAATAGTTTTTTTGTGCTTTATTTAGCTTTTGAGACATATAGGCTATGGGTCGTTCATTTTGTTCTTCGTCTCTTTGATACAAAACTGCACCCACGCCTCCTGTACTTGCGTCACATCGTATAAAAAAAGGTTGGTCATAAGAAGCATTCACCAATACTGGAGCTGTTGTCAAAAGTGTTTTTAACTGGCTGAAAGCGTCTTGTGCCTCTTTAGTCCAACAAAATTTTCCCTTTTTTAGGCAGTTAGTGATCGGAGCTGTGATTGAAGCGAAGTTTAAGATAAACCTGCGATACCAGCCTGCCATTCCGAGTAGTCTTCTTGTCTGTTTTACGTTCTCTGGTGGAGGTAAGTTAATTATTGCGTCTATTTTGTTCGGGTCAGGTCGCAAGCCCTCTTCGCCTACTAGATATCCTAAATATCTAATTTCTCGCATAATGAAGTTGCTTTTTTCGACGTTAATAGTAAGTCCCGCCGTCCGTAATAAGTCTGCGACCAACTCTAGCAATTCAAAGTGCTCCCTCAATGTGGCAGTGATGACCAGCAAATCATCTAAATACACAAAAACTCTATCTTGAAGTTCGTGAGGAATTACTAGGTGCATCAACCGACACATTGATTGAGCTGCGTTACACAGCCCAAATGGCATCACTCTGAATTGATAGAGTGGTCGCCCTGGTACCGTAAAAGCAGTCTTGTCACGTGATGATTCCGCAAGCGGAATCTGCCAAAAGGCGTCTTTTAAGTCAAGTCCCGTAATGTATTTTGTCTCAGAGAGTCTACCAAGAAGTCCGTCAATTATGGGGAGTGGGTACGCGTCTTTTTCTGTCACCGAGTTCAGTTTTCGTGCGTCCAAACATAGTCTTGTCTTTCCGTTCGGTTTCCGTACGAGTGTCACTGGCGAACTCCATGCACTTTTACTCACTTCAATCACTCCTAAATCCAACATTCGATCGATTTCCTCGTAGAGACATTGCTGTACGGCAGGTGATATAGGATAATATCTTTGTTTAATTGGCTTAACGCCTTTTGTCACTATAATTTCGTGCTCGTACAGCTTTGTCTTTCCGAGTCCATCTTTCGAAAATGATGGAAATAAGTTTACCAGTCTATCACGTTCTTCTTGTTCCACTTTACTCAAAACATGTGTGTTACTTTCTTCTGGCTTTTGTAACTCATTTATATTACAACTTGGAACAATCTTAAAAATCTCCCAAAAATCGATACCAAGATACACCGGAGATTCTAAGCTTGGTACAATACAGAACTTGATTTTCTCGGTTTTAGAGCCAAATGTTACGGGTAACCATACATAACCTTCTATGTTGTTTCGTGTTCCGTCAGCTGTTTTAATAAAAGAATTTAATTTGCAATATTTAATATTTAGATCATCCAGAAATTGCAGTGAATTTTTTCCTAAAACACTTACGGAAGCCCCGCTGTCTAGTAAAGCGTGCATTGGTTTAGAGGCAAGAACAATTTCTGCATAAGGACGTGGATCATTTTTGATGAAATTATTAGAAATGGTGGAAATGCAATGTTTTATGAAAAATCTTTTATTTTTGAAATATTTTAAGGATCTATTGTGTCTTTTAGATTTAAATAATAAATGTGGCTGTTTAAGAGTATGGATGATAGGTGAAATTATTGTGGACCTTGTGAATTTGGCTTGTGTTGTAAAATTCTCATATTCATCATACTTGGAGGAGTTGGGTTTTGAGTTTTCGGGTTTTCTCCCGAGTGCGACACCCTCGACATCATCACACCCGGTTGAGTGTTTTCCGCTGCGATTCTGTGGCAATTTCGGCAGTTTGGCTTTCTTACATTTGCAGCTCCGCACCCAAAACAGAAGATATTTGTGAATTCTTGTAGACAATCCTGGTACCTGTGTCCCAAATCTTTGCAGTTCCAGCATACTAGTTGAATTGTTTGGTCGTTAGTGTAATTACGGCGATCTGGAGGTCTATGTGAAATTGCCTCGACAGAAAATCTCGGTTGATTACCCACTTCCGCACAATAATCCACTGCAAACGGACTGCTTTCTGGTGTACTCACATTTATTTCATTATTGGCACTTCCCATCTGTATTTCACTAATTATCGGTCTGCGCCTTATCACGTTGTCGTTGAATCGCCTGGGATCGTAACCTGTCTGGTCCCACATCCTTTCATATCTCTGGCATAATGTTCGTAGTTCTTCGACTGTTGTAATGGAGTTCTGGTAAGGAAGTGTAACATTTTTTAATGCAGGATTCATATTCTGACTTAACCTGTAGATGAGTTGATTCTCGGTCAATCGTTGTTGAAGTCGGGTGTTAAGTTTTTGAATGGCTAATGCGAAATCTGAAAAATTTTCTCTTGCGTGTTGGAATCTCCTCAAAATCTGCTCTTTCGTTTCCTCCTCGAAATCGTAAGAACTGAAAAATGAAATGAGTGATCGTTTCATAGAAGTCCAACTAGCATTTGGGTTTGTTGATTTAAACACCCAATACCAGTCTTCTGCCTTTTTGGAGAGGAATAGGTGTAGAATTTTGGTGAGGTTCGCTTCTGGAAATCCGTCGTCTTGCGCCATGTGTTCCAGCCGATAAATGAAATCGTGAACATTTGTAGATTCACTTCCATCGAATGACAAGTTCCATCTCTGACGTAGTTTATAAAAATTGTCTTGTCTGAAATGTTGAACTGGTGGTTGATAAAATTGGGGTTGATAGTTTTCAAAATGCATGTTTTGTTCTGGAAATCTTGCAGCATCTTGAAAGTTTACTTTAACCGGTCCTTTTGGAATCTGTGCTGGTGGTTCTACAGTATTGAACATTTGAGCTGCGCTTGGTAGAGAAAAAGGGTCTAAACTGCGTCTAGCTCCAATTTGCGAGAAAAAATCCGTTACCGAATTTTTCGCTCCTTTGGTGTCCAAATTAGGAAAGTATGCTGATGGTGGTGATGTCCTGATCTCCTTCTCATTTTTATTTGTCATTTTTTCACTAGCTGATGTGTTGCCCTTGGATATTGTAAATTGATTATCAATAATGCTATCAATCTTTTCAGTGAAGGAACTAGATAAATGCTTTATAGGTGAAATTATCTCGTCTCGTCCGGATACATCAACCTGGGTTGTTACTTGTTCTTTCCACAACTTTTCACACCAGTTTGCGGCTCTTCTCCAGTTGCTGAGTATTCCTTTTAGTTGAGTGGTTTCTCCTATGGTATTACAAAGCCTTTCCGTTCTTGATTTGTAGTGTAATATTTTAGCAAATGCAAGAGCTATAAAATCAATGGATGGCGTAGGTCCTTGTTCTGAATTTGCATTAGACAGTTCATTATATTTGGTCAGGCACAATTCAATTTCCTTTTCAGGGTTGTTTTTGACATGAGATATTTTGGGTACTAAGGTTTTATCCGAGCGTTCAGCAACTAAACAATTGATTAAAATTTGGTTAGCATCGGTAGCCTTGCTTGACAAACCCCTAACAGTATATTCAACTTCCAATTCGGATAAGGTTAATTGCTTCAAATAGCTTAGAGCATCCATTGTAATAAATGTAATTTTAAAAAAAATTAAAAAGAAAGCAAAAAAAAATATAATAATTTGAAAAAAACTAAACGAAAAAATAAAGACACGACCAGAAGACGTAAATTCAAATTTAATATATTGTAAACAAAACGACTTTGATTCAAGTTGTATAAAGCTAAAACTAATGAAAAAAACTACCACCAATATACCTATTTAAAAACTAGGTAAAACAAAACGAAACCTAAACCAAAATAAAAAATCACCAGAATTCAAAATAAATTGGCAAAAAAAATAATAAAAAAAATAACAATAATTATACCAAGCTAACAATGTCAATTATTAGATTTGATAAAACTAAAATGAATGTAAAGAATAATATGATCAACTCTACCAATCGGTGTAAAATTGAAACTTATGTATCAAAAAAAAATCTTCAAAAAAATTCAAAAGAAAAAATCTGTTATTAATGTTTTTTTTTTTAACGTAAAAAAAAATATAAATGTTGATGATGATGCTGATAGTTGGGTTAGACTGAACGTATGTATGAGCCCCACTTAAAATTTGAAATACGGTAAACTAATTATCAAAAAAAAATGTAAAATGTAAACCATCGGAAAAACCCCTCAATGAGTATCGCTAAAAGACATCAGTGAGATTATCCCACAGAATCACTGCGTTTTCGACCACTGATTTCCAACAGCGAATCAATCATCGTGAATTTTCTCGATCGTTGAGCAAACAAAAAAATGAGGTAAATGAGTGCAAGGTTTTCCTATGTAGAAATCAGTAATGAGTGGATCAAAGGACATCATGAAATCATCATGTTTCTGACAATGACTCGCCCATTCTAAAGTCAATACATATTCCCTTACAGCATTCAATTACAGATGATACAAAGTGTGATAACCACCCGCTATTCAAGAAAATTGATTAGAAAAGATATAAAATTAATTGAATGAATTTACAAAAAAAATTGATAACAGCGGTTTTTGGGGTTACACCTGTTAAACAGAGAAGCTGTTTGGATGTCTTTTTAGGACTACCTCATAAAAATGAAAATTAAATTAAATTAAAAACGATTAATATTCCATTAAACAAACGTATAATAATTTATCTAACTGGAAAATATCGTTAAAAAACTGTTACTACAAGAAAATGAGATTTCAAAAAAAATTAACCATGCGGGTTAAATGACCTTCGGGTCCCTGTTTCGGCGCCATTTTGTAACCGATCTTTTGGCGGCCAACACGTTTTATAAATTAGGATAATCTACAGTTGGCACTAGGAAGGTTCTTTGCCGCCAAATAAACTGATCGTACAAACCCTCACGTGTTGAAATGAATTTAAAAAAACTAAGCGGCATGTCCACATTCATCTGGACTAACCCAGCTCAACACCATCATCATTTAAAAGAAATTACTTCTTCATTTTAATTAATTTATTATTTGAAAATTAAAAAAACTGAATAATTTAACAATATCATCAACAGGTAATAGGAATAGTTGTATTTACAAAAATGTATATATATGCATATGTAAATAACGATACTGAATTTAAGAGCAAAATTGTAAAATAGAAAAAAAATTTGTAAATCAAAATTCAATCAAATATAACAGCACACGATTATGCTGGGAGCATACAAAAATAGAAATATGTATATATATATATATATAATCAAAAAGACTCACCATAAGCTCGCCAAGAGTACTCTCCGCAATATATGGAAGCTGAAAACTCAAAATTTAACTTATATGAAGGTATGCTCCTCACACATTGCACTACTATTTAATGTGAACTCTACCCTTAAAACTACTTATTATCTATGTACATATGTATATGTACTTATCACTTATACGTATATACGTATACACCTTTCCCTTTTACTTTATATTTATCTTGTTTTTCCACCAATTCAATTTAATTTTCTTTCTTCCTTTTTTTTTTTTTATTGATCACTATAACTACACTATTTTCTACAGTATTTTTCCCGGTGGAATAAAATAATCCGGAATTCCAACGTTAACCTTGTGTGACAAGGTATATGGTGAAAATACGCAATCTGATGAGATCAATTAAGTTGTTCACCGTCAATTTAATCCATGGCCACCCCGCTAACACTAAAAAACGCAAACGCAAAACTTAGCACTAGTAACACCAAACTTCGATAATAACTTACCCGCTAAAGCAGCGGCCCTAAGTCTCGGAATAGAATTTCCACCTATTTAGGTTTTTTTTTGTATTCACTTTTATCTAAGAGAAGTATGTAAATGAATAAAAAAAATCAAACATAATTCCTCGTAACACAAATATACGTTTAATAACCATTAGCAAAGGCTTACCGTTAAACATTCGCTGAGGAACTAGTTTTACACCAAAATTATTCCAAAACTATATATTTCGGATAAATATTTCCTTTTTTTTATCGAATGATTAACAAAAAAAATCACTTGTTTTATCTAATTTTTAAACGCACAAATATATTTTTTTTTTTTTCAAACTAACTTAGCTTGCAAATTTAAATCAAGCTTCATCTGTGGTATCTCAACAATAATTCGAGAAAAAAAATTTCGCATATTCCAGAAAGATTTTTTTATTTTATATTATGTACAGTCTATTTTATGTACAATATTATATACTTCGTCTTCATTTAGCATATACGCGCATTTAACCATGACAAAAAAAAGCCCGCCTAAAATTATCTTTATGTATATTATTTCGGTACCTATAGATGTTTTAACCCAATAAATAACAAAATATGTACAAGACTTGTGTAATTGCTTAGTTTGTGTATGTACGTACATAATATAATTGTCTCTACAGATGCGATATCGTTTAAATTCCTATACACCAAAAAAATTCAAAAATGCATCGATTTGCTTACAAAAAAAAATTAAACAGAAATGACTCATCATTCATCGTCATAAAAAAAAAATGAATGGACCGAAATATTATATAAAAAAAATAAATAAAAGTTCAATGACCTACATAGTTACATATATAATCAAATAATCAAAAAAAAACAACGTCAAATTCAATTCATGCTACTATTTTCTAAAGGATGTCGGATACTATCATTTTAAATTTTGCTTTACACAAAAAATTGTTTTAATGGCCGTAACACTCTCTGCACCTCCGGAGTCTCCGCGGGTGATGAGTGGGGTACGCACCCTATAAACGGGTGACCCTGGGAATGAAATGGATCCCATTGGATTGGGCTCTCCATGTGAATAGGTGAATGAGAGAATGTGGAGCGGAGGGAACGGGGTGCTGGGAGGCCGGGGCGCTAGCGAGCCGAATGGGCTGGATTAAGGTGTTAAGCGACCCGTGCTGATGATCAACTAGGCTGGGGGCCCATCTAACAAAGCCCAGTCGCTAATGGAGCCCTCTGAATACCTGGCAACCTCCAGTTGTATTTAGCCTTACCTGTGTATACGGATCTCTGCACAGGTGGACCCATGTTTCTCCGATACTCGTGGGAATAGCATGAACGATACAAAAATAAAATAAATAGGGGCCGGTACCCTACAAAAACCGGGAAGCGAGAAGGAAGGGAGTAGCTTGAACCTTAAAGGTGGAGCTCCTCCTTAGCGGCGGGGGGAAGCAATACCGTGACATTAAAGCCAGGTAGAAGCGGAGCCTGAGCCAAACAAAAAACAGGGGATCGGAAGGGGTCCCTCCGGCAAAGCGACGATATCGTGAAAAACGGTCGGAGCACAGAATTTTGAAAAGGCTGACTGCGACCCCAGAGGGCCAGTTAACAACAGAATAAAAGGAATCTGTGGCATGGGCGAAGAAAGTTGTCGGCAGCGGCACTTTGAATAAGAATCTTGGTTCGAAAAGAATGGGGTCACTTGATGAGGAAGTACCGGGCGACGCTAAACGAGCCAAGGTGACATTGCCCAGTTGACTGCGTGCTCAGATAAAAGATCGGTGGATCTGTAGAGAATGGCAGTGGCCAAAGTAGGCGAGGTATGGCAGGGCGCGAAGCTGGAGGCGGTCAGTAAGGAGGAAATTTCGAGCAGACCGAGGGCACGCGTCTGGTTGCCAACCAAGCCTGAGAAGCCTGAGGAGGTCATTGAGATCATCCAGGCCAGTAACCCACATCTTCCGGCAAAGAACTGGAAGATAGTGAAACAAGAGGAGACCAAAGGGGGCTATGGGTTGACTGTTATGCTGTTAAACAGGCAGTCCCTAACTCTCCTCGCGGAAACAAAGAGAGTGATCAGCTTCGGATTCGGGTCGATCACTCTAAATGTGTATACGAAGGATGAGGTGGACACGCAAGTGGGAAACCAGCCTGGGGTAAACGTCGGTAAGGAAGGTGTTGATCTTCCGGAGACGGATACGGATGCCGAAATGATGGTTATTTAAGCCTGCTCCCTTTCTCTGGACTCTGATGGGGAAAACTTGTTGAAGTCTCCGCGAGAGGGGCATGGCAACGGTGACCACATAAAAGGATCAAAAGAGAAGAAGGGCGGCGAAACGACGGATAGCGGCGGTTGTCCTGGGGTTACTTTTCCGATACGGGAAGTAGAGGAAGAGATGAATAAGGTAGGTCACAATGGTTAACATTGTACAAATAAACCTGCATTACACGAAGGCTGCCTCGGCAACTCTCGTTCTCAGACTGACTAAGTCAGGTCCGCCTACGATAAACGGCACTAGACTGACTTTTTCTGATAGAGCGAGATTCTTGGACAGTAAACTCAGCTGGATGCCTAACACGTTAGAGAGGGTAAATAAGGCCCCTGTAGCCATTTACTCGTGCAGGAACGCCATAGGTAAGAGATGGGGTTTGAAACCGGAGCTGTAGACTGCCGTAGTGAGACATGTACTTATGTACGGAGTGGACGTGTGGTGGCCAGCTCTAGACAAGGTAATCTACAGGAGTAGAATGGAAGGGGTGCAAAGAACGGCCTGCATGCTTATAAGCGGGGCGCTTAGGACGACACCTACTCGTGCTTTGGAGGTTATGTTCCACCTTATTCCAGTAGAGGTTTTTGGTAAGCAGAAGGCAGCCGAGGTGGCTATGCGACTTACGGCTGTCTCTCAGTAGAAGTGTCTGCAGGTGGGGCACTTGACGATAGTTGGATCACTAAGGGATGAACTGGTAAATCTAGATTATGTTATACCAACCTTGTGTTTCGATAAAGGGTTCCGGACCGTCTGTCCTTCAAGGGAATCTTGGAGGTCCATCAATACTGGAAAACGAGGCAGTGCAATTTTTCACGGACGGCTCTAAGCTAGATGGTAAGGTAGGTATTTCAGTATCCAGATAATCTGGGCCCCTGGTCACTCGGACATCACGGGGAACTGCATGGCGGACGAACTAGCTAGGTACGGTACGACTCTCCAGATGCAGACGGAAAGGGCAGGTCTGGGGAGGCCTATAGCAGCGCTCAAATTGGCGCTCAGTAGAAAGGCAATCGCCTTGACAAATGAGAGATGGACTAACACTCTCACGTGCAGGGTAGCAAAACAGGTTTGACGAAAACTGGACTTGCGGCACTCCAAGGCACTGATATCCCTGGGAAGACGAGAGTTAGGATTAGTCTCAGGGATACTGACAGGACACTGCATTTTTGGGGAACACGCGAGAAGGCTGGGTCTACAGACAAATGACTTTTGTAGAAGTTGCATGGACGAGGAGGAAGAAGAGACTTTAGATCACTTCCTACGCTCGTGTCCGGCACTATCATACAGAAGACATAAATACTTGGGTGTGTACGGTATGGACAGCCTTTCGGAACTCGCGAACTGTGGAGTGTGAGATATTTTACGCTACATAAGTAGCACTGGATGGTTTCAGAGGTAAAGGGGAGATAAGATCCTGTGGTATCACAATGGGCCACTATTGGCCTAAGTGTGCGGTAGCAGCCACTCTAACCTAACCTAACCTAACCTAATGGATTTATAAAAATTCATACATCTTATTGACGATTTTACATATGAAATAAGAGCCTCTCTTGGTGGGAAACGTAAACTAAATAAATGTGCTGCTAAATTATATTATCAGACAATAAAAATTGGTTTTAAACTTTGTAATGAGTTTTTTGATTGAGCTTTCTTTGACATGTCGGCGGTTATGTATTTTGAAGAATCGCCCAATTTATAGAAAATTAATACTTAATCGCCCAAAAAAAATTTTTGGATGATTACCCATTTTTAATGGTTTAGATGAAAGACATAATGTATTTTCAACATTTTTATTGTTTTTCTTTTTAAAGTAAATTTTCCCTTTTCCAGAATTTACTATATATACGTCTTCGGAGACTGTTGACTTAAATTTTCTCGCTTGTGTGTAAATTTTAGAGAAGGGAAATTTAATTTAGGAAGCAAAATGATCAAAAAAGAATTGACGTCACCGCACGATTCCACTTCCACAAATCAATAGATTTTGTTTTGGGCGATTTTTAGTAATCGCCCAACATTTTTGGTTCTTTCTTCATTTTTGTAACTGAACAATCACCCATGTTTGTAGCGTAGAATTGCGATTATTCATATCGCCCTCAAAAGCACTGTTGTTTAAGTTCAAAAAATGTCTGCTAGGTGGAAGCCGTGATGATTCAATCCAACAAGTTATTTTATTTAAATTTAAAGGTGTAGACCAATATTCAGTTTTATTTATGCCTAGTTTAAGTTAGTTTTAGAAAGCGACCTAAAATTCATTTTCCCATTTTTGTGGGCAATTAGGAATACATTCACGTAGAATTTGAAAATTAAAAATACATACTTTATTACGGGTTCTGTTGTAGCATATTTCATTATAGATTAGATATATTTTAGGCATATTTTACCTTGTGGCGAGATAAAGAACGGCATCAATACCATCTTATTTCCGAAAATAAACATCGCAAAAAAATATAAAATAATGTGCCCCACTAAAAAGGAAGACCCCGTTAATTTTTTGTTAGCTATATTATGGAAACAAAAGGAAGCTACAACATTGCGCAGAAAGGACTTTAGCGACTTAAGGGAGCGGCTAAGCGGCTTAAGCAAATTTTCAATTTTATTGTAGTGTGTAAATTATTATCAAAAATACAAATTTTTGAAAAATGTTCTAATTTGAAAGAATATTGGAATTTTAATAAATCATCATTGGTTTGGGAGCGCCAGGGCTCATCTTCTGAGGTATAAAGTAGCTTTTTAAAAATTTATTTTAGTAGAAAAACATTTTCTTCGGGATTTTTTGTTTTGTTGGGATTTTTTTTTTTTTTAGTAGCGATACCAACCTGAACGAAATGTTTCAGTGCGAGGTATTTCAACATGGCATGTGGTACCCTACGTCGAGCGAAGGGAAATTCTATGATGATAAAAATCATTTTATATTTCGTATGCCGTTTTGTGTCTTTTGCGGGACTTCTATCAGTTTGCGCCAAACGATTGGCCTATTTCTTCGGGAAATTCATTACGGTAGGCTTCGGATTCGTAGGTAAAAAATATTTTTTTTGGGAAATCCAAATCAAAAATTTGATGGATTTATTCGTTTTAGAACAAACATATAAAAGCAAATACCTAAGCCCTACAGATTACCAACATTTTTAAACATTTTAGCATATTTCCATTTATTTTATGTTTTAGCCATAAGGTTGTTTATTTTTCATCAAGATACACACACTTACCTTAAAATTTGATAAAGCAAAGACATTTTTAAGCCAAAAAATATTTTTTTTAGAAATTAAAAAATGTTTTCTTTCAGTTAAACTCGGCTAAGTTGGACCAACAAATTAAGAACGAACCAAAAACGAAATTAAAATATCTTAATAGTTTACTGCCTATTCTTTGACGATTCGGAATTCTTCTAGAAAAGTAAATTTTGTGTGTGGTGTTGATTAACTTATGTACCTTTATTAAATCCACATCCAGAGTAAGTGACATTTATCTGGTTAGTCCAAAATTTAGAAAATACATGTAAAGGAATCCTTCGAAATTTAAATGGATCAAACAAGCGTTAACATACATTAAAGTATAAAAACATAGCGAATGCAGTTCCACCTCCTTTTAATAGCGTTAATCTTTTAGTCGCAACCGTCACGGTGTTCTTTTAAAGATCACATATTGATGTCACAAAAAATTGTCTTATGATAAGTTCCAGTTTTGGCTTTCTTTTCAAAATTTGACCACATATTTTCCACTTCAGTCTCATATTTAAATAAAAACAAAATATATTTTTCCGGAAACAGGAACGAACTTTTTGTAACCGTAATTTTTTAATTTTCCCCAATATTTTTTATGCCATATTGAAATATGCCGTTTTGAAACATTCTATAGTTTACCTTCTGCCATAAAATATGCTTTATCTATTTACAAACATTTTCGGGCACCCTATTTTGAGCAAGAGTTCATTTACGGTTTTGAAACATGCCTTAATGAACGAATCACCTTTATTATGTGGAGTACAAAATCAAAACTCTTAAAAACTGAGTTATGTTTGAAAACCATTCTTCAATAATGTTCTTTTATTTTCAGACTTTTGATTTTGAAATTTTCGACTTAACTTTCTAGAAAAATTTGAATAATTCAAGATTTCATGTTGTTTTACTCTATCTAGCTTGTCAGAGCAAAACTGAAAAAGGACCTAATATTCAATTCAGAATTTTTCAATGTTCCTGTCTCAGATGACCGGATCGAAAGGAACAAATGAATAGATTAATTAAAGGAAAATCGGAGTGTTTAACCTTTGGATGCCGAAATAAACAAAATAGAAAGAAAATGATGGCACCCACATTCCAGGATTTGGAGTATCACATCTAACTTCTTATTCTCCCTCTTCTCGAGGAATAAGCCAATCAATGCCAATGACGGATTTTTTAATCTACCCGCTTAAGTTTCAAACACTATCAAGTTTGGCTTAAATGGAAAATATAAACGCGAAAATATAAACGCGAAAATATAAACGAAAATATAAATTCTGAACAATTAATACTTTTATTTACAGGGTGAACAATAAATGCTGACCCCATAAATATACCGAAAATAAAACATTTTAGAAAAAAGGAAATACAAATGCTGTAGGTTTGAAGGGGACGAAGAGTAAAATGTTATTTTACCTGTTAAGGTCATATCAAGGTCAAACATATTGTTTTAGTGCAAATCTCTATTTTTTTTTGGAAACAACTTTTGATTCACAAGTCTTTTACCGATCATCTATTTTCTGAGGTAAAGTAGATGGACATGCAGTAATAATATGTCAGAATTCAGTAACCCCTCTCCAGTTTTACAAATAAAACATTAACTAAAGCAAAGATAACAAGCGGTTGCCAACGCTTTCATATTGGTAGGAAAACTCAATTTAAGTTAAGACTCCAATCCAAGAGTTTGCGTCAAAATTTTGAAAAGTTAATCTTGTGTTCATTGACATAACATCAAAACAGAAGAAAATAAAGATATAGGGTTTACAAAGAAACGGGTCCAATAACAAGCTGTCAGATGGTAATATTTATGTGACCTTGGAAATCTTGAAATAGTCCGTCAAGGTCAACATTACAATTTTATGTAATTATTATACCTTTCGAGATAACCCAGACAATTCTGCTTCCGATCAAAACTTACCGAGTAATGACCTGAATTTTGCTTACTCAAGGATCACCGCTCGGAGGTGTCCAGTTTGCCTCTCGAATTGTGCACCATTAACATTTTGACAATGAGGCAGTCAACCTTAAACAAAACAGACCTTTCTTTTAATAAAATAGCCTCGTGGAATGGTGTCAGCTTCCATCTCGATTCGACGTTGTTAAAATGCCATCAATTACGTATGTGCCAATCAAAGCATATTAACCCAGAGCAGTGTTTAAATTATTCCTGCACCAATTAACTGGAAAGTGTCTTCAACCGAAAAAATTATGTGCAATAAACCACTTGGATCCAGACTTTCCTGAGGTGGATTCATGAGGTAGGATCTTTACCCTAGGGTATTTTTTCCGAGCTCTTATTTCCTAGTTATTTTAGTAATTGATTGGTTAGGAAGCAGCACGGAAATAAATACCAAGGGTAAAGGCCGACCTTGTCATTCCACGATTCCCACACTTCCGAGGAGCAGATATTAGAGCGGTGCTCCTTGAGTAACGCTAATTTCAGTAATAATCGAACTTTAGCTCCTCACTCGGCATGTTCCGGTCAGGTATTTTAAGGCCAACCTAAGTCATGTGAATATTAGAATCTAATAGTTTTTTAAATCTGAAATTTTCATCTGACATACCTCTTTTTCCTACCCCTGCATAACAACCACTTCACACAAAAATTCAAGCTTAAAAATAAATCTTGGGATTTTTTTTGGGGAATATTTAATCTAAACTTAACGCCGGACCCAAAATTAGTAAAAATATTTTTTTCTTGACAAGTCTATGTATTCGCAAAGTATTAAGTCAGTGACTTGGATAATTATTTAAAAAAAGTTCTGCTCGGCTCTTATTGTGTCCAATCCCAATAAAATGACAAAGTTCAACATTATGTTTACATCTCCTTGCTATCACCTCTATGGTATTAAAAAAAACTACCCTCAAACAAAAGTAATTACTTTTCAAATCAAGTGAATTATTTTTTGTTGATATTTCACCTGTGTACGAGCTATAAAATAAATCATATGGATATGTAATTAAATGGAGTGCGGCTTAATCGAAAGGAAAACTTCGTAAAAAAAACCTGGTCAATACTATAGGAATTGAGAGTACATAAAATACCTACAACCGTAAATGTGTACATACATATTTATGTAAGAACTAGAATCTAGTTATTCTTTATAACGATGAAGGAAGATGTAGTAATGATACTGAACCAAAAATGTATGTATGTTTCTGCTCAAATTATGCTGTGTTTTATGTTCGGATTAACAATCCATTACATAACAAAATTTCCCATATTATCACACGGATGTATACCGTTTGAAAATAGAAAGTGAAACCTTTATCTATACCGACTATTTTTATCTCGTTTAGGAAACAAAAAGCAACAAAGCTTACCCTTTTTGGAATATATAAGTTAAACCAATTTTTCATTCAGTATTGAAAAAAAAAACTCCCTTGGGACCATTTTGTTTTTATATATTTCGTTTATACAAGCATTTTTATCAACTTACTTCTTCTTTTTATTCTTAAGAATAAGAAAAATGGGCTCAAGCAAAATTATTATATTTTGATTAAATTTTATTGATTTTTCATTTTATAATACATAATTTTTCCAATTTAAGTATATGTACATATAAATGAAAAACAGCTTTTGATAAGAGCTTTTGAAAAAAGCTTGTTTAATTTTAATACGCGTACATAACTACCGCACGCCAAGAAACCAATATTAATATGCCTAGTAAATATCACAATAGTGAACTTGTATATTACTAAAGAAAATGTAAAAAAAAATTTACAAAAATTAACAGAACTTGGTTTGGAATACAATCGAGGAATGAGAAACATTTTCTAATCAAATTTTATCTTAAAAACAGCAAGAATAATAAGATAATATTATAAACACATTTTCATCTCTCCATCTCCTTTTCTAATACTTTTTATATCTATCTTGATACATTTTGCATTGTGAAGGCGAACAATTTTCCTGTTTTCCCGTACTGGCACTCACCCACAAAACGAAATAATGAGATAAATTTATTCAAAACGACAAAAAAAAAATGAAAGACGCTTTTCTTATATTTTACTTCTCATTATTTTATTATATATCCCTAATAAAGAATAGATTTTCCCGTCTTTTTATTTTAATTTTATTTCATTTTCATTTTGTGTACATCCATCGTATACTTACATTACATAAACAAATTGAAAAAGACAGATAATTTAAACGAAATTTACGAGAATTTTTTATTTTCTGAAACCTAAGGTATTGTGAAAACGTTTCAGAATACAAAAATATTTTTCTGCAATAATATTTGGCCGAATCCAATTAGATGTCAAATATTTGTTTAATATGTTTCTATAAATTATTTGGTACATATTCTTGCTTCCGTACTCCCCCCCAATTTTGATTTAAGAGAACACAACGTTTTATTGTTGAAATCTTAAAGTTACAAAAACCTTATTTTGAATTTCTAAAGATCCTTCTTTAGAGATTTTTAGAAATCATGAAACTCCAAATTAAGGGATTAATTAAGAAGTTTTCCGTTTAAGTAAAATGTTATTTAACAATATTGAAATTTTAATTTGACATCTGTCGAAATACACATTTACATTTCATTTGGAATTAGGAAATATTCTTGTTGTGAAATTTTTATCTAAATAGTTAATTGTATACCTTGATTTGACCTTGAAACAATCGGTCAAGGTCAGCATAAAAAAGAGAATGTTAGTGAGGTAATTTGTGAACAGCATCTTTTTCGAATATATGAACTGGAGGACGGTCAAATCAATGTAGTGTCATTCAACCGACTTTGCAGGATAAATCAACAAGTTCTTAATAAACTACAAAAATGTTAGTGATGAGAGAATAAAGCTGCGTTACAAACCACTCAGCATCTCTTTAAGAACGTAAGATGCATTTGTATTACCAAAAAATAGAAGAGACTTAAATGGATGAATAGCAGATTGGTTGACGAAAATAATCTAATTTACTGCCTTTCACATTTTTGCTTTAAAATGTAAATTTCTTTGTCATTTTTAGCCAACAAAAAAGGAGATATTTGCATTGTAACAGAGAAAACTAACAACGCCTTTAGAGATTTTCTCGGAATAAGTTCAAATTTACGCAACTAACAAATATAAAAAATTACACAAATCATTCTGCTTTAAATATTTTTTAATAATTAGTTTTATTTATTTTGTCAAGCATGGATTATCTCCGTTCTTTGAAATTACATCGAAAATTTGATGTTTAAGATACATATTTTTAGCTCTGCGATGGCCTTGTAAGCTGCTTTATAAATTTCGAACCAGCCGCAAACCTTTTCAATGATATTCAAATCCGGTGTATACGGCGGCTGTGGTATAACAAATCTATGTTTTCAAACGATGTTTGGAAATCAGTTAAAGAATCCCAAATACATCGATAATTAACTTCAGGAAAAACTAAACGCAGCAGAACCATTTTGATGAAATAAAAACCAATTTAAGAACGTCCTAATATGAAATTGGGCATCTTACAATGACTCCTTCTTTCTGGTATGAAGACGCCTTTTCACTGTTCATCATTTCAGAAAAAAAGGGGTTATCGCAAGGGGCATGTAGCGACAATTTACGTCGAGTGTGTAACGTGATCCCGGTTTTCAAAATCCTGATTTGTCAAAATCCTGTTTTTTTTTTGTTAATCCTGATTTTTAAAATCCCGCTTTTAAAAATCCCGGTTCTACAAACATAAAAATGCCGATTTATATTTTTATTTAACGGGTGTACTATGAAATTCCGTTTTTCCTTCACCATAACTGTTAAAAAATATATTTTTCAAAACCTGGAGTTTGAAAACCGGGATTTTGGAACCCGGGATTTTGAATTCGGGATTTTGAAAACCGGAATTTCGTAGTACACCCAATTACGTCGCCCACTACATTGTTAATAATTCATATTTAACCTTGATCACATTGGCCAATCATGTGATAAAAGTGATTACGGATTCTGTTAGCTTTGTATTGCTTATTGATCGTGTTCTTCTAATCATATTGTGAGAACCGTCATTAGAACATCAAGGTAATAATTGCCTTGATATTAATTTTATATTACAAACTAAACAATCGCTACATAAAGAATCAAATTCGTTACATCGGCATTCATCAGTTACATTAAGTGCGCGTGAATTGCAATTTACATTTACAACTACAAGGGGATAATATCAGTAAAGAACTCCACTGTCTCATCATCTATAGAATCGTATACTTAACATTTTTTCTTATTTGTAAGTTTATATTTTTGAGTAGTTTACTTATATTTAATAATCGCATGGCTTTAGTTTTTTATTGTGATATAAAAATATAACAGAATTTAAGGGTCCATAAATTGTTGCCCTGTGAACCATTTTGTTTACGTTATGTTGGTAGCCCTGGTCAATTTTTTCAAGGTCAAGCTAACTTCGTGGTGTACATTTATTCACCAGAAATGTATTCATTTTTCATCAGAATTGTACTATGTATGCAGCTTCAAGAATGCCTTTATTCTTGAATCTTTCTATAAAAGAAACTACCAAGAAGTATTAAAATGTTAAATTAACCAATGTTAATCACAATTTAATTAATTTAGATTATAAGTACATATAAGTGTAACCTAAACATTTAATAATTTTTTTTTTCATCTGCCCGAGTCGATCTGTTTTTCTTAGTCGCCTAAATCGCGGTTATTTTAGTATATTCTTGGCCAATTCGTTGGGATGTGCTTCTAGTTTTGAGTAATATTTCAAATTAAAATCTTTGTTTCTTTAATGGTTTTAATACTAAGGTCGTCGTGTATATTTGTATTTCGAATGTACCATAGAGCATTGGTAATACTGCGAAGTATTTTCGCTTGAATTCGTTGGAAGAGTTGTCTGTTTGACCCGCTGTTGGATCCCCATAGCTGGATACCACATGTCCATAGGTGGCTAATTATCGTTTTGTACAGTAAAACTTTGTTGTATAATGACAGGCTTATGAATCATTGTGATCACCACCAATATCTATAATTTTTGAGGAATATAACCAATTCGCATGATCGCGTTTAATATGAATGTTATTAGTTTCATGCAATTGTATGCCTTTTTCGGACTTATGCAATTTTTAATTGTAGTCTTAACTTTCTTCCAATTATACTTTATAGGTTTGAATGACAATCCAACATCCATTTGCTTGGGTCGCACGAAATTGTTTGTTTCCTGGTGTGGTGTGGATATCAAAAGCATTGGTTAATTCTTTATCGCTTCTCGCCCAATCCACAGTTGGAAGTATGATGGTGTTTTTAAATTTGTTGTTGCCTTCCACAAAGAGTAGCCTGTCCCTTCAGTTGCCGAGAGTTCATTTAAATAATTCTGGACACTATGATTTTTGTCTTCCCGCAAAGCAAATCTTAGGATCTTAATAGATCGATTTAATTTTCTTTTAATGATGGTGATTTTGTATGTTACCATTGATGGCAAAATTTTCGCTTTGCCTGGATAAGTTCCCTTATTAGTTTTTTTCAGAACTACTTGCTTAGTACTAGTCTCCTATATTGATCCCAATTAGTTTGCTAATTTGTACGACATTTCGGCATTTCTGTCCCTAGGGCGTCTGTGCTCACTGTTACTATTACCGGTAAGTGATCGGAAGACAAATCATAGCAATTGATTGTCTTCACATACGTATGTGGAATGCCTTTAGTTACACAGAAGTCAATTAGATCAGGAACTTTCTTTTGATTCGTGGGCCAGTAAAAGTGGGTGACCAACAGATCAATAATCCGGACACTGCTCCTCTATAGCTTCATAAAGTTGTTTCCCTTTTCGTGTCGATAATCTCTATTCCCATTTCAAATGTTTAGCGCTGTAATCGCCACCCGTAAGGGATTTATTGCCCAGCTGGTTAAAATAGTCAATAAATTGCTGCTTTTTTATTGCAATTTTTTAGAGGGCAGTTAACACATTTTTCAGATCATTCTTCTAGGGAATGCTAGTTGCTTGGATGAGCTCTTTCACATATGTACAGCCTGTGTCCATAATGCTTTATTCTTGTTTTGATCAAAACGGTAGTGCCACCGTGTGCTTTTCCGTCCGGGTGTCATATACTGAATATCCGTTAATTTAAAAAAAAGTTTTGATATTAGCATGATATCTATTCGCATTCCAAATAGCTATTTTTAGGACAGTCATTTTTGGTTTTTGACAATAATTTGCATTAGTGTGTTTATATTTTGCAAACTCATGCTCATTCTTTTCTCCTTCATAATCATGAAACTTTGCATCGTTTCGGTTAGTTTGTTTACGGTTGCATGAATTGGAACTTCTTCAATAAAATTAATTTTTGCATTCCGAGCAGCACAATAAAATTAACGTTTGTATCTGGCGGGCGGATCCCAGGTTGCGCAAAACTACTGGCATTTGTCCCAAAATTCTCCAGTTTGTTGAAGAATTGATGTTCTTGGCGTCAAAATTCTTTGATTGTAATTTCCCTTGAGCACTCTTTGCTCATATCGCAATTTTCAATTTTGGATTGATTTTACGCTTTAAATCCAAGTACACTGGGCAGCCTCTATAATTTTCGGTGTGATTTTCGCCATAGTTACTACAACGTTTTACTGTAGAGTCGTTTTTCGCCTCGTCGCAATATTTCGAATCGTGTACAAACTTCGTGTAAGGTGTAGTAAACTTTAGTAAGAATATGCAGAATATGAAGATATTTATTCATATTATGTTATGATGAGAAGAGGACGGTAAATATCATCATATTATATTGGGTGTGTGAATATGACTCCGCCCTTTTTGTTAAAATAAAACACATTTGCTTGTTTAGAGAATGAAAGAATTATTTATTGAAAGTATGCTCCATTTGCAGCTACAACTTTCCCCCATTTTTCAGGCAGTTTACGGATTCCCTCTTTGAAAAAATCTTGGTATTTGGAGGCGATCCAATGATTAAGCCAATTTTCGATCTCTGCGCGAGACGATTGCATCGACCGGAATAAGTAGTAATCTGAAGGAGCTATGCCTGGTGAATATGGCGGGTGGGGTAGAACTTTCCAGTCCTGTCCTTGTAAATAATTTTTCACAACGCTTGCAACATGTGGTTTTGCATTGTCATGCTGAAAAATTAATTTGTTGTGTCTATTCACCCATTCTGGTAGTTTTTCCTCTACAGCTCACTTCAAAAGTATTAGTTGTCGTTGGTACACATCGCCATTGATAGTTTCACCTGATTCCAGCAGTTCATAATATACCACACCTTTCTGATCCCACCAGATACACTCTTATTGCAATGGATATCTCGCTTTGGCTGCGATGGACCAACTTCACCACAATTCACCCAAGATTTTTGGCGTTTGGGATTCTCATAATAAATCCATTTTTCATCTCCAGTAACAGAAAACCTTTTCTTTATTGTCTTTGAACCAGTATTTCTCAAATGGTTTTTCGACGTTCGAGGTCTCTTTCTTTTAATTCATGTGGAACCCAGTTGTTAACTTGATCGATCAACATTTAAAGCTACAGCCAATTCTGATTGTGTTTGAGAAGAATCTTTAGCCAATAACGTTTCCAATTCAGCATCTTCAATTTTTTTGGGTGGTTTTCCATTCTCTTTATCTTCAATGCCAAAATCATCATTTTTAAATCGTCGAAACCATTCTTTGTACGTTGTATTCGATGGAGCACGCTCACCGTAAATTTCTACAAGCAAACGATAAGTTTCCGCTGCACTTTTCTTTGCAATAAAACCTCCCGCAAATTATTTGAAATAAAATTCGACATTTTGAAAGAGTTAAAAATACGTTTGTAAAATATCTGATTCTAGCCAGGCTTAGCCAAGGTGTACGTCTTAAAATTAAAAAGCTTTTGAACGGCTTCGACTTAGGGTATGACACACCACCGCAATTTTATCGTCGGTTAGAGGGTATTGCTGGTAAACCTACCGCCTTGAATAAAGATCTTATCAAGGGATTGTCGTTAAATGTTTATCCTCAAATATTAACTCGATTTGATGGTCACATCACAAGACAGTAACGATACTTCGGGTATATCGGTAGTAAAATTATTACAAAAACAAATTGAGAGGTTAAGGATATCGGTTTGCACTAAGGGAGCAGATCACAAAGTAGAAATAGAAGTCAGAAACAAGCAGCTGCATTTCCAACATGTTGTGATTTTAGAACAAAAAAATCAAAAAACATGTAAAGAGTGTTCCAATTTGAGGTTTATTTTTTAAATTTGCCGCCATTTATATTTTTTGTACTAGAGTTACATATGTTATTTGAAAGATGACTGTAGAAACATTCCGGTTATTAAAAATGGATTATATAGAAGTTGTAAGAAACTTCCGTATAGAATATGAAAGAAAAAATTATCCGTAAAAATTGTTGGAAAATTTGCGGAAACTTGTTCGATAAAGACTGACAAAAGTAAAATATACCGTATTAGTGGTCGTTCAGAACAAAATACTGCTGCTGTAAGTGCTAGTGCTAATGAGAGCCGAAAAACATCAATTCGTCATCGTTCACAGCAATTACACGTTCCACCAACCACTTTTTATTTGTTGATAACAAATAAAGGCACCAGACTTTGAATTGTGTCGTCAATTCGATAAATGAGCCTTACAAAAAAAAAAGAACTTTATTGACGAAGCAAATTTTGAACTAAGGGCTCGATATCGAAATATGCTTACGAATTTTTTCGAATCGAATTGAAGACCTAAAGACGTATATTATTAATTGAATTCAAGAAACTGAGCCGCAGTTATGCCAGAATGTCATCGAAAATTTTGGTAAAAGAATGGTAGCCTGGCGTACATCAGCAAGAGGTTACTTAGAAGACCTTATTTTCGATTACTACGATTACCTACTAATTTACTAATGTGTTTTATTAAAAATTTAAAAATTAACCTTATATTGGAACATCCTTTAGAACTGCGTTCGGCTACGGACAGCAAAAACATTTTATCGCGCCACTTATTTGCAAAATGTCATACAAGCTAAATATTTTAATTGATACTGTTTCTGACATATCTGTCTTGTCGCTTAATAAATTTTCACAAACTATGGCTGGAATACGATTTCAGATATTTTATTGATAGCTGCTAACAATTCGGTTATACGATATACGGACATACGGTAACAAAATTTTAAATTTGGTTCTCGTTCTTCGAAGGGACTTCCCACACGTGTTTTAATATTGCCGCTATAAGTCGTCCAACTATAGGAATAGATTTTTTAGCAAAATTTATTTTATTTTAGGTTAAGGCCAATTGTTCATCAATATCATTATCGGCTATAAAATGTTTTAGCATTGGTTATAAATTTTACATGAATTAATTAACATTCAATAAAAAATTAATAAAGTAAAATTAGCTTACACACAGAGCTGTGTGAATATCGTGAAGAAGAAAAATTGTAAGAGAGTTCATCTGTATTAGTATGATTCGCTAGTACTTAACGCACAGCACATTCTGTATATATAGAATGTAAATTGTGGTATAATCAGTCCAGTCGCCGCGGCCTGGTGAGAAGATTGAATTTTTTATAATCATAAGCTCATCAGTTCGAAACTGGATTGAATTCTCTTATAATCTTCGGAACATATTAAAATCATATGTTATAAATTTGGTAAACTATTTTCGAAATTTCCCCTATAAACAGC
Source organism: Tipula vernalis (assembly GCA_958295665.1). Classification (NCBI taxonomy): domain Eukaryota; kingdom Metazoa; phylum Arthropoda; class Insecta; order Diptera; family Tipulidae; genus Tipula; species Tipula vernalis. The sequence continues at coordinate 17,006,671 of OY282560.1, forward strand.
TCCACCTGATTATAAGGCACTCGTGAACACTAAATAAATACTAAAGGTCCACTAGCAGCAAGCTTCGTCGTCCTCATTCGGACAAGCTTCAATATGCTAAAGCAGAATTTAAATTACAATAAAAATGGAAGGAATGCATACTATGGATATTCCGTGGCTTTCTTCACAATAAATGTATTTCTTAAATAAAAACTATTGGTTTTATTTAAAATGTCCACATTGACATGTCTTTTAAAAAAAAACAAATTTTAATAAGTAACTATTTATACAAAATAACAAACGTAATATTAAACAAAAACGTTTGTTTAATATTACGTTTGTTATTTTTATTTTGTCACACAATTATAATGAGCAATTTAATTGTACGTGAATACCGGCCTTTACAACAGACGTTTTAAGATTGATTGAACTACCAAAAATCTGACAACAAAATGAAAAAACTCGTTAAGAAAATGATGATTCAAATACAAAAACGTTCAGTTATCATTAGTATAAAACAAATCTCTCAAAGAATTGTGTAAAACTTCGATGAAAATTAGCCGGCATTACATTCCAATAGACCTGAGGCGAAATATTTTTGAAAGTCTATATAATTTCAGCTATTTTTGGCCTAGAATGAAAAAAGATATTGCCGTTCTGCCCAAATCTTACGTACGTTTCTTAAATACATATTTAAACTAGTTGATAGATTTCCAGAAGGCCGACAGCATATCTGTTGAGAGATTGTAATCCAATGACAATAGCAAACATATTTGTTTCCCAATTTATATCCCGATTTGGTTGCCCGAATACTACAGACTAACGTGTTCAGTACGAATCTACATTAGTGAAACAACTATGTATAGCTTATTATTATTGATTGAAGGGCCATGTGGGCGATAAGCCACCTCGCACCGCGACCTAAAAGATCTATTTTGCTGGACCCTACTTAATTATCCGTCCAGTCAATATTCAGGCTCTTAATGAATCTGATATACTGGCCGGTAAAAGATATATACTATCCGGGCTCATTGTTCTCCCTCCTAGATGTTGCAGTCTTCGCTGGAAAATGGCTGGGCAATGGCACAGAACATGTTCCGCTTCCAGATCGCAGAAGCGGCATCCATCTGTCGTACTTATGCCCATCTTCTTAAGGTGATACCTTAAGGGGACATGACCTGTGAGGAAGCCAAAGCAGCCTCAACTCAGGTTTCCTAAGTTCAAGACACTCCTTAACTCTGACACAAACGAAGGTGATAAAAATTTCTTCGCCTGTCGTAAACCTGGAATTCTGCACCAGTAGGAGGACTTTTGAACATACTCCCAGCGTTTTACTGCTGCTCTAAGGTGTCCCTAGTGACGCCGCAGAAGGGTTCTGCGGCTGGCGGTTTCCTTCGATTCCAGTATGACCTGGCACCCACATAAGTGTTACCTTATTTAAGCATAGCTGCATAGCTTACTCGGATGTCAACATCACACCACCACTTATCACTCTCAAAGTAATGATAATGTCGAAAATATACTCGTAGACAGAACTTTTTCTCTCAGAGCCTGATGTAATACTGGAAATTGAGTAGACGAATTGTCGTTAATATTACTTTGTAGAACAACTTTAATAGTCAAAATCAATAAGGAAATTTGACAGCGACTTCTTAAACCTCGAAGATGAATATTGATATATTGATTGCTGTTTAACACGGACGGACGTGTTGGATTTAGTTCTAAAAAATGTACAAGTTGTGAGTCTGTGATTTGCATGGCTTGGACTAGATAGACCAATTGTGACAATTAGGAAGTTTTCAAAATTCAAAAAAAAAAAAATCAATAGGAAGTAAAGATACCCAATTCATAAGGTTATCAAGGAATGTTTGACGAGCAGTCTTAAATTTTTTTTAAAAAGGAATTTAATTTTTGAACTTTGTTAAACTGGTTTTAAAAGCTTTTTCTGTGTTCGCTGGGCGGCCAAATTTTCCAATCTATATTTGGTCCACTTCCGAATAACTTAGAGATCCGGGTAGATAACGATGCAATAAGAAGGGATTTTTTTGACATTTGACATTTTTGACAACTGTCAAAAATTGAAAGAATTTATTATAAAATATTTGTATATATGGGGCTAGTCGGATATCGTTTTACAGGGATTAATGAGTACATTTAAGCCATATAAAAAATTTTGAAATTTGAAAATTTTGAAAACTGTCAAAACTTTCAAGTTCATCAAATGTTTTATGAAAGATTTATATGGCAAGTGATGTATCATTCTAAATGGCTTGTGAAGTACATTACTGATACTGATGTACAAAATTTTGGGGTATATTTTGACATTTTTCAGAACTAGCAAACACTTAAAATTATTTTATGAAAGATTTATGTGACAAGTGAGGAATCATTAGTAAGGGCTTGAGGAGTACATTGCTAATGTACAAACTTTTTTGATACCACCCAAGTCAACGTGATCACCCAAGGCAAGGTGAGTGCATGCTGAGGAATGAGCGGCATATGGGTGGCTAAATACATCATGTCCAGGTGATGCATACTGATGACCATGACACATGAAAACATCACGTTTCTTGCTTATGGATTCGGAATCTTTAAAAAATCTCTTGCTCAACAGACTCACAGGAACAAAAATGGATAATAATAAAAAAACTTAAAAATTTTAAAACTCATGCTGACAGGTAACGATAAGAAACTAGTAAACAACGAAAAAGACGATTAGAAAAATCGAAATTAGTAAATGCTACATGTGATGCTGAACAACTTAAGCTTTTGAAAATGATAAAAAGGAATAAAAACTCTCTACCTCTTCGAAACAAAATTAGCTTTAAAAACTCTATAAACGAATCCTCAATTTTATAAATTCGTTCGTATAAAAATCTTTGTGTAAAGAAACATAAATTTATTTGCAACATGAATTTATTAATTTTGTGAACTAAAACTTTTAAAGTATTCTGAAAACTTGATGATTAAATTTATCAAAGTCATTATTAAGAAGAATTTAGCCTCAACAAGTTAAGTTTTCTTTTCCAAGATTTTTTTTCTGTTTTAGCGATTACGAAAAAGGAGTACACACAATAGAATACCGCAAAGCTTAAAGGGAAAAGATTAAGCAAAAAGTGATTGCGATAATATTACATTTTCAAGTGCATTTCAGTGAGATTAGTGGTCAAATCACTGTGTGATACTCGTCATTACACTAATACTAAATACTTACAGGACCTCCAGTTAAATTAATTAAATAACAGCTCAAACTTACCTGAAACAAAGAAAAAATTAATATATTAGTATCTAATTAAATAAATGATCAACCGTCTAAAATTATATATCAACTTTACTTCAAAATTTTAGGGTGCTGTATCAGCGCAGCACAAGCATGTTAAAATTTCAATTAAATCAATCATTGTCAGTCAATAAGAAAATTAAAATATTTAACAAATTTTCCACACGAATTCCTTTATCCAAATTTCCATTCATCTTTCAAATCGATTCTAAAATCCAAACATACAAAGACAAACACAAACACACAATAATTTAAATCTTAAACCTTTTTCATGATCTTGAACTTTAAACAACCCTAGTTCAAAGAAACACTGATTTATTACAATAGACCACAAATTGCTGCTCGTTTCTTCTGCCAAAGCAAAGAGAAGAGAGGAAAAAAAAACGGAAAATGAGTATTCAAAACAGACAAAAAGAAAAACATTTTTACTTCAACAATTCGACTATATAACCCCCTCTAGCAAGTTTCTATTTTTTTGTGTTTTGCTTAGCTTATTTGTTGTACTTCAGGTTACGATTATGTAAGTAAAATACTAAAATAGAAATACGAAAACACTTTAATATCATAAGTAAATTGAATATTATATTAAGAAAATTTCTATTAAGCCATGAATATGGTTTTTATGTCTTTTATATGCGGTTGTATATGGAGTATGACGGCAGGTGGAAACTGGAATGGATAAAGACACACACATCACCTAATTGAAATTTATACGTTATGTGTTTATTGCTTTAAATTTAATTTGGTTATCGTATCGCATTAAATTAATTTTTTTTTCTTGGTATTATCTTCTTTTAGAATCGTCTAAAATATAAGATGATTCCTATTATCACGTTTAGTTGAGAAATTAGAGGTTTTTGCGATAAATTATTCCCGCAAATTACTTTTTTATAAAACATTTTTTTTTTATTAATTTGTATTTATAAATCAAGTTAATAGAGGGTTTTCTATAATGTGAGTGAAGTCAGGCCTATTTCCAGTTTACAGCATGATAAAGGTGTGACTTGTTTGTTTGAATATTTAAATGGATATAGGATATAGCGAAATTTAGTGAATATATAATTTAATATTAGGTAAATATTTTATATGTTTAAAAAAGCAAATTGAATTATTTATTTATGTAACCACTAACTTATTTTTACTTTTATTTAACTAATAAATCAACCGTTAAAATTTTCTAGAATATTTATAAGCATATACAGTGGCAGACCAAATTAGTACATGAGAATTATTTCAACGAGAAACAAAAATTAGTCCTACAGCCTCTTCGTACCAACCACCTGTAGCTGTCTCCTACCAGAAGTATTAGATAACCAAATCATCACAAAAATCAAATAAAATCAAACCCTCGGCTCGCAAAACCTTACGTCAATCCGACCTCGTATAAATAAATTGAAACCCTTTTTGAGTTGAAGTAAAAAATGGAACATCTTTAAAATCATGATAACCGACGGTTTAGTGCCCGTCTTCGAAATCCATCTAGAAAACGGATCTTTTCACAGGATCTGCCTATTTGCCCAAAGTAGAATTGTGTTTCGTATCTTAACGAAACACTCCGCAAAGGAAAAATCTGATAAAGTGATCCATTGCCCAGCAGGACCTAGTATACACAATGCCGACATACCAATCAATATCACACTGAATTTTGGAAATTTCTGACTTTCGAAAATTCCAGTTTTTCACAAAGGACAATTAGTGAGTTTACACTCCCCAAATTATTTTAGTGCTGAAATTTGGTGTTTTACAAAAGGGTTTCAGACACAAAATTTGCATTTACACAAATTAGTTCACTAGAGTAATTTATAATATTGGATCACCGAATCTTCAATGTTAATTTTAACCACAATTCAATGTTTTAACTGGATATTCCCCAAGTTCGAAATTTAAGTGATTACTAAAAATCAAAATTTTTAATTTTGCTTAATGAAATCAGGGGGGGAAAAAATCAATCATATATCTGAAAATTTATATCACATTTCACTAACTAAACTGTGTACACTAATTGAATTGGAAACATGCAAAATTCTGTTGTGCAAATTATCGTAATTAATATTGTTGCAGACACGCGATACCATTGAGATAGAAATAGACAAAAATCGAGTGATTTGTAAATGTGGAATTAGAAAATATAATTTATGCAATAGTTTTGGTACAAAGCAAGCCCATGAATGCGGTGATTCAACAATACTGAAATTATGCCCCGTAAATTAAACCTCACCCAGACCAATAAAGTTATAACAAGCATATTCGTGATAAATTTCAATTTCTACCGCACAAGACAACCGCATTAATACGGGAGAGATAGTAAATGTATTATACATGAAACATCAACCTTCCTTCCCAAACTAACTATGTAATAAACAAAACAAGAAAAAAAATAAAAACTATTCACCATTAATTAAATGAGCCGCGATTTGTATACACACCAACAGAAATAGTATTTCCCTTTCAAAACAAATCACTAATTTTCTATTTATATTTTCTATGTTTACAATGAATTCAACGATTTGGAAACAAAAAAAAAAAAAAAAAAAAATTGAAAATTTTATGTGTTGTGTTGGTTTGTATTACTTAAACGCTTAAACTAATTTTTTTTATTGTTGATTGAAATTGTTCGAAGAACTTGTAAACAATTTGGGATATACAATTTGGAGCCTAATTCTGTGCAACTCACAGCAAAGCTTTCGACTAAATCTTTTTGGGCTGTCATTAATAAAGATGCCGTTTGGGACAGATGAGCGATTTAACTCTTTCGGCTTAGGTAACTTGATTTGAAATTTAAAGTTTAATTTAAGTACGCCAATTTGTTTGTTTCTTGTTAATTTCTTCGCAAAAATACTAAACCAACTGAATCAAAATATTTTGGTAAATTTTCACAAATAATTACCAAGAAATTTGTAATTATTTTAATTTGGCTTTCGATTGGAAAATTGGAACAACTCACTTAACTCACCCCTCACTTATTTAAACTCAAAGCCTTTTCACCATCCTACCAAAATAGCAACGTACAATTATACCAGCATACGTACCGTCTTACCACCATAAACGTAAACAATCATTCCATCATTCCATTGTACCATCATGACACTACACCATTAAAAAATCAAACAATCATGCCATCGTACCATAGTAACTCTAACCATCATACCATGGTATATATGATGTATCTTACCATCAATCCACCATTCATTAATATCACCACACCATCATATCATCGTAATCGTACCATCATACTACCAAGACATGATATCATCATACCATTATGCCATCATACCATCATACTAACATACCATCATTCTAGATATATAGCGTCACAACATCATACGTACTATCATATATACAATCATACCATCACACAATCGTACCATTACACCATTCCATCACACCACTATAACATCATAACATCACACCATCATACCAATATATACTATATTGCATCTTACCACGATACCGTCATACCATTATATCATCGTAACATCACACCATCATACAAATACAACCTAATTTGGCATTGACATCAAATCACCCATTCCACACGAGTCGCGCTTACGCTGTTGCATTTCTTCGTCTCTTATCTCTTTGCACTGTTTTTGCCTATAAACTAAATTTGGTTTATAGGCAAAAACAGTGCAAAGAGGTAAGAGAAGAGGGATTGCAACAGCGTAAGCGCGACTCGTGTGGAATGGCTGATTATATGTATCAAAAATGCACATAAAAATTACATCGCAAGTAGATTTTTAAATGTGTCTTCGCTAAATGCACATTTTCCAATTCGGACCCACCCATTGTCTTGGTCAGAAAATTAGGAACAATAATTAAATAAAACAACAACGCGATATTCAATATTGTGACGGTGACACCTAGTGTGTAATAGAAGAAATTAAATGAATAGCTCAATGTTTAACTGTACTAAAATGGAATTTTCCATGATAAAACTGTTCTAAATGTTTCTACACTATTAGTACTGGAAAAGTCATGAGCTTTCTAGAAGTTTGGTTTGTGTATATAAAAAGGCGAATGAAGTTGAATTGGATTAGTAATATTTGGTAGGCGATAGTGTAAAGATTAAAAGGAATTAAAAAGTGATTTAAAAAGTGTTTTAGTGTAAAATAAAAAGTAAAAGTGATCAGTAAACTTTGAGAATAATTTATATAAAGTGATTTTGTGAATTGTTATTGATAAACTATGTTGTAATAAATTTTGTGAAATAAATAAATTCGTTGGTGATAAATTGAATTGAGTTCGTATTATTCACAATCCAGTGATACGAACCTTGATTGACAAGGCAAAAACGTAACAATTGGTGACAGCGGTGGGATTGTGAATAATAAGATAAAAAAAATGATTCTCAACGAATTAAAAGTTCCAGAATTAAAGAGGGAACTACTGATGGTAGTAAAGCAGCTTTACAAGCGCGACTGCGTGACGCCATGGAGAAAGAAGGGTTAGACGCAGATCGTTTCAATTTGTCGCAGTTAATAGTTGCTATAAACCAGATGACGGGACAGATGAGTCTAATGAAACAACAAAACGAACGACAGATAGATGAAATTAAAAAACAAATGGCGCAACAAGCAGTGCAGTCAAGCCAAGAAATAAAATGCCAGATGGAACAACAAATAGAGAAAATTGAACAACCAATTCAGGAAATTGCAGATGGGCAAAAGAGAATGGACGATAAACTTCTCGAATTATCTACTAACATACACGGCGAAGTGGAGAAGCTGCAAATGGAGATTGAAAAGGTTGACGAAAAATTGGAAACGAAGGTTCAACATGTTGAATAGAAATTGCAAACGGAGATTCAACAAGTTGTGGAAAAATGTCAACGTCTCGAGAAAGATCTAACTGATGTCAAGGCAAGTGGCACAACGATGCAAGTGGTACAGACCGTCCAATCAGTTAAGCTAAAATCACCAAACTTCGACGAAACGGCAGCCAATCAAAATCATTGGAACGACGAACATCGTGTCGCGGCATTAATAGTGGCCCTCAAAGGCGAAGCAGTAGAGGCTTTACAAACCATCGCGGAACAAAAGCGCAGCAGCTATCTCGAAATTATGAAGGCGCTGGATAGGAAGTACGGCAGTGACCACAAGCGGGAAATCTATCGAATGGAATTGACAAGCCGCTACCAAAATGGAGGAGAATCACTTCAGGAATTTTCATCGGCAATCGAGCGATTAGTACATCTAGCACATACCAGTACATCGGCCGATTATATGGAAAGGCTAAAAATTGATGCATTCATTGATGGCATTCGAGATCCAGAGACACGCAAGGCGGTGATGTCACCTAAAGCAACGTTCGCGGAAACCGTTGCGTTTGCGTTAACGATCGAGGCTGTGGAGAAATTCACCAGACCGTCATTATTTAGGTGCCAAATGAATTTAGACGGTAAAGGGTACATCGAGCGGACGGTACCAAAATTTATAAGTGACAGGCTTAGGTGTTGGGAATGTAGCAAGTTGGGTCACATCTCAATGGACTGTCGGAATGTAATACAGGGAGAGAGAACATCGCCACCGTTTTATGCGGGCAAACGCCGAACGGTCGGGACAAAGGTCTAGAAGCAGCCAGCTAAGATGTTGGGATGTAACAGAATTGGTCACATCTCGCGAAATTGTTTGAACACAAGAGGAAAACGGCACGGATCACCAACTTCTGTGGAAAGAGCACTAAGAGGAGAGCAGGAATCGGATGAACGGATGGCAACAATCGGTGACTTGATCGCAGGAGCTGTGCAGCTGGCTGATGGGTTAAAATTAAGAATGGCAAATGGAGAGAGTGAAATGATTAAAGGGAAAAATATCGTTAACATAAGGATAGATAAAACTCTTTTCCCACACGAAGTTCTGGCTGCAGACATTGTGGACGAAGTCATTTTGGGAACGGACTTCATGAGGATGAATGGCTTCGTGTTGGATTTTGGAAGAGTAATATTGAGTAGCGATAACATCGAGCTGAATCTTAAATTTAACGGTATGGATGCGACAGTAAGGCGAGTAACAATCAGCCATTGCGAGGAGCTGCCATCGAAATCTGAAACAATTGTTGAGGAAACCAATGAACACATGGTTAAGTAGACATTGGATAAGAAGGGCCGAGTTGTGCGAAGTGGAGTGCGTGTGTCGGGCGACTGGATGAAAACTCGATATGCTATACGGGCAAATAGCCAAGGATTACACGAAAGGCAATTGGTGTGGCTTCACCACTCGCAAAAAAGAAGGAGGATTTATCGACGAAACTGCAACCTGTATGGACGGTACCATACAGGACTAGGAAGGGACAAGGAGATAAATCGAAGGTGGTGTTTTTAGACAGGTTTTGCCCTGTACAGAGAAGGTGATTTGGGTCCTGTTCGGGACGAACAGGCTTAGGTGAGGAATAGTAAGACGGTGACACCTAGTGTGTAATAGAAGAAGTTAAATGAATAGCACAATGTTTAACTGTACTAAAATGGAATTTTCCATGATAAAAAACGTAACAATATAAATAGCATTACGATTATTGATGGGACATCTATTGTGTAGTAGTTGTACTTCGTTCTTGTACCGTACCGCCAAATAGAATCAGATGGTAATTCATTTTATTTGCTTCATTTATTCTTTTTAAATTGTTTTTGATTGTCTGTGTTTAAAATGAACAATTGGTATTTATTGTAAAGGAAACATTATAGTTGATAGAAATTTGATAAAATAAATATAAATAAACACTTTTATAAAAATTTTGTCATTATTTAACAAGGGGGTGGATAGGTCGATTGTTAATCAGAGTAAAGAATGCAGATTCAAAAATTGAGAGATCAAGGAAAATCACACCGCGAAATATCTGTTGATGTTAAGAGTCAAATTTTGAAACTAGTATGGCAGACTTCATGATAAACTTGAAGAACAGCCCGAATAGTACTACTATTGAACAAAAACAAAATTAGGGAAAGAATTCGATTTGCAAAAGACCATGCTGATTGGAAAGGTAATAATAGCTAAAAAATGGAGAAACATATTGTTCAGCGATGAAACAAAAATTAACTTATCTGGTCCCAATGGTAAACAGTATTTGTGTAGGCCAAAAAACAAAGCTTTTTGTCCACTGTATTCCAAAATTGTGAAATTTGATGGAGGGAGTTTTAGGCTTTGTGGGCCCCGCAAAAAAAAATTCTGCAGGTCATTTCATGAGACGAATGAAATAAATTTTTCAAATATTGCTTATTTATACGGAACTGGTTTGTTGGTTCACTTTTGGTTTCCACATTGATGAGTCTGTTTTAAAATGTATTTGGATCCGCCCAAATTTTTTATGGTACAAGTAAGAAAATTAATTTAACTACTAATTTTAAACATTCCACCATTATTTTGAAGGACATTTGTTTATTATTAGAAAAGGCGTCAACCCAAAGACTAAAAAATATATTAACAATAAAACTGTCATAGGAAAAATTTGACTTGATTTTCTTGACCGTTTTGTTTAAAATAAACAGATCCAGACATAAACCAAAAATCATATTCTATAAACGGAATATAATCCATTTTTTGTTTTATTGTTTGGCTTTAAAGTAACTAAGCGTCATAAAAAAAAAAAAAAATATTAAAAGTGGTGACCCCGTGCCAAAGGTCACCAACATGGAATTTTTTAGAAAAAAAAAAATTCTTGAACACAAATGATACCTTTATATGAATGAAGAGTCCATTCTATTTCATATGAGCCATCAATCATTAAAATCGATTAAGTGGTTTTTAGAACGAGCACTTTGAAAATTTGAGTTTTTAAGAAAATTGAAAAAATTTAGAAAACGGCGAACGGCTCTGAACCAAAAAACGATACCGTAAAACAAAAAAATTTAGTTGAGTTCAAAAGGGGTCAGGACAAAAGTGGATCGTTTTTGTTTGTAAGATACATAAACAAAAAAAAAAAAATTTGCCAATACAAGATGTCGTATATCAATCGAGTAGATTGCCATTTTAACTGGCATAGAATTCGAAATAGGTAAACAGCAAATTGACAGTACTGAATTTGAAATAGGTCAAAAATATGTCACAATTGAAATTAAGTAGTTTTAAACTTTGATAAATCAGCACAGACATAGGTATTATGTCTAAAACCAAAATTGAAATAATCGAAACTAATTTCAAAAATTTTAGGAGGGTTTTACAGGTTCATCAATTCGAGATATTTGGAATGACAACTTTGATTCAATCTTCACATAATATATCAAATTTTTCACCAGTCCAATTTTCATGAAAGTAGAAATGGTAAAATCATTTGTTTTATTATGATTATTCATTATTTGGAAACGTGCACGCAAGATAGATTTTTTTTTTTACGTATTTCCCTATTTTCCTCTGATATACAGTCACGGAAATCGATAATTCATCACATTCATATAAACAATTTATAACACCATCAAATTTATAAATAGTTTTGTTTTGATTGTTACAAATTATACAAAAGAAACTAAATAATAATGTACATATAATAAATTATAATTAAGTAACATGGTAATGATATTACGCGGATTTGTTTTTTTTATGTTATTCGTTTGGTAATTAACACATTTGGTATATTCTCACTTTGTGCACACACACCATCTCGAAGAATAAGATTTTTCCTTGTTGTTTTTATACCTGTCGAATACTTCAACATACTTTTTTAATTTAATAAACATGCAATTGAGTGTTAAAGTAAAAGTTTTGAATTTTTTTTATTTTTATGAAATACTGACCGGAAGTGCTAAATAATATTATTCGTATAGTTTTAAATTAGCTTTTTAGAGTTTGATGACATAATCGGTTACAATTCGATTTTTTTATTTTTATACAAAACTTGTGCAATAACGTGTGCTAGATGTAGGTGGAATGAATCAAAATTAGTAATCGATATTATATACGGTTAAAGAAATCAATATTGATTCAATGGTCATTGAAAGAGGCTTAATATTAAACCTAGTACATAAGTTCAAGAGTATAACTAATTTATATGATGCAAAATAAAAACGGTAAATTGGCTAATATAAAGCTTACCATTTTGCGGTGAAATATTTTGAAACACAAATTTGAGTTTAAAACCACATTGAAAATATGCTTCAAATTGAAATGTCACGGAATAACTACTAATATTAGCAAGACAGTTTTAATTTTTCCAACTAAATTACTTTAATAAGATTCTTTCGGTTTTTTATAGACAAAATCTATTAACAATAATGGCATTCACAACATGTTTCGATTGGTTAATCAGAAAAAAAATGAAGAGGCCAATCATTTATTGAGTTATACAAAGTGTATAACCCTGAACAAAAAGTTTTTTGATTTAGTGAATATAATTCGCTAAATCACTGTGTTAAGTAGAAATTGTGTTTTTGTAGTTTGGTCGTAGGTAGGACCAACTTTTGCAGTACGAAACCAAACCACCAACACAATGAGCTCAAGGAAAGTTCCAATTTTTTGTTCAGGGTTATACACAACAAGCCGAAAGAATTTTATTGATTTAACGCACAGACAAACCTCTCTTTCTCTAAATTATTTTATATAAAAGCTTCGAAACAGAAATTGAAGCAGTTTTAAATTAACTTAAAGGAACATGACATCATTTTTGCGAATTTCGTAACTCTTGGATATATGCTTAGGATAAATTAATATAGAGATTGTCGTTAATATTATTGAAAGTTTGATGTTCTTGTGTTCAGAAAGATGTTTTGAAATATTTGGCCAGCTTTCCCTGTTTCCTGACCAATTTACAATATTTAGCAATGTTTTTTTTTAAATTTAGGAATGCTTTTGGATTGCTTTCAAAAATTTAATTACCTTAATATACTGTAAGATTATGAACCTTGCATCCAGAATTTTTTAAAAGTTACTTGAAAAGTAAAATACAACGTCCATTTTTATCAAACTAAGCGGTCGCAGTTTGCTAAGGATCCAATAAAATTGAACCGCAAAATCATCCGCCTGCATATTACCGTAGAAAATGTAATCTGACCAAAGCCTTGTTAAGATGAGACAATTAGTTGAAAAACTAAAAGGTTCGGAGAATCATCGAAGGTGGACATTTGGAAAATGATCGGCAAATAATTGAAAAAGGCGAAGGCCAACATGAAGTTCATATGTACGAGTACAATATCATGCTTAACCTGGTCGAAAATATGGCAAAAAACGAGCTTTATTCGTCGACTCGGCTGTTACGGCTTCTAATTATTACAAAGCTTGATAATTCTGATGGAATCAAGAATTTTTTCTTGCTGGATTGAGCAGTGAATTAAAACCATTTATAATTCACTGGTTCATTGTTGGCATACAAATAAAAAATGACCTATATCGGAAATGATACAAAGAATAAACCTGATAATGCATTAGCTTCGATATGTAGGTATTGAAAAGATCAGGACGAATCTTGGTTTTTAGATAACCGCAAGTACGCGTAAGTTTTTAGATAATCACAACACACGATGTTTGATTAATGTATCTTTCTGGGCGTAAATTTGCTCTCGATATCACAGATCAGTGTAATAATGGTAAAAGCTTTTGATGGCCAAAACAAAATTTTAGATCACAATCATACATAGGAAGCAGAATATTAGGATAGCCGGATTCTGACTCAACCATCGAACAAAAATCGGTTCATGAACGAATACAAAACTGTTTGGAATTCATATTGTGAAGGAGGGGAAATGTCTACCAGAATTACACATTTTCGAACATTTATGATTTGAACTCTTATTCACAAATAAGGGCACAATTCTTTGTTTATCTTATATAATGCGGGGTCTTTTTAATGTTTCTGAATTTTTTGCCCTTCACTAGCAAAAATCTCAACAAATCATCACCCACTCGCGAATGTACTTCATGATTCAAAGGTATATCTTTCAGAGAAGTAGTCGATGATGTAAAGATTTGCTGGGCAATCAATTTTCTTTAGCTCTATCATTATGCTATACTATCAAATATGAATAAAATCTCCAGTCTTTCGTTCCCTTTCGTTGAATCCGTTCATGCCAATAACACGATTGTTCATTTTTAGTCTGATGGCTAAATAGTAGTAGGCTGTAGTTAATGACGCCTAATGGTTTGCTTGGGTTTGACACATAGAAGATACCTACAAAACAAAGGCCTAAATCCTCTCTTTTCGCATATATTTCTTTAGGCAAACGGCAGTCCTAGGTAGAAGGAATTTCATCTGCGGATCTATGATTTAATTAATCAAGGGCTAATTGATTGGGCTGGTTAACAGCAGCCCCATCGGAAATAATAAGGCATGCTCTTAAAATGCGCAAACAACAATTTCCTCGGGTTCCAAAACTTGATTTTAAAGATACTATTACAAGCACAACTTCCGATTCACTATTATACTGATGTGAGGGACATTCTGAATTATATTACATCCAGTATGCTTTTGGCGTAAATTTGTAGGCTTAGTTGGAGAGTCCTGCAAAAATGACCAAAAATCTGGATGGTTCAAAACCACTTTTCTCAACGTCTCTCTGTCTGTACCCATGGTATCTCGAGAACAGCTTGTCAGATTTGGAATTTTTTTTCACCAAACTGTGCCTATTGACCATGGGAAAGTGGAGAATTGAAAAGCTGGGAGCTGTACGTCAGGAGGATGCCTGCCATAAGAATTGACCCAAATCCACGTGATGATATTGCCATGTTGACCAATTTTTTATATATGCCGTTTTGAGGATTGAGTTTGCTAATGAGTGGAGGGTTGAGTTAGAATATAGGTTGAGAAGGAGTTCAGTTGGGGTTAGATTAGGATGTTGTGACCACTTGAGTAGTTTTTTATATATGCTGGTTTGAAGAATGAGTTGGGTTCTATTAGGGGGTTGAGTTGGCGTTGCACAGAATTAGAGTTGGGATTGGGTTAAGGTTTAGTGAGCAGTTCAACTGGGGGTTAATTTGTATGTTGAATTGAAGGTTGAATTAAAGTTAGTTTGAGTTGAGATACGAGTGATGTTTTTAAGATCGTGTTGATTTGGGAGTTGAGCTGGGCATAGATTTGGCGTTGATTATAAGGTATGGGTTACAGGTCCAGTTAAGGTTGAATTAGGTTTGGGCTGCGGCTTATGGAAATGTATTTGGGGTTGTGTTGATGGTTGAGTCGGTAGTTAGCTTGAGTTGTTTTGGGTTGAGTTCCTATACTAGGTGATTTGAAAAGTTCGTGGAGCGCAACCTATATTCTACAGTATTATAGTTTTATTCAGGCAGCTGATTAAAGTAGATGTGTTTTTGTATTTTTTTAGAATGGAGAAAATTGAACATCGTGCTGTCAGCAAATTGTTTGGGTAAAAAGTTTAAAGGCTTTAGTCGTGCAAGCCTAAAACGACTGACCAATTCTGAAATTGCTGAGGCTACCGGCGCGGCGTCCCAACTGAATTGGTGTTTCATATTTTAACGAATGAATTAGGTACGAAAAAGCTATTGATAAGATGGATGCCGAATTTGTTAAATGCGGATTAAAAACGACGAGTCCGAACAAACTGCAGAGTAGACCGATCTCGGTACTTCTGCTTCGAAACAGCCAAAGTGATTAAAATCGGCAAATAGGGTTATGGCATCAGTTTTTTGGGACGCAAAAGAAATTTTTTTAATTGATTATCTTCAAAACAGTAAAACAACAATTGGAGAGTATTATTGAAACCTTTTGGGATGAACTGAAGAGAAGAGAAAAGAAGAGAAAAAATTCGGAAAATTTTTGAGATCGCAAATCGACGGCCATTGCTGATAATTGTAGGGATCTTTAATAATCTGTAAACAAAAAAAAATAAGCCGAACGAATGAGGGTGCTGTACCTATTGGGCCACCTCGTATATTCATTGCGAATATGAAAAATTTAACAAAACCTAAAAAAACAAATTCATTTGGTATAATCATTAGTAAAATTATTGGGCAAGCACAATTTTAAATTGTCATAGATTAGTTTTACAACAACATTAAGGCATTCTCTTTGCAAACGATGCTGTGTTAGTATAAAAAACGGGAGCAATTTCACGCAATTAGTTTATTTGATGCAGTAGCATGAGCATATTGATACGCCAAACACTACTTACGAAGATGTGCTACTCTTAAGAACTGCTGGAATTTTTTTCCATATTGAGTCACGTTTTTTTTTCTTTTTCGATATAAGTGGCAGTATGGCTGGTAACGGTGGCTTTCTGTAAAATAAAATTAAATTAAATTTTTTTTTTTTAAATTGATAAGTCATTTAATGAATATACGCAATTCCACCAGAAGGCAATATGTTCTATGACAAATACTGCGGGAGTTTATATTGTTATTAATATTGCTACGTATTTTTGTTGTTATTTGCGGATGGAGCTTGTATGGCAAATTGAAATAACAATGTTGAAAAAAAACTATGTACGTATGTACATACATTACTCTGAGAAACATTAAAAAAAATAACACCGCGGAAAAGTGTAAAACAAAACAATACAAACCATACACCAAACGGCGCATGCGTCTCATTCATTACGTCAAATATGGTAAAGAATCATTAAAAGAGACGTTTCCTTATATTTTTCCAGCACATTTATTTTTTTGTTGTACACCACGTTAAAAAATTGCAAAACACAATTTGTATAATATGCATGCGGTGTGTACACGTATTACATGAAAATCATTTTCCCTATTTTATTGAAGGGTGTGCAAGAATCAACACTAATAAATTGACATTTTCAATTTTCATTCTTTCGCTTCGGCACCATCATAATAACGGTAGTAGGAATAATACAAAAACTAAGAAGACGATAAAATTGTATTTAATTCCACAATAGTTTACTTGCGTTGTGATATCTTCTTCATAAATTGATTTTCTTTTATACTTTCCACATTTGGTATCATGAAATACGAATGTATATTACAAAGAGCTTTTAGAAGCGCCTATTTGCCTTTATATTTATACAAAATAAAATAACCATAACTAAATATGTATATATGTACGAGGGTATACACATACACCAGTATATTTTATATTATTTTCAAGAAAACATGCACACCCACACACACAAAAGTTTAAAGTTTTTCTTTTTATGACTTTAGTTACCTTTTTGTTTTCAAAATCCATAAATTTTCATGTAATTTTCTCGAGTAGCCCTTTTGTGTATTTTGATTACATAGATTATTTTACAGCACAACATATATTTTATAGAGTACCTAGCAAGAAATCTACATACCCACATACACACACACACACACACACACATTTGAAGAAGAGTTATAAAAACACCAAAAAAATACATAATATTATTTCACCTTTCCTAATCGGGTTAAATATTCGAAATGAAAACAATAAAACCCGATAAAAATGGATGTAGTGCTATGATTGTTTTAAAAATTACGGGGTATTGAAATGAGCGAATAAAAATGATAATATTCAAACAATTATAAAGATAAAGGTTATCTTTTAAATTTTAAACAATGACGCCATGTACGATAACGGGGTACCACTTTGATATTTCTATAAGCTCAAAACACTAAAAATACAGTAAAACCTTTCTAGCAGCATTGAAATATCACCACCCTAATTATTACTTGGTGAAGTCGAATTAGTTTTCAAGATTTTTTGAATTAAAAAACAGAGGGGTGGAAAAATACAGAACTTTCTTTTATGAACGGGGTCAAAATTTACAATAACTATAAATCATTTTATCTAGAAATATTTATTTTGGAAGATTTAGTTCAATATGTCGCTTAAGAAATAACCTGGCTGGTTTGGTCATATTTCAGAATTTTATGAAAAAGTCATTTCAGAACCTCATTTCATTGCACGTATTCGAGCGCACATGTCGAATTTCACAGAACCCTGTTCTAACCACATTCAGCCATATTCTATTATTCTCCTAATACCATTCAGTTATTTTCAAGAACTTTATGAAAACGTCACTTTAGAACACCACCCCATCGAAAATTCGAATACTACATTATATCTAAATTGGTAATAACCAAGTTCCAATATAACTGGCCTTATTCTAAGAAAAGCTCCGATCCATTTCAGTTAGCCATTTTACGGGGCTTTATCAAAACAAAAACTTTTAGAATATCATATAGTACTTGTTGAAATCAAGATAATCGATTAAGAAATAGCCAAGTTCCAAATGGCAATATTGCTAATCTTTTACAAAAAATCATTTTTTCTCACAGTTCCATCGCACATGTAGGCAAGTTTAATTCTAATTAGCCGTGTTCCAAGAAATAGCCAAGTTCCATATGTTACGAATTAAAAAAATGAGAGTGATAAGGGACACAAATATTTCTTATATAAACAGGGCCGAAATGTACAGTTTATTTTGAAAGATTTAGTTCAACATGAATCGACATGTTTTTTATTTTAAATCGGTTAAAAAATAACTTGGCCTGAACCAGTTCTAGTAGCCATATTCCAGAATTTTATCAAAAGTCATTTCAGAATCTCATTTCCATTGCAAGTGTAGAATTTCATCTTAATTCATTAAGAAATCACCATGTTCATTTCTAATATTACAGAACTTCATTTCCATGGAACATTTCAAATTTCATCGTATCGGTTAAGAAATAAATAGCCAAGGTAGTTCCATTTTGGCTGACCAAAAAATCATTCTAAAATCCATTTCCATCGCACACGTGTTGAATTTCATCATAATTGATTGAGAAATAGCACAGTTCATTCAGCATCCCAAAGAAAATTCTAATATTATCTAATTCGGTTATAACCAAGTTCCAATATAACTGGCCTTATTCTAAGAAAAAGCTAAGATCTCTGGCAATATACCAGAACTTTAACCTTAAATTATTTTTGAATCCCAGTTCCATCGCACATGTCAAATTACATCATAATCGATTAAGACTAGGCAAGTTCCATTGCAAATGACCGTACTCTAAGAAATAGCCAAGTTTCATTCCAGTTGACCACATTCCAGAACTTCATCAAAAAATCGTTCTAGAATTCTTTTTCCATCGTACCCAAGTCCAATTTCTCTACAATCGGCTGAGAAATAGCACAGTTCCATTCCTCTTGGCCTTATTCCAAAACTTTATCCAAAAATCGATTTAAAATTCCACATCCACCTTCCTTCATGAATTTCACCATAATTGGTTAGGGAATAGCCGAGCTCCATTCTAATTCATGAGGTGAGATAAATATTACTTACGGTTGGCCAACTTCCGCCAAATTTCACGAGAAGCCCACACTTTAAATAGGAAGCCTAAATTTAAATTTCAAACCAATTCCGTTAGTCCGTAATACAGCCAAATAGGCAAAAATGACTTTTTTTGACTCATGCAGCCCCAAAAATAAATCCACAAAAAAAAACGGAAGACGAGAATTTTGATGCTTCCATTCCAGCACTTTATTTTACTATGAAAAGAAAGTAAAATCTACAAACCTGTTCCAGCAAAAAATGAGTGTTCCCTTTTCTAGCTCGAACCACATCATGCATATTTAGATAAAAAATTGAGGTGTGGCCAACACACGACTTTCTTTTACGAACAGAGAATTTTGAGAAATTTTATTTTTTTCCTAATTTTTTTTTTTAATTTGTTTTTCATTTTTGGAAATATTTTGTATTAAGTAGTTTTTTGTAAACCTTATACTTTTTAAGATATTTGCAAAACAAATTTTCTGGACCAAGGGAGTGGCCACTTCCGGTTAGCCGATTTGGAGTAAAATTCACTGGGACCTCCCAATTTATCAAAAAAGCTTAAATCTGAAGTTTCAGTTCGATTGATTAAACCATCTGGGCTGTAGAGAGGACACAGACAGACTGACAGACTGAACGACTGACAGACAGACAGACAGACGCCATTTCGAAACCCACTTTTTCGGACTCAGGGGACATAAAACCAAATAAATTTCTAAAAATCTCAAGGTTCAAAATTTTCATGATTACTATACTTTATTTTACTAGAGTAAAAGAAAGTAAAAAACCCTAATCCATACGAATCGTTCGTTTAGTAGAAGTTCTGCAAAATTATTTTTTGGAAATCGCACTCAACTCCCAAGGGCCAATATCGGCCATTGCCAACAATGATGACAAAGGTTTGGCTAGCACATAGAATAGGTTCTCAATTACCTAGTTAGAAAACCGTAATCCATACGGATCGTTCGTTTAATAAAAGTTCTACGAAATTATTTTTTGGAAATCGCACTCAACAATGATGACAAAAGTTCCGCTAGCACATGGAATAGGTCCCTTAATTACCTAGTTAGAAAACCCTAATCCATACGGATCGTTCGTTTAGTAAAAGTTCTGCAAAATTAGTTTTTGGAAATCGCACTCAACTCCCAAGGGCCAATATCGGCCATTGCCAACAATGATGACAAAGGTTTCGCTAGCACATGGAATAGGTCCCTTAATTACCTAGTTAAAAAACCCTAATCCATACGAATCGTTCGTTTAGTAAAAGTTCTGCAAAATTATTTTTTGGAAATTGCACTCAACTCCCAAGGGCCAATATCGGCCATTGCCAACAATGATGACAAAGGTTTGGCTAGCACATAGAATATGTCCCTTAATTACCTAGTTAGAAAACCCTAATCTATACGAATCGTTCATTTAGTAAAAGTTCTGCAAAATTATTTTTTGGAAATCGCACTCAACTCCCAATGGCCAATATTGGCCATTGCCAACAATGATGACAAAGGTTTGGCTAGCACATAGAATAGGTCCCTCAAATACCTAGTTAGAAAACCCTAATCCATATGAATCGTTCGTTTAATAAAAGTTTGTCACATGGAATAGGTCCCTTAATTACCTACATAGTTAAAAAACCCTAATCCATACGAATCGTTGGTTTAATAAAAGTTCTACGAAATTATTTTTTGGAAATCGCACTCAACAATGATGATAAAGATTTCGCTAGCACATGGAATAGGTCCCTTAATTTCCTAGTTAAAATTGAGGTGTGGCCAACACACGACTTTCTTTTACGAACAGAGAATTTTTAGAAATTTTATTTTTTTCCTAATTTTTTTTTTTTAATTTTTAATTTTTTATTTTTATTTGTTTTTAATTTTTGGAAACAATTTGTATTAAGTAGTTTTTTGTAAACCTTATACTTTTTAAGATATTTGCAAAACAAATTTTCTGGACCAAGGGAGTGGCCACTTCCGGTTAGCCGATTTGGAGTAAAATTCACTGGGATCTTCCAATTTATCAAAAAAGCTTAAATCTGAAGTTTTAGTTCGATTGATTAAATCGTATGGGCTGTAGAGAAAACACAGACAGACTGACAGACAGACAGACAGACACCATTTCGAAACCCACTTTTTCGGACTCAGGGGACCTCAAAACAATTAAATCTCTAAAAATCTCAAGGTCCAAAATTTTCATGATTACTATACTTTATTTTACTAGAGTAAAAGAAAGTAAAAGGGATGAACATGTTCGAGAAATTTTGGAAAACGGCCTATTGAAGGCCATACGTTTTGAATATTTTAATTCATTTTCACAATTTTCAAAAATTTGCGAACATACCCAACCCTTTTTATCTTAATAACAAAAATTGTTCCGAAAAGATTAATCTGTCCACTTTATGAAAATATCGCCCCATACCTGGTTCTGCTACATATTTCCACTTTTTTAATTCAGTGAACATTACACTGTTCGTTAGTTTGCATAAATACACTTTGCGTGAAATAGTTCACACCGGTTGGGACTTCATATCATACTCCTCACGTAGAATTACCCTCCCGCTTAATTAAGAACGTACCCCACACGGGGTCATTACTAGTAATAACCCGTCAAAAAATAACGAACGTTTTTCGTAGGCATCTTGATCGTCGAATTTGTTCAGAAACTTGTGCTCTCAATCTTTTTGTTGCTCATGGTTCATCCGCAACTTACGTTTCCCCACAAATCACCACAAAAAGGGTGTTATTTCATTATCCTTCTTTCCGCTTGTGCTACATCTCATGACTGGATTTGGCCGACTCAACAATGGCCCCCCAAATAGTTCGATACACGATAAGACAAAGTGACCGGACGTGCCGTTGTTCATTCGTCGAGTAGGAGGTCCCCGCGAGATCCTACTTTCTTTGATGCCGATTTTACCATCATATCAAATTGAATACCAAAAGAAACGGGATGAGAAGGCGAGTATTGTTTCCCTCGCTTGACGACTCCTCTCTTGATTATCAAGCACACGCGCACACAAAATCACTTTACCTCTTTGCTAATCTGACCAATTTAAATGCCGATTAGCAAACTGTAGGTAAGCAGTACCCTCAATCTACGCACTCCATGAACCTGCGGAGAAGTTCTGCTAATATAATTGAACTAGTGAAACCTCTCCCCTCACCCCGCAGAGTTTTTTGGTGGTACCTTCCAATTACTTACCAGAGTATTTGGAAATATTCAAAATCAATTTAGAACTGAAGGGTTTCCAGTAAAGGCGGTAGGACTTTGGACATTGTTAGCGGCTATATTTGATTTTTTTAATGTTTCTTTTGACATTTCATTTCGGTATTTTTGGACAAATTAATCATGGAAATGCGTTCATACTAGAATTGTATGGAGAAGAAAGAGATCGAATAGGGTCCACCAAAAAGAAATTTGATTTAAATTTTGAAATGCAACACAAATTTTTAAAAGTTTCTTAAAATTTACATTTCGAGATAATTTGTCAAATTTTGAAAGCACTACCAGAGCATACCTCGGTAAATGACCATTTGAGAGTGAAGAAATTCTCGACAGCACTCTCAGAGTTATAGTTCAATTGGGGATTTTTTTTATATGGAGGTAAACTCTCTGGATAAAATCTCTACGCCGTACCGAATCGACTTGGCTTCTTACAAATCAGGCGGGTTATATTATGTGCAGTTTCTCGTGTGAACGATTCAGAGCGCTCTCAGTATAATATAAGAAATTTAACTCTCGAGAATTTTATTCTCAATTACTTAATATAATAATGTCATGGATTTTCCAACACCATTCTAAACGATAAATTTTTTGAAAATTATTTTCCTCTAATTACCGCTGAAAACGAAGATCTTTAATGGCCCTCAAAGAAAGTAGCAATATGTAGTTGATTGGAGTAACAAAACTGCTAGAGAAAACCTAACGATATCGAATCAAAGTTCCACTTCATAGACTAATAAAACGCTCTCCTACAATGGGTGGAGTGAATAAAATCAACTAATGCTGTGAATACAATTTAAGTATTTTCTTGATGGAGTAGTGGATTCTTGAAATTTAAGTAACTGCTTTCTCTTTCTATAAGCAAACACTTAAAAATTTCCTAAAAAACTGTGAATAAAAAAAGTAAATTCTTATACTTCTTCCTTATATACTTACTTGATGATTTACAAGGATGAGTTTATTTTCGAAATATATTTTGATCAAAACGTCCGGAATTGTTAATATTCGGAATATGAAAAATTATTGTAAACGCCTGGAAATATGTAGATACAACCAAAAGTAGACACCTTTTGAGTTAAAAATGTCAATCTTACAGGTGGAGAACTGAGCTCAATAAAAAAATGTTAATTTTTAACGCTACTTAAGTGATCCTAGGTAAAAAAACAAAAATGGTTTGCTTTGTAAGCCCAAGGTGGAGGAAAAAAAACACTGTAAAACAACAATAATGATGGATTCAGTCATTCAGTCCAAAAATTTTGAGCATTAATTGATTGTGTACAACAAACAATAATGGCCAAAGTGAGACCTAAACTTGAAATTCATTTATTAATTAATTTAAGTACCGTGTTACTCGACATGGAAACCTAAATTCAATTAATTACAGCAACTAGCACAGAATTGCGCAACAAAAATCATCATTCACCCGTTTTTTTTTTCATACCCATATATGATCAAAATGGTTCATCATGAAAAGACATAAAGTCTAATTAAAAAAATCTTTTCAACCGTACCTATATTAAATATGTAACCAACTACACCCACACACGTGTATATCATCAAATTTTTGTTTCGTCGGAGATGTCTGTGCGACAAATGAATTAATTGCCGTTTTTATTTTTGCCATCATTACATTACTCGTCTTACATTGTTTAGATTCCATTTACTCGACTCTACATTGTATAATAGGACCAAATTCATTCAAATTTCCTTTTTATTTTGGCTTAGTAGAAGTTTCCAAAATAAATCTTAATTGCTTTACACAGCCACACAAAATAAGTGACAAATAAGGATCTGTATATACAAAAACTTTGTGGAGATATCGAGTTAATCAAAATTTATGATTATGAAAATATAATTTCGGTCGTCGTCTGTCTTTTTTTTTTTTTTTTTTGTTGCTCGAAACAAGGTAAACATTTTCCGGCTGTTGCCGCACAGAAAAGAAAATATTAGAAGTATAATTTTGTAACTTACCGATCCATTTTGTCTAATGATGATGGATTATGTAGTATTGTTTGTTGACTCTCCATTTCAACCACAGAATCTGTTTGTAGTTCAAGTTCTAAAAAAGACAAAAAAAAAAAAATGACATTAGTAATGAAAAATATGTATTAGGGTACTCAAATGTAATTAATTAATGCCCCTTCTGGCCATATACTAAGTATACTAACTCGTACTTTGTGAATATAAAAAAAAAATCGATTACAATCATAATTTTTTTTTTTAAACTCATTGAATTCATCAATAAATTCTAATTTCGTCTCGAATTAGTTTTTGCTCCCTTGGGGGGACATTTTTTATTTTATATTTTACCCTTATTGGAGAAACGGTTGGTTGGTTTGTTACAGAAATAATATTAACGTTATTTTTAAACAAAACAATAATTTTTAAAATTGTTTAATTGACGTTGATTCATATCTCTGTTTTCTTTTTTTTGTTGGAAAAAAAAAATCTTTATACCATGGTAGATATTTTGAAAACTACCGACCCGAAATATTTCGCAAATCGCACTGTACTGAAACACAAGGTATAACAATATACAAAAGTGGTACGATGTCGAAGGGAAAAAGGGCAAGGCAGGTTATTTATTAACTGACGGATGTCTTAAAGGTTATTCACGGTCATTTGTATTTAAAGATTATAACCTACCGTTGTTCTGACGACCCCAATAATTTTTTCTCCCCTTTATCGATTATTTGTTCCACAAAGTATTGGAAAATCGGCACAGCAGAAATAAAGCAGCGTCAACCGATGATCAACGAAAATGTTCAATATGTGGGCAGATATCGGACCGGTTCATTTACCCCAATATATTAATCACTTAAATTTATTAGAGAACGACGCCAGGGTTGTTGGAGGAAGTACCATTACAACAAAGAAGTAGAAAGTGATTTCAACCAGCGAAATAAAACTCGCTCTTTAAATTTATATATTCATTCCATAAGGAGCGAGTTGTTAAAATTTCAAAAGTCTTATTCCACTATGAACTCTTTCTATTCACTCTTTTACTTGTGAATTATGATAAATATTCGTTCAAATAACAAATTTCATTCTTAATACTCCTAACAGTGCTACCACTTCCACGAACAATATATTTAGCAAATCAATTTTAAAAGTAAGACAAGTTTTGTTTTTTCGACCGAGGTTGATTTTTCAATCAGTCAAGACCAGTGCTGCCGTTCTGAAAACTTTAAACGAAGTATATTTAAACTTTTCAGGGGAGCATTTCTAATCGAAAGAGAGTACATACGAAATACATTACTTAGACCTTAGACATGAATAATTTTTGGTAAAAAATTACGATTTAGCAAATTACATGAAAATTGATTTTTGTTTTTAAGCCAAATTTAAATATGTATTAAAAGGAAGCCATTTTGTTTTTCGGATTAGGACTGTCTATCTAGCTAAACATGCTGCCAAATACATTTTTAACTAATATTTTTACTGAAATCACAGATTTTTTTTAGATTATTGCTTTGAGTTTTTTGCTTAGAGAAGAGATCAGCAACATTTTTAATTGTTGACTATTTTACGACAAATTTAAATAAAAAATTTATTTTCGCAAAGCTAAAGCTATGATATTAGATTAGTAAAATGCTCTGGACCGATTAAATTGAATCGATTAATTTGAAAACGACCAAAGTCACATTACTAAAACTACACTAGTGAAAGTAAACTCTTACCGGCAATTAATTTTAGAAACTCTAGATACATGGTGAAATTTCATTACTAATGATAACACGGTTCAATTTTTACGGTGGGGCTGTTGGCGATTTCGATAATCTATCTGATGGTGTCTTTTTTACGAAGGTTCTAGTAGGCTTTGTTTTTAGAGGAAATGGGCGGGGTGGGGGGCACGTAGGTAGATTGTGGGTTGGCTGGAGGCTGGGGATTCAATTGTATTACCATTAAACTCTTATAGTCTGTGAAATGGCTGGCTTTTTGCACTCGTCGTTTTCTCAAAGTTCTTTTCTACTTCTTCTACTCTTTATTTTAAAGCTTAAAAAGGTAAAATTCTCACTTCATTCTCACTTTATATTCAGACCGCTTGAAGATCAAAATGAGGCTGAATTACGGTTTCTACAGTCTTTTAATCTTGACAGGCGGGAGGGATGTATGCAAGTCTGGATTTTGTACAAATGCTTGGATAGGGTAAATTTCGGTCGTGTTGGATTCATTATTCTTAAATTTTACTTTCTTTTACTCTAGTAAAATAAAGTATAGTAATCATGAAAATTCTTGGCAGATGGTATAAGGGACTGGGAGCAGAACTATAGGAAATTTCTCCGGAAGTCCTCCATTGGGATGAGAAAGTCCAAGAAATTATTCAGTTATAATATTATACGTCTGGGAGAGGCACCGAGGATGGACCGCCAATCCCTAAGATCCCTTACCGGGTTTTTAACAAGGAACGGCCCTTTTAACGGCCATCTACATAAAATGGGAAGGTCCCTTACGGACCAGTGCAGATTCTGTAACTGCGGTAAGGAGACATAGGAACACCTACTCTTTACATAAGATGCTATCATCCTAAAAAGATTCAAGTTCCGCAGTGCGTATCCAGTGCACGGTGCTCTGGAGTCGGTTTAAAAAAAAAGTGCGGTGTCTCCGAAATTCTTTCGTCCAACGTTTGGATACCTAAAAAGGAGTACTTTCAGCCGCTACAGAAAAAAATCGGCTCGGCGCTTTTTTTTCTAGGACGAGAATACGAAAAATAATATGGAGAAGATAACGCCCTTTCATGTGTGATGATGATTCTGGATAAATATACAGGGTGTCATATACATTCGCATTGGTTCATACACCATACACAGTATAATGGTAGATATAGGGTGTTCAAGAAGTGTACGGCAAGTGTTGTCACTCATAAAAGCATTATTTATTATTATTATTATTAAAAGCATAAAAACACAACAGAAAAACTGAAAATTTAGAGAGGTTTGTAAGATCCGTTTACGGCCCCCTCGAGGGCCTTGTCTAGACAAGAAAGGAACAAAAAACAATAGCACACATATCATAAATGAAAACTATTATATTCGCATACAGCTCGCAATAATTTGAATGAATAGTCAGGATGATTTTTTAGTACTTTGTGACGATTCCAAGTCTTACTAAAGCTTGTTCGCTATAAAACCCTAGACCTCTTTTGGTTTCGGAACAAAAATCTACTACATGGTATAGTAACTATGCCATGAATTTTTGGTGTCACAGGTATCTCGAGTGCTTGATAATTAACCTTGAAATCTTCAATATATCTCTTGAAATTGGGGTCTAGTTTCAATGAGAAGCAAGAATCGACAACTTTCTAAATGTCTCCACATACTTGACACAGCCAGGACATTTCATGGCATCTAAAATATCCACCTTATCGAGCAAGACCTTACACGCATTTCCTTCAAATGTTGGACTACCATAGGTACACTGCCGGTCCACGTGGCACTCCCGGGCCCATTTTAGGCGGCCTTTTGCGTTCTCCTACATCATATGGTGGAAGAGGGTATTTACTGCTCCCAACAGTAAATGCAATTCTGTAGGTGGGATTATTATTCTTCTACATTGAAGAGAGGTGGATGTATGCAATTATCAAATAACTTGGCTGACTTTTAAGTCCTCCTTCTGAACGCCACTTTTCGCATTTGGCGCGACAGTCATTGATCGTTCTGTAATTGCCCGAGTTGATAAAGTTTTTTCACTTGAGTTACTCATAAGACCCGAAATAATATTGGCCAGCTTCAAATCCGTTGCAACTGTTTCAAGACAGGAATTTATATCTAATGCTGACCATATAAGCGAGACATTATGGTAATTTTCCTGAGTGTTAGGGGCTAAACAAAGAATAAATAATCGTTTCACCCCAGATTCGAGGAATTTTTCAGCATATCTTGTACTTCGAAGCTTTCCTTGAGGTGCCATGGGCGGTTCATCGTTCGATGACTGGATGGAAAGAGAAAATTTTAGAAAACCACCCCCACCGTCAATTCCGAATTTGAGTTGTACATTGGAAACTTGTCGTTGCTCTATTACATCTTGAATGAAACTTCGCAGATTCTTGCAAATGACGACAAACTCTAGAGAATTGACAGATTTTTCACATTTAGTTGTGACAAATGCAAATACTCGTGGCTCAAAATACTCGTCAAACTGATGATTACTTTCTAATATTTTTTTTTTGATAATTGGGTTCTATTATTCCTGGTGTGTTGGTTTCTGCACGGATGAAAGCAGCAATTCTCAACACATTTCTGGTACTTAAACCCATATCAGTTTGCATTTGCCGAAATCGATGGTACTTGCGAATTCCTTGTTCCTCCAACAATATTCACGGTCAATGATTTCCCGTGATGCTGCGAGAGGGATATTTACCCTTCGTCACGCGAGTGTGAGCCTTCTCCTCCACACGAATTTGTAGCTATCTTATCTTTCAATAAGCGAGTTGATATATGATCTTTTTGTTTCGAATTTTAGCCCTAATTTTTGCATGTTATTTAACAAGTTCGTGCTATTGCACACGTGATTAATTCCTCTGGCCAATAATTCTAAACATTTACCACAACGTTTGATAACTGTTTTTTTTAATTTCAGGAACCTTAGAGGCCTTTCCGCATTTTGTCTTTTTTCTCTCCTGGCGATTTTTATTTACGACCACTGGTGTCAGATTTCGCGAGAAATTTGGTACCACAGGGTAGTTACCCACACAAAGATAACATTGGCACTGGTCTCCTTTCCTAACAGATCTCGTGCTGTACTTCACAGACAGAAATTTTCCAATTTCTGAGAATTCACATCTTTTATCTTCTTTCAATGACTTGCCCAGGCGTAGATTACAAGCTGGACACATTACAACTGGCACTCTTGTATCACATTCATCAAAACCCGAGATTACTTCCATCAAGTTTGATTTCACCTTTCCTTGAATGATCACCATTTTTTTTGCTTTTTTTTCCACAATACAGATATATAGTATTTTGAAACATATCGAAAATAGAAAAATCAGCGATTTCAGATTATTGTTTACTCGTCAGTGCCTACCGGAATACTAAATATAAAACATTGGAATACTAGATGTAAACATTGAATCTTGGCTCTCTTTCTCTCATTCAAAACCAAAACATGCCAATTTTCTTTATAATTATCTCGAGGCGGTGTAGAACGGGTCTTACGAACGTATCTAAATCTTTATTATTTTTGTTGTGTTTTTACGCTTTTAGGAATCACATCCATTGCCAAACCCTTCTCGGAAACCCTATATCTATCATTATATATGTGTATGAACCAATGCGAATGTATATGACACCCTGCACATATATTCAGAACCATCGTCACACATGAAAGTGCGTTATCTAAAAAAAGAGCGCCGAGCCGATTTTTTTCTGTAGCGGCTGAAAGTACTCCTTTTTAGGTGCCCAAACGTTGGGCGAAAGAATTTCGGAGGCACCGCACTCTTTTTTTAAACCGACTCCAGAGCACCGTGAGTGGTCTAACGCTGACCCACAGGATATGTTTCAGGTAGCGGCGTTTATCAAAGACATATACCTACATTTCACGTAGGAATCTCTAGGAATGCACAATAGGCGTCAATGACCGCAGTGAAATTGAGATTTTTAGAGATTTATCTGTTTTGAGGTCCCCTGAGTCCGAAAAAGTGGGTTTCGAAATGGTGTCTGTCTGTCAGTCTGTGTTCTCTCTACTGGCCAAATGGTTTAACCAATCGAACTGAAACTTCAGATTTAAGCTTTTTTGATAAATTGGGAGGTCCCAATGAATATTACTCCAAATCGGCTAACCGGAAGTGGCCACTCCTTGGTCCAGAAAATTTATTTTGCAAATATATTAAAAAGTATGTATAAGGTTTACAAAAAAGTACTCAATACAAAATGTTTCCAAAAAATAAAAAAAAATAAAAATTCTCAAAATTCTCTGTTCGTAGAAGAAAGTCGTATTTTGGCCACTCCTCCATTTTTTCCTTCGGCTATATTGTAATAAGTAGCATAATTTTTATATTCTGGAGGTTTTAACCTAAAGTTTTAGCCGGACAAGAGTTTTGAGAGTATTGATTCCGGAGCATGTTGCATACTAAAATTTGCTATTTTTGTGTAAGTACCCTAATGTTTTTATAGGTTTTACTGACAAATTTTCCGATTCTCAAAGAAATAGCTTTTAAAGCTATTGAAGTGATTTAGCTCGCTAAATGACTATCAGAATCCTGCTGTTCCATCTTAGCCGTTAAGTCAAAATATTGTGTTCAAGTATTATTAGAATAGCAGCAATTAGAACAGAGGAGTTCGAAATGAAATAGCGAAGTACAGGAGTAAGAACTAGGCGAATTATTTAGTACAAATACTTCGATCATACTAACTTCGACAGCACAAGGTAAGACACTCGGCCAATCCAGTCTTAATCATGGTCTATTTTTTTATTCACACCAGACGTTTTTTCGTTGTTTCTCTAATGGGAAGCAATCAAGGCAGCCAAGGAAAAATAATGTCATGAGCAAGGATTTTGACCGTTGAATGAGACTTGAGAGCTGGATTTTTATCTAGGTACTAGACGTACTTATAATAGTACTAAAATAAATCCAAAAGACAATAAAATTTGTTGTTGTACAACTGGTACGACCAAAATTCTTGCTCAGCACTACACCATATAAATAAACAAATAGACCCTCAGTTTATTTGGTACGTTCCGTCTATAAATTTAAATTTCTCTGAGAATTTTGTACGGTTTGATTTTTTAATTTTAATTTTCGTCCTGCACAAAGAGTATTATGAAGCAAATAAATAACATCTCCAGTTTTGTGGGTGATGATAAATTGTAGCATTTGTGCTACATTTGAAGTAAAGTAACACTACTATTTTCTCATTTTTCTATTCAACTTGCCTAGAAAAATTCAAAGATTCTGAATAAGTTTATTTTTATTTTCGAAGAGTAAGTCTTTAGAAAACGTGTTGAAAAATATTCACAATTCAAAGAGTAACTTTGTGATGGTATTCAAAATTCAACCGACGAAATTCGGGTGGAATGAGAAATTTTCAATGTGTCTGAAATTCTTTTTTCTCTCGAATAAATAAATTTTTATATTAACTTGCAGGTTAATTTTTGGGATAGGGCCGAAAGTCGAAAGGTCGAATGTCGAAAGGCAGAATATCGAAAGGCCGAATGTCAAAAGGCCGAATGTAGAAAGGCCGAATGTGTCGAAAGACCGAATGTCGAAAGGCCGAATGTGTCGAAAGACCGAATGTCGGAAGGCCGAATATCGAAAAGCCGAATTTCGAAAGGCCGGTATCGAAAGGACGAATAGGTCGAAAGGCCGATTGTGTGGAAAGGCCGATTGTGTGGAAAGGCCGAATGTCGAAAGGGTGTTTGTGTCGAAATCGATTTTAATTTTTCATCTTTATATGAATGAAAATTTTCAAAATTTATATTTTTATGAAAACCAAAATATATATTTTTATCAAGATGTTACCTTATTTTAAAATTTTCATAAGACAATTAGGGCCCTTAACGAATTATTTCAAAAAAGATCTCAGTTTCCACTTTTGTGAGATGTAAGATTTCTTTTATAGATAATGAAGTTTTCTAAACGAAACATTTGATTTTCTGATATTAAAGAATGCCAGATTTAACATATTTGTTGTTTACTCGTGGACTAATATCACAACAAAAAGATTTTGTATAATAAAACTCAATATTTTCATTTTGTCACTTTCTTCATGTTATGTATATGTATTTTATTTGAAATTGAAATTACGATTGTTTCGGATGTTACTCCTTTATCAAATTTCTAACAAACACTCTGAACGGAGACACCATTAAGGAATATATAGAGTATGAGAATGATTAGAATTGTTAAATATGTTGAAAAGTAAAAATAAAATAAAAAGGTTCAATATGTTACTATAAGGCAGCTAAGCCAAAATTTCCAAACCTAGCATATTTGGCTACAAAATAGAGACTTTTCTAAAATTGGCCTCACTTTTGATAACTAAAAAATAATTATACGTTATCACATACTTAATATGTATTATATATTCTTTAAAAGTGCGTCAGATGACTGTGAGTATTGGAATATTAATTTTACAAGATTAACATCTTATCAAATTTTAAGACTGAGTTATTTTATTTACATTGGGAGTGCTATAAGTTTGTTTTTTAATAAAAAAATGAAAATTTAATTCTTGATATTACAGTCGTTACCAGGTTTCACCAATAACTTACTAACTATGAATGACATCATTTTTTAAACAGTTCTAGTTAAAACTTCAAGCAGCATTTTACGTAAATTAATCTGTCGATTCCAGACACTCCATTCCATTTACACCTTTAGATATATCTTCAGATTAATCAATTTGTGTAACAATTTAAATAATGCTAAGTAAATTAACGAGGAAGCAGGAATAAAGAGGTTTAATTTGCTTGAAATACATCCAACAGTTGAGGTGACAAAGAAAACAATCAAAAACTTCACAAATCCAATGCTACGAAATTTAGGGAATTATGCATGTAGTGGCATTTTTTTTATTATTCTCATAACCTTACAGAAATACACCTCCGGTCCTAAAAACTATTATCTCCAAATAAATCTGCTTCGGACTAGATTTTTTTATTTTTTATATTCCAAAACTAAAATCATAATTTATGCTTAGCTGACTCAACAGTACTAAAAATAAACGATAATTTTTTGTTGCGTGTCATGTAAGTAATATAAAGTTCTAGTAAACTATTTTTTCGAGAGGGGGTTATGCTTAAAGCACAACATTTTGTTTCTTTTTTTATTTTTATTTTTTTGATAAAAAGATAATCATCTGAAAAATCATTAGACAAGATACCAAATAAAAAAAAAACTATTTTTTGGCACGAGATTGTGCCGTTATGTTATATTTGCTAAATTGAAAGTAGCAGAATCAAAAATTAGTTGAAGTAAATAAATCTAATGTTTTCTTAATTTATGAGTTACTTGAATTGCTTTAAATAATTTATAGCACATAAACCTTGTGTCAACATGGAGATGAGGTTCAACGCTTTAGTATGTTGTGTTTTGTGTATGCCACTTCATAAAATTGGTTTTCTTTTTAATAACAAAAAAAAACCTAAACTTAATTTTCTACTTTTAATGATTTTTTTCGTCTTTTATGCTTTTACAACAATTATAAAAGTTTAATAAAAATTGAGGTAGCATTTTATGTTTTTTTTTTTGCTACTTATTTCTATAATAAACTGTTGCGTACAAGCCTTCTATAATTTACAAAAGTTTCTTTACAACCAACCAACCCCCATGAAAATTTAATAACAGCCATGGTTTTTTTTATTTGTAAATTATAAATTCAATTTATTTTTGTTGTTCTCTTCTGTGATGATTTTATTAAGTTTTCTTGGGAAATTAAATAATGGTATCGTTTTAACGATTTTCATTTCTTTTTTTTGTTTTGTAATTTTATTTAAGCATTATCGCAAATTAATGTAAAGGCTTCTTGCAACAATATAAGAAAAAAAAAAAGTTATCTTTTTAATTTAAGAATCATTAACATATTTCTTCCTTTCTTTAATATTTAATTAATTGATTTTCACTGGGGCCTGAAAAACATGGGCTTTTTATTATAGTTGGAAAGTTTTAGTGTAATTTTCATTGCAATTCATGAATCCAAGAAAATCCATAGTTAATATTGAGGGCCTAGATATACTTTTTTTAACTCTTCCGAACTGCAAAGAAAATATTGTTTGAAAATATTTCTATAAGTGTTCGTTTAAGTATCTACTAAAATGAATGTGGCACATTTATGCTTCAACATTAAAAACGGAATAGAAATACGGTAACAGAGTTATTTATTGTGCTTTCAATGGTCGCAAAATAAAAATGTATAACACAAACCGTTTGGCATACTATCATCCTCCTTGCAAAAAGAAAGAGGGGTTGCTGTTCCGCCTCGATTTGGAAGGCAATGGCATCAAAAAATAGTCCGGCTTTTTACTGCCAAACAAAAAAAAATGCTAAACATGTGTTGTGAGTATAGGTTAATTTAACCAAATCGCTCCTTTCCTTCTTGCATTTGGTCAGAGTCAGATCGTCCTTCACATCTCCTTACTTGTTATAGTAGATAAAGTCTCCTTATTATAGTGATCTATAATTCTCCTTCGAGGACAGACGATTTTGATAAGTTTGGAAAGACATTTGTTATAGTTATCGACCGAAATGACATATTTTAAAGAAGAATACTTATGACAAAATAGATTATTTCAAAACACATCAGGTTAGCAAATAGCTGATTTTTTAAAGTGGTTATTATTTAAATTGGAAAATGTAAAAATACTTAGATACTTTGTAAATGAAAATACGATTCATGCAGTGGCGAAGTCTGGTTTTTGGAGGTAGGGAACCACTTGACGTTATGTAGTTCCGAACATGATCCCATTCGCTAAAAAACAATTGATTAATTATAACACAGCAATTAGGATCGCAGACCAGAGCACTATATTCTTGTTTTCCCCCTGTGAATTGAGAATTGATTTATTATGACTTTTTTAGACTATTTTGGTATTAGTTTTTCAAGAGCAAAAGTAATGACTACCAGTCAACAAAAATTAGAGGCGTTTCAGAAGGAACTCAGCGCCATTACTGAGCAAATATACAGATTAGCAAAATATGTTCAACAGTTATAGCCAAGTTCAGACATTTTTAGTTTGTCTGTTCGTCAAAAACGTACTAATAAATTGTTAAAAAAATGTTGGTGAAGTGGAACGGAAAACATTTTTTATAAGCCATGATGAAGCCTCGGGAATTGATATATTTGAAGCCATTTAAATATGAGTTCAAATAAACGGAGTCGAAAGGCAAGCATGAATGATACCACAATGAACACTGAAAGGTCTATAAAAATGAAACTGACAAAAATTAATGTTCTTCTATTTAGCGGAGAATAAACGGAATGTCAGTTATTCTATGACCTTTACATGGGCACTATCCACGAAAATACATTGCCAAAAGTTTCAATATCTAAACGGTTCACTGCGGTTTCATAACAAACCTTCGGAACCTACTAAATAGTTCAGACGAAATTATTAGATAGCTACAAGCATTGGGAGAAAACTGAGCAACGGGATTCTTGACTCATTATTAGGCCCGTTGTACATTTCAGCTAAGCTAAGCGGAAACGTAGTTTATATTAGTATAGTTTAGACCGCTTCGCCAAAACCAACAAAAATGTTTATACAAGCCAAACAGTACAAACACTTAAGGTATAAAAAAGTACATTAAGGCGTAGTATTAGTGATGCATACAAATAAATCAGAAAGTATATATACACAAAACAGATAAGTATAGGTGATACATTCATAATAAATATAGTGTACATTTTTTTGATAGTATCTGTGTAAGGAGGGAACGAGACGGCTTGTATAAACATTTTTGTTGGTTTTGGCTTCGCTCACTCCGTTGCACATTTCAGCTACTTAAGGTGCTATTCCATGAGAAATTTTTACTGAACAGTAAAATTAAAGCAAGAAAAAAATATATATTTGGTAGAGGCGGAATGAAACAAAAAATCGAATCAGTAAAAAAAGATTTGTCTGTAGTTGTAACACTCCTCTAAAAAGTATCAAATCAAGAACATTTTATAGGAGTGTCACTAACACACGTACATAAAATTTGTATATGATAGAAAATAATTCTCGCACACACTAATAATTTTAATAGGGGTACGAATTTATGGTGGAGATATTTTTTAATTTTTTATTCTGTGACAGAAATTGTTCGAAAAAATGAAATTCTGATATGAGTATTAATAATATTTAATTTTTTAGATAATTTAGAGACGAATAAAAAATCGAATAATACTAAATACATAATTTTTTTAGCAATTATTGGTTATGTTTTGGTTTAATGTCAAGTTTCCCCTTAAAACTTTTGCTATAAAAAATAAAAATAAAACACACCTTGTCTTTGTCTATTATATGGTGTTTGATTTTTATTTTCTCTTTTTGGCGTATTTTACTATTCAGTAAAATTTTCCCATGGAATAGCACCTTTACATCGCTCACATATACATTGATTTTTCTACATAATTCATTTATTATGATTTATGACACGATATCTAATATAACTTAGTAGCCTACGAGTTAATAGTCAAATATACATAACATCAGTGTATGTGTGAGCGATGTTAGCTGGCATAGCAAGGCGAAGACAACTCGAGCTAAGATAGTTTGCATCGCTCTAAACAAAAACATAGCTCGTATAGTTTAGCTCAAGTGTGCAACGTTTCATTAAATCTCTTTATTTACAACCGAAAGCTACGCACGTAGCCCACATCGCATAGCTTAGCTTAGCTGAAATGTGCAGCATGCCTTATGCTATTCAATAAAGTCATGCGATGTACAAAAAACGTACGATGTAGATTTTCCAACTATTGACAATTTTTTCAAATTCTTAGGCAAAAGATCAGATGCTCTGGAGTCCCATAAGTCAGAGAGTAGAAGGACTGGTCCAAATTCTACTGGAAAACTTTTACGATCGTTTGCAATCATTTCGGTAAAATGTGATGTTTGCGATTCTTACGATCACTTTTTGTATCAGTGTAAAAATTTCGCGAATAAATCGATTGACTAGTGGAGAAACGATAGTAAGGAATCAAAATATTACTTTAATTACCTCTTGGACACTCTCTCGTTACACTTAAACCCAACAGAGTCTAAGTTAACCGCACCCGGCATCGGACCTTATTAGTTTAATCAATGCTACCAAGGTTGTTGGTATTGGTTCAAGTAAAGGATTGGTGTGGAAATAGGGTTACATAGAAGGTGCTGTTGGATACTGGATCCCAACTATTGTTTATCTCGGAAGCCTATATGAATCGCTTAAAATTGCCAAACCTGAATGGACATACTATATTTCAGTGTCTGGTATCGGATAAAGTCGGACAAACTCCACAAGGAGGATTACATCAACCCGATGACCGCCTATACAACTATAACTCAGAATTTCACGTCGAAGTAATTGCTG
Source organism: Tipula vernalis (assembly GCA_958295665.1). Lineage (NCBI taxonomy): Eukaryota > Metazoa > Arthropoda > Insecta > Diptera > Tipulidae > Tipula > Tipula vernalis. Next base: position 17,044,246 of record OY282560.1, read on the forward strand.
CACTTCCACCACCAACACCACACCAAAACGGCTTAAGTCTATTGACTGGCATTGAATTAGTTATTGCTAATACCGTCAACGGAAGATTCGTTGTGAAGTTGCCGTTGCACACCAGGGAGAGAAAATTTGCCAAAAGCGAAGAATATCAAAAGATATATAAATCGTTCATGCAGGAATATATTGAACTCGGACATTTGGAGAAAATAAGCTCAGAAAAGGTGACCGAAAGGTGTGTATTTTTACCACATCACGGTGTTTTAAAAGAAGATAGCATCAGAACAATGTTAATATTAGTATTCGATGCACCAGCCAAAACCGGATCGACCGCTTCGACCTCAATGATGAACTCCTAGTACGATCAACAATACAATCAAGTATCTTCGAAATAATTTTGCAATTTCGGAAACATGCCTATTTCATGAGTTCAGATATTGTCAAGATGTACAGGCAAATTTTATTGAATGATGAAAATCAGAAAAACCAATGTACGTACAGAACCTGGTCACTTATGGTACCGCTTCTTCCCCGTTCTTAGCAACAAGGGTTATGAAGGAACTAGCCAGACGTAACCAAAATACATACCCGGCTGCCGCAACTTTACTTAATGCTAAGATGTATTTTGAAGAACTGATGACTGTGACAAACGATTTGAGGGAAGCAATAAATTTGAAAGATGATATAACTAAAACCCTGAAGGCTGCGGGAATGCACTAAAGTGACTGAGTCGCTCAAGTGAGCGATGTTAAAAAACAAAAAAAAAATTGAATGAATTTCAAAACAGTGAACTATCAAAACTTTTATTTTTCTTGGAAACAAACGCCAGCGATTTCAAACATCCAAATCATAATTTGTGTCCATCAAACCAGTTTTACTTCTAGAGAATTGGTACGCCAATTGAGGTAAATTTGTACTAAAATTAAAATTTAATGTGCTAAATAATTTACCGGCTATTGGTCCGCAGCCTAGGTTGTGAAAAACTAACTCATATACGTTTTCAGACATTTAGGTTTTTCTGATATCTTCATATTAGAGAACGATCGTATGGTTGTAAAGCAATCAAGAAAACCAAGAAATAGAAGCTAATGTAAATGAAGATAATTTTATGCAGGGTAATATATCAAACGTTATTTTAGTTCCCTTTTGGAATGTTTCAATTAGTCTTTTACATTTAGAGCGGGTAAATAGTTTTTTTTTTAGAAAACGATTTTGTTCGCTCTACAGCCAATATGAAAATTTTAAAGATCATGTAATGAAGCATATTAGCATTTTTAGTTAGAATGATAGGGAATCAGTACTTCCCTTGCTTCAAAAGACGCTACGCCACTGGATTCATGTAATTTCATATTTTTAGTATGTAAAAAAAAATTTTAGTATGTAAAACAATTTTAAGTTTAACATTTTTTAGTGTTTTTTTATTTTTTTTAAGGTTAAATTCCCCCTTTTCCAGAAAATACATCCGATGTTTTTTTTGTTATGTATTTTTAAGAGTCAATCCTCCCTTATCGGGAAAATATATCTAATGGTATTTTTAAAGATAAAATTCCCCCTTTTACAGAACATACTGTGTTTTTGAACTGGTAAATTATTTATTTATTATTTCGGATATACTCGAATACTAAAATTGATTTTTTCAAATATTTGAAAACTGCCATTTTGTCATTTTTATGCTGTTTGACTGCGAAGACCCAAGCTAATGGTAACAATTGAGTTTGTGGTAAAGTATTTCACCTGCGAGGATGCGATGATAACCCTGCAAACATTACGGCTGAGTCACACCAACCTGTAAATTGTATGTTGAATCCGCCAAGCGACTCTTTGACCATGTTGTATAATTTGATCAAAAGTTGCACAGTACACAATTCCAATTGCGGTAAACAAGTTTGTTTGATCAACGCAACTATCGTTTTTGCCGCAAAAATGTTGCTTGATATACCGCCTTCACTTGACGTTTTGCAATACATAACGGCGCCATAACCAAATTCTGAAGCGTCTTCAAATCCATGTTTTTTTGCGATCGGTGATCATCCCAACCGAGTTCTAATAACCATAGACCTTGGAAAAATATTTTAATTGAAATCATTACCAAGTGGCTCAAATAGAGGTGCTTCTGACAAAATACTACGTTTTGTATAAATATTGTTATTTTCGAGCGAAATCTTGAAGAGACAAACATGTCTTTATGTGGATTCCAAAGTAATCCAAACGTTTTCACATGAGAGTCGCAATCTAGATCCAAATTTAAGTTATCGGTCTTCTAGTGGCACTGAGTTTACAATTGTTTCATAATTTTCTCAATTTATACCCCTTTGAAATTATTCTGTTGTCTGTCCGATTTCTTTTCAGACGTGAGTTAATAATGCTCTTTCTTTAGATTTACCTTCGGTATAACCCCCTGCCCTGTTGAAGGTTTTCATAATCCTTCATAAAAGAAATGTAAATTTCCTTAAACTGCAGGTCTCGTTTGAATCGGCATTCAATTGCTAAAAATTGTTGCACTGCTAAAAGTCGTGAGCAACCAATGGTGAAATTGGTGGTTTTGAACGGCAATTTCACCATTAAATCTCGATGATTTTACTCACCTGGAACTAACATGTTTCTCGCACGCTATTTCTTCTTCTAGTGTTTTGGCTTGAACGGTACTTCTTCGATTTCTCACAAAATCTTCGGTAGAAGAAGTCCAAATCTAATTCGGCAAGAAAATTCGTGCTAGACTCATTGAAATTCAATCATGTTTTTGATTGAACTGTACGGCTATCATTTAACCAAATATTGTGGCTTGGCCTGTACGACTTCTTGGCTGTTTATAATTCGATCTGGCCCTAATATGTCGAAGAAGTGTTCAGATCCAATCAATATATCGATCTTTGCTGGTAAATGAAAGTTTGGATCTGCAAATTATGATTCATTCAAATGGTCGAATGTGGTGATTTCTTTAGCAAGATGTTAGCAAAATTTATACATATTATGTCCTGTAGAACCTTCAGCCTGGTTTTGTACTCTCTGATCAACCAAATGTAATAGCTCATGATGCCGTGCCCGACACTTTGTATATTTCCGTTGAGCTTTACGTTTAAAGACGGAAAGGTTTAGACTAAGTAATGCAATCAACTAGCGAATGGTAACTTTCATCCGTAAATACGTGTAATAACTTCGAAGGGTATGTTCTGGAAATTGTTGGTCGTACGTTAGACTGGAATGCTTCTAAGGCGTCCCATCTACTCGTCATACATTTTATGGAATCTCCGATTGTTTTGAAAATATCATTGATAGAGTGCAATGCCCACAAACCTTTGCTTTCACCGTCCACCGTTGCAACAGTGGGGTTGTTTAGATTCGAATGAATGTATGTATTGACAATATGTTTTTCTTCTCGTGACGATCTTTAAACTTCGGTTATTGAGAAGTGTTTAAGCAAATTATAGGCTTCACCTTTAATACAAGCTTTCAAAAGTTGGAATTTTTGCGCAGCGGATAAGGATACAATTTCGTGGTTATTACAGATATCTCTTTTTAGGACTAAACATGTTTTATTAGCTTGTTTTTATACTTTTTTGTTATATTAGGCATGATTCCCCAATTTTGTTACCTAATTAATGAATAATAAAATAATTTTGTTATAGCTATTGCTTATTTTATTTATAAGAAAAAATTTATTTCGACTTTTCTTTGGTTTGTCCAATCATTTTTAAGTAGTTTAATTTTATTTTATTGCTTTCGCATTATTATCTTATATTATTGATTGGTACATGTAATTTAAAACCGAGCTGCCCAATTATTTTACCACTACCCTAAATTGGAAATATTATCGGCAACCGCCACATAAATATATGTACAAATTTTTAGGATCTTTTATTAACACTTAAAAGCGAAATATAAAGTATCTTTCTCGGAAATTTATTATTGAAAGTTCTAAACGGTTCAGTGAAACATTAAAGTCAAAATACAAGAAGGTTCATCTACAATGCTGTAATTTAGAAAATCACAAAAATTTGAAAGAAACAATTTCTAGAGCTGTTAGTGTAAAATTAGTTGAACAAGCCCAAAAGATTTTAAATCGTGGATTAACAAATGAAAGACGTTGTAGCAAATGCAGCTACAAATTGTGCGGTTTAAATGGAGTTCTAGTTACACCAAATCCAGTTGCAATACACAGTTTAGCACACTGTCTTTCTCAGAACCAGGTTTTTGCCATAAGCAACTTGAAATGTGATAAAACTCACTTCTGAAAATGTTCAGCGCATTTCGGTTCCCGTGATAACACCAATCGATTAAAATCAACCTCGTGAAAATCGAATCAGCAACCTCGTGGAAGATAGATGAAAATCGCGTGTTCCTGCTATCTTTAATACCTGAGCATGTCCTGGTCAGGGTCCAGGATTATGGATAAGTTCCAGGCCAAAAACACTTAGGAATAAAATCAAAGAATTTAATCAAAGAGACAGGATGGGTCAAGAAAAACAAGGTCGGGAATTTCTTCAGAAATAATTTCCTTAGTTGAGGAAGTCTAAAGGAAACCAACCAGAAATTTTATAAAAGATGTTCATAGTCGTCAATCTAATCAAGTAATGCATGTATGCTGATACAAATTCTTTTAAAACTAAAATGTTTTCGAATTCTGTTTATGTAAATTTATGTTATTTGATAAAAATCAATTTATATAAATGATTATAAAAAACTAAAAATAATTTGTAGTAATTTCTGTTGACAACAATTGCGTGGCCCAGAATTCATTTTAAATTTCAGTTTTCCCTATCCGAATCAGTGATCTAATTAAAAAGTGTATGAAATTTGGTGCCAATACCTTTAATTCTAAATATTCACCCGCTTTTCACAACAAAAACGATTTTTTTTTATATAACAACACGTTTATTTCAATTTTCAGGCTCTCTGGCGAGTATATTAAAACCAGCACAAAATTTCACGGTTTCATTATGGTTTTGCAAGTTTCTCAAAGGATGCTGTTATACCAATCAAACGCTGCTACTGGTATATTAAGATTTTGGTAGCTGTGCCATCTATCTAGCGGCAAAAATATACACCTAGATCTTTATGACTATGACATTTATGATATTGGTATTTTTTTGAACTAATACCTTTCTAAAATGGTAAGGCTTCTGACGATATTATACTTAGAACCAAAAATACAACACTTTACGTAAGAGGCAAAAATCAGATTTCATAAACTGTCAAAACTAAAATATCGAATAAAGACTGATTTACATTCAACAATTTTAGCAGATGCAGATGTCAAATCAAAAATTAATTTTCTTTACACATAAGAAATAAATTTAAACAAAAAATGTCATTAACCAATACAAATGATTGGTTTTCTTATTTATGTAACCTTATTACAGTTATTTTTCCCAAGCATCGCTGATTTTACAGAAAAAAGATGAAACTCGACATCTGCAAAAAAGCGGACGAGGTTTTTTGGGTTTGTTTCTCGGGTTTCAATTGACTTTTTTAAGCAGATGATTGTTTTTTCTCTTTTTGTCTTTGTACTTTTTCCTATGTTGTATTTCAATTTTTTTGTAGACGTCGATTGTCGTTGAATGTAAATCAGTCTTAACGCGACAACCGAAGGTAAAAATAAAAAAACACGTATACCGTTATTTTCAATGGGGAACACGAAACAAATAAAAATCTAAGACATGAATTTTGGGAAATGTGAAAAATTGTCTTATAGTGGAATCAGTCAGTGATATAACCAATAAAAATAAATCGCGTTATATTTAATTATCGAATGTTTATTTGTATTTATTTGGACCAGGGAGCCTATTATGAAATTTTTCGATTTCGGATTTTTACGATATCGAAAAATCCGCCCTATTATGAACTTAAAAAAAAAAAAATCGAGGCGGATTTCGAAAAAATCCGCCATATTATGAAACTAAAAAAAAATTAGAGCACATTTTTCCGAACGCACATGACAAAATTCGACTGCTATTTAGTTGGCGAATTTTGTATACGATAGGTCAGATTTATGGTTTTTCATTCGAATAATTTTTAAAATAAAAGTTATTTGATTATTCATAATTGTTAAATATATGTAATATGAATATCTATCTAGCAAATTGACAATGTAAGTAATTAATAAATTATTTTTATGTAAATTTATTATCCAGGACTACCAACGCCATTCATGGAAAGGAACAAAGGGATAGCAAAAAACTATCTAAATGCGCCGCGATATAGGGGACCAAACCAACAAATTATGGGATGAAGCTACAAAACAATTAAACAACGAAGGGCCACCAGTAAAAACAGTAGCTGGTTGGAAAAAAGTAAATTAAATATTTTGAATAATAGCTGTTCGCCAATTGAAATATTATATTTTATGCATAACTAGTAAAGAAGGCAGCATACGTTCACGATTTGGGCTGCCTTTTCGGGTTGATAGTGCAGCTCACGTGTGTGCAGTAAGCATCGCCAACGTCCTTTGAGGACACCAAATACCCTCTCTATTATTGCACGGGCTCTGGAGTGTAACATATTATAACGTGATTCACGGGATCCTTCTGTGGCTTTTCTATAAGGTGTCATGCACCAAGGCTGGAGAGTGTATCCGAAATCTCCTAAATAACAAAATAGAATAATACGTCTACACTTAGCTGTTGAATATTAATATATAACTACATAATATCAACGATGATGTATCACCGGCTAAAAATGCCTCCTTAAGAACAGACACATTCTTACTCTTACTCCAAATAGTAGAATCGTGAGAACATTCTCCATAACGCGGGTTAACCGATGTAATCATCATATTATAATCGCATGTCTACAAGATCACAGACATTTTTTACACTCACAATTATTTACCATCGTTACGTTTATGCTGTGGCTGCCTTTCCTATTAATAAAATGATGTTCGTTTTTGTCTGGACGAACAATATTTATGTGGGTACCATCCATACACCCAATAACACCTGGAAAACCAGTTTTGTTGAAGAAAACGGCTTTCGATTTAACTTTTTCGTCCTCTGACGCATTAAAATTAATATAATTTCTGCAAATCTTTGACTCCGGAATATTGAGGGTTTCAGTGATTACCACAAATACTGTTGGTTGAGCCATTCCTATTAAAAAATCCTGGCCTACGGCTTGTTGATGGGATCCTTCAACTAAGAACCGCAGGGTTGGTACTAGTTTTAAAATAGGTGGTAGGCTCCGCTTGATTAAGAAGGTTTGTATAGGCTCCGCTTGATTAAGAAGGTTTGCAAAGCAGTCCTTCGACACTCGAAATAATTTCATAAACTTACAAAAATGTGCATTAATAAACAATTACAGTGAAATCCGGCTATAACAAACCCCGTTTATAAAAAACCTCCGGTTATTACAAACTTTTTGAAAATTCTTCGGATATAACAAACTTCGGTTATAACAATATAGCAAACTACATACATACATGTTAAGTTTTGGTTTATATAAAATGACAAGAATAATTGCCGACAATTTCCGCATTGGTGTTTACTATAAAAATCTATCAAAATTTATTTTTATAAACAAACTTCGGATTTAAAAAACTGCGTTTGTTATAAACGAAGTCATGTTTATAACAAACCTCCGTTTATAAAAAACTTTCTTGTTTTCCCTTGGAGGTTGTTATAGCGGGATTTCACTGTAATGGCAACCTGTAACTTAATATTACCTTTTGTTTGTCATATCAAAATGGTTTGAACCTGTGCGCAAACGTTTTCGTTGTAAGTAGATCGGTTTCACTTCAACTTCATCATCTCATCACTCGAATGAGTGTATTTTGCGGTATTTTGACGAAATGCTCAACTTCACAATGCAAATAAATTTAACCAAATCAAATAACTTTTTGTTAATTTTTAATTATTAATTTTTTATTAAATAATTCTCAACACACTATGCACAGATGCTTTAAAGATTGTAATAAAAAATATTACGTCAACATTTTAATACGATTCGATATCGAGAAAAATCGAAAAACAAGTTTCATAATAGGGCAAATCCACGTCGAATCGAATTTTATCGATATCAAAAAAATTCGAAATCGAAAAATTTCATAATAGGCCCCCAGAACTTTAGAAACCCTTTTAAATGTGGTTGTTGTTTTTTGCCTCTGTACTAACTATTCGCAGAACTTATTCCAAAACATCTCCGAAGCCAATCACTGTGGAATTGATTAACGAATATAATAAAGACTCTATTTTGCAGCTAACCAAAAACCAAGTTTCTGCGCGAGATGTCAACTTTAATAGTCCAAACAACATTTTTATTAAAGTTATCTACCAGCACCCTTATTCTGTAAAAAATAAGATAATGTGTAAACGAGAAAACGGGTAAACTTTGTGATTTTTTACTAAAATTACATTAAATTGTTTTTCGATTCTCTTTTCGTTCACTGTTTATCACGTGTAAACATTATCTTATTTTTTATAGAATAAGGCTACAGGATGGAAAAAATATTTACTTATATATATTGCCGTAAAACTGATGATGATATGTTAGCCAACATATCGTCTGACAAGGGAACGTTTTGAACTTTCAAATTCAAAACATTATAAAAACTATTCTAAATGGTAGTACTCTGTGAGACATTAAGGAAACTATTTTTTTATCGGCAATCAAGCCCTCTTAGGAGTTAAAATCACCCCTTAATTTTACCTCAAAGAACGCTTTTTTCGATATATCTCGGCTTCTATTCCACTTTTTTGATAAAACAAATTGGTAGTTATTCCTCGCAAAAAGTACAAATAATCCATAGTAAATTAGATTATTAGGGTTGCATCTTTGATTTTTTAGGGGATGAAATTACCTTTTTTTTGCAAATTAAGGGGTGATTTTAACCCCTAAAATGGGCTTGGTTGCCGATAAAAAAATGATTTTGGTTATGTCTCACAGAGTACTACAACTTAGAATAGTGTTTATACTTTTTTGAATTTGACAGTTCAAAAGTTTCCTTGTGAAAACTAGTAAATAACAATAAATAGGGTTCATCCTGAGATTTATTATCAGAACATTAAAGGTATGAAGACGAAACATAATGATATTAGATTGAAAATTTTTTCAACCAACTTTGATGTATTTTGTTTAATCAAAGCATGACTTAACTCCCCTTCATACTCTAATGAATTTATTGATGTTCGTTATGCAGTTTTTAGAAGAGATCGTAATTTTAACGAACACAAACAAAAGATGGTGGAGGTGCCTTATTATCATTGAGGTTCCGTGTTATTGATAGTGTCCTTGTTAAGATTTGTCTTAACAATTAGAGTGAATATTTAGTGCTGGATATTGTTTATTTTAATATCTGCGTTAAATTTGACGAATATAAAAAATTTGGCGCTTTAAATTTTTGATATTGAGTGATTTTCATTTATTATGCGTTGTCGCAACTAGTTACGAATGTAGAATGGCTTGGAATGGATTTTCTCAATATAATCTAATGGTGTACCATCGGAATAAATTTTTATCTTGAAACCATCTCGAGTTCATATGTTCTTTCTAAAAATCGTTCCTTTCCATCCTCCACTTCAAATTACTATTCATTTAAATAAATTAAAGTTACAATCTGTTCATTTCCTTCCTTCGATTAATTTTCATACTCTAAGATATAATTTGATTGGGACATTTTATTTAATGATAAGGGTATCAATGAAATGCTTGACGCTTTCTATGATGTGTTATATTCGGTAGTCAATAAATACAATAAATACAGAAAAATTACAACTAAACTTAAGGCAAGACAGTTTCTTAAGGAAAGCTTAAGGGAATCACTTATCATTGAAAAGAATAAAATTAGGAAAAGGCGGTGTATTTACAATAATATTTGTGATCGTGTAGGCTTAAAAACTCATAAACTCAATCCCTAATTTTTTTTTAAATAGTTGAAAGCATATCTTTTACAAACCTCTGGTGTCTTATTTTCCAGACAAATGGAATAGTCCCATATAAAACTGTGATGATCATTCAGATATTGCTAACTACAGGCCAATTTCTATTTTAAATTCTTGTGCTAAAATATTCGAGAAAATTTTACATTGTAAGTTATTTAACCTGTTTAGAAATTTAATTTCTCATAAACAGCATCGATGTTATAAGAAAAGATCTGATTGTCATCAGTTCCGTTGATAATAAAAGGCAAGTTGATTGTATTTATACCGATTTTAGCAAAGTTCATTCCAAGTTATGTTCTAAACTAGTAGCTTTTGGATTATCACAATCAGACGTAGTATTTTTTTAATCCTGTTTGTTAGGTAGGAAGCAATATTTATTGTTTAATGGTCATAAATCGCATTGTTTAACTGCTACTTCTGGAGTTTCACAAGGGTTAACATTAGGTCCCCTTGGTTCCTAAGTTTTATTAATGATTTGATTGACTTGATTGAATCTGGTTGCTTACTTTATACAGATGACTTAAAGATCTATAATAGTGAGGTAAGTAATATGTCTGACGCAATTTCCAAAACAACCTTTATCGGGTTCCCGGTAGGAATGTTAACAAGATCTAGGTATTTTGATTATAACGATGATGATTTTTTACCCAAGGGGAACAGTGACGTTAAATACCTAGGCTTAATTTTTGATGGGATATATTGATATTTTATGTAGAAAATCCTTCATATTTAGAAGAGGTCATGAATTTATGTCACCTACTAATACTAACTATACTATTTAATCATTTAGTGCGTATTTCCTTTGGTAAAATGGTGCGTAAAATTGGTAATCCTTGCTATGTAATATATCTACAAAAATTGAACTGATTCAACAAAAATTCACTAGATTCTTATCTACTTATTTACTATAATATAATGTTAGACTTGGTATATTTGATATGAAGTCGCTTGGAATTGGACGGCTGCTTTTAGATGAATACCTGCTATATAAAATTGTTATCAATTGATTTTTTCGGCTTTTTATAGGCAAATATATTAATTGTTCATGGCATTCCCAATATTTTCGATTTGGTAAAACAGAAAAATAAAGAGGCCAATCCCTCATAACTTATCTACTGAAAAAGTAGAAATATCCTTTCCCCCTCCACATACTTTAGCCCAAGGGCCAAGAGTTACACAAATGTATTACTCTTCAAAAATGAGAACCCTCCATGAGTTTCTATGTTGATAGTTTGGTTTCGTACTGAAAAGTTGGTCTACTCATCACGTAGCTACGACCAAACTATAAAAATACAGCTCTCGCCATTCACATTAAGTAACTGGCCAGAACGTACTGACATAGTGAATTATATTCACTACATCAAAAACCCATAGAGAAACCTCATTTGTGTGTGTATTATGCCTACACGAATAGTGCGGTTTTTTATTCGCTATCCGGAGCCGCTACCGAGAGCCGTCATATAAAAATAGCTCCCGATAGCTGTTCCATACAAATAGGTAGAGCTAAATATTTTGTATATCAGGTTTTCACTGAGGACTTGAATTAAAAATTATGGTTTGACGTTAAATAAATTTAATTTACCAATAAACAGCACGTCAAATTTAAATTTAGGTGTAGAAAGTTGACTGCCCCGAATAGCATCTATCGGGAGTAAATAAAAAACGCACCAACTAATATAGGAATGAAATAAAATACAAAAAATTAACCAAGCAGACTAGAGTGCTGCTGCATATTTTACTAGATCAGCACTATTTATTAGGAGTGTTAAAGGCAGCTTGTTCTGATAAACGTACTTTAGGCGTTTCGGTCCTCGATAAATATCCAACCGGTCATAATTTTGTATAGTTCTTTCCGACATTTGGTTGGCCCTTTAAAGTACTTTGCTTTAATCTTTTCATTCAACTGCAAAACTATGGTACGGTTGTAAGACTTGATTTAGATTTTTAGTTTATTATAACACTTTATTTAGTTTAGATTAGGTGGAGGCAGATTTCGGAAGCTAAAGCGGCAGGTTTATGGAATTCTATTTATTATATTTATATAAATATTAAATTCTTAATCTGTTAATCAGAGAGCTGAGTAGGGATTTTTGAGAGTGACTTAGTAAGCAGTACGGTTGAATAAGTAACTATTTAATTTGAATTTTTCGAAGTACCTCCAGTGGCCCTATTCTGGCTATTCCCTGGGAATTGGGAATTGGGAAAAATATTGCTATATTTCCAAACTTCAATAATTCCCAATTTTTTATTCCCCAATTCCCAAAAGTGTATTCTGGCGTAATTGGGAATCATCCAATGGGAAAAACCACCATTTCAAATTTTGCAGCCGCCATTGTTTAAAAATTTTATTTTCTATATATAAAATAAAAACTTTACCGATACTACGTTGTAAATAAAATTTTGAAAATACATAAAACAAACAGTTTCTTCTAATTCCCAAAAAAAAAATTTGGGAAAAATAAACGTCAAAACTTACATAAAATGGAATTATTTTTTCCCTACAATAAAAATTCCCAATCGCCAGAATACACTTTTGGAAAAAAAATTCCAAACTGCTAGAATACTGTCAAAATAGTTCAATTCCCAATTCCCAGGGAATAGCCAGAATAGGGCCACTGGAAGTCATTCCTGATTAACTTATTAACCTATTCTAGTATGCCAAGAATTAAAATGGGTTTCAATTATTGACAGCCAAGATGTCTGTAACCGAATCGATCTCAATCATAGTTGAACCATGCTGTCCAATCCTTCCAGGTTGAAGTAAAAACGGTTGAACGGTGGGCCAAGCATCATAATTTAAATTACCCTGAGATCCTGCTTAATGCTTGGTGGTACACTCAAAATCAGTTAATCACTAAACACCAAAGCGACATTGAATGACTTATTTTAATCTTGCTACAACTATAAATTCAAGCTCCCTGAAAACAAAAATATAATTCAGAACAATTTCTGTATTGCTTTCATGATAAACTGGGAGCGAACAGATGGCGGCCAACAGCGAATAATTTATAATGGTTTATTTTCGGTGAAATTTTGTAGCGTTATTTTTGTTTCGTGGGTATCGTTATAACTAGGTTTTATTATACACAGTAAAAATCTGTTTATTTTATACAGACAATATGTGATTCAGTCAATCATAACTCGAATAAAATTGTACATGTTTCGGTGGAGCATTTTTAATATCTAGTTATGGCACAATTTTTGTAGTGTGCTTGCAAGACAATTGCCGTACAAGTTTAGATTTGGAATCAAGGGTTGTGATCAAAGTGGCCGTGTCTGGCGCCTCATGCCTGCTGCTGGAATCTTCTGGTAGTTCCAATTCTATTGAAATTAAAAATTGATAGAAGAAATTCAACAAATCAATAAATATTCTTTAGGCTACATATAAATCAAATTTTCGTCGAAACAAATTGTGCAATATATTTTCAATAGCGTCCATTTTTATGCTCAATACACACAAGTAGTTACCATTCTTATTATTTATATCATAGAAGCATAAAAAATACAAAAAAATTGCGCTTACAAATTACACAACTTGCTACATTCGCTTGACCATAAATAATTTCAAAATTTTACCATTTGGGTATAATAGTGAAATCTGTTCTCTCTATTTTATTCAATTACAATGAATTCTTTAAAATAAAATCGCGATTTTAGTTTAAAAAGAACAACAAAATTGATTAAAAGTTTTGTTTGAAAATTGCAATAAGTACAATACAAAAATTTACAGTTGAACTTTTTGCTGAGGAGATTTAAAATATGTATATAACAAATGTACACCAAGTATAAACATAAAGTTTAAAGGAAAGTTTTTAGTTATCTATTGATAAAAAAAGCTTTTTTTTTGTGACTCAAGAGTATACATAATAAAATGTGGAATAAAAATGTTTAAAGTACTCGAGAGTGTAGATTAAGAAGTCAATATATTTTATGTACGATTTTTTTTTGTGTGTGCGGACAAAATGTAAATTTGAAACAGTAGATATTGTACCATGCAATTAAAATTTCGGTTTTTTTTTTTTTTACTGTACAAAGTCATGCTATCCATTTTTATACGAGTATATGTAAGTATTATGTGTTTGTTACGCCATTTGGGAAAACCATAAAATTGTATTTGTTTTTGAACCCAAACAAAAAATTTGTACTTAGTCTTTGGCAAAATATTCTCAGAGGCAGCAAATCGCAGAAAAACTGAATAATTAATTATTTCTCGCCCTTAAAAATCCATAAACAAAAGTTAAACAGAAACTTTTGTGTTGATAACCGCACCCCATTATTGAGTTGGAAAAATGGTTTTCCAGTGTTATGTTTGTTTTTTTTCCTATTTCTTATATACACACATACACACACACACCGAACTAACGCGAACTGGTAAACAAAGGGATATAAAATATTTTGACGATTTCTTATAAAGTTAGAGAAAATAATAATAAGTTACCTGTAGTTTTGTTTTAGAGGTACAATGACCGTAACATTTACCACTAGCGTATTTTTCTTTGTTAGATCTAAAAAAAATGTTTATTTTTTGTCCGTCGATTAATCATAATATTGTACAGAAACCATAAGCTTTTCTTCCGGCCGTATACTCCTAATAAATTATCTAGGGGCTTCAGGTCGCGTCTCAAACCATTCGAGACAGGTTTATTTTTATTATTTATTGCGCTTATAAACAAAAAAAAATGTAGCTAGGGTAAATTTAAAAATTATGTCAATAAAAAAACATTTTTATATATAAATATAATTTTATTTTCACTGGTTGTGATAAGTAAAATTATTCAATTAAAACGGTTACTGCGGTGCTTTCAATCAAAAACTAAATAGAAATCGTCTAGAAATAAGGACCTACTTGTTTGACCATAGTCTAACAAGGAGATCACGCAAATTAAAGATGACAGGCGGTACAGATTCACTCTAAGGCGTACTCTATTTCTAACACTATAATTCAAAAAATAAAGTATTAAATAAATAAGCGTTAAGTATAAAATTTGATTCTTTAAATCTAGGTCTATGATTGGTTAATTCATCATTGGATTATAGAATAAATCCCAAAGCTCTAAAAAGCAAACTTCAAAATATTCAGTTCATCTTGTTCTGAATTAAAACTATTTACATTTTTACCGAATTTTAGTTCGCAAAAATTTACGATTCAGAATTCCAAGCACAGTATGACCATTCCTCTATATTTACATTTTCATAATACATATACTCGTACCTACATACATAATACATGTATTTACTATCGCAAATAAAATAGTTACAATAAGCTGGTTTATTTAAAGTATCAAGCTTTTTGATAAGAACAAATATTTATGTTATCATAGAATAAACGTTTTATATTTTGTAGATACAAAAAAATCTAATAATCCGAGAAAGAATTTTAAAATAAAATAAATAAACTAAAATAATGAAAAATCCGCCAAATATTTTATTTTTTGTAACATAATAGAAAAAAATATTTTTCCTATTTTTCCCGAATCAGTATAATAAAACAACTTGGCTTTCCTACCTTTATTCCATTTTATTTACATAGAGATAATAATTTAATATTTTATTATTAAAATCTAACCGCACAATAAACTCTTATTTTGGTAAAAAAAAGGGGCGAGAGCTTTTAAGAAATCATATTCTACTTCATTGTATTTGAACGCAATAATTTTGGTTTTATGGATAATTTTTTTTAATATTCTCACGATTAAGTGGTTCCATTTTTGCCTAAGTATACAAAAATTGTGATTAACTTTCCGATTTTTTTTTGTGGTTTCATGGACAAATAAATGTATGGTAATGAATGGTACTTTTCTACAAAATCCTAATATGCACTTACGAACTGACGACTTTCATTCTATTTTAAGACAACAATAAGTACTCATACGAGTAAAGTAGACTATAAATTTGAACCCTTCTCCATTAACATTATTTTGTATATAAATCAGTTTTTTATTTAATTTTATTTTACAAAACTACTTAGAAAAGTATATTTGTAAGTAAACAGAATTTATATTTTATATACGAGTACATACAATAAAATATTTCAAGTAAATTCAGAACTTGCGCATTGTACAACAAAACTAGTAGTATTGTGTTTATAAAATTATTCTACCAATATAGCGTCGTTAGGCAAATCTAACAAAACAAAATTTCCACATTACAGCTCAAGCTGAAAGTCCATTAAAAAAAGCTTCTGTTTTTCAAAAACATTTTTTCAACAATAATAATTGTGGGCAACCTTAAACAAATCCGTTTATCAAAAATACATATACCAATTTCAACTAAAACACTTTCCATTCCAATTCCAAACGACTAATGAAATTGGACAAACAGGTAGATCCTCTGAAAAAAGAATTTAAATACTTATGAGCCACGCCCAGAAAACAGATCCCAAATCCACACACAACACGTAAAATCTGAAAAACATAAGAAATTTAGGCATATTAGGTAAAATTATAACAGGCCAATTAGATTACAGGTGGATTAGCTAATCGAAGTTAGGTAAATACATTTAACAAATCCCAACTCCCTAGTCTCAATCCTCTCTCCCTAGTCATTTGATCGAAATTTTAAGGCGCAGAACCGACACGTAGGAGAACTAATTCAGTTATTAATAGATGGGTTTACGGAGGAAATACTGTACCGTGATCCGTGTTTCCCGGAGGGGAGAACTGTACGCAAATTATTTGCTAGTGATGAGGGAGCTTGGTAACAATGGGCATTTGGAAAGGAAAATTATCACTTTTCCGCAAAATATCAAGGAACGAATGAGTTCTAATTTCGTATGGAATTCCATTCATAGTTGAGTAATCCATAATATTTTTAAGAATGGTAATTCAGTATTAGCTAGATAATATTATCCATTTTGCACCAAACAAGACAGTGCTGTGTGGAGTAAATACTTTCGAGGAGTTTAAGGCGAAATTGCGATATTATGAAGCAATCAAGCAGAAATCGAAGAGTTAATCATATGATTGAACCTTCAGAACCGAAATCGAAAGATGAATCAAAATCATCTGAATTCAGAAGGGATACCAGGTGTTTCAACTGCACAGAAGATGGTCTTCTCGAAAGGGATTACAGAAATAAATCGAAAGGTCCAAAATGCCTCAAATGTTAGGAGTCGGGGTATGTTTCTACAAATTGCGACTGAAAATGGGAGTCTGCTAAGAAGTCAAGTGCAGCACTACGAGCGCCGAGTGCGCCGCTATCTAAGGGATTTAAAAACTTTGACCTAATGGAATTTAATTTTATGTCACACAGAAATGCATGGCGGATCCATCGTATTTCGTGAGGCCGCTCCAAAACAGGAGGGGGGGGGGGGGGGGTGAGCTAAGCATATTAGGGTGCTTTGAGCCAATTCTATTAATTGACGATGGTATATATAGAACAAGTATTCATTTTGCCCAAGATGTGGTGTTTCCTGTTAATTTCAATTTAGTTTCATAATTCATCAACCAGAGTAATACTGATGAAAAGCAGCAAACAATAACAAACACCAAAATACAGATTTAGGTGGTGGATTAAAAGCCCGTTGCGTTCAAGCCCTAGCGTTTCTCGCCTTTGAAGATGGAAGAATTCAGATCGACGAGTGGCTAGATGAGAATTTCATTCGTCTCAGTGCCCGAGCCCGACAAATAAAAACAAAAATATAAAGGGTTGAAACCTCACAAGGTGATCAGAACTTCGGGCAGAAAAATTACGCGATACGTGAAATTACCTTAAATCAAATCCCTAAGTGTACCTCTTAATTCGTTACTCAATCTTCAGCTCATCCTCCAACTCAATCCCAATTCAACTTCTAATTCAATTGCAACGCAATCATCCAAATCAATTCCCTTCCCAACCACCAACTCAATCACCAATTCCAACCCAAATCAACTTTGAATTCAACCCTTAACTTAACTTCAAACTCAACAGCCAACTCAATCCCGAAATCTCGATTAGAAGATCACAACTCAATCCCTAAATCAAAACGATCTTAAAAATGCATGAGTTCGTGAACTCAACTAAATCCTAACTCAACCTCACTCAATCTCAAAAGAGTTTCAATTCTCCACTTTGACCATAGAAACAGATTGGCAAAGAAAAAAAAAATCGGACAAGCCGTTCTCGAGATACCGTGGGTACAGACAAGCTTGTCCGATTTGAATTTTTCGCTAATCTGTTTTTATTGTCAAGGAGACTTTAAAAGCCTTTGGAAAATGTACATTAAGCGGATCGGGTACCTGCAAACGAATTGACCCAAAAAAAATACATTTGTATAAATATTTACCAATTTTTTTATATACGCTTGTTTGAAGATTGAGTTGGACAATTCAGTTTGGGGTAGAGTTGAAAGTTGAGTTGGGATTGAGTTAGCTTTGGGTTAGGGTTGATTGAGTTCGTTTGGCGATTTTTTTGAGGGTTTGAATTGAGGATTGAGTTAGAGTTAGATTGAGTTGATGAGAATTGAGTTCATGTACGCATGTAGTTTTTCAGACCATGTTTATTTGGTAGTTGAGTGGGGCGTTGGATCGAGTTGGGGCTAAGGTTGGATTAAGTTGTATTTGAGTTGAAGTTGAGTCTGCAGTTCTGTTGGTAATATATTTGGGGTTATGTTGGAGGTTCAGTTGAAAGCTAGCTTGAGTTGTTTTGAGTTTAGTTGAAGTAAGCATGTAAATTCTCATAATGTGTTGAATTGAGGATTAAATTGGGCATTGAGTATGAAGTTAAGTAGATGATTGAATTGGGCGTCGAGTTGTAGTTTGAGGAAGATTGAGTTCAGTTCACACATGCTTGCAGTTTTCGAACAGCGATTTAGGGATTGAGTTGAGCATAGAGTTTGCGTTTGGGTTGAGAGTTACGTTAGGAGTTGAGTAGAAGGTTAGATATAGATAAGTTGGTTTGAATTGGTGATTAAGTTGATGGTATGGTTGGGTTGGGAGTTGATTTAGTGATGCGTTGGCATTGTGTTGCAGGTTGAGTTGGACGTTGCCATGAAGGTTGAGTTGGAGGTTTAGTGGCGGTTCGGTTAGTGATTGATAAGTAGACATTTGACAAGTAATTTTCTGGACTCGTGAGGTTTCCTCCCTTTATATTTCATAATCACCATTACTGTATGTAGATAACCTTTTAATGTAAATGCGAAAATAACAAGTTTCTTCTATTAATTCAAAGAAACGTTTTAAATCTTTGCCTCTCGACAGCAGAAATCTAAGGAAATTTAAAAAAATTCAGCACGCATTTTTGTAAACTTTCCGCGAAGCAGCAATGAAATAAGGTCACAGGAATTAATATCGTAAAAAATTGGAAATAACCTCGGAAAAATTTCGAGTTACCTACCATTCTTTTTGGAATTAAGATCGTATTCCAAGATTCGAAAGTTATTTCTGGTATTTTTAAGCCTTACTTTTGCAGAATATTTTAATATTAGAACTCTCTTTTCCAGAATTTACAGACTTTGTTTTATGTATGATGAGGTCAACAGGTAAAGTTGTTCCCTTGGCTTTTATCGTACTGCGTCTGATATTTTTTGGCTTAATAGAATTTCCCTTCTCTTAATAGAAAAACAAAAAAAAAACTGATAATTATTTCTGTGTTTTCCGAGCTTCCATTTCTATTTTGGAACATCATTTTTATCCGAGTTTATTACGCTAATATTGGAATTAAACTTGGAAACTATTTGGTTCGACTTTCATTTCACTTGTTTTGCGAATGAAAGATGAAATTCAAAACTCAACTCCTAAACTCTAGTCCTATCGATTTAGCCAGTAAAACAGATTGGTCCAAGAGGTTTGCGTGGACTACGGAAATAAAAATTGTTAATTAGTATTATCGATAGAGATCGCTATCCATTATTTTTAATCGATATCAAATCGATAAAATTTTAGATGCAAAATATTTTCCACGTTTTGGTTGCTGAAGAGGGGATCATTGACAAGGTTCTTCTTGTGGTAGAACAAAACGGATTACTTCTGAACAGAACTCTGACTGATAGATACTCTGCGTAAAAATGATAAATTCAAATTTCGTTTAGAACAAAAAGCTACGAGCAAGAAGTTAAATAGAAGTTTGGTCTAAATAATAAATTCGTCCTTTTTCTTTTGAGCGATTGAAAGCATCGTCATCTCGAGTTTTATTTAGGAAAAAAATGAAAGCTTTCAGAAAATTCTCCTACATCAGAATTTTCTAATCGCACACATTTTTTGTTTGACCAAGAATTTAACTTCAAAATTATAATTCAATTTATCAAAAGTTTCACCTTTATACTTTCTCATCAATGCCTACAAGTACAAAGATTAAAAAGTTTAACAACATTTATAATATTTCTAATTTGATTGTGTATTTTCTACCGTGTCTATCTTTCGTTTGCTCTCCTAAACCTTAATTGATTACCCAGAATTTTAATTTTTTGAATTTCTTGAAATCATCTTTCTAGACGGTTTTACACAGTAAATTGTATAACAGATAATCCACAAAATTTAATTATTTTCAGGAATTTTATATTTTGCATAATTTTTTCCGCACACCACACAAACACAAAAATGAAAAATTAATGAGCTACAAGGCAATTAAATCTATAAAATCGCCTTCAAGGGCATCACGTATCACTGGTTTACTTATACCATAAAACATAAAAATGCTTTTATTATCATTGGATTTTCACTTTTCCTCATTTGCACAGACATACATACATACACAAACATACTATATACGAGTCTACAGAAATGATTTCATTTTGTTTTTGGTTTTAATTATTAACTTGCGTGCTTACGTACATCCCATTCCGTTATATGTTAACCAAATAAAGCGTTATATATACCATAGAGTTAGTTCAATCCCACTGGGATCGACCACCACACAAAATACATCCAAAATTTCATGTCTGACAGTATTTTTTTTAAGTATAAACATTAGTAGTAAGTTTTAATTTATGAATGTCATTATGGCGCTGCGAGAAATCAAAAAAATACACAACAGCAACAACAAAATGCTTAGGAACTCCATACATTATTTCCGATATCGTGATTTCATTTTCTTTTTTTTTTAAAACTTTTTCATGCTTTAGTTGTTATAATGAATGTGGGGCGGTGATGAGTGAGGGCGGTGGTGTTTCTAATTTATTTATTTGATTTAAGTAAATAGATTTCTGTTTGTTTTTGTTGAGCTTTTTAGATTTGTTTTTATTTGAAAATTTTAAATCTAAAGTCAAATAATAATCAGTACGCTTGACCGTTTATATCGCGTACAATTTTATAATGTTTGGATTAGAAAAATAAAAATGATATCCTTAAGTCAATAAAAATTTTATTTTTGTGAATGTAAACATTTGCCAAAAATATTAAAAAATTATTTAATACGATTTTATAGTGAACGAAATATGTATACAGTGCTGCTAAATATATTATACTTGTGCGTCATTCAAAATTTTAGAAATCAAAATGTTTGTTTCAACCTTCTCATCATAATATGCATATTTATGACAAATTATTTTTTTTTTCTGCTCATCTTTGATGTTAGTTGAGGTTCTTAATTTCGAATGTTTTGCGAAAATAGTACGCGAAGTAACACTAAAACTAAAATGTTATCAAATACTTTGATAAGATAAATATTCGATTTAATCAAGGGTTTCCGTTTATTGCGAACAAATTTAACTGAATTTGATGAATTAGCACTGCTAAGGCAAAACTTACCCTCATTCAGCTAGGTTTTCTTAAATTAAGCATGAGGATTCCGGCCTCACGCACAATTTAACTTAGTTGTTTAATTTCGTTTAACAATAATATACATTTTTAATTACCGAAATATTTTAACCAAATTACTCAAATATGAAAAAACCAACTTTAGTTTGTCGCCCATTTTATTGGACACGTGATGATTTGCTCACTCTCGTATTTATTGGTCACATGGCTTTAGTAGTAGATAGGACGTAGATGCAAACATAATTCAAATTCGAAGATAACTCTCTCGAGTAAATTTTCACACGGGATGACCTTCAAACGCTTCGTCAAGGTCAACTTTAAATGATTAAATGTAAATCGCTACTTTTTGTTGTAGAGTTGTGTAAAGAGCTTTCAAAGCCTTTCCGGCAATATTACAAACGTTTAGTTTTACAAGTAACGAGCATTACTGAAATTAAAGTTACCGAAGGAGCAAGTTCGCCTTGTCGGACTGTCGAGTTCATATGAATATTATTATTTTTTTAATCCAGAAATTTTCATCTAACCTAAATTTTTTATCCCGTAATGTTGTTACGTGTTTAATTTTATTAATTTTTATGTAAGACAGGTTAGACTATCGTTGTAAGTTAATTCATATAATTTTTAAAAGTATCATAATTCCTCCAATAGGTGAGACGTATTAGTTTTTACTTTTTAAATTGGCTTCGCCTCCATGGTCGAGTTCAAAGAGTTAATATGTCTAAAGATATATGAAAAGCTTGGAAACTTAAAAATTTCGGAATTTCACTAATATAAATTTCTACAATAAGGACATTAAAATATGTTAAGTTAATTAGGTTTGAAAGTTTCACAAAATATTCTGACTTTTTTCAAGGAAATTCCTTTTCCCGTAAAATTTATAATATTTTGAATTGCTAGTTTATTTGTTTGTCTGTGCAAACCCAGGGTCTAGGTTCCGGACAATGAACATATTTGTAGGTCGCTGTTGCCCTAGTGTGTTTTGGTCGATGAATATTTGCCGGTCCATCCGCCTAAACAAAATTTTGAACTAATTTATATTAAGAGATAGGAAGACTTTCAAATACTAACAATTTTGTAGTGCAGCGGACTTTTTGTTAATAATTTCCTTTTTCATATTATTAAAATCTTAACTAAGTAATAATTTTCACAATAGTTATGGGACGTGATTTCTTATTCCACAGGTATTGCAGAATTTATATATGCCGTGTTGCAAGGTAAAGTTAGGATTAACTCCAACTTAGCAAAATTCAACGGGAAAGATCACAGTTTGTTTGAAATTGTGCAGATATTTGAAGTAAAAAGCACTCTGTATTTAAATCGAGGGTTTACTTTCCGGATATTCGGATTTATGTTTAGCTGAGTCAAGGTGGGTGATTTTTGACTATTCGGTTAACCGAATGATTTTCCGGATACACTAGTTTGACGTGCTATGTTACAACCGTTCGTTTCTGGTATCAACGGTAGTGGAAAATGTCGCCAACATCTTCACCAATTAATTCAATTTAAAAGTGAACTTCAGTGCTACGATGATAAACACTAGTTTTCGATAAATGTTAAAAACAAATAATTAATATCTTTACTAAAGAACGAACAAATAGCACGATTACGTTCTAATAGGCTACAACATTTATTCCTGGTGTAGGCCATTTA
This sequence comes from Tipula vernalis, assembly GCA_958295665.1. Taxonomy (NCBI): domain Eukaryota; kingdom Metazoa; phylum Arthropoda; class Insecta; order Diptera; family Tipulidae; genus Tipula; species Tipula vernalis. Next base: position 17,067,434 of record OY282560.1, read on the forward strand.
TTTAAAAAGATAATTTTTGTTTGATTACAAACTTCAATCTGTTTGATTGCAGGATTCATGGGCCGACCCATCCTTCATGTCAGTGCTATATAGGCTGGCATGGATCAATATGGAAATATGTGTGCAGGTGGTTTACGCAACACAAGCCTATAGCCGTATGCCTTTGATAAGGTTAAAGTAGGACGTTAGAAGCAAACTATACTTCGAAAAAGTTGGGAGTTGGGGAACAGTTAATTTGCGTTTTGGGATATGAGGACTCATTCTCAGCGGCTCGCGGTAATTATTTTGTATAAATAACCCAAGGGAACTAACATTAGTGTTTAAGGTGAATTTTAATTAGGATCGATTAATTTAAGCGGGTTTAAAACATTATTCTTGTTACTCAGCATTTTCTAGATACCAGTTTGATTGGCTTGGCAATGACCCTTAAAAGCACTACCATTCGCAGTTCGCGGCAAAGTGGCCAATACCTCTATCGTCGTCGTCGCTGTGATGACCAAAATAGTAATCAATTTCATCGACTCAGTTGGGATATCATCAGTGCGTCCAAACGATCAAGATATCATTGTGAGAGACTTTAATCTGCCCGATATAACTTAGCTTGATGTTGATGGCGTCTTTACACCGTTTTCCACTGACGAAACACCATTATCCAGCATCGACTACTTTGCGAGCATCTCACCCAAGTAGCTAAACCGTACTAGCAAATACCTGAACCTGTTATTTGCTATTAACGTCATGCATTCCGGATTACAATAAATATGTTTCATCTAACTTGTCCAACTGATTCCTTTTCTAATAATTTTTATTTTAGAAATGCCGACTGCGGTTCCTTAAACGAGTTCCTCAGCAGTTTTCGTTGGTTAAACCAAAAACCGGCTTTCGGGAGCAGTTGTAAAACAGTAAGTTGCTACATCTCGAGAAACGCTGGAATATGTTCCATTCCTTCTAAAGGCTACTGGGGCAATTATCCCGATTTTGATAGAGCCGCAGAGTGGTTGGTTTTCCTTTTTCTATGACTTACCAGAGGTCCGTCGCTAGTCAGCCCTCGAAAATCTGCAATTTGTTGGCTAGCTTTTTTGCATCAGTATTCGAACCAGTTACGATGCCCCTACCATGTCTTTAAGTGCTCACAATTCCATGAACTTTCATTGTTTTAAATTTACTGAGCAAGGAGTTCGTGATTGCTTGCGTAATATTGATGTTTATGAGGTTGCAGATTACGATGGTATTCCACCGATCCTTATCAGTATTGTGACAAGAGTTTGTCCAATCGAATTACCTTCATGTTTAATGTAAGTCTACATGTTGGGGTTTTCCCCCGAGCCTGGAAAAATTTCTTGCATCTATTCCATCTTCAAAGCGAGTAGAAGAAACGAGATTATCGAGGATTTCATATTCTTTCCGTCATACCCAAGCAATTTGAATCTATGGATTCAGAGTCTTGGTTTTTAATACTAAATCCACAGTGAGTATAATTTAAAGTCCAGACAGCAAATGGACGTTGTTCAAATCACTCAAACCTTTGTCACCACATTAAAGAATTCAAACAGTCAGTTAAGCCCAATTGAATGATTGCCTTTACCTTGCTTACCTTTCCGACCGGCTATTTCTCGTGACATCTTACGTATCTCATGTTGTTGAGTAATGTTTATTTTGGTAATATTACCGAAAGTGGTGTTACCGTGGAAATATCGGTAACATAAATTAAAAAAGTTTTTTCCAAACAACTCAACTAGTCTAAATGCAAAAAGAGTTGCGACATCGCTGGATTACACTTCCTTATGTACTATTAATCTATACCAAATTTTGCTGTTCTATTTACATATTCATTTGACAAACTCGTAATAGAGCTGGAATCTGACCCTGAATATGATACATCACTCCGTGCGGAAAAAACACAATTTATAATTTTAATTTTTTCAACTCTCCAATCCATTATTGGGCTTTGAGTAACATCGCGTCGAAGAGCGATTTCGACGTTGCAGACCGATGCTTGGTCGAACATATGCAGGGACAACAAATTACGTCATCAACACGCCCAAGCTCGTTTTCTAAAAATCTACTCACACCAAGGAAAATCGTCATACGGCTAAGTTGCTTTTCGAGAAAATTGAAGCGGTGATGAAAGACGTCGGGATTTATAAATTCATTTGACTTTTGACTGCCATAGACTTAACTTACTCATTCTCGATATGTTCAAGATTCAATCTATCAACAGATTGAACGAGCGCATAATGCGCGATCGCAAATCCCATTACATTAGTCAGTCAGTTATGAAGGCATCATGATCTTCTTAATGAATCGTAATTGAAAAAATGTCACTGTGGCCATTTTCTTAAAAAATGCTTACAACCGTTACATTATGCCACAAATTTGCTTGAATTAGCTATTCGAGGAAAGAATATACAGAACCTTGAAGCGTTAATTTTTAATGTCGCTGAACTTCATCAAAAATATAGAGACGGCAACAAAATAATTGAGTCGTTATTAATTACCATCTTCGAAGTGAACTTTTATCACGACCGTTTGTGATTGCAATTGAGCAGCTTTCTGGTAAGATTTGGTGCTCCAGAGTGTGTTCTACTTCACCTTTAAATGTGTTGGCGCTTTTATACACAGCTTAAGACTGTTGACCGTCTAGGAAAACTGATTTCAATCTGTCGCGATTAAACATAGGAAGAATGGATAAAGAAGATGAAGCCATTCCTGCGGAATCAAATACAGATCAATTATTAATTGATAAAGCTATATATTCATGCTCGTTTGAAGAAGAGGATGACTTGGAGCAAACTATGAATACTTCGGTTAGAGATGATGTTGAGCCTGAGGATCATAAATTCCTATTTATATAAAATTTATTATTTACTGAAGAACAATTTGTGTTACCTATTTTATCCATGTTACCGGTAATATTACCGGTAACGTTATCAAATTTAAAAATAATATTTTCTCAATCTCAAAACTCGGAAAACCTCAAAAAGGCTTGAATATTAAATAAACAACGTACAACTACGTTTCTTGTAAAATTTTTTCCTTATAGTAACAATAATTTTTAATAATACTTTAGAAAATGGATTTCGGATAGTTCCTTCGTCGGTTCTTTTTTAGCAACTATATAAATCATCATAGTTGTGATAAAAGAAGTGACGAAGGAGAGATCCAAAATCGATCTTCTAAAGTACTACCAATAATCAGTGTTACTATAAGGAAACGTTTTTTATTTAATTTTAAATAAACACAACAAAACAAGATGGGTATACAGCAGTTTAAATCACATTTGTTTGCTGCCATCTTCCTTAAAGAACTTTCACCGAACATTGGATAACAACAGTTTTGATAAAAATTGCCTAAACGAAAATAATAAATTTAAATCAGTATTTAACTAATTATTGGGTTGATAAATTGCTTTCGGTTTTTAAAAAGTTTGAATACCTTTATCTTTAAACATTATATTTGAATAAAACAGAAAATAAAATTCTAAAAATCATGTATATTGTATAATAATGAAGACTCGACATATAATTATTGATCGTGATTTCAATCTATTATAATTGATGTGTTATCAAAAAAAAATATGTTAAATCTATTCAAAGAATTTCGGCTACTGCTTTCCATTATATAGCATAAATTGAAAGGAAAATTCAATCTAACGATTAATCGGCAAAAATACTTCTTCTATCTTATAAATATGTATTTCTTTGTGTATTACTACATACTTACTTCACAACATTTTTTTTTTAATATTCAGAGAGCTTAGCAATTTGTCTACGGTTGATTAAACAGGTCAAGAAATTTTATTACATTTTGTTGAAATAAATTCATTAAATATGAAATAAGTATTCAATACAAAGAAGAACCAACAAAAAATTAAGAGATACTGGATTCTCACCCCGAAAATGATGATACCTTGCTTAAATGGGTCACATCAAGTACGTAGAAGTTGCACGCGCTTACCTGAAATTAAACAAAAAAAAAAAAATGAAAATCATTAATTTCGTTAAATACATAAAATAATCAAAATTTATAATAATTAAACCGTCAAATATCATGTTTCCAAAAAAAAAAAAAAAAAACTCAATTACCGTCTCATCCATATCATGTTATGTAATTTTTTAAGTGTCACGTAATTTTAATTGAAATATTTAAATACATCGATTAGCATAATGAAAATTGGGATGAACTCTGGGTATATGTACCTAATTAGAGATAAAATGTATCACCCATATAATATCCTTCTGACAACAACAAACAACAATGTTACCTAAATTTTTTTATATTATGTAACATTGAAAAATTTACTGATTACTTACATACCAATATACTTAAATAAAATAAGTATAACCTATTGAATTCTCATATCAACATAATAATATATGGATGTGTTTTATAGCGCGATAATGTTACACTTAGTCATTTGTCGGTTTGAAGGTTTATCGTTTAAAACAAACAGTTTTACATAAAATATTCAATTTATATTCTACAATTTTTCACTAAAATGCATATTTGCTAAATATTGATTATATTTAAACGAAATGAAACATTTAGAAGAAGATTGTGACGATTTTTATAACTCAAATTCGTATTTTCGAAGGAGATTAGTGCGATTTCAGTTGCGATGAGATTCGGTAATGAGGTCTGAAACACCCTTAAGGACTAATGGAAGGCAATGTTTGAAACAACACAGCAACAAATGGATGGAATTGGAAGGTAAAACTTCATTTCTATTCCTTATAACTTTATTCATTAAATCACTTAGATTTCTTGCTCTTTATAGCTTAGCTCTTTATACAAAAGAGTCCTCAAAGTAGCACCACGGATCACTCTGTACTTCATTCCTTTCGTTAGACTCTTCTCGTTAATTTCACTCCCCCATTTTCTTCACAGATTCATCTGAAGCATTCGAAGTATATCTCTTGTATTATTATTATTATTATTATTATTGGAGGGCCATGCGAGCGATCAGCCAAAAAAAAATCTATTGTGCTGGACCCTGCTTAATTATCCATTCTTAATGAACCTGACAATATTGCCGCCCGGTACGTGATACATACTATCTGGGCTTATTGCTCTCCCTCCTAGATGTTTACTACAGCATGTAGTTCCACTAGAAAGACGGAAGCATTGGAGCCCAAGGACCTCGAGAGGGTTCTCCCACTCCCGTATATTCCTACTCCTGCCTCGTATTCCGTTTGATTTTACTCTTACGAGTTGCTGGGAATTGCAAATCGCCTGTAGGTCACCCAGCTTTACTACAGGAAGGCTAAATAAAACTGGAGGGTGCCTGGTATCCAGAGTACGCATATTTTGAACTGATTAACCTATCAGCCATTCATCCATCGGCATATTCTGTTCCACCTTAGATTAGGTTTTTTTTGTTAAGGTTTTCTCCTTTAGCGCCGTACTTTAGCCTGTGCCAAATGGCCAAAAATGTGCCAAATGGCCAAAAATGTGCCAAATGGCCTTAGTTACCAGTGGTGGCCACGAGGAGGCAGCACGTACACTTGCGAATTGTGAACAGGTTACCCCTTACACAATTGTACCCATCACGCAGCTGCCTAATGACAAGACGAGAACAGCCCACGCGATGCGCACCCTACTGGAAGGTTACGGAGCTGGTAGATTTTTTTTTTGTATTTATTATGGCACTGGCTCCAAAAAAGGAGCCTTCTGGCCCGATTTCAAAATTTACAATTTTTCAATTTTTTACAATTTTTTTTTTTTCTTCCTTTCACTCAACTTTCATTCAGTGATCCACTTTCATACCGTTATACCACTCAGTTTGATAAATTCATACATTATCTTGTATTCATTTTTCCCCATTCGTAATAATTCATTCAAGTTTTTTGCATTCATAAGGACATCGAACATTCCTCTATTTTGGCTAAATTTGGAACATTTTAGAATTAATTGTTCGATGTCCTCCACAATCAAACAGCTTTCACATAAATCATCCTCACTCAAATGACGTTTCTTTAAGCATTCTTTCCAATTACCATGATTCAATCTCACCCGTTCCATCGTTCGAATCATTGTAGTGTCTCCTTTGAATTCCTTAAAAAATGGTTTCCTCAAAGGAGCACTACACCATTCAAAGTACTTCTTTCCTTTTACTCTACTCTTTTTCATAAATTCATTCTCCCATTTTCTCCACAGATTCTTCTGAAACATCCGAAGTACATCTCTTGCATCCATGAATTCATAATCTGTTATCTCCTCAAGCATACAACCCCTTTTGGCAAGCATATCGGCTCTTTCATTACCATCAATCTGTAGGTGTGAAGGTATCCATTGTAGAATCACCTCACTCCCACAAGATTGAAGGTACTCATACATCATTTCTACAAAGACACTGCCCTGAGTACCCCCTCCCTGTTTTATTAGTTCTAAACCACTTAAGGAATCGGAGAATAGAACTACTCTCCTCCTCCCTTCATTCATTGCCAACTTGATTCCTTCCATAATTCCAATCAATTCTGCATTCATTATACAGATGCTACCATTCAATCTTAACATTTTCTCTTTTTTCATTGCCGGAATGTAAATTCATACACCCACTCGATCCTCATTAACACTAGCATCAGTATATACTTCCACATGTGCAAAATAATTCAGTTGCATTCTTCGAAATTCTCTCTTAACCAATTTCATCATCGCTTTTGTTATGCCTCCAAAATTCAAACACACAGCAAGATTTTCGGGAGGAACTTTTGGACCCACTTGTCTAATTTTGGAAAATATATTCATATTTTCCGCCATTATTTTCGACCGTTGCGTTTTTTGGTAATCCGTTCCTCCTTCCAATCTTACTTTTATCTCATTCACTAACATATTATCTTTGGTCAACATTCGCACAGTCTCTCGCACGGTGATCCATTCCCTCTTATAATTAGAGGTGAATCACCCAATTCGGACCATAGAGTATGTATTGGGGTAGATTTAATCGCCCCCAATACCACTCTAGCATATGCATTCTCAACTTTCATTAATTTTTCAAACCCGACCTTAGATCCGTCACCATACACACTCATTCCATACGCAATTTTGGAAGACACTAGCGCCTTTCGCAGCATATCAGTCACGCTAGGGTGAGCCCCCCATTTTGGTTTACTCGCCCTTTTGATCACATTTAATCTGATCTTACAATTATCGGCTAATTTTTCCATGTGTACTTTAAAACTCAATCGATTGTCGATCCAGATTCCCAAATACCTAGTCAATCTTGAATACTCAACTATCTCATCATAGATTCGCACATCAATTCTTTGATTCGTTCTAAATGCCATACTATTACATTTTCTCGAATTCACCCGCAGATTTAAATCATTCAAGCATTGTGTTACCTGAATCACACATTCCTGAGCTCGATTTAAGGTCTCGCCGATAGTTTTGCCCTTGCCGATTAGTACAAAGTCATCTGCAAATCGCAAGATAACTTTGTCGGGGGCATTATACCTATGTATTGAGCTCGTATACAGATTGAAGAGGGTCGGAGAAATTTTGCTCCCTTGAGGGAGCCCAATATTCACCGCCCCCTCCAATCTATAACCTCTTCCACACAAAACAAACTTACGCTCACTCATAAACTCATACACCCATTTACAAATTTTTCCAGGAAATCCCAGGTTCAAAAGAACCTGATATAGTTTCCCTGGAACCACATTAATCTACTCAACTTTGGTCCCCCTCCAATAGACGCCAAACCACCACATCTCTTGCATCCTTCCTTTTGTACTCCTAAAACCATGTCATTCAACGTGGCCTTTTTAACTAACATATCCGCTCTTTGAATGATGGGATCCATCGTAAAGGGTCAGAACACGTTGACAGCATCGAGCGCATTCAAAAATCTTATCTACAAACACATTGCCTTTCCTTCCACCTGTGCATTTTAATAAACATAGACCACTAGGGATCGGAAAATATTATTTTCCTTTCACCTTCATTCACAGCCTGTTTATTACCTTCAAACATTCCAATCCGTTATCCAGCAAATCACTGATGTATGACAAAAATTAAGTCGGCGGCAATATTGATCTCGGGACTCCGACATTTGGAGAGCGTGTCGCTGACTATCTCCGTTTTAGCAGGAAGCTAACTTTTCATAGAGAAAGCCTTTTATTGATTGATTTGATGATAATCGAATTTAGCCTGCGGCAAAAGCCGGTTGTGGATTCACGAAAGCCGTAATGTTTACCTGAAATTATTTTGTTAATTCCGAAAAATTTTGCCAAATGTTGATTAACGCATTTTTCAAAAACTTTAGCGACGGGAAACACAATTTATATTGACCGGTAATTGTAGGGAAGTTCTATTCTAACCACGTAAGAATTTTTAGTTAATATTGAAACCAAATACTTATTGGAGAACTCCCTCAATACTCGAACTGGAGTTCCATGAGGTCTGGTGACCTTATATTCATTCATTGACCGGTAATTTCCACCATGAATATCATGTACATAGTTAATTTTCCATCTGGAACAAATAATGACAAGTTCGAAATTAAAACGTTCGCTAATAGATCAGCCATAAAATATGCATCCATAATCAAAATGCCACCTACACGTTTCAACACTGAAGCAGGTGTTTTAGACATTTTTGGCAACCTACTGTAAATGTTGCAGTTAGAGATTTTCAAGTCTCATTTTATGACGAAAATTAAACGTCAGAGCAAGGTTTTATCTTCGTTTTTCGAAGTCTGAGATTGTTGTCTGTATATTTCAACACATCGTGACAAGATTATTTGGTCTCGAGATATTTTTGGTATTTGAACCAAGTATCTGATTACAAATTCAGTAAGTTCGTCCAATTATGCAAGCAGTTCCACAGAATTTATAGGTGAAAGTAAAGGTAATATACTCCTTGGTTTCATTTTCGTTCTCTTCTGCGCATATGTCAATTCCCAATATAGCCACTGAAAGTGACGATTGTGTGTAATTATTTGTTTACGAAGTTATGTTTATGTGTGAAAATATTTTTTGTGGCAAATTAAAATTAAATTTTTAATAAGTGTTATTATTAAAATTGCTTAAAAATGCGTTGCGCTGTATTTGGCTGTAATGAAAACAACGACAGAAAAATGAAAGACAGTGAAATATCGTATTATTCTTTTCCGAAGCAAAAAATTTTACGCAATAGGTGGATATTTTTATGCCGGAGAAAGGATAAATTTAATGTCGATAATGCTCGAATTTGTTCGAAGCATTTTACACCAGAGGATCTAGCTGTGAACCCAATGTACATTCAATATGGGATCAATGTAACCCGAAAATTGAAACCAAACGTAATCCCATCGCTTTTATGAAAAAAACGGTAAAATTGCCAAGTTCTCGCAATGCAAGACTGCAGAAATGAAGTTTACAATCAAGGTAAGCAGAAGTGAAATTTATTAGAACTTTTCATTGTATTTAATATTATTGTTATTGATTAGTGCGAGTGAAATCATATGTAATGGAAGCCCCCAAGCTAGTTCATCAGCTTTTCAAGTCGATGTTGATTTGACAATAAATTTAATAATTAATTCGAATGAAACGAACATTGACTTTGTCAATTCAACAAATATAATATTATATGATACTAATAAAGCCACGCAAACTACATTTCCAGCGCCACTTCCCTCGTGTAGTACACAAATCGAAGAAAAGGGAAAACTTTTGTTTACAAATTCAGTTACCATGTGCAGCAACAATTGTAGTATACAAACGGAAGAAATTATACCAACGCAAACCGAAATCGCTACTTTGAGAAAACACTGCCGGAAAAAAGATAAAGTGATTGATTCCATAAATCGCATCTTCACCAAAGGGCAAATAATGAGCTGGAATGCCCAAAAAAGCGGGTCAAATTTACAATAGACGACATTGCTGACGCCATCTCGATACACGCAGCAGGACCAAGAGCATACCGACTGCTCCTTAAAAAGAACTATCCACTACCAGCAATAATAACGCTCAAGAAATGGTGCGCGAAAATTGAAGTGTGTGTTAAATATTATGAAAAACCTGGAAATGAAAATTATCGACAAAATTTGTGTTCTCTCATTTGATGAGATGAAGACCAAAGAAAAAATTGTCTACGATAAATCTAAGGACAAGACTTTAAAAGCTGCCAGATACGTCCAAGTTTGTATGGTACGTGGATTGTTCAGGAACTGGAAGCAGCCCATTTACTACGAATACGACCAAAAGATGACGAGTTCCTTTCAGTTCCTACTCGTATCGTGTCAGACAAAAAAAACATTGTTACATGTACTTTCTATATGAGTATTTATATTATCCATTCCTTTCCGATCCTACTCGTACCGACACAGACACATATTGTTGAAAAGAATGTTTTGTCTGATATCTGAAGGCGAAAAAATACGAAAGAATAGCGAAACAAACAAAAATTGTAAATTGCTACTAAAACATTTTTGTATTTTTGTGTGTTATCTTTACTCTATAGTCCCAAAGATACGAATATATACGATAATCTTACGAAGAAAATGCCTGAATTGAAAGGTATGGATAGTATAAATTGTTGATGTCTGACACGATACGAGTAGGAACTGAAAGGAACTGATAATATAAATCCACCTTTATTCAACGTTACAAAATCCATTCAAGCCTGCGGGTTTCATGTCGTAGCGGTGGTGTGTGATTTGGGCGGATCGAATCAAGGTTTAATTCGAGAATTAAACATAACTGTTAAGGCAACGTCATTTCAAAATCCAGCTGATATAACAAAAAATATTTACGTTTTCGCGGATGTACCCCATCTTATTACGTTGATCCGAAATAATTTTGTTGATAGCGGTTTTATGACTGACGGATTAAATTGATAAACGATCATAACCGAATTACTAGAGAAAACTAATGACAAATCAGATTTAAGTGTGGCGTACAAAATTTCGGCAAATAATTTAAACATGAGCGGAGCAGAGCGGCAACAAGTTAAGTTGGCGGCGACACTTTTTTCACACACTGTTTCCAGCGCGATTTTCCGAGCTGGCAGTTTGGTTGAACTCAAATCACAAAATTGGCTAAAATGTTTCGAGTTCTTCAAATTGGTAAATAAAATATATTTTAAATTTTTTCAGAAGTTAACTTTTTTATATTTTTAGGTTACCGATTGGTTTGATTGCCTTAATGTAAGGGTTCCATACCAAGACAGTCGACCGCGAGTTGAAGGTGTTGGCCTTTCCGAGTCAAATCTGTTTGATATAATCGAAAAAATTAATGAAACTATGTTCACCATGCGTGCGAAAAATAAATGTAGTATGCTCCCATTCCAAAAAGGTTAGATATGATTTAACGAATTAAAATTTCCAAGCTAATGATTTTAATTTTGTGCAGGTATTATGATGACGAATAATTCATTAAGAATGTTGTACGATGAATTAAATGTGCAATATAGTATCTCATACCTTATCACGTACAGACTCAATCAAGATGTTCTGGAGATTGTTTTCGGTGTTATTCGGGCGAAAGGTGGGCTCCATGATCATCCCGATCGTCTTGAGTTCATGTATAGACTACGGTCATACATATACTTGGTCGAAATAAGGGGAGTATATCCTTAGGCGGCAATACAATGGTCGATGATACACCGGATTTGGATGCAGTTGGTAATTTAAGTGGCGACTTATTAAGTACCCTGACGTCGAACTTAAATGTGACGTGTAAACCAAATGAGGACGAACTGGAGTCACTTCAATATGACGGTTTAGAACATCTGGCAGGATACATATGCCACAGAGTTAAAAAACCCGATTTGGTAGTTCCTAGTTCCGTAGTAAATACATCCGAAGATTCATCATTTACCTGGACTAATCAGTTATCTGAAGGTGGCCTTCAAAAACCTACTGAGAAATTGATGAAGGAAATGGAGAAGCTCGAATCCATTTTCAAGCAGTTTAACGGAGACGGAATTATGTATTGTCGGGGTTACATAAAACATTTGGTAAAATTGTTAGAAGACATTATGTGCGAGCAGAAGGTGAAGGACATTTTTTTCCGATCACGGATGCATTTTCGAATTAAAAGCATGAACAGTGAAATAGAAAGTATCAAAAATTCCATATTCAATTCCGCCATATTGAAAATTGTTGTTGTTGTAATTTTTTGACAGATGCGCAATAACTATATTACCTTTAGTACGTATATCGTGGTCTGGAACGTCGTTTGTTTAATTTGTTATTGTTCCTGAGAAATAATTGTGAAAATCTTATTAAATGGTAAATAAGAAAAACCTACTGATATGGCTTGAATTAAGTACTAAAAATGTAGTGAACGGTTAAAGGAAATTATTTCAATGTTTTTCTGGAAAATCGCGGCGTTATTGCGTGAAGAGTTACGTGAAGAGGTTTCCTGCTCTGACCAAAGCAGAATTGTCGAATTGTTGGTTACTAAAATTTTAAGGTCAATTCAAAACAAGGTAGAGCGAGGGATGCTTAAACAATGAACGATGAGCATTACCGTAGCACAGTAAAAAACAATGTTTGGCATTGAATTAAAAACTTTTGAATTCGATGGAAATTCTAAAAAATTTTCCATGTACAGTGTTTGGGTCCGTTTAAATTCATTTTCTTTCAATTTTGCCGACATAAACTGTTCCGATAAAAATTTTACAAAACAACAAACTTCACTAGTTTATCATTTTGATGTGTGAAGGTCTTAAATTCTAATTTAAACTATTGGTGATCTCAACTTCTTTTAAACTGACACTTCTCACACATGAATTTAAATAAACCAAACATTACAAAGAAATACTTAAAAAAATTTAAAAATGCATTTAACATTTAAAGGTTATCCACCTCGTACTCGAGTCGTTCATAAACATAATTAGATAAATTCCCAATATTTATTTTAAGAAAATTGATTGTAAACATTTTGTTACATCACAAAAAAAAAAAAAAATGTTAGCTATCTTTTAACCAAACATACATCCATACTTATTTCTGTTCGTATTTGTCAAACAACATAATTGATCTTTTCTTGTCCATGCCTTAACCAAACCGAAAAGAAAAACATCAAAACAGTTTAGAGCCTATCTCTCGTACAAAAATAAAACAAATTTCAGTTTTGATTGATTGAATAAACACAAAACTGTCATGTTAAATAATTTTTTTTATATATCCGTAATAATCCCGCACCATAATAGTAATATCCTAAGGTGCTGACTAAAATTATATAATATGCATAGCCTTCAAATTTCATTTCAACCCCTTTCGATTTATATTTTTTTGACACGTATATTTCATCATCATCATCAAATCACGCTTTCACTTGACCCTTTTTCTCATTTATGTTTAACATCATAATCACCCCCGATTTTCTTTAGTGAGAAACAATTTTATTTTTAATGAAATAAAACGTCATACTCTCGTCGTAACTATATTTGAAATGAACAACAACAATACAAAATTCATAGAAAATTCATAAGGTTGAAACGACGAAGAAATCAATTTTATCAATATATAACATGAAATTTATATGAGGGAAAACCACTAACAACAACCACCACCATATACACAAAAAAAATCGATTTCGATAAAATAGAATAAGGGTTGGGTATTTTGCTTTTTATCTCTCGACTGTACTGTATTAACGCGAATGAGCTAGTTTGTCTCTATAACTATATATAACAATGAAACTTAATTAGGTCAAGATTCAGGTTAAGGTTTTTATTATATTCATAATGTTATGTACGAGTCATGGTTATGGTAATATGTTATACATAAGCATATTTACAATTAAAAAAAAACTGTATTTTTGAATAGACGATTGAAAAACAATTTTACTAGACAAAGGAAAATCTATTTTGCTTTTCTAATCAACTTTATTTGCGTACACTTAAATCATCGATTTGTTATTTTTTTTTTGTATTGTATGCTGGCAAAATAGATTTTAGGTGATTAAAATGTCATTTAGAAATGAAACGAAAAGGTTAGCTAGACCAAACACAAAAATTGTATACCGATATTTAATTAGCTTAATGCAGAAAAACAAACTGAATCCACTTTGGCTAATGAAATCGGCAATCGCCCATAAAAATTATTTATCAATGTTTTGTTAATTAATCATGTACAGTGATTCTTCAATAATTCTATGAAAATTAATAATCGCATTTGTTGGGGAATTTTCGAGTTTGCGTAATAATTCCTTCCTGCCCAGAATCATAAACTTGAAAATGTAACATGTACATAGTTAACAATTGTCTTTCGAATGTCTGAATTATAAATTTAAAATTTTGAGTGTTATTGAATGTTTTTGAATGTTCCAGCTAACCAAATTTTGTATTCAAATTTTAAAGTTTTCGTACACAAATTATATCAAATTTCATTCTAAAATTTTAAAAATTTCTAAATTTCAATTTCTGAATTTTCAAAAATTCAAAAAGACATTTCGAGACACTATGTTCCTGAATGCCATATTAGTTAAAATTTCAAATTTAAAAATATTTTTTTTTACCGTATAAATATGACCCTGTAGTGTGACATTTCCAGGCATTTATTGTTCCTGAATCCCGAGCTGGCCTTCAAACTGTAAACACATTACTATATTAACGTAAGCCACAATCTCATTCAAATCCGTTATTTGTAAATACTCGATCATATTAAATCCTCAAAATTGTAACTAATTTTTAAATACTTGTTCTTATTTGTTATCTCAAATTTGAAATTGAACAAATTCTGAAGTTGAGAAATTTTATTGAATTTTAGAAATAAGTTATTTGGTTATTTAAATATTTGATATTTTATCAATTTTGGAAATTTAGAATGTGAATTTTCAAAATTTTGAATAAATCATGAAATTTGAAATGTTATAGTTAGAACATAATAAAGCATTTCACACAGTTATTTAACAAATTTTTAAATTTACAGAACTAAACCGAGCCTGACATGAGCAGGCCCACTTTTCGGCCAAGAGAACTGAAGAACCTACATATGCGCGTCATCAAATTATTCACCCATAATTGTATTCCTTGAATTCCTTATGAAAGGAAAACGCGATTATGAGACTTGGTACAATAACGTCCCTAAGTTCCAAATGAACATCAGATAACATTTGGCATAACCCCATTCGATCTGATCTGGTAGCATATATGAAGATGAGAAATGCAAAATTTAAAATTGAAAGAAATTGTTGAGGTAGACAGGGCAACACGGTAGAAAAACGGTCGCATGACGGTCTATTTTGGAAATCCACAGGGAAGGGATTAACATGAAGTCAAAAAAGTTGGCCGTCAAGGGGCTCCAATAATATCGACAACATCGAGAAAATACATGAAGCAATGTTTTGAAGAATTTTCGGATGTGGAGAGAGACGTCAAAAACGAGAGCAACCGGTGGCGAAAAAGTATTTTTTTCTTTCAAATCAACTTTCTTGCTCGAGTTTCAAAGCTATCGCAACCATTTTTTTTTTTTTAATTTTTATGATTTAATTTTCTGTCGACTCGACGTAAGAGCCCCAAACTCTATGTATACCACGGATGTATGTTTAAAACCTTAAAAGCATGAATCTAAAATAAAGAACCTATACATTTTGCATCTTTTAACATATCTTTATTTTTGAAAGTAGGAATTTTTCTCAAACTTGAAATTAATATCGGGAATAATATCCATCCATGTTAGTATTTGTAGGCGTACTTGTACAATTTCGAAATAGCATTTTCGACAATTTATAGTTTTTCACGTTAAGCTGTGCTGTATTTATGCAGAATTGCTTAAATTTATCTGTATCTTTTAATTCTTTAGATGCTAGGACCTGGAGCATTATATACAGTTTTTTTATAAAGCCTTCGTCTAGATTTTTGAATTTTGCAATTAGTTCTTAGCTTTGAAAAAATCTCCTTGCGGTGTTGTCATCTTTCGTATTCCTTGTTGTTATTGTTATTTGGTGTGTTATTTCCTAATATATCTAATTTATTATGTATTTCATTTTTAATCCTATTCTTTCTTCACACAATTGCTTTTCTTATAAGCTAAATGCAAAAACCAGGGTGTGAAAAACTCATGATTTTTTTTAAAAACTACAAATCATTTGATTTTTTTTAATTAAATCAACTTTTCATTTTAAATTAGTTTCATCAATTATTCTTAATTTATTGGATCAAAGAATTATAAATTTTGCAGTAAAATTTGAAAGGCTTTTGAAATAACATTTGAAATATTTTAAACCACATAATAATTCGTTTTCAACTATGGTATGTACAGATAAAAAAAATAGCTCTGTTCAACAAAAATTTTAAACTTATTGAAAAATACAATGAATTTAACTAAACACAATTCCGAATCTAATAAAGCTCTAAGCTCATTCAACTACTCCATACAAAAAAGGTGATTAACTAGAACTGAGATTGGCATACTAGGACTGAACCCGAAAATTCTCTAAATCCGTTTTATATATTAGGATAACATCCAATAAAGGCAGATTCACTTAAATAACAGATAAAATTGCATAGAAAAATAAAAAATGATTTAAATCATTCCCACCCTGTGTAAAACCCATTCCAAAAACCTTATTCAGCAATGTAAAGGGGAGATTCCATATTGGTAGGAACTTATATGTATTATTTTGTTCATGACACTGCAACGCAATGTGCAGGTGGTTCATACAAAACGGGACTATAGCCGTACATCCTTGATTTGGCTACTACTGCGTAAAGTAGGACGGTAAAAGGGCCTCGAGCCCCAGAACAGATTGCATAGATTAAAGATTAAAACAAACAGAAAAACAAAAAAAAGGTTGAATAGGATGAAATTATACGTAATTTTTGGTACTTTTTCAACAGAAAAACTTGAAAACTTCAATTAACAAAATAGCCGTACATCCTTGATTTGGCTACTACTGCGTAAAGTAGGACGGTAAAAGGGCCTCGAGCCCCAGAACAGATTGCATAGATTAAAGATTAAAACAAACAGAAAAACAAAAAAAAGGTTGAATAGGATGAAATTATACGTAATTTTTGGTACTTTTTCAACAGAAAAACTTGAAAACTTCAATTAACAAAATAACTTGAAACATCTGAAATTGCGAATTTTAATAAAATTTTGAAAATTAAAGTGCATAATTCTGAAATTTGACTTTATTTTATCACAATATAAATTGTCTTGACAATTTCTGGAGTTGATTAAACCTTTGGAATAATATTGAATCTTTTTTAGTACAATTACGAATATTTTGAATTTAAACCTAAAGTGCAGGAAGGGTATTCAAATTTTAAAAATTTCATTGAAAAATTAGAAAATTATAGATATGTACTTCATTCTAGAAATTTGCCAAATTAAAAATTCTAAATTTTTTAAGGCCTGCAAAAACAGTTAATCGCAAAACAATTTCGTTCATGAGGCTCCCTCTGTTGGCCTTACAGTAAGCCATCCTGTGAGTCCAGTTTTCAAGAACTGTTTCGATGATTTCGGCGCCTATCTCGCGAATAATAGTCAAAATGTTATGTTTTAAAGCTGGGATTGTCTCTGGATTATCCGCATAACATCTATCCTTAACGAAACCCCATAGAAAAAGTTCAACGGCCTTAAAACGGTTTATTATTCGGTTGCCCACGCAGAGAACTGATATCGAAGCGGATGGTCATTTGATTTCAACTCCTGAGTCATATGGACCTTGCAGGTGAATAATCCGAAGTCATTGTGCAGTATTCTCCTCAGGCTGGTGCGACTAATGTCCTGCACTAAGGACCACAGCCGCAATATTCTCGGGCGTGCACACTGTCTGAGCTCAATGATCACGTCTCTTATCCAATAGCAAGCCTTTCTCAAGAACTCAGCGGTTCCGCTTGGCGTTCTTTCACGATCCATATTTCTTTTCAAAATTCACACTGTTTCGGCTACACAACACTTACTTTAAAAATAAGTTTTCAATATTTCGAAACGCTCCTCAAGCGAAAACATGATTGTTTCGTGACGCGGAATATCAGACTGACAAACTGTCAAAATTTCAAGTAAATCGTTTAAAAAAAGTGTTGCCATAGCGTATGATTTAAAAACCAACCAATAGATGGTCCACCCTTTACTAGGAATCTATAAAATCTGAAAATTAAAAGATTATTCAAAACTGTGAAACTTTATCGAATTCTCACTTTCTAACTAAATTTTTAACCTATGCAAATGCAACTTTTATTTATCTTGATAAATTGTTTATATATTTTAAGTAATTCTCAAATTTTTTTTTTATTTGTTTTAATTGTGACCATTTACAAACTTCCTTAATTACCACCGAACCACGATTTATTTCAAATAATTTAAACCATTTCGTTAATTTCTGTTATATTTTAGGTAAAGTTCAAACAATTAAATAGTATTTATTTATCAACTTTTAAAAAGCCTGGTTTTTCTAAAGTAACTGTCCACTTTAAGCCATTTAATTGAATTTCAACGGTTTAAAAAGATTTATTTAAGCCTGGTTTTTTTACAGTCATTTTCTTACTGTTTTGTGACCACTTAGTTAAATTACAACCGTTTTTCGACTTTTATACAATTGTCTATTTTAAGTAATTTGCAAACCTAGGAAAATTGGCTTTATTAAAAGCTGAATGTCTTATTAACAATGGAATAATCGTGCAAAATAAGGTCAAAGTCAAAACCAAAGCTATACAGCACAAGATTAAATGACATTTCGGACAATTATTCACTTTTCCCCTGCATCTTGCTTGCTTTAGTTATGATTAAAAAGTAACTTTCTAATATATTTTTAACTGGGAAAATATGGTTTTATTTTTGTAAAAGTCTAGTTTAGGTTTCAAACGAACAGAATTTGTCTCAATGTTTTGGCCATTGTTTCATTTTTTAAACATTAAGGAGAGAAGTGCGTCAACTATTTCTCGTCAACGTTGACACGTGTCTGTTGCTTTTCGATTTAATTTAACTTCCTTTGGTTATTTATTTATTAATTTTGGAAACATCACTCAAAAAAAAAATAAAAATCCGTCAACAATCAACAAAGTCACATCAATGTTACATCAAGTATTGAATATTTCCAAATATATACATTAAAAATATTCCTAATTTTAAATTTTAGATGTTCTGAAACCAATTTCTCAGATTTCTTTTTTTGTCATATTTGTAGAGTGCGAGGAAAAGTTATAAATCAACGTTACTTAATAATAAAAGAACACAACCAAAAACAGTAACATCGATCACAATAAAATTGTGAGAACATAAGTTCGAGTGGGTTTGCATTTAATCTTCGATTAGCAACACATTTCTTCTACTCTATTAACAAAAACTTGTTTCATAGCTTAAATACATTTTTTTTTTCAAGATTACAGTTTGAAAAACGGAAATTGAATTTTCTATTAATCAGAGACAATCTAAATCGAACATTTACATGAAAAATTATTGACACCTACCTGAGTTTTTTTTTTGTTTTGTATTCATTCAAACTGCATAGAGAGAAGACAAAAATGTTGCCGTTTTGATTCCATTTACAACAAACTAGGGCTGAACACTACTTCATTTTTTTTAGAAATGGTTTATTTGAAATATAGGTGTGTCCTAGATAAAAAATCTACACGACATTTTATATAACTATACAGTCGTTATATATTATTTTAATTACACAATCCTACATAATTATATATATATTATAAAACACACGAAAATGCTAATTAAATTTTCATTCAATTTCAAGTAATGGTAAATCGATAAAATATAGAAGAAGTGGAAAATTGGTTTGAATGAAAGAATTTTAGGTATTTTTATCGATTCAAATAAATAATAATAATAATTATTATTATTATCATTACAACAACAAAATTGGATATGTATATAGCATTGTTATGTTATACATATATGGTTTTATTGACCTTAATAGAAAATTGTATAGTTTGGAAAAGTTTTGTGGAAACAAACAGAGGAATAAAAAAAAATCTATATCGAGTTTACGTATTTTCGGTTTTCTTTTATAATTTTATAATATGTATGTACTTACAGCAGAGAAACTGTAATAAAAAAATATAATTTTATGGCACTTAGGAGTGTTTTTACTTGTGGCAGAATGTAGTAAAATTCTTGCGTTAAACCGAAATGTCTGAAATATTTTGAACTTTTGTATCAATTCAGAAAAATTCTTAATTTTTTTCTTTTTTGGTTATTTTAAGGAATGACCAACTAATTTATTTTCAAATGGGATGTGAGATCAACAATCACGTCTGAAACACATACACACACACTCTGGAGACTGGATACAATTTTCCAACTCAGCCTAACCCATTTAATCAAAAGCAACGATGGGCTAGTTGCCTGGTGGCCACCGCGGGGAGGTAACACGAACACCTGTGGAAGGTACAAGATAAAGAACCGACCAAATGTATCAACCTGATTCTCCTCCCCTGCAGCTTCACATTTAGATCATCAAAAAAAATTAACCCTAAACTTAACCCCAAATCAACCAATAAATAATTCCGCAACCGAACAACATACTTAACTCCAGCCCAAACTAATTAAACCCTCTACTCAACTCCACACTGAATGGCCATCCCAACCCCAAAATCAACTCGATTTGAAGATACATAAGTACGCGTTTGAACGCAACTCAAATCAACTAAATCTAACCTCCCACTAAACCCTCAACTCGACCTCAAATTATTCCGTAACCGAACCCGTCCGCAAATCCAACTCAACTTCATCTCAACCCCCATTCAGCTAACTTCAAACTCAAATCTCAATTTAACGCTCAAATAAATCTTAATAAATCTGACTCAACCCCAAACTCAAAGCCCTACTCAATCGCCAAATCAACAAGGTCCGAAAAAATACATGCATACATGAACTCAACTCAAGCTAACTTCCAACTCAACCCAAAACCCTCCCCAAATAAATTCGCAAACTGCACTCTCTATTAAACTTCAACCCAAACTTCAACGAAAACTGCTTGTGCGTATGAATTTAACTCAATTCTAACTGAACCACTAACTCGACCCCAACATCAACTTAACCCGAAACTCAACGCCCAACTCTATCCTCAAATCCACGCCAAACAAAAAACTGCATTAGCACAAGAACTCAACTCAAAACAACTCAACTCTCACTCTCAATACAAATAAATTCTCAACTTAAGCGCTGACTGCTATACTCAGCTAAATCCCAACTCAAATCGAAGTCAACCTCAACTCAACCCCAACTCAACCCGCAAATGGAACCCGTCTTAACCGCAAACTAGATGCACAACTCAATCCTCAAACTAGCATATATTACAAACTAGTTGGTATATCCGGTGTTACCCGGCAGATGAAGTCGCAATGCAGTCATTCATATAAAGACGGGTTTTACGAATGCTACATACCATCAAACAATCATAGCATCATATCATCACCATCATACCATCATAAAATCATACCATTATAACATCTTATCGTTGTGCAATGACACCATCATACCAGCATACGTACCATCACACCATTATATAATCATACTATCATATTATAGGACCCTCATATCATTATACCGTCATATCAGCACACCATACCATTGCCATACCATAATACCACCATACATACCGCCATAATAGCATACCATCATATATACCAACATACCATGACACCAACATAACATACCCTCATACTATAAAATAGAAAAAAAAATCAATAAAATTCCATATAGACCATATAGGCTTCGATTTCTGCAGTCTTGTGAATCAATCGATGGTAATTCAGAAATTAAAGAGTGCCAGTGTAGACCGATATAGATTGCTCAACTGCTCACTAAACCCTAATCCAACCTCAACTCAACCGAAAGCTCAACACCCAATTTAATCCTCAAGCCAGCATATTTAAAAGATTGGTGAACTGCCAACTATATCCTAATCTAACTCCAACTCAACCAAAACCCAACTCCAACTCAACTTTAACTCAACTCGCAAATTGAACTCTAGCTTAACCTTCAGCTCAACAGGTGGTTTTATGTCAATCTCTTTTTGTAAATCTCAAATGTACAAATCAATTTTTGGTCATTTTTCATAGGATTTCAATACTTTGGTCTTTTTAGATCGAAGTAAAATTTAATTTGTACAGCCGAGCAATGCCGGGTGTTTCAGCTAGTTAAAAATAAAAACAAAGGAAAAAATGTGTAGAAATAATTGAAGCATTCAAATTTCAACATTAGGATTCTGCCTTCCAAAATTGTATGTTATGATGGTAGGAAGCGGAGAAATAAAATAACATAACATGAATTTTATCGTTCCAGAATCGGGCCCATTAATTGATGATCTAGGAAACTTCGATTTCATTTATAAGTAGAGAAACTTTAACCTTTTCTAATTAGGAAAATAGCACTCAACCAAATTGTCATAATAATCAAAGGTTCCACTTCTGCTTTGAGCATTCAAAATAGCAAAAGGAAGAAACATGAGTGTAAACAAAGGATCTACACCAGGGTTTCTCAAAACGGGATTGCGGGATCCCGTTTTTGTCTCAAACGGTTTTCGATTTTTGTTTTTATATACTACATATTTTAACTAAAATATGTTAAAACCTCGGTTTAGGGGACTAATTTGGGATTGGCCTGTAATATGTCGTAGAGAAGTTTATCCATCAATAATTATCCATTTTTATGTCAAATTCAGCCCAATTAGGGAGGAACTTGGCTATTTCTTAACCGATTAAAATGAAATTTAATTCTTAAATGGTTTTGGATGAAGTTCTAGAATATGGCTACGATATTTAAAAGAAATTGTGGAATATGGCCAATTAAGAAGAAAATTGGCCGTTTCTTAACTGATTCTGTTAAAATTCGACAGGTACGACGTAAATTGGATTCTTAAGTGAGTTTAGTAGAAGTTCTGAAATATCGCCGATTAGGAATAAACTTGGCCGCTTAACCGATCATGATGAAATTCGGCACAATTGACATGAAGTTCTGGAATAAAGCCAATTAGGAAGGAACTCGGTTGTTTAATAACAGAGTTCATTCCTTATTAGCCTTATTTTAGAACTTTCTCTAAATAACATTTTAGAATTAATTTCCTTGCAAATCAAATTTCATCATAATCGGTTAATAAACAGCCAAGTTCCTCCCTAACTGTCCATATTCCAAAACTTCTTCTCTGTATCTTTTTAGAATTCCAGTTCCATAATACAATTAGGGAATGCAAAAGCGGTAACCGGTTAACTGATAAACTGGTAAACCATCTTAAAAATGTATTACCGAATTACCGGAAATAGAATTTTATTACCGGTAAATTCGTACCTTTGCTCGTTATCCAGTATTTAAACTTGCGTTCCATGTGGCGTAACTGGAAATAATTTCATTTTCTTTCAGACCACAATGTACTACGGCTAATTTACTAATTATTAATTGTATGATGAATATTAAAAAAAATTTTAAGTAATTTTTGAAGTTAATATTCTGAAAAGTGCAAAAGAATTAATGGTAAGCCATGGTGACTGAACGTTGAACACAAGTTCACAACCCTATATTGACCCATATTATAATTGTCGTTTTTGCTTCAATATCATATACTCTCTATATAGTCTGGCCAACATTTGTGTTACGAATTACGTTTGTAAATCGTTGTTTATCGTAAAATCGCAATTTCTCTCAGAATTATGAGAATATTAACTTAAACAATTATTGAAAATTAAAAAAAAATCCTTGGATTTTGCCTTGAAATGGTTGAATATTTTTCATAACCACTACTAACAAAACATGCTGCTTCGGGTTAGCACATTAGAATAGTCTTCGAACCGTTTGAATATAAAGATTACACGAAATATTTAATTAATTCAAATTAATTTAAAGGTTTGGTAATATTAAAACATTAAATTAATTGAACGTCTTCGAAAATGTGGAATCAACAATTTGGAGCAAACGACTGCACGAGAAGAAAATAACAAAATCATCACCCAAATGATATATAGTATTTAGTCGAGAGGCTAATAGGCGGTATTCATTTAGAATTGTGAATATAATTAACTTAAAACGATTCATTCAACTATGTACAAAAATACGGTAACGCATAAATGCCGGTAGTAACTAACTTCATTATGTCACAAAAAAAAAATATGAAAGGATAAAAAATCGTTTAGTCCGGATTCAATGAAATTTTCGAGTTAGCCGCAGTACGTCAACCTAAATTCTAGCTAATCGCTTTGATTTTTTTATAGAATACTTAAACGAGTTTAGCTAAATCGTATATATTATACCACTGTCTGTCTAGTGTATAAGACGTAACTGTACGATAATTGGTTTTAGTTTTTACAAGCTTCTTGACATTATGTTGCAACCACCCTTAGTTTTTATATTATTAATGCCGTGCTTCGTAGAACTGAGGACGACATCTTTTCCAATTACACGTGAATTAAAGATCAATGTTGATTTACCGCAGCCTGGTACTTTTTGAATAGATATAATTTCAGGTTTGATTTTAACTAATGGTAA
The DNA here is from genome assembly GCA_958295665.1 of Tipula vernalis. Taxonomy (NCBI): domain Eukaryota; kingdom Metazoa; phylum Arthropoda; class Insecta; order Diptera; family Tipulidae; genus Tipula; species Tipula vernalis. The sequence continues at coordinate 17,091,807 of OY282560.1, forward strand.
CGGAAGCTCATGTAATCTTTCAAATATTATCTGGTTCAGCATAATTTCAGTAGTATTGGAGCAGAAAATATATCTGCTATCGGAATCAAATTGTTCTAACGCTTTCCCATCGAATCCGAATTGGTAATCAGATACAGGCTCTTTTATGTAAGTTTTGTTCTGATTGTCATAAGCAAAAACTTTAATTTAATTGATACTTTAATTGATTTGCTATGAAGCTTTGACAGATGATCACTCTTGATGGTGTTAGAGAAAAATTTCCTTTATTGAGTTCTGATAGTAGTGATCAGCTATTTATTCTGATTCCTATACGATAGTAACATATCAACAATCCATCTAAACGGAGAAGCCCATTTATATTTAACTGAATCGTTAAATGGGGTATTCAATATCCATTTGACATTTGATGACGTTATACCACTGATGAAATAAATTACTTTTCCCAGACTCGAAATTGCAGAAGACAACAAGTAAAACTTGGAATACCAGTTTGCCAAGCCATCAAGTACAAGCTGGAATACCAATTTGTCAAGGCAGCATTGCGTACCCGCGAATTGGGATAGAATCTTGGATTTGTACCATTCTAGTTTTATTGAATTAAGCGCGAAACCTTTATGGGTTTGTAACAACATATTTAAAGTACATACTGACAAACTGTCAGAATTAACTGTGCTTTGTAAAAACATTGATATGACAATCAAGAATATAGTATTCACTCGGTAATCATGATAAACTGTTTAATGATTTAAACCGACGTGTTGTGAATGGTGAGGTACGCTTGTCGGTAGCTAAAAATTCATCTGGAATTGTGATTAAATCCAGGTCTTCCAAACGTAGTGGTTCCGGTACCTGCTGTATCAACTGATGAAATCCTTCCAAAAAATCCCACAAATGTAACTCTTTCGATACCTCGAAAATCAGTTGGTACGATACCACGAAATGTTTCACCTCCCATTTTCCAAACTGTTTCTGATACAACTGGATTGCCGATTCATCAACCTATATCTGAAACTAGTCATTCCCGCTTTGTCAGCCTTTTACAGTGAACTTACGAAGTAAAAATAAAATAAAAGCTCATAAAAGCAATAATGTTCTTCTAGCTGACTACTCTACTTCCGCCTTTTCAAATTTTGCTCCTAATCAAATTATAAACAATTTTATTATTGGCACTGGCTGTGGAACCATGTAACAGATTTTTGTCTCCAGAATTCATCCGGATGTTACCGAAACAAATATTAGACAATATTTACAAGAAAACTTCAATTTGTGTGATACAGTGGTTCATCATTTTTCCGCAAAAGTAAGAGATATTATAAACAGGATTATTCTTCATTTAAAATAAGAGTTTCAGTTACTGGTTTTGACAAATTGATGGCTTCAAATTTCTTGACCAGCTGGAGTTCTTGTGAAGGAATTCCAAAACCAAACTAAGAATCATCCTTTTTTGGGGTTACGCCAACCCATTCAACAAATGGCAACATAGGTTTTCAAACATCTTCTACCAACTATATCCACCAAAATATCACAAGCTAAGAAACATTTTAATTTATTTACAGTAAACATTGCTACTCTTGACAAGTTGCCTCAAATCTCTCTCCTGTCGGAAGTCTGGATCGAGGAGTTTGAACTCGATAATTATAAAATTTTCGGGATTAAAATCTTGCGTTTTCTGGGAAACTGATTCGTTTGAAATTTTAAACATCACATCTCAGCTCAAACCGACGGGCATATCGAGCATTTGATGACGTTAGGATGTTAGATTCCAAAAAAGGCGATAAAAAAATATTGTTATTTACAGACCAATTTCATTGCTCTCTGTATTTGGTAAATTATTTATTGAAAAGCTAGTCTTTTACATAATAACAAGTACGGTTTTAGGTAATTTAGAATTGCCGAAAACGCTTTATTAGAATTTACAATTTTTTTATACAAAAGTCTGGATCAGAGAGAATAGGTCGGCTCTATTTTTGTAAATTTGACAAAAGCATTCGGTATGGTAAATCATAACGTCTTACTAAAAAAACATTCCTATGCTTGTTTCCGTGGTGTTACTTTGCAGTGGTTTCGATCCTATTTATCTGAATGGTCTCAGATTGTTAAAATAAATGATAATTTGAGTCGAAGTATAACCATTAACGATGGTGTTCTGCAAGGTATAGTACTAATTCCCTTGCTTTTTTTAATTTACTTGAATTCTATTTTTTATATTGACTTTAATTCTGAGTTGATAGCTTTTGAAATCAGATCTATGCCTTCTAAAGAAGTTGCTCATTCTATGTTTTTGAGCAGTAAAACTAAGGGAATGTTGATGTGAATTGTGATCAACCTGTACCTGCATGTATTGGCTTATTTTAAAATTTGAAAGAATCTTTCAAATATCTCGGTCTAACCATTGATAGTTCGATGCATTGGAAAAACCACATTGATACTCTTCATATTGCGTATATCTGCTTCGTGACTTTTATTTCAGTCTTTGTAGATTCTTCCTTTTAAGCATTTATTTGTGTTCAAAATTATGAAAGCTTTTTTCATTATTAATGTCAATCAATCAAATGTCACTACCAGTTACAATTTGAGAAATCTTCAGTTTATTCGTCTTCAGAGATTTACAACGGCCAATTTTCAAAATTCATTTTTTAATATTGCTCCGAAAGTCTGTAATACCCTTCCGGTTGAATTGAGAGATTGTCGGAAACTTAATGAATTTTCATCTGGCTAAAATAAAAAATGAATACTTCTAAGTACTTTACTTTAATCTAAATTTTCAATAAAATGAAAAAATATAAACATAAGTATCACACAATCCACCGGCATACTATATACTTTCAACAGTACCGTACAATTACTCATTTTACTTATTTACTAAAAAATACGAAACAATATACTTACTGTATCAAAACATTGTACATTCCAAGCACGGTAATCTTAACTTAACTTGGCGCGTAAAAAAGAAAAAAAAAACTTTATATTTTTCAATACTGTAAAGGGTAAGTATACACTTGATCATTTAAATGATGACACACATTGTCTGCACATCGTATTTGGCAACTATTTTTAGAATTCAATATTCGCATGTGGATTAGTAATTACGGAACAACCAAACTTATTTTTTTGTAAATAAGTACGTAATGACTGAGTAAATAGAAAAAACAAGATTTATATTCTTAAATAATTCATTTCATGCACCAACCATATACAAAAATATTATATTTTAATGGACTGTTTATATGCTCGTAATAATTACAATACATACTCCCCAGACAGAATGTCTACCTCCATCACTACACCATCAAAAAATAACATAAGAAATAAAATTATTACACCAGCTGATCGAATTTATATGTACATTATATTACCTCAATCCTCTCTACCAGTTTGTATGTCAAACTGTATAAAATTTTCGTTGGAAAATAGAAATTGATTTTTTTTTTATATTTTTCGTTAAAAGATTTATATATTTGATTTATTATTAAAATTGAATTAATGAAATGCAAACATTAAAAAGATAAAAAAAATGGTTTTCGATAAAAAGAAAAAATTAAAACTAAGTTATGACGAAATTAATTATATTCGTTTATGATAAATAGGTGTGGGTAGATTAGTGGATTAAAAAAACTGGATTAAATTGGACACACATTTAAATCTTCTATCATTAAGGGGCGCAAAAATGCTGTTACATTTTAATCGGAGCAGATAATAGAAAAAATCAATACAGGAAGCTTATAGGAATATGCTGCTTTACCTGACTTTTTTTATCTGATAATACGTTAGACTCCCGCTCGGTTATAAATAGTGGTATACTATTACAATGTTGAGAGTAAGATAGTATCTAATTATGGCCGATTAACTTATGAAAAATGCTTCATATACAAGTGTAATATGTACATATGAAGTGTTATCAGATTTAGAATGAACTGGAAAATTTGCTTTATGTAAGTAATTCAAATTGATATTAGACTCGGCATTACTTATATTCTAAGAATTTTGTGTTGACTTTGATATATATGTATGTAGTAGAAAGACATAATTTTTAAATAGATTTCGTTTGTACTTATTCGGTCGTGTGTGGGAATTATTCAATTTTGCTATTTTAGGTATTTTATAAGTATAGAATGATGATACAAAAGACGTTTGCTTATTTAATCGATATTAGTACAGTATGTGAAATATTTACATCGCAGTATTCGCTTAATCGTTGAATCTGATTGGATAGGCGGTTGTTGCAGGGTTAAAAAAAGGATATTTTTGATTTTTGCGATTTTTTTAAAAACAATTCTTTGTCGTCGGGAATTTTTGCTTCATGATTTACTTAGAACATTAATTATAAACAAGATAATTAGAAATTTCAGGTTTGCTTGTAGTTTTCCCAAGGAAATTTATTATATTTTTGCTTTGAAGTTAAATTAACATTACATTATATAATTCTACTCAACTTAATCAAAAAGGATGTTGTTTTAATTAATGTAATACTTAATACAAAAAAAAGTTCTTGATATGTTTTAGGTTAAATCATATACATACATATTTGAGTTGAGAAGTCTCTGAAAATGTAGGTCGTCTTTAGGGATTTTATTTTTGAATAACCGTTAGCAAATACATTTTTAATGGGTAACTGTCAAAAGTTCTGTGTTTAAATTACAACTGATAACCAAACCAATTATCAAATTTGTAGTAAAATCTGTGAATTTTCAATTAAATTAAAATGCAAAACTTTTGTTTCATTATATTATAAATTAAAACAAATTCCATTCAAATTATTATTTCTCTTATAAACATAAATGATTTTTTGTTATTAATTATGACGATTTAGTCCGTACTAGGGTTTCACAATCTCAGTTTCCCGGTCTCAAAAGTATAACCGGGCAAATCCCGGAACTCCTCGGTTTTCGATTTTTTTTTTTTTATTCTTTAACTCAGTAACCGCTTAGTAATAATATATTACAGAAAAATCTCGGTTTAACAGACCAATTTGGGATTGGCCTGGCTCTTATTTTCGAATGCCCTTTAAGTAGATCCTACGCGGTTTAGCGTCTATTGGAGGGAGGGACCAAAGTTGAGTAGATTAATCTACCAGCTCCGTAACCTTCCAGTAGGGTGCGCATCACGTGAGCTGTTCTGGTCGTGTATTAGGCAGCTGCGTGATGAAGGCAATTGTGTAAGGGGTAACCTGTTCACAATTCGCAAGTGTACGTGCTGCCTCCTCGTGGCAACCACCGGTAACTAAGGCCATTTGGTACATTTTTGGCCATTTGGCACAGGCTAAAGTACGGCGCTAAAGAAGAAAACCTTGACAAAAACCCTTAATCTAAGGTGTAACAGCATACGCCGATGGATGAATGGCTGATAAGTTAACCAGTCCAAAGTATGCGGACTCTGGATACCAAGCACCCTCCAGTTTTATTTAGCCTTCCTCTAGTAAAGCTGGGTGACCTACAGGCGATTTGCAATTCCCAGCAACTCGTAAGAGTAAAATCAAACAGAAGACGGGGCAGGAATTAACGGGAGTGGAACAGCCCTCTCAAACAACTCCTTGGGTTCCAATTCTACCGTCTTTCTAGCGGAACTACATGCTGTAGTAAACATCTAGGAGGGAGAGCAATAAGCTCAGATAGTATGTATCACGTACCGGCTGGCAGTATTTTCAAGTTCATTAAGAACCTGAATATTGACTGGACGGATAATTAAGCAGGGTCCAGCACAATAGATCTTTTAGGTCGGAATGCGATTTGGCTTATCGCCCACATGGCCCTTCAATAATAATAATAATAATAAGTAGATCCTAATGTGGAAAATTTAAATATTTCGTGCAGAAGTTTACCCTTATACAGAATTTCCAAGTCAAATTGCCAAATTCAGGCCAATTTGAAAGAAACCTTGCTATTTCTTAACCGATTATCATGATATTGGGTATTCACGATGAAAATGGGATTATAAAATTATATTTAGAAGAAGTTCTGGAATATGGTTAGTTAGGAAGGAACTTGGCCGAAACTAGGTTATTTTTAAACTGATTATTAAGCCTAAATGACTTTATTTACCATTTCCGCCGTACATGACGAATTTCATCGTAATCGATTAAGAAATAGCCAAGTCCCTTCCAAATTGGCCATATTGCCGAACTTCATCTAAAGTTCATTTTAGAATCACATTTACTTGAATCCCTAAATTCTTCCCTATCAGCTGTCAAAAAGGATACATGTATTTTGGTAGGATCGGCGATTATGACAAATGAATCCGAGAATTTGTATTAAGTTTTACTATAAGAATTGAATAAAGTGCGGCAAAGCTGTGGAATAAAGCGTGATGTCCAAGATTGCAAAGACCGAATGGAACAAAGTGCGGTAAAGATCTTCAAGAATTGAGCTACTACTTACAAGTTCAACGCCGTTACCGTGAAGCAATCCGAAAGACGCCCGGATATGTGGCGAAACGTTGGCTTTTACCCCATGATAATGCACCAGCTAACAATTCATTGCTTGTTCGTGAATTTTTGGCCAAAAACAGCTCCGCCAGATATGGGCCCGTGTGACTTTCTTCTGTTCCCGCCGTTTTACAAGCAAAGATGAGATTAAAAATGCATCGCTGAGAGAGCTAAAGCCTAACATCATTCATCCCAAAGATCGAGTTCCAGAAGTGTTTCGGGGATTGGAAAACGTGCTGGTATAAGTGTATAATGTCTATAAAGAGGAGATAACATTTATGTAGGCATACACCTCGTACGCCGCCTCGTACGCATCAATTTAATTTTACAAATAATTTAGACATAATTGGTAGCAAGAATATAGTCTGTACGAAATAACTTCTTCTGGCGTCTTACCTGGTTTTGGTCCTTATTAATATTACTTGTGAAATTTCTTATTGTTTTGGGAAATATCCAGTTGTAAGCATTGCGTGAATAAATAGCTCTGCAATCGAATACTCTTGTCTGGCAAGTCTTGCAAAACTCTCCTGGAATAAGAACACTTCCAGGTGCCGTTTTAGGATTTAACTCTCTCTGTTTCACTGTTTTTACCTCTAAAAAAGAAAACGAATCCAAATAGCTTTGAATGTTGCTATTCTCTTCCTCCGTAGTTTCTGATGGATATAGTTGAAATATTCTTTCAAAATGGTCCGAAAATAATTCAGTATTTTCTTATTTATTTCTCGCCCAATGACCATCACTGTGTGATGCTGCTGGAGTTGTTTTAGTTTCTAAGTCGCTTTCCAGTTTCCAAGTGAATAATCTGTGTTTTCTGTTGGTGCACTCGTAATAAACATTCTTGAATTGATTGTTTTTTCATTGAGCAGTAATTATTTTAACGATGTAACCGTTTGGTTTACATTTTAGTGTTCATGTATCTTTGACAAATAGTTCATTGCACTACGTCATGCGTCGCTTAAAGGGCGGGATTGGCTTTTTCGAACCACATTGCATCACATTGCAGTTATTAACCAAGTCAATCAACTCACTTTTCAAATCACCTGTTTAATTGATGGATGCAAGTTTCTTATGACCAACTGAAATACTTTTGTTCATTTTCTGTTGGAACGAATTTTTACGAGTAGGTATGTCTCAGCATCTTTTAACTGAATTTTAACCTGGCTATGAAGTTGTTCCGATTGAGACAGCAGTTGCGAAGTTAGGTAATTATAGGTTTGGGCGATGTTGATTTAAGATTCATTTGCATCGTTTGAAGTGAACTAAGTACCTGGTTGAGATCGTGGTTTTTGAAAATAAATCATACATCACAATGTGTTATAACCTAAAATCTCCTTGATAAAACTTATTAAAATCTTATCGATTGTTAGCCCTTGCCGAAATTTGGAACGTCTTAAAATGGTTAAAACCTTTGTTGTCATAAAAACATTGCATTACTAGCATGCCAATTACTAGCCAGTAATCTTCTTTTTAGCTTCTTGATCTAATGCAATCACAACGAATATTCGAGCAAATTTTAAAAAAACATCCTTAAAAATATCATGAATGGAAAATTGCAGGGCTGTGGAGCAGGAGTAGGAGGCGCGGAGTTTCTGATTATTTTCGTATTTTTAAAGGAGCCAGGGATTATGAAATAAATGTTGTGTTTTACAGTTTCAGTTGTCCTTGAAGGGATATCATCATATTTCCCAACGAAAAAATACCTCCCCCCCCCCCAAATACCGAAAAATACAAAGTAAAGTGTAGCATCGAAAGGAAGACCCATTACATTTTTGTTAACTACAATATGAAAACGAAAGGAACCTACATAATTTCATGTCATCCTTGCGCAGAAAGGACCAATGCTTAGCGGCTTTTGTGATTTTTTTATTTTAGTATGTGAACATTGTATTATTAGTATTTTAGTCGGCTTTGACTTTCGAGTTAATCGGACGCTTTTTTTTTAGTTTTCTTCTAAAATAATTAAATGATTTTTTTTATTAACTAATTAAACTTTTAAAAATTGTACCCGTTGCTTCACCTTCAAGGACTTATGACGTCATCTTTGAATCGCCCCGAATAATAAATTGGAACCGTTTGGAATAGCAAATGTCGTAAGTGCTTCAGCTTAAAAATTTGCAAATTATGCCCATTGCTTCAACTTCGGGACTGGTGACGCTATATTGAACCGTGTGATATAAAAAAATTAACAGCAGATAGCAGAATAAAGTTGAAATAACGCCGAAGAGCCAATGCAGAAGTTTTATTAGTATATTGTCTACCTCTTGGTCTACACCGATACTATATATTGTTAATGAGCTTATGCTCAAAATGAGTATCTCAAAATTTTGGTCCAAAGCGATAAATTACACATTACAATGTGTTCTAACCTAAAATCTCCTTGATAAAACTTATTAAAACCTTATCGATTGTTAGCCCTTGTCGAAATTTGGAACGTCTTAAAATGTTTAACACTTTTGTTATCATAAAAACATTGCATTACTAGCATGCCAATTACTAACCAGTAATCTTCTCTCTAGCTTCTCGATCTAATGCAATCACAACGAATATTTTAGCCAATTTTAAGAAAACACACTTAAAATCATCGATGGAAAAGTGCAACTGAAGTATGAGGCGCGGAATTTCTGATTATTTTCGTATTTTTATGGTAAAGGAGCCTTGTGGATTTTTTTTTTGTTTTTATTCCTCTTTTCCTATTTCCCTAAATTGTGAAATAAATACTGTAATTGTGTTTTGCAGTTTCACCTGTCCTTGAAGGAATACCATCATATTCCCGAACGAAAAAATCCCCCCCTCTGCCCCGCCCCAAAATACATAGTAAAGTGTCCCATCGAAAGGAAGACCCATTAAATTTTTGTTACCAACAATATGAAAACGAAAGGAATCTACATAATTTCATGTCAGCCTTGCGCAGAAAGGATCAATGCTAAGCGGCTTTGGTAAGTTTTTTATTTTAGTATGTGAAATACAAACGTACTTATATATTGTGACAAATGTAAGTATTTTTGGAGTTTTTCTGACGTTTTCCTGTCATCCTTGCGCAAAAGGTCCAATGCTAAGCGGCTTTAGGGAGTTCTTTATTTTAGTATGTGAATGCTCCAATCTATATGAATGTTAGAATTTTACAAAATCGTCAAAGCGGCGGTTTGGGGCGGCAGCCCCCATCCTCTAAGGTGTAAAACGAATAAAATCCCCCCAAAAAATCAAATAAATGAAAAAAAAATCAATTTTTTAGACATTTTTAGACTTTTGCTACAAATTAAAACATTTGTGGAATGTATCAGTAGAAACGATTCAAACGATAAAGTTCTTTCCCTGTGTCTGCTAGGTTGACGAGCTATTTCCAGGATCATAAATATTTAGAGCTCTTTAAAAAAATCGAATTTAATAGAAAATTGTAATTTTTACTTGGGCTGCACTTTGACACTTGTGTCTCAATTTTCATTTTTGCCTTTGTGAATTTCTTTGTTTCTAGATACTCTATTTAGGTTTTATTTTTTTTTCTAGATAAGGAATATCCAACCCTGAATTTTCGCCATTATTTTTTTTTGTTTAGATTACATACTTCTAATTATATTGGTGTCGGAGCCGTACATTTTGTCTCGGACCTCACAGCCCTGAAACATTGCTCGATTAGTTTTTAAAATGCTTAAAACAAAACAACGGGAACGGAACCAAGTTTCATTGATGGAGCCAACACGTCAACGTCAATTATTAATTTTGTTAAACTACATTTTGCTGCTAATGGTGGAAGAGTTTCACAATACCACACAATATGGTGGTTAGTACACTTAAACAGCAAATGAACTATTATTTCGTATTCCTGTTCACGTTCGCAAGAAGTTTGGGCAAGAAACTGAAAAAAATCCTCCAATCCAAAGAGTCCTAAGTTATCGCAACGAGTATTAACTTATTATGCACTTACTGCTTTAACTTGTCTTAAATTTCCAACAACAACTCTATATACAACATTTAATTCCAGACACAGCTGTTGAAAACAAAAATTCAAATGTTTGGAGCTCCGTTTTCGTACTTCTGATCATATATATGTACATACATATTTTCCACCTTGGATAGTGTGATTAAAATCTAGGGAAATCAATCAAACCCTTCTCTATCTCGAATTAAAATTGAATTGAAATAAAAATTTATTGACTTGGAAGTAGAAACTTGTTTTTTTCTTAACATTCTGGAATTTATCGAATGGTTATACTTGACATTTTTAAAATAAATATTATTAACACTTAGACACCCGACAATTGAGGGGTATAAAATACGCCAAATACAGCACGTTTTATAATTATGATTCCTTTTCAGCGAATTAGAGAGGAGAAACAAAATACTCATAACACATAATGCATGATGTATTACATATGCAATGCCATCCTTTACACATACAAAAGAAGCCATAAATAAAAATGATAAAATATGAGAATATAACCGTGTTTGACTTTTCAGAAGAAAAAAAAACCTGCACTAACGCGTGACCGTATATTTACCGCAACAAACAAAAACACGCATTAACGCGTGACCGAGTGCTTATATGTTAATTTAAAAACTGACTGTTCTTATACAGAATACGTCTTGACACTGAAATCAAAACCGGTATCAACAAAAATGATCTATTTGAATTCTACTAAATATCACAATTTTCATAGAATTGATTGTGTTTACTAAGTAATTAGTCACTCATTAATAATTTAAATTAGTCATTTGGAAAAATCCTCAGCCGAATATAAACTAGGGTTGTAAATAAAAAATAAATAAAAAAACAACCAACATTAGGGAACACACCACATCGCACGCACAGAGATATCGGAGCCCCCAATTTTTCACCGCGTACATAAAATAATTAATTTATTCATAAATAAACGAAAACTTTATTCCGTACCACTAATTTTTTGGATTTTTTATTCATTAATTAAATCACTTTAATTGCAATATTTTGTGGGTTAAAAAATTATGTAGTTGAACACAAAATTTGCCAGGCATATTAAATAGTTTTTGAGTTTAAAGTTTCTCTCCCATTTATTAATTTCCATTGTACCGTTGCCGATTTGTTTTAAATTTTAACTTTTTTAACAAACGAATTGAATCACAATCGCTTGTATTATGTATTGTTGGTTTTATGGTTAAATATTTTATGAATCATCCGCGCGATTTTATCGTACTTATGGCGGTGATTGGGCAACAGGTTCTTTATATAGTATACAAACACATAAATAGACAAATACATTGATACCATGTATTAATCATTTCTAAAATTAATAACAAAAAAATATTGGAAAAATGATAAATGTACGTGAATATAGAAATAGGAGTTTGGTATGAGGTGTGTATATGAATTGTTTAATATTATAAAAATCGATAGATTCAAGTAATGTCACAAAAAAAAAAAAAAAAAAAATGTTTGTTTAATTAATGGAGAAATTATTCAACGAATAGAAATTATACTTTATAGACTTGAAATTTGGTAGTTAGGTCATTGATCAATAATAAGGAACGAAATTAATAAGACGCAATAAAAAAACAATAAAGATGATAAATAAGGAAATTTGGCAACAAATCTTATTTTTTGCTTTTATATCAATTTATTATCAAAACTATTATTTGGGTCGTTTGCTGTATCACAAATGTTTTTGTTATGTAAACGTTATTTGTGAAACACATTTATTTACACCTGTATTTTACTTAAATACAAATAGGTTTTTGAACCGCAATTAAAACAATAAATGAGGCTTTTGGAAATGTTTTGATAACCTCTTAAGCAATCTCTTAAAAAATCTATTTTTTAGAGTGATTACGATAGTTACACAGTTAATTACATAATTTATGAATAGGATGTTGTTTATGGTTATTAAGCAAGCATACTTTGTAGGTTCACTATGTGAATTCTGTAAGATTCCAAATAAAATTTGATCCACTTCCAAAAGCTTTAATTGTGTAACAGTGCAGTAAAATTAGCACTAAAAAGGTCAATTTTAATTATGTCTAGATTGATAAAAAAAAATTGATTCTCTTGATTTAATATTGGATTTGACAAATTCAAAATGACGGTTCCAAAATGGCCACAAAACAAATGACAAAATTTCAAAATATTAAGAATTTATGTTTAACTCGTGAAATAACTAATAGATTAAACCAGGACTGTGCAGTAGGACTCGAGGAGTCGGAGTCGAAAAAAAACTGACCAACTCCGACTCCGCATTTTATAATTTTCTTTCTCTCCTAAAATTCACCTTAAGTACCCTTAGTTACAAAAAGACTCCAATCAGTATATTTAACCCCCGTTCAATTTAGGAAGATTAGGAAAAATCTCAAATATCCTCGTAATAGAAATAAAACCATCGTTAACACATAGAGAAATTGTTCTGCTTGATAACGAGAATTTATTGGCGGAAATTTCATGTCAATCCCAAGATTTGAGTATTATAAAGTGATGATCAACAATATTACCGAAAAGCTTACAGTAATAGCACAGAAGAAAGATTAACCAGAACAGTCATAACGCTGTTTTTGTATGGAAAAATTTGGACTCATTTTTTTGACCTTGATTTGCCGAAGGTAAGAGAAAGTTGGGTTATGTATTCTTTGGTTTACTGGTTTTTATTTGAAATAATAAAAATTAAGAATCCTTAACAGTATAGTTAGTGATATTATATGACAAGTTTTGTTTTGACACCATAATTTGTATTAAATATTCAAAAAATTCATAATATTCGAAAATAATTATACTTCAAAGTCCAAAAAAGAAGGTAAGATGAAAAAAAAATTTGATCCACGCAATGTCTATTCTGGTTAATCTTTCTTCTGTGGTAATAGTGACCAGCCGTCATCTCCATCTATAACTGATCACCAAGAAAATCCTGTTGAAAAAGTAGAATAAAAACATGAATGCGAAAAATTTCCAGATTACCACGAGAAATCGAAACGACTTCGAATTACAAAAATTCAGGATTTAATTTTTTGATGGCTTGGAGAAAGTAGAAAAAATCAACAAAAATATGATATTCTTGAGGCTATAATAATAAGAACAAATTTGCAATTAAATTAAATTGTCGAAATTTTTTTCTATTTCTTTTAAATATTTCTTTAATATGCTTCAATATTCAATTTGATTTTTATTCTTTATTGTGTTTAAATTATGTTCTAACGATGAAAGAATTTGAATACGAGCAATACTTATTATGAATTTTATAATATTTGGATTAAATATACATATGTAGAAGTTGGAGATCGAGTCGGAGTCGGATAGTCAATTTTTAATACATCGGAGTCGAAACTCAGAAGCCCTGGATTAAACCCAATAAACCCAAAAGTTTAAAGGAAGAGATTCACTGATAAAATAGTTGATTATCTTATCAATATACTGTATTTTGGCAGTTCATTTCACATTATCATTTGACTGTTTCTTAATCTTACAGAACTATAAATGTGTCTGCTAACATGAAAACACACGCTTATGATCTTATGACCATATTTGCAGCTTAATTCATAACGGTTTATATAAATGCAGTTTGAGTAATCGACCTTGCCGGTAACGAAATAATTTGTGATACCTTTGGGACGGGTCTTGAAATATACGGTACAGTGACCCGGAAGGCGATATACTTAGGTTGAAAGAAGAGCGAAAGACAAATCGAACGATCTAGTGACAGATTTTAAGCTGGGTTATATTATTATTTATTATTAGCGTCTTCAACCTGTTCTAAAACTTTATGTGGGTATAAGATTCTCGAATTTCTTGATTGAAATCATTAGAAGTTTTTTAGGGTATATTGTTCCTTGTAGGCCACTTCTAAGGCAGACGCTTACTAATTGGAGCTCTGGAATTATTTTTGTTTATAAAGGCTTCGTACCCTGTGCACTGGGGACTAGTAAAATCTATTGGCGTACCCCTTGTTATATTACCACGTAAAGTGTAGGTTCAAATCCTTGATAAATGCCACTAGCTTGTGGAAACTATTAGGTCGGCGATAGGCCACGGAATTGAGAAATATATGTCTTCAAAAGACGATGGCGTTGTATGTAAATAGTAAATGTTTGGATGTCTCCTTTTCAAAATCTGCATCAGTCTCTATTGAGGAAGCACCGGTTTTTTCTATCTTTGCCCATGAAACAAACGATGAATAGGAGATCATTGGTATTATATGTAAAAGAAATAAAAGAAATGAGCATTTCCCAATTTGTTGAACAGTCGATACACTACGAGCAAACACAGTACAGGTGAGAGGACCACACCTTAAGACATCCTTTAGTTGCCAAAATCGTAATGGTTGTGTCGCCAAAAGAGGCAACGATTATCCAATTATCAAGCATATTAATTAGCAGCCCTACGACGAAGAAGTCAATATGCCTTATTCGGGTCAATATACCTTATTAATAATTCCCCTTTCTTCCTGAGTGTAGCTTGAATTCTAATATCAGTTCATGAATAACTGTTTCTGTTGATGCCCCAGTCTGATAAGTATGTTACCTGGAATTTGAGGGGTTCCGTGGAGCGCGTTGAATCTAATATACAGGTCCAGGATCTTCTCCATAGTTTTAGGTTTTAAAGACGTGAGACTAATAGGTCTGTGAGGCCGAATGTCCTCGTGAGATCTTTTTTTCCATTTGGAACAAAAATCCCACCTACGTCCCTCCAGCATCCTGAACCATACTCCAACATAAAACTGGCTCAATTCCATCTAATCAGAAAGGCGACATAATTCTTTGGTCTTGCTCTAAAAATGCAAGATATGGCCGCCCAGAGTATTTCTCCAGGAGTGAAGGTTTATTAACGTTTGTAAGCTTGCTTTCAGAACCGGATTGGTATATATAATATAAATTAATCGATGATTGGCGACCATAGCGAGCAAGTATCGTCGGGGTTGGTAAGATAAAGGCAATCGAGGAAGGATTTGGGACAAATCGACGGTTGCTCGGTGAAAATCCGTAGTATGAAATAAAATATACGTAAAATGATATTAAAGCGTGAAATATTTGTGTAGCGCCACAGCAAAGTTCCAAGGAATGTGTATTTTGGAGTCGACAAGCTATAGAGTTTGTCTATTTTTTCACTGAAATTTCTTCAGCTTTTCCTTTTGTTTTCGTTAGAGCTAAGTTATATTGAATCATAGAAGCGTGATACTCTTTCAAATACCATGACAGGTGTTGCTTGCTTACGACAGCAAGACAGTAGACGTTGAACTTGCAACCTACTAAGGTATGTACAACAACAAACGTACCGAGGTAATGAGCCCTTAAAGTATATGGAGTTCAAGTCATATGCCTGAAAATAACGAGTCAGATTTGGTTGTCCTCAGATCTTGGAGGAGCGTTGTGGAGAAGCGTTCTTATATCATGATAAAGAATTATTCATTGAGAGCGAAAGGAAATACGGTTCCAATTCCATAACCAGCTGAGTATACGCATTTAAGATTGGATTATATATATATACATATATATGTTGTGATGAATATTCTTCCTGGTATAAAGCAGTATTTGACAATAAATCACCTTACAGTTTTCATCTTTTACATCCAGCGTGAATGTTTTTTCCTTGCGGTTAAGAGCAGGAAACGCACGATCGTACGGCGGTTGCAGGGATTTCCTTACTACGTCTATGTGGATAATTACATGTGAACAAAAATTTAGCTCCTGTGAAAAGAAAATTTTTCCGACGCAATGCCGTCCGTGATGGTTGAGGGGTGAATTTGACTATAAATGGTTATAAATGGTTTCACAGTTCTTTCACAAATTCCGACTGACTGCGGTAGTTTTGTTGCCTTCGGCAATTAGTTGGCTCAGCACTCGTATGTTCTACCCCAATACTAACTCTGCCGAAGTCGCTTTGTCTTCGCGGTAAGTGGAACACATTATAGCCGCTTTAAGTGTTCTGTGGAATCTTTCGATCGTGCCGTTGCACTTCGGATTGTATGACGACATCCATTTACGTGTGAAACCAAAGTTTTGCGAACACCGCGAAAAGTTCAGATTCGAATTGTGCACATTGGCCCGTAACAATTGTTGTGGGTACTCCAAAGCAGGCAATCCGTTTGCTGTAGGCTGCCACGGCAACAGTCTCTGCTCTTGTGTCCGGTGTTGGCATGACCTATATCCATCTCCTGTACCGATCAATGAGCATAACCGAGTACCGCTGCCCCTCCGAAATCGGTAGCGGACCCATTATGTCCCGGTGCAGTTCGGCGAAACGGTTCGAGACTGGTGCATCCGTTTACCACGTGAAGTATAAACACCGAATTGTGATTCATCTGATCGCCTGCGGTGGATGGTAAGGCAGATATTTCGCCACCTGTGTCTATAAGGTATATGCTGTTGGACAATTTCTCGTAAATTTTGAGACGGCAGTTAAATTGAGCTCAGTCGCATTCCGCCGTAAAATGGTGTTTATAAAGGTTATAAATAGTTAGGTTGATTTATTTGTTAACCGCGATGAATTTCTGATGTTAATAAATCCCAGGTATTAGTTAGTCCCTTGTATGGGTTTCGGCACAGTAACGAAATTTTTCAGTTTTCCATTGGTAGAAATCCGTTGGTTGATTTTTTTTTGTCGCTATACGTCGATTATTGCAATCAACTTGTTTTTGTATTGGAATATTTGATTGGGAAAATCTAATAGAATTATTGTTCCGAATTTCTTCTAATTTACTCAGCCGACGGATACATCTCATTGTTACTCAATGAGGTGAATAAAATATAATTGACTTGTCAATTTGGTTTGTATTAAGTATAATATAATGGAAGTGTCTATTCGGACAAATAGTACGTGTAAGAGTACGTGGAGTACGTGTAAGAGTACGTCGAGTACGTGTAAGAGTATGTTGAGTACGTCTAAGGGTACGTCGAGTATGTCTAAGAGTACATCGGGTATGTCTAAGAGTACGTCGAGTATGTCTAAGAGTATGGATAGTATCTCGTAAAAGTATATATAGCTGAATAGTTTTTATAGAAACTATAATTGAATAGTTTTTATACAAAGTCGGGGGGAGGGGGGATTAGGTTTAAAATTTTTTATAGTATTTCTAAGAGGAGGAAGTGTATTTCCATTTCGCCTAAAGTTTACTTTACGTATTAGATATATTTTGGAAATTTTTGAATGTAGGATTGCGCATCTATAGTTTTTAAGAGGGGGAAGCCAAATTTCACTGGAAAATTACCTCATTTTTCGGGAAAATTTTCACTTGTTAGTTGAAAAAATTGTGTATTATTATATTCAAAATACGTAAAAATGTTGATATTAGGATTGTATTTTCACAATTCTTCGACATTGCAAGTAATTTTTCCGGGAAGATTTTGCAATTTTTCCAGGAAAATTCTGAATTTTTGTTTTTGGTCCTTTATCTGCAATCTTTTCTGGGGCTCAAGGCACTCCCAACTCTTTCGCAGTTCGCTTTTTACGTCCTACCTTATGCAGTAGCCAAATCGAGGACGTACGGCTATAAACCCGTTTCCGTTTAAACCACCTGCACATTGCATTGCTTCATGCCAACCTATAGTGCTGACATGAAAGTGGAATGAATTCTGAAACTTTTTCCACTTTTTTTTTTACTTAGTTTCAAATTATAAATAAAATTTGAAACAGGAACAATAAGCGAGGTTTGGGGGCGGCAGCCCACATCCTCTAAGGTATACAATGAATTAAAATTATGTTAAAAAGATTGTTATATTTACAAAAGTGGCTTTCTTTAACATTTGTGGTACTATCAGAAGAAGCGATAAGGGCGAAAAAAACTCTTTGATGCAAGGTTGACGAGGCAATTATAATTATCAAAAATAAAAAATTATATTTGTTAATTATAAGGTAAACGTCCATAATGTGGATCATTGTGGATCGTTTAACGTTATTTTGTTAAAAATAAGAAAACTATTTGGTTTATCAATGTATTTAATATCAAGAAATATACATTCATATGTTATGTTGCTTGTATTAGTTTTTTGGCGGGATAACTGTAATATTACTATTCATTTTATCCTTTAGTTGTTTATCGCATCGCAGGTGTGAAGCATTAAGTGCTGTAACTGATTTTAGCTTATAAATTTCTTAAGGAAAGTGCAATGATAAATTAAGGTTTTAAGGTCGTGTAGTTTATATTTTTAGTGATTTTTACTAGTTAACGGTAAGTAATTAATCATTATTTAATAAAAAAACACATTATTTGTAGCAAAAAATGACTGTTTAATCTAAATTAAGTAGATCCACATTATGTACGTTATTTTTTCACATTTGCCCAAATGCGGATCGTATGATCCACTTAATGTTCATAAATTATACATTTTAAATTCAAATTTTTATATTAATAATAACAATTAAATTACAAAATCTAAATTTATATTATGTGTTACTAATGCTTATTTTGAGATGAGCTAATTTGGATCTAGATTTTTTCAATAATATTCCTGTTTTTGGAAAGTAAAGTTAAATAAAAACACAAATAATTTTAGTCTTAGATGGGAAAGTTAATCGATAAAATATGTATTAAATTAAGCAAAAATTGTAGGTCCAATTTAGAGCAACTTATTTTCATGATATTTTGTGATTAATATTAAATTCTGGATAATATTTATTAACCATATTTAATAAAAATTATCATTTTTACAAAATTGTAATGATGTCTAAAATGCGGATCGCGCGATCCGAATTAGGTGCTGCAAGGGAAGTACTTTGTACTTAAAGGAGATCGTGTTAATCAATTTTTTTTTTTAGATTGATGGTTAAAAATAATTAAAATAAACCATAGAATGGCAACTAAAAATAGTGAGGGAGCTAAAGCGAATTTTAAAGTTGCCTTAAAAAGTGCCTTAGAAGCTGTAAAGAATGGCATGACTGTTCATACGGCCAGTAAAACTTTCGATGTTCCCAAAACAACATTATACAACCACTTCAAAAAAAATCTAAGCGCTGACGTAAAACAAGGGGCACCAAGTATTTTTTCTAAAGAACAGGAGGGACATCTATGCTCATGGATTGACCACATAGATTCTGTGCAATTACTTGCTAAAGATTTGCAAATTGCATACAAATTTAGAGGCGGTAGAACCAGGGAAATAAGTCTCAATTAATACTACATTCCAGTCCGTCTTATAATATAATTTTTCCTGATAGGTCGCCACTGGTACGAAGGTTTTTTGAAAAGAAACCCTTCAGTTTCTAAAAGGGTTTCGCAATATTTAATTAAAAGTCGTGCACAAGTTACCGAACATAAAATAAAAGAATGGTTCACCGAAATTACAGTTTAACTGGAAGCTAACGGATATTTACCTATATTCGATCATCCAGAGCGTATCTTCAATTGTGACGAAACCGCATTTTTTTTAAATCCAAAAGAAAATTCTGTTTTAATCACAAAAGGGCAGAAATCAGTTTACTCATTAGTAGCCAACGACGAAAAAGAAAATGTAACAACACTTGTCATGGGCAATGCACTAGGGAAACTTGGTCCCCCAATGGTGGTTTTACCGTATAAGAGAATTCCTGTTAGTGTAGCTAAAAGTATGCCAGCCAATTGGGGAATTGGAAGAAGCGATTCGGGTTGGATGACAGGGGAATTGTTTTTTGAGTACATAGCCAATATATTTTTCCCTTGGCTAATAAACAATAATATACAATTTCCAGTTGTACTTTTTTTGGATGGACACACATCACATATGCCATTAAATCTGAGCCAGTTTTGCAGCGAGAACGGAATCATATTGATTGCTCTTCTACCCAACTCCACATCAATACTGCAACCAATGGATGTGGCTTACTTCCATCCTTTGAAACAAGAATGGAGAACAGCAGTTAAAAAGTGGCGCATGGAAAATAATGCCGTAAAAATGCGCCGGGAAGATTTTGCTCCATTGCTATCAACAATTTTAAATATTCCTTGCTTCGAAAAGAATTTGAGCAACGAATTTAAAACTTGTGGTTTGTGCCCGTTCGACTCCAACGCGATAAATTATAGTAAACTGCTTAGCAATAAAGGTCAAGTACTACAATCTAAGGAAACGGGAATAAATAAATTAGTACAACAAAATCTCGAACATCTTCAGCGATATTTAGGAATTAAAAAACTAATTAACTCCGAGAAGTCGTTCTCATGTAATTCCTGGAATGGCGATACGGAGGATGCTTCATTATTTGAATATTGGAGAAATCTTAAAACTAACGTAGTTTCGGATGATTTCAATGATGTGGCGCCTGAGCTGAATATTGCAGAACCTTCTTTAGCCAATAACGAAATGGAAATTGATTTGGAAATACTATTGGGAGATAAAACTAACGTTACATAGAATGTAGATACCGACGGCACAGTAACGGTTCAATAAAAACTTACCGACTCCGTTCTAACAAAATTTAATTTGGCCTTCACCTGCAGACTCAATTCCAACAAAGAAAAAAAAACTTCCAGCAGTAGTATCCTCTGAACAGTGGATTAAATATACTCAGTTGAAGACAGATAAAAAAGCAAAACAACAAAATGAGAAAGAAGAAAGGAAAAGACAACGAGAAGAAAAAAAAACGAAACATTAAAGGAAATGAATACCAGAACAAACCAGAGCAAATTTTATAAGAGAGCCAAGAGTTGATGTTGAACTTAAAATTCAACAGTACGTAATTGTGAAATATGAGGGTGAGTTCTTCCCCGGAATCATTGAAGATTAAAAAAAATGACGAATACTTCGTAAAAGTAATGTGCATGTCGGGCAATAACTGGAGATGGCCTGACAAAGATGATGTTTGCTGGTACAATAAGACTGATGTTATCCAGCACATACCGGAACCAGAACTGATTAACGCGAGAGGAGTTTATTCTGTTCCGCAAATTAAATCGGCCCGTGATAGCAACTAAATTAAAATTTATTTAGGTTTAAGTAAAATTTGTTGTATAAAATTGAGGGGGGTGGGTTGGGGGGGGGGATTATGTTTAAAAATTCTTATAGCATTTCTAAGAGGAGGAAGTGTTATTTCCATTTCGGCTAAAGTTTACTTTACGTATATATACATCGGGAAAATCAGGTAAGGAGTATATATTTTGAAAATTTGCATCTGAAGCTTATAGCACCCCGCTTTCTTCCTGTTTCAAATTTTATTATTAAATTTTTGAATGTAGGATTGTGCATCTGTAGTTTTTAGGAAGAGGAAGCCAAATTTCCCCGGAAAACTACCTCATTTTCCGGGAAAATTTTCACTTTTTTATTTTTTTTTTTCACAATAAGGTAAGATGTTATAATTAACAAATATAATGTTTTATTTTTGCTAATTATAATTGCCTCGTCAACCTTGCAGACACAGATCAAAGAGTTTTTTTCGCCCTTCCTGTTTCAAATTTTATTTATAATTTGAAACTAAGTAAAAAAAAATGTGGAAAAATTTCTGAATTCATTCCACTTTCATGTCAGCACTATAGGTTGGCATGAAGCAATGCAATGTGCAGGTGGTTTAAACGGAAACGGGTTTATAGCCGTACGTCCTCGATTTGGCTACTGCATAAGGTAGGACGTAAAAAGCGAACTGCATTACTTGCACTGTCGAAGAATTGTGAAAATACAATCCTAATATCAACATTTCTATATAAAAATTGCACATTTTTACGTATTTTGAATAAAATAATACACAATTTTTTCAACTAACAAGTGAAAATTTTCCCGAAAAATTAGGTAATTTTCCAGTGAAATTTGGCTTCCCCCTCCTAAAAACTATAGATGCACAGTTCTACATTCAAAAATTTCCAAAATATATACTCCTTACCTGATTTTCCCGATGTATACGTAAACTTTAGGCGAAATGGAAATACACTTCCTCCTCTTAGAAATGCCATAAGAATTTTTAAACCTAATCCCTCCTCCCCACGATTTTGTATAAAAACTATTCAATTAAAGTTTCTATAAAAACTATTCAGCTATATATACTTTTACGAGATACTATCCTTACTCTTAGACATACTCGACGTACTTTTAGACGTACTCAACGTACTCTTACACGTATTCGACATACTCTTACATGACTCCACGTACTCTTACATATACTATCAGTCCGAATAGACCCTTCCTTAAAAAAATTAGAAACTTAATCAATTTCGGTTATTGGGTGTTCAAAAATTTACGATTTAAATCAGTTTACAGGAATTACCGTTTTGAAATTTCACTTATCAATCATTTAGTGAAATTTGGCAATTTTTTAAATATATTTTTATAAAATTTAAAAATTTATTAAAATAAAGAAATTAGGAATTTCGAGTTTTTTGTACGACCTCGTCAATTCACAAAAATTCGATTTTTATTACAGATTATAACTAGTTTGTAGAAGATTCAGGATGATTTACGAGTCATAGAGATTATCAATGTCCTTAATAGCATTCTCTTAGATCTACGAAAAACTCAAACAAAAACAAGAAAATGTCAAATCACATTGCCAAACTGACGATAACAATTATTATCCATAACACAAAGAGGAATACGGATAGGAAAATATGCCAAAATAAAAATATCGATACATGAAATGACATGAACGAGTGATTGCAAAAAAAAAAAAAAGAAATCATACACACACACACCCTCAAGATACGAATAAATAAGCAGCAACAACAAAGCCAAGTTTCATCGAAATACTGCAAATTGGATTATCGCTTATAAACAGAAAAATAACACAAATTAAATGTGTATGCATATTTATTATTGTAGGAAATAGAAATGATTTGTTTTCCATGAAAAATGCAAAATAGTAATAAAAATTATTGAATGTTTACCTCGTCGATTGAAAGGCCTTACACGTACAGCCACTTTGATTTTATCCGTTGCCATTTTTAATTTTTTTTTTATTTTTTTGTTCACCACTACACACAGTACACAAAAAAAAACATACACACAAAACACAGCAATAAAATTATATCTACACGATTTGATTTTTCACTTGATATACACAAATTTTCCTTATTTTATTCTACTGATTAATTAATTACTAATGCATATAAATATAGATTTAACAAATCAGAATTTTCTCCATTAAAACTTTTATTTTTTTTTCACAATTAAAACTTATCACACACCAGAAAAAACACGAACGACAAACTTGTTCCAATCATTTTGGATCTCTGCTGTTTGTGCTTGTATTATATCAAAAGCGCACTACCCGCTCGACAGAAAGAGTGAAATAGAGATATATAGAAAAAAAAAATTCGATTTCGATTTTTTTTTTTTTGTTTTAATTACATAAACTATTTTTCTGTTTTTGAATTAGTTTTTTGAACAATCAATTAAATATTTTTATTTTTTTTATTACTAATTGATTACTTAAATTATTTTTTTTAACTTTTATTTTTAAAATATAATATGTAAAATTAAAAAACAAATAAAACGTAAATGTTAGCACACGAATAAAAGATGATGTTTGACAATCGTCGCCATATTGAAATTTGGGTGATTCTATTTATTATTATTGTATTTTGATTTTGTTATGACGTCATTGTGCGCCTGTCAAATGGTGTTCGGTTCGAATCTATATTATCGACTACGAATTTTTCGGTTATGCTTTGTCTTTGATTAAATTATTTTAATGTAGATGGCATTATAATTAGTATGTAGTTCGATATCGAATTTACAGTGTACGTTCAAATGTTTTTTTTAATGATTTTTAAAAAAATTTAATGTGCAGTCGAACTGATAGGACATAGTTATTTAGAAAGATATCGTCGGAAAATAATTTTAAAATTTCCTTTACAATAAGTTTTCATTGAAAGAGGCAGCGGAACACGTGTAAAAATTTTAACAAATTCATGGATAGATTCGTTGCTCGTTTCGATGTTGGTATGTTGGGTACTTCCACGATGGTGCTGCCACAAATTCATCAAGAATATATTATCTGTAGAACGGATAACCGTCTAATTAAAGATTTAGGTTAAAATCTCCCACAATCCTCTTTTTACATGGTGATTCGGTTCCATCGTGTAAAAAAAATCGTGTAGAAAGGACCATGAAAAAACAGGTTTAGATGTACTCGATTATTAGCATGTAAAAACACTGCAAAATAACGGAAATACTTTTTTCCTTTCTTTATTTCCTTTACAATTGTGATAATTTAAAAACCAAAAACCGTGCAAAAAAAGATCGTGTAAAAAGAGGATATTAATTTCGCCGTGTTTAATAACTGAACAAAACTTTTTTATTAGTCTGAGCGAATATAAACCGTAATTAAGACGCTGGTACATAGAACTTACATGATCATTCCAAGTATGTTTTGATGTTTTGAATGTCTGATGACAAAAACCATACCAGGGGCCATATTCTCGAATTTCACATCTATTTTCCACAAGTGTACAGCTGTCAAAATTCATAAAAATTTAATTTTTTCGGTACTGGACCCTTTGAACCGCGAAATCCGAAAGCGATTCTGTTTTACCAGCGGATACTCTGTACCGCTACACTACCCCACCCTTAGTGAACGCAGGGAACGATCAGTCGTAACGAGAGGGTATTTTGATGCTGCGCCCTCATCGTGATGTAGCAACCGGTTTCTTTTCTGAAGGCTTGTCCAGGTTGAATGTCACCCGTTTTTTTGTTATAACATGGTCATTCTTGTTGTTTGGCCCTGTTGGTACGTTTGATTCTGGAACAGAAGGATTTTCGGGATGTTTGTCTGCACTATCTGCACCAGGAGGTAGATTCTGATGAAATGATAATTTTTCGTGACATTTTGTTATTAGTACAAAATATTGTCACGAACAATTTGCTCTGGGTAGCTGCTATCGAGAGCCGTCACTTTTCAAGGCCTAAATTTAAATTTGACGCGCTATTTATTGATAAACTAAATTTATTTAACATCAAACTATCATATTTAATTCAACTGTTTAGCGAAAACTTGATATAAAAAATATTTGGCTCTACCTATTTATACGGAGCGCTATCCGGAGCCACATTTTATATGACGGCTCTCGATAGCAGCTATCCGGAGCGAATAAAAAAACGCAGCTATTATATACATATATAAAAATAGATAAAATATTGTTTTATTTTAATTAAAATATAAACAATTAAAATTTATAACAAGAATTATTAAAAATTAACAAAATATACACACATATTTTATTTAAAAATGCAGCTGACTTTTGTCACGGAAAACCAAATCAATGACAACTTTGTTTAATTTGTCATTTTTTTCTTGTGACATTTTGAAAAAGTCACTTCATCAGAATCGCATTTTAGAACTCACAACTATATTGTCATTTTATAGCAGTTAAAATTTTAGTACAAAGTCACAAAAAATTGTCATTTGTCATTTGTCACTTGATCAGAGTCTAGGCCCAGTCGTCAGTTCGGTCTTTTCCGCCCTGTCATGCTCGTAACCCTCGATAAAATAAGGTTTCAACCGATCCAATGAAATGTTCGACTCGACGCCTGTGAGACTGTGAAATATTTCTCCACCCGGCGCAATACCGCGTAAGGGCCTTGGTACGGAGGCTGTAGTGCCCTGCGTAATGCATCCGTACGAACTAGTATGTGTGAGCACGTCGCGAGATCCCTGAAGGCAAAGATTTTTGGTTTGCTGACGTGTTGTGATGGCGCTGTCGGCTGGATATTCCTGAAAAATTCTTGAATTTGTGAGACAACCTGATTTTGAGTTGTAAATGTTGATGGCTGTATCATATCTCCGGGCAGGCGTATTTTCTCGCCGTACACCAACTCAGCTGATGTAGCCTCGAAATCGTCCCGAAAAGCGGTTCGCAAACCTAACAGTACGAGTGGCAATGATCTGGTCCACTGCGGGTCGTTGACACACATTAAGCCGTTTTTAAGCTGCGGTGCCACCGTTCAACCATCCCGTTGCATGCCGGTTATAGGCCGTAGTGAGTTTGCGTTGAAACCCTACTAGGTTGGTCAGACTGGAGAATAGTTCTGATTCGAACTGAGTTCGTCTCTCGGAGACGATAACCAATGGGACTCCAAACCGACTAATCCATGTTTTCTGTAGAGTATCCGCGACGGTTTCGGCCTTGATATCTGGCATCGGAGTGGCCTCTGGCCATCGGGTGAATCAATCTATGATGGTTAGACAATAGCTTTGTCCTTCGGACGGTTCCAACGGACCGACTATATCTATATGTTTCTCCGAGAACCGTTGGCTAACGATGGGATAGTTACCACACGGACTTTTCAAGTGTTTTGAAATTTTGCACTTTTGACAGTTTGCGCAATATTTTGCCCATTGCTGTACGTCGAAATGCTTCGGGAACGTATGGCCTTGGAGTACCAGTTAAAACATCGCAGTATAAATATTTGTCCGTGCCGAACACTGGCATTTTCTCGAGTTTTAGGCTGTTGTTTTTTCGATCAGTGCTTTGAGATCGTCGTGATGTATCTCGCGTAAGACTGGTCCGAGATTCTGCCGCAGATTGCGAATTTGTGGGTTATTAGTGTCCAATTTGACTGTTGTCAGTTGATATGAGGGCAAAACGACGGGGGTTCCGGATAGTGACAGAGAAGTTAACGGGTCGATCAACCTCTTGCCCTTAACGTCGACTAGTAGACCGTAGTTTAGTAGGAAATCTGCTCCGATGATGCATCTATCAACCTTTTCGATTGTGATGCTTGACGTATACCCAAGTTTAAGACCAATTCCTTCGTGACAAACGTGTCTATTGATGTAGAATTTGCGGCGAATAATTTTCAATTTAACTTTGTTGTTTTTTCTCGTGACGTTGGGGGTACGACAGACAGTTCGGCTCCCGTATCGATGAGAAATTGCTGTTTTGTTACCGTTTCGATTACAATTAGGCGGCATGAATGGCTGGTGTCACTTGCCGCGAAGAGTGAAGAACCTATTGGTTTTCCGCCCCGACCGAAATCCGATCCTGTTCGAACTTGCATGGTTTGTTGCATTTTTTGGCGTTTGTGCCGAACTTAAAGTGATACCAGTAATTTGGGAAAGATCTGACGTGTGAATCCGATCGAGTTTTGCTGCGCGGGCGCCGGACCGTATCTGAGCTTCCCCGATTGTCGTCCCGAGATTTCCTTTCCTTTTTCACCCAATCGTCGAAACGTTTTGTTAGCACGTTGATGCTGGCTGACAGTGGGTGATCGGCCTCGTTCGTCGTAATTTGTGACTTTAAGATGTTATAGATGCCAGTGGGCCTGTAAATCTCTATTATTTTGTCTGCTGTTGCGGCGATTTTTTCTAGTTCGCAATCCTCCATGCTCGACAGAATCTAATGGATGCTTGTAGGTAACCGCTGCAGCCATGACGTTCGTAATATTGATTCGGTTATTTGAACCACCGATAATGCTTGTATCTCGCGCAACAACTGTGATGGTTTCTTGTCTCCGAGCTGGAGACCGGACAGCAGGCGGTTTAATTTGCCCCGTGCTAATTCACATAGTCTGCTGATTATGGTCGCCTTCAGAGAAACGTATTTGTCTTTTTCGGGAGGGTTTAACACCGTGTCGCGGACGCATCTTATTGTTTCTTAGTCAAGAGCTGCCATCAAGTGACCGTACTTGGTTTTGTCAACCGTCACTCCACTTAATTCGAACTGCGCTTCGAGTTGATTGAACCATATCTCGGAATCGTCCCGATTGAACGTGGAATATTTTACCGACACCCTGTAAATATTTGTTGTATGCTGCTTGTCCACAGCGATTTTCCCTTCGTCGTCACTCATTATGAGCGGTTTTTAATATGACAAAAATTTATATTTATGTATATGTATACCGGTAAAGAAATCCGATAGCAAAACAAAACGACACAATCTCCCACGTGCGATTCGGAAAGAAAGAAAACTTGTTAACACTGCTGAAGTTCAGATAAAAGGCGTGCGGTAGTGAAAAAAATTAATTGATTACTGAATGAGAGCTACCCGTCGAACGACCTTTTCGCGTTGTCAATTGACCACAATTGAAAAACTAACCTAACAAATCAGTTCGGAGTATAACAAAAGAAATCGCTTACCTTGTGTAATTGTTGATTGGAGATATGACGTGTATCGTGCTGCTTTTGTTGGCCCCAGTTATGCTGTTAACTGCTTATACGTTAATTATATTGTATTGTTGCTCGACAGATATCCAGCAACCTGCTGTCGTTTGACACTGCGTTCCGATTGTTGAAAATCTTGTATTGGTACCGGGTGGTAATTCCACCAGGTTGTACAGTTGGTACCGCTTTACTGCGTTTTGCAATTATTGCCCGTTGTTGTAATTTTCGAGAAATTTGCGGTAATGATTTTCGCTGTACGTTTTCCGCGTCGAAGGTCACCAGGTTGTGGTGATGGTGATCGATGATCGTAATCTCGTCCGTATATGAGAGGCGTGCTCGTTGTAATGGCGGCCGACGCACCTTCCACAATATAATTCAATAGAAAAACCGAAGCGTTTGTTTTACACTTACAAAAGTTTTATTTAGTTTAATTAATATTTAATAGAAAACGTTACAAAATTATTACGCTTAATCGGTTAGCGATTTCGTTTTAACTCGAAAACTGATTTTACTCGGATCAAAAATGATTTTATTTTTATTCTAAGGACGCTACTTTTCGCGGTCGTTTTTGGATATATAATGGCTGCTCTCCTTCTTCCTATCAAAAACAGAAAAGCGACAAGATTTAACCCTGACGGCCGATATCTGGACTGCAAACAGATTGTGGTATTAGCGGACCCATTGAACCGCGAAAACCGAAAGCGATTCTGTTTTACCAGCGGATACTCTGTACCGCTACACATTGTTGGATGAGGATGGCGCTCAAACGCAAAAATAACTCGTGGATCAATTGAATATATCACGCGAAGCCGTCTCCATACGTTTAAAAGCCATGGGAAAGATACAAAAGCTGGAAAAATGGGTTCCGCATAAACTGGACGAAAGACAACGGGAAAATCGAAAAACCACTTGCGAAATGTTGCTCACCAGATACAAAACAAAGTCATTTCTCCAATAGTCTTGGGTTGATCAAGGACAACTATTGAAATCGACTGCAAGAATGCACGGAAGACAATGCTCCGTATTTGGTGGGGTCAGAAGAGCGTGATTTATTTTAAGCTGCTAAAATCTGGTGAAACCGTAAATACTAAACGCTACCAACAACAAATGATCAGAATATGATAAAAGACAACACAAATTGATTTTGCTTCATGACCATCACACCATCACATAAAGCAAAACCGGTCAAGGAAACGTTGGAAGCATTTACGATTATCACTTATTTGCATGGATAGGGCACGGGCTTGCTGAGGAGCACTTCACTTCCTATGAAAACGTATGAAAATGACTCGATAACTGGTTTGCCTCAAAAGAAGAGCAGTTTTTTGGCGTGGCATCCACACATCGCCAGAAAGATTGGAAAAATGTATAACTAAAATACTCTTAACCATTATTTTACGATGAACGTGTACTCACTAAAAAATTCCTGTTTCATATTTACACACCTGGTAATTGGGGATGAGGAATTGCTGGCAATACAGTTGGACTCTTAATAGTCTCCTACATTCAGTTATGCTAATATCACCGCTTTTTTTAAACCAGGATTCGATTCTTTGTTCTAAAAAACACAAAAATAGTTGCTTCGGCTAAATTGGTTTGTTGCTTGAATTCGTAACTTTTATGTGGTTATTATGTTGTTAAGTTGGAACTCGGATAGAAAAAAACTTGTGTAATTAATAAGGGTCTCGTAGAAACACGAAGAAATCTACGAAGAGAAGGATCGAAACAAACGGATGGATTCGAAATGAAGTTCAAAGCACCAGACAAGTATAACGTTGGATTTAATTAGGCGATTTAGAGGGCCCTTCACTGTAACACAATTTGTATGTGCTGATTGGTATAGAGTCGAAGAGGATTGTTCAGTAGACAGTAGAAGACGCTTCAAGGAAGCCGTTCCAGCTGATCGTAGCATTCAGTTATAACACCGGAGTATATGAATGTGAAGAATCATCGTCAGAGTTAGACGTAGATGACTGAGGCGAAACACGAAGTCAGAATTTTTGTTTATTTTCTCGTTTGTTTGGTCACCAAAAAAAAGCCGATTTATCCCGTAACTATTTCGAACAGTAGGTATGAATGTTGAAATTTTATCCCTGACTCTGGGAAAATATTACAACGTCATTAACAAACAAGCGATGTGATTAAAGCTGCGGCGTTTAGATTGGGATTTTCATCATCTGCTGATTATGTGATTACGATGCAGAATTAATGAGCCGACTCATCTTTTATGTGCATGTTACTGTGTGGTTAAAAGGAGCTAATAGGTAATATGCTAAATCTGTCGATTGTTGGCTACTATCTAAGGCAGGATGGTGAAAGAAACATGCGAAAAATTTAGTGTGCTGGAGAAAAACAGGTTGCACAAAAATAAACTAAAAACCTTTTAAGCAAATATTCCAAATTATTCTGTCAGTCAGTTCAAAATGTTGTTGCCAAAGGTTCTTAATTACTTCGCCATACTCTGGCTTTTGAGTTCGTTTCCTTTCGCAATTTCATTTATATATTCCTAGACACTAATAGCTATCTAATCAACCATTATGAAGAGCTTTGAAATCTTGTTTGTATTTATTTAATCGATTCTTTAAATTGTAAATAAATATTAGAGTAGGATAACTGTAACAACAACGTACTCGCTCTCCTTTAATTTCAAACACAACATCTGGAATTCGCATTAAATTCTAATCTCGCGATTTTACACAACTCGGTCATCAACCATCTTTCGTACTTTGATGATGTTGCAGAAAGTCTTTAATGTTGAATTCGCACTTTGGTGGCATTAAATGTTGTTAGGATCACATTCTTCTATGTGTCAATTTCTAAAAGGAAAAGTGATGTAAACGGCTTTGATGTCTCCACTAAATTCTTCATTAAATTATATCATCCAGATAAATCCAAAAATGACCTTCATTTCAAACTCAATCTTGCTCATTCCGCCACATTATAAAATGAGATCATCATGCGTTGCATTCAAAGTCTGATAAGGCTTTTTGCAAATCTACCCAACAAATTAAATTATCGATGCCGATAACAAACAAATAAGTACAGTCTTATTTTAAAATAGTATTTCTATAATCGGCCACAAGTGCACACACATAATTCAAGTGAGAGTAAGCCACTGCCCATAAAATAGTTAAATAATAATACTGAAGCATCAGGATGACAACCAATCTAGATGATGTGTATATAAATGTCGCTAAAATCATGATGCGACTAAGTGAAAAAGGGTCCAACCAAGTAGGTGCTTGCATTGTGGATCCAAGCAAAAATGTTATCGTTAGCAGTGGTTCTCATAATCGTGTTGTACACGCACCAACCAATGTAATTATGCAAAGAAGCAGTGATATAAGAGATTGTGTTATGTATACAACTTGTTCTCCTTGCAATGAGTGTGCAAAAGTTATAATTCAATCGAAAATAACAAAAGTTATCTATATGGAAGATGAATCGGATTTAGAAACTTATGGTTATAACTATGAGGCTGGAAAGTTATTGCTACAGGCAGCGCTTGGTGATAATTTTATATGCCATTCGAACGTTGATAAAATATATTTGTAATTATTTGTTTCGTTTTTATTTTATTTCAATTGGAATCGATAATATAATAGATATCTTATCTATAAATTGTGTTTTTCTATTGTATACTATATACGTCATTTTATTGTGATAGAATTGGAATTCACCGTATAGAACACAGTTGTAACTAAGTGGGCTCATACTCGAATATTATTATTTTCTCATCATGACCGGGAAATCTACCGAACACAAATGTCAGGTATCTCAATACTCAAATCATTCCTAATTTCAAACACAAAATACGAAACACCGTTGGCTTAATATATCAGATTGTACAGATATAAGGTATAGCCGATTTCAAAGGCTTGTCGAAAGAAGAAATGTCACAAAGAAAATTCGTTCATTATTGTATAATATGTATACCAAATTTAATCAGCCAACCGCACAATCAAAAAATTTTGAAGATAACGAAATCGATAAAATTAAATAAAATAAACCACAAATAATTAAATTTTCCAAAACCTTACGTTTTCTAAGTATTCTTTTTGTAAAACCGGCTTTTTTATAGAGTATAGAGCTACGTTTCCAACGGATTTGGCTTCAAATTATTCCAGTGGTAAGTTATTAGTTAGCAAAATTCACTAATGACTAATAATTTGAAAATGTTTGTTCTTTTATTTAACACCAAAACGCATCACTGTGTAATTGTAAGTAATACAAATATAAAGGACTGAAACCTCATGAGGTGGTCAGAACTTCGGTTTTTGATTAATTCAACTCCCACATTAAACCCGAAATGAATCTCTTAAGTCAATCGCAACATAATTCTAACAGTAATCACCAAATTAACCGCCGTATTCCATACGACCATACATAAATAAATGAAATTTGATATGCGCGTTGGAAATGGAATTCTAAATTTTTTTTTAGATCTAAAACACAGTTTAGAACCAAAATTCCATCGCACATGTCGAATTTTATTATAATCGGTTAAAAAATGGCCAAGTACCATCTTACTTTGCCTTATTCCAGAACTATATCCAAAAATCACTTTAGAATTCCATTTCCATGGCAGATGTCAAATTTCAATTTAATCCGTTAAGAAATAGGCAAGTTCCGTCCTCATTGGCCATATTCCAGAACTTTATCTAAAAATCATTTTGGAATCCCATTTTCAACGCACATGTCAAATTTCATCATAATCAATTAAGGAATAGCCTAGTTCCATCCTACTTGACCATATTCCAGAACTTTATTCAAAAATCATTTGAATATACCATTTCCATGGGAAATGCTGAATCTCATCAAAATCGGATAACATATAGAATCCCAATAAAATGTTTATAAAAAAAATCAGAAATCCTCAGTTTAACGGACAACGTTTTTGGTCTCGTCGATTTCCGTTGTAGTGAGGTTTCCCTATATATAAAGATTGCTCAACTGCTCACTAAACCCTAATCCAACCCAAACTAAACCGCAACTTAACCCTAATTCAACTCGCAAATGGAACCGAACTTAACCCTCAACCGCAAACTCACTCCTCAAACCAGCATATATAAAAAATTGGTAAATATTTCTATAACCAGGTATTTTGGGTTAATTCGTATGGCAGATACCCGACCCTCTTGACACACAGGTTCCAAAAGCTTTCCAAATCTCGGCCTTTACCATAGAATCAAATTGGCAAAAACAAATTCTAAATCGAACAAGCCGTTCTCGAGATACCATGGGTACAGACATACAAACATCCAGACAGACGGACGTACATTTTTTTTGCTTTTTAAGACTCAGGGACTTTCAAAACGTCGAGAAAAGTGGTTTTGGAGCAACCAAATTTTTGATCTTAATTATGACAGGATTTCAATACTTTGGTCTTTTTAGACCGAAGTAAAAGACTTTGTTCAGTGCACGAGACTTTATAAGATTAAAACATTTAAGGACAGTTTATTTGAGAAATAAAAGTTGTGCGTGCTACTGAATATATAAGAGAGTGTGTGTTAAAATATAAGGAGGCTTATCGCAAATTTTGTCGTGGTCGTGCTTTCCATTCCGAGAAGTTTGAACATACCTTCTAGAAGAGTATTGAATCGTGTTTTAGCGCATTGTCAACGCATAAAAATATCTGCCATGAAATTCAATGAAAACACGAACTTAGAAGAGGTAGACGCCAATATTCTGATGCGATTTCCCAAATATTCGGAATTGACACCAATGTGAAAATATCCAAGGTGCATAAATTACAATGCCGAAAAGGCATTTTAACGAATGAAGCTGCCACGTTGGTTCGTCATATTGCAGTAACAGAAGCGAACTACACGGAGGGATGGAAAAAAATAAAGGAGAGATATAATAAGAAATGGCTGTTGATTTCTAACCTGATTAAACAGTTTGTGGATCCACCAATAATTACAAAGCACTCGGCTAAAGGTCTGCATCAGATGTCAGACATATCTGATGAAGTGCTTAGGTAATTAAAAGTACTAAGTGCCGAAGCAGAGAAAGCAACATAAATGGCGGAAGAAGATTTTCCCTCAATGGAAAGATTTTTTTAAATTTCTGAATAGAGAAAGTGATTACAGGAAGTCATCACAGCTAAAAGTAAATAATCGCGTTAAAAATTTTCACTCTATTTCTGCTGACTCCGGATGTGAGCAATTTCTGTCTTTGTCTGTCTAATTCGTTTCAGACAAGAAGTTGTGCTTTAATTGTTTGTCTTCAGCCCATCAGGCAGCTATATGTAGGTCCAAATATAGATGCGGTCAATGCAGTGACAGATTTGGAAACGCATTAAAATGAAGAGCTTTACTTGACTGCGGTTTTCAAGCATCGTTCATCACCGAGGCATATATGCAACAATTAAAACTGCCGAGATTGAAAGCGTACATATCGGTAACTGGGTTGACTGCGGAAAATATATCCACAAGAGGAGCAGCTTGCATTAACGAGAGATCGCTGCACTCTCCAGAGGAAGTAATACAGCTAAATGCCCTTATAATTAATACATCGCCAACTAGGCTGCCAATAGGTTAAGAGAGGACAGATTTTTAGACATCATCAGGGATGGGCGAGCCAGTAATTTCAGTGACTTCATTATTGCCCAAAACACTATATTTGGTTGGGTTATAGACGGTATATGGACGAAAAATCTGCATTTCGGTGTCGATATTAATTTTGAAATTTTAAAAGGAATCTTCGAGCAAGAAGAAATCCCCAGTATATGTTAAGTCTAGAGGAGGCAGAATGCGAAGAATTTTTTAAATCCACACACAAGCGAATTGAAGGAGGTAGGTATATGGTGGAGATTGAGCGAGGATCACAAAATTTTTTTTGTTGCCAAAGTGCTAAAAATGTCTGATTACAGTGCCAAAAATGTCTGATTTGGAAGTTTTTTACAAAACAATCAGCTAATAGAAAGATCTGAGTTCTCAGCATGTAATTCCATAGGAATCTACCTATCAGGAAACGTAACCCGTTAAGCTTGAACTCATCCAGTTATTTACTGAAACAAAAATATTAGGCCTTCAATGAAATGTTACTGATGATATTGTTTCTGAGTTCGCCTGGATTTTGCAATTACAAACACTGTGTACTTTTATGTCACTTGACTTTATTTCACTTTACTTTTGTACATTTTAATATTTGCTTTTACTTTAATTATTTAAATCTGTCCGCTTGTCACTGGTGGGGCTATGACAACAGATTTATTTCACTTTTTACACGATTTAAAGTAAACCAAAAATGTTTATGACGGATTGGTGACATATTGCCGAGTGACAAAATCCCGCGGGACATAATCCTGAGGGATAAAATCCCGAACGTACAAAATCCCGAGGGGACAAAATCCCGAGGGTACAACCGAGGACCGCCCATTCTGGTGAAGAAAAATTTGAATTTAAAGTAAAATAAAAATCAAAACCGCGGGATTTTGTATCCTCGAGATTTTATCTTTCTCCTGTTTATGACCTATAATCACCTGGAAATATCGTTTATGGCTTTGTCATAATCATCATCATTTATCATCGTTGACGGGCGGTGTTGTGAATGTATTTGTGTCGTTGTTCATTTATTCTTGAATCACTAAACCACGCCTTCCTTTATACGCTACATCTCTGACGTTCTTGTGTTTACTAGATCATTAAGAATTTATGCGTTGGTGTATAAACATGTTTCGATGTCCATAATAAATAACTGTAATAAAAACATTGGCTACGACTAAGACAATCATCGAACCATCGACCTTTCTGTTTATACCATGCGCCACAATGTGGAACTTGATGATTCAGAATATTCGTTAGTTTTCGATCCACTTGGATGGCTTTCTCCCTCTATTGTTTTGATGAAAATGATATTCCAAAATCTTTGATTGTTGAAGCTGGGCTGGGACGATGAATTACCGTACAAGATCGCAAATACGTACAAGGAAATCTGTGGTAAGTTGAAACTTCTGGAAAATATGCAGATTAAGCGATACATTCCTCAAGGTGGTCTGGTCGAGATTGACGGTTTTGAACTACAAAACGTCAAAAATAAGAAATTCAAGTTTAATCAGGATGCAAACAAACACTTAAATTGATTTTAAGCAGACTCAATACGTTTGATGAGCGATTACAGAAACTAGAGTACAGCATTAGGGGAGCCATCCCTAAGTAATGGACAGTTGCAACAAGAATTGCAGGTGATCCTGAACACAGAAAAATCGATGTATGCTTTTAGGAAACTTAATGCAAAAAATGTCTACAGAGGCTCTAGGTTAACAACGACTAAAGGTAAAGAACTCCTAAAACCTATCGGAGAATGCAGTTGTGAAGCCCAATCAACTGGAAAACCAACCTTTACTGGCCAACTGATCCAAACCAAATACCAGATCTGATTAATTTGTACAAGTAGATGAAAGCCAGGACTTAAACTCTGAACATTCACCAATACTCCTAACGTTAAGTGAAAAAATCATTCAGAAAAGACGAACCCCATTTCTAGTAAATAATCACACTAATTGGGGATGCTTTAGACTATCCTTCGAAGATAAAATTAACTTAATGGTTCCATTCAGGGACGAGGAACAATTAGACAAAGAAGTTCACAAATTTATAGCAATCAGTTAGGGAAAATATCCGTGAAATTAAAAAGAAAATCAAGGGAAACAACTACGCTATGGAAGAAGAGCAAGAAAAATATGGCAGCAAACAAGGGCATCCTAAGATAAAACTATTTTGAACAATATCATTCAACAATTAAGAAGAGAGATCAAAGCAGTACCGCATAGCAGTACTGATTATTCACTTTGGAAAGCAACCAAAAGATTTAAAAGACCAAAAATGCAGATTTCTCCAATAAGAATAGTAGATGACGACCAAATATTGGAAGCCGAAATAATAACGAACAAGATGTACAAGAAAGTAAAGAAATTCTACCGATAACACGAAAAGAATTCATGCGTGGTAAAGCTCACCAATCCTATAAATGCAGCATTTAGAATTCATGTCCAAAATATATGGGGAGCTACTGGTAAAAAAATCATCTGGTAATCTAAAATCATCAGTTCGATCCAACACTCAACAATCGATCAAGCACACAGTAGTATAACCAGTATAATCGAGAAAGTACTAGAGGAGAAAAAGTCTGTTCAACGATATTTTTAGTCGTTGCACAAGCATTTGATAGAGTGTTAACCACAAGTTAAGAAATATTCTATTAATGCAGTTTGCTAAACTACTGGGATGTTACTTGAAAGATAGATTCCTCAGGATTAAGTTAGATGATACCTATTCTGAATTGAAATAAATGAACGAAGAAGTATCATAGGGCAGTGTATTAAAGCCGATTTTATACCGACCGTACACCTATGATTTCCCTGGATGCTAAACTACGATGGAAAGCTCACGTCAAGAAGAAAAGTGAAGAACTAAGACTTAATTAAATGCAGAATGATGTATTGGCTGATGGGAAGGAACTTCCCTTAGGAAGATTAACACCTTTGATGCACCTTGGTATATCAGGAACAATGACCTCCACTTAAAAAAGGCTCCAGCAACATGTGAACGTTGGGGCAACTCAGCTCCTAAATAACCCGGATTTAGTACGCATACTTAAAAGAACTAAACGTTGTTATCTGATGTAATTGTTAGGTTAAACAGCATCGTGCTGATCTAAAATGCACTACAAAGATGTGGATGTGGTTTACTTCTTTGAATAATTAGTTAATAATAGTTAATAGCAAGTTGGTTTTGTTGTTCTTTGTCACACCGACAAAAGTCGTGATCGAAGAGTATATATATAATAGAACGATTAATGAATGAGAAAGCTTAACCAAGTCAATTATTCAGTTATTTGTGCGTCTAATCATTACCAGAAAATGAACAAAGTTGTCACTTGAAATTGAGGTCAAGCGTAGCTCACAACTGTTGGTCTTTTGTACCGTATCAAAAATTAGTTATCCGATTTTTAAATTAATTTTTCAAAACTTTTGTTCATTGAGATTTTAAATGAAAACGATATTCTATGTGTTGGGAAAAACTTTTCGAGATACACAAGCCAGTTTGAGATTAGCATTTATAAATTATTAACTTTTAAAATAAAACGCGATAAGTACTTGCATTCAATGTTTTTGAAGTACATGTTACACTGTATGTCTGTACATACATATATGTAATATGATAAACAAACCCTTGAACAATTTTTATTTGATTTTATTAATGCAATTACAAAAAGTTACCCAGTAAATTGTAAATTAAAAGCAAATTAAAATTTATGATTTACTTCTAGCGCAAAAGGCATATTAACGGAATACCGGCTTCTGCAAGTAGCTTCCTTCCTGCCTGCATTTCGGGTTTATCCGGTTTATCATCCAAATAAAAAACTTACCCGCGTCTCAAAAGAGGTTCGTCCATGCAGAGATCGGGCAACGGTTACAGATGTAATCAACGAAACTCAAAAGCACGAGCATCGAATTGTGAATTGTACAGAATTATCTATTTAAAATTCGTCAAATACTTCGTTTTTGTGGTGCTTGACCTTATCCCTTCGGGCTGCAAACGTCCATGTGAATAATTTCCTTACTGACTACTTTGTAAATTTATTTTGTACCAAATAAAATATTTGGTGAAATATCGTCCATTTTGAGCGCTCATATACCGTTCACCTTTCCAGCGAGTTTCACAGTTAATTTTATTAAAATGTCCCGCATCTGTCAGTCCATTAATGTGCTCTTTTGTGTTCTTTCTAACTTGTTGTCATCCGAGTCCTCGACTCTGGCTGAATCCTTCTCGTTTCAAGCACCGTGCGGAAACCTTTCTCAACTATATTATACGCACTGATATGAAAATTGTTCTCATCGTAGAGTCTTT
This sequence comes from Tipula vernalis, assembly GCA_958295665.1. Taxonomy (NCBI): domain Eukaryota; kingdom Metazoa; phylum Arthropoda; class Insecta; order Diptera; family Tipulidae; genus Tipula; species Tipula vernalis. The sequence goes on from OY282560.1 coordinate 17,131,027, forward strand.
TTAAACCTTTTTAAACACGAACCAAAAATGAACCAATATATTTACGTAAATACAAATTGAAAAGTATAAATTCATCTTACCTAAACCAGTTGTTTCGTGAATTACCGAACCATCTAACAATTTTCTAGTTTTAATACACCAACAAAACAGATTCAAATGTCAAAAGATGTCGCGTTTGTGAAGTTTTAAATTATATCTCTTAATAGATACATAGCTCGCTCTATCGTAAAATATCGCGAACCAAAATGTAGAATGTGAATATTTTTCCGATAGATGGCTCATTAATTTGCTGAGTGGCGAAGAGAAATTTTTTCACGTAAATAACCTGCATTACCGACTGACAATATTAAACTTTAAACGTCAAACACACAAAACCGTCGACCGAAACATACAAATTTTTTATTACAAATTGTTTAATTAAAAGTAACGTAAATCAGTTTGAACGCATATGGACTCCAGTGTAAATAATCTTAAGATACAAATTCCATCCGAAAAACGTAATAATTATTTGGAATGGTCCGATTATTTTATGGCAACATCATTTCTTGCTGCCAAGCGTAGTAAAGATCCGAGCACCCAAGTTGGCGCCGTTATTGTGAATCCAGAGCATAAAATTGTTGGTGTCGGTTATAATGGATTTCCAGTTGGTTGCGGTGATGATGAATTTCCATGGGGTAAAGGTGCCGCCGATAAATTGAACTCAAAGCATATGTATGTTGTGCACGCTGAGGTGAACGCAATCCTAAATAAAAATTCGGCCGATGTTCGCGGCTGTGCCTTGTACGTTGCGTTGTTTCCGTGCAATGAATGCACTAAGGTAATAATACAATCTGGAATTAAGGAAATTATCTATATGTCTGATAAGCATGCATCGAAAGTGTCGACAATTGCATCGAAGCGAATGTTGGACGCGTGTGGCATCCCGTACACACAATTTGTACCGAAGGTGAAACGAATCGTAATCGATTTTGACGAGATTGATTGGAGCGCATTGAATCAATTGCCGGTTACACCACAGAAGCTATTGTAAATGTAATTATAAAGCACGGGGTATCTGAAGGTTTTAATTACGAGACGAACGATTGGAACAAAGGGATTTGTCTCACAGTTTCCAATAAAATGCACTTGACTACTTTTTGTATTTTTATTTTCTTACAACATAATAAAATTGTTCCTTACCCGCACCTCTACACAAATTTATTCTTTTGATTTACAAATTTCCTATTAAAAATTTGGTTCCGGTCCTAATTCAGCTGGGGAACAGATCATTTTTCATATATTCCGTCGTCTGAAAACTACTATCTTCATCCATCGTTGTCGTTGCCGTATAGTTGTAGGCCGGCGGAGGTGAAATTTCTCGATTTGTTGTCGTATTCATGCTAGGCGGACGGTCACGATCACGTTCAAGTAGTAATAAACGTAAACGATACTCTTGCATGCTGGCATGATAGGATGGTGGTGGAGATCGATGTTGAAATTCAGAATACTGTAGCACCGCATCGTTATGATGGATATTGTTTAAATTTAAATCGTGTTGTGTCGTAAATCCTAAACCACCAAAACATGTTTGCATACTGGGCGATGTCATGTGCCATGCTGCGCCACTGACTGTCACCAATATTACTCCAACACCTGTATAATTGGATGGCAATGAAAAGTAGGTAAATAAGAAATACGTTAACTTCACAACAGGTATTTGGTAGGTACTTACCAATCATTAATAAGGCAGCTGTTAAATGGGATGCTGGTGGTCCGGAGAGTCCTGTAATTCCAACTGCTGCACCACCTATGGCACACGCTAGTCCACCCAATGCAACCACAGCGATTAGGGCACGAAGAGGGGGCCCAGCAAACCATCGGCCACAGCATCCTTTGCTTGATATCTCTGATGGCGGTCTGAAAATACAAAAAAAAAACAAAATTTGAATCAAACATTTCCTTTGGAAACTTGGGAAACGGGACATCACAATTTTCATTCAAGATTTTTGTCAAAATATCCTAAATGCTGGATGTAATCCCACTCTGCAAGTTGGCTATTTCTTAATCGATTATGATGAAATTCGACATGCGCATTGAAAATGGCATTTCTTAACCTATTTTCCATCAGCCTTACAATAGATACAACTCAACAGCTGCCTGGTTCACATGAAAAATGGATAAATTATAACTTTTATGATATTATCTGTTAAGGTTTTTGAGAATCTGGCGGGTGTTGAGGTTTCTCATACTGACATATTTATTAAACATCTGCGGGGAAATTAAAGGAATAATCAAGCGCAAACTTCTAGGAATTAGGAAAATCATTTTAGAATCTCACTTTCGTACCATATGTCGAATTGCATCATAATCAGTTAAGGAATAGCCAAATTCTATGCTAATCGGCCATATTTCAATGGCCATATTCTAAAAATAATTTTAAGGTCCCAGTTACATCGAAAATTTCAGATTTCACTAAAATTTGTTAAGAACTAGCTAGTTCCATCCTAGTTTTTTTTTTTTTTTTTTTTCGTCCCTGCCCAAAAGCGGCTAGCACTACGACCTAAAAGATCTTTTGTGCTGTTGGGTACTGTTACTCCAGGAGCTTCTCCACCTCTCTAATAAAGGCGAGAATGCTATTTATAGAGGCCAATTTACATTTCTCCGGGGTCAGATACCTCTCTTCAAAATGAATCCACCTCCGTGTGCACAGAGCAACACACTCACATAGTATGTGTTCTGCGGTTTCTGTCTCTTCCAAACAGAGTCGGCACTCCGTCTCTGTGGACAGGTTCATTTTGTTCAAATGATATCTCAGGTTACAGTGACCTGAGAGAAAACTCACAAGTTTCCTAATATTTCCTTTGCTGAAATTGATCGCCAAATTTTTGTGGTGAAATGGTCTGATCAAAGATTTGGCTTGTCTAAGGCCGGGAATACAGTTCCAATAAGTCAAGCACTGTATTTTTTCCCATTTACTGATTGTGTAGGTTGCAGAAGCCCACGGGATACCACAAAAAGGCTCAGGGCCAATGAGTGTAGTCGACGAGCCTGCCCGTGCAAGTTCGTCGGCTATCTCATTTCCAGTGATGCCCATGTGACCAGGCACCCACCACAACCTTACTTTGTTTTGACAAGAGAGAGATTGTAGCAGTTTATAACAACTTTGAACCGACTTGGAAACCAAGCAGTTAGAAGCCAATGCTTTCAGTGCTGCTTGGCTGTCAGACAAAATGTGGATGGATGCGCCTTTAAGACCTTTGGTCATAATAATAGAGGCGCAGATTTCGATGGCGTGAATTTCGGCTAGAAAAACACTGGGGTAAGTACCCAGTGATTTCGATATTTTGTGATTGGGTCCAAAGACACCAATGCCGACTCCACTATCCATTTTTGATCCATCAGTGTACCAGACTAGGCTGTTAGGTTCCATCTGCGGTAACCCAGTATCCCAGTCTGTTCTATCGGGGATTGTTACCACGAAATTCCTGCCAAAGCAGAGTTCTTTCGGCATAACGTCCGGGACACTAAAGAACATATTCAGGTCTGGAAGTTCATTCAAAATGTCCAGGTGACCCATATGGTCATCATGACTGTATTGATTCGCGAGCTTCAATCTAGCTGCACAGGTAGCAGCTGATTTTTTGACGTGGATATGAAGTGGAGTGAGCCCGATGAGAGCTTCCATTGCCGCCGTAGGGCAGGTGCGCATAGCACCTGTAATTCCGAGACATGCTAGTCTCTGTAATGAGGTCAGCTTGTTCATAATAACTTTTTGCTGTACCTTAGGCCACCAAACTATTGCCCCATATGTTACAATTGGCCTCACTATCATGATGTACATCCAGTAAATCATTTTTGAGTTCAGGCCCCAGGTCCTGCCGAACATACGCCGGCATGCCCACATGGCCCTGGCCGCGCGTTCGGTAGTTGAAGTAATATGAGAGTTCCAAGTTAGTTTCTTATCTAGGACAACACCCAGATATTTGACTTCATTGGAGTATCCGATATTTATATTATTAAGACTAATTGAACCAAGGTTCAAATTACGTCTTTTGGTGAAGGGCACCAGGACTTCCATCCTAGTTGGTCATATTCCAAAAATTCCTATTCTAATCGCTCGGTAGTACTCTGAGGGAGCGATGTTTTTAAAAGCTGTGTCTTCAACAAGACGGCGCCTCAATCGATTTATGGAAGGAAATATTCGATAAGCGCATAATTTCGCACAATGGGTCTGTTAATTGGCCTTCAAGATCGTGTGATTTAACACGTTTGGATTATTTTCTGTGGAGAAGTGGGAAGTCGCTAACCAGAGACTGGTCCAAAAGTGGTCGAAAATTGGATTTCAGATTGCGGTTTATTAATTCAAAAGGAAACTAAAATTGCAAAACTCTTGATAATTTCGCTCTTCGTAAACTTCGTTTAGTATGGATTTGTAACGCTCGGAAAATTCACCGCACGATTGAAGCTCCACGGACGAGAAGAAATCGGCCCATACTACGTTGCAAATTCAAGCTTGAACGTCCTCGGCAGCGACTGGATGGAAGCTCTCGACCTATGGAATATTCCCATCGCCAGCGTCTGCAACAACGTCCGACTCGACGCTTCACAGCAGTTTTCAAGCGAGTTGCGGATCAAATTTCCAGCCCTTTTCAGCGATTCGCTCGGCCTTTGCACCCAAAAGGCATCGCTGACGCTCAAACCAAGTGCAAAATCAATTTTCCGCAACAGCCGTCCAGTTCCGATTGCCGCTATGGAGCGTATCGAGAACGAAATCAAACGGTTGCACCTCTTAAATGTGATTAGCCCCGTGCGATACTCAGCATACGCCGCACCAATCGTCGCTGTCAAGAAGAAGGATGGACGGGTTAGAATCTGCGCCTACTACTCAACTGGCTTAAATGATTCGCTTGAACCGGAACAATTTCCACTGCCAACGCCTGACGAGATTTTTGCTCAGCTATCGCCATTCAAACTCTTTAGCAAAATCAACCTCTCAGACGCGTTCCTTCAAGTCGAGCTCGACGACGACTCAAAGAAGCTGATGACCATCAACACTCACTGCGGACTTTTCAAAGTCAATCAGTTGCAGTCAGGAGTCAAGCCAGCACCGGGAATCTTTCAAAGACTTGTGAGCAGCATGATGAGCGGAGCAAAGGGCGCCTTTCCGTTCATCGACGACTTCATTGTGGGAGGAACATATCAAAACAACCACGACAAGAATCTGTACGAAGTTTTAAGCCGCATTCAGGAGAACGGCTTCCACCTCAAAATCGACAAGTGTTGGTTCCGCCAGAAAGAACTCGAATTTCTTGGCCACATACTCGACACTAACGGCATTAAACCGAGTCCAGAAAAGATCAAGACGCTTCAGAACATTCCGCCTCCAACAGACGTCAAGCAACTTCAGGCATTTCTAGGAGCAGTCACTTGGTACGGAAAATTCATTCCTGGTATAAAGAAACATCGCGGCCGATGAGACGAGCTTCTTCAAGATGATATCACATTTGCATGGGAAACAAAACATCAAGAATCTTTCGACGAGCTCAAGACAATTCTGGCATCTGACCTCGGACTTACTCACTACGATCCAACTAAGAAGTTGATCGTTGCCGCTGACACTTCAAGCTATGGAATGGGAGCAAGTCTAATGCATGAGATTCCCGGTAAGTTGTTGAGCCCAGTAATGCATGCCGCACGCTCATTCACAGCAGCAGAAAAAACTACCCGCAAATCCAACGAGAAGCTCTGGCGCTCACATTCGCCCTTCAGAAGTTTCACCGCTACATTTATGGTCGAAAATTCGAGCTCCAGACTGAACATAAACCCTTGCTCGCAATATTCGGGAATAAGAAGGGAATTCCGGTACACACGGCAAGCCGCCTTCAACGCTACGCGTTGATATTGCTCGCATACGACTTCGAAATCAAATACGTCGACACGAACAGCTTCGCATACGTAGATTTCATCTCTCGACTCAATAGTCAACACGAGAAGCCTGACGAAGACGTCGTCATTGGAAAGATCATTGCAGAAGACTCACTAGGTTGCTTCGCTATCGACACCGCCAAGAAGCTGCCAGTAACCTTCGAAGCTATTCAGTACGAAACAAGTTGAGACGAGACGTTGAAGGTAATGACAAGTTGCATTGAGAAGTAACAAAATGTCCTTCAGAACAGCTTCGCATACGTAGATTTCATCTCTCGACTCAATAGTCAACACGAGAAGCCTGACGAAGACGTCGTCATTGGAAAGATAATTGCAGAAGACTCACTAGGTTGCTTCGCTATCGACACCGCCAAGAAGCTGCCAGTAACCTTCGAAGCTATTCAGTACGAAACAAGTTGAGACGAGACGTTGAAGGTAATGACAAGTTGCATTGAGAAGGGTTGGCCACGCAAACGAGAGCAAATTCCTGACGTTGAGGCTGCAGACTACTTCGCAAGACGAGATTCGCTCACAGTCATCAACGGTTGCATTTTTTTCGGTGATCGCATCATAATTCCGAAGCGCTACCGCAGCGAAATACTGAAAGAACTGCATCAAGGTCATCCTGGCATTGAGCGCATGAAGCTATTAGCTCGACAGAAACTCTCCTGGCCGCCATCGCTCGACAACGACATCGAAAAAACAGTTCGAACCTGTGTGAATTGCGCAACGAATGCGTTTTCACCGATCAAAGCTAAACTGCAGTCGTGACCGATTCCAGAAGCGCCGTGGTCGCGATTGCACGTCGACTTCGCTGGTCCAGTCAACAGCTTCTGGTATTTTGTCATCATCGACGCCTTTTCAAAATGGTCAGAAGTCTACAAGATGCAGAGCACGACGTCCCAGCTGACAACAGATAAGCTCAAAGAAGCCTTCGCAAGACACGGCGATTGCAAAACAATCGTTTCTGACAACGGACCGTAATTCAAATCGGAACAATTTTAGCAATTCTGCGCAGAAAGAGGAATCGAGCATATCACCACAGCGCCTTATCATCCGCAATCGAACGGTCAGGCAGAACGGTTCGTGCAGACGCTGAAACAGGGACTCAAGAAGCTTGAGAAGGATGGAAACGCTAATGAAGTCTTGCGAAAGTTCCTTAAGCACTACCGTTTCACACCGTCATACAACCTTGGATCGAAATCGCCGCATGAGCTGATGACGAGACGACAAGCAAGATCGAAGCTCGACTTGCTCATGCCAACTACGAAAGCTATAGTAGAACGAAACCACAAGATGGAACAGCAGTTCAACACTCACCACGGTGCTAAGGAAAAGACGTTTGAGATCGGCGACAAAGTTTTCGTTAAAACCCACTTAAGCAACAACCAGTGGCGCTGGGTTTCTGGAGAAGTCGTGTGTAAAATGGGAACGGTCAATTACAAGGTGCAAACCGATATACGAGAGATCGTTGCTCATGCAAATCAGCTAAAAAAACGCTACACGTATCTCGACGATGGTCACAATGTTCTTCTGGACAGTTTTGATGTCCAGGTCTCAGGAAAGCAAGAGATTGAGCCCGAAATCATCCCAGAACCAGAGGAGGAGAAAGAGGAAGTACAAGAAGATGACTCGTTGCAAGACTCACTGGACGATCAACAAGAAGACTTGCCAGCGCTCCAGGAGCAAGTTCCACGAAGAACTCAACGAGCTACAGCTGGAGTTCCACCCGCCTATCTCGGAGACTACGTTTGCTAAACAAGGCATTTTCCCATTTCCATTTATTTTCATTCACATCCGAAACAATTGTAATCATTATAATCATTCATATCGCAATCATTCAAATAAGAATTTCAACTGTTTATAACCAGCATCTTAAAACGGGTAGAAGTGTTACGATGACAGTCTGAACGACCTTATCCTAGCAAGTCGGGATATACCCCGCCTGGCAGATGTCATATGGAAAAAACAGCAGAAGGATTTTCACCACGACAAGCTACACACAAACTAAAAATAAAGTATATACTGTCAGTAATCCTTGGTGTATCATTTATCCGAATAGAACCATCTCCAGCATCACAATAGTAATGGTTGGTTCAAACCCAAATGGTGGCTTAAATTATAAATCAAACTTAAAAAAGCTCATTGAACACAAATATTTTAAATGTCCTAAAATACCACCATCCCCAAAGTTAAATCGTTTGATTTGAAAACCATGTAGGTTTTAGCCAAAATTCATTCCGTTACCCTTTGTAAAATCATTTTTTCTGAGTAAAATGGTTTGATTAAAAGAGCTTTGATAATTGAAAGCTTATAAAATTAAAAGTTCTTCATTTTTTGCAAATACATAAAACATTTTAGCAGAAAAGTATGAAAGTTAAAAGTTAAATTAAAACCTAAACATCAAACTTAAAACTAATTGACAATTTTTGCAAATACATATTTTATGCTACAATTTTTTTAACTAAATTTAACAAAGTTAAAATAATTTAACAAAGTACGAGTAATGTCGGTTTATCAAAATAGTAGTGAAAATGACATTCACAAGATTTTCGGTTGGTTAATCAGAAACAAAATCAAGAGGCCAATTATTCATAACATACATATCTACCCAAAAAAGTAGAAATGTTAATTCCCCCAGCGTTTTAACCCCAAGAGTTATTATACAAAGGGTGTAACCCTTAACAAAAAATGAGAACTTTCCTTGAGCTCATTGTGTTGGTAGTTTGGTTTCGTACTGAAAAAGTTGGTCAGTTGGTCTACTCATTAGGTAGCTACGACCAAACTACAAAAATATAATTCCTACTCAATACAGATAGTGTCAAGTAAGAACGTACTGATTTAGCGAATTATATTCACTAAATCGAAAAACTTCAGGAAAACCCTAATTTGTGTCTGTTTAATTCCCACACAATATTAAGAAGTTTAAGTGAAGTATGTCTATTTATCAAATGATTTTTTCGGCTTTTTATAGACACAAATATAATAGTGAAAATGGCACTTGTGGGTAGATATATCATGAATAATTGGCCTCTTGATTTTGTTTCTGAAAAAAATCATTGGATAATTTGATATTTGAAAACTTTCAAGAATATTCAGGATACTTTGAAAATTAGACATTTTTGAGATTATTTTGAAATTCTTGATATTTTTCAAATTATATTCAAAATTTGTGATACGTTATCAATATATTTAAAAATCAAGGCGCTTAATGTTTAACGAAGATAGGTCAATTTCAATCGGTGTGATGAGTGGCTCGCCAATCAATAGATGTCCCGCTGTTAGAACTCGCAAATCAGAGGGATCAGTTGACATTGGAGTCAAAGGTCTCGAATTCAGTACTGTTTCCACTTGAGCCAAAATAGTAGTTAATTTCTCATACGTAAGTGTGGAATTATCGAGAGTGCGATTCAAAAGATGTTTGGCCGACTTTCCGCTGCCTCCGATAAACCGCCGAAGTGTGGTGAGTGGGGCGGAATGTCCACAAAACGAATGATGTCTACAGCGCATGTTCGAACGACATGCTCCCTAGTTTCTTGATCAACAAACATCCTGCGAACTTCTTCAAGTTTTCGACGCCCTCCAACGAAATTTGTGCCGTTGTCACAATATAACGTATGACAAAGGCCACGGCGACCAACAAATCTCTTCAAGGCATTAATAAAAGCGTTTGATGTTAAGTCGCTCACAAGCTCTATGTGGACGGCCTTTGTAGCGAAACATATAAAAATCGCGATGTATGACCACAGAAGTCGACTCCAGAATTGACGAAAGGCCCTGGCAGGCTGTACTCGCTGCGCTGGCAAATTTCCCATTATCTGCTGATAGTGCATGGGGCGATGTTGAAAACAGATAATACAGCGGCGCTCAATTCGACGAGCAATGTCCCTGCCTCCAATAACCTAAAATTGTCGCCGAACTGCAGCAAGAAGCGCTTGTGGCCCTACATGAAGGTTCCTTAAATGAAAGTGCTCGAAGAGCGAAAAAACAAATTGGTGGTTTTTTTGGCAACAATATAGGATACTAAACCTCGTATGACAAGTCGGTTTCCCCCAGTCGTCCACCAACTCTAACGATTTGATGATCATCGATGAATGGGCTGAGTCCTTTCAGAGCACTCTTTGTTGGTAATAGCTCATTTCTCGAAAGATGTGTGATGTCAATAGGAAAGGCTTCATGCTGTATAATATGAATGATGGACCTTTGCGCTCGGTTGAGCTCCTCAGGTGTAAATATAAATATGCTGCCTGAAATAATGATCCTGCGCCTTAGGCATATATCGACGAAACGATGAACACATGCGAATACACGACGAAGCTTCAGCTGGTTTTGACGAAATAGGCATCACAATACTGACCTTCCTCCTTTCTGGCGCATTATCAAGATCAGGATCATTTTGATATGTAGGTGAATCGATGTTAACGTCTAACAAAAACTTTGGGCCGCTAAACCAAATTGAGCTCTTGATTAATTTCTCAGGCATCATCCCCCGTGACACGAGATCTGCAGGATTATTTTTCGTGTCCACATGATTCCATTTGTACTCGTTGGTTAGCCGTTGAATTGTAGACACACGATTCGCAACGAAAGTAATCCAGTTTGATGGATGGACCGCCAACCAATTCAAAACAATTTCTGAATCTGTCCAACAAAACACGCTATCCACATTGATTTATAACTCCAAAACGATGCGATGAAGGAGCTCTGCTAAAATTACTGCTGCACACAATTCAAGTCGGGGAAGTGAGATTGTTTTGATCGGCGAGACACGAGACTTAGCACATAGTAAGTGAAATGAGACGATATGATCGTTTGATATACACCGAACGTAAACACAGCATCCGTAGGCACTGGTCGATGCATCCGCAAATCCGTGAAGTTGAATTATATCTGATTTCGATGAGAATATGAAGCGAGGAAGGTTCGATAGGTTCGTGGTAACTGTTCGTCCCAGCCAATTTTCCATCTGTACAAATATTGCATAAAGATCTTCGCCAAAACAACCACTGGATTTAGTAATCCCAAGTCCATCCAAGTTTGGTTTCATGAAAATTGAATGAAACATCTTCCAGTTTGAAGTGACTGGAGCCTATTAAGTCGAAAAATACTTCTGCTCGATGTGATACTTGGAACAATGAACATCTCCAATTCCGCCATATAATTACTAGCCCGTGATTCAATTTTCACGAAAACTTTGTGTTTAACTCGGGTATTGATGTCGTTTATGCCATTGACAGTAAATTCTGTTTTTAACCTTTTTAGACGCAAAATATGACTATACAATGCTATACCTCAACTCAATTATCATCGACTTCTATACAATGCTATACCTCAACTCAATTATCATTATACTACTAATTATCATTTAGTAATTTAAATGATCTTTTAATTACCAATTTTGGGAAATCATCCAATTATTTATTATGAAACGAAATTTTTATACTACTATGTATAAAATCGCCTGCCTTTGGGAAGAACTTCCAAAAATAATAAAATTTTAATTTTACACGGAACACAAACATTAATTTCGTATTTTGGGCATCTCATAAATATTTTATTGTTAATCTTAAATAATTGCTTATGTATTTATAAATAAAACAAAATGCTTATCTATTTTGACATTGTTTGGATAAGGGTATTTTCTTAATTTTGACATTCGAAAGAATAATTACCTGTGTCCTATGTGCGGCGCTTCTATTTTCTAATTCTGTAACACATAAATTAATTCCAAAATTTTTTTTGTATACATATTTTATTTTTATCACAAATGACAAGGCCTAATTATATTAGGTATATTTTAGGGTTATGTAATACTAAAAGCAAGGGATGGTAATTAATTATATTATTTGGGGTTGTCTGTAATAAAGTTAATGTTCTGATTTAATTCCATTTTTTAGAATCGACGATAATAAAATTGGAATAAGTGGAACGAAATCTAGTTTCTGGATAATTGAAATTTTAAGTGGGCTTTATACTCTGTATAAAGATCTACGTGAAGCACACATGTACTTAATGCACAAAGCACAATACACCAAATTACAATCAAATTTTTTTTTTTTTGTTTGTTTTTCGCAAACGTAGTGAAAATGGTAAAAAAAATGTTAATACGTGAAGAAGAAAAACTGTTTAGCTTATGTACATATATGTACATACGAGTATATAGAGAAGTAGTCATAATATGCAGTTTTTATCCTATTTTCCACGTATTTTTGTTGTTTTTGTCTTTGTTTTCACCAACAAGTATCAAGAAAAGCACTAAACTTGACAAAACAAAACAAAAATTCACTTAATATATTTCTTGACGATATGATGAGTTATCACCGCTTAAATTGCATGCATGGGGGGAAAATTGAATTAAATATGAAAGAAAATTTTGTAAACGATAACAAAACCTTAAGCTCCCTCCATCTACTTTTTTATGTGTATATGAAAAATAATACAATTTTACCTTAATTGAAGGAAGTTTACCTGTTTTCATTTAGTTTTTTACGTTTATTGCTTTTTCTGCAGGAAATATACGTAAGTGAAGGAAATTTAATTTTTTTGTTTTGTTTTTGGTGGAATTGGGTTAAAACTTAATGGATTCCTCGAAAAGGTAACAAAACGTGTGTGATCAATAAATTCATTTTTGGTTATAGATAATGGACAACCGTAATGATTTTGATATTACACTTAAAAAATATTAAAACAGCCGCATAAACTGAGGAGAAGTATATGGATGTATCAAAGAGAGATTTGAAGAGAAAATCATCACAATTTATTGCAATATTTGAAATTACCGGTTCCAGGTGACACCGACATGGCTTTTAGCAACTTTAATAAAATAAGGCTACACTTTTGTGGTCATTTGACTGGTCAGCGGAATTCAAGGTGAGTGCTTGGTGTAAGCTGAATTTGTTTTCGCGACGACATCTTAGAGACGTGTCGGTATTTCCATTAATTTCGCCACCTTAGACATTCCTGTACCAGGTTAGAAAGATATGCTATTGGGTGTTGTATTATCCAATTTACACAAGGTACCGTCCATAAGAATTAGACGGAGTAAACAGTAATTGCGACAGTAAGCAGCTTTTGTCAATAGCTAAATAGCACTCCGGTTAAATGTGTTAAATTTGCTTTGATTAGTGTTCGTAGAATGATAGGAATTTCTTGCTAACCATCACATAATCAATATGTTTTTTGGTCCTACTACACCGCCAGTAGTCGATCAAACTTTCTCCATTGTTAGTGCACATAGACTCTAGATAGTGGTTCTAATGTTTCAATCATTTCAAAGTCTGTTAACTGGGTTACTTTACGAAAAAGGCATTTCTCTAAGGCTGTACAAAATTCTAAGCGTTTGGTAGGGTTGAAGCGGTTGAAGGTATCCGCTGTAAATATTTGATGAAAGTGCGTCAGTATAGGCATTCATGTACTGGATAGCTTTTAAGATGTAATATTCCATTGCGGTTTAACTAATTTCTTGAGAATTACCCCAGTACTCTGATTTTATATGAACTTTTCATAAAATTTGGCCAATTTGCAACGGCTGATCTCTTATTTTTCTTATCTGACCATCAGATGTATATGCATCAGAAACGTGTCACAACCAATCTAAAGGTTATTGGTGGCAGACATACAGAAATCAGTACTGCCTAACGAATAAAACTGCTTTCTCATCAAAACTGATAAATTTCATGTTCCGTTCACAAATCAAGTGACTCGCAATACGACAACTATAGAGGCATCACATTTGTTAGCATACATTCAGAATAAATGCTCTAACTGCTTCTTTACCTATGTATGTAACTAACATTAGTGGATAAGGACCAGCATATCACTGTGGGTGGCTTAAAGTAGTTGCATTAATTATAATGATTTCCGGTGGTCTAAAAATCTAAAATTCGGCATTCCGTTTTTCAACGTGAACTGAACGCGGCTTTTTTTGAAAAAGGATACGCGTGTAAAAAATGGAAAAAAGTGAGAAAGCCCATTGTAAGATAATCTCAATTTTTCCTTCTACACGCTCGATATGACGAATATTTCTAACAACTTTTTTCGTTTGTTATTATTCGAGAATTTAGCAAAAATTTGCAAGAAGCAATCACTCACTTTGTAGTATAGACTGATAAGAACACCTTTACCAAAGCTAGATTCGTTTTAATGCGAAGAGGCTTTAAATTGTAGAATTTGTAAATCTAACCATCATTAATCACTTCTAGATCCACATCTGCACAAAAAATAAAATTAATCCGAAAACTTCCATCTCTATACCATAATGTCAATCAGTTGTGTAGAAGAAAAACTTTAAATTGTATCCACTTCAAAATCTCAACAATTCCAAAAAGTAATTAAATAGTTAAGTCGACATTGTTGTTGTTGTGTTTTCAGTATTATTATTTATTATATACACACCAACACAATAAATTAAATTTCCCAATTTTCCATTCTTCCAAATATTATACCAAAAATTATTACGTAGCGTAAAATTATAATGAATTAAATTTAATAATAACAACAATCAAAAAAAAAATTAATTTAATTGAAAACATTCAATGGAAATGGAATAATGGCACACAAGTAGAAAGTAAAATTTTCCCGCACTTTTCACTTTTTTCGCATCAATTTATTAATCCAATTTTCGACGATATTTTTGCCGAATTAAAGTTGGGAATTTTTTTTTTTTGTTCCGAAAATTTGATCGAAATGAAAATTGGATTTTCTTTTGTGTATTTATTATATGTATGTATATGTTTATATTTATTCGTGAAGTTCGACTAAACAGTTTTGAATTGATTTGATTTATTATATTCAATTGAAACCTACGTACCGAGGAATTTGAAAATGATACACGAACAGAATTTGTTTTTTATTTCCATTGGAGATGTTTAGTTCCCTTAGCTAAAAAGTAAATTACTATTTTGAAAGGTCCTACAAGCAATACAGGATGCAACCATCTTTTAAAATATTTTACGATTAAGGAAGTTAGCAGACGATCACTCGATTAAAAAATTGTCATTTACATGTCACCTTAGGCCCGTGAAAGCAGCTTTTTTATGTTATTGGGTTACACAAAGTTAATTTTTTTGGTGGATGGACCTACTTTTAGTCGAATTTTTGAACAAGCGAATTAACTCTCTGAAAGATTTCAAACTAAAAGCCAAACCATCCCAAACTAAACATTGAACTCCTTAATTAAACGAATCTGGAATCGGTGGCTGGCACCACTATCAACCAAATGCTTTGCGGTAGCGCACATTTTGTCAAGTCAATTCAGGTTATTATTACGACACTTACGTTACCCACCAAACTCTACTCTTAGTCTCTCCTCAAGAGTTTCAGTTGGTCCTTCCTTAATATTGTCAGATAAATTATCTGTGAGTTCTTATTTTTCTAGATCAAGCAAACGTCATCCTTATTGTGTTTAAAAATTTGGATTTGTTTCGGAAAATTTTCACGAGAGTGAACAAATTAAAGATGAAATGCAAAATATGTAATTTAGAAAAAAATTTGAAGTCTACGTTATTTTTTGAGTCGAAACATTGTTCCGGGCCACATTTACTAGACACTTAAAAAAATATTGCTTATGTAATGTAAATTGCATTACACATAGGTCCAGTGGAAGGCTACTACTTTTTTTAATTTAATATGTTCCGAAGATTGTAAGAGAATTCAATCCAGTTTCGAACTGGTGAGCTTATGATTCAGCCTCGCAAATCATGTCTAAAATTGTAAATAATCGCCAACACACACAGAGTAGATGTACTCTTGACTACGTAACTTTTGCAAATGTCAAGCTATGACGCTAAGATTTAGAGGGAATATCAACAACAGATGTACCAACTTAACAAAAAAACAGAACTCAAATCGGAACGATATGAGAGCCACACGGTGGTTATTCCGAGAACTTGTTGATCAAGGTAGTATATTACAAAATAATACAATGCAATACAGCAATATACAGCAATTACATTAAATTTTAGTGCAACATTCCATTACAATGTAAAGCAAGTTGTGAAGAAACGGCAATCAACTGCATTAAAATTTATCAAATACTGCATTAATAAAATATTTTAGAAGTATTAGATTTTAAAGCAAGTTGCACTAAAAGTTGCGTGTAAGTTTAGCCCTTTTTTTCTGGGGTTTGATCATTTGGTGTTTGTTTTTTGTGCCTTGAGGGTGCGTACATACATGCTTCAATTCTGGTGCTAAAATATACACCACGAAGGTAGCAAAATAGTAAAATTTTTAGTTAAAATTGGTTACCCTGGTGAACTTTTTGTTCTAGTTGGAAACAGTGCTGTCGAAGTTAGTATGATCGGAGTATTCGTACTACTGTGGCCTAATAGTTACTCCTGTACTCCGCTGTTTTATTCTGTACTCCCCTGTTCTAATAACCGCTGTACTAATATGCATTTACACAATATTTTAATTTATCGGCTTTTGTTTGCAATAATTATAATATTCTGGGAGATAGCTGGCTTTTTTATAAAGCATTTTTTAAAGTAAAGTGCTAGTCACTTTAGCAGATAATATCAATTCATACATGTCAAATTTGCGAACTAAATTACCTCAACTTCACAATGTTTTTTTTTCAGAATCTGAAGATTTGTTGCTAAAACTTATAAAAAGATAATTTAGAGTTTTTCATTATAAAAACAACAAGGCACTCTGTATGGGGCACCAGATAAACTCAAACATGACATTGATTACCTGATTTAAACAAAAAACTTTTATCTGCTTTTGCTAAATATTTAGATTAGGACCTCCCGAATACAAAAATTACGCTGCAAGGCAAATTATGCAGCAATTTATCCTTACCGCACAAAAACGATGTGTAGAAGTTTGGATTTATAATACTTTCAAATCCTTCCATAAGCTAAGACTAGGACCCTCTTTTATAGAGATAAAAAAATAGTACTGTAAGATAATTTCTGCAGTCATTTAACCTTTTCAGATTAGAAAGTTGTATGAAAGTTTGGCTTTATGCAGTGTGATATGGGAAATTTCATTCGTCCAATACACCTTAACATCAATATTCTCGAATCCTTTGCTTACATTTGAATAAAATCCAGTCCCCCTTGCATCTTTCTTGTCTAGCAAGATTAAATGCTGACAGGAGAAATTGTCTTTCAGTTTTATTTTGACATTCTCCTGTGAGTGACCATACCTCCTGCAAAACACAGGAGGAACCCGAAAAATAATAATTTCAACAAAATTTTTTTCGAAGTCCAACCCAAATGACTGGTCCAATGTTTACTCTTTATATATGTATATAGGAACAAATATGCGTATTCCATTCAGTGCTGGAGGCGAAGAAAATTGTCTGCGTTGGCTGTGTATGGCAAAAAAAAATTTGGCAAATCTAATTTTCCAAAATAGTTCTTGCCGTTGGGCCTTGTTTTATTTTAAAAACTCTGATGCCAGCCCTGCCTTATGGCAGAAAATGTTTTCAGGCCATGAAATAATACATTGTATAATAGGAACCATTTATAGAATTTACAAAATATTGCAGATAATAAATATCTCTAAAATCCATCAACAAATGTGCTTATTCCATCCGTTTGACACTGGAGACTGAGAAGGTAGTCGAAAAATTTAAAAAACTCAAAACGACAATCTAAAAATATCTGTAATTTCGTGGAGAGTTGTGGCCATGTTAAAAAAACTATTTAGCTCGAGCAAACTAACTAACTAACTAACTAAAGCCAATTTTAGTGTAATTTGCTGGATCGTGATTTTTTAAACAGAAAACACCAACAATTATTTATGTTTAAGGTCTAACTATTGTATTTCGTATGTACTGTACTCCCTTCTGATGAGGGGCTGCTCCCCTCAAAACGTACTATTCAGAGTAACAGCACTGACCGACACAGACCCTGAGATATTGACACTGAACTCGAATGAAGTGGAGCAAGTTCCTAACCTCAATCGAACTCTAAAACTCTAATTCTCCATTCCACACACACACAACATAATATTTATGTTTACCCGATTACACAACGGTTACATAACGTTTTAGTTCTCAAAAAACTATCACACAGCCATACTGACTTAGTGAATTATAAACTATTTTCTTAAAATTTTGGCCGTATCGATTTCTTTTTTTAAAATAAGACGGCAAATTGGCAACATAAGCAGTCTGAGACTTTATCAACTTGTGAATGTGATAGAAGAAATATTTAAATATTTTTATAGAAAAATTCTTAAATTTTTTTGCTCAAAATACGGGTTTCTGTGAATAATTTACTACTAACACGTCATTGCTTGCGTATTTCACTTTCAACCTTCAAATTTTTGGCATCTTTAATAAAAGTTTTTTATTTTTTTATTTAAGGATTGACTTCGAACTTCCCTCTGTAAATTCTTCTAAAAATCCTAAACCTTCTTTGTTCGATTATACCGAGGCTGCCTATGGTTTAAACAGTTGTGTTTTATTTTTTTTGCTTTTTTCTAGTACAGAATGTTAACCGTTATAAAATATATGGCGCAATTAAATTTGGCGATTTGTTTTGTCTCGTGACACTTATTTAAGGACCAATTCCTTGCAGATTGAAGTTAAAACAAAGTGTGGAAAGCTGAAGCGATGCTCCTAATAGTAGTACCGGCTCCAGGAATTAGAAACATCATATTAGAGCCCCATTTCCATCGCATATGTCGAATTTCTTCATAACCGGTTAAGAATAGTCAAGTTCCGTCCTAATCGCACAGCAGTTGGGTTAAAATTAAGTATAAAGCATACGCATGTTTCTTTGAAAATAAAAGGTAAGTAAAAAAGTAAAGTGGAAACTTTGAAAAAAAAAAAAAAAAACCAAAAACTTTATTTTGATTAAAAACAAGAGACTTCGAATAACTGTACTGTTTTTTTAAGCCGATTTTTTTAGATTTCGTCCAGGTTTCCAGTCTAGGTACCTACTGTGGAATCGTCTGGAAACGACATTTCTTTAAATTGCACCAAAATTTCTTCCAATTCCCAAAAATTAGCTTTGTGGAAATGATGAACATGTTCATGTATACATCTGCCAAAATTACACTTTTGAAAATCTTTTCATTTTCAAAAGTGTAATGAAGCTAAAATTGCTTTAAAATAAATTTGCCATTAACCACTTACGGTTTCGCTGTACGGTACTCTTCCCTAAAAATATCTGTGATTTCGTGGAGAGTTCTGGCCGCGTTAAAAACTATTTAGCTCGAGCAGCATACAGGGCTTAACGCTTTAATAGTAAAATAGATAAATAGTTCTAAACCAATAAATAAATCACTTTTCTTTTAATATTCAAATTTGGCTCAAAAACTAAAACCAATTTTAGTGTAATTTGCTGGATCGTGATTTTGTAATCACCGTACTCCCTTCTGACTTGAAATACTCCCCTGAAAATTTGAATCGTACTCCGTTTAAAATTTTCAGAGCGACAGCACTGGTTGGAAATAATTCATACAGCTAACTTCATGGTGTACATTTTTTCACCAGGAGTGAGATTTTGCACAAAAGGCGAGAAGAGAGTTTATTTCTCTTTTTAAAAGAATAAATTTTACTCCATTTCATTCGGTCTATGTCACTTTTTCTATTGCGATCTCAGTAAATTATATTATGTATAAGAGCTATCTCCTTTTCTCCGCTTCGACCACGTACCTTCGTTGGTGAGAGACACAGACGAATGATAGTGGAAATAGAATATCATTTTATTTTTACTAGTTGAGATCGCAATAATAAAACACATTTCTACTGAGCGAAATAGTGTTCATATTCAGTTTAACTAAAAGAGACACAAAACTAGTTTCTCGCTTTTTGTGCAAAATCCCAGCCCAGAAAAGTATAGCATGCACGCAGCTTGAGGGTCGAAATCTCAGAGAGCAATTTACTTTAAAAAACAAAATATTCATCTTTCCACTGGCGGGCTACTTGCTACTTCACTTTATTATTCGCGTAAGACTTACCTTTTAACGTAATAGACATTTTCGAGTTAAGAAAACTCAATTATTTTATTTGTCATTTAGTCGGTTTGGTTTAGCGAATTTTATATTAAAAAGTAAAGCAAAACACGTGCATGAATTTATTCATATGAACAATTAAGATCGCTTGTTTTAGCAAATTTTATGTTGGTATAATTTTTCAATTTGGGCAATACTGCTTTAGAAATCTTCATAATTCCGTTAGAATTCATTTTAATGCAATCACTACTTTACAATTTAATAATAACTTGTATTACATGAGTCATAATGCAAGGCTTGCATTAAAAATTAAAGTTATTTTTTAAGTGTGTACATTGCAAAATCGTAATAATGGCTAATGTTGTTTAATTCTGCCGACCTTTGCGAAAATTTGGTTTGCAGCCCGCAGATGATTTTTTTGTAAAAAATCCTAAGAAATGTCCTTCCAATGTATAATTTCAGCGAGTTATTGTCGTTTGGGCTATACTTGGATTTAGTGCATATAGCATGTTAAATGCTTAAAAATGTTTGCACGGTATATGTAATATTCTTCACCCTTCACTAATTTGTCTTGTACAGACAATCGCCAGTAAACAAACGCAAAAATTAAATCAAACAGTGATCTAGAATTTTTCCGAGCTGAATTTACTTTTCTCAGGTAACGTTTCAATTGGATAAGTAAAAGCTGGTTGCGAATAGTGAGGTGAGAAAAATATGCGTTGGGTGGTTGTGGTGACATTACTAACAGAGAAGCGTCATGATATTAAAAACAACTGAGTGTTAAGCCTAAGAGGCATCTAGCGAATGGCGTTACGTTAGCAGGACACGGCTCTTTTAAGGTTAGCTAAAAATAATGGAAAGATCATTAATAGTGACAAATTATGAATCTTTACCAACTACGGTTTACAGGCTTCAACAATAATAACATAGAGAATGCTAATCACTGACAAACCCGCTCTCTTGTTGATTTGTTTAGCTATTAGTATTGAAAGCCAGAAAACTACAATTCGGCCAAACAATCTGCAGCTTTTGGTAACCAAGGTGACCTACCATCAATAAATAATTGACGAGGCTCCATTTTATCTAAAAAATTTAGTGATATGACCCAAACTGAAACCAAGATTCTTCTATAAATTGTCCTTTATTGCGCTTTAGACTTACACAATAATTTTCCTTCTCACCAAATTATATAAGAAAATTGCACCGAGCTTAACTAACAAAAAAAAAAAAGCTTTCAAAACTTATGGCATAAATTAACCTTGGAGAGAGAAATTTTTGACCCAAGAATATTTATGCACCTAAACCTTAAATTTATATTTCGCTTCTCAGAAGGTACAACAGCCTATTCTACGAAAGTTTTCAATTTTAGGGCGGGGATAAATTAAGTATAAATAATGGAAAAAGTTCATTTCAATTCACGGAAGGACATAATACTAAAAGACTTAATTTTTTATATCGTTGCTATATATATACACAGAGTTATGTTCTCATGATTATGCCACTTCCATTTTGTCATTAACTTTTAAGATTTTAATTAGTTTGAATATTATATTCATCTGTAATACGAATATACGTATAAGGATACTGTTGTATAGGATAATGCCGAACAAGATAAGTCTTTAAAGAGTTCAAGTTTTGAAGAGCTTTTTTTTCCTTGTCTTCTATATATCGTCATCATTGAAGATAAGTAATTCTGAAGAATTCATTTTATAAGACGAGAGTTACACACACAGGAACAACAACAACAACAACAACATAAATAAAGCATTTTTCGAATAACGAACGAACGAGTGTATAAGCAGAAGCAAACAAAAAAAAAAAATTGCAATGAATGGAAAACAGCAACAACGCACGTAAGCAACAACAACAAAAATAGGAATTTCCCTGAAGAGATTTTCATTTCCAATCTATATTTTATGTATCCTAACCATGGTTCAAGTTTAACCCAATTTTCTTTCTGTTTTCCATCGACGTCTTGAATTGTTTTTGTTTTTCTTTATCGCATGTACGTCTTCGATCAGTATATAATGGATATTTTTGAGGACGGAAAGCTTTCGATTTTCTTGGGTCGTTATACAAAAAATATGTAAATCCAGACGAACAATTTTTTTATTATTATTATTGTTTAGAATTTAGAAGAAATTTATACACAGCAACAAAAAAAAAGTTTTTATTTTCTGCGTTTGAATTTTGGATTAGGATACGGATATAATATTGGCACTAGGGGATGTTTTTTTACTGACGTCCTTTTTTTTTTTTTTGTTCAAACTTCTTGGATAGCAGAAAGTCGATGGTTTTGATTGATTTAAATTTAATAAAAACAAAATGTTATTCTTGTAGGCTTTCCGTAGGCAGCTTCACTTTATTATATAAACATAACAAGCAAGTATTGAAAGAAAATAATTTTTGTAAGGACAAATAAGTAAAAGCTTCACAATTTCTTTAAACCTATTGTGTACCGTAGGATCCATCAATCTCATAAATTCTCTTCTCTTGCTTCAGGTGGTAAAATATCGCTGTTATTACCTCCTGATCTTTATGCAACAGTTTAACCACAGTATCGTTGCACGAAAACTATGGGAACCGATAGAAGCAGGCGACATCCTTGGTATATGCTTCCCTTTGAAAATAACTCTTAGTGTAATATATTCCATTGGTATACTGGCCTCTGAAGTTATTATTCAGCAAGATAAGTTCCAGCACTACACAAGACTTTCTGAGTATTCTTCAGCGTGAATCATTCTCACAAACTATTATTTTCCAAATGCGAATTGGTGGTACACTAAAAAAAAGTTAATTTCATTTGAGTCCCTAAAGAATTCGAAAAAATTACCAAAAACAACAATTTTAGATACAATATTTGAAATGCATTAAGAATTTCAAAAATTCTACAAGTTTCATAAGTTTAAAAAAAATTAAATTTGACATTTTTAATTTTTAAAACGATTTCTATAAATTTGTGTCGTCCCATAAAATTTAAGAAAAGAAATTTACAAATTTAAAGAATTTCGATTATTTTAAGAGTTTAGAAGAAGTTTTACAAATTTCGAAGAATTGTTAAATTACAAAATTTAAAGAATGCTAAAAATTCGAAAAGTTAGAAAATTAGACTGGAGTGAATTAAATTAGCCTCACAAGTATTTTTTTTAATTAAAACTATACCCAAAATTTTGAAACAAATCAACAAACTTTATTCAACTCAGGATACAAGTAGCAGAATAGATTTGTTAAAAATCATTCATATTATTTGGGGTGACGGAAGGTTCTAAATTGGACCTTCAAATATTCCTAAATGGGGCAGTTTTGATTCATTATACCCATTGATCATCGCATCCTCAGTAAGTTGAGAACATGCATTAAATTTGATAGCCTTAAGGGTAATCCATTATGTTTATGCACTTTTATTGAACCGTGATAGTTCATGGAATATTTTCAAGTGATTACGGATTTCCCGCATACGTTTGGGGTTCACTTATTTCAGTACAACTTCATATTAGTTCGGTTAGTTTTACAGGATATAAGGATTTATGCAACCGATTTTCACACAAGTTAGTAATACTTTCACGACCATTTGAAGCAGAAATTATTAGATATGATTTTGAAGAATTTCCTTGGCCAAGTTTGGGGCCCTAAATACTCACGTTCTTGTTGGGCCAAAAATTGGGTAAAGGGGGTGGGGGAGTGAAAACTAGCTAATCCATAGAACCCAGTTCTGTCAGGAACATTTTATTCTCTTTCTTGTTATTAAAAAAGCCTGTGTCCGGAAGATTTTGTTTCAAACAACATATTGGACCATCCGTCTTGGGAATACCAGAATTTTGCGATCGCTTAATTTTTTCAATAATCTCCAATTCTTCCCCAATAAAAACTATATATGTATGTAATTGTGGATAATCAGTAACCACCTATTATGCCTTAATCTGCTCATTATTAAAAACCTTAAATTTAAAAAAGTTAACGAAGTTTTGCATAGTTAAGAATTAATTAGGTCTATTTTCAAAATTTTGATCGAAACAAATGGTAGTTGAAGGGTCCAATGTCCGGAATATACGGTGGATGTATCAATGCCTGGTCATCAAAGATGTGTTTGATCTGGCGTTGTCGTAATGGAAAGTAGCACTCTTTCTATTGATCAATTTTGGCCGTTTTTTTTTAATTGCTTGCTGCAATCTTATTAATGTAATAATCAAATCTTATAATGTACGATTCCCTTCCAATCCCACTATACCTACAGCAAAACCTTATAGGGTGTCAATTCTGGCTTTGAAATCGTTTGTGTTGGTTCACCTTTCGACATGCAGTTGCATTCGATAACGAATCTTGACCGTAAACACCACAATTTTGTTTCCTCGTAATTAGTAATCTCACTCATTTTTACACTAATATAACTTTTGACACGATTGACGAAATACAAAACTATCTTCATGAAAATTGTAGACTGCAAAGTCACCTTTCAAACGCTTTTATAGTTACTAATACTATCAATGTCATTTTGACTATTCGTCACACAATGGACCATCAATATTTCTTGTTTTCACTGATGGGTGTAACAAAAGTATTAAAATCCAAAATGTGTGCTTTTATTTGCTGAAGTTGTTAAAATGTACCGTACATTAAAGAAATGTGCGATACGGTTTAGGTTCAAAACAAAAAAGCCTTAATAGATTATAAATGGATGGTGCGCGATCGAAACCAATTTGACCTAAACATAAGTCCAAAATAATGACGTTTCATAGGAAGAAAAATACTACACTAAATAAATAAAACATCAAAAAATGGAGGTGTGGCCAACACACGACTTTCTTTTACGAACAGAGAATTTTGACAAATTTTATTTTTTTTTTATAACTTTTTTTTTTAATTTTTAATTTTTATTTGTTTTTAATTTTTGGAAACATT
Source organism: Tipula vernalis (assembly GCA_958295665.1). Taxonomy (NCBI): domain Eukaryota; kingdom Metazoa; phylum Arthropoda; class Insecta; order Diptera; family Tipulidae; genus Tipula; species Tipula vernalis. The sequence continues at coordinate 17,155,741 of OY282560.1, forward strand.
TTATTTTGATTAGTTTTTTGTAAACCTTATACTTTTTAAGCTATTTGCAAAATAAATTTTCTGGACCAAGGGAGTGGCCACTTCCGGTTAACCGATTTGGAGTAAAATTCACTGGGACCTCCCAATTTATCAAAAAAGCTTAAATCTGAAGTTTCAGTTCGATTGGTTAAACCATCTGGGCTGTAGAGAGGACACAGACAGACTGACAGACTGACAGACTGACAGACTAACAGACTGACAGACTGACAGACTGACAGACTGACAGACTGACAGACTGACAGACTGACAGATTGACAGACTGACAGACTGACAGACTGACAGACTGACAGACTGACAGACTGACAGACTGACAGACTGACAGACTGACAGACTGACAGACTGACAGACTGACAGACTGACAGACTGACAGACTGACAGACTGACAGACTGACAGACTGACAGACTGACAGACTGACAGACTGACAGACTGACAGACTGACAGACTGACAGACTGACAGACTGACAGACTGACAGACAGACACCATTTCGAAACCCACTTTTTCGGACTCAGGGGACCTCAAAACAAATAAATCTCTAAAAATCTCGAGGTCCAAAATTTTCATGATTACTATACTTTATTTTACTAGAGTAAAAGAAAGTAAAACAATGAATTGAAGAGGAGGTTTCATGAAACTATTGATATGGAAGTATTTATTTTGGGAGGTCCTTGGGGCTAAGCTTAAACATTCACATCGATAATTCATTGGAAAAGTGAACTCTACGTTTAGTATATAAGATGCCAACTCGAATATACTATTCAACTGTTACTGTACTCGTACAACCGTTGTTCCTGTTAAAGGTTAACTGACCTCAAATCATGATTACGTTTCTTAATAAGAAAGAATACTAAGTTCGATAAGTTGATGGGTATTAAAACTAAAGAAGATACTCCTTCCTTCCTTTATTTTCAACCAATGACCAAACAAATTAACAAACAACAAATTAAAAAGGACTATCGGATTCTGAAAGGACTATTGAATTTTTCTGAGACAAAAGTTTCCTATGTAATCCTAAAAAATGTAAAATTGACTTACTTCAAGATTGTAAAATGAAAATCGTTTGGCTTAAATTGAAATCTATTCACCAAAAGAGCAAATAAAATCTAAGCAATAGTAAGAAGAAATATCAGTACAAAGAATAACATCTTCCATTTAGCTTAATGTTTTGTGTCATGTTATGCTAATGATGCCGTTTACATTTTTATGGGCCTTTTATTGTCGCTATGCTTATAAATAAAAATATATTTCACCCTACAGTAACTGTCGCGACGTCTCTTTCCCGCTCCCATTTTAAAATAGCAACGCGCAACTCTAATTATTAATCCACCATTTGTATTATCTTAATTAATTCTTAAGCCATTAACATTATAAAATCATCCAAACGCAAAGTTAACTATATACAGCAATAACAAACAACTGGCTATATTTTATCCGCACAAATGGTAATAATGAAAATAGCAATCTATATATATGGATAAAGCGCGAGCGAGGGAAAACACTAAAATGACCAACGCGCATCACACTCATTGTCTGTAAACGAAGCTGTACAGCAGCAGCAACAGCAGCACATACAACCAAAAAGTCTATTCTCTATTTTTTTAACAATTAAACATTTTTTGTTGTTGTAATGTTCAGCTTGAATCTGTTTTTTATGTTTCACATACATATATATATGTATCTAGGTATACTGTATAGTAATTTTGTCTTGTTGTCAGACCGTACTTGCTACCTACAGACACACAATCCAGATATAATAATTTTTCCATATTTCCACCCTCATACAATACAATACAAAAAAACAAAAAAACAGCAGAATTTTCCGTTTTTCACTTTTATTTTTATCTATTGCGTTTTCATTTGGAAATCTATCTACACAGAGAGGTATAGAAAAGCGCGATATAATATTTCAGGTAAATATGTACCAACTTGTATTGTGGAATATTATCTGGTTTTGATTGTTTTGGTTTTTTTTTGTGTAAAAATCGAGATGCGGGTAGAATAATAGATTTTTATTGTAAAGGGCCAAACCCATTTAAATTTTATTTCACGTTAGAGGTTTATAAGGTATTTTTCGTTTTCCATTTGGCGTTTAGTGGTCACCATTTACCACATATTTGGTTCTAAACCACATATTTTGTTCGTTTTCGGAAGTTGAATTCATTGTCAGAATACATTTGGATTGGAAGAACAATCAGACAAAAGAACCAAGTATCGCGAGACCAGTTAGATGTTTAGTCTCATATGATTCGCTTCGTAAGTCGAAACTTTTGGCGATCCGACTGATGTCTTCTGTTTGAGACCACTATACAACCAAAATTGCAAACCGTCTGATTTGAGAACCTGTCAAAAACAAAGAAAATTGTTTAACTTTAAATTTATCATAAAAACGATAACACCGCGAGCAAATATTCGAATAACGCATGAGAATGGTAGTGAGTTTTCGACCACAGTGAAATTGGTCGGTACAAAATGAGTCACAGAGGTATAGACAAGTTACTTTTTGGTTTGTAAAACATCAAAAGTAACATAGGAAGTCGGTACCATCCCACCAGCAAGTTGTAAACCAATTGATCCGAAAATATTATTTACGACAGTAAATTTATAGGATGTACCTTCAGAGGAACATGCACCCAATTCACATGTCAAATGCGCTCTAGGATAAATGATGTACGTAGAACAATCGGAGAATCGGCATTTAGCCAAATATTTACAAATTTCTAAAGAATAACAAAGTGCAGACAATTTCTACAAAACTCTAACCACGACAGACACGCTTGGATATATATGGACAAGAACTCTATTTTCACAGCGTCATTGAGTTACTAATTTGGATACAACCCGTGAAACAACCCGAATAAATTATCCAAATCAGAAAAAAGTGCTTCTGCGTTTAGGAGGTAAGTAGTTCTTGGCTTAGACACCCATTTCCACCAATCGTAGGAAAGGTCCTGTTATACGTTCCATCAAACACTGTACATAACTTAACGTTGAACTCGAATTCTTCATAACAGCCCTGAGGATAAGGAATAAGGGACGTATAGACATTCGATATTTACACAGGCATGGTTACACAGCTGGTTTAAGGACTGGATACATTCTTCACTCTGATATACACTCGCATACAATGAGACGCTTCGTTGAGACTATAGAAGCACATGATAAAATTGCGTTGGTTGAAGTAAAATCAAATTTTTTGAGCGGTACTATTGACAAAAATTGAAGCTAAACTAAAGTTGGAGTTGATTTTTTTTATAAGGGTGGGTGTTCGTAGCCCAGAGAACTGCGACCATTGAGGCCTATTGTGCATCCCTAGAGATTGTTACGTGAAAGGTAGGTCTATGTCGTTGATAAATGCCGCTACCTGATGCATATCCAGTTGGTCGGCGTTAGGCCACTGGATTATATACGCATTGAGGAACTTGAATCGATGCAAGGTGGAAGTCAAAAGGGCCATGCCCTGTTAAAAACCAGGTAAGGGATTTTAGGGATTGGCGGTCCATCCTCGGTGCCTCTCCCAGACGTATAATTTCTTGGCTTGTCTCATCCCAATAGAGAACTCCCAGTGTAATTTCCTATAGTTCTGCTCCCAGTCCCTTATACCAAGTAGGTTTTGGAAAAAGCAATACTAAGACCCAGGAAATTTCGACTTGCTCCCATTTTTGCACATCGGTCTGCTGCCTCATTTCCTTTAATGGTGGAGTGGCCAGGAGACCACAAAAGCGTGACTTTGTTTGTTCTACCCATTTCTAATAAATTACAGTAGCAGCTCCAGATCAATTTCGAGTTGAACACTGAAGCTCCTAAGGCTAGCAGAGCTGCCTGGCTGTCCGAGATTATATAGATCTCGGTCTTGCTATATTTCTTTTTGAGACATTGAAGCACACATACCTCAATAGCAAGGGTCTGTGCCTGAAAAACTGTGGGGGTGCTACCCAGTGGTATGTATAGTTCTAGGTCGGGCCGGACTATCCCTGCACCGGTACTCTCGTCTGTTTTTGACCCATCCGTATACCATACAGAAGCATGGTGGGGGAGGGAGGAGATAATATTCTCTACCAGTGCCCTATCCGGCAAACTAATGGTAAAATTCCTCCGACAGTCGATTGTCCTTACCATGAAACCTGATAGTTGGATCAATTCCTCCTTAAAATTTAATTTATGTAGGATACTGTTGTGTCCTGGCCTTATGGTTTTAATTTTGACTGTAATTTTTAGGCTCAGACCTCTGGAACCGGCTATTTTTTTAATGTGTAGGTGCAGTGGTGAAAGCCCCAGTATTCTCTCAAGGGCACCCACACAGATTAACCTCTGGATCTTGTCCAGTATTCTCCGTGCACCAGTCTGTTCCGTCTTTGGCCACCACACAAACGCCGCGAAAGAGACCATAGGTCTTATGACGGTCCGGTAGAGCTAAACCAACATTTGTGGGCTCAGTCCCGACGTTTTGCCAATCATTCTTTGGCAGGTGAAGTAGGCCTTATTCGCCTTGTTTGTGATATGATTTAAGTGGGGATTCCATCTCAATTTCTGATCAAGTACGACACCCAGATTTTTAACCTCCGTCGACAGTTGGAGAGTTACCCTCCCCCCAGGGCTATCGGCGGGAGAATAGTTTTCCTCCGGTTAGTAAAGAGAGTGCAGTTGACCATGTTAGGATTTACCGTAAGGCCCACCTCCGTGCACCAATCATTTAAGTTGATTGTTAGTCGCTGATTGATTTTAGGTCGACCAATTCAAGCAGAGGGATTTTCCTTAAATCGTATAAGTGAACTGCAACCTTAGCAAATCGAATGAATTTAAACCAAGGCATGGAGAGTAGGTTCTCTTAATTTAATGTTTTAGGAGTAAGCACTTGCAGTGAAGCCCCGTCAAACGTCGAACAGCCGCATGCATAGTGAATGCAATACAGTCATCAAGATCCTCGAAAACAGTCTTTACATATAGAGATCCAAAGGATATGATCAGTATGAATACAGGATCTGTAGGCAACAGCAATAAGTCAGAAATCTCCTTACACTTAATATCATAATGAGCAGAAACCTACATAACTACATACGAGTATATGGCAGTTTTGCGGAAATAGATTAAATTGATGAAGTGTTTGCAATCTTTAATCAATTTTGAAAAAATCAAAGGATTCTATACAGTGAGTAAAGCATAACTGTACTATCTGTAACTAGAATAATATTTACAAATTTGTCAGCCAGTTTTAAAACATCAACCACACAATTTGTAAGAACACAATCATTTCCGCTTGAAACACAGTTCGGTATATACCCAAAATATCAGAAGTTTTACGATAAAGTGACGGAATAACGTACCAAAAACCGTGCACATAAATCAGAGAAAAAAATTAATGTCGATTTCTGAAGAAGATTTCTGAGAATTTATCTATACCTCAGAATTGAGAAAAGAAAATCCGAAAGAATTACACGCTTCAAGGAATGGGGTAGAATTTCGGGTCATCTATTGAAAATTGCACGTTAACTATAAGCCGCCAAACCACAGACGCATAAGAAAAGCAGATCGAAACAGTGATTTATAAATGAACCCCATGATTCCTCAAATACCCTTGTCCCAAAATTAACGCAAGAAAAGAAACAATTTGACAGCTGAGAGTTTAGGGTTAGTAAAAATGGAGCGTTAAACGATAAAACAAAGTGTTTTCATTATTGGACAATATTTTAAAAATAATGAAAGTTTGGCGGCCACAGTTCGAATAGTTCATACAAAATATGGTCAGAATAGTGTTTTAACTTCGTCAACTGTGAAGAGATTAATTGAAAAATTCAGAAAGACTGGATCAATTGGAGACGCTAAAAAGACTGGTCGTCCAAAAACAAGCCGTTCAATTGTCAATATCGAAGCAATGCGTGAGAGTGTTGGTGAAAATCGCGGAACATCAATTTGGCATCGTGAACAAGAATTGCAAATTTCAAGAAGCTCTCTACAGCGTATACTTACAAAAAATCCGTGTCTCCATCCTTACAAAATTCAATTAACACAACAACTGAAGCCTAATGACCATGCACAGCGAAGAGAGTTCGTTAAATGGATTATTGAACATCAACAAGTGGATGTTGATTTTTCGGACAAAATCATCCTAAGCGATGCAGCACATTTTCACCTTGATGGCTTTGCAAATCGCCAAAATTGCCGTGTTTGGGGTTCGGAGAACCCACATGTGATTGTCGAAAAACAAATGCATCCACAACGTGTCACTGTTTGGTGCGGATTTTGGGCTGGAGAGAGTGACTGTTACTGGTGCTCGATATTGCGACATGATAACACAGTTCTTTCTGCCGAAATTGGATGATATTAATGTGGCCAATATATGGTTTCAACAAAACGGTGCCACATGCCATACAGCCTGAGAAACAATTCAATTACTGCATTAGACATTTCCTGGTCGCGTATACTCTCTCGTTTCGGTGATCAGAATTGACCCCCTAGATCGTGTGATTTAAAACCATTAAATTTCTTTTTATCGGGTTATTTGAAGTCAAAGGTCTATGTCAACAAGCCCACAACCACCTGTGCATTACAGGAGGAAATTAAACGCTGCATCAACGAAATTCAGCCACATTTATGCAGAATGGTCATGGAAAATTTCGACAAAAGAGTGCGTATGTGCCAGTAAAGCCGTGGAGGCTATTTGCCCGATGTGTTATTCCATAAAGATTAAAAACTGTGTTTTCTATTTAATTCAAATCTTGCGTTAATTTTGGGACACCCTTTACATTGCCTAAAACTGAAAGTAACTCTTTGGAGTTTAGGTGATAGTTGTTGTTTCCAATAAAGTTTATTGTTTAAGTTAACACCAAGGTATTTTATAGTCTGGTTTTGTTATCACTTGAATCACGTGCAAATTCTTCTCAAGGCACCGCTTCTTTACAATAAGTAGAGCATATTTATGGCTTAGTGGCCGAACTGACACTTATCGTATTGTGCGAACGTTGTATGTATCGCAACGGACGAATTTACGCACAATCGTGAGAAACTCTTGACCATGGCTTGACATTTGACGACAACCGCAATAGCAACAAATACTAAAAGTTCCTTAAATTTTATCAATTCTCTTAGTTGGCCTACAATTATTTTAAATTCTAAACAAACTTTCAATTGTTCTCCTACAACGTGTTAGTGATTGCTTTAGGTGATCAGCTTAACGAAAGCGATTTTGCACGCAACCGTTTTTACATCAAAACCTTTGACCGTAGGATGGTAGGAAACTTACTGTCTTAATCACTGCTCATTCAACGACTTCATTCGGTGTATTCCACAATTTCTTTATATTTTATAGATTCTATCAGTTCTTTGAATTGTTTCAATTCTGTCAGTTCTATATACTCGAAGAAGTCTATAAGTTATATGAATTCTCTAAATTTCTTAATTTATGTAAATTCTACAAATTCTGTAAATTCTATAAAGTTTCAAAATTCAAAACTTTTTTAAACTCTATAATTCATATAAGTCTTATACAATACCTCACCGTTTTTAAGTCTACCGAAGCATTTTGTAATTAAATTTTTGAGAACCGAACCCAGATGCAGCTTGGTAGGAAACTATCTTAAATTCTTAACCATTGCTTTATATTCGATAACATCATTCGATGAATTTTATAAACTTTTTAGTGTAACGTGATGTTTGACCCCAGTTCGCCAACGCGGGGTTAGACATTTTAATGTTCTCCCTGTATGTGATTTTGGGCGCCAGTTTACGAGCGCCCTCTTTCTTGATTGATTGCGCTTGATATGGTAAATAAATGTGTCACACAAAAAATCGCATAAACAACCCCACTTTTCTCTCGATGTCCTTGCAGCGTCCTGATAATTTTTTAAATCCGCTGTTGTTTCCAAATTGCTGCTCCGTCAACCGCAAGCTCAGGATTTAATGACAGAACTTTCATAGATGATTATGCTTACTGGGATATAATCGATAAACAACACTAAGGGTGACTTATAGTCAACATTGTACAAAATTGAGAGGCAAATAGTCTCCCGTTTGTAGCGGATAACCTTCCACCCATTAGTCGAAATATTTAGATTTATGACATCGGAAGAAGCTCTGGCACCCAAGTGTAATATAATAAGAGACTCCGGATGCGGTTACCAACTGAAATTTGACAGTGACAGCCACTTATGGTTTACCAAATTTTGCCAACTTCTTGACAAAACCAAGTATAGGTATCGTAATTACTCAATTGCACATAATGACCCCCACCTTCCCGGTAACATTAGAATACGCCGGCTTATTTCTACCCGGAATAGCCACAAAAAAAGTGTTATACATTCCGCCATTATGGCAAGAGCAAGAAAACTGAAAAAAGGTCCAAAGAACTTCGGGTGTGTTCAATAAAGAGCGACAGATTAGTACTTGAAAAATTGTCACTCTCTACACTAAAAATTGTTGAACTCAAAAAAGTTGTTTGAGTATTATAGAATGAAACCATCAACCTCAGAGTAATTATAGCTAAACTGGGGCGTTCCAGAGGGGCAACGAGGCAACTTAACCCTTTACGACTATTCTTCTTCATTTTAAAGATTTTTCTTAATACATTTTACAAAGTTGTTTCCTTATTAGGGTCTTCGTCAACAAACCGAAAACAACAAACCGTTTCACTGTCACACGATTCATTGAAACTAAAAGGCTGTAGTCTCCTTTAAACGGATGAAAGAATATCTCTCACAGCATGAAGTGAAAACTAAAAAAAAACGAAGCTCAACAATTTTAAATTACAAGTTCCTGAATTAAAATTGCCAACTAAGCTAATACCGTAGTTGAGTGAGACCATAAAGATATTTTTGGGGAGATAGTGTACTCCAAGGACCTCATGGCCAACGTTAACAATCGAACAAGTAAAAGCGCCGCACATAATTCCAATCTTGCTGTTGTGGTGAACTTTATCGGTGCGACCTTGGTTTTTGCAGTTATTAGGTTGGTAAGTACTTCTCCATCGGAACTTAGCATTCGTGTATATATGGCAATGGTGTATGCCTGTCGGCGAACCCACACAGGTGTAGTGTTGTGGTTGTATATGTATTTAGCCATCTTGATATTTTGACCCTTTCAATTAAATTTAATCTGGCCCGTGTATCTATCCATTGTCTTGCAACATCTGACGGAAGTTGGTCGTCCCAACCGAGTTTTAATAACCAAAGGCGTTGAAATAGTATCTTCGGATAACATGCTACTTTTGGTTAATTTAGTTGACACTGGTAGCGAAACGTTAAAGGAAAAACTATCAGCTTGTGGGTCGAACTTAATCCCTAGTATCGAAATCAATTTATTCCCTTCGCTTATTTCATGGATAGAAATTTCTCTGTCGTCCTCGGGTATGTTTTCCAGTAGCTTTATGTCGTTGCTGGCCCATTTACGTAGATGGTATCCACCCATTCTCAAAAGGGAATTCAGCTCGGCTTCTAATGATATAGCTTCTTCGATGCTACTCGCTCCGGACATTAGATCTTCCATTTAAAAGTCCTTCATTAAGACTCTTGCTGCGTGCGAATGACTCTCAAGATGGAGGTGGGCTAATTTAGTAAGCGCTTGAGTTACTGTGAATGACGCCGAAGCTGTGCCGTATGTATTGGTAAGAAGACGATAATGTTTTATCGGTGAATGTCGGATAGTTTCGCCAAAGGATTGTTCAGACTTGTCGGAACATTTTCTCAATATCCGCCGTGAACATATAGCGGTGTTTGCGGAATCTAATTAGTATCTCTGAGAGCGTCCGACCGGGTGGTGTAGTAGATAATATCTTTTATCGTTTGGTAGGTCGATTTGATCTGCTGGGATTAGCTCCATATGACCGGGTTCTTCGTATTCTGCCATGAATTTAGTATAATCCTTGTAGAGTTGCGGATTTTTTTGCAATTTCTGTTCGAGTGAGCTGAACCTTCTGAACGATTGGTTAAGTGAACCACCTAATATGGGTCTATTTGGTTTGAATGGTAATGAGACGATAAATTTACCCGACTCATCTTGTTTTGAATGTTTATCGAAGAATTCCATACAAAGTTTATCCTCGTCATTGAATTGTGCAACAGCTGGTATTTCCTCCGTTTCCCATAATTTTCTAAGTGATCTATCAATACTAATTTCATGGTTGACAGAAAGACATGTTATGATTTGGTTGGGTTGATCATATATTTGGCTTACTCCTCCGACAATCCAACCTAATTTCGTATTTAGCGCAACAGGCTTTTCTACTGCATCGACTATCTGACCATCGGATATGAGCATTAAAAATCTATCACATCCAATCAAAAGATCTATATCGCCGGGTATATGAAAATCAGGGTCGGCTAACGACAGTTGGTTCAGATATGTCAATTTTTCGCGATCGATAGCTTGCGAAGGCAGGTTTGATGTAATTTTCGATATTATATACGCGTTGAGGTCGATGGTAAACTGGGTGTTGGTTCTTGATCTCATTACAGATGAACATACACCTCTTACTCTACCGGCATTTCTACCATTTAGAGTATTGATTTAAAACTTTGCATTGGATCTTGAACGACTAAGCCGGCTTGTGCACTTTTCGGTGATGTAAGACCTTGTTGAGGCGGAGTCCAACAGAGCTCGACAGATTTGCCATATCCCGAATTTGTCACAAATTTCAACCAGTGCAGTCGGTAACAATGCATCAGCACCCTTGCTGGTATGTGATGAATGCAAATTGGTAACACCATTCGAATTGATGAATTTTGAATCGTCGGACAATGCAAATGCGGTACTTGGAATTGTGCTGGTAGATGGCACAGATTTGGGTGACATAGTATTGGTGTTTTGCTCAATGTGGACTAGTGAATGGTGCCTTCTTCTACACTGATGACATCGCCCCTTTGATTTGCAGTCATATACGCTATGCGCTTTAGCCAAGCAATTGTAACACCTATAACTCTTATTCACGTATTGCCTACGTTGATCTAAGCTTATTTGTAAAAACTTAGGACAATCGCAAAGACGGTGCTGCTGACCGGTACATAATACGCAATTTGGTAGTGACCTTTGGTCAGTTAGAAAGGTTTTCACAGGTGTGCTGTGTTTGCTGTGAAGCTTGTTGGTTTGCTGCTTGAAACATTCGAGCGAGTTCATCCTCTTGTTCACGAACTCCAATAACTCTTCAATTGTTGGGAAATCTTGTTCTGAAGATTCTTGTCGCCATAATTATAGCGTGACATCATCTAATTTTTTTTCCGCTAAATACACAAGTGTTTTCAGGCCGCAAATAACCTCGTCACAAATATCGTACAGTCGACCCACTGTTTCACTTGATGGCTTAGTAATTTGAGGTTGCTGGATGTACGTCTCAATGAACTCGTTAACTATGATGCGCTCTGAAAAGCTTCAATGCAACTAGCATCATCTAATCGGAAATGTTTTACCAGTGCTTCTGCTGGGCCACGTAGTTGACCTATCAAGTATGTAGCTTGTATTTTCATGAACGGTTTTCTTGAATAAGTCATTTTTTTTTTTTTTTTTTTTTTTTCGTCCCTGCCCAAAAGCGGCTAGCACTACGACCTTTGAATAAGTCATAGAATGATTGCCAGTCTCGTAGTCTTCCGCAGAATGTAGGTAGGGTTAGACATGGTAGTTTCAAGTCCCCGGAAGGGCCAGCAATGGATGAATTTAAGATGGTATCGTTCAATCCACAAACTGGAGTTTGAATTTTCGATCTCATTAGTCTTTGAAGAGTAGCCACACAGAGATAATAATTATCGTCAACAATATCGATATCCGAATGTGCTTCGGGATCAATGGCGAAAATTTGATCTTCTATACTCACAAAGAACTTACAGTGATCCTTTAATTTCTCTAGACATCTATGCATTTCATCTTACGGCGTAGTATCTCCACATGATTTGGCATAGATAGTCTACTTAGATACTATATTTGACCTTTAACGACTGCTCTTCTTTTCATCAATGACCCCATGATGCTAAATTCCGTGTGCTTTAATAGTGCTTTAATTTAAAACCACGCCTAAGTATGTCCAGATAAATTAATTTGATGCCTTGGATGTTTAGTTAGAAAATTACTATCTGCTCAAATATTTCACTGTCACTATTATGATTCAACATATTCGAATTTGGTACGCTAGCGATTGGCGATTGGTGCAATAGATGACCAAACCGAATGTTCGAGAACTTTTTTCTTTCAACTTTCACTAACAAAACCTAAAAAAAACGTGGTTAAAGGTTGTTCAAATAAAAAACGTGGTTGGAGGTTATGTGTAATTTATACAATATGTATGTATATAAAAAAAAAATAAAAATTATACTCAAGTAACAGTATTGCATCCAGTTAATTTCTGCAACAAAAGGCCGTCCACTGGGCAATGATTGTGGTAATCCTCCACGCGGTCCAATTATCAGCAATAAATTCTACGGATCAGGCTCGAAGGACCAATGAAAGCAGCCAGAACGGATTGTTTAAATCTTAGTAATTTTGCTGCGGTAAATTTATTCAAATAAAATTCACAACTTGAATATAACTATAATATTTCTAAATTCATCAATTTATTTTTATGAAAAAATTACAATTTTGCTTTATATAGGTTATTGCGTTACGCTTGACAGATATAAAGAGAGTGAGTCACAAAAAATCTTAAATCAAGTATAACAATACAAATAATTTTTAGTACATATAGTATAAATTATAACAGTTTTAGTTATAGAGTTCAACTTCAGATGTCATCAAATACAACTCAGCTGATCAACAATTATTGATTGTCAAATTTTTTTTTGGATTATGTCACGACATCGACCGGAAGTATCGTGATTTTGTTGAACGGCAAGATGAGTAGTGATTAGTTTTCCCGACAATTGCAAAGGTCGTGGAACAAATCATCTCGTCTACATCAAAGTAACGCTTATTGCGAATATTTCAGTGCCCTGCCAAACCTAATGTATTATTGAACTTTCACGTGACCTCTAAAAATAAATCCATTTTCCAATTGCGTTTTTTTTTTTTTTTTTTTAAAGCAAATTTTTCAATTAAGGATGTTCCTTTCATATATCACAGTCACACCCACAAAAACTTATTAAAACGAATTTTCATTTTCCATGTCAACATTTTTTGTTAATTTTTGTTTTGATTGGCTCACCCTTGGTGAAAATACATGTTACAATTCACAATGATATAGAAATCAATATCAGTTTTATGACGGGCGACTGACAAGAATGTTATATGACCGCATGTATAACAGATATTTTTCCAATGTATTGTCTCTGATTGCCGACGTTGAACAGGCAGGCAGACATCATAATCGTTAACAAAATTATATTGTAATCACTATTGATTGATAAGGGTCTGTCTGTCTTCTTGTATCATTTCGTATATCATCGACAAACATGATTCTAAAATTTTTGGTTTGGGTGCTCTCAATATCCATTGATTGACATTAATATAATGAAAAAAAAAAAAAAAAAAAAATTGCTTTTTTTATATTTTTGGTGTCTGCGGAAGTAGATAAATCTTACTTAATTTGTTATTTTACAGTATTCTAAGTGAAATATCTTATTGCGCTTATCGCGAAAAATGATAATAATCAATTTTAACTTGTTTAATAAAATTTTGCAAGATACATTTTTTCCTTCTTCTCAAATATAAATTTTAAATTTCATCGAATTAATTTTAAATCCTAAATGAAAAATAAACTTTATTTGCTTTAAGCTCTTAACATTGCACTGAATTGCCAGTAAACCTTAACTGTGCTCTACAGTGGTGGCCAAAGATTCGCAGCAACTAGGACGACATAGAGGCGTTTATCTCTTAACTTATCGTTTCCAAAACTTCTGCAATCTAATTCACTATAATTGTATTCTAATACCGCAAGAAAAAAAAAGTTCAACAAATCTATCTGAACCAGTTAGCAACAAAAAGTGCAGAACAACATTATTTTGATGACAAAAAAAAACCAAATTATTTAAATTATTTTATTTTGGTTAAATAGCAAAAAAAATATGGAAAAAAATGTTTTACTTTGAACCAAAAATATGTTGTGTTGTTGTTAGTACACAAACAGACAAAAAAAAACTTGTTTATGAGTTTAAGAATTCATTGGAATGGTAAATTAGATTTGGTTTTCCTAGTACGTACACATGCATTCATATATAGCTATGTAGATGGTAAACAGATACACATTTTGAAAATTGGAATTCCCATTTGGATAAATGTAGTCTAGTAAGTACTCTAACTGTATACATAACAATATAGAATTGTAACATCTCATAATACATAAACGTTTCAAAAATTGTCTATACATAAATTGACAATTTTTAACCCAGCTGAAGAACATATCATTTATGCTAAGTAGTTGAGGTGAAAGTTTTTTTTTTGTTTTGAACTAGACAGTATCATAAAACAACATTACAACAATAAAAACAAACAATGGTTACTTTTTTACATAAATAATTTAAAAAGCGTTCCCTCGTGCATTTAACCTAATTATAGAATGAGCCTACCGAAGAAACATACTAAAGCTCATTTAACTCCTTCTAAAGCCTATAGCTATAATTATTAGAGCTTTGAACTTCGCGGGATCAATCTCAATGTTATCACAATTAGCAACATAAAAAATGTTATTTAAGGCCTGATTTTAGCGTTAAACACAAAGTCCGAATGTGCTCGGAAAGTTAGTGTCGTACAATTGAAATATACTGAACAGAATAGGACCAAAAATCGAACCCTGAGATACCCTAGATTCATATCAAAAATTCTTTCATTAACAATAATTTTTTGTCGTCTAGAGTCTTAAATAAGACACAAGAAACGAAACTGCCGATAAAGAAAAACTTTACCTACGTTTCAACGTTTTCAGCCAAATCAGCTAGAGCTCATAAACATTGAAAATTTTTGAAAAAGCACCCGATTTGCTTTTCCGAATTAACCAAATTGGAATATTTGCTAAACTTATCCCAATCTTTTACTCTTCTGGATCGATGCCAACAGTTATGCAAATAACGACAGTATTTCCCTAGCTAACCACCTCTGACACAAATTATATTTAAATTTAACTCTTTTTAAAGGGACAAACCCTTGAATTACATGAAGCATTAAATCATTAAGAAATTTAAGTTTCTCATTGAGAGCCAAGAAATTAGTAGGTTGATTCGGTGAGTTACTATAGACAAACCTTAGCTTAACAATAGTTCTTTGACTGGGTTTACATTGAAAACAGTACTTAGGTTTAGATTAAAATCATCCAAAATTAAAACATCAATAACAATTTGTAGCGTCTCACTCATGCATGCTTCGCCACAATGCATCACCTACTTGCGTTGTCGTCTGAGTTCAACCAATAACCAGTGCAAAGTCTTCACGTTGCTTAACGTTGTACCATTTGGGAACACACGCATGTAACCATAAAACTACTGTCTCTTCCATATGAAGAGAGAACACAAAAAAAAACAAAATACAATTTATTTTATTCAGTCTCGTCTCGGATTTTGTGCTGAGTGCACGCATGCTCATATTAATATTAAAAAAATTAAAACACACAAAATGGTGGTGGTTTCGAAACATAAATAACACTTGTATCAATTTTAAATTAAATAATAAATAAATAAACAATTTGCAATAAATAAATGAAAAAAAATAAATAATTATAATTATTCAAATTAATTAAATTTAAATAAATTAATTTATAAAACCAACTGGCGTATTTTATAAATATACGGGATCCTTATAAATTTCTTCGAACAGTGCTAATAAATTGTATCCGTGACGGAATATACATAATACCAACCGCTATTTAGTAACCGTCAATATACCGTCAATATTGCTCAACAAACAATAAATCAAATTCAGACTTTATACTTGAGTTCTTTTGCGACAACACTGCCAAACCAGTTACAAAAACCGATTTATCAGTATCCTTCTAAGGGAAGAGCCAAGTTTCCGAAATCCAAAAGTCTAAGAAATGCTTATTACTAAAATCTGCCTTTGTACAAAATTTCGACCAAAACTCTCAATATTTGTAAGAGTGAGGGGCAAAACAAAAATGTATGACTGGAAGGATGGAAGGACGAAAGGGCAGAGACGATATTTTTTAATCGATGTTTTAAAGTCCTTATGTAATCTAATTCGTCGAGAAAGTTGAAAAACTGGAACAACTAGCCCAATATAGCTTCGTTATAATTGGGAAAAGTAAAAACTGGGATGGAATGAAAAGATGTGATAGTATTGCCTCATGAACATTTTTATTTTTTCTGGGATGAAACACTAAGATAACTTCACATGTTTAGATAACATTGGAAACCCATTCGAAATTTTTATTCCTGTGTATATAAGCCTTGACTATAAACCTCCAACTTTGAAATGTTTTGGTTTTTTCTGTGCTTTTAAGAAAACTTGTGCGTTTCGTCCATTGACTCTCCTTCCCCTTGAATTTTCTTTAGTGTCATTTTTATGTAATGGTTACCGTTCTCGTTACAGTGATAGTTCATGTAACGTATATTCCCGAACATTACCGATGTAATCAATTTGAATTCGCTGCTGTGGAGGTCGGATACTGACCATGATTCCAGTGATACCAATGGTACCTATATGTTCGACTTTTTGCAACATTTATGCATGGATCACATCCCTTAATCAAATCAGCATTATTTTCATCAGATCACATGCGTTCTATGCATGCGTTTCTTATTGCTCTCCGTTGATACCTATGTGGAAATCATTTTTCAATTTATGCACCAAATAACGAGTTGTGTCGCCTGGATTGTCGTCGAATGTGTTTGTCAAATGACTGACTCTTGTGAATTTTGCGGATTAATTTCAATTTCAATTACGTAGTCCTCGCCCGAGTTTACTTGTGCGTAATAGGTTTAAGGAATACCAACAATAATGCTTCTTTCTTGATCTATTCAAAGCTCACCCCTGCTTTCGTTAGTGATCGAGAAGACTTATTTATTTTATCGGATCGTCTCGTCTTTGTATCAGTGACACCTACAAGCACTGATTTATTTCTGATATGAATCCTTTGCTACCACAGACTTAAAGATTTGTTTGAAACGTTTGAATGCTTTTGTGTTGAACCATGTCAGTCGGCCAGTTCCATTTGGCGTCTTTTCTTAAACCAAATCCTTGAATATATTGAAGCGTTTGATATAACCGCTGTTGGTGCTCTGTTTCTGTTGAATAGTATGCACAAATTCGAATTCGACCGTTACCTTGTTTTAACACATACTATTGATGCAATACTGCCGGAAAATCAACTGGCCTTTTGCCTTGTTTTACATAATTATGTTGAATTTGTCAATTCAATCTGTTTCAAATAGGTTCAGAGTATTATCGCACATTTCCCTGCAATTTTAGTATAATATGGGTACACTAATTCGTTACCAAATGGGCTTAAATATTAAAGTGATGTCTGAGGCTCAGTCCAGTTGCATTTGTACTGAGATATTGTTGATCTTTGCAGCGTTATTTTGCCCTTTGATGCCATGTCGATATTAACCGAAAAGATACTTTTGAGTGCAGCGGCGTAGCCAGAAATTTGTTCAAGCGCAAGCAATAAAAAATAATTTCATTACTTATTTCGTTTTAGAAATTACGAATTTGTTTGAATTCAAGTTTTTTATAATTTTATGTTGATTCTTTGTGCCACTAAGACCAATTCATCGAGATCACCGTCTATTGATATAACCACATCTCCGTGACTATTTAATAATGCCAACCCATTTGGCCGCTATTCGCCAGGTTAAGAGTCCTACTAAATCGTTCAAGGTCTACCTGACCGTCTTTTAAACATTTTAATTAACTTTGCTTAGGTAATCTAAGTTCGATTTAATCTGGAGAAAAGGTTTACACAGATCTATAAAAAACACGTCTAACATTATGCCACTTTGACTCAAAAATACGTTACATGTATTATACCTATACAGGTATTGATTATTTTCCTTATTCGACTTCACTTCACTATGTAATGATTGCATGATATGTGAAACTCAGGGGGGAGGGGGGGGATTAACCTCCCTGCAACCCCCTTCCCATGTGTGTGGTACAGTTTGGTTTTTCAAATTTAACGCCTGTTTACTGTGTGGGGCACTATAACAGCCACTGTATACTTCCTTTTGCCACCTGATTGCATTCCCGCCACCGGTGTTCTTTGTAAGGGAATATGTGGCTCTTAAATGAAGATTCTTATAAGGTGTATTTAGATTAAGATGATTTTGAAATCCAAGCCCAATAAGTACACGCGCAAGTACCTCCAGCTCACAGCTGCTGTAATTTTCCTGGCTCTTCGAAGTTTTGTTGTTATAGAAAAATATATTGGGTGCTTACTGCCATCTTCGTCAGACCTTTGCAGCAATATGGTAGCAAGTCCACACTTGCTAGCATCAGTACGTAGCTCGGTCTCGGCTTTTGATGAATAAATGTTCAACAATGGATGATTTGCCAAAATGGATTTTAACTTTTGTAATGCCATCTTTTGCTCCATCCCAAATTGAAATTCGACGTCATAACATAGCATGTCCGTCAATGGTCTAGCTAGAGTTGGGTAATTCTCCACAAATTTTCTAAAATAGCCGGATAGACCTAGAAATTGCTGAATTTTCTTCACCGTGTTCGGCTCGGGAAATTTACCAATTGAAATTGTTTTTTGCCTTGATGGTTTGATCTGCCTGCCTCCTAATTTGTATCCAAGATACTCGATTTTATTGCATAAGAATTGACATTTACTCCACTTCATTTGCAATCGATGCAATTCGGCAACGTTCAGTACAATCTTCAATCTTTCCATAGCTTCTATTATAGTTTTGGATTGTATCACCAAGTCATCTATGTAGATACACATTATTCCCTTACGACATAATTCATCAAACATCCTGTTTATGAATCGCATAAATGCCGATGGACTATTGCACAAACCGAAGGGTGTTTTCAGGTACTTATACTGCCCGATGTTATAAACGATGTATATTTTACCGAATCATCGGCTATGGTCGATGCGTCACCCAACTTGTCTATTTGATCCTCGATAAGCCGCAGTGGAAATCTATCTCGTACCATGATGCTATTCGGCCTTCGATAGTCCACACAAAGACGTTTTGAACCATCCTTTTTGTTCACCAAAACTATGGAACTCGCATTCTCAGATTTGTTGTGTCTAATCACCTCTTCATTCAGCCATTCATCTATTTGATGTTTAACAATCTCCGTTTCGAGTGGTGACAGTCGTCTCGGTTTACAAGCAATCCGCTCCCGATATCAACTAGTACACAAAGTTCCTTTCCATTCAATATTACACTTGTGACAACTTTAGATGAACAATCATCCTGATTAACTATGGCTGCACAAGATTTAAAACTTTGAACTTTACATCTACACTCCGTTGAAAGACGACCAGAAGATTTTTTCGCGCAATCTTTTCCTAGATGCCCGGTTCCACCACAGTTGTAACATCTTCGCATTCTTCGTAATCTATTTGACTGTTTTCTCTCAATTGGCTTTGTTGTTACGCGCTCGATTGGTGCTTTTATCTTAATTTTTTGTTTGATTTCTTCAAAAATCGCGAGTTTACTTATGAAATCATTCATAGAGGTTTGACCTAGTTCACGCATAGCGATTAAATAATTTTTTAAAGATTCATCTTTCTTTTTCTTCCTCTCTGCCATGCTCCTATGAATCACAGGAGAATTCACTTTCTTTTTGAACTCGTTGACTAAATGTGTGGTTAAATTTTCCCAGGTATCGGTAACCGCCAAATGTAAACTGTCTTTTGCTGTTCCAGTTCTTTTTGAATAAATAACTTTCTGTTCAGCATTCCATTTCATACATACAGCAGCATTTTCGATATCCTGAATCCATTTCTCCATTTCGAAAGCGATTCTTCGACATCTCTAAAACTTAAGCAAGCTCCAGCAGTAGGCACGATAATAGATTTAAATATTTCATTCTGTAATTTTAGCAGTTCGATTTCTTTATCTCTCAGCGCCGCCTCCCGTGTTCATAACTCTTCTAACTGGGTATTATCTTCCTGTTGGTTGACGTTAAGTTCGCTAGCATTTGTCTCCCTACTTCTATTTGTCATATCTCCGCTGTCACCACCCTCCATCATAGTGCTGCTTTTTGGTTGGTTCAATAGCACTGTGTTATTTGAATTCATCGACTCATCATTCGCAACTCTTCTAAACACTTCCATCATCTTACGCATAAAAGCGTCTTCAATTTCAGGCGAATTATTTAGAATAATAATGCATTAATTAAGATTAAGAAGGACACACCTCCCTCTTATCAACTGCCCTCCGAAAATCATCGCTGATTTGGAGCTGACTGAAATTCTGATAGAAGGCTTTTGGAATTCAGGTTTTCCACTATTTAAACTGAAAGGTCGGAAGTCAGATAAATTAGGACATTTTTGCTTTCTTGTAATAGGTATTATTTTAGGATGTTTCCAAATCGCGGGTAATATAGAGGATATAATCTAGTTACGAAAACCGTGCCGGAGGCAGCAGACAATATAGGCAAAACCGTTTTTATAAATTTAACTGATATTCGATCAGTATACCCATTGTATTTTATTTAACAAGTCTAGAGCGTGGTGAAGATTAACTATGTCAATGTTTTTAAAACTGAAGTCGCCTTCAAAATAAGGTCCCTGCGTTGAATAATCCACTAAACCATCCCCTAAATAGTAGAAACTGAAAAAATATTTAAATCATCAACAGAAAATGGGCAGTTATTTTAATTGCCAGGATCCTTAAAGGAGTTAACTGATTTCAAAGTTTCCCAAAAAATTTTCGAAGGTAATGACCGATTCAAGACCAATCAAGACTGCAACAGGACTCAGTCAATTTATAGGGATATCATACCGTATTATAGCGGTTGATTTACAAAAACTGACTTTATAAGATAAATAAGTTAGATCGTGATCTGTGAATCCAACCGAGATTTGACTATGAAAATCTTACCAGTATTTGTGATAATAAAATCTAAAAGAGATGAACCATTATTCAAAAAGTATATTGGTTCACTGTTAATTGTCGTACATCCAAAATTTAGTCAACAAACGTAGGAATTTACTTGGTTTTCGTGATGCCTTATTAAGATCACAATTGAAATCTCCATATAAATCACACAATTGCTTCCTGATCTATATTTGAATATTTGAAATACAAAGTTTGTATATCAACTTGAAGCTAATTGTCTTCTTTAAATAAACACTAGATTTTCTATTATTTAATGTGTATCATTTCTTACAACATAATATCCTGATATATCGATATTGCTATCGGTAAAAGACAAAACATCCAAGTTCTTCAATCAAATATTTAATTTCATCTATCTTCGGAGGAATACTTCTAGTGTTTAAAAACATAACATTTAACCCAGTATACCTATTAATTGATTATTTAAGAACCAGATTATTAATCATAGCTGAAGGGGCAACATTTAAACAACTTCAAACTTCATATTAAAATATAAGAAACAACTTCAATTAGCCCTGTAGGAATTGAAACACCATTTTCATCGATACTGCCAGCAGTGAAGGCCATTACATAGGGCCAAACATTCTTGCTACTAAGGACAGAATCGTCCTATTAGTCATTTTAATTATGGTCCAGATTCTTGATGAATTAAACGAAACACAGCCGGTTTTAGGATCACAAACAACACCTAGTGAAACAACCTTCTTTGCCTTTGATACCCAGAAATTTGGAATCTTACTATTCTTCGACTATGTCAGGTAGTTTCTACTTTCATGGGTTCAAGACCAGTACCCTTATTCTATAAAAAATAAGATAATGTTTACACGTGGTAAACAGTGAACGAAAAGAGAATCGAAAAAAAATTTAATGTAATTTTAGTAACAAATCACAAAGTTTACCCGTTTTCACGTTTTCACATTATCTTATTTTTTACAGAATAAGGGTGCCGATCTTAAAATATAAATCAGAAAGGCAAAGATGAGCGTTAAAAGAACCTTTTTCCAGGTTGTAAACAAACGCCTAAGACCGCTATTAAAATCCTTCTGACAAAGCAGTGTTATAAAGGAAAAACTTTTACATCACATAACACAAGCAGAGATGACCGGGCTTATATCGATAAAAAATGTCAGAATATTTTTGAAATGAAATCCAGAAATCGACAAGGGAAATGAAAGGCGAGGAACTTCTTGCCGAGCAGAAAAATCTCGGACAGACTTAAGATCTTGAAAAACTTGAGCAGAGTTGAAAGCAATAGGCCCAAAGATTGGTCACCCTAGCAAAAGTCCTTTGGTCATAAACAAGAATTCCAAAAATATTTTTGAAATGCAAAATTCATTTCAAGGATTTGTGAAGTTTGACATGAAAATCTCAAACCAAAAATTTTCGCACCGTATGAAGGATTTCAAGAATTTTTTTAGGATTAAGAATTTTTATTGCAAGAATCATTTCGCACAAGGATATTTAACTAAGGTTCGCCTTTCCTTACATCGATATTCTCATTGTAAGTCACTTTCAGCAGTTCGTCTGATAAATTAAACCAAGCAAAACCGTTCACACTGAGTTCAATGTTGCTACAGACGCTTTTAAAACAGCGGCAGGTGTTTTCCTACAACACGGTAACCAAAGATGTTGAAAACTGCCAGCGTTCTTTTGAAAGGAACCCCCTCCAGCGAAAATAAAATACTCTCTATTCGATAGAGAAGCTCTTGCTACATTAATATTAAGACACTTTTACCATATTGAAGGCCGAAATTTCTCTATATTCACAATTCGTGTATCCATTTACAATATACTCCATATATAGGGTGGGCCAAATAAATTTTTTTTTTAAATGCAATAAAACCAAAAATTCTCAATATTTTTTCAAATTTATTTTTTCATTGCAAAGAACAATCCTTCCGATTAATTAAGGAATACTATTTCACCTCGGCAGGCCTTGACGTACCCCATACGGTCGGTCCAATTTTTGAGCACATTTTCGATGGTATGCGGCATTATGTCTTCAATGGCAGTGCGAATATTGTTCTTGAGAGCGTAAATCGTTGCTGGTTTATCGGCGTAACACTTATCTTTGACGGCACCCCAAAAATAATAGTCCAACGGCGTCAAATCAAAGCTCCGAAGCGGCCAAATCACATTAGCATTTCGGCTGATAATTCGATCTTCGAAGACAGTGCGCAAAAGATCAATTGAAACGCGTTCTGTGTGGCACGGAGCGCCGTCTTGTTGAAACTAAATGTTGCCATGCGTGAGAATTTTTTCCCAAACCTTTCAAACCTTTCCCAAAAAGCAAAAACAAATACTTTGGAATCATTTAGCAAATAATTCACGAGCCTTTTTTAAAACGTGAAATTTTTACTAAATCTAACATTGTAAATATGGATTAGTAACGTATGTTGTTTCACAAAAGCCTATCAAATTCAAATTGAAAAGATACAATTCAATTTTGAATGTAAAAGATCACTACAGGTTTGTAATCAAAGGTTTATGTTCTATAATTATATTACTAAACCATATTCAGTACATGGTCCGGAAATAAGACTAATTACTAAACCTAGACCGTGGTCCATAGTCGACTTATATAAATACTGGAGAAATTTTCTTGGAGCTAAAATGGTTATGAGGGAAACCAGTAAATTGAACGGCTAACCTTCAATGTTTAAAATTACTAAACGATTTTGAGTCCCTCCAATGTAAATTTAAATATGGAACGTTAGTTGTTCAATTTAAACTTTGGTTGATTTTCGTCATATCTAACCCTCATAGCTCCAACAGCATGTCCCCAATAACAGCAAAAGTCAAGAATGGACCATGGTCTATATTTTATTAGCAGCTGCATTTCCGGACAAACTACCGAAGATGGATTAGTAAATTTAAATATGGAACGTTAGTCGTTCAATTTAAACTTTGAGTTATTTTCGTCATATATAACCCTCATAGCTCCAACAGCATGTCCCCAATAACAGCAAAAGTCAAGAATGGACCATGGTCTATATTTTATTAGCAGTTGCATTTCCGGACAAACTACCGAAGATGGATTAGTAAATTTAAATATGGAACGTTAGTCGTTCAATTTAAACTTTGAGTGATTTTCGTCATATATAACCCTCATAGCTCCAACAGCATGTCCCCAATAACAGCAAAAGTCAAGAATGGACCATGGTCTATATTTTATTAGCAGTTGCATTTCCGGACAAACTACCGAAGATGGATTAGTAAATCTAAATATGGAACGTTAGTCGTTCAATTTAAACTTTGAGTGATTTTCGTCATATATAACCCTCATAGCTCCAACAGCATGTCCCCAATAACAGCAAAAGTCAAGAATGGACCATGGTCTATATTTTGTTACCAGTTGCATTTCCGGATAAACTACCGAAGATGGTTTAGAAAATTTAAATATGGAACGTTAGTCGTTCAATTTAAACTTTGGGTGATTTTCGTCATATCTAACCATCATAGCTACAACAGCATGTCCCCAATAACTGCAAAAGTCAAGAATGGACCATGGTCTATATTTTCTTAGCAGTTGCATTTCCGGATAAACTACTGAAGATGGTTCAGTAAATTTAAATATGGAACGTTAGTCGTTCAATTTAAACTTTGGGTGATTTTCGTCATATCTAACCATCATAGCTACAACAGCATGTCCCCAATAACTGCAAAAGTCAAGAATGGGCCATGGTCTATATTTTATTAGCAGTTGCATTTCCGGACAAACTACCGAAGATGGTTCAGTAAATTTAAATATGGAACGTTAGTCGTTCAATTTAAACTTTGGGTGATCGTCCGATCTAACCATCTTAGCTCCAAGTGAATGTCCCCAATATTTGCATTAGTTAAGAATGGACCATGGTATATATTTTATTAAAAGTGGCATTTCCGGACAAACTATCGAAGATGGTTTAGTAAATGTAAATATTGAACGTTAGCCGTTCAATTTAAACTTTGGGTGATTTTCGTCATATCTAACCCTCATAGCTCCAATAGCATGTCCCCAATATTTGCAAAAGTCAAGAATGGACCATGGTCTATATTTTATTAGCAGTTGCATTTCCGGGCAAACTACCGAAGATGGTTCAGTAAATTTAAATATGGAACGTTAGCCGTTCAATTTAAACTTTGGGTGATTTTCGTCATATCTAACCCTCATAGCTCCAACAGCATGTCCCCAATAACAGCAAAAGTCAAGAATGGACCATGGTCTATATTTTATTAGCAGTTGCATTTCCGGATAAACTATCGAAGATGGTTCAGTAAATTTAAATATGGAACGTTAGTCGTTCAATTTAAACTTTGGGTGATTTTCGTCATATCTAACCCTCATAGCTTCAATAGCATGTCCCCAATAAGAGCAAAAGTCAAGGAACATGGTCTATATTTTATAAGCAGTTGCATTTCCGGGCAAACTACCGAAGATGGTTTAGTAAATTTAAATATGGAACGTTAGCCATTCAATTTAAACTTTGGGTGATTATCGTTATATCTAACCCTCATAGCCCCAAGAGAATGTCCCCAATATTTGTATAAGTTAAGAATGGACCATGGTCTATATTTTATTAGTTGTTGCCTTTCCGGACAAACTACAGAAGATGGTTTAGTAAATTTAAATATTGAACGTTAGCCGTTCAAATTAGGCTTTGGATGATTTTCGGCATATGTAACCCTTTTAGCTCCAAAAGAATGTCTCCACTAATTGCAAAGTTAAGAATTGACCATGGTTTACATTTTGTTCATAGTTTTATTTCCAGACATGGTTTTACAGTTAATAGTACGTATAATTTAACAGTGTAATATTATCTCTGATTTATATTCAATTTTTCATTTGTGTGTTTCAATAAACCATTATTGATTACCATTAATTGATTGGTTTACTAATACACTAAAATGTTTTTAAAATTTAGGAATGTTTTAGGAAATAATTCACTATCGTAATGTTGCCTATGTCCTCCTCTTCGTGCCGGGAACAAAAAATGTTTATCATGGCGCGGCAGCGCTCACCATTGACAGTAACGGATGCTCCTTGCTCATTTTCAAAGAAAATTGGCCCAATGATGCCACCGGACCAAAATCCGCACCAAACAGTCACTCGTTGAGGATGCATCGGCTTTTCTACGATCACGTGCGGGTTCTCCGTACCCCAAATGCGACAATTCTGCTTGTTTACATAGCCGCCAAGATGGAAATGCGCCTCATCCGAAAAAATGTTTTTTTTTGCCAAGATTTTCGAAGTAATGTTTCAATATTTCCCAGCGTTGTTCAAGCGAATACACAACCATTTTCGTTCAGCGGAAGTATAAAACTAACTTTCTGTCAACAGTGACTTAACCCTTACCATACTCAAAATAACCGCTAGTTCAAAAAAATAAAAGTTAGATGGCCCACCTTATACATGTGTAACCACAGCCTTAATTTCAGCAGGTTGATGAATAACTGTTTGTCTCGATCTATAGAGAGATATTTTCACCAGAAATCAGCGTCATTAGTTCGAAATGTGAGAAACACTTGAGCCGCATCAATATGCGTTATAGATTTGAAGAAGTTGGTTTCCACATTCAATTAGTTAACTTACCAGACAAAATGCATCAAATTTGGTTTGAGAGGGCAACAAATAAAAACCAATCTTTTGTTTCTACCACATCCCGGAGCAAAAAATCACTGATTTAAGAACCTGGTTGATTTATTTTGACCCGATCGAATGACTTTCATTATACATTTTAGCGATGTTCAAATGTTAAAGTCGCATTAATGATCGAAAATCAGTGAACTATACATGTGATTAGGACCCGTTTAGATAGCCGTTGGTTTTACAAAACTGCCGCACAGTCTCTCGGAAGGCGTGATACCCTGGAATATTTTTCCAGATTTCTTTCATTTGAAAGAATAGCTCATCTGAATTAATGGAACTTTTCTTTTTATTCCATGCTTAACATTTGCCACCAATTTTTTGATCCATAAACCAACGCTTCACTAAGTTTGCAGTAGGTAGAATCAGGTTATCCGGTTGCAAAAAAAAAAAAAACTAATTCGGCATTTTTTCGAAGGAATAAGGCTTCATCACATTTTCCAAGATATATTTGTACATGCCCAACGACGTGATAGGAAAATGCTTCCAAGCCAGAATATTCTCACTTCCATGTTTTATGATCTTACTAGCGTTTCTGGGATCCAATTTTTTATTTATCGGGCAGTTTTTTATTTCTCACAAACACTTTACCTTCCAACTCAAACAAGCTAAACTTCGATTCGTCGCTTCAGAGGCCTTTTTCCAAATCGCCAACGATTTATGTAGGTGTTGTTTTTCGAAATTTTTGGGCCGTTTTAAATTTTGTGCAAACACCCAATGTCTAATAGACCTCTCCAATCCATTCTGCGTAATTTCAGATTATACGGCTACATTTTTTTAGCACTGAGTTTAATTTTTTTGGTCAATCGAAAACGACATTAATTGCGACATTAAAAGCGAAACGATTATGTTCTGTTCGTGTGAACAGGCTACCAACCATTTACCTACTACAGAATTATTGCTCACCTGCATTTTAATAGCTGAACTAATTCTTAGATCACCTTTTGTGATCCAAACTCAATATTGCATCAAATGTTGTTGTTGCTTCACATATACGGCTACTTATATTCGCAAAAATTTCGAAAATTGCTCAGACAGTTTTGTTCAGAATCGCTTCCGATCGCTTACGATAAATTTGCAATATAAAAACATTTTTTTTTTTAACTCACCTATGAACAGGAACTGATAGTGTAGGCATCACTGATATTGTCGAAACCATCGGTGAAAGTACAAATGGATGATTTACAACCGATAAATTATGATGATAACCAGCCGGTATCCATTGGCTGTGTATTACATCGTAATCATTTGGGGAGAAATTCCGATGATGATGATGATGATGATGTAGATTTGTTTGGGTGATGTGAATTTTTTTTTGTAAAACCAAATTACTCATGTCATTACGATTACAATTAGTAATTGTATCAATGTTATCACTATTATTATTGTTATTACTATTACTAGTTTGGTTATTATTACAATTATTTTCACAAATTTCATTTTGGGTAATTATTTTAACAGGCACTGTACGATAGTAATTAACATTAACATTTATATGCGATGTCGATGTTGACGATGATTCGATACATTCATTATTATTCATATTACTACTATTGTTGATGATGTTGGTATTGTTATTGTTGTTATGGTAGTGATTTGTTGGTGAATAATCCGAATGGTGTGATTGTACATAAACTAGTGTAGAATTATTTTCATTTGGTGATTGATATCGATCTATATCACCATAGTCACCATTACCATCATCATCATCATCATCATAATCAACATCATCACCACCACCATCATCATCAATCGTATCCGAATCATTTTTTGGTATTTCATTTTGTTCCTCACTATTATTACCACCACCATTACCACTATCAATTAAATTGTCATCTTTTGGTAATTTTATTGTATTCGACGATGCATCATTTGGATTAAGCGGTGGTGGTATGGTTGTTGAACAAAATGAATTATCCGATGATGTTGTCGTCGATGATGATGATCCTCCAACTCCTACTCCTCCTCCTCCGCCTGTTGATACATCGTAAAATGTAAAATCGTTTGAAAATCGATTTATTTGTTCAAATTGATGTTGTTGTTGTTGGTGGTGGTGGTGGTGTTGCTGCTGTTGCTCTTGGTAATAAATGTGTTCACTATTTTCAATCTAGAAATGAAAGATAGAATTTATTGATAAGAAATTCGTTTGGATGATGGATAT
Source organism: Tipula vernalis (assembly GCA_958295665.1). Classification (NCBI taxonomy): domain Eukaryota; kingdom Metazoa; phylum Arthropoda; class Insecta; order Diptera; family Tipulidae; genus Tipula; species Tipula vernalis. The sequence goes on from OY282560.1 coordinate 17,184,505, forward strand.
CTACAATGAATATGTACATATGGGTGTCTAGTTAAGAAACAAAAGAACTCTTATATACTATATAAAATACATATGTTAGGTACTTGAACGATGATTCAATATTTATTAGAATTTCGTTTGGTGAATAACACATTGATTGGCTATATGAGAAAAAAAATTGGATTTGATTTTCATATCGTCTCATATATGTATACAGTTGCCGTTTGTTCATCGCTTTCTTGAAGCATAAGCAACGTCTTTTTTGATATTTCTTTGTCAATTTTATAAATTAATCATTGACATTATCTCTCAATTTTTTATTATTGCGACTTGAGAGTTTTTCAAAATTTATTGGAAAAAATTAAATTATCTCTTTGTTTCTTTCTGTAGTCTGTACAATTAATTTAAAAATCTAAAAGCTATTTTGACTTCTAACAAAAATTCCGAAGAAAAATTCAGTGCCTCATGAAATTTGATTATCACTTTTAAACTTGAGGACCTTACAGAATTTGTTGGAAAGTATTCTAATTTCCGTCGTATGTATATAACAGAACTTTAGAATTTTCAAGAACCTGCGAACCAAAAAGTAAGCTTAATTTACCTCATATCTTCTTAAAGTTTTGATCAACTTAGGGCGTTATATATCTATGGCTAGCTAGATTACAAAGGCAGAGTTTACATTCCAAATAAATTGATAATTCTCAAGCTTAATAAATAGTTAAGTACGGAGTCCATTGAAAAGGCAGCAACGATTTTTACTCGAAAAGTTTGCAACCATGGTATAAAGAGAACTTCACGTCAACCTTCTAATTTTATTAACAAATTTCCATTTAACTTTTCGTAATATTACTCAACTACGTAGTCAAATATTTCGCTCAGCTAATAAGCTCAGCTGTTTCAGAAATTCACTCAATCTCTCAATTAACACATATTTAGAGTGATTTTGATTCAATTTATTTGAAGCTGGGTATTGAGACAGTCAAAATAAGTAATTGTTTTTTTGAGTGATTTTTGTGTGATTTTGAGTATTAAAATTTCACTCAGCTATTCTTGAAATATGAAAAATATTTTTAGTCTTCCGATTAAAAGGAAGCTAAATAAACATTTAAAAAAAAATAGAAAATTAATTTGGTGGAAAATTGAGTGAAATTTAATTTTAAATACCGGACGCTTCGATAAAACTGTCCCACTCGTACAAACTATCGAAAATCTTGTAGCTAACCAGGGTTTGCTTTTCTAAACTAATTCGGCCGTATCGATGCTTCTAGCCAATTAAATTTCTAATTACATTTTAGCTTTTTGCATTTTCTTTGAGTCGAAATTGAAAATTTAGGATTTTCTACATTTAATGTAGAGCTAAATATTTTCTCTTCACTCATTTTCGATTTATCAGGCATATTTTCCTCTTATACGGTTAATGTGTGCTTTCAGGACCCGCAACATGTCGGCTTTGAAAATTTACTGACGGAAAAATGGCATTCGTTTCATCACATTGCCATTAAATTTTCGATAACTCTGGTTATTCAGAAATCAAAATGTTGCCAACACAGTTGGTGAACCTGAAAACGCCTGAATTTAAAGCAAAATATTTAAGTTTTAAGACTGCTCACTCTAATTTAGGACTCCTAAAATAATACTGCACTCAAGAAGAGAGTTTTAAGTATCAAATTTTAAAGTTCCACACAAAATGTTCAAATTTTCTCTTATATGAACACTCGAATATACCTATATAAATACAACTCAAATTCTACTTGTTTGTTTGTCCTGAATACAATTCCATGCAGTTTCACCGATTTAGTATAAATTCCCCAAAGGTATTACATATTTTGACCAAAATCGGGTTATCAGACCATTTTTGAAATATTAGCCGTAATTCTTTTTGGAACATACTAAAATGTTGTTTTATATAGAAATTTAGCCCCACGGTTTACTTTGAATTAAAACGACTAAAATCCAATTTTGATCTCAATTTCTAAATTGATTTGAAACGAAATTCTGGAATATGACCGATTAGGATGGAGCGGGGCTATTTCTTAATTGATTATGGCGGAAATCAGCCTGTGCGATTAAAATGTGATTCTAAAATCATTTTTAGATGACATCCTGTATTATGGCCCATTAGGATAATTAGGCTTAAATTTAACCTGTGAAGTTCTGGAATATGGCCAACTAGGATGAAGCTTGGCTACTTTTAACTGAATATAAGGTGAAGTCCAACATGGAAGTAGGATTCTAAAATATTTTTGTTGAAGTTCAGGAATATGGCCAATTAAGAAGAAATAGCCTATTAGGAAGGAACTTGGCTATTTTTGAACTGATTATGGCGAAATTGAAATCTTCAGTCAAATATCGTTTTATTGCTATTTCTAAACTGAATATGGCCGACATGGGACACTAAAATCATTTTTAGATGGGGTTCTGGAATACGGCCAGTTACTACTACCTGTCCAATGGAAACGGGATCCTAAAACAAATTTTAGGTGCATTTCTAAAATAAAACCAGTTAAGAGTAGTGAAAAATCATTTATCAACTCAAAACGAATTTGGCTATTTCTTAATAGATTTTGACTAAATTCAACATGTGCGATGGGAGTGTGGAATTGTAAAATGATTTTTTGATGGAGTTGGAATAGAAAAACCAAACAAATTTTTTAGCAAAAAGCTGCGAAATAACTGAATTACATTAAATTTTTTGAACAACTACACGAGTATTTTATATCCATAAACTATCATTCTCTGAAGTCGGTGACTTTAAGAATATTAGTATTTTCCGGGGAACTGTAATTCCCATATGCTTCTAATTTTTGAGTTGTTTTGATTTTCTTTCAGATGTTGAAGAGAACAATGTTCACTAATTTAATTGTAAATCTTAAGGATGATCTCCTTTGTATTTTTTCAGATGTTTAAAGAGGCCTTCGGAGTTTCAAAATTCAGCTCAAACATTTCACATTTCATTAAAAGCTGACGTTCTATTTTGACGAACTTTTTTTTTTTGCTTAGTGTTAATGTCGGTAGGTCGGTAGTCAGGTGTGAAGTTGCTCGGGGGATACAAGTTGGCACTTGCGGTCAGCTCCGTAACTTGCAACTTCCACAAGTGCTCGTGTTACCTCCACGTGGTGACCGCTGATAACTCGAATGCTGATTCTTTAACTTCTAGGCTAAAACACGGCAGTAAAGGAGTCAACCTTAAACCAATCGCTGGGCTGGGTTATGTGTTAATCGTACCGTGCCGATAATCTATCAGACTGAGGGCCCAGCTTTAAAACTAGCTCAGTCGCTAATGGTGGATCAGGATAATTGGCGCCCTCCGGATTAAGTAGCCTTATCTGTGTACTGCGGATCTCTGCACAGATGGACACTTCTTTCTCCGCTACTCGTGGGAACAATTATGGATCTTGATAAAAACATAAAACAACAAAAATAGTCCGGCTCTCTAAAAAATCCGGAAAATGTAGATAACGAGACTCGGGTCTGTAGGTCTGACTCTAAGTCTACAAATAAACAACGGGACATAAGCTCAAGCGAGGCTGGTCGCTCCACTCGGGTCACCAACCTATAATACTAGGAGGAAGGCCTGGAGGGCCCTGGATAAGATAAATAACATCTTGCCAGAAGACAGAACGGATAAGGACAAAGCCACGCTTGCGTGGGCAAAAACAGTCACCGAGAAAAAGTCGGAAGACCCTTCAGCTGGCTCACAGCTTAAAAGAAATAGATCCCAGGAGGAAAGTTCTAAGATCGCAAAGCGAACAAAACTCCATGCTTCCGCTATGAGGCCTTTTAACGAGGTCCTCAAGGATCGGCTGGTTGTGGAAGTTATTGACAAATCCCAAGAGGATGGCAGTATCACGCCCGCCAATTGGGGGAAGGTGGAAGAGGCCTTAGCCCCACCTACCTGAAAGTACTGTCGGAAAATCCAGGACCTGCTCCGACTTGTCGGGACGCGGGCTGGCATAGGAATCAGGTGAAACTGACTGCCTGTGCAGATCAGAGGTCCCTGCTGCTTTGTAAGAAGGTAATAGGGGGAGTTGGCAAGGTATGGCCTGGAGCCAGCCTTGCTGTGATTGATAGGGAGGAGATCCCCTGCAGACCAACAGCTAGGGTGTACATCCCTTCGGAGGCTAATGATCCGAAGGTGATACTCCAGTTGTTGCAGGTTGGCAACCTGGAGTTGCCAACGCACAACTGGAAAGTTGCTAAGCTCGAGGAGACAAAGGCTAACTATAGGTCAGCTGTTATCATTTTAAACAGGGAGTCACTGACTGGACTTGAAATAAATTACGGTTTAATCAACTATAATTTCAGTGCAGTCACACTCAAGGTATACAAGAAGGACGCAGACAAGCCGGAGGCTCCGAAGTCATCTTCAGAAAATACCGCGGTGCTTGATAGCTCATCTGCGTGCGCGGAGGTAACCAGCCAAGCGGAAACTCTCTCCACGGACACGGATATGGCAACGTCCATGGAATCTTTAAAGAGGCTCTCAGAGGACTGCTCATCAGGGGATAACTCTGATGTTACTGTGGTGGAGAAGAGGCTGTAGAAATGACACTGACATTTCTTCAAGTCAACCTTCACCACTCTAAGGGAGCATCAGTTGCTCTAATTTTAAAAATTGTGAAAGAAGCGACAGATGTCGTCTTGATCCAGAAACCTTGGGTCACTGAAGACCGGGTACTTGGGCTCAAGACTCCGTATTATAGATTAATGTACGCGAAAAAAGAAGGTATGGTTCAGTCGTGCATTCTAATAAAAAATACCATAAGTTGCTTTCTGTTATCAAATTTCAGTAACGTAGATGTAGCAGCGATCAGCATTGAGGTCGATAAACGAAACCTCTGACTAGTATCAGCTTACCTAGCTTATGATGAAGTGGATACTCCACCAATCATTCTAGGTGAGCTAATCTTGGAGGCTCAGAAGCGCAAGGTTGGAGTCATCGAGGTGAGTTACTCCTTGATTACATTTTAAGTACTAACCTTCATATATGTAACATAGGCAATAAGCCGACCTTTATAACTAGTAATAGACAGGAAGTATTGGATATTACCCTTGTCTCAAACATTCTGGCGATTAGTTTATTAAACTGGAGAGTGTCGGAGGACCACTCCTTTTCTGATCATTGTTATCTTTAATTTAAAATGGACTTGACTTCTCCAAAAAGTCCTATTTACAGAAACAACAGGAAAACCAACTGGGATACCTTTAGAACTATTCTGGGTAATTCACTACCAGTTCTGGTGCCAAAACTACACAAGAGCTCGATGGCTTGGTGGACGAGTTGTCCAGTGCTTTTAATGAAGCGATACTGGGCTATAGTCCCCTTAGCAGGCCTAGGGGTAAACATCGGCCACCCTGGTGGTCCAAGGAGATTCAACAAACACGACGAAAATGCAAAATACTCTTCAAAACAGCACGCAAAACAAAATCTGCTGTAGACTGGGACTCCTATAAGGAAGTCCTCAACATTTACAAATATCAGTTGAGAAGTGCCAAGAATAGCTCTTGGAGACTATACTGTGCCAAAATTCAGGAGTCCTCGGAGATGTCTAGGCTACGTAAAGTACTAGCAACTGGTCCTTCCATCCCAAGTTATCTTCAACGGCCGGATGGGATATGGACCACTAATAGTGCAGAATCGCTGGAACTTCTGATGGAGAATATTTTCCCGGTTGTTCCGAATCTGTACCTAGCACATCAGTAGGTAAAAGGGCAAGTAGCCGCATATGCCAAATTATTAGCAGAAAAATGATCCTGTGGGCGATAAACAGTTTTAAACCATATAAGTCGCCTGGACTCGATGGTATTATCCCTGCGGATATTCAACAAACTACGGATCTAACAATTTCCTGGTTAGAGATAATTTTCAAAGGCAGCCTAGAACTATGTCACATTTCTAGTAAATGGACAGAAGTGAAGGTTGTTTTCATACCTAAGGCGGGAAAACGCTCACACTGCAATCCCAAAGACCTTAGACCGATTAGCTTGTCTTCCTTCCTTTTTAAAACACTGGAAATACATATAGAAGCTCATATTAGAGGCACGATTCTGTCGGAAAAGCTGTCCAAATCTCAACATGCCTATTGCAAGGGGAGATCTGTAGAGACTGCTATTCATTCTCTTGTATTTTTCATTAAAAATCTTTCGAATATAGAGACTACGCAATGTTAACCTTCTTGGATATTGAGGGGGTCTTTAACAATGTACTTCCGGGGGCTATAACTCGGGCACTTTCAGATCTGGAAGTGGATGAATCACTCAAGGACTGGATGGATCAGATGCTAAGAGGCAGGATCATAAATGCCAGTTTTGGGGAATCCTCCGTCAGAAGATTTGCAAGCAGAGGTACGCCACAGGTTGGCGTACTAGTTGCCTATGCGGATGATGTTGCTATTGGTGTCCGTGGTAAATATCCCGGCACCCTTAGTGAGCTTATGCAAAATGCCCTGGGCATTATTTCATTATGGGATAATGGCTGTGGGTTGAATGTGAACTCACACAAAACCGAATTGGTTCTCTTTTCTAGGAAATATAAACTTCCTCACATCGATCCTCCCACTTTAAATGGGTTCAGCTTGACTTTTACAGTTGAAGCGAAGTTTCTGGGTTTCATTTTGGATAGCAAATTATATTGGAAACCTAATATTCTGGAAAGGGTAAATAAAGCTACGGTAGCGCTATACTCTTGCAAAAATGCCATTGGGAAAGGATGGGGCTGGAGCCCCGCATCGTACATTGGTTTTATTTCGCAGTAGTCAGACCCATACTCTTGTATGGGGTAATAGTCTGGTGGCCTGCTCTGGACAAAACTGTCAACCAAACGCTGTTGACAAAAGTTCAGAGAACAATCTCTATGTGGATCAGTGGTGCACTGAGGAGCACATCCACTCAGGCACTAGAGATTCTGCTATTTTTGACTCCTCTAGATATGTTGGGGAAACAATTGGCAGCTTGTTCTGCCATACGTCTGAAATCCATCTTAATGTGGACCTGCAACAATACAGGGCACTCATCTATTTTGTGCAACAAACAAATTCCCAAAACCACCGACTATACTGTCCCGTCATTATCGAGTGTTTTGCGAGGAACTTCTGCTAAATCTCTCCTTCCGTCTCCCCGACTACTGTATCATCAGTTGCAGATCAGTTTAATATCCACATTTTATGGGTGCCAGAACAAATAATAAGTACAGGGAATATAAACGCCGATGAACTGGCTCGACGTGGTACAATGGACCACTTCTCAGAAAGGGCTAAAGTTGGAACTGGCCAAAGTTGGACTCGGCGAGATCCAAACAGCTGATTTCAATTCAGCGAAGTCAGATCAGTGTGGTTGTTGGAGTGATTACGGGGCATTGTCTCATAGGGAGGCTTGCGAGTAGACTTGGTGTCTTCTCACATGACAACTGTAGTAGTTGCGAGGACGAAGAGGAGGAAATGGAGGATTTTCTTTGCACCTGCCCTCGTCTGACACGAAACAGACTAAAGTTTCTAGGGGTACCCCTCTCTGCAAAGACCTGACGGACCTCTGTAGGATGGACGTCAGGAGTATCCAGCGCTTTGTTAACAGCTCAAAATGGTTCCAATGAGTTGAAGGAAACAATTATTCGTGGTACGGCTACGGACCATTTTTGTGTCTATGCCTGGTCCTAGTGGACCGCCACTCAAACCTAACCTAACCTAATGTCGGTAGACTACTATTTAGTATTTCAGACAACAAAACAACAAAAACAAATACTTACATGAAATGGTAAAAAATTATCCGTAAATGAATGTACCATACGATTATCAGCCACATTTGTATTGTACTGTTTCATAAAATATGGTGGCACATTATTGACAGGAACTAAAATTGAATTACAATATCGGGCCGGCGATTGTTCAACATAGCAAGATGGTTTTGCTCCACCATTTGCGACACCCGCCACTGTTAATGGTCGAACATTTGGCGTCACAATCGGACGAGCGCTATATCGGTGATAATGTGACGCCGCCAATAAATGATTATGATTAATCGGTGTTGTACTTTCACTTTCATCCGATGAAACTGATGGTGTTCGATTGTAGGGTGTCCATAGCATCGATGAAAGTGCTTCGTTAACATCCTGGGGCCGTTTTGTTCGATCCATATTTGTTGGCTTATTTTCATGTATTGTAATACATCTAAAAGCACAGATAAGTGTAGTTGTATGGCTACGTAAGGCACATGTTGTTATTATATCTGTAATTAAATACAAAGCAAACGTTTTTTTTTTTAGTAAAGGTTTCTTCCTTATATATATATATATATATATATATATATATATATATATAGAAATGATATTTAAATGTCATAAAAATTTTATTTATATGTAAAACCCTTGTAGCGCAAAGTAATATGTCACGTTGAGTTCTGAAAATAAAGTAAAATCATGATTTACCTTCATCTACTTACATACATCTCTCTTGTATATATACTCGTAAATAAGATTTCAATTCAACAACCTTTTTATAAAAGCACAACTTTTTTATGCTAACCCTTCTTTTATTTTGAAATTCTGTTAAACAGAAGAAAATCATCCAACAACAAAGGGAAAAACAATGCAAAGTAAAATAGGAAAAACCTGGTTAAAAATAAAACTTTTCCCTCTCATGTTACATGTTATAAATATAACACAAGGAGGCAAAGGGGGGATGAAATTATATTTTCTGGATTTGATTTTTATTTTTTTTTTTTTGTTGGTACATAACTCAATCGCAAATAAATAGTTTATACATAAATTAATACGAACACATCATTCCGTTTATATATTTGCCTGACCTAAATAAATACCAAGAACATCTCGCATAAAACATATAAAGACAAAAACAAAACTCGGAAAAACACTTAAACGAAGAATATATATACGGGAGATGGAAGTGGAAAACTTACTTTTGTTTTATTTTCTTAAGTTTATCCTCGTTTCGGTTGTTGTTTCTGGAGAGAATGAAATTTAAAATCATTTTTGTTTCATATTCGTTTCTGGAATAAAATATTAAGGTGAAGGTTTTTAAAGTTGCACGCGTGCAAACGAGCATATATATCGATTAAAGTTGTTAGAGGGTGAAATTAAAATGAAATTTAAAAGGAAGGCCCCAACATTTATCAATTTTATATGAAACGGTTAAGAAAAGTTAATTTACCAACCTCAGTTGTGATTTCGGAGTACAGAACAACTTCTAATTATTTTTTTTTTTTATCATAACATAATCCGTTCAACAGCATACAGAAGTACTTTAGTGAATTTTCCAAAGTGTTTATAAATTTAAAGATTGTATTAGCTATATAGGCCCTGTACTTGGTTTAGTAACTGGTAAATCGAACCAAGGGGTTCAAATCGTTCAAATTCGATAGTTTGAAATTCGATAGATTGGTGTGCAGAATGAAATTTGATACACATTAGAACCCAATAGATTGAAATTCGTTAGATGGAAGATTGGTGTTTGACAGATTTAAATTCGGCAGATTAGCATTTGATAGAATGAAATTCGATACGTTGTAATTCGATAGATTGAATTCAATAGCGTATTTGCTCTGGATATCGCATCTGGAACGACGTTTAGAGAATCTTTCCAATGTTCTACGGCAAATTCAAAATTTCGGAGTTTAAACTACAATTGCTTGGGTCACACTGAATGTAAAATTCTTTGAAGGCAGAATACAAACGATTTCTGACTTACTACAACGTAATAATATATAATTAGCCGAGTCTTATGTGTGTTAGTTCTCTTTCCGCCCTCCCCAGCACATATCCCAGGTGATGTAACACTCTCGGTCGGAATTTAAGATTTTCCACATTAATGCTGAGTCATCGGTGCCACTTTCCAATTATCTGCATACGGCTTAAATAGGTATACTTTAGTATCGAGCTGTAATCAGACGTAAAGCCTCTCACCGATCATTTTGTGTCCATAAATCCAAACTTCCCAACCCGCACAATGCACGTATAGATAAAATCCAACTGCTCTTTGCTTACATTTATCTGCCATTGGCCGCTGAGCCAGTGGCGTAATTAGTCACCTGTAGCACCCGTAGCCGCGGTCGGACCCACTGTTAATAGTACACGCGAGATTTATCAAGCTACCAAGATTAAGCTTAAAGAACACTCTTTCAAATTTGCAAAACGGGACATTTTTAGGGAATTTTTAAGAAAAGGCGCTGGTTTAGTTTTTAGAGATAAAAGAAATCGTTCCAGTTGCTATTAAATATTTTCTTAAGACAGGCCCAACAATTTCTTTTCGGTTGCTGACAGTGAATATTAGAGTAAGTACACGTAATAAATGGCTTTAGGTTCTGAAAGATATTTAGATTTAGAAGAAAATTTGCTAAACTCGTTTGAAATCAAAGCTTTCGACAGTAAACGATAAGGATTTTAGCGTTTGCTGGATGATTTATTTGTAAAATACGTTTTGAAAAATACTTTTACCTCTTTTGCACTTCGAAGTCAACCTGTTACAAATCAAGTTTTGATTAGAAAAGGGTCAATTTATTGCCGGTAAACGGTAAATCAAAACTTAATTTACCAGTAAACCCGGTAAACCTGGATTATTTTAAAAACAAATTTTAAATATAAGGAAAATGCAAATTTTCCTGTTGTATATCTCATTGTCTCGGATTTCATCTTTTTATCATTTAAAATTTCTCGAGATTCAGATTTTCATTTCACAGTCAGGGTATTCGAGATTTTCAAGATTATTGGGTGTATTTGATAGTTCGATATTACTCGAGGATCTTAGAGCCTAGTCGATAATGTTTAAGCGTTTAATTACTTTGCTTAACACGCTTAGTAGCATTTCGCTTCGAATAACATTAAATTACTTGACAAATAATTCGATATTTACACACGTGGGTTTTCTAGATTTTTACAGGCTTTCCGAAATTATTCATTGATATCAACATTTTTCGGTATTATTGAAATTGTTGGAGATCAATCGAGATTCACATTATACAGAAATTATTCGGATTTATCTGGGTTAATCGAAATTGTTCCGCGGCTTATTCTAGATTTCAAATTTTTTTCGACATTTCTAGGATTATTCGAAATTTTTGAAGATTTTCAAATATATTCGAATTTTGTATGGCAATGTTCTGCGCTTAGATTTAAGTTGTGGGAACTTGCAGACTTACACATATAAATTTGAATCGTGATATTTAGTTGATTACTGGAGATTTCGATATTTCTCCAATTTCCCAGGTTATCTGAAATTATTCGAGAGTGGCCAGGTTATTTACATTTTACATGGCGGATTGATTGGAAGAAATTTTGTTTTGTTTGAGGCCATTGAACTGAATCATGTGCTGTTTCGTACTCTCGAAATGCGAGGTTCGACAATAAGAAGAACTAAGCTTTTAACTTAAAGCTTTATTGTTTATATTTACAATAACCATTTTTAGGGGCCCAAGTAAAATTTTCCGGGGGAGTTTTAAAAATCAGGAATGCAACCAAAACTAAAAACGTCTGGTTTGGTACCCAGAAGATTTTAACAAATTTTATATTTTGGGAAGTGACAGACATAATTAATTTTTAACTATACATTTTGTAGAGTTAATCCGTAATTTAAGTAATTTCCAAAATTTCAGTATCTTCTAAGTTCCATAAAATGCAATAATGAATAAATTAATATAAGAAAATATAAAGAAAATGAACCTCTTAAGCCAATCTTCAGTTTAACCTCCAACTCAATATACAAATCAAAGTCAATCTTAATCGCAACATAATTTTAAATGCAATCACCAAATTAACCGCCAACAAAACCGTCAAATCAATCACCAAATCAACCACAAATCAACTTTCAAATAAACCCTTAATCTAACTCCAAATCAACTCTTGAACAATGCAGGCTAACTAAATCCCAACATAACTCAACTTAGACTGAACCAAATCTCAACCCTCTGCTCAACTCATACCATCATCCCAACATACCATCGTATCATCATAACATCACCATCATACCATCATATCATCATACCACTATACCATCATATCATCATCATCATCACAGCTCCATCACCATTACCATCACCATCACACAATTCTTAAATACAAACATATCATATAAGTATACCATCATAACATCTTACCTTCATTTGCCTATCTCTTAAGCGGTTTTAGTGAAATTTGAAATACATGATTGAAATGAGATTCTTAAATAGTTTTTGAATAAAATTCTGGAATATGGCAACAACTTTATCTAAAACTCATTTTAGAACCCCATTTCCAAAGCACATGTCAAATTTCATCATAATCGGTTAAGGAATAGCCAAGTTCCATCCCACTTTGCGATATTCCAGAATTCAATCCAACAATCAGTTTAGAATCCCATTTTCATCACCCAGATCAAATTTCATCATAATCGGTTGAAAAATAGGCATGTTCCATCCTAATTGGCCATTTTACAGTTCGCCAATCCCATTTTCATTGGAAATGCTGAATTTCATCAAAATCGGATAAGATATAGAATCCTAATAAAATTTTTATAAAAAAAAAAAAAAAAATCACAAATCCACAGTTTAACAGACACCTTACTATAACGGACAACTTTTTTTTAGCCCCGTCGATTTCCGTTTTAGGGAAGTTTTCCTCTATATAGATTGCTCAACTGCCTACTGAATCCTAATCCAACTCCAACTAAACCGCAACTCAACCCTAATTCGAAAACCCTTTTTCAATTCAATCCTCAAACCAGCATATATAAAACATTGGCCAACTGCTCACTACACCTTAATCCAACCCGAACTCAACTCCAATTCAACTTCTACTTAACCCGCAAATTCACCTCTGACTTAACGTTCAAATCAACTCCAAAATTAGATGCTCTGCGCAGGCGGACCTTCATTTCTCCGATACTCGTGGGAATCTAATGGAAGGATCAAACAAAAATAAATCAAAGGGCACCGGTTCTCCTCAAAAGCCGGTATCAGCGAAGGGAGGTACCGCGAACCAGACGGGTGGGGCCTCGAAGGGTGCAAGGGTTGACTCTAGGGCACTAGTCCCGGGGGGTAGCGGCAAAAAGGCGATACAGAAATCGCCGCTGGGCATTCCGAATTCTCGAGAAGTGGGCTGCGACCTCCGAGGGGCAGCTCACGGAAGAACAGAGAACATCAGTAGCTTGGGCAAGGAGTACTATGGGCTGCGGAAGCTCGGAAAGGGACCATTTGTCGAAAAGACAGCGGTGCCAGGACAAGGTGGAAGTAGTCAACAGCAAGCGGGCCAAGTTGCTGACTGACAAGAAGCCGAGCTCCAACTCAGGGACAAAGCTGTTCAGCGATGTCCTGAGGGAGCAAGTGTTGATGCTAGCCTTAATTGACGAAAGTCAAGAAGATGGGAGCATCACGGCGGAAAAATGGAGGTTGGTGTATAATGCACTCAACCTCGTCTTTTTAAATTTCCTGGGAGAAAATCCAGGACCACTCCCATCCTGCAGAGATGCGGGATGGTATCAAGGGCGTGTGAAGATGACTGCATGCTCGGACTCTAGATCTATGGATCTTTATAAAAAGGCTATAGCCAAAGTAGGGGAGGTGTGGCCAGGCGCAAAGCACGAGGTTTTGAAAATTATTCAGGCCAGTAACCCGAATCTTCCGACAGGAAATTGGAAGATCGTCAAGCAGGAGGAGGCGAAGGGGGCTCGAAATTATCAATTATGGTAATAAATAAGGAGTCCCTTGCCCTCCTGCACAAAACGAAGTGAGTAATTGACTTCGGATTCGGGTCAATTACTCTCAATGTTTATAAAAAGGATGGGGCGGAAGCGCGTACCGGAAGCCAACCGGAGGATGGTGGCAACCCGCCCAGGCCTGAAGGGGGTACCAGCAGCATGGGGGGAGAAGCTGACGATAGGGGAGAGAGTGAATCCGACCACCTCGATCTGGTAAGGATTCACTTGGAAGATGAGGAGGGTCACATAAGCGAAGGAGCTGGTGTACCGATGGAGGAAGATGTCGGCAGCACGGGCACTGCCAAGTCCTCTACACAGGGTATGAGGGTTAGCGAGACGGGCATATTCGGCGCATCCCAAAATATCGGGAAATAATATTCCTGCGGTAGCAGGAATATACCATAGAGGTAGGTAGAAGTTAAAAGGATATGATTAAGATAACACAAACTAACCTTCATCATTCTAAGGCTGCTTCGGCAGCTCTGCTCCTCAGGCTAATTAAGTCGAGTGAGGATGTGATACTAATCCAAGAACCTTGGATTAATAACAAGAGGCCGCCTCAGAACCAAAGGGTACAAAATTATATCCTCTAGTAAGTCTGGGAAGATTAGATCTTGTATTCTTGGGAAAAATAATATTAATCTTTTCCTTCTCTCTCAATACAGCAATGGTGACACTACTGCAGTTAGCCTGGAAGTAGGCACTTGTAGATTCTGGCTAGCTTCAGCCTACATGGGCCGGGAGAAGGAGGTTCCTCCGGATAACCTGGAGGAGCTGATCCGTGAAGCGGAACAATCAAAGGTAGGTGTGGTACTTGGAGTTAATGCTAATGCGCATCACACTATCTGGGGAAGCACGGACATTAATGAAAGAGGTGAGTCGCTTTTTGATTATTTGATGAGTACTAACGTTTCAGTGTGTAATATTGAGCGGGAATCCATATTTATTACTAGTAACAGGCAGGAGGTTCTAGACGTGATCCTTGCCTCAAATAATATTCTTCATATGGTTAAAAATTGGAGGGTGGATTAGAAACACTCATTTTCTGATCATCGATATTTAACCTATAGCCTCGATATTCACCCTGCTACCCGGGAAGCCTTCAGGAACCCTAGAAGGATCAACTGGAGCAAATATGGGGAATTATTGGAGGATATGTTACCGTCGAATGCTATGAAGACCACGACGACCGTTGGGGAGCTGGAGGACATGGTGGCTAGCGTTACTAGCGCATGCAACCGATCCTTTCGCGCTGCCTGCCCACTGGCTAAGCCTAGGGGTAGGCAAAAACCAGTATGGTGGTTTAGGGAACTGGGAACCTATCGTAAGGCTTGTAGGACAGCCTTTAATAGAGCCAAAAATACAAGGGAGGCTCAGGATTGGGACTCCTATAAGGAGAAACTCAGAATTTATAAGAAAGAATTAAGAAAGGCACAAAGGAGGTCTTGGAGAATCTTCTGTGATAAAATGGAAGAGTATCCGAAACTTCCCGCCTTAGGAAGATTCTTTCCAAAGGTACAGCTAGTCCCAGTTTTTTGATAAAACCGGACGAATTTTGGACAGCTTCTAGTGGAGAATCTCTGGAGCTTCTCTTCGAGACACACTTCCCAGGGAGCTTTGAAGACCTGTTGGTGCGTAGCAATCTACAGGAATCACTGTCAGTGTTCACAGAGGATATCGTAACCAGGAAACGGATTCTATGGGCACTGAGGGGTTTTAAACCATTTAAATCGGCTGGTCCGGATCAAATTATACCAGCGGAACTTCAAAACAACTCAGTTCTGTGGTATCACAATGGACCGTCACCGGTCCAAGTGTGCATAAGCAGCCACTCCAACCTAACCTAACCTAACCTACTTCTATCAACAGCTCGATCCAATTGCTTGAGATGCTGACATCTGCTGCCAGTCAAATAAGGCAAGTCAGCGTTACCCCATAAATGCACCGGTATCCGACATGAACAACAAAATTGGCACAGTCATCCAAAAATCTATTAATGTGCCGATTCAATAGTCAATGAAGACGTAATTAATTTTCCGATCAAATTGCTTTCTCCTCATATATTGTGTTGTCATAATCATTGTGTTGAAAAATCTGAATCCGAAGAAGGGATTGTGCAACGTCAAATATTTGATATATTTTTTGCTTCAAATTCGTAGTTTTAATATTATGTAGGAACCAATTCTGCTGTATGCGTGACAGTATTTCTTGAGTCAACCTTCACTAGTTTTTATAAGTTTTAAGGGCGAGAAACTTGTTTCTGCTATCTCCAGATTTACTTATAGCGAAGAATATCTCCGCTTTCTTTAAGTACCTCAAGTCAAAAAATTTACCCGAAGCTTATCATCTGCAGGCAAATTGTATAACCAAAACCATACACTCTGTCGAGCCATCATAGCAGAAATTGTCGTAATATTGTTACACCAATATACCATAAAAACACTTTTCAGATTTGAACCGCATTTAGATAAAAATTAATTTTAAATTAAAAAAGCTTTTGAAAGCCATGTTTTTAGTCGAATCGAAACAAAAAAAATAGCGAATGAATTAAAAAAAAAACAAATTAAATAATTTGAACTAAATGAAATTCATTATGATAAAGTTAAAAAAAAAAAAAACGAAAAATGAAAGCTTTTATGTCCGATAAATTCAATTTTAATGGTTTAATAAAATTCTAACAAATTTGATTTTGTATTTTATCTCGCATATATTGATTTAAAACGAATGTACAATATGCGGATCAACAATTAAATCAATTTAGTATATGCGACAGCAAAAAAGTTTTAAAAAATAAAAATTTCGAGCTTTACTCTATAAACTATGAAATAGTCGGTCGCAACAACAATACATACATATATTGTTAAAAGTCGCTATAATTAAAATTAAATCCAATTTAATTTTTTATTTTTTGTATCCTACATATATACTCGGTAACAGTGTACTCTGAGTCCTCTGTATATTTTTACTATAAAAAGAGAGCTTTTAATTTTAGCTTGCTAGAAACGTACTCGAATATGTAGTTATAACAAAATAATTATGTTTTAAACTGAGAACAAAAATTTTGATTTAATTATAACAATTTTTATTTTTAATTGTTATAAAAAATAAAAAAAAGTTTATTTAATCGTTGCCAGCATTGTTGTTGTGTCAAGATAAATTGTTTAATTATTTTATTTTGTTTGAACATAGTTGGTTCTAAAATAATAATAATAAAAGTTGTTTGTTAAAAAAAAAGTTTTATAAAATTAAAAAATTATTTATTACAGTTGGAAAATAACAAAACTCTATGTAGAGGGTACACAAAGTTGTGTCTATTATAATTTTATGTTTTAAACTATTAAAGTTTTATTTAAAAAAAAAAATTAGAAACATTTTCCAAGTCGAAAAAAACAAACATTTACAATAAGACTTCCTTAAAATTGTAAAGCTTCAAATAAACTATTTAATGGTTGTTGGGCGCGATTACGCCAATCGGGACGTGAAAATGTAAAATTTATAGAATTAAAGATGAAAAACATATAAACAACATATTTGTCGCCTACAACCATCGTCGCCCATACCCTGATGTCGTTAATTTAAATAAACAAAAATTACAGTAAATTTATTTGTTAAACCACACGAAAAATTCCAAAAATAATAAACTCAAAAATTAATTTTCACCATACGCAAAAACAACAAAGAAAAGCAAGATACACATTTTCCTCTCTAAATAATATAATCCACGTAGTTAGACTAACCCTCGTGACTCTATATAATTGAATTAACACCGTGTAAAGAACGAAAATTGTCTAAATAAAATTTTTTTTTGAAAATTAAGTCCACCAAAACGACAAAAAACACAACTACAACAACAAATTAATCAAATTATTAGTAGAAACAAAAAAAAAAGCGAAAACCTAAAATTTATTTGCATATTGTGGGAGAGATGAAAAAGGAAAAATTTAAATTCCTTCGGTTGATTTTTTTTTTATTTACTGAGCTGTAATAAATAAATCCCCCCAAAAACGCGAATGAAATACTTTTGTAATATTATTTGTATTTAACGTGTCTGGGTTAAACTCTTCCGCCGTCGCTCGGCGTAGTCTCTACGATCATTCGCCTGATTTCTCGATTTTTTAACAGCAACCATGCTATTTTGTAATTGATTTCTCGTCACTTAACTCAGATGGATTGGGCATATTATTAACAAGTTGTGATATTGCTTCTCACTGGGAAATAAGGGTGGCCCGACGTTTTGGTTTCCACGGACATGTTCTGTCCTCATATCATTAATTTTATTAGCGAGAAGAATGTAGGTAGTGCACAAACTGTTTTAATTCTCTCCTACGTAAGGAGTAAATATTTCTGACGTAAATATTTTATTTAAAAAATTAACTCCAGCCTAAATGATATGGTCCAAGAATTTCTTCAGGATATTATCTATTTTAAATTAGGAAGTATTTATAGAATCGGCTTATCATCTCTGACATAAGATTCACTATTTCACTTTCACGTAATTTTTGATTTAAGGTATCGACTAAAATGTCAACGGCAATTTGTCTTTGGTAAGTTTAATATCCTGGTCCTGAAACTCCGTCCTAGCCCCAAATGGAACTTCTGCGTTTATGTACCAATCCCATTGAAATTTGGTATCTGACTTAATCAACATATTTGAGGGTCATTCCATGTTATTTCACTGAATTTTTTTGAAGTTTTCAACCTTGACCTCTCCGATTTCAATTTTTTGTTGTAATCGTGTTCCTTATTGAAAATAAGAAAACCGTTTTTTTTGACATATTTGCATAATAATATCAGAATTGCTTCTTCTACGTTTTACACACAGTTTTCAAATTCTAATTTTGACTCCACCTTAAAAGGTTGTATCTTCGGTTCTAAGAGGAGTATTTTCAAAAGCGATTTTAATTTATTTTTAAAAAGTACCCTTATCTAAGGAGTTATAAGGAGTTATATTCAAATTACAAAAATACAGTTTAAACTTACAAATGTATTATGCCCTGTTAAAATCATTATTTAATAACTTTAAAGAGACATTCTATTTATAAAATGTCAATACCGAATAGCCAATCTATAATGCTCTTTAGATACGCGGACAACTTTTTCGAATCGCGAATGAACTGAGGTAAGGAATTAGATAAAGATGGAGCCGAAACCGTATAAAAGAAAAAAAAATACTGTTTGTTATGGCTAGGCACAGTAACAAAAGATTTTATGTTCGTTCTAAGGTTATATCTGTAAGAATAATAAGATAAATTACCACTTCTAACAGAAAACATTTTTAGAACCCTGTAAATATATAAATGCCTTAATGAGAGAACACGAAGACTTCAAAATAATGGCCAACTACTAGTTAACTTATTTTTACCACATATTATTCGAATTACATGTTTCTGCGCTAACAAAATTGGTTCAACCGTATTCAAATACGTACCTCCCCAACAAACAATATCATACTGCAATTTAGATTGAACGATACCATGATACACCATCATAAGAATTTTCTGCGAACACAATGACTTCAATTGGTAAATTTTGCGAATTGCGGATATCATATAATTCTGTACCCTATGTGCATACTCCTTCCAGCTAAGATTCATATCAATAACTAGACCTAAATATTTTACGGCTTTTATGGATTAAATTTTAAAACATTTCACAGAGCAGGGATAATCTAAACGGTTTGCAATAATACATCGGTTACAATTTTGGGTACTCATTGTATGTTTTAAGCAATCTGCTGAATGATAGAAAATATCACAATCGTAAATAGTTGATCCAGTTAGTTTGAAGAAGATCATTTTTGTTTTCTCACTGACAAGTAGCTTGTGCGCGGTAAACCATTGCCTCATAACATGGAGATCGTAATTCATATCAAGATTTGTTAAAAAATGGTTATCATTGGTATAAGTGAATGCTAAATCGTCGGCGAAAGCAGTAACATTACCATTGAATTTTTGTTTAAAAATTGAGTTAATGAATATTAAAAATAGAACGGGACCTAAAACGGAGCCTTGAGGAACGCCTGAAACTACCAACTGTACATCGCTAAATATACCATTCATTAAATAACTTGAAAACCATTTAAAAGTGTTCCCTCTAGAACCAATAGCATGAAGCTTGTTCAAAAGTATTTGATGGCCAACCATATCAAACGCTTTTGTCATGTCCAAAAATATAGCAGCAGTACTTTTATTTGCATTTAAACCATCATAGACTACTTCACAAAATTTCAATAAAGCCACTTCAGTAGACCTATCCTCTCTAAACTCGAACTGAAAATTGCTAAAAAAATAATTTTTATTTAAAAACGATAATATTCGTTTTTTAATGAGTTTTTCAAATAATTTTGCAATCGTGGGAAGTAAAGAAATCGGCCTATAGTTGGACATCAATTTTCGGTTCCCTTTCTTAAATGTCGGAATAATTTCCGCAGCCTTTAAACTAACTGGAAAAATGCCAGAATTAACACTTAAATTAAATAAATCTGTTAAAACATTAACAATTAAATTCTGCTTAATTAGACTATTAGTAATATTATCAGAAGTAGACGAGTGTTTATTATCAAGAGATTGAATCATTTTATAAACTTCTATTTCAGTGAAAGATTCAAAGAAGAAACTATTAGGTTGACAAATTTCATAAGTTAGAAGGTCAAAACTGTTACATGATCATGTTTCAGAACGCAATGTTGGTATTGAATTGGTAGCACAATTAACAAAATAATCATTGAAGTTATTCGCAATATCAACACGGTTTTGAATTATACCGTCATCCATGTCAAGTTCAACAATCGTGTTCGATTTAATGGTTTTATTCAAAATTTTATTAACTGTTGCCCACTCACCCTTTATATTACCGGAACATTTATGAAGCTCACTAGCATAATAATTTTCACGCGTAAATTTAATATCATTCTTGACTTCAGAACATACTTTTTGATACAATTTTCCAAGTTTAACATTCGAAGGATGTTTCTTAAGTTGTTTACGTATCGAATTCTTTTTGTTTATCTTTTTGAGCAATCGAATAGACACCCATGGTTGTAACCGTTTTAGCTGTTTGTTGTTTACGGTGGTTTCGTTCACACACATCCTAAAATGTTGCGAAAATATTTTAACAAAATTGTCGTATGCTACAGAAGCATCATTTTCGGAATAGACCGATTCCCAAAATTTAAACTTAAGCAATTTAGTGAGTTTTGTAAAGTCAATGGTTTTACGATTAATAAATGGAATATTTTTACCATCAGATTTGACTGCAGGTAGTTAATGTTATAATCGAGAATTGAACAATCAATTGTTGAATTGTTATTTCTATGGAGGCGAATGAATACATGATCAATACACGTCATTGTGCTCCCTGAAATACGAGTAGGCTCATTGACATACGGTTTCAACCAATGAGAGGCTAACAGAAACAAATAATTATTAGTGTCCGAACACTTTTTTTAATATATCCAAGTTTATGTCACCTAACACAAGTAAATTTTTTCCTTTAGTACTTTGCAACATCTCATCTAATTCATTCAAAAAGACATTTTTTGGAGATCATATTCGTGAAATCTATAAATACACAGTATAGTATAACTATCATTAAACATGGTTACCTCCAGTTTTATTATATCGGCACTTAAGAGATTAAAACTAGCTGATGTACAAGAATATTCACTTTTAGCAAACACAGCTACACCACCTGAGGCATATGAGTTGTTACAGCAAACAAAGAGATGAGGAGATTGATTCGGTATCGTAAATCCATGTTTCTGTAAGAAAAATTAATTCTGGTAGATTATTTGATGCATTTATATGTGCCACAAATAGTTAAAGTTACTACGCATGCTGCGAATGTTTTGAAGCAGTATAATGAAATTAGCTAAGCTGTCGTTAGACTCAACAATACTAAGAGAAAAAGTCAAAGAAGAAGCGTTGTTTGAATTATCACAATTTAACTTGTAAACATTAGTATTAGAAATCTTCGTTTCTTCTTATTTTAATAACTGCTTCGCCCTCGACTCTTCTCATTAATACTGTTGAATCCCTAACCCACAAATATTTAAAACGCTTAGCAACTTTAACTTTCCGTGCCGCATTAAGTAGCTGACGAGTATATATAGGAAAGGCTTTCGTTGATGTATATTTTCTGCATACCGTACCCATCGCCAAAAACTTGGGTAGTGAGTTTTTCTTTATTTTTTTGTTTGGCCTTCAAAATTTGGTTTCTCATTGCGGCCGATTTATATAACATTTATTGTCATCTGGTTGGGTTTTAAGTTGTTGGTTTTTGTATTTCCATTGTCTCGAATATTGCTTGGCTTGATACTCGTAGATTTAATTGTACAGTATTCAATGTCATCCGTAGAAATGGTTATACCAACACCATTACAAATAACATCTACAGCTTTATTAACAACATTGTGTTTATGAACATCAGGAACGTTGACTACTATATATCTAGTTTACTACTTTAATTCGCTTTTTCAAATGTGTTTAGTCGATATTCCAAATTACTTATTTTGTTTTTTAGTATGCAGTTTTCTGTTTCCAATACAGATATGCGCTCCAATCAAGGTTTACGATTTCTTTATAAACCAAATCAATCGTTATCACTTGTTTAACGGGATTTTCACATTTTTAGACGAAATGGGTGACGCCATATTGGCAG
This sequence comes from Tipula vernalis, assembly GCA_958295665.1. Classification (NCBI taxonomy): domain Eukaryota; kingdom Metazoa; phylum Arthropoda; class Insecta; order Diptera; family Tipulidae; genus Tipula; species Tipula vernalis. Next base: position 17,206,818 of record OY282560.1, read on the forward strand.
ATAAAAGCTTTCGATTTAAAGTATCACAATTTTTACACCGCCACACATTTTTATTCTTTTTCATGGTCAATATCTGCCTCATTGATATGAACACAGTTTCCATGAAACAATTTTTTACAGTCATTGGACTCGATTTTAACGTCATTTCTCACAACTTTAGTATTACAAACACAGTGCATTATTATGTTGACATTTAGAGTATGCACTTATTATTTTTATTTTTTATTAAAAACAGTTTTAAATACTTAATAATCAATAATTTTCACTTTAACTGTACACAACTAGTTTTATTTCATAAAATAGCTAATTTCTTACTTGACAGTTTTTACTTTTAATTTTTATTTTTTATTAAATACGTAACAAACGAAATTTAATTTTAAATCTCCAGAGATGTTGACCCCACAACATTCAAGAGTCGAATGTACAATAATATGGCAACGCTGAGGTGTTAACAGCTGTCTAGTTCTTGCTTGATCCAGTCTTGGCCAAATGTGTCTAGTTATGACACACGAGGTACCATTGTACCACCTACAGTTCGCTGCCCTCATAGCTTCATTGCATGTAGCGAGCGGAATTCCAATATTTACCTTATTTGGTAAAGTGAGGCAATTTGTACCCTGCCGAGCGAATTCATCTGTCTTTTCGTTCCCCGCGATACTAAAATGCCCTGGCTACCCCTGGTACCCTGGTAGCAGTTCCCTTTCACTTCTAAAATCCAATTGTATAATTTTTGATATATTTCCTCGTGATTGTGATGTGTAATATTGCTTAGAGGAACCACCTCATTATCATCAAGATCTGGCAGATTTATATCCTTAATATGGGAGTTCTTGAGAACTGGAATGCCGAGAACATTTTCACAAGTAACCTTTATTACTTTTTCCACCTGTTTTTTACAATAATCAATTTCCGACAGTCTTTTTTGCTTTTTAGGTAACCCATCCAATTATACACAAGCTTCTGATAATACTGATTATTCTTGTAGGGTTTCTGCGTTTTTATATAATTTGCTGTTATCGGATCATCATTTAGTCAGTGTGCTAATGTCTTAAATAAAAATACTGTGACCTCTAATGCTCGTAGGCTAGATAACTCTGAGTTTTGTACTAAAATTTCGTGGTTTGATTTTTCTTGTTTACTCGATGAAAGTTATCCGGTGGACATTTTGTCACGATTTCTCTTTATGTTGAAATCTATAGCTGATTCATGTCTCGTTCAATTTGATAAATTTAATGGCTAAGAAAAAGAAAATTCGTAAAAAGAGCAGGAAGCATCCTACAAATATAGGGCTTCAGAAATATTTTCCTAAACTATACATATATGCCAAAAAGTTGATGATAAAATACTTTCTGATAAATTCTCATACTACCACAATAAATTTCTACACTGCACAAATTGTAATTTATTGGAAAGTATCTAGGCTTGCATCTGGATGCTAATTTAAATTGGAAAATTCATTTTCAGAAGATCATAGAGCAAATAAATTTCTCGTTACGTGCCATGTATTTGCTGCGTAAGTTATGTCCGTCAAGAATATGTTGAACCAAGGCTTTCCTAAGGTTTACCTTGTTGGGGTGTGGTTTATATGAATACATTGTAACCTTTATACATTTTGCAAAAATGCATTGTTCGTATTATGTTTTTTTAATAGTCGTTACGATCTGTTCATAACTCCTTAGGTAACGGTACATTTCAAAAATAGATTATGATAAAATTTAGGATGAATTAATACCTTTCCAAAATGGTATTGCATTTGAAAATACTCCTCTTAGAACCGAAGTGTATCTTCTACTATCTTCTACCATTTATGTAAGAATCAAAAGTTAAAATTTGAAAACTGTCAAAATTAAAAACTCAAAATAACGGTACAACCGAACGTCAAAAAAAAATAAAAAGAAACGGTCTTCTTATTTTCAATAAGGAATACGATTAGAACAAAAAAATTGAAATCAGAGAGGTGAAGGTTGGGTCCCATTTGAAATACCATGGAATGACCCTTGATTATCGTTGAGCTTTACATTACATGTTAGTGGACCTCCGTACCAATTCCATATAACAATTTTGTTTTAATCAAGTACTGGTTTTAAATCGAAATATTCTGGTTTTTCAGGCGGTTTGGTCGTTTTGACGTGGTCGCCCTAAAACTTGTTCGAGCAAGCGATCATCAAATCAAGATATATGAGGTATGCAAATGAATAGAGAAGATTGAAAACAATTATTTATAGGTAATGTCTCTACCCCGTTTGACCTGTAAATAATTGATATGAAGGATGTAATTGATTGTAATTAAAAATTAAACTTCGTTCTTCTATGGAGGAAGGAGCAAGAACTCGGGTTTTGAAACATTAACATCTAACTTCAATTTCAAGGAAAATTATTATTTAAATATTTTCAATATATACCAATTTGCAACCGAAATTTAAAATCTTTGCTGTAATCATTGATATTATTCAAGAGTTCGACATTATTGTTTCATAATTCACATGAAACTGCTTATGTTTTTCCATCCAATGTTTCGAGTGATGTGGAACAGATTTTTATTGGTGCCATGTTGTCTTTAAATTTACATCAAATTTGTAAAGTTGCTAACTTGAATGGTAGAATCTTGGATCTAGTTTTATTGAATGATCCTAATTGTTGATTGGTTACTAAGACGTTGGAACCTTTTGTTCCGGATAGATTTCACCACAGTGGATTGGAAATTATCTTTGACTGCCAGGAGCTGTTTTGTAAATTCATCAACAATGCACAACCAAGGTTAAATTACAATTTTAATAAGGCTGATATTGCCGGTCTGCATGAGTTTTTTGAATTGGTGGATTGGGAAGTAACTTTCAATTCTAAATGGAGTGATGTTAATGCTCTAGTCGACTCATTTTATTTGGTTTTATTTGATGCTTTCGACAAACATGTACCTAAATTCTATGAACGTAAAAATAACCATCCTCCATGGTTTGACAACAATTTGGTCAATTTAAGAAACAAAAAGAATAAGGCACACACATTTACTAAAGAATTTGGTGATAACTTGGATTGTCTAAATACTTTTCTACAACTACGCCGGGAATTTGATAAGGAACAACGCCGAGCCTATAGGAACTATATTTCACGGCTGGAAAATTAGTTAATTTCAAACCCAAAACTATTTTGGCCTTTTGTTGATGTCAAAAGAAAATGTTCTGGTTATCCACAAATGATATCGTTAAATGATGTAACTGCCTGTAATGCTGAGGACATATGCGAATTATTTGCAGAATTTTTTCAATCAGTCTATCAAAAATACAATGATAATGCTATTGATATTTCATTAGGACCTCGTAGTTCGCATCATCAAAATTTAATTGGAATACCTTATATTTCAGTAAATGATGTCAGCCTTGGTATATCCAAGATGAAATCGGGATGTGGTTTTGATAACGTACCTGCAAAAATACTTAAAGATCTTAACAGCTCGCTATCATTACCACTATCTCTGATATTTAATGCGTCTCTGAAGAGTGGTGTATTTCCGTTGGTATGGAAAAAGTCAATTATAATTCCCATTTTTAAATCCGGAAAACGGAGCAACATTAAAAATTATCGTGGCATATCTATATTATCATCAATTCCAAAATTATTTGAGCTTATTATTTCTGATTATTTGTATTTTAATGTTAAACCTTTATTATCACTTCAACAACATGGATTCGTCAGGCATCGTTCTACCACTACAAATCTTTTAAGTTTAACATCTAAAGCATTCAGTGCTTTTGACTTTAAATGTCAGCTTGATGTGGTTTTCACTGATTTTGCGAAAGCATTTGACTCACCTCAGTCTGAGTTACTTCTTGCCAAACTGGACAGATTTGGGAGTAAATTGTTTTTGGATTGGATTGGATCGTATCTGCGTGATCGGAAGCAGGTAGTTCAAATTAACGGGTTTACATCTAAGATGATTGAAGTTCATTCTGGAGTGCCTCAGGGCTCCCACCTAAGACCTGTATTATTTAATATCTTCATCAATGAAATTGCTTCTTTGTTTCAGTACTGCGACTGTGAATTATATGCAGATGACTTGAAAATATCAAGAAGTGTATGTAGCCCACAACAATGTAATGAAATGCAGAGTGATCTTGATTTGCTGTAACTTAAATTTGGAAAAGTGCAAGATTATGAGCTTCTCCAGCGAAAAAGCAGTTAATCTTCATCAATATCTTATTGGTAATCACCAGGTAGAACGAGTTATGCCATTTAAAGATTTGGGTGTTGTCCTGGACCATCAATTGAATTCCCGAGACCATATTAATTTAATAGTAGTTAAGTCTAATTCTCTAATTGGCTTTATTCGTCTTATCACAAAAGATTTTCGTAATCCACAATCAATTAAAACTTTGTATTGTTCTATTGTTCGGTCTAATTTGGAATATGCGTCGATTATTTTGGATCCTGCTTACAATATTTATATCGATAGAATTGAACGAATTCAGAAGCAATTTATTATTTACTATCTTCATAAATTGAATTGGCCATTTGATCCGAACCTTCCAATGTGGCTGAATAAAAAGAATTTGCCATCCTACGTTGACCGCTGTAGAATTGCTGATTTGGATTCATTGCTTGTAAGACGTAGATGTGCTGCTTCAACATTCATCGCTGATCTGCTTAACAGTTCGATTGACTTCCCTAAACTACTTGCAAAGATTGATATTCATGTGCCCTGTAAACCTACTCGGATTAGGAATTTGATATATTTTTGCCCACATTTAAATCTAATTACGCACATAATGCTCCGGTCCCGGCGATTTGTCGACAATTTAATTGTAGTTTTGATGTGTTTGATTTTAATATTTCTAAATGTTCTTTTCAAAAATGAATAAAAACTAAATTATAAAATTGAAAAATAAAATTGTAATCAAAAAAGGATTTTTATCCCGTTGATGTAAATAAATAAATAAATAAGTCATATGGTAAGTTCATTTTTTCCAAATACTGACTCGAATGGTGTATAGCCGTGTAATTTAGTTTGGAGTTGTGTTATAACAAAATTCTTAAAAATAAATCCAATCATCCCAATCGATCTCAAATATTCATTTAAATTCCGATGGTTACGTTATAGGTCACCAATCGTTCGAGGATGATATGGCGTTGAATGCGAATGGCTTGTTCTTAGAATATTTGGGATATTTTCAAAAATACTATTTAAATACTCCGTGCCCATATCAGGTTTGATTTGTTTGGTGGAACAAATGTTTAAATAAAAAATTCAATGAAGGCTATTACAATGGCTTTATTTGGTATATAGGATGCAGTACTACGTATTTCCTCTAAATCAAGTGTCATTCGAGTTAATTTCGGTGACGGTTTATTCAAACGGTAAAGGTAAATTAAACTTCTGTGGTCAGATTTTTGATTTTCTTTCCAAAAGATAAACTTTCTAGTGCACTACCACCCAGTCGACTGCAGTCAATTCTTAATGAGTACGGTGTTTATGTTTTTCACTTTATTATGTTTTAATTGGTATAGAATTCAATACTTCAAATGACTGTTAACATTCTGCTGTTAATTCAAATGAAACATTCTTCCTTTAGCAAAATCTTTTACGCATCTCCTGTAATAATTGCAAAAAGCTACAAATCTTCGAACTTCTTCTGTACTTTGTGGTGTTGAGACAATTACATTTTTTTAAGAAAACTTTTAATCGAAATTAGGTATGTGAACATCTGTAATGCCTTGCCCACATTCGAATTTAGGTCGCCGTTCCCGACACGAAATCACAGAACGTCAAAGGAGGTCAAAAAGAACTGCTCAAGAACGTTTAGACGATAATAAACGTGTTACATACAGACAGAGCTTCTCAAAGGCGAGCCGACTTGAAGTCTTGCGGTTTGTTGCTCTAGGAATGCATTCCTTTTATAGGTATGTAATGCATTATTTTTCGTGTTTTAGGGAAATCAAAAATATTCTCAACATCTAAAATGATTTTTGGATACATTTTTGGAAAATGGCCAATTATCCTGTAGATAGACCATTTTTTCGGGATTATGATAAAATTTGACCAGGTACTGTAGATTCGTGTAATTTTTTATTAAATCAAAATTTCACTTCTTCTTGAGGAATTGAGTTCTATGTTTATAAAAATGTTTCCCTCAAGTTCTTCATTGTGTTTACCTTCTTGCTTTACATAAACGAAGAAGTTGGCGTAAAAACTCCTTAGGTGAGACGAAGATTTACAGATGAACTCGCGTGTTGTCGTGTTACGAATGATACCGATGTCAATAATAATCATATAATTATAAAACATAACACCATACTATTATACAACCATACCATAATAACAACATACCATTATACCACAACAATATCATACTATCGTACCATCATAACACCATATAATATTAGAGTCACACCAGTCCATCATACCATTACACCAACATATCATCACCCGACATACCATAATAACGTCCTACCAGCATACCATACATAATTGCACCATCTTAGCATCGTACCATCATATCATCATACCATCATACCATTATACCTTTATCTCATCAAACCATCAAAACCATCATTCCACCAAACCATCTCACCATCATCGCTTTATATCATCATACCATTGCACCATCAAACCACCACACCATCACCATACCATTGTATCATGGTGCCATCGTAATTTCATAACATGATATCATCATACCATTATACTAAAACCATTACCATCACCATGGCCATCATCATCGCCATCACCATCATCATCACCATTACGATCAACATCACTATCACCATCACCGTTAAAAAAAATGATACATGTGTCGATTTATTTTTGATTTTGCGCTAAATATCCAAAAATTAGCTCAATCTTTGAAGTTTTAAAAATACCTCTTGTAAATGCCTATAGACATATAAATAATTAAAGTAGGCATTTGATTATAAATCAATATTTACAGGCAAATGTCAAAAAATAGTTTAATTTTTATAAAAACAGGGTTTTTATCTAGCTAAGAACAATGTGCCTACTAAGACTTCAAATTTAGTTTAGTAAAGACACGAACCAAACTAAGTTATTTTCTGTCATTTTGTAAGGTATTTTGACCCAAGACTTAATCCAAAATGTAGTTTACCCTTAATTCCGCTTTTATAAAAAAAATGGCGCTTTCAAATGGCAGTACCTACTAAACGTGTTCTTCATTTTTGAACAACTCGGTAACCCATTGAAAAGTAGTAGGTCTCGAAAACATTATTTTGTCGAAAACAAAATATAACATTTATTTCATTAAAAAAAGACATATAATGAGACCAAGACGTAATAGGCCCACCAGCAATGTATACCAAACTAGTACCATCACGAAATCTAAAAACAACCATAAAAAAGTTTTGGTTTCACCAATAGGCCAAATCGAAAAAAACGAATTGTCACGCAATATTAGGCGTTCGAGCCGCATAGCAAATCGTAAAAATCGGCATGAAAACGATGAAATCAATCATTCAACCATTTCGGTACATTATTCGGGGACTTCTAATAGTTTAGTTTCAATAACTAATGTAACCTATCCAGAATTAGTTCCAACTGAGGGAGAAACAGCATTGGAATTACAAAATAATCAAAATGTTGTGTCCGTCGACTCGGACACTGTTCTAGTGGAAATTCATATTGGTGATTGTGTACAGCAGCCAATTGCCATACATGATGATCAAAATTTAAATTTAACTGAACCAGACGATGATGAGAATTGATAGCAACAAAGTATGCCAAAAACCAACAGTATTCATGCAACCATTGCTGTAACCATAATTACGCGCACGGTAAAACAAATCCAAGTCCTTTTTTTGTCCCGTGTCAATTTATTTTGTAAGTTTTATTTTTGAAAATAAATTAATTAGCCTATAATTATATTGAAAAGATTGTGAAAATATACGGTTTGGTAATTTTTAATTTTTGTAAGTTGGTCGATTATAACGACATACCCATTTCGCCCCTCAAAACTATTGGAAGTAATTTTTCCATATCTCAATCTCTTATTTTTATTTCACAATTAATTCCTGAAATAATTTCTAGGTTGTTAACATCTAAAATATCTCGGTTACGAACGGCATCTTCAGGGTCTACTATTCTAGCAACCTGTCAAGAACTTTGGTTACGTTGTATTTCAAAAAACCAGGCTGATATGAATTTTGTCTGATTGTAAATTTTTGAAAGATCAATAAGCTTTTGGTTGGCAATAAAAATTTAAAAACTAATCAGGAAAGGTTAGGCGAAATTGTCGAGTTATATCACCTTTAATTAAATTTGTTTTGTAGATATATGTAAATATCTTTCCTATATTTTCAGGTAAGTCGACCAAATATTTTTATATTCAAAATCTTCTTAATAGCAAGAACACCATCCATATTCATGTTATAATACCTTATTTACTATACACACATCAACAATCAGGATCTAACATCTAAACTACATAACCCTTACAATTTTAATTTTCGTTAAAATTTTTAATACGCTCACATAACACAACAACAGCATCAAAACTGGATAAGACTTTTATGTTGACTATAAACTTATGTATACGAATATGTTATGATAACACAAAATGAGCAGACCTTAATCATAAAAGTTTTTTTTATTTTTATTTACAAAAATATGATAAGATCACAACGGTACCAAACCTAATCAACTATAACATTCATTGTGAATCTTATTCATCCTTCTACAACAACAACAACAACTATTAAGATATCAATCTTTAATCTACTCGTTCTCTTGGTTAAAAGTTCTAGTTCTATACAAAACTAAATACCTTCTAGAGATTAATATTCTGCTTTACGTATGTTTACATAATAGAAAAAGGCAACTCTTCTGTGGCAGGGAAATGGGTAACTGAAACGCTAGAAACATGAGTGTTAAAAAATAGACGTTTTATGGTCGATAATAATGAAAAACACTATCGGAGTTGTTTTTCTCGATGTTATATACGAATAAAATTTAATGGGGTCGTCAAATGGCATTTTATTCATGTAAAGGCCTGTAGTATAGATCGTTATAGTTATCTATAATCTAGATACATTCTGAAATGTGTTGGTATGTCGAATTTAATCAAAATTCCCTTACTTATTATCCGTATGGTGATTTTGATTGTTCTCAATATTTTTTTTTTGTCTTTGTTAAAATTTAATTTGACCGGAACAGTTAGTTTAAGTGTAGAACAAGAGCGACGACGACAAATTACGGCGCCTAGCAAATTAAATTACGTAGAAAGCATATGATGCTAACAGAAATAACATCGATGGCTACGACGATCGATGGCGAATCTACCAACTGCTTTTTGCGTCATTTTGTTGGTAGTTAAAAATTTTTTCTAATCCTAACTGGTAGATTTTCTTAAATACTGCGTTCACAAATTATAGTTGGGCTTGCCTTAAGGACAACGTAAATTGAATAATTTCATTATACTATCCATAGAATCGAATTTCTTGCAAACTGTTCCACGCACGCTCAAATTATACATAGCAGAATTCGCTTTCAGTATAAGTCTTGCAAAAAGGGTGTTACATTATTAATTGCCTCCATTAATTAATTCCCCAAACCATAAATCAAATGATTTTCCATTTAGAATAGGGAAAATATTGCACAAGGAAGTAAGCTCCCAAATTAAGAAATGCAAATAGGTATTCCCTAAAAAAGATGCAAAAAGTCCCCAATTTTTATTTTTATTTCAGTCTACTCTTTGAATTTTGGATTTTATAACATATCGTCGCTACCATCTGCCGATGGTTGGCGTCTCGGGTTGTGATGAATAAACGTAATTTTTTTTGCGGTGGCTTTAAAAATAAATTAAAATAATTTTATATGTTAGTGCCGGTTAATTTAGTGTTAAAAGTAATTATGAGTGTACTAGTGACGAGATTTTTTCATCAAAAGTATGTTTTAATCCTACATTTTGTGTTAATAGTAAATTAAAAAGATATAAAAAAATAACCTAAAAACCACCATTTTTTGTAGTTAGTGACAGAATGGGTCAGACTGCATTCTGCATTACCGATGGTTTAATGCCGACGTCGTTGTTAAAATGGAATTGAATGTTTTGTTTTATACAAAAGTCGTAAAGAACTTAAGCAATTAGATAGTGGATAATAAATAAATAATTGGATAATGGCAACATGACGAAGTTGTCATTTTTAGTGTTGTGATTAAAAAATAACAAAAAAAATTATTTAAATGTTAATATAGTTTTGTGAAAGTTTTTTGTGCAATAAGGAAAGTATGAGTGTATCAGTATTGTGAAAAAGTATATTATACATATATCACTTATATGAATAATATAATAGTTAAAATAAATAAAAGTTCCTAAAATTACGAAAATAATAATAATAAGTGCAGGAAATTAGTGAATTAAATATCTTTTGACAGTGTTAAGTTATTTACAGATTATTTGTGGCAAATTAATTTTCTACATTATCGATACCATTTTTTGTATGTATTGTAAGGTAAGTGATGCATTCACTGCATTCCATTGGAAACAATTTGCTACTGCCAAGTACTTGTGAGTTCAATGGAACGCACATTTTATTAACAGTAGTAAAACATAACCTCAATTTAAATAAAACTGCTAGATTTTTATAAAAAATACGTTGTGCTATTAATAATAATTAATAATAATAAGTAGTAAAATATTACACAACAAAATAATTAAAATATTTTTACGATTTAACAATTTCGCGTCGTATCGCAAACACAACCAAAATTAGTGTAGAGCCATCTATTAGAATTTTTTAAACTAAAATCCCTCTTTCGTTAATTATCCACCTACAAGGAGGAGCGGGGTACTAATTTTAACATTAATGTATTTCCCCCACGGAATAATTAAATTTTGATCTTCACAATTTTTTTCGCAGAGTGCTTATTTTCCGAGATATTTCAGTGTATCAGGTTAAAAAAATCACCCGGTATAGTGTACATTTTCTTGATAGGATCTGTGTAAGGTGCGAACGAGACAGCTTGTATAAACATTTTTGTTGGTTTTGATTATTGACATCAGCTGTTTTTTTTATTTTGATTACTTTTTATTTATTTTACTTAATTACGCTTTTTTGGGTAAAGGATGAAATTAAATTTTGAAAGGTTATAAGAAATATAGTGGATTAGGTTATTGTCTTTTCATAGTGTGTTAGTGTTAATAACAAATTTTAATTGTTATTAACATAGCTGCCTAGTGGATCGTGTTTTTGACAGAGATGGGTAGTGTCGAAAACTAGTATTTATGACATAGTTTTCGACATTTTTTGACACCAGTTCTTGACAGTTTTTCAAATCCTGTTTTTTTGACTCTTTTCGACATGACTTTTTGACAGTGAAAATAATTGAAAAATGTAAAATTTTAGTTTCATTTACGTTCAGAACTGTTTCAACAGTTTATATCAAAAACTTTTACGAAACAATAAGAATATTGTGTTTCCTCTTTTTCCTAATATCGCTCGCACAGCTTTTAACATTTTCCGACAGTTTTTGACCATAATTTAAGGTTTTTGACCTAATTTTGATAAAACAATAAAAAAAACAATGAGAGTGCATCGACATCAGATTGATTGATTGATTGATTGATTTCGAATGTACGGCCAAGCATTAAGCAGGAGATCCCGGAAAGCGCCGGGCCCACCGTACACCCATTTTTACATTTACTTGGAAGGATAAGGAAGGATATTAGTAATGTTTGAGATCGACCAGGTTACAAACACCGTTACAGTCAATAGTTAGTAAATTTTGTGTGGTAGGATGGGAAAGGTATGTTAGTAATGACAGAATTGGTCCGGTTTCCCGGTGGCCAGTTTCAAACTACTGTTAGTATTCGACAATCACAATTGGTTACTTTATTAGTTGATCATTTCTCTGGAATCCGGGGGCTGGAACTCAGGACTCCCTAAATTTTTTATCAGGACTTAAAAATTATTAATGTTATAATTCCCAGGCGACTCTGAAAGTTCAATCCAATTAATAAAACACCATAATACCAAATTTTATTACTTAAATGAATAATTTATGTAACCGTATCTTTAGCATCCCCATGCACACATCATACACCCATTTTCACATACCAACCAAAACCGATATAGGTTATTGATTTATTACCCTAAACCTTAATTAAAAATTGTTAATGTTGCCATTTCCCTCAGTCCGCCTTTCATTAATTTACCTGATAAAGTATTTAAGAAATTTAAAATTACTAAGCTAAGATTATAATTAATCCTTATAACAATAAATATAAAATTAAAATAAAATAAAATAAAATTGAAATTAAACTTTAAAATTAATATGCAATTCCCAGGCGATTCTGAAAACTAAATTTAATTAATAAACAGCCTAATAGCAAAATTTTATTTCTTAAATGAATAATTAATATAACAGAATCTTTTGTATTAGTTGGGACAGACTCGACCCGTTTACAGACCGCAATGCGATCGATAGTTAGTAAATTTTTAGTGGAATATATAATAAAAGTTAATACAAGACAGCACAATCTAGCTACTTTATTTGTGATCATTTCTCTGGAATCCAAGCCGGATACTCAGGACTCTCCACATCTAAATCAGAGCTTTTTAGGCTAAAACCAAAAAAAAAAAATTGTTTAGGCCAATAATTTATAGATTTAGATGCTGAATTTGCAACAGATCTATAGAGCAATAAAGACAATTTTCATTGAAACTATTTTGATGATAAAGTGTAAATAAATAACTGACCTTGGCAATAAACAAATGCCGGTCGGTGTATTCAAAAATTAAACCACACTCGTAGTTAGTTAGCTAATCGTATTCAAATACTAAAAATCTTGTTGGTGTGTAAAATAAAAACTTAATTTTATTTATTATGTTTTCTGTCCATGATTCTGCTGTAAATATATACATAGATGTATTACATTATATTCACGAATTCACGATCTTGGTCTTTATCTAGTTACTAGTTGTCAACTTTAAAAATGACATCATTTCGAACATCACCGCGTCACTTTACGTAATCTGAAATTCCTCGAATATTTTAAAAGATGATTCAAACCTTCTTAAAATAAGCACTTTAACCTTGAAACGGAATCGTTTCGTAATCATATAATCAGAAACCATAATTGTTTTATGAAGAAATAGTTTTTCAAGTTCAACGGCCGCGATTTGCGCGAAAAAAAGCGTGTTGATGACTTTAAGTCGTTGCTTTTTTCTTTAGTCTCTTTAAATGAAAGTGAATTCCGATCTTATTTGGAATTATTTGGCAGTCACTCTTGTTTTATATTTGAGAATAGATATGAATCTCTATTCTACGTAAACTGGATGCACTTGCTTAATATTTCTTATATTGTTTCGGTATAAACAATTTGATTTAACTGTACAGAAGTTTTGGTCTTAAAATTTCTAACCAATCACTAATTAAATAATTTGTAAAAATTAACCAAAACTTTACCGGCATTTCATAGTTCTATTTAATGTTAGCTCATCTGTACTAACTGCCGATCATTGAACCGTGATATACCAATTGGAAATTGAAGAAATTTTTAGAAATATCTTAATAGTACATATACCACTTGGGTTAGGTATAAGTTTTGCATTTAACTATAATAGATTCCTCAACTTTTATGTGTAAATATACTATCGTTTCCCTAAAAAAATGGATTTTTGGTTTTTAATTTTTTTGTCGTAATAATATACCAACTGTTGGGAAATTAAAACTTAATAGCATATGCCAGTGATTACACTATTTGGAGGTACAATATTTGGCAACTAACAGTACTGGAATGCCCGTGTTGTCCAAAAGTATAGTTTGTACTCTACTCAATATTTTAGCAGGCATTCAGAATTGAAAGTTAAGCTTTGTAACCAAAATTGAACAAAATCCTTTCTGATTAATTTTGGATCTAAAACAAATGAGATACTAAAAACAAAAATAAGTTATCACAATTGTGTTCACCATTTTCAGTTATCTAACATAGCTATTTTTATTATTTTCTGATTAGTAAATTCGTGAGATATTGAAAAAAAGTAAATTTATTGATAAAATTTAAAATTAAAACAATTAGCTATAAGTAGTATTCTCAATATGTAATTTTGTTTAATACAAAACTACTACAACGAAATTTATATGAATGCAATTTCCCCTCTATTAAACACCTCTGACAGACTGCTGTCATTGTTAATAATTTTATTCAATATTACGAAAAAAGAAAACAGAACAAAAATTTTAAATTTATATTAATAAATTCGTTTTTATATATAGTTTTATTATTAAATGCATATATGTAACAAGAAAAATAAAATTAAAAATATCTTACAGCGCGAACTTGTCGATGGAACATATAACAAACACATGTCCACACTTTTGATGCTAAAACCAAAAATGCACCAATGAGAGTGCATCGACATCAGATGACAATAAAATAAACAGTGATGTAGGTCAGTGTTTAGTGCAAACGGGAATAGACCGGTATATTACTGTCACATCAAAACGAAGAAGAAGCCCTAGATCAGCGGCCAGTGCAAGCGCGAATAAATTCACTAAGCTAGCTAGCGTTGAATTAACGCATGGTAATAGGTATTCTTGCTTGGTTGTTGACGAGCCGCCGCCCGAAAAAATTTCAAAAGCTGAGAAGCCACCACCAATCTATTTGAGGGAAGAATCAAATAGAGAACTTGCTAAAACGATCGAGTTTATCACTGAAGGTGCATTTTATATTTCCGGGATCAAAAGAGGAAATATAAAAGAAACAAAAATTCAACCGCTCAATACTGATGCTTACAGAGCGTTAATTAAACATTTCGACCAAGTTGGTAAACATTACTACACGTATCAATTAAAGAGCCAAAAAGGATTGGTTGTTGTGTTAAAAGGAATAGAGAGTTACGTGGATGCAAACGAAATTCAAGCTGCTCTCACTGAAAAAGGTTTCCAGTGCAAAACTATTACCAATATTTTTAATCGGGAGAAAGTTCCTCAGCCATTGTTTCGTCTGGAATTAGAACCAGACAATAAAAAGGTTAAAGGCAACCATGCAATATTTGACCTAAAATATCTATTGCACAGAAGAGTTACCATTGAGGAACCCAGGAAAAGAAATGGGCCGGTACAATGCGTTAAGTGCCAAGAATATGGCCACACTAGAGCCTATTGCACTTTGAACGATGTTTGTGTTATATGTGGTGAACTCCATAATTCAAAGGTTTGCAATAAAGCAAAAAATGAAGCATCAGTGAGAAAATGCAGCAACTGCGATGGAAGTCACACAGCTAATTATAGAGGGTGTCCAATTTATCTGGAATTGAAAAGGAGAATAAATCCAAAGCAGCGAGCTTTTAAACAAATTGACTAATATGATGCAAAGCTTCATGGCGATGATGGAGAGAACCATGGATCTAATGATGCAGAATATGAGCACGCTGATGCAGATAGTCGTAAAAAGCCAAAAATGACCATCATCAAAATAGCCATATGGAATGCAAACGGCCTAACACAACATAAATCGGAGGTACATGCATTCCTCACTGAACACAATATTGACATAATGTTAATATCAGAAACACGCTTCACCAAAAATAGCTATTTCAAAATTAATGGGTACTCTATTTATGACACCAAGCACCCAGATGGTAAAGCACATGGAGGCACTGCTGTATTGATTAAGCGAAGATTAAAACACTACGAACTTACAAAATATGAGAAAGAACATATACAATCAACAACATGAACATGTAAACAACTTTATGATGCCATAGAGGAACAGTCCCTGGATTATTTATCTGCCGGTAACCCAACTTACTGGCCCACGGATAAAAAGAAAACTCCTGATCTAATTGAATTTTGTGTAACTAAGGGCATTCCACGTACATATGCTAAGGCCACTGATTGCTATGATCTGTCTTCTGATCACTCACCGCTAATAGTAACATTGAGTACTGATGTCCTAAGGAACGAAATACCGAACCGTCTTACAAACAAAAAAACTAATTGGGATCAATATAGGAGGTTAGTCGAACAAAAGTGTCTACTTAATATTCCTCTGATCACACCAGCTGATATTGATGCGGCGGCAGAAAATCTAAAAGATGTCATGACATTATCTGCTAAAAGGGCTACACCCGGCATAAGTAGTTCGGAAAAAGTTAATAAACTGTCACATAATATACAGGAACTAATCCAGGAAAAGCGAAAGATTCGCCGTCAATGGCAGCAAACAAAATCACCGTTATTGAAGTGGAAATTAAATCGAGCTATTAAGGCCCTAAGATTTGCTTTGAGCGAAGAAGAAAACCAGCGCGTAAAGAACTACTTAAGTGATCTCTCGGCAACCGAGAGGACAGATTATTCCTTGTGGAAGGCAACAAAAAATTTAAAAAGGCCAACAAATTCGAATCCACCGATTAGACTACCAACTGGAAATTGGGCGAGAAGTGATGAAGAAAAAGCCAATGCTTTTGCTGCTCATCTAGCAACAGTATTCGTCCCACACGAAGAAGATAATTATTTTGTGCTACCCCAGCCAACGGATGATGGTTTATCCTACAAACCTATAAAGTATTACTGGAAGAAAGTTAAGAATACAATTAAAACTTGCATAAGCCCGAAAAAGGCACCAGGACATGATCTTATTACTGGAAAAATGATAAGGGAATTGCCGGATAAATGCATAAAACTAATAACATTTGTATTCAACGCGGTCATGCGAACCAGTTATATTCCTCAAAAATGGAAGATATCTTTGATCACAATGATACATAAGCCAGGGAAAAAAGAAACGCAAATCTCATCATATCGTCCAATAAGCATGCTGCCCACAATCTCAAAGCTATTTGAAAAAATGTTACTAATGAAATTAAAACCAATATTAGAAGAACGGCGCGTTATTCCAGACCATCAATTTGGGTTCCGAAATCAACATGGTACTACAGAGCAAGTACACAGGATTGTAAATGCAATCAAAATCACCTTCGAGGAAAAGAAATATTGTGCTGCTGCCTTTTTGGATATCGCCCAAGCTTTTGATAAAGTTTGGCACGATGGACTAATTTACAAAATTAAGGAGCTTCTACCGAAAAAATTTCACTCAGTTCTGGGAAACTATCTTCTTCAAAGGCAATACATGGTCAAACAAAACAGTGCAACTACTTGCTTAAATGATATTAATGCAGGTGTCCCGCAAGGTAGCGTTCTAGGACCAATATTATACTTATTGTACACAGCTGATATACCTGTAACCAACAAAGTGATAATATCAACATTTGCCGATGACACTGCCATCCTGGTGTCTCACACTAATCCTGAAATTGCCTCAAAGGAATTACAGAATCATTTAAACAAGGTCGCGGACTGGCTAAAGGCATGGCGAATAAAAGTGAACGAAAACAAATCAACTCACGTCACATTCACGCTAAACAAACGCACCTGCCCACCAGTGAAATTAAACGATAAAAATATTCCTCAACAAACGAAGGTAAAATACTTAGGTTTGCATCTGGATAGAAGGTTAACGTGGAAAAATCATATTGAAACAAAGCGCAACCAAATAAAAATTACATTTTCCAAAATGTATTGGCTGATGGGAAGAAAATCTCAGTTGTCATTAGCCAATAAAGTTTTACTGTACAAATCAATAATCAAACCCATATGGACTTATGGTATTCAGTTATGGGGATCCACCAGCGCTTCAAACAGAGAACTCCTGCAACGAACCCAAGCGAAAATACTTCGCAGTATCACCAATGCTCCTTGGTACATTCGAAATAGTAATATACATCACGACCTTGGGATTAAAACCGTTAAAGAAACAATTAAAAAATTCAGTTCGAAATATTATTCAAAACTGGAAGCACATCCCAACGAATTGGCCAGGGAGATACTAAAACAGCCGCGATTTAGACGTCTGAGAAGAACAGATCCACTCGAACTAATGAACCTGTGAACCTGTAAATTTAATTCGATATATATATATATATATAAATATATGATTGGTCTTTCTTTCAGTCGTAACAGCATAAATAAACCAATGTGTTTTTGTAGTTTGTTCAAGGTGGCGATTTGTTTACGGTTGTTTTACCAGATTTGCACGATGAATTCTTATACATCGTCGGTATTTGACGTATTTTATACGCATCACTAATACTACGCCTTAACGTACTTTTTTATATCTTAAGTGTTTATACTGTTTGGCCTGTATAAACATTTTTGTTGGTTTTGGTTGAATTGATGAAGAATCTCGCTTGTATTTTGGATGGCTTGCTTATTCTAGGATTGCCGTTGTTCATAGGGAGAGTTTCCGTCAATTTTGTGTGTATAAGTTAATACATTTTTATAAGTATTTACAAACACATTTAAATGCGGTTGTATTTGTATGCATGGATTTTTCTTTACTGTACTTTGGTATCGAGCGCGATCGATTTATTGGCATGGATTGAGAACAATTTTTGTTGGATGAGATGCGTTGATAGAAGTTATACTTTATGTTATTGTATTTCATTTGTTCAAGCGATTTTCTTTGGGACAAGGATTGTAAAGTTTTGGATTCTAAACCGAATTGATTCGAAATTTAAATTTCGTTGAACAGGTTATGGGTTTGTATTTTAATTGAGTGCAGTGGGATTTTAAGCGGAACAGACGAATAAGCAATTGGTTATTATTTAAATTGATTTTGGAGGTGTTTCTGAGATTAGCTAATTAAGTTGTTAGTTTGTAAATTTGGAAATTGAACTTATATGGTTTCGGGTCTTAGAAGATTTTAAATTCGAATCTTAGAATTGGTTTAAAATTAAGTAATTATGTTAAATTTTATGTATTTGGATTTTCAGATGAGAAACAGGGCACGGCTTCATTGTTTATTTATTGAATTACTGTTCATTATTTTAATTATTTGTTATTGTTAATAAGTTTTTAGAGTGAAGAAACCGGAATTTCTTTCTTTCTGATTTATTTTTATTATTTACTTTTATACTCGAATTTACTTTAGGCTGTTAGTATTTAATATGTTTCAGGTTAATTTAAACTATTTTGCAGTGTTATTTAAACAGAATAAAGTAACAGAGAATTAATTATTTAATTTTGATTTTAGTCTTATTTCTGGAATTAGCTAATAAATTTCTAGAGGCAAAAGCTAGTTACACTAGATTTGGTAATGAAATTTTACAGGGTTTTAGATTTTTAGTGTCTGGTTTTGGGTTTCACTGAATTTGATGAAATTTTTTCGGTGTAATCGAATCATTAATGTCATAATTGGTAATATTGGTATTGATGTTGATACTTGTGTTGATGTTGGTAGTAGAGAAACCCGACCAAGATGGCACTGGTTGAGGTGACAGCCCGACGGGTGGATGGTAGTTGGTTTAATTATTGTCAACAATGTTAATTTATTTGTAGTACATAAAGATTAATCTATAATTTATTTCAGAGATTAAATTTATACTTAATTAATTTTAGAATAATTACTACAGGCCCGGCATCATCCGAGAGTCTTGCCTTGGTTTGGCCGTACACCCTGATCAATCAATCAATATCGTCGCTACCATCAGCCATGTCAAACTATCGAATGTCAAAATTACTTTTTCTTGGCGGCAAAAAACGTTTGAAACTTTGTTAGAATCATTGTCTATGATTCTAGGGAAACTAGAAATTCGAATATTTGTCATTGTATTAATAACAACGCTACAGTTAGGTAACGAATATGAAAAAATAATTTTTTCATATTCGATAATTTGACTTACAACTACTGACTCACAACCGCCGATGGAAAAATAGTAGAGACAAAAAAAATCCTTGCCGCTTTTCAGAAAAAAAAAAATAAAATTTTGCGGCAACAGTGAGGAACGGTGATTAGGAGATTGTGTTGTCTTGTGATTAATAGTCATATAAAAAGAAATAACAAAATTTACTAACTTCGACTGCTATCTTTCGGTCTTGTTATACGTTAAAAGGGTTTACGGTGGACCCGGAATATCCCGGAAATCTTGCTTAGGCTTGGTCGTACATCTTAATCAATCAATCGATCAATTCGATAGTTTGACTTGGTAGCGACGATATTGCCTTTCTATACCTTTCTTGTATGGGGTTTAAGAAAAACGGAACGCTACGTTTTTTGTTACGTAACGTTTTCAATTTTGACTTTTTCGCATTCACCAGTCATTCTTGTGCGCATACATGTACATTACTAACCGGCTTCGAGGAGTTCTATATTTTAGTATATGAATTATAAATAAAATTTGGAAAAAACATTTGATCGAGCAAAAATTCTAAAATCGCTAGAAAAACATGATTTTGGCTCCATCCATTAAGGTTTAAAACGAATTAAAATATTCTTAAAAGACTTGCTATAGTTAATAAACATAATGCACCCGGCTTTGCTCTAAAAATTGATTTTTGCGCAAGCAGAACCTTGATTTTGTTAAACACTTCAATATATATTTTGCGCAAGCACTATCACCTTTTACAAAAGGTGCTTAATCGGGTGGCCATCGGTTAGTTTGTTAAAATTCGTAATCTTGTTTTGGTCCAACATAATGGAACGATTAGTCGAACTCCTTGCAAAACCCGCCTTCAAGATTCTCGTTCTTTCAACATTTGTCATTTATTCTGAGATGGTAAACATACGTCCAAAAAGGTTTCAATATCTGCCGATATGTTAGATCAGAGTTCCTTCCTATGAGGCAATACATTTTTCTGAATTTAATGTTTAACTGTTCTTTTTTCTTTCTAAACTGCTCTTTCTACTTGAGTTTAGCGTCAAGGGTCATTCCTACGTATTTTGCCGTGTTTGCATTTGCAATTGGTTGCAAATTCAGTCGGACTTAACATTTTCGTTGGTAAAGCATATTTTATTATTTTCCAGAGCATCTTCAAAGAATTTTTAATTTATATGATTTTAATATGTCCCGAAGATTGTAAGAGAATTTAATCCAGTTTTGAACTGATGAGCTTATGATTATGAAAAAATCAATCTTCTCATCAGGCCGCGGCGACTGGACTGATTATACCACAATTTACATTCTATATATACAGAATGTACTGTGCGTTAAGTACTAGCGAATCATACTAATACAGACAAATTTTCTTAAAAATGTTTTTCTTTACGACATTCACACAGCTCTATTTCTGTGTAAGCTAATTTTACTTTAATTCTAATAAGCAACCGGTCCTTAGGCCATTTTAAATGTGTTTTTACAAATTAATACGTAGAAGTATATTCAATCAATTAAATCTGAAATTCTGTGCACTTGATCTATGGTAGAATGTCTTTCTATAAACCCAAATTGGTGAGGAAAAATGAGTTTTCTTACTTGCAGTAGTGATTTTTCTAGTAGTGCTCTAACTACGAGTATAAGCCCAGTGATAAGGTCTTAACCGGGCGATTTTTCTGAGCTTAAGTTCTTGTTTATTTCATCTTTTAGCTCTTGTAGTGTTGCACGTTTTATATTTTGGTTATCTACTTTATTTACTGGAATTAAATTTTTTTCAGCTATTTGGCTGGGAAAAGGTTGAAATGTGTCTTCAAGGTCAGCCTTTTCTTTGGCATTTCTATCCCAAGTTCCATTGTCATTTTAGATAGGAGCTATTTGTAATTTAGGCCATTTAAGACCTTTAGTTGCTTTCTAAAGGGAATAATTAGTGTCCTTGTTGCCAGAAAGGCCAGCTATGTAATCGCTAAATGATTTGTTCTTGATTTCTTTGATAAACATTTTCAGTTTGTTGCTTAAATAATTAAATCGTGATTTGCTTTGTGGTGCTCTGCCAGATTTTTCGTGCGTTCCTTTTTTCTCGAACCAGATCTCTCACTTCTACTGAATAGTTGATATAATTCTCAGTTAGGTTACGAGTTGGAGGAGTATTGTGACACGCTGGTTGTAGTATACTTATTATTCAGCAGCACTAAATGAATATCAATTTGTTCCGGAGTTTTAATTGGTAATTCAGTATTGTCTTCGACTAGGTTCCGAAAGATATCCCAGTTTGTTTTATTATTTGTTAACCCACGCAAATTTTTTTTTTGATCATGGTATCACTGAGTACGTCTGATCAAACGAAATTCCTTCACTATTTCCCTCACTATTCCAATACTATTACGTTGGTTTACCTGCTGCAAATAGCTTCTTACCTTGTGGGTTGTTAATTTTAGCATTAAAATCGCCTCCAATTATGAAGTTAAAACCAAGCGATTTGAATAACTAACATAGTGTTCTTTATTCAGATTATACCACGGAGGGCAATATATTGAAGATAAGTTTATGGTGGCTTTCAATTTTTACTCTTTTGTAATGTTTAATGTTTCCATTCACAAATATGGTTGAGCTTCCTCTCGCTTTTCCTGCTGAATGGGTGGCGTGGTAGCACTGGTATCCTTGAATTCTAACAAACGAATCTTTTGTCAGATGGAATAAATTTCTATTACACATTTGACACTTCAAATTCAAACTTTTACAAATCTAGTTCAAATTTCAATTTCAAATTGAACCATTTCAAGTTAAATCGTTACTTTTCCAAAAAAATGAAATGATCTTGAATTTTAAAGATAATCTATGCAATATTAAAGAAAAAATGTTTAAATTTGAAAGTAACGTTTATGGCATAGTATACTTTAGCGTGTGTAAAACGGTAAGAGAAAAGTGGGCGGACAAAATTCAAACTTTTGCTCCTCCTCTAAATCTACAACATTACGTTCGACAGTTTTGAACTTGAAAGTAAGTACCTGGAGCTAACATGTTGACTAAACATTCTTTGAATTTAGAAATATAAAATTTACCACCATACGTTGTAAAATTTCTGTAAATTGAACCGTTTTGTAAATGAAATTTTCTGAAGGTAAAATCTTAAAAGCTTTCATAAAATACATTCAATTTTATAACAATTTCCAAATTTCAGTTATATCCTGATTAATTTTAACGCGCACCTGCTAACAACAACACGTTCAATATTTTTTGGGAAGAACCCATATAATAGTCGACCATTGTTAAATATTTACTTCTTTCATGATCAAATCGATTTCCTTCAAGTATTTTATAAACATTCCAATATTTATCCAAAGTCTCATTATTTTGGTTGGAAATTTTTTATTTTTTTTTTTACAAACTCAACATCGATATAAACTGTAACCATCAAAAATTGAAAAGTCTATCATTATTGTAATTTTAATTTCCCATCGTTTTATTAAACAAAACAAAAATGCTTGAAAAGTCAAAATATTTTCCACTCCTACCATCATAATCACCATCATCATCATCATCATCAACATTGGCATCATTCCATTTGAGTAAACTAAATTGTTTATTTTCAAATTTTTCATATCGACTTTTCTTTATATTAAAGCACAGTATGTAGTATTTTGATATTTCCAGCTGAATCGCGCACACACACACACATACACACAGACAAAAATGATTCCCTATCCCTTGTGGCATGTTCATATCACCCCTTGAATATACAAATCCAAAAATCATATAGAAAAAAAGCTTATTATAAAGTTATTTGTTGGAAAGTTTTCCTTTCGTTTTATTTTTTTCAAGTTTGTTTTCATTTATAACTTTATATATTGTATATGTGTCCTTATTGAAAATGGTTTATGGAAAATTATGTTATAATTTTTAAACAAATATAATAAAACGTAGCTAAATAATGAAATAATAAACGCGAAAATGTAAATCATGTACATAACCACGGTATAACAAATAGAGGTGTGATTTTATTATAAAACTCCCATCGACTGGATATTATTTATATACAGCATTTAATGAAACCATACATGAATATAAAATAGCATAGCTTATACTAATTGCTTAGCAGCATGATACTCTATAATACAGACGACGGCGACGACTAAAAGCTTCCCCAGCACAACAACATACATAAACCAAAACAAATACAACGCAGAGCTTTTAATTAAATTTTGTCACGAAATCTTTTAAAAAAAAAAAAACTTTATTATTTTATATTACGATTGTTGTTGTTATAATATGTAAATTGAAAACAAACTACCAGCTATACAATAACAACAAAAAAAAACTGTGGCTTACTGTCATTTTCCATTTTTCATGTAACAACAATTTTCAATAAATAAAAAACAGAAAAAACGTTATCGTGACTATCAACCGAAAATAAAAAAAAAATTATCGCGCTCTGTATGGAATCAATAATTAAAATATCAACAAAATATAAAAAAAAAATCTATCAGCATGAGATTTTTTGGTTTACTGTGGAGAAAAAACAATGTAAAAGCTCTTTTTTATATATATGGCGTGTGACATTCTAGCCCTTCCACAAAAAAAAAAAAAAACAACAAACTCGTAGGCACAAAATTTATCCAAACTAAACGAAAAAAATTGAAATCAACATTACAAATGAAATATGGTTCCGATAAAAATCTATTTGTTGCCGCCATTAAGTTTTAAGCTGTCACATTTAACACGATAACTTGTGTTGAACAAAAAATTAATCATTTTAAGATTGAGAGAATTGATATAGAAGAATAAATGGTTGTGAATTTATATTCAAATTTCATTAACGACTGTCTTTCTAAACTTCGCTAAACTAAATTTACTAAAAAGCTCAAAATCATATACGAGATCTAAATTGGTGGTGAAAAATTAAAATCATAAAAGCTCTTTCAAAATCTCTCAAAATTTTTTTTAAAATCTTGATAACGAGTTACGTGATAATTTAAAAAAAAAACTTAATTAGATTTGAACTAAATACGCGAATAAATATGAAAATAATAAAAGCCCAAAAAAAAAGCTTTAGAAGATAGGAGGCATTAGAAGATTGGAGGAAAGTTTCCCGAAACAAGAGGTTTTACGGTTCGGTGGTAGATTCAAAAATTCAATAGAATTTTGAATTGCGTTGTGATCTAAGTGCGAATTCGATTTAGCTTCCATTTCTTCACTTGATTATTATAAGTTTTAAAATTGTTTAGAATGTTTCAGAATGTTCTAGAATTTACTAGAATGTTTTGGAATGTTTCGGAATTTTCTAGATAACTTCAACAGATTTTAGAAGGTTCTAAAAGTTTTCAAAATTTTTTCTAGAGAATTTCAGAATAGTTTAGAATTTTCTAAATGTTCCAGCTTTACTGGAATGTTCCAGGATTTTTAGAATGTCTTCGAATGTTTCAAAATTTTCAAGAATATTCTCAAATTTTCTAGAATGTTCTAGAATTTTGTCGACATTTTTAGGAAATTTCAATTGTTTCAGAATTTTCTAGAGACTTTCAGAATGTTTCAGAATGTTCCAACATTTTTTCGGATTTTCTATATAATTTATGAATGTTTCAAAATGTTGTAAAAGGTTTTAGAATTTTCTGGAAAGCTTCAGAATATTCTGGAAATTTCTAGAAAGTTCCAAGTGTATTGGAATGTTCAAGGATTTTTTGGAATGTTTCGGAATGTTCCAGAATTTTCAAGAGTATTCTCAAATTTTCAAGAATGTTCCACCATTTTCTATAAAGTTTCAGAATTTTCCGGAATTTTCAAAGTTTGCTACAATGTTCCAGAACGTTTCAGAATTTCTTAGGATATTTTAGATATTTTCAGATTGTTTCTACTTGTCTAGAAAGTTTCACAATATTCTGGAATTTTCTTCAAAATTTCATGTGTATTGGAATGTTTCAGGATTTTTTAGAATGTTTCAGAATGCTACAGAATTTTTATCAATTTTAAAAAATTTGAGATTTTAAAGAATATTCCAGAATTTTTTTAAAATTTTTTCGAAATTTCCAGGTGTTCCAAAATTTCCTAGAAAATTTTAGATATTCCGAATTGTTTTAAAATTTTCAAGGATTTTGAAAGTTCTAATTAGTTCAGAAATTTCCGGAATGTTTTAGAAATTTTCAGAATATTTCAAGATTTTCTAGAAAGTTACACGTGTACTGGAATATTCTAGGGTTTTTTGGAATGTTTCGGAATATTCCAGAATATTCTCAAATTTTCGAGAATGTTTCAGCATTTTCTAGAAAGTTTCAGGAAGTTCCAGAATATTCTTGAATTTTCCGGAATTTCCAAAATTTTGTACAATGTTCCAGAACGTTTAAAAATTTCTTAGGATATTCTAGAAAATCCTAAGAAATTTTCAGAATGATTCAGAATGTTCTAAAATATTTTAGAGTCTCATAATCTAATATTCCAGAATTTTCTTCAAAGTTTCAGGTGTACTGAAATGTTCCAGGATTTTATATGATCTTTCGGAATGTTCCAGGATTTTCAAGAATATTTTCAAATTTTGTAGAATGTTCCTGAGTTTCCTAGAAAATTTTAGATATTCTGAAGAATTTTAAAATTTTTCAGGTTTTTGAAAGTTCTAATTAGTTCAGAATTTTCTAGAATGTTCTGGATTATTAAAAAAATTTCTAGAATGTTTCGGAGTTTTCTGGAAAATTTCAGAAGGTCTTAGAATGTTCTAAAAGATTCTCAATTTTTTTTTCTAGAAAGTTTCAGAATATTCCAGTATTTTCCAGTAAGTAACAAGACTTTCAAGACAGTGGACATGTTTTTTTTCTGAATTTTTTTTTTTGCCATATTAAAATTTACGTAAACGCTCGAGCCATAAAGGTATCATCCCGAAAATGAACAGAAACGTTGATGTCAGATGAAGATGTTGTTCTAAGCCTATTTTCTTACGATGTTGATGAAGTTTGTGGGTCAAGAGCAAAGATTTGACGAAACCCAAAAGAAAAACTGATGGCTTTACTGTTTCAAGCAAAAACTCAAGTTATGCTGGGATTTGGAGATGCTACTGGGTGAAATTGTTTTTTTTTTTGGTACGCCCTATTATGAATGAGCTGATGCTCAAAATAGGGTGTGCCGAAAACGATGTAAATTAAATGTGTACGATAAATAAATAAATAAATAACAGGTGTGCTGGGATGTTCTAGGAACTTTTAGAATGTCACAGAATGTTCCCGAATATTCAAGAATAATTTCTAATTTTGGAGAATGTTCCAGAATTTTCTATAAAATGTCAGGTGTTACAGAATTTTTTAGAAAGTTTCAGAATATCACAATATTCTAGAATTTTCTGGAATCTCCAAAATTTTATACAATGTTCCAGTAAGTTTCACAATGTTTAGAATATTCTAGGAATTTTCAGAATATTTCAGAATGTTCTAAAATGCTTTAGAGTCTCACAATATTCCGGAATTTTCTTCAAAGTACCAGGTGTATTGGAATGTTCCAGCATTTTTTAGAATTTTAGAATGTTCCAGAATTTCCTAGAAAATTTTGGATGTTCCGAAGTGTTTTAAAATTTCCCAGGTTTTTGAAAGTTCTAATTAGTTCAGAATTTTCTAGAATGTTCTGGATTAATAAAAAATATACTAGAGTGTTTCCGAATGTTCCAGAATTTTTTAAAATTTTCTAGAAAATTCCAGGTGTTCCAGAATTTCTTAGAAACTTTTAGATATTACGAAATGTTTTAAAATTTCCCAAGTTTTTGAATGTTCTAATTAGTTCAGAATTTACTAGAAAAACAGGTGTACTGGAATGTTCTAGGAACTTTTGAAATATCTCGGAATGTTGCAGAATTTTCAAGAATATTTTCAAATTTTCGAGAATGTTCTAGATTTTCTATAAAATTTCACTTGTTCCAGAATTTTCTAGAACGTTTCACAATTTTTAGTATATTCTAAAAATTTTCAAAATGTTTCAGAATATTATAAAATGTTTTAGAATTTTCTAGAAAGTCTCACGATATTCCGGAATTTTCTTCAATGTTCCAGGACTTTTTAAAATATTTCGGAATGTTCCAGAATTTTCAAAAATTTTCTCAAATTTCATAGAATTTTCCAGAATTTTTTAGAATTTTCTAAAAAATTCCAGCTGTTACAGAGTTTCATTTTATATATTTCGAAATATTTTGAAATTTACCAGGATTTTGAAAGTTCTAGTTAATTCAAAATTTTTTAGAATGTTTTGGATTATTAAAAAAATTTACTAGAATGCTTCAGAATGTTTTGGAGTTTTCTAGAAAATTTCAAAAGGTTTTAGAATTTTCTAAAAGATTCCAAATTTTTTTCTAGAAAGTTACAGAATATTCCAAAATTTTCTAGAAAGTTACATATGCACCGGAACGTTCGAAGATTTTTTGGAATGTTGAAATTTTCCAGAATTTTCAAGAAAATTTTCAACTTTTTGGAGAATGTTGGTACACAGTTTCCTCGAATTTTCTAGAAAATTCCAGGTGTTTCAGACTTTTCAGACAACGTTTCCAAAATTTTACAATGTTCCAGGACGTTCCAGAACTTCCTGGGATTTTCTAGGGAATTTCAGAATGTTTCAGAATGTTCTTAAAAGTTCTAGAATTTTGTAGAAATTTCCAAAATATTCCAGGTGTATTTTAGTTTTCCAGAATTTTCTATTATTTTCTAGAAAATCCCAAGCTAGAATTTTCCGGAATTTCCAAAATCTTCCACATTGTTCCAGAATTTCCTAGGATTTTCTAGAAAACATCTGAAAGTTTCAGAATACTTTAAAAGTTTCCAAAAGTTTATTGAAAGTTTCAAAATATTCCAGAATTTTCTAGAAAGTTCCAGGTGACTGGAATATTGTAGGATTCTTTAGAATGTCTCGGAATGTTCCAGAATTCTCAAGAATATTCTCAGATTTCCAAGAATGTTCCATAGTTTTCTCGAATTTTCTAGAAATTTACAGGTGTACCAGAATAATCAGAAACAAGTCCCAGAATTTTGCGCAATTTCTAAATTGTCTAAAATGTTCCAGGACGTTCCAGAACCTCCAAGGATTTTCTAGAAAATTTCAGAATATTACAGAATGTTCTTATAGGTTTGAGAATTTTCTAGAGAGTTTCAAAATATCCCAGAATTTTCTAGAACATTCCAGATGTATTGGAATATTCCAGGTTTTTTCAGAATGAATTTTGAAGAACAATTTTTCTATCCCGAATTTTTTATAATTTTCTAGAAAATTCCAGGTGTTCCAGAATTTTCTAGAACGTTTCAGAATGTTCCATATTTTTTAGAATTTTCCGGAATTTTCAAAATCTTCAACAATGTTCCAGGACGTTCCAGAATTTCCTAGGATTTTCTAGAGAACTTCTGAATCCGTCAGAATGTTCTAAAAGGTTCCAGAATTTTATAGAAAGTTTCAGATTATTCTAGAATTTTCTAGAAAGTTGACGGTGTACTGAAATGCTCCAGGATTTTTTAGAATGTTTCGGAATGTTCCAGAATTTTCAAGAATATTCTCAAATTTTCTAGAATGTTCCGGAATTTTCAAGAAAATTTCAGGTATTCTAGAATTATCTAGAAAATTTCAGAATGTTTCAGAATATTCTAAAAGATTCCAGAATATTGTAAAATATTTCACAATTCTAGAAAGTTCTGACAATATTCCAGATTCGGGAGTGAAGTGCATTTAAATATTCTGGAATATTCTAAAACCGGAAATCGATTATATCTGTTTGATCTGAAATATAATGAAATCAACAAATACGAACAGACTGAAGAGAACAAATAATTAAAGCCCAAAGTGAAAATTCAAAGCATATGTTTAAGCGATAAATTTAAAAGTGATTTCGATAAAAAATATTTTGGTTTTTCATTTTAACAAACAAGAGAAGTGATCAACACTCTTCGCGAAAATCGAAGAGTCGAAGCATGAAAGTATTCAAATTTAGAACTTGCAACATTTCAGTACGATCCCATGAAAGAATACAATCAAAATCCTAGTGTTGTGGTCGGGAAACTGGACAAGAAATACGGATTCTGTTGCGCGAAGAAATTCAAGGTCGAAGTGCGTTGCAAATTTAAGGACAGGAATGTGAATCACCAGTGGAAGGACACGACGGAGTTTTCAAGAACGGGACGGTAGGGCGGGTCTACAAGGTGCATCCAAGGAACGCTGAATGCTGTTATTTGGGTTTACTGTTTCACACGATTTTTTTTTTCTGCATACTTAATGCAAAATATTTCCATTGAAAATTAACTTCGGAAGGAATAGTTTCAAATTTTAAAACGATTTTAAAAAAAGTTTTTTTAATTGAAGAACTTAGCCGTTAATAAGCCAGGGCAATAGGGAATCCAATTCTAGGTTACGTGATCAGTTAAGTCTGACAAACAAATTTGAATTTGGAATTTTTTTTTTTCGAATTTTTGTATGATTTTCCCTTAAAAAAATATCTTGCTTGCTAGGCTTTCGAGCATCTAGCCCAAACTAAGTCATCGTACCAATTAATTAGTGTTACACTTAGCTACATGTCACCAAAAATAGGTAAGTTTTTAAAAATGCTGTACACATGTTAAAAGTCGTAGAATCATATTACATGTAAATTAGAGAAATGTGCAAATCCTACATTAATTTTTCCGGATTTTCCGTACAATATGTAAAAAATCAACAAATAATTATAATTCCTTGCAGCATATCCTTATGTGCCATTATACGTATTTATACACGTATATAAGGCATTATCTTGTTAAGACGACAACATACATATATCCTATATAAATACATAAACATATTTGGGGAAATATATTTGCTGACGATTACAATTTTAAATGTTTGATCAAAATATGGTTTTGTATAAAGACTCAGTAATATTGTATCTGCAAAAAGCTACAACCCCTCCATTAAGTGTGTATGTTTGTGTGTGTGGGCGTGTATATCCTTTTGTCACAGACATTATCATTCATACAATATTCACACTCTTCATTTTATTATTATTGCAAGAGAAATTTTCAAAAAAGGATTAAAACTAAATTTTTTGTTGACGTTTTTGATTGTTAAAATTATAGTAAAAATCATATAAAAATTATAGTTAGATCCTTACTGTACCATACCAAAGTACTCGTACATATTCTTATACGTATACATATATTTAGAACAATGGATATATGCTGTGTGACAAGATAAGTTTAAATTAAATTAATTTTCAGTTTTGTAACAAAAACTATAAAGCTTTCCAAATAAAAAATTTATAATCGGGAACAATAAAAAAAAGGATATTCATTATAATCATTATTCATATCGTTCGTATCTCGTAAACACATACCTATTGTGTACGAGAAGAATAGCTAGAATATTGTTTGTCGTGTTAAATAATAACAAAAAATTGATTAGAATTTTTTCATCTGTCCTCGCAAGAATTAGCTAAATGGGATCATATTTTATTTGGTAAATTCAATTTTACGTTTTTATTTGGTTAAGATTTTAATCCTAATTGAAAATGAGGACATTGTGTGCGCATCATCATATAACTTTTTGAATTCATTTAGATTAAGTTTAAGATGAGATTAGTTATTATGAGAAAGTTTTTTTCCGAACGTAAATACCAAATCTAGGTATACCAGGTAACTTCTTGCAAGTACTTGAAATTGGTAAATGGAAAGCAACTATAGCATAATGATATACAGATGGCCGTGAATATTCTACATAATTTTAAAAAATTTTCTGTGTGAATATTTGCCTGAGAGTTGAGCCAACGTTTAACAATTCAATTCCAAAATCAGTCTTTTGAATCAGCCGACTTCCACGGGCGGTTCGGATTTAACGGGACAACTTCCTAGTTAACAAATGTACCTTGATAGTTTAAGAAGCAAAACAGTGCATTTTTTTATTATTTTGCAGGGGGTCCTAGAAACTATGTAGACTCAAGTGTCTGCTTACCATATATCTTACGATAGCTCAACAACATTATAAATTGTCACTCCGAATAGTTTAAAATATACCCGCTAATGCTTCAAATCAACCCTTAACGTAACTCCAAATTAAATCTTAAATTATTCCCCAACCGAACAACTCACTTAACCCCATTCATTACAGGTTAACTAAATCCTAACTCATTGTAACGAAAGGTTTTCGTCCCATATATTTTAAAAGTTCATCGTTGAATAGGTGAATCTAAGAGGCATGGAATCATTAGTGTATTAAGTTAAATTGTTTTAATACTTCGTGCACTGTATTGTAATAGCCCAGTATTATTAATTAGTCCCAGTATTTTATTTTTCTGAAATTTTAAATGTATTCGTAAGGAAATTTATTGTTTTTTGGTCTAAAGAAGCCGAACAGTTTTTTTTTGGAAGAATCTTTTGGAGGGTGAAGTAAAGTGGACACAACAAAAAAAATATTTTAAACAGATAACTAAAATAAATAAATTAGAGAATAATAATAGTAATAAATAAATAGTTATTAAATCATAATACTAATAATAAATATAGATAATTCAGTAAAAAAAAAATAAATACCCGTTACTTTTAATTACTAATTTATAAGTTAATAAACATTAATTACGATAATATAACCCTAACTAATACCTAAATAATAATAATAATAATAAGAGGATTGTTGTAAACTTGCAACAGATATTCAATCATCTTCTTCATTCAACATATAACATCAGTCATCAACAAATTTGCCGCTTCATTAATAACCGACGTTATAAATTCAAAACGGATCCGCAACGTATTGATAAGTCGACATTTTTTTTTATTATTACATAATTTTTTTTAAATTTCCTTAATTAAATACTTTAGTTTTTCTTTATATTAATTTTCATTTAAATGTTTAACTGGTGGAGGTTCATTTAATTCAAATTAAGAAATAAACCGTTTTTGTAATTAATTCAGTAATGATTCGTTGCCTTCTTCTTTCTGTTTTTTTGGTTTTCTTTTTAATTTCGATTCGCTTATTTGTGCTTTTGTTCAGTGATGAAGTTTAACTCAGTGATGAATTAGTGCCAGAATCCAATAGCGGGATGGAATTGAGGTAAGTGGCGTGGTAAGTGATGATTATGCTAGATTTCCTTTCGTTTTTTTTTCTGTTTTCCTAAGCGGTCTCTCAAGATCCGTTCAACTTCTCAGAAATCCCCAAACCCTGAGCTCGAGCCGGCAATTGAACGACCGCCCTGAGTAAGTTGAACGTGATAAACAATTCTGCTAACAGTTTATTTTAAAACTGGATATGAGATTACTCATAACCATGACCTTACGGTCCTGTTACATCAACTTCAACTGAACTTAGCTCGAACCAAATCTCAACCCTCTGTTCAACCCATACCATCATATCAACATACCATCATACCACCATACCATCATACCATCATACCATTATACCATCATCATCATCATACCACCATCACCATTACCATCACCATCACACAATTCCTATATACGAACTATCATACCATTATACCATCATAACATCATACCTTCCGTAGTTACTTTGAACCTGATTATCATCTGTCAAGTAGGAGATGAATGTTTGTGATATTAGTGACCTTTCTTAAATCTTAAACAATATTTATGTAAAGTTTGGTTCAAATCGTTGAATGCGTGTTCATTTGTTTAAATATCACACACATAAGTATACTGTACATATTAGGGGTATCCATAAGTAATCAATTATTTCAAAGTAAAACACAAATATGAGCCAAAATATTTTTTATTATTTTTCAATCAATTACATATTTACCATCATTATCCAAAACGTTTTGCCATCTCATCGGCAAATTTTCGATTCCTTTCCTGTAAAAATGTGTTGATTGTGATGAAAAATATGTTTCAAGGTATGTTTGGACATTGCTCACATTTCGGAAATTTTTATTTTTAAGGGAATGTTCCATTGAACTAAATAAATGGTAATCCGATAGCGTGATGTCGGGCGAATATGGCGGATGCGGCAAAACTTCCCAGTCAAACTGTTTAATTTTATTTTGTGTTGGTTTAACTGCGTATCGTGTTGTAAAACGATACGTTTTCTATTGATAAGAGGTGGCCGTTTTTCACTAATTCATTACGTAGACGTTCTAACTGTTGGTAATAAATATCAGCTGTAATTGTTTCGCCCGGTTTTAGTAGCTCAAAATGAATTATTTCAGTGCAGTCCCACCAAATGCTCAATAGAACCTTTTTCAGTGTCAGGCCCGGTTTAGGTGTAGGTATAGCTCGTTGTTTCGGAGAAAGCCACTGATAGGAGCGTTTTTAATTACTGTACAGTACCCGTTTCTCATCGCCGGTCATAATTTTGTTAAGAAACTGATCCCTTTGTTGCCTAGATGATAACGATGTGCAAATTGTTCGCCGCTGGTCTTTGTTTGAAGTCGACAATTGATGTGAAACCCAAATACCTTGTCGGGATACTTTTCAAATTTCATGGAGCTGTCTTTGCACTGTCGACCAGGTAGCCCCAAGTGTGTCCGCTATTTCTTGTATGCTCAGTTTTGGATCCGATTCAACCCACCCACCAAGGTCTCCCACTTCGAACATTGTCCGATAGTTCAAAATCACCACTAGCGAATTTCCTAAACCAATGCTGACACTTATTGACGTTCAAAACATCACCGTAGATATCAGAAATATTTGTTGTTGCAGTTGTTGCATTATATCTCGATTGAAATTGAAATAGCATACAATGACGTATGGTTTCTTCTGGAGGTTCGCTAGCCGCTATTTCCTTTTTACAAAACTGTAATTTTTGTTATGGTTGAAAATAATAAGTCCACACTATAATACATAATATGATATAACAAAACACGTCTTAACTGCGCAGCGAATGAAATGAAACTGGATGCAAATTTTCCTATTGAAAAAGATTGACTATTTATGGGTACCCCTAATATATTCAAACCCTCACTTTTAAATACAGTGAAACCTCATTTCAACGGACACTCAATTAAGCGGAATCCTCACTTCAATGGACAATTTTTTAAGTAACATGCAACTGAAATTTTTCAATGAAAACCTCCCTTAAATAAGCTGACACTTTATTAGAACGGACACGGGGCGATATTTGTGCGATGATACAGGTTTTACGAGTACATTTCAAATTGAAACTTTTACACTTCAATTTCTTCCTTTTACATTGCAAATTGAACTTTAAACTTTTCAAATTGAATCTTTAGCAAATTATATGGATGGCCAATTAGGACGGAACTTGGCTATTTCTTAGCCGGTTTTAGTGAAATGAGACATCCATGATTGAAATGGGATTCTTAAATGATTTTTCGATAAAATTCTGGAATATGGCCAAGTAAGTTGGAACTTGGCTATTTCTTAACCGATTATGATAAAATTTGACATGTGCGTTGGAAATGGAATGCTAAAATGATTTTTAGATGAAGTTATGAAATATGGCAACAACTTAATCTAAAACTTATTTTAAAACCCCATTTCCATCGCACATGTCAAATTTTACCATAATCGGTTAAGGAATAGCCAAGTTTCAACTTACTTGGCCATATATATATATACTTGGACCAGAACTTTATCCAAAAATCACTTTAAAATCCCATTTCCACGGAAGATGTAAAATTTCACTCAAATTCGTTATGAAATATCCAAGTTCCATTCTACTTCATCTAAAAATCATTTTGGAATCCCATTTACAACGCACAGGTCAAATTTGATCATAATCGCTTAAGGAATAACCAAGTTCCATCTTACCTGGCCATATTCCATCCAAAAATAATTTTAGAATCCTATTTTCAATCGGTTAAGGAATAGCAAAGTACCATACTGCTTGGCCATATTCCAGAACTTCGTCTAAAAATCATTTGATAATCCCATTTCCATTAGAAATGCTGGGTTTCATCAAAATCAGATAAGATATAGAATCCCAATAAAATTTAAAAAAAAAAAAAAAAAAAAAATCATAAATCCGAAGTTTAACGGACACCTCACCACAACGGACAAGTTTTTTTGGTTTCGTCGATTGTAGTGAGGTTTCCCTGTATATAGATTACTTAACTACTCACTAAACCCTAATCAAAATATTAGATATGATTCGTGCCTCACCAGATTATGAAAAATATAAAAATACGATTTACGAGATATTACATTCGGAACCGGAACAAATAGAAAGTAAAAACCGATCAAAGAAGACAATTGCATCTCTAGAGTCCCGGTACAAAAAAATAGCGGCCTATAAAAAGGAAACAGGCAAATTGATAGAATTGGTAAATCCGTATAAAGAAATATCAGTTGTAGCCGAATCAAGTGGTGAGTGGTCTGGTCCACCACGACGGTACATCACCTGTGACGAATTAAACAAAATGCTTCTAAATATATATAAAGATCATTTCGAATCGAGAATTAAGCATCCTGCTATTATAAATATAGACGAAGAAAAAATTAAGATAGGTGAAACTGTTAAACAGTTATCAAGCACCTTAACTCCCCATGATAAGGATATATGGAAAGACTAATACTATAATAATTTTTGATTGGAATACCAACAAAGATGAACCGATTAATGATTCACTACTCCACATTTTGTTGTCGATTTTAAGTCTTTGGGATCCTAATATTTATAGTGCAAGGTTGAAATTTTTAAAAGGTGGTTATGAAGAATTTCTTACTCGATTTCCACAACACACGTCGCATTCAAACGTTAAATCGCCGCCTAGAATTTGTCCACCTAAAGAAGAAGAAAACGAGTATCCTTCGATTAATGATATAGTAATGAAAGAAGAAACGTTTAATGTACAAGTAAAAAATGTTTCAGTCCCAGATTGTGAAACAAATCCCGAAATTATGAAGAAAGTTCTTGTGAAACAAATGAGCAAATATATTGAGAAGCGTGAAGAATTGGCCGATGAATATGTAAATATAGAAAAGAAGCGGCAAGTTATAGAAGTGGCAATAAAACAGGCGCCGATCGAGCAAGAATGAACAGATCAAGGAAGAGATTATTGAAAATGTGACAAAATTAGAATAGGAGGTTATGCAGGTAGAGAATGCGGAACATGATATTGCAAATGAGAGCTGGAAGTTGAAATGTGAGTTCCAGCGTCGAAGCTGTATCAAACCAAATAAATAAAACAAATTGAGGAAAAGGAACATGAAGCATAAAATTTAAATGAAATAATTGAAAAGTTGGCACAAGGAAAGCGATTGTCGAAAACACATGAGATAACACCAGTTAAACCACCGGCAATAGATCCATCGCCGGCCACGATGCCCTCTGATGACCAAAAAGAATTGCAGCCAGTTTTGCCACCGCTTAATGTAGTTCTTGATCGAGGTTTAACCGGACTAAGCAGTTTGGGCAATTCTTGTTACATGAACACCATTATGCAATGTATGAGCAATACAAACTCTTTAACCATTTGCTTCCTAGACAAAATGTACAGGAAATACATGGAAAAGTGCACTTCACCAGAAAATTTAATTACGGAGGATGTGGCAAATTTGGTACGTACTCTGTGGAGTGGAGAAGTTTTAAAAATGTATACTAATTTTGTGCCAGAGCAGGCTGAGGACGCCCATGAATGCTACTTTTGTTAATAAATTTTATGCATAATGCTTTAAAAGGAATGCCACAACAACCCTCGTCCCCTAAAGGCAATTTACCGGAAAAGGCTTGGATGAATTTCATATTAGGGAACGAAAGCATAATAGCTATAAAATGTAAGGCGTGTAGTTATGAGAATCGGAAGTTCGAGGAATTTAGTGATATAAGCTTGGAGCTACCACGCGGGAAGATTAATCAGCGTTATACACCGGCCGATTGTCTTAGTCTTCATTTTAATGGTGAGCTACTTAACTACTGGAGATGCTCTCTGGCCAAATCAAAGGTGCTGTTAAAAATTAGATATTGTACGACTACCGTCTGCGGAAGCGGAAGCTGTGGAAGCGTTTCCAAGCAACTTGTGAAGAAGGACAGAAAATAGAAAATTTCATTGATTTTCCGTTAGAAAATTTACAAATGAAAGATTATATAGCACCCAGCGAAGTACATAATATCCAAGACAATCATACACTCAATGGTGAATATAAATTATACGCCATCGCAAACCATTTCGGAACAATAACAAGAGGTCACTATACGGCATATTGTTATAATACTGTTCTTAAAAGGTGGTTTCATTTTAATGATCACCTTAAAAACCAACCTATAGGGATGATGAATGATAATTTGTTATAAAGATTAGGGACTACCTATATTTAATATGAATAAGCTTTGAGCTTTCAAATTTATACAAATAATCCAACACCGACTAAACTGCAACTCAACCCTAATTTATCTCAACTGCAAACTCTACGCCAAACTCAATCGTCAAACCAGCATATATAAAAAATTGGTCAACAACTCACTATATCCTATCCAACCTCAACTCAACTCCAATTCAACTTCAACTCAAGGCGCAAATTGACCCCTAACTTAACTTTCAAATCAACCTTAAATTCAATGCCCAATTCAATAGTCAAATCAGCACATATGAAAAATTCGTAAATATTTTTATATAACCGGGTATTTTGGTTCAATTCGTATGACAGATACCTCACCCTGATGACGTGCAGTTTCCAAAAGCTTGGGGTGCAAGTATTGGCCGGATTTTTTTTGGTCAAATTCAACTTTATTGAAAAGATACTTGTTACAAAGATTAATAATCGAAATATTCGCCATTAGTATCTATGTTCTTTTGCCATTTATCGGGTAGATGATGAATGCTTTTGGGATAGAAACTTGGTGGTTTCGAAGCAAAAGAGTCATCGAACCATTTCGCACATCTTCAACTTTCATCAACCGCTGGTCTTTCAAATATGATGACATCGATCTAAATATGTGGTAATCAGAGGGACTCAAGTCTGAATAATACAGCGCATGCTGTGCAACTTCACAGCCTAAGGAGAGATGAGTTCCTTGGCTCGTAAATGGTCTTTTTTCCTCCAGAGCATCATTTAATTGGTTTTTGTTTTAAATTGGCAAACAAATTAGGTATATCAGTGGGCTCACTCCAACAACCTTCTTTTTACTATTTATAAAATTCCAGAAATTCTTTGAATTGGAAGTGAATTCATCTTCGATTTGAAAAATCTAGTTGTTGTAAAGGAACCAGTTTAAAGTTTTAAACTCCCTACGAGCAATGTAGAAGCTAGGATAAAACTCAACCCCGTTGACTTCGGATACTGAGGTTTTATTGTTATAGATGTAACAAATCTTTTAACACTAGACTTGAGAACCGCGTTGAACAAAAAAACAGTATCGTTAAATACTCAATCAGAATCGACAGGAAAATTTTTTAAAGGAACGTACATGTCAGCATATCTGAAGTCGAAATGAACAGAATTACTAGAAGTACACGTTATAATGCAATTCTCTTGGAAAATGTATGTCATAATTGGGGTATGATAAGTGCTTGTAAGCATTCGGTTCAACTGCATTAATGCTGTACTAGCAAAGTAATCATTGACTGCTAATCCTTTTTGGTCGAAAGAAGAGGCCGTGAAAACTCTATCAACATCAATCGAAGTAACATCAACCATTAGTTGTTCACCAACACGAACCAAACCACCAACACGATTCCAAGATAATATTCCAAAGCATATTGACAGGAAATATATATACGAAAGCCACGATGATAGGGCCACTGGCTACATTAATACGTAAAGCAATAACATCATAAATTGGATGGCATGCAATGAGTTTGTTCGAAATCGAACTCTTAACATCGATTAACATACCTCCTCCAGCGGAAGCATTTTGTTTGAAACTGATCTCTTAAATTTTCGGGGAAGTTGAATGGTACAGCTGGTATCCGAAATTTCACATTTGAGGCTCCTGACCGAAAATTTCGGTTGTGAACGGTTCTAATTAATACACAATTTGGCCACGTTTCCGAATTTAGAGCCTGATCATGAAAGTCCCGAATATCTCCTGTTTTCGGAATCAGCTTACTTCTCCTTCTATTTGCTCTCTTACTGCACTTTGAAAAACTTTGCCGGCAAATTTTACGCTTTTCTATTTACATTTACATTTTCATTATTGAATAGAGAATGCTCAAATTTTACGTCGCGGTTTCTTCACTCGACTGTATCATTTATACAAAATAAAAGGGGCACTTACTTTTTCGGTAGTTAATTCGATATGACCCAGTTAACTTTAGTATTCAGAAATGATTGAAAAATGAAAATCTCGAATATTCTTAAAAATAATCTCAAAAAAGTTAATCAATGAATAAACTCGAAATATACTAAATTACACAAAAAATCTCCAGTCTTCTAAATTCACAGCAACTCCAAGTAAAACATCTCTATCTAGAAAACCCGTGAAAAAAAGTCCGTTGAGATTTTCGGATTATTTATGGAAGTTAGTAACAACAAGCATGTTAACGGATCAACAAAAGATTTGCAAAAATTGCATAATATTGAAAATCTCAAATTCGAATAATTTCGATAATAATCAATTGTAAACTTCTAATAGGCTCTTAAGATTCCCAAATAAAACTCGAATAATTTTGTAAATCTCGTGAAATTTTCGTCATCAAAATTTAAAATATGGGATACGGAGACTTCTAATGATGCGACTCTTTCTAAATCGGGAGAATTTCGACGAAATTACAAACCACCAAAAACATCATATTACAACTGTTTTGTTGTTTGATCTCGTCAATTACACTTGGGTGCAAAAAATTCGCACATACACAACATTTTGACTTGGAGCTTAAATATTTTTTTATTTAACCTCTAAAAATAATTCAATACAATAAAATAGCATACCTCGAAATTGCTCCAGACAAAGATGTCAAAATCGATCTCAGCCCACCGACGAGCCCGCCTTCCGTTCGCTCAAGAGCAGAAGAACAATGGAGGACAGTCCTCTTCTCTGACGAATTTACATGGCTCCGATGGGTGAGGCAGAGTATACAGAAGATCAGGAGAACGATTTGCACAATATTGCATTGAAGAACAAGTCTCGTATGGCGGTGGATCGAGCATGTTCTGGGGAGACATGTTACTGGAGGCGAAGGCAGATCTTGTGTTCATCTCCGGAGCGAATACTGGCCGCCGATCAAGAGGATTTACTTCTCAACGGTATATTGAGAAAGTAGTTGAGGACTACGTCGTACCTTTTGCCTGGTTTATTGGTGAAAAATTCCTTTTCATGCAGGATAATGTGAGACTGCATACGGCTGGTATGCATTTGCTGGTTATGGAGTGGCTAGCTCGAAGCCCGGCCATCAATCCCATCGAACATTTATGGGACGCGTTGAAAAAGAGTTCGACCCAGAGATATTGCTCTAACGAGTTTCCAGCAGCTGCAACTCAAGATTTGGTGAAAATTTTGGTGAAATCAATGAAACATCAATTGGAAGCTGTCATTCGGGCTAGGGTAGAGAATACTTCGTATTAATAAAAATGTTTTTTTGCTGATTTCCATGTTTTAATTTTATTTTGACCACTAATTTTCATGCTGACAAATTTACAAAAAGCGTGTACTTTAGATGTTGACCCCAAAAATCACTTTGTTGGAATGGTAAAAGTACAAAAAAAACATTCGATTTTTTGATATTTTTGAACTTTTGTTGGAAATTGATCAACATGCGAATTTTTTGCCCCCAAGTTTAGAAGGTGCATAAAAACTCGCTTAAGATAAAAATCGTTTGATTTTCAATGTGAAAACATATAGATTTGTATTGAAAAAATTATGTTGACCTTGATGTATAATCTCAAGGTCATCAAAAAAAAAAATATTTAACCTCACTTTTTTCGCTCCGATGTATTTTCGGTAGGCTAATCGTTTTATAAAATATTCCGTAAAATATCGTTTTTCTAGTCACATGTCAGCACAAATTTCCCTCTCCGAAGCTAAATAAATTTTTGCTGAAACGATTTTTTTTTACAAAGCGTAATTTTTTGAGATATTTAGGTAGGTCATCTTAAACGGTTAAATACAATCTACATAAATTACAAAAATAGTGAAAATATCCGGCATTCGAATTATTTACTAAGCTAAACAATTTTTAAAGATTCCCATTATTCGAAAGCTCGGCCGATTCCTGTTGTATGTGCTGTTCATTGGCAATATTTATATTGGGTAACGGCACTCGAAATATTCAATATTAGACTAAACATTTGGCCACGGAGAATGTTAGGTTGTTAGGTTGATAAAGTTGAAGTGAGATTATTCCATCTTCGATTGTTTTTGCTAATCTTCCAGCAATAATTTTGCTCTGTACCAAATATTGATTATTAATCTGGCCAGATTAGCTTAATAGGATAATATTCGATTTCTTTTTTATTTTCTAATCCTGTCTTATTTAGTATAAATACTGCAAACGACCCAAATAAAGTGTAGCTTAAGTCTTAAACATTCCTCCCTCCTTTAAATATTTAATTTTGTTCGGGCAAAAGTTTAAAGTGGTTTGATTTTAAGATTATAGAAAAAAAAAAGTTAAAAGCTCCTTTCTCTTTTGTTGATATTCTTATTTTAAATATTATTAACATTTCATTTATATTTTTGTACATACTTATTATAAACTTTGAACATGAATAGGAATTAGTTGATTGAAAAGGAAGAATGAATATAAAAGGAGATTTGAACGATGTGCATAATTGATTGATTGATTGATTGATATGAATGCACGGCCAAGCTTTTTTTTATGAAGCAAGAAATCCCGTGTTAGTGATGTGGTCATTAAACTGTCACACCAACTTTATAACACAGGTGAATGCTTTCCTTACTGAAGATACCTAAGCACCATTACAACAAGGAGAGCACAACCACTCGCGATATCACATAAATGTGACAGCATCATGTCCACCCCTGGCCGGGTCCCACCGTGCACTCTTTCACACATAACAAAACCGAAGGATAGGATAGGATAGTTAGAAGTGACAGAATCGGCCCGGTTACAGACACCTAGGTATAGCCGATAGTTAGTAAATTGTTAGTAATTATATAGTAAAATAGTTAGCACAGGACAACACAATTTCTAAACTACAGCTAATTTACTACTTCTTGATCCTGGAGCGTTGATTCAAGCTAAAATTTAATTCTGAAACTCAGGATTAATTTAATCCCTATAATAATGATTAATTCTGGAACTATGATATATTCTGAAAATTGGATTATTTATTAACATATTAAGGAAGAGATCCCTTTAAATATTCTTTAAACTAAATTAATTAAAATACATTAATGAACAAAACACAACATAATAAAAAGATTAGCACAAGACAGCACAATCTAACTACATTATTAGATGATCATGTCTCTGGAATCCAGGGTCGGATACTCAGGACTCCCTAAATTTATAACAGGACTTAAAAAAATTATTAATAATGTTGTAATTTCCCCCTGTCCGCTTATCATTCATTTACCTGCTAAAATATTTAAGAAAAATATAAAATAACAACACTTATTTTCTTATTCATAGTCCTTTTATATTTAATTAATTAATTATTACGTACTGCAACAAGGATTAACATAAACATTAAAAACCATTTAAACATAAAATTTAACTTAAAACTAATCATCTATTTCCTACCGAACCAGAAAAAGAAAATACATAATTATAGATCCAATTATTTTATAAAATTTATATAAAATGATTTAAATGATAATGTTACAGCACCACAACACCTAGACTTATCAATAATTCAATTAGGTATTATAAGTATATGAAGAATCAACAAATAAATTTAATATAAAAATTTCCAGGCGACTCTGAAAACTAAATTTAATTAATAAAACACCATAATATCAAATTTTATTACTTAAATGAATAATTATTATAACAGGATCTTCAGTATTCACGATCACACATCGTATACACTCATTTACACATACCAAAACCGATGAATAGAATATGATTATAAGTTGGGACTCCTAAGTGATTAATATATACATAGCAAATTATTAGTACAATAAATGATAAACAGGTTAGCACAAGATAGCCATTTTAACTACATGATTAGATACTCGTTTCTCTGTAAACCAATGCCAGAACTCAGGATTCTTTAAATCTAAATCGGGACATCAACAATTATTATTATAATTAATGTTTTAATTTACTAATCTTGACATAATTAAGATAAACAAAAATCAAAATCTACGAAATTTATACTTATATACCCCATAAAACTTCGGCTCCGTTTATGGACATATTACCCTGCAAAATCAAGCATGCAAAGTAAGTAAAATAATAAATCAATGAAAGGAAGCTGAAACGTTATTTTCTTAAAAATTTATCGGTGTACCATTTCAGTAAAATTGACGTTTGTATGTAAAAATTGCAACCTAAACTTCAAAAGATCCATTAAGTTAATTAATTAAGTTCAATACATTTAGCATAACAATTTGCCTTTACATAATTCCACGTTGTTCACATTCGTTTAATCAAAATTGGGCATGCATAAATAAATACGTCATTGTGTGTTGCAAACCAAATCTCAATTCGACTCAAAAATAATATTTCCAAATTAGTATTTATTTACATAATTAGTTAATTTGAACTATTAATATTAATAAAAACTAACTAGACATAATTTAATGCAGTTTATAATAAATAACCCTGTAAGAAAATTAATCTTTAATCATAGCTAAATATGTATAATATTTTATACATATGTATGTATTATATATTGCGGTTTCTGATGCGACTCAAATTTACTCAATTATTCGAATACACTAAAATTTTCGTTGTGTTTGTATAGATCATGTTTTATTAAGAACACTAGTTGTTTGATGGATACAAAAAACACAAGGAAAGAAAGCAACAGTGATGGGCTAAATCGATCTTTTTTGTTGAAAAACATATGAGAAAATAAACAAAACAGAACGAAAAAGATCGATTTTGCACATCACTACTAAAATAAATAACAGATTCTTATATACTACCCTTATAGCTACATACAAACATTCTTGATCTATGGATCAATACCAAAATATTTGTGACAACTATGCCAAAACCAACAAAAATGTCTCTCTGTTTTTG
This sequence comes from Tipula vernalis, assembly GCA_958295665.1. Taxonomy (NCBI): domain Eukaryota; kingdom Metazoa; phylum Arthropoda; class Insecta; order Diptera; family Tipulidae; genus Tipula; species Tipula vernalis. The sequence goes on from OY282560.1 coordinate 17,251,447, forward strand.
TTGTTGTTTAACTATTATGTTACAAAAACCAATAATATATGGTACATTTCCTTGATAGGATCTGTGTAAAAGTGAGCGAGACGGCCTGTATAAACATTTTGTTGGTTTTGTTATGTATCACGCTTCAAGAATGTATTTATGTCGATTGTACATAACATAAAACACAAGAACACATTCAAATAAGTGTAAAAATCAAATCAAATTTGAAATTAACTACGACGTATGTCAATTTACGATCCAATTATTAGATTTTAGTAATTAAAATCCATGTATTGTACAATCACATAAAAGTTAAATCATGCACTTGATCAAGAAACCAATAATTTTGATTTCTTTATCTATAAATATAAAATATTGCCTGACAAATGGATCCCGGTGAATTGCATTTTCCAAAATTACACTTTAAATTATTTCACTACCACTTTAATTATTTTTTCACTAAAAACTGAATTAATGTCAATTAATTAATTTTATTAATTAATAATTAATAAAATGTATATACTATACGTATGTATATAGAATATATACATAACACTACATAAATAAAACAAAAATAAAAATAAAAGTAAATTAAATTTTTGAAGAGGACAGAAAAAAACACGTCTATCCTCTTTGAATGTTCGCACTCCTCTTCAGATTTGAACGATGTGCATAATATGAAAAAAAAGGATTATTTATATGAATTAGGATTATACTTATTTGTGCATGTATGTATAGTATGTATGTATATCTATAGAGACAGATTTTATTTATTTAAAAATATACCAAAGGAGCAACAACAACACTTCATGACATCTAACTAAATCCTTCTAAATTTCGATTTTCAATTTATATAGAAATGGAAATTATCCCTTTGTGTCTGATTTGCATCATGATTCATGGATATACCATATGAATGGCAATTATTTGAATTATGTATTAATGTTGAATAATTATATTGAGACGGATTTTTATGTTGATTTATGATTTATTCATAGATTTGTGAGCATATTTTGAAAACTTTATTTTTATTTTTTATTCATTTTGAGAATCGAGTGAAAAGTATGTTAGCACAGCATTATACATCAAATATTTGATCTACACATAAAGAATTATACACAGACAAGTTCAGTTTGGTATATCTTCTGGAGAGATGGAGTTATGCTAATTTATGATTGATGTACATAATTTAAAAAAAAAAAAAAAAAGCGAAATTGGATTATGGAGGTGCACTGTTAGAATATGATAAAAATATTATCGAACGATTTTTTTATTCAAGTTTGCTAATGAGATTATGTACACAAGTGTATATAATATGGAGGAAAGTTTTTAGACGAGAAAATTGCTGTATGATAAAAAGGATTTTGTGCTTTTTTTTTATTTATTTATTGATGATGGTTTTTGTATGAGAGGTGGTTTGTGTGTAAGCATAACATTTTAAATGAATCCATAATTTTTTTTTTCGGTGTATATTTGTTTGTAGTATTATGATAATCTAAATTTCATTATATCGTAATAGATGAGTTAATAATTTCGCAATGATATTGAATTTATGAAGATCTAGTTAAGCGGTTCCATTATGAGTATGCAAAAATTCTGTGTAAGTGGCTTTGGCTTCAGATAAGCAAGAATCAATGCATTTCTTAATTCGAATCTACAGCGGTCCAGTAACCACTGTTCCATTTTTATTGTTGCCTTTTATTCACTTTTGAAAGTCGTCTTGTTTTTGACAACTTGCTTAGTGTTACCTTGTCTAAAAGTTAACCATCAAAAAACGTTTTAATTGTTGAACTATTCTTGGTTATGTAAATAGCCGAACCTTCGCTGCAAACAGGTGCCACAGGAAATTTACCTTTTTGTTTAACATTCTGATTTCTGACGTGAACTCTGTTTAAATAAAGACAGTGAAATCTTGGATAGTCGAGAAAATGTGAGAAACATACGAATTCCATTGTACATTGACATTTTACGGTTACCATCTTGAATGACAATTTGGTCGGGTCTTTACATGAATTGATATATTCACATCAAAAGCTGAAACATCTTATGGTAAGTTCAATGAGGATTTAAATTTGGAAGTAGTAAAAGACAGATTGAGCTTGGTACCGGCACAAATGTTTACGAGGAGGATATTTTAGGACAGTTTTTCCTGACTCTTCAATCGTCGGTCAATTAAATCTTTATTTCCAGATCATTTATTTCTCAAATACGCACTGATTTAAAACCGGCTTTTGACACCTAAGCCAGTTATTACGATTTTCGATTCGACCAACAATGGCATCGAATTTTGTAGTATCGCTGGTCACCTTTTGTATGTTTCGAATTGACTGGTGTAAAATTCTTCACAGGAAGTAAAAACGCATTATGGTTAATTCTTATAAGTCATATGTTGCGATTGGTGTTTTGGACAATTTTTTTACTTATGAACTTTCACCTTTGATCATAGTATTTTCTCTCAAACGTTTTAAGCTCCTTGTCAAAATCGGTTGTGTATTTTTAGAGTTTGTTCAGAGAATTTTTTTTTCATTACGAAGTTAGATACGAAGAATGGAATAAAAATAATACTGGAATGGCGTTTTAATTTTGGCGGTGAATAATTTCGAAAATTCCATTAATCTCAACATTAGTCTTGAATATATTAACCAAAAAAAATTCTCGAAACCAAGTCACTCAACGCCATTCAAATTTCCAAAAGCTTCAAAACTTTCAATAACCCATAAAATTTCTAAATCTCGATATATCACTAATTCTATAAGATCAAGTAATTCAATATCTTGCAAATTTCAAGTAGTATTGAAAAACACGAATAAGCAGTTAAATACTCGTGAATATTCCCCAAAAAAAATTGAATTCTCTAAGAATTTTGAAAATCAAGCAACTCAATACTATTTGAAAATGGAAATCATCAGCTTATCCAAAAACCACGAATTTCAGGCCAACTGCAAGCGAAAATCACGGAAAACTTCACTAAGTCTGTAAAATCAAGCTAAAAAATTTTGAATAAAACCAAAAATTTCGAATAGTCTCGAACAACCGTGAAAATAGATACATGCTTCAATGCAGAACGTCATCTATATATCTCGAAAATTAAGTGAAAAGCAACTATACGCTAGACAAATCTGGAAATCCGTAGAATAATTCAAAAACTTTGAGGTTTGAGTTTCTGTCTGTGTATGCTCTAAAACTGAGTTAGCTACCCGACCTTGCTTAGGTAGCTAAAAATATATCCATATGACTGTGCCCTTTTCAAATAGCGGGCATTATACTCTTCTTCTTGGCAATAATTTTATTTGACAGTACTACGAGCTGGCTTTCAAACGCAGAATGCTACATTTGGTTGAATTGCGTAGTTGATTTTTTTCTGTATGGCGGCCAGTTTTATTCCAAATAAACAACATTTGCTGAAACTCAACTTACATTAGTAGAGGTGAATGGTGACTATTCATCTTCAGTTGAAATGTGTAGATTTTGGTTTCAACGCTTCAAAAATAATGACTTTGATGTTCAAGATAGAGAACATGGAAAAACACTCCGTAGTTTAAGCATGAAATGTGGATCTACTATGATAATCTAAAATGCCAGAAGGCATTGGGATCCATCGACGCCAATACGAAATATATATGGTCCAATGGTACTGTTCTGTATATGGGTGGGATGACAAAGGTTTACTGTATTATGAGTCCCTGAAACCTTCAGAAATTTGATGAACTTTTACCGAAACAAGACCAAAATGGGTAGATAGGCATAATACAATTATTTTCCAACATAAAAACACCAACAGAACTAGGAAACCCTACACCACCCGCCATTTTCACCAGACATTGCCTCATCTGCCTCACCATTTGTTCCGGTCCATATAATCAGCACTTTCCGAGCAGCGATTTAGTTGATCGTATCCGTAAGTGGGTCGATGGATGGATTGCTTATAGAAACAGGTTTTTTCCACGGGGAATTTATCTTTTACCTGACAGTTGGGAGAGGGTAGTAGATGTCGATGGTTGAGAAATTTTTATCATTTCACGAAAACAGAACAGCAAAGTCGTGTGGAACGAGCTAGTAAATAAAAATCAAAATGCTCCTCCGAAAAAAAACTCTATTGGTGTTATGGTTGGGAAAAAAACGCTACGACAACAATTTTGACAGCATCCGAATTGCTACCGACCATTTTACGTCAATATAAAAATATTAAAGTCTCCTCATATATCGCGGAAAATGAAACTGGAAATCTACAAAGCGCTGATAAGACTAGTTGTCACCCTTGGTTGCGAGTCTTGGACACTGATAAGAGCAAAAAACACCCAAAAAATTGCTGTAACTTAGCGTAAGGTAAGGGAGCCACGTACAGGATTCAAATGAATCACGACAATATCGGATTCATAAAATCGTCAAGGCTAAGATGGCTGGGCACGTGCTTCGTTCACAAAATCGGACTTCTAAACATGCCCTAGAGTCGGCACCACCGAAAGTAGGACCTCATGGGAGACCACCTACCCGATGGATATACAACGTTGAAAGGGACCTAAACATACTCGGTCACCGGGTCAGGCGTTCTCTTGCGGCGGATCGAATTATTTGGATGAGTATCGTTGAGGCGGCCAAATCGCTTCATGGGATGTAGCACCAGCAGAAGAATAAGGGCAGGTGTAAGGGTTTATTGAGAGTAACAAATACCTCTAGTAAATGGCCTTCAAATTATCCCAGGCTTATACGAGTATAGCAGGGAAATTTGAAATTACCTCAGACAATACATATGAGCTTATAAACCCAACCGTGATTGTTTTAAACCACAATTTAAAGCAGAGTTTAAATTTATCGCTCTTTTAGAGCTCTTTATAAAAATTTTCGCTCTTGCTCCCAATAAAATTTTTTTTCAGTTTGCTTTTACGCTCTTACCCTCTAATGATAAACACAAAAAAAAATTATTTCGCTCTTTCAAAGTGACTTAAATTTTTATTTTTAATTTTGCTCTTAAAACAGAGAGCGTAAAAGCTAAAAATATCGCTCCCAACCCATTCTACAGAGCCATTGAAGAAAATGCATTAGGGAGCAAAATTTTTTGTAACCCACGAATTGCTCTTTGAATAACATTAAATAAAGAAAGTTCGATAAACGATATTTAGATAAATTTCTGAAATATGGCCAACTAGGATGGAACTTGGCTGTTCCTTAACCGATTTTAGAGAAATTTCACATGCGCGTTGGAAATAGGATTCTACAATGATTTTTAGATGAAGTTCTGGAATATGGCCAACTTCAATGAAACTTGGCTATTCCTTTTCCGATTTTAGTGAAATATGGCATATGCGTTGAAAATGGGATTCTATAATGAGTTTTGGATAAAGTTCTGGAATATGGCCAATTGTGATGGAACTTGGCTATTCCTTAACCAATTTTAGAGGAATTTAACATGCGCTTTGGAAATGAATATGGCCAATGGGGATGGAACTTGGATATTCCTTAACTGATTTTAGTTAAATTTGACATTCGTGATGAAAACGGGATTCTACAATGATTTTTAGATGAAGTTCTGAAATATGGCCAACTAGATGAGTTTTGGATCAAGTTTTGGAATATGGCCAGTTGTGATGGAACTTGGCTATTCCTTAACCGATTTTAGTGAAATTTGACATTTGCGTTGGAAATGGGTTTCTAAAATGATTTTTGGATATAGTTCTGGAATATGGCCAATTGTAATGGAACTTGGCTCTTCCTTAACAGGGTTTAAAAAAATTTGCCATGCGTGATGAAAATGGAATTCTACAATGATTTTTAGATGAAGTTCCGTAATATGGCCTATATGACCAATTACGACGAATATTCCTAATTTCGGGATCCTATACTAACATTTGCGTGCTGTTATCCATTTTTCTTATTTTCCTTTAAATGCGACTAAGAAATATATCAATATGAGTAACCTAAAAAGCTATTGTCCTTGGCAGTTTCCATAACTTTATCTAAAACTATTTTAGAATCCCACTTCCAACGCATATATTGAACTGAATCACAATCGGTTTAGGAACAACTAAATTCCATCTAAATTTTTCATATTTCAGAAACTCATCTAAAAATCATTTTAGAACCCATTTTGATTGCACATGTCAAATTTCACTAAAATCGGTAAAGGCATAGCCAAATTCCATCCTAGTTGGCCATATTCCAGAACTTCACTCTAAAAATCATTGTAGAATCCCTTTCTCATCGCGCATGTCAAATTTCTCTTAAATCCAGAAGTTCATTCATCCCATTTCCAACGCACATGTCGAATTGCATCATAATCGGTTAAGAAATAGCCAAACTCCATCCTAGTTGGCCATATTCATCTAAAAATCATTGTAGAATCCCATTTCCATAGTAGGTGTCAAATTTCACTAAAATCTGTTAATGAATACCCAAGTTCCATCCTACTTGGCCATATTCCAGAACTTCATCTAAAAATCATTGTAGAATCCTCTTTCCAACGCGCGTTTCTACTTTCACTAAATTCGGTTAAGGAATAGCCAATAAGTTCCATCCTAATTGGTCATATTCCAGAACTTCACCTAAAAATCATTTTAAAATCCCATATTCAACGCACTTGTCAAATTTCACTCAAATCCGTTAAGAAATAGCCAAGTTCCACCATAATTTGCCATATTCCAGAACTTCATCCAAAAATCATTTTAGAATCCCACGTCGTTTAAAATGTCACTAAAATCGGTTAAGGAATGGCCAAATTCCATCCTAATTGGCCATATTTCAGAACTTCATCTAAAAATCAATTTAGAATCGGATTTCCATCGCGCGAGTCAAATTTCACTAAAATCGGTTAAGGAATAGCCAAGTTCCATCCAAGTTGGCCATATTCCAGAACTTCATCTAAAACTCATTCTAGAATCCCATTTCCAACGCACATATCGAATTGCATCATAATCTATTAAGAAATAGCTAAGTTTCATCCTAGTTGGCCATATTCCAGAACTTTACCCAAAAATTATTTTAGAATCCCATTTCCAATCCCCGTGCATCTGTTCGCTAATAAAACAATCTGGCTTTCTTAAGAAATTTAGGAAGTTTTGAATGTAACCGTTTGCCGTAATAACAAGACCAAGAGCAATATAATAATGATGTTTTCATTCATCATAGCAGAGCGTATTTACTTTCTCAATATAGCGCAATAACAAAGAGCGTTAAGATGATAACACAAAGGCAATAGTGGAAGAGCAAGAGCCTTATAATAAAAATAATGCTCCAGTTCTTCAGAGCGATATTTTTTTTTTTTTTACAATATCGCTCTTTATAGAGATCTTTTTAATAGTTTTTATTATCGCTCTTGAACAAAAATGAAGAGCGAAGAGCAAAATGAAATCCCATTTTAAACTCTGATTCAAAGTGTCCTGGAAATTTATTATTTCGGTTAAGTAAGGGGTCCTCTAAGGCAATTCTGAACCCTGTTTTCTTGTTAGAATTTTCGCCACATTAACAAATGTATTGCCTTCTCATAGAAAAAAAATGGAAGAAACAACTAAAAACAATTCTTCTGCTCAATATAATGGCGGCCCTAGAAATTTGTTATTTGGGAACAGTGACTACCTCTGGGCCAATTCTGATCCCGGGTTGACCGGTAGAATTTTCACTAAATCATTAAATGTATTGCCTACTTTGAGTTGAAAATGAAAAAAAATAGTTTCTTGGTCAAGGCTATATAGGGGCTCTGGAGATTATAACATACCCTCAAGGCGGTTATTTTGACTAGAACATTTTTAATTTTTTTTTTTTTTTTTTTCATTTTTATCTAAAATTAGGCAAAACATTTATTGATTTAGTGAAAATTGTATCGGTATAGTGAGTGGTCCTACTTTTTAAATCTAGGCTAATTCTGAACCCGGTTTGCTTGTTAGAATTTTCGCTACATCAATAAATAGCTATTGCCTTTAACATCTAAGTAAGTCGTAATATCGTTTCAGTACCGCAAATAGAACCTCGATGGTCGCTCTTTGCTAGCATGTGCTAATATTCATATTCAATCTTTTGCACTTCAATTACAACTTTTTACAAAACAACTTTTGTTTGTGAAAAACCCGCAAAAAGAACACAAAGATGAGCCGACATCGCCGTTCTTATTTTGGCCCTTACGTATTGGAGACCCTCATTACTTCCAAAATGCTTTTATGGATTTTTTATCTTAATATAGCTGAAGAGAACCAATTGTTCTGTATACTGACTTCTAAATTGAACTTTAATAACTGAACAAAATCAAATATTTTTATTCGCCTCCATATGTAAAGTACAGAACCAAAACATAAATAATGTAGTCGCCACCACAATCCACAAAATTAAAATAAAAATAAAAATTTGTTGTGAAAGCAATAATTTAATTAAAACAAAACAATTGTTTTATACGTTAAAAATTAAAAACCATAACATAAAAAATGTACAAAGTATAAATAATTTTATTGATTTTAATAAACAATAAAATTTATATTTGTTTAAATAAATAGCCAGCAACGTTTTTTGTGTACATACATACATAAATGCGGGTTCCCGTACATAGCGTGTTTGTCGTTAAAAGTTGTGGCAAAATCATTTCATTTTTAATTATTGTTATAGCAAGTTATTATATTGTTCCATTCACATTGTTGTTGTGTTAAACAAAAAGTGTAAAACAAAAAGTTTTGTGGGCGCAAGTCGTTCACCCACATTTAATAACCAGTTGAGGACGGGCGGCGGCTTGTATAATATTATATTCAGCCAATTATTCAAATTACCAATATGCTGATTTTTCGTTTCTGGGTTTTGTACTTTGAATATGGTAATGCAAAATAATAAAACTTGACAAAAAGCACAAAAAAAAAAAAAAAAAGAAAAATTGATAGCGACATAACGATTGCCTTAATTCAACTTAATGGCCGGGTAATAAAAGTTGAATTTGTATAATTTTTGTGTCTGTTGATGATTCGTCTTATTTATACATCTTATGTATAGATACATAGATACATATTACGATTCTGACTGATGACGACGAAACGATAGAATATCTAAATAGATTATTATCTGGATAAAATCGTAGTCGTTACGTTATGGTTTGGTTTTTTTTTTTTTTTTTGTTGGAAATAAAATTTTACGATTTTTACCGCGACGATGAATTTATATTTTTGAAACAAGAAACAAAAAGCCAACATCCCTCGCAGATGTAAAATGTAAACGTATATACCGAGAAAACGTTTTTCATTAGTATGCGATGAAACGTGTTGATGGTGATTCCACGGTTGTAAAATTTTTGGGTTAAAAACATAAAAATATTATTAAACTTATAAATTATTTTATGATTGATGAATTAAAATTTTTGTGCCGTTTCGCTAAATCTTGGTTCGGGGGGTTTATTAGGCAGAATAGTCTTAGGAGTTTAGGGTGGTTTAAGTTATGAAATAATTCGATGTACTAAAAAAAAGGGATACACTTAGAAATCATTCCAACCACTTCTAATTTTGCTCCTCCAACACCACCCAGGAGCGATTTCTTGACAATCTCGATTGTCGATCTACTTCGAACCAATCTTGCATGCTTCAGAGCCCACTAAATAGCTTAAACTTTTGTAAAAAAACTTACTGCGTTGGAAAAATTGAATGCTATTGTAATGTCCCTAATGTCGGAAAATGCGGCCACTAACTCCAGACTTCACTTACTTGGGGAACAGATGTTAAAGCACACTACCAAATTTCATCTCTTGGAAGCTGATTGTGATTATCCAAAGCAACTGGAAAATGCAAGCCAGGTGGCGTTAAAGGTTTGGTCATTAACGCTATAAAAAAAATTGAGGTGTGGCCAACACACGACTTTCTTTTACGAACAGAGAATTTTGAGAAATTTTATTTTTTTCTTAATTTTTTTTTTTAATTTTTAAATTTTTTTTAAATTTTTATTTTTTATTTTTATTTGTTTTTAATTTTTGGAAACATTTTGTATTAAGTACTTTTTTGTAAACCATATACTTTTTAAGGTATTTGCAAGATAAATTTTCTGGACCAAGGGAGTGGCCACTTCCGGTTAGCCGATTTTGAGTAAAATTCATTGGAACCTCCCAATTTATCAAAAAAGCTTAAATCTGAAGTTTCAGTTCGATTGGTTAAATCATCTGGGCTGTAGAGAGGACACAGACAGACTGACAGACTGACAGACTGACAGACTGACAGACTGACAGACTGACAGACTGACAGACTGACAGACTGACAGACTGACAGACTGACAGACTGACAGACTGACAGACTGACAGACTGACAGACTGACAGACTGACAGACTGACAGACTGACAGACTGACAGACTGACAGACTGACAGACTGACAGACTGACAGACTGACAGACTGACAGACTGACAGACTGACAGACTGACAGACTGACAAACTAACAGACTGACAGACTGACAGACTGACAGACTGACAGACTGACAGACTGACAGACTGACAGACTGACAGACTGACAGACTGACAGACTGACAGACTGACAGACTGACAGACTGACAGACTGACAGACTGACAGACTGACAGACTGACAGACTGACAGATTGATAGACTGATAGACTGACAGACTGACAGACAGACAGACACTATTTCGAAACCCACTTTTTCGGACGCAGGGGACCTAAAAACAAAATAATCTCTAAAAATCTGAAGGTCCAACATTTTCATGATTACTATACCTTATTTTACTAGAGTAAAAGAAAGTATAAGGTGGAGTGGAGATTCAAGCTGATGATCTAGTATCAGTTGATCTGATTCACAAAAACATAAATGTTTCTAAAAATAACAACACAATAAAGCCGTTTTTACATGATTCTTTGTGTGTCAAATTAAGCTCAGTTGATTTAAAAATAATATTTTAGAACTAAGGACTTGGATGTAATTTTGTCGCAAAATAATCCAGAGCAACGCTTACTTACATAATACACCATTTAAGACCATTTCAAACACATTTGTACCGCGTTTCATGTAAAACTGGATAGCGATTCTGACTGCATTTTGGATCATTTTCTTAAGCATGATTTTTAGCAGTAATTTAGGCAATATACCATGAACCCTTATTAGTTCGGTCAAAATATCGTTTATAGCAAAGGTGGTTCAAGCACAGGTGGTACACCATAACTGGGTTCGTACATCACCTTGATGCTATGACGTATTACTGTAGTGGCTTAAACGTAAGTTTATCCGCGTAATAAATCTAAATTAGCCCTCTTTACCGAGTGTTGCTCTCTCTAGAACAGTATAATTACTTTGAACAAATTAGAGTGCTTAAAGCAGGCCATTTGGGCCTAAATATTATCTGCATGGAATAATGGAATAAAACCTCTGTTCTATTTTCAATTGGTTAGCAATAGAAGCAGTTGGGGGCATTAGTATTACGGCGCCAGAGATGAAATTCTTGGACCGTCGTAAGACTAACTAGATGTGTTCTTGTGTGTAGTGTAAAAGAGGAAAACCAGAAACGAGTTTATTTTACTTTCTTTTACTCTAGTAAAATAAAGTATAGTAATCATGAAAATTTTGGATCTTGAGATTTTTAGAGATTTATTTGTTTTGAGGTCCTTTGAGTCCGAAAAAGTGGATTTCGAAATGGTGTCTGTCTGTCTGTCAGTCTGTCAGTCTGTCAGTCTGTCAGTCTGTCAGTCTGTCAGTCTGTCAGTCTGTCAGTCTGTCAGTCTGTCAGTCTGTCAGTCTGTCAGTCTGTCAGTCTGTCAGTCTGTCAGTCTGTCAGTCTGTCAGTCTGTCAGTCTGTCAGTCTGTCAGTCTGTCAGTCTGTCAGTCTGTCAGTCTGTCAGTCTGTCAGTCTGTCAGTCTGTCAGTCTGTCAGTCTGTCAGTCTGTCAGTCTGTCAGTCTGTCAGTCTGTCAGTCTGTCAGTCTGTCAGTCTGTCAGTCTGTCAGTCTGTCAGTCTGTCAGTCTGTCAGTCTGTCAGTCTGTCAGTCTGTCAGTCTGTCAGTCTGTCAGTCTGTCAGTCTGTCAGTCTGTCAGTCTGTCAGTCTGTCAGTCTGTCAGTCTGTCAGTCTGTCAGTCTGTCAGTCTGTCAGTCTGTCAGTCTGTCAGTATGTCAGTCTGTCAGTATGTCAGTCTGTCAGTCTGTCAGTCTGTCAGTCTGTCAGTCTGTCAGTCTGTCAGTCTGCCAGTCTGTCATTTCGGGTCATTTTGGGATTTCAAGGTAGGAAACAGTTTTCGTATGCTAATAAGTCGTGTCCTAATTGTGAAGTGAAACATAACTGTACAAGTTGTTTTCATATCAATTCAATGTGTTATAAATGTTTAAAACGCTACGCTAATACGGATACGGATGAATTGTTTGCATGCACCAATTCAATTTCAATTTGATATAGGATCACCTTGTGTAAATCCAAAATATCAAAAATCAAGACCATTGATCCCATAAACAAAGAACTTCAGCGACTTGTCGAAAATAAAATCATCGAACCAATTCAAACTAGTGAATGGGCGTCACCCATAGTTCCTATAACCAAAGCGAGTGGATCTATTCGAATATGTGGCAGCTTTAAGGCGGTAAAAGCTCAACTGGAAATAGATCATCATCCTAATCTAAGTATTGAAAACTACAAGGTGGTCAATTCTAGTGGCACAATATCTGGACAATGTCATTATTTCTGGTCGTACCACAACCGAACATCAAAATAATTTAGAACAATTATTCATCAGACTGAAAGAAAATGGTATTAAATGCAAGAAAGAAAAATGTGTGCTTGGACAGTCAGAAGTTGAGAATCTTGGCCTTATCATTTTCTCATCAGGCATCCAACCATCAGATACCAACACAAAAGCAATTGACAATATAGCACGTCCTGAAAACCTTAAGCAACTTGAAGCCTTTAAAGGTAAAATAAGTTTATTCGCAATTTTTCACAGATCAACGCACCACTTAATGCACTACTCCATAAAGATGTAGATTTTGTTTGGACGGAGGACCAAGAACGAGCGTTTAAATAACGGAAGGCCATAAAAAAAAAATTCTGTACTACTTAAAATTTAAATTGTCTTTAATTAAAATGTGAAATTTCAAATCGATCATCCAAACCATTTTCTTGTAAAAAATTCTGAAAAAGTACATTCATTTTCGTTATTCAACACTGTGTAACCAGCCTCCTTAAGGGAATTAAAGAAGTATTGATCAAAAAAACAAATTTTGGTTCATTTTGACGTTGGTTGATCGTGCTCGCTGCTGATGCGTCTCAAGACGGCAGTGTTGCTATTATATCTCATGTTTTCCCGGACAGAATAAAACACCCAATCGGATCTGCATCAAAGATACGAGAAAAACATCAAAAAGCATACATCCTAGTGGAAAAGGAAGCAATCGGTATTGTTTTTGGTATTAAAAGATTTCATCAATACCTCTATGGAAGAACTTTCATATTATATCGCTCATGACATACAAGAGTGACACAACTCAAAAAATCGGGTTTTTGAGTTAATACGCTAGAAAGATTCGCAATATTCGATTTTATAACCTGGAATAACGACATAATTGTGTTTCGTTTATTTAGCGCAAGAAGGCACCAAATGTCTTTTTTCTTTTTTGATTTCTCTCTTTTCACAATTATACAACAGTGTCACTTCGGAGTTCATTCGGGATGGTTCAAATTTTATGAAATAGCAAAACGACACTTTTTCAATTGTGACAATATTTTTAATAAATAAAACAATATTTGGTTGTTAATATATAGTTGAAACTCAAAAAGTGTCACTTTTGTCGAGTGGTGAAAATTAAATTCAAACCAAAAACACGGTTTCATTTTTAGTTGTTACTGTCTTCACTAATAAGTTAAGATATTTACATGAATATTGCTAGTTCTAAGTAAAAAAGTGTCATTCTTCATGAAAAGTGACAAAAAAAATTTATAACTTGTAATGGTTTCATTTTGACTTGTGACGATTTTCCCTATTAAGGTTTAGGTTTAGCGATATTAAAAAAACATATGTCAAATTAATTTCAAACTAAAATTTGTTTTAATTTTGAGTAATTTCTTTAACCTGTTTAGGTCTTTAGGACTGTTTTCAAATAAATCACCTATTTATATTATTGAGTTTAGTATTATTTAGTTCGGATAACTTATTTTATTTTCAAAGATACTATGATGGCATCACGAGGCAAGATTATGGTAGAGGCAGCTTTAGAGAAAATAAGGCTAGAAAATAAAAATTCTAAAAAAACGACCGATAAGGAGGAAATAAATGTGGCAACTGAACAAATCTGTGAATATAAGGCCGGAACATCGACGGGACAAATTAGTGAAACGACCGACAAGGAGGAAATAAATGTGGCAACTGAACAAATCTGTGAATATAATGCCGGAACATCGACGGGACAAATTAGTGAAACGACCGACAAGGAGGAAATAAATGTGGCAACTGAACAAATCTGTGAATATAATGCCGGAACATCGACGGGACAAATTAGTGAACAGTGGGAAACGGACAAAACAGCATCAAAAATGGCCCTGAAAATTTGATTACATACAGAAAGCGCGCAGCTCTCAAGTGGAAGCTCATTTGAAGAAGATTCAGATGATTCGTTAGACGATCCTAATTTCCGAGGCTCTTCAAAAAGCTCAACATCGTCCAGTGAATCAGAGTCTGTAGACTCTGATATACAAAACTCGTCTGCTGTGCTTGACTCCGATATTTCAACCAGGGAACAGAAAGTATTTAAATCCAGATACTCAAACCCAGATGAATGAATAAGAAATAAAGCGTCAATCCTACGAAATAGCGGAAAGTCATACCGTTCACCACACTCAAAGAAAATTATTCGAGATCGACAGGTACGACCGCCTTGTGGCGAGTAAAGGTATGCAAACAATTTTTTAACGCCACACTTGATATAAATGATCGGCCAATACGAACCGTTATTACAAAGAATGAAATGGGGTTTATCGCTGAAGATTTACGAGGCAAGCATGGCCAACTCAAGAAGCTTGCACCAGAAATTAAGGATGGAATTCGTAAGCACATTAATTCCATTCCACGGATTGAAAGCCATTACCTCCGTCAACATACCACTAGAGAGTATATTGATGGTGGCAAAACAATTGCGGATTTATTCAGGGATTACAAAGCCAACTGCGAACAAGAACATAAGCCAAGTGCGTCATTATCAACCTACACGTATTTATTTAATCATGAATTCAATATTTCATTTTTTGTTCCAAAAAAGGACCAATGTGAGCTTTGCGCAGGGTTCATGAATGCAGATAGTGAGGAAAAGAAGACCCTTAAAGAACAATATGATAAACATCAATTGGAAAAGCAATTATCTCGTACAGAGAAAGATAATGACAAACAAAAGACTAACGAAAATTACATTGTTGCTTGTTATGAACTTCAAGCTGTCTTACCTGCTCCAAGAGGTGACATTTCCGTCTTTTATTATAAATCTAAAATAAACAGCTTCAATTTTACTATTTCCGAACTTAATAGTGATAATTTTTCTTGCTTTTTCTGGCATGAAGGCGAAGGGAATAGAGGGGCAATAGAAATCGATTCATGAATTTATAAATATTTGGAGCAGCTATCGATAACACCAGCTGCTCAAAAACAAAATCTAGACATTGTTTTCTCTTCCGACAATTGTGCTGGTCAACAAAAGAATAAATTTACCATCTATCATATGCATGCAGTAGCGACTTTTTAATATTAATTCAATAACCAATAATTTTTTGATTAAGGGACATACGCAAAATGAGGGCGATAACGTACATTCCGTTATCGAGAAAGGTGTAAAAAAATCTCTAAGATCGTGACCGATTTATGTACCACACCAGTATATACCAATCATTCGCGGAGCGAAGAAAACCGGCAAACCGTATACCTTAACTGAATTTTCTTACGATGACTTCGTTGATTTTAAGGATGTTTGTCAACACTACGGTACCAATTTCCAGTTAACGGAAGATGGAGAACAAATTAAAATGGGGGAAATGAAAGTAATAAAAGTGGAGAAGGATAAACCTGGAGCTTTTTTCGTGAAAACCTCGTACGAGCAGGAAGAATACCAAAAAATTGTTTTAAATAATAGAAAACGGAAATCGCAGGCAAAAAACTCATCTTGTGAGTTGCGACGAGCATATACAAAAAAACAAAAAATTTCTGACCGTAAAATATCAGATATAAATGACCTCATAAAATCTAACCATATTCCTAAAACGTATAATAGTTTCTACTCATCTATATTAAATGCCTAAATATTTTTCTATACCCAAGAATAAGTTCAAATTTTTCTATAAAAATGAATTAAATGTGATTTATGTTAATTATGATTAAGTTTTTTGTGTACCTTATATTGAAATAAATGAATTTTATAAATTTGCTTTATTTACTAGTTGTTCTCTAGCTTAAAACTGTCATAACTTAAAAAAGAATTACAACCCATCGGATAAAAGTGACATAACTTGGGTAGGGGCTAAGTTGTGGAACTATTGCCACTTGTTTGCCAACCAAACCTCTAAAAATATAACGCAGAAGGATTTTCAATTATGTCAGAAAACTAACTTTGATACAAGCGATAGATTTGTTAACCTGCGACTTGCAAAAAAATAAAATTTCTTAAAGACGAATTTTTATTTTTGCTCTCCTGAAAAATTTGTTTTTTTGAGTTGTGTCACTCTTGTATGTCATGAGCGATATGTAACCTCGTGTTGCGTAGCGATATCTAAATCGAATGTATTGTTGGCGGTCGATACAGCTTATGGCGTGGAGTTTTGAGGAGGGAATCAGATCGTCAATTAGTTTGTCCGATCATTCAAGCTCCATATATATCCAAGCTTCCAATCTAAAATGATTTTCAGCCCCTGAATCTATGCTTTGTGACGTTACCAACGGTTATAAGTTTTTTTTTTATAAATTATTACAAAAAAAACCGCTCATCGGGAAACACAATACACAAAAATTGATGTTGTGTGGAAAAGAGAAAGACATCGAGAGATAACAGAAGATGCAACGGAAAAAAGGTGATAAAAGAGGAACGACCGCTTCACTCGTGGTTGGTTAGTGTTTTTTCTTGTTTTGGAGAAAAATTAAACAAAATGATAGTGAAAGTGAAGTGTACAAACGGGAGACAGAAAAAAACTAAAGAAAACTACAATTAACAAAGTCGAATTAATTATCAAAAATCCTCAATTGTTAAATGTGTTTAGTTGAGGTAAAAATTCACGTATAATAAAAATTATTGAGTGTGCTAAACAAAAAAAAAACAAAAAATAACGTTTCGTGTAATTTTAACTCGTTCTCGTTTACAGTTAAAATTATTGAGTTCACATCAAATCACTGTAAACTGTATTTATTAAAAGGAACAATTATTGGTGTTTTATTTTGATTGTTCGGTTGTTCTGAAGTTTTTAGATGTAATAATTATAAATATTGTGTGAAGTGTAATTTACCTAACATATAAAGAGCACGTGATTTTGTTAATAAATTAGTGATAATTAGCGTTAGGATTTTGAGGTTCTAGAAAATCAAAAATATGTTCCTAAAACATTTAACTAAAATTGCAAAATTTGTGATAAAATGTGTGATTAAAATGAAAAATATGTCTTCATATTTTGAAAAGAAAACCAAAACTAGAACTCAAGAGTCTTAAGAGGATTTCAATTCACTCATTAACCAAAAAAATGTCAAGTTTTTAGCTATAAAGTTGGATAAACTAGCTTTCCCGGGCTCAAAGTGCTGCAACATCCATACACTTAAAAATTTGGACTAGTAAGTGATACTTAAGCAAGTTTTAAACTAAGAAAAACTAAATTACGCTCATATTTCTGCTCAAATCAAATTGTTATTCAAAGTCAATTTTTAATTTAAGAATAAATTTTAGAATTTAAATTCTTTTATACATCGTGCTGATACTAAATAATTTTATTGGTTTTATTGCAATCATGTTTCGTATTGTAATTTTTACTATTTGCGAATATCAAACTTACACTTCTCGAATCATTTTAAAATGAAAGCTGAAATTGAACTGTAAATTTTGTATTTTAAATTTCAATTTTGTCAAATCTAATTGCAACCAAAATTTTGGAATTCAAAAACAAGTTTTTCTCATAATTTTACCCTCACTAAATAGAAAATTTTGCTCAAATTTATTTTATAATTGTAAGTTAATCTTTAATTTTATTCTTGCCAACTTTTAAACTAAAAACTAAATTACAGTTATGTTTTTGCTCAAGTCAAAATTACCATTCAAATTCAATTTCTACTCAACATTTGTTAATTACGGCTTAGGAATCAAATACTTCGAAACTTACTCAGATTTTTACTCAAAATTTTGTTACAAATGTAACAAACCTTTTGATCCAAACTAGAGTTTTAAATTCGACTTTAACTCAGCATTTCTAATAACATTCAAATAAATTCTTAATAAATTTCTTAAATGCACTTGCAACTAAAGCTGAAGTTGTATTCCAAATTTCTAATCAAGCACATTTAGACAAATCTAGGTTGGAATTTTAGAAAATTTCTACCTTAATTTTGCGTTAGTTAAATTTGGAATTCAAGCTCATTTTTTAAATATTTTTTAACCCTCATACGACCTTTGGGTGAAATTTCACCCATTTCACATTTTAATGCCCTATAATTTTTTTACTACTGCGGCTACCCTAAGCCCGGCAGCTCTATAAAATTTTGAGGATTTAAATACCAAGACAACATATTATTCGAAATATGGGTAAAATTTCACCCATACATTTGTTTTTGGTATACATTTATATTGCAAATATGTGGGTGAAATTTCACCCAAAGGTCACTTTTTTGAGGGTCGTATAACGGTTAATTAAATTGCATTCAAATTTTTGCTCAAACTCTCGATTGGATTGAAATTGAATTGTTAGTCCAAACTTTGTTCAACTCTTGTTTTACCCCGTTCAAAATAAAAATTTTGCTCGAATAATTTACTAAATTTTTAAAATTCACTCAAACTATTATTAAAGGCAGTCAGTTAAACCCTATTTCTAATGTAAATTCCTACTTAAGATTTTATTATATTACGGTTTAAAATTGAAATGCTTCTATTATAAAACCAAAATTCTTCCATATTATCAACTAAAAAATTTGTTGAAAACGTGTTTAGAATTTAAGCTCAGTCACAAAAAGTGCATTAAATGTTTTGCTTATATTATTTTCAAAATGTGTTTCCCAAATGCAAAATAAAGAAGACAATTTCTATTTAAAATTTCACTCAAATTCATTGTATCTCGTTTAGAATTCAAGCTAATTTTTCTCTTTGTTCTCTTAATAAATTTGGCCAAAATTCCATTTATCATTTTGTTTAACTTTGATAACAGCTCGGAACTAAATTTCTGACTAAAAATCTTAATTTTTTCGAACTCAATTTTGATTTTGAACTAAGTTACTAGAGTGAATACCATTCACATATTAAAAGGAAAATTACAATAATCAATTAGCAGAATACCGAAATACAAGTTTTCATTTCAATTTAATTCAATGAGCGTGATCAAAATTACAATTAACAGTCAAGTATAGTTTGGATGTTTAGCTCAATTTCGGGTTAAAAATGTCACTCAAAGTTGATTCATTCCAGATGGAATTGTAATCTAATTTTATTCTGGATGCATGTAAGGTTTTATTCGAATCTATAAAAACCATTTTTTTCCAGTCTAATCCAGTCTAGTCCTCCCTTGACATATCTATTCTTTGCTCTTTCCAATTGAAAATCCACTCAGTAAAACTATTGTGCAATGTAAACTTATATTTCTCTCAAAATTTTGTGAAATTTCGAGTTGTAACCCAATTCCTATATATAATGTCAACGAAGGTTTTATTTGGTTTGGACTTCAAATTTCACTCAACATTTTCTCGAAATTTAAACTCAATTCTTACCTAGTTGCAATTAAAATTATGATTAAATCTAGTTTAGAACACCAAATTTACATTCAAATTTTTGCTCAAAACCTAGTACAAGTGTCGTGTTTGGAATAGTAACTCAATCAAAATTGTATCTGTTTAATTTCAAATTGAAAATTTATGGATTTAAAGCCGGAAGTTTTTTGAATCAACTCAATATTTAGTCAAGCCCTGGTTAGAATTTTTATTCAAAGATTAGAATTCTGATTTTATATTCGATATGTTGAAATCCACAAACGAATGTTGACAAACAATATGTTGTCTTTTCTCAAGTAAATGACACTCAATATTTTACTAAAATTCATGTTTGAATTCTGGCAAGAGACGTTAACGAATAAAACTAACAATCAGAAAATCTGCTTTTCTAGAAGAACTCCGGATCGTCAAATAATGTGCAGTAAACTATTGAGATATGTATTTTAGTTTGACGTTTATTTTGTTCTTAATTTATTGATCTAACTTAGCGGAGTTTAGCCCAAATTAAAACATTCTTAACTTCTACAAAAAAATATTTGTTGGCCTAAATTTAAAAATCTTATAGAAGGCTTATAAAATATTTTACTTTTTCAAATTTTAAGCTATGAAAGTCGAATTAAGTTATTCTTGAAGAAAAATTAAAAATATTTCGAATAAACCATTAAATATGTGGTAACACTGAATACTTATAAGTGGAAATATGTAAAAATATGTGGGCTCATTTCACATTTATTTGTTCTAAAAAGAATAATTATCCAACAAATTTTTGGTTTGGATTACCCAAAAAAAAATTTTTTTTTACCTCAGAATCCTAAGCCTAGTGATAATATAATTAAAAGGGAATACATAATTGTATCCATTAAAACACTCAGCTTACCTAGGTTAATAATCATATAAAAACGTTAATTTAATTCGGTGTGATAAATTAAAGTGGTCAATTGACGTGTAGTAACAATAACAGTTAATTTAAAAAGTGCTTAATCGTTTTTGTGATTGTCGACTTATTAATGTAAAGGTTGTTCCCTACCCAGGGTGAACGTTTTTGTGCGCGGAGCCGATATAAATTTGGAAACAGTTGGTAAGTCAGTCACAATTTTATATACATATAATCCTACCTAGTTATCGTGATCTATATAGCGGTCTGATCTCTTCTCCTCTAATACCTGCGCCAGAGTGGAATGCTCGACTGAGCAAGCACGGGCATCCGCTACGCGCAGACAGGCTCCCTGGTAGTCCAGGGTGGCGCCCAACAATTTGTTATTAGTTTATATTGCCTGTCGAGAGGGTCATCGCGCTATATTCGTGGCAAATACACACGTGACTTGCAAACCGTTCTCCCTTTTTCTGCCTAACACATTTTAAGCGGTTCTATCGGTTGCCGGATATAAGTTTGCGCGTTACAGTTTTTTCAATTAAATGTTGAATAACTTTTCATACATTCACGTATGGTTTATATTGCGTAAATTAAGGCGTCTTCCATATATCTAAGAAAATCTACGGAATCTGATGAATCATTTTGTTACACTTTTAATTAGTGGCATACATGTTTCAATTAACTTTGTCTTTATATGCTATTTGATTATTATTTCATTATTTTTATTTAATCTGGAATGTTTCTGGAATTCTGATTGTTTTACACCTCACAAATGTTATTTTGGTATTCTAGGGGTCAATTCTAATACTAATCAGTTATTGTAAATACTGATATTTTGAATATTCGTAGCCTTCGAAAAATTGTTGATGTTTTAATAGATAATATTCATGCATATAACAAATAACCAACATTCAAATTTTTGAGTGAAATTTGGGTCAATACTAATGAATTATCTTAATATGATATAAATGGTTGCACGCTGTTTGGTGCATCTGGTGACGCGTGTAGACTAGGCGACGTAAATGTTTTTTATGAATCGCATTTGTGCTGGCTGCGGTTGATTGGTGCTTGCCTGGTAAAATTTATGTAATTTTATATATTTATAGATTACATGACACTCCAGTTAATGTATTTTTGCATGAAATTTCGGACATTAATATTGATATCTTGAACTCTCCATTGCATTGCGATGATTATTTGTTTCTTATGGCTTTTTCTGGTTTTGAATCATTAACTAATGTCACTACTCGAGTGACAACAATACCCTCCACTTGGATCGATTATTTCTTTGCTCGTCTCAGAGTCAGGACAAATGACGTTTCATTCCTTAAACCACCGGCAATCGATCTCAAAATTTCGAATAATCATTTTGTTGAAATATTGTTGAAAGCTGTTAGAGCTTTGCCGCATTCCGTATTAATTTTCATTGTCATTGTCCCTCTTTTCCCACTCGAATTAAATTATCTGCACCGGGGTGAATGTTGATAATACGTCCCATTTTCCATGTTAGTATGGTGGCAGCCCGTCTTCTTTAATAACTACAAGTTGACCAATTTTAATGTTGGGTTCCTTCTGTTGTCACATATATCTTTGTTGTGACTGTGTTAAATATTTCTTGCTCCAACGTGACCAAAAATGTTGGTAAATCTGAGTTTAAAGCCGCTAGCGTTTTATTGATGTTGATACGTTGTCAATTATTGGTTCGGGAATTAAAAAATGTCCCGGAGATAAGGCTTGCAAATCATCTGGACTTTCGGTTAGTGAAGTAAGTGGGCGCGAATTCAAAACCCCTTCGATTTGTTTGATGGTTGTGTTGAGTTCTTCGAAGGTAAGCGATGAATTTCCTATTATTCGTTTCATATGAAATTTGGCTGACTTCACTGCAGCTTCATACAATCCTCCGAAGTTCGGTCAACCAAGTGGCCCAAAGTGCCATTTAATTTGATTTTGTTGTGTGACTCCAACAAAATTTGTGGCATTATCTGAAAAGATATTAGAGCAGATACCACGTGTAGCAACAAATCTTTTTAGACATCCAATGAATGAATTAGTTGTTAATTGCGATGCAACTTCCAGATGTATAGCTTTTACGACTAAGCAAACTAACACGCAAACATATGACTTGGTGAGCCGCTTTGCTCGCAATTTATAGTGGGTTTGAAATGGGCCACAAAAATCAATACCAACATTCATAAACGGCGGAGCCATTTGTATTCTCAGTGGTGGTAGATTTCCCATTATCTATCTTAAATTTCGAGGTCGAACCTTGAAACATCTAATGCAATCGTGGAACACCTTTCTAAATAATCTCCCATCAATTAGCCAAAATTCACACCGCACAGCAGCTAACAAAGCTTGTGAGCCAGCATGAGCCATTCGTCAATTGAATGTTTAACATCAAATGATAGCGAAGATTGTTGAAGACGCCCGCCAACTCGAATTAAATTATTATTGTCCCTAAATACTGACAAAAATTTTAAACGACTTTTTCTAGGAATCGGTTTACCTGAATTAAGAGCCTTGATCTCTGAACTAAAACATTGTAATTGTACCAGCTTCGTAATTATTACTGTAGCGATTCGCAACTCTTCCACCCTTAGAGGCCTAGCACTCTATTAGATTTTATAAGTTTTGTATTCGTATATCAATGCTGTTTAAGTCGAAATGATTTGGAAGGTTTGGTATATTGCAAGTGTATAAAAATCGAGGACCTTTGAACCACACCTCATGATTTATCAGTTCATTTGGGAGTACACCCCTTGAGACAATATCTTGTGGCAATGTGCTGAGGGGCTAATGCATCCCAATCAATTTTCAATCGCCATAATTCTTGCATATAGAGTTTCCCAAGAGTTACTGTTGCCGATACGAGACTAAGTGGATCGAAAATTTTCGCGATATCTGATCTTATTTGCCGTTTTGTAACTGACCCAGGTTTACCATCTAGATTGGCATGAAATTTAAATGAATCATCTATCGGTTGCCGATATAAACCAAGAGTTTTTACATATTCACAATTATCAAGCGTATGAAGTGGTTCATGTTGGTCAGGTGGAATTGATTCCAATAATTTGGTACTATTACTATATCATTTATGCAAATTCATGCCCAGCTCTTTCGAGATTTTTTTTAATTTGATCCATCTTTTGTTCAGCTTCATGAAACGAGTTTGCGCCTGACAGTACATCGTCGACATAAGTTTCCTTGAGTAGAACGTTCTTGGCTAGCGGAAAATAGTTACCTTCATCATCAACCATTTGCCTTAAGCATCTGGTAGCCAAATATGGTGCAGACGCTGTACCATATGTTATTGTATTGAGACGATAAAATGATAATGGTTCATCAAGTTGATTGCGCCATACTATTAACTGGACCATACAATCATCCATGTCAACATAAATTTGTCGGCACATTTTATTAAAACAACAAATCATTTTGGCATACCGGACCAACCATTAATATATCATTTAGAGACTTAGAAGTCTCAGTTTTGGCCGAAGCATCAAAAAAATTACTCTCAATTTCGTAGTAGAACTATCGGGTTTTAACACACAATGATGTGGCATAAAATAGTGGAGGTTTTTGATGTCGGTTTGGTCCAAGGTGTTCATACTCTAATAAAAAATTACTATAGCTACTAATCTTCATTTTTCATGAGTTTTCTGTCTAAATTGTAAAATCGGCGAATCGCCATTGAATTTCCAAGTACATTTGGGTGTTTTGAAAATGGTAATTTTACAATATACTGCCCATAACTCTGTGGTCGTAAGGCATAACCGCTTAAGTCAAATTTGATAATTTTTCAAGAGCCGTAGAAAAAGTTGAATATTAAATTCATTTTCGTTTATGCCGATTAAAGCTACTATAGTTTGCGAATACAGCCTTTGGACACAAGGTATATTACCACTTAAGTCAAATTTAGTGAAGTTAGAAGAGAGCTAGGAAACGTTAAACAATGAAAATTGTTTTTGTCTTAAGTCGACTTAAGCGATTATGCCGAGTGACCACAGAACTATTACGTTTGACGTTAGCAATAAAATGTTTTTCACATGGCGAGTTTTGATAATTAGGTTCTTGGGTTTCGTTAACGCCCTCTAATTCCCAAAACCTTTTTAATTGGTCGTTCAATTCTTGAGAATCGTCAAATTTTACTGGATTGCAATAAAAACTACCTTGCAAAACTTCACCTGAATAGGCCTTCCCAGAAACTACCCAACCTAAAAATGTGTTTTGGAGAATTGGTAGATTTTTCGACAGCTTGATTTGACCAACAGATAGTAAACTATGATAAATATCTACCCCTAAAAGTAAGACAATCGGTTGTGGGATATTGAAGTGTGGATCAGCAAGTACAATGTTTTTTGGTATTTTCCAATTTTCAATATTAACGAACCTTGAAGGCTGGTATCCGGTAATTTTAAGTAGCGTAAATAACTTCAGCTGAGTGGAAAAATTAGTTATACAGGATTGCAAAGTCACCTTATATTTTTTGTTACATGCAATAGAATCACCTTCGATTTCAACGATGCACACATTTGGTTGTAGCGCTTTCAAGACCTAACTTGTTGGCCAACAATTCTGTCATAAAGCTTGTCTGAGAGGCCGAATCTAATAAAGCGCGACATGTTACGGGGTTCAACCTTTGATTATTATAAGCCATCGCCGAGAATTGTGTGGAAGAATTACTTTCAGTTTCTCTTTTAACTGTGGATGCCACTAATTTGGATTCAGAAGTGTGAATTAACGAATCATGTTTCAAAGAACATTTCTTATATGTTTCCAAATTGAGGCAAGCCTCAACTCGATGTTCATTATTTAAACAATTCGGACACAGACTGCGTTTGGATACCTCTTGCAATCTATCTTCAGGAGATAATGTCAGAAATTTATTACATCGAAAAATTGAATGTCTGGGCTTATTACAAAAGCTACACATGTAGGTTTGTGACGGAATAAAAGAAGAACCTTTTTGCGTTTGTTGCCTGGGTGAATATCTTTTCCCAAAATCCGTTTGGGATTGTGAGACTTGGAGTAGCGCTTTTTGCGGCTGATTAGACAGAGACTGACACCTTCGATTCAAAAAATTAAATAATCCTTCGTGTCAGGGTCTAATTTAGAATAGACTGTATGAGTCAATAAATCATTCCAATGTTCTGTGGGGCGTTGTAACGTTGCTAGAACACTCAGGTGTGTATTAACTGTATCTATCAGCTTACGTATTTTAAATGCAGATGGATTTTCTATAGCTTGGATGTTGAAAATTAGCCGTATATGTTCTTGACAAATTAAACGCCTATTATCATACCGCTCAGTGAGCAATTTTAAAGCTTGTTCGTAGTTACCAGAAGTTCTAAGATATTGGATTCTTGACACATTGTTTAACGACTGATTTTCATGAACCAATGTATTAAAGGTTTCATAGAACTCAAGCCATTTCGTTATATCACCTGAAAATCGTTTAAATTCAATTTTAGGTAATTTAACAATAGAAGAAGAATTGTTTTCAATATGTTCTTCCTGATTAACTTTAATTAACGGGTTTTGCTTTTTAATAGCGACCATCAATACAGGTTTCAAATGAAAATAATTTTTCTTCGTCGAAATCTCCTCTTCGTCGAGTTTTTCTATATTTAATTGAACGGAATTAAGTTGCGTAAAATAATTTTCAAGACTAGCGAGGCATAGCTCTAATTCAGGTAGTCATGCATCCTGTAGTTTATCAAGAACAAATGACTTAACCCGATTTAATTGTTCCAAAAGCACCGCTCTTTGATTAACAAGTTTTTTAATTTTTTCATCAGTCATATTAAACTTAGCGAACACGCGGTTATGAACAACACAATTATTAACTGTTTTAATGAAAATTGATAACGGGTTAAGTTTAAACGATAAACGATCAACAACCTTCACAAAATCAAAAATGTCTTCCAACCCGTAACAATTGAAAACTTCAAATATCTCTCACAAGCAATTCACAAATTTATATAGAAACCGATTTTAAATGTAAAATAATTATTGAATACTTATCAAAAAAGCTTGGCAACACAATCCTGTAGTGCTGACTATGTGATTCCGAACCAATTTAATGCCTTGTGACGCTGACGACGAACGTGTTGAATGTAGAATAATTTTGCTTATATGCCGTGATGTCCAAATCCGTATTGAAAATTGCAGGTTTTACGGAAGAAATCCCACTTCTGACACCAATAAAAAGTAGATCCAAGCTTTTTTTTGGATCTGAAGAGATAAATCTTCGAATACAGTGACGATTTTCTACCTCCTCCGTGATTTACGTCCTATTTCTATGTTAAAAATGGTATTTCATACATTGGTAATGGCTAAAATGGAATATGAAATATCTTGTTGGGGTGGTTGTTGTCCAATTACTTTGAATCCATTGTATGCCAAACAAAAAATTATTTTGCAAAATTTACTGATGGAAAATAGATTCCAGGCATATTTGTTTAAGTCTACCCGTATTTTAACCTTTGCAACATTTGATACGTTTATTAGGTTTTAAGAGTATTTTTTAAGCGTATTAGTAAAATAAGTGATGCTCGGTATTAGATTCATACTAATCTCTGACTTCCTTCCGCCGTTATTTACATGTTACAGTACCGACATTTTTTAATGCTTTACCTGAATATATTAGAAGAAACATTCCTACTGGAAACCCCAGACGGAAAATTTCTGCTGGAAACCTCAGACGTTGCGTATTTATTTCGTGTTATCATTTAAACGTTTTGTTTGTTTTTTTTTCTTTTATAGTTAAACGTTTTTAGTACGGGTACACAATGAAGTTAGACTAAAGGAAACTTTAAAATTTACAATGTTGCAAGATTGTTTAAAAGGAGGTAAAGCCTTTCGTTTTATGCAATCAGTATACCGAACTGGACTTAAAACTATATAGACTTGTGAAATGCCCTTTTTAAGCATTACGAAAACAAGCCCGCATTAGGACAATGCAGTCCTTGTACAATCTAAAATCTGTGCGGAGTGAAAACAATACCTCGGCGTTAAAATCCAACGGCTTATTTTGCTTTAATTGCTAATCGTTATAATCCTGACACAAATTCTCTTAACGCTCAAAATGCATGTTTAATTTCAAGAAATAATATATACATATCTCAAATATTATTAGGGACTGCCGTGATATGGATAGAAAATGCTAGTGGCATACGGTATCAGTGTGCTGTACAACGCTTCTCATTCCAACTTCGTTACAGAAAGTATTTATTCTTGTGTATCAGGTTTAAATAAAAATATGACTATGAAGTTAGTCTTTCCATATAATTCCGTTTGAATTCGTATTAAAGAAATTTGGATTTTTCAGTTTTTCCCAACATAACCGGTGACCTACCGTTATACATTCTGTTTAATTCGATGTAACTAAAATTCAAAAGCATGTTCAATTGGCCCTCCTGGTGTTTAAAGCTTCATCAAAATCCTCTTCGGGTTTGTCATTAAATGACACCCTATTGACAGGTCCTTTAATTCAACATTAAATTTTTTTCAATCCTCTTACTATTCCGAAATTTTAAAATTGCTTTAACGGCGGGCTTTGTTAAAATGTACCGCGAAGAAAACTTTCAAGGATCGGATCGTGCTCTACGAAAATTCCGGTGGCGCAGTAATCCGGGTGAATCATTATCTGTTTTGTCGCGCTATAGTTTGGGTCTTAATAGAAGCACCCTATTTTTATTTAACATCCGAATATATATACAACATCCAAATCCTAATTCGGATGCTTCACCGAAATCATGCAACTCTTTGCATTTAATATCATTTGCATTAACAATCCACTTAGGTTAACTAAATATTTGGAAAAATCGATCCATTCTGATTCACTCTAAATGCTTTATGCTAATAAATTTGCTTAATAAGCAAAGTTCAATCTTAAAACTAAATCCGTTTATCGACAACACCGGCAGATTACACGTTGGAGTCTGGCTAAAAAAGTCGTCCCTGATGTATAATCAAAAACATTCAATTCTTCTTCCATCCAACCATATATTTACGACGCTATTAGCTCGTAACGAACATTTCCGGAATTTTCACGCTGGACCTCAAGCTCTGCTAAAGTCGTTACGACAACGGTTTTGTGTAATTGGCGTTAGACAATTATGTAGGAAAATAGTCTACGATTGCATTCTATTGCAAAATTTGATAAAATTTAATACCCGAATCAGATAAATCGATCAAAATTATCACAAGTAGTAGCGACATGTTTCATCAACTGGTATTGTTTACTTCTGTTGAATGTATCACGAACCAATCTCACATACTTTTCACTGTTACTTCACTTACAAAACTTTATTTTACTTGATCACTTGTTATTACTCTGTTAATCTTGTAGTATTCGATCGCAGGTTTTATCGTATTTTCATTCGATTCGAACTGCACTCTGAATTGTTTAGTCTGGGATGAACGGAGTTTTCTGTAATTAAGTATTTCCGACAAACTTTCTTTGGAATGTTTTCAATTTTCGTTCATTAATCAATAGTTACAGCTTATATTAATTTCAATTATACCCGACTGAGTTCATTGACATCATTTTGTAATCAAAACATTACTACTTCATAAACAAATTCTTCAATTAAATTCCCCTAAGCTATCACCTGATGCTTGACATAAGAAAAATATTTGTTTAAGAAGGGGATTCTGTACGATTCCCATACATCACTATATAGTCAATTGTTCTCACCCTACCTCTCTCATATACTCTTATAAATCCTGATTGATGTTCACTGTTTACATATAAACAAACACTTCACATGTTAAGAGATCGTAATCCTTCACATACAAGGATTACGCAAAATTAATTGCAACGTTTTTTTTTTTTGGTATTTAATTCCGCACTTATGTAGAACATGGCATGATGTATTTAATTATAGCAGTATTTTAAGCTCAATTTAGTCTAATCCATAATTTTCACACTTTGCGTATTTTTCATTTCCTTTTCAGCATTTTTGCGTTATTGTATACCAAATACAAAAGTTTTTCTTATGCTTTTTGCACAAAAAAAAAAAAAAAAACAAGACAAAAACGTAGTGGCAATGTAGTTTGAGGTGTTTATATACGAGATGAGGTGTGTATATTGTATATGAAGACGTAAAATAAGGAAAACTTTTTTTTTTGTGTTACGTGTCATGATTTAAATTTTTCCTATTTTTTTTTTGTGTTGTTGCCAAAAATACCAATAATAATAATAATAAAAATATAATAACCAAATAGCACAGATTGTTGAAAACAGAAATACAAAAACAACAACGGCAGTAATTTATTGGCTTGTATATATCGATCAATAAAATACCTCCCCGAGTTGGGAAAAAAATAGGAAAAATATTTTTTTGTATTTATATATGTATGTGTGTGTGTCTATGTGAACCAATGGTACACTGTACTATGTAATAAATTACATATTTTGCATTATGTATTTTTATTATAAATTTTTTATTTTTATTTTTTTTTAATTTAAATAAAGTTTGTTGTGTGTTATTTACCATAGAGTCACATCCATTCAGCGACACACACCAAAAAAAAAGAAACAGAGCAACAACATTAACAGTTGGGCAACACAAAATGAAAATTATTCACATTTTTTGTGCTATACGGAAAAGTTGAGAGTGACAAATTTTGTTTATAACAAAAATTATTATTATTTTACTTTTTACCATTTTCTCTATTATTAATCATCGTAATTTTAAATAAATTTTCAAATTTTCATCGTAAAATCCTCGAAAGTATAATAAAGAAGTAAAAATTGATTTTTTTATCTTTTTTTTGATTAAATTGAATTCGAAGAAATTGTTTGGGGCAAATGTCAAACATCCCCAAGTGTTTTTTTTTAAATATGTTCTGAAAAGCAGTTTCCATTGAGGTGCAGTTATAAGATTCGTCAAATTTTATTATTAAATTTAAATTTACTTTTGTTCAGTTAAATAATTAAATTAAATGATTTAGCAGTTCTCCACAGGAATTATAAAGGTTTTATGTAATAAAATTGAATCAAATTTCTAACAACCACTTCTTTAAACACTATTTTCTGTGCCTACGTGCCTTGTGAATCTACTTCCCCCCTTTTTTTCTTTTTTTTTTTGATCTTTGAGAAGAAAAAATAAAAATAAAATATAGGGCAAAGAAGATTCACAAGGCAAGTAGGCACAAAAAATAGTAAAAATATAGATTTTTTTTTTTTGTTCTTAATTTAATAATTTAGAGAATGGTCATCGCCTGTCCCTTCAATGGAACCACTGTTATTTTGTAAATTATAGTGTTTCCAATAAATTAGAATAATTTATTAATTGCAGTGCTCGATAACGTATTCAATTTTATATTTTTTTAAAATACTCTCCGATGTTCTGAACTAAAGCGAAGATTCTAATGGAGCCTCTAGTTCTCATTTAAGTATATTTGGTGATGACTCAATCGACGATCCCAGTTAAACTATTGCCAATACTAACCAAAATCAAAACGTATTGCTTCAACCTAGAAATATTGTGGACAATGGAACTCCATCTCTCGTAAGCGCAAAATTAATAAAACTATTTGGAAAAGTCAAATCTTATCAAGAGAACGTCAGACTGGAAGAGAGTGCAATAATACAAAAGGAAAAACAGTTCCTGCCAAATGTGAAGCCGCCGAAATGTGACAAAGCTTGCCAATTTAACTGTATATTCTACTTTTAGAAATCAATTCGAAAGGTAATACACAGTGATTTCTAGGTTTTATCTGATTTAGAAAAACGAATATTTTATACCAAGTAAGCAACTGTTGCGCCTGTGGCAAAGAATAACTAAGAGTATGCCGATAATGTAATCCGCTCACTGGTGTACCAAAACCATCGAGTAAAAGAAAATATAAAAGGAAAACCGTTAGTAATGATCATATTCAGAAAATTCGAAGTCATATAGAATCGTTTCCATTTATATATTCTCATTATTTAAGAGCTAACAAACAGAGGCAATATCTTGAGCCTGGGCAGATAATATTAAAAACCATTTCTACCAAAAAAATTTTAATGCCGAGTATAACCTTTCATTTTTCGTGCCCAAAAAAGAAATATGCGAATTATGCTGCAAATATCAACGTATTTCATATCCAAGTGAAAAACAAACCGCAGAACATATAAAACATAAGGAACTCAATCAAAGTGCCTAGGAACGCAAAATTGCAGATAAACCATTAGCTCAACTTGATCCTACGGTGGCAATTATTTCTTATGACCTTCAAAATGTTTTTAATTTACCAAAGGGAAGCGCATCCAATTTCTTTTTTAAAAGGAAATTGAACTTGAACAACTTAACCGAGTATTGTCCTGCAAACGGGATAACATATTGTTCAATATGGTATGTGAGCCAAAGTGGACGAACACGAAATGAGATTGTCAGCGCATTGGTAAAAATTCTAAAATCGGTGATAAATGACATTCCACAAGAGAGAAAAATTATTTAATGGTCTCATTCCTGTATCATACAAAATCGAAACCGCCTAATATCACTGGAGTTGCTAAAACTTTGCGAAAACAACCGGGTTCATACAATAGTTGAACCATTTTCTGTACCAGGGCATTCCCGGGTACAAGAAGTAGACGCAGTGCACAGTGTAATTGAAAGGCATCTGAAACATACAGAATATCACAGTCCGGTCTCCGCTTTAAGGCATTTATGGACTATGAAAACGTTAAATTAAAATTAATTCAGATGCATGCAACTGATTTTGACAATTATACCAAGATCGGACTTGGACTTAATTTTACCTCTGTTAATTTACAGAGGCAACCGAATTACTTTTTAAAAAAGAAAACATATTTGTCGTATAACCCTGACCAAAAAATGAGAACTTTCCTTGATCTCATTGTATTGGTAGTTTGGTTTCGTACTGAAAAAGTTGGTCTACTCATCAGGTAGCTAAGAACAAACTACAAAAATACAATTCCTACTTAACACAGATTGTGTCAAGTAGGAACGTACTGATTTAGCGAATTATATTCACAAAATTAAAAAACTCAAGGAACATCCTCATTTGTGTGGGTTTAATGCCCATGATTTTGTTTCTGATTATCCAATCGAAAATCTTGTGAATGCCATTTTCACTAATATATTTGGGTCTATAAAGAGCCGAAAAAAATCATTTGATAAAGAGACATACTTCTCTTAAACTTGTTAATATTGTTTGGGCATTAAACACACACAAATGAGAGTTTTTCTTAAGTTTTTTGATTTAGTGAATATAATTCGCTAAATCAGTACGTTCGTACTTGATTCTATCTGTGTTAAGTAGAAATTCCATTAAATATGTTTGAGTTTATAAAAAACCGAAAAAATATCATCAAAACAAAAAAAAAAATGCTTTTAGAAGTATATGGGAGGTGTTCTACATCCATTTGCGCCACTTTTGCGCTTTTTTTTCTTTTTTCTTTTTTTTTTGTTGGGATTATTCTAGTAACATTTTTTAAATCGTTTCAAATAAAAAAAAAATTAAAAATTTCGATTTCTGAACAATTTTCCAAATGCCGTAAGGGAAATTTTAATTTTCACAAGACGATATGTAGGACAAATCAAACGGCCCTGCGGACCGATCACTTTGAAATGGTAACAGAGGGAGTTGTGAAATTGTATATATTTTCAAAAAGCTACATTTAGATGAATAGTTAACTATATCGCAACAAGATTAGGAGGTTAGGAACATCACCGACGCATGGTTGTAAGGCGCCCCCTTATAAAGAAAATTAATAATTTAGTGACCAATCTCCATTTTGAGCGAAAGTTCTCATAGATTATGCATATCATGAGGAAGATTTGCATAATAAGACGTTAAAAAATGATTACAGCCAGAATAACAACAGAATCGGTATTAATTATTACTTCTTATTTTCTGACAGGTGTTTACTGTTCAACATTGATATTCCAAATTTTTTAAGCCAACCAAAATATATGATTTGTCAAACTCTACAACTTCTCTAGCCATAGCCATTTTTTCCTATTTTGAAGCAGCAGAAAGTCCCAAGGAACCATGAGGCACCAATAAATTGACCGATGCATTGTCATTTGAAAGAAGGTTTTCATTGAAAAAGTTCTTCTGGGATATTCCGTACAGGTTGTTTACTATTAGCAATTTCTCCAATCTTTATTCGGCGATCGGCCCACATAATATCTTGGAGTTAATTGTACTAGTCGACCCCATCAAAATTCAGTAAAACATTTATAAATGCGAAGAAATGAGAATCTATGAAACTTGCTTTTTTCCATGGTAGCAAAAAATATTAAGTTTCTTTACTTTCGATAACTTTCAAATCAAAACTAAATCTCTTGTCGGCTAAAATATTGCCGAACCGTCATCATTTTGAGACCAAATCTCCAACTCTTAAAACGTTGCTGACTTCTCACTCCTCTCTTACAAAAGAGATATGAGCGCCTCGATCAGCCTAATAAGACGTATACGCACTACATCACGTTATTTCCACGTTTCTTGCCTCTCTGTTGTGCTTACACGTCTAAATAGGCATAGATAGCATAGCCGCAGTATACACAAAACTGATCTTAAGGCGATATCAATATCTGGATATAAAATATTGTTACGTTTTTGCCTTGTCAATCAAGGTTCGAATCACTGGATTGTGAATAAAAAC
Source organism: Tipula vernalis (assembly GCA_958295665.1). Lineage (NCBI taxonomy): Eukaryota > Metazoa > Arthropoda > Insecta > Diptera > Tipulidae > Tipula > Tipula vernalis. The sequence continues at coordinate 17,285,789 of OY282560.1, forward strand.
CAGATAATTCTACTTATCACCAACGAATTTATTTATTTCACACAAAAATTATTACAACACAATTTATTAAAGACAATTCCCAAAATCACTTTACTTTAATATTTACACACTGATCATCTTTACTTTTTATTTCGCACTAAAACACTTTTTAAATCAATTTTTAATTCCTTTTTAGTCTTTACACTATCGCTTAGCAAATACTAATAATTCCAATTCGATCTCGTTCGCCTTTTTATATATACAAACCAAACTTGTAGAAAGTTCATGACTTTTCCAGTAAGAATAGTGAAGAAGCATTTAGAACAGTTTTATCATGGAACATTCCATTTTAGTACAGTAAAACATTGAGCTATTAATTTAACTTCTTCTATTACAATCTAGGTGTCACCGTCACAATATGAAATTAGTCTGCTCCATTGTCTATTAAATATTGTGACGGTGACACCTAGTGTGTACTAGAATAAGTTAAATTAATAGCTCAATGTCTAACTGTACTAAAATGGAATTTTCCATGATAAAAATTGTTCTAAATGTTTCTACGCTATTCTAACTGGAAAAGTCATGAGCTTTCTAGAAGTTTGGTTTGTGTATATAAAAAGGCGAATGAGATCGAATTGGATTAGTAATATTTGGTAAGCGATAGTGTAAAGATTAAAAGGAATTAAAAAGTGATTTAAAAAGTGTTTTAGTGTAAAATAAAAAGTAAAAGTGATCAGTAGTGATTTTGTGAATTTTTATTGATAAACTGTGTTGTAATAAATTTTGTGAAATAAATAAATTCGTTGGAGATAATTTAAATTGACTTTGTATTATTTACAATCCAGTGATACGAACCTTGAATGACAAGACAAAAACGTAACAATATATATATATAGTATAGTATTTTTTCATTGCAAAGTACATAGAATGTGTTCGCCAATGGTTAAACGGGGCAAGGAAATAAGATCGCTCACATTAATATTATAAATAATGGAATTAGTCTCGGGAAAAATACGAAATTAAACCATAGTGTTGTTCCGTGGCTTATTCTGCGGTTTCTTGTTTTTTATTCAATTTTCCCTTATTCAAGGCTCCAAATCCATTTCAGTAGCGAACTGTTTTAAAGTTATATTACGTTTAAACTCATCATATGCGGACCTAATTAATTCCTGGTCGAAAAATGTTGTCTAATAGACTGCTGAATAAAAAATGTTTGAAAGAAACTTGTACCTACTTTCTAATCAGATTATTCCATTTTACTGATTGTATGTTTGAAAAATTATTCAAGCAATTGCGGGACTGTCGCATGATCTACAATGCTAATGGAATTCAAACGTTTTTGATGCGTTGGTTTTGAGCGTTGAATTTTTTTTCTGGTAATTATCGAAATTAGGTCAATAATTTTCAACTCTGTTGGTACAGAAGAATAACACTGCAAAACATTAAAACAAAGGCTTTTTTAGGTATAAGTGAAAAAATTTAAAACAAATTCTCGAACTATCAAAGACTCCATAAAACATTTTGAATCTTTCTGCTGGGTATAAAATACCCACCAATAGGAAATCGCGAGAAATAAATTAAAATTAGGCTTGCCTGTTACGGTGACACCTAGGGTAGAATAGAACAAATTAAATTAATAGCGCATAGTTTGACTGTACTAAAATGGAATTTTCCACGATAAAACTGTTCTAAATGTTTCTAGACTATTCTTACTGGAAAAGTCATGAAATTTCTAGAAGTTTGGATTATTACTATTTTGTAAGCGATAGTGTGAAGATTATACCGAGTAATTTAAAAAGTGAATTAGTGCGATATAAAAATTAGAAGTGATCAGTAAAATTGTGCTAGTGTTTGTTAATTATTGTGTTGAATTAATTTTTGGTGTTCAATAAATAAATTCGTTCGTGATAATTGAAGAGTTTTGTTTTATTCACAATCATGTGACTTGTAACAATACTTAAATTGTTTATTGACATATTCGTGTTTTTAATAATCGATCAAATCTTTTTACTTATAGTTTTACTATATGCATCTATATTGAGGAATATAATAAGCGAATGAATGAAGTTATTGCCAAAAATTCTTTATATGTATTAGTGAATAAAATTAAGGAAAATAATAATTTACATCTTATAGCTAATTATTGATAAATTCCAAAATTACATTTCTCACATAATTTGTCTAAATATAATTAAAAATCTACAGATCGGCGAAAGTTATTTTACTGAAAAACAGGCTAACATGGAACATCACAAAACCTGCACCTCTTTTAGAAATCTGTTTAACAAAATAGCTCGAGTACCAGGGCTCTTATATACATAATCATGTACAATAATAAGGGTGACTCTGATTATTTCAAGAAAATAGCTGTAGCTTGACAATAAACACTTTAGTTGACTTCAATTAGTATTTTGTAAAGCTTCTTTCACCACTAACACAAATTAGAGCAGAACTTGATTTTTCAACTTGATTTTTTTCTTAAGAAGTCCATAACATGGGGAGATGATGATCCATCAAGATTTTCCCTAAAATTTTAAAGATAAGGCTCCTTCAATACGTATGTGTTAAAATCACCTAACGATTGGTGTATTGCTTTCTAGTCAAGAGGGCCAGTTATTTACAAAAAAGGAATTATTGCTAGCAAATCCAACTAAATGTCAAAGTAAGCATGATAATGATCAAGCATGATTCAAATCATATCTAATTTTATGACTACCTTAGATATACTATCAGAGCGTTCTAGTGCTATGTTGGGTGTTTGCGCTATTTCAATGCTTCCTCATAATCTTTGATGTTGAAATCCAAGTTTTTAATAACCTTCACTTCTCTAGAGAAACGGGTTCTCAGGCCAAACTCATACAACGAAAATATTATGTTCCCAATATTAGGGGAACACAACAGGTAAAATTTACTCATTTTGAATTTCCACTCCACCAGTGTATTTTCAATAATTAATTTTCGTTTGGATTACAGTTTCCCATTTAAATCTTTTGTTTTGCCAGCTGGTAGGTAAATCTTTTTTCTCTTGTAAATTCATAAATTTTAACCAAACGAATTTTATGAAGTGAATAAAACTTAACATTTTTTACGATAAGAACGGATGAAGTATAAAAAATGTATGTATTTAATTGTCGTAATCTTATCATGAAATACACCGTAAAAAAAAAATTTCCGTTTTAATTTGTAGGACATATTTTAGTATTTTTGTAAAGGGATATCTCGTTTAACGTTTTATATGTTCTAAATTTTAGACAAAAAATCTTCAATGAGTAAACCTTCGGTTACTCTAAAGAAATTGCTTTACTCCTTCATTCTTAATAAAAAACGAAATACATTTTTTCCACGAAGCTTTCAAACTACATTATAACAGTACACATTTATGAAAGCTAACATTTTGTTTTAGCTTAATAATAATTTTAAAGAGGACGTTATTCAAGGTATTCCTGTATACACTTACTTTATGCTCGAGTATCTAATGAGTGCTTTTTACGTTCATTTGGGTTGTTGTTGTTGTTAATGCTGTTATTAAATACATAGAAAACAGAATATACACGAAAGTTTATTTAATTGGATAAAAAAATTATTTTTTATTAGAAAAGTTACACAAAAAAAAAAGAAAAAGGAAAAGTTGGTTTAACAAAATAATTTAATTGTTTTCATTTTATAATGATCTAGTCAAGGACACTTAGGTACCTAAAGATGATGGAACATTTTTGTTTTTCATAATTTAGAATGTAAAGGGTTTTATTATCACTCAACTTTTGTGACATTTATTTAAATGAGATTGATCGGATTTCTTTTAGTATTATACAATGACCAACTTACGAAAAGTTACTCAATTTTATATTTTTGTTATAAATTAGTAGCATTGGGGAGGATCCAATCCTCTATATTTAACCACAACAAAAAAAACAAACGATTTTCTTATCTAGACTTTTGAATGTGTTAAATTAAATTAATTAACTATTTTCCAATTTTAATCCTATAAATACATTGTGTGTTATATTGCCATCAAAGACAACAACAATATTATGTACTAAACTGACTAAAACAAAAGTAAAACATAAAACATAACATTAAAAGTCTTTTGTTTTAATTATTTAGAACACTAATGATAATAATGAATGAAGAGCATTTTTCTTTTGTGTTCAGCTCTCATCCAAAAAAAATATACAGAAGCACAAAAAATAGTTAAAAACGGAGATAATTCAACTCCAACCTCCTTATACCCCCCCAACGTATGATGCTAACTATATAGGTGTATTGTGAATTTTCCACTTTAAATTTCCAAGTACATATTTTTCCTTTTAATTATCTCGGTATGTACTCGTGTGGATGTATATGTGTGTTTCGGTGCGTTTAAGGTACATCATTTTTTTTTTTTTTGTTGTGGATTGGTTCACAAAAAAAATATTCTCTAGATAAAAGTTAGCGGGTGTTTTATGGGTGGGATTTTCGTTTCATAATATGCTGCTGCTTTAGCTGTTGGAATGGTGCTTAAACGATTTTAATTATTTTAATGGGTTAGTAGCAAGGTTCTTGTGATTTTTTTTTGTTCTTGCTAAAGTTGATGTTTCTAGGCGAGTATGTCAAGTTAATTTTTATATATCCGGATAATTTTTTCCAATGCTATATACGAATGTAGGTTAAATTTCAAGGAATCATGAACTTATTTTGTGATAATAATATTTATGTTCAATTTTTCGTTTTATATCTATGCACTTGCTATTCTGTCACAAAATAAAAGAAAACTGCCACCATGATTGAAACCAGTTGATTTTTTCACTGTCTGTTGATTTTATTGCTAATTGGCCTTGGTATAGGTAGAAATATCTAATTTATCGTTTCTGTCTACTTGAACATTTAAATTTTAAAGTCACTTTTCATTCTCATTGTTCATTTCTAGCTTTAGCGTTGGATTTAAGTGATTTCTATAGAGAAAATGTTCAGAAACTAAATTTTCAAACAATTTGAATTTTTTTCTCATTTCTCATTTTTCATTTCATATTTTTCATTACTCACTTTTTCGTTACTCATTACTTATTTTTCACGTCTGATTTTAACGTTAGGTCATTTCTATAAATAAATGTAATTTGCATAAATTAATATAGATGTGAACAAGATTAAATTTTTTCTCATTTCTCATTTGTATTTTTCAATTTTTATTTCACATTTCTCGTTTTTAAATTCTCATTTCTAAAAATAAACTGTATTTTCATCAACTAAACATTAAATAAATTTTCATTTGTTTCATTTCCCATTTCACATTCCTCAGTTCTCACATTTCATTTCTCATTTCTCATTTCTGATTTTAGCGTTTGATTAGGCAATTTCTAAACCTTGCAAATTCCAATTATTTTTTTTCATGTTTTAGTTTGGGCATAAAATCAATGAGCGTAGAAATAAAACAATAAAAATTGCACTTTTATTTTTTGTCTTATTTGCTTTTATATTTACAGTTACGAATTTAAAATTATTATTTCATATATATTGTGCAAAATGTGATGATGCAGTGTGTTGGTTTGAAATATTATCAAACATTGTAATAAATGAAAATGATAATATGTATTATGAGTGACCCAAATCATAAAATTATGCAAGACATAGTAGCCAACTAACTTATTTGCACTCATTTGCTCATTTTTAATTTTTTTTGTTTTTCATTTCTAATTTTAAAATTTGGTTGGAATTTGCATAACTTACTTTCATTTCACATTTCTCATTTTTTATTTCATATTTCTTATTTCTCTTTCGTTTTCCCATTTCTCATTTTTCATTTTTCGTTCCACATTTCTCGCTTTCGATTAGGTCATTACTACAGATGACCGTAATTTTCGAAAACTAAACAGTTAACAAATTTTAATTTTATTCTCATTCTCATTTTTCAATTTACAACTATTATTTCTCACTGCTGATTTTAGTATTTTGGTAAGTTATTTCTGTAAATAACGAAATTTTCATAATGTAAACCTTGACCAAAATTTCAATTAGTTTTTCATTTCTTATTTTTCATTTCTGATTTTAGCCTTTTTAATTTTTTTTTTCTATTTCCCATTTTTCATATAGCATTTCTCACTTTTTACTTCACATTTCTCATTTCTTACTTTTCAGTTTTCTTTTCTCCTGGAATAAACCTAGGATAAACTTAATTTTTCACCCATTTTTCATTTCTCAACTTTTATTTCACAGTTTTCATTTCTTATTACTGAATTCCCTTTTCTAAAAGTAAACTGAATTTTCATAAACAAGTAGCTTTCATCAACTACATCATGAACAAAAATATTTTCCCCCTATTTTTATTTAGTATTTGTTATTTCTCTATTCTCTCTTTTTCTTCTCTCATTTCTGAAAAATTTTCATAATCTTAATATTAAAAAAAAATCCATTTTTCTCATTTCTCATTACTCACTTTTAATTGGTTTAACACGTTAAATTTTTCAGTTATCGTCTTTCTTTTCTCATTTCTCATTAAAGATTTTATCGTTGGATTAGGCCATTTCTGTACTTTAAAATTGAAAAATTGTAATATATTCTTCACCATTTCATAATTTTTTATTTCACATTTCTCGTTTTTCGTTACTCACTTTTTCTTAGCTTTCGATTAGGTCGTTTTCGTAGATGACAATAATTTTATATAAACTAAACATTAAACATATTTAATTTTTATGCTCATTAATCATTTCTTATTTCTCACTTTTCATTACTGATTTCATATTACTCACTTCTGATTTTAGTGTTGTGTTAGGTTATTTCTGTAAATATAAGTAATTTTTGTAAAATAAAACTTGAACAAATTCCAATTATTTATTTTTATTTCTCACTTCTAATTTTTGACCACTTATTTCTCATTTTGGATTTTAGTGCTGGGTTGGGTCATTCCTGTAAATATATGTAATTTTCATAAAGTAACCCATTGACATTTGATTCCAGTATTAATTTTCATTTAGCATTTCTCACTTTTTGTCTGATTTTGTCGTTCGATTAGGCCATATCTCTAACTAAACGTAAATTTTCCTAAATTAAAAGGTTTAATTTTAATTATTGCTCAGAATTTGGATTTCTAAAAGTAAACTGAATTTAAACTAACGATTACAAAAATTTCCATTTGTTCTCTTTTTTTTTTGTACTCATTTCTTATTTGTCATTTTAGCGTTGGATTAGGCCATTTCCAAACCGTGAAAAAATTTCAATTATTTTCTTCACATTTTGTAAAAACGAAAAAAAATTACAACGAAAACGTTCTTGTTCACCAAACATTGAAATAAATCTAAATGACAATAATATGAGTGACACAAATAACAAAACTAAACCTTGAAACATTTTCAATTTTTTTTATTTCTCATTGCAAAATAAAACGTTTCTCTCTTTTCGGTTCTAATTTAAGCTTTCGGTTAGGTTACTTGAACCTAAAGGATCGTAATTTTCATAAACATTTTTGTTTTTTCATTACTCGTATCTTAATTCTCTTTCCGATTTTAATTTTGATTTAGGTCAGTCAGGTCATTTCAATAATAAACGTTATTTTCATAAAACTTGGGAAAGTTTTAATTTTTTCTCAATTTTCATTCTATATTACTCATTTCCCATTTTCTTTAGTCATTTTTAAATTCTATTTTTCTATTTCTCATTTCGTTTCTCATGTTTCTCATTTTATACTTTTTATTTAATTTGTTTTGTCATTTTTAGGTCATTTCTATTTCTAAATTTGCTTCCGCTTCCTGTTTCTCATTTTTGACTTCACATTTTTATTTTTCAATTCTTGTAAGATTTGGTCATTCTATAAATAAACGTAATTTTCATAAACTAAACTTGAAACAATTTGAATTTTTTCTTCACAGTTCCAACATTTGTCATTTTACGTTTCTTATTTCTCATTTGACATTTCTCATTTATTATTGCCATTTCTTATTTATTATTTCTCATTTTATAAAGTTTGTTGGTTATCAGTTGAAAGTATGTTTAATGTGTTGGTCACTGTGCTATTTGTTGTACTCATCAGCATGCACCATGATTCTCTAAAAACTAAGATAACGTGTAAACGTGATATCTTTTATCGGTTTGCAATTTTTTGATATTATTTTATTAGTAATCAAATTGAAAAATTGCCAACTCCTAAAATTTACAAGTTACCACGTTTACACATTATCTTAGTTTTTAGAGAATCAGGAGATTTCACTCTCACAATTCATTAATTTTCGATTTTTACTTTTACAAATATTTTCAAAAAATTGGTTCAATGCTCCTATTGCTGTGTCGGATGTGTCTACCATCAATTCTAATTTGGCTAATGATGAAGGGTGAACCAAAAGCCTAGCTTCGCCTAGTTGATTTTTGAAAACTCGAACTTCGAAGGCCTCGTCTGCCTGTACGGTCCAATCATTAATTCAATTATCGTTTTTTCTGCCTCTCCTTAAGGTATCGTATAGTAGTGCCTGAAAATGCAATTGAGTAAAACAGGCATAAATTCTTTCGTTTCATGTGTTATGGCTTTGTATTTCTCTAGTAGCAGTGTAATTCGGTCACCGATCACGCTGAAGTTAATTAGCCGAACCATAAGTGTGTCTTCATGAGTTGTACCTCCTAGAGAGAATAAAGAGGTTAATGAATGGATCCAACAATTGACTACGCTGAATATCGTCCGAATAACGCCCGATCAATTGTTGTGATTTGATCATGTGCATACGGCGATGTAATTGGATGTCGGATTGAACAACGGCTATTGAATAGTATACTTTATTTTGAAACTAATTTAATTGACGAACATAATTTAGTAATTTTATTGGAAATCCCTTTATACTGACAGCGCTATAGCGTAATGTACGTGGAAATTTGGGTGGCGATCCACGCAATTGTTTACGTTGCTATCATGACGACGAAAAAATTAATGTAAAATCACCAAACTACCCAAAATTTGCAATTGTTGATACTCGGCTCGCCGAATCTCAATCTCTACGTCAATATGCATCACAATTTATTTTCTTGCGTAAGTGCGGACGATTTGATGAAAAATGATGATAGAAGATGATGAAGTGAGTAATTGAAATGGAACGCCAAACTGTCATTGGTAAAAATTTGGATGCCTTAACATGTGTTTTTTTGTAAGTTCAAATAACGCCTAATTTATTCGTTCTGTCGAGTTTATTTTAACTTCGTTTTTTTTATTATCGTGAGAGACGTAGGCATTTGGCTATAGCATACATGGCAGAATAGTTACTGACTTTCCTGAGGAAACGGCTCGGTTGCACCGGAGGCATTATCAGCATTATTGATTGAGCGATAACACCAAAACATTGCGAGGGTCATTCAAGTAGTAAGGCTTTCTTAGTTCGCAAACAAGAATTTATATGCAGACAGGTTAGTATTTTGTGCCATTGTGTAAAAGAGGTATCCAGCAGCTATTCCTGAATATACCAGCAAACCACCAATAAAAAAATTCATTTCGGTGCTAACGAACTATCCACAAAGTTCAGGGCTACTAGAAACAAATCACTCATAGTCAATCAGTCATATTTAATCAATTTTGCATGACCCTATTCGGAGCTCATTTTTCAGCACCCTCGGATGATTTATTTACAAGAAAAACCGTTGTACAACTTATCGACCGCAATTGAAATATGAAGAACATCATTATCAAGACCCAGGCCATTAAAAAACCCATCTACAAATACTCATACAAAAGGCGATTACTCAACATAATGATGATAAATATTCTACATAATGTTGAGTTTTTTATTTTTTTTAAAAACTACTTCTTCGTTACATAAATAAACAAATCATACTTTGTACACAACAACATAAATATTATTACATTCTCGTATATTATAATGACTGTACAATATTCGTAGCCATTCAATTTAATTGTTACAATGTATAAGAATAAAATAACCAATTTATCTAAATGTCTTGTACTTACATTTAATTCTGCATCCATTATCAAATCTAAATTGAAACGAATCTGAAATAAGGAAGAAAACGTAAAATTTAGTCCATTTCTACACAACACATACATAAATCAAATACATACATACATACGTACATACGTACTATAGAATGTCTAGAGAATATAAAATTGTGAAAAATGTTTCCCTGTTTTAACATAAAAGGACCTAAATCTATATGGGAGGGATAGATGTAGCGCGCAAACGATTTGAAACAATAAAATAATTTTTTTTTTTTTTTTTCAAACTATGCAGATAATTATCTACCATTAATTTATGTTAAAGGTATCTGAAATCCAATCCTCCCGTCATGATGTTACAAAAACATACTTTCCCATAAATTCATCCACATAAACCATGTATATGTACACAAACAAACATAGACACACAGCATAAATACACTTAACGGAATTTAAAAGAAAATCAACTGGAAAAAAAATAAAAACGAAAATGCTTAAGAAAATTAGAGAAGAACATGAAATGTATTTCAATTAATTTTCATTTTTGTTGTTATTGTTTTTGTAGGTTTTCCGTATCCAAGACCCTGAAAGTAGAATTGCGATGGAGATTGGTATTTTGTACGTATACAATGGGGATATGAAGAAAACGGCGGCGCGCACGAGTAAGAAGTAGAATTTAAATCGCTTAAATAGCATAATGATTTTGTTTTTTTTCTGTTGTATCTGCGATTATACATTTTTCCGGCATTTTGGTGTGCTATTAGTTAAAATAAAAACGGATGTTGAATAAAAATTTGAGAATTTGCTGAAATCTTAAAATGAAAAAAATATTTTTTTTTTTTGTGCTTTCGTAATTATATTATTATTTGAATGTAGATTTGTATGATTTAATTGGGAAATGAGAAAATTTTTATTTTATTATGCGGTCTGGCAACTGAATCGGACTGTATAGGTGCGCAGTATATATTAAACGAATGCAGATGTTTAGATGTTAGGACGTTAAGATTTAACGATTTTGGATTTTATTAAAGCAAAAACAGATTCGAATAGCGAATATCTGTGGTGAATTTTACGATTTCGGATTTTATGCAAGCGGATAATTTTTATAATACGTCCCAGGCGCTTTCGTCTAGCAAAAGAAGAGTCAGCAAGAAGGATTGAGCTCAAAACATTACTAACAAATAATGACAGGTTAATATTACAAATAAGTTTCACCCCAAGGTGGAAACAATATCGTAAAGTATTACTATATATATCAAATATCAAATATCAAATATCAAATATCAAATATCAAATTTCAAATTTCAAATTTCAAATTTCAAATTTCAAATTTCAAATTTCAATTTTCAAAATTCAAATTTCAAATTTCAAATTTCAAATTTCAAATTTCAAATTTCAAATTTCAAATTTCAAATTTCAAATTTCAAATTTCAAATTTCAAATTTCAAATTTCAAATTTCAAATTTCAAATTTCAAATTTCAAATTTCAAATTTCAAATTTCAAATTTCAAATTTCAAATTTCAAATTTCAAACTTCAAATTTCAAATTTCAAATTTCAAATTTCAAATTTCAAATTTCAAATTTCAAATTTCAAATTTCTAATTTCAAATTTCAAATTTCAAATTTCAAATTTCAAATTTCAAATTTCAAATTTCAAATTTCAAATTTCAAATTTCAAATTTCAAATTTCAAATTTCAAATTTCAAATTTCAAATTTCAAATTTCAAATTTCAAATTTCAAATTTCAAATTTCAAATTTCAAATTTCAAATTTCAAATTTCAAATTTCAAATTTCAAATATCAAATATCAAATATCAAATATCAAATATCAAATATCAAATATCAAATATCAAATATCAAATATCAAATATCAAATATCAAATTTCAAATTTTAAATTTCAAATTTCAAATTTCAAATTTCAAATTTCAAATTTCAAATTTCAAATTTCAAATTTCAAATTTCAAATTTCAAATTTCAAATTTCAAATATCAAATATCAAATATCGAATATCGAATATCAAATATCGAATATCGAATATCGAATATCAAATATCCAATATCCAATAATAAACTCCAAATATCATAAATCAAATAACAAAAAAGAATTATGAATATGAAAGCACACCGTCAATTCGAATAACGATTTTAGCTGAATCGATTTGATCAAATATCTGTTCGATGTGAAAGTGCCCGAACTTAAGAAAATTTTTTAGGATTTAACGTCAGCTGTTACCGCATTACATAGGTTCTCACTCATCAGTACGTTGAGACTAGGCCCATAGACAATATTTCGATCAAAGTATGCTACCCATAATCTTACTAAAATATTATTTTCACCGGCAATGCGGCAGGCTGAAAACGTTGCCATGAATATTGATTTTGCTTCATTTATCAGTTGTCGGATTTCAGGTCGAGAGTTAGATGTGTTCATCACACCGCGCCAAGCGCATCGTTTTTCCGAACTAGTACAACAGGCGACCAAGGACTGATAGGTACACAGACAATTCTCAAATTGTAGCTGCGTTATATTGTGATCCGTCACCCTTATGTTGGGGCTATTCTTGTATAGAAAATATCATCAAGTATCACAGAACATCAACAAATAGGATTTCATATCGAAACCTTAAAGCACACAAGTGCTATGTTCACATTATATGGAATTTTCACTCAATGTTCTTGGAAATAATATTATACAATACTACAGAATTAAAAAATAAAATCATAAATAATAGAGAATGCCTTTCTGAAAGCTTAACTTGGTATTTACTACAAATTATTCAAATAGACAAAGCACCTGTGTGCTTTGTGTTATCGAAATCATTAAATAAATTCAATATTATCAAATATTATACCAAAGCATCTCTATGAGTTTTGCTTATGTCTCTCTTACTTTGAATTAAGAGCGCCAAGAACTCGCAATTAACAATGTCGCGCATAACGACGCTTTGGTGAATTTTCAAGAAAATTATGAAACTCAATTAATGCTAAACAATCGGCCAGCAGGCGTCCCAATTTTAGGATGTGGTGGTTTTATATATTTTTAAAAAATTAAGAATTGGTAATGTCCTTATAGTAAATCATTCCAGTTTCTTAAATTTTGACATTGAGTTGCGCCAAATGTTAAAAATTACAGGAAACGAAATTTTCAATATTTTATATGATGTTCCGAGGTTTTAAGCACATTCAAAGTTTGTTTGGGGTTAAATATTGTTTTATATGTATAGATCTTACACAAGACCTTATAGATTTTGCAATATTATACAAGATCTTTTCGATATTATTCGAGTTTGTTTGGATTAAATGAAGCGTAACAATGAGTTAGGTGAAATTTTTGAAATCCAAGACTTTTTGATTAATGCAGATTTTATTGAGAATTATCAACTTTCAGTTATTTTTAGGAGGCATTTCTTTTTTGCTTTTGAATCGCTTAACATTGAAATTTTCAACGATTATTCTACGATTCTAAGTTTATTCGAGATTTTATGGAATGTTCGAAATTTTTTGAGAATATCGAGAATATTCTGAATGTAAAGTTTGTAAAGTGCTATACTTGCTAGCATAGTGTTACAGAATTAGTGTTACATCGATATTTTCGAAATTTTAATGGATACCCGAGGTTTTTAAGCTGCAATGAGGTTTTTAAGCATCAACAGCAGCCTGCTAAAAACATCCAGTTCACAAATTTACTGCACCAGACTGGTATTTGCAACATATTCATCGATTGAAATTGTGCAGCACCCAGTTTATACCATCAAATCGTTCATACCATCAAATTGTACCAATAAATTGTGACAGAAATGAACTCGAGGAAAATAGTTTCTGCATGTTGTTAGACGGATAGAAGAAGTAACGTTCTATTGTACAACTTATTTGCCCATGACATTGAGACGACAGATATCAAAGAACGCGTGAAGCCATTTGTGAAATATTTGAGGAATCCTCACCATCTAGCTGCGCGAAATGCGGATTGTTTAGACAACTGGCCAATTTTAGTGAAGGTTTGGACTAAAAACAGAACGGGAATCGTTGCATCGATTATTGTAAATTAAGTAAATAATTTAAAAGATTGATGTACAATAAGTGCTATAACTGAGATTTGGTTCGAGTTGTATCAAAGCATCACCGAATTAAATATCATACAAATATCGTTAAATATAATCAAATAACAACAAATATATATCTTGATGATATGTAAATGCCAATATCAATAAATATCATCAAATAACATGACATATAAATATGTTTACAAATATCATCAAATATCAAGTAGTAAATATCAAATATCAAATAAAAAAGCAGCATTTGATGTTAAGTTATTAAATGGCATTTTAAGATATTTGAGTAAATTTGATAATTTTTATTGAAATTCTGTCATATTTGATGATGTTTGATGATATTTCATTACATTTGATGATATTGGTGATGTTTGATGATCCATATTTCATTGTATTGATGATATTTGAGTGTATTTGATAATTTTTGTTGGAATTGGATTATATTTGATGATACTTCCTTACATTTGATGATATTGGTGATGTTTGATTATCCATATTTGATTTTATTTGAAGATATTTGATGATATTGAATAATGTTTGATGATATTGTTGATGTTTGATTACACATATTTCATTGTATTGATGATATTTGACTGGATTTGATAATGTTTGTTAGAATTGGATGATATTTCATGATGTTTGATGATACTTCATTACATTTAATGATATTATTTTGTTGATGTATAATTATCCATATTTGATTTTATTTGACGATATTTGATGATATTTAGTGACATTTTATGATATTGACTGTATTTGATAATATTGGAATTGGATGATATTTGATGATGATAATGATTGGAATTGGATGATATTTGATGATATATGGGATGATATTTGACGATGTTAGTGATATTTGAGTATCCATATTTGATTTTATTTGAGGATATTTGATGATATTTAATGCCATTTTAAGATATTTGATAATATTTGACTTTATTTGATAATTTTTGTTTGAAATTGGATGATATTTGACGATGTTTGATGATATTTCATTACATTTGATGATATTGGTGATGTTTGATTATCCATATTTGATTTTATTTGATGATATTTAAAGGGATTGTATGATATTTGATAGTTTTTGGTTAGAATTGGATGATATTTGATGATGTTTGATGATACTTCATTATATTTGATGATATTGGTGATGTTTGATTATCCATATTTGATTTTATTTGAAGATATCTGATGATATTTAGTGACATTTTATGATGTCGACTGTATTTGATAATATTGGAATTATATGATATTTGATGATGATAATGATTGCAATTGGATGATTTTTTTTTTTTTTTGTTTATGTAAAGGAGGAAAATGCATTATGCACGGTGTGTGGGACTCTCACTCACTAAAAACCTCCTCTATTTCAGACACAAATCCATCCTGGAACTACTTTTCGTATTACATCGGGATGGTGTCTCGTATTTCGCCCTCATAGGCCTCCCATATTTATCATTTTTATAATTTCACTAATTTCACTTCCATCTTCGCTGGTGGTTATCCATTGCTGTTTTCTTTCGCCGTAGGATTGGTTCCACATACTGGGCCACTAGATTCCAATTCGAATCCGTCCTGAGCATCATGTTAACGATATTATCAGGCGTTGCGTTGCCGATTTTCCTTCCAAGTTCTTCTCTCTCCCGTTTCCACTTCTCGCATGTAAAGAATATGTGTTGCGCGTCATCACTGCCAGCATCCCCATAAATGCATGACGGGTTTTCCACCTTCCCCATCGTGAACAGATATTTGCAGAAATACCCATGGCCTGTGAGGAATTGGGTTAGGAAATAATTTGTTTCACCATGTTTCCTCTCTATCTACTCGGCCAGGTTTCTTATCAGCCTTGCAGTCCACCTTCCACGGTCCTCTGTTTGCCACCTCTCTTGCCAGCACAGCATGGTATATTCTCTGGCCACACTTCTGGCTTCTTCACTGTCAAGGTCGTCCTTGATATCATAGATGTTTTTCCTTTCTTCAGCCATTAGGTCGATAGGGCTAACACCCGCAATGACCATATCAGCCGGTTCCGATACCGTTCTGTAGGAACTACAGATTCTGAGTACCCCACGACGCTGTACAGTGGCCATTACTTTCCTATATTTATCCGTCCTTAGTGTGTCCGCCCATATTTCACACCCGTATAAAAGTATAGAATTTATGACCGACATCAGTAGTTTCCGTTTCGCTGCAGTTGGACCTCCGACATTCGTCATCATTCGTCAGACCCCCAGTTACTTAATTGCTGTGTTAGACCGTAACTGCTGGTTTTCTACCTCGAACAGTACATCGGTCGCCATGTGTCGTCTCGTAAGCAGCACAAGCTCTATTTTTTCCGTTGCTAGGGATAAACCACGGCTGCTTAACCACGAGTTTGCTCTGCGCATAACCTGGTTACGCTTACGCTGTACATCCTCTATGTTTCGATCGATCATTACTGCCGCTATATCATCTGCATACCCCACCATGAAGGTGTCATCTGGCATTTCCATACGCAATATGCCGTCGAAGGATGCGTTCCACAAATCGGGACCTAGAATGGACCCTTGAGCAGCACCTCCCGTGATCTCTTTGCTACATTTCCCCTACATGGTTTCAAACATAAGCCTTCTATCTTGAAGGTAGCTATGCATTATTCGCAGAAGGTAGTCTGGCATATGAAAGTCGCTTGTTAACGCCGACAACATATCCGCCCATCTCGCGGAGTTAAACGCATTCTTCACATCCAACGTGGCAAGCAACACTATTTTCCTCGAATGGTGATTCCCTTGTTGCGCCATATAGAAAGCTCTCACCACTTCCTTTACAGCGCCAATAGTTGACCGACCCTTCCTGAAGCCATTCTGTTTATCAGAGAGATCTCCTGCAGCTTGAATTGCTGCTGAGATCCGCGACTTAAGTAAGCGTTCCAATAATTTTCCTGCTGTATCAAGCATGCACAAGGGTCTATATGCTGATGGGGAGTTTGGGTTGCCTTTCCTTTTGCTAATGAGCACCAACCGCTGGCTTTTCCATGCCTTAGGGAAAAACCCTTCCTCAAGACAGTGGTTATACATGTTTAAAAGTATCTCAGGTTCTGATCGAGCGATTACCTTCAGTACTTCCATGGGGACCCCGTCTGGGCCCGGTGCTTTCTTATTGCGGAGAGAGGCGGCGGCTTGCTGAATCTCTTCCACCGTGAACGCTGGTTTATCGGGGCAATGTGGCCGATCGTCGTTTGTGTGACTCGAGGAAAAGGGAGTTTATGCCACATTTGTGGTGTCTCCATTACAAGGCTGGGCGCCTGAGATCCAAGTTTGCGCATCACAATTTTGTAATCCAAGCCCCAGGGGTCCTTGTCCACGTGCCGTTTCAGGCTCTCTCATATCAGGCGCTTACTTCTATTTATTTCGAATTTAAGCGCTCTTCTCGCCATTTGATAATCCTCATGTTCCTGTTCTGCCGCGAATTGGTCTCTTCTTCTTGCTCTAGTGACTAGGCGTTTAAGACGTAGGCAGTGCTTCCTGAGATTCGCTATCTCGTCAGACCACCAATAAACCGCGGTCTTTTTCCCCCTTGTGCCTCGCCTTTTTGGCATAGACGCATCACACGCTTGATTTATTAGCTTCATGGTGGTCCTCGCAATTTTTTCGGGAGATCCGTTTTTCCGTAATATTGATACATTTCCGGCGTCGATGGTTGCCAAGAGATTTTCTTCGCACAGTTTTGACACATTCCATCCTATCGCTCGGCCAATTGCGACTTGGATGATATTTGATGATGTTTTGATGATATTAAATGGGATTTTAAGGTATTTGATAATATTTGAGTGTATTTAATTATTTTTTTGAAATTGGATGATATTTGACGATGTTTGATGATATTGAATAATGTTTGATGATATTCATGATGTTTGATTATCCATATTTCATTATATTGATGATATTTGACTGTATTTGATAATTTTTGTTGGAATTGGATAATATTTCATGATGTTTGATGTTACTTCATTAACTTTGATGATATTGGTGATGTTTGATTATCCATATTTGATTTAATTTGATGATATTTGGTGATATTTAATGGGATTGTATGATATTTGATAATTTTTGGTTGGAATTGGATTATATTTGATGATGTTTGATGATACTTCATTATGTTTGATGAAATTGTTGATGTTTAATTATCCAAATTTTATTTTATTTGAGGATATTTAATGATATTTGCATTTTAAAATATCTGATGATATTTGATGATAATTCTAATGGCATTTTAAGATATTTGAGTGTATTTGAGAATTTTTGTTGGATTTGTATGATATTTGATTATATATCATTACATTTGATGATATTGATGATATTTGATTATTCATATTTGATTTTATTTTAAGATATCTGATGATATTGTATATAATAATATTTTATGTTTTGGAGATTGTTACATCTGGATATTTGATCATATTTGATAATATTATATGCTGCTCGAAGATACTTGATGATGTTTAATGGTTTGAAGTCATTCGAAATGGTATTTGAGGATATTTAAACTTTTGTTTGTTTAGTTTAACTTTAAAATTTTAAATTTAATATGTTCCGAAGATTGTAAGAGAATTCAATCCAGTTTCGAACTGATGAGCTTATGATTATGAAAAAATCAATCCTCTCATCAGGCCGCGACGACTGGACTGACTATACCACAATTTACATTCTATATATACAGAATGTCCTGTGCTTTATATACTAGCGAATCGTACTAATATAGATAAATTCAATTACAATTTTTTTCTTCTTTCTGACAATCACATAAGCTGTGAACGCTAATTTTACTTTTTTTTTTTTTTTTTTTTTTTTTATTTTTTTAATTTTTGTTGAATGTTAATTAATTCTTATAATTTCTAAATATGCTACCGGTCTTACGACACTTTTAAATGTGTTTTATTTATTAACACGTAGAAACATATTAGTATTACGAACGGTAAATTCAACGAAAACCGGCTAATAGACAGAATTCTATTTATTTAATTTAAATTTAATATGTTCCGAAGATTGTAAGAGAATTCAATCCAGTTTCGAACTGATGAGCTTATGATTATGAAAAAATCAATCCTCTCATCAGGCCGCGACGACTGGACTGACTATACCACAATTTACATTCTATATATACAGAATGTCCTGTGCTTTATATACTAGCGAATCGTACTAATATAGATAAATTCAATTACAATTTTTTCTTCTTTCTGACAATCACATAAGCTGTGAACGCTAATTTTACTTTTTTTTTTAATTTTTGTTGAATGTTAATTAATTCTTATAATTTCTAAATATGCTACCGGTCTTACGACACTTTTAAATGTGTTTTATTTATTAACACGTAGAAACATATTAGTATTACGAACGGTAAATTCAACGAAAACCGGCTAATAGACAGAATTCTATTTATTTAATTTAAATTTAATATGTTCCGAAGATTGTAAGAGAATTCAATCCAGTTTCGAACTGATGAGCTTATGATTATGAAAAAATCAATCCTCTCATCAGGCCGCGACGACTGGACTGACTATACCACAATTTACATTCTATATATACAGAATGTCCTGTGCTTTATATACTAGCGAATCGTACTAATATAGATAAATTCAATTACAATTTTTTCTTCTTTCTGACAATCACATAAGCTGTGAACGCTAATTTTACTTTTTTTTTTTTAATTTTTGTTGAATGTTAATTAATTCTTATAATTTCTAAATATGCTACCGGTCTTACGACACTTTTAAATGTGTTTTATTTATTAACACGTAGAAACATATTAGTATTACGAACGGTAAATTCAACGAAAACCGGCTAATAGACAGAATTCTATTTATTTAATTTAAATTTAATATGTTCCGAAGATTGTAAGAGAATTCAATCCAGTTTCGAACTGATGAGCTTATGATTATGAAAAAATCAATCCTCTCATCAGGCCGCGACGACTGGACTGACTATACCACAATTTACATTCTATATATACAGAATGTCCTGTGCTTTATATACTAGCGAATCGTACTAATATAGATAAATTCAATTACAATTTTTTCTTCTTTCTGACAATCACATAAGCTGTGAACGCTAATTTTACTTTTTTTTTTTTTTTTAATTTTTGTTGAATGTTAATTAATTCTTATAATTTCTAAATATGCTACCGGTCTTACGACACTTTTAAATGTGTTTTATTTATTAACACGTAGAAACATATTAGTATTACGAACGGTAAATTCAACGAAAACCGGCTAATAGACAGAATTCTATTTATTTAATTTAAATTTAATATGTTCCGAAGATTGTAAGAGAATTCAATCCAGTTTCGAACTGATGAGCTTATGATTATGAAAAAATCAATCCTCTCATCAGGCCGCGACGACTGGACTGACTATACCACAATTTACATTCTATATATACAGAATGTCCTGTGCTTTATATACTAGCGAATCGTACTAATATAGATAAATTCAATTACAATTTTTTCTTCTTTCTGACAATCACATAAGCTGTGAACGCTAATTTTACTTTTTTTTTTTTTTTTAATTTTTGTTGAATGTTAATTAATTCTTATAATTTCTAAATATGCTACCGGTCTTACGACACTTTTAAATGTGTTTTATTTATTAACACGTAGAAACATATTAGTATTACGAACGGTAAATTCAACGTTATTACCGTTCGTAATACTAATATGTTTCTACGTGTTAATAAATAAAACACATTTAAAAGTGTCGTAAGACCGGTAGCATATTTAGAAATTATAAGAATTAATTAACATTCAACAAAAATTAAAAAAAAAAAAAAAAAAAAAAAAAAAAAAAAAAAAAAAGTAAATTTAAAATTTTGTTTATAATAGTTATTAATATTAGACGGCATTTAAAAAGCAAATGCCTTATACAACTACAGTCACACGCAAAAGTATTGTGAGGACCAAAATATTGTCAAATATCAACAAAAATATATTACGATCATTGAATAACAGTACCCAATAACAAACAACCAAAATAATTATTGGATGATATTGGATGTGACGTGACGACATTTGATATTTGATAATATTCAATGACATTTTTGATATGATATATGTATTGTATAAGGATAATTTATGATTTGAAAATGATTGATCATGTTTAATAGTCCGAGTTCATTGGAGATGAAATTTGAAAGTATTTATAATATTTTATATTACTATGACACTTGGGAATATTTACATAATAAAATTTGTTAAGATATTTGAATAATATTTTGTGATATTTTATGATTTTGACTGATATTGAGTGATATTTAATGATATTACATTAAATTTCATGACGATATTTTTTAAAATGTGGAAGAGACGCAAAGATAGTATAAAATAGGGCGTATGCCAATAAATTTCTTGAAGCAATATTGAAGATAATATTTTTCAATTCCCTAATTATTTCCAAATTTTAAATCATTCTCCCTCGTCACACACGCCAAATTTCAAATTAATCCTATATAATTGAGAAATATAATTTCGAATAAATTCAACAAGAGAATAACGAAAATTCCTAATCTTCTTCATTCCTTGCGATTAATAGACGTCACATTATACTATGTAAAAGGCAGAATTTTTTCGGTCTACACCTCCGCGTCAAAAACTCTTCCAAATAAAATAAGTAAATATATCTTCACAACAACGGAACAAATTTTTATTCTTATTTTTTTTTAATTCAAGAATAGAATTCAAATTCAATTTGTTTCTTGTTAAAAATTTAATTATTTCATATACATATGTGAATGTTGGAATTACACATACCCACCAACACATAGACTTAATACAATATTTTAATTAAAATCGTAAACTTTTTGATTAAAAAAAATTACTTGGTTTTGTTTTTTTTTTTTTTTTTTTTTTTGAAGTCTTATCTCTCGGAAAAATTACAAAATAAACACAAAAAGATTTTTTTTGTTGTTACTAAAGCATGGATTATTTTATGTATGTATGATGTGTGGTATCATATATAAAATAACATTCATCATCAGCACTTTATATCGTTTACATAGACAGCAAGATGATCATCGTATATGAGTTTCGTTTGGTAAACATTTATTTATCAAACGTATATATCTTGTGTTGTGTGCAAATTGCATAGACGAGCGTTCTTTTGGGGTAAATATAATTAGAAAATAGAAAATTTGCTAATGGTCAATTCAAGTCTGGCAAAAAGTTTCAATTTTGTCGAGATTTGTTTTTCTTTATGTATCTTTCTGTTAGAATGAGCATCACCTATTTTTGATTACATAGTCATGAACATACTCGTATATGTATTGGAAAAAAAAAATGGAAATAGACGAGGAGAAAACTTCGATTTTTATCCATGGTGTTGTTAGGGATTTGTGTGTTTGTGTAATATGTAGCTTAGCAATTATGGTCTAGTGAGTAATATTAGATTTTTAACGACTTTATACGTATAAAGAAAGCAACAACGCTCACGTAGATAAGCCTCACCCGTCCTTTTCCCATTGCAAACCTCTATTTTTAGTTATTCCTACATTTTTATTCTCACAAATTTAATTTAAATTGGCGGTTAATCCAACATACTTTGCATAATTTGGTTTATATATTAGAAATAAACCAAAATGAAATCAACTTCCCATAATTTGGTTTTCAACATTAATGAACTGACAAGAATTTCTGTAAAAGACCGACTAAAAAAAAATGTATCTTTCCAACAAAACCTCCTTTTTGCTGTTGTTCATTTTTAATGTTAAACTGCATTAGTTTGCCATCCATAAACAACACACACACAAATAAAATGTTCTGCTCATTTTCGAGATCCAATTCGTCTATCCAAACATTTTTTATTTATTTTGTCTTTTTTTTTTATACTTGCTGTTAACAGTTTTTTGAATCAAAAACTTTTTCGTTTCACTTCAACATTTGCATAATAGATGAATGACTGTGTTACATTTTCAGCTCCCGAACAGTATATAAATGGAAGAAAAAAGTGTTCCACCAAAATCGGAAAACTGAAACACAAAATAGAACAACACCAACGAGAAAATTGTGTATAATTTTAATTTTTTATTATTATTATTATTATTATTATTATTATGAATATTATTTTCTTGTTTTACTTATTTTTCAAAAAAACAAAAAAAAATTCTTAACTTTTTCCGTTTTTGTTGTTGTTCCATTTTCGTGATAACAGCATCAAGTATATAACGGAGGAACAAAAAAAAAAAAAAATAAAAGGAAAATTTTGCAGCTTTTATTTATTTTTATTTTTTTGGATACAATTCTGGTACTTTTTATTATTTTTGTTGTTATTCCATTTCCCAATTTTTTCTCGCGCGCAATAAGAAACAAAAACTCAACACACAACAACGTACCAAGCAAAAAAAAAAAAAAAAACTTTCAATTAATTTAATTTACAAAACAAGACAAGAAAAAAACGAATTTGTTAAAGTAGAAAATACAAGCAACTTTAAGAATGAGCTTTAAGGATAATTTTTGAACTTGCTCGTCGTTATGTATTTTCCTATATATATGTAGTTGAATGAAAATATGGGGGCGCGAGAATTTTCGCAAGTAATTTAGATTTTGATGTATTACCCTCAAGTTTTTGCCAAGATCAAACGTACAAAAAAGTTTTTTTTTTGTTTTGTTTTGATATGGTGTGGTTGGTTTTCTTCTTTCTTAAAAAAAAAAAATTTAGGTTTTTAAGATTCGAGCGAGGTTGGGGGTGATTTTGGATTTTTTTTACGCTCTTTGTTTATCGTGATTTATTTACAAAATATTTAAATAAAAACAAAACTTGAGGAGCATACCATTATGTGTTGTTTGTCTAAAGAAATTTGGCACTTCAAACAGAATACAACGAAAGATTAACAAAAACAACTTTCTTTTCAAGTTTTTATCATTTTAAATTAATTGTTGTGCTTTATATACATAGGTAGGGTGCCAGTTATGCCACGTGCCTTAACAATAATTGTGTTGTATGAAATTTTTTGTTTAATTACATCGCGCTTACTTGTGTCTTTGTAGCTTGAGTTTACTACTCTTTCAAACCTGTTTTCTAGCTGTATCACAGAATTAAAGGTTCAACTCCAGTTGATTTATAGTTCATGTTACTAGGCAAGCAAGTGCAGTCACTGCCTTGCTTCCTGCGCAGACGAATAAAGTAATGTAAGCTTTTTGTATTTTTGCGTGGCGTATTGTAGATGTCTTTGAAGCGAGAGGAGATCCAACCCGAAATGCATGATTTTGAGCTTGCTGGTTTCAATTCGCTAGGAGTAATTGCTGAAACGTTAGCTGTGTGTTTGATTCTGGTCTTCGACTGTAATTTACGAAAAACTATTAATAATTTTCGCCACGATGATTACTTCAGTATAACTTCAGTCAAATACTCGTAGGTATCATGAAATGCTGCTTGCTTAGCGAATGTGAGTAACTGCTTCGATCTATCTTCAATGGGAGATTCACCAGATATCAGCATCTGATTTCAAAAATTCTGGACCATTTCGCAAAATATTGAGGTCTTTAAGTTCCGATGGATGAATCCCTCGAGAAGCGTGGTCCGCTGGATTTGCCTTACAACTAACATGTCTCCATTGACATTGTGGCAATATAGTGTGGATCTCGGCAGTTGTGTTACCTCATTCGAGGTGAACTCCCTATGCATTGCAATATAATAGTCGAATCGGTCCATGCGAATATTTCAACTTCCGGTATGTTAGTCGATGTAACAACGGATTTGATGAGTTTGGTTAATAGGAACGCTCCACGACGAAGCAACCTTGGTTTTTGCAGCAACCAAACGCGTAATACAATTCCCCGTTTCATTTTTCGACCTGACATATACTGCGACAGCATAAACCCGTTCGGACGCATCATTAAATCCCTAATCGAGGTATCTTGATGCTTGTAAAATGGCTGGTAATCGGTTATCCCAGTTTAGTTTTAATAACCATAAACTTTGAAATATTTTCTGTATGGTTATTATTGAAGGTGCCAACAAACCAAAAGGATCGAACAGTATCGAAGATTCTGACAATAGTTCTCGCTTCGTTAGTGTGAAAATATCTGGTAAGTCGACGCTAAAAAAGAAACAGTCTTCCATCTGATTCCACTGTAATCCTAACACCCTGGTACATCGCGGTTCCTCAAGATTCAATGGGTATCCAGAGGGTTTTCCTTATAAAAATTCGATAGAGTTTGATTTTCATTTTCTAAGATTGAAGCAGCCCATCTTCAGTAATTTAATTAATTGGCCTCGACATTCTATTGCTTTGGATATTTCGTCCGCCCGGACATAACGTCATCTACATAAAAACCGTGGTCTAATGTCTCAATCTTGTTTTTGCGAAATTTGATAACTGAAGAGAACAGTGTGTTTTGGATAGTAGATCCTACCAATAATTTGTCATTTAAGATCATTGATAACGTTGTCCGTGCTGAACCATCGAATACGATTCTCAATTTGGTTTACGCGTGTGACTCCTTCTCTACTGCATGATGAGGAAGATAGCAAATGTTTTCTTGGTTCTTTCGAAGTTCTTCGCTTGAAATGGGCTTCATGTGGCTAAAGCTTGTATATGGAGTTTGTTTAATAGGGTGAATGGTAAACATTTTAATGTGAGCAATGTGGTATGTGAGAACAGAGAAAAAGGTGAAGAATTTATAAGAATGGTATTGAATGTAAGCAATGATTTGAATGAGTAGAAATGAAAGAATGAATTGTAAGTATGAATGGGGAGAGTTCCTGAGAGTGTTAGATGGATCAAAATCTACCACTCCAGGGACGAACTGAGTAAGTTATAAAATCATTCGGTTGTTGAGTGACTCAGCAAAACATAATTTGCTTGAGATATTCAACAAAGTGTGGATGGGTTCAAAAATACCGGACAAATGGAAAGAGAGCAGGGTGGATCCCATTCCTAAACGGGATAGAGATCCAAATGTGGCAACAGATTATCGAGGCATATGTATGTTAAATGTTTTTATAAAAATTTTAAAGGGAATGATGAAAGAACGAATGGAAGATTTTGTGAATGAAAATAATTTGTTGCCATCGACTACATTTGGATTTCGAAAGAACCACTCCTCATGTAAGAAAGGATAATTTGAAAGCTGTTGCGGTATTCTTGGACATTGAAAGAGTTTATGATTACGTGGTTCCGTGGAAATTACAACAAATTCTCTCGAATTTTGGATTTTCACGGAAAGTATGTATGTGGATAAAAGATTTTATGACAGAGAAAAATGGTTTTGAATGGTCTGGAAGTGGTTTTAGGTTGGAGGGAGTTGCAAATGTTGGACTTTCGCAAGGAAGTAAAATATATCCAGCTCTTTTCAATCTATACACCAGCGAGATACACCACATCAATGCACACAATCAAATCGTTCTACAATTTGCAGACGATTTTGTAATAATTTGGAAAGGGAGAAGTATTGATGTGGCGGCTCAAAGAGCGCAAAAGGGTGTAGATGATTTAATAGAAAAACTTAAAATTTTGAATCTGAGAGTGAATCCTAATAAGTGTGCGTACATGAGTTACAGAACAAACGTTGCAAATGTTAATATAAGTGTTGATAGTCACAGAATTGAAGAAGTAAATGCGGACAGGTATTTGGGTATTTGAATTGATAGACGTATGCATTTTGGGAAGCACATGCAAATTTTGGCAGATAACTGCAAGGAACGTTTAAATGTGGTTAAACGGGTGATCAAACCTAAATAGGGTGCTCATTCGAGTGTGACTGACATGTTAAGGAAGGCCCTTATATCCTGCAAAATTGAATATGGTGGTTTATGTTTGCTGAAATGTGGAGGTGGAAGGGAAGGCGATGTGTATGTGGATTTGATTTTTGAATGCGTTCGAGACTGTCAACGTGATGTGACCATACAATGGATCCCATCACATAGACAGATCGAAGGAAATGAAAGAGCCGATATGTTAGAAAAAAAGGGTACATTGAATATTGACGTGGTTCAGCAGTAAGGAAGAAAGGATGCAAGATACGTACTTCGAATGCTTCAAATGAATCTGTGGAGAAAATGGGAGAGTGAGTTTAATGAAAAAAGTCTAACGAAAGGAATGAAGTACAGAGCGCTCCGTGGTACTCCTTTGAGAATTCCGTTCTTTAAGGAGTTCAAAGGAGATACACGAATGTTGCGAACGGTTGAGAGAATCAGGCTGAACCATGGAAAGTGGAAGGAATGCTTGTGGAAACGTCATTTGAGTGAGGACAAAGATTGTGAGTTGTGTGGAAGTGTGGATGATGTTGAACATCTCATATTGGCTTGTCCTAAATACAACCAATACAGGTCTAAGTTCAACATCCTTCGGAATGCAAGAAACCTAAGTGATTTAATGAATGAGGGCAATTTGGTTTATAAGGAAATGTATGAATTTATTAGGGTGAGTGGGATAACAATTAAATACGAGATAACTAATAGCCGACGGAATATGTGTAGGGAGTAAAATTCTATTAGTAAAATTATGGTATGAAGTAAAAATATGTAAAAATGAATTTATAAATTTGGATTTTTTGCCAATATGGCTCTATTTCATGTAAGAGCCAAGCCTAATAAAAAAAAAAAAGTTGATATATTCTTCCATGAATTGCAAATACTGTACGCCGTTGGATTATTTTCGAACTTCCGTTCCATTGCCATCAATCGCGAAGTTTCGGCTTGTAATGAATTCCCGAGGTCAGGAGAATTTGGTTTAAACGGTAAATGTACTACATACCGCCCCTGATCAGTTCGAGAGAATGTCTTTACGAAATGACTTTCCATTAGCTGATCTACTTCGGAAACTATTGGCTTGAGATCTAAGAATTGGATCCTTCCCAAAGTTGCCGTAATAAGACATCAATGTCAGTGGTTGCTAAATTTGATATACAATAGATGAGTTGTTTGTAGTATTCGCTTTCAGATTTCAACGTTCACGTTCAAAGCACAATTAGAGAGAGTATTTCAAAAAATTTCCCAGCACCAAGGATGATATCGATCAGTGAAGATTGCGTGAAATCAGGATCAGCCAACAGCACGTGCTTGATGTGCTTATAATCCTTTTCATTGGTTGTGTTCTGGTGTGTATGTTGTTAAATTTTTTACCAATAATTCCTGGCATGCGAGAGTTTTGTCACAGTTAAGCCTAGATTTGATGTGTAACTGTACACTACCTCTGATATATCCAACTCCAGCTCCTGCAAGACCAATTATAGGTATTCTTGCGTGATTCCGTGCTAGTTGAAGTTTCTGCGCTAAACTGTCAGTTATTAGAGTAACTTGCTCGGCATGTTTGAGAAACTCCAAGCTTGTCTGTCCTTCACTAAAACTATTGCTGTTGGTTAGTATATTGGTTGACTGAGTGACCAGAGAACTTGATGCTGTTGCTTGGTTTCCTTGGAGTGGATTGCTTGATTGAAATGTTGATTGGTGTTGTGGTTGGTAACGATTGGTTTCTTTGCACATGATTATGCGATTGCATTGATTTAGCACAAGTTATGCAACATTAAGTTGATTGATTAGGCTTATATAATTTTTAATTGGTGATTGCGTTAATATTTAGAAGTGTGTGATATTTCATGGAACATTTGTGACATCATTGTGGAGAAAAGCATTTATTGGATGAATGTGCCTTACCAAGGCGATTGAAGCATAGCATGTTCTCTGCTCTAAAATTTCGTCTTGACGAGACTTCCATGGCTTGAAATGATGGACATTTGAATAAATTGTATGGTTGCTTCCGCATTTGACACATCAGCAGACACTGTATGCGTTCGAACTCCAGCAGAAACCCGGGGAGATTCAGTACACATACAAGGCATTTGCAATATCTCCAAAGAATCGCATCGGGTGGTGAGGAATTTCAGGAATCTCTGCCCAGATTCTACGGGTTTCAGCACTGGGTTCTTTGTGTTCTCATCCAATCTTGTTAATCTCCTCAGTATTTCATCGGAGGTATCACAGAGACTTCTTTATTGGTCCACTGAACATTTCGTTATTGCGGGTTGTTCTGTTAATGTTTGGAAAATGCGTTAGCAACATTTCCCTTCTTCTCAAACTGTTTAAAGAGTTTATCCCACGCCTGTTTATATACGTAGTGTCAGTTATCGGAAGCAGCACGATCTGCTAGACAACTCTTCAAGTACTGAAATTTGGTTACCTTACTCAACCTTGGATTAGTATGAATTTGCCCCAAGAATAAATCATTAAAACTCGTCCATTCTTAATAATCACCACGAAATATTGGTATATTCTTTTGCGGCACTTTGACTTCAGACTTACTCTGTTGAAGGTGGGAAAACTCAGATAAAAATGTTTTCTAATGTGTTACAAAATAAATATATGCAGGTGGTGTGGTGATATTGGCATTTCCACCGCATTACTCCCACAAACTGCAACCCTTGCATGTGGGAGTTTATGTCCCCTCTAAATCAAACTAATGTATAGGACACCTGGCTACGAAATAATCCTGGAAATACTATATGGTACAGAACCCGGTAAAAGTAATCAATTAATTTAAAAAGTAACTGGTATTGTTCCATTCAATATAGAAGTCACCCAGTCACACTTAGTAGACCCTGCACAATTAATTTTTAATCGGTATAAGCTCCTCCCCCCCCCCACGGGTTATTATTATTATTATTATCGGAGGGCCATGAGGGCGATCAGCCACTTAGCACTGCGACCTAAACGATCTAATGCGCTGGACACCGCTTAGTTATCCGTCCAGTCAATATTCAGGTTCTTAATGAACCTGACAATACTGCCTCCCGGTACGTCATACATACTATCTGGGCTTCTTGCTCTCCCTCCTAGATGTTTACTACAGCATGTAGTTCCGCTAAGAAAACGGTAGCATTGGAGCCCAAGGACTTCGAGAGGGTTGTCCCACTCCCGTATATTCCTACTCCTGCCCCGTATTCCGTTTGATTTTACTCTTATGAGTTGCTGGGAATTGCAAATCACCTGTAGGTCATCCAGCATTACTACAGGAAGGCTAAATAAAACTGGAGAGTGCCTGGTATCCAGAGTCTGCATATTTTGGACTGATTAACCTATCAGGCATTCATCTATCGGGATATGCTGTTCCACCTTAGATTTGGGTTTTTTGTCAAGGTTTTCTCCTTTAGCGCCGTACTTTAGCCTGTGCCAAATGGCTAAAAATGTGCCAAATGGCCTTAGTTACCAGTGGTTGCTACGAGGAGGCAGCACGTACACTTGCGAATTGTGAAGAGGTTACCCCTTACAAAATTGTACCCATCACGCAGCTGCCTAATGATAAAACCAGAACAGCTCACGCGATGCGCACCCTATTGGAAGGTTACGGAGCTGGTAGATTAATCTACTCAACTTTGATCCTCCCCTCCAATAGACGCCAAACCACCCCCCCACGGGTTAGTAATGCTTTCATTACTGACCGATAACGTCTCATTACTAACCCTATTTTTACTATTACTGACCGCTTGAAGTGTTTCCATGGAAATTGTTCACTTTCTAACCTTTAAGAGGTTGAAAACGCTTTATGTTACCAACTGATTGAGAATAAAGTAAATTACACCTGTAAAAATCCAATAAATATGTATCCATAAGCATCAGTAATTTAGACTGAAATATTACAGTAATATTGCACAAGAAAATTTCCGATTCGGTAATTTCAGCCTGCCCAAAAGAGCGCCAAATTACGTACTTTTGTAGGTATGCTGTTAGTAATTGCCCGATACAGGTCAAAAATTAAAATTGTTTGTCTGGTTATATCTTTATCCAACGCAAGTGCCAGAAGTTAGACTTTAACACATACCTAAATTTTAATGGTCCCACAAAACGGCGACAAATTGAAGATTATCAAAACCGACTAAAAACCTCATTGAGTAAAATTCAAGAAGTACAAGACAAATCCAACCGGAGGATAGATACGTGGTATTAAGCTAATTTCCAGTTGAAACTATTTAAGCTGAATGAAACTATTATAATTTGGTCACTGTCTGTTAATTTACGTCAACATCCATCAAATTATCACATTAATTAACCACAAACAACTTAATATCAAACCCGTCTAATGATTTTTTTCCGTGTTAGATTATCATTAAAATTAAATTATGAAAATAAATATGACATCCTTCCCTTGTATTAGCGTGCGCCTCTCCTCGCATCACAGTGACATACGAAAAGTAAAGGTGTCACAAATATAAGTGTAATTATTGTTATTAGCATTTTATCATACATCATTCTTGATGCCTTGTCAAATTAAAATGACAACAATAACCGGGGGTGGAAATAGAAAAAGTGATATAATCTATCTGCCACCTACATATCAGTTTAACAGCAACAGTAAACATAAAAAAAATCGAAGAATTTCGACACACATACGAGATATACATACGTACGACGAGTAGAGGTATTAATGGAAAATGGAAAACACTTAACCATATCACGTGTATCATATAAATTATCATTGTATTCACAATAACAATGTGTTGTTGTTATTGTTGTATAATATGCTACCCAAAATTGTATAATGTGTACAAAATTATAAAACGGCAAGAGAGATAATTTAAAATGCTCGAAGCGTACAGGCGTCGCAGGAATAATAAATAAAAGTCTAACATACCAAACGCCACAAAAAGAAAAAAACCTGCAACAGATGTACGATATGAAGGGAACATGTGAAGGCCGTTCCATATCATCACCGTGCTGATAAAAAAAATTATTGGTGCGCTAGCAAAATTTTAAGCACACACCACAATTGATTGGAAACTGCAAATGCATGAAATTAAAATATTTCCCCAGAATGAATATTTCAATGTGACTGTTACTTCCCACAGGCATGCGGTATTTTTTGTTATATAGCAACAACATCAAGAGTGATTTACATATCACCCAAAATGAAACGAAACAAGCCTGCCATTCGTTTAGAATATATTGCACCATTTCCAATTTATTTCAATTAAAAAAAAATAGGAAAACATTACAAAATGGTAAATTTTCATTACCA
Source organism: Tipula vernalis (assembly GCA_958295665.1). NCBI lineage: Eukaryota > Metazoa > Arthropoda > Insecta > Diptera > Tipulidae > Tipula > Tipula vernalis. Next base: position 17,317,697 of record OY282560.1, read on the forward strand.
CACCACTCCTTTTCATTGTAGTCTGAATTTCTTTTTTTTTTTTTTTTTGTGAATATCATAAATATTCTAGTTTTAACCCTTCCTGACTTAATTAAATGAAATAAAATTATAAAATGTTTTATGTTTACTGTGATATCTGGATCGTAAAATCATTACAATTTATAATGCGCCTTCCTCTGGCCTTTATATCGGACAAAATTAGCATACCAACATAAAACAGTATATTGCATAATTAAAATGGTCATCGCATGTTTATATGCCATTAACACACTACTATGGGATTACAACTGTACTTACATATATCTGTAATTGTGTAATCAAATATGTACGAGAAATTTTAACCGAACACTGTTGGTCGGTTATAATGGCAATATGATTCATTCGTCTAAAGATTGTTAAGTAAAAAAAAAAAAAAAATGTCGACATGAAAACAACACAACAACATCCTATTTAGATAACATTATCAGAATTAAAATATCACCCCTCAGACAGGAGGAGCGTATACATAATATTTATGAAAGAAAAGTCGTCTTAAAACTTATTTTCTTCGAATTTTTTTTTTTTTTTTAAATTGTTATCTCCTATTAAATTATATGAGGGTAGCTTTAATAAGTATAAATAAGGGGAATTTGGAGAGGGTGGCGAGATACAAAAAAATCGATTGCATAACATTATTTTTGCGGTACTTACACATATATTTGTGATGCATTCCACCATTTTAATCGAGGGACAGATGCAATTGATTGTAAAATCTAAACTATTTACGAGATGAAAATGGAGATACACCAAATTTAATTTCGATCCAGAATACATAAACAATTTAAGTACTCTCTTAGGGTATCTACATACATACAATATAGTATGTACGAGTAACGGTGGCGGTGGTGGTTATGTACGAGTATCTAGAGATAAAATAAATTAGGAAATGTTATATTAGATATAATTTATAGAACCAAACATACACACACACAAACACACACACATATAAAACATCGAAAAATGATGACAAATTTTTTTTTGTTGATTTGGTAATTTAGATAAAAGCTTTTTCATTTTTTTTTTTGTGTTTTGGAGTTCAAAACTTTTTCAAATTTTCTTTTCCAGCTTTTTTTGTTTTGTTTTTATTCGAAGGATGTTGTTGATTTTCACCGCACATACATACATAAACATACAATACTCGTATATATGTATATAAAAAAAAAAATTCAACGTGAATAGTTTTTCGGAAAATTTATTCGATCAACCGTTTATTGAATTACCGATTGATTAATCGAGTTACGGTTCACGTATATTTAGAAGGGGTGTTCTCAGTATTCCATGTACTGTTTCTGTTTGTTTTATATTTTGACTTTTTTATTACGAAATGTCAACAATTTGTACAGTGGTTTTATTGCACAGACCTTTTCATGCTGAGAAATAATTCGATTTTATATTTATTTAAGGTGATTTGATTGTTTACGCAGTGATAGATTTGGGGAAACGTTCTTGGAATATAATATTGCATTTTTCCTTGTTTCCGCTGGCACCGTGTCGTTTCTGGACTGTAAAACAAGTTCGACTGGTTTATTGGGGATATCCGGCCGATATTAGGCAATCCTATATTTTATTAAGCTATGCTGTGCTTCCCCATCATTTCTATATGTGTAAATAGGATTATAAATTACCTTGACAGAGCATTAGAGAATTCAAATTTTTTCATTATCTGAGTGCTTGGAGACTTAAGAAAAATTGAGGCTTTAGATTCAAGAGAGCCGTTTGACCACTTCCAAACTTGTAAAATATTGCAAAAATTTCATTAATTTTCTTTATTCGTGTAACTTAGGAGTTACGATTAAATGGGTTTCTGCTCATTGTGATGTTCAGAAGAATGAAAAATCGGTTACTCCGGGGTTACTAGGGGTGCATTATTTTTAAGGGATTTTCAATAACCAGCCACCGTCTTGAAACAGTTTAGATTTATGTTGAATAAATTTTCCTATCGATGTGGTCGTAGTGAAGTCATCATAGTGGGAGTTAAAAGTTTCAATTACTATTTGAGTTGCGGGAGGAGGAAATTAAACGAAAACTTTTAAATGTACTTTATACAAATAGCATCTAAAATAATTTACGGTATCTTGTTAAAGTTCGTATTTTATTTATAATGACGTATACGCGTACCGCAGTAGAGATGATTTTATGCATGACGTACACGTGTTATAACTGAATTTTACATTTTGTTTTCGTAGTAGGTGAAATCTCTTCAATTGTCTCCAAAAATAGTCACTTTTTCATTAAATCTCTGAAATAAATGCGATTTAAGCTTAATTCATGTTTTCATTGTTTCTAAGACGATATTATAGCTGAATTTGACATTTTGTTTTCTAAGTCGGTGGAATCTCACCAATTGTCTCCAAAAATTGTCACTTTTTCATTAAATCTCCGAAATAAATGCGATTTAAGCTGAATTCATGTTTTCATTGTTTCTAAGATGATATTATAGCTGAATTTGGTATTTTGTTTTCTAAGTAGGTGGGACCTCACCAATTCATCTTTCCATTGTTTCTAAAATGATATTATAAAGAATTGTCTCCAAAAATTGTCACTTTTTCATTAAATCTTTGAAATACATGCGATTTAAGCTTAATTCATCTTTCCATTGTTTCCACAGCTGAATTTGACATTTTGTTTTATAAGTAGGTGGAATCTCAGCAATTCATCTTTTCATTGTTTCTAAGATGATAATATAGCTGAATTTGGCATTTTGTTCTCTAAGTAGGTTGAATCTCACCAATTGTCTCCAAAAATTGTCACTTTTTCATTATATCTTTGAAAGAAATGCACGGCACTCCATGCGGAAGGGTTAATTTTGTTACGAATAACGCAACCTGGCTTAGTTTGCTGGCTAATTTCTTACTCAGCGTGGGCGTGAGTTTGTGTTTTTTCCAAATATAATACAAAAAAAAAATGCTTGTCGGTTTACTTCCGGAATGACTTCTTTCCATGTGTAATCTTCAAATCCGAATTTGTTTATATTTTGACAGAATTTAAATAATTTAGAAATTGCTTCAATAAATTGGAATACCAAGGATCATGATGATCAATTTCATCAACACATCTAGACAATGCATCGGGAATGTAGTTTTCTTTACCCGGTCGATGGATAACATCAAAATCAAAATGTTGAATTTTGAGTGCCCAGTGTCCATCGTCCAACATGGACTAACGAATCTCCTTGCTTTAAAAGCCATTTCAATGCTGAGCTATCGGTAATAATAGAAAATTTTGAACCTTCAAGAAAGTGCCGCCATTTATTCATAGCCACAAGAATACTGAGACATTCTTTTTCTAAAATAGTATAGTTTTGCTGAGCGGATGATAATTTTTGTGAAAGGTACACAATAGGGTAATTTTGATTGTCAATTGTTTGATATAGCTGACTGCCCTATATTAGAAGCATCTGTTGCGACGAAAAACTGTTTGGTATAATCTGGGCTGTGGAGACTTGGAGTTTTCGCAATGGCCTGTTTTATTTGAGAAAAAGCGATTTCAGCTTGTGATATCCAGGCTATTTTGGCTGATTTGCCTTTTAACAGATCGGTGATGGGAGCGACGATAGTTGAATAATTTTCAATAAACCGGCGATTCCAGCCTGCAACACCCAAAATCTGCCTAATTTGTTTAACGGTTTTTGGTGGCGGATATTTTACAATTGCATCAACTTTGTTCGTTTATTACAAATCCCAAGTATTGTATTTCTGGTACGCAAAACTTGGATTTTTCTCTATTTATCGCGTTAAATTTGCGTCTGTTAGTCTTTTCGCAACTATTTTCAAAAATTTGAGGTGTGTTTCAAAATCAGCCGTATAGCTATAATTATATCGTCTAGGTATTTCCATACATGAGGGGCTAACTCTTGTCCAATTAAGGAATCGGCTAATCTATCCGTTGTAGCTGGTGCACCTACTAAACCAAACGGCATCCTAACGAACATATATAAGGGCCTACCCGTTAAAGCAAAAGCTGTCTTTTCTTGCGATTCCTGATCTAATGGGATTTGCCAATACGCATCGGAAAGATCTAAAGACGTTATTTTGCCCCTTGTAGGTTGGACAAAATATTTTCCAGGTGAGGCGTAGGGTAAGAATCTTTAATATTAACGGAATTCAATTTTCATTTGGTTTATACACTATGGTCATTGGAGATCTCCAAGGAGATTGAGGACACGGTCGAATAACGTCCAGCTGTAGTACGCTGAATTTCTTTATCGGCCTCTTTTAAGAGCTGTGGAGAAATAGGATAACATCTTTGAATTATGGGCGAATTTTCACCTATATTGATCTTATGTTTAACCAAATGTGTACATCCAAATTTGGTAGGGCTAGTTAGTGGAAATAGTTTAATTATTTTTTTCAATTCTATCTAATTGTTCTGCATTTAGAACTAGTGGATTAGTATTATTATTTTCCTTGAAAACCATTAGATACAGGAATGGATTTAAATCAAACTGTTGCCAAAAATCCATGCCTAAGATCAACGGTTTTTTAATTTGAGGAATAACATAAGCTGTAATAATTCTTTTTTTATTGTTAAACAAAATGGGTAAATCGACTACTTCTAAAACTTGAATTGGTTGGTGGCATTTTCTCCTAAGACTATAATTGTAGCACCTATATCTAAAAGACCTGTTATTGGTTGATTATTTATTAACACATTCAGATATAACCGATTATCACCTGGAGTTTGTGAAACTATGGTAAACACATCGGAGGAAGTTGAAGTGAAGTAGAAGGTGAAGAATGATCAGTTTTCATTATTTGATTAGTAGAATTGGAAATAGGAATTTTATTTCCAGGTATTAATTGCGGATGGAAAGTAGTACAATCTGGGAATGTAACGTCTTTTTTCCCACATCGGTAACACAAATATTTTGCTCTTCTTGGTTTACTAAATTGCTCTGTTTTATGTGTACTTTCAAAACAGTTAACGCAAGTAAAAGACCAAGGAGCTTTACCGTGAAGGTGAATGTTTGTTTGATTAGTAGGCGGAGTCCGAAAATTTTCTGATTTTGAATTTCTGTATTGCCTAGTAGCAGAATATTCAGGTTTTCCCTGAGTTTTAAAATTATTTGGAGTAGAATGCGATTTTGTATTGCGATAGCGGGATTCTAAATTGAGATTTCCTGAGGCATTGTTTTGATGTTTATCAGAATACTTGTTTTCGACGATGTTAACTTGATTAAATTTGTTTATATTAGCATTTAAACTGTTTTCCCTACAGAGCTTCTCAGCTTTTTCAATATTTTTACAAAGTAGGTTAAGCTCATCAACAGACTGAATGTTAGACAAGTTTTTAAAATCTAACCCTCGAATATGGGTTGGCCATAAGTTTTTATATAAAACTTTTAATTTTTCCAAGGAAGAAAGTGGACTATTCAATTCTTTGCACAGTAACTCCATTGAAGTGCGGTAGTCGCCATAGGTTTCATTTGTATATTACTTCCTGTGTCTAATCATTTCATAATGTAATCATCATATTCTGGATCGGAATATTCAGATTTTAAAGCGTTTTCAAAATCGGGCCACGAATGGAATTGGTCAATGTACGCATCATGCCATCGTAAAGCGCTACCTTCGAGTGTCAAATATATACAACCATAGAGTTCTTGTTGAGATATTCCTTGAGAAATTGACATTCGGGTCAAACGAGAAAGGAAATCGTTCACATTTTCACCAGATTTACCGGAAAATTTCAGTTTCCATTCCCTTATTGGAATTGGACGAAATCTCTTTTCATTTAATATGGGCATAAGTTCTGGTTGGTTACGTGCAGGCAAATGCATGTGTCTATTATTTAGTGGTGGTCGATAGTTCTTATTATCTGAACTTAAAACTGTTACTGTTTTAAAAGGATTAGACGTGAACTGAGTGTTGTTTGAAAATGGTACGTAGTTTGTCTGAAGATTTGGAGTATAAATCTTTGGGATAGCACCAGCATTAATTTGGGAATTAGTATAAATTAACGTATCTGTTGTAAAATGATTTTGAGCAGTTAACAAGTTTTGTTGAGAACATGGCATTTGAAAATTGTTGCGCGGAGCATTAAATTGAATATGTGGACTCGGAATGTTGTAAATTTTTGAATTTGCTTCAATTGTATTACAATTGGTTGCAGTACTAATTTGTTCTTCGCGTGAGGGTGAGATATTATCCCTACTTGTGTTTGATTTGTCCGTGCTCTCCGGTAATTTTTTTACCTCAATTGCTTCTAGGTGTCTTTGAATGGTACTTCTAATATGTCTAATTCGACGTAAAATTTTTTGAATTTCAGAATTAACCGGTGGTTTTACTTTTGCCCTTATTAACCTATTTTCAAGGTGCTTTAGAATATTAAACGTCTCGATTGATAACTGATTTTCAACTTCATCCAATCGAGCTGTTGAATTTTCTATAACTCTGCCGAATTTTCAATTATCTCGATATTTGGGGCTAAAGTAAAGTTATCACGTTCTTCTTGTAACAACTTAGCTAACATTTCTACGGGAAGCTCGATTGGAAATTTAGTGAGGTCAAGTTTCCTATAATATCTAGCTCGTAAAGAACTTCTGAGGGATTGAAACCTTCTATATTCATTTTGAAAAATTAGAATCGAAAATGAACTTATAAAACAAATTTAATTTGGGCGCCGTTGATTTGAATAAATAAGACTAAATATAATAATAAGAATATAATGTAAGAATCAATATTTAAATTTAAAAGAAAACGATAACTTATTACTAACTAAGAATATAGTATAAAACTAAAAATAAAATATATTTGTAAATTTAAAAAAAAAAATAAATTAAAGATATTTTCAATATATACAATTATTTACTAATTACCAAGAGACTCAAGCCAATAATAGAAGAGAGAAATTTGATTCCACCACACCAATTTGGATTTAGAGAGAATCACTCTACGATAGAACAAGTTCACAGAATAACGGACATAATCGAAGACGCACTTGAGAATAAGAAGATATGCTCCAGCGTCTTTTTGGATGTAGCACTAGCTTTCGACAAAGTTTGGCACCAAGGACTTGAATTTAAATTGCATCGAGATCTACCTAAGCAGTTCTATCAAATTCAAAGGCCGAATGGGTTGGGTCGGAAGGCCGAACGTCGAAAGGCCGAATGTGTCGAACGGCCGAATGTCTAATGGCCGATTGGGTTAAAAGGCCGAAAGTGTTGAAAGGCCGAATGTCGAAAGACCGAATTTTCATTAAATTTTCCTTCACTTGATTGAAATCAATATTTAAAATCATTTTTGAAAAATTAAAATCAATTCGACACAAATGGCATTTCGACAGATTCGGCCTTTCAAAATTCGGCTTTTCGATATTCAGCCTTTCGACCTTTTCGGCCTTTCGACATTCGGCCTTTCGACATTCGGCCTTTCGACATTCGGCCTTTCGACACATTCGGCTCTCGAATTTTCGCCTTTCGGCATTCGGTCTTTCGACATTCGGCCTTTCGACATTCGGCTTTTCGGCCCTATTTCACTTAATCAAGTCCACCTTATTAAAATTACTATTAAACAAAGCTATTACTCGGTATCCCCTTTCAGACAGTCAGAAATGTATACAGAATTAAGATCGAATGATTTAGTTAGGGGTTATTGAGTAATCTCATAGTTCTTGGAGCTCCCCGGTGACATTAGTGTCACAGTCCACATGTAAGCGTCGTTTGTGCTTAGATATACGTAAATTGAACGAGGTGACGATGACGGACCTATTATCACCGGACTCTTGAGTCGACTAGACCAAATTAAGTTTATATCTATAGTATAGACTTGAAGAATGCCTTTTTGCAAATTCCGCTGACTCCGAAGTCCCGAGATGAGACCACATTTACCATTCCTGGCCGCCCCTTCTATAGGTTTACATAAACGTGCGCGATGGGCCTCTAGGACTCATATGGTATTTTCACACTAAAATTCAATTTAAAATATTTTAATATTTATTAAAAGCAATTAATCAAATATTTATTTATACAGTTACTGTAAATCATGACTTTCTAAGAGTGCTCAGAACAAACATTTTTCGTACTGCTGCCGCACAGTTTATTCATTCGCCAATTTATGGAGGACACAACAGGCAACTACGTTTTGAAGTACAGGTTCAATATTCTAAATTTCTGAGTCTAACTACTAGATACAACTTGTTCTATAACGTCTTTGATTAATTTGGAAAGACGGGCAGAACTACGGTTTTGAATGTTTGATATTAAGCTTTGCATTAAACCTTTGCAAGAATATATTGCGGTGATTATTGGTTTCGGTAATCTTCCATTCTGGATATACATTTTTCCAAACCACCTTAGCTGCTACTCCATCGACGTTAATTAAAACTCTTTCTTTTGTACATCACAAAAGAACGTTCGATTTATTCCTATTGTCACAATAAAATTACGGCACGATTTTTTTTTTTTCAAACATAGCTCACCAAAAGTCACGTTTTTTCGGAAACAAGAAACGTTCGATTATACACCTCTTCTTTCATGTATCTTTTATTTTTACGCAGAGTCCCAACACATGCCAACTTCACATTTAGCGTAGAATCCTCCTCAGAGGACAGCTTATGGAGCTGCCGCAGATTCACCTAACCTTCATTCGGTATTTTTCCGGCTTTGACTTATTGTCGAAAAGATATTCTGCCTCAATAGGGTACCAATTACTCATCGACTATTAGGTTTTCTCTTCTGGTAAATTAGCATTTAACGCGTCTCAAATTTAGCGAAAAGGAGCAAATTTGTCACGGTTTCTTCTAGCCGTGCGTGTTGTTTTATTATTGAACAGAATATACTTGCACAACAACTTTAATCTGTGGCACGACATGCTTACTTTGAATAAAACGTTCTGAAAATCTAATATACCATTCTTATTTAGACCGCTTTGATCATCAGTCCAATGAAACAGCGAACCTCAACTTCGTCTGTTGGCTTCCAGATTGCCATTCACGTTTTTCGTAAGGGTACAAGTTGTTAGAGCTTTCGATAAGTTTAATAACTTAATCGCTTATGACTAGCGAAAAAGCATCCATCGTAAATCTACATATTTTCTAAAAGGAAGTTTTACCCTGTTAATAGCGCCTCTAATAAGGTTACAAGCGGATGTCCTTCTTTGCGGAAATGGGTTGTTTTTTATTGGGCCTCATCCTTTGCAGTTCAGTATGTTTTCGTCGACAGGTGGTTCGGTAACATTCTGAGCATGTTCGGATTAAGATGCGAGTCTATCAGACTCATCGTGTACAGATTTGTTTTATTTTGAAAATGGTGTCTCATGACATTTACCATTTTGGGTATAAATTTGGCATTGCTATTTTTTAAATCACGAATAACATATATTAAAATACATTAGGCTCAGTTTGTCTAAAAAATTATTTTCAGGCGGTTTTTTACAGATCAAACTTAAAATCAGCCTATACTGATTAGGGTTAACGATATACATATGTATATCGATAAAAGCGAATTCTTGCTTAAAAATATCAAATACGTGGGATATGTTGTGGCAGATGGTAATCTAAAGGTTTATCCTGATAAAATATCGGACATTACTGATTTCCCGGTTTGAAATACTTAGCAGAAGTTAGGCCGATTCTTGGAAATGTTCGGGTGGTACCGGAGGTTCGTTAACAATTACGCATCGCTTCCGTCAAATTTAGTTGGATTTCTTAAGCTGAACAAGCATTTGCACCGGTGTTGGTAGTGTGTTGGGTCAGGTGGACGTTGATGGTGAAGAGCACCCTATTGCGGATTAAATCGTAATTATTCAATTACTGAACTCAGGTATTTTGCGGCAGTGTTGAGTGTCAAAAATTCAGACTGTGCATTTAGAGTTACACTTTCACTATCATATCGGGTCGATTATCATTCTTTTAAAATTCTACATCGAAAAGGTTTCCATCATGTTGTGCCAGACACATTGTTGAGAGCATAATAAAACTCTATCAATATCTCCAATTGATCAGAACTCGCCAGAATTTCTGTCAGATGAATATGTCAGGTTATTAAATACAGTTAAAAATTCGATGGATCAAAGTGATCGTTATTCTATTCAGAATGGTAAATTCGGTAAATTGTATATTAGAATTCATCATTCTAATGAATCCATAAGTGATTTACTTCTTTGGAAATTATTGGTCTCAGTAGCATTATCGTGAACCACTCATATCGGCGCATTTCGAATATTGTAAAAAACTTTAAATCTTGCAAAATGAATACAGCGGTAAATTATCAAATTCAACCACCAATGAGGGATCAATTAACCAGAGATTTCTATGCAAATGTTATATGTCGAAGTATTGTGGCCATTACCAAGATCAAATAATTGGAATTTTTACCTGTTCTTAACTTAAAAATGGAAATGGCGCCTAATAAAAGATTTGTTTCAGCGCCATCTATGTATCAATCCAGGAAACTTTTCAGCCCGTGTAGTATATAATGACAAGTAACTAGAATTTGGCCCAGCATAAAAAATGCCGCCCTTATTTTTGCGAATTGTCAGGTGCTTGTAACTTCATTTGATGCCATATCGCAAAACAAAAATTGATTCAATAGAAAATTTTGTGAATCTAGATTTTGCCAAAGAAACTACAACAACTGCAGAGCATGATCGTTTCATAGTAAAATTGTCATTTACAAACAATAAAATGGACCTAGGAGAGTCGTTGTCCATATTGGTTCCTCGATTATAAGGAATGGAACGACGATTTCAAAAAGATACAGGGCTGTAAGAAGAGTATAGACAATGTATGGAAGAATATCAAAGCCTAGGCCACATAAAGGAAATACACTTAACAGAGAGAAATAGTTTTGGGGTGTACCTACATCGTCATGGTGTAATAAACAATCCAGCACCACTACCAAGGTTCGTTTCGTAAACCCGAGTTTCTTAAAATGAGTATCTCGCTTTCGGGAACATGCCACATAGTGTTTGCAGCTGATGTAGAAAATATTTTCCGTTCAAATCTGGGTAAATAGTGAAAACGTATCAACGTATCGTATGAAGAAATCATCCTTCGGAACCAATACGACATTTTAAGTTGTTAACGGTCACATAAGGGACATCGTTAGCTCCGTTTTTAGCTACAAGAGCTCTAAAAGATATTGGTCTGCAAGCTCTTACTTCGAATTAAAAGGTAGCGAAGGCAATTCTTGAAGATTTTTATGTTTACGATCTTTTATCTGGTGCCGATTCCGCTAACGAAGCATTAGTTCTAAAGGAATGCGTTGATTCTATTTTAAAACAGAAGAAAACGGATGAGCCGTTGAATGGTGAGTTGCTGACAGGATGGAGATCAATTTGCCAGAATTTGCAATCTGTTCAGAACATAAGTATGCCGCGTTATACAGGAAGTATAAATATTTCGAGCATCGAGCTTCATGGGTTTTGTGATGCGGGTGAACGTGCATTCGCAGCTGCCATTTACAGGGTGACTGACACGAAGTGTTACCAAAACAAAACGCCACAGAATTTTTAATTTTTGATGAATTTTATTGAATCAAAGTAAAAAATGTTCACAAATATTTAAGTTTTCGAATTGCATTAGCAGTTTTCGTTTTGGCCACCCTTAGCCGCGATTATGGCACGAAAGTGGCTCTGCGGTATTTTGACCCATTCCCGGCGAAGCGCTTGCTTGAGATGATCGACACTTCGGTATTTTTTCCCAACCTTGCTCTTCAAAATACCCCAAACCGAGAAATCTAGCGGATTTGCATTCGGTGTATTTGGTGGCCATTGGGCAGCGGGAAAGAACCGCGGAACGTTGTTTCTCAGCCAATCTTGATTGACGCGCGCTTTATGACTCGGTGCCGAGTCCTGTTGATATGTCCAGGCTCTGCGGCCGTAATGTTTTTGTGCCCAAGGTGGTTTTGTGTTCAACGCTCCCTCCAACACATGCTCCCGATAAATTTGAGCATTTATCTTGATGCCACGGTTCAAAAAAACGAGCGGTGAACGGCTTTCGGCCGCTACGGCGGTCTAAACCATCACCATCGGCGGCGCTTGGTTTCGAGTGGCAATTCGTTGGTCCAAATTTTCAGTAGAACGGTCGGACAAGTGAATCCGGTCGTTTGGCTTGTTCACATATTGCTCAATAACGAACGGTGACTCATCGGAGAAAACCAAATTCGGCAAATCGCCACTTTCGTGCAAGCGTAACAACTCCTTTGCTCTTTCCACTCTAACTTTTTATTGAGCATCGGTGAGACCATGCGTTTTATGGAATTTCATGGCCTTTAGTCCAAGATGATCTTTCAATATGTGCTGCATCCATTCTAGCGAAATGTTCGCCTCACGAGCCATTTTTCTGCCGCTACGGCGCGGATTCCGACGATGTTGCAGTGCGTTTCGGTCCACCACCATGGCGGTTTGCAATGCTGCCAGTATCGTTCTAACGATTTATGGTGTGATACACAAACATTTTATTCACATGCAGATGTTTTAACTGGTTAACAATCTGCGGCTGTGATTTTCCAGCCAAATATAGAGAAATCACACAATTACGCTTGAATTCCATTGCGGATAACTTTTTTTCTGAATATATCCCACTAAAATGCTTCTGTACGCTTGTAAACAATGGAATGAACCGTCATTAATGTAAATTTGAGTGCTCTGTCATCACTGGTTTGACAGCAATAACAGTCTGAAGTTGGTAGCACTTCGTGTCAGTCGTCCTGTATTTCCGACTAATGTTAAATGATGGACCAGTTCGTGTCAAATTATCCATTCCGCGACTTGAATAATGTGGCGCACTTTTGCTATCGAGGCTCACTCAATTCGTTGGACAAAATTCCACACTTGAAATTAGTGAAACTGTGGCTTGAACAGATTCAAAAATTGTATTTGAGTGGCTTGCCTCGCCACCGCAATGCTGGAAAATATTTGGAGTAAATCGAACGTGTAAAATCCTAGAAGCGGTACCTCGCCATAAGTGGAGATACATTTGATCAATAGACAATCCAGCAGATTGTGCTTCCCGTGGTTTAAGTCTGCAAGTTTTAAAAGATTTTGATATTTGGTAAGGAGGCCCGTATTGATAGTTAATGTGTGAAAAGGATTCTTGGCCATCACCAAAATATAGTGCTGAAGCAGTAGAATTATTGACAATCTGGCAATGTATTTTGCAGAGAAAAATTGTTTGAGGCCGATATTCAGCTATATAAGAGCTGTTAAAAACCAACATTTTGATGATAAGCTGAACTGCCTGAAGAATGTCAATAATGTATCATCCTCAAGAAAATTAAAGATGCTGAATCCCTTTATTGCTAAAAATGGTATATTATACTGGGGCAAGACTAGCGAATTCAAATTCCACCTACGATGCTAAACGTCTTGTAATAATGCCGCATCTGCCAATGATTTCAAAGCGGATAATTGAAGAAGCACACCGAGTATACAAACATGCTGGCGTTTCATTATTGTTAGCTAATTTAAGGCAAAATTATTGGATTCTGGGAACAAAATGAATAATTCGTACCAAGCAAAAACGGAAAAATAAATCACGGCAGATCTACCAGCAGTTAGGTTCGAATTTATTAGACCTAAAGGTTGGAGTCGACTTTGCAGGTCGACTTCTGGCAGAAACTTTTTCAAAACTAACTGAAGAATCTAATGAATGTTCTCATTTCCTTTCAAGAAACTTTATCACCTGGTTCTTTAACCCTCCAAGCGCGATTAAGTCAATAAAGTTTCATTTAAAGAGATCGTTGGGGACAAAATACTTACCATGGAGGAGATTACAATGCTGTTAGTGGAGATTGAAGCCATTCTAAATTCAAGGCCTTTGTGTATACTGTCGTCTGATGACCTCGATATTTTAACGCTGTCGGATTTTTTGATAGGACATTCAAACGCGAAAATTCATAAAGCAAACGTACGCCATATCCAGTCGAATTGCAACAAAAGATGACAGAATTTTCAACGCATATCACAACAGTGGCATGTAGAGTACCTAACATCACTACAACAACGATTTAACTGGTACAAAACAAGGGCTAATATCAAAGCAGGTGACTTTGTTCCAATTGTTGGGCCAATCAATAAAATTTGTATCCTTCCTGCAGAATCAGATGATTCAAGGCTGGCGTTATATTTAGAGTTGAATGGTGGAATATCTGAAACAAAACTTCATTTAACACAGAAAACAGATTAATTCATTTATGAGTTATAATGGTGTATATCCATTTTGCTTGTGTATATTTTGTCACTTATAAATTTATAATAAAACAACTTACGTTATTTTTAAATAATTTTAATTGAAAAAAATTTTTCCTTATAGTAACAATATTTTAAAAAAAATTTTTAGAAGATTAGAATAGTTGTTAAAAATGAACCGAAGAAGGAGTCAATCCGAAATCGATCTTCTAAAAAATTTTTTTAAAATATTGTTACTATAAGGAAAAATTTTTTTCAATTAAAATTATTTAAAAATAGCTGAACAAAAATAATCGGTACAAGCAAATGAATCGGATATTCCATCAATCGAACTTCTTAAAAACGAAATCATTAAATTTTAGTAGACAGTATGTCTTTTGCCCCAACAGAGCCGTTTGGTGTCATCAATAATTTGACTACTATGGTCTCCAAAAAAATTAAGAAAAATTACGCTAAAAAATTCTGTAAATTACTTCAAGTTTATATTAAACCATTAAAAGCTTTTATTTCTCCTAAAGTTGTGACCAACAAGGCAAACCAATTTCCTAGAATTGACTACCCAGCCAAAATTTACAAATAAATCATTTTCTCGAAACAAAAACACTTTAATTTTCCATACCAATAATTCAACTAATTAAATTAAATCCAATCTAGCTCAAATTTACGTTTGTACATACATAAACAATGTATATTATGTATGTATACTATATAGGGCGAAATATTTTTTTTTTTTTTGTATCAAACCTACATACATTTTCTATTATGTATATATCTCCATGGAAATCAAATCAAATCAAAAGCAGACAACAAAAAACATCAATAAATGTATCTATATTTGGAAAATGGTTTTCAATATTGTCAAAATCAATTAATTATGTGTGCACGCCTAAACTTCTTACAGCATCTCGTATACGTATACTTACACCAAACTTTATCATTCCCAATCGAATTGTAAATGGGATCGAACTATAAAGTATAAACCAAATCAAATATGTATACCATACATATACATACATAAAACTTGGGAAAATGTATAAATCATGTAATGTACAAGAGTGTATACTAATGTGTAGTACAATCAAGTAAATGGAACTAGAGAGATGATATATCAGGGAGAGACCAGAGAAAATTTTCTCGATGCAAAATATGTTTCGCTTTCGGTTTTGGATAAATAAACAAAAGTTTTCCCTTTCGAATTTTTCTCGATTCGTTCTCGTCTCATTTTCTTTATGATGTCATTCACAACATGATAAATGTGATATAAATTTTCTATTAAACTTAGAAATGGAAATATTGGTGGTGTGGTGTGCCCATACCCCAGGACAGGATACAGAGTATATAGGAAAACTTTTTTTCTTCCGTTATTTGCTTTTTTCTAATTTTGCTTTTCCCTGCATATACACGTATGTACATAGATTTTGTGTCCTAATTTTTGTTGTTGGTGTTGTTGTTGTTGTTTACCTTGATTTATTAATTAATTAATTAATAATAATGTTAAAGTTATATCTGGAATATATTATAATTCACCTGGGGGATGAAAATTATAACATATTTTCCATATCCATAACAAAATATTGATAACAAAAAATTTAATTAGATGTAAATTATGTATTGTTATTACTGTTGTAGTATTATGTTTATCCAAGCTTGATGATTTTTTGATACGTGATGGTCATAGTTAAAAGAAATTATTACATTTATGGTTCGTGTTTCACGTCTTTATAGCTTTGTTTGTTATCTCAAATAGCTTATCCATAGAATTTTCTTATTTTTACCAAAATCGAAGATTTTCACGTTACAATGCCATTTGAAACATTTTAGGGGATGGTAAATGGTAAAAAGTTATAATCGTATTTTTTCGTCTCCTTTTTTAATATGTTTCATAAAATTATGAAACATTAATGATAATGGAATCGGAACAACATGAGAATGTTTTTCATTTGATGTCCCCAAATGTTTAAAATTAGCTCCGCCTTAAAATTAATTATTACTAGTTTATTCAAATAATTTTGAAATTATAATATTTCTAAAAATTTATAATTTTAAGAAATACCCACATAAGAATTGATTGATTTTGAGACTACGACCAAGCATTAAGCAAGATATTCCGGTAATATGACACCCTTACTTACATCGATCGGTTACATACACTTTGGCGACAAAGTGATGACAGACTTTTTTAAAAATTACTTTTATTACTGCTTTAAATCTTTGGCATACCAAAGTCAGTATACATTACACTACCAGTTACCCCTTATATATTTCCCACCACCTTACTTAATTCGGCCGATTTTAATTGCCACTATTACAGCTGTAAAAATAATGGAACCAAATTAAAATCATAAGACGCTAATAAGTTCAAAAAGCACGAAGTCCGATCTGAAATGCTTATAAATTAAGAATACACAAAATCAAGCTGAATCAAATTTCTCGGGAATCTCTGAAAACAAAATTAAGAACTACCCCTTATTACTAAATATTTGCTACTTAATTAATAGAATTTAAGTTATATAAGTAAAAATCACGGAATCTGATTTCTAGTTAGACTACACCTTTTAAATAAATTTCAACCCTTAGATGATGTTAACATTTACCTTACACTAAATATGTTTGGGGTCGCATAGGACCCCATTACATTTTTAAATATACGTAGATATTACTTTCCTGTTATTAATAAAAAAAACTAATTTAATTTCCAAAATTCAATTTATTTAATAATTACGCAAATATATATGTTACATATTGTATTTACGACCTATGTTGAACATTTAGTACAAAAATATTTTAAATGCTGCTTACAAGCAAAATTATTGCATTTTTCACATCGAATATGATATTTAGTTTCCGATTTTCTTTATGATTATATCTAACAGCCGAAGAAGTAGTATCAGTTTAATACTCTATAGAACAATGTTTTTTGCCGAAGGACCTCGCGGTAATGTTTCTCTTCTACGTATTAGCGGTTCTATAAGGTTTAGACCCAATTCATCTAAGAAAATTCGTCGTTTGTGGGTTATTTACTTATTTTTATAATAATTCGGGAAAATTTCACACCAAATTACAACAATGGTCAACAATGTTTGAAAATATCGCGACAGGCCATCAATTTGTTCTTCTTTTGCCCGAATACGATGCGACCATCTGGGCCCTATTGCACCAACTACTTATCACTTATTACTTATCAACTTATCATAATTTTTGCTAATTTTCTGTTGTACCAAATTGAAATTTGATAAGTATTTAACTGAGTTATAATAAGTGATAAGCACTCACTTATCAAAATTAAGTTGCACCAATTTGCGAAATGGTAAATGATAAGTAATATTTTGATAAGCGATAAGTTTGAGGTTTTTGATAATTTTTTCATAGTTCTGTTGCACCAAAAGTTTTAACTTATCAATAATCGACTACTTTAATGATAACTTATCCAAAATATCAATAAGAAAAATTTCACTACTCAAAAAAATTGATAAGAGCTACAAATTGTAGTGGTATGACGGAAGTCTGTTAAAAACGATTTTTTTGCTGTAATTGAAAGATGAGAACTTTTGTTCAAGAGTATAAACACATTTTTCAATAAAATTTTTTATTATTCAAATAATTATAAATGATAATGACAATACATGTAGCAATGTATTTTCAAATGTATAATAACTTTAATTTCAAAATTTATACCGCTGTTTTATTGTATTCTAATAAGTTATAATATTAAGTCAAAGTAAGAACAATTTCACTCTCCTCGATTTATCATAGAGGTAAGACAGTTGTTTCATGATATTTTAAAATTAATATAAAACTATCAAATGTAGGTATATCAACTTTAGTGAACAAAAACTGAAATTTATTAAACGAAAAAATAATTTTTATAAATAAATGCGTCGGTTCGAAAGATTATTCGAGGATGAAAACGAAAGAAGAAATCGTGTAGTGAAAGCCACAACCAAATATTCTCTGGACTCGCGAGTGATAAAACATTTTCGTTTGTCACATGAACAAATTAAGCACGTATTATTCAAAATCGGAGCAAATTTGCAACATGGAAGCGACCGAAACTGCGCATTGAGTCCTCTATAGCAGCTACTAACAGCACTGCATTGGTTAGGAATATCCAGGATAGAAGTTTCTTGAGATGGGTGGTTACCCTCAGGCAGCTGGTTGCTTCGATGGAACAATGATTAATATAGAGGCACCTACGGTCAATGAAGAACATTTTGCGAATCGACATGGAAAACATTCACTGAATACAATGTTGGTGTGTGGCCCAGATCGCAGCTTCTATGCAGTAAATTCAAACTGGCCAAGTAGTGTCCACGACTCCAGAGTATTGCCATATACAAGGCTATTTAGCAATTTTGAGTCTTGTTTTCGCCCGTTCCCCGGTGCTGTGATTTTGGGTGACAGTGCTTCCCCTTAAAGGTTGGCTTATCCCACCAATGCGAAGAGATCCGGATGATGCAATAGAGCAAAGATTTAATCGTGCTCATAAGCGGACGAGACGAATAGTAAAAAATCTTTTTGGTTTGTATATGACGATTACAATTTTTGTATAATGTAGTTAAATTCAATTTATTTGTTAATAGGAATTCTCTTAATTCATTTGTTATAAAAATAAATTGTTTACGTTTAAGTACTGCTGAAAAATTATTTACAGTTAGAAAAGAGAATTTATTTTAAAAGCAACAAAAGAAAAGTTTTACAATTGATTCTAAACACTGAAATAAGAACTCTCAATTGAGAAAGGTTTCTCTTCATGTATTATTATATATGTACATGCAAAATTGTTGTTGTTATTAAATTACAGAATAATAATTTTTTAATTGTTTTGCTATATATGTAGGTACAAAACCATTGTTTAACATATAAAATGAGCGGAAAGCATATTATTTTGCAAACACTATTTTTGTATAGATCATTACAACTTATCATAAAAATTTGATAATTCGTCAATTGATAAGTTATAGAGAATCTGATGTGCAACGCTTATCACTTATCATTATCAAAATTTGATAAGTTTTCAAATTGATAAGTGAGTGATATTTTGTTATTTTTGGTGAAACACTTATCACTTATCATTATCAAAAAAACTAACTTATGATAACTTGATAAGTAATAAGTGATAAGTAGTTGGTGCAATAGGGCTCTGGTCTAATGTATCAACAGCTCCCTTAGTTTTGATCAAGAATCATAAGTGGTTTTTTATCTGCTCTATTACTTATATCATCGGTTTTATGTAGAGCGCTTATCAACAACACATTTTTATATTTTTTAGGACTGTTGTGAATTTTATCCTAAACTTTTCCTAAAACAACAACACCAACTAAAAAACATGATTGTATTAGTAAAATGCATACGTTTAGGCGATTGCATAAAGAATTGAATTTATAAATATTTTTAATAATGTTTATATTAATAAAAGTAAATTATTAAACGTATAATTAAGGAATAAAATATGATTTATGTAAATACATTGGATACAAATTATTTACATAATTATAACTTAAAATTTCGAAATACGATTTTAAGTATGTTAATTCCATAGTGGGAAGGGGTGTCGAACTTGACGTAATACTAAACAGGGTTATAGGTCGTTCTCATCGGTTTCCCTAATGGGGTAGTAAGATGTATATATCAGCCAACTTATCAGTGATTTGTAGAATTTTATCATGGAATTTGCATATTGAAATTTGCATTGTTTTGCAAAAACTCCATAAATTTGGTAGGGGTGTCGAACTTGACGTAATACTAAACAGGGTTATAGGTCGTTCTCGTCGGTTTCCCTAATGGAGTAGTAAGATGTATATATCAGCCAACTAATCAGTGATTTGTAGAATTTTATCATGGATTTTGCATATTGAAATTTGCATTTTTTTACCGGAACCACAAACCGTATTTCCCGTTGAGGAAATTTGACGTAATACTAAACGCATTTATAGGTATTACTCATCGGATTCCTTTATTGGTTGATAAGATGTAGGCCCAATTAAACTACTGACCAAGTTTTAGAATTTTTGCTTGGATTTCAGATACCCAAATAGAGATCAATATACAGGACCACACAACATACCTCAAGTTGGCGAACTCTTTAATGTAATACTAAACGCATATATAGGTATTGTTCATCGGATTTCTTTGGTTGATAAGATGTAGGCCTAATTTAACTACTGACCAAGTTCTAGAATTTTGGCTTGGATTTCAGATACCCAAATAGAGATACAACATACCGCAAGTTGGCGAACTCTTTGACGTAATACTAAACGCATTTATAGGTATTGCTCATCGGATTCCTTTATTTGGTGCCAAAATGTGGGCCTAATTGAACTATTGACCAAGTTTTAGAATTTTGGCTTGAATTCCAGATACCCAAATAGAGATCAATATATACGGATCGAAACCACACACCATATTTCCCGTTGAGGAAATTTGACGTAATACTAAACGCATTTATAGGTATTGCTCATCGGATTCCTTTATTGGGTGACAAGATGTGAGCCTACTTGATCTAGTGAATACCAACAATTATCCAGTTAATATCGGTAAAATAAAACTGAGCTTTTAGCAAGTTCCTTTATAATACTAAATATCGGAAATGGAATCCAAACATAGAAGCAAGATTGAAAATCTAAATCTCAGTCACTTGAACGAAAAAGAAAAATCTTTCATATTCAAAATTAGCCGTGATTTCAACGATGTTTTCTACCTTAGAAAGCGATACTCTGACTGACTACAACAAACGCTTGTTGTCATTAGAATCCAAGGTTTCAAAATTCGCAACCTGTTCACGTCAAATAATATCGTTTCTCCGAATCACTTAAAGACGAGGTTAATAAATAAGTTGATAAGATGCTAAACGAAAAAAATTATCGAACCAATTAATAGTCCTTGGAACTTTCCTTTATTGATCGTTCCCAAGAAATCTTCAGCTGATGGATGAAAATGGCGTTTAGTTGTAGGATTTCACAGATTAAACAACATTACAAGTGATCAATTTTGCCCTCTGCCGAACATAACAGAGATATTAGACCAACTGGGCAAAGCAATGTATTTCACAACACTCGATTTTTCAAATGGGTATCATTAAATTAAACTGCACGCTGATGATAAAGAAAAGACAGCGTTTAGTACCCAAGACGGTCGTTACCATTTTTTGCGAATGCTATTTGGTCTGAAGGAAGGTTCCAATTGGGATTAAATGGTTTAATATGTTTTGTATATCTTGATGATTATTCCAAGATTTCCGAACCTTCAAGTCGATTGTTACCGAAAAATGTAGAATTTGAATGGAATGCTCATTGAGTCGTTACTTCATCTCCTATATTTCAACGTCATAATTTCAATGACATCTTCATTCTAACTAAAGATGCGAATGATTACGCAATCGGTGCGATTCTATCACAAGATGTCGAAGGAAAAGATCTACCAATCTCATTTGCGAGTAGATTGCTAAACATCAGAATGAATCACCTATGTTGGAATTTTTAGATGTTATTCATACCGGTTTCAAGAATGAAAATATTTGTGCAGGTTTTATTTATTGACGCTTCTAAGGCCTTCGATTGGGTTAATCATACACTTTTGTTATCTATTCTGTTTGACATTGGTTTTAGGGTTATGTCAAACAAGTGGTTTGCTTCCTACCTAGATAATAAAAAAGTGAGAGTCAGAATTAATGATACTTTTAGTGATTTTAGAGTTGTCGATGTTGGAGTACCACAAGGATCAGTGTTAGGTCCTGTGCTATTTCTAGTGTATACTAATCCTATTTTTAAACTTAAATTAAATGGTAACAGTACTGCCATTATGTGGTTTAGAATTTGTGGAAATACGGTTGCTTTAAATTACCCCTTAGTTATATATCATAGTGGGTTGGTGCAATCCAGGCCATATTTGGGGGTGTATAATTCATTAGAACTTTATGAAGCTGCCTAATTATACATTAAAATCGCCTAAATGTTTGCATTTCTACAATACATTCGCATTTTTTTGTATTTTGAAAGATTTAGGATAAACTTCACATGCATTTTTTAGGAACATAAGACAAAATTGTTGTATTATTAGAAAACGCAAATCTAGAGGTATGAATTGGAACGTTTTTCACCTGTGTTAGTAGTGTCGGAATTTCGGATTTGTTTTTTCTAATAATGCCCAACATCGTTAAATTCCTTTTTAGTAACATCTGCCCTAAATTGTAACTGGTAAAATAATTATCGCAGAAAGTTAGATCAAGGACAACTTGGCCACCTTGATTCTTTTCCGGTTTGTCTCCAATTTTTGCTGTGTAGACTTGCACGTTTCAGACATAAGTCGATTTACTGTCACAAACGACCCATGTTTTTATTCCATATCTCGCTGGCTTAGATGGAATATATTGACGGAAGGGATACCTGCCTCTAAATAATATTAATTAATTGCTCATCTACTGTTACATCATACCCAGGATTATAGAGCTTAGGCAAAATCTCAATCCATAGATTCCATATATCGCGTATTGGAGCGAGTTTATCATACGTTTTTCTATTTTGCCTTGTATCTTTGTCATCGAAGCGTATAACTCGTGATAACTGCTTAAATTTTTCCAACGCCATAGTAGCGCGAAATATAGGCCTTCCTAGTTTATCATCCGATAATTTTAGTAGAGATTCGTGGTTTGAGCGATTTACTCCAGCTAAAATCAGTCCACATAATAATATTAATCAATGTTTCAATAAGAGGCGGGAAATAAACTAAAAACGTTTCTTTAATAGTAGTTGCTCGAGCGGTGGCATATGAAGTCGGTCCTGGTACATTTTTTATTATATTTGATGTCGAAGTACGACCGATAAGTGTAGGCGCTATCGAGCTCCATACAATATCATTATTCTTATAAGCTAAATTGATTACATTTTCAGTTTGATTCTGATTAGTAATTTCTTCGTCGTTGTCTTCCTCTTCACTGCTATCAAACGAAGTTTCTGGTATAACCAATTCAAAATCGTCCTCACTTTCGGAAATATCTTCTTCAAAATCAGTTTCAATTTCAAACTCCATTAGCTCAAAACTGACAATCAGCACAACGGTAACTTATTAGCATTTGTTAGTAACAGTAAACTTTTGTTTTTTTTTTCTTACCAACAAAATAACAACAATATTATTATAATAATAATAATAATAAAACAGTAATAACACTAATAAAAATCAAACATTTTTGTAAGTACTACAGAAAAATGTTATGTCTTGCCAAAATCACACAATGTACTGAATTCACAGAAATCAAAACTATTCGTAATTTTTTCGTGTTACGTATGTTGTTGAATTTCGTAAACTGCAGTTTTTACTATTTCACTAGAAAAAAATTCATGAAAAGAAAGTCTATAACCAACATTTAGTCCGGGGTCTTATAAGACCCCAAAGTCCCTAGTGTAATAGTATGGCGATGTATAGATAATATCAATAATTATTAACCGTTATAAATAATAAAAGTCAAGAAATATCATTTTGTATTGTCAATTAACAAAAGAGCCATAATAAGTTAAAACTTTCCTCGGGGTCGTATAGGACCCGAACAGCGTTTAAGGGTTAAACCTTTATGTTAGTAATATAAGATAAATTAGTTGGCACAAGCCAATACACTTTCTAAACTACACATCGTTGGGTGCTTGTAGTTTCCGGAAATCCGGTCGGATTTTTTAGGTGTTTCTAAAATAAAACAAAATAATCGATTATTTTATAAATTTTAATAATGTGACATATTATTTAATGTGACCATCCCAGCTCACTTCACAATTAATTATTAATTTAAATCAGCCCCTAATATCCTAAAACACATTAAATTCGGCTTCTAAATTGGGAGAACAGCAAATTAGTCACAAAATTTAACAAACCTTAAAATAATAATCTGCTTGGATTATAAGATTATTTCAGAAATACTTCCAAAATCAAATTAAATAATTAATTGCTTATTACTGTTATCAAAATTTCCTTACCCAAACAATATCATTTAATAAATAAAACGAAAAAAATGTACACAATTCATGTGATGCGAAAATACCTGTCCATCGCTACCTGAGCAGTACCGTTATTTATTTTTGAACATGTTTTAGTTATTGATTAAAAATTTACTTCATTACAAAACTATTTAATGCAATTCATCTTTGATTCAAATCAGATTGACCTTCGATTTTTGATACTAAATTTCACAAACCTAAAATTAAAATTTTATTTTTAGCTCGAGTTATTAAATGTTCATGTTTCATTCCGAGTTTTAAATAAGGAATTCGAAATTTCAACTTTTTAACTTTATAGATTTTATTTCAGGGTCTATTTTTAAAATAATTATGTTTAGCTCTTTGGTTATCCAAAATAATATAATAACAAAAAACCTGAAAAAATGAAGTTTTTTAAATAAAACTTTGGGGATAAGGGCTGCCGCCCGAAACCCGCCTTTGACGTTTTTCTGAAATTCTAACAATCATAGAAATTGAAATATTTAAAAAAAAAATTGTATTTATAATAATTACAAAACAAACAAAAATAGAGAACTGCCTAAAGCCGCTTCGCATTGGTCCTTTCTGCGCAAGGGTGACAAGAAATTTTGCAGCTTCCGTTTGTTTTCATATTGTAGTAAGGAAACATTATTCACATCGTCTATCGCATTCACTCAAATACAAAAATCAACCTCTTTGCCGCTCATTATGATGGGACAGTACCAAATGTTAAAAAAATAAATTGGTGCAACACTGGTGGTTTGCAAAGCAAATTTTCTGGTCCGTGGAATTTCCCATTTTCCTTGGTCGATTTTCTCTAAAATTTGCTGGGATTCTGGGATTCTCTTTCCAGTAACACTTAAATTCATATTCCAAAGAAAATTCTCCGTTATTGTCTTTGGTCGAATGTTTCTAACACCAGCGTGTGAAGGGCATACTAGTATAGCAAAACGTAAACAAATTTAATATTTTTAATATTTTCCACCTTTGAACGATAGGAGCTCACGTTGAAACAAAAAATAAAAAATAATTACAATAACCAAAAAATGTAAAGGGCTGAAACTTCACGTTCTGATTAGAACTTCGGTTCTGAAAATTAACTCAACTTCCAAATCAATCCCGAACTGAAAATCTTAGCTCACTGTTCAACTTAACATACAAATCAATTTATAACTCAACCTCCATCTTAAACGCAATGCAATCATCAAATAAACTGATAACATAAACCCTTAACTCAATCCGCAAACTTAACCCTAACTCAATCCACGAATCGTCCCCCCAAAAAATTCCACAACCGAACTCCGCAAATTACCACAAGGCAAGCTAACTTAACTTTAACTCAACATAGCGCGAACCAAATCCCAACCAACTAAACAACTCAATACTCAACGGGAAACTTAATTCCGAAATCTTCCGAAATCTAGTGCCACTAAAAACCCTCAACTGGACGCCAAATTCATTCCCAACCGAACCCCTCACTCAAATCCAACTTCAACTCAACTTCGACTCTGGCCGACCTCAACTCAAACCTCAACCCATCTCAACCGTAACTCATCCCCATGTCAACCTTCAACTCAACCCCTAACTTAATCCCCAATTGAACCCCAAACACAACGTTCAATGTATGAACTCTGCTTATCCTAATCTTCGCCTCAACAAGCGAATAAATCCGTGACAAAACCTCATTGCTAAAACCCAACTCAATACCACACTCGACAACAATTTAATCCTCAACGCAACCCACAACTGAATCCCCAACTTAACCCTCAAATTAACACGGTCTATAAAACAAAATGCGTATATAAACCCAACTCAAAACAAGTCAAGCTAACTCCCGATACAATCCTGAAATCAAAATAGCCCGCCAAAATAAACAAGTACAAGAACTCAAGTCAAGCTAACTTCTATCTCAACCCACAGCTCTCAAAATTCAACTCCGAACTCAACCTCAAACTTCTAACTCGATCCCCAACTCAACGCTCAACTTAACCACAAACTCAACGTCCAACTCAATCCTCAAGAAGATGTTAACCCTTAACACAACCCCAAATAAATTCCCCACATAACCGCAACTAAATCCCAACTCAACCTAATCTCAGCCCTTGTCCAACCCCAACTCAATCTTGACTCGACCTGCAATGTAGCCTGTAATTCAAATCCAAACTCAACTCCCAAATCAACACGGTATTGAAAACTATATGCGTTAATTCACCACCCAACTAAACCCTAACTCAACCCGTAAATTGAACCCAGATCAACCGTAAACTCAACGGCCAACTCAATATACAAACCATTGTGGTAATATATCACTAAATGATTTTGGGTTTATTCGTATGACAAGTATAGGATCCTCTTGACGTACAGCTTCTAAAAGGAACAGCATTTTTGCACGTTTTTGACAGAATTTTAATGTCCTTTTGGACCGAAGTTAATGTTAAGAGTAAATCTCTCAATAGTTTGTTTTGTTTGCTAATGACAGGAGAGGAAGATCAGTTCTTAAGACGCTATTAGGAATATCCTTTACGCTTTCATCTTCTCTGATCGCTTCATCTCTTTACATAGTGTCCGAAAAAGTCAGTTGGAATGAAGGCCAACAATTTTTTTAATTAAAACGATTGGTTAATATAAGTAATCATTGGTGGCTGCTGACTTAAATTTTCAAGTCTGTCGGCTGTAGACTAAACAAAGCTTTCTCTAAAAATGCTGTTTGTGTTTGTAGAATTAAACTCTTCGTCTACCAAACGGACAGCTCTGTTTTCCAATAGGGAGGTTGGAGACTTCCTTCTTTCTGTTCATTTGCCTAATTGTGACTGGCCTTACAACCTGATCACGCACGAAGTTCTGTTTTGTAGTTTGATCTCCTGTGCACCGTACAAGGCTGGTGGTCCAGATGGGATTTGTCCAGCTGAAATACAGCATGATTTTCTCAAAATTCGGGATCATCTGCTTTACTTCTTCCAAGCGTGCAGAAAGTTGTTTTTATACTGAAGGATGTAGTTTACTAGGTGTAGAGATATTGAGGCTCTATCTGTTCTCTCTATTTTTGGGACAGCTAGTTCTAGATAAAGCATCTTTGTGTCATCTTGGATAGACCCTTTCCTGGAAATACTATCTTAATTGTAAAGTTCAGAAAGCCACTATCACATTTTAGCAAATTAGAAGGGCTTTCGGGAAATCTAGGGGCTTGAGTTCCAAAGTGTTGGTATTTATTTAAAAACCGCTGGTTTTACAAATCATCTTATTTTCAAAATATAGCTTGTAGAGCTATTATTGGAGCAATGCCTTTGACTCCACTTTTTGCTATGGAGTCTATTCTGTGTATGCGTCAGTTGAACACCATCATTCTTGGCAATGCTTGCCCTGCGGGGTTTCGCTTGCTGTGCTTGGGTTAAGAATTTATTCTCGGTGGTTTAACCATTAAGAGATTTGTTCACTTGCCTTGTTTTCGGATGTTCTTGCTCTGAACAAAGTGCTGAATTTGGAACTTACTTCCCCCAATATGAGTCAAGATCGTTTGCTAGCCTGGGTTTGCATTGCACTGTTGGTCAGGCGAATTAATAGCACTAACAAATAGAGTCCTTGAGGCTTTGAATCTCGCTGTTAATGGCCAAAACATTTTTTTTATACGGATATGACTCATTCCATAATCTCTTGAAAATTTCAAAAATTGTCAAGGACTGTAAAACATTTCATTAATCTTCTTTATTTCAACAATAGCGCTACGGTTTAAAGGGTGCCGGCTCATTGTGAAATCGAAGGTAGTGAGTTCACTGATTCCCTCAGAAGGCTATAAAAAACTTTGCTGTCAAAGAGTTAAGGATCAGTCGTTTATGCCTGCCGCAAAGCGAAACACTTTATAAGTGAGCCTAATCGAAGGTTTACTAGGTTTGCTTTATTTTTGAAAAAGGATCAGTTAAGAATGCTGGTCAGAATTCTTACTGGCGATGTTCGGTCTAAGGATCATCTCCATCACTTAATACTGACTCAGAACAATATATGCGGTTTGTCCTGCTTTTGGAAGTGTTCGTTCGCATATATTTAACTGCATTACTATCGATGTATAAGTAGACTGCCGCCCACCCCCTTTGCCTAAATTGTTTAAATTTGCCAAGGTTTGCACTATGGGATGTTGTGAATAACATTCATATAGTCTATCGGCATCGTAGGGGCGTTCTTGAACAATTAAAACTATTACTCAAACGTCGTGGGAATGTTCTGTACGATCCACTTTACTTATAATTCGCGCTAATATATTTCGCAAGTCAACCTCGAACTCGAATTATCATACCCAAACAATTAAAGGATTGGGAATTTCTTTTGGTATATGTTTCGGCAAAATACTAACAAAACTCGCGCCAGTGAGCTTATCTATCTATATCCATTAACATTCTACGCTTATAAAACCGCTCAGGCATTGCTAAAGTTTTCTTTCCACTTATTCGGTTAATCAAGACATTTAAGCCTTCTGGAGATATGGCAAATATCGAGAATTAAATACATAGGAACCATCAATCTTTAATGATTTCTTCTATAAAATCCACGTTCTTCAAACATGTTACAAAAAGCGATTAGAAGATGGCGGTTAATGAAAGTGAATTATACATATTTGCACACGTTTGTGCAACCGGTAGCGTAAATAAGATAATTTCACGTTTTATTTCAATTAATCCGACGCTATAAACTTCGTCTCTTGAAACTGTTGCTTTCTCCTGGGAATGATGAGTATCACAGGTAGAGCATACAAATAATCCCTCTATACAGGTACGTGACATGGGAATAGCACAATTTAGTTGATTATTTAAATGGATACAAGCTAAAAATCGAAATTTTCCAACTTTAGTGTTCGGAACTTCAATTATTCTAGTGGAGTTTGTTAACCGATTAACCGGTCGAGCGTGGAAGTCATCACGTTTTTGACAACAATGAATCCACTTCCGGCCTATTTTTTTAATATCGGACAAAAAGCAGAGATCGAAACAATTTCGTATTTTGTGTAGGGCATAAAAGTACACCCGGCTCTGTTTCTAATGAGGAAATTGCTTACCATTCTCCCATTGATCTGATTTGAGGTGTTTTCTCATGAAAGACGGCGACTTTAAAATCTTCGGAATGTAGAGCAACTTAGCAAGGCAACTTTATCTTAGGCTTATTCACCATTTAATAAATGCCATTCTGATAGAATGAAAAACGTTAAGAAGCAATTTGTTCTCTTTACGCACGGTGCCTTGCTTCTAACCAAAAATACATCTGCATTTCTTCACTACGTCAATTATTCCTTCAAAAAGACAAAACAATTTTAGGTTTCATGTTAAAAGCTTTATCGAATATTACAATCAAACTTAAGAAAGCTTAATAATTTATTAAACCACAAAAATAGACCGAAAAGTTCAATTATTTATTAAAGTGGATTCGCGGTATTACTAGACAGCGTTTAATATTCATCTTAAGAAAATTTAAGGTAGCTTTGCTTTTTGGATGATCTGGACAGATTCCGAATTGCTTTTGTGATACACAAGTAAGGTTATTATTTTAGGCCTCAAAGCTTAAACCACATTAACAGAATTCGTAACGAAATTTTCGTGCGACTAATTTAAAATATGAAGATAATCATTTATACATATTTCCATAAAATAATCACCACAACAAGATTTACAAAAACGATAAACGATGAGAATCATCTCTCAAATATATGCCCCATCATCATGCAACTTCCTTGTTAGCCCAGCTAAACTTTTGCATGATTAATCATAATGTTCTTAATGCGTAAACATGAAAATCACTTTGAGATAATTAATCAAATTCGTATGTCGTGCACACGATATCTGTCCATACCGAAATTGAAACAATCTATCACCTTTAAGTAAAACAGATACACACAAATAAACACATACATACAATTAAATCAAATCACCATAAATTAGTTACTTTTGTGAATACCAAACAAAATTTCATCTCACCCCTACCTTATCAATAATTGAGTTGTATAAAAATAACAAAAAAAAAAAAAAAAACTGGAAACCAACATCTTATGTCAACACTTGCCATATACATATTATATGTATAAGTGCTAAATATAAATAAGATTCATGGAAACATAAAATTTCCCCAAAAAAAAAGGAAAATCCGAAACAAAATTGAAAATTAAATTAAGCACAGTAAAGTAGATTTTCTTTATCAGGCACGAGTGTATGTAGAGTAAATAGTTAGTATTTCAGTGCCTTAATAACTTAATCATATATAAAAAATGTGATCCAAACCTTATTTTTGTTGTTGTTTTTGTTATGCGGAAAATGGCAAGAGATTTCCTTTAATTTGTATCCAAACTGTATCATTTGTATTCTAAACACTTAACATTATTCATATTACTATTATTATATTGTACTAGATACTATATATTACTACCACTACTACTACTACTGTTATGTGTTACACTTCTTCGGAAATATCTCCACTCGCACAATTTTCTTTATTTTTATTTTCCGGATTACACGACAGAGTTATAATTTTGGCAATAGATTCGGATAGATTATATCACGTACATACAATAGAATTTGTTTTCAAAACTTTTATTTTCCCGCACTTCTCCTTAAAGCGAATATGCACAAACAGCAATAAAAAAAAACACTTTTTAAAAGCACACAGATACACGTGCACACACAAACACACACACAGAAACAATTATTACATTACACCTAATAATTACTCTAATTTATCTACAAAGGTTAATTTCCATATATGAAATTTTTTTTTTTTTTTGTGGTATAGCTACGTGCGAAATAATCAGTTGATCTCGTGTAAGAGAACTATTCGAATAGAAATCACGCGTATGACTGAGAAATGAAAATGACATTTCTATCCGAGTTTTTTTTTTGATAACATACACAAATGAGGTCATGCGCCTTAAAGTTACGTTCCACAAGGAAAACAGAATTTTCTCCAATTTATTCAGTTAGAATGTGTTTATGTGCGGTGTGTGCGCGTACTCCGGTGCAATGTACCAACAAAAATAATATTGTTGTTGCTTTACATTCGGTTGATGTCATTTTTCCAATTTTTGAGTTATCAACCGCAATACTACACATTTCACAAAAAGCACTTTGCCTTTGCTGTCTCTACATTATATTCATTTTCCGTTTTTCTCGTTTTTTTTTTGTTTTGTTTTTCTCCGACTTGTGTTTTTGATTTTTATTTGGGTTTGGCGTTGCTGTTATACTGTTGTGTCTGTCTTTGTGTTGTTATTTGTTTTAACATGTCAATATACTTACGTACATACATACGTACTCGTATATAGAGCAAAATTTTGTTTTTGTTTGTGGAAATGATGAAAATAATGCGCGCGGGAGAATAAAATCGTATAGGTAGATATTGAATGATTTTTCCTCTTCCGACCCTTAATTCGAGGAGGGAGAGTTTAGCTTTTTAGGGTAGATATATACGAGTATATAAAATTATGGTTAAATCATATGAGCGCATAACAACAATCATAAAGCAAAACAGAAAATGAAAGTTTAATAAGAAAATTGGTTTTTGTTTTGTTTTGTTTTTGGAAAATTTTCTCTTTTCGTTTTTCCCGTACCAAATTTTATATTGTTTGATTTTGATCATAATAAGACGACATATATAAGATGAATTTGACAGTATCATAAAAATATTAGGAATACGTACATATATAATTGAGTGACGTGAATGTAGGAGGAGCGAACCATACTTAATTTGTATTTCGTGTGATGAAATTGTTACAATTCGTTCTTTATATTATCATAAAGTACTGCAAATTATTAAGCTTAGATAAGCATTTTTTAGATAATAAATTATAAATCAAAATTTTTTTAGTTAAGGTTTTAATTCAAGAATGTAAGAACGTAAAAGTGGAAAATAATAAAAATTGCAAAAATAAATCTTTTTCTTTATGTTCGAAGAAGCCCTTAACTCATAAATGGCTGAGCAGTGTGTGAATAAGTGAAGTAAAGTGTTGTGCAAAGAAATGAGCAAACCCTTACGGGTTTGGTTTTGCCATCAATAAAGTTGTAGACCAACTGTTACGATGATTAAGCATTCCGCCCGCTTTATTGAAGCTTCCACAGAAACCAGCTCAATAACCATTGCAAAAGGTACGATATTTTTATTATCAAAACCCGTCCTTTTACCTTGCTTATCTTACACTAAAAGATAGGCACAGTAAATCGATCAAAAAGAGAAGAAGGAGAAATCTATCGAGATTTTTAATACAAATTGAAACTTATATCTTACAGAAGAAGAGAACTATTCATTTATGATAGAAATAAATTTGGAGTAAATATCCGCTCAATCGGGTGCTATTACCCAACAACTTACACATCTAGGCGAGAAACAGATCAAATACAACCAAGAACTCGCAATTTTAAATCAAAATATGGAGGCATCCACTGCAACAAATTGGATTTGTTTAGGATACCAGATCCAATAAAATTCATCCTACATTTCGATGGAAATAAAAAGCAAGTAACGTCGACTTACAAGTAATGCGACTGAACACCCAATTAATATGTTTGAAGCAATGGTCCCACCTCAATAGATTAGAATGTACCTTCAGACAAGTATTACTCGAAACTATGGGATACAACAAGAACTCCCTTTCTACAAGTTCCTACTTTGGAGTAATAAGCAAGAAAAGGTAGACTAGTAGGAAAGGTAAGACTAAGATGAAAGAATAAGATGAATTAACGTCATTAATTTCCGGTTTAAAGAAACCGTAAGTAAAAACCAAAGTTGACCGGTGCAAATCTGCTTTCATAAGATCAAGACGAACTATTAATCAGAGAGACGTCAATAACCACGAAACACAAAATGAAAATTTTTGAGAGGAACGCGATTCAGATTCAGAAGGTTAAATTTCCTTCCATAATATAAAATGTAAAAATATAAAGGGCTGAATCTTCATAAGGTGATCAGAACTTTGGTCTTGTTTAAGTAAACTCCCAAAATGAATCCCGAAATGAATCTCTAAAGTCAAACTTCAGCTTAAGGTTCAACTCAATTTACAACTCGACCTCTATCTCAATCGCAACACAATCCTAAATGCAATTACCAAATTAACGATAAGCCCAGCCATCAATTAAATCACCAAATCAACCTTTAATCCACCCTTAAATAATTCCCCAAACGAAAAACTTACACTCCAAAGCAACTAAATCCTAATTTTACGTCAACTCAACTTAGCTCGACCCAAATCTCAACCGTCTGCTCAACTCTACACATTTTCCAACCCAATCCCAAAATTAACTCGATTCGAAGGCTATATGCGTGTATGAACTTAACTCAATCTAACCTGCCACTAAACGAGTTTCGAACCTCAAATCAATCCCTAACCGAACTTCTCTTTCAAATCCATCTCAATTTCAACTCAAACCCTCCTCATCATCATACCGACATACGTACTGTCGTACCATCACCTTAAACAATTATTCCATTATACCATCATTTATGGGTATGATGGTATAATGGAATAATGGTAACCGATTTATTGTTAACATTTTCTGAAAAGTAGTATCTGCAAGATATTTTTTAAGATAGGTTTTTATGGTCTGTAAACCTCGTTCTGCTAAACCTATAGACTGTGGGTGGTAAGAAGGAGATTTTAAAATTTTAATATCATTTGTTTCACCAAATTAGCGAAAAACATACGAATTGAAAGGCGGTCCATTATCAGTGCAAATAGATTTCGGCAGGCCGGGTGATTTCATCTGGCTAATAACTTCTGAAGAATCATATTTTTTCACTAATTTTACATCGATAAATTTACTGTAAGAATCTACTAAAATTAAAATATTTTCATTTTGCCAATGGAACAAATCTAAATGAATTCTTTCAAAAGGATAATACGAAACAGGCCATTTAGACGTCACTACTTGTTTCTTCACATTTAGTGTACTCTTACATACTAAACAATTTCTAATTTTATTTTCGATATCACCGTTCATAGTTCTCCACCAGAAAACGCTTCTACTCAACATTTTCATTCTCACAATCCCTTCATGGTTACTGTGCAGTAAATTCAAAATATGCGATATCGCTTCGTTTGGGACCACTAATCTATTTCCGTAAAACGAACATCCATCCTGAATACTTAAAGAGTTCCTTAATTTAAAATAATAATCGAGGTTTACTTCACTATTATTTAGCCAACCATCCCTAACATAATTAAAGACTTTCGATAAAATAAAATCTTCCTGTGTGAACCTAGCAAAATTTTTCGTACGTAACCCTATATTCTCTGAAATATTTGCTTTTGTCAGCAAATTAATGGTATCTGTACCAACAGTAGTATCTGCAGCTATTGGAAGCCTTGATAAAGCATCAGCGTTTGCATTATTGTTCCCCGGTCGATGATGCAATTCATAATCATATGTCGAAAGAATTACCGCCCATCTTTGTAATCGGGACGCTGCTACGTTTGATGTTCCTTTTTTAGGACTAAACAATTCCTTTAGTGCTTGTGAGTCAGTAACCAAAATAAACTTATAACCGTAAATATATTTATTAAATTTCTTCACTGCGAAAATCACAGCCAGAGCTCCTTGCTGAAGCTGAGAATATTTTTTTTCTGCTGGAGAAAGAGTGCTAGAAGTAAATAAACCTGGTTTTTCTACTCCATCAATTAAATGTGATAATACCGCGCCCACGCTATACAGACTGGCATCAGTTGCAACTACATATAATCGGGTTTGAGGGGTTAAACAATTTTAGCAATTTATTGCTTAGTAACAAACTTTAACATCTCTGAAATGTATTTTCACAGGCATCAGTCCATATATATTTTGTTTCTTTTCTCAACAGTTTGTATAAATTATGTAGTTCTGCAGATAAATTTGGATGAATCTGCCATAATAGTTTAGAAGACCCAAAAATGATTGTCATTCCTCAAGATTTTTTGGTGCTGGAGCTTTCGCGATTGCTGTTACTTTATCAATATTGGAGCTTATACCCATATGTTGTGACCTACAAAAATTACGGAATTCTTGAAAAATTTACACTTTTCGACATTAATTTTTACGTTGTATTTACTCAACCGTTCCAAAACTAAATTCAACGTATACCTGCATTGCTCAATATTATTTTCGATAATCATAATATCATCTAAATAACATAAGACATGATCTATACCTACTATAATTTGATCCATAATGGACTGGAAAATTGCGGGAGCACTCTTAACACCAAATGGTAATCGAGTAAATTGAAATAAACCCCGGTGTGTGTTTATAGTTAAATATTTCCTCGAATTTTCTGTTACGCCTAATGCTAATATATCATCTATCCTAGGTAGCGGGTAGTGTTCGGTTTCAACGATCCTATTAATGGTAACCTTACAATCAATACAAAGTCTAATGGATTTATCTGGCTTTGGTAGAACTACAATAGGGGATGCCCATTCGCTAAATCGAACTGGAATTAATATCTCCTCTACAACAAGTCTCTCTATTTCATCAGAAACAGCATCTTTTATGTGAAAAGGAATCGTGTAAGCTTTATGGAAAATTGGTGTCGCACCAGCCTTCAGACAAATTTCTCCACTAAAATGTGTAATGGTTCCAGCCGAACGAGGAAATACGTTGGGAAACCTTTTCTTGATATCTTGTATATACGCCGTATTTTCAGAAAAATTTTGACTCACCCGATCAATTTGTTGACTATAATTAAATTTAAAAGTAGTCCTCCAAGCTGGAAATAAAATATCCAACCAAGTACGACCCATGAGAGGCCCATTGACTTTCTGCGATTCTATAGTAATTAGAACTTTACCATCACCAATTTCAACTTGCATTCTTCTCTTTCCAACAACATTGATTATTTCACCTCTAACAGAAGAAAATCTGTGAGTTACATTTTCATAATTTAAATTACTAAAAATTGTTTTAAACTTATCTAAAGTCATCACAGTTGCACAGGCACCGGTGTCCACCTCCATTTATATAAGCTGCCCTTCCATTTTGATTGTAACCCATAACGGATTATTTGTTGAGCTGGCAATTGGTTGCAATGTATTTATATTATTTCCATCCACATAATTTTTTTTTTTTTCAAACTTAAATTATTAATCTCCTCGTTGAATTCCTTAACAGCTTGATGTGTTGAATTACGTTGCAAATTCGAACTGCGTGGTGACATA
Organism: Tipula vernalis; assembly: GCA_958295665.1. Taxonomy (NCBI): domain Eukaryota; kingdom Metazoa; phylum Arthropoda; class Insecta; order Diptera; family Tipulidae; genus Tipula; species Tipula vernalis. The sequence continues at coordinate 17,353,972 of OY282560.1, forward strand.
TTCTTTCCGCAAGACGTACCTTGATGATGATCTCGATCTTTCATTCCGTTGAAAACACATGTTTGCTGTATGGCCAATTATACCACAAGAAAAACATTCCCACGTCCTAACAGGACAATTTTGTTGGTTATGCTGACGATTGCATCGAAAACAGGGACTTTGGACGTTCCTCTTTCCACCTCTTTGTTGACTCTACCACGCGACCTACTTCGACTTCCACCTCTTCTGGTTTGTTGGTTACCGTTTTTGTTTTCAATAACCGCTAATTGTTGTAACGGTTTTTCGCGTTCCGCCATTTCCCAACTTATGGCTATTTCAGCAGCTTTTTCAAAAGTAAGACCCTTTTCTTTAAGTAGATGGGCCCTTAAATAATTATCTCTCAACCCAAAAACAAAACGATCTCGCAAAGATCAAACTTGCACGTTTGCGCCAAGGCTTTTAACTGTACAATGTATTCCTGTATGGATTGACCTTGTTTTTGATCTTCTTTGTGGTAACGGTACCTTTCCGGAATCTCGTTTACTTCCGGTGAAAAATGATTCCTCAAAATATTAATAAGTTCTTTATAACTTTTTTTCGATGATTCATCAGGAAGAATGAGCTTTTTAAGCACCGAATAAGTTTCGGCACCGATAAATATAAGAACAAATGCCACTTTTTTTTCTTCGATAATATCGTTCAATAAGAAAAATTGTTCCATACGTTCAACATATTCGTTGAAATCATCTCCGAGCATATATGGATTTAGGTTACCTAACATGATTATTTTTAATTATTTATTTGCACTGGACTTTCACTTAACTTTATCTACTCACTGTTTAAGTACTTTGATTTATTTTCCTCGTCGCCATTTGTTACATTCGCTTATGTGTAATTAATAAATAAAAGACGACCTTCCAATGCTACTCTTATCATCTCTCTTTAATTATGGCTTGTTCAACACTAACTCTAAATACAATATTTATTTATTACATAATTTATACTATAACTCTTAACCATTATAGAAATAAAGGTAATTTCATTTATACGAGGATCATACCATTAACTTAATAACATAACATACATAACAAGAACCTTACCTAAAAATCATTTTAAAATCCCATTACCATCGTACATGTAAAATTTCATTAAAATCCTTTGAAAAATGGACCAGTTCTATCCTAACTGGCAATATTCCAGAACTTCATCTAAAAATTATTTTAGATTCTCATTTCCAAAGCGGATATCAAATTTGAAGAAAAATCCGTTAAGAAATAGATAAGTTACATCCTAATTGGCCATTCATATAATTTGATATAGGTTCAATTTGAATTTGAAATGTAAAAGGTTCAATTTGAGGTTTGAGATATTAACAGTAACCTTTCTTAAGTTTTAAACAATATTTGTGTACTCAACTGCTCACTAAACCCTAATCAAACCCCAACTTAACACCAATTCAACCCGCAAACGGCCCCCAAGTTAACCCTCACCCCAAGCGCAAACTTTCTTTCAATTCAATCCTCAAACCAGCATATATAAAACATTGGCCAACTGTTCACTATATCTTAATCCAACCCCATCTCAACTCCAACTCAACATCAACTCAACCCGCAAATTGACCCCTAAAAAATTTAATAAGCTACTCGGAAAGCTTATCAAGAGACGAGATTTGCAATTAATATCACGAGAGATTACAACTACGAAAATATTTTATACAAATACAAGCCAATCCATTTGAAGAAAATATCCAACACTTACAACATGTCAACAACAAATCCAGATTTATATCGGCTCTAGTCCCGTTTGTCGATGAATATGGCATATTACGAGTAGGTGGCTGGGTCCGGGATATTTCTGCCTACTATTTCTGCCTACTACCTTGTTTTTGGGTGTAGTATATCTATTTTGTACGAATTTCGCGTTTATCTTTTTATTTTTATACTTCTCAAAGCTAAAGAGGCTTGTTATCTGTATGGGAAATTACTGTTTCGTAGGTTTCATTCCTGTAACTTCCGCCTAATTCCGGCCAACAATTTTTGTAAATATTGATCTTTTTTGTAGGCCGTTAAACAAATCTTTTTATGTTAGGGGAGTTTAGTTTCCCTTTGGAATTCAATTCCATTGGAAATTAAAAGGTTAGGATGGCAAAATTATTTAAGTCAAAATTCTTGGAGTGGCGTGCTTCATGGCCAATATGTAACTTTCAATTTATTTTTATTAACATTTTTATTATTGTTAATTTTTAATATTATTTCACCTCTTGCTATACATTTTATTGTAAATAAGCTACTGCTCAAAATAGAATGTTTAAGCATTAGGTGGAAATTGTTTAAGCCTAATTACAGAAATTTTTTTGTTTGTCAGTCTAAGCCTTACATATAGAATGTGTATAAGATTTAAGTAGCGAGGCTTTACTCGGGGCAATGTCGCAACAATGGTACCAATTTCATTGGTGCAAAACAAATTCTGGAAAAATTCTGTAAGTTAATAAAAGAAGTTAATCAAATTTATGTCGGCTTTGGAAGGCTGCGTTCTAATCTGTCAAGGGTTATTTCGTTAAAGCTCTCAAATCATGAACGTGACGTTTGAAAAGATCAGTACATTGCTTTGCCAGTTTCAAAATTCCTTAAACTCGGAACCGTTATAAGGCGCTTCGACGGATGACGATTTCTAAGTATTGACACCAGTTTACCTTCTGATTGGTACTTTCATTAGATCAATAACAGAAGAACACATCGATATCCCTGAAAATCGTTTTTCCAGGTGGCAGACAATTAAGAGCCGAATACAAACCATTTGGAGACGATATCACATTAAATATTTATACAATATGCAGCATTATATCGTTGCAGAATGCCAATAAAAATTTAAAGGTCGGAGACTCTTCTAAAATAAATAAATTCTAAAATTTGACATTTGTTACACTCAAACTTAATTAATGTGTTTAACATTGTTCAACTTAGCTAAAGATGTGAGGAATACGTTTGTTCAAATACACTGTACCAGAACCGATGGTTGTAGTTAAGATATTCCAGCAGTGGTGCGAGTAACCGCTCAATTTCTTAGATTTGACAATAGCGGTCCGGTAGATGTATATAGTTCGTCTAAGCCCGAATGGGTCGAAAGGCCGAATGTGTCGAAAAGCATGTAATATGATCAAATTTTGTCGGTAAAATGTCTACCGACTACATTTTTTGTATGTTTTATTATAATAACGGTTGTGGAGAGGGAGCATATTTTGTTGCCTCTTTTGGTATTTGAGTAGGTAAGAAAAACACATTTTTTTATGTTATGTCTTTCGCGTAACTTTAGTTTTGGAATTTTCGTTTCGAAAATTTCGTAAAACTGTTCTTGAATTATGTTTAATTCGGACACTGTTCGGTTTTTTTTTGTAGTACTTGGCGTTGGCGGCAATGATCAGATCGTTGTTTCAAATGGGCACCAGTCTTTACAACATATTTTATTATGGAATATGACAGTAAGGCATGTTTCATTACGGTATATTTCAGTATATATGGTACATTTTAAGAATTGGCTATATTTTAGCCGAGTATGATTTAATTCGATTTGGGGAACTGCAGTTCGGATGAATTTGCTAGGCACAGTATATCCAGCAGCAAGCGGAAAGGACAAGTCTGGGGAGAACTATCACAGCGCTGAAACTAGCATTTAAGAAACAGGCGTTAGTCTCAGCAGAGAAAAGATTGACCAACGCCCTCACTTGTAGTGTAGCAAGACATGTTTGGCCAAAGCTAGACTTGGTGCACACTAGAATATTAAAATACCTACATAGACGTAAGTAAAAATGGTCGTCGAAACTCTCACGTTACACTGCGTTTTTAGAGAATATGCAAGAACAGTGGAGCCAACTGGCTTGTGTAGAAGAGATGTTGGTTCACTTCCTCTGCTCATGTCCGGCATTGGACCCAGATAGCACAAACAAGGTTTATGATGAACAACCTATCGGATTTCGAAAACAGTAAAGTACGTTCTACGCTACATAAGTAGCTCAAAATGGTTCCAGCAAGGTTGAAAGGAATATTTGTTTAATGTAGTATCACAATGAACTTAAGCAGCCACTCCAACCTAACCTAACCTAACCTAATACAATTTTCCTCTACATAACAGAATTCTTCTTCACTCCAAGAAAATTTTCCTTCCCTTATTTCCCTTCACTTTGGTTCTGCCTTTCGACACATTCGGCCTTTCGGCACTCGGCCTTTCGATCCTTTCGGCCCTTCAACCCATTCGGCTTTTCGACATTTACCTTTTCGACATTCGGCCTTTGTACCCTATTCCCCCGTAAAGTTCTGTTCTGAAAGTGGTATGTTACGAATTAGTTTCTTACTAGGATCAAAATCCGTTCATTTTCACTACAATCTCATCTAAGTTATTCATTCCATAAAACGAGTTGCTATTATGTACACATAAAAGAAAAAAAGTTCGTTTGAAAATTGAGAATATTATTTGATACGCGAAACAATGAAAAATGAAACCAAGTACAAAAGTATGTCTGTTAAAATCGGAGAAGAAAAAAGAAGAAGAAACTGAACATAAATAAAGATTTTATTACTTCATCTTATAACTAGAATGTTACCGTACTTCAATTTTGTCCTCAAACAAAGGGACTGGAAAGTCGTAAAATATATTTCTAGTTTAGATATCATAAAGCAGGGCTATTGAACTCAGATTCTTGTTTTTTGTATTTAATATTTATTTTCCTATGTACATATGTTAGGTTAGGTTAGGTTAGAATGGCTGCTATCGCACACTTAGGCCAATAGTGGCCCATTGTGATATCACAGGATCTTATCTCCCGTTTACCCCTGAAACCATCCAGTGTTACTTATGTAGCGTAAAATATCTCGTACTCCACAGCTCGCTAGTTCCGAAAGGCTATCCATACCGTACACACCCAAGTATTTATGTCTTCTGTATGATAGTGCCGGACACGATCATAGGAAGTGATCTATAGTCTCTTCCTCCTCCTTGTCCAAGCAACTTCTACAAAAGTCATTTGTCTGTAAACCCCGCCTTCTCGCGTATTCCCCAAAAAGGCAGTGTCCTGTCAGTCTCCCTAAGACCAATCCTTTCTCTCGTCTCTTCGTCTCGTTTTGGCCAAACCTGTTTGCTACCCTACACGTGAGAGTGTTGGTCTACCCTCTTATTTGTCAGTCGTACCGTACCTAGCTTGTTCATTCGCCTTGCAGTTCCCCGTGATGTCTGAGTGACCAGGGACCCAGATTATTTGGATACTGAAATACTCGCTCATTAAGAGATGATCGGCAATCCAGCGCCACCCGTGACCTCAGACAAACCGGCTCTAGTGACCTGACCGCCGCCTGACTGTCCACATAAATTGCAATATCCCTTACTGCTACCACATTATGCTTCAACCATGTTACGACTTTCCCGATCGCCACCACTTTAGCTTGGTACACGCTGCAGTAGTCAGGAAGACGAACAGAAATATTAACATTAAGTTTCTCACAGAAGAGCCGTCCGTGAAAAATTGCACTGCCTCGTTTTCCAGTATTGATCCGTCCCTCCAGGATTCCCTTGAAGGACTGACGGTCCGGAACCCTTTATCGAAGCACAAGGTTGATATAACATATTCTAGATTCACCAGATCATCCCTTAGTGATCCAACTATCGTCGAATGCCCCACCTGCAAACACTTCCACTGAGAGACAGCCGTAAGTCGCATAGCCACCTTGGTTGACTTCTGCTTACCAAAAACCTCTATTGGAATAAGGTGGAACATAACCTCCAAAGCGCGAGTAGGTGTCGTCCTAAGCGCCCCGCTTATAAGCATGCAGGCCATTCTTTGCACCCTTTCCATTCTACTCCTGTATGTTACCTTGTCCAGAGCTGGCCACCACACGCCCACTCCGTACATAAGTATAGGTCTTATTACGACAGTGTACAGCCAGTGTACCAGCTCCGGTTTCAAACCCCATCTCTTACTTATGGCGTTCCTGCCAATTGCTGGGTTCAATTTTTGGTGGTATAAATACATCCACCATCCTTTCCAATGTTTTCAGTAGAAAGGATGATAGAGTTATAGGCCTCAGCTCCTTCGGATAAGCTTGCGAGCTTTTCCCCGCTTTCGGAATGAAGACAACCTTGACCTCCGTCCATTTCCTAGGAATATAGAAAAATTTCAGACATCCTCTGAAGATCATCTCCAGCCAGGGAAGGATGACTGCCAAGTTCCTCTGGATTCTCCGCTCGTATAATCCTATATGGGCCAGCCGATTTATAAGGCTTAAACCCGTTCATTGCCCACGCGATCCGTTTCCTATCCATCCGTCGAGTCATCGAGGCTTCCCGGAAAGTGTGTATTTATTAGAAGCTCCAGAGATTCTATACTAGGAGCTGTCCATGACCCATCCGGTTTAATTAAATGACTAGGACTGGTTGGGTTGGTAGAAAGAATCTTCCTAAGGCGGGAAGTCTCAGATACCTCTTCCATTTTACAACAGAAGAGTCTCCAGGCCCCCTTTTGTGCCTTCCTCAACTCTCTTTTATAATTCCTCAGGTCCTCCTTATATGAGTCCCAATGCCGAGCTTCCCTGGTATTCTTGGCCCTATTAAACGCTACCCTACAAGCCTCCCGATAGGTCTCCAACCCAGTGGATCACCATGTCGGCTTCTGTTTGCCCCTAGGTTTTATCAGGGGGCACGCAGCATTAAATGAAAGATTGCATGCCTTTGTGACAATATCAACCCTGCAATCCAGTTCTTCTTCTGTCGCCAATACCTCCTCTAACACCTCCCCATATTTGTTCCAGTTTGTCCTTCTAGGATTCCTGAAGGCTTTCCGGGTAACAGGGTTGACGTTGAGGTTATATATTACATACCGGTGATCAGAGAATGAGTACTCATTGCGGGTTAGTATTTAATAAGTATTCAAAAAATAACTCACCCCTTTCATTAATGTCTGTGCTTCCCCAGATTTTGTGATGCGCGTTTACATCACATCCAAGTACGACACCTACCTTTCTTTGACCTGCTTCCCGGATCAGTTCCTCCAGGTTATCCGGTGGAACCTCCTTCTCCCGATCCATATAGGCTGAGGCTAGTCATAATTTTTCACAGCCAACCTCAACGCTCGGCGCGTTAACATCCCACTACTAAATTGAGGAAGAAGAACAATATTCAAATTATGTTTCGCCAAAATACACGATCTGATCTTCTCAGAATTGCCTGAGTATAATAATTTATACCCTTTCGTTCTGATAATAATTTATACCCTTTCGTACATATGTTAGTACAATCAATAATAAACTGTGCTTTGATTGTGTTTCGTAAAGCCGTACGGATATTAATGTCATGAATTCCACTGGTTCGGATTTTTGTCATTCGATATACAGAAACTAACTTTGATACGATAACGAAACACGTTCATGAATAGTGTACAAGGTATAATTTGCTCCGGAATAAATAAAAACGTTAAAAACTTATTAATTCGGAAGCATTGTTATGTAGTATTCCCCTTCTTACATATATTGTGTTCCATGAGCAGTAGATTAATTTATGGTTCGAACCCGTATTACATTTTTGGCCATTTGAATGGTGAACCTTGTCTGTTTGAGCAATGTGACATGACTCAGTACCTTACAATAAATTACAGTATTTTCCACAAGAAAGTATCTCAAAGAAATAAACTGATTGATATTTATTTCTCATACTAGACATTAAAACTAATTTCGCATGTAACTTAGTATTTAGTCCAGTCGCCATTTTTGTCTATTATAGACTAGTGAAATTTGATTGAAACTTCAAAATTGATATTTATTTATTCTTATTATACAGTTTATTAATAAAAATTCACAAAATCATTTTATATAAATTATTCTCAAATTTTACTGATCACTTTTACTTTTTATTTTACACTAAAACACTTTTAGCGTAAAATAATCTTACAAGCTTACTCTATCGCGTTCCAAATACTAATAATCCAATTCGATCTTGTTCACCTTTTTATATACGCAAACCAAACTTCTCGAAAGTTCATGACTTTTCCTGTACTAATAGTGTAGAAACATTTAGAACTGTTTTATCATGGAAAATTCCATTTAGTACAGTAAAACATTCAGCTATTCATTTAACTTATTCTATTACACACTAGGTGTCACCGTCACAATATTTTAGCACAAAAAGTTCTCTTTTGTTTTAGTGCTGCCCCTGGTGGTGAGTAGGAAAACTAATTTTTTCTCCTGAAAATTTTCTGCTATCTTATACAGCATTCACGACTTTTAATTCAGAGATATTAGTTACCCATTGCATTCTTGCCTCACCTTTTCCTTTTATTTTACATAAGGTCAGACAGTCTATGTGAGCTATACTATAGTGAGCAATCCCTTATTTTTGGTAAAGTATAAATTATATCTACGTACAGTAAACCACAAAGACACAAATACAGTTTAATATTTACCCATCTACAATTCCAGATGAATTATGTCAACTTTCGTCTTTAAAATTTGGGACCCTTTAGAATAATTTTTTTGGCTCACCAAACTAACATTTTATTAAAATGTTTTAAAAATAAGTAGGGTCGTTCTAAAAAGATCAAAGTATTGAAATCGTGTCAAAAATGTCCAAAAGCGCCTGGTTAAAGAAATATTTACCAATTTGTTATGTACGCTGGTTTGAATATTGAGTTGGGCATTGAGTTTGGAGTTTAGTTGAATGTTAAGTTAGGGGTCAATTTGCGGGTTGAGTTGAAATTGAGTTGGAGTTGAATTAAGATATATTGAGCAGTTGACCAATTTTTTATATACATACACTGGTTTGAGCATTGAATGAGGTCGGTCGTTGTTCGTTGAGAAGAATGGACGTGTTTGTCGTTCTTCTTGAAAATTTAATTTAATTTAAATTTTTAATTTGGTTTGTTTGTTTTTAGTTATAGTTTTAGTGTAAAGTGAAAAATTTTGTATACAATTTATTTATTATATAGAGCGTTGAGTGCGTGTTTAACGTTTAAATTCGAGCTTAATAAGTTTTAAAATGTGTAGTTTTGTAACATAATAGTGTTGTAGTATAATTAGTTTTGTTGTGTATAGTGAAAGTATTTGTTCAATTTATATGTACATATGTCCATCCATATATAGTGTTGTACAAAATAGTGTAGTGAATTAGTGATTAGTGTTTAAAGATAGTGAGCATAGCAAGATGGACACAAAAACGAGAAATTTGTGTCCGAAAAAAATCTAACGATATTATTATAATATCGGACGAGGTATATTTCATATTACTTGTACTGGTCTGTGTACATAAGTACAAGTGATATGAATGTGTGTAACCTTATTGTTTATATTATATATTGATTATTATATATATGATTGTTTTGGTATAGGTTGGTTATATTCAGAACCATCAACGGTTTTTTGTATACATATTATATACCTAAACTGTTATTAAATAGGTTTGTTTGTGTTGTGGAAATAGGTGTATATAATGTGATTTGTGTAGGCTTTTTCTCTTGTGTTTCTTGTTACTTTCTTTAAAAGTAAAATAAAGTACATATAATACTCATGAAAATTTTGTACCTTGAGATTTTTGGAGATTTATCTGTTTTGAGGTCCCCTGAGTCCGAAAAGGTGGGCTTCGAAATGGTGTCTGTCTGTCAGTCTGTTATGAAGTGTCCTGTCTACAGGCCAGATAGTTTAGCCAATCGAACTGAAACTTCAGATTTCAGCTTTTTTGATAAATTGGGAGGCCCCAGTGAATTTGACTCCAAATCGGCTAACCGGAAGTGGCCATTCCCTTGGTCCAGAAAATTTATTTTCCAAAAATTAAAAACAAATAAAAAATAAAAATTAAATTTCGCAAAATTCTCTGTTCGTAAAAGAAAGTCGTGTGTTGGCCACACCTCCATTTTTTCTTGTTATTGTTGTGAATTTGATATTCATATAATATGGAGTGGAACAGGAAAAAACATGAAAATCTTATTATTGTTGTGTTTCTTGTTTTGGATCTGATTGGTCTGATCGGTCTGAGTACTAAGAATCAGGGATGATACAAGAGTATTTCTGATAGTACTTTTTCCATGCACCAGAGAGTACTTCTTCAGGCCCGAAAATACTTTTTACTTGAAAGAAAAAAAAATTCAGCTTGTTTAAAGAAGAGATCTTTGGGTTTAAGATTTTATTGTTTTTTACCCCTCCTTCGGCCCCGTTCGCACACACCCGTCGTATTAAAGGTTTAATGCGGCAATCGTCGAATTGCATTTGTAAGCGATAATTAAAATATTTTTAATTGTTCGATTTTTTTCGTTGCTTGTGATGTTTTTCAATGAAAATATGTAAAACCCTAAATGGCTTAAGAACCGAAAGGAATCTGGAGGGAAAGGGATTCTGAGCGACCAATTATTATTGGCACTGGTGATCTGGTCTCATCGCTCCAGATTGTGAAGCCAGGTAAAACTTTATTTGTTTCTCGACTCCATAAAGATGTTTCCGAAGCTGTAATTTTGGATTATCTTAAAGATAAATTTAACATTGAGGATGTAAACTGCCAGCGTATTATATCTCGACGGATTAATGATGCAGACCGTAATTTTTCGTCATTTAAATTATATGTGAACGCTACTGATTTTGAGCATGTATTACAACCTACTTCTTGGCCTGCTGGGTCATTAATTAAAGAATTTGTAATTTTTAATAAAGGACGAACCAATAAATCGAATTTTCCCGTTCTTCAATGAAACCAACCAACTCTTTAACTGATGCCGGTCGTTTTGATAAACAAACTAATCGTTATAATTTGACGTCTCCGAGATTATTTTATCGTAATGTTGGGCGTATGTCGTATAAGTCAGCTGAATTTTTGAATTTCTTTTATTCAACGGATTTTCAATTTTTTGCTCTTGTGGAAACTGGTGGAGCTGGTTGTAGTACCTGGATGTGGCTCTATTGAATTTTTATGTGTCAAAGTTTTAATTTGTAATAATTTATTTTATTTTATAGTTTTGTACATACCACCTAGCTCACCTACTGATGTTTATTTGAGTCATGTAGATTGTATATGTGAATTAGTTAATATAATTAATTATAATGGTACTTTACTTGTATTAGGTGATTTTAATTTAAGTAATATTCATTGGTTGGTTGATAGTGAAACTGAGTCTTTGGGGTTACTCCCTTCGGATATTCTATCTGCAAATGATGCAGCGGTGGTGGATGCACTGTTCAGTTTCAATCTCAAACAAGTTAATTTATTTTGTAATGATAACAATTCGTTTTTAGATTTAATTTTTGTTAATAATACGGAATATTTGTCAGTTCATGAGTCTTTGACATCTTTCAAGGAAAATGATATTCATCATAATTCCCTCGAGATTATATTTCATGTTGGTAATCGTGATGATAAATGTCGGGTTTTTTCTTTTGATGATTCGTTTTATAATTTTAAAGAATGCGACACACCTGGTCTCTCTGAATATCTCCGTGGCGTTTGTTGGGATGATTTTTTTCGAGCCAATGATGTTAATGAAAATGTAAAAAATTTTAATGACTTACTATTTGTTGCTTTTGATAAATTCGTACCTTTGAGGAAAAAACGTAACTATAATTACCCACCATGGTTTGATTCTGATTTGATCAACTTACGTAACCGTAAAAATAAAGCTTACTATAGATTCAGATCCAATAATTGTCTTTGACATCTTTCAAGGAAAATGATATTCATCATAATTCCCTCGAGATTATATTTCATGTTGGTAATCGTGATGATAAATGTCGGGTTTTTTCTTTTGATGATTCGTTTTATAATTTTAAAGAATGCGACACACCTGGTCTCTCTGAATATCTCCGTGGCGTTTGTTGGGATGATTTTTTTCGAGCCAATGATGTTAATGAAAATGTAAAAAATTTTAATGACTTACTATTTGTTGCTTTTGATAAATTCGTACCTTTGAGGAAAAAACGTAACTATAATTACCCACCATGGTTTGATTCTGATTTGATCAACTTACGTAACCGTAAAAATAAAGCTTACTATAGATTCAGATCCAATAATTGTCAACTGAATAAATCCAAATTTGTTGATCTACGTGAACAATTTAAATCTGTATTTCATTCTAAATATTGTCAGTATATAAGTGTGATTGAAACTAATATCAAACAAAACCCTAAAACATTTTGAAAATTTGTTAACGAAAAACGTAATACAACTGGCTATCCATCGGTAATGATTTTTAATGGAGGTAAACTGAGCACGGTTCCTGAAATCTACGAGGGTTTTGCTAGTTTCTTTCAATCGGTATATAAAGTTAATTACGGATCCTTTGAAAACGACCCTACTGTTAGTAATTGCCAATTTAACATTCCGTACCTATCAATAACTGAAGATGACATTTATGAATATCTGTCAGATTTTAATGATGGATGTGGGCCTGATGGGATACCTTTGTCAATACTTAAATGTGTGAGCTCATATATTGTAACTCCATTATGTTATCTTTTTAACCAATCATTAATTTCTGGACAATTTCCTACAGCTTGGAAAATTTCTCACATTGTTCCAATTTACAAAAAGGGTAACCGTTCTGATATATCAAATTATCTAGTATTTCAATTCTTTCGTCTATACCAAAACTTTTCGAATTAATTGTGTCAAAACATTTATTATTCCATACTAAATAGATAATTTTTTGTTTCCAGCATGGTTTCACCAGTGGAAAATCTACGACTACCAATCTGTTGCAATTTACTAAATTCACTATTGAGTCACTTGAATCTAAGGGCGCTCAAGTTGATACAATTTACTTTGATTTTGCTAAAGCTTTTGATTCAATCGACCATAAAATTATTATTGAAAAACTTTCGGTTATTGGTTTTGATCCAAATTTTCTTAAATGGATTTCTTCTTATCTAGTTGGTAGGAAGCAGTATGTTCTATTGAATGATGTTAAGTCAGATTATATCTATTGTCATTCAGGAGTCCCTCAGGGGTCCCATTTAGGCCCAATTATATTTCTTTTATTCGTGAATGATATTCTTAATATTTTTAAATTCTGTAAATGTTTATTATTTGCTGATGATTTGAAGATTTTCATGCATATTCAATCTGTAAGTGATGCTGAGGTTTTGCAATAAAGCATGTTAGTCCGATGACGAGAGGGAGTTATTTTATTTGCAGAATAACCAAAGAAAGACCTAGAATGCTATAATAAAGAATATTTAAATTAAGGTGATTCCTGTTGTGGTTTGAATAATTAGAATTGTAATCAGTCATTCTGCATGATATTCCGATCATGTTTTTCTCGTTTTGTGTTTTGGATTTCAAAATACCGGATTTTAACCTCGAGAGGAATGGAAAATGGAGTGATCTTAAGATTCTACATTTTAAAATTTTTCAGACGAGGAGTAGTTATTTGTTTTAACACCACTTATCACAATAGGGACGGATTCTGAAAATAATGAATAAAGCATAGGGATTATTTCTCGTCCGGTTACATCATGGACTCGAATTTGAGGCCGTACATATGCACCAATATCTTTGGTTTCTATATAACGCTTCGAAAGTATAACAAAATACTATTTGCTCTACTATAATGTCGGTCTAATTACATTTGATACTAAATTGAATTTTCCAAAATAAAATAAAAAATTTATACCGCTTGAATCGATTCTCAATCACTTATAATCCTTCAGTCACGTTCCAACTTGAAATTCAATTTAAAACGTATAAAATCAATAACAAATAAAAGCTTGCAGTGAAAGTTTGAACAAAGCACAACCTTTTTTTTTGTTATACTCATATAAACATAATAACGTTTAAACTGCATTGTTGCAGGAGCACAAAAACACTTCCGTGTGTTTTGTAACAATACAAAGTTAAAAGTATTTTCATCTTATTATCGACTCTACTACACTATTCTGTATATTACATAAGATGAATAAATGATGTATTTTACAAAAAAAAAAAAAATCTGGAAAATTTATGATCCATATAAATTGAGCACAACATAATATATTGTTGTTTATTGTTGTGCAATGAAAGAAAGTTTTGTTCGATTTGAATCTCGTTTCGATGCGCGCCTTATTTACCGCGTTATTATATAATTTTGGTATTGTTTGCATATTGCTTTAAAAATTTTCCTCGCACGCCATTTGTACAAAGGGATATTTTATACATTACAATGTTGATGTGCTCGTCAGAGTGCAATGCTAAACAATGAAGTAAATAAATTGCACATCCCCATATAAAATCGAGTGATATAGATTTTCTCTTCCAATGATTTTCAATTTTATTTTTGTTTTATAGTTTTTCAATGATGATGGTAAAACAAAACAAAAAAAAAAAAAAAAGGATTATTTTATGTACAACTTAAACATCTCCAAGGATATTTTAAAAATACTACGTTATATGTTTTGTATGATATTGATATAGATAGCTTACATTTTATCTTGTTATACATAACAACATGACACAAAAAATAACAAAAAAAAAGGATTGCGTTTAGAGAGAAGTAAATCAAAAATTTTGCTGCTTGGTACTTTGGTTGCCGGAGTGAGTGGTTGGAAAGGATGATATTTTTTTTTTTTTTTTTGGTACAATTTACTGTTCTGTGCTTTTTCAAAAGCCCTTGAGATTTGAGATTATCATTTTGCTTTCGTATTTTTTTGGAATTCGAATTTTTTTGTTTAATGTAAGTTGATTATGTTGTATTGTATAATGATCACAGTTTAGTGATGACTTTTGTTCAACAACATTTTTGGATTATACAAATACACCACTCAAATTATATCGTTTTTGTCTGCGTAAATAGTTGTAGATTAAAAAACCAAATTTTAGGAATATACGGTAGTAAGTAAAATAAGTGAACAATTATTTTAATCGAATAGAATAGGGTCAATATTCACTACCGGTACCGATAAAAGTTATTATTATTGATAGATCGGTTTGTGACCGAAAATTCGATAAAAGAAATGTCTTTAAATGGTTTGCAGTGCTGACGTAGACAATGTAGACAATTAGTAGATAATTCATAGACAAATAAATTTGTATTTTTGTTGTTGTTTTTTTCTTTGAATAAAGTTCGTAGCTTATTGAAAAAATATTACGCTCTTATTTCAAGTTTCGAAATCATCCATAAAGCCAGAATCGATAACGTAAACCACGAAAGTCCGAAATCAAAGGAGTACCATTTGAAACGCGATATTTCGCAACGCATATCATAGTTCCATCGTACATTTTAAATTTCATCATAAAGGTGAAGGAAAATTTTTTACGTGAAATGAAGGAAGATTATAAATTTTAAAATGTCGCGTTGTTTACGATGTCGCGTTTTAAAAAATCGCATTTTGAAATATCGCATTTTGTACCATATCGTGTTTTGTACCATAACGCATTTTGTACCATATCGCGTTTTCTAACATATAGCGTTTTGAAATACCGCATTTTGAAATATCGCGTTTTGTACTTTATCTCGTTTCGTCATATCGCGTTTTGAAATATCGGATTTCGAGCGGATTCCAAATCGGAGATACATCGCGTTTGTAGTTAACAAAACGTAAAAAAAGTTATCCCAGACTTCCATCCCAGAAATATCGAAAATATACATTAGGCAACACTGCGATAGTATCACGACATACGTATGTATATTCAAGAAATCCAAATAGAGAACATACATATGTTATAATTAACAAGTGAATCTTAAATATTATTTTAAAATTTATAAGTATCACTTTCATTAAAATCTTATACAAAAGCAACATTTATTTACAAACATATCAATTTGATATTCTTGCCTTGACTGAGACTTTGCTTAGTAGTAAGATTTCTAACAAGTCGCTTCAAATTAATAATTATAAATTGCTACGATCTGATCGAATAAATAATAATTGGGGTGGAGTTGGTCTTTATTTTCGGGCCACTTTTAAGGTTAAAAAAATATTCTCTGGTTCTTTGGGTAAAGTAGAATATCTAGCATCTGAACTTACTGGGAGTTTTGGTAAAATTTTAATTTTGGTTATTTACAACCCACCTCCTGCTTGTAGTAATGATATTAACAGTTTACAAACAATTTTTGCTGAATACCTAATAAGCTATGAAAAGATTTTCTGCTGTGGTGATTTTAACCTCAGTATGATGGTTAATAATCAACTAGAAGCTTGTTTGAATTTGCATAATTTATGTTATTTACCTTATAGACCCACTAGGATCAATAGTCTTTTGGAGCTGATAATTTTGTACGTACCTGATAGACATAATATTATTTCATTTGGCCAGGCTGCTGTTCCTGCTATTTCTGATCATGATTTGATTTTTGCATCTTATAAGTTTTCTCGTACTAGGGATCAAATTTCTTATACTGTTGTTCCTGATTATAAAGCTATCAATCACGAGCATTTTGTAAATAATTTCTTTTCGTTAGATTGGTTTAATATGTACAACTATTCCGATGTGAATGACATACTTGATATATTTAATTCAAATTTCTTACATTTAGATTTAGCTTGTGTACCCCGGAAAAGTATCATTAATAAATGCCCTACTGCACCGTGGTTAAATTCATATATATTAAATTTAATGAAATGTAGGGATTTGGCTCATAAAAAATATAAATTGTATGGGTTGGATGCTGATTTGACAGCTTTTAAATTTTTTAGGAATAAAACTGTTAAAGACATCAATCAAGCCAAACAAAAATTTTATTTTGAGAATGCTCATAACTCTAAGACAACGTGGAATAATTTAAAAAAACTAGGTGTTTCAAGCTCTACAGGTGATGCAGCCATTGAATTTTCTGCGGAATAAATCTTGTCTGGGATTTGTAATATTTGTGATTCTACTGGGCCTAAATTTGCCTTTACCTGATATTGATTTCTGTAGTTCTGAAAATGATGCCTTTGTATTTGATTGCGTTGATGAACTTATAGTGTTGAATGCGATTCGTGCAATTAAATCAGATTCGAAAGCTTATGATATGGTAGACTTCAAGGTACTAAAATTATTTATTGATCTGTTCCTGCCTCTTATAACATTCATTATAAATCAATGTTTGACAAAGTCTGTGTTTCCTGATTTATGGAAGATAGCTTCTATCACACCACTACCTAAAAAGGATGTTATTTCTGGTATTGGTGATATACGTCCAATTAGTATTTTGCCTGCTCTATCTAAGGTCTTGGAAAAAGTTATGCAATTGCAGATCCAGGAGCACCTTAATAAATTTGATTTTCTTTGTAAATATCAATCCGGGTACAAATCCGGCTGTAGCACTACTACAGCCCTTGTACATATTGTTGATGATCTGTCGTCTACCTTAGACAGTAGAAATTCGATGGCTATTTTGGTGCTCTTGGATTTTTCTAAGGCATTTGATTGTGTTAATCATATCCAGTTGTTACAGAAGCTATATTTGTATTATAAGTTTTCCAATTCTGCTATTATGTTGATTCATTCGTATTTATGTAATAGTAAGCAGTTTGTGAGGTGTGGTGATGATCATTCTTGTATTGCGGGGATACTTGCTGGGGTGCCTCAGGGATCCATATTGGGTCCTTTGTTATTTTCTATTTATATAAATGATCTATCATGGCGAATCCTAAATTGTCGGTTTCATCTGTATGCCGACGATTTGCAATTGTATATTGGTGGTAACTTATCAGAATTGAATGAAATTGTTTTGCGACTTAATTCTGACCTTAGAAATATTTCTTTATGGGCCAAGAATAATTCACTTTCAATTAATCCAGGTAAAAGTAAAGCATTGTTTCTTTCTAGAAATACTTCTCTTAATATTAGACCTGTGCTTTATTTGGACAGTGATATCATCTCATTTGTTCCAACATTAAACAATTTAGGGCTTATACTGAACTCAAATCTTACTTGGAACGACCATGTGCGATCCTTGTGCCAGCGTATTAATTATAGCTTGTACACGCTTAGGTTGATAAAAAAGTTTTGCCCTGTTAACTTAAGAATTTATTTAATTGAAAGCTTGGTTGTACCCATTTTCAGCTATTGTGATGTAATTTATAACAAATGTGATAGTTCCTCAAGACGTATACTTGAGGTTACATTTAATAATTGTACTCGATATATTTATGATCTTAGAAAGTTTGATCATATCTCTGAGTATAAAGATATAATTCTTGGATGCGACTTGTTTCAATTTTACTGCTATAGGACTGCCGTTTTTATGTTTCGTATAGTTAATTCGGGCATGCCATTGTATTTGCATGAAAAATTACATTTTTCCCAGTCACTGCGCACAAAGAATGTTAACTTGCCTGTTAACAGAACTAATGTTAGGAATAATTCAGCATTGATAAATGCAATTATCACCTGGAACAGCTTGCCTTTGGAGCTAAAATTCATCAGCTCTCTAGGCTTATTTAAAAAGGGTCTGTTTAAATTGATAAATGAACATCGATAATGTAAATAGCTTGTATATATTCTTATTTCTATTATATGATGTTAATTTTTCTTTTGTTCTGTTATTTTAGATTTGTAAATATGATTGTTATTCAAAAGCTTCGGCTTATTTAACATTTTAATAAAATATTACTATTACTATTACTATTACTATTAAAAACTAGTAAATTTGTTGTGAACAACAGTTTAAAAACTTATCATTAATATTATAGTAAATTATGTCAGCCCAGAAAATAACTATAACTATAGTATTTTACAACATTACAGAAGAAATATACCAAATATCGAACTATCGAAACGGTTCTAAAAATATCAAATAAAATTAATCCTTATTCTAACATTCATAAAAATTGAAAGTAATTATATGGAAGTGCTGTGAGAGAAAGCCGATTCTCTCGAATATCAGAGATTTTCTCAAACTATTTACAATAGAAAGTGGTTTAACTATGCTTCGCAAATATGTTTGTCCCATTCGATAAAAAAGAGTTGGGCTCGGTTGACATTTTTTTTAAATTAGCACAAGCGTCACAAAATTAATGAAAAGTAAAAGAAAGGGGAAAAAATTTGTTTGTTTTAGTATATAAAGAAATTTGATTTGTCTTTTTTAAATGAAAATAAACTTTTATTATTCGATCGTCTCAACAAACCATAGCATTTGAATACTAACGATCTTGATAGTCAGCAAAACTCTCTTAACGACAGTATTCATGAAATTGTTGATGCTGATAAAAATTATTTTCATTTGGATTTTGAAACTCAGGATGCAAACAATTCAGATGAAATATTTAAATCCAAAAAAAGATACGGCCCTTAAAAGTCCCGAAATTAGTAAAACATTCTGATTATAATGTATACATTGGTGAATTAGATCTGGATATAAACAGTTGGTCTGAATTATACTCCAAACAGACGAAAAAATTAAATTCTTTAAAATATCCAAATATCCAATTTCCAAGGCTTAGTAACAGCCACATTGAAAATTATTTTGGTACTATCAAAAGACGAGTTAATCGGAATGCTGCATTGGGAAAATTACCAACCAAAACTTTAAGATTTTTAAAAGAAAATGTGAAATCTAGAGTAAATGGAATTAAGAAAGAAAATGTTAGTAACAATAAAGAAGAAAACCCTTATGTTTCAATTTTAAATTTGGAAGAAAATTGGAGAAAACGAAATAGCACTTCGAAAAAATCTACCATAAATTTTGATCGGCCCATATTAGTCTCTTTAAACTCTATGACAGAACAAGAACGAAAAAGTTCACATATTCAAACATTAACTGCTAATAAAAAGTTTAACGAGGAATCAATTAGAACAAAGAAATATAACAGTAAAAAACTAAAGATCCAAAGTCAAAACGGTTCAATTACCGGAGAGAATTATTTTAACACGTGTGCTTTTGATTCATTTACTACCTGCATTCTAAATTTGAAGACATTAACCCATTTCACTTTTGAAAATGATTTTATAAATTTAATAGGAAAATTGAGAGAAGATAATATACCCAGGGTAAAGCAACATCGATTCTCAATTTTTTGGCACAAATATTTGGCATTGCAAGAGATTGTACTAGCAATATAACAAAAGTGTCAACATGTGAGTTCAAACTATTAAATTATTACAGTGCTCAATCGATTTTAAAATAGCTTGCGATGAGACATATTCCCATAAACCTTTTACTTTCTTTTACTCTAGTAAAATAAAGTATAGTAATCATGAAAATTTTGGACCTTGAGATTTTTAGAGATTTATTTGTTTTGAGGTCCCCTGAGTCCGAAAAAGCGGGTTTCGAAGTGGTGTCTGTCTGTCAGTCTGTCTGTGTCCTCTCTACAGCCCGGATGGTTTAACCAATCGAACTGAAACTTCAGATTTAAGCTTTTTTTGATAAATTGGGATGTCCCAGTGAAATTTACTCCAAATCGGCTAACCGGAAGTGGCCACTCCCTTGGTCCAGAAAATTTATTTTGCAAATATCTTAAAAAGTATAAGGTTTACAAAAAACTACTTAATACAAAATGTTTCCAAAAATTAAAAACAAATAAAATTTCTCAAAATTCTCTGTTCGTAAAAGAAAGTCGTGTGTTGGCTACACCTCAATTTTTTTTAAATAATTAATAATGTTCCATAGTATTTTTGAAACCTGAGGGTGGTGCATCCTGAAGAGGTTGTTTTGAAGGTCGATTCAAGTTGTTTATATTCGTAAAAACTTTTGAGCTGACGGTAATTCTGTTTTACTCTGGTAGCATATGTATGTTATAGGTTGATAGATCATAAGACAGGCTCCCAATGCCTTAGAGCTTGCATCCACTGACAAATTTACAGGTAAGCTGACGTTATAATAACGAAAAACAAGCATTGAAAACAAAATTAATTTAATATTTTTGAATGCTTCTTTTTGTTCAATTTCCCAATGCAAAACAACATTTCCCGTAACACGGGATAAGCCTACTGTTGCTCCTGTGATGTTGGACAAACTTTTTATAAATTTTGATAAATAAATTACCATTCCCAATTACCTCTGAACTTCGTTGGCTTTTGTGGGTTGCTGTAGAACGTCGATGGCGTAGATTTTTTCTTGATCCGCTTCGTAACTTTTAGATGTAAAAATATGTCCCAACAATTTTATTTTAGTTTTATCAAATTCACATTTTCTTCCATTTAACATCACTCCTTTAATATGCAATGTTGATATGACGGTTATTTCGCGTAATTTTTTTTTGTTTTTTGCATGCATCAAAACATCATCCATTGCTATTTCAATATTGGGAATCCCTTGCAGTGTGTTGTTCATTATTTCTATAATCTTCAGCCATACAAATTTTGTATCTACTCTATTCAGTAGCAATTGCTAGATATTTTGACGATTTCTCTGAGATTTTTACCTGCCAAAAACCCTTCATACAATCGAGCTACAAAGCTGCAAAATCTAAGCAGCTGACTAAATTTTCCAATTTATCCTACGTCACTTGTAATTTGGACGCAATAAATGATAGTAGTTAATTACAATTTTTTGTGTATAATTATAAAGGCATTGCCCCATGCAAAACGGAAAACCGGCATTTAAAACCGTCAAACTTAATTTTTGGCTAAATTGCTTCACTTTGCAATATGAAAATTATTAACAAATATTTCAAATTAATAAGTTCCACCTTTTTCTAAGAAAATTTATTAAAATTGATTTAATTTCATTAAAAAAACCCCAATGTTTTGTTTTGCCATCAGTCAAGCAAAAATCAATTTTTTCAATTTTTCCAATTTTTTGAATGAAATTAAATCAATTTTAATAAAATTGTCTACGAATAATGTCGAACTTATAAATTCGAACAATTTTTTAATAATTTTGATATTCAAAATCGAACAATTTTGTCAATATGTATTTGGATTTGACCGAGTTTGTGATCGAGTCTGAATTGAATCAGATTCATTCGTTTCTTATTTAAATCAAATATGAATCTTATACATCGGAGACTCGATCACGTTCGAATCGAATTCCCAAATAGACCCCCCCCCCCCTGCAGCAGGGAAAATTTCGAATTTAAGAATGATATTTCTCATACCGTTAGAACCAAATTTGTGCTAATTAGTGCTCATTGGAAAAAATTAGTTCTAGTCCAGGAGCCGAGAAAATTTTAAAATTAAATTTGATATTTCATGTAATAAATTGGGTTTCTCCACAAAAACATAAGTTTCGACAATTTTCATTCATAAAATGAAATACCAAAATGACACATTTTGGCTAAACATTCATACCCATTCAAAAACGTTATGGTTGAATTTGGTTACCTAGTCCAGAATTGGGCAGAATCGGTGGTGTTTGGACCGAACGTACTGATTTGCACTTGACGTTCAAAGGAATGACGAACTAACATTTTGCTTCTCTACTGTTTGCTTTCTTTGTTCGCTTCTTTTGTTGTTCAATACGGAAATTATTGAACATTGCAATCTTGGATGATTCAATATATTGTCATTAAGGGGTATAAATTGAATTCCATTTTTCATCATTTTATGAATGAAAATTGTGAAATTTTCTATTTTTGTAAGAAACAAAAATTTGTTCAATATGTTTATTAATGGAAAATACTAAGTTAATTTAAATAAATTTGTTTGTATTTCGTTAAAAATCAGATTCCGTTTCTGTATTTTGTACCGTCTTTCAGGAGAAATATAAAAATTATTTTCTTATTTTCTCGGCTTCTGGACTTAGCACTAACATTTTCCAATGAGCACTAATTAACAGAAATTCGGTCCTAACGGCATAAGAAGTTTCAGTCTTAAATTCGAAAGTTGCCCTGCTGCAGTTGCCACATCGATTTGCTAAAAGTAAAATTATTTGCGAAAAAGCACTGTAACTTCAATTCCACCAGTCTTCTTCATATCAACAATTTCAAAAGCAACATGATCACGACTCCCCAGCTCGTTTTATAGAACATCTCACGTACCAATGGATATGATTTTGAGAATTAGGATTATGCAATATGTATTTGGGTTGGAATTATTATCCGTTGACAATTTTGAAATACATTTTTCGAAATACTATATCTAGTGTTTTTTGATTTAAATTTTCAGATTTCTTAATTTTTTTGGAGGAACTTTTTTGCAGAAGGAACCAAAGAAGAAATTATTCTAAAATCAATTAGAAATAAAATTTCAAGCAAATTTGAAATTTAATTACCTCTAGACTACCTAGATTTAGTCTTCTTTCAAAATTCTGTGGTCACAAGGCATAACAGCTTCAACTACACATTATCACTTTATGAATTTAATTTTTTTTTCTGTTTACTTAGAATAAATGGAATTTAAAATTTATCGAGTTCTAGTGCAGTTCTCATGGAAAACACGACTACCATTACCATTACAATTACCATTACCACTACCATTACCATTATCATTATCATTATCATTATCATTACCAATACCATTACCATTACCTCTACCATTACCATTACCATTACCATTACCATTACCATTACCATTACCATTACCATTACCATTACCATTACCATTACCATTACCATTACCATTACCATTACCATTACCATTACCATTACCATTACCATTACCATTACCATTACCATTACCATTACCATTACCATTACCATTACCATTACCATTACCATTATCATTACAAATATCATTACCATTACTATTACCATTACCATTATTATTACCATTACCATTACTAGTGCTACTGGGTATGCAAACGCGACTACAAATAACACCATGAGTTAGGTATGCCATGAAAATTTTTAGGTGCTACTTTTTTGCCACAAAATAAAGCAAGTATGCATGAAACATTTAAAACGAATCAAAAATAGGTGAAGAATTGGTTTCAAAATTTGACCTATAAGGTTTAAAGTTAAATAGAGATGTTTAAACAAGGAATTGTTTCATTCATATAGCCGGTAAGATATGTTCATCAATTGGATTCATTTATTGCAAAATAGGTACGTCACGTAGTGAATAATCTGAACAATTTTAATCCACACAAGAAACATTTTAGAGTTGATTATACAGAGTGAAGGGGCACAAGCGTTTTTGTGCTGAAGAAACTTCCCAATTTATTCAACTTCCTCAATTGTTATGCGGCCAACGGTAAATCTCGACTACTCGACCCAGTTTCCATTTAAGAGGCGGCAGATTTTCTTTAGTTAGGACCACCAAGTCCTCGATTGCCAGGTTTAATAATGATTTGGTTTATTTATGACGTTGCTGAAGAGCTCGCAGGTACTCGGTTGACCAGCGATTCCAAAACGTACGATGGTAAAAATCGACTTGGTTTCAGGTTTCGTACGGCGATCAACTAGACTAGACATTAGTAACGAATTAAGCGTTCGTCCAATCAGGAAATGTCCAGGAGTTAGACAATTGACGTCATCGACATTGCTTGAAATTGGCCCAAGTTGGCGAGAATTTAAAACTGCCTCTACTTGTTTTATCAGCGTCAATAGTTGTTCATAAGTGAGCTTAGCTGAGCCCATCGTACGGCCAATTTGAAATTTAGCTAATTTTACACCTGATTCATGAAGCCCACCGAAGTTTAGTGCAGCCGCTTGACTGTACTTCCATTCTATGCAACCATCTTCACACATCGGCTGCAGTTGGTTCTTTAAGTCTTGTGAAGAAATAAGTGCATAGAGTTCACGCAATTCAGAATTTGCTCCGATAAAATTACACGAAACAGATAAACAGGCAGATGTATGTCTTCGTTGGTGGCTTACCGCGGATGCGACAGTGTATGTAAAATGGCGCTACAACTGTATAGAAAGGTGGTGAGGCGACAACCCGTTCTGGTGGTAAATTTTCCATTTGTTATGTCCTGGAAATTGGTCCAACACGAAAGCACTCTCTGCATTCTCGAAACACCTTTTTGTAGACAGTCATTCCATACAGAGGCCAATAGTATTGATGAACAGCAGCCAGTAATGCCTTTGGACCAGCGTGTAACAGCTTCCTGTGATAAAAAGTGATCAAGATTAATGTAAATTTATGTGAGTTATGTAATAGAATAGGATGTTTCGAAGTGTAGGGTAAAGTGGTGTAATGAAGGCGATCACCATCTCGAATAATATGGTCCTTGTCCAGGAATAGTGACAGCGAGCGGAGTGCCGGCTGTTTCACGACGAAATGTGTCTCTTCCAATCCCATCCACTTTTGAATTATTCTAATTATTGTACTGTGGGCTCGATCTAATTCCTGAAACTTTAGCTGTCCGCTAAATTCGTAATTAGGCGTTGGTTTGAACCTGAAGAGGTAGGCCACAATTCGTTTTAGTCTCCGGAAGTTGTTGTAATATTTGATTTCAGTCAGAACGTTATAGGTGCTTCGTTTGACACTACGTTGGTACTTGTAGTTTTTCGTGCCTCACACAATTCTTCCAGCACTGGAAATTGCTCACGAAGTGTTGGCCAAAATGATATTTCCTGGCGTAAATAAGAATGCAGCGCCCTGAATCCAGAGATCTGATTCAATAAACTTATCTGGCATCATTCGAGATAGTAGATCAGATGGATTCCAATCTGTCGGTACGTGTAGCCAACTTTCCGATGATGACACTTCAAAGTGAACTGGAAATTATGATCCTCTTTGCGAACTAGAATTTGCCGATATATTTTGGCAATGTCAGCGCTTAAAGCAAACGCGTATGATCGAAAACGAATTAGAAACGAGAACAGATCACTTTGTACTACTGGACATTGCATTGAGTGATTTTCCGTTCGAAGTTTTAGCCGAACCATCAAAGACTACGACACAGCGATGCGGGAAGTAATAATTTGGCAAAGCTATCTCCTTTGGGTCGGCTAATTCCATATGCCCCAACACTTTATATTCATCAATGAACTTTGAATAGCTGGCTAGCAAATCTAGTCATACGCCTCTACAAATTTTGAAATCTGCGGGTAGCCAAAAATTTGGAGTCGCCCAGTGATATCAAATCTTCCTTCTTTGTTGCGCTTGGTAAATTGTTCAAAATGTTTCTCACATTCAGCTTCTCCAAAAGACATCTGTTTAACGGAATGAGGAAGATTTTCAATAGTCCAGAATTTCTCAGTTTGATCATTCAGTGTGGCAGAATCTTTGATAGCCACGTGACAAGCATTATCAGACCCTTAATTAGAAGACATTTTGCTAGAAACTATCCAACCCAATACGGTGTTTTGTGACATAGGCAGATGAATAGCTAACTTAATTTGTCCCACAGAGAGCAATTCTCTGCTTGTGGAATATTTACTGCGATTACCCACGACTTGATGTTGTCAACCATTCCAAGATGATAGCTGGTGATTTTTGGTATTATTTGCACATCCAACTTGGTAGCGCCGACGACATTAGACCCGATTCAATGAATTTTGATCCTGCTACTACGATGAGGAATCATCAGTACAGACGCAAATGACATGTCAAGGACTTTGACCAATGCTGTTCCCCAATAGACAAACGACGCGCACGTGATAGAGATAATTTATTGAGAAATTGTTTACAATAAAATTGTGTTTTAGAGAGGTGTCATCTGTGGATGCTTCTCTGCACTTATTATTTGGAATGCTAAAACAAACAAATCAAGATGGTTGAGTGTACTTATAACGTCTAAAGGGTCCCATAAATAAACATTCAAATAATTTGCACACATTTTCGTTGTAAAACATGTCGTTGCTTAAACCGTTTATCGTTTTATAGCTGTGTAAATTTCATTTCACTACAATTACGGATAAGTTATTAACTAACGACCAGTCCTGCAAAAGCCGAATGGGGGCAGAATACTTATTAAGGTTACATGTATTAATTTCTTTTTTTAAGATTCATTATAAATGATTCGAGCACTAAATAGAGGATTGATTATCCGCTCCCAACAAATTTTTAATAAGCAGATAAGTCCTAACGAAAATGATTAGGGCATAATTTAGACATCATAAGACACCAATCCAAACTGAAAATGCTGGAGTTCGATCTCACCGAAGCAAAATGTTCATATTTAATTAGGTGGCGAATGAATACGAATTTCATGTATATATATATATATATATATATATATATATATATATATATATATATATATATATATATATATATATATATGTATATATATATATATATATATATGTATATATATATATATATATATATATATATATATATATATATATATATATATATATATATATATGTATATATATATATACATATATATATATATATATATATATATATATATATATATATATATATATATATATATATATATATATAAATATATATATATATAAGGGTTAATATTTAGCGAGTTTGACATCTGCAAGAAGATCCTAGATGCTAAATAAGGATCGTCCAATTAGATTTCAATTATCGTACGCGTTTCGGCTACATCAATGAAGCCCCCACCTAAACATCATATACTATATAAAATAAATCAAAGGGCTGGGTGAATTTGTTTAAATCATTAAACGACAAATATTTTATATAATCGTTGATCTGAAATAATTTCCGATTACGCTATAAATTGTTTATGTCGCTTAAATATTTACTTTCCACTATCAACAATTCCAAACCTGAAGTAATTCAGGCACCCCATAAATCTATCGCAATCGACATATTTACACCCAAGTATTTATTTCGATCGCAAATTGCCTGTAATTTGAAAATAATCCGTCTTACCTGTGTGTGAACAAAACTTCTTATCGCTGAAAACAAACTTAAATAAAATAAAAAAAGTCGGAAAAACCCATTCACCAACAAATGTACCTTTTAATCTTTGTAACTTTTGTAATCTCAACAAAAACATAAAAATTGAAAAAAAAAAAAAAAAAAAATCCGTTAACACAAGAAAATGGCAAAATTGATTTTTCACAATACACAATCGTACCGATATTTATATCGTAAAGTTGTTGAAGTACCAAAAATGTATTACGAATTAAGAAGTTCAAACGTCTACCTACACACAATATACATTTACATTTATCACCGCGCGGAGGAGAACGCCAGTTATCAGCAAATGGCAAATCAAAATAAATTTTCTCGCAGACAAAATTTTTTTCCGTTTACATTCGAATTCATTTTGCCGATTTACGATTTTATATGAACATCATCTCGAATCTGTTTATATGAAAAACGTTTATTGCTTTTTCATTTTTAGTACTCGTGTATATTCTGTGTATGTGTGTGTGTGTACTCAACTCAAGAAGTAAAAAAATAAAAAAAAAAAAGTAAAAAGCAAATAGAAATAAATTACACATTTTTCACGGAGCTTTTCTTTGATTTTCTTCTGTTTTATTTTTGGATTTTTTTTTTTTTTTTGTTGTTCCTTCGTGTACCCGCCGCATCGCGATTTCGTATACATACGTATATACAAACCATTTAAATTTAAATCAAATCACGTAGGTTTTATTCTTTTGTATATACCTTTATACATATTGTGTGAGAACAACGAAAAGCAGGGAAAACTTTTTCCAGGAACAATAACAACACAAAGACGATAAACTTTTGGGAATGAAATCTATTTGGATGTATTACCATGCATACGGTGCGTCACGACAAATCTTTCCCAGTAATCGCGTTATTATATTCCTTTAAATGTAAAACTGAGCTCGTTACGGTAATTACCAGCACCTTGTAGATTTTCTATATTTGTTTTTCAATATGGGAAAAATTTCCGTACATTTCTTTTGTTTTCTAGATATTTTTCCTTAGAAATTCGTGATAAATATAATAAATTTACTTAGATATGTTTTATATGTATATTATATACATACGTTTATGCTTCTTTGATGTAACATGTAGACGATTTTTCATCGAATAATGAGGAGGAAGGGTGCTGAAAAATGAAAAATTATATATTATTATTTGGGTATGTATTGCAAAGTTAAATTTAATTTGAAATTACTGTTTGAATAATTGTGATTTATTCATAAAACTGTTTTTACCTGTATGCTCTGTTAGTTTAATGATGAAAATGAAGAATTTTCCGTAAAAAAAGGAACATAATTTTTCCAGGAAATGAAAGGAAATATGATTCATAAATATGAATTAGATGTAGTTGTATGTATGTGTCGAAAAGGTAACTAAATTTTCTGTTTGTATTAGGAAATGTGTTTAGGAAAAGTATCTCGAGAAGTGAAACAAAGGCAAAACGTTGAACTCGACTAGACATTAAAGGATTCGTCTTTCCACTAGAATGATTATTTATACCTAAAAGAAAATTTAAACTGAAAATAAATGTAACTAACTGTTCATTCTAAACAAAATTTGTCCGGTTTTACAAAATCCGACAACATGAATACCGTTTACGAGGTAAATTTCGATGTTTATAAACCAAAAATTACTTATATGACAGAAATTAAGGCTAGCAAGACAGACCAGATACAAAATCGAGCATGAAAGCCAGTCGGCAAAATACCCAGCAAATCTACCTTCAGTGCATATTTTGCTAAATTGCCGTAAATTTGTGTCAATTTGTATTTCATTTATACTAAAATCGTCCTTAACTGCTTGTTTTAACTCGAGGTTTGAAAGGAGGGTGGGTTATGACGGTTTTCCGCCGATTCTGTTTAAGTGCTGAGACTTTAGTCCTTCCGACTAAATATAAAACTGCTACTTGTAAAATACTTAATAGTGATGTTATTGACATATATAGTAAAAAAACAGCAATGGCTCGTAATTCAGTTTGCAATGACAACAATAAGTTTTTTTATTCCGTTATATAATAAATTTTAGTCATTTACTGAGAATGACTTGAATAAGGGTTCAGGACATGACGGCATTCCACCCATCCTTATGAAAAACTGTGCGGATGGTTTATCTGTTCCTCTCGCATTTATTTTTAACGAAAGCCTCCGTACAGGGGTGTTTCCGGAGCCTTGGAAGATTTCCTTCATTCACCCGAATTTTTTTCGTGTGAAATCAGCAATTACCGTGGGATGGCTATACTCTCTGCTATACCGAAACTATTCGAAGCATTGGTACAAAAATTTCTATTTTTTCATTTGAAAACGTTAATTTGTCCTGCTCAACATGGCTTTCATCCTGAAAGATCTACAGTGACCAACCTGATTTCTTTTTGTGGTCACTTACCACGGCTCGTCTGAACGCGGCTCAACCCAAAAGTGCTTGCACTTCTGTTTTTTTACGGCATCATGTTCCCTAAGGTCTAACAAATAAGATACAATTTTTTTTGAAATCATCCACCGACCAGTTTACATTTTCGCGCCAAAATTAGAAAATTGGAACCAAAAAAGCGGTTTTTTGGTCTGAAAAAGTGAAATATCTTTTTTTGTTTCTATCTTTTTTGTCGGTTTCTCTTCCGGAGGATTCCAGCATACAAAGATCGAAAGAGGAAAGTCTCAGGAACAGAATGCAGAAAATTACAGGTCAAAAGGTTGCTAATTTGCGAATTATTTCTCTCTTTGTCGACAGATGTCTTCTAAACAGATACGTGGGGATTTATTGAATTATTTCAAACAAATCAAAACTCTGTCAGTCTGTCAGTCTGTCAGTCTGTCAGTCTGTCAGTCTGTCAGTCTGTCAGTCTGTCAGTCTGTCAGTCTGTCAGTCTGTCAGTCTGTCAGTCTGTCAGTCTGTCAGTCTGTCAGTCTGTCAGTCTGTCAGTCTGTCAGTCTGTCAGTCTGTCAGTCTGTCAGTCTGTCAGTCTGTCAGTCTGTCAGTCTGTCAGTCTGTCAGTCTGTCAGTCTGTCAGTCTGTCAGTCTGTCAGTCTGTCAGTCTGTCAGTCTGTCAGTCTGTCAGTCTGTCAGTCTGTCAGTCTGTCAGTCTGTCAGTCTGTCAGTCTGTCAGTCTGTCAGTCTGTCAGTCTGTCAGTCTGTCAGTCTGTCAGTCTGTCAGTCCGTCAGTCCGTCAGTCCGTCAGTCTGTCAGTCTGTCAGTCTGTCAGTCTGTCAGTCTGTCAGTCTGTCAGTCTGTCAGTCTGTCAGTCTGTCAGTCTGTCAGTCTGTCAGTCTGTCAGTCTGTCAGTCTGTCAGTCTGTCAGTCTGTTAGTCTTTCAGTCTGTCTGTGTCCTCTCTACAGCCCATATGGTTTAATCAATCGAACTGAAACTTCAGATTTAAGCTTTTTTGATAAATTGGGAGGTCCCAGTGAATTTTACTCCAAATCGGCTAACCGGAAGTGGCCACACCCTTGGTCCATAAAATTTGTTTTGCAAATATCTTAAAAAGTATAAGGTTTACAAAAAACAACTGAATACAAAATGTTTCCAAAAATTAAAAACAAATAAAAATAAAAAATTTAAAAAAAAATTTAAAAATTAAAAAAAAAAATTAGGATTAGGGTTTTCTAACTAGGTAATTAAGGGACCTATTCCATGTGATAGCGAAACCTGTGTCATCATTGTTGGCAATGGCCGATATTGGCCCTTGGGAGTTGAGTGCGATTTCCAAAAAATAATTTTGCAGAACTTTTACCAAACGATCGATCCGTATGGATTAGGGTTTTTTAACTAAGTATTTGAGGGACCTATTCCATGTGCTAGCGAAACCTTTGTCATCATTGTTGGCAATGGCCGATATTGGCCCTTGGGATTTGAGTGCGATTTTCAAAAAATAATTTTGCAGAACTTTTACTAAACGAACGATTCGTATGGATTAGGGTTTTTTAACTAGGTAATGGAGCAACCTGTTCTATGCGCTAGCCAAACCTTTGTCATCATTGTTGGCAATGGCCGATATTGGCCCTTGGGTGTTGCGTGCGATTTCAAAAAAATAATTTCGTAGAACTTTTACTAAACGAAGGATCCGTATGGATTAGGGTTTTCTAACTAGGTAATTAAGAAACCTATTCCATGTGCTAGCGAAACCTTTGTCATCATTGTTGGCAATGGCCGATATTGGTCCTTGGGATTTGTGTGCGATTTCCAAAAAATAATTTTGCAGAACTTTTACTAAACGAACGATTCGTATGGATTAGGGTTTTTTATTTTCTTTTACTCTCGTAAAATAAAGTATAGTAATCCTGAAAATTTTGGACCTTGAGATTTCTAGAGATTTATTTGTTTTGAGGTCCCCTGAGTCCGAAAAAGTGGGTTTCGGAATGGTGTCTGTCTGTCTGTCTGTCTGTCAGTCTGTCAGTCTGTCAGTCTGTCAGTCTGTCAGTCTGTCAGTCTGTCAGTCTGTCAGTCTGTCAAGTCTGTCAAGTCTGTCAGTCTGTCAGTCTGTCAGTCTGTCAAGTCTGTCAGTCTGTCAGTCTGTCAGTCTGTCAGTCTGTCAGTCTGTCAGTCTGTCAGTCTGTCAGTCTGTCAGTCTGTCAGTCTGTCAGTCTGTCAGTCTGTCAGTCTGTCAGTCTGTCAGTCTGTCAGTCTGTCAGTCTGTCAGTCTGTCAGTCTGTCAGTCTGTCAGTCTGTCAGTCTGTCAGTCTGTCAGTCTGTCAGTCTGTCAGTCTGTCAGTCTGTCAGTCTGTCAGTCTGTCAGTCTGTCAGTCTGTCAGTCTGTCAGTCTGTCAGTCTGTCAGTCTGTCAGTCTGTCAGTCTGTCAGTCTGTCAGTCTGTCAGTCTGTCAGTCTGTCAGACTGTCAGTCTGTCAGTCTGTCAGTCTGTCAGTCTGTCAGTCTTTCAGTCTGTCAGTCTGTCAGTCGGTCAGTCTGTCAGTCTGTCAGTCTGTCAGTCTGTCAGTCTGTCAGTCTGTCAGTCTGTCAGTCTGTCAGTCTGTCAGTCTGTCAGTCTGTCAGTCTGTCAGTCTGTCAGTCTGTCAGTCTGTCAGTCTGTCAGTCTGTCAGTCTGTCAGTCTGTCAGTCTGTCAGTCTGTCAGTCTGTCAGTCTGTCAGTCTGTCAGTCTGTCAGTCTGTCAGTCTGTCAGTCTGTCAGTCTGTCAGTCTGTCAGTCTGTCAGTCTGTTAGTCTTTCAGTCTGTCTGTGTCCTCTCTACAGCCCATATGGTTTAATCAATCGAACTGAAACTTCAGATTTAAGCTTTTTTGATAAATTGGGAGGTCCCAGTGAATTTTACTCCAAATCGGCTAACCGGAAGTGGCCACACCCTTGGTCCATAAAATTTGTTTTGCAAATATCTTAAAAAGTATAAGGTTTACAAAAAACAACTGAATACAAAATGTTTCCAAAAATTAAAAACAAATAAAAATAAAAAATTTAAAAAAAAATTTAAAAATTAAAAAAAAAAATTAGGATTAGGGTTTTCTAACTAGGTAATTAAGGGACCTATTCCATGTGATAGCGAAACCTGTGTCATCATTGTTGGCAATGGCCGATATTGGCCCTTGGGAGTTGAGTGCGATTTCCAAAAAATAATTTTGCAGAACTTTTACCAAACGATCGATCCGTATGGATTAGGGTTTTTTAACTAAGTATTTGAGGGACCTATTCCATGTGCTAGCGAAACCTTTGTCATCATTGTTGGCAATGGCCGATATTGGCCCTTGGGATTTGAGTGCGATTTTCAAAAAATAATTTTGCAGAACTTTTACTAAACGAACGATTCGTATGGATTAGGGTTTTTTAACTAGGTAATGGAGCAACCTGTTCTATGCGCTAGCCAAACCTTTGTCATCATTGTTGGCAATGGCCGATATTGGCCCTTGGGTGTTGCGTGCGATTTCAAAAAAATAATTTCGTAGAACTTTTACTAAACGAAGGATCCGTATGGATTAGGGTTTTCTAACTAGGTAATTAAGAAACCTATTCCATGTGCTAGCGAAACCTTTGTCATCATTGTTGGCAATGGCCGATATTGGTCCTTGGGATTTGTGTGCGATTTCCAAAAAATAATTTTGCAGAACTTTTACTAAACGAACGATTCGTATGGATTAGGGTTTTTTATTTTCTTTTACTCTCGTAAAATAAAGTATAGTAATCCTGAAAATTTTGGACCTTGAGATTTCTAGAGATTTATTTGTTTTGAGGTCCCCTGAGTCCGAAAAAGTGGGTTTCGGAATGGTGTCTGTCTGTCTGTC
Source organism: Tipula vernalis (assembly GCA_958295665.1). Taxonomy (NCBI): domain Eukaryota; kingdom Metazoa; phylum Arthropoda; class Insecta; order Diptera; family Tipulidae; genus Tipula; species Tipula vernalis. Next base: position 17,387,745 of record OY282560.1, read on the forward strand.
TGTCTGTCAGTCTGTCAGTCTGTCAGTCTGTCAGTCTGTCAGTCTGTCAGTCTGTCAGTCTGTCAAGTCTGTCAAGTCTGTCAGTCTGTCAGTCTGTCAGTCTGTCAAGTCTGTCAGTCTGTCAGTCTGTCAGTCTGTCAGTCTGTCAGTCTGTCAGTCTGTCAGTCTGTCAGTCTGTCAGTCTGTCAGTCTGTCAGTCTGTCAGTCTGTCAGTCTGTCAGTCTGTCAGTCTGTCAGTCTGTCAGTCTGTCAGTCTGTCAGTCTGTCAGTCTGTCAGTCTGTCAGTCTGTCAGTCTGTCAGTCTGTCAGTCTGTCAGTCTGTCAGTCTGTCAGTCTGTCAGTCTGTCAGTCTGTCAGTCTGTCAGTCTGTCAGTCCGTCAGTCCGTCAGTCCGTCAGTCTGTCAGTCTGTCAGTCTGTCAGTCTGTCAGTCTGTCAGTCTGTCAGTCTGTCAGTCTGTCAGTCTGTCAGTCTGTCAGTCTGTCAGTCTGTCAGTCTGTCAGTCTGTCAGTCTGTTAGTCTTTCAGTCTGTCTGTGTCCTCTCTACAGCCCATATGGTTTAATCAATCGAACTGAAACTTCAGATTTAAGCTTTTTTGATAAATTGGGAGGTCCCAGTGAATTTTACTCCAAATCGGCTAACCGGAAGTGGCCACACCCTTGGTCCATAAAATTTGTTTTGCAAATATCTTAAAAAGTATAAGGTTTACAAAAAACAACTGAATACAAAATGTTTCCAAAAATTAAAAACAAATAAAAATAAAAAATTTAAAAAAAAATTTAAAAATTAAAAAAAAAAATTAGGATTAGGGTTTTCTAACTAGGTAATTAAGGGACCTATTCCATGTGATAGCGAAACCTGTGTCATCATTGTTGGCAATGGCCGATATTGGCCCTTGGGAGTTGAGTGCGATTTCCAAAAAATAATTTTGCAGAACTTTTACCAAACGATCGATCCGTATGGATTAGGGTTTTTTAACTAAGTATTTGAGGGACCTATTCCATGTGCTAGCGAAACCTTTGTCATCATTGTTGGCAATGGCCGATATTGGCCCTTGGGATTTGAGTGCGATTTTCAAAAAATAATTTTGCAGAACTTTTACTAAACGAACGATTCGTATGGATTAGGGTTTTTTAACTAGGTAATGGAGCAACCTGTTCTATGCGCTAGCCAAACCTTTGTCATCATTGTTGGCAATGGCCGATATTGGCCCTTGGGTGTTGCGTGCGATTTCAAAAAAATAATTTCGTAGAACTTTTACTAAACGAAGGATCCGTATGGATTAGGGTTTTCTAACTAGGTAATTAAGAAACCTATTCCATGTGCTAGCGAAACCTTTGTCATCATTGTTGGCAATGGCCGATATTGGTCCTTGGGATTTGTGTGCGATTTCCAAAAAATAATTTTGCAGAACTTTTACTAAACGAACGATTCGTATGGATTAGGGTTTTTTATTTTCTTTTACTCTCGTAAAATAAAGTATAGTAATCCTGAAAATTTTGGACCTTGAGATTTCTAGAGATTTATTTGTTTTGAGGTCCCCTGAGTCCGAAAAAGTGGGTTTCGGAATGGTGTCTGTCTGTCTGTCTGTCTGTCAGTCTGTCAGTCTGTCAGTCTGTCAGTCTGTCAGTCTGTCAGTCTGTCAGTCTGTCAGTCTGTCAAGTCTGTCAAGTCTGTCAGTCTGTCAGTCTGTCAGTCTGTCAAGTCTGTCAGTCTGTCAGTCTGTCAGTCTGTCAGTCTGTCAGTCTGTCAGTCTGTCAGTCTGTCAGTCTGTCAGTCTGTCAGTCTGTCAGTCTGTCAGTCTGTCAGTCTGTCAGTCTGTCAGTCTGTCAGTCTGTCAGTCTGTCAGTCTGTCAGTCTGTCAGTCTGTCAGTCTGTCAGTCTGTCAGTCTGTCAGTCTGTCCGTCTGTCAGTCTGTCAGTCTGTCAGTCTGTCAGTCTGTCAGTCTGTCAGTCTGTCAGTCTGTCAGTCTGTCAGTCTGTCAGTCTGTCAGTCTGTCAGTCTGTCAGTCTGTCAGTCTGTCAGTCTGTCAGTCTGTCAGTCTGTCAGTCTGTCAGTCTGTCAGTCTGTCAGACTGTCAGTCTGTCAGTCTGTCAGTCTGTCAGTCTGTCAGTCTTTCAGTCTGTCAGTCTGTCAGTCGGTCAGTCTGTCAGTCTGTCAGTCTGTCAGTCTGTCAGTCTGTCAGTCTGTCAGTCTGTCAGTCTGTCAGTCTGTCAGTCTGTCAGTCTGTCAGTCTGTCAGTCTGTCAGTCTGTCAGTCTGTCAGTCTGTCAGTCTGTCAGTCTGTCAGTCTGTCAGTCTGTCAGTCTGTCAGTCTGTCAGTCTGTCAGTCTGTCAGTCTGTCAGTCTGTCAGTCTGTCAGTCTGTCAGTCTGTCAGTCTGTCAGTCTGTCAGTCTGTCAGTCTGTCAGTCTGTTAGTCTTTCAGTCTGTCTGTGTCCTCTCTACAGCCCATATGGTTTAATCAATCGAACTGAAACTTCAGATTTAAGCTTTTTTGATAAATTGGGAGGTCCCAGTGAATTTTACTCCAAATCGGCTAACCGGAAGTGGCCACACCCTTGGTCCATAAAATTTGTTTTGCAAATATCTTAAAAAGTATAAGGTTTACAAAAAACAACTGAATACAAAATGTTTCCAAAAATTAAAAACAAATAAAAATAAAAAATTTAAAAAAAAATTTAAAAATTAAAAAAAAAAATTAGGATTAGGGTTTTCTAACTAGGTAATTAAGGGACCTATTCCATGTGATAGCGAAACCTGTGTCATCATTGTTGGCAATGGCCGATATTGGCCCTTGGGAGTTGAGTGCGATTTCCAAAAAATAATTTTGCAGAACTTTTACCAAACGATCGATCCGTATGGATTAGGGTTTTTTAACTAAGTATTTGAGGGACCTATTCCATGTGCTAGCGAAACCTTTGTCATCATTGTTGGCAATGGCCGATATTGGCCCTTGGGATTTGAGTGCGATTTTCAAAAAATAATTTTGCAGAACTTTTACTAAACGAACGATTCGTATGGATTAGGGTTTTTTAACTAGGTAATGGAGCAACCTGTTCTATGCGCTAGCCAAACCTTTGTCATCATTGTTGGCAATGGCCGATATTGGCCCTTGGGTGTTGCGTGCGATTTCAAAAAAAAAATTTCGTAGAACTTTTACTAAACGAAGGATCCGTATGGATTAGGGTTTTCTAACTAGGTAATTAAGAAACCTATTCCATGTGCTAGCGAAACCTTTGTCATCATTGTTGGCAATGGCCGATATTGGTCCTTGGGATTTGTGTGCGATTTCCAAAAAATAATTTTGCAGAACTTTTACTAAACGAACGATTCGTATGGATTAGGGTTTTTTATTTTCTTTTACTCTCGTAAAATAAAGTATAGTAATCCTGAAAATTTTGGACCTTGAGATTTCTAGAGATTTATTTGTTTTGAGGTCCCCTGAGTCCGAAAAAGTGGGTTTCGGAATGGTGTCTGTCTGTCTGTCTCCTGTCAGTCTGTCAAGTCTGTCAAGTCTGTCAGTCTGTCAGTCTGTCAGTCTGTCAAGTCTGTCAGTCTGTCAGTCTGTCAGTCTGTCAGTCTGTCAGTCTGTCAGTCTGTCAGTCTGTCAGTCTGTCAGTCTGTCAGTCTGTCAGTCTGTCAGTCTGTCAGTCTGTCAGTCTGTCAGTCTGTCAGTCTGTCAGTCTGTCAGTCTGTCAGTCTGTCAGTCTGTCAGTCTGTCAGTCTGTCAGTCTGTCAGTCTGTCAGTCTGTCAGTCTGTCAGTCTGTCAGTCTGTCAGTCTGTCAGTCTGTCAGTCTGTCAGACTGTCAGTCTGTCAGTCTGTCAGTCTGTCAGTCTGTCAGTCTTTCAGTCTGTCAGTCTGTCAGTCGGTCAGTCTGTCAGTCTGTCAGTCTGTCAGTCTGTCAGTCTGTCAGTCTGTCAGTCTGTCAGTCTGTCAGTCTGTCAGTCTGTCAGTCTGTCAGTCTGTCAGTCTGTCAGTCTGTCAGTCTGTCAGTCTGTCAGTCTGTCAGTCTGTCAGTCTGTCAGTCTGTCAGTCTGTCAGTCTGTCAGTCTGTCAGTCTGTCAGTCTGTCAGTCTGTCAGTCTGTCAGTCTGTCAGTCTGTCAGTCTGTCAGTCTGTCAGTCTGTCAGTCTGTCAGTCTGTCAGTCTGTCAGTCTGTCAGTCTGTCAGTCTGTCAGTCTGTCAGTCTGTCAGTCTGTCAGTCTGTCAGTCTGTCAGTCTATCAGTCTATCAGTCTGTCAGTCTGTTAGTCTATCAGTCTATCAGTCTGTCAGTCTGTCAGTCTGTCAGTCTGTCAGTCTGTCAGTCTGTCAGTCTGTCAGTCTGTCAGCCTGTCAGCCTGTCAGTCTGTCAGTCTGTCAGTCTGTCAGTCTGTCAGTCTATCAGTCTGTCAGTCTATCAGTCTATCAGTCTGTCAGTCTGTCAGTCTGTCAGTCTGTCAGTCTGTCAGTCTGTCAGTCTGTCAGTCTGTCAGTCTGTCAGTCTGTCAGTCTGTCAGTCTGTCAGTCTGTCAGTCTGTCAGTCTGTCAGTCTGTCAGTCTGTCAGTCTGTCAGTCTGTCAGTCTGTCAGTCTGTCAGTCTGTCAGTCTGTCAGTCTGTCAGTCTGTCAGTCTGTCAGTCTGTCAGTCTGTCAGTCTGTCAGTCTGTCAGTCTGTCAGTCTGTCAGTCTGTCAGTCTTTCAGCCTGTCAGTCTGTCAGTCTGTCAGTCTGTCAGTCTGTCAGTCTGTCAGTCTGTCAGTCTGTCAGTCTGTCAGTCTGTCAGTCTGTTAGTCTGTTAGTCTGTCAGTCTGTCTGTGTCCTCTCTACAGCCCATATGGTTTAATTAATCGAACTGAAACTTCCAATTTAAGCTTTTTTGATAAATTGGGATGTCCCAGTGAATTTTACTCCAAATCGACTAACCGGAAGTGGCCACTCAATTTCTCAAAATTCTCTGTTCGTAAAAGAAAGTCGTGTGTTGGCCACACCTCAATTTTTTCAATAATATTCTACATGAATTGCCATTGAATTTTGTTCCTCCTTGAGTAAATTCTCGTTGAACATTGCATAGGTTGATCCATTCTGTTGTTTCAGTAACAAATTCATCTTGCATATGGCTGACTATTTTATTAACCACACCAAGCATTAGACGTAGTTCTGGAGGAGGAATAATGTCAAGAATATTTTTATCGTCATCAGCTGAAAAAACTGGAGGATTGATACAGCTTTTGAAATTTTTCGCTTTTTTCATTATCGATCCGCCAGCGTTTCTCCAAGCTTCAAAATATGAGGTTGAGTTTCCCACAGTTCGCCGAGGTCCGACGTGCTTCAAATTTGTGCTTTCATAAAGCCACCATGTACAAGGATACGTCGATGAATGAGACATAATCCCTGTCAGAATATTGGCTAATTTGACATCAGTCGCTATCGTACCAGAAAAATCCTCAATTTTCAATATTTTCCATATTGCTGACACGTTTTCATAATTCTCTTCAGCCGATTTCACAATAGCAAGAATAAAGATTTTCTTAACGCCTGAGTCAGCAACAGCTTTAGCAAACACGCCATCATCATACTTTTGACGTTTTTTCTCCTGTTGACAAATTTCAGTTGAATCATCTTGAACAGACAGGCACACCTTCAAAAAACCACCACCACCGTCAATTCCAAATTTTAAGTGCTGATTTCTAATATCCCGCTGTTTCTCGATATGAGAAAGAAAATCTTCAAGAGTATGGCAGTATACTATGGGACATTGGATTGGTGTGCTCATTCGAGCTTTGATGGTTACATAATGTATTGTCTTAGCACAAAAGAAACTTTTTACCTCGCCATTCTTCTGTTCCAGGCTTTTTTTCAATCCTGGCTCAATTATCGCCCGCTTTTTGGTAGCAACTCAAAAATCGGCTGTGAATATATTAGAAGCTGGTTCCTCTTCATTTTTCTCGTGGGGATTTATGAATAATTTCATGGAGTTTCCTCCACGTGCCTGAGTAAGGGAGACCGTCGAATCTTTTTTGTTTACTTTATCATCAATGTCATCAATTTTACTGATTAATGTTGACGCCACTTGTTTCATTACTTTCTCCCCCATTGTATTTATATAATTGCATACATTATCAACTTGGGCAGTTTTGGTGCATTTATGAGGGGATCGATTTTTCCCTCGTTTGGGATCGATAAAACATTTGGAACAACGTTTGATGCATTTCCCGACAGCCGATTTTTTTTTTTGTTAAGAAGTTGCATGGATATCACATTACTTCGAGCAATCTGGCACAAATAGCACTGACAGGGATTTTGATTCCTAGATCTCGTAGCTAAACTTACACTCAAAACTTAGAATAATCAGGTAGCTCGACAGTCTTGGAGGGAACGATTCCTGGATCGGCACTGGGAAGTTGTCGGTAGACGTTCCGTTTCCATCCGGCACAAAGAACATTCGGCAGTCTTTCTTCACACAAGATATTGTCCACCCGATGTTTCAGTAATTTTTCTAGATTCGATTGCAACGAGGCTTCTATCTTGAACATGACATTATTCTTTTTTAAGCACAACAAACAAATTTTACTCCGATTCTCTTCGTGTGAAAGTGTGCGGGCAACTTTTGGAAGATTAAAAATGTTCGACATTATGGAAAACTGAAATGAACTGACCAAGGAAGAAAAGTTTTCTGCTTTTCTTGTAACCTGCCTACTGCATTCTTTTCTTGTAACCTGCCCACTGCATTCTCTCCCTGAGACTTTTCATAAAACATAAGATATTTCACTTTTTTAGACCAAAAAATCATTTTTTTGGTTCCAATTTTCGAATTTTGGCGCGAAAATGAAAACTGGTCGGTGGATGATTTCAAAAAAACGTTTATCTTATTTGTTAGACCTTAGGGAACATGATGCCATAAAAAAAACAGAAGTGCAAGCACTTTTGGGTTAAGCCGCGTTCAGACGAGCCGTGTTACATAGCAGTATTGCAATCAGGCAACAACTGGATGTTGTCTACACGGACTTCTCAAAGGCTTTTGATAAGATTGATCATTCGATACTTATCAATAAGCTTGGGAAATTGAACTGTCAAATAATTCCAACTAAGTGGCTTCAATCTTATCTTTCGGATCGATGGTAGTATGTTAAGATCTATAACTCGTCCTCAGTTTTATTTCGAGTTACCTCAGGTGTCATATTGGACCTCTTTTTTTTCACTATTTATTAATGATGTTGTTCAGTGGTTTGAGTTCGCGCATTGCCTGCTGTATGCAGACGATTTGAAAATATTTGCACCAATTTGTAGTGTATCTGATTGTCTTAGGTTGCAAAGGGATTTAGACACATTTTGTGCCTGGTCGACTAACAACAAATTGTCCCTGAACATAGCGAAATGTAAAACTATTTCTTTCTATCGCATTCGCTCTCCGGTATTTCATGGTTATTCGCTGTTTAATGGAGTCGTGGAAAGGGTAGAGTATATGTCCGATCTTGGGGTAGTATTTTCTTCCGTTCTGACGTTTGTGAGGCACATTGATTCTGTTATAGCAAAGACTTATATGATGTTGGGTTTCATAAAGCGTAACTGCAGGGACTTTTGTGACCCGCTTACATTAAAGTCGTTGTATGTTGCCTTTGTCCGTTCTCCGCTAGAGTACGCCTCGCAGGTTTGGTCTCCTTTTTATAAGTGCCATTCTGATAGAATTAAAAGCGCTCAGAATCAATTTGTTTTATACACACATTATCATGAGCGCTGCAACCTTTTGGGATTACAACGTAAAGAACAGCGTCGGGTGGCGGCTTGCGTTTTATTTGTTCGCGACATTTTTTTGTATCGTATTAATTGTGCTGAATTACTCGCACGACTCAATATTTATGCTCCTAAACGTTGTCTGCGTCGTCGTGATGATTTTTTTACTAATCGATTCTGGCTCAACAAACTATCAACTTTCTGAGCCAGCATTGACCACGTCTCGACTTTTCAATTATTCATACGATGTTTCTGATTTTAATTTGAGTAGAGATTCGTTTAGACGTGAGCTTTTTAAGACCTTAAAGGCATTTTATTGTTTTTATTTTGTTATGTACATACTTTTCATTTTTTGATTTAAATTATTGTTGCTGATTGTATACCACTGTAGGTAATATATTAAATATATATATATATAGTTAATTTAAACACAGCTGACGTTAATACAAAAAAGACCAGAATTCCACCTATTTATTACAAGCGATAATGCAAAGCAAATTCGGGATTTAATTCAGCACAACTAATGCACACACTCAATTTAATATACAAAGAATATCCATTGCAGTAAAACATTTTTGCTAAAATATATAGCTGATTATAACAAAACAGCATCTGCTCTGAAGAAGGAAGAGGACAAAACCAACAGGTTTGTTTTATATGGGCTTTAGGAAGTTATCGAAAGCGAATTACTCCATGAATTAAAAGGCATTGGATTATTGCCTCTAAGAGTAAAACTGATCACGCCTTAAACCACCCAGCAAAACAAAGGCTAAATTTTTTTCGAATTTTTTAAGAAAGGTGTGGTTTCTCAAAATTAACTCTACACTCAAAATTAATAACAATCTATTTCATGCAATTTGTCGTTGGGAAATTGGAAAAAAAATATTCGTAGTGCTTTCGTTGCTTTATGTACGGACATGCTAGAAATAACTGCAATATGCGGGAAAAGGTCAGTACTGCTCGTTGACACGTTAAAACCAGTTAAACACTTCTCTGGAAATTGTTGCGGTGATCATGCAGCTAACTCTGTTGTATGTCAACAGTACAGATGCAGGAGATTCTACTATGCAAGTCACAACAAAAATCTGCTACTGATAGAAGCAATATCATTTATCGGCAGAGTGAATTTCCTGCATCATTTAATCAACCTAGTAATGGAATCGCCAATCTAAGTAAAAATAATACCAATAATTTATCTTATGCTAATATTACTAACAAAAATAGTTCTAATTCTAATTATATTCTAGATAATAACAGCTGTTCCGACCTTTTTACTATTTTCAAAGATATAGTTACTAATTAAAAGAATTGCTCTTCCGTGCGGAACAATTCAACGTTCTTGTTCAAATTACCTTCAAATACGTTGTCAATAAATAGTGATCTGAACATATTAACATGGAATGCTCATTGCATAAAAGATAAAAAAACGAACTACTGTCTTGAACTACTAGACGTTTTATTCGAATAAAACGCCCAGAGCGCTTTATTCTGGATTAGTTTTGTATTTTAATTTTCAATTTTGTCCTTTATTTTTATTGAAGTAGACATTTTCGGGAATAGATCCTGGCTAAGTTTTAATTTTTCTTATGTTTATAAAAAATTATCAAAGAGATGTATGTATATTCAATTTGGAGAGTTAATTAAAAGGAACAAAATAATTTTTCTAAAACATATTCTTATTGCCCCTAATTATGTACGCTTTTCTATTTTTATTTGTATTTACAGCTAATCACAAAAAATATTAAAACAACAACATTTAAATTAGCTGGAACTTATTCGTTCGTGAATAGATGGATAAGTTGATGATCGAAAGATAGTCTGAAGTTATTCAGAATCAATTTCCGAAAACTCCTATAGAAAGATAAAAAATGTATTGCCCCAAACCCATGTTAGACTAATTTGTCAAAAAATAGGCACGTAGATAGATCTTGGATAACTTCAGAGTAAGTTTCGACCATTAAATTTCACTATAATCGTATTCGTATTCGAAACTAAAATACATATAAAATAAATTAGTTTTTCTTGTTTTACTATGGAAATTCAGGAAAATCACTTTCAGATCAAAATACGGAGAAGGCCAGGTAGCTCTTTTTTTACATACCTGAAACAAAAGCAAATTATTATATTATAGTGGTAATTTCACTAGAGTGGTCTAATTTAATACCCGGATGTAAATCGTAATGTAAATTAAATTTTGCCACAAAAAATTTGAATATGCAAAATAATTGTTGATTTTATCCACCAAAGAACAAAGATTTTGATCACCAATTTATTTTTGGAACAAATTGTGATTGAAAAACCTCCTAACCTAAAATTGCAAAAAAGACTACTGTTGGGCTTTGAATATTTTATTGTATTGTTGAATTTTAGCAGTAAAAAACCAATGGTGCCATCGTAAAGTACCGTTTATCCCCTCTCATTTCTAATTTTAAACGTCTAAATATGTTTGTCTATTATCAAGATATCGTCAATCAAATAAAGTGCGCACTAATAAATTCCCATAATATCGTGGTAAAGGTGTGTGACAATAAGTTCACACAAAAGCCTTAATACTTTGATTTACGATATCTCGACGTTTAAAATTGGTAATGTGAGAGGATGAATGGTAGTTTAAAATGGCACCATTGGTTTTTACTGCTGAAATTCTTTTGCTCCAGCCTAATTCCCTTGGAATTTTAGATTAGGAAACCTGACGTGCCAATTCAGCATATTCTTAGTTCTGTTTACTGACCCTTGTTGGCCAGTGTATTTTGTGACAACTTACATTTTGATTCGAAAAGGTCATATTTAAGCATGTTCAAGCAACAACATTATCATAATTTTAGTCACAAATTTATCTCACACTTTTTTCACCATATTCCAATTTATGTGAAATTTTTGTCGCGTTACCCATCACCAAAAATAGTGATAAAAAAAATCTTGACCAATTTGTCACAAAATAAAACTTTCTTTGTACCACAACAAAAAATTGACAATTTGGGACAAGCGGATACTTTGTGACAAAATCCATATGGATTTTATCAACGAAAGAAAAAAAATTTGTTCATCAATTTGTCACAAGATTTATGCAAATAATTTGTGAAAACTTAGATTTTGATTCCGAAAGTTTACCAAACATTCCCTCAAAATCCGACAAATTTGTTCCACAAAATGTTTGTTTTCGCGTGACAAGCATTTTTTGACCAATCACCATTTTATGTGAACTTTTTGTCGTTTTTTTTTGTCCATGAAAATTTGCATTTTTCGGGTTAACTATTCTACCGTGGTAAGCAAAAAGTCACATTTGCTTTTTTTGCAGTTTTGAGTAATTTCAATTTTACTATTTTTGCTTGCCATGTCTTAATATGAAACTTGACTTTATGGCATTTAATGAAGAATATGTGGCTTTTTAGAAAAGCAGAAAAATAGATATTTGTTTGCAGAATCCAAATATGCTCCTAACGACTTTTTCGACTTTTGGCGGTGTGACTTTTTTCACGCTTTTCATACAATAGAAATGAAACAAACAATAAAATGTATTTTCGGTTCGTTTACTCGTAAGATTATTTAACATTTCTTCCGTGAATTTTCTGAACAGTTTTTGCGTAAAAATACTATTACAGTGAAATTTCAATAAATCGAACATAAAGGGACACTAGAAATGAATTCGCCATATTGGAACTCCGTTGTAATGAGTGAAAAGTACTTTACTTCCTAGAAACTCATTTGGTTAGCCATAGTATTTTTCCAAATAATTAAATTTACATTTCTTCAAAATTTACAATCTTTGTTACAAACTACTTAGTGTTCGTTATACAAAGAGATTTCACTGTTATAATTTTTAAATTTAAAGACAAATACGACAATCACGATCCAAATTTAAATAAAATTCGCGTATTTTATTTCTATATTATGATGAATTTCAAATATTAAGCCTAAGGGTTATATACGAACGGGCGCTGCAATCGAAATATTGCAAGAACTTTGAAAATATCCTAATTTGAAAAAAACTGAAAAAAAAAACGCCTGGGCGTTATTTACGAGGTAAGACTATAGCCATTTTGTTAAATACACTAAATAATCCTTAGGAATTGAAGTTACCACCGCTAATGGGAAAAATATTAAAGTATTTTGTTGCTATTCAACGAAGTCAAATCGGGCCCCTTTCAAAAATAATATCATTCAGTTAATAAGAGGTGACGAATTATTTATATTAGGTGGGGACCTAAATTGCCGCCCTATTAATTGGAATTGTTTTCAAAGTAATAAAGACATTGTATGATGTCTAAACTGTCTGGTTTCTTAGAGCTGTAAGAATTTCGGCCACCTTACCAACCTGCATGAGAGAAGAAGAATGTGGAATGCTTTTGTCATGCTGAACATTGAAATCACCCGCCGCAATGACCATACAATATGCATCACTAACTAGTGCACAATAGATTCTTTCTATCAAGGGTGGCACAATTAAATTTGTCCAATTATAATTCAATCCCATTAACGTCGAGAGGCTTAAACCAAAATCATTTATCTATCTGTTTCAATAAACATAGTGTTATGTATGTACAAATTTAATTGTATATCTATCTCTATATCATGTTCTCATTCTAACATTTGTATAAATGCGAACTCAAACCTAAATATATTAATTGTACTTTTGATCTTTACTCGAACACTTGTTTAATTTCGATCCTCGTACATAATACATAGGTCACACGTTCCACCAGGATTCTTTACCACATAAACGGTTTTGCTACAAATGCGTATACAAATAACACCTTTGGTGGTTGGATGTGGTTGAAAGACGCATAAAACCTACAGTCCTTGCACCACAGATTACGAACTAACTATTCTGATGGTACGATTTGTGTTTTGCCTCTACCGGAATAAGTCCTATACAGGCGGCATAAACCAATTTCTGGCATATAATATCTTTATCATTGATAATTAACTGACATTATGGAATCTGAGGATTTCTTATTATTGGGAACGTGAATACTCTTATGTCTATGACTTTTATGTGCTTCACTCCTTTCCGCTTTTTTTCTAGTTTTCTGCCTTGTTCCTTTAATTTTGTATTTTCCTTTGTTCTTTGCCTTCATTGTCCGCTTTTCTAACTTCCAATGCATTTTTGACTGGGGTACCCGTAATTTGCAAAGAAAACAACTTATTCCTCTGCCTTCGTTGTTTTGGAGCGGCAGGGGGTAATGAAGGTAGACCAAGAAGTGATTTATAAGATGGATCAGCTATACCACGGTTCACGTTACGCGAATTACCATGCCGCTACTGAAGTAATTTGAACTACTACGATATTGTTACTGAGTAAAGATTGTTCTGCCTCGTTGAGGTGGTTGGCATAATTGTCGGCAGCATTGTACGGATTTTCTGTAGTCATTTACGGCTCAAAAAAAAATGTCGCTGAAAATTGGGTGGTTAATTGGAAATAAACCGGTAGCTCTGAAACCTTGTGCTGCATTTGTTATTGTGGCAACTCTACTATAGGCTACACTAAATATTCCAGATAATCGTAAACGGACCATAATACGCGACGTCCAGCGGTTGCATTCGGTGAATCGTATGTGGAGGAAAACCTATTACATATATTAATTTGATTTTCTCGACGTAAATTGACGGCATTTAATATATCATGTGATGAATGATTGTCCATGAATAAAAGTATTGGATTCTCCTGGGAGGCCGTACATTTTTAATGAGATGTTCGAACCATTTTACGAAATCGTCTGCATTTGGCTTAAATCGTTGCCTTTAAGCTTTCTAAAGGAATGTAGTCTTTATCGACTTTCTTTTTTTTATATTAAAACATTGAGGTATATTTAGAGGCTAAGCGTAATCAAATGCTATTCTCGAAAATTCCTAGTTTGTTACACCGAAAGATGTTTTTTCCAAATCCTGAGTATATTGTTTGAGCTTCATAAGTTGTTCCTCAGTGAACGTTGGTTTGAACCGTCCAGCGCTGATCGGTAAAACTTAAAAATCAAACCATATCTGTAAATCTGTTATTTTTAAGGTAAACTGGGGAGGGAAGAAAACGCCACCATAATACACTTATGTACATGCTTGCCGAGTATTTCTTGACAGCACCTTCTTTCACTTGTTTCATAGCTGTCACGAGACCGCCCCTGTCCTTTCTTAGATTTTACCCATACACGAAAAATTTGTATTTAAAAACAAAATGGCGACACAGTGGCTGATGAATGGAAACTCATTTTTTTCATGACCGCCACCGGCGGAATTCTACAGGTCAAAATTTTCAATATAAAACAAAAAACGAAAAAAAAATTGAAAAAAATGTCAAAATCTTAAAAAATATTGATTTTTACAAAAATGGCGTCAATATGAAGGAACATGTTTTTAATGAAAAAATCGGTCGAAAATCGGTCATAAAATCGTTAAATTTTAATTGATCAAAGAAATCCTACGTACTTCACTAGATTGTAACATCTTTTTCAAAATATTTTTCGTTTTTTGTCATAGATTGACAATTATGACGTGTAGATTTCTGCCCTGGTGATCATTAAAAAAACAAATTTCCTTTCATCTTTTTCATTTCATATAAACATTTATTAAGAACTGAATTTAAATATATCGAGTTTATTGTATATGGAAACGTTATTCATGCACGAGGTTGCTGGAAATTCAAGCCAATTTCTCAAGGGTCATAATTAATAATTTGTAACATTTCCAATAAAAAATCTGTCTAAGGAAAAAGGTGATTCCCCCATATGTTTTTGTGACAAGTTGTGTAATCAAGATTGATTTGATATGATTTTGATATTTGAATTGTCTTAAACTTTCTATAAAGGCTAGCTATTTTACATCATTTTCTTAAGTAGGTAGCATTTGCCCAGTTTTCTTAATAAATATAATGCGTAGAGCGTCCACCCACCAAACACCTAATTACCTTAACCATCCCTACTTATTTAATTAAACAACCCCTGTGACAATCTGTATTATTATTGTTAATACAAATCTAGAATACAATTGTTACACAAAAGCCGAAAAGTTTTTCCATTTCTAACTTTTGTTGTGCTAATTTTACTAAAATTATCATTATTTTTTTTATTTTTCCGAAAAGAAAGCATAAAACTCTGAAATTAGACAAAACAAAAGGCAACACAAAAAAGCTTATTATTTTTATTAAATAACAATAAAAACTTTTTCCGTAAAACTTTTTTCCTCTTGTATTTTTGTTACAACCAAACCAAAAAGCAAAAAAAAAAAAAAAATTAGAGAGAGCTTTTTTGTGCTTAGAACAGCAACACCAACAATACAAATAATTATTTTTATTTCTAGTTAGAAAAGTTAGTTCATGTTCTATGTCAAAAGATTAAATTGTTAATAATTATGATGTTTTAGTTCAACATAATAATGTTATAGAAAATTGGCAAAACCAACATAAATAATAAAATTTGATTGTATGTTTTTTGAAAAGTGAACATTACAAAATATATAAAAAGCTAACTGGCTCATTAAATATGGGGTGGAGAGTTGTTTTAGATTTAGTTTGGTATCAAAACAATATCATGTTATGGTTTCTGTGCTAAATTGTTTGTTCTTCTGGTGTAGACATAATTTTAAAATGATTAATGCGGAAAACCAATTAGACTATATTGAACCCGTTTAGCACGTGACTATTTTAACACTATGCCATTTTGTTAAGAGTGACAACGTTTTGAGTTTGACAATACTTATTGATAATAATAACAGGCTGATTCAAGACAAAAAAAAATGTTCAATTAAAGAAGGCACGAAGAAGAAAAGAGGAGATGCAAAATCACAAACAAATCAAATCACTGAACTTAAGGCAACGGGTTCGAAAAATGTTTGAACATCCAGATTGTTTCATATGCACTTCCTAAATGTTTTCTTACTCGTTATATATATATATATATATATATATATATATATATATATATATATATATATATATATATATATATATATATATATATATAACAATACTCTCGTACCTCGTTTAACACTGCCCATTTGCATATTAAGGCGACCTGAAAATACGCGAATAACGCAAATGTGGAGCGAAATTTAAACTTAATATCAAAAGTAAGATTCATTAAGGTTGAATCCTTTATTCCTTTCCTTAGTCCTTGTTTTCCAATAAGTAGTACTTCGTGCTTGATGGTTAATGATGGTTAATGAAGCATGCAAATACTCAAACACCATTTTGTACATCAGAAAATAAAAAATCCACCGGCTTTTACATTACCATACACGGAAACAAAACCTGATACCCTTAGATTGGACCGGTGTGAAGTTCTAGGATACCTTTTTTTTGGGACAAAAATTTAGGCGAGTGTACTGTGACGTTTTTAGTCAAAATTGAGATTTTAGAAAAATTAAGTCAACATTCATTTCTAATTTTCTTTTCAACAAATCAACGAACTAAGCTCCTTTATAAAATTTTGATGTGAGCCGTAGGGCTCTTGCAAAAATATTTTGAAAATTAACAAATCAAAAAATTTCGCTTTTAACAAGGGCGTTGTTCTCTATTATACCAAATAGCACGAATCTCAGAGTTTCACTCATATATTGACTATATAGTTGTGAAGGGTACACATTGCGAAATTCAAATCACTGAATGCCAATGTATACCCTTCACAACCTATATAGTCACTATATGAGCCAATCTCTGAGATTCGTGATATTTGGTATAATAGAGAACAACATCCTTGTTCCAAGCGAAATTCGTCGATTTGTTAATTTTCTAAACTTTTTTGCAAGAGCCCTACGGTTTACATCAAAATATAAAAGTGGCGCTAAGTTCTTTGATTTGTTTAAAAAAATATTGGAAATGAATGTTAGAAATTATTTGAGGCCTATTTCATTTGAATAGCTTTATTTTTGTTAAACCCAGTGTTAAAAGAAGTACACCCTCATAAATATATGTCCAACAACTTAAATTTTCTATAATCTCAATTTTGTCCCAAAAACTTCACAATGTATACTCCTATAAATTTGTGTCCAAAACAAGATCCAAAAACTTCACACCGGTTTGCATTTGGACATATTCTTCAATTAAAACTTAATTTCGACGAATTCTGCAACTAATTCCTGTTTTACTTAGAATCATTTCTACACGAATTTGTAAAAGTTAGTTAATTGAAAAAAATTTCCTTATAGTAACAACAACTTTTAACAACACTTTTGAAAATCGATTTCGGATAACCCTTTCAACTAATCCGGTAGTAGTTAAAAAGAACTAACAAAGCAGCTTCTGAAGTCGATCTTCTAAAGTATTATTAAAAATCATTGTTACTATAAGGAAAAGTTTTTTCAGTTAAATTAAATTTTAAAGTAACTACTATGTTATTTTACTACAAAATATGGCGAGATGGAATTCAATGAGGCATTTCTCAAATGGAGATTGGCGAAATGGCGAAAATTTAAAATTAACAAACCTTTCAATTATCAATAATCAAAAAAAATTTATTGAAAATTGCTAAAGCCCTTAAAACTCTTAATTGAGGACAATATTCACAATAAATTATACCCAGAATACCATAATGTACATTTGATTCGAGATAACTCATCCAAATACCAACGTATAACATGAAAAGCAATGAAAATACCAGCGAGAAACGAGGAAACCTCATATGTACTAACTGTTCTGATGATCTGTATATAAACTCATATGTTTAGATTTCAAATTTATCCCGCACCGAATTTTCGTGTCTCGTGTGAATTGTTAAAATTTTGTTTTCTGATTTTACTGCATTAAAACTTATATACTCGTATTGCGTACACACAACACCAACAACCACAACAACGCAAAAAGACGTATGTACGAGTACGTACATACATTTTATGTTGCTTAGATTTTTTTTTTTCATCAACATATTTTTTACAGCTCGTACCATTCATCCATCCACTCCTTCTGGATATTTTGTTGTTATTGTATTTTTATATTACAAATCACTTTTTTATATCTTCTCTTTGTGTTTGTGTATTTTCTTGACTCCCTATTTTTCTGTTGTATATGAAACATTTTCACTTTGATAAGGATTTTTAAGGGTACATCGAGAAACTGACACTTTCATTTAAATAACATAATTTTTAAATTATATCTGTGAATATTTTATGTTGCTATCTGCCACTTAAAAATCTACTAGTTAGCTAGTCTAAGCACTGTATGTACACTGTGGTGGAGGAGGAGGAGGGTACGAGCATATTTTTATTTTGAATTTTCAATTTGACCTCCCGCTGTAATCTTTTAATTATTTTTGATATGAATGACACATGTACGTTTTATCAGAATCTACTTGTTATTCGAAAATATATTTCGTTATTTCGAGAAAGGAATGTTAAAATCCCATAATTGAAGATATTAAAATTAAAAATTTAATTTTCATTCTTTTCTCATGGAATTTTTTTTTTTTTTTTTTTTTTGTGGAATAGTTGAAATATAAATGAAAATATTTAATAAATATTTTTTTATTTGGAATGAATGAGAGAATACGAACGAAAATTTTTAACCATAAAGGCGCAGATTTTCTTCCTCATCGTCAGTGTGGCACTCATAGAAAAATATATATGTAACCAAAACAAGAAATTTTATTATCCAAAGCAAAAATACTTTTCGTATCGTGTGTGTATGTGTGTGTGTGTAGAGAAAGGAGCTAGAGTATTTCTTGGAAATATTTTTGCTTTTTATCCATTTTTCAACTGGTTTGGGAACATACATACACAGTTGTTAGGAATTAGGAAACCAATTTAGAGACGACATGAGACACGTTTCAGTCGTATCTCCAATTTGATTATAAAAGGAGATAATATGTGAATGTGCAAAATGTTAAATTGATTTCATTAAAATATTGTAACTGAATATTCACAATTGGCATAGAAAAATAGGACCATCGATGGAGTAGGAGGTACTATCAAAAGAGTGGCGTCCAGAGCCAGTCTTACATCGTAGATTCGAGAAACTAAAAAACAATAATGGGAACTCTTGATTTTGACGCAGTTATTCTTCAAATTTTAAAAAATACTCAATTTGTAAAAATTATGTAAAATTTAAATTGTAACTGTGAATATTTTTTATCAATAATTTTTGTTTTATATTTCATTTTGTGATACAAAAAATGTGTAGACTGTCATACTTAAATGTATTTGGCAAGAAAACGACGCGATATGATACGCTGGCTTTATAGTATGTCTAATAGAACTAAATGTGGAGGAAGGTAAAAAAAATGATGAACATGGGAAAAAACTCTCGCAAAAAGAACGTTTCGGCGGCCATTTTGAAAAAAAGCAAAAATGAAAGATGGTACCATTTTTATAATTATTTTATAACCCCTATTCATTAATCTTTAAAGTGAGCCTAATTTTATAATTTTCGGATAATTAGCGTTTTCTCTATATCAATAAATACAATTAATAGACTTTTTATTGTATTTTATGTATGTGGCCCTATTCTTGCTATTCCCTGGAAATTGGGAATTGGGTCCAAACTTCAATAATTCCCAATGTTTTATTCCCAAATTCCCAAAAGTGTATTCTGGCGTAATTGGGAATAATTGAAGAATAGGACCACTGGAAGTTGGAAAAAATAAAATAAATAAAATAAACATGACCAATTAGGACGGAACTTGGCTATTTCTCACATGTCAAATTGTACCAACAGACATGTCAAATTTTACCATAACCAGTTAAGGAATAGTCAAGTTCCATCTTATTTGGTCATATTCTAGAACTTTATTCCCAACTTACCATCCAAATGTCAAATTTCACTATAATCGGTTAAAAAGTAGGGGGGTGTGGGGCAAGATGACGATAGTAAAACATTTTACTCTTTTTTCTTTCCATGTGTTTGCGCTAATACTTTGGTTGGTTAATATTGGTATTCATTGCAGTCTTACTTGCCATTACAAATTTTCTAGGTATCGTAACTTTTCTTTTAAGATAACGATGAATAATAAATTTAAAAAAATCAAGACAATCAAAATTCTAACCAAATTTCAATTCAACTCGAAAAATATGTCACTAAATTCTAATATTGCACAAGAACAAAAAACTTTTGTAAATTAGGTAAAATATTAATTTCGTAGAAACGAAACGCATATGCCAATACTGGAATTAAATTAGAAATTTTGTTAATCGGTTTACTGGTCAGTGGTGCTCATGCTAGTATTTTGGGGGCAGCTTTGGATACATTTTTACATAACTCAACTATTGCGATATATCATTTGCGTACAATATCACGACATTTAGTGTAGAATCTCAGCATTCCTAGCTGAACATCATATGCTACCCTTTGTCGATCAAGAAAGACTAAAACGAATTATTGATTAATTCCCATCTTGTTCGAGACTGGCACTTGGCAGAGACCAACTTGTTCAACATCAAATTAACCTCACACGCAAACGTATAAAGCAACAGCCTTATTCTGTTTCCCATACAAAACTAAAGCTAATAAATGACAAAATAGAACGGATGTTAGCGATAGATGTAGCTCCAATTCTAAAGAAAAATGGTCAGGTACGCCTTTGTTTAGATACCCGGCAACTTAATGAAGGAACTCAGAAAGAACCTTATCCTTTAATAAAACAGCATTTACTGGGCCAGGCCACCACTATGAGGCAATTCACCTCAAACTCTTTTTCGTCTGATCCATAAAGCCATTCCTTATAAAATGCTGGCTTGTTTGTTTTACTTACCTCGACGATTTGCTGATTCCCGCTGCATTTTGATCTGCTTGCACAGGTTACAGCTTTATTACTAGCTACCAATTTAACCATAAACAGCATCGGAAATTTATTTAAAATTTTGCTATTGTTGCTGCTTCGTTGAACGATCTCTTAAAAATAATATTAAATGGAATCGATTCAAAAGAAATCAAAATGCCTTGTCAACTGCTCCCGTGCTGTCACATCCGAACTTTAATGACTGTTTCTATATTCAATGACAGAAGTACTGTTAGAGACCCACTTTCCGGATTCAGTAGTGGTAGGAGCCTAAGAGGACCTGCATAATCCCTCAATTGAGGCCTATGCGCCTCACAGTAGGATCTGGAGTCTCTCTGGGAAAATTTTCACACCCAGCAAGGTGCGATGGGCTATTGGGTCTTTCAAACCTTTCAAATGGAGGTATTGAAGGTATTGAGGAAGTACTCCCAAGCTTGATCCAGAAGGTTAATGTAGTCTTTATACCAAAGCGGTGGGGGTCGTCTAGACATTCAGGCCAATTAGCCTCACATCGTTTCTATTGAAGATGATGGAAAAAATCCTGGACTATCAAATAAGAAGTGATGTCCTTGGAAAAAATCCACTGCATCGGGACCAGTTTGCCTATCAAACTGGTAAATCCACTGTGATGGCCCTTAGCGGTCTAGTTACGAGGATTGAAAAAGCAGTGACATACAAAGAAATTGCTCTTTGTGCCTTTGTGTACATTGAGTGGGCGTTTGATAATACCTCCTATGGATCGATAGAGGGGGCAGCAATGGAAAAAAGGGTTCCGCTTTCTATAATTAGGTGGATCCGTTCCATGCTGGAACATCGTGAGATTACTGCCAGACTAGGTGGCGGTCAGTAACCATCAGGGCCGTAAAGGGCTGTCCCCAAGGAGGCGCACTATCTCTTTTATTGTGGTCATTAGTTATTGACAGACTACTGGTCCTACTGAGTAGCCATTGGTTTGATGTCCAGGGCTATGCGGATGATGTGGCTATCATAATGAGAGGCAAGTTTGATGATGTCATTTCTGATCGCATGCAAAATGCACTCAATAAAATATGGCAGTGGTGTTACCAGGAAGGACGCAGTGTTAATCCAAACAAAACTGTCATTGCTCCTTTTTACGAGGAGGAAAAAGCTTGCGCTTACAGCTCCCTCGTTAAACGGTACTACTTTTCCCAGCGAGGTTAAATATCTAGGGGTTAGTCTAGATCAAAAACTATACTGGAAGCAACATTTGTTGAAAGTTCAAGATAGAGCCACCAAGGCGTACGTGGGGACTACAACCAAAAATGATCTTCTGGTAATTTCTTACAATCATTAGGCATATGGTCACCTACGCATCGGTTGTATGGTGGCCTAAAACTGAGTAGAAGGCAATGCCAACTTTATTGATTAAGGTTCAGCGTATAGCCTGCATCGGTGTTACGGGCTCAATGAAAACATGTCCAATCGCTGCGATGGAGTCACTTCTAGGAATGACACCATTATACCTGGATGTTAAAAAGGATGCTGCAGTTACGGCCCTGAAAATGCAGGGGAAAGGAAATATCAAACCAGGCAATATGGTGGGTATCTGGAAATCCTCAAGGAATTTCAGACAGACCCTACCATAGGAATGCCTTCCGACTGTATGCCAGCTAAACTGGACTTCCACAAACCATTCGGTGTTAGGTTACCTGACCGGGATGTGTGGAGTGCAGGTGGACCATCCTTTGAGCGACGGTCCATGGTATGGTTTACAGATGGATCAAAAACGGAAGATGGGGCGGGGATAGGAATACACGGGAGTGGCACTACCCTCTCGAAGTATCAATGCAATAGAACTTTGCGCTAGGATGGGCATAGCAAAAGGCCTAAACGATGCAAAGATTTATATTTTATCAGACAGCCAATTGACCTTAAAGGCTCTTAGGTCTTGTACCGTTGAGTCAAGGCTAGTATGGAATTTTCTGAAGCTTATTAAACATCTGGCAGGCTCAAATAAGGTAACACTTATGTGGGTGCCAGGTCATACTGGAATCGAAGGAAACGAGGAGGCTGATGGCCTAGCCCGTCAGGGTTCTGTCGCTCCATTTATTCGACAGTTATCATTGTAACAACCAATTTGGAATCAATAGCTATTGCTCTCTTTCGCTGTCTCTCTTGACAAGCAGACGCCCTCCTTATTCAAAACGTTGCAGCGATATTATTACAGGTCGAAAATTTTTAAAGTATTTAAGACAAATGGGTCATCAAATTATCCTACTTATCGGCCATCGGTATCCTAGAACAAAATAAGGCAACGCTTACATATTTATTGTTCTTGATACCTATTCGAGATTCGTACAATTATTCCCTATACAAAATGTCAATGCTATATTATTATGCAGAACGTTAGAAAACAGTATCTTCTATCTATTTGGATGACTCTATTTTAACCGACAGTAAACTTCACTTTATATGTAAAACTTTTCAAAATTTGCTTGAGCGATTTGAAGTCAAACACATTTCACAGCTAAATATTCACCACCAATAGGCAACATCTAAATATTCACCACTAACTGCTCCGAATATTCTGAATGGCTCTGAATACAACATGTTGAGAGTATTCTCGCTAGTACAAGAGCAAGTGTCGTTACATATCAACGAAGCTCTCCAAGAAACGAGCGCCGCTATAATCTTCGATTCCGTATTCATTGAACCTCGTCAGATAATTTATGTTCGTGATTTTACTCAGAGCGGAAAAACTAGCTCCACAGTTGAAAGCAGGGTTAGAAATGTTATTGGAAATGTGACTGTAGTGTTAGAAGAAATGAATGGTGAGGTTTTGGGTACTAATATGAGGGATATTAAATTGTAGTTTTAACCGCCGTCCCGACGACTGTGACGAAGTTCGGTTACGTCGTTCCCGCGCATAATAAGGAGATAGTTGGACTGTCCTGCCCATACACATTTACTTATTTTAGCCCCTTTTTCCTTTATGTTGGTCAGCGACTGAGCGAAGAGAGAGAAGGAATGTTCAAAAAGGAACACTTGTCGTATGAAACGGATATTGTCATGCGTGTGATCAACTATCTTTTCCTTTTTGCTAATTTTTTTCTTTCTCCTTCCTTAAGCGGTTACCCCAGCGCTGAACAAGCTTTTAAAACATATTTCCACCCCAACCCTGAACATTATAATTAATGTTATTTCGTATAATCACAAAACACCAACAGTTTTCACTTACTTAAAAATAAAAAAACCAAACTTTTTATTTTTGAATTTATTTACTTTTATTTATTTAAAATTACAACTAGTTTCGATCTTGTAAAGATCATCTACAGGTAATTTTTTGCAATTGGGGTTTGAACATTAGCTACCTATTTTATGCCGCCAACCCAAGCATACTGAAGTATCGTTAAAAAAATTCGACTACAAGAGACAAACTGCGGTCAATATACTTGTACACATATTATTGAAAATATTTGTAGCATCAAGCAAGTCGGTCTCTACTTTCAGTCAAAATATTATTTCAATTCCAAAATAAATTCTTTTTTCCTCAGATTTCAAAAGTTCTACACTTTGATTTTACCAAAATTGAGAAAAGCTTTTATTATTGCCAAAATAAACAACCGTAAACATGATTTTTCTATTCTTTCTATTGTTTTCCATTATATATTAGAGAACACAATTACTTTGTAATGTAAATTTTTGACAAAAGTAGAAAATATCCGCAAAAAGGAAATGAAATAGGAAACTTTAGGACAGTGTTACTAAAACTAAGGTATACGGAGCCAATAAGTGTTTTTTAAATTCTTAATGATAAAAAATCCTTCTTAGGACTTAAAACTGGATGAAATAAAAATAATATTTTTTGGCGAGGGAGTCGAGGGTAGCAAAATCGATAATGTTCGAGACACTGCTTTAACTAGCGTTATACAAACGTAAGTATACAGAAAGTACTGTGGCAGGAGTAGTCATTTGGAAGAGGAGAAGGAGGTCGAAATTAAAAATGTAACTCGTTTAATAAAGCAAAAACTAAGATTTGTGATTTGGTTTGATTAAATTTTAAAACTTGGAGTATGGTTTACGAAGGTGGTAGATGGTGAAGAGAACGACTAAAGGGTTTTTTTATGTGTTTTCCTTTTGCGTGTTAATCCCTTCTGTTTGAATAAATATTATTAGATTTTCAACAGAATAATTTACACAGATTATTAGGCAGATTGCTTTTTGTGATTATATTCAGGTTTCCGTACGCTTTGGTGTTAGTGATGAATTTAATTGTGGATTTGAATAAGTATTGTGATTATTTTTGGATTTCGATTTTTTTTTTGCTATTTGAATAAAGGTAACACCCCTTTTAGTCGTTTGGTTAACTACGCTAAAGTTTTGCTTGATACATTTGAATTAAATTTCGTCATTACGAATTATATTATTTGGAAAGACTTTTGATATACACATACATACACATATATATTGTATATGGTCTGACTAAATTATACATTCTGGATAAAAATTAAAAGTTAAATATTCATATCACAATGGAAATAAATAAAATAAAAAATTCACAAACCATACCATTCTGTCTCCGTACACATAGATCCAGCCATTTGTATATGGCCGTTTTATGTCTATCATTTATCATAAATAAAATGAATGAATACCCCATGTACATCTATACATATATTATGTTTGTTTATACAGATATTTTGTATGTACAGAGCGACAGACAAATAAAAATTTTATTTTATTTATTTATGACAACCACCATGAAAATTTATTTTTGGAAAGAAAAACTTTTTGGAAACAAACCACAATAAAATGTATTCTTTTCAAATTTTGTATTTTTTGTTGAGACTACTTGTAATAGAATATTGTTAAGAATACCAAAGATAATATAAGTTTTGTGTTTTACATTTTAACATGGTTTAGATGGAAAAGGCAATGGCTTTTGTACACAGAATAACAAAAATGTTGATCCTTTATATGAAAAATTTGAATAACACAAGTTATGTTTACTAATGTTGAGTGCTTGTAGCATGGAAGTTAATTTCATAGCCAGCTGTTAATTACAATGATTACTCTTTATGTATTCTAACCTACACCTAACTAAATAATTCAGTGTTCCACGTCAGGCTGGAATGGAGGTAGGAAATGTGGAGATGGTATATGCAAAATGAGTCTATATCCGTAAGTCCACGATTGGCTACTGCCTAAATTAGTATATTTTATAAACAGACTAACCAACAAACCTTTTGACTGAGCTAAATCGAAATGGTTATCTAATTCTTAAGAAATTCATATTTTCTACTATAAGCTATCGTAACATGTCAAATTAATGGCTAGTGGGGAACACTATGAATTGACAAGTTTTGAGTTGCCAAAACAGTCAAAATTCACACGTTTTTTGGTGAAAATGTTGTTCAATTAATTTTGTCAAGTAAAAAAATGGCTAATGGGAAATACTATCGTTTGAAAACTCTAATACATGTGAATTTTGATCTTGTCACTTCAGAGCTCGAAAATATCGACTTATCATCAATTTTATAGCATCACGTAACCTCAATGCCTTGTAAATTTAGAGTAATATTGAGAAACTTGTATAAACTCAAAAAATCTTAAATCATCTTAAACTAAACTCGAATAACCTCGAAATAACAAATCGCAATCCACAAGTGGAAAACTATGACTACTCGGAGAATTTCTTTCAGAAATTGTACATCAAGAGGATCGGGTACCATCCATATTGATTGGCCCCGTCATTAATTCGTCGTTGATTCAGTGTGACTGGTCTGCTTTTATTTACATTTCAAATGTTTCACGCAATGGTGAATGCTACACTATTTGCTACTTTGTCCTTTGGTAAGAGAAACGCAAAATTGACCAGTTCTGTTAGGGAATTATTTGGAGTTTGAATTGAGCCTTGACTAAGAATTAGCTTGACTTAATTGCAGGTACGCATGAAGTTTTTCTGATTGTATTGATTTGTGTATTGATTTGGCAGTTGAGTTGGGCACTGACCTTTGGATTGAGGTAAGACCTGAAGTCATGGTTAGGTTGAGGTTGAGTTGGGGTTCAGTTATGATTTAGTCAACAGTTCAGTTGGGGTTTATGTGAATTTGTGTTGAGGTTTGAGTTGGATTGAGCGAAGGGTTCAGTTGGGGATTTATTTGGGGCTGAGTGGGGGTCGAGTTTGAGAGTAGATTAAGCTCGGGGAAGAGGGGCGGGGGTATTGAGTTAAAAATTGTGTTGGGGTTGAGTTGGGGCTTATTTTGGGTTGAATCGAATGAAAATGTTGGGGTTGAATTGGTGATTGAGTTGAGGAATCTGTTGAGAGTTCATTTGAACATTTCGTTGGATTGCTTTGGGATTGAGTGAGCGATTGAGTTGGAGACTGATTTAGAGTTGAATACGGGGTTAAATTAGGAATTGTCTTGGACGTTAGATTGCGTTGGCTTGAGATCTGGTCTACATTCGGATTGTGAATTTATGAGGTTTGAGATCTTTGTCTTACACGTTCACCACAAGATATTGGTTGTCTTACACGTTCCCCACAAGATATTATGAAATACTATAGGACAATCAAGGTTCAGAATTACTGTAGAAGCGAAAAGTTGCTCTTAATTTGATTTTTTCGCTGAATAATTTCGTTCCACAAATTTGTATTTTAGTTCTCTTCGCGGGATTTATCTTGAGTACTAGTCCTTAATCTAATAAACAGATCAACAACATGCTCACATTTTATACAATAATAAATTAGTTTTACTTTGTGAGGAAAATGGTCGAAGAACAAAAATAAAATACAATAAACAATTTTTTTATTTTAGTTTTTCTTTATATTTTTATAGAACAAATCAAACAGATAAAAAACCTCAAGCTACTTCTATTTCTCGATCTTTCCTTGGCTGTGGAGTCGGAACCAGAGCCGGAGCCGGAGTCACGGAGTTTATGTTTATTTTCGTATTTTGAAAGGAGCCGGAGTCGGAGCCGGAGCCTTACGGAATAGACAGACTCCGGCTCCGGACTTTTGTTGCTTACGTAGCCCAATTATTTATATATGCATTAGCGCAGTTCAAAATCGGACTAGCTAAAATTAGGGCTCCTTCTCGAAAAATCTTCGTCTTTTTTAAAGCCTAGTATGCTGGTTCAAGTGAAATGAAATTTTCACTGGTCTCAAAAATATAGGAAGATGAATCTGACGTGGAAATTTAGTTTGACGAGCTTCGTAAATCTTTTAGTGTGTTCAACTTCATGTTGTCTCTGACAACGTATTTTATACAAATGAAACTGTCAAAATTTGTCTTCACATTTATCGTCTAGGGTATTGATTCTCTAAAAAATAAGATAATGGGTAAACGTATAAACCTGCAAAAAGCGAAGCCTACTTTAATGAATTGATAATTTTTCGATTTGATTACTACTTCAAATAAAATCGAAAAATTGCAAACTGATAAGAGAAAGCTTTGCTTTTTACGAGTTTGCACGTTTACCCATTATCTTATTTTTTAGAGAATCAGTACCCAGGAAGATAAAAATGAAATGAAAAATATGTAGAGATAAAATAGAGACATCTGTATTCTGATATGAAAACTTCCATTTTGCTAACTAAACTGCGCACCACAAAATGAAATTCAGCGGTGAAATTTTCATTTTCGTTTTCGCTTGTGTCATTTTTATATGAGAAATTTCATTTCACTTCAGCAGCGTATCGGGCTTAACTCTCAAAATCTCACGAAATTTAGGTCGAGATACGTGTAGAATGTCGAGAAGTCGAGAAATTTGGATGAAGCGCGCAAATCTAATTAAGTATTTTGTCATCACATTTCACGGAAATTACTGATGTTAAACCAAACAAAAAATTGAAAAGAAAAACATCAAGAAGAATTAACCGGGACTTTTTTTTTTGTTTTTGTTTAAAAGGGTGGGTGGAAGCAGCCCAGAGTACTGCGACCATTGAGGCCTATTCTGCATCCCTAGAGATTCCTACGTGAACTGTAGATCTATATCCTTAATAAACGCCCCTACCTGATGCATATCCAGTGGGTCGGCGTTAGGCCAATGGATTATATACGCATTGAGGAACTATAATCTTTTTAGGATGATAGCATCGCATATGAATAGTAGGTGTTCTGATGTCTCCTTACCGCAGTCGCAGAATCTGCACTGGTCCGTAAGGGACCTTTCCATTTTATGTAGATGGCCGTTCAAAGAGCCGTGCCCTGTTAAAAACCAGGTAAGGGATCTTAGGGATTGGCGGTCCATCGTCGGTGCCTCTCCCAGAGGTCCATCAAATCCAATAGTTGGATCAATTCCTCCTTAAAGTTTAATTTATGTAGGATACTGTTGTGTCCTGGCCCTACAGTTTTAATTTTGGCTATTATTCTTAGGCTCAGACCTCTTGAACCGGCTACTTTTTTAATGTGTAGGTGCAGTAGTGAGAGCCCCAGTATTCTCTCAAGGGCAGCTGTTGGACAACTCCTTATTGCTCCAGTTTCACCCACACAGATTAACCTCTGGATTTTATCCAGTATTCTTCGTGCACCAGTCTGCTCCGTTTTTGGCCACCAGACAAACGCCGCGTAAGAGACCATAGGTCTAATGATGGCCCGGTAGAGCCAAACCAACATTTGTGGGCTCAGTCCTCACGTTTTGCCAAACATTTTATGGCAGGTGAAGTAGGCCTTGTTCGCCTTGTTTGTGATATGTTTTAAGTGGAGATTCCATGTCAATTTCTGATCAAGAACGACACCCAGATATTTAACCTCCGTTGACAGTTGGAGAGTTACCCCTCCCCCCCCCCCCGAGGGCTATCGGCGAGAGGCCAATTTTCCTCCGGTTAGTAACTATTTTCCAACATGTTTATAATCCACCTTTACGGTGGAGGGGTCTATACCCATTGATGGTGATTGCTCCTGATTTAACTCGAAACAAGTGTTATCAAAAGCTCCCTGGATATCAATGAAGGAGCGTGGTATAACTCTTTATTACGAAGCGTATCTTCGATTTCCGATGTCAGCTCGTGTAGGGCCATTTCAGTTGATTTCCCTGCTTGGTAGGCGGGCTGCCTAGAGTCCAGAGGGTATCTTTGGAGAGTGTTGGATCTGATACAAAGTCCCAGAATTTTCTCCATGGTTTTCAGTAAAAATGATGTGAGGCTAAAAGGTGTATAAGACCTAATCTCCGCTGGGGATCTTTTTCCCGCTTTTGGGATAAAAATCACCCGAACCTCCCTCCAGCATTTTCGAACATATTCCAAGCTGTAGCTGGCTCTGAAGAGTGTAATAAGATAAGGCAGCAAAGTCTGCAGTCCTTGCTGTAGAAAGGCGGGGTATACGCAGTCCCCTCCCGGTGATTAGAAAGGGCCAAAAGATTTGACTGCCTAGCCTATCCGTTCCGGCGTAAAAAACTGCCTCGAGAACTCGTAAGCCCATTTTGGGACCAGATACCGATGTACGCTACTTACGTTGGATTCTTCCTGATCCCTCAGTACTACACAATTTGGGAAGTGACCTCTCACTAGACATTACAGAGTCCCCTCCCTGGTTGTGACTTTGTTTCTTAACAGGTCCCAAGGGATTCATATTCTCCAAGGAGAGTGCCATCTGAAGTCGACACGCCATAGGTAGTTTGTCTATTTTCTTACAGAAGTCTCTCCAGCTGAGTCTTTTGCTTTACCTAAGAGCTATGTTGTGTTGGGTAAGGGAATTCCGATAGGTAGTCCAATCGTTCGTCCTCTTAGCCCTATTAAAAAGTTTACGGACATTCCGTCTCATGTTTTCCAAGTTTTGGTTCCACCAAGGAACATCCCTTGTGCCTTTAATACGCACCAGGGGTGAGCTTGAGTGGTAGGCATTAATTATTGCCTCTGTAACGTCATTTGCAACTCTGTTGAGGTCATCGACAGAGTTTATCGTGGTTTGTAGACCAGTTAAGTTATCCGAAAGTCTGTCGTTATAGACTGGCCAGCTGGTGTTTTGGTATCCTTACCATCAACTCTTGTCTCAAAGGGATATTGATATAAATTTTATGTACATATGATCTGAGAGGGACGCTTCCTTCGACACATGCCAGTCGAGAATTGCACTGGAGGTACCCATGTCAGACAGGGTAAGATCCAGTAAATCTCTCCTAACCGCATTCACAAAGGTCCCATCACTCCTTTTAGTGTTAACTGCTAAGTTGTTACTAAGACTGAATTCAAAAGTTGCTCCCCTCTTAAATTGGTGTTGCTGCTTCCCCAGACTACGTGGTGTGCATTAGCGTCGCAACCAATGATGAATTTTTGGTGATGCATCGTGCAAAAATGCACGAAGCTCTGTATCACTTCTGGAGGGGGGTTATTTTCATCCCCGGGAAAGTATGCAGAAGCGATGTTAATCACCCTCCTGCCTCCTTTTGGTAAGGGCATTTCTATTGAAACAGCCGTGATATCCCTAGAAATAAATTGGTTAATAGAAAAGATATTGTGCCTTGTCGTAGACTAGCTTACCTGTGTTGGCTGCAAAACCTTTAATTTTCCCCTTATAGGTCCAAGGCTCCTGTATGAGCGCTATATCCCAGTCCTTAATCATAAAAAGACGGTTTAAGTTGTTTGTAGCCGTCTTCGATCGATGCAGATTAATCTGCACGATTCAGTTTCGCTACGGTTGCAGGTTTGGTGTGTATCACCATAATGTGTATATATAATTTTTTTTATGTCTTAGGCTCCAGAGAGCCCGGCTTACTAGATTGCTGTGCCACCCTTCCTCTAGGAGTCAGCCCATTGCTCTTCCCGCTCTTTCCTCAGCCCGGATTGGCCGGCCTACCTGTTCCGGAGGTGCCAGGTCTCCTGGCTTCCCTCGTCCCTGCAACCCCATCCCGGCGGTTTGTGTTCTCAGCCAAAGCTGCCCTTGACGTGCCGGACAGATTCGGCTCCGCCACTCTCCCCTTGACTGTATCCACCGCCCCCTCCTTCTTTGGGCGGAAGTGTACAGAGCCAAACATCCAATTGACTCAGTAGTTGGAGCCCTTCAGTATCTCCGCCGTTTTATGTGACACTGACATTGTGAGTTGAAGGAGGTCGCCTTCTCGCTCCTTCCTCGCTATAATTCTCCAGTCTGCGTCTCTAAGGCCCTTATTCTGGATTGCCAGGCGACGCAGTATTTTGTCGTTTGTCTCCTTACCTCCTGGTGGCAGTTAAACAAACATAATCCTTTAGCGAGGTAAGTCCTCCTCCCCGACTGCCTTCAGGGCCCGTCCCATGGCTTAAATGAGGACGTTGTGGCCCTGAGCCACTCTGCCGTATCTTCGTCGGCACAGCTGACTGTGAGCCAACCGTTTCTGTTGCGACATCCCAGGAAATTAGGGCTGACACCATTTAACGGCAGCTCCCCCACTGTCTCCATTATGGCATCTTGTACTGCCAGAATCTGGGCAATACCCAGTTTAGTTTCTGGGTAGCCTTGGTCGGTAATCTCCAACCTGATAGCCTTCACTGCGGCACTATAAGTTGTGGCCGTGTCGGCCATGTTCTCGGGGTAACTCTCCTTATTGTCGCCTTCCGTTGCAGCTTTTGGGGCGGCTTCCAATGCCTTCGGTGAAGGACTGAAAACTTTCCCACTTTTACCCACGATGCCTTTGGGGATAGAGTCGTAATCCCACTTATTCCTCTTGTTAATTGAGACAATTCTGTCCCTGATTTTTTCCTTACATTGCTGCAAGGCAGCATCGCGGAGGACCCCTGACCGAATTACATGGGACAGACGTCTCCTCGCGGACCCACTGAGGCGTGCTCTCCTCTTTGATTTTCCCTCGAGCTTCAACTCCTCGAGGTCCTTATTTATTTCGGCCGTAATCGACCTGGATTGGGTATCCATTTCAGGCAAAGGAGTGCCATGTACAGGAGAGCCCACCACTACGCCCGTACTGGAGTTATCCATTACGATCTCAGAAGCAGGGCCTGAATGGTCCATGTCATCTTCTGAGACTGGTGCGTTTAAAGGTGCACAGCCCTTATTATTTTTGTTTTTAATCAAATCCATAAGTTGTCGATTCGGTTGAGGAATGGAAGGCTCACCACGGCAGCGCCTCTTGCCTTGCTTGTCATTTAGGCCAAAGTACGAGGCACATTATCCAAAAGAGGTTTTTTCGAAACGGCGGATTTGGAATCTTGATAATGGCAGTTTTCCAGTTAAAATATTGAATATTTAATTTTGATGGCCCATGAACGAGCAATACCTGAAAATACTCAATATTTTAATTGCAAAACTGCTATTAACTAGATTCCAAATCCTCCGTTTCGAAAACATTTCTTCTGGATATTGAGCCCCCCATACCTTGCTTCATATGACCTATATAGCCGAACCTTGTCCAAATCTCTAGGAGTGCTTGTTAATGGGCCCCAATAGAAACTACTCAATATTTTAAGTGAAATACTGCCATTAACAGGATTCCAAATCTTCCGTTTCGAAAAAAATCTTCTGCATAGTGTGCCCCATACCTTGGCTTATATGATCACATATATAACCAAACGTTGCCCACATCTCTGTCAGTGCTTGTTAATGGACCCCCAATAGAAAATACTCAATATTTCAAGTGGAAAACTGCTATTAGCAAGATTCCAAATCCTCTGTTTGGAAAAAACTTCTTCTGGATGATGTGCCCTATACCTCAGCTTATATGACCTATATAGCCGAACCTTTCACAAATCAATGGGAGAGCTTGTTAATGGGTCGTCGATAGATTAACAAGATTCCAAATCCTTCGGTTTGGAAGAAACTTTTCCTGGATGATGTGCCCTACACCTTAGCATATATGATCTATAGATTTGAACCTTGCCAAAATCTCTGGGAGTGCTTGTTAATGGGCCTCCAATAGAAGCTACTCAATATTTTAACTGGAAAACTGCTATTAACAAGACTCCAAATCCTCCGTTTCGAAAACATTTCTTCTGGAGAATGTGCCCCGTACCTTGGTTTATATGAACCATATAGCCGAACCTTGCCAACATCTCTGGGAGTGCTTGTTAATGGGCCATCAATGGAAAATACTCAATAGTTTAAGTACGAAGCTGCCATTAACAAGGTTCCAAATCTTCCGTTTCGAAAAAACTTATTCTGGTTTATGTGTCTCGTACCTTAGCTTATATGACCTGTATAGCCGAACCTTTCACAAATCTATGGAAGTGCTTTTAAATGGGCCCCCAATAGAAAATACTCAATATTTTAAGTGGAAAACTGCTATTAGCAAGATTCCAAATCCTCCGTTTGGAAGAAACTTTTTCTGGATGATGTACCCTATACCTCGGCTTATATGACCTACATAGCCGGACCTTTCACAATTCTATGGGAGTGATTGTTATTTTGGCCATAATAGAAAATACTCAAAAGGTTTATTGAAAATTACTATTACATTTACATTTTAATTGGAATCCTATATACATAGTTTTATTATTCTTATTGGAACCGTATACGTATACGTTTTCAATTTTTGGCAGAAACTTCACGGGCTCAACAAGAAATGTGATATTGTCAACTGCTACTAGGGTTACCGTTTTGTGTCGAATATGTATCTCACGTAATTCGAGGTACGAATTTCGAAATCAGAAATTATTCGAGTTTATTCAAGATTCTCAAACTTTAGCGCTGATTACTGAAACTTTTCAGAAATATTCCAAATTTTTAATGAATCGGATCACTCTAGAATTCTAAGATTATTCGGACTTCGTGGGTAATTTTTTCTTGTTGGTCATTTGATAATGGGTCTTCAAAACAATGTTTTTTTTAAGACTATTAAAACAGTGCTGATCAAGTATCAAATTGATCGATTCTACATTCCGCCCCGCTCCACAAAAATGAACCAGGAAACCAAAATTGTTGATTATTTAAAATGCTTGGTTGCAACACTTGGTTATTTAAAATACAACCGACGCAAAAGAGCGGTGTGAGAATATTAAAATTTCTACCAGTTATTTCAAAGTGCTTGAAGAAAACTTACTTTTCGTTTCCTCAATTGAATGGCATTAATGTGGAAGAGCTTTGGTTTCAACAAGACGGCGCAACATTTCACACGGCGCCTCTAAGATTATGTGATTTACCACCTTTGGATTATTTTCTGTGAAGTTATATGTAACGTCGCTAGTCTCCGGCGATAAACTACAGACGATGGGCGAGCATATAGTAAAACTATCTTTATACCGATTCATTTGAAAGTTGTTTACTATTACGAAATAAGTTGCTTGTTCTTAAATTCGTTCCGAAGTTTGCAGTTAATATAAAACACTTTCTCAGGCTGATAAACAATTTCGATTTTCTGCTAATCAGAACCATTAGTATTTCAGCAGATTTACCAATTCCTTAATTTTCGCACAACATCCCCATATTATTAAATTCTTAACTCACTTTAACAAACAAAGACAACCTAATTTATGCGAACATTATTGCAGGTCATTGTTAAATTTGTTGCGACTAAGACTTGGACTTCAGTGAAATGAACAAATTATCTTAATTCCTGTCTTTCATTTGACTGCAATGAAGCTTTCACTGCTTGTGATTAAGCAAAATGGAGCCCCGTACTTTAAACTATAGACACAGTAGTAAAGGGGTCGAAGGTCATGTCTCATTAAGTATCTTTATTTACTTAAAAAATATCTCATGACAATAATGAATCGTTTGATGGCGAAAGTACAGTAAATAAATTTAAAAATACCCAGTGTTTTTACGTATGTATATAATGTAGAAAATGGCCTTTTGTAAATTACACAATTTTTATATGTAGAACTGTGTAAAATACACAGTGTAGTTTACCCGCCCAACTGTGACTTTATGAAGAGATAAAAGTTTGCAAAAAAAAATAAAAAAAAAATTAGATTAAGATGCAAATGGAACTAATGAAATTGGAAAATAAACAAAAGCACGCATTGCGAAGGAAAATGGAGGAGCTTAAATAGATAAGGTCTTATCATAAAATTGAACCATTGAAATTACAAGATATTTTGAAAATCACGATTGACGTTGATAAAATAAACATCAATCGTTCTATAGCGACAATTTATCTAAAAAAAATAGACAGAAGCATCTGAAACTGTATGAATAATCGATAATCTAAACCGCACGCGTCTACCTCCTTAATTATTTAAGATCGCATAATGATCCTGTTAGTTCTGATCAATCTCTATTCAACCAAAAAGAGTTATTAACTATCAGCCGGAAATTTACAAAAATAAAATTCAACTAGGTGGTTTCGTAAATCTGCATTTTCAAGAAGTCCTCATCCTCTAGTACATATCAAAATATCTCAATTAATGTAAGCCTAGTTTTAACGTCTTTCAAAATA
Organism: Tipula vernalis; assembly: GCA_958295665.1. NCBI lineage: Eukaryota > Metazoa > Arthropoda > Insecta > Diptera > Tipulidae > Tipula > Tipula vernalis. Next base: position 17,423,414 of record OY282560.1, read on the forward strand.
TAATTTATAAATTTTAATTCGCAATGTAATTAAATTCAACTTAAATATAAATTTTCTAACCTCTCCCTTATCGAATAACTTGGTATATAATATAAAATGCTAATACAAATCGATAATCGTAAAATAAAAAAATAAAACCCGAAACGTTATAAATAAATATAAATGAGCTGAAAATATTCCCGATTATTTCGATTTCGATTTCGAATAAATAATTTAACGTTCAAGCTCATTAGTATTTAGAAATCGTAAAATATTCAGATAAAATTTGCGGTTTATTCTCTCAGTGAATAGCTAATTAAGCTTAACACAAATAATCACATTGCTATGTAAAATATACGGCATCTTCTTTTATTCCCAAAAATTTATTGATTTGATTGTACAGTTAAATAAAGGTATAATCAATAGTGGGATTTCATCTCCCCCACCATAGCCGTAACACCCAATGTTCTATACCATTATGATAAACTTTAATTTTCTTGTAGATTACATATTGATTATGTATCCAACAGAATATGAATATTAATAGGGTACGAGCACATAAAAGTAGCAACAAGAAAAGATGTTATACATAGACATTAATAATCCTTACAAGAACACCCAACAACAAAACGATGAGATGGTATTAATAATAGTTATTCATTTCTTGTGTAAACTACTATAAACGTCAAAACTTCAACATGTTGTTAATATAAAAATAAATATCTGTTGTCTTCAGTACGCTACTATAACTCTTACTCCAATTACATCCCCTAGCATATTTTTTATGTGCCAACCAAAAGACAAGGAATAACATGTAAGAGAAATGAGGTAAGATTGAAGTATGTACTGAAGAAGGCACGTAACAATAAATGGAAGAAAATTCTTTAGAATTTAAAATATTTACTTAGCTATACTTAAAACAATGTATAATCGTGTGTACTATATCCTAAATAATATAAAGCTCTCAAAGGGTTAAAAAGCTTTAAGCATAATCATCTTCTTCTTTTACTTCAATATATTCCTTTAATAATAATAACTAGTATATAAGAGAGAGAGATAGAGATTGTGCTTACTTGTTGTTACTTATTTTACACAAGATTTTTTTTTTTACAATTACACCTGGTGTAAAGATTATGTTCTAGATAAATTTTACAAGCAATGAAAATAAAAATTGTGCTGGTAGCAAAAGCAAAACTAAGAAAAACTGAAAAGAAAATTCGTTTAAATATCAAAACATCTGTTTGGCACAAAAAAAAAATGAAAAATGTTTTTTTAATATTTTTACGTGTGTGGCTGTGTGTGTTTGGGTGCTGGCTGATGTTATAATGGGTTTGATGAGTTTTATGTTGAATATATGGTTTACTGTAAGGCGAATGTGAGTAAAATTTGAAATTGGCTTGCAACCAAACGAAAATACATTGATTATCGCAAAGTGCCTCTTTGTCGCACGAGGAAAGAAATTGCTGGCATCGATTATGACAAAGAACTTTGCGCCTTAAATGAAAGTGCTAAAAGAGCGAAAAAACAAATTGATGGTGCTTATAAATATAAATCGAAAATATAAATCGTCTCAATCGTCCACCAACTCTAACGATTTGATGACCATCGATAAATGAATCGAGTCCTTTCAGAGCATTTTTTGTTGGTAATGGCTCATTTTTTTAAAGATGTTTGATGTCACCAGGAAAGGCATCATACTGTAAAATATGTATAATATGAATGATGGACCTTTGTGCTCCGTTAAGCTCCTCAGGTATTAATGTAGACATGCTGCCTAATTTGATAATGTTGCGCTTAAAGCATATGCCGACGAAATGATGAACATATGCGAATACATGACGAAGCTTCTAGAATGAGTTAACAAACTGGCATGATGAGACCAAATTTTCAATTTGACGACATGTGATGTGTATGTGAATCTATGTTAACGTCTGACACAAACACTGTGCCGGTGAACCCAATTGAGCTTTTGATTAATTTCTCAGGCATCATCCGAAGGTAGTGCAGTTAGATGGTAGGACTGCCAACCAATTCAAAACAATTTCTGTTCTAGTAAGTGATTTGCGACTATCTGATAGTTTGATATACACCGAACGTAAACACAGCATCCGTGGACACTGGTTGATGCATCCGCAAATCCGAGAAATTGAATTACATCTAATTTCGATGAGAATACGAAACAGGGGAAGTTGAACAGTTGTTTTTTTTCCTCTCGATAAGTCCATGGTCACTTCGTCCCAGCCAATTTACAATCTCCACAAATGTTGCTTGAAGGTCTTCGCCAAAACAACAACTTCGCTTAGTCAATTCGTGATTGTATGGCTTCGGTGAATAATCGAAAAGGAAAACGTCTTCATCAGGCTGCCAAGAGAGGCCTAAAGTTTTCACGAGTTCCAAAATTTTTTTTTTTTACTTCACGTTGAAGGTGTCAAGCGTCTTCAATTAAATCTGTTCCCGAAGGCATATCATCTACGTAAAAGTCTTCTCGAATCGCCTTAGATCTCGACGGAAAGCCTGCATCCTTTACGTTAGCAAGCTGATGAAGGCATCGAATAACCAGGAAGGATGCGGCCGCGGTTCCATAAGTAACCGTTTTCAAACGAAATATGCTAGTCGGGATTGCTCCTCATTAAATTTGACTTGCCGATATATCTTAGATAAATCTACAGTTAACACGAAGCGACGAGAACGAAAACGAAGTATATTTGCACACAGATCCTTTTGAATTGTAGGATCGATATACATAATCGAATTTTATGATTTGCCGAAGTGGTTTTATTGGAAGCGTCAAAGACGACAAGTAATTTCACGCTCGTTCACGACACGCTCATTCTCGTCGATTTTCTCCAAATGCCCCAGCGACTCATACCCATTCAAGAATTCGTGATATTGTTGCCTTATTTCGGAATTATGTGTTAATTTTTTCTCCAGGTTCAGAAAAATTGTTCTAGCAATACAATAACTGCAATGTCTGTTCTTAACTTTTTTAGACGTAATATAAAATTGAGTTGTGACGCCGAAACGAGTAATACGCGACATTTAACTATATCACTATCAATATTACGAACATTTAATATAGCAGTAGCTAAAATTACAGAGCTTGGATTAGACGATGAATGAAGCGATGTAAACAGTGAGGTGGAATCATCGTTCTTTTGGGATGCACCACTTGTTGTAACCATCTCAGCATTTGGATAAAGTGGTCAAAATTGCAATACCGACCTAGATATTTTCTTTGAAGGCAGTTGATACAAAGCGCGAGCTTTTTTCTTCGTCAAATCGCGAAGACGGAGACAACATGATGAATTTTTGGCAATACTTAATCTCATGATAGGCACCCTTATACACATAGAACATCGTTTCTGACTCGTTACGTTACTTATGGTTATGCTCAAGCTGATTTTGTGTCGATATGAATTGTTTTAAAAACCAAGAACACTAAAAAGGCATTGGCCATATATATCACAGTTGCCTAGGCATTTTAAAGCACACAAATTTCAATTTACGGAATCGACGAGGAACCATAACGAAACAGCATTTTTGGAAATCGTTTTAGGTTCACAAATATCGCGAATATGAGCATGACAAATTGCCCTTTCGTTGTTATATCTGTTTTCCAACATTTTCAAAGCTTCTTCATAATTATTGTCCGTTATTTATGGCGAGATCCTTTAAGCAATTGAGTAAATTTTTCGACTTAGACTTGTAAAATTTTGTAAAAATCATTCCACTGTATATTTATCAGAAAAATGTGTTAGTTCCAGTTTTGGTATACGAACACTAGAATTACCAAATAATATCTTAAGTTCTAATGGAATATGTTGATTTGGGATGCGCGAATTAAGTGCTAGTAATGTTTTTCTGCCTCCAATCTCCTGTTCGAAATGTTCATGTTTTGAATATCCCCATAATCCTTATAATTATTTGTGATATAATTTTTAGATTTTCTCCGAGGTCGGTAATAAAAAATTTCTCTTCATGCCTAATGTTTTTTTGATCAAATAGTTTAAGGAGATCTTTTCTTAGTGCGAAAGCGCTATCACCTTAAAATATGTACATATGCCGCTACTATATTTGTTTTCGGCAACATAGAAGATGGAGGTAAATTTAATTCCACTGATACCAATTTTTGATAAAACTTGGTATATTGTAAAACTCCTCGGTCGGACATATTTATATTTATTCCTGTACGAACTTAGGGAAAGTCGTAATTCACATTAACCACCGCAAATAACACTATAGTAGCTTATTAAACAACTGGCGAAAATAGTAAACACCTGATTGCCACTTATTCGCTCTACAGTTTTATATTCGGTATGTTTCAATTATTTTAAACAATCATCGGTCATCTTGAATTTTTCAAACGGAAGGCTAAAAAACTTCGTTTTTACTAAATTGCCGTAAAGATAAATCGAAATGGCTCCCTTTTCCGTTTCCTAACCCATATAAAGAAATTTGCGTGAACTTTGTCCTAAATCTGTCCTACAACAAAAAAAATTAGGATTTTTTTTTTAGGACAAACTTCACGAATCTAAATACATAAGTGAAGTTTGCCCTAAATACGTCCTAAAAATCGTCAATAAAAATTATTATTTACATGTATTGAGTGTAAAAGCAGAAACTCTCGTTTTAACAAATTTCTTTAATAAGAATAATAAAAATTATTTAAGAATTACATGTAATACATAAATACGATGGAAGTAAGATGTTACCTTTTATATTTTCTTTATAAATATAGCGTATAATATGAATAAATGAAATTCCGAATTTTCTTGGGAAAATCCTAGGAAGCTGACATCAAAGTGACCTATATGTGCAAAGTTGGCATAGGATCTAGGCTATCCGAAACCAGTTTCAGTTTTCAAAAAAATAGGGGATTAGGGTGTTTAGAACAACCATGTTTGATATGATCTCACCCAATAAATATAACAAATATTATGAAAAAATTATTTTCCCAATGTTCTTGAGAAAATTTGTTGGAAAAATTCCCGGTTGGTTTTTTTTCCAACGAGTAGACGGATAGCAAGTAGCATAAGGACCGGCGAACCAAAACAAAAGGAGGTTTGGAAAATTTTTGAAACGTTGTGAAAAAAAAAAGAATAATAAAAAGGGCTAAATAAAATAGTTCCCGATTACCGCAGAATAGTCTATTAGTAATGAACAATAGTCTCAAGAACCTTAAGGTAAACCTAAGTGCTAACAAATATAACGGGAAAAATAATACGTTGTGTTAATAGCGTAAATTTAAAGGTCATAAAATATTGATAAAAAAAAAAAAAGTTTCAATAAAAAATTACCAACAAAAAAACAAAAAAAAAATCGTCTCAACAAGAAGGAGTGACGAAGCACCCCAAAGGCCTGACGAAGCACGCCAACAAGGACGTCCATGTTGTGCGAGGAGTTGACTGACGGTTGAGGGTGTCCCTGCAACAAAAAACAACAAAAAAAAAAATTGTTTTTATCATTTATGGAACCATCGTTGTAAGGGAACCCCAACAAAAAATTTCCAGCCACCTCCTTAAGGGGATATTTAAATCAGAATATATTTTTTTTGTCCATACAGGTGCCGGTTTCCAATAAAGCGGTTTGGAGAAGATCCGGAACCAAAACGTAAGTTTGAGCAGTTTTTTTTTGTTGGGTTTTTCGAGGTCCTTGCTATTATTATATATATATCTCTTTGTTTGTACCTTTGATTTGTTTTCATTTATTTTTTTTTTGTTGTTAATACCCCTCATAATACTAGAGATGTGTTTAATTCCGCTCGTCATGACATACTCTGCCCGTGTTGTTTTTTTTTTGTAATGTTGAAATTTAATTAAGAAGTTTTATTTACTGAGGGATGAGCTGAGGAATGAGGTATGGTCTACTGGATTGGTGATAAGTATGGAGCGGAGCGGAGGTAGGGGTATAGGCCATTCTGCCATGGTGCGTTCGATATGATTCCCTGGCCTCCCTTTCTAATATTATTATTAAATTTATATTATGTTTTCTTTTTTTTTCTAGTTTTTTTTCGCTTCGTCCACGTGGCTTCGGCCAAAAATGTGTCTCTTATAATTTATTGTCCGGCTACATCTACTTTCTTGAGAAAATCCTAGGAAGTTGACACCAAAGTGACCTATATGCAAAGTTGGCATAGGATCTAGGCTATCCAAAACCAGTTTCGGTTTTGAAAAAAAACAGGGGATTAGAGTGTTTAGGACAACGAAGTTTGATACGACCCAATAATTATAACAAATATTAAGAAAAATTGATTTTCCAATTTTCTTGAGAAAATCCTAGGAAGCTGACACCAATTTTCAATTCCCATGTATCAAACATGGTTGTCCTAAACAACCTAATCCCTTATTATTTTCAAAACTTAAACTGGTTTTGGATAGCATAGCTACTATGCCAAATTTGCATATAAATCACTTTGGTGTCAACTTCCTAGGATTTTCTCAAGAAAATTGGAAAATCATTTTTTTATAATATTTGGTACAGCAGATTACCGTTACAGCAGATTAAATCCACTAAATAAAAAAATGGGAATTACCGAATTCATCTCTTTTGGAATCTATCGCTATTGTTTTTTCTATACTGAAAGGTAGATGATTTCATCACTAATCAAATGACTAAAAATTTGTTTTCTAGTTGGCTTTGGAAATGTTCCTTTTTTTGTTTTTCATTTAAACACGGTAAAAAAAATTCATTTTTATTGTTACACGTGAATAAATACAGTTCATTTTCCTTTCTTTTGTTTAGTTTTATTATAATAAAAAATATTAAATAAAAATTAAATTAGTGTTGTAAATTGTTTTTTAAAAAAATTGGAAAAAACAAAAGCCTAAACGATGTTGAAAAGGGAAAAATTGATGCTTACCACGATCAAAGACATTCGAGCCGATTCATAGCCGAAAAACTAGGCCAAAGTCACACTGTTGTGCTAAATTATTTAAGAAATCCTGAAAACTATGAAAAAAATATGAAAGGCTGTTCTGTTTCGAAATTATAACCATAAAATAATTCGTATTGCCTCCAATTCTGCTCTATCTGCTCGCAAAATCAAGGAGAAAGCCGGTGTTAATGCCTGTGTACAAACCAAAAAAAATTCAATTTAGACGGGCCCGATGGTTATAACTATTATTTCCATGACCTACGCAATGAAGAGCTAGTTCTCAATCGACATCATAGCAGGGAAGGAGGGGTTATGTTTTGGGGAGGTATTTCATACTACGGTGGGATTGAGTTAGCTTTTCAAAATCAAAAAATGACATCTAAGTCGTATCTGTCTATTTTGGATTCAGCATTTCCAAAGTTCCAACAGCTGTTCGGACCACTGAAATGGACTTATCAGCAAGATAATGCTCCTATACATATAGCAAGGATTGTAAAAGCCTGGATTTCAAGAAAAACGTCGATTTACTTAAATGGCCCCCGTACTCTCCTGATTTAAATATTATGGAAAACGTTTGGGGATGGCTTTCTCGCAAGATTTATGAAGGGGATAACCAGTATAATGATAAGGAGTCGCTTATTAAAGCCATCAAAGCTGCTTGGGCCGACTTTTCTTTGAATTATTTGAAGTCGGTATACGATTCAATGCCCAATAGAATATTTGAGCTTATTTCAAAGAATGGAGGCAGCACTCATTATTAAAATAAATAAAAAAATATATTGTTATAAATAAATAAACTTAAATATTAAAATAAAATGATTTTGTTGGTTTTATAGCTTAATTTGTTTTTATTTTTATTAATATTTTAATAAAAAAAACCCGACGTTTCGACGGCACATCCCGTCACTTTCAAGGTTATAATTTATACTAGAATTTATTATAAACATAAAGCTTAAAAAAGTGATTTGAATTAAATATTACTGTAACGGACTTTATTGGGTGAGATCGTATCAAACACCCTAATCCCCTATTTTTTTCAAAACCGAAACTGGTTTTGGATAGCCTAGATCCTATGCCAACTTTGCATAAAGGCCGCTTTCGTGTCAGCTTCCTAGGATTTTCTCAAGAAAATTGGGAAATTATTTTTTCATATTTTTTTTATATACTGGGTGAGATCGTATCAAACATTGTTGTCCTAGCCACCCTAAACCCCTATTTTTTTTTAAGAAATATTTCTCGGAAAGAACGAAATATTTTAATTAGTTTTTTTTTATCTTGTAATATTTGCCATCTTATTTAAACTTCGTTTAAAAAATTTCAACTTTGATTACCTAAAAATAAAATTCGTAATAACGAAATATTCTGTTTTTTTACTAATACATGCATACACAGTATGTTTTGTTACTAATACATGCATACACATACGTTATAAAGAAACATAAGGAATTCAAACTCTCCTGATATAACTGCAGTTTGTTGAACCTTTATTTTTGGTGATAACAATTTTCAAATCGATAATCGATTAGATTTATCAGACCACCAATTTTCAATTTCCACCAAAATTTGACAATAGGTGATAAATCGATCAAGAAAATCCGATAAATTTCTTTCTGAACTGAATTTTATTAAACTCTCAAGTCACCACGCTTTAGAGGGTTTATTAAAAACTAAACGAATTTGGAACGCAGAATCTAGGATATTAGTGAGTAAATATCAATTTGTGACATAGTACATATGAAAATCAACACTCTTAAATCACACTCTCACTACTGAAATCCAGCAAGTTTGAGACATAAGACAGACAAAGTAGATTTTAAAAGTTATTTTAAATTCTAAAAATTAACAGCCCTTGAAGCAAATGCAAGTTTACAGATTAAATCATCATTAAAAATTGAAATTAACGTGTTTCTATTATTACTTCATTAAAATAATAACACGAAATCCATAAAAAATAATTTTAAACGTTCGCCTTAAGGCCAATAACTTTACAACTTTTATAAAATTTTATGAAAAAAATTACCCCACAACAACAAGAAAATTGATAAACATGAAAAAGGAAAGTTCAAAGGTTGAACAAAAAAATAACGGACCTGATTTTCGGTTAATCAATCATAAAAACATAATTAACATCACTGAATTATCCTTTTTCAAACAACAAACGTAATACGATCTCCTTTAATTTAATTTAATTTAATTTAAAAATCGCCCCAAACTTCACAAATTCTAAATATGGCACACACACACAAATTTTAGATTACCAAACAAATTTGGTGTCTTATTATATTGTGAACAAGAATTGGGAAAAAAATTCGTCTTCTTGTACATTGTTATGCTCGAGTCTTTCGTTCGCATGTCGAAAATCAAAAGACTAATGGTGTTTTTATTTTGCTCCAGGGGAATATATTCACAAATAAACCAAAAAACCAAATTGAAAATCTTTAGCAGATATTTTGTGTGACAAATTTTTTTTTTTCTTTTTATTATCTAAAGTCTATTCTTTGCTAAATATATCGTATAAAATCAAAAAGATATACAGACGAAAAGAGTGATTTGCCGGAAATGGAAACAATAGAGACGAGCACACAAAGTCATAAAGATGTAAGATAAGAAATGGAAATTCATTGAAATTTGGATTTTTTTTGTGTATTTCACGATTTGCAGGCGATTTTTTTTTTAAAACAGACAGACAAACAGCATAGGGAAGGAGGGGACTACAAGAAAATTTAAGTATTGGTTACATTTTTATATGAGACAATAATAGATGCTGACATCAAAAATGTACTCGAAGGCAAAACATATCTCCCAAACACTTCCCAAAACCAAGCACTTACTTCGTAAAGGGCTATGGTCAGTGTGTGGTGGTCTTCAACAGGAGTGGTGCACTAATTTTGTCTGAAACCTGATGAAACCTTCACAGCGGAGAGATACTGTAGCGAACCGGACACGATACAAGTGAAACTTTGCAAACTTCAGCCCGCATTGGTCAACCGAAGAGGGCCGATTATACTGCACGAGAACGCCTGATTGCAGGTCTCATCGCAGGAGCAGTTTGTTGAAAAAATGCTCATTATCAGCTGAGTTGTGCATAACTCTTCAAAGTTTACGCTCAAGTTCGGACATTTATTTTGGAACAACCTAATAATTTTTTCTGCAGACTTTTCTACAACATGACCTGAACTTTTATTTTTGACAAGTAGAAGAAAAAGTTTTTATAGTGAAATAGCTTATGAATAGCAAAGACACGAAAAGCTGCTTTGCTTTTGTTGGAATCCACTTGGAATTTAAATCATACCAATCGGAGTGTACTCCACAAAGTTGAAAAAAAAAAAAAAAATTCTGAAGACTTTAGAATTATATGATACTGGAAGTTGAACCACCAACCTAACTTTTACGTTTATAAGGGAAGCTCTTAATCCAGCTGGAGGTCAATAGCTAAGAGGAAAAGTTCAGGAATAAATTGAATAATACTAGGAATTCATATCCAAGGCAGCCATTTGTGTTCCACGCCTTTTATCGCTGTTACGATTCCATAAACTAGTTGGATGGTGGCTCTGCGAGCTCCTAAGAGAAAGAGATAGAAAATTAATTTTATTAAATATTCAACACATTACAGTATTCGTTGCCTAGCTATACATCATTTTTCTTTCTGGGGGGCTAACAAGTGGAACGAAATCGTACTCCTAAAAACAAAAACATAAAATCATACCACAATAAAGTTTACGAGAACCATCCAAGAATTTTTCACACGTTTATCGAATAAAATGAAACACAAAATTATCGCATACATAGTTTTATTGTTATCGAGAAAACTGTGCATACAGTGAACGAAATATGTATTTAAAATGTGTAATGTTGCAATTCTATTTAACCGTTATTTCATCCACTGTACATTATTATAACAAAATAGTAATCCAACTATTAGCAGATCCATAATTTCGATAAATTTTCATTTTTATTAGGTCTCTGTGTGCTATTTTTGCATCACGTTCGCATCCGGAAAAGTCTTTTGGATATATAAAATTTTCGTTTATTATTGGTACGGGTGCGCTGCGTCTACATATATACATATGAAAATCATGTCCAATTATTATGGCCATACAAAAATATTGCTGACGTATAAATTTCAGCCTCTCGTTTCTTTTGTCTATGTGTTCGTACTTGAAAAATTTCAATTTTTGGAAACTCTATAACGGAAAATTGAAAATATTGATTTATAATCTAAGTGTATGTGGGTTCTTGTGTGGGTGTGTACACAAAAATTTGGTTTTAAATTTTTGATGTTCTTACACAAATGTAGAGCTGCTATACGATAAGATTATGCCTCTTTTTGTTTCTTTCTTGTCTTTGTTGATTTTTTATTTATTTAATGGAAAATTGATTTTCTTTCATAAAAGTAAAAATAAGACATTTTTTTTTATTCTTTGCTCCTGGATACATAAGTAAACAACAATTTTCAAATATGTATTACTTTCAGTGGAAATGAAAATCTTAATGTGAATTTTGTGGTTTGAAATCGATGGAGCCGAAAAGGATCTTTTTGTTGTTTTAATTAGAAATGAGAATCTAATGCTTTTGAAGGAGATCAAGTTGTTTAAGCGTCGATTTAGTTTTGATATCTGATCAATCATTTAATAGGGATATTATATATCAGAGATGGCCAAGTTTCACTACAGATGGAGCCGAATTCGAATAATCTCTCGTTACGAGAGCCGACATAAAAATAAAATATCAAAAACATCAGTTGTTATGGAATTTTTATTTTCTTGAGTACGTCAAACAAATACATACATATATTCAAATTTTGTTACATGACAGCTATTGTTTGCTGGTTTATAACTTGGCCGTGAATTTTCTGAAACCGGCTTCATAGTTCGTTAGCCCGGTACAAATTAATTCCGTTAAATGCTCATTTGTGAGTTGTGAACGGTGCTTTGATTTTATAAACTTCATTGTTGAAAAAAGTGACTCACAACAATATGTTGTGCCGAATATGGACAGTAATCTGCAAGCAGCTTTTCTTAAATTGAGGTCCTTTGATTGTGACACTAGTTTCCAAAACTCATTTGCAGATTGTGTTGATTTGTGATGCATTTTAAGACTGTGATCCTCTTGAAGTTCTAATAATTCCATTTCTCCTGTGGCACTTTCATTCAAAATATAATGAGGAATCGATAATCCATCGTTAAAAATGTCAATCTCGAATGGATTTACAAGAAAATTTAGAAAAATCTTTAAATTATTCAAATCATCAAATCGCAAATGAAAGTCTTATAATAATTCTTCTAATTTACTGTCGTATTCACTCAATATTTTCTCATCACTTTTAGAGAGTCTATTCTTCAGACGAGAAAAGTGATTGAACATTTTTGTAGTTAAACGCGTTTAAAAAGCTGAATTTTTTTAATAAAACTTAGAATCATTTGAACAAGATCAGTAATAACTTTATCTTTTCCTTGTAATGCTAGGTTGAGGGATTGCAGATGCTCCATTATATCAGTCATTATTCCAGCCAAGTGGTAAAAATTCTGATATTCTTGGATCGTTTTTTAATAGACCAATAAGGCCTACATTTTTTCCGAACATTGCAGGTGCTCTGTCTGTTGCTACACTTATCAAATTGTTAAGTGGTATACCTGTATCTGACAATATATTATCAAGTGCTCTCTTAATATCAATTCCACGAGTAGTATTTTTAAGTGCTACCAAATCCAATAGTCCTTCGTGCACAATTAAAGATGCGGAAACGAATCGGATAAATACAGCTAACTGTGGATTGTCCTGTATATCGGTTGATTCGTCAACCTGTAGCTGAAAGCTACACTATTTTTTTACATTTTCTTCTAGTCGCTGTTTACAATTGTAGCGTTCAGGTGTTCAGGTGTTTATGATTGGACAAAGCCACCATGTGTATGTTTTCATTGACGGATTAAACGGTAAGCGGGTCATGAAACTTCGCGGCTGAACCGTTCCATTCGACCTCATTCGATATACTTAAATGTCCACCATTTCCTTTTTTTTTGTATATCCATCCTTCCTCGCAACTCATCTGGATGATTGGTGTAACAAACTGTGCAATAAAATAAATGCAATAAAAAAAAACAACAACAAGAACAAACAATTTTTAATCCAATAATTAAATATTTTTTTATTATTTTATTCACCATGGCACGGCGACGAAGATTGGCAACTCAATCTGGGAAACCAACCCAGAATCACAAAAAAAAAAAAACTTGCTAAACCATAATAATGCGGATGAGCAGTTTCGGAGCAACAGATGGCGCTAGGCATGCGGCAAACAATGATTTAAAATTAGCGCTCAAAAATTTGAGGGAAATGGCGAAAACTATGGAAGTGCGCGAAAAATATAGAAAAATAATAGGAAATTGAAGAAGAGGTGATGACGAGGAGAAGGGGATGCCGTATATTTAGACGAGGAAGATCGTATGACGGGCAGTCAAGTCTGAATCAGAGAATTGGTCAGATATAAAGAAAAACAAAAAGCAGGAAATAAAATTTAAATTAAAGCAAAATAAAATTGGTGTGCGAATAGAAAGAAATTTGTGTATTCGCTGTTTATTTATTTTTGTTGTACATAAACAAAATGTGTAATGAATGGTTATTGTATTATGTTAATAAAAATTAAATAAGATACATTTTATAAAGATATAAGAAGGGCGGTTGTTTTATTTTACGAGCTTTGTTCGCTTACTTCGCTGAGTCCGCCATAATTCGGATTGTTACAAAAATAAAATAAAAATTAAGAGGTAATAAATTGTCTGTTCATAAAAAGAAGTTTGTGGCTAGATAAAAAAGAGGTGAAGTGAATTAAAAAAAAAATAAAACGGAACAAAAACAAATGACAGAGCAATTGAACGTATTAGTGGTGAAAAGTGTTTTCTTAGTGATCTCAGTGCAAAGCGAGAAAAACTAAAATAAAATCATAAGTGAGTGATGAGTCGGCGTCGTGACACGTGCAAGGTGATAAACAGCAAGCTTGGAGGCACTAAGGGGAGATCATCAGTTCGCTGCAGAGAACTTGAGCCAGCAGAAGGGGTTTTCAGGTGAGTTGTGCGTCCCTTATTATTGTTTCTTGTCCCGTCACGGTTTGTCGCATGGTCTCATGATACGCGATTTTGTATGTGTGTTTTTTTTTACCGTTAGCGCGATTATTCGAGAAAGACCCTAAAACACGCGGTGGCTTTTTAGTGGTGTTTATTTGCACCCCGCCCGAGTCATATTGCTCGCAATCGAGCTAAGCCGGCTTATCGTGCTGGTAGACTGGCGCCCAAAATCACGCACAGTGAGTAAAAAATTCAGAGTCTACCCAAGCCATCGCGCGTTGACGAACCAATTGAGACAGCACGTTACACAATCTTTACTGATTTCCGTAATACGTCGCTCGGTTGTATGACGTGATACTGGAACATTGCTAATTAGTCTATGCAGTTTTATATTTAATGGATCCAGAATTTTAACTACCTGCTCCATATTCTTAATGTAAGGTTGACGTAAGGTCGTTTAGCACGGACGATGTTCCAAGCGATCATAAAACTAGCTTCTGTGGTATTATCAGCTTCTTTACTAAAAGATGATAATAATGTTTGCTGACTATTTAATCCAGATTTTAAATATTTTATTTTGTTTATAAGAGAAACCAAACTATAATTTTACGGCAGGAGAAACAGTTATTTTTATTTTTGTTTTAACTAACGGAAATTATCCTACTTGTAGATATTTTCGATTAAGAGCACAAAATATGCATAAATATAACAATATTATACATTATATGTATTACTTCCAATTTTATTACAATTTTAATGAATTATTAAATATTATTTAATTTTTTCATTTCTTTTCGAAAGCCGCATTCGTTCTTTCATAAAGCCGAAAGAACCTGGATGAACACAGTTTTTAGGACGTAGCAGAGAAAATTTAGAAAAACCAATTTTTTTTGATTCATCATCCTTAAATTTCAACTTGTTGCCCTCATAGCACTCCTTTAATGTGCACATCATTAGACGTTTCTGAACTTTAACTTTATCAATAGTTAAACAATCGTTTTTCCCAGGCATTATACGACTAACATCATCATCGTTATAATATTCTAGCTGAATGCCTGAGTTCATCAATGATCCGTTTTCCAACTTTGGGTGCTGGAAGGCTCAGTGACCCATTCTTGTTTTGAATATTTTTAGCTGTCCGTACCATATATTGGGTTGTGTTGAATTCTTCCTGGATTTGTTGTATAATTAGAGATTTCGGCAGGGGGACTGACTGTTGACTGTTAATGATGTCTCTGGAGTAACAGGTGCATTTAATGAATTATTAACCGGTGTTACCTCGTTTTCAACTTTTTGATGTTTATTAGTCACCCGGTAACAACAAAATACGTCAAATCTTTGGAAGTCATGTTTTAATTTTATGATTTTTATGTTTTTAATTTGTAGTGTTGATTAAAAAAAAAATTTTGTAGAACGTGATTTTTTTTAGTTGTTGTTGTTGTTTAAAATCCAGAGTGTCAAATTTTGAGAAAAATGATAAACATGATGTTGTGTTTATGGTAATAAGGAAAAATAAATATCCGATATTTATGATATAGGGTTCGTTTTAAAGGTAAGTTAATCAAAATTAATAAAAAAATATAAAAATGGTAAGTTCTTTAATTTCTTCATTTTCAAATTTCCCGCCAAAATTTTATTTTTGAATTTTCGCAATGATCGTCCAATTTTTCCTTTTTTTTTTCTTTCAAATTCTACGTCCTTTAATTCTATTGAACATGGTTAGAACTTGCGCTAGTAGAACTTTTCGTTTTCGTGCAAAATACGTTTAAGTATGACTATACCTATTTTGAAAATTTCAAAAATCGAATGGTAGATGTTTGGCCCTCTTACAAAAACTCGATTTTATTTAATTTTTCCAGGTTAATTTTTTCACTCGTTTTTGTGATTCAAAATTAAATTTAAAACAAAAAATATTGACAGTAAAAAAATTTATTACAAAATAAGGATAGAAATTTTAAGATATTTATACGGTTAAAATTTACATGTTATATAATCTTCACTATTTGAATATTTTTTACATTTTAAGTAGCCTTCTGTTGAAGGTATAACTACATGAAAATCGCGAGTCCCTTTTATTGTTTTCAAGTTCTCTAATCTACTGCCTAGTTCGATTTGTTTTAATTTATATTCAGTATCTGAACAAAATTCAAAAACCATATCAGTTTTCAACGTTTTTGTCCATTTGAAAAGTTCCTCCGCATTGGTTATGTCACCATCATATTGTTTGGTGAGACTGGCTCTGGATGCCATTCTCTTAACAGTACCTCCTACTCCATCGCATGGTCCCTTTCCGTGAGCAGTTGCGTGAAAATCCCACTCACAATCAACTCCAAAATCCTCTTTGTGTTTAGTTATATTCATAATTTTTTTTTTATTTTTATAATTTGTTACTGCACCATCTGTGACCTAATAAATTTTAGATAAATTTTAAATTTTTGTTTTCAAAAACTGAAATAATTTTTCTATGAACAAGTGAACTGATACAGCGTCATGATGAAGACAATCTGATATAATAATGAAGCTGTAGTGTTGCCATATCGCTCCCTCAGTTTTGTAAATTACAAATGGATGAATAGTCGCTTGTTTGTTGTTCCAATGAAAACTCTGTGCTGCATTTTGCATTATAAACGCATAATTTTCTGCAAAATCACAAGAAATAAGTACCTCTGTTGGCTCCAGAGTTTACTTTTTATTTTTTATGAAATCGGATTGTGTTAGTGATATAATGCAATGAGGAATCAAATTTTTCAGCTTAATTATGAAGTAATCCAGAAATTAGTCTAATGGTTTTGAAAAATTTTCCAAGTTGCATCGGTCAATCATTGTCCAAAAATGCGTTTTTCAAATATTCGCGAAAATTATCCAATCCTGGGCAGTTCTCGCATTGCAGAAGATATTAAGTTGATCTTGGATCTTTACATAGTATTAATGAAATGCAGTCCTGGTATCGCGAAATTTTTCCACTGGTGACAGTTTCCATGCTAGTTCCATGAATAATTCATTTGTCATTTTGATGTATTATACAAACGCAAACTGTATGCGTTCCTCTGCTGCCTGGTTGAACACAATTTTTAGGACGTAGCAGAGAAAATTTAGAAAAACCAATTTTTTTTGATTCATCATCCTTAAATTTCAACTTGTTGCCCTCATAGCACTCCTTTAATGTGCACATCATTAGACGTTTCTGAACTTTAACTTTATCAATAGTTAAACAATCGTTTTTCCCAGGCATTATACGACTAACATCATCATCGTTATAATATTCTAGCTGAATGCCTGAGTTCATCAATGATCCGTTTTCCAACTTTGGGTGCTGGAAGGCTCAGTGACCCATTCTTGTTTTGAATATTTTTAGCTGTCCGTACCATATATTGGGTTGTGTTGAATTCTTCCTGGATTTGTTGTATAATTAGAGATTTCGGCAGGGGGACTGACTGTTGACTGTTAATGATGTCTCTGGAGTAACAGGTGCATTTAATGAATTATTAACCGGTGTTACCTCGTTTTCAACTTTTTGATGTTTATTAGTCACCCGGTAACAACAAAATACGTCAAATCTTTGGAAGTCATGTTTTAATTTTATGATTTTTATGTTTTTAATTTGTAGTGTTGATTAAAAAAAAAATTTTGTAGAACGTGATTTTTTTTAGTTGTTGTTGTTGTTTAAAATCCAGAGTGTCAAATTTTGAGAAAAATGATAAACATGATGTTGTGTTTATGGTAATAAGGAAAAATAAATATCCGATATTTATGATATAGGGTTCGTTTTAAAGGTAAGTTAATCAAAATTAATAAAAAAATATAAAAATGGTAAGTTCTTTAATTTCTTCATTTTCAAATTTCCCGCCAAAATTTTATTTTTGAATTTTCGCAATGATCGTCCAATTTTTCCTTTTTTTTTTCTTTCAAATTCTACGTCCTTTAATTCTATTGAACATGGTTAGAACTTGCGCTAGTAGAACTTTTCGTTTTCGTGCAAAATACGTTTAAGTATGACTATACCTATTTTGAAAATTTCAAAAATCGAATGGTAGATGTTTGGCCCTCTTACAAAAACTCGATTTTATTTAATTTTTCCAGGTTAATTTTTTCACTCGTTTTTGTGATTCAAAATTAAATTTAAAACAAAAAATATTGACAGTAAAAAAATTTATTACAAAATAAGGATAGAAATTTTAAGATATTTATACGGTTAAAATTTACATGTTATATAATCTTCACTATTTGAATATTTTTTACATTTTAAGTAGCCTTCTGTTGAAGGTATAACTACATGAAAATCGCGAGTCCCTTTTATTGTTTTCAAGTTCTCTAATCTACTGCCTAGTTCGATTTGTTTTAATTTATATTCAGTATCTGAACAAAATTCAAAAACCATATCAGTTTTCAACGTTTTTGTCCATTTGAAAAGTTCCTCCGCATTGGTTATGTCACCATCATATTGTTTGGTGAGACTGGCTCTGGATGCCATTCTCTTAACAGTACCTCCTACTCCATCGCATGGTCCCTTTCCGTGAGCAGTTGCGTGAAAATCCCACTCACAATCAACTCCAAAATCCTCTTTGTGTTTAGTTATATTCATAATTTTTTTTTTATTTTTATAATTTGTTACTGCACCATCTGTGACCTAATAAATTTTAGATAAATTTTAAATTTTTGTTTTCAAAAACTGAAATAATTTTTCTATGAACAAGTGAACTGATACAGCGTCATGATGAAGACAATCTGATATAATAATGAAGCTGTAGTGTTGCCATATCGCTCCCTCAGTTTTGTAAATTACAAATGGATGAATAGTCGCTTGTTTGTTGTTCCAATGAAAACTCTGTGCTGCATTTTGCATTATAAACGCATAATTTTCTGCAAAATCACAAGAAATAAGTACCTCTGTTGGCTCCAGAGTTTACTTTTTATTTTTTATGAAATCGGATTGTGTTAGTGATATAATGCAATGAGGAATCAAATTTTTCAGCTTAATTATGAAGTAATCCAGAAATTAGTCTAATGGTTTTGAAAAATTTTCCAAGTTGCATCGGTCAATCATTGTCCAAAAATGCGTTTTTCAAATATTCGCGAAAATTATCCAATCCTGGGCAGTTCTCGCATTGCAGAAGATATTAAGTTGATCTTGGATCTTTACATAGTATTAATGAAATGCAGTCCTGGTATCGCGAAATTTTTCCACTGGTGACAGTTTCCATGCTAGTTCCATGAATAATTCATTTGTCATTTTGATGTATTATACAAACGCAAACTGTATGCGTTCCTCTGCTG
The DNA here is from genome assembly GCA_958295665.1 of Tipula vernalis. Lineage (NCBI taxonomy): Eukaryota > Metazoa > Arthropoda > Insecta > Diptera > Tipulidae > Tipula > Tipula vernalis. Next base: position 17,442,602 of record OY282560.1, read on the forward strand.
CCTGGTTGAACACAATTTTTAGGACGTAGCAGAGAAAATTTAGAAAAACCAATTTTTTTTGATTCATCATTCTTAAATTTCAACTTGTAGCCCTCATAGCACTCCTTTAATGTGCACATCATTAGACGTTTCTGAACTTTAACTTTATCAATAGTTAAACAATCGTTTTTCCCAGGCATTATACGACTAACATCATCATCGTTATAATATTCTAGCTGAATGCCTGAGTTCATCAATGATCCGTTTTCCAACTTTGGGTGCTGGAAGGCTCAGTGACCCATTCTTGTTTTGAATATTTTTAGCTGTCCGTACCATATATTGGGTTGTGTTGAATTCTTCCTGGATTTGTTGTATAATTAAAGATTTCGGCAGGGGGACTGACTGTTGACTGTTAATGATGTCTCTGGAGTAACAGGTGCATTTAATGAATTATTAACCGGTGTTACCTCGTTTTCAACTTTTTGATGTTTATTAGTCACCCGGTAATAACATGATGTACAAATCGATGAATTTTCAGTTACATGAATCGAGCACGGCAAACGAATTTTAATATAATCATTAACATTTCTTAAACTTTTAGAACATTTAAATTCAGGAAACGGCTTACAACACTTTTAGCCTTCACTAATCCAATTATCCCTTTTTTTCCAACGTTGCACAAATCACTTTCAACTTCACTCTCACAAATTAAACACTTCTCAGCCATGGTCACATAAACACTGGAAATAATAATCTTATATTAAACGCGTGCAAATATTTAATGTAATAAAAGCAGATATTTTGAAGACTCACGATCAACAAGGAGGTTGATTGTAAACTGAATAAAGGGACGAGCACGAGCAAAAACTGTTTATTTTCTTAAATTTTCTATTTACCCCTCCATATTTCCTTAAGCTTTGATCCTATCAAAAAAGTGTAAAGAATCTTTATTGTAGAGAATTTTATGTAGATTAATTTAGAAAATAGACATTTTTTTGATAAAAGCAGTGGTTTTTGAGTTATTAACGAAAAATTGAAAAAAGGACCTTTCGAAACCCCCCCCCTCCCCCCACCCTTAGCTTCACCCCACCCCTCAGTACTTTTAGTATGTTGTTAAGGACACCTTCCCCTACAACTGTACCAATTTTGGCTTCTACATGAATTATTTCCGCTATTTGGTAATTTTTGGTCTTCGTTGCCTGGACTATATAACAATTTGATTTTGTATTCTAAAAACGGATAAATCGTCATACTTAACAAACAAACGTAGTTTGCACGAAAACGAAAAGTTCTACTAGCGCAAGTTCTAACCATGTTCAATAGAATTAAAGGACGTAAAATTTGAAAGAAAAAAAAAACCAAAAATTGGACGATCATTGAGAAAATTCAAAAATAAAATTTTGGCGGGAAATTTGAAAATGAAGAAATTAAAGAACTTACCATTTTTATATTTTTTTTTACCATTTTTAGATTAACTTACCTTTAAAACGAGCCCTATATCATACATATCGGATATTTATTTTTCCTTTTATAGCCATAAACACAACATCATGTTTATCATTTTTCTCAAAATTTGACACCCTGTATTTTAAACAACAACAACAAAAAATCATTTTATACAAAATGTTTTTTTTAACTAGTACTACCAATTGAAAACATAAAAAATAAAAAATTTAAACACGACTTTCGGTCCCATATACCAAATTTGTGATTTGACGTATTTTTCACCATATATATATATATATATATATATATATATATATATATATATATATATATATATATATATATATATATATATATATATATATATATATATATATACATATATATACATCCTCAATCATTTGCCTTACTCGAATTTTAAAATGGTCGAGTGCAGCCAAATGTTGGAGTTATATTATAACCTGAATCTTGCAAAGGTCTTATAAACTATTATTATTTGAACTTGAATTGAAAGAACATAGAATTGAAATTTGTTGAGATTGAATTCATATAGGGAAAGGGATGAGCGGATCCCTAGATAATATAAGTATTGTGAAGGACAATCACGAACCTAGGTGTTTCTCCTCCAAATGTTATATTATATAGTTCGGTAATTACTATAGCAAATTTCAAGATGGTGGGAAATGCTCCGGATCGTAGATTGATTGGTGGGACAAGTAAAATTATGTTTTAGATGTGGGCTTTGCAACAATATTTAGGAACAATTAGGAGATACCATAGAACCAGCCGATTTGGAAACAGAGATGTAGAGCTGTTAAACGTTTTCATACGAAAAGAATTGGCGCTAACAAACCATAAATAAGATTTATTTTTTCATAAGGTAAAGAAAATTCCATGTTTTTCCGACTAATGTAAAAGACGTGTTCAAAATTATCGATAAAATTCATCTTTTCCAAATGGAAAAATATTGTTTGGCTCAAGAAGGAAATAACAAAATTAAAAATGTTTAACAATATAGCCAACATGTATGAAGAATTTTTCCAAATTCTAAAATTCGATACGATTACAGAACTAATCCAAATCAGAAAATTTTCAAAATTGGGCTGCTCAGTCTAAAGATTTCTTCACTAACGCAACATATCACTACTGCTGAAGAAACATTATTTTCCAAGGCGATGATGGAATACGAATGCAGAGAAATAAAGAAAATTTTTATTCCGTATCCGTAAGAACTGTAGCTGATTTAACGAGTAAAAATGTTGACAAATTTTAAATTGAACGATAGCTTACAAATAAATGTTTGACTAAGGATGAAATACTACAAATTCGACAAATTCACAAAGCTATGTGACAATCCCGATGTGTAGGATGTATAAAAATTTGTCAATTGTAATACGGTACTATGGTATTCATAAAAAACCGAGTTTACTGAGAAAATGGACTTGCTCTTATCGGACAACAACACGGACAGAGATAAGAAAAGTTCGTATTTCGTAAGTACAAACAAATTTAAATCGAATTAAGGAAATATAATGGGGGCGACTGTAAGGATGTATGGTCTTCTTAAAGTACATAAAGACAGCAATCCTTTGGGACCAAGTGTTAACTATGATTTGTTCAGCATTATGCAGGAAATTTGGTTACAATATTTTAAATTGAAGCGTGTATCTGTGGAAGATTTCCAAGTTAAAATGAAAAATATTAGTTTGCCACCAAATTATATAAAGTTTCGTTTGATGTGGATTCAAATTTAGCTTTAAAGTTGATTAACAAATTATTGTGGTATTGTGTTGTTTGTTCTTGATCTTACTGTATTTGGTTTTAACTTAGAATTAATCAAGCTAGTGCTTGATTAGCCACACATTATCTAACGAATAAATTGATACTGCTTTTTGGTTGTGATGGTTATACGAAATGAAGGCAGAGCGCTTGACTACTGATTGGTATCGTAAAATAGCATGGACAAATAAGTGAAAATAATTCGGTATTTTTATTAGCTGAAATAAATTTTAAAGTATCCGATGAATGTTTTCATTCTTAAAAATTTTTAAAACGGTTATCCAAACAATGCAATATCCAGTAACATTAAAAAAGATATCGATAAGTACATCAGTCATTTAGAAACTACCTCCGACTTACAAAATTTAAATGTTGAAAGCAATCAGCAGATTTTTGTTTAAATTCCATATGTAAAAATCCTTTTCGAAAAAATTAAATGTGCGTTGAACCGCACTGACCAAATTACTTTAGAGTTGCAGATTCTTCTAAATTTCAAGTATAATATGTTTTGATTTTGAACCCAGTGAATATTTAAAAAAACCCAGTTCTTATTTTATCAAATATTGGTAAAATCATACGAGCCTTTAACGAAAAGCCGTAGTGGTACTTTTTACTTAAAATCTGGCACACTATCAACTCCTTTAATATGTCAGTATCGAACACCTTGCGTATTAGATTTTTCCTACAACTTTTTATCATGCGCATAACAAACAGAAAGTTCAAAAATTCATATTTCTGACCATTTTACCATTTCAAAATACCGTTCCACACAAAAATAATGTTCCACCCACTTCTAGTTGAGGCTTAAAGAACATGTAGCCATGTTTTGAACCCTACCGTTTTTCCTTTTTATGTTGATTTTTAGATCTATTTTTACTGGACTATTTGGAGAATCGTTTTTTTTATTATTGGAATTCACCCTGACAATGATGGTTTCTTCGTATCCCTGAGAAATGACGTCATATACTGTGTGTATGTCGTACCTTCGTGCTTCATGTTATCGATTCTGGTTTTATGGTTGATTTCGGAAAATTTAATATAAGCTTAATGTTTTTCCTAAAAGCTAGGAACTCTCAAGAGCTCTATTCAAAGAAAAAAACATCAAAAATAAAATTTCGTTTATCTAGGAATTGTCTACAAATTTTCTACATTGTCTACTTAACATCTACATTGTCTACGTCGAAAATTATTGTTTACGCTAAGCTCGACGTTTGCATATAGACAATTTTAAAATAGGCGTAGAAGCACAACACTGCAACAGATATAAGAATGTGTGAGACCAATAGTATGTGTGGTCCGATCAAATCACAAAACAGACACTATCCAGATCGATTTCAACTATAACACAATCATTAAAAGTCACAGAAAGCAGATTTATAGAACATCAAAATTTACTATCCGTCGAATCGTCACCGACCTTCTACGGTGTACACAACATTCCGAATCTTAAGTATCCGTGCTGCATGTAAATTTATGAAATCTCGATTTTTTTCGCCTAGCATAAACCAGGACGTACCCCGATAAGCAAAATCTTCTTTATCTTATCAAAAATGTTCATAGGCAATAACGATAATTTATTAAATTTAGGGCATGCAGAGTTTAAAATGAGTTGGGGTTCTACTCGCAAATAAATCCACAACCCAATCCAAATCAAACGTAACTCAATCCCAAATTCAACGCCCAACTCAATCCTCAAATCCACATGGTCAATAAAATACATACGTAGAACCCCAATTCTACTCTCAACTCAACCCTCAGCTAAACCCCAAACTCAATTTATCAACCAACACGGTCCAACATCCATGTGTCCATGACCTCAACTGAATCCTAACTCAACCTCTAACTCGACCCCCAGTTCAAATATCAAGTTATCCCCAAACTCAACGTCCAACTCCATACTCAATCAACGCGACTCGACGAACTACATCTATACCTAAACTCAACTCAAAGCAACTCCTCAACACAACTTCAAATAAATTCCCAAATCACTCCTATTCAACTCAATCCCAACTCAATCCAAATTCAGTCCTAGTCCAACCTCAACTGAACCTTCGACCTGCAACCCAGCCCTTACATCAATAAATCCCCAGCTAAACTACTCAATAAACCTTAATCCAACCCCAACTCAACCTAAACTGAAACCTAAGTTTTGGTGTGTACCCGAACCTTATGACGTACAGCTTTCAAAAGCTTTTAAAATTCCCCATCTTTAAAAAAATTCCAAATAGGACAAGCCGTTCTCGAGATACCACGGATACAGACAGACATACAGACATCCAACCAAAAGGACGACAATTTTTTTTTACTCTTTCGAACTAAGGGACTTTTAAAACGTTGAGAAAAGTTGTTTATCACCAACAATTTTTTGCGTAATTTTTAACCATATTTCAATAGCTTTGTACTTTTGAACCGAAGTCAATTTTCTTATTTATTAAACAATTTTTATCCTTTAGATTTACTGTAGTTATCAGTCCGGTTAGTGTCATTTTAGCAAACGCTGGGGGTATAAAAGGGCCCAAGGGTCCATCACATGAGGCTCCAATAAAGTAAACGTTGTACAACAGCCTACGGCGATAATCTAAAATGGATCAATAACTCTGTAAATTTGGAGTGTGTTGAAAACTCATTTCTCCCTTGAGCACAACGATTTCATAGAGAAGAGAAAGGGTTTTTCAAAATATTTTCAACCTATAAAAACCCCTTTAGGAAGAATTAGTAAGTTTGCTAAATGAAGGGAAAACTTTAGGTAGATATTACACGGATTTCCTACATCACTTTGTTTCCGATAAGCAAAGAATACCTTTCTTCATTCCACAAACGATCTTCTGTAAAATATTCGAAAAACTTTTAGCAGCATTCCCGGAAAATGTTACAACAAAAACAACGGTATTATCTTTACCAAAGAAGAAGGTAATTTTTAACGGATTTGATCCAAGGATCATTTTACACTTGAACTTGATTACAAATGAAGAACTGCGACGTAAATTCCTTAGTTGTCATTCTAGAAATTTAATTTTTAGGAAAATCGGTTTTTCGAAAGACAAATATTCATGATTTTAGAAGCTATCAACACTTCAGACTGCCTAAGGATTAGTATTCAGATTTTTGTCGAATCGTGTTTACTTTTTACTATGAAATATACACGCATACCACGAATTATGTGGGTAAATCATTAGAGTTCTGGAGCAAGGGTTTTGTTTTCAGTTTAAACTCTGCAATATTAGGTAAAATTTGATGGGGGTAGTGGACATTGGCGTAACTACAAATTTCGGGCCCCCCGCAAAATTTTCTTTGGGTCGCTAAAAATGCTTCTTGTTACCTATGCATAAGTAAAGCTTTTAGTGAAAAACAAATGTCGAATTTTAAAAGTATCTTGAATATTCTTGAAAGTTCTCAAATATCGAATTATCCGTAAGTTTTGTTAAAAAATTGTTTTAGCATAAAATATGTTTTTGAAAAAAATCGTGAACATTTAATTTTATAAGCTTTCAATTTTTAAAGCTTTATTAACCAAACCATTTTACACAAAAATATGATTTTACAAAAGCTGACGGAATTTTAGCTAAAATTTAGAATATTTGTTCTCAAAGTTAATTAATCATCAAAAGCTTTTAGTTTTTAGAGGTTTTCAAACCAAACCTTTTAACTCTAAAATTTTATATTGTAAAGGAAGGTGTATTTGTGTTCAATGAGCTTTAAGCTTGATAATTAAATTATACCTCTTGAGTGTGACCTTAGCATTTGTGAGCCTTTTTATAATTTCAGGTTTTTGATAAAATGTTTTATGAGCAAAAATTTTGTTTTCCAAAAAATGTCAAGAACTATTAGTTTTAAGAGCTTAACAATAGAAAAGCTTTCTAAACCAAACCATTTTACTCAGAAATTAGATTTTACAAAGGGTAACGGAATTTAGGGACAATTTAGTATATTTGTTCTCAATTTAATTTATCAAGAGCTTTTACTCAAACCAAACCATTTTACTAGGAAACTTGGTATTATAGTATAAGCTTTCGTTTATCGAAGCTTTTGGGTTTAAACTTAACATTTATTTGGGTTTTAAAAATTTTTAGTTTATGTTACAATGTTTTATGAGCAATAAACGTCTATTTGCAAATACTTTCAAGAGCTTTTAGATTTAAGAGCTTTCACTGATCGAAACTTTTTAAACAATTTATCCCAAAAATTCCGTTACAAACGGTATACATTTAGAATGTTTGTTTCCAATAAGCTTTAAGCTTGCCAATTAATTCCTACCTTTTGGGATTTGAACTTAACATTTTTTAACTTTTTAATAATTTCAAGTTTTTAATCAAATATGTGTGATGAGCATAAATTATGTATTTGAAAAAATTGTCAAGAGCTTTAGTTTTCAGAGCTTTCACTTATCGAAGATTTTTGAACAAATCATTTTACTTCGAAATTTGATATTGCAATTATAATATTTGTACTCAATTTAAACTATTAAGAGCTTTTAGTAGCTAACTATTAAGAGCTTTTAAGGAACTTTTCAAATCAAACTATTTGACTTTCAAATTTGATATTACAAAGGAAGGTTGTATTTTGCGATTAATTTAGAGTATTTGTTTTTAATGAGCTTGATAATTTATTTATACTTTCTCGGTAATTTCTGTGCCTTTCCATAAATTCTGTCTTTCGTTAAAATGTTTTATGACCAAAAATCGTTTGTTTATTTAGAAGAAATGTCGAGAACTTTTAGTTTTAAGAGCTTTCACTTATCGAAGCTTTTCAACTCAAATCATTTTATTCAGAAATTTGATATTACAAACGGTATTTTTTTGTAAAAAATTCAGAATATTTGTTCTCAATGTAAATATCCTTCATCCAAAATCGGTTTCACTATACAATGTAAATTACCTGGACATTCTTGAATAATTTCGAATAACCTACAGGAAATCGGAGAAATATCGAAATGTTGGCCTAATCTCACAAGATCTTTTAAATATCAGCATTTAGATTTATTTGTGTAACTCTGTAAGTTCTTACAACTCAAAGCTAACTGCAGAACATTGCCTCACAAAATTCAAATAAATTCGAAAATCTTTAAAAATCTCGAATAATTCAAGAAATGTAAAACAACTTAAGAAATCTAGAATAAACCGCGGATCTTAATCTCTATATTCTGTGAGTCTCGATACGACGTTTTTCCAAATTTTTCAAAATTTCCAATTGTAATTCCAATCTTCAAAAAGATGCGATGAATTGCATTTAAACAATTAAGGTGATTTCTCTTCTAAGCACCGTATCTAAATTCATTAAGGAACTAATAAAATTTCGGTTATTGCACTATTTTGATAAAATTTATTATTAACACAATAAACAATATGAACAATAACCCACCCCAAAGTAACATGCTATCTGAATTCTTTTCCCTTTCCAGTTAGGAACAACACAAAATGAGAGGGACCGCTGTGTGCTACAGTTTTTTACAAATTGTAAGGTTTTATAAGCCGAATAAATTCCCTTTCAATTTTATTAATTTTATTGTTCTTTTAAAATTAGTTTTGTTTTCTTTATTTAGTAAACTGAAACGTTGCTCCTTATGTCTATTAGTTTAGAAAGTAAATTTTGTCTTAAAACTTTGGAATTTATGAGCACTAAAAAAATAAATACGAAAATGATAATGAAGAAACCATCTTTTATTCGTAATCGAAAATCAAATACAAAGTTCCCATGCTGCTCAGTAAAAACGGTTACAGATAGTTGCAGGTGTTGCAAAGACTGTAGCTCATTTTGCAGACACATTACTCCGATATCTCTGGACCCATTGTGACTTTTGTTTTATTATTTTGCTTCGTTAGTGTGCTTTTCGAAATTAATGGTGCAACTGTATTCCTCCAAAATCGTTTCAAATCAACCCTAACCCTCGTCGTAATTCCCGATTTTAAAATTTTTGGTTTTTAACAAACAACCAAATTGTGAACAGAAATATGTTTGAACTCATCATAGTTTGACAGTCGATCGGTATCTCAATTACATAAAAAAAACCGTATACCTCTACACATCATCAAAAATTCCAAATAAATCTATTCCTAACAACGTCTTCGTCTCTCATATCTCAAGATTAAGACAAGAATTTTTTTTTTTAATAAACTTTTCATTAAGTACACAAGTATTTTCCTAATTCAATATCCTGTTGTTTTTTTTGGTACATTTTAAATTAAAAACTTCGTTTAAACGATGATGATGATGATGATGTTGATGAAGAAAACAAATTCTTCAAAGCTACACAAAAACACAAAAAATGACATCAACATCAGAAAAGAGTACAAAAAAAATGTTAAAAAATGCCAGAAATTTCTTAGAAAATAAAATGTTTATTAACTTCCAATTAATTAAGATATAATTTAAGATTACAAGGCAGATGGAATGAAAAATTTAAGATGACGACGTTATATAAGAATAATAATAAAAGTTAATCATTAAGTTAAATATTTTATTCCGTCTTAAACAAGTTTATTTTTCTTTTTTCGTTTCTAACTTCGACGGGAATATAAATTCCATCCAAAAAGGGATTTAATAAATAAAAATCGTTTTTTCTTGTTTTGAGTCGGCGCCTTTTATAAGTGGCGGGTTTGATGCTTCACATAATTACTGGAAAAAACGTTCCACAAAGAAATTGTTCTATAGACTCTGCTACAAAAACGGTTCTTGCTGCTGGTCATCTAACACAAGGTATTCTGTTCAACTTGATGGTTCTAGACAACCTATAAGTGAGGACGTGTGCAATAAAATGTTTTAATCGCTTCTGCAAACATTTAATTCTTACTGTGGGGAGTTTCGATTTTCGGATGTTTAGGGTTGCAACCGGTTAAGAAGCATTCAATTCTTTCTGACTTTAACGCCTCGGATAAGTAAGCAATACCAATATTTTTGAAGCTTAAACCTCCATCTACTGGTACAGTTGAATCCAAACCTTTTGCAAAATATTGAAGTTTAGCATTCATTCTTGAAAGTATGGTTCGTCCTAATTCTAATGTTCCTGATAGAGCTCCTCATTTTCACGAACGCTTCCAACGATTGAAAATAAAATGCGTATGGTGTTGTTGAACCCTGGCCGGGTTGGAAGCTTTTAAAACCGTCTTATTATTAAAAAAAACACAAAATCAATATCGGAAAACTCAACTAAGACTTGATTTAGAAAGGTTATTTTTTCTGAGTTTCTACCAGCAAATTTTTCCAATAATCGTTTAAATTTCTTTGAAAAGGACTTGTTATAACAACACTCAGTTAAAATCACCTCAAATTATGACATCACTATATTTGACAGAATATTCAGCAATAAACTTCTCCAAGTTATAACAAAATTAGCCCTTTGCTCTATTTGTGAACCACAACCGTTAATATTAGGGAAGATCCTAGTTAATAAGACCTAGTTAATAAATTAGTTTAAATGTCAATGCCGATCTGATATAGAGTGTGTGCCAATTCCATGACTCCATTTGTTGATCCTCACGATCCTTACTTAATATTGTAGATATAAATATCACTGTTGCTGCGAAAGGTATTGTCAGACAGACAATATCTGTCGCAGCAACAGTGATACCTGTATCTAGCCAACTAGCCAAAAAATGTCCAATTTCACCCTTCGCATAAGATGAACAGTTTTATCGATCTTGGGATGCAAAGTACGAACATTTAATAAAGAAATCTCCAATCCTGAAAAGTTGTTAACAGTACGATGGCTTTTCAGTACGATGGCTTTTCTTTAGGTTACCCAATATTTTACTATGACGATAGACCATGGTAATAATCCTAAGCAGAGTTAAGCTTAAAATAAAGCAAATTGGCTAAAGTTTAATCGAGCTTTTTAGTTGTAAAAGAAGCATTAACCAGATGTTTAAATACAGTGTGAAAGACATTCAAGTAAACTTCAAGTAAACAGCTAACATGGAAAATTCTTGAAAAACTTAAGTAAAAGCTTCAACTTTTTTTATTTGCTTTATCCAATGAAATGAGTAGTATCAAATTTTTAGTACTAAGCCATTGTTGTCTAAAACTGTGTCAGAAATCTGGTTTTCTTAATTTCTTTTTTTAATTTTTTATTTTTTATTTTTATTTGTTTTTAATTTTTGGAAACATTTTATTTTAAGTAGTTTTTTGTAAACCTTATACTTTTTAAGATATTTGCAAAACAAATTTTCTGGACCAAGCGAGTGGCCACTTCCGGTTAGACGATTTGGAGTAAAATTCACTGGGACCTCCCAATTTATCAAAAAAGCTTAAATTGGAAGTTTCAGTTCGATTAATTAAACCATATGGGCTGTAGAGAGGACACAGACAGACTGACAGACTAACAGACTGACAGACTGACAGACTGACAGACTGACAGACTGACAGACTGACAGACTGACAGACTGTCAGACTGACAGACTGACAGACTGACAGACTGACAGACTGACAGACTAACAGACTGACAGACTGACAGACTGACAGACTGACAGACTGACAGACTGACAGACTGACAGACTGACAGACTGACAGACTGACAGACTGACAGACTGACAGACTGTCAGACTGACAGACTGACAGACTGACAGACTGACAGACTGACAGACTGACAGACTGACAGACTGACAGACTGACAGACTGACAGACTGACAGACTGACAGACTGACAGACTGACAGACTGACAGACTGACAGACTGACAGACTGACAGACTGACAGACTGACAGACTGACAGACTGACAGACTGACAGACTGACAGACTGACAGACTGACAGACTGACAGACTGACAGACTGACAGACTGACAGACTGACAGACTGACAGACTGACAGACTGACAGACTGACAGACTGACAGACTGACAGACTGACAGACTGACAGACTGACAGACTGACAGACTGACAGACTGACAGACTGATAGACTGACAGACTGACAGACTGACAGACTGACAGACTGACAGACTGACAGACTGACAGACAGACATCATTCCGAAACCCACTTTTTCGGACTCAGGGGACCTCAAAACAAATAAATCGCTAGAAATCTCAAGGTCCAAAATTTTCAGGATTACTATACTTTATTTTACGAGAGTATAAAATAAATAAAATAAAAAACCTAATCCATACGAATCGTTCGTTTAGTAAAAGTTCTGCAAAATTATTTTTTGGAAATCGCACTCAACTCCCAATGGCCAATATCGGCCATTGCCAACTATGATGACAAAGGCTTCGCTAGCACAAGGAATAGGTCCCTTAATTACCTAGTTAAAAAACTCTAACCCATACGGATCGTTCGTTTAGTAAAAGTTCTACGAAATTATTTTTTGGAAATCGCACTCAACAATGATGACAAAGGTTTCGCTAGCACATGGAATAGGTCCCTTAATTACCTAGTTAAAAAACCCTAATCCATACGAATCGTTCGTTTAGTAAAATGTCTGCAAAATTATTTTTTGGAAATCGCACTCGACTCCCAAGGGCTAATATCGGCCATTGCCAAAAATGATGACAAAGGTTTGGCTAGCACATAGAATAGGTCCCTCAAATACCTAGTTAAAAACCCCTAATCCATACGGATCGTTCGTTTAGTAAAAGTTCTGCAAAATTATATTTTGGAAATCGCACTCAACTCCCAATTGAAAGTATCGGCCATTGCTACAAATGATGACAAACGTTTCGCTAACACACAGAATAGGTCCCTCAAATACCTAGTTAGAAAACCCTAATCCATACGGATCGTTCATTTAATAAAAGTTCTACGAAATTATATTTTTGGAAATCGCACTCAACAATGATGATAAAGATATCGCTAGCACATGGAATAGGTCCCTTAATTACCTAGTTAAAATTGAGGTGTGGCCAACACACGACTTTCTTTTTTTTTTAATTTTTAATTTTTTTTTTTTATTTGTTTTTAATTTTTGGAAACATTTTGTTTTAAGTTGTTTTTTGTAAACCTTATACTTTTTAAGATATTTGCAAAACAAATTTTCTGGACCAAGGGAGTAGCCACTTCCGGTTAGCCGATTTGGGGTAAAATTCACTGGGACCTCCCAATTTATCAAAAAAGCTTAAATCTGAAGTTTCAGTTCGATTGATTAAACCATATAAGCTGTAGAGAGGACACAGACTGACTGACAGACTGGCAGACTGACAGACTGACAGACTGACAGACTGACAGACTGACAGACTGACAGACTGACAGACTGACAGACTGACAGACTGACAGACTGACAGACTGACAGACTGACAGACTGACAGACTGACAGACTGACAGACTGACAGACTGACAGACTGACAGACTGACAGACTGACAGACTGACAGACTGACAGACTGACAGACTGACAGACTGACAGACTGACAGACTGACAGACTGTCAGACTGACAGACTGACAGACTGACAGACAGACTGACAGACTGACAGACTGACAGACTAACAGACTGACAGACTGACAGACTGACAGACTGACAGACTGACAGACTGACAGACTGACAGACTGACAGACTGACAGACTGACAGACTGACAGACTGACAGACTGACAGACTGACAGACTGACAGACTGACAGACTGACAGACTGACAGACTGACAGACTGACAGACTGACAGACTGACAGACTGACAGACTGACAGACTGACAGACTGACAGACTGACAGACTGACATACTGACAGACTGACAGACTGACAGACTGACAGACTGACAGACTGACAGACTGACAGACTGATAGACTGACAGGCTGACAGACTGACAGACTGACAGACTGACAGACTGACAGACTGACAGACTGACAGACTGACAGACTGACAGACTGACAGACTGACAGACTGACAGACTGACAGACAGACACCATTCCGAAACCCACTTTTTCGGACTCAGGGGACCTCAAAACAAATAAATCGCTAGAAATCTCAAGGTCCAAAATTTTCAGGATTACTATACTTTATTTTACGAGAGTATAAAATAAATAAAATAAAAAACCTAATCCATACGAATCGTTCGTTTAGTAAAAGTTCTGCAAAATTATTTTTTGGAAATCGCACTCAACTCCCAATGGCCAATATCGGCCATTGCCAACTATGATGACAAAGGCTTCGCTAGCACAAGGAATAGGTCCCTTAATTACCTAGATAAAAACTCTAACCCATACGGATCGTTCGTTTAGTAAAAGTTCTACGAAATTATTTTTTGGAAATCGCACTCAACAATGATGACAAAGGTTTCGCTAGCACATGGAATAGGTCCCTTAATTACCTAGTTAAAAAACCCTAATCCATACGAATCGTTCGTTTAGTAAAATGTCTGCAAAATTATTTTTTGGAAATCGCACTCGACTCCCAAGGGCTAATATCGGCCATTGCCAAAAATGATGACAAAGGTTTGGCTAGCACATAGAATAGGTCCCTCAAATACCTAGTTAAAAACCCCTAATCCATACGGATCGTTCGTTTAGTAAAAGTTCTGCAAAATTATATTTTGGAAATCGCACTCAACTCCCAATTGAAAGTATCGGCCATTGCTACAAATGATGACAAACGTTTCGCTAACACACAGAATAGGTCCCTCAAATACCTAGTTAGAAAACCCTAATCCATACGGATCGTTCATTTAATAAAAGTTCTACGAAATTATATTTTTGGAAATCGCACTCAACAATGATGATAAAGATATCGCTAGCACATGGAATAGGTCCCTTAATTACCTAGTTAAAATTGAGGTGTGGCCAACACACGACTTTCTTTTTTTTTTAATTTTTTATTTTTTTTTTTATTTGTTTTTAATTTTTGGAAACATTTTGTTTTAAGTTGTTTTTTGTAAACCTTATACTTTTTAAGATATTTGCAAAACAAATTTTCTGGACCAAGGGAGTAGCCACTTCTGGTTAGCCGATTTGGGGTAAAATTCACTGGGACCTCCCAATTTATCAAAAAAGCTTAAATCTGAAGTTTCAGTTCGATTGATTAAACCATATAAGCTGTAGAGAGGACACAGACTGACTGACCGACTGACAGACTGACAGACTGACAGACTGACAGACTGACAGACTGACAGACTGACAGACTAACAGACTGACAGACTGACAGACTGACAGACTGACAGACTGACAGACTGACAGACTGACAGACTGACAGACTGACAGACTGACAGACTGACAGACTGACAGACTGACAGACTGACAGACTGACAGACTGACAGACTGACAGACTGACAGACTGACAGACTGACAGACTGACAGACTGACAGACTGACAGACTGACAGACTGACAGACTGACAGACTGACAGACTGACAGACTGACAGACTGACAGACTGACAGACTGACAGACTGACAGACTGACAGACTGACAGACTGACAGACTGACAGACTGACAGACTGACAGACTGACAGACTGACAGACTGACAGACTGACAGACTGACAGACTGACAGACTGACAGACTGACAGACTGACAGACTGACAGACTGACAGACTGACAGACTGACAGACTGACAGACTGACAGACTGACAGTCTGACAGTCTGACAGACTGACAGACTACTCACTATTGCTAAAATTAATCGAGTTATAGTCTTTTAAAACATAGATTAGATATTTCCATTCCGGTGCCCAATAACATGTGAGTTTATGTAAATTACCAACATTTTATGGACGGGGAATAACGACAATCAAAAAACTATACACACCAGATTCCATAATTTGAAAATTGAATTAATTGGACTCACAATCACGAAAATCTCCGAATATTACGTCGTCTCAGTAATCTCGAATAATATCGATAATCCTACAATATTAATCTTTATAAGTCCAGTAATCTCGACCTCCTCTAAAATAAGTATATCGAAAATCTCGAAAATTCTCGAATATCTCGAATTTAAAATGTTCTGTAAATTCATGAAAAAGTTAAGATTTCGAACGCTCTCTCGATATGTGGGAGAGCATGAACAGATATCCCGGTAATTTGATCCGTTCTAAGTAATACGAAATTCCAATCAAATTTGCTGAGATCTACTCACATCTGCTGAACACACTAACAAGAGCTTTAGCAAAGAAACTACTAATAGAATGGAAACCAAAGGCTAACAGAAGAATAAGTGGCACCATAAAGTTATGGTGGTCTTCCACGAAATTCAAAGTTTAATTTAAAAGTGTTTTTCAATATTCGTTGATATCAGCATTACTCTTTGTATTTTAGACTGTTTCCAAACTTCACTTACCTATTGCCTGATCGTACCGTAGTTTGCTATTATTGACTCTACTCCTTGGGCCTTAATTATATTGTTAAGCTAGGATAGACAAGTTGTCCTTCTTTATTTGGAAATTTACTTCTTTTCTAATGGATTAAACAATTGATTCATCACTCTTATGCTTGAATTTTTTTCTGTTTTATTAGGATTTTAATTTGACCCTAAGTAGGTGTCAGTAGTCGAATTCACCTCTGTCCAAATTACATAATGTTTTGATTACTTTTCGTCTTCCGTAAAGATTGAAGTACTTTCACTTTGTGAATTATGAATTTAAAAAAAAAATAAATAAATAAAAAGATTTTGGTTGTACGAGTACTGTAAAAAAAATTAGAAAAGTTTTTTTTTTGTTACTGTACCAGAATAACATAATGCCGTTTAAATTTGATGTTGTCGGATTTTTTTTTTCATTTCCTTAAGGGTATTTCAATTTATTTATACAATTTCAACTTTGATCCATCATATCTTAAAGGATTGTGTTCTTTGTTCGTTCTCTCTAGTCTTTGCTTCTATATATGGTACATCCGTGTATGTAAGAAAAATGAAATTCTGTTATAAAAATCGCATAAAAACCGCCTTAGACGATATGAAATTTTTATGTAGGTTTATGTGTTTTGGCGTTTGTAACAGAAAAATAAAATCATAGATTTTCTTGTTGTTTTGTTGTAAGAAAGTACAAGATGAAGGGGAAACCGAAAGCCCTGTATATATTTACTGGGAGCTACGTACATATTTATATGTACATATATGATGGATTTATAAAGAAGTTTATGGTGATTTATGGTAAAAGAGATCTCCCGCGTTTTTTTTTCTTTTTATTATCTGTGTATAGGGTCATAAAAATGAGTATCCGACTGAATTCAATCAAAATTGCGTGCGGAACAAACAAATCGAACATGTTTTTTTGTGGCTTTAAATATTTTATGGTTTTGTACCATCATCTAAATTAAGACAATATTCCATATATGAGTGCCATCCTAATGTATATCATACATCGGAAAGATAGGAGAGATTTCATTTTATAATATTTTCATGTCTTTTCGTGACCTAAGCAAAGTGTTAGTTTCAATAATGTTTATTTTAATAACCCTAAACGATTAACATTTTGTGTCGAATGTATCAAAGTGCTTTCTTTAAGACCGTGGTGAATGAGCCTGTATGAACTGCTATAATTTTTTTTTTTTAATTGAAAATATAAAATATTTATATTTATATTATATTTGGTGAATGCTAGAGGTTCAAAGTGCGGGGGCCATTTAAAATTCGACGAAACTGTGTTGCTTCATATCATGTTCACAGCACGAATATAGTTTTCTGCTGGAGAAACAGGGAGACATTTTATGCTTCACTGACCGATGTGAACAAAATAGAACTGTGTAAATAGAACTGTGCAAATAGAACTGTGTAAATAGAACTGTGTAAATAGGACTGAAAAAGTTAACTTAAGAAAATATATAATAAACTAAATAAACTAATTATTCTCGAAAAGTTGATTGAAGTTTAGCTTTTCGTTTTAGTTGAATTACAAATTTGTATAGCTTAAAGTTAGAGTATATCTAAGGGTTAAACTGAAATACGTAAGTAGACAAGAAAGAAGAGACGCAACAACTTCAGTAACACCTTCAAGCTTTATTTGCTATGGTTAGTACAAATTACACTAACAACAAATATACTAACAATCGACTACTTAGGAGTCTGGAACCGGGTTGAGTCTTTAATACTGACATACCTTTCCTTCCCTTCGGCCTTGTTAAGTGTAAGGAGTGAAGGGAGGGCCCGACGTCATCCGGGAGCCTAGCTTAGGCTTAGTTGTACATTCTGATCATTCAATCAGTAAATTGAAAAGAGTGAAAAATAGGCAAATTAAGAGAAAGTATAAACAAAATTAATATTGTTGTAAATTAATATTTGTTGTGCATAATTTGGTTAAATTTCTTATGAAAGCAATGCTACCGTTACTTACAATGAAGCTCCGCCACTGGTGTGTATAAAAACTGCCTACTAAATAGAAATTGGCTACTAAATAGATTTTGTTACATGGGTACAAAGTAATTTGTCGCATGTCGAAATAATATCTACGCTGGTTTATTATTTTTTTTTTGTTTGTTATGTAGGTTAACACATTATTCAACGCCCACCAATCAAATAAAAAAAACGTCGAACCTTTAATTTAATGTCCTACTCTACATCAATACACCATTCATGGTGAACTAAACGTATAAAAATCTCCCTCAAATAATAATATACCTAACATAGGGTGATTAAACTAAATTCGTAAAAATCATTATATTTAATGTATTTCGAATCGCTTAATCATCACAAAAATTATATTATGCCATCTCTCTATTTATTATGTAAACACATACAGTAGTGCTTAACGCTGTTTTCCACACTGATTCAGTTATGATTACCAAACCTTGTACTTTTGTTCGTATTTTTTTTTTTTTTTTTGGAAAATTTGTATTATTTAAGGGTGAATCAAATTAATTTCCGCTTAGTTCTAAATATAATTTTCGAATTTCCTCCATTTTTTATTTTGGCGAACATTTTTATCGCAACATTATTATTCATGATATCACTAATTGTGTAAGCATTATAATTTAAAGAGACCTAGTTTACCTAACGGACCGAATAGGCAATCATTCTACATTTTTGCTGTTTGACATAAATTTTATCCATCAACTTACAAAAATTGAACGTAAAACACCCGCACGATTAACTTTTATGTAAATAAATGTTTTATTATGTATATCACTTTTTGTTTAATAAAATAATTTATCTGATTTTGTATATTCTGCACACACTATTTACTGACAACTATTTTCATTAAATCTGTAAAAAGCAAATAATTTTTATTTATACTTGTATTCTTCACTACTCCTCCCATCCCTCTAATAAAAAATAAAACAAAAATGTTTGGGTGTTGGAAAGCTTTATCAAATTTATCTAACATAAAGTTCACAAGAGTAAGCATATTAACGTACATATAACGGTATACGAACATAACAATCAAAAGTTAAGACAAACAAAAGTTTTTCTTGTAGATTAGCTTTTGTACAATAACAACAATATGTTGTAAGATTCTCGAAAATATAATTTAATTGCTTTTTAAGCAATTGTATATAAGCATTGTGCAACAACAATTATAATAAAAACGTTTATAATTAAAACTTTGTTTCATTACGTATAAAAACTATAAAATGTAGAACGAGTACTGATTGGATCGTCTAGTGGTAGTCCCTCAATATCCAAATTCACTGTATGGTAAACTGGCTACGCTTTTATTGAATGTTATAATTAGTGTCTGCAATCAGCACGCATATAATGTTAGGTTCATTATTTAACACACCTTTTGCAAAAGCAATGTGTACAGTTTCCATATACCTGTGTTATCCAAACATTATTAGTTGCTCCCTCAAACAGCTTGAATTTGGGAATCAGTTTAACGTTAAGTAAAGTGCTCTAAGGCATGCTAAAACCAAATCGATCATCCAAAATTCACAAACCAACATACTCCAGATGAAATTTATAAAATATGTTTTAATTTAAAAATTTAGATCAAATTCTAAAACACAAAAATTTAAAAACTTCTTCCAATCTTTAGAACTAAGTATGTATTAAAATTAATTTGGAGTTTTAAATTTCTAGTTGCTGTAAATTTAATTTCGCTTAAAATTGTAAATTTCTAAAGTTAAAGCACAGATAAGAATAGACAGATGTGGATCTTGTAAGGGCCATATTTTACATTCCAAATTTCAATAGCAAATTCCAATCCAATCTGTTTGACCAGGACGTATATATAATTTACATTTATTCTATCCCTTTTCATCCTTTTATCCATGACTATTTTTATTACAAACGAACACCAAAAAAAAAACCAAAAGCTTCGTTTTTGTTTTGATGTAATAAAAATAGTCATGGGTAAAAGATAAAAAGGGATAGAAATGTAAATTATATGTACGTCCTGGTCTAAACAGATTGGGTTGGAATTTGCTATTGAAATTTGGAATGTAAATGTGGCTCATGCAAGATCCACATCTGTCTATTCTTATCTGTGGTTAAAGTATAACTTGGGACCTGTGGCTCCAATGGGCCGGAATCTATTACGAGAATAACAATAATTTTCTTGAATTTTGAATTAATTTTTGGTAATTTTTTGCAATTTAATTTTTCAGTTTTTGAAAATTTAATTTTGAACCCGATCTCAAATTTTGATTTTGGTTCAGGATCGGGTTTGAATGGGTTCGAAACACTGAAATTGAAATGAAATTTCACAAATGTTGTTGTTGTGGAAGATGGACGTTGGACGATATATAGTAAGTTGTTGGATTATCCGTGATCTGCAATTCAAAGATACAACCCTTAATTTGGCCTTTGGCTGTAACTTCTCACCAATTCCACTTTTAAGTTTTTTTCGAGTGTTTAGCCTTAAGCACTTAAACAGTTCATCAAGAGAGTATGTATTCCCTGGGTTGCATTAATATTATTTTAAAGCCCCTACGGTATCATAGATTACTCAAACGTAAGCGATTTGGTTTATGGACAAGGTTCTTGGAGTAGATTTGGAATTGAGGGAGTTATAATGTTATAAATATTTGAGGATCATTTAACACTACCGAAAGAGGTATGTTAAAGAATACCGGATGCTCATTGGCAGTGCTGATTGGTTCGATTTCTTTACAGTTATAGCACCAATGAACAATCTTTTAAAAAAAAAGGTTAGTTATAAGTTTAAATGGACCGCCGCCGCTCAAGTTGCTTTCACTCAATTAAAGATTTTACTTGTACCCGCTCCTATTTTTATTCATCTTGAATTTGGGAAATGTTCACAATTCAGACCAATGCATCTGATTCGAGAGTAAAGAGAGAGGGAGAGAGTGATAACGGATATGAGTCAGAAACTAATATCCACGCAAAGAATATATCCGTCCAAAGAGCGTGACTGTTTGGCAGTGGTGCTAGCCATCGACAAGTTTAGGTTTTATATCGATGTTGTAAAATTTAAACCTGTAGGACCTTGCATCGAGATTGGATCATTGTTTTATGCCAATTAGTAAGTGGTAATGGTGCCTATAGCTGGGAGAGAAACCTATATGTTCCAAACCCAAACTGAACGAAGATTTTATATGACAACCACGACAGGGCATAATCAAAATTGTAGGGATGTATTATTGGGCGAAGATGGCTAGTGATGTGCGGAATTATGTTAAGGTTCGTGAGAAATGCCGGATTAACAAATCAAAGTCGGACATCTTGAGGGTGCTCATTTGTATGCCTTAACCCCTTAATAATTTTTGCTTGGTTGACCATATTTCAATACAATTTTCTGTTAAGAAACTTCACTCAATGGGGGCATGTTCGTTACAAAGTTGTAGGCCGCTCTTTTTTAGGTCCTGTTGAACTTGAAATGGTGTAGTCAAGAGAAGGTAATTCAAGCTAATCGCAACTACCAAATGCTACCTTAGGGATGCAAAATACTAGCCGGCCACAATCAACACTATAAACATAGATGCGGAAATCTGTTGCTAATGTTGCTTAATTAAAGATCTAATTAATTAAAATATGTGAATTATGTATAAATGAATTTTCAAAGGTTTTATCTTAAACCAAAATAAGACTTAATTCAAAATGAGACAAATATCATTTCATTTTTATATCTACCAAATTTTATTAATAATGATTGATTAAATTTTAATTAAAAAACTCTTATTTGGTCACAGAATAGTATCCAGAACTTAATTTATACCGTCCTTAATTCTCTCTTATAAATTCTAAGTACTTCCTCATTCGAGTCCCACTCCTGAGACTCCCTCGTACTTTTGGCTCTAGGTTAATTATCGATGGTCAGAAAAAGAGAGTTCCTTATAGAATACAATATCTGACCTTCCCTGAATTACTAGAGCATAATATTTTGTACCTCTTCTTTTCTGAGGCCACAGATTTTATTATTGCTAAACCAGGCTATATTAATACCACTTCCCCATCAGAACTAGAATGGTGAAGGTTAGAATGGTGAAGGTTAATCTGAATTATCCTAAGCTTAACCCTTTTACCTTTACTTCCCTCTGTATATTTCCTGCTACCGCAGGCCAATATTAACGCCGGTAGTTGGGATGTGCCGGCATCCCCCATATCGCCAAGCCCGTACAATTCATGGGGATCTTGTCAGTACCCTCCCCCTGAAAAAATTCCAGAGTACTGGCAATTTATTTGTCTAACAGAAAATCATCATGAGAGCTGTGCGGCTATATTTAGCCATGCCATTCGTCAAATAGAAAATCATCATGAGATCGGTGCCAATAATACGGTACTGGAAAACATGCTCAGTTGAACTACGAAAATTAAATTAAATACGATTCACAAGTTTCGCGGCTATATTTAACCATGTCCTTTTCATGACAAAATCCCGAAATAATTCCAGAGTAATGGCAACTGAAACGTCTAACAAAAAATCATCGGGAGATTGGTGCCAACAATATAGGACTTGAGAAAATACTTAGGTGAATTGCAAGAATTTAAAAAGTTCTCCTTTCACGAGTATGTTTCCTTTACCATGATAGTTTTGTTTTTTGGGCTGAGTGTCTGTCGTGATAAATTTTGCTATAATAACTTTTTTTTGGGCTGACATATTAAATAATATCATAAGGAAACTTTTATTTTAGCTACTGCGTTCTGTTACTACTGCGTTTATTGGGGATGAGTTTTGGGCCCACCTCACGTTTATTCGGTTGAAGTGGTATCGTACAAATAACATAATTCCCTCTCATGTAGTATTTTCGTTTGCATGCACAATTCAAAATTCTTTTTCTATTCGTTTAAACTATGTAGACTCGATTTTGCATGCGGTAGTGTGATGAATGCAAATTATAAATAAAAATGTATGTTCCCTAAAAGTTGCCAAATGTTTAATGGGAAAATATTCCCAAAACAAACATTGGGGGTTTATGTTTGTTGAATTTGTTTAGTGGGCTTAATATTTCATTGGTAACTGCATAAGAAAGTTATAGTTTGGCTTTTGTATACATTTGTGTTGGTTTTGGTATTTTACTTAGTGAAAAACTCGGGATCTATGTATGAAGATGGGATGAATTCGCAAGTGTGAGATTCTTATTTGATTTGAATCATTTCGATCGTTTCTTATTTAAAGCAAATATGAATCTAAAGCTACAGGCACATATGTTTCATTTCATTCGGCCTTGTAAGTAGGATGTGTCAAAACATATGGAAAACCGAAAACATTGTCACAATGTTAAGTTCGAAAATGAAACGAAACGAAAGGGTTGAAGAAATTTCGATAAAAACTTAAACCATAACCTCAATATATTAATTTTGACGTTTCGTATGTAAACGAAATTTATTGTGACGGTGAGTAAATAAAATAATTAAAAATAAAGATAACAACAAATTAAATTCTTATTAAATATATAATAATTCAAAATGGATTATGAGCAGTTAATTGAAAAAATAAGAAAGTTTCCAGAGCTATATGATAAAAATAATGGGTTTTATTTAGACCACAAAAGAAAAGGCCGAATTTGGAAAGATATTTCTGACAAATTTGGTATTGATGATAATAAAATAAGTAATTAATTAAATAATCTACACAGCGACAAATATATACAATAAAGAAAAGGCGTCCGGCTCACCAGCGGTGAATAAAAAACTGTGGGAACTTTACCCATTTTTGACATTTTTGCCTGACTATGTGAAGGTACTTATTAAAACGAATAATATTTATTTATTAATTACCTATGGATGACTGTGAATTAATTTTAGGTTACTGGAAAATAGTTCGCCCGGAGAATTGGAGGTATTCCGAATTGAAGACGAATGGTCGACATCCTCTTATTTTGATTCGGATAGTACATCAACCCCGTTAAATACATCACCGCCATCACCTAAAACAAAACGGCGAAATCCCCAAATCGACGAGATGTTTATGGACACTTTGTCAAAAATTAGTAAAAATTACGAATCTCCAGCAGAAGACCCAGCGGATCGACGTTTTTTAGAGTCAATCAAATTCGAAATGACAAAAATATCATTGACGGCAAAGTTTAAATTTAAAATTACGAGGATGATCAATAAAACTGCAAATAATAAAAAAAATGTATTTTTATTTCAAATAGTTTTATCAACATCGCTCATATTGAAAGCTTACGGCATCTTCATTAATAAAATATTCTTTGAGATCATCTCTCAAATCAAATGTCCGGACAGATTTTAACGGCTGACTTACGTCATTTAACCACGTATCAGAGTATATGTTATGGTCTGAGTCCTCCCAATCAAAAAATGTTGTGATTGTATAATTTTTTGCCTCATCGTTTAATTTAATAAAATTACGTAAAGCTACTGTAGCTAACACAATTTTCTTTACATTTTCTGGCTCCATATTGATTTTGGTATTTAATACTCTTCATCGTGCGACTAATTTTCCAAATGCATTCTCAATAACTCGTTCTGTTCGGGACAAACGATAATTAAAAATTGATTTAGGAGTATCTAATAATCTTCCGGGATATGTCCGCATAAGATTTTTGCTTAGTAGGAATGCGACATCTCCCACAAAGTAGAAAGGAAACACTCTACCGCTATTTGAAATTACCTTAGCTGCAGGGATTGGCACCTCCTCGTTTAAAATTTGTTTCCCGAACTTTGTTTGTTGTAGTATATACAGTGAGTCACAGTGAAAATAGTCCACTCATTTTGTTGGGGAAATAATTAAAATTCTGTCAAAATTTCAAATTCAACAAAAACGATAAAATAAGTATTTTATTTCAAATTCAATCAGGAATGATAGAAACATCAGTTATAACAATATAAATATAATATAGTAAAAAAAAATTAAAAAATCTAAAATAATATTGGAATTCATATCACAGTGAAAATCGTCCAGTGGACCATTACGATTCAAATTTTAATATAAAATCCAATTTCAATTACAATCTTATGATAAAATTAATATTTTGTAGGAAGCCCCTTATTTTTCCTAACAGCTGCCAACCTCCTAGGTATTGATCTTACTAGATTTTCCGTATAATTTACCGAAATTTTCGCCCATTCTTTTTGTAGTGCGATTTTAAGCGACTCCTTGTCTGTAATTGTATGTTTTCGTATATTCACTTCCAATATGTGCCATAAATTCTCTATGACATTTAAGTCGGGTGATTGTGCAAGAGTTTCTATAACGTTTGGGCAGTTTCTTTGTAGCCATTCTCGTGCTATTATAGCAGTGTGTTTTGGATCATTGTCCTGGTAAAAATTATAATTGTTCGATATTCCTAGTTTGACAGCACTTTGTTTCAAATTATTTTTTAAAATATTTAAATACATCATTTTATCCATATTCCCTTCTATAAAATGCAAATTCCCCACACCAGCAGCTGACATACACCCCCATACCATTACACTGCCACCGCCAAATTTGACTGTCCCGCGCATATTTTTTTCTTTGAGCTCTTGATTAGCTGTTCTCCACACGTTTACACGCCCATCACTTCCATAAATATTATATTTACTTTCATCACTGAAAATCACGGTTTTCCAGAATTCAAAATCCTTATCCTGGTACTCTTTGATAAATTTATTTCCTTTAGCTACATTTTTCTTCGAAACAAATGGCTTCTTACGAGCAATTCTACCATGTAAACCGTGCTTCCTCAATATTCTACGTAGAGTTTCAGTATTTACTGTTTTTCTTGCTTTTCTCTGCTTCAACTGCAAGTTTTGGAGCACTCATCATAGGATTTATTTTGATTTTTCTTACCAACCAGCGTTCATTGGCATCGTTGAAGATATTTTTTGATGATTTCTTTTTTTTATTTTCGGTTCTACCATTTTTTTTGTAGCGGTTTATAATTCCTTGAATTGTTGTTCGTGGTTTACATATTATTTTAGCAATTTCGTATTGACTTTTCCCGTTTTTATAATGATTTATAACAATTTTTCGGAAATCTACGCATGTTTGCTTTGTGGGAGCCATTTGGTTCAAAAATAAACTATTCACGACTAACTTTTGAAATAGAATGATCGAGAAATTGAAATTTGTCAAATAAAAAATAAATGTCGGTTGTAGTCGGATGGTTTCGTTAAGAATATATAACAAAATAACATTGGACGATTTTGACTGTGATGTAGTTTAACACACATTTACGCAACGAAGCAAATTTAAGTAAATGTATGTGTTACTTTTCAAGTTTGCGTAAATAAAGTAATAGTATACATGTATATGAAAGTAAAAATTGACCTAAATATATTATGTAGTATACTGTATTATTTAGACAATGTAACAAAATGAATTTTTTGGAGTGGACTATTTTCAGTGTGACTCACTGTATATAGATTGAAAATAGTTACTTGATTCAAATATGTATAATAAATTCATAATGTTCAAATTGATACCGCCATGACTTTGACTTCCGTAAGCTCAAACCCAAACATCGGTAAATATATAATTATCATCGTACCTAGCTAACAACACAACGCTAAAAGTTTTCTTATAATTAAAGAAACTTGACCTGGATTTTGCTGGGCAACGAATATTTATGGGTTTGCCATCTATGTCGCCAACCGTTTTGTTCCATTCCATGTTTTTTTTTCGAATTCCTCTGTTATTTGTTGATAATCTTGAGCATTTGGTTTATTCACATTGGGATGGTCCTCAAAACATCGCAAGTTTCTAAAATTTGTACCTCAACATCCGTGTATGTACAAAAAATTCTTCCTGATCCCTTGGAAAATAGCCAAAACTGTTTCGGTCGGTATTTATTGGTCTTCTATTCCTCCTATTCCTTTGATTATACGTGGTGTACAATTTATAAACTTCATAAAGATCTTTCAGGTTCCCTAAATCTTTATTCATTGTCACAATTTTTTTTTTTTAGTTTATAATTTAATTGTATTGAAAATTTGCCTTCGCTTTACTAAAACACTTCAAAACACAAAATAACTACTCGATCTGTCAAATAATAGAAAAAAAAAAACGAAACGAAACGAAACTCATGTGCCATAGGGTGCCGAATGGAAAACGAATGGAAAACGAAACCAAACCTATGTGCCTCAAGCTTAATACTCTGAATAGAACTCCTGGATTTGAGATGTGCAACTTGTATAAATTGACCTGTAAACAGCAAATATTTAGCAAGCTTTGAAATAAGGCGAAGTGAATTTAAAATAACTAATTATTGTCGATTCTATAAAATTTCTTATTGATGGCTCACATGGTCAACCGTTTTTTCTGTTACATGACTAAATTTCCTAAAATACGGTTTCCTATAATATTATACCAAGGGGGTATTTAGGTCTGCAGGCAGTTTTTTAAAGTGATAGAATTTTTCAAAAACTCGCACCTAGAGGCTGCGATTTTCCGAGAAATTTTATTAAAATTTCTTTAAAAGTTAAACAGGTGGCATACCAGACCAAGCAGCTTTAGCCTCAAGTTGATAGTTATATTGGGTATATGTAAAAGTAAAGTTCCGTGTTTTGTTTAAAATTACATGTTTATTTAGCAAGTATATAAAAGTGGCACATTATTCCAAGTATGCTCCATCAGAAGCCACAACCTTCGCCCATCTTTTAGGCAATTCACCGATTCCCTTCCTGAAAAAGTCGTCGTCTTTTGAAGCGATCCATTCGTCGAGCCAATTTTTGATATTTTAAATAAATAGTAATCCGAAGGAGTGAAGTATGGCAAATATGGCGGGTGGGATGGAGCTTTCCAGACCTGTTCTTCTAGGTAGGTTTTAACGACTCTTTCTCCCATTCTAGTCGATTATCTTGAAGAGCTCGCTTCAAACGTATTAAATGCCGTCGGTAGACTTCGCCATTAGTAGTTTCAGAAGGTTCCAGTAGCTCGTAATATGTAACGCCTTCCATATCGCACCAAATACAGAGCTTTGGCTGTAATAAACCAGCTTCACCAGGCTTAACCCAAGCTATTTTACATTTAGGATTCTCGTAGTAAATCCATTTTTCATATCCAGTCACAAGTCGATGCAGAACACCCTTGTTTTTTTCTCTTTGAAAAAGTATTTTAGAAGTATTTTTCGACATTCCATGTCGAGAGGTCTACTAACAACGTACTGATCAACATTCAGTGCTTCTGCCAATTCTTGTTGCGTTCTACCTTCCGTTGTACGTCTTCAACCTCGAATAAACCTTCTACAAACTGCCTAATCCACCTTCGTACATTTTCACCGAAAACTTCTACAAGTAAACGATGATTTTCAGCAGCGCCTTTCTTATTTTTTTCTTTTTTCAATTATTTGGCACTAAACTCTCCATTTTAAATCCAATAAAAAATTGGTTGTTATGAAGAGACTTTTCAAAAACATGTATTAGCAGATTCACAAGAACAATTACGCTATCTACTAAAAAACCGAACTTACTTTTACATATACCCAATAAATAAAAAACCAAAACCACCACCAGAACAGCTTCGGCAGTTTTTTAAATAATATTTTGGTCAGTCGTGACATTCAATCGATTTACAAGAACTTTACGAGGAAATGCCTTTCGAAAAACCAAATTGGATGTTTACCTCCAATAAAATTTTTCTAACAAACGAGTTTCTTTACTGTTACACTGTAGCCATAAATCTCTACAGATCGAATATATCGATATATGAAATAAGTGAAATTTATTACGTTCCATTGTGTTTTGTGTTCAAATATTTTTTTCATATTTAAAATGGAAAATTATTTTCCTTCCATTGTTAAGATTTTATATAAAACATTTCTGCTTTTATATTTTATATCGAAATAATTGGCAGTTATTTATGGCTTTTAATTAGTAGAACGATTTATGTTTTATCGTCAACACTATCTGTGTATAGGTAAAATGTATACGTATGTATCGTAACGTAGATATCATTGCCCATTTATAGTTAACGAATCAGCCTGCTGACTCACTTTAATTTATCATCTTTTCACCAGAACTTTTTATTTTTAACTTTGGCCATTATAATACCATTAATTTACGCGCACGCTGTCGTATTTTTATCTTATGCCTAATCCAATCTAATCCAAATATTTACCTTTTTTTTTTTTGTTGTTACTCTCGATTTAATTTACCTTAGAAAAAAAAAATCATTTTTCCAAAAATAAAATCATTAAAAAGCTCGTTTAAAAATTTTGATTTTCCTGTTTTTGTTTTTGCGTCTGTACACAAACTCTGTTTGTATTGTGTGTCGTGACGATGGTGTGGTGGGATGCTGGTACTGTTGTTTTGTTTTTCTGGTAAATAAAAATTTTCTTTTTTTTTTGTTTGTTTTGTATACAATTTAATTTATTTCAGAGGATTACATACATTTTCATTCACCCTACGCTATACTTACTCTGATCTGGTGCGTGTATACATACTTGAAATTAAAATGAATTGAGAATGATAAATTTCGGGAGATTTCCCATCTCACTATCTCTATACATATTATGTATAGATAGATAGGCGTAATGGAATTATTAAAATATTTTTTAATCATTTATTGTTAATATTTTGTTGGATGAAAAACCATTACATCACACTCTAAATGTGCACCACCGCCTTTAGATTTAATGTAAATCACCGGTGATTAATTATTACGTGGAAAATCTGTACCAAACTTTACCGTTTTTGTTGATTTTATTTTTCACGTTTTGTGTACATATTAATTTAATTTAGCAAATGTTTTTGGGAAATTTGTTTTAATTTTGGGAAAATAAGACATTAATAAATATTTTTACTTTTATGTTAGGTACGCTACGCAGATAGCTACATACTGTTGGTTTAATTTGGTACACTCTTCATATAGGGTACGGTTTATACGTTCCGTAAATTATTCGAATGTCACAAACGTGTTCATTCTTTTAATAAATTAGTCTGCCTAATTAATATTTTTTATTACTGGTAATTTGTTTTAGGTATAGGTGTTGGATTCTAATCCACTGTAAAATGAGTAAAATACTGTATGGTGCTCAACTATAAGTAAATTATGAAGTGTTGATGCGGATGATTGGGATGATGGATTAGGCAGATAAACAAAATAGCCAAAAAATACTGATTGTTCCGACACAAAGACCAAATCCAGTCCGATATTTTTATGTTTCGTCAAATTTTAGGCTTTCGAGTTTTTTATGTTCAGAATTTTTGCGCATCGACATATTATTTTTCCGCATATCGTGGTGAATCCTGCAAATCTAAAAGGAAACGATGAATCATGCGATTCTCCTTTAACAAATCCCTTTTATAAAATTCAAAATCAGTTGAAATTTTAATTTTAAACAGTTTTTTTTGTAAGGAAGCGGAAGTTAAGCCATCCACAACAAGCTGAATTTTATACGGTCTATAAAAGGTTCTGAATCCAATAATTTAAGTAAACACAAACGCTCAAAATGGAAAACAGTACGCAACTGTAAACGGCAGCGTGCACCAAAGGGTTTCAAACGCAAGTGTTCTTAAAGGTGCTGCTCCTAAAGTGCAAGAAAGTGAAGATTGAAACATGTCAACAGCTTTAAACAAATTGACTAATATGATGCAAAGCTTCATGGCGATCAGAATATGAACAAGCTGATGCAGATAGTCGTAGAAAACCAAAAATGACCATCATGAAAATAGTCATATGGAATGCAAACTATCTAACACGCTTCACTAAAAATAGCTATGTCAAAATTAATGGGTACTACATTTACGACACCAAGCACCCAGATGGTAAAGTACCTGGAGGCACTGCTGTATTGAATAAGTTAAGATTAAAACATTACGAACTTACTAAATATGAGAAAGAACATATACAATCAACGAGCATCTGTCTGCAGGAGTTGTCTGGAAACTGTGTCATATCGGCAGTGTACACAGCTGGGTAATGAATATCTTGTGGGAGGTGTTGACAACGCTAAACATACTTATTGGGGTTCCATATTAACATCGCCGAAAGGCAAATAACTTTATGATGCTATAGAGGAAGAGTCCCTGGATTATTTATCTGTCGGTAACCCAACTTACTGGTACACGGATAAAAGAAAATTCCTGATTTAATTGACTTTTGTGTAACTAAGGGCATTCCACATACATATGCTAAGGCCACCGATTGTTTTGATCTGTCTTCTGATTACTCACCGGTAATAGTAACAGTGAGTACCGATGTCCTAAGGAACGAAATGCCGAACCGTCTTACAAACAAGCAAACTAATTGGGATCAATTTAGGACGCTAGTTGAACAAAATTGTCTACTTAATATTCTTCTGATCACACCCGATTATCAGCTGCAAGGGCTACACTCGTCATAAATAGTTCTGAAAAAGTTATTAAACTGTCACGTAATATACAGGAACTAATCCAAAAAAAAACGAGAATTTAGCCGTCAATGGCAGTAAACAAAGCCACCGTTATTGAAAAGGAAATTAAATCGAGCTATTAAGATTCGAAGAAATCGAGCCCTATGATTTGCTTTGTGGGAAGAAGAAAATCAGAGCGTCCAGAACTATTTAAATGACCTCTCGGCAACCGAGAAGATGGATTATTCTTTGTGGAAGGCAACAAAAAATTTAAAAAGGGTAAAAAATTCGAATCCACCGATTAGACTACCAACAGGAAATTGGGTGAGAATTAATGAAGAAAAAGCCAATGCGTTTGCTGCTCATCTAGCAACAGAATTTGGTCCAGACGAAGAAGATAATTATTTCATGCTACCTCAGCAAATGAATGAAGCCAGGGGAAAATGAAATGCAAATCTCATCATATCTTAACGGCGCGTTATTCCAGACGATTAATTTGGTTTCCGAAACCAACATGGTACTATAGAGCAAGTACACAGAATTGCAAACGCAATCAAAATCACATTCGAGGAAAATAAATATTGTTCTGTTGCCTTTTTGGATATCGCACAAGCCTTTGATAAAGTTTGGCACGATGGGCTAATATACAAAATTAAAGAGCTTCTACCGAAGAAATTTCACTCAGTTTTGGGAAACTATCTTCTTCAAAGGCAATACATGGTCAAACAAAATAGCGCAACTACTTGCTTAAATGATATTAATGCAGGTGTCCCGCAAGGCAGCGTTCTAGGACCAATATTATATTTGTTGTACACAGCTGATATACCTGTAACCAACAAAGTATTAATATTAACATTTGCCGATGACCCAGCTTTCAAACTAATTTCGAAATTGCCTCAAAGGAATTACAGAATCATTTAAACAAAGTCGCGAACTGGCTGAAGGCATGGCGAATAAAAGTGAATGAAAACAAATCAAATCACGTCACCTGCTCATCAGTGAAATTAAACGATAAAAATATTCCTCAACAAACGAAGGTAAAATACTTAGGTTTGCACCTAGATAGAAGGTTAACTTGGAAAAACCATATTGAAACACGCGGAACCAAATAAAAATTACATTTCAAAAATGTATTGGCTGATGGGAAGAAAGTCTCAGTTGTTATTAGCCAATAAAGGTTTGTTGTACAAAGCTATAATCTAACCCATATGGACATATGGTATTCAGTTATGGGAGTCCACCAGCCCTTTAAACAGACAACTCCGTGGTACATTTGAAATAGTAATATACATGACGACCTTGGATTAAAACCGTTAAAGAAAGAATTAAAGAATTCAGTTCGAAATATTTCTGAAAACTAGAAGCACATCCCAACGAATTGGCCAAGGTAATACTAAAACAGCTGCGATTTAGGCAACTGAGAAGAACAGATCCACTCGGACTGATGAACCTGTTAACCTGTAAATTTACTAAAGGATTATGTTACTCATACATATAAGTATAATGTAAATTAATTAAATTGTGAGCACTAACAATAATTATTAAGAATTTAATTACTTCTTGTGAGTTTCTTACGTAGAAAGATTCAAGAATAAAGCCATTGGCAACATTTACAAAAAATAAAATCCAAGGAATTAAAGATATGTCAACTTCATATGTGTATAGCTTTGGAAATATCAAGAGCGATAACGTGAGTCGATCTTTGTGAAAACATCGAATTCGTAGTAGTATGTAAACGGTAAGATCATCGCACAATTCATCGCTTACGCAAACCATAATGTCGACCAATTATAATTCTCTTAATTCGCAGGGTAAAGTGAAGATATTGTTTCTATTGTTTCCATCCATATAGAACTTTGGACCGTATAGACCACAAGGTGGTATAGTGGTATAGTATACGAAGTTCCTGCAATAAAATTATTTAACAAACTCAAAAGTCCAAAGTAAATCGGGTTTTCTCGGATATTCGTATAGTATGTACTTGATGTAGTAATTATCAAATGGTCCCTTCCCTGAGGTCAGCTATATATTCAAAAACAAGAAATTTTTGCTTCATTTGTTGTACGAAATTTCTTCAACAGAACCCAAAGTTCCATAATAATTTTTTTTTTTTTTAATATTCTTGATATGCATTTTATGTATTAATTATCAAATGACTGGTCACTGCGGGGTCGGCCAAACAAATTACAAGCATTTGTTTGGTTTATAAAATTGGGCATGTTTTTTTCAGCTTATTATAGACACGAATATCAAGAGGCCAATTATTCATAACATATCTACCCAAAAAAAGTAGAAATATTAATCCCCCCATACTTTACCCCAAGAGTTATACAAAGTGTTTAACACTGAACAAAAAATGAGAACATTCCTTGAGAGCTCATTGTGTTGGCAGTTTGGTTTCGTACTGAAAAAGTTGGTCTGGTCCGGTGAGGGTAGCTACGACCAAACTATAAAAATACAATCCCTCCTTAACGCAGATTAGTGTCAAGTACGAATGTACTGATTTGGCGAATTATATTCACTAAATCAAAAATCTCAAGGAAAACCCTTAACTGGGACGCAAAAATTACTTATTGGACACAGTTGATAGAAAAACTCGTGATTATTTAGATGACCAGCGTAGATACCGGAAGTTTGATAACTTCATCAAGTGCGTACAACGGATCTTTGAGAAAAATCATTTGACTTTGGACTTTCGATTTTCATAAATCATTTTTTCGCACTTCATACAAGATTTGACGCCAAAATTGCTCGATATCTATATGCCGACTCCAAGGACCGACCATCTATTATTTTCTTGATCAAGTGGACATTGGAGAAAAATCATTTGTTTATGGGGCTTCTAGAAGAAATTTATGTAATAATTGCTTTTATTTACATGCCCGACATCAAGGACTGGCCATTTGATAATTTCTACAACAAGTGAATATTAAGGACATCCAAGAAAACATGATTATGGAACTATTGATTTGTGTTGAAGGAGTATTGTTGGCGGAGCTTCTTAAAACGCATGACGCAAAACTTGCTTTTTATTTATATGGCCGACCCCAGGGACCGTTTGAAACCGTTTGATTATGGGACTTTCTGATTTTGATGTAGACATTTCGTCAGTTTTGTACAACATTTGATGCAAAATCTGCTTGCTCTTTATATGGTCGGCCCCAGAAACTGGATATTTCATATGTTCTTGGTGAAGTGCAAACTACGTATATTCGAGGAAAATCATTTGGTTAAGAGACTTCGTATATGCGAATACCCCAGCTATCAGCCATTTCGTAATATCTTCATCAAATACGGACATTTGAGAGAAATTATTTGGCTTTGTACTTCAGATTTTTATTGAAAAATTGCTTGTTGTTTGTATGGTTAACTCCAGGGACCAGCGGTTTGATCATTTCTACATCAAGCACATACTAGAAACATTCGAGATAAATCGTTTAATACGTTCGCTCCTCAAAGACACATATACATATGTGTCACGCAAGTTTCCCAAAAAACTCATGTTACATATATATGTGTCACAAATTACTGAAACTTTACATAGGTATAACTTTGGAATGGTTTGTGTTATGATTATTTTCTTTTCGCCGTAGTCTTTATGAGTTTTATTTATTGAAATATTTTCATATTTCAGGAAACCCCCGATATTGGTTCAAAGAAAAGAGATAACGATTTATTTAACGTTTTTATGTTAGTTTGTTGACGATTTTTGTCTAGTAAATAGGTATTTTGTTTGCATTATAATATTTATACTTAGAATTTTTGGTATTATAGTGAAAAATTAACGGTTTTTAATTCAAAACTAAATTTTTGAAGTGTAATAAAAATTATTCAAAGTTATTTATGTAGCATATAAGGTTGTAAGGTATAGTAATTTTATTATTTACTCTCCGATTTTCTGATTTGGGTGATTTTCAAGTTAATTGCAGATTTTTTTGCTGTACTGTTATAATAGGTTGTTGGTTTTAAAGGAATTTGTGCATAATGGAAAGTCGAGGAAAGCGCATGCAGCTTGCGCGTAAATCTGACGAATCTGAATTGGACCCCAGCAACAGTGAAATAGACTTTGAAGATTCGGGCAGCAGCTTTCGCATCTATGACACTGACAGTATGTCATCTGAATGCTCAGTAGAAATTGACTTGCAAGAGGTACCAGTTCAAACATTTGTTGCTGAAAATAACAATGACGAGTGGACCGATGTTGGGCCTGAAACAAATAACATAGTTTTTACTGGAGCAGAATTGATATCCATAGATCTACCACCAACCGCCGAACCAGTAGAATATTTCAGGAAAATATTTGACGATGTATTGCTCGAGAAAATAGTTACTTGGATTAACGCACGTGCTAAATTCATTATTGAGCATAAGCCATTATCAGCAAATTCAAACCTTCGCAGATGGAAAGATGTGACCAGTAGCGAATTGAAACAAATGCTTGGCTTTTATGTCTACAAATGCCTCTAAATAGAAAACCAAGCCTGAAACACTATTGGGCCAAAACTGGGCTTTATGTTCAAAATGTCTTCGGCCAGACAATGAGTCGAATAAGGTTTGAAAACATCCTTGGGTGTATGTGTTTCTATGACGAGCAACACGACGTCAAAACTAATAGATTGTACAAAATACAAAATGTCACAAATCACGTTCTGGCTAACATAAAAAATTGTATAACCCACCTCAAAACCTTTCATTAGATGAAGCTCTCCTGTTATGGCGAGGAAGACTGTCATTCCGGCAGTATATACCGAATAAGAGGCGCAAGTACGGCATCAAATTCTATATGCAATCCCGAAAGTTTTTTTAATAAATATGATTATATAGTTTATATCGGAAGAGGCACGTTGTCTAACGAGGAAGGGCATGCATTTGGCGTTGTTGTTGAACTAATGAAGGAATATTTGGGTAAAGGTCATACGTTCTGTATGGATAATTACTACTGCAGTATTGACCTGGCAGAGCACTTGGTGAATCATCAAACTAATATATGTGGAACATTACATTCGAATAGGAAACGCAATCCCTCTCAAGTTATAAAGAGTAAATTAAAGCCAGGACAAATTTCATGGCGGCGAAACCTTAAGAACATTATGGTGTTAAAATGGAAAGACAAGCGAGACGTTTTGAAGTTTTCTACCAAACATAATGCCGAGCTTATTAATTGAATAACAAAAAAAAACAAGGACATAATAAAGCCAAAAATAGCGGTAGACTACAACGCTAATATGCCGGGGATCGATAGGACGGATCAAATAATTTCATATTATGATTGCCCAAGGCGTTCAGTGCGATGGTTCATGAAAGTGTTTTTTCACATACTGGACATAGCAATATGGAATTCGTGTTGGATATATAACAAACAAACCCAGCAGTGACAATTGCCACATCTAGAATTTAGAGAAAAAATTATAACCTCAAGGGCCCCCTATAGGGCCCAAGAACCGAAGGAACTTCAACTTTAAAAACAGCACATTTCCCTAGCATGGCCAACAGCCGCAGGGGGTACCGCATATGTTACAAAACTGGTAAAAGGGCTGCGAGTAAATACGTTTGTGACACATGCAAAGATGCTAAAGACAAGTTGATCGGTCTATGTCCATATCCATGCTTTCGGCTATGGCATACCAAATAAAAAATTTGAATTTTTTTTTTATAAACTGTAACTGATTTACGCTTATATAATTTATATGTAAATCATAATTAACTCTTTAGAAATATAAACCTAATATACTGAATTTTGCAATTTCTTGTACACCTTAAAATAATTTATGTTCCACCTAAACCTCATGGTCACACATATTATGTCCTTTTTATTATAAAAATGAAAGACTCATGTCTCACATAAGTGTCGTAGAAGCAATCAAAAACTAATGTCACGTATATGTGACATGCCAGCTTTCCACAAACTCATGACCCAGATAGGTGTCATAGAATTGTTAATATGTGAGTTTTTTTCGAACACCAAAAAATCGTTTGAGGGGACGTGTTAACTTCGGGATTTTTTATTTTTGTTCAACAAATTCTGTAAATCCATCGCTTGTTCTACGAGCTAAAAATCACCTAAATATTTACTATTCTACTTTACTTACACATCTACAATAATTTCACTTTGGTTGTTGAAGCCCACGTAATTCAATTTTTCAAACACGTTGGATTATTGCATTGATTTTCAGACCCACGTATAACTGCAGAATACGTTTGCACAGTCGAAGTTAGGAACAAAGCTTCAATCGTAGCAGTCCCGTTCAACCAATGGAAATTGTAATTTATCAATGCGGATTATAAGGATTCAAGGTCAATGCAAACCCACGAATAATTAAAGATCAAGTGATTTCCATTTTTATGGCTATCAATTTTTTCCGAAAATCGAAATCCTTGGCTGTTGATGCCACAAGCAACGATGGCGGAAACTTTCTAATTTCTAAAGGATGATAAAGTATACTGCTAAGATCCCCATTTCGAAAATTTCACAGGTCACGGTCACCAATGCCTCCTCCAATCTGGACACTAATAAGTACAAGTCAACACCAAATCATTTGGAAATGCAGACGCACTATCGGGGCTTCTCTGTCGCCATTAAAAATGGTTGGGTGTAAAGGTATTCGTTGGACTGGTTCCACCATACGATTTAAGTACGGTTAAAAATATTCCACCAGAGTCGCGATAAGTCTCGTTTTCGATCTCTAAACCTATTGATATGATGAGGGAGGCTCGATTACCTAGTAAGCTATAATAATTATTATTTGAATTTGAACAATATGTCCTCCTTCTATTATGGTTTATGATTCTTTTAGCTTAGGTACGTATTAAGTTAAATGTTGTTTAGATATGATAGTTAGTGATGTGTTAATAGTTATGGGGGACATACACATTGATTTGAGTTCTCAGAGTCAATCTTCAGTTGATTATTTATTGTTGATGTCTTCTTATGGCCTTGCATCACTTGTTGATCAGCCTACTAGAACAGTAAATAAAATAAATTTTTAAGAATAAAGCCAACACTTGATTCTTTAGCTTATACATCCACTGTTGGCGATCTTTAAGTTACTGATCATTGTGCTATATTTTTAAGACTAGTAATACCTGTTGTGCGTACCAGCTTCTCTTCATCTAAAATCTTGAACGTTGTTTGGATGCTGAAAGATGGGTTGATGTGTATTTGGGCTCCACAAAAACTGCACCTGAACCTAAAAATTGATAAACTACAAACACTAATTTTATTTCTTTAATTCAATCACTAATTATAATTGAATGTTGGTAGAATTGATGTTTTCTTCATATTTATTATAAAATGTTAACTTAGCTTAGATTTTGGCTACTATTATTATTTGTTGACTTTTCGCGCAAATCACTCTGACAGTAAATGTCAATATATATTCTAAAATAACAAATTTTTCTTTGAAATTGAGCTCGACGCGACATCTGATTTGTGGCATTTGATTCACAACGAAAAGGCTTTTGTGTTCGAGCACAAATTAAAAAGTAAAAATTAATTTCTCTTCCCTTATTTTCGAAACCACAGCGGCATCAACAACTAATACAGCAAAAATTATATTTATAGAAAATTAAATAAAGAATAAAGTTGTAGGATTTGCAATTGAAGAACTCGTTTTAATTGAACGAAACATCGTAAGCAACCATATCAGGACGAGAAACACATCGGTTGAAATTTCCTGCGAGTTTATTGCTCACCAAGTGGTACTGTCTTGTACAATGTGTTTAATAGTACTGACGCAAATAAGGCTTATGATAGCTTTCTTTTTACATTTTCAAAACATGTGATATCATGTACTGAAACATTTGAATATCGCTCACCTAATAATAAATTAAAAGCATGGTTGGATACTAAACTTTTAAATTTAATAAAAAAAGTTTAAAAGTAAAAAAGCATTCTCAAAATGTTCAATTCCTCATTAGATGCAAACGTTTAAGATCGGAAGTTAAACATGCAATTAGCAGCGCTAAATTTAATTATTTTAGAAAATTATTTTTGAAAGCAATGGAAAATAATTAATGAAGGTACCGGTAATTTCAAAACTTTGAAAACTTTTTGTTTGTCTATTAAGAATGATGCTGGTGTTTTATTGAACGGTTCTAAAGGAGGTTGCTGACGTTTTTAATAAGATTTTTGTGGATATTTCTGATAAAATTAAAAATAGATACATTTTGCGCCAATCGTGTTGTTTCAGTGAGGAGAATCATTATTTATATTCAGGCAAATTTGTTAATAAATATTTCTTTCTAACTCCCACTAGTCTAATAGAATTTCTATACCACATTAATTCAACGAAATCAACCAATTCATGTGGTTTTGATGGCATTTCTAATTTGTGTATTAAAAGAATAGCTATTTATAATTTAAGATTTTCTAGTGGAGTTTTTTCCTATAGTTTAAAAATGGCGATTGTAATACCACTTTATAAAAAAGATGATCCTACAAAAATTAATAATTATCGACCGATAAGCCTTTTATCTGGCTTCTCGAATATTTTTGAAAAGCTTACTAAGTCGAGAGTGTTAAGTTTTTTATATACCACGAAATTTTTAAATAGTGGCCAGTTTGGTTACCTAAACGACTGTATCACTGAAGATGCAATTATAAAAATGTTGTCTCCAATTTTCGAGGGGTATTAGTTCAGATAAATTCACTTTAACTCTATTCATTGATATTATGAAAGCTTTTGATCCTGCTTAAAAAATTATACTATGCTGGTTTTAGAGGTGTTACCCTTGATTTCTTTAAATCATATCCGGATGACCGGTTCCAAGTTACAAGGGTTGGAAAGATTTTGAGTGACAAATTGGCTATTACATCAGGTGTACCACAGGGTTCGGTTCTTGGGCCAATATTATTTTTACTTTACATAAATTCATTATTAACATTAAATCTTCATGGTCTAACGGCTTTTGCTGATGATACTGTTATTCCTTATTCAAATGAGGAAAGTGTTTTTATGACTTTTAATATTTATAATTATCATATTGGTTCTAATCTTCTTTTAAATTCTGTAAAGTTGCACAGAGAAAATTATAATTCAATTTCTTGTACAAGTGCTTGTATGGAGATCAAAAGGGTGGATAATTATAAATATTTAGGATTGTGGGTTGACCAACATTTGGATTTTAAAAAGCATTTTCGTAATATAGTGCCCAGAAAGATCTTAAAATGGTTATTTTATCCTTTGATTAACTGTCATTTAGAATATGGAATTGCTGCTTGGGGTGGTTCATTCATAAGTAATGTAAGTCAATAAGGGTAATACATTTTAATTTAGTGAATCTATTTCATTTTTTTTTTTGATAAAGGTAACATTTTACCATTGCGTAAGCTATATATTTATAGAGTTTTAAAAATGTTTTATAAAAGATCAGGATATTTAAAATATATAAAGCCTAAAAGCTCCCGTTCTGAGGAATTATTTGTTCCATTTACAAGTAAAGAGCGGTGTAAAAAAATCTATAAATACAAGGCAACTTATCTGTTTAATAAATTACAGCTGGCAATAAGATCTGCATCTACATTTTTAAAGTTTGCAAAAAACCTTAGGAAATGGTTGATGGACACTTGTGATATTGAATGGTGGTTGTGAAGTTTTTTCTGAGTTCATCCAGGTTTTACTTAATAGTCTTAATTTTGATTTTGATTTAATATAATAAAAATGATAAATAAATAAATAAATAAATAAATGTATAATTCAATTCATGGCATACAGCTTAGTTTTCTTGACAGATAGCCAAAATTATAAAAATAATAAATCAAGCAAACAATCGCAGCACCAGATGGGTAATTTTCCATAAATTTTTTATGAAAACTCAAAATAATTTTTAAGATTGATTTAACAATTTTTCATCTGAATTATCTCAACCTCATACATTTGCATTATTAATATTTGATAAATTTATATACACATATGTGCATGTACCTACATGTAAAATTTGAAACGAAAGTTCCATAAATTACAGGCATCCCTCATTTTACTTATTTGCGAAATACTCAGTTAATTAAAAACGAAAATTCATCAAATTTACGTTGTGATTATTAGAGATTTCTCTGTTTTGAGGTCCGAAAAAGTGGGTTTCGAAATGGTGCCAATTGAACTGAAACTTCAGATTTAAGCTTTTTTGATAAATTGGGAGGTCCCAGTGAATTTTACTCAAAATCGGCTAACCGGAAATGGCTACTCCCTTGGTCCAGAAAATTTAAAAAGTGAAAGGTTTACAAAAAACTACTTAATACAAAGGTTTTTAATATTTCTGAAGACTGGTTATTCTCACTTCACTTGTGTTGGCCTTTGGGTTTAAATTCAGAGTTTTATTCATTCAATTGCAACAGTGACTATTAAAAGTCCTGCGGCATCTGTTGTGTCTTCCGGTTGCTCCTGCTTCGTATTTGGTTCCGATTTGATCTCCATATTAAAGTGGTGTAAGTGCATTATATCAGCGACAATTTATCAGGATAATAACACTACATTATGAAGCAACATATTTATTACGTTAATCGATGGTAACCTGTAAACGAGTACTCATACAAAAATTATATTTTTGATAACAAAAAAAAAAAAATACAAAAATTGCTTCATACAATAATTTCGTGCTTTTGTACCGATAAATATTTTATATTAGGTTGATACAAATGTTCTGGCTTGCATACATATTCAAAATGTTAACTATCAACTTTTCGACTTATTTTTATGATATTCATAAGTTTTTTGATTGAAAATATTTGGATATGTGCTACAGCCATTGTGTATGTTACATAAATTTTATATATGGAGCAAAAGAACAAAATTCTGATCAAAAAAATACAAAAAAAATAATTTTAAATAAAATTTTTAAATTCAATTTATTTTCAATTGCCCTGAAGGTTTCATTTCTTGTAAAATACGAAAAAAAAAACAAAAATGGGAGAATTTATAATGATATAAGTATTATTCATGAACAAGATTGTTTGAAGTAGAGTTTCCTTTTTTTGTTAAGTTCACGAAAAGGCTGGAATATACAACAACAAATTAACTTTTATATTATTTGTATTATTTTCCGTCGATTTTTATTTTTTGTTTGGTTAATGTAAACTCTCTAGACCTTAATTTTGTGAAAATCATTAGCTACTTAAGCCCGGAA
This sequence comes from Tipula vernalis, assembly GCA_958295665.1. NCBI lineage: Eukaryota > Metazoa > Arthropoda > Insecta > Diptera > Tipulidae > Tipula > Tipula vernalis. The sequence continues at coordinate 17,485,382 of OY282560.1, forward strand.
AAAGATTAAAGCGAAAACAAAACAAAAAAGCTAAAAAGTTAAAATTCAATATTAATTTGAGGAGAGTTGAAATTTTATTAATTTTCAATTTTCAATTTTAAGTGTTATTATATTTCAGTTTCGAGTGGATTGGGAAATAAAATTAAAATAAAATAAAAATTTGGTTTAGGATAAGGAAATTAATGAGGGGTTAATAAAGTATGTTTAATAAAGTTCTTAAATTTTCAATATTGAAGCTTATTTATTATTCACATTGGTGCTTACAAAAAAGTTTTAAGTTAAATTGGGATATTCCAAAATATTCCAAAATAGGATGGTCTTAACACTAGAACTACCGACCCGTCAAAATGACGGGATTTTGTGGTTAGACTACAACTTGGATTTTGTGGTTGGACTTCTCGGATTGTTTATTGTTATTTTTGTTGTGTACCTTTGAATGCTGGTATAGATTAGAAATATTATTATTCCAATTGCGTAGATAACGATAACCCTCCCGATAACGACCGGATCCATGTTTTATGGTCGATTTGCTTTAGGTAGGCTTTGTTCAGTTGTTTCCTGTTCTCAATGTTTCCCTGGATGGTTTCGTCAACACTTAACTCTTTGGAGCTTGTGGAGCCCACCCTGGATTTCCATCGTTTCACTTTCGATTTCATAGGATTTAAATTTTTTGTTTTTTAAAAGATACCGTACAATTCCAAAACGATATTAGGAAATTTCCCTCTAATGTTCGGTTGCTAGGACCACAGTCCGAAGAGAGCGTTCCTTGTTTTTTGCATTTGATATTACGAGTTTTGCCTTCAGCGATAAATTGCAGCATCGTTTCCTTTTCTTGTCCCCATCACCAGTGGTGATATGCAATTATCTTTGAATTCTTTAATCTCAGAGTGTTTTTGTACGAAATTGCCAAGGTTTGTTGTTGTATACAATTTTTGGTTTGTTCGAATTAGATATTGTGGGTATTCTCTGATTATTGTGTTATTGATGATTAATATGGTGTATTATCATCAATGCTGTTGAATTTACTCTCCTAATTTGGGTACGTTTAATATGTAGAGCATAGTATCATCACTAACTGTTATTTTTGGTGTTACTTACTAAAGTGCCTCATCTGGCAGTGATATCTTAATGCCTTGATTAGGATGACTTCTTTCAAAGATAAGATTTTATTGCTTGGTAACTCGGACTTAGTTCTATCTATTGACTCCTGGATATCCTCCCTAGTTTTGTTCTACTATTTTATAAATTTCTAGCCTATCATCTGCTTTATTTATAATAAACTTATTTATTGATTTTATAACGTTGTCTAAGTTTCTTAAATCTATTGGGTTTATTGGCGTGAAGCTAGTCGATGAATGCACAGATCCATTATAAAGTGCCACAGAGAGTTTTATGGCAGTTAGAATATTCCATTTTGGGATTTTGTCTTTATTGGTATTATACTCGTAGATTTCAATAATAGTAGCGTGAGTCGTCTCTATTTTTCCGTTCAACTCAGAAGAGGATACATACCATAACGTGACGTTAAGTCTGCTTAAGTACTCTTTGAATTGTACCAATTGGAATGTGGTTTTGTGATCAGAAACGATACTATTTGGTATTCCAAATAATGTGCAATATTTTGTGAGTGCCGATGTTACATCTACTAAATTTTTAGTGTTAATGGGAATGCGTCTATTATTGAGAGAAAGCTAACTTTATTGATATTAAAAATATCAATATTCACTCTTTCTAGGTTTTTTTGTAATAGGCATCGGTGATAGTTTTTATGTTATAGGGCCGACGTTATACACATGACTTTTGATTTTGTTGGTAAAATTTGGAAAGCAATATGATCTTTTTATTTGGCTTTCAACCTCTTTTATGCCTCCGTGGGCTCGCTCATGTTCTTTTATTATGTGTTTTGGTGACGAAAACTAAATGGCCATTTTGAGAAAATTCCTTTCTAAAGCATTCCTGAATTTTACCGTATAAACATCCTGAAGTTTGGATAACGTTTAGCTCAATTGCATTTTTTTTGGCATTCTACTTAGCGCGTCTGCAACGACGTTGGCTTTACTTTTTATATAAACGACATTTTAGTCGAAATTTTCGTCTCCGTCATAAAATCTTTGAGTTTTTTTTTCCGATTACTTTATGAACGTTAGTAGCTTATGGTCAGTGACCAGCGTAAATTTATTACCGTAAAGGTACGGCTGGTATTTTTTTACTGCCCAAATTATTCCCAGTGCCTCCTTTTTTTTAGTGGCATTGTTGATTTCTATCTTGTTCAGTGTCCTTGATGGCAAGGCGATAGACCTTTCGATGTTATTTTGAGCCTGAGGGAGAACTGCGCTTAATGCATAGTCTGACGGGATACGTCAGCATCTGATCTGTAGCTTTCTTTGTTTTAAGTGTTTCAAATCACATTTTAAATCGCCTATAATATCCCGAGCGCCCCAAAAATTTCTGTGGGATTTTTGAGTAGTGGCCATTCTAGGATTTTTTTTATTTTATCCTTATTAGGTTTTTGCCATCTTGAGTTATGATGTGTCTTAAGAACTCTATTTCCCTTTTATAAAATTCGCATTTGTCTAATTGTATTTTAAGGTTGAACTCTGATAACTTTTTATCCTAAATGTTTTGTTAAGTTTTCGCCTACTACGACAATATCGTCCAAGAAGACATGGCATATATTGCCTATCAATCCTTTAGCACATGATTCATGGCTCTTTGGAATGTGGCTGGGCCATTTTTTTTAGACCAAAAGGCGTTCTGAAAAATTCTAAATGTCCTTTGTCGGTAGAAAATGCAGATTTGGTGGAAACCCAATTTCAGATACAGTGTCGTGTAGTAGGCTGATTTGCCGAGATTGTCTAAAATCTTTAACTCGTTTAACTTTCTATAACCGATGACGACTCTTACTTTGAGTATTCCCGAAGCGTCTGTTTTCTTCGGGACTACACAAATCGGTGCAGAATAAGGGCTGCTTGAGTTCCGAATGATGTCACTCTCTAGCGTGTTTCGTACCTGTTCTTCCACGTTCTTTTTAAAATAGTGTGGGTATCGGTACATTTTGGTATAGACAGGAGCTTCGGCCTTTGTTTGATGAAAATTTAATCTTCCGTATCTTCCTCCTGATTCTCTTGAAAATTTGACGAATTTTCATCAAATTCGGTTGTGGCGTCTTCCAGATTTATATTAACAACGTCACTCTCTTCATCATCTTTATGAAGTTCATGAGTGTTAACTTGATTTACATTAAAATGATTTCTATTGAAGGTATTCCTTGATCTCATGGAGGTGTCTACTTCCATGGGAATGGGTTTATTTTTACCTCCCATGTTTTTTGTCTCCCATGGAGACATCTTCTTCTCTAGTAGGAATTGCTTTACCTTGTGCTTGATTTCTTTGATTCCATTCTCTTGGTTTTTGGAATGATGGAATAGGTTTATTGGGTTCTTGGTTACCAATTCTTATTTTTCCAGCATTTTCACTAGTTATGAGTTTAAATAACCATATGTGTATATCTTATTTACAGTTGTACATTTCTTAGGAGTTCCAACGAATTGAAATATATAAGCACCCATCACAGACAGACTGTGCAACTTTACTCTTTGAATTTGAATGACATCGGCAAACGAATTGACTCAATCTTTTATCACAAAATTGAAGTCATACCGAGTTGATTCCATATAAGAATATTCTCGTGGCACTCAAGCAATAAACTGGAATTTATATTTAAGCACTTGAATAGACCATCTCCAAAGACGGATTGAGTTTAATTTTTTATCATGGAATCCGTAAGAATTTAATCTTGAACCACAATATGCCTGATAATTATGACACTTTCACATACATTGGGCCACATTTATACGCCTTAATTGCCAATATCCATACAATAGAATCAAGATTTACAGCTTAACATTATACAGGTAACGAACACAACGCTCGGTCTAATATTAAAATATTGAACATCAGAATTTAACCACGCTCTAAGCGTTTTAAGCCGGTGCAGTAAGGTTTTAATTCAAAACTATTTTCGGAAAACTAAAAATTCAAAACCTAAATTTCAGAAGCTTGTGAATACACAAAAAAAATGTCAACAACGTGGTAATAACTCCAATAAATCTAATTTCGTACACCAATTCACCAAATCCCCGAACAAACTATTGTATAATACTGTGAACCAAAATCAAAACAACTTACCGTCACCAAAAACAAGAATCGTAAGACTCCAAACCCCAGTGGATATTGATACATTAATACAAACGAGACAAGTACATAAACTATATCAACCATCCAACCAATCTGGATAATCCAATGGTATAACGAGATTATTCTTCCCGTTACGCACCAATAGTTTCAATAGTTTCAACAAATTTAAACATAAGACTGAATTATTTAAAATCTTTATATACATAAGTTAACGAGTTAAATGCAAGTTGACTTGATAGTTTTTTTCACCGGACACAACCATACGTTGTGTTGCTTATCACGTCGGCAAATTTGTGCTTATCTTATAAATCATGCTGTGTTGACTCGACAGAAATTCAATTTCCTTGGTTGATTTTCTGACTAATCGCTGGAAATTGCGTCTTGCTCTTGATAGATAGACTTGTTGACAAATAGCATTCTTCTTGGACGTCTCACTCTTGCTGTGCATAAATTATTTAGATACAAGTATTTAAGTAGCCTGGGTTAATTTTGATGCTTTTTGCCGTTATATTTGATCTTAGTGAGAGTATGTCGGTGGTTGTACAGCGTTTGTTGCATTTTATCGTCTTCGTCCTCATTTAAATGTTCGTCAATTTTGTTGAATTCGTTGAGCATTTGTTAAGTTGTGTGCATTGTTGATTACTTCTGGCTTTTCAGTATCTGATCCCAATCTGTGTTCTTCTGGTTCTTGACTTTTGACCTTTAAGTTCTGAGATCCTTTGCGAGATTTGTTTTGTTTGGTGAACCAATTGAGCTCGAATTTTGCTTCCTTGGTGAATGTTGTTAATCGTTGGTGTTAATCGTTTCATCAGTCAAATTTGTGGACTAGTTTAATACTTCCATTAATAGTTCGCCCATTTCCTTGTTTTACATTACGACTGGGGTTAAAAGCCATAAGTTATAAGTAGACGAAATTATTGAGTTATATAGTTTTGATATGGGCGTATGTTGTTGTAATGGTAACATTATTGTCTCTTGCTACCGTTTCGTTTTTGAATTTTAGTTTATGCTTTGCTTGGATTTTACTGCACTTGCGTTTCTCCAGGAGAGACCTGGACCTTTGTGTTGTCCCAAAAAATATTTCACTTGACTTCTGTTGGATGAGATTTATTACAGCACTCGGCTGCTATATTGATTAATTCTTTTAATATTAGTTCCTTATACTCGTTTTGAAGGCATCTGACCATCTCAATTATCGTAGAATGGACCCTTTCTATGTAACGCCTACTTCTATGTGATGGTGTCAGGTAAATTTTGACTCCCCACGGTTTTTAGACAGCCCTTGTAATTATGGGTGGAATGGTTTAGTTTTGATGCGAAAAAAATTCACAAATTTTGTGAACATGAGATGAACTTCTCATCCTTGATTTCCATTACATCGATGTGGAGTATCTCTGTCGGATATGTCGGAATAGGTGTTTCTTGGATTTCCTCACGACTAGGATGTCTATCATATTTTGTTGATGTTACAGGTGTCGTACTGTTTGTGTTCCTCTCTTATAATCGCAAATTAGTTTTCCTCATTCCATTTGTCCGTCACCACTCTTTGTGCTAATCCTATCTTGAAACCCGAGAAATTTTCTTTAAATAATTTCTGGAGGGTTTGAATATATTCTTCAGGTTTTTTTATCCCATTGATTTTGTTCCGATTTAATGTTTCTCGTAGAATTCTCTTTAAGGTTTCCTTAGTTAATTTCGCATGCTAATGCGAAGCCTATATGGTAATCGGGTTGTGGTTCTTCCTGAGCGTAAGTTTGTTTACCATTTTTGAATATAAGTTGATTTGCTTCTATATTCTTAGCCTTGATATAGTTGCGCAAACGTTAGTGGTCGATGATTGCTGTAGTACTTCCTGAGAATATCGAGGGCCCAAACAATAGCTAGTATCCCCCTCTCGTTGGCAGCATAATTCTCTTCTATTTTGTTCAGTGTTCTAGAGATATAGGCTTGCCTTTGTTGTCGATATCGTCCTGGGACCGTACTGCACCGATTCCAAATGATGAAGCATCTGTAGCCAGAAATAACGGTTTGTTGAAGTCCGGGAAGATTATTATATCCGTGGATGATAGTAGCTCTTTGATAATCTGTTCATGCTGACTTATACCTTTTTGGATTGCGTTGCTTTTGTTGGTGCATTCTCTTCTCTTGTATGATTGGTCAGTGGCTTGGCTATCTTTGCGAAGTCTTGCATAGAACGCCTATATTATGACGCTTTTCCAAGAAAGGACTTTAAATCTTCTAGGTTTTCGGGCCTTTTAATAATTTTGATGGCTGAAATTTTTTTAGGATTAGGTTTAATATCCTTGTTTGCGATAAGGTAACCTAAGAATTCTGTTATTTGTTTCATGATCTTTGTCTTGTTCAGATTGACTCTTAGGTTGGCTTTCTCCAATTTTGAGAAGATTTTCTCGATGTTCAATCAATGTTCCTCGTCAGGGTTTCCCCCAAAGATTATCCTCCAAAGGCATCGAATTTCTTGTCGACAACCCAGATCGTTGGATTATTTGTTTTTCATTGTCATGTCTCTTACTTTTTTTAGCCTATATTGGATATTTCGTGTTCCGTATTGTAATTGACCAATTGGTTTTAATAGTCTTATTCTGGTTGCGCTTCCATGTGGTTCGTCCTCTGTTGTCTTACTGGTGCGTAACGGGAAGAATAATCTCGTTATACCATTGGATTATCCAGATTGGTTGGATGGTTGATATAGTTTATGTACTTGTCTCGTTTGTATTAATGTATCAATATCCACTGGGGTTTGGAGTCTTACGATTCTTGTTTTTGGTGACGGTAAGTTGTTTTGATTTTGGTTCACAGTATTATACAATAGTTTGTTCGGGGATTTGGTGAATTGGTGTACGAAATTAGATTTATTGGAGTTATTACCACGTTGTTGACATTTTTTTTGTGTATTCACAAGCTTCTGAAATTTAGGTTTTGAATTTTTAGAGAGATTTTTTATGCCTCTGGTAGCGTTCATTCAGCCCCCGGACGAAAATATCTAAAGCTATATATTTGTTTGTATGTTTCAACAAAAATGTTGATTGTTTCAGCTGAATAGTCCACCGTTTTGACTTTGTTGACTATTAAGCTCTAAAGAGTATCTATTAAACAATTGAGAAAAAAAAGAAACAAAAGAAACAGAATCCAAATATTACACGTTTCCAGCAAAGAAAATATTTTTCAAAATTTAATCTCGGGCACGTGTCTTTAAATCTTTTTGCAGAAAGGTTTATTAATACAAATAAATAAAGTTGAAAAAAGTTGAAAGGTCTTGAAAATGGAACGAAATAATGAGTTTTTCAGTTTACGATACTTCAAATCTGAAGTGGGGTTCAATGTAATAATACGTTATTTGATATTTATCGAAAATCTTGAAATTTTGAAAAATCTCGAGTTTGCCAATGACGTCAATTTTAAACATTTTTGGTTGGTTCCTTTTACTGTTTAGTCTCTGAAATAATTGGTTTCTCAAATAGTTCCGTGTGCTCCAAGATCAACAACGTATGTTTTGTGTATAAATGACTCTTATTTAGAAACAAAAACTAGGGGGTTTTCATGAACTTTACATTGTAACGATATTGTAACAATGACAGGCAGGAAGGCAGCATTTTACAATATTGTTACAACGTAGAGTTTATGAACACTTACTTAAGTTAAGTATCTATGTTTTTTTGAAGTTTCTTCATTTGACCCTCTAACCAAAGCGATTCGTTTACGATGCGTGCTTCACCACACTGACCGGCTCAGTATTTCGTATTTCATTGGCATGAAATTATCGCCTATAAATAGTGCGTAGGGAACAACATATTCTTCCAATATTTCGCTAGCATAGCGAACGACTGTTAGAGATTCGGTTGGAACCAAGTATGAAGCTGATCCGCCTCGAACTCTTTCGCTAAAGTGCATATAGCGTGACGCTCCCGAAGACCACAACAATTTCGATTTATCGCTGAATAAGACTTGGCTCCAATCAGGTTCAGTACAATTTTCATGTTCCCTGGCAAATTGTAGCAGCAAACTTCGCCGTATTGTTCTTTTGCTCACATTTGTGTTACATATGTGTAACAGAAAAGCTGATGAAACTAAAAATGGTAATCGGCCACCTGGTATATAACCCTGTATTGAAAAATCGCGATAAAATCCGTTGTACGGTACAATGAGAAATCCGGAACTTATTAGCGAATTAGCGTTGGCTTCTCCCATCTTCCAACAAGGTTATGATTGCCGCTAGACTTTCTGATTATAGCGACCTAATAAAAATTTAACACACTGGCACAGTAAAATGTAAACTCGGTAATAAAACGATTGAATATCGCAAAAACAATTTCACAAACTTTCGAATTTTCCGATAGATTCAAATTTTCAATGGCATCCAATTGTTTTTAATGACCTAGAATTTGGTTTTTGTTTCATGTTTCCAGCAATTTAGTTAAAAATCATGTTATGGGATAAGTAATAAAACTCAGCCACATGATTAGACAAAATGTGCTATGATAATATTTTGTAAGGTGGTTATGGTTACCATTTATAATTTTTTGAGTTTTAAAATCTTTCGATATGTTTAGAAATTTTGTTATTTGCATAATGGATGTTGTATTCGATGTTTTCGAGATATTGGTTGAATTAATATTTTGAAATTTAATCCAGTTTAACATGGTTCAGTCATATCAGCGTAGAGTAACATTCGAGGCCAGCAATAATTTTTGAAATCAATAAGATTCTATCGGCTTTTCAAAGACAAAATATATTAACAATAATCGTATTCACAATATTTCTCGATTGGTTAATCAGAAAAAAATGAAGAGGCCAATCATTTATAATGTATCTACCAAAAAAGTAGAAATATCAATATCCCCTGTACTTTACCCCAAGAGTTAAACAAAGTGTATAACCCTAAACAAATAGTGAGCACTTTCCTTGAGCTCATTGTGTTGGTAGTTATACACAGACAAACTTCTCTTTCTCCTATTTATTTGTGTGGGCATAAACCACACAGAAATGAGGGTTTTCCTTGAGTTTTTTGATTTAGTGAATATAATTCGCTACATCAGTACGTTCGTTCTTCACACTATCTGTATTAACTTTTTCAGTACGACTGAATTCTTCTCGTTGATGAACGCGTTTGAGTACACTGTACTATAGGCGACTGCACAGCAGGTAGAATAATGAACAGTGGATGCCAAAAAAAAATATCCGCTTTGTTTTTGTTTTCCGCCGTTGATAATATTTTCTGGCCTATCAATTTAGGACAAGCAATAAATGAAAGTTAAAAAAAAAAATTGGTTAACGGAATCGTGTTTGCTTGTTTGAACCCTTTCTCCTTGCACTGATTTTGAATAGAACAGTGTAAAAACGAAAAAAAGTTGCGCACTTGAAAATTTAGAATACGACAAAGTAATGGAATGAACTACCCGGCGTAACGGTAAGTCATCCTTTTAATTACAGCTTTATATTTTTTTCCTGTTCACATCAAGTAAACCCTCCTGAGCACACCTGCTGATCAAGTTTAGGGCGGGAAGAACTATGTGCCGGTCGACTGGCTCACAATTTTTGGTTTTTTTAAATTTTGTCTATCAAACTACCGCTACAGTATGTGTGGCACGTTACAAGAATCGAAAATCTTGTTTGTCTCTGAAATGAAGCTACATTTGATTAATTCCTTGGCTTCCAAATGCATTTGAAATTTCAAATGATCACGCTGTTCTTAATATCTTCACTGGCTGTAGAATTTGCAAGTGCATCAAATACTTTCGACGCCTTTTGCCTATGTTGCGCTACTATGTAGATATGCGATGTACATACCATATATCTTAACATTCTCTCATATACTCTTTTTTCATTAGCTGCAACTTCAACCAGATACATAAGCCTGCTCTATTGGCAAACAATTTGGAATTTCATTACGAAAATACATCAATGACAGGTATACCCAAAAGGTTACGGATTTTATGCCACAACTTTACTTACAAAATGTTATAAGGAAGTTTTTGTTTTATTATTATACATTATACGTTCAATTAATTAAAATATGGGTAGGTGTAGTAGTACGTGTGTAGCATTTCGCCTCGTTCCAATTTTTTATTATTTTTTAATATTTAAAGTTTTTGAGAGTAAATAATGGTATCTATGGTATACGATAATGCCTTAAAAATTTGTGTTATAATACAGGAATTAAGTATAGGATATGTTATGGTTCATATGTTTGTGTGTGTTTATATATACACGGTGTGGAAGATTTAAAAGGATAATAATTTTTTTTTCGGGTGTTTACTTACCCGAAACCTTAGATTACAACTAAAATAGCATGTAAGGTTTCTGTGTACGTATACGAATATTATGTGAGGGTTGGTAACTAGTGGAGATTAGATTTTGTACCAATGTCTTATATACCTCTATTAAATGTTTAATTAGTGGTATATAAACGAGTTTAAAAAGGGATTGGTTTTTGGGTTTTGTATTGTTGATGAAATAAAATAATTATTTCAATATTAGATATAAAAAAGTTTTTCAATTTACATAAATTTTAAATAAATGTTTACACGCTTGTATTCTGAAGATTTAAAGTTGGCTTACTGCTTATGTTCTAGACCAAAAAAGGCGAACGAAACGAATCAAAATCTTGTATCAGTGAACATGTTGCACCTCCTCAATCAGTATTTCATTCATTTAAAAATTTGTTTTTTATTACCAAAGGGGATGCGTGCCTTAATATTGAGCTATCTTTACCAGTTATACTGAAATATTAAATTAAAGGTTTTTTGAAAATTTTTTCGTTTAATATGCACAAAACCATCCAGCAAAGCAATCACCAAGTAATGCTGTGGACATTTCAGAACTTCATGTAAATTAAATTATTAACCTTCTTAATTCATACCAAAAAACTAGAAACAATTGAAATGGAAATTTAAAGAATTTTGAACTCAGTTTTGGGAAATTCCTGTAAACCTCAGTTTCAAAAATTTGAAAATTATGTTAAAATATTTGAACTTCCATTGTTGACTATAGCTGCCCCGATAATCTTAAATAAATTTTGAAAATGGTTTACATAAATTTTGTTTTCAATTGGATCTTTCCTGAGAAACAAATGTAAAACAGACACTATTCAAATGCCCTTACGGTAATCGAGCCGTTATAGAAAGTTAAGTTTAAGCCTAACTTCTCTCTATTGCTTGTCTTTTGAGGTAATAGTACCCATATTTCAAGAAATTAAGCAATCCGGGGCAGATCAAAGTTTCCATTAAAAGCAACAACAAAAATGTTGGATGACATCCGTAAGCGAAATGAGATTGAGATTTAACAATGCGGAAATGCTATCTTTCACATATGAAATCCAGAAAAATGGGCAAATTTCAAAATTCTAACTTTAGCTGACCGATGTCGGGTGCACCAATATAGCCTCGAATGGTCAGATGGCAACACGTCTTTTTGTGACGATTGCCAGAAACCAAACCCTCTCGGATTCAGTTGAAGTCAACATGATCGTATTCGTGTGGTTTTATAAAGTGGTCTCTCCTTTAATAAAGAAGTTGGTTTTGATTGAACAATTTTTACTTTCTGCATAAATGGGTTTCATAGTTGTGATTGTCTTCGCAGTGACCACTAGGTCAGTTGTGATTGAAAAAAAGGTTCGATATTGCAACATTTATTAATAAAACATTTTTGATTGGTTCAGCGCTCTCTACCCCTCCAACCAAAGTCTCAGCTTTCAAACCCCGCTTGGCTTCATATTTAAAAGTGCAGAAAGAACAGCAAAAATTCCTTCAAACTTATCTACTTATTTACATTTTTCTTTCTCCAAACTTGCTTCCCACGACTGATTCCTAAAATGAATTTTAAAAAATCCACACAAGCTTGAAATGATGTGAATAAAGATCAAAACTCAAACATTAGTACATCTACATGACACTAGAAAAGCACAAACTACCAAATTAGTCCAAACACTACATCAAAACTCTCAATAAACAAACAAAGTAGAAAAAGATACAAATTTGTAAAATGCAAGAATGTCATTCGAAAAAGATCATGGTCCAAGAAAGGTGTACCACCACAAACGACTTCACAGCCAGGATTGACTGCCGCAAGGTTATGCTATGTAAATGGTGGGATTGGAAAGAGGTTCTACAATACGTAGATTGATCAATAGAAAGGGAGTTGTCTTCCATCATCACTACGCCAGACCACAGACACCTTTGAAGTTCCAGCAAAAATTGAAAGCGTTTGGCTGGGAACTTTTGGTGCGTCCACTGACATTGTTGGTCTAAAATTATCCAATGCCAGGTATTCCTTATTTCTCTGAAAAAATTAGTAAAGGATCCATTTTGCTCAAATATTTAACATATTTTTCGAAAGGTTTTAAAATTTGGAGCAATTATTTATTAGAAGTTCATTTTGACCAGTGCTACTAGCGAATTTAGATCGATCTTTCATTACAAAAATCGAGACACATATATAGAGTCATCAGAATTCCCTTCGCAGTTGATAGACGAGTTCAATTCGATCGAAAATTAACTTTTCTAAAAAGCCGGCATAGAATAACCGATTTATCGATGGCAAAAATTGGGCTTAGACACTGCAAAATCTAGGAGAAGCTTTGATCACTCGGCGAACCTCACACAAGGCGCTTGAAATCTCACCGTTTGATGGAGATTATAAGGAGTGGCAATCGTTGTATAATTTATTCTTTGCTATACTATATATTTGCTCAGTATACATCGGACGTATAACAATACGTCAAAAGTAATGTATGTAATGACACAGAACATATCACTTACTAGTGTCCAAAATTTAATGCTATTGAAAGAAACAAGAAAATATGGAAAGGATTGCAATCGCTGTTTCGATTGTTTCAGTATAGGGATCATGGAGTTCTCGATGCAGATCGAAACAAAGATGGAATTTATGCAACAGAAAACATCATTCATCAATCACAACGACAAGTCACACAATCGTAAAAAATGAAGAAGGCAAGGCTAAACGTGAACAACTCTAACGGTAAAACTTTTCCATGACGAGAACTTTTATAATCAGGGTCCCATAAAACAGATTTGTGTGTTCTATGGGAAATTCATCAATTCTATTAAATCTTTTGAATTTCTAAATTAGACTTAGATGAACCTTTAAGAGATGATTTACAAGTCCCATGTAGAACACTCTATCAGAATATATTGAGCTGTTTCGGAATTAAGTGTGCCTCGTTTAGAATTATATGGTGGAGTATTACATTCTAAACAAAAAATTCCTTTGTGCAAAATTTCTTACTCCATATTAATCATATTGTTGTATGGACGGAATCTAAGATTATACTTGATTGACTTTCCTCACTTCCACGACGCTGGGAAAAGTTCGTTGCCAATAGGACTTTAGAAATTATTGAATCCTTAACTCGAGATAAATGGCGGCATGTTCGGTCTGTTGACAATCCAGCAGATTATGTTTCTCGTGGTTTTTGCCCAAAAATTTGAATGGAGTCGATCAATAGTGGAAGAGGCCTAATTGGTTAAGTTTGGATGAGGAAAAAAGCACAATCACCCAGAGATCAATTCATCGTCCGAAGATTATTTCGTCAAGTTTTCCACGTGAATATAACCGAAAACCCAGAACTGGAATGCTGTCCAATTCAAAACCCGCTTACGATGTCTAGCCTCTCGTGATATTGCCCGTTATAAAATTGGAATGTTGATTTTTGTGAATTAACTTTTATGAACTGCCAAATTTTATAAAAAAAAAATATTTTTGATTTATTTTAATAATTTGCACTTATGGCATCATGACAACATCAAGAAGAAGTTTTCGTTTACAGAACAGATACATACTGTACTGGCCTCAGCTCCATTTTGCTAATCCACAAATAGAAAGAAGATTTTTGTAGTTGGTCGTCGTGATGACATGACGTGATGAAAGACCCAATTTCCTGTAAAACTTCAAAAAATTTAAACGGCTTAAACCTCTTGAGGTGATCAGAACTTAGGTCTTCAAAATTAATTCAACTTCCAAATCAATCTTTAATTGAACATCTTATACCACTCTTTACCTCATCAACCCAACCCTAAACTCAATCACCAAATCAACCCCAAATCAACTTTCCAATCAGCACTTGGCTTAATCCCAAATCAACCCTAAAATAATTCCGCAACTGAAAAACTCACTTAACCCCCAATGCAAGCTAACTAAACTTCAACTCAACTTAGCTCGAACCAAATCTCAATCCTCTGCTCAACCCAACACTTATTGGCCAACGCTATCCTAAAAATCAACTCGATTAGCAAGCTACACGCTACCACTAAACCCTAAACTCGACCAGATTAACTCCTCACTCAAATTCCACTCAATTTTAACTCAAACTCTACACATCAACATACTTGTTCGCGACGGAGTAGGTTAGGTTTAATATGCTGCTGGTTTATTCTAGGCACAGGTTTACGGCACTCTTTTGGTGTTTGGATCACGTCACTTTTATTCAAGCACTAAATGAAAAGCATTCACCTTTCCAGAACGTTATAAAATTTATTTTTTATATATTTATAATTATAATGTTTATGTATGGTACTCGTATATAATGTGAATGTTATTCAGCCACTCGTTTTATACAACTGAATACAAATTTAGTAATTTACTTTAGAAAAAAAATATAATTTGGTATCGATAACAAAAATCAAAAGAGAAACATGAAGTTATATATAATGCAATACAAAATTTAAGTACATAACTAATACATAATAAAAACAGTGGCTCAAATAAATGGTATATATATAATATTTGCGTGTCGAGTGTCAACAGCAACGTACAAGCTTACGTAAGGTCTTACCATCATAAGGTTAAACAATCATTTCATCATACCATTATTCAATTATACCATCATACCACCATGACAATATACCATTAAACCATCATACAATCTTACCATAGTAACGCCGAACCATCCTACCATCATACCACGGTATATATGGTATATCTTCCCAATAACGCACCATACCTTCGTACCATTGTACCATCATAAAATCATGTAATCATACCATCATACTATCATGCCATGATATCATTATACCATCCAACCGTCATACCGATATACAATTACCATCACCATCATTGTTACCATTACCATAAAAATCACCATTAAAAGAATTATGATCTAAAAATTAATTCAATTGGTGAAGTATTCGAAATTGCTCCGTAATAATTTTAGACCTGATTATCATCCTTCAAGAAGGAGATAGACGTTTGAGATGTTAACAGTGATATTTCTTAAGTCTTAAACAAAATTGGTGTAAAATTTGGTTCAAATCGGTCAACACGTGTTAATTTATATAACCAGGTTAATTCGTATGATAGGTACCCGACACACTTGATATACAGGTTCCAAAAACTTGCCAATTGAAGATTGGCGAAAAAAAGTCCAAATCGAACAAGCCGTTCTCGCGATACCATCGGTACAGACATCCAAGCATCCAGACCTACAGACATTCAGACAGAGAGGGACTTTCAAATGCAAAGGAATTCAATACTTTGGTCTTTTTCTATGTTCCTCGTTCTCTAACAGTTAAAACACTCTTTTGGTTAACATTTTAGTAATTGAAATTTTAATACCATCCTCAGTCCTCCAAAATGTCTCGTAAATTATTAAATTTAAATCAAATTTGTGGTTTGATTATTACTCTACTCGAACGAACAACGAGAGTCATCTTATCATTTTTTTTTTGTTTGTTTAACCTCGGGCATGTAATTCAATTCAATTGCTAAAGTACTCGCATAACATCATGTGAGAACACAATTTTATGTTGATGATGTGTGATTTAAATGAATTTTATATCACAAATTTTGTTAAATCAATTATTTGGAATAATATAAATAATTTTCACCAAACGAGATGAAAAATTCACAGAGTTGATGATGTTCAATTTTATGGAAATATACAATTTTGACATTATTTTTTAGTGGTTTTTTGATATCACAACACAAACACTGTGTTCAATTTAATGGATGATATTAAATTGGTGTACGTACAAGTATATTGTGACGCATATCTACTGTGTGTGTGTGTGTGGTTTTATAGAGACATATCATTGTCGTATAATACACAATTTATTTTATTGGATGGTAAGAGTTGGGAGTTATATTGATTTATTTTTTGAAGCAAATCCCCATTTCTGTAAAAAGTTTTGCACAAATCCTAAAGAATATTATTTATGAAAAAAATTTTAACAATACATTTATTAATAATTAATTTTGATATTTGAATTGGGGAGCAAAATGGAAAATAATAGAAAATGTAAATTTTAAACCATTATGATTATAACAATAACTGAATTTTTAATATATTTCTCTATTGTGAAGAGTGCACAGTTGATTAAAAAAATTTTTATCTCAGTTCTCCCGCATTGTTCTGCATATGTATATGCCATTGCTCATTCTATATTACAACCCGAGCCATTTTTTATTTATTGAATGCTTCATCGATAGCGAGTATTAAGTACCATTTTAAGCAAATTAAATTAAACAACAAATTTTTTTTTACACAAAATTCAACCCTCATATACATGTATACCATCATAGATTTTATCATAATTGCTCTCAAACATTAAAATAGTTTTTATGCAACAGCAGCAGCAGCAGCAGACTCGTAGAATAGCAAAAAATCGGATAAAAGCAAATAAATTTTCCAAATTTAATGAAATGAACATAAATTAATAGCGTTTGATATAATATATTCTCCCCAGTTCTGACATTATTTCATATCAATATTTATTTATTAATAATAAATTTATTGAACAATAAATTTATACGAGTTGCTATATTTTATGTAAAACTTTCGGTTTTTGTTATTGTAAAAAATGTTAAACAGGAAAAAATGTTTGAATGGGGGGGAGTACTTCTATAATTTGCGTGCCTACGGACTATTTTTTATGCTGTGTCCCCTTGCTCTGATACGTAGCACTTAAAATCGAAATTATGATTTTGTTTCCGTTTTGGAGGTTATATCGGTACATATATACATAAGCTGTTACAATGAGTCGGTCTGTCCATTAGTGCGTAATTACAAATTTCCGGCCCATCCGCAACGGGCTCCTAAAACTGCTTCTTGTTTCTGTGAACAAGTAAAGCTTTTAGTGAAACACTTATTTCTTCCTATTGTCTAGTCCTGCATTAATTAAAAGTATCTGATTTCGAGAGTAGATGATACGAAACATCTTGCAACTCAATGCTCTGACTATTTCTAAATATATCGATAAACATCACAAATTTCGAATATAATTTGAAAAATATCAAGAATTACAAAATAAGCTCTAAAATGTCTAATTTTCAAGTTTTGTTAAAAAAATTGTATAAGCATAAAATATTGATAAAAATTGTCAATTAGTCTTAAGTTTGATAAATAATTTAAACAAGTTTGGGTTTTAACTTAACTTTTAACTTTGAGCTTTGTTATAATACTTTTAGGTTTTTGCTAAAACGTTTTATGTATTTGCAAAAAATGAAGAACTTTTAATTTTATAAGCTTTCAATTATCAAAACACTTTTAACCATTTTACTCAGAAAAATTAGTTTACAACAGGTGACGGAATTTTGGCTAAATCTTAGAATATTTGTTCTCAAAGTTAATCATCAATCATCAAAACCTTTTAGTTTTAAGAGGTTTTCAAACCAAACCATTTAACTCTAAAATTTGATATTATAAAGGATGGTGGTATTTTAGGATACATTTAAAATATTTGTGTTCAATGAGGTTTAAGCTTGATAATTAATTTAAACCTTTTGGGTTTTAACTTAAATTTGTGAGCCTTTTCATAAATTCAGGTTGTTGTTAAAATGTTTTTTGAACATCAATTATGGATTTGCAAAAAATGTCGAACTTTTAGTTTTAGGAGCATTCACGTATCGAAGCTTTTAAACCGAAATCATTTTACCTTTTATTCTGAAATTTGATAGTTTAAAGGAAGGTGGATTTTGGAATAAATTTGGGATATTTGTTTTCAATAAGATTTAAGCTTGACGATTAATTTATACTTTTTTAGGTTTGAATTTAACATTTTTGAGTTTTTTTAATAATTTCAGGTTATTAATAAAATGTTTGATGAGCATAAATTATGTATTCCAAAAAATTTCCAAGAGCTTTAGTTTTAACAGCTTACACTTATCGCAGCTTTCTTAACAAACCATTTTACTTCGAAATTTCATAATAGAGCTTTTCAAACCAAACCATTTGATTTTCATATTTACTAAACGAAGGTGGTATTTTGGGATTAATTTAAAGTAATTGTTTTCAATGAGCTTTAAAGTGTTTAAGTTATTTCGTAAATTGATCACCTTCTCAAAACCACACAACAAATTCGATGAACGTTGTCGACCATTAAGTGGTCATCTTCAGATTTCATTTACCACTACTGTCTTCCACCGTAAATAACGCCTAGGCGATTTAAACGAATAGCACCAGAGCCTTCTAGAGTATAGAGCCATAATCTTAATGACGTATTTTTTAGAAGCTTTTTTAGTGGTATAACTTTTCACTGATTTCCATAGGAATCCATAGTAAAAACGGTGTTTTTTAGCTTCAAGTTTTTCAATGAAAAAAGCAAAAATATTATAAAATGTTTATATAAAACGTTTCTACATATCTTTAAGAACAATATACAAGAAGGTTATATTGGTATTAATTAAATATTAATTGCAGAAATATTAAAATTAAATTATTTCTAAAATATATTTTTTCGAACTTTCATTTTGAAAAATACATCAAAGTTGGCTCTGACAAATTAAAATAATACTTGCTAAATTTATCTTTAGTTTTACTAATGTACGTAAGATGTCTAAAATGGTTACAGAAAAATAAAAAAAAAAATTATTTAATCGCAAAATTATCACACGTTCCTATATTTTATGAATTTGTTTTGCTTTTCCTACAATTTTTGAACTTGAAATTTCCCGAGGTGGTAATTTTTGGTTCGATTTTTTGAAATGTTTACGGCCATCACTGCCATCTATGTAATGTATATTGACTTAATGACCAAACGAATTGTAGTAAGCTTTTATTTCAATTTGACCAGAATGCTGTTGTTATGAATTTTTTTTAATATTTTGGTTTAAATAAATCAATTATTACAAGAAAATGAAAACGATTTACCTAAACGACATTCATATATGTTGAAATTCAAACATTTATGAAAGTATTTAAAAAATCATAATTAAGAATTTGTAACGTTTTCATTTAAAAATTTGTCTTAGGAAAAAAAGTGATTTCCCATATGTTTTGTGTGTTTTACTATGAAAAGTTCCGTTTTTTCCTCGTTTCTAATTCTCTTATAAAAGCTCAGATTTTTTGATTATGGCTCTATAAAATACAGGGTGCTCTGATAGTACGCTTACTAGGTGTTTTATTTAAATACAGTGCCCTAGGCGTTTCATTTGTTAAACATTTCTATACTTCACATAATTTGTAATTATGGAAAACGACCAATTTTTTGGACAAATAGCAGAGCCTTCTAGAGTATAGAGCTATAATCATAATGACGTATTTTTTAGAAGCTTTTTTAGTGGTATAACTTTTCATTGATTTCCATAGCAATCCATAGTAAAAATAGTGTTTTTTAGGTTCAAGTTTTTCAACGAAAAAAGCAAATATATTATAAAACGTTTATATAAATGTTTTCTACATACCTTGACCAACAACATTCAAAAAGATTATATTGTTATTGAATAAATATTAATTGCAGAAATATTAAAATTAAACCATGCCTAAAATATATTTTTCGAATTTCTATTTTGAAAAATAAATCAAAGTTGGCTCTGATGAATTAAAATAATACTTGCTAAATTTATCTTTAGTTTTCCTAGTGTACGTAAGATGTCCAAAATATATGAAGAAAAATACGAAAAAAAATTATTTAGTCACAAAATTATCACTCGTGCTTAATATTTTGTGAATTTGTTTTGCTTTTTCTACAATTTTTTTACTTGAAATTTCCTCAGGTGGTAATTTCTGGTACGATTTTTCCAAATTTTTACTGCCATCACTGCCATCTATGTAATGTATATTGACTTAATGACCAAACGAATTGTAGTAAGCTTTTATTTTAATTTGACCAGAATGCTGTTGTTATGAAATGTTTTATATATTTTGGTTTAAATAAATCAATTATTACAAGCAAATGAAAACTATTTACTTAAACGACATTCATATATGCTGAAATTCAAACATTTATGAAAGTATTTCAGAAATCATAATTAAGAATTTGTAACGTTTTCATTTAAAAATTTGTCTTAGGAAAAAATGTGATTTTCCATATGTTTTGTGTATTTTACTATGAAAAGTTTGGTTTTTTCCTCGTTTCTAATTCCTTTATAAAAGCTGTGTTTTTTAGACTATGGCTTTGTGTAATCAAGGTTGCTTTGCAAATAGCCATTGATTTTTTGAACAGTGAAGGCTGCAATTTTTTTTTTTTTTTTTGGCTTTCAAATTATAAAATCGGTTTCCACATCATTTGATGATTGATTCAAAAATTAACAACTAGCAAAAATAAAAAATTAGCAATGTTTGAAACTATTTCGGTATAGTCATATTTTGATGAAGTTTAACTCCTCCTGTCTGGAAAGATTGTTTACGGAGTTAACAACAAAGATGTTAAATCAAAACCCCTTTTCCAAATCTTACTACGAGTAATTCCTGGCTAAAGAACGTTGAGGCTGGTAAATCTGAGCAATCTGAATAGTTGTCAGTAAAATCTTCTCTTTATATAATTAGCAACACCATTTTCATGCCGTAGGGTCACTTAATTACCGTTAAAAACTAATCATTTTTTTGATAGGAACTCAAAGCTCTACTCTCCACATTTTCAACAAAAATGCAATTCGCTATAAACTTTGAATTTTCAACGTGAAATCTAAAAAGCTGGAGGGAATTTCCAGGGAACTATTCGCATTTTAGGAGATTTCGTAGATGCGATTCGCTTCCTATAAGGAATTTTTATTGGTTAATAAAAAAAATAACATTTTTAACAAAATAGATTTTATGTTTATTAATTAAATACATTTAAATAGACAAACTGGTTAGTGACATAATCAATTCGCAAATGCGATATCCGACTGTTATTGAGTAGAGGCATTTATCAATTGTAATTTCGTAAAAATCCCCTATCGCATTTTCTAATGAGGCGAATCGCATTTTTCGAAAATGTTTTTTATAATAAGAAATACGATATCGCATGTAAATAGCAAAATTGCTTTTTTTTTCATAATAGGCCCTCTGAATACGGTATGAATTCGAATGTATAAGAATCTAATATTTCCCAGGTTCCTATACGTTCGAATCGAATTCACAAATAGCTCTGCAGGAATAGAGCTCCGACTTTTAAACACCCCATATAAGTATACGAATGGGATCGTTTGGTCATCGTTAGATCTGACCAATACAATTTTTGTCGTTTCTACTTGTAGTTTAAAAAAAAAAATTGATTTAAATTTTAAGGTCATTGATCACCGATATTTTAGCACGCCATCTAAGGTTTTTGATAAAAATTACGAATGGAATCGTTTGTTCTTGATTACGTCAGGAGTGGTCACCAGGCTTTGTCATTTGGTTACCTATAGTTTTGAAAAAAAAAAAAATATCGATTTAAAATTTGTCGGAAGATTTTTTTACTATATTTTGATAGGAAACTTTACGTCATGTTACGATTGGTTTGAACTTGTTTTTAATGTTGGGTCGTTATAGGCTGTTCAAATAATATCAATTATTTGAAATGTGTTCATCGGTTCTTAAAAGAAGGAGGTGAACCTACAGCAATTTATTGAGAGCGCACGCTTTTACTGACTAAAATTATTTAGCGAGAGAGTTAACTGGATTGTCGGAATCGGAGTCCGCTTATATTCATACACATTAGGTATGTGGTAGAATCATTAGGAGCTGTTTTGACGAAATTTAAAGATCGTGCTTTTTATCAACACCAAGTTTGTTTCACAATTATAATTGCGAATATTGCGGGTTATACTCAGCCAGAAGCCAAAGCCTGTCGTGGAAGTGAACCATAAATTAATATAGAAGAATGGTTGTAGAAAGTTGGAGGAGTGGACAAATGTATTGGATCAACAAAAAGATTGTGAAACATGTAGCACATCGTATTTAAGAAGATCCATGTTCAATACGCAGGTTTGTACTTAATTGGACATTCGATTGGAAATTGCAAGAATAGGTCTCTAATGTAAGCTGAACGACGACGGATGATACCTATTGACGAACGAACGATAAAAAATGGTAATTAGTTCTTATATAACGATTTCCTATCAAAATAAGGTACAAATAATTGTTCGATTTATTTTAATGGTGTGTTAACTTGAAAAATTTCTTGCAAAGTTAATAAAAAAAATTTGTTGATGAGTCCAAACGACCAAAACTGATTAGTGATGGCCAATCCTAACCTAACGATAAACGAACTATTCTTTCGTCATTTTTATATAAACTACAATTTTAAAACCATTAAATTATTACAGTAGTCAACTTTCTAAAGTTTTGACCCGCTCGGACCATAAAGGTCAAGATGAAAAAAAATTAGTTGAAAAAATAAAAATAAAAATGTAAGTTATATGAAAGGAAATTTTCCCAATTACCTTTGTCTGTTCCGGAGTTTCTAAAAAATTTAGCAAATTTGATGGCAGCCCATTTTCTAATTTATATGATAACACAACTCCACTTCCATTGGAGCTAATCCCATTTTATTTCGGACATCTCTTTACACTGTTTGAAGTAACTCCTTTCAATGGAAAACACGGGATCATTTCGGCTTTTATTTCGGCAACTAGGTTTCCATCTTTTTAAAATTACCTAATAGTTATTCGAATAACTTCGATCTTCATCAAATACAAAATAGTTTACGAAAATATCATGTAGTTTGAACATTTAATGTTTCTAAGGAATATATGACCAAAATAAACGCTTTGGCTAGCAATAAGTGAAATCAACTTAGATAACCCATCTTGACCCAATTTAAAGCAAACTCGTTTGCGTAGCTTGGCCCAGAGCTTTTTAATCCAGACATATCCAAATAAAAAATATTCCAACTGAAAATACCACTTTCAATAGGAATATATGTAGAAATGAATATGAACAATCCAATTAGAATTTACGTGTATGAATATAAATGCGGCAAACCCCAATCGGAATATGCTTATTTCCTAAGAGCGTTTTAACGTTTATTTGGATCTTTTCTCCAAAGTTTTGGTTATGAAAAAAAATACCTTTAGATTATACAAACGACAGAAAGTATCTTCAACCCTGACCCAATTATTTCCTACCAAAATAAGGTAAAAATTGTTCAATTTTTATTAGTGGGATGCAAACCTGGACAAAACATTCTTCTGTATTTAAAATAATTTTTTTTTTGTTTAACTACAAACGACCAAACGTCAAAAGCTGATGCCAATCCTGACCT
Source organism: Tipula vernalis (assembly GCA_958295665.1). Taxonomy (NCBI): domain Eukaryota; kingdom Metazoa; phylum Arthropoda; class Insecta; order Diptera; family Tipulidae; genus Tipula; species Tipula vernalis. The sequence goes on from OY282560.1 coordinate 17,508,997, forward strand.
AAGGACGGACAAACTATTCCATTCGTGATTTTTATCAAAATCCTTAGATGGGGTGCTAAAAACTCGGGTGTCAGGTAGAACCTCCCTGAAGAATATTAGACGAATTCTAATGTATTACATTGGTATTTCATTCAAGTCAAATATGAATCTTATACATTTGAATTTGTATCGAATTTAGGAATGGTCTTCTGGTTACTTTGATTGTATCTGTATTTTCCGACGTTTATAGCAGTTTTAAGTTTATCGAATATATTAACAATTCCCACAATTCTGATCAAAATATACTCAAAGCTAAACTTAATTCAAATTTCAGTTACAACGCCTAGGCGTTTCATTCAAATGAGCCATTTAAACGAAATTTTTTAGAGATTCTTAAAATACGAAATTTTTTGGCACTTTCGAATAAAACGCTCAGGCGTTATTTACGGGGGAAGACTGTAGTGACTTAAAGCATTAACCTGCCCGCGTAATAAGTTTTGTATCTATTTTGCGCTTTAATGGATAAAAACAACAAATAAAGCTGCATGGTTTTGAGTTTTACCTTTAAAATGTTTTATGAGCATAAATCAAGTATTTGCAAGAAATGTCAAGAACTTTTAGTTTTAGGAGCTTTTACTTATCGCAAATTTGATATTACAAAGGGTATTTTTGGAGAAAAAAAAATCAGAATATGGGTTCTCAATGTAAATATCCTTCATCCAAAATGCGCTTCCATTTTCGGGCGTTCCAAGTGTAAGAAAACCAATTGTTTTACTAAGATTTAATTTTGTGGACTTATTCGGGTCATCATTCAAAAGTAGATGGAACAGAACACGATTCATTTGAATGGCTTAAAATTAAACGAAAATCTTGCAACTCTATGCTACGGCGAGTTCTAAATATATCGATAAAGCATTAGAAATTTCGAATATAATTTGAAAAATATCAAGAATTTCGAAATAATCTCAAAAATTCCGAATTTTTAAAGTATCTTGAATATTCTTGAAAGTTCTCAAAAATTAAATTATCCGTAAGTATGTAATACCAATGGAAATCCTGTACGTTCGACAAACTGCCATGTACAACATAAATAACCTGGACATTCTTGGAGTACAGGAGATCAGAGAAATATGAAAATTTTGACATAATCTTACAAAAAGTTTTAAATATCACCATTTAGATATATGTGTGCAAGTTCTTACAACTCAAAGCTAAGCGCAGAACATTGCCTTACAAAATTCGAGTAAATTCGAAAATCTTTAAAAATCTCGAAAAATGCTAGTAATGTCGAAAAATTTAAGAAATCTAGATTAAACCGCACGGAACAATCTCGATTACCATAGAAAAATTCGAAAACTCTCTAAAATCTCTTACCGGAAAATCTGGATATTTATGAATAATATCGGAAAGAGTGTAAACATCGAGAAAACTCACGCAAATTTTGAAAAATTCCGAAAATTCGTGTAAATATGGAATTATTTGTTAAGTAACTTGATACTGCAATAAGAATAATTTTCTAAATATCGAACATCATATTCTTCGAATAGGCTCTAAAATTCTCGAATAGCATCGAACTATCAAATACACCCTAATACAATGTCAAACATACTCGAATAATATCGAAGACCTCGAATAACCTGACTGTTTCGTAACACCGAATCACCAAATAAACCAATAAGATAGTGGGAATTTCCAAAATCAGGATCCCACCAGACACAATCGAAAAAAAAAACACCATCACTAGTTGCAAAATTGAGTTGGGATTTGAATTTTCCTTATATTTAAAATAGTTTTTCAAAATAAAACTGTACATTTTATTTTTATTTACCGTTTACTAGTAATCGAAAGATCTGCAAAATAGTCTGACTGGTTTGGCTCAAGTGAGGGAAACAAGAATTTATTTTCAGTCGCGGTTATGTATTTTTCTAGTTTCTTCTTAATTTTTATGAACATACAATGATGCATCGCAAGCTCTCTTTTTCAAATCTAATTCAAATCTAATTAGAAGGTTGAATTTGTTTGGCTAAAGGCTCAAATTGATTTATAAAATTAACCAGTTCATAGAGTTACCATAAAGTAGCTTAAAATGACTGGCATAGAGTCTCTAAATGTTGAGGGGACGAAGGAGCGTGGCTTCAAATGTCACGCAGTATATGATTAGAAACAATACAGGCGATCATTTGTAATAACATTACGATCATTTATAATTTGTCTATTCATTTTATTGTGTACGTCGTCCAAACAGTATCAATCTCACCGAGACATATATTCTCAACTCGTCACTTTTCATCGCAACTGTTTAGTACCTAAAATTAAATTAATTTGTATTAGCCACCAAATGTAAAACTAACCACCCGAACATACTTATCTGAAGTTTGATACTTATCCCCAATGTATGCTAACTAAATCCTAACTTAATTTCAACTTAACTTTGCTCGAACCAAATCTCAACCCTCTGCTCAACTCATACTATCATACCAACATACCATCATACCATCATCATTTTACCATCATACCATCATACCATCATACCATCATACCATCATACAATCATACCATCATACCATCATACCATCATACCATCATACCATCATACCATCATACCATCATACCATCATACCATCATACCATCATACCATCATACCATCATACCATCATACCATCATACCATCATACCATCATACCATCATACCATCATACCATCATACCATCATACCATCATACCATCATACCATAATACCATCATACCGTCATATCATCATACCATCATACCATCATCATCATCATACCACCATCACCAATACATCACCATACATGTAATCATACAATTCTTATATACAAACCATTATACCATTATCCCATCATAACATCATACCATCTTACCATCATTCCGTCATCAAAACTCAACTCAATTTTTGAAGTTTTAGAAATTACTCTATAATAAATTTATACCTGATTATCATCTCCCAAGAAGGAGATGAACGTTTGAGATATTAACAGTAACCTTTGTTAAGTCTTAAACAATATTTGTGTGAAGTTTGGTTCAAATCGTTCAATGCGTGTGCATTTGTTTAAATATTACACACATATATTGTAAATATATATATATATATATATATATATATATATATATATATATATAAACACTCTCATTTAAATACAGTGAAACCTCAGTTCAATGGACACTCAATTTAGTGGAATCCTCACTTCAACGGTCAATGTTTTAAGTACCATGCAATTGAAGTTTTTCAATGAAAACCTCCCTTAGATAAGCTGACTCTTTATTAGAGCGGTCACGGGCAGTGTGTGATCATCAAAATCGCAGATAAAGTTTGAATCCAATTTTTTTCCTGGGGCCGTTAATAGGGGGAAAAAAAAGGTATTCTATCATATGGTATTCATTGTACCTGAATGGTGGATTCATGAAGTCGGTTTTTACTCACTCTTAGTGTATTTTAACACTTGAGTTCAGTAAAACGATTTCTTAATAAAACATACAGACATTATGACCTTGACGGACGCTTTAAAGGTCAATCGAAAAGCCAATTAAATACCATCGTTTAATAATTGTTTTTAAACCTTCTGAAACTCCCTCAGATTCGTTGTTGTCTTGATATTATTTACTCATTGACAGTGGCTCTTTAGCAGGCTAATTTGAAATTTCTTGATACAACTTCCTTACGAATCTTCGGTATACATATTGTGGATAATCGGACCAAGAAATATTATAAAAATTCCTAACCGTGTATCCTGTGTTATTGTTAACAACTTTTATAAGACAAACATGTAGAAGATATGGAATATTAAAAATAAAAATAAAAATCGAAAAATTATTCGTTAAAAGCAATAACTTTTCTTCCTTGCTTATAAAATATACAAATTCATTATTTTTCTTGGCTTCTCTTTATTTTCTGTTTCCATGTAACATAAAACAATTGAAAATTGATCTTATCTCCTCCGTATATAGAAATAAAAATTTCCATCCTGAGCTAAAATCTTCCCTTTATATAAAATACAAAATTTTCATATTTTCATCAAACCATAACATTATTACTTCAATTATCATTATTATTTGAGTTTTCTTTCTTATCATTATTGTTACTATCGCTAAGATATTATCGAGAAAAAAAAAACAACAAAACAAAGAAGAAGACGAAAAAAAAACGAAAACGAGGAAGATTCAATCAGATCTTTTCTTAAAAATCATCATCATAATAATAATGAAATGGAATAAAATTAAATTTAATTGAAAAATATTAGTTGAAGAAGGCTGGGGAGATGGAGAAGAAAATGTTACATTTTTTATAAGGAAATTGATTAGGCAATATTGATAACAGAACAGACGACTATGTATACCCCTCTTTCATATTCGGGCTTTTAATTAAAACAGAATCATTTCCTTATCTTGATTTGAACTATTGTTGATGCTGTTGTTTATTGTGTATCATCATGTTGGGGTCAAGACAACATAACCAAAAAAAAAATTAATTTCATTGTTCGGTGGTTATGTTGTTGTTCCGGGGGAACATCCTTGTATGGGATGATGAGGGAGAATAAATATTTCTTTTGTATTCATTGTTGTGCTGATTGATAAAACGTGTCCTTAACTAGTGTTGTTTTGATTTATTTATAAGACGAAAACATTATTTTACAAGATTTGAAGATATAAAATTGAAAACTGTATCTTAAACCACTCGAATAAATTATGGAAAGCCGTCATGCAATAAAAACCCGAAATACCGAATATATGTACTGTCGTTAATAAAACAAAAAGCTTATAAACTTTGCATTTAGCATTTTATGAAGATATTATGTACATAAATAAGACAAAAAAGAAGATATTTAGAACATACGAGTTGTGTTCGCTCAGTTTATTAAAATTTGTTGTGTATTATCGTCATACGACGAAATATTTATAGACGCATTTTAATGCTTCTGGATCGAAATATTTTTTCGTTTTTTTTTTTATTATCATTCGAATTGATATCATAAAATGTCAATAGAATATAATTTTGAGGCACACACACATAGCTTGGGATTCATAAATTGTATCATAAATTAGGATTTTTTTTTTATGTCAATCAAAGTCTAAAAATATATACACGACACGCATATAATACACAATCATAAAACGGCGATGGATTTTCTGTGATAAGCTGCGAAATTGGAAAAAACTGTAGATGCTTAAAATGAGAAATATACGCGCGCATATAATCGTGATTGAATTAAATTAACCGATAAATTATTGATGAACAATTTTGGGACGAAATTTAAAGTGCGTAAAACTCGTATATGTAATCCAAATAGAGTTGTCACAAAAACGTCAAATATGTGTGTGGAATTTAAGGATGAATGTGATGTAATGGGTCTTCCAAAATAAATTTTTTTTTTTTTTTTTATTTTTTTTTATATTAAATCAAGAAGCACTCACGCAAGAAACCTTTTTTCAAACCAGTGATTCTCTCCTAAATCATGCTGCAGCCTTCATAAACTGAAGTAGTTTAGGCCAAGGCAAGGAGGACAGCTGATCTTCAACAATAGACCTTGTTTGGGCTCTACAAACCTTGAACCCAAAATTGGGCCAGCAGCAAACACCAACAATTAATTCACATTATTCAATCCAACCTGAAAAATAAACCTGGAAATAAATAACATGCATACATATACATAGTTTTCTCAGCGGATTTGATCAACGCCTCATCCAGTAACAGCCGCTGACACATAATTTAGTATTCTAATTATTAACTTATAGAAAATAGTTAAAATCATTTATACTAACTCATATTGTATTCCATAAGTTTTTTCCATATAAGTTGTTCACTGTAATTATATTTTTTCAATGTAACTTTGACATCCAGGATCATAACCTTAAAAAGAGAAGAGAACACAAAGAATCGTTTGATCACAATTTAATTATTATTTATACTTATCTGAAATAATTTGTCCATCAGATGCTCCTTTGTTTTTTCTTATCATTTGTTAGCTGGAAATGAAAAATTGTATTTAGTTTAAATTTGTATTGTATCTAGTCGTTTAAACTTACCACCACCAAATTGCAAATTAATTTGTTTTGACATTTACAATTTTAATACAAGCCGTAAAATATTATATTAGGTATGATGTTACATTTCCAAGAAAATTTGTACTAAAATTGTATGTTGCTCAATTAAGTTTATAATATCTATTAACAGATGACTCTTTATATAATTAGGAATTTTCCATAAATAATTGTTTTGGATAAATTATTTTTCTGGAAGCAAGTAGTACGTTCTTGACCTTTGTGAAATAACATAACCAAATAAAATCGTAAATTAAATAAATTAAATTTGTATTTGAAACTGGAGAACTCACCCGAGAAAAGAAAATATTGTGAGCAGCCACATCAGGAACGAGGAGCATATATTACATTAAAATTTCCTGCGAGTTTATTGCTCACCAAGTGGTACTGTCTTGTACAGACCTAGAGTCAAATAATCGCAACCTAACTCCTGAAAGCAGGACAACTGAACACGAAGTGAATGAAGTCATCATCGTCTTCAAGACAATCCTCGCATTTAGCATCATCAGTTAGCCCCATGCGCAGAAGATGTACTTTAAAATGGCCGTGACAAGTAAAAGCCGCGATCAAGACTCTCAAATGGTTCTTGCTGAGAGATAAAGCAAACCTAGTGGCCCTCAAGTTAGGTCCACTAATAAAAAGTTTTCCAATGTGCGGTAGCTATCATTTGCAAGCCATTGCTGTTATAATTGACTTATAGCGCAATTTTCGATCGCGTTCTTAACAAAGTTAAACCAACTGGTCCGGAATATCACTGCCGTCAATGCCACGATGTATAAAGTACTTATACTCAATGAGAAGCTGTATAAAGTATTTACAGTCCTTAACAAATTTTGACACAGTAAAGCGATTATCCAGCGAATTCAGCACAGATAACAGCTGTTTGTGCAGAAAACAAAGTTTTTGTTTGTAACAGCGAAATTCAATGCCTCAATTATACAGGGCGTAATAGCAATTGCTTCCGCTTGAAAAAATGAGCAATACCAGCCCAGACAGCCTGAATAATTCAAATCAAACGTAGGGCAGTACATTTCATAGCCAGAACTTTTATCGAAGCGAGAGCCGTCAGAAAAGAAGAGCGTAATTATTTAAAATTTCATTCTGTATGCTCCTTAGCCTAAACGCAGCAGAACAAACTGTGCTAAGAATGAAAGAATGTAGCTGTGGAAAGAATATAATTGATTCCATGGCAAAAAGGGAAGTTTCCTGTAATGACCCTACAAGCAATAATTTGTAAACCATTAAGTTTAATAATTGAAGCGTTTAATTTAACCACTGGCCACTAAACCAAGGAAGCATAAGATAGTATTGGTAGAACCAACGATTTATAGATGAAACACAGCATTTTGGGAGTTAAACCCCAGGTTTCTCCAAAGGCTGATATACTCAAGGTGAAATTTCCAGGAAAGTTTACTGTCCAAGAAGACACCTAAATGCTTAACGTAGTAGGATCTGTTAATTGGCCACCCGAAAAGAAAGGGCACAGTTTGACCATCAATATTTCGATGCCTCGAAATTATAACCAAATCAGTTTTAGAAGGATTGACGTGTAAATCCTTCCCACCACACCACGACTCCACAAGCCTGTATTGTGTATTTCTAGCTCAGCTAAGCTTATAAAATTTAACAGAGCGGATCTCCTGTTAATAATATTAGTGCTACCCCAAAGAATATGACGCGACTTGGCATCACAACCACTTAAGAAGGGGAATATTTTTATCCATAATCCACTTTAAGAGTTCTGTAAGTTCCTCCAAAGGGAAAGGATGAGAAGAATCAAATGGAAGATAAACTGGTATGCACTGGTATTATTAGAAATATAAATGGAAGCTCTAGTTTTATTGGCAGAATTCTTTGAAAAAATTCTACCATTAGGAATATTTAGTCCACCAACAGAACCATCGAGAGGATAAGGTTTCTGAATAAAACATAAATCTGTATGCAATCCAGCAAGCAACTTCCTTAATTCAATGAAGCTGAGTAGCTGTGGTGCAGGTTAGAAGGCGTAGTGTGTTAGAATACCTAAACTGTATTAAATCTAGATTCGTTAAATTGGGAAAGATGTAGCAGTACTTGATGCTGTTTGATTTTTAAGTTACCCTCTACGAAATTACCTTTGATCATTCTGAATATGGAATCGTTGTGAGAAGTCGGGATTGGCTTCTATTTAAGATTTATAAAACTTTTAAAAGGGGGCTGGAGTCCAAATTAATCTTTTTTCAATTGGGTTTAAGGTATACGAGCTTTAGGAGAATTTGGTAAAATGTAATTCAAAATGGCATCTATACGAGATACTTCTTACGTTAATGCATGAATTTGAATTTCCCCTATAAATAGCCCTAGTTAAATGCACAGCCATCTCTCATTGCGAGCCCAAGTCAAGTGTCAAGTTAAGTAATGATGTTGAGCTTATGAAAATTTAGGTGAAAACTAATCTTGATGTTTGGTTTACTGACGTAAGATTTTTTTGATCAATTAAAGTTTAATAGTTTTTTGACCGATTTCGATCGATTTTTTTATGGAAAAAAACATTCACTTCATATTGACGCTGTTTTTGTAAAACTCAATATTTTCCAAAAATCCTAAGGAATTCGTAATAGATTTTAACATCTTTTTTCAAAATCTTTATCGCTTTTTGTTCTAGATTGAAAATTGTGACCTGGAGTAAGGAGTTTCCTTTCTTCAGACAATGCGCCGCCATTTTGTTTTTAAATAATTTTTTTTCATTTACTTCAAGACTTATGGAAACATGTATTTTAACACGAATTTAAAAATATCGCGATTTTGCTCCCACAACATGTTGTTACCCCTTAAAATGGAAGTTATATGGAACAGCTTAACTGCAGGATTTTCTGAAAGTCGTTCCATTGGCCATATTCAAATGAAATTGGTTACCATAAAGCAAAATAAAGCTGAAAGTGTTCGTCCCTATGTAACTCATATTGAAACATTAGTTCATGACTTAAACGAAGTTTACATGGCTTTTCAGGGTAAAGCATCCGCCCCCAGAATTCAAGAACTTAAATTACATATTGCACTCCAATCATTTGAAGAGAGTTTAGATCCATTGATCAAAAATATTATCAAGGCTTGTCGATCCACTGAATTATCTCAAGCCATTAATCCGGCAAATCAAGAAGAAATGATCATTAAAATTTCTCAAGAGTAGCTGAAGCATCATTTAACAAGCCAACTCCTAGGAAAAAAATTTGTCAACTATGGCATAGGCAAAAAGGACATGAATTGGATCAATGTTTTCAAAATCGACAGAATCGGTTGAATTTTTTTAAAGTAGGGGTTATCTTTTACAAGAATGTTATTTAAAGAAGGCAAGTGATGAAAGAAGGAAGAGAAATTCAAATAATAAAGCAAATCGGTCTAATTGGGAAAAAAACTCTTTCGAAGGTCTCTTCATAAAAGAGTATTTTACGTCAAATAAAGTAACAATTGAAGATTTAACTCTTTTGGTGGCTTTAACTTGTGGTGTCTGATTCTTGTCCCGTTTCAGGTATAAGGATAAGCAATTCTTCAATACTTTTAAATTCAACGAGAATTCATAAGAATCATTAATAATACATCCTGAGTTTGAATTGAATTGTTCTCATTCTGTTAAAATATCTCCTTGTTCAGAATAAGTAAAGACGCAGATGCTGTCGATGACTCATAATTCGTTTGTCTGTCTCTCGAGAAGTAGTACCTTCAGTTTTTATTTCAAACTCTATTCAAAATGTTAAAAATTATTCAGTACCAAGATTGTGTACCCTGAATGCCATTATTCTGCAATATAACGATATTTTTCATCTCGTCTCCAAGTGATACTATCCATCAAACAATATCAACAATATCGGCAACCCCATTCAACGAAAAATAGAAATTAGAAATCAAATAAATCAAATGGTCAAAAATAAAATAATTGAGAATAGGCTACTGGAGGGGGCACCAAAGTTAAATAGTAATCTAAAAGCTCCGTAACCTTTCAGTAGCGGCAGTTCCGGGGTGGATTCCAGGCTTTGTCCCTTACAAGTGAGAGGAACTCCTCTGTGAAAGCAGGGAGGAGTTTAAATGCTACTGAAGACCGAAAGGGGGATGCCAATGTTGTTGACGACGGTACCTCAAAGCAGTTAAAAGTCCTGGTGACAAACTTGAATTCCCTAGTCCGGTCTGGAGTTAGGTTCAGGCAAATTGCAGAATCAGAAATCATTGGGATTCTACCTTCTGGCGGTCCTGAGTTTATCCTGAAAATGGTTCAGCTCAAGGCTGCCAGGAGTGCATCTTAGAGAAGGTGTTGGGGTAGGAGCCAGAGAGCTCCAACCAAATGCCCATGGTAGCCAGTTTTGACCAAGATAGCTGTCAGTAAGTACAGTCGTACAAGGAGGTCATAATTATTATGAAGCCATAAGAAGGTGCACAGTTGAAGGCGGCTCGACTTCTTCGGTTCACCAAAATGAAGGCATGCATGTGATAGTGTGAAGAGTGGCCAGGAGAACAAGCTCAACCGAGTTGGCTATAGAGTTAATTTTACGTTTACGATAGTCCAGTTGAACTCCAACGCTTCTGTGTGCGGAACTAATGAGTTGAAGCCTAAGGGTTATGGTAGCGGTAACTGTCTAAGAAGGAATGCACGGGTCTTCGGACGTTCATTGCTGTAAACATTATTGAAATTATCAATAGGGGAACGAAACCTACCTTCATAAATGCGATTAGGCAAATACTCTTAGATTTGATACTAGCCAGTGCGTATCAGATTCGATTTGGCGGCCAAAACCATGCAGCGGCAAAAAATTAGAATTCCAGAACTGACTTACTGGGACTCATATAGAGTATATTCCTCGGATAAAATATGCCCGCGATTAACGGTAACTTGGAGCCTTTTTCAAATCAGCTGCATAAATCTTTACACTTGGTTTTTGAGAACAGCTGCTTGGTTAACCGAAGAGAGGTAACTAAGACGTTCTCTTGATAAAATGGGGTGCTGAAAAAATTGACGGAAAAGTCGAGAAGGTTATTCAACAAGGCTAAACGCACCGGTGGATAGGGCGAGTATAAGGTGGCTTTGGTGAAATATAATCTCGAACTAAAAAGATCCAAAAAGGCAACCTGGAGAAATTTCTATGAGGGAATCAATGAACTACCCTCTACAGTTCGTCTAAAGAAAGTCCTTTCCAGTGATCATTCAATAGCTTTTTAAGAAAGCAACCGGAAGATTCACTGAGAACCGGAGGGAATCCTTAGAAGTAGCACTACATACCAACTTTCGGACTTAATAGTGGAAGAAGGGCAAAAGGATCTGCATGACAATCCAGCTGACCTTTTAAATTTGCTGGAGAAGATGGCATTTTCCGGCGTTATTTCAAAAAGGTATTGAGGAAATTCTCCCTAGATTGATCCGGATGTTTCGGCAAGTTATATTTTTTTCTGAAGGAGAGTAAATGTGTTTTTTATACCAAAGGAAATCGGCCAATTAGCCTTACATCACTTTTATTGAAAACCATAACAAACTTTATTGAATAAGGTTTAACGTATAGCCTGCATCAGTGCCACAGGCAACAGTATACCTGCTAACTATTGCGAGGAAGGCACTTCTAAGACTGACTCATTTGAACCTGTATGTTAAAAAGGATGCTGGAATTACGCACCTCAAGATATAGGTAGAAGAAAATATTAAACCAGGCAATATGGTGTGCCATCTGGAAAGTACTTCCACAAACCATTCGGTGTTAGTTTACCAGACCGTCGAAAACGGAAGAAAGGGCAGAGGTAGTAATACTGGAATGGCCTTGTACCGTTCAGTTAAAGTTGGTATGGGACTGTCTGGAGGTAACTAAACATCTGGCAGGCTCAAATAACGTAACACTTATGTGGGTGGTAGGTCACACTGGAATCGAGATAAGTAAGGAATCTGATGGAATTTTTCCTTTGTGCACTATTTCGAATTGTTCCCGTAAATGTTGTTTTATTCGATTCATAAATTTGTGACTAACACATGCAATTATTAAATCTGGTTCTTGATACCTCTAATGATAGGTCTTGGGACCTATAACTAGTGTGCAAACGCGCATTGAGATTGCTTGATTATTTCCATACTTTTCAGAGAAAATTCGATTTGATGAAAATCACCTTAGAATAGTTCAGCCGATTCAGAGCCATTCAAAATCCAAAATCTGCAATTGTGCTCCGATTGTGGTTCTTGATACCTCTAATGATAGGTCTCGGGACCTATAATTAGTGTGCAAACGCGCATTTAGATTGCTTGATTATTTCCATACTTTTCAGAGAAAATTCGATTTGATGAAAATCACCTTAGAATAGTTCAGCCGATTCAGAGCCATTCAAAATCCAAAATCTGCAATTGTGCTCCGATTGTGGTTCTTGATACCTCTAATGATAGGTCTCGGGACCTATAATTAGTGTGAAAACGCGCATTTAGATTGCTTGATTATTTCCATACATTTCAAAGAAAATTCGATTTGATGAAAATCACCTTACTATAGTTCAGCCGATTCAGAGCCATTCAAAATCCAAAATCTGCAATTGTGATCCGATTGTGGTTCTTGATACCTCTAATGATAGGTCTCGGGACCTATAATTAGTGTGCAAACGCGCATTTAGATTGCTTGATTATTTCCATACATTTCAAAGAAAATTCGATTTGATGAAAATCACCTTACTATAGTTCAGCCGATTCAGAGCCATTCAAAATCCAAAATCTGCAATTGTGATCCGATTGTGGTTCTTGATACCTCTAATGATAGGTCTCGGGACCTATAACTAGTGTGCAAACGCGCATTTAGATTGCTTGATTATTTCCATACATTTCAAAGAAAATTCGATTTGATGAAAATCACCTTACTATAGTTCAGCCGATTCAGAGCCATTCAAAATCCAAAATCTGCAATTGTGATCCGATTGTGGTTCTTGATACCTCTAATGATAGGTCTCGGGACCTATAACTAGTGTGAAATCGCGCATTTAGATTGCTTGATTATTTCCATACATTTCAAAGAAAATTCGATTTGATGAAAATCACCTTACTATAGTTCAGCCGATTCAGAGCCATTCAAAATCCAAAATCTGCAATTGTGATCCGATTGTGGTTCTTGATACCTCTAATGATAGGTCTCGGGACCAATAATTAGTGTGAAAACGCGCATTTAGATTGCTTGATTATTTCCATACATTTCAAAGAAAATTCGATTTGATGAAAATCACCTTACTATAGTTCAGCCGATTCAGAGCCATTCAAAATCCAAAATCTGCAATTGTGCTCCGATTGTGGTTCTTGATACCTCTAATGATAGGTCTCGGGACCTATAATTAGTGTGAAAACGCGCATTTAGAATGCTTGATTATTTCCATACATTTCAAAGAAAATTCGATTTGATGAAAATCACCTTACTATAGTTCAGCCGATTCAGAGCCATTCAAAATCCAAAATCTGCAATTGTGATCCGATTGTGGTTCCTGATACCTCTAATGATAGGTCTCGGGACCTTTAATTAGTGTGAAAACGCGCATTTAGATTGCTTGATTATTTCCATACATTTCAAAGAAAATTCGATTTGATGAAAATCACCTTACTATAGTTCAGCCGATTCAGAGCCATTCAAAATCCAAAATCTGCAATTGTGATCCGATTGTGGTTCTTGATACCTCTAATGATAGGTCTCGGGACCTATAATTAGTGTGAAAACGCGCATTTAGAATGCTTGATTATTTCCATACATTTCAAAGAAAATTCGATTTGATGAAAATCACCTTACTATAGTTCAGCCGATTCAGAGCCATTCAAAATCCAAAATCTGCAATTGTGATCCGATTGTGGTTCTTGATACCTCTAATGATAGGTCTCGGGACCAATAATTAGTGTGAAAACGCGCATTTAGATTGCTTGATTATTTCCATACATTTCAAAGAAAATTCGATTTGATGAAAATCACCTTACTATAGTTCAGCCGATTCAGAGCCATTCAAAATCCAAAATCTGCAATTGTGCTCCGATTGTGGTTCTTGATACCTCTAATGATAGGTCTCGGGACCTATAATTAGTGTGAAAACGCGCATTTAGAATGCTTGATTATTTCCATACATTTCAAAGAAAATTCGATTTGATGAAAATCACCTTACTATAGTTCAGCCGATTCAGAGCCATTCAAAATCCAAAATCTGCAATTGTGATCCGATTGTGGTTCTTGATACCTCTAATGATAGGTCTCGGGACCTATAACTAGTGTGCAAACGCGCATTTAGATTGCTTGATTATTTCCATACATTTCAAAGAAAATTCGATTTGATGAAAATCACCTTACTATAGTTCAGCCGATTCAGAGCCATTCAAAATCCAAAATCTGCAATTGTGATCCGATTGTGGTTCTTGATACCTCTAATGATAGGTCTCGGGACCTATAACTAGTGTGAAAACGCGCATTTAGATTGCTTGATTATTTCCATACATTTCAAAGAAAATTCGATTTGATGAAAATCACCTTACTATAGTTCAGCCGATTCAGAGCCATTCAAAATCCAAAATCTGCAATTGTGATCCGATTGTGGTTCTTGATACCTCTAATGATAGGTCTCGGGACCAATAATTAGTGTGCAAACGCGCATTTAGATTGCTTGATTATTTCCATACATTTCAAAGAAAATTCGATTTGATGAAAATCACCTTACTATAGTTCAGCCGATTCAGAGCCATTCAAAATCCAAAATCTGCAATTGTGATCCGATTGTGGTTCTTGATACCTCTAATGATAGGTCTCGGGACCTATAACTAGTGTGCAAACGCGCATTTAGATTGCTTGATTATTTCCATACATTTCAAAGAAAATTCGATTTGATGAAAATCACCTTACTATAGTTCAGCCGATTCAGAGCCATTCAAAATCCAAAATCTGCAATTGTGATCCGATTGTGGTTCTTGATACCTCTAATGATAGGTCTCGGGACCTATAACTAGTGTGAAAACGCGCATTTAGATTGCTTGATTATTTCCATACATTTCAAAGAAAATTCGATTTGATGAAAATCACCTTACTATAGTTCAGCCGATTCAGAGCCATTCAAAATCCAAAATCTGCAATTGTGATCCGATTGTGGTTCTTGATACCTCTAATGATAGGTCTCGGGACCTATAACTAGTGTGCAAACGCGCATTTAGATTGCTTGATTATTTCCATACATTTCAAAGAAAATTCGATTTGATGAAAATCACCTTACTATAGTTCAGCCGATTCAGAGCCATTCAAAATCCAAAATCTGCAATTGTGATCCGATTGTGGTTCTTGATACCTCTAATGATAGGTCTCGGGACCTATAACTAGTGTGAAATCGCGCATTTAGATTGCTTGATTATTTCCATACATTTCAAAGAAAATTCGATTTGATGAAAATCACCTTACTATAGTTCAGCCGATTCAGAGCCATTCAAAATCCAAAATCTGCAATTGTGATCCGATTGTGGTTCTTGATACCTCTAATGATAGGTCTCGGGACCAATAATTAGTGTGAAAACGCGCATTTAGATTGCTTGATTATTTCCATACATTTCAAAGAAAATTCGATTTGATGAAAATCACCTTACTATAGTTCAGCCGATTCAGAGCCATTCAAAATCCAAAATCTGCAATTGTGCTCCGATTGTGGTTCTTGATACCTCTAATGATAGGTCTCGGGACCTATAATTAGTGTGAAAACGCGCATTTAGAATGCTTGATTATTTCCATACATTTCAAAGAAAATTCGATTTGATGAAAATCACCTTACTATAGTTCAGCCGATTCAGAGCCATTTAAAATCCAAAATCTGCAATTGTGCTCCGATTGTGGTTCTTGATACCTCTAATGATAGGTCTCGGGACCTATAATTAGTGTGCAAACGCGCATTTAGATTGCTTGATTATTTCCATACATTTCAAAGAAAATTCGATTTGATGAAAATCACCTTACTATAGTTCAGCCGATTCAGAGCCATTCAAAATCCAAAATCTGCAATTGTGATCCGATTGTGGTTCCTGATACCTCTAATGATAGGTCTCGGGACCTATAATTAGTGTGAAAACGCGCATTTAGAATGCTTGATTATTTCCATTGATTTCAAAGAAAATTCGATTTGATGAAAATCACCTTACTATAGTTCAGCCGATTCAGAGCCATTCAAAATCCAAAATCTGCAATTGTGATCCGATTGTGGTTCTTGATACCTCTAATGATAGGTCTCGGGACCTATAATTAGTGTGCAAACGCGCATTTAGATTGCTTGATTATTTCCATACTTTTCAAAGAAAATTCGATTTGATGAAAATCACCTTACTATAGTTCAGCCGATTCAGAGCCATTCAAAATCCAAAATCTGCAATTGTGCTCCGATTGTGGTTCTTGATACCTCTAATGATAGGTCTCGGGACCTATAATTAGTGTGAAAACGCGCATTTAGAATGCTTGATTATTTCCATACATTTCAAAGAAAATTCGATTTGATGAAAATCACCTTACTATAGTTCAGCCGATTCAGAGCCATTCAAAATCCAAAATCTGCAATTGTGCTCCGATTGTGGTTCTTGATACCTCTAATGATAGGTCTCGGGACCTATAATTAGTGTGAAAACGCGCATTTAGAATGCTTGATTATTTTTATACATTTCAAAGAAAATTCGATTTGATGAAAATCACCTTACTATAGTTCAGCCGATTCAGAGCCATTCAAAATCCAAAATCTGCAATTGTGCTCCGATTGTGGTTCCTGATACCTCTAATGATAGGTCTCGGGACCTTTAATTAGTGTGAAAACGCGCATTTAGATTGCTTGATTATTTCCATACTTTTCAGAGAAAATTCGATTTGATGAAAATCACCTTACTATAGTTCAGCCGATTCAGAGCCATTCAAAATCCAAAATCTGCAATTGTGCTCCGATTGTGGTTCTTGATACCTCTAATGATAGGTCTCGGGACCTATAATTAGTGTGCAAACGCGCATTTAGATTGCTTGATTATTTCCATACATTTCAAAAAAAATTCGATTTGATGAAAATCACCTTACTATAGTTCAGCCGATTCAGAGCCATTCAAAATCCAAAATCTGCAATTGTGATCCGATTGTGGTTCTTGATACCTCTAATGATAGGTCTCGGGACCTATAATTAGTGTGCAAACGCGCATTTAGATTGCTTGATTATTTCCATACATTTCAAAGAAAATTCGATTTGATGAAAATCACCTTACTATAGTTCAGCCGATTCAGAGCCATTCAAAATCCAAAATCTGCAATTGTGATCCGATTGTGGTTCTTGATACCTCTAATGATAGGTCTCGGGACCTATAATTAGTGTGCAAACGCGCATTTAGATTGCTTGATTATTTCCATACTTTTCAAAGAAAATTCGATTTGATGAAAATCACCTTAGAATAGTTCAGCCGATTCAGAGCCATTCAAAATCCAAAATCTGCAGTTGTGCTCCGATTGTGGTTCTTGGTACCTCTAATGATAGGTCTCGGGACCTATAATTAGTGTGAAAACGCGCATTTAGAATGCTTGATTATTTCCATACATTTCAAAGAAAATTCGATTTGATGAAAATCACCTTAGAATAGTTCAGCCGATTCAGAGCCATTCAAAATCCAAAATCTGCAATTGTGATCCGATTGTGGTTCCTGATACCTCTAATGATAGGTCTCGGGACCTTTAATAAGTGTGCAAACGCGCATTTAGATTGCTTGATTATTTCCATACTTTTCAGAGAAAATTCGATTTGATGAAAATCACCTTACTATAGTTCAGCCGATTCAGAGCTATTCAAAATCCAAAATCTGCAATTGTGCTCCGATTGTGGTTCTTGATACCTCTAATGATAGGTCTCGGGATCTGTAATTAGTGTGCAAACGCGCATTTAGATTGCTTGATTATTTCCATACATTTCAAAGAAAATTCGATTTGATGAAAATCACCTTAGAATAGTTCAGCCGATTCAGAGCCATTCAAAATCCAAAATCTGCAATTGTGCTCCGATTGTGGTTCTTGATACCTCTAATGATAGGTCTCGGGACCTATAATTAGTGTGCAAACGCGCATTTAGAATGCTTGATTATTTCCATACTTTTCAGAGAAAATTCGATTTGATGAAAATCACCTTAGAATAGTTCAGCCGATTCAGAGCCATTCAAAATCCAAAATCTGCAATTGTGATCCGATTGTGGTTCTTGATACCTCTAATGATAGGTCTCGGGACCTATAATTAGTGTGCAAACGCGCATTTAGATTGCTTGATTATTTCCATACTTTTCAAAGAAAATTCGATTTGATGAAAATCACCTTACTATAGTTCAGCCGATTCAGAGCCATTCAAAATCCAAAATCTGCAATTGTGCTCCGATTGTGGTTCTTGATACCTCTAATGATAGGTCTCGGGACCTATAATTAGTGTGCAAACGCGCATTTAGAATGCTTGATTATTTCCATACATTTCAAAGAAAATTCGATTTGATGAAAATCACCTTACTATAGTTCAGCCGATTCAGAGCCATTCAAAATCCAAAATCTGCAATTGTGATCCGATTGTGGTTCCTGATACCTCTAATGATAGGTCTCGGGACCTTTAATTAGTGTGAAAACGCGCATTTAGATTGCTTGATTATTTCCATACTTTTCAGAGAAAATTCGATTTGATGAAAATCACCTTACTATAGTTCAGCCGATTCAGAGCCATTCAAAATCCAAAATCTGCAATTGTGCTCCGATTGTGGTTCTTGATACCTCTAATGATAGGTCTCGGGACCTATAATTAGTGTGCAAACGCGCATTTAGATTGCTTGATTATTTCCATACTTTTCATAGAAAATTCGATTTGATGAAAATCACCTTACTATAGTTCAGCCGATTCAGAGCCATTCAAAATCCAAAATCTGCAATTGTGCTCCGATTGTGGTTCTTGGTACCTCTAATGATAGGTCTCGGGACCTATAATTAGTGTGAAAACGCGCATTTAGAATGCTTGATTATTTCCATACATTTCAAAGAAAATTCGATTTGATGAAAATCACCTTAGAATAGTTCAGCCGATTCAGAGCCATTCAAAATCCAAAATCTGCAATTGTGATCCGATTGTGGTTCCTGATACCTCTAATGATAGGTCTCGGGACCTTTAATTAGTGTGCAAACGCGCATTTAGATTGCTTGATTATTTCCATACTTTTCAAAGAAAATTCGATTTGATGAAAATCACCTTACTATAGTTCAGCCGATTCAGAGCTATTCAAAATCCAAAATCTGCAATTGTGCTCCGATTGTGGTTCTTGATACCTCTAATGATAGGTCTCGGGACCTATAATTAGTGTGCAAACGCGCATTTAGATTGCTTGATTATTTCCATACATTTCAAAGAAAATTCGATTTGATGAAAATCACCTTACTATAGTTCAGCCGATTCAGAGCCATTCAAAATCCAAAATCTGCAATTGTGATCCGATTGTGGTTCTTGATACCTCTAATGATAGGTCTCGGGACCTATAATTAGTGTGCAAACGCGCATTTAGATTGCTTGATTATTTCCATACATTTCAAAGAAAATTCGATTTGATGAAAATCACCTTACTATAGTTCAGCCGATTCAGAGCCATTCAAAATCCAAAATCTGCAATTGTGATCCGATTGTGGTTCTTGATACCTCTAATGATAGGTCTCGGGACCTATAATTAGTGTGCAAACGCGCATTTAGATTGCTTGATTATTTCCATACTTTTCATAGAAAATTCGATTTGATGAAAATCACCTTACTATAGTTCAGCCGATTCAGAGCCATTCAAAATCCAAAATCTGCAATTGTGCTCCGATTGTGGTTCTTGGTACCTCTAATGATAGGTCTCGGGACCTATAATTAGTGTGAAAACGCGCATTTAGAATGCTTGATTATTTCCATACATTTCAAAGAAAATTCGATTTGATGAAAATCACCTTAGAATAGTTCAGCCGATTCAGAGCCATTCAAAATCCAAAATCTGCAATTGTGATCCGATTGTGGTTCCTGATACCTCTAATGATAGGTCTCGGGACCTTTAATTAGTGTGCAAACGCGCATTTAGATTGCTTGATTATTTCCATACTTTTCAAAGAAAATTCGATTTGATGAAAATCACCTTACTATAGTTCAGCCGATTCAGAGCTATTCAAAATCAAAAATCTGCAATTGTGCTCCGATTGTGGTTCTTGATACCTCTAATGATAGGTCTCGGGATCTGTAATTAGTGTGCAAACGCGCATTTAGATTGCTTGATTATTTCCATACTTTTCAAAGAAAATTCGATTTGATGAAAATCACCTTACTATAGTTCAGCCGATTCAGAGCCATTCAAAATCCAAAATCTGCAATTGTGCTCCGATTGTGGTTCTTGATACCTCTAATGATAGGTCTCGGGACCTATAATTAGTGTGCAAACGCGCATTTAGATTGCTTGATTATTTCCATACATTTCAAAGAAAATTCGATTTGATGAAAATCACCTTACTATAGTTCAGCCGATTCAGAGCCATTCAAAATCCAAAATCTGCAATTGTGATCCGATTGTGGTTCTTGATACCTCTAATGATAGGTCTCGGGACCTATAATTAGTGTGCAAACGCGCATTTAGATTGCTTGATTATTTCCATACATTTCAAAGAAAATTCGATTTGATGAAAATCACCTTACTATAGTTCAGCCGATTCAGAGCCATTCAAAATCCAAAATCTGCAATTGTGATCCGATTGTGGTTCTTGATACCTCTAATGATAGGTCTCGGGACCTATAATTAGTGTGCAAACGCGCATTTAGATTGCTTGATTATTTCCATACTTTTCATAGAAAATTCGATTTGATGAAAATCACCTTACTATAGTTCAGCCGATTCAGAGCCATTCAAAATCCAAAATCTGCAATTGTGCTCCGATTGTGGTTCTTGGTACCTCTAATGATAGGTCTCGGGACCTATAATTAGTGTGAAAACGCGCATTTAGAATGCTTGATTATTTCCATACATTTCAAAGAAAATTCGATTTGATGAAAATCACCTTAGAATAGTTCAGCCGATTCAGAGCCATTCAAAATCCAAAATCTGCAATTGTGATCCGATTGTGGTTCCTGATACCTCTAATGATAGGTCTCGGGACCTTTAATTAGTGTGCAAACGCGCATTAAGATTGCTTGATTATTTCCATACTTTTCAAAGAAAATTCGATTTGATGAAAATCACCTTACTATAGTTCAGCCGATTCAGAGCTATTCAAAATCCAAAATCTGCAATTGTGCTCCGATTGTGGTTCTTGATACCTCTAATGATAGGTCTCGGGACCTATAATTAGTGTGCAAACGCGCATTTAGATTGCTTGATTATTTCCATACATTTCAAAGAAAATTCGATTTGATGAAAATCACCTTACTATAGTTCAGCCGATTCAGAGCCATTCAAAATCCAAAATCTGCAATTGTGATCCGATTGTGGTTCTTGATACCTCTAATGATAGGTCTCGGGACCTATAATTAGTGTGCAAACGCGCATTTAGATTGCTTGATTATTTCCATACATTTCAAAGAAAATTCGATTTGATGAAAATCACCTTACTATAGTTCAGCCGATTCAGAGCCATTCAAAATCCAAAATCTGCAATTGTGATCCGATTGTGGTTCTTGATACCTCTAATGATAGGTCTCGGGACCTATAATTAGTGTGCAAACGCGCATTTAGATTGCTTGATTATTTCCATACTTTTCATAGAAAATTCGATTTGATGAAAATCACCTTACTATAGTTCAGCCGATTCAGAGCCATTCAAAATCCAAAATCTGCAATTGTGCTCCGATTGTGGTTCTTGGTACCTCTAATGATAGGTCTCGGGACCTATAATTAGTGTGAAAACGCGCATTTAGAATGCTTGATTATTTCCATACATTTCAAAGAAAATTCGATTTGATGAAAATCACCTTAGAATAGTTCAGCCGATTCAGAGCCATTCAAAATCCAAAATCTGCAATTGTGATCCGATTGTGGTTCCTGATACCTCTAATGATAGGTCTCGGGACCTTTAATTAGTGTGCAAACGCGCATTTAGATTGCTTGATTATTTCCATACTTTTCAAAGAAAATTCGATTTGATGAAAATCACCTTACTATAGTTCAGCCGATTCAGAGCTATTCAAAATCAAAAATCTGCAATTGTGCTCCGATTGTGGTTCTTGATACCTCTAATGATAGGTCTCGGGATCTGTAATTAGTGTGCAAACGCGCATTTAGATTGCTTGATTATTTCCATACTTTTCAAAGAAAATTCGATTTGATGAAAATCACCTTACTATAGTTCAGCCGATTCAGAGCCATTCAAAATCCAAAATCTGCAATTGTGCTCCGATTGTGGTTCTTGATACCTCTAATGATAGGTCTCGGGACCTATAATTAGTGTGCAAACGCGCATTTAGATTGCTTGATTATTTCCATACATTTCAAAGAAAATTCGATTTGATGAAAATCACCTTACTATAGTTCAGCCGATTCAGAGCCATTCAAAATCCAAAATCTGCAATTGTGATCCGATTGTGGTTCTTGATACCTCTAATGATAGGTCTCGGGACCTATAATTAGTGTGCAAACGCGCATTTAGATTGCTTGATTATTTCCATACATTTCAAAGAAAATTCGATTTGATGAAAATCACCTTACTATAGTTCAGCCGATTCAGAGCCATTCAAAATCCAAAATCTGCAATTGTGATCCGATTGTGGTTCTTGATACCTCTAATGATAGGTCTCGGGACCTATAATTAGTGTGCAAACGCGCATTTAGATTGCTTGATTATTTCCATACTTTTCATAGAAAATTCGATTTGATGAAAATCACCTTACTATAGTTCAGCCGATTCAGAGCCATTCAAAATCCAAAATCTGCAATTGTGCTCCGATTGTGGTTCTTGGTACCTCTAATGATAGGTCTCGGGACCTATAATTAGTGTGAAAACGCGCATTTAGAATGCTTGATTATTTCCATACATTTCAAAGAAAATTCGATTTGATGAAAATCACCTTAGAATAGTTCAGCCGATTCAGAGCCATTCAAAATCCAAAATCTGCAATTGTGATCCGATTGTGGTTCCTGATACCTCTAATGATAGGTCTCGGGACCTTTAATTAGTGTGCAAACGCGCATTTAGATTGCTTGATTATTTCCATACTTTTCAAAGAAAATTCGATTTGATGAAAATCACCTTACTATAGTTCAGCCGATTCAGAGCCATTCAAAATCCAAAATCTGCAATTGTGATCCGATTGTGGTTCCTGATACCTCTAATGATAGGTCTCGGGACCTTTAATTAGTGTGAAAACGCGCATTTAGATTGCTTGATTATTTCCATACTTTTCAGAGAAAATTCGATTTGATGAAAATCGCCTTACTATAGTTCAGCCGATTCAGAGCCATTCAAAATCCAAAATCTGCAATTGTGCTCCGATTGTGGTTCTTGATACCTCTAATGATAGGTCTCGGGACCTATAATTAGTGTGCAAACGCGCATTTAGATTGCTTGATTATTTCCATACTTTTCATAGAAAATTCGATTTGATGAAAATCACCTTACTATAGTTCAGCCGATTCAGAGCCATTCAAAATCCAAAATCTGCAATTGTGCTCCGATTGTGGTTCTTGGTACCTCTAATGATAGGTCTCGGGACCTATAATTAGTGTGAAAACGCGCATTTAGAATGCTTGATTATTTCCATACATTTCAAAGAAAATTCGATTTGATGAAAATCACCTTAGAATAGTTCAGCCGATTCAGAGCCATTCAAAATCCAAAATCTGCAATTGTGATCCGATTGTGGTTCCTGATACCTCTAATGATAGGTCTCGGGACCTTTAATTAGTGTGCAAACGCGCATTTAGATTGCTTGATTATTTCCATACTTTTCAAAGAAAATTCGATTTGATGAAAATCACCTTACTATAGTTCAGCCGATTCAGAGCTATTCAAAATCCAAAATCTGCAATTGTGCTCCGATTGTGGTTCTTGATACCTCTAATGATAGGTCTCGGGACCTATAATTAGTGTGCAAACGCGCATTTAGATTGCTTGATTATTTCCATACATTTCAAAGAAAATTCGATTTGATGAAAATCACCTTACTATAGTTCAGCCGATTCAGAGCCATTCAAAATCCAAAATCTGCAATTGTGATCCGATTGTGGTTCTTGATACCTCTAATGATAGGTCTCGGGACCTATAATTAGTGTGCAAACGCGCATTTAGATTGCTTGATTATTTCCATACATTTCAAAGAAAATTCGATTTGATGAAAATCACCTTACTATAGTTCAGCCGATTCAGAGCCATTCAAAATCCAAAATCTGCAATTGTGATCCGATTGTGGTTCTTGATACCTCTAATGATAGGTCTCGGGACCTATAATTAGTGTGCAAACGCGCATTTAGATTGCTTGATTATTTCCATACTTTTCATAGAAAATTCGATTTGATGAAAATCACCTTACTATAGTTCAGCCGATTCAGAGCCATTCAAAATCCAAAATCTGCAATTGTGCTCCGATTGTGGTTCTTGGTACCTCTAATGATAGGTCTCGGGACCTATAATTAGTGTGAAAACGCGCATTTAGAATGCTTGATTATTTCCATACATTTCAAAGAAAATTCGATTTGATGAAAATCACCTTAGAATAGTTCAGCCGATTCAGAGCCATTCAAAATCCAAAATCTGCAATTGTGATCCGATTGTGGTTCCTGATACCTCTAATGATAGGTCTCGGGACCTTTAATTAGTGTGCAAACGCGCATTTAGATTGCTTGATTATTTCCATACTTTTCAAAGAAAATTCGATTTGATGAAAATCACCTTACTATAGTTCAGCCGATTCAGAGCTATTCAAAATCAAAAATCTGCAATTGTGCTCCGATTGTGGTTCTTGATACCTCTAATGATAGGTCTCGGGATCTGTAATTAGTGTGCAAACGCGCATTTAGATTGCTTGATTATTTCCATACTTTTCAAAGAAAATTCGATTTGATGAAAATCACCTTACTATAGTTCAGCCGATTCAGAGCCATTCAAAATCCAAAATCTGCAATTGTGCTCCGATTGTGGTTCTTGATACCTCTAATGATAGGTCTCGGGACCTATAATTAGTGTGCAAACGCGCATTTAGATTGCTTGATTATTTCCATACATTTCAAAGAAAATTCGATTTGATGAAAATCACCTTACTATAGTTCAGCCGATTCAGAGCCATTCAAAATCCAAAATCTGCAATTGTGATCCGATTGTGGTTCTTGATACCTCTAATGATAGGTCTCGGGACCTATAATTAGTGTGCAAACGCGCATTTAGATTGCTTGATTATTTCCATACATTTCAAAGAAAATTCGATTTGATGAAAATCACCTTACTATAGTTCAGCCGATTCAGAGCCATTCAAAATCCAAAATCTGCAATTGTGATCCGATTGTGGTTCTTGATACCTCTAATGATAGGTCTCGGGACCTATAATTAGTGTGCAAACGCGCATTTAGATTGCTTGATTATTTCCATACTTTTCATAGAAAATTCGATTTGATGAAAATCACCTTACTATAGTTCAGCCGATTCAGAGCCATTCAAAATCCAAAATCTGCAATTGTGCTCCGATTGTGGTTCTTGGTACCTCTAATGATAGGTCTCGGGACCTATAATTAGTGTGAAAACGCGCATTTAGAATGCTTGATTATTTCCATACATTTCAAAGAAAATTCGATTTGATGAAAATCACCTTAGAATAGTTCAGCCGATTCAGAGCCATTCAAAATCCAAAATCTGCAATTGTGATCCGATTGTGGTTCCTGATACCTCTAATGATAGGTCTCGGGACCTTTAATTAGTGTGCAAACGCGCATTTAGATTGCTTGATTATTTCCATACTTTTCAAAGAAAATTCGATTTGATGAAAATCACCTTACTATAGTTCAGCCGATTCAGAGCTATTCAAAATCAAAAATCTGCAATTGTGCTCCGATTGTGGTTCTTGATACCTCTAATGATAGGTCTCGGGACCTATAATTAGTGTGCAAACGCGCATTTAGATTGCTTGATTATTTCCATACTTTTCAAAGAAAATTCGATTTGATGAAAATCACCTTACTATAGTTCAGCCGATTCAGAGCCATTCAAAATCCAAAATCTGCAATTGTGCTCCGATTGTGGTTCTTGATACCTCTAATGATAGGTCTCGGGACCTATAATTAGTGTGCAAACGCGCATTTAGATTGCTTGATTATTTCCATACATTTCAAAGAAAATTCGATTTGATGAAAATCACCTTACTATAGTTCAGCCGATTCAGAGCCATTCAAAATCCAAAATCTGCAATTGTGATCCGATTGTGGTTCTTGATACCTCTAATGATAGGTCTCGGGACCTATAATTAGTGTGCAAACGCGCATTTAGATTGCTTGATTATTTCCATACATTTCAAAGAAAATTCGATTTGATGAAAATCACCTTACTATAGTTCAGCCGATTCAGAGCCATTCAAAATCCAAAATCTGCAATTGTGATCCGATTGTGGTTCTTGATACCTCTAATGATAGGTCTCGGGACCTATAATTAGTGTGCAAACGCGCATTTAGATTGCTTGATTATTTCCATACTTTTCATAGAAAATTCGATTTGATGAAAATCACCTTACTATAGTTCAGCCGATTCAGAGCCATTCAAAATCCAAAATCTGCAATTGTGCTCCGATTGTGGTTCTTGGTACCTCTAATGATAGGTCTCGGGACCTATAATTAGTGTGAAAACGCGCATTTAGAATGCTTGATTATTTCCATACATTTCAAAGAAAATTCGATTTGATGAAAATCACCTTAGAATAGTTCAGCCGATTCAGAGCCATTCAAAATCCAAAATCTGCAATTGTGATCCGATTGTGGTTCCTGATACCTCTAATGATAGGTCTCGGGACCTTTAATTAGTGTGCAAACGCGCATTTAGATTGCTTGATTATTTCCATACTTTTCAAAGAAAATTCGATTTGATGAAAATCACCTTACTATAGTTCAGCCGATTCAGAGCTATTCAAAATCAAAAATCTGCAATTGTGCTCCGATTGTGGTTCTTGATACCTCTAATGATAGGTCTCGGGATCTGTAATTAGTGTGCAAACGCGCATTTAGATTGCTTGATTATTTCCATACTTTTCAGAGAAAATTCGATTTGATGAAAATCACCTTAGAATAGTTCAGCCGATTCAGAGCCATTCAAAATCCAAAATCTGCAATTGTGATCCGATTGTGGTTCTTGATACCTCTAATGATAGGTCTCGGGACCTATAATTAGTGTGCAAACGCGCATTTAGATTGCTTGATTATTTCCATACTTTTCAAAGAAAATTCGATTTGATGAAAATCACCTTACTATAGTTCAGCCGATTCAGAGCTATTCAAAATCAAAAATCTGCAATTGTGCTCCGATTGTGGTTCTTGATACCTCTAATGATAGGTCTCGGGATCTGTAATTAGTGTGCAAACGCGCATTTAGATTGCTTGATTATTTCCATACTTTTCAGAGAAAATTCGATTTGATGAAAATCACCTTAGAATAGTTCAGCCGAATCAGAGCCATTCAAAATCCAAAATCTGCAATTGTGATCCGATTGTGGTTCCTGATACCTCTAATGATAGGTCTCGGGACCTTTAATTAGTGTGCAAACGCGCATTTAGATTGCTTGATTATTTCCATACATTTCAAAGAAAATTCGATTTGATGAAAATCACCTTAGAATAGTTCAGCCGATTCAGAGCCATTCAAAATCCAAAATCTGCAATTGTGCTCCGATTGTGGTTCTTGATACCTCTAATGATAGGTCTCGGGACCTATAATTAGTGTGCAAACGCGCATTTAGATTGCTTGATTATTTCCATACTTTTCAGAGAAAATTCGATTTGATGAAAATCACCTTAGAATAGTTCAGCCGATTCAGAGCCATTCAAAATCCAAAATCTGCAATTGTGATCCGATTGTGGTTCTTGATACCTCTAATGATAGGTCTCGGGACCTATAATTAGTGTGCAAACGCGCATTTAGATTGCTTGATTATTTCCATACTTTTCAAAGAAAATTCGATTTGATGAAAATCACCTTACTATAGTTCAGCCGATTCAGAGCCATTCAAAATCCAAAATCTGCAATTGTGCTCCGATTGTGGTTCTTGATACCTCTAATGATAGGTCTCGGGACCTATAATTAGTGTGCAAACGCGCATTTAGA
This sequence comes from Tipula vernalis, assembly GCA_958295665.1. Lineage (NCBI taxonomy): Eukaryota > Metazoa > Arthropoda > Insecta > Diptera > Tipulidae > Tipula > Tipula vernalis. Next base: position 17,537,296 of record OY282560.1, read on the forward strand.
ATGCTTGATTATTTCCATACATTTCAAAGAAAATTCGATTTGATGAAAATCACCTTACTATAGTTCAGCCGATTCAGAGCCATTCAAAATCCAAAATCTGCAATTGTGATCCGATTGTGGTTCTTGATACCTCTAATGATAGGTCTCGGGACCTATAATTAGTGTGCAAACGCGCATTTAGAATGCTTGATTATTTCCATACATTTCAAAGAAAATTCGATTTGATGAAAATCACCTTACTATAGTTCAGCCGATTCAGAGCCATTCAAAATCCAAAATCTGCAATTGTGATCCGATTGTGGTTCCTGATACCTCTAATGATAGGTCTCGGGACCTTTAATTAGTGTGAAAACGCGCATTTAGATTGCTTGATTATTTCCATACTTTTCAGAGAAAATTCGATTTGATGAAAATCACCTTACTATAGTTCAGCCGATTCAGAGCCATTCAAAATCCAAAATCTGCAGTTGTGCTCCGATTGTGGTTCTTGATACCTCTAATGATAGGTCTCGGGACCTATAATTAGTGTGCAAACGCGCATTTAGATTGCTTGATTATTTCCATACATTTCAAAGAAAATTCGATTTGATGAAAATCACCTTACTATAGTTCAGCCGATTCAGAGCCATTCAAAATCCAAAATCTGCAATTGTGATCCGATTGTGGTTCTTGATACCTCTAATGATAGGTCTCGGGACCTATAATTAGTGTGCAAACGCGCATTTAGATTGCTTGATTATTTCCATACATTTCAAAGAAAATTCGATTTGATGAAAATCACCTTACTATAGTTCAGCCGATTCAGAGCCATTCAAAATCCAAAATCTGCAATTGTGATCCGATTGTGGTTCTTGATACCTCTAATGATAGGTCTCGGGACCTATAATTAGTGTGCAAACGCGCATTTTGATTGCTTGATTATTTCCATACTTTTCAAAGAAAATTCGATTTGATGAAAATCACCTTACTATAGTTCAGCCGATTCAGAGCCATTCAAAATCCAAAATCTGCAATTGTGCTCCGATTGTGGTTCTTGGTACCTCTAATGATAGGTCTCGGGACCTATAACTAGTGTGAAAACGCGCATTTAGATTGCTTGATTATTTCCATACTTTTCAGAGAAAATTCAATTTGATGAAAATCACCTTACTATAGTTCAGCCGATTCAGAGCCATTCAAAATCCAAAATCTGCAATTGTGCTCCGATTGTGGTTCCTGATACCTCTAATGATAGGTCTCGGGACCTATAACTAGTGTGCAAACGCGCATTTAGATTGCTTGATTATTTCCATACTTTTCAGAGAAAATTCGATTTGATGAAAATCACCTTACTATAGTTCAGCCGATTTAGAGCCATTCAAAATCCAAAATCTGCAATTGGGCTCCGATTGTGGTTCTTGATACCTCTAATGATAGGTCTCGGGACCTATAATTAGTGTGAAAACGCGCATTTAGATTGCTTGATTATTTCCATACTTTTCAGAGAAAATTCGATTTGATGAAAATCACCTTACTATAGTTCAGCCGATTCAGAGCCATTCAAAATCAAAAATCTGCAATTGTGCTCCGATTGTGGTTCTTGATACCTCTAATGATAGGTCTCGGGACCTATAATTAGTGTGCAAACGCGCATTTAGATTGCTTGATTATTTCCATACTTTTCAGAGAAAATTCGATTTGATGAAAATCACCTTACTATAGTTCAGCCGATTCAGAGCCATTCAAAATCCAAAATCTGCAATTGTGCTCCGATTGTGGTTCTTGATACCTCTAATGATAGGTCTCGGGACCTATAATTAGTGTGAAAACGCGCATTTAGATTGCTTGATTATTTCCATACTTTTCAGAGAAAATTCGATTTGATGAAAATCACCTTACTATAGTTCAGCCGATTCAGAGCCATTCAAAATCCAAAATCTGCAATTGTGCTCCGATTGTGGTTCTTGATACCTCTAATGATAGGTCTCGGGACCTATAATTAGTGTGAAAACGCGCATTTAGATTGCTTGATTATTTCCATACTTTTCAGAGAAAATTCGATTTGATGAAAATCACCTTACTATAGTTCAGCCAATTCAGAGCCATTCAAAATCCAAAATCTGCAATTGTGCTCCGATTGTGGTTCTTGATACCTCTAATGATAGGTCTCGGGACCTATAATTAGTGTGCAAACGCGCATTTAGATTGCTTGATTATTTCCATACATTTCAAAGAAAATTCGATTTGATGAAAATCACCTTACTATAGTTTAGCCGATTCAGAGCCATTCAAAATCCAAAATCTGCAATTGTGCTCCGATTGTGGTTCTTGATACCTCTAATGATAGGTCTCGGGACCTATAACTAGTGTGCAAACGCGCATTTAGATTGCTTGATTATTTCCATACATTTCAGAGAAAATTCGATTTGATGAAAATCACCTTACTATAGTTCAGCCGATTTAGAGCCATTCAAAATCCAAAATCTGCAATTGTGCTCCGATTGTGGTTCTTGATACCTCTAATGATAGGTCTCGGGACCTATAATTAGTGTGCAAACGCGCATTTAGATTGCTTGATTATTTCCATACTTTTCAGAGAAAATTCGATTTGATGAAAATCACCTTACTATAGTTCAGCCAATTCAGAGCCATTCAAAATCCAAAATCTGCAATTGTGCTCCGATTGTGGTTCTTGATACCTCTAATGATAGGTCTCGGGACCTATAATTAGTGTGCAAACGCGCATTTAGATTGCTTGATTATTTCCATACTTTTCAGAGAAAATTCGATTTGATGAAAATCACCTTACTATAGTTCAGCCGATTCAGAGCCATTCAAAATCCAAAATCTGCAATTGTGCTCCGATTGTGGTTCTTGATACCTCTAATGATAGGTCTCGGGACCTATAATTAGTGTGCAAACGCGCATTTAGATTGCTTGATTATTTCCATACTTTTCAGAGAAAATTCGATTTGATGAAAATCACCTTACTATAGTTCAGCCGATTCAGAGCCATTCAAAATCCAAAATCTGCAATTGTGCTCCGAATGTGGTTCCTGATACCTCTAATGATAGGTCTCGAGACCTATAACTAGTGTGCAAACGCGCATTTAGATTGCTTGATTATTTCCATACTTTTCAGAGAAAATTCGATTTGATGAAAATCACCTTACTATAGTTCAGCCGATTTAGAGCCATTCAAAATCCAAAATCTGCAATTGTGCTCCGATTGTGGTTCTTGATACCTCTAATGATAGGTCTCGGGACCTATAATTAGTGTGAAAACGCGCATTTAGATTGCTTGATTATTTCCATACTTTTCAGAGAAAATTCGATTTGATGAAAATCACCTTACTATAGTTCAGCCGATTCAGAGCCATTCAAAATCAAAAATCTGCAATTGTGCTCCGATTGTGGTTCTTGATACCTCTAATGATAGGTCTCGGGACCTATAATTAGTGTGCAAACGCGCATTTAGATTGCTTGATTATTTCCATACTTTTCAGAGAAAATTCGATTTGATGAAAATCACCTTACTATAGTTCAGCCGATTCAGAGCCATTCAAAATCCAAAATCTGCAATTGTGCTCCGATTGTGGTTCTTGATACCTCTAATGATAGGTCTCGGGACCTATAATTAGTGTGAAAACGCGCATTTAGATTGCTTGATTATTTCCATACTTTTCAGAGAAAATTCGATTTGATGAAAATCACCTTACTATAGTTCAGCCGATTCAGAGCCATTCAAAATCCAAAATCTGCAATGGTGCTCCGATTGTGGTTCTTGATACCTCTAATGATAGGTCTCGGGACCTATAATTAGTGTGAAAACGCGCATTTAGATTGCTTGATTATTTCCATACTTTTCAGAGAAAATTCGATTTGATGAAAATCACGTTACTATAGTTCAGCCAATTCAGAGCCATTCAAAATCCAAAATCTGCAATTGTGCTCCGATTGTGGTTCTTGATACCTCTAATGATAGGTCTCGGGACCTATAATTAGTGTGCAAACGCGCATTTAGATTGCTTGATTATTTCCATACTTTTCAGAGAAAATTCGATTTGATGAAAATCACCTTACTATAGTTCAGCCGATTCAGAGCCATTCAAAATCCAAAATCTGCAATTTTGCTCCGATTGTGGTTCTTGATACCTCTAATGATAGGTCTCGGGACCTATAATTAGTGTGCAAACGCGCATTTAGATTGCTTGATTATTTCCATACATTTCAAAGAAAATTCGATTTGATGAAAATCACCTTACTATAGTTTAGCCGATTCAGAGCCATTCAAAATCCAAAATCTGCAATTGTGCTCCGATTGTGGTTCTTGATACCTCTAATGATAGGTCTCGGGACCTATAACTAGTGTGCAAACGCGCATTTAGATTGCTTGATTATTTCCATACATTTCAGAGAAAATTCGATTTGATGAAAATCACCTTACTATAGTTCAGCCGATTTAGAGCCATTCAAAATCCAAAATCTGCAATTGTGCTCCGATTGTGGTTCTTGATACCTCTAATGATAGGTCTCGGGACCTATAATTAGTGTGCAAACGCGCATTTAGATTGCTTGATTATTTCCATACTTTTCAGAGAAAATTCGATTTGATGAAAATCACCTTACTATAGTTCAGCCAATTCAGAGCCATTCAAAATCCAAAATCTGCAATTGTGCTCCGATTGTGGTTCTTGATACCTCTAATGATAGGTCTCGGGACCTATAATTAGTGTGCAAACGCGCATTTAGATTGCTTGATTATTTCCATACTTTTCAGAGAAAATTCGATTTGATGAAAATCACCTTACTATAGTTCAGCCGATTCAGAGCCATTCAAAATCCAAAATCTGCAATTGTGCTCCGATTGTGGTTCTTGATACCTCTAATGATAGGTCTCGGGACCTATAATTAGTGTGCAAACGCGCATTTAGATTGCTTGATTATTTCCATACTTTTCAGAGAAAATTCGATTTGATGAAAATCACCTTACTATAGTTCAGCCGATTCAGAGCCATTCAAAATCCAAAATCTGCAATTGTGCTCCGAATGTGGTTCCTGATACCTCTAATGATAGGTCTCGAGACCTATAACTAGTGTGCAAACGCGCATTTAGATTGCTTGATTATTTCCATACTTTTCAGAGAAAATTCGATTTGATGAAAATCACCTTACTATAGTTCAGCCGATTTAGAGCCATTCAAAATCCAAAATCTGCAATTGTGCTCCGATTGTGGTTCTTGATACCTCTAATGATAGGTCTCGGGACCTATAATTAGTGTGAAAACGCGCATTTAGATTGCTTGATTATTTCCATACTTTTCAGAGAAAATTCGATTTGATGAAAATCACCTTACTATAGTTCAGCCGATTCAGAGCCATTCAAAATCAAAAATCTGCAATTGTGCTCCGATTGTGGTTCTTGATACCTCTAATGATAGGTCTCGGGACCTATAATTAGTGTGCAAACGCGCATTTAGATTGCTTGATTATTTCCATACTTTTCAGAGAAAATTCGATTTGATGAAAATCACCTTACTATAGTTCAGCCGATTCAGAGCCATTCAAAATCCAAAATCTGCAATTGTGCTCCGATTGTGGTTCTTGATACCTCTAATGATAGGTCTCGGGACCTATAATTAGTGTGAAAACGCGCATTTAGATTGCTTGATTATTTCCATACTTTTCAGAGAAAATTCGATTTGATGAAAATCACCTTACTATAGTTCAGCCGATTCAGAGCCATTCAAAATCCAAAATCTGCAATGGTGCTCCGATTGTGGTTCTTGATACCTCTAATGATAGGTCTCGGGACCTATAATTAGTGTGAAAACGCGCATTTAGATTGCTTGATTATTTCCATACTTTTCAGAGAAAATTCGATTTGATGAAAATCACGTTACTATAGTTCAGCCAATTCAGAGCCATTCAAAATCCAAAATCTGCAATTGTGCTCCGATTGTGGTTCTTGATACCTCTAATGATAGGTCTCGGGACCTATAATTAGTGTGCAAACGCGCATTTAGATTGCTTGATTATTTCCATACTTTTCAGAGAAAATTCGATTTGATGAAAATCACCTTACTATAGTTCAGCCGATTCAGAGCCATTCAAAATCCAAAATCTGCAATTTTGCTCCGATTGTGGTTCTTGATACCTCTAATGATAGGTCTCGGGACCTATAATTAGTGTGCAAACGCGCATTTAGATTGCTTGATTATTTCCATACATTTCAAAGAAAATTCGATTTGATGAAAATCACCTTACTATAGTTCAGCCGATTCAGAGCCATTCAAAATCCAAAATCTGCAATTGTGCTCCGATTGTGGTTCCTGATACCTCTAATGATAGGTCTCGGGACCTATAACTAGTGTGCAAACGCGCATTTAGATTGCTTGATTATTTCCATACATTTCAGAGAAAATTCGATTTGATGAAAATCACCTTACTATAGTTCAGCCGATTTAGAGCCATTCAAAATCCAAAATCTGCAATTGTGCTCCGATTGTGGTTCTTGATACCTCTAATGATAGGTCTCGGGACCTATAATTAGTGTGCAAACGCGCATTTAGATTGCTTGATTATTTCCATACTTTTCAGAGAAAATTCGATTTGATGAAAATCACCTTACTATAGTTCAGCCAATTCAGAGCCATTCAAAATCCAAAATCTGCAATTGTGCTCCGATTGTGGTTCTTGATACCTCTAATGATAGGTCTCGGGACCTATAATTAGTGTGCAAACGCGCATTTAGATTGCTTGATTATTTCCATACTTTTCAGAGAAAATTCGATTTGATGAAAATCACCTTACTATAGTTCAGCCGATTCAGAGCCATTCAAAATCCAAAATCTGCAATTGTGCTCCGATTGTGGTTCTTGATACCTCTAATGATAGGTCTCGGGACCTATAATTAGTGTGAAAACGCGCATTTAGATTGCTTGATTATTTCCATACTTTTCAGAGAAAATTCGATTTGATGAAAATCACGTTACTATAGTTCAGCCAATTCAGAGCCATTCAAAATCCAAAATCTGCAATTGTGCTCCGATTGTGGTTCTTGATACCTCTAATGATAGGTCTCGGGACCTATAATTAGTGTGCAAACGCGCATTTAGATTGCTTGATTATTTCCATACTTTTCAGAGAAAATTCGATTTGATGAAAATCACCTTACTATAGTTCAGCCGATTCAGAGCCATTCAAAATCCAAAATCTGCAATTTTGCTCCGATTGTGGTTCTTGATACCTCTAATGATAGGTCTCGGGACCCCTATAATTAGTGTGCAAACGCGCATTTAGATTGCTTGATTATTTCCATACATTTCAAAGAAAATTCGATTTGATGAAAATCACCTTACTATAGTTCAGCCGATTCAGAGCCATTCAAAATCCAAAATCTGCAATTGTGCTCCGATTGTGGTTCCTGATACCTCTAATGATAGGTCTCGGGACCTATAACTAGTGTGCAAACGCGCATTTAGATTGCTTGATTATTTCCATACATTTCAGAGAAAATTTGATTTGATGAAAATCACCTTACTATAGTTCAGCCGATTTAGAGCCATTCAAAATCCAAAATCTGCAATTGTGCTCCGATTGTGGTTCTTGATACCTCTAATGATAGGTCTCGGGACCTATAATTAGTGTGCAAACGCGCATTTAGATTGCTTGATTATTTCCATACTTTTCAGAGAAAATTCGATTTGATGAAAATCACCTTACTATAGTTCAGCCAATTCAGAGCCATTCAAAATCCAAAATCTGCAATTGTGCTCCGATTGTGGTTCTTGATACCTCTAATGATAGGTCTCGGGACCTATAATTAGTGTGCAAACGCGCATTTAGATTGCTTGATTATTTCCATACTTTTCAGAGAAAATTCGATTTGATGAAAATCACCTTACTATAGTTCAGCCGATTCAGAGCCATTCAAAATCCAAAATCTGCAATTGTGCTCCGATTGTGGTTCTTGATACCTCTAATGATAGGTCTCGGGACCTATAATTAGTGTGCAAACGCGCATTTAGATTGCTTGATTATTTCCATACTTTTCAGAGAAAATTCGATTTGATGAAAATCACCTTACTATAGTTCAGCCGATTCAGAGCCATTCAAAATCCAAAATCTGCAATTGTGCTCCGATTGTGGTTCTTGATACCTCTAATGATAGGTCTCGGGACCTATAATTAGTGTGAAAACGCGCATTTAGATTGCTTGATTATTTCCATACTTTTCAGAGAAAATTCGATTTGATGAAAATCACCTTACTATAGTTCAGCCGATTCAGAGCCATTCAAAATCCAAAATCTGCAATTGTGCTCCGATTGTGGTTCTTGATACCTCTAATGATAGGTCTCGGGACCTATAATTAGTGTGAAAACGCGCATTTAGATTGCTTGATTATTTCCATACTTTTCAGAGAAAATTCGATTTGATGAAAATCACCTTACTATAGTTCAGCCAATTCAGAGCCATTCAAAATCCAAAATCTGCAATTGTGCTCCGATTGTGGTTCTTGATACCTCTAATGATAGGTCTCGGGACCTATAATTAGTGTGCAAACGCGCATTTAGATTGCTTGATTATTTCCATACATTTCAAAGAAAATTCGATTTGATGAAAATCACCTTACTATAGTTCAGCCGATTCAGAGCCATTCAAAATCCAAAATCTGCAATTGTGCTCCGATTGTGGTTCCTGATACCTCTAATGATAGGTCTCGGGACCTATAACTAGTGTGCAAACGCGCATTTAGATTGCTTGATTATTTCCATACATTTCAGAGAAAATTCGATTTGATGAAAATCACCTTACTATAGTTCAGCCGATTTAGAGCCATTCAAAATCCAAAATCTGCAATTGTGCTCCGATTGTGGTTCTTGATACCTCTAATGATAGGTCTCGGGACCTATAATTAGTGTGCAAACGCGCATTTAGATTGCTTGATTATTTCCATACTTTTCAGAGAAAATTCGATTTGATGAAAATCACCTTACTATAGTTCAGCCGATTTAGAGCGATTCAAAATCCAAAATCTGCAATTGTGCTCCGATTGTGGTTCTTGATACCTCTAATGATAGGTCTCGGGACCTATAATTAGTGTGCAAACGCGCATTTAGATTGCTTGATTATTTCCATACTTTTCAGAGAAAATTCGATTTGATGAAAATCACCTTACTATAGTTCAGCCGATTCAGAGCCATTCAAAATCCAAAATCTGCAATTGTGCTCCGATTGTGGTTCTTGATACCTCTAATGATAGGTCTCGGGACCTATAATTAGTGTGAAAACGCGCATTTAGATTGCTTGATTATTTCCATACTTTTCAGAGAAAATTCAATTTGATGAAAATCACCTTACTATAGTTCAGCCGATTCAGAGCCATTCAAAATCCAAAATCTGCAATTGTGCTCCGATTGTGGTTCCTGATACCTCTAATGATAGGTCTCGGGACCTATAACTAGTGTGCAAACGCGCATTTAGATTGCTTGATTATTTCCATACTTTTCAGAGAAAATTCGATTTGATGAAAATCACCTTACTATAGTTCAGCCGATTCAGAGCCATTCAAAATCCAAAATCTGCAATTGTGATCCGATTGTGGTTCTTGATACCTCTAATGATAGGTCTCGGGACCTATAATTAGTGTGCAAACGCGCATTTAGATTGCTTGATTATTTCCATACTTTTCAGAGAAAATTCGATTTGATGAAAATCACCTTACTATAGTTCAGCCGATTCAGAGCCATTCAAAATCCAAAATCTGCAATTGTGCTCCGATTGTGGTTCTTGATACCTCTAATGATAGGTCTCGGGACCTATAATTAGTGTGAAAACGCGCATTTAGATTGCTTGATTATTTCCATACTTTTCAGAGAAAATTCGATTTGATGAAAATCACCTTACTATAGTTCAGCCGATTCAGAGCCATTCAAAATCCAAAATCTGCAATTGTGCTCCGATTGTGGTTCTTGATACCTCTAATGATAGGTCTCGGGACCTATAATTAGTGTGAAAACGCGCATTTAGATTGCTTGATTATTTCCATACTTTTCAGAGAAAATTCGATTTGATGAAAATCACCTTACTATAGTTCAGCCGATTTAGAGCCATTCAAAATCCAAAATCTGCAATTGTGCTCCGATTGTGGTTCTTGATACCTCTAATGATAGGTCTCGGGACCTATAATTAGTGTGAAAACGCGCATTTAGATTGCTTGATTATTTCCATACTTTTCAGAGAAAATTCGATTTGATGAAAATCACCTTACTATAGTTCAGCCGATTTAGAGCCATTCAAAATCCAAAATCTGCAATTGTGCTCCGATTGTGGTTCTTGATACCTCTAATGATAGGTCTCGGGACCTATAATTAGTGTGAAAACGCGCATTTAGATTGCTTGATTATTTCCATACTTTTCAGAGAAAATTCGATTTGATGAAAATCACCTTACTATAGTTCAGCCGATTTAGAGCCATTCAAAATCCAAAATCTGCAATTGTGCTCCGATTGTGGTTCTTGATACCTCTAATGATAGGTCTCGGGACCTATAATTAGTGTGAAAACGCGCATTTAGATTGCTTGATTATTTCCATACTTTTCAGAGAAAATTCGATTTGATGAAAATCACCTTACTATAGTTCAGCCGATTCAGAGCCATTCAAAATCAAAAATCTGCAATTGTGCTCCGATTGTGGTTCTTGATACCTCTAATGATAGGTCTCGGGACCTATAATTAGTGTGCAAACGCGCATTTAGATTGCTTGATTATTTCCATACTTTTCAGAGAAAATTCGATTTGATGAAAATCACCTTACTATAGTTCAGCCGATTCAGAGCCATTCAAAATCCAAAATCTGCAATGGTGCTCCGATTGTGGTTCTTGATACCTCTAATGATAGGTCTCGGGACCTATAATTAGTGTGAAAACGCGCATTTAGATTGCTTGATTATTTCCATACTTTTCAGAGAAAATTCGATTTGATGAAAATCACCTTACTATAGTTCAGCCGATTCAGAGCCATTCAAAATCCAAAATCTGCAATTGTGCTCCGATTGTGGTTCTTGATACCTCTAATGATAGGTCTCGGGACCTATAATTAGTGTGAAAACGCGCATTTAGATTGCTTGATTATTTCCATACTTTTCAGAGAAAATTCGATTTGATGAAAATCACGTTACTATAGTTCAGCCAATTCATTTCTGATTGTGGTTCTTGATACCTCTAATGATAGGTCTCGGGACCTATAATTAGTGTGCAAACGCGCATTTAGATTGCTTGATTATTTCCATACTTTTCAGAGAAAATTCGATTTGATGAAAATCACCTTACTATAGTTCAGCCGATTCAGAGCCACTCAAAATCCAAAATCTGCAATTTTGCTCCGATTGTGGTTCTTGATACCTCTAATGATAGGTCTCGGGACCTATAATTAGTGTGCAAACGCGCATTTAGATTGCTTGATTATTTCCATACATTTCAAAGAAAATTCGATTTGATGAAAATCACCTTACTATAGTTCAGCCGATTCAGAGCCATTCAAAATCCAAAATCTGCAATTGTGCTCCGATTGTGGTTCTTGATACCTCTAATGATAGGTCTCGGGACCTATAATTAGTGTGCAAACGCGCATTTAGATTGCTTGATTATTTCCATACTTTTCAGAGAAAATTCGATTTGATGAAAATCACCTTACTATAGTTCAGCCGATTCAGAGCCATTCAAAATCCAAAATCTGCAATTGTGCTCCGATTGTGGTTCTTGATACCTCTAATGATAGGTCTCGGGACCTATAATTAGTGTGAAAACGCGCATTTAGATTGCTTGATTATTTCCATACTTTTCAGAGAAAATTCGATTTGATGAAAATCACCTTACTATAGTTCAGCCAATTCAGAGCCATTCAAAATCCAAAATCTGCAATTGTGCTCCGATTGTGGTTCTTGATACCTCTAATGATAGGTCTCGGGACCTATAATTAGTGTGCAAACGCGCATTTAGATTGCTTGATTATTTCCATACTTTTCAGAGAAAATTCGATTTGATGAAAATCACCTTACTATAGTTCAGCCAATTCAGAGCCATTCAAAATCCAAAATCTGCAATTGTGCTCCGATTGTGGTTCTTGATACCTCTAATGATAGGTCTCGGGACCTATAATTAGTGTGCAAACGCGCATTTAGATTGCTTGATTATTTCCATACTTTTCAGAGAAAATTCGATTTGATGAAAATCACCTTACTATAGTTCAGCCGATTCAGAGCCATTCAAAATCCAAAATCTGCAATTGTGCTCCGATTGTGGTTCTTGATACCTCTAATGATAGGTCTCGGGACCTATAATTAGTGTGAAAACGCGCATTTAGATTGCTTGATTATTTCCATACTTTTCAGAGAAAATTCGATTTGATGAAAATCACCTTACTATAGTTCAGCCGATTCAGAGCCATTCAAAATCCAAAATCTGCAATTGTGCTCCGATTGTGGTTCTTGATACCTCTAATGATAGGTCTCGGGACCTATAATTAGTGTGAAAACGCGCATTTAGATTGCTTGATTATTTCCATACTTTTCAGAGAAAATTCGATTTGATGAAAATCACCTTACTATAGTTCAGCCAATTCAGAGCCATTCAAAATCCAAAATCTGCAATTGTGCTCCGATTGTGGTTCTTGATACCTCTAATGATAGGTCTCGGGACCTATAATTAGTGTGCAAACGCGCATTTAGATTGCTTGATTATTTCCATACATTTCAAAGAAAATTCGATTTGATGAAAATCACCTTACTATAGTTCAGCCGATTCAGAGCCATTCAAAATCCAAAATCTGCAATTGTGCTCCGATTGTGGTTCCTGATACCTCTAATGATAGGTCTCGGGACCTATAACTGGTGTGCAAACGCGCATTTAGATTGCTTGATTATTTCCATACATTTCAGAGAAAATTCGATTTGATGAAAATCACCTTACTATAGTTCAGCCGATTTAGAGCCATTCAAAATCCAAAATCTGCAATTGTGCTCCGATTGTGGTTCTTGATACCTCTAATGATAGGTCTCGGGACCTATAATTAGTGTGCAAACGCGCATTTAGATTGCTTGATTATTTCCATACTTTTCAGAGAAAATTCGATTTGATGAAAATCACCTTACTATAGTTCAGCCAATTCAGAGCCATTCAAAATCCAAAATCTGCAATTGTGCTCCGATTGTGGTTCTTGATACCTCTAATGATAGGTCTCGGGACCTATAATTAGTGTGCAAACGCGCATTTAGATTGCTTGATTATTTCCATACTTTTCAGAGAAAATTCGATTTGATGAAAATCACCTTACTATAGTTCAGCCGATTCAGAGCCATTCAAAATCCAAAATCTGCAATTTTGCTCCGATTGTGGTTCTTGATACCTCTAATGATAGGTCTCGGGACCTATAATTAGTGTGAAAACGCGCATTTAGATTGCTTGATTATTTCCATACTTTTCAGAGAAAATTCGATTTGATGAAAATCACCTTACTATAGTTCAGCCGATTCAGAGCCATTCAAAATCCAAAATCTGCAATTGTGCTCCGATTGTGGTTCTTGATACCTCTAATGATAGGTCTCGGGACCTATAATTAGTGTGCAAACGCGCATTTAGATTGCTTGATTATTTCCATACTTTTCAGAGAAAATTCGATTTTATGAAAATCACCTTACTATAGTTCAGCCGATTCAGAGCCATTCAAAATCCAAAATCTGCAATTGTGCTCCGATTGTGGTTCTTGATACCTCTAATGATAGGTCTCGGGACCTATAATTAGTGTGAAAACGCGCATTTAGATTGCTTGATTATTTCCATACTTTTCAGAGAAAATTCAATTTGATGAAATTCACCTTACTATAGTTCAGCCGATTCAGAGCCATTCAAAATCCAAAATCTGCAATTGTGCTCCGATTGTGGTTCCTGATACCTCTAATGATAGGTCTCGGGACCTATAACTAGTGTGCAAACGCGCATTTAGATTGCTTGATTATTTCCATACTTTTCAGAGAAAATTCGATTTGATGAAAATCACCTTACTATAGTTCAGCCGATTCAGAGCCATTCAAAATCCAAAATCTGCAATTGTGCTCCGATTGTGGTTCTTGATACCTCTAATGATAGGTCTCGGGACCTATAATTAGTTTGAAAACGCGCATTTAGATTGCTTGATTATTTCCATACTTTTCAGAGAAAATTCGATTTGATGAAAATCACCTTACTATAGTTCAGCCAATTCAGAGCCATTCAAAATCCAAAATCTGCAATTGTGCTCCGATTGTGGTTCTTGATACCTCTAATGATAGGTCTCGGGACCTATAATTAGTGTGCAAACGCGCATTTAGATTGCTTGATTATTTCCATACTTTTCAGAGAAAATTCGATTTGATGAAAATCACCTTACTATAGTTCAGCCGATTCAGAGCCATTCAAAATCCAAAATCTGCAATTTTGCTCCGATTGTGGTTCTTGATACCTCTAATGATAGGTCTCGGGACCTATAATTAGTGTGCAAACGCGCATTTAGATTGCTTGATTATTTCCATACATTTCAGAGAAAATTCAATTTGATGAAAATCACCTTACTATAGTTCAGCCGATTCAGAGCCATTCAAAATCCAAAATCTGCAATTGTGATCCGATTGTGGTTCCTGATACCTCTAATGATAGGTCTCGGGACCTATAATTAGTGTGCAAACGCGCATTTAGATTGCTTGATTATTTCCATACATTTCAAAGAAAATTCGATTTGATGAAAATCACCTTACTATAGTTCAGCCGATTCAGAGCCATTCAAAATCCAAAATCTGCAATTGTGCTCCGATTGTGGTTCTTGATACCTCTAATGATAGGTCTCGGGACCTATAACTAGTGTGCAAACGCGCATTTAGATTGCTTGATTATTTCCATACTTTTCAGAGAAAATTCAATTTGATGAAAATCACCTTACTATAGTTCAGCCGATTCAGAGCCATTCAAAATCCAAAATCTGCAATTGTGCTCCGATTGTGGTTCTTGATACCTCTAATGATAGGTCTCGGGACCTATAATTAGTGTGCAAACGCGCATTTAGATTGCTTGATTATTTCCATACATTTCAGAGAAAATTCGATTTGTGAAAATCACCTTACTATAGTTCAGCCGATTCAGAGCATTCAAAATCCAAAATCTGCAATTGTGCTCCGATTGTGGTTCTTGATACCTCTAATGATAGGTCTCGGGACCTATAATTAGTGTGCAAACGCGCATTTAGATTGCTTGATTATTTCCATACATTTCAAAGAAAATTCGATTTGATGAAAATCACCTTACTATAGTTCAGCCGATTCAGAGCCATTCAAAATCCAAAATCTGCAATTGTGCTCCGATTGTGGTTCTTGATACCTCTAATGATAGGTCTCGGGACCTATAATTAGTGTGCAAACGCGCATTTAGATTGCTTGATTATTTCCATACATTTCAAAGAAAATTCGATTTGATGAAAATCACCTTACTATAGTTCAGCCGATTCAGAGCCATTCAAAATCCAAAATCTGCAATTGTGCTCCTATTGTGGTTCCTGATACCTCTAATGATAGGTCTCGGGACCCGTAATTAGTGTGAAAACGCGCATTTAGATTGCTTGATTATTTCCATACATTTCAAAGAAAATTCGATTTGATGAAAATCACCTTACTATAGTTCAGCCGATTCAGAGCCATTCAAAATCCAAAATCTGCAATTGTGCTCCGATTGTGGTTCTTGATACCTCTAATGATAGGTCTCGGGACCTATAACTAGTGTGCAAACGCGCATTTAGATTGCTTGATTATTTCCATACTTTTCAGAGAAAATTCAATTTGATGAAAATCACCTTACTATAGTTCAGCCGATTCAGAGCCATTCAAAATCCAAAATCTGCAATTGTGATCCGATTGTGGTTCCTGATACCTCTAATGATAGGTCTCGGGACCTATAATTAGTGTGCAAACGCGCATTTAGATTGCTTGATTATTTCCATACATTTCAAAGAAAATTCGATTTGATGAAAATCACCTTACTATAGTTCAGCCGATTCAGAGCCATTCAAAATCCAAAATCTGCAATTGTGCTCCTATTGTGGTTCCTGATACCTCTAATGATAGGTCTCGGGACCCGTAATTAGTGTGCAAACGCGCATTTAGATTGCTTGATTATTTCCATACTTTTCAGAGAAAATTCAATTTGATGAAAATCACCTTACTATAGTTCAGCCGATTCAGAGCCATTCAAAATCCAACATCTGCAATTGTGCTCCTATTGTGGTTCCTGATACCTCTAATGATAGGTCTCGGGACCCGTAATTAGTGTGCAAACGCGCATTTAGATTGCTTGATTATTTCCATACTTTTCAAAGAAAATTCGATTTGATGAAAATCACCGTACTATAGTTCAGCCGATTCAGAGCCATTCAAAATCCAAAATCTGCAATTGTGCTCCGATTGTGGTTCTTGATACCTCTAATGATAGGTCTCGGGACCTATAATTAGTGTGCAAACGCGCATTTAGATTGCTTGATTATTTCCATACATTTCAAAGAAAATTCGATTTGATGAAAATCACCTTACTATAGTTCAGCCGATTCAGAGCCATTCAAAATCCAAAATCTGCAATTGTGATCCGATTGTGGTTCTTGATACTTCTAATGATAGGTCTCGGGACCTATAATTAGTGTGCAAACGCGCATTTAGATTGCTTGATTATTTCCATACATTTCAAAGAAAATTCGATTTGATGAAAATCACCTTACTATAGTTCAGCCGATTCAGAGCCATTCAAAATCCAACATCTGCAATTGTGCTCCTATTGTGGTTCCTGATACCTCTAATGATAGGTCTCGGGACCCGTAATTAGTGTGAAAACGCGCATTTAGATTGCTTGATTATTTCCATACATTTCAAAGAAAATTCGATTTGATGAAAATCACCTTACTATAGTTCAGCCGATTCAGAGCCATTCAAAATCCAAAATCTGCAATTGTGCTCCTATTGTGGTTCCTGATACCTCTAATGATAGGTCTCGGGACCCGTAATTAGTGTGCAAACGCGCATTTAGATTGCTTGATTATTTCCATACTTTTCAGAGAAAATTCAATTTGATGAAAATCACCTTACTATAGTTCAGCCGATTCAGAGCCATTCAAAATCCAAAATCTGCAATTGTGCTCCTATTGTGGTTCCTGATACCTCTAATGATAGGTCTCGGGACCCGTAATTAGTGTGAAAACGCGCATTTAGATTGCTTGATTATTTCCATACATTTCAAAGAAAATTCGATTTGATGAAAATCACCTTACTATAGTTCAGCCGATTCAGAGCATTCAAAATCCAAAATCTGCAATTGTGCTCCGATTGTGGTTCTTGATACCTCTAATGATAGGTCTCGGGACCTATAATTAGTGTGCAAACGCGCATTTAGATTGCTTGATTATTTCCATACATTTCAGAGAAAATTCGATTTGATGAAAATCACCTTACTATAGTTCAGCCGATTCAGAGCATTCAAAATCCAAAATCTGCAATTGTGCTCCGATTGTGGTTCTTGATACCTCTAATGATAGGTCTCGGGACCTATAATTAGTGTGCAAACGCGCATTTAGATTGCTTGATTATTTCCATACATTTCAAAGAAAATTGGATTTGATGAAAATCACCTTACTATAGTTCAGCCGATTCAGAGCCATTCAAAATCCAAAATCTGCAATTGTGATCCGATTGTGGTTCTTGATACCTCTAATGATAGGTCTCGGGACCTATAATTAGTGTGCAAACGCGCATTTAGATTGCTTGATTATTTCCATACATTTCAAAGAAAATTCGATTTGATGAAAATCACCTTACTATAGTTCAGCCGATTCAGAGCCATTCAAAATCCAAAATCTGCAATTGTGCTCCGATTGTGGTTCTTGATACCTCTAATGATAGGTCTCGGGACCTATAACTAGTGTGCAAACGCGCATTTAGATTGCTTGATTATTTCCATACTTTTCAGAGAAAATTCAATTTGATGAAAATCACCTTACTATAGTTCAGCCGATTCAGAGCCATTCAAAATCCAAAATCTGCAATTGTGCTCCTATTGTGGTTCCTGATACCTCTAATGATAGGTCTCGGGACCCGTAATTAGTGTGAAAACGCGCATTTAGATTGCTTGATTATTTCCATACATTTCAAAGAAAATTCGATTTGATGAAAATCACCTTACTATAGTTCAGCCGATTCAGAGCCATTCAAAATCCAAAATCTGCAATTGTGCTCCGATTGTGGTTCTTGATACCTCTAATGATAGGTCTCGGGACCTATAACTAGTGTGCAAACGCGCATTTAGATTGCTTGATTATTTCCATACTTTTCAGAGAAAATTCAATTTGATGAAAATCACCTTACTATAGTTCAGCCGATTCAGAGCCATTCAAAATCCAAAATCTGCAATTGTGCTCCTATTGTGGTTCCTGATACCTCTAATGATAGGTCTCGGGACCCGTAATTAGTGTGCAAACGCGCATTTAGATTGCTTGATTATTTCCATACTTTTCAGAGAAAATTCAATTTGATGAAAATCACCTTACTATAGTTCAGCCGATTCAGAGCCATTCAAAATCCAAAATCTGCAATTGTGCTCCTATTGTGGTTCCTGATACCTCTAATGATAGGTCTCGGGACCCGTAATTAGTGTGAAAACGCGCATTTAGATTGCTTGATTATTTCCATACATTTCAAAGAAAATTCGATTTGATGAAAATCACCTTACTATAGTTCAGCCGATTCAGAGCCATTCAAAATCCAAAATCTGCAATTGTGCTCCGATTGTGGTTCTTGATACCTCTAATGATAGGTCTCGGGACCTATAACTAGTGTGCAAACGCGCATTTAGATTGCTTGATTATTTCCATACTTTTCAGAGAAAATTCAATTTGATGAAAATCACCTTACTATAGTTCAGCCGATTCAGAGCCATTCAAAATCCAAAATCTGCAATTGTGCTCCGATTGTGGTTCCTGATACCTCTAATGATAGGTCTCGGGACCCGTAATTAGTGTGAGAACGCGCATTTAGATTGCTTGATTATTTCCATACATTTCAAAGAAAATTCGATTTGATGAAAATCACCTTACTATAGTTCAGCCGATTCAGAGCATTCAAAATCCAAAATCTGCAATTGTGCTCCGATTGTGGTTCTTGATACCTCTAATGATAGGTCTCGGGACCTATAATTAGTGTGCAAACGCGCATTTAGATTGCTTGATTATTTCCATACATTTCAGAGAAAATTCGATTTGATGAAAATCACCTTACTATAGTTCAGCCGATTCAGAGCATTCAAAATCCAAAATCTGCAATTGTGCTCCGATTGTGGTTCTTGATACCTCTAATGATAGGTCTCGGGACCTATAATTAGTGTGCAAACGCGCATTTAGATTGCTTGATTATTTCCATACATTTCAAAGAAAATTGGATTTGATGAAAATCACCTTACTATAGTTCAGCCGATTCAGAGCCATTCAAAATCCAAAATCTGCAATTGTGATCCGATTGTGGTTCTTGATACCTCTAATGATAGGTCTCGGGACCTATAATTAGTGTGCAAACGCGCATTTAGATTGCTTGATTATTTCCATACATTTCAAAGAAAATTCGATTTGATGAAAATCACCTTACTATAGTTCAGCCGATTCAGAGCCATTCAAAATCCAAAATCTGCAATTGTGATCCGATTGTGGTTCTTGATACCTCTAATGATAGGTCTCGGGACCTATAATTAGTGTGCAAACGCGCATTTAGATTGCTTGATTATTTCCATACATTTCAAAGAAAATTCGATTTGATGAAAATCACCTTACTATAGTTCAGCCGATTCAGAGCCATTCAAAATCCAAAATCTGCAATTGTGCTCCGATTGTGGTTCTTGATACCTCTAATGATAGGTCTCGGGACCTATAATTAGTGTGCAAACGCGCATTTAGATTGCTTGATTATTTCCATACATTTCAAAGAAAATTCGATTTGATGAAAATCACCTTACTATAGTTCAGCCGATTCAGAGCCATTCAAAATCCAAAATCTGCAATTGTGATCCGATTGTGGTTCTTGATACCTCTAATGATAGGTCTCGGGACCTATAATTAGTGTGCAAACGCGCATTTAGATTGCTTGATTATTTCCATACATTTCAAAGAAAATTCGATTTGATGAAAATCACCTTACTATAGTTCAGCCGATTCAGAGCCATTCAAAATCCAAAATCTGCAATTGTGCTCCGATTGTGGTTCTTGATACCTCTAATGATAGGTCTCGGGACCTATAACTAGTGTGCAAACGCGCATTTAGATTGCTTGATTATTTCCATACTTTTCAGAGAAAATTCAATTTGATGAAAATCACCTTACTATAGTTCAGCCGATTCAGAGCCATTCAAAATCCAAAATCTGCAATTGTGCTCCTATTGTGGTTCCTGATACCTCTAATGATAGGTCTCGGGACCCGTAATTAGTGTGAAAACGCGCATTTAGATTGCTTGATTATTTCCATATATTTCAAAGAAAATTCGATTTGATGAAAATCACCTTACTATAGTTCAGCCGATTCAGAGCCATTCAAAATCCAAAATCTGCAATTGTGCTCCGATTGTGGTTCTTGATACCTCTAATGATAGGTCTCGGGACCTATAACTAGTGTGCAAACGCGCATTTAGATTGCTTGATTATTTCCATACTTTTCAGAGAAAATTCAATTTGATGAAAATCACCTTACTATAGTTCAGCCGATTCAGAGCCATTCAAAATCCAAAATCTGCAATTGTGATCCGATTGTGGTTCCTGATACCTCTAATGATAGGTCTCGGGACCTATAATTAGTGTGCAAACGCGCATTTAGATTGCTTGATTATTTCCATACATTTCAGAGAAAATTCGATTTGATGAAAATCACCTTACTATAGTTCAGCCGATTCAGAGCATTCAAAATCCAAAATCTGCAATTGTGCTCCGATTGTGGTTCTTGATACCTCTAATGATAGGTCTCGGGACCTATAATTAGTGTGCAAACGCGCATTTAGATTGCTTGATTATTTCCATACATTTCAAAGAAAATTCGATTTCATGAAAATCACCTTACTATAGTTCAGCCGATTCAGAGCCATTCAAAATCCAAAATCTGCAATTGTGCTCCGATTGTGGTTCTTGATACCTCTAATGATAGGTCTCGGGACCTATAATTAGTGTGCAAACGCGCATTTAGATTGCTTGATTATTTCCATACATTTCAAAGAAAATTCGATTTGATGAAAATCACCTTACTATAGTTCAGCCGATTCAGAGCCATTCAAAATTCAAAATCTGCAATTGTGATCCGATTGTGGTTCCTGATACCTCTAATGATAGGTCTCGGGACCTATAATTAGTGTGCAAACGCGCATTTAGATTGCTTGATTATTTCCATACATTTCAAAGAAAATTCGATTTGATGAAAATCACCTTACTATAGTTCAGCCGATTCAGAGCCATTCAAAATCCAAAATCTGCAATTGTGATCCGATTGTGGTTCCTGATACCTCTAATGATAGGTCTCGGGACCTATAATTAGTGTGCAAACGCGCATTTAGATTGCTTGATTATTTCCATACATTTCAAAGAAAATTCGATTTGATGAAAATCACCTTACTATAGTTCAGCCGATTCAGAGCCATTCAAAATCCAAAATCTGCAATTGTGCTCCGATTGTGGTTCTTGATACCTCTAATGATAGGTCTCGGGACCTATAATTAGTGTGCAAACGCGCATTTAGATTGCTTGATTATTTCCATACTTTTCAGAGAAAATTCAATTTGATGAAAATCACCTTACTATAGTTCAGCCGATTCAGAGCCATTCAAAATCCAAAATCTGCAATTGTGATCCGATTGTGGTTCTTGATACCTCTAATGATAGGTCTCGGGACCTATAATTAGTGTGCAAACGCGCATTTAGATTGCTTGATTATTTCCATACATTTCAAAGAAAATTCGATTTGATGAAAATCACCTTACTATAGTTCAGCCGATTCAGAGCCATTCAAAATCCAAAATCTGCAATTGTGCTCCGATTGTGGTTCTTGATACCTCTAATGATAGGTCTCGGGACCTATAACTAGTGTGCAAACGCGCATTTAGATTGCTTGATTATTTCCATACTTTTCAGAGAAAATTCAATTTGATGAAAATCACCTTACTATAGTTCAGCCGATTCAGAGCCATTCAAAATCCAAAATCTGCAATTTTGCTCCGATTGTGGTTCTTGATACCTCTAATGATAGGTCTCGGGACCTATAATTAGTGTGCAAACGCGCATTTAGATTGCTTGATTATTTCCATACATTTCAAAGAAAATTCGATTTGATGAAAATCACCTTACTATAGTTCAGCCGATTCAGAGCCATTCAAAATCCAAAATCTGCAATTGTGCTCCGATTGTGGTTCCTGATACCTCTAATGATAGGTCTCGGGACCTATAACTAGTGTGCAAACGCGCATTTCGATTGCTTGATTATTTCCATACATTTCAGAGAAAATTCGATTTGATGAAAATCACCTTACTATAGTTCAGCCGATTCAGAGCCATTCAAAATCCAAAATCTGCAATTGTGCTCCGATTGTGGTTCTTGATACCTCTAATGATAGGTCTCGGGACCTATAATTAGTGTGCAAACGCGCATTTAGATTGCTTGATTATTTCCATACTTTTCAGAGAAAATTCGATTTGATGAAAATCACCTTACTATAGTTCAGCCGATTCAGAGCCATTCAAAATCCAAAATCTGCAATTGTGCTCCGATTGTGGTTCTTGATACCTCTAATGATAGGTCTCGGGACCTATAATTAGTGTGAAAACGCGCATTTAGATTGCTTGATTATTTCCATACTTTTCAGAGAAAATTCGATTTGATGAAAATCACCTTACTATAGTTCAGCCGATTCAGAGCCATTCAAAATCCAAAATCTGCAATTGTGCTCCTATTGTGGTTCCTGATACCTCTAATGATAGGTCTCGGGACCCGTAATTAGTGTGAAAACGCGCATTTAGATTGCTTGATTATTTCCATACATTTCAAAGAAAATTCGATTTGATGAAAATCACCTTACTATAGTTCAGCCGATTCAGAGCCATTCAAAATCCAAAATCTGCAATTGTGATCCGATTGTGGTTCTTGATACCTCTAATGATAGGTCTCGGGACCTATAATTAGTGTGCAAACGCGCATTTAGATTGCTTGATTATTTCCATACATTTCAAAGAAAATTCGATTTGATGAAAATCACCTTACTATAGTTCAGCCGATTCAGAGCCATTCAAAATCCAAAATCTGCAATTGTGATCCGATTGTGGTTCCTGATACCTCTAATGATAGGTCTCGGGACCTATAATTAGTGTGCAAACGCGCATTTAGATTGCTTGATTATTTCCATACATTTCAAAGAAAATTCGATTTGATGAAAATCACCTTACTATAGTTCAGCCGATTCAGAGCCATTCAAAATCCAAAATCTGCAATTGTGATCCGATTGTGGTTCTTGATACCTCTAATGATAGGTCTCGGGACCTATAATTAGTGTGCAAACGCGCATTTAGATTGCTTGATTATTTCCATACATTTCAAAGAAAATTCGATTTGATGAAAATCACCTTACTATAGTTCAGCCGATTCAGAGCCATTCAAAATCCAAAATCTGCAATTGTGATCCGATTGTGGTTCCTGATACCTCTAATGATAGGTCTCGGGACCTATAATTAGTGTGCAAACGCGCATTTAGATTGCTTGATTATTTCCATACATTTCAAAGAAAATTCGATTTGATGAAAATCACCTTACTATAGTTCAGCCGATTCAGAGCCATTCAAAATCCAAAATCTGCAATTGTGCTCCGATTGTGGTTCCTGATACCTCTAATGATAGGTCTCGGGACCTATAACTAGTGTGCAAACGCGCATTTAGATTGCTTGATTATTTCCATACATTTCAGAGAAAATTCGATTTGATGAAAATCACCTTACTATAGTTCAGCCGATTTAGAGCCATTCAAAATCCAAAATCTGCAATTGTGCTCCGATTGTGGTTCTTGATACCTCTAATGATAGGTCTCGGGACCTATAATTAGTGTGCAAACGCGCATTTAGATTGCTTGATTATTTCCATACATTTCAAAGAAAATTCGATTTGATGAAAATCACCTTACTATAGTTCAGCCGATTCAGAGCCATTCAAAATCCAAAATCTGCAATTGTGCTCCGATTGTGGTTCCTGATACCTCTAATGATAGGTCTCGGGACCTATAACTAGTGTGCAAACGCGCATTTAGATTGCTTGATTATTTCCATACATTTCAAAGAAAATTCGATTTGATGAAAATCACCTTACTATAGTTCAGCCGATTCAGAGCCATTCAAAATCCAAAATCTGCAATTGTGCTCCGATTGTGGTTCCTGATACCTCTAATGATAGGTCTCGGGACCTATAACTAGT
The DNA here is from genome assembly GCA_958295665.1 of Tipula vernalis. Lineage (NCBI taxonomy): Eukaryota > Metazoa > Arthropoda > Insecta > Diptera > Tipulidae > Tipula > Tipula vernalis. The sequence continues at coordinate 17,561,811 of OY282560.1, forward strand.
GTGCAAACGCGCATTTAGATTGCTTGATTATTTCCATACATTTCAGAGAAAATTCGATTTGATGAAAATCACCTTACTATAGTTCAGCCGATTCAGAGCCTTTCAAAATCAAAAATCTGCAATTGTGCTCCGATTGTGGTTCTTGATACCTCTAATGATAGGTCTCGGGACCTATAATTAGTGTGCAAACGCGCATTTAGATTGCTTGATTATTTCCATACTTTTCAGAGAAAATTCGATTTGATGAAAATCACCTTACTATAGTTCAGCCGATTCAGAGCCATTCAAAATCCAAAATCTGCAATTGTGCTCCGATTGTGGTTCTTAATACCTCTAATGATAGGTCTCGGGACCCGTAATTAGTGTGCAAACGCGCATTTAGATTGCTTGATTATTTCCATACATTTCAGAGAAAATTCGATTTGATGAAAATCACCTTACTATAGTTCAGCCGATTCAGAGCCATTCAAAATCCAAAATCTGCAATTGTGATCCGATTGTGGTTCTTGATACCTCTAATGATAGGTCTCGGGACCTATAATTAGTGTGCAAAGCGCATTTAGATTGCTTGATTATTTCCATACATTTCAAAGAAAATTCGATTTGATGAAAATCACCTTACTATAGTTCAGCCGATTCAGAGCCATTCAAAATCCAAAATCTGCAATTGTGCTCCGATTGTGGTTCCTGATACCTCTAATGATAGGTCTCGGGACCTATAACTAGTGTGCAAACGCGCATTTAGATTGCTTGATTATTTCCATACATTTCAGAGAAAATTCGATTTGATGAAAATCACCTTACTATAGTTCAGCCGATTCAGAGCCATTCAAAATCAAAAATCTGCAATTGTGCTCCGATTGTGGTTCTTGATACCTCTAATGATAGGTCTCGGGACCTATAATTAGTGTGCAAACGCGCATTTAGATTGCTTGATTATTTCCATACATTTCAAAGAAAATTCGATTTGATGAAAATCACCTTACTATAGTTCAGCCGATTCAGAGCCATTCAAAATCCAAAATCTGCAATTGTGCTCCGATTGTGGTTCTTAATACCTCTAATGATAGGTCTCGGGACCCGTAATTAGTGTGCAAAGGCGCATTTAGATTGCTTGATTATTTCCATACATTTCAGAGAAAATTCGATTTGATGAAAATCACCTTACTATAGTTCAGCCGATTCAGAGCCATTCAAAATCCAAAATCTGCAATTGTGCTCCTATTGTGGTTCCTGATACCTCTAATGATAGGTCTCGGGACCCGTAATTAGTGTGAAAACGCGCATTTAGATTGCTTGATTATTTCCATACATTTCAAAGAAAATTCGATTTGATGAAAATCACCTTACTATAGTTCAGCCGATTCAGAGCCATTCAAAATCCAAAATCTGCAATTGTGATCCGATTGTGGTTCCTGATACCTCTAATGATAGGTCTCGGGACCTATAATTAGTGTGCAAACGCGCATTTAGATTGCTTGATTATTTCCATACATTTCAAAGAAAATTCGATTTGATGAAAATCACCTTACTATAGTTCAGCCGATTCAGAGCCATTCAAAATCCAAAATCTGCAATTGTGATCCGATTGTGGTTCTTGATACCTCTAATGATAGGTCTCGGGACCTATAATTAGTGTGAAAACGCGCATTTAGATTGCTTGATTGTTTCCATACTTTTCAGAGAAAATTCGATTTGATGAAAATCACCTTACTATAGTTCAGCCGATTCAGAGCCATTCAAAATCCAAAATCTGCAATTGTGATCCGATTGTGGTTCTTGATACCTCTAATGATAGGTCTCGGGACCTATAATTAGTGTGCAAACGCGCATTTAGATTGCTTGATTATTTCCATACATTTCAAAGAAAATTCGATTTGATGAAAATCACCTTACTATAGTTCAGCCGATTCAGAGCCATTCAAAATCCAAAATCTGCAATTGTGCTCCTATTGTGGTTCCTGATACCTCTAATGATAGGTCTCGGGACCCGTAATTAGTGTGAAAACGCGCATTTAGATTGCTTGATTATTTCCATACATTTCAAAGAAAATTCGATTTGATGAAAATCACCTTACTATAGTTCAGCCGATTCAGAGCCATTCAAAATCCAAAATCTGCAATTGTGATCCGATTGTGGTTCTTGATACCTCTAATGATAGGTCTCGGGACCTATAATTAGTGTGCAAACGCGCATTTAGATTGCTTGATTATTTCCATACATTTCAAAGAAAATTCGATTTGATGAAAATCACCTTACTATAGTTCAGCCGATTCAGAGCCATTCAAAATCCAAAATCTGCAATTGTGATCCGATTGTGGTTCCTGATACCTCTAATGATAGGTCTCGGGACCTATAATTAGTGTGCAAACGCGCATTTAGATTGCTTGATTATTTCCATACATTTCAAAGAAAATTCGATTTGATGAAAATCACCTTACTATAGTTCAGCCGATTCAGAGCCATTCAAAATCCAAAATCTGCAATTGTGCTCCGATTGTGGTTCTTGATACCTCTAATGATAGGTCTCGGGACCTATAATTAGTGTGCAAACGCGCATTTAGATTGCTTGATTATTTCCATACATTTCAAAGAAAATTCGATTTGATGAAAATCACCTTACTATAGTTCAGCCGATTCAGAGCCATTCAAAATCCAAAATCTGCAATTGTGATCCGATTGTGGTTCCTGATACCTCTAATGATAGGTCTCGGGACCTATAATTAGTGTGCAAACGCGCATTTAGATTGCTTGATTATTTCCATACATTTCAAAGAAAATTCGATTTGATGAAAATCACCTTACTATAGTTCAGCCGATTCAGAGCCATTCAAAATCCAAAATCTGCAATTGTGATCCGATTGTGGTTCTTGATACCTCTAATGATAGGTCTCGGGACCTATAATTAGTGTGAAAACGCGCATTTAGATTGCTTGATTGTTTCCATACTTTTCAGAGAAAATTCGATTTGATGAAAATCACCTTACTATAGTTCTCTAGTATTCTTACTATTGCTTGATTATTTCCATACTTTTCAGAGAAAATTCGATTTGATGAAAATCACCTTACTATAGTTCAGCCGATTCAGAGCCATTCAAAATCCAAAATCTGCAATTGTGCTCCGATTGTGGTTCTTAATACCTCTAATGATAGGTCTCGGGACCCGTAATTAGTGTGCAAACGCGCATTTAGATTGCTTGATTATTTCCATACATTTCAAAGAAAATTCGATTTGATGAAAATCACCTTACTATAGTTCAGCCGATTCAGAGCCATTCAAAATCCAAAATCTGCAATTGTGCTCCGATTGTGGTTCTTGATACCTCTAATGATAGGTCTCGGGACCTATAACTAGTGTGCAAACGCGCATTTAGATTGCTTGATTATTTCCATACTTTTCAGAGAAAATTCAATTTGATGAAAATCACCTTACTATAGTTCAGCCGATTCAGAGCCATTCAAAATCCAAAATCTGCAATTGTGCTCCTATTGTGGTTCCTGATACCTCTAATGATAGGTCTCGGGACCCGTAATTAGTGTGAAAACGCGCATTTAGATTGCTTGATTATTTCCATACATTTCAAAGAAAATTCGATTTGATGAAAATCACCTTACTATAGTTCAGCCGATTCAGAGCCATTCAAAATCCAAAATCTGCAATTGTGATCCGATTGTGGTTCTTGATACCTCTAATGATAGGTCTCAGGACCTATAATTAGTGTGCAAACGCGCATTTAGATTGCTTGATTATTTCCATACATTTCAAAGAAAATTCGATTTGATGAAAATCACCTTACTATAGTTCAGCCGATTCAGAGCCATTCAAAATCCAAAATCTGCAATTGTGATCCGATTGTGGTTCTTGATACCTCTAATGATAGGTCTCGGGACCTATAATTAGTGTGCAAACGCGCATTTAGATTGCTTGATTATTTCCATACATTTCAAAGAAAATTCGATTTGATGAAAATCACCTTACTATAGTTCAGCCGATTCAGAGCCATTCAAAATCCAAAATCTGCAATTGTGATCCGATTGTGGTTCCTGATACCTCTAATGATAGGTCTCGGGACCTATAATTAGTGTGCAAACGCGCATTTAGATTGCTTGATTATTTCCATACATTTCAAAGAAAATTCGATTTGATGAAAATCACCTTACTATAGTTCAGCCGATTCAGAGCCATTCAAAATCCAAAATCTGCAATTGTGCTCCGATTGTGGTTCTTGATACCTCTAATGATAGGTCTCGGGACCTATAACTAGTGTGCAAACGCGTATTTAGATTGCTTGATTATTTCCATACTTTTCAGAGAAAATTCAATTTGATGAAAATCACCTTACTATAGTTCAGCCGATTCAGAGCCATTCAAAATCCAAAATCTGCAATTGTGCTCCTATTGTGGTTCCTGATACCTCTAATGATAGGTCTCGGGACCCGTAATTAGTGTGAAAACGCGCATTTAGATTGCTTGATTATTTCCATACATTTCAGAGAAAATTCGATTTGATGAAAATCACCTTACTATAGTTCAGCCGATTCAGAGCCATTCAAAATCCAAAATCTGCAATTGTGATCCGATTGTGGTTCCTGATACCTCTAATGATAGGTCTCGGGACCTATAATTAGTGTGCAAACGCGCATTTAGATTGCTTGATTATTTCCATACATTTCAAAGAAAATTCGATTTGATGAAAATCACCTTACTATAGTTCAGCCGATTCAGAGCCATTCAAAATCCAAAATCTGCAATTGTGATCCGATTGTGGTTCTTGATACCTCTAATGATAGGTCTCGGGACCTATAATTAGTGTGCAAACGCGCATTTAGATTGCTTGATTATTTCCATACATTTCAAAGAAAATTCGATTTGATGAAAATCACCTTACTATAGTTCAGCCGATTCAGAGCCATTCAAAATCCAAAATCTGCAATTGTGATCCGATTGTGGTTCTTGATACCTCTAATGATAGGTATCGGGACCTATAATTAGTGTGCAAACGCGCATTTAGATTGCTTGATTATTTCCATACATTTCAGAGAAAATTCGATTTGATGAAAATCACCTTACTATAGTTCAGCCGATTCAGAGCATTCAAAATCCAAAATCTGCAATTGTGCTCCGATTGTGGTTCTTGATACCTCTAATGATAGGTCTCGGGACCTATAATTAGTGTGCAAACGCGCATTTAGATTGCTTGATTATTTCCATACATTTCAAAGAAAATTCGATTTGATGAAAATCACCTTACTATAGTTCAGCCGATTCAGAGCCATTCAAAATCCAAAATCTGCAATTGTGATCCGATTGTGGTTCTTGATACCTCTAATGATAGGTCTCGGGACCTATAATTAGTGTGCAAACGCGCATTTAGATTGCTTGATTATTTCCATACATTTCAAAGAAAATTCGATTTGATGAAAATCACCTTACTATAGTTCAGCCGATTCAGAGCCATTCAAAATCCAAAATCTGCAATTGTGATCCGATTGTGGTTCCTGATACCTCTAATGATAGGTCTCGGGACCTATAATTAGTGTGCAAACGCGCATTTAGATTGCTTGATTATTTCCATACATTTCAAAGAAAATTCGATTTGATGAAAATCACCTTACTATAGTTCAGCCGATTCAGAGCCATTCAAAATCCAAAATCTGCAATTGTGCTCCGATTGTGGTTCTTGATACCTCTAATGATAGGTCTCGGGACCTATAACTAGTGTGCAAACGCGCATTTAGATTGCTTGATTATTTCCATACATTTCAAAGAAAATTCGATTTGATGAAAATCACCTTACTATAGTTCAGCCGATTCAGAGCCATTCAAAATCCAAAATCTGCAATTGTGATCCGATTGTGGTTCTTGATACCTCTAATGATAGGTCTCGGGACCTATAATTAGTGTGCAAACGCGCATTTAGATTGCTTGATTATTTCCATACATTTCAAAGAAAATTCGATTTGATGAAAATCACCTTACTATAGTTCAGCCGATTCAGAGCCATTCAAAATCCAAAATCTGCAATTGTGCTCCGATTGTGGTTCTTGATACCTCTAATGATAGGTCTCGGGACCTATAATTAGTGTGCAAACGCGCATTTAGATTGCTTGATTATTTCCATACATTTCAAAGAAAATTCGATTTGATGAAAATCACCTTACTATAGTTCAGCCGATTCAGAGCCATTCAAAATCCAAAATCTGCAATTGTGATCCGATTGTGGTTCCTGATACCTCTAATGATAGGTCTCGGGACCTATAATTAGTGTGCAAACGCGCATTTAGATTGCTTGATTATTTCCATACATTTCAAAGAAAATTCGATTTGATGAAAATCACCTTACTATAGTTCAGCCGATTCAGAGCCATTCAAAATCCAAAATCTGCAATTGTGATCCGATTGTGGTTCTTGATACCTCTAATGATAGGTCTCGGGACCTATAATTAGTGTGCAAACGCGCATTTAGATTGCTTGATTATTTCCATACATTTCAAAGAAAATTCGATTTGATGAAAATCACCTTACTATAGTTCAGCCGATTCAGAGCCATTCAAAATCCAAAATCTGCAATTGTGATCCGATTGTGGTTCTTGATACCTCTAATGATAGGTCTCGGGACCTATAATTAGTGTGCAAACGCGCATTTAGATTGCTTGATTATTTCCATACATTTCAGAGAAAATTCGATTTGATGAAAATCACCTTACTATAGTTCAGCCGATTCAGAGCATTCAAAATCCAAAATCTGCAATTGTGCTCCGATTGTGGTTCTTGATACCTCTAATGATAGGTCTCGGGACCTATAATTAGTGTGCAAACGCGCATTTAGATTGCTTGATTATTTCCATACATTTCAAAGAAAATTCGATTTGATGGAAATCACCTTACTATAGTTCAGCCGATTCAGAGCCATTCAAAATCCAAAATCTGCAATTGTGATCCGATTGTGGTTCTTGATACCTCTTATGATAGGTCTCGGGACCTATAATTAGTGTGCAAACGCGCATTTAGATTGCTTGATTATTTCCATACATTTCAGAGAAAATTCGATTTGATGAAAATCACCTTACTATAGTTCAGCCGATTCAGAGCCATTCAAAATCCAAAATCTGCAATTGTGATCCGATTGTGGTTCCTGATACCTCTAATGATAGGTCTCGGGACCTATAATTAGTGTGCAAACGCGCATTTAGATTGCTTGATTATTTCCATACATTTCAAAGAAAATTCGATTTGATGAAAATCACCTTACTATAGTTCAGCCGATTCAGAGCCATTCAAAATCCAAAATCTGCAATTGTGCTCCGATTGTGGTTCTTGATACCTCTAATGATAGGTCTCGGGACCTATAACTAGTGTGCAAACGCGCATTTAGATTGCTTGATTATTTCCATACTTTTCAGAGAAAATTCAATTTGATGAAAAACACCTTACTATAGTTCAGCCGATTCAGAGCCATTCAAAATCCAAAATCTGCAATTGTGCTCCTATTGTGGTTCCTGATACCTCTAATGATAGGTCTCGGGACCCGTAATTAGTGTGAAAACGCGCATTTAGATTGCTTGATTATTTCCATACATTTCAGAGAAAATTCGATTTGATGAAAATCACCTTACTATAGTTCAGCCGATTCAGAGCCATTCAAAATCCAAAATCTGCAATTGTGATCCGATTGTGGTTCTTGATACCTCTAATGATAGGTCTCGGGACCTATAATTAGTGTGCAAACGCGCATTTAGATTGCTTGATTATTTCCATACATTTCAGAGAAAATTCGATTTGATGAAAATCACCTTACTATAGTTCAGCCGATTCAGAGCCATTCAAAATCCAAAATCTGCAATTGTGATCCGATTGTGGTTCCTGATACCTCTAATGATAGGTCTCGGGACCTATAATTAGTGTGCAAACGCGCATTTAGATTGCTTGATTATTTCCATACATTTCAAAGAAAATTCGATTTGATGAAAATCACCTTACTATAGTTCAGCCGATTCAGAGCCATTCAAAATCCAAAATCTGCAATTGTGCTCCGATTGTGGTTCTTGATACCTCTAATGATAGGTCTCGGGACCTATAACTAGTGTGCAAACGCGCATTTAGATTGCTTGATTATTTCCATACTTTTCAGAGAAAATTCAATTTGATGAAAATCACCTTACTATAGTTCAGCCGATTCAGAGCCATTCAAAATCCAAAATCTGCAATTGTGCTCCTATTGTGGTTCCTGATACCTCTAATGATAGGTCTCGGGACCCGTAATTAGTGTGAAAACGCGCATTTAGATTGCTTGATTATTTCCATACATTTCAGAGAAAATTCGATTTGATGAAAATCACCTTACTATAGTTCAGCCGATTCAGAGCCATTCAAAATCCAAAATCTGCAATTGTGCTCCGATTGTGGTTCTTGATACCTCTAATGATAGGTCTCGGGACCTATAATTAGTGTGCAAACGCGCATTTAGATTGCTTGATTATTTCCATACATTTCAAAGAAAATTCGATTTGATGAAAATCACCTTACTATAGTTCAGCCGATTCAGAGCCATTCAAAATCCAAAATCTGCAATTGTGATCCGATTGTGGTTCCTGATACCTCTAATGATAGGTCTCGGGACCTATAATTAGTGTGCAAACGCGCATTTAGATTGCTTGATTATTTCCATACATTTCAAAGAAAATTCGATTTGATGAAAATCACCTTACTATAGTTCAGCCGATTCAGAGCCATTCAAAATCCAAAATCTGCAATTGTGATCCGATTGTGGTTCTTGATACCTCTAATGATAGGTCTCGGGACCTATAATTAGTGTGCAAACGCGCATTTAGATTGCTTGATTATTTCCATACATTTCAAAGAAAATTCGATTTGATGAAAATCACCTTACTATAGTTCAGCCGATTCAGAGCCATTCAAAATCCAAAATCTGCAATTGTGCTCCGATTGTGGTTCTTGATACCTCTAATGATAGGTCTCGGGACCTATAATTAGTGTGCAAACGCGCATTTAGATTGCTTGATTATTTCCATACATTTCAAAGAAAATTCGATTTGATGAAAATCACCTTACTATAGTTCAGCCGATTCAGAGCCATTCAAAATCCAAAATCTGCAATTGTGATCCGATTGTGGTTCTTGATACCTCTAATGATAGGTCTCGGGACCTATAATTAGTGTGCAAACGCGCATTTAGATTGCTTGATTATTTCCATACATTTCAAAGAAAATTCGATTTGATGAAAATCACCTTACTATAGTTCAGCCGATTCAGAGCCATTCAAAATCCAAAATCTGCAATTGTGATCCGATTGTGGTTCTTGATACCTCTAATGATAGGTCTCGGGACCTATAATTAGTGTGCAAACGCGCATTTAGATTGCTTGATTATTTCCATACATTTCAAAGAAAATTCGATTTGATGAAAATCACCTTACTATAGTTCAGCCGATTCAGAGCCATTCAAAATCCAAAATCTGCAATTGTGATCCGATTGTGGTTCCTGATACCTCTAATGATAGGTCTCGGGACCTATAATTAGTGTGCAAACGCGCATTTAGATTGTTTGATTATTTCCATACATTTCAAAGAAAATTCGATTTGATGAAAATCACCTTACTATAGTTCAGCCGATTCAGAGCCATTCAAAATCCAAAATCTGCAATTGTGCTCCGATTGTGGTTCTTGATACCTCTAATGATAGGTCTCGGGACCTATAATTAGTGTGCAAACGCGCATTTAGATTGCTTGATTATTTCCATACATTTCAAAGAAAATTCGATTTGATGAAAATCACCTTACTATAGTTCAGCCGATTCAGAGCCATTCAAAATCCAAAATCTGCAATTGTGATCCGATTGTGGTTCCTGATACCTCTAATGATAGGTCTCGGGACCTATAATTAGTGTGCAAACGCGCATTTAGATTGCTTGATTATTTCCATACATTTCAAAGAAAATTCGATTTGATGAAAATCACCTTACTATAGTTCAGCCGATTCAGAGCCATTCAAAATCCAAAATCTGCAATTGTGATCCGATTGTGGTTCTTGATACCTCTAATGATAGGTCTCGGGACCTATAATTAGTGTGCAAACGCGCATTTAGATTGCTTGATTATTTCCATACATTTCAAAGAAAATTCGATTTGATGAAAATCACCTTACTATAGTTCAGCCGATTCAGAGCCATTCAAAATCCAAAATCTGCAATTGTGATCCGATTGTGGTTCTTGATACCTCTAATGATAGGTCTCGGGACCTATAATTAGTGTGCAAACGCGCATTTAGATTGCTTGATTATTTCCATACATTTCAAAGAAAATTCGATTTGATGAAAATCACCTTACTATAGTTCAGCCGATTCAGAGCCATTCAAAATCCAAAATCTGCAATTGTGATCCGATTGTGGTTCCTGATACCTCTAATGATAGGTCTCGGGACCTATAATTAGTGTGCAAACGCGCATTTAGATTGCTTGATTATTTCCATACATTTCAAAGAAAATTCGATTTGATGAAAATCACCTTACTATAGTTCAGCCGATTCAGAGCCATTCAAAATCCAAAATCTGCAATTGTGCTCCGATTGTGGTTCTTGATACCTCTAATGATAGGTCTCGGGACCTATAATTAGTGTGCAAACGCGCATTTAGATTGCTTGATTATTTCCATACATTTCAAAGAAAATTCGATTTGATGAAAATCACCTTACTATAGTTCAGCCGATTCAGAGCCATTCAAAATCCAAAATCTGCAATTGTGCTCCGATTGTGGTTCTTGATACCTCTAATGATAGGTCTCGCGACCTATAATTAGTGTGCAAACGCGCATTTAGATTGCTTGATTATTTCCATACATTTCAAAGAAAATTCGATTTGATGAAAATCACCTTACTATAGTTCAGCCGATTCAGAGCCATTCAAAATCCAAAATCTGCAATTGTGCTCCGATTGTGGTTCTTGATACCTCTAATGATAGGTCTCGGGACCTATAATTAGTGTGCAAACGCGCATTTAGATTGCTTGATTATTTCCATACATTTCAAAGAAAATTCGATTTGATGAAAATCACCTTACTATAGTTCAGCCGATTCAGAGCCATTCAAAATCCAAAATCTGCAATTGTGATCCGATTGTGGTTCTTGATACCTCTAATGATAGGTCTCGGGACCTATAATTAGTGTGCAAACGCGCATTTAGATTGCTTGATTATTTCCATACATTTCAAAGAAAATTCGATTTGATGAAAATCACCTTACTATAGTTCAGCCGATTCAGAGCCATTCAAAATCCAAAATCTGCAATTGTGATCCGATTGTGGTTCTTGATACCTCTAATGATAGGTCTCGGGACCTATAATTAGTGTGCAAACGCGCATTTAGATTGCTTGATTATTTCCATACATTTCAAAGAAAATTCGATTTGATGAAAATCACCTTACTATAGTTCAGCCGATTCAGAGCCATTCAAAATCCAAAATCTGCAATTGTGATCCGATTGTGGTTCCTGATACCTCTAATGATAGGTCTCGGGACCTATAATTAGTGTGCAAACGCGCATTTAGATTGCTTGATTATTTCCATACATTTCAAAGAAAATTCGATTTGATGAAAATCACCTTACTATAGTTCAGCCGATTCAGAGCCATTCAAAATCCAAAATCTGCAATTGTGCTCCGATTGTGGTTCTTGATACCTCTAATGATAGGTCTCGGGACCTATAACTAGTGTGCAAACGCGCATTTAGATTGCTTGATTATTTCCATACTTTTCAGAGAAAATTCAATTTGATGAAAATCACCTTACTATAGTTCAGCCGATTCAGAGCCATTCAAAATCCAAAATCTGCAATTGTGCTCCGATTGTGGTTCTTGATACCTCTAATGATAGGTCTCGGGACCTATAATTAGTGTGCAAACGCGCATTTAGATTGCTTGATTATTTCCATACATTTCAAAGAAAATTCGATTTGATGAAAATCACCTTACTATAGTTCAGCCGATTCAGAGCCATTCAAAATCCAAAATCTGCAATTGTGATCCGATTGTGGTTCCTGATACCTCTAATGATAGGTCTCGGGACCTATAATTAGTGTGCAAACGCGCATTTAGATTGCTTGATTATTTCCATACATTTCAAAGAAAATTCGATTTGATGAAAATCACCTTACTATAGTTCAGCCGATTCAGAGCCATTCAAAATCCAAAATCTGCAATTGTGATCCGATTGTGGTTCTTGATACCTCTAATGATAGGTCTCGGGACCTATAATTAGTGTGCAAACGCGCATTTAGATTGCTTGATTATTTCCATACATTTCAAAGAAAATTCGATTTGATGAAAATCACCTTACTATAGTTCAGCCGATTCAGAGCCATTCAAAATCCAAAATCTGCAATTGTGATCCGATTGTGGTTCTTGATACCTCTAATGATAGGTCTCGGGACCTATAATTAGTGTGCAAACGCGCATTTAGATTGCTTGATTATTTCCATACATTTCAAAGAAAATTCGATTTGATGAAAATCACCTTACTATAGTTCAGCCGATTCAGAGCCATTCAAAATCCAAAATCTGCAATTGTGATCCGATTGTGGTTCTTGATACCTCTAATGATAGGTCTCGGGACCTATAATTAGTGTGCAAACGCGCATTTAGATTGCTTGATTATTTCCATACATTTCAAAGAAAATTCGATTTGATGAAAATCACCTTACTATAGTTCAGCCGATTCAGAGCCATTCAAAATCCAAAATCTGCAATTGTGATCCCATTGTGGTTCTTGATACCTCTAACGATAGGTCTCGGGACCTATAATTAGTGTGCAAACGCGCATTTAGATTGCTTGATTATTTCCATACATTTCAAAGAAAATTCGATTTGATGAAAATCACCTTACTATAGTTCTGCCGATTCAGAGCCATTCAAAATCCAAAATCTGCAATTGTGCTCCGATTGTGGTTCTTGATACCTCTAATGATAGGTCTCGGGACCTATAATTAGTGTGCAAACGCGCATTTAGATTGCTTGATTATTTCCATACATTTCAAAGAAAATTCGATTTGATGAAAATCACCTTACTATAGTTCAGCCGATTCAGAGCCATTCAAAATCCAAAATCTGCAATTGTGCTCCGATTGTGGTTCTTGATACCTCTAATGATAGGTCTCGGGACCTATAACTAGTGTGCAAACGCGCATTTAGATTGCTTGATTATTTCCATACTTTTCAGAGAAAATTCAATTTGATGAAAATCACCTTACTATAGTTCAGCCGATTCAGAGCCATTCAAAATCCAAAATCTGCAATTGTGCTCCTATTGTGGTTCCTGATACCTCTAATGATAGGTCTCGGGACCCGTAATTAGTGTGAAAACGCGCATTTAGATTGCTTGATTATTTCCATACATTTCAAAGAAAATTCGATTTGATGAAAATCACCTTACTATAGTTCAGCCGATTCAGAGCCATTCAAAATCCAAAATCTGCAATTGTGATCCGATTGTGGTTCTTGATACCTCTAATGATAGGTCTCGGGACCTATAATTAGTGTGCAAACGCGCATTTAGATTGCTTGATTATTTCCATACATTTCAAAGAAAATTCGATTTGATGAAAATCACCTTACTATAGTTCAGCCGATTCAGAGCCATTCAAAATCCAAAATCTGCAATTGTGCTCCGATTGTGGTTCTTGATACCTCTAATGATAGGTCTCGGGACCTATAACTAGTGTGCAAACGCGCATTTAGATTGCTTGATTATTTCCATACTTTTCAGAGAAAATTCAATTTGATGAAAATCACCTTACTATAGTTCAGCCGATTCAGAGCCATTCAAAATCCAAAATCTGCAATTGAGCTCCTATTGTGGTTCCTGATACCTCTAATGATAGGTCTCGGGACCCGTAATTAGTGTGAAAACGCGCATTTAGATTGCTTGATTATTTCCATACATTTCAGAGAAAATTCGATTTGATGAAAATCACCTTACTATAGTTCAGCCGATTCAGAGCCATTCAAAATCCAAAATCTGCAATTGTGCTCCGATTGTGGTTCTTGATACCTCTAATGATAGGTCTCGGGACCTATAATTAGTGTGCAAACGCGCATTTAGATTGCTTGATTATTTCCATACATTTCAAAGAAAATTCGATTTGATGAAAATCACCTTACTATAGTTCAGCCGATTCAGAGCCATTCAAAATCCAAAATCTGCAATTGTGATCCGATTGTGGTTCTTGATACCTCTAATGATAGGTCTCGGGACCTATAATTAGTGTGCAAACGCGCATTTAGATTGCTTGATTATTTCCATACATTTCAGAGAAAATTCGATTTGATGAAAATCACCTTACTATAGTTCAGCCGATTCAGAGCATTCAAAATCCAAAATCTGCAATTGTGCTCCGATTGTGGTTCTTGATACCTCTAATGATAGGTCTCGGGACCTATAATTAGTGTGCAAACGCGCATTTAGATTGCTTGATTATTTCCATACATTTCAAAGAAAATTCGATTTGATGAAAATCACCTTACTATAGTTCAGCCGATTCAGAGCCATTCAAAATCCAAAATCTGCAATTGTGATCCGATTGTGGTTCTTGATACCTCTAATGATAGGTCTCGGGACCTATAATTAGTGTGCAAACGCGCATTTAGATTGCTTGATTATTTCCATACATTTCAGAGAAAATTCGATTTGATGAAAATCACCTTACTATAGTTCAGCCGATTCAGAGCATTCAAAATCCAAAATCTGCAATTGTGATCCGATTGTGGTTCTTGATACCTCTAATGATAGGTCTCGGGACCTATAATTAGTGTGCAAACGCGCATTTAGATTGCTTGATTATTTCCATACATTTCAAAGAAAATTCGATTTGATGAAAATCACCTTACTATAGTTCAGCCGATTCAGAGCCATTCAAAATCCAAAATCTGCAATTGTGATCCGATTGTGGTTCTTGATACCTCTAATGATAGGTCTCGGGACCTATAATTAGTGTGCAAACGCGCATTTAGATTGCTTGATTATTTCCATACATTTCAAAGAAAATTCGATTTGATGAAAATCACCTTACTATAGTTCAGCCGATTCAGAGCCATTCAAAATCCAAAATCTGCAATTGTGATCCGATTGTGGTTCCTGATACCTCTAATGATAGGTCTCGGGACCTATAATTAGTGTGCAAACGCGCATTTAGATTGCTTGATTATTTCCATACATTTCAAAGAAAATTCGATTTGATGAAAATCACCTTACTATAGTTCAGCCGATTCAGAGCCATTCAAAATCCAAAATCTGCAATTGTGCTCCGATTGTGGTTCTTGATACCTCTAATGATAGGTCTCGGGACCTATAACTAGTGTGCAAACGCGCATTTAGATTGCTTGATTATTTCCATACTTTTCAGAGAAAATTCAATTTGATGAAAATCACCTTACTATAGTTCAGCCGATTCAGAGCCATTCAAAATCCAAAATCTGCAATTGTGCTCCTATTGTGGTTCCTGATACCTCTAATGATAGGTCTCGGGACCCGTAATTAGTGTGAAAACGCGCATTTAGATTGCTTGATTATTTCCATACATTTCAGAGAAAATTCGATTTGATGAAAATCACCTTACTATAGTTCAGCCGATTCAGAGCCATTCAAAATCCAAAATCTGCAATTGTGCTCCGATTGTGGTTCTTGATACCTCTAATGATAGGTCTCGGGACCTATAATTAGTGTGCAAACGCGCATTTAGATTGCTTGATTATTTCCATACATTTCAAAGAAAATTCGATTTGATGAAAATCACCTTACTATAGTTCAGCCGATTCAGAGTCATTCAAAATCCAAAATCTGCAATTGTGATCCGATTGTGGTTCCTGATACCTCTAATGATAGGTCTCGGGACCTATAATTAGTGTGCAAACGCGCATTTAGATTGCTTGATTATTTCCATACATTTCAAAGAAAATTCGATTTGATGAAAATCACCTTACTATAGTTCAGCCGATTCAGAGCCATTCAAAATCCAAAATCTGCAATTGTGATCCGATTGTGGTTCTTGATACCTCTAATGATAGGTCTCGGGACCTATAATTAGTGTGCAAACGCGCATTTAGATTGCTTGATTATTTCCATACATTTCAAAGAAAATTCGATTTGATGAAAATCACCTTACTATAGTTCAGCCGATTCAGAGCCATTCAAAATCCAAAATCTGCAATTGTGCTCCGATTGTGGTTCTTGATACCTCTAATGATAGGTCTCGGGACCTATAATTAGTGTGCAAACGCGCATTTAGATTGCTTGATTATTTCCATACATTTCAAAGAAAATTCGATTTGATGAAAATCACCTTACTATAGTTCAGCCGATTCAGAGCCATTCAAAATCCAAAATCTGCAATTGTGCTCCGATTGTGGTTCTTGATACCTCTAATGATAGGTCTCGGGACCTATAACTAGTGTGCAAACGCGCATTTAGATTGCTTGATTATTTCCATACATTTCAAAGAAAATTCGATTTGATGAAAATCACCTTACTATAGTTCAGCCGATTCAGAGCCATTCAAAATCCAAAATCTGCAATTGTGCTCCGATTGTGGTTCTTGATACCTCTAATGATAGGTCTCGGGACCTATTATTAGTGTGCAAACGCGCATTTAGATTGCTTGATTATTTCCATACATTTCAAAGAAAATTCGATTTGATGAAAATCACCTTACTATAGTTCAGCCGATTCAGAGCCATTCAAAATCCAAAATCTGCAATTGTGCTCCGATTGTGGTTCTTGATACCTCTAATGATAGGTCTCGGGACCTATAATTAGTGTGCAAACGCGCATTTAGATTGCTTGATTATTTCCATACATTTCAAAGAAAATTCGATTTGATGAAAATCACCTTACTATAGTTCAGCCGATTCAGAGCCATTCAAAATCCAAAATCTGCAATTGTGATCCGATTGTGGTTCTTGATACCTCTAATGATAGGTCTCGGGACCTATAATTAGTGTGCAAACGCGCATTTAGATTGCTTGATTATTTCCATACATTTCAAAGAAAATTCGATTTGATGAAAATCACCTTACTATAGTTCAGCCGATTCAGAGCCATTCAAAATCCAAAATCTGCAATTGTGATCCGATTGTGGTTCTTGATACCTCTAATGATAGGTCTCGGGACCTATAATTAGTGTGCAAACGCGCATTTAGATTGCTTGATTATTTCCATACATTTCAAAGAAAATTCGATTTGATGAAAATCACCTTACTATAGTTCAGCCGATTCAGAGCCATTCAAAATCCAAAATCTGCAATTGTGCTCCGATTGTGGTTCTTGATACCTCTAATGATAGGTCTCGGGACCTATAACTAGTGTGCAAACGCGCATTTAGATTGCTTGATTATTTCCATACATTTCAAAGAAAATTCGATTTGATGAAAATCACCTTACTATAGTTCAGCCGATTCAGAGCCATTCAAAATCCAAAATCTGCAATTGTGCTCCGATTGTGGTTCTTGATACCTCTAATGATAGGTCTCGGGACCTATAATTAGTGTGCAAACGCGCATTTAGATTGCTTGATTATTTCCATACATTTCAAAGAAAATTCGATTTGATGAAAATCACCTTACTATAGTTCAGCCGATTCAGAGCCATTCAAAATCCAAAATCTGCAATTGTGCTCCGATTGTGGTTCTTGATACCTCTAATGATAGGTCTCGGGACCTATAATTAGTGTGCAAACGCGCATTTAGATTGCTTGATTATTTCCATACATTTCAAAGAAAATTCGATTTGATGAAAATCACCTTACTATAGTTCAGCCGATTCAGAGCCATTCAAAATCCAAAATCTGCAATTGTGATCCGATTGTGGTTCTTGATACCTCTAATGATAGGTCTCGGGACCTATAATTAGTGTGCAAACGCGCATTTAGATTGCTTGATTATTTCAATACATTTCAAAGAAAATTCGATTTGATGAAAATCACCTTACTATAGTTCAGCCGATTCAGAGCCATTCAAAATCCAAAATCTGCAATTGTGATCCGATTGTGGTTCTTGATACCTCTAATGATAGGTCTCGGGACCTATAATTAGTGTGCAAACGCGCATTTAGATTGCTTGATTATTTCCATACATTTCAAAGAAAATTCGATTTGATGAAAATCACCTTACTATAGTTCAGCCGATTCAGAGCCATTCAAAATCCAAAATCTGCAATTGTGCTCCGATTGTGGTTCTTGATACCTCTAATGATAGGTCTCGGGACCTATAACTAGTGTGCAAACGCGCATTTAGATTGCTTGATTATTTCCATACATTTCAAAGAAAATTCGATTTGATGAAAATCACCTTACTATAGTTCAGCCGATTCAGAGCCATTCAAAATCCAAAATCTGCAATTGTGATCCGATTGTGGTTCTTGATACCTCTAATGATAGGTCTCGGGACCTATAATTAGTGTGCAAACGCGCATTTAGATTGCTTGATTATTTCCATACATTTCAAAGAAAATTCGATTTGATGAAAATCACCTTACTATAGTTCAGCCGATTCAGAGCCATTCAAAATCCAAAATCTGCAATTGTGATCCGATTGTGGTTCTTGATACCTCTAATGATAGGTCTCGGGACCTATAATTAGTGTGCAAACGCGCATTTAGATTGCTTGATTATTTCCATACATTTCAAAGAAAATTCGATTTGATGAAAATCACCTTACTATAGTTCAGCCGATTCAGAGCCATTCAAAATCCAAAATCTGCAATTGTGCTCCGATTGTGGTTCTTGATACCTCTAATGATAGGTCTCGGGACCTATAACTAGTGTGCAAACGCGCATTTAGATTGCTTGATTATTTCCATACATTTCAAAGAAAATTCGATTTGATGAAAATCACCTTACTATAGTTCAGCCGATTCAGAGCCATTCAAAATCCAAAATCTGCAATTGTGATCCGATTGTGGTTCTTGATACCTCTAATGATAGGTCTCGGGACCTATAATTAGTGTGCAAACGCGCATTTAGATTGCTTGATTATTTCCATACATTTCAAAGAAAATTCGATTTGATGAAAATCACCTTACTATAGTTCAGCCGATTCAGAGCCGTTCAAAATCCAAAATCTGCAATTGTGCTCCGATTGTGGTTCTTGATACCTCTAATGATAGGTCTCGGGACCTATAACTAGTGTGCAAACGCGCATTTAGATTGCTTGATTATTTCCATACATTTCAAAGAAAATTCGATTTGATGAAAATCACCTTACTATAGTTCAGCCGATTCAGAGCCATTCAAAATCCAAAATCTGCAATTGTGATCCGATTGTGGTTCTTGATACCTCTAATGATAGGTCTCGGAACCTATAATTAGTGTGCAAACGCGCATTTAGATTGCTTGATTATTTCCATACATTTCAAAGAAAATTCGATTTGATGAAAATCACCTTACTATAGTTCAGCCGATTCAGAGCCATTCAAAATCCAAAATCTGCAATTGTGATCCGATTGTGGTTCTTGATACCTCTAATGATAGGTCTCGGGACCTATAATTAGTGTGCAAACGCGCATTTAGATTGCTTGATTATTTCCATACATTTCAAAGAAAATTCGATTTGATGAAAATCACCTTACTATAGTTCAGCCGATTCAGAGCCATTCAAAATCCAAAATCTGCAATTGTGATCCGATTGTGGTTCTTGATACCTCTAATGATAGGTCTCGGGACCTATAATTAGTGTGCAAACGCGCATTTAGATTGCTTGATTATTTCCATACATTTCAAAGAAAATTCGATTTGATGAAAATCACCTTACTATAGTTCAGCCGATTCAGAGCCATTCAAAATCCAAAATCTGCAATTGTGCTCCGATTGTGGTTCTTGATACCTCTAATGATAGGTCTCGGGACCTATAACTAGTGTGCAAACGCGCATTTAGATTGCTTGATTATTTCCATACATTTCAAAGAAAATTCGATTTGATGAAAATCACCTTACTATAGTTCAGCCGATTCAGAGCCATTCAAAATCCAAAATCTGCAATTGTGATCCGATTGTGGTTCTTGATACCTCTAATGATAGGTCTCGGGACCTATAACTAGTGTGCAAACGCGCATTTAGATTGCTTGATTATTTCCATACATTTCAAAGAAAATTCGATTTGATGAAAATCACCTTACTATAGTTCAGCCGATTCAGAGCCATTCAAAATCCAAAATCTGCAATTGTGATCCGATTGTGGTTCTTGATACCTCTAATGATAGGTCTCGGGACCTATAATTAGTGTGCAAACGCGCATTTAGATTGCTTGATTATTTCCATACATTTCAAAGAAAATTCGATTTGATGAAAATCACCTTACTATAGTTCAGCCGATTCAGAGCCATTCAAAATCCAAAATCTGCAATTGTGATCCGATTGTGGTTCTTGATACCTCTAATGATAGGTCTCGGGACCTATAATTAGTGTGCAAACGCGCATTTAGATTGCTTGATTATTTCCATACATTTCAAAGAAAATTCGATTTGATGAAAATCACCTTACTATAGTTCAGCCGATTCAGAGCCATTCAAAATCCAAAATCTGCAATTGTGCTCCGATTGTGGTTCTTGATACCTCTAATGATAGGTCTCGGGACCTATAACTAGTGTGCAAACGCGCATTTAGATTGCTTGATTATTTCCATACATTTCAAAGAAAATTCTATTTGATGAAAATCACCTTACTATAGTTCAGCCGATTCAGAGCCATTCAAAATCCAAAATCTGCAATTGTGATCCGATTGTGGTTCTTGATACCTCTAATGATAGGTCTCGGGACCTATAATTAGTGTGCAAACGCGCATTTAGATTGCTTGATTATTTCCATACATTTCAAAGAAAATTCGATTTGATGAAAATCACCTTACTATAGTTCAGCCGATTCAGAGCCATTCAAAATCCAAAATCTGCAATTGTGATCCGATTGTGGTTCTTGATACCTCTAATGATAGGTCTCGGGACCTATAATTAGTGTGCAAACGCGCATTTAGATTGCTTGATTATTTCCATACATTTCAAAGAAAATTCGATTTGATGAAAATCACCTTACTATAGTTCAGCCGATTCAGAGCCATTCAAAATCCAAAATCTGCAATTGTGATCCGATTGTGGTTCTTGATACCTCTAATGATAGGTCTCGGGACCTATAATTAGTGTGCAAACGCGCATTTAGATTGCTTGATTATTTCCATACATTTCAAAGAAAATTCGATTTGATGAAAATCACCTTACTATAGTTCAGCCGATTCAGAGCCATTCAAAATCCAAAATCTGCAATTGTGATCCGATTGTGGTTCTTGATACCTCTAATGATAGGTCTCGGGACCTATAATTAGTGTGCAAACGCGCATTTAGATTGCTTGATTATTTCCATACATTTCAAAGAAAATTCGATTTGATGAAAATCACCTTACTATAGTTCAGCCGATTCAGAGCCATTCAAAATCCAAAATCTGCAATTGTGATCCGATTGTGGTTCCTGATACCTCTAATGATAGGTCTCGGGACCTATAATTAGTGTGCAAACGCGCATTTAGATTGCTTGATTATTTCCATACATTTCAAAGAAAATTCGATTTGATGAAAATCACCTTACTATAGTTCAGCCGATTCAGAGCCATTCAAAATCCAAAATCTGCAATTGTGATCCGATTGTGGTTCTTGATACCTCTAATGATAGGTCTCGGGACCTATAATTAGTGTGCAAACGCGCATTTAGATTGCTTGATTATTTCCATACATTTCAAAGAAAATTCGATTTGATGAAAATCACCTTACTATAGTTCAGCCGATTCAGAGCCATTCAAAATCCAAAATCTGCAATTGTGCTCCGATTGTGGTTCTTGATACCTCTAATGATAGGTCTCGGGACCTATAATTAGTGTGCAAACGCGCATTTAGATTGCTTGATTATTTCCATACATTTCAAAGAAAATTCGATTTGATGAAAATCACCTTACTATAGTTCAGCCGATTCAGAGCCATTCAAAATCCAAAATCTGCAATTGTGCTCCGATTGTGGTTCTTGATACCTCTAATGATAGGTCTCGGGACCTATAACTAGTGTGCAAACGCGCATTTAGATTGCTTGATTATTTCCATACATTTCAAAGAAAATTCGATTTGATGAAAATCACCTTACTATAGTTCAGCCGATTCAGAGCCATTCAAAATCCAAAATCTGCAATTGTGATCCGATTGTGGTTCTTGATACCTCTAATGATAGGTCTCGGGACCTATAATTAGTGTGCAAACGCGCATTTAGATTGCTTGATTATTTCCATACATTTCAAAGAAAATTCGATTTGATGAAAATCACCTTACTATAGTTCAGCCGATTCAGAGCCATTCAAAATCCAAAATCTGCAATTGTGATCCGATTGTGGTTCTTGATACCTCTAATGATAGGTCTCGGGACCTATAATTAGTGTGCAAAAGCGCATTTAGATTGCTTGATTATTTCCATACATTTCAAAGAAAATTCGATTTGATGAAAATCACCTTACTATAGTTCAGCCGATTCAGAGCCATTCCAAATCCAAAATCTGCAATTGTGCTCCGATTGTGGTTCTTGATACCTCTAATGATAGGTCTCGGGACCTATAACTAGTGTGCAAACGCGCATTTAGATTGCTTGATTATTTCCATACATTTCAAAGAAAATTCGATTTGATGAAAATCACCTTACTATAGTTCAGCCGATTCAGAGCCATTCAAAATCCAAAATCTGCAATTGTGATCCGATTGTGGTTCTTGATACCTCTAATGATAGGTCTCGGGACCTATAATTAGTGTGCAAACGCGCATTTAGATTGCTTGATTATTTCCATACATTTCAAAGAAAATTCGATTTGATGAAAATCACCTTACTATAGTTCAGCCGATTCAGAGCCATTCAAAATCCAAAATCTGCAATTGTGATCCGATTGTGGTTCTTGATACCTCTAATGATAGGTCTCGGGACCTATAATTAGTGTGCAAACGCGCATTTAGATTGCTTGATTATTTCCATACATTTCAAAGAAAATTCGATTTGATGAAAATCACCTTACTATAGTTCAGCCGATTCAGAGCCATTCAAAATCCAAAATCTGCAATTGTGCTCCGATTGTGGTTCTTGATACCTCTAATGATAGGTCTCGGGACCTATAACTAGTGTGCAAACGCGCATTTAGATTGCTTGATTATTTCCATACATTTCAAAGAAAATTCGATTTGATGAAAATCACCTTACTATAGTTCAGCCGATTCAGAGCCATTCAAAATCCAAAATCTGCAATTGTGATCCGATTGTGGTTCTTGATACCTCTAATGATAGGTCTCGGGACCTATAATTAGTGTGCAAACGCGCATTTAGATTGCTTGATTATTTCCATACATTTCAAAGAAAATTCGATTTGATGAAAATCACCTTACTATAGTTCAGCCGATTCAGAGCCATTCAAAATCCAAAATCTGCAATTGTGCTCCGATTGTGGTTCTTGATACCTCTAATGATAGGTCTCGGGACCTATAACTAGTGTGCAAACGCGCATTTAGATTGCTTGATTATTTCCATACATTTCAAAGAAAATTCGATTTGATGAAAATCACCTTACTATAGTTCAGCCGATTCAGAGCCATTCAAAATCCAAAATCTGCAATTGTGATCCGATTGTGGTTCTTGATACCTCTAATGATAGGTCTCGGGACCTATAATTAGTGTGCAAACGCGCATTTAGATTGCTTGATTATTTCCATACATTTCAAAGAAAATTCGATTTGATGAAAATCACCTTACTATAGTTCAGCCGATTCAGAGCCATTCAAAATCCAAAATCTGCAATTGTGATCCGATTGTGGTTCTTGATACCTCTAATGATAGGTCTCGGGACCTATAATTAGTGTGCAAACGCGCATTTAGATTGCTTGATTATTTCCATACATTTCAAAGAAAATTCGATTTGATGAAAATCACCTTACTATAGTTCAGCCGATTCAGAGCCATTCAAAATCCAAAATCTGCAATTGTGATCCGATTGTGGTTCTTGATACCTCTAATGATAGGTCTCGGGACCTATAATTAGTGTGCAAAAGCGCATTTAGATTGCTTGATTATTTCCATACATTTCAAAGAAAATTCGATTTGATGAAAATCACCTTACTATAGTTCAGCCGATTCAGAGCCATTCCAAATCCAAAATCTGCAATTGTGCTCCGATTGTGGTTCTTGATACCTCTAATGATAGGTCTCGGGACCTATAACTAGTGTGCAAACGCGCATTTAGATTGCTTGATTATTTCC
Source organism: Tipula vernalis (assembly GCA_958295665.1). Taxonomy (NCBI): domain Eukaryota; kingdom Metazoa; phylum Arthropoda; class Insecta; order Diptera; family Tipulidae; genus Tipula; species Tipula vernalis. The sequence goes on from OY282560.1 coordinate 17,586,129, forward strand.
ATACATTTCAAAGAAAATTCGATTTGATGAAAATCACCTTACTATAGTTCAGCCGATTCAGAGCCATTCAAAATCCAAAATCTGCAATTGTGATCCGATTGTGGTTCTTGATACCTCTAATGATAGGTCTCGGGACCTATAATTAGTGTGCAAACGCGCATTTAGATTGCTTGATTATTTCCATACATTTCAAAGAAAATTCGATTTGATGAAAATCACCTTACTATAGTTCAGCCGATTCAGAGCCATTCAAAATCCAAAATCTGCAATTGTGATCCGATTGTGGTTCTTGATACCTCTAATGATAGGTCTCGGGACCTATAATTAGTGTGCAAACGCGCATTTAGATTGCTTGATTATTTCCATACATTTCAAAGAAAATTCGATTTGATGAAAATCACCTTACTATAGTTCAGCCGATTCAGAGCCATTCAAAATCCAAAATCTGCAATTGTGCTCCGATTGTGGTTCTTGATACCTCTAATGATAGGTCTCGGGACCTATAACTAGTGTGCAAACGCGCATTTAGATTGCTTGATTATTTCCATACATTTCAAAGAAAATTCGATTTGATGAAAATCACCTTACTATAGTTCAGCCGATTCAGAGCCATTCAAAATCCAAAATCTGCAATTGTGATCCGATTGTGGTTCTTGATACCTCTAATGATAGGTCTCGGGACCTATAATTAGTGTGCAAACGCGCATTTAGATTGCTTGATTATTTCCATACATTTCAAAGAAAATTCGATTTGATGAAAATCACCTTACTATAGTTCAGCCGATTCAGAGCCATTCAAAATCCAAAATCTGCAATTGTGCTCCGATTGTGGTTCTTGATACCTCTAATGATAGGTCTCGGGACCTATAACTAGTGTGCAAACGCGCATTTAGATTGCTTGATTATTCCCATACATTTCAAAGAAAATTCGATTTGATGAAAATCACCTTACTATAGTTCAGCCGATTCAGAGCCATTCAAAATCCAAAATCTGCAATTGTGATCCGATTGTGGTTCTTGATACCTCTAATGATAGGTCTCGGGACCTATAATTAGTGTGCAAACGCGCATTTAGATTGCTTGATTATTTCCATACATTTCAAAGAAAATTCGATTTGATGAAAATCACCTTACTATAGTTCAGCCGATTCAGAGCCATTCAAAATCCAAAATCTGCAATTGTGATCCGATTGTGGTTCTTGATACCTCTAATGATAGGTCTCGGGACCTATAATTAGTGTGCAAACGCGCATTTAGATTGCTTGATTATTTCCATACATTTCAAAGAAAATTCGATTTGATGAAAATCACCTTACTATAGTTCAGCCGATTCAGAGCCATTCAAAATCCAAAATCTGCAATTGTGATCCGATTGTGGTTCTTGATACCTCTAATGATAGGTCTCGGGACCTATAATTAGTGTGCAAACGCGCATTTAGATTGCTTGATTATTTCCATACATTTCAAAGAAAATTCGATTTGATGAAAATCACCTTACTATAGTTCAGCCGATTCAGAGCCATTCAAAATCCAAAATCTGCAATTGTGATCCGATTGTGGTTCTTGATACCTCTAATGATAGGTCTCGGGACCTATAATTAGTGTGCAAACGCGCATTTAGATTGCTTGATTATTTCCATACATTTCAAAGAAAATTCGATTTGATGAAAATCACCTTACTATAGTTCAGCCGATTCAGAGCCATTCAAAATCCAAAATCTGCAATTGTGATCCGATTGTGGTTCTTGATACCTCTAATGATAGGTCTCGGGACCTATAATTAGTGTGCAAACGCGCATTTAGATTGCTTGATTATTTCCATACATTTCAAAGAAAATTCGATTTGATGAAAATCACCTTACTATAGTTCAGCCGATTCAGAGCCATTCAAAATCCAAAATCTGCAATTGTGATCCGATTGTGGTTCTTGATACCTCTAATGATAGGTCTCGGGACCTATAATTAGTGTGCAAACGCGCATTTAGATTGCTTGATTATTTCCATACATTTCAAAGAAAATTCGATTTGATGAAAATCACCTTACTATAGTTCAGCCGATTCAGAGCCATTCAAAATCCAAAATCTGCAATTGTGATCCGATTGTGGTTCTTGATACCTCTAATGATAGGTCTCGGGACCTATAATTAGTGTGCAAACGCGCATTTAGATTGCTTGATTATTTCCATACATTTCAAAGAAAATTCGATTTGATGAAAATCACCTTACTATAGTTCAGCCGATTCAGAGCCATTCAAAATCCAAAATCTGCAATTGTGCTCCGATTGTGGTTCTTGATACCTCTAATGATAGGTCTCGGGACCTATAACTAGTGTGCAAACGCGCATTTAGATTGCTTGATTATTTCCATACATTTCAAAGAAAATTCGATTTGATGAAAATCACCTTACTATAGTTCAGCCGATTCAGAGCCATTCAAAATCCAAAATCTGCAATTGTGATCCGATTGTGGTTCTTGATACCTCTAATGATAGGTCTCGGGACCTATAATTAGTGTGCAAACGCGCATTTAGATTGCTTGATTATTTCCATACATTTCAAAGAAAATTCGATTTGATGAAAATCACCTTACTATAGTTCAGCCGATTCAGAGCCATTCAAAATCCAAAATCTGCAATTGTGATCCGATTGTGGTTCTTGATACCTCTAATGATAGGTCTCGGGACCTATAATTAGTGTGCAAACGCGCATTTAGATTGCTTGATTATTTCCATACATTTCAAAGAAAATTCGATTTGATGAAAATCACCTTACTATAGTTCAGCCGATTCAGAGCCATTCAAAATCCAAAATCTGCAATTGTGCTCCTATTGTGGTTCCTGATACCTCTAATGATAGGTCTCGGGACCCGTAATTAGTGTGCAAACGCGCATTTAGATTGCTTGATTATTTCCATACATTTCAAAGAAAATTCTATTTGATGAAAATCACCTTACTATAGTTCAGCCGATTCAGAGCCATTCAAAATCCAAAATCTGCAATTGTGATCCGATTGTGGTTCTTGATACCTCTAATGATAGGTCTCGGGACCTATAATTAGTGTGCAAACGCGCATTTAGATTGCTTGATTATTTCCATACATTTCAAAGAAAATTCGATTTGATGAAAATCACCTTACTATAGTTCAGCCGATTCAGAGCCATTCAAAATCCAAAATCTGCAATTGTGATCCGATTGTGGTTGTTGATACCTCTAATGATAGGTCTCGGGACCTATAATTAGTGTGCAAACGCGCATTTAGATTGCTTGATTATTTCCATACATTTCAAAGAAAATTCGATTTGATGAAAATCACCTTACTATAGTTCAGCCGATTCAGAGCCATTCAAAATCCAAAATCTGCAATTGTGCTCCGATTGTGGTTCTTGATACCTCTAATGATAGGTCTCGGGACCTATAACTAGTGTGCAAACGCGCATTTAGATTGCTTGATTATTTCCATACATTTCAAAGAAAATTCGATTTGATGAAAATCACCTTACTATAGTTCAGCCGATTCAGAGCCATTCAAAATCCAAAATCTGCAATTGTGCTCCGATTGTGGTTCTTGATACCTCTAATGATAGGTCTCGGGACCTATAATTAGTGTGCAAACGCGCATTTAGATTGCTTGATTATTTCCATACATTTCAAAGAAAATTCAATTTGATGAAAATCACCTTACTATAGTTCAGCCGATTCAGAGCCATTCAAAATCCAAAATCTGCAATTGTGCTCCGATTGTGGTTCTTGATACCTCTAATGATAGGTCTCGGGACCTATAATTAGTGTGCAAACGCGCATTTAGATTGCTTGATTATTTCCATACATTTCAAAGAAAATTCGATTTGATGAAAATCACCTTACTATAGTTCAGCCGATTCAGAGCCATTCAAAATCCAAAATCTGCAATTGTGATCCGATTGTGGTTCTTGATGCCTCTAATGATAGGTCTCGGGACCTATAATTAGTGTGCAAACGCGCATTTAGATTGCTTGATTATTTCCATACATTTCAAAGAAAATTCGATTTGATGAAAATCACCTTACTATAGTTCAGCCGATTCAGAGCCATTCAAAATCCAAAATCTGCAATTGTGCTCCGATTGTGGTTCTTGATACCTCTAATGATAGGTCTCGGGACCTATAACTAGTGTGCAAACGCGCATTTAGATTGCTTGATTATTTCCATACATTTCAAAGAAAATTCGATTTGATGAAAATCACCTTACTATAGTTCAGCCGATTCAGAGCCATTCAAAATCCAAAATCTGCAATTGTGATCCGATTGTGGTTCTTGATACCTCTAATGATAGGTCTCGGGACCTATAATTAGTGTGCAAACGCGCATTTAGATTGCTTAATTATTTCCATACATTTCAAAGAAAATTCGATTTGATGAAAATCACCTTACTATAGTTCAGCCGATTCAGAGCCATTCAAAATCCAAAATCTGCAATTGTGATCCGATTGTGGTTCTTGATACCTCTAATGATAGGTCTCGGGACCTATAATTAGTGTGCAAACGCGCATTTAGATTGCTTGATTATTTCCATACATTTCAAAGAAAATTCGATTTGATGAAAATCACCTTACTATAGTTCAGCCGATTCAGAGCCATTCAAAATCCAAAATCTGCAATTGTGCTCCGATTGTGGTTCTTGATACCTCTAATGATAGGTCTCGGGACCTATAACTAGTGTGCAAACGCGCATTTAGATTGCTTGATTATTTCCATACATTTCAAAGAAAATTCGATTTGATGAAAATCACCTTACTATAGTTCAGCCGATTCAGAGCCATTCAAAATCCAAAATCTGCAATTGTGCTCCGATTGTGGTTCTTGATACCTCTAATGATAGGTCTCGGGACCTATAACTAGTGTGCAAACGCGCATTTAGATTGCTTGATTATTTCCATACATTTCAAAGAAAATTCGATTTGATGAAAATCACCTTACTATAGTTCAGCCGATTCAGAGCCATTCAAAATCCAAAATCTGCAATTGTGCTCCGATTGTGGTTCTTGATACCTCTAATGATAGGTCTCGGGACCTATAATTAGTGTGCAAACGCGCATTTAGATTGCTTGATTATTTCCATACATTTCAAAGAAAATTCGATTTGATGAAAATCACCTTACTATAGTTCAGCCGATTCAGAGCCATTCAAAATCCAAAATCTGCAATTGTGATCCGATTGTGGTTCCTGATACCTCTAATGATAGGTCTCGGGACCTATAACTAGTGTGCAAACGCGCATTTAGGTTGCTTGATTATTTCCATACATTTCAGAGAAAATTCGATTTGATGAAAATCACCTTACTATAGTTCAGCCGATTCAGAGCCATTCAAAATCAAAAATCTGCAATTGTGCTCCGATTGTGGTTCTTGATACCTCTAATGATAGGTCTCGGGACCTATAATTAGTGTGCAAACGCGCATTTAGATTGCTTGATTATTTCCATACATTTCAAAGAAAATTCGATTTGATGAAAATCACCTTACTATAGTTCAGCCGATTCAGAGCCATTCAAAATCCAAAATCTGCAATTGTGCTCCGATTGTGGTTCTTAATACCTCTAATGATAGGTCTCGGGACCCGTAATTAGTGTGCAAACGCGCATTTAGATTGCTTGATTATTTCCATACATTTCAGAGAAAATTCGATTTGATGAAAATCACCTTACTATAGTTCAGCCGATTCAGAGCCATTCAAAATCCAAAATCTGCAATTGTGCTCCGATTGTGGTTCTTGATACCTCTAATGATAGGTCTCGGGACCTATAATTAGTGTGAAAACGCGCATTTAGATTGCTTGATTGTTTCCATACTTTTCAGAGAAAATTCGATTTGATGAAAATCACCTTACTATAGTTCAGCCGATTCAGAGCCATTCAAAATCCAAAATCTGCAATTGTGCTCCTATTGTGGTTCCTGATACCTCTAATGATAGGTCTCGGGACCCGTAATTAGTGTGAAAACGCGCATTTAGATTGCTTGATTATTTCCATACATTTCAGAGAAAATTCGATTTGATGAAAATCACCTTACTATAGTTCAGCCGATTCAGAGCCATTCAAAATCCAAAATCTGCAATTGTGCTCCTATTGTGGTTCCTGATACCTCTAATGATAGGTCTCGGGACCCGTAATTAGTGTGAAAACGCGCATTTAGATTGCTTGATTATTTCCATACATTTCAAAGAAAATTCGATTTGATGAAAATCACCTTACTATAGTTTAGCCGATTCAGAGCCATTCAAAATCCAAAATCTGCAATTGTGATCCGATTGTGGTTCTTGATACCTCTAATGATAGGTCTCGGGACCTATAATTAGTGTGCAAACGCGCATTTAGATTGCTTGATTATTTCCATACATTTCAAAGAAAATTCGATTTGATGAAAATCACCTTACTATAGTTCAGCCGATTCAGAGCCATTCAAAATCCAAAATCTGCAATTGTGATCAGATTGTGGTTCCTGATACCTCTAATGATAGGTCTCGGGACCTATAATTAGTGTGCAAACGCGCATTTAGATTGCTTGATTATTTCCATACATTTCAAAGAAAATTCGATTTGATGAAAATCACCTTACTATAGTTCAGCCGATTCAGAGCCATTCAAAATCCAAAATCTGCAATTGTGATCCGATTGTGGTTCTTGATACCTCTAATGATAGGTCTCGGGACCTATAATTAGTGTGAAAACGCGCATTTAAATTGCTTGATTGTTTCCATACTTTTCAGAGAAATTTCGATTTGATGAAAATCACCTTACTATAGTTCAGCCGATTCAGAGCCATTCAAAATCCAAAATCTACAATTGTGCTCCGATTGTGGTTCTTGATACCTCTAATGATAGGTCTCGGGACCTATAATTAGTGTGCAAACGCGCATTTAGATTGCTTGATTATTTCCATACATTTCAAAGAAAATTCGATTTGATGAAAATCACCTTATAGTTCAGCCGATTCAGAGCCATTCAAAATCCAAAATCTGCAATTGTGATCCGATTGTGGTTCTTGATACCTCTAATGATAGGTCTCGGGACCTATAATTAGTGTGCAAACGCGCATTAAGATTGCTTGATTATTTCCATACATTTCAAAGAAAATTCGATTTGATGAAAATCACCTTACTATAGTTCAGCCGATTCAGAGCCATTCAAAATCCAAAATCTGCAATTGTGATCCGATTGTGGTTCCTGATACCTCTAATGATAGGTCTCGGGACCTATAACTAGTGTGCAAACGCGCATTTAGATTGCTTGATTATTTCCATACATTTCAAAGAAAATTCGATTTGATGAAAATCACCTTACTATAGTTCAGCCGATTCAGAGCCATTCAAAATCCAAAATCTGCAATTGTGATCCGATTGTGGTTCTTGATACCTCTAATGATAGGTCTCGGGACCTATAATTAGTGTGAAAACGCGCATTTAGATTGCTTGATTGTTTCCATACTTTTCAGAGAAAATTCGATTTGATGAAAATCACCTTACTATAGTTCAGCCGATTCAGAGCCATTCAAAATCCAAAATCTGCAATTGTGCTCCGATTGTGGTTCTTGATACCTCTAATGATAGGTCTCGGGACCTATAATTAGTGTGCAAACGCGCATTTAGATTGCTTGATTATTTCCATACATTTCAAAGAAAATTCGATTTGATGAAAATCACCTTACTATAGTTCAGCCGATTCAGAGCCATTCAAAATCCAAAATCTGCAATTGTGATCCGATTGTGGTTCCTGATACCTCTAATGATAGGTCTCGGGACCTATAATTAGTGTGCAAACGCGCATTTAGATTGCTTGATTATTTCCATACATTTCAAAGAAAATTCGATTTGATGAAAATCACCTTACTATAGTTCAGCCGATTCAGAGCCATTCAAAATCCAAAATCTGCAATTGTGATCCGATTGTGGTTCTTGATACCTCTAATGATAGGTCTCGGGACCTATAATTAGTGTGAAAACGCGCATTTAGATTGCTTGATTGTTTCCATACTTTTCAGAGAAAATTCGATTTGATGAAAATCACCTTACTATAGTTCAGCCGATTCAGAGCCATTCAAAATCCAAAATCTGCAATTGTGCTCCGATTGTGGTTCTTAATACCTCTAATGATAGGTCTCGCGACCCGTAATTAGTGTGCAAACGCGCATTTAGATTTCAAAGAAAATTCGATTTGATGAAAATCACCTTACTATAGTTCAGCCGATTCAGAGCCATTCAAAATCCAAAATCTGCAATTGTGATCCGATTGTGGTTCTTGATACCTCTAATGATAGGTCTCGGGACCTATAATTAGTGTGCAAACGCGCATTTAGATTGCTTGATTATTTCCATACATTTCAAAGAAAATTCGATTTGATGAAAATCACCTTACTATAGTTCAGCCGATTCAGAGCCATTCAAAATCCAAAATCTGCAATTGTGATCCGATTGTGGTTCCTGATACCTCTAATGATAGGTCTCGGGACCTATAATTAGTGTGCAAACGCGCATTTAGATTGCTTGATTATTTCCATACATTTCAAAGAAAATTCGATTTGATGAAAATCACCTTACTATAGTTCAGCCGATTCAGAGCCATTCAAAATCCAAAATCTGCAATTGTGATCCGATTGTGGTTCTTGATACCTCTAATGATAGGTCTCGGGACCTATAATTAGTGTGCAAACGCGCATTTAGATTGCTTGATTATTTCCATACATTTCAAAGAAAATTCGATTTGATGAAAATCACCTTACTATAGTTCAGCCGATTCAGAGCCATTCAAAATCCAAAATCTGCAATTGTGCTCCGATTGTGGTTCTTAATACCTCTAATGATAGGTCTCGGGACCCGTAATTAGTGTGCAAACGCGCATTTAGATTGCTTGATTATTTCCATACATTTCAGAGAAAATTCGATTTGATGAAAATCACCTTACTATAGTTCAGCCGATTCAGAGCCATTCAAAATCCAAAATCTGCAATTGTGCTCCGATTGTGGTTCTTGATACCTCTAATGATAGGTCTCGGGACCTATAATTAGTGTGCAAACGCGCATTTAGATTGCTTGATTATTTCCATACATTTCAAAGAAAATTCGATTTGATGAAAATCACCTTACTATAGTTCAGCCGATTCAGAGCCATTCAAAATCCAAAATCTGCAATTGTGCTCCTATTGTGGTTCCTGATACCTCTAATGATAGGTCTCGGGACCCGTAATTAGTGTGAAAACGCGCATTTAGATTGCTTGATTATTTCCATACATTTCAAAGAAAATTCGATTTGATGAAAATCACCTTACTATAGTTCAGCCGATTCAGAGCCATTCAAAATCCAAAATCTGCAATTGTGATCCGATTGTGGTTCTTGATACCTCTAATGATAGGTCTCGGGACCTATAATTAGTGTGCAAACGCGCATTTAGATTGCTTGATTATTTCCATACATTTCAAAGAAAATTCGATTTGATGAAAATCACCTTACTATAGTTCAGCCGATTCAGAGCCATTCAAAATCCAAAATCTGCAATTGTGATCCGATTGTGGTTCCTGATACCTCTAATGATAGGTCTCGGGACCTATAACTAGTGTGCAAACGCGCATTTAGATTGCTTGATTATTTCCATACTTTTCAGAGAAAATTCTATTTGATGAAAATCACCTTACTATAGTTCAGCCGATTCAGAGCCATTCAAAATCCAAAATCTGCAATTGTGCTCCGATTGTGGTTCTTGATACCTCTAATGATAGGTCTCGGGACCCGTAATTAGTGTGAAAACGCGCATTTAGATTGCTTGATTATTTCCATACATTTCAAAGAAAATTCGATTTGATGAAAATCACCTTACTATAGTTCAGCCGATTCAGAGCCATTCAAAATCCAAAATCTGCAATTGTGATCCGATTGTGGTTCCTGATACCTCTAATGATAGGTCTCGGGACCTATAATTAGTGTGCAAACGCGCATTTAGATTGCTTGATTATTTCCATACATTTCAAAGAAAATTCGATTTGATGAAAATCACCTTACTATAGTTCAGCCGATTCAGAGCCATTCAAAATCCAAAATCTGCAATTGTGATCCGATTGTGGTTCTTGATACCTCTAATGATAGGTCTCGGGACCTATAATTAGTGTGCAAACGCGCATTTAGATTCAGCCGATTCAGAGCCATTCAAAATCAAAAATCTGCAATTGTGCTCCGATTGTGGTTCTTGATACCTCTAATGATAGGTCTCGGGACCTATAATTAGTGTGCAAACGCGCATTTAGATTGCTTGATTATTTCCATACATTTCAAAGAAAATTCGATTTGATGAAAATCACCTTACTATAGTTCAGCCGATTCAGAGCCAATCAAAATTCAAAATCTGCAATTGTGATCCGATTGTGGTTCTTGATACCTCTAATGATAGGTCTCGGGACCTATAATTAGTGTGCAAACGCGCATTTAGATTGCTTGATTGTTTCCATACATTTCAGAGAAAATTCGATTTGATGAAAATCACCTTACTATAGTTCAGCCGATTCAGAGCCATTCAAAATCAAAAATCTGCAATTGTGCTCCGATTGTGGTTCTTGATACCTCTAATGATAGGTCTCGGGACCTATAATTAGTGTGCAAACGCGCATTTAGATTGCTTGATTATTTCCATACATTTCAGAGAAAATTCGATTTGATGAAAATCACCTTACTATAGTTCAGCCGATTCAGAGCCATTCAAAATCAAAAATCTGCAATTGTGCTCCGATTGTGGTTCTTGATACCTCTAATGATAGGTCTCGGGACCTATAATTAGTGTGCAAACGCGCATTTAGATTGCTTGATTATTTCCATACATTTCAAAGAAAATTCGATTTGATGAAAATCACCTTACTATAGTTCAGCCGATTCAGAGCCATTCAAAATCCAAAATCTGCAATTGTGCTCCGATTGTGGTTCTTAATACCTCTAATGATAGGTCTCGGGACCCGTAATTAGTGTGCAAACGCGCATTTAGATTGCTTGATTATTTCCATACATTTCAGAGAAAATTCGATTTGATGAAAATCACCTTACTGTAGTTCAGCCGATTCAGAGCCATTCAAAATCCAAAATCTGCAATTGTGCTCCGATTGTGGTTCTTGATACCTCTAATGATAGGTCTCGGGACCTATAATTAGTGTGAAAACGCGCATTTAGATTGCTTGATTATTTCCATACTTTTCAGAGAAAATTCGATTTGATGAAAATCACCTTACTATAGTTCAGCCGATTCAGAGCCATTCAAAATCCAAAATCTGCAATTGTGATCCGATTGTGGTTCTTGATACCTCTAATGATAGGTCTCGGGACCTATAATTAGTGTGAAAACGCGCATTTAGATTGCTTGATTGTTTCCATACTTTTCAGAGAAAATTCGATTTGATGAAAATCACCTTACTATAGTTCAGCCGATTCAGAGCCATTCAAAATCCAAAATCTGCAATTGTGCTCCGATTGTGGTTCTTAATACCTCTAATGATAGGTCTCGGGACCCGTAATTAGTGTGCAAACGCGCATTTGGATTGCTTGATTATTTCCATACATTTCAGAGAAAATTCGATTTGATGAAAATCACCTTACTATAGTTCAGCCGATTCAGAGCCATTCAAAATCCAAAATCTGCAATTGTGATCCGATTGTGGTTCTTGATACCTCTAATGATAGGTCTCGGGACCTATAATTAGTGTGAAAACGCGCATTTAGATTGCTTGATTGTTTCCATACTTTTCAGAGAAAATTCGATTTGATGAAAATCACCTTACTATAGTTCAGCCGATTCAGAGCCATTCAAAATCCAAAATCTGCAATTGTGCTCCGATTGTGGTTCTTAATACCTCTAATGATAGGTCTCGGGACCCGTAATTAGTGTGCAAACGCGCATTTGGATTGCTTGATTATTTCCATACATTTCAAAGAAAATTCGATTTGATGAAAATCACCTTACTGTAGTTCAGCCGATTCAGAGCCATTCAAAATCCAAAATCTGCAATTGTGCTCCGATTGTGGTTCTTGATACCTCTAATGATAGGTCTCGGGACCTATAATTAGTGTGAAAACGCGCATTTAGATTGCTTGATTATTTCCATACTTTTCAGAGAAAATTCGATTTGATGAAAATCACCTTACTATAGTTCAGCCGATTCAGAGCCATTCAAAATCCAAAATCTGCAATTGTGATCCGATTGTGGTTCTTGATACCTCTAATGATAGGTCTCGGGACCTATAATTAGTGTGCAAACGCGCATTTAGATTGCTTGATTATTTCCATACATTTCAAAGAAAATTCGATTTGATGAAAATCACCTTACTATAGTTCAGCCGATTCAGAGCCATTCAAAATCCAAAATCTGCAATTGTGATCCGATTGTGGTTCCTGATACCTCTAATGATAGGTCTCGGGACCTATAATTAGTGTGCAAACGCGCATTTAGATTGCTTGATTATTTCCATACATTTCAAAGAAAATTCGATTTGATGAAAATCACCTTACTATAGTTCAGCCGATTCAGAGCCAATCAAAATCCAAAATCTGCAATTGTGATCCGATTGTGGTTCTTGATACCTCTAATGATAGGTCTCGGGACCTATAATTAGTGTGCAAACGCGCATTTAGATTGCTTGATTATTTCCATACATTTCAGAGAAAATTCGATTTGATGAAAATCACCTTACTATAGTTCAGCCGATTCAGAGCCATTCAAAATCAAAAATCTGCAATTGTGCTCCGATTGTGGTTCTTGATACCTCTAATGATAGGTCTCGGGACCTATAATTAGTGTGCAAACGCGCATTTAGATTGCTTGATTATTTCCCTACATTTCAGAGAAAATTCGATTTGATGAAAATCACCTTACTATAGTTCAGCCGATTCAGAGCCATTCAAAATCCAAAATCTGCAATTGTGATCCGATTGTGGTTCTTGATACCTCTAATGATAGGTCTCGGGACCTATAATTAGTGTGAAAACGCGCATTTAGATTGCTTGATTGTTTCCATACTTTTCAGAGAAAATTCGATTTGATGAAAATCACCTTACTATAGTTCAGCCGATTCAGAGCCATTCAAAATCCAAAATCTGCAATTGTGCTCCGATTGTGGTTCTTAATACCTCTAATGATAGGTCTCGGGACCCGTAATTAGTGTGCAAACGCGCATTTGGATTGCTTGATTATTTCCATACATTTCAGAGAAAATTCGATTTGATGAAAATCACCTTACTATAGTTCAGCCGATTCAGAGCCATTCAAAATCCAAAATCTGCAATTGTGATCCGATTGTGGTTCCTGATACCTCTAATGATAGGTCTCGGGACCTATAATTAGTGTGCAAACGCGCATTTAGATTGCTTGATTATTTCCATACATTTCAGAGAAAATTCGATTTGATGAAAATCACCTTACTATAGTTCAGCCGATTCAGAGCCATTCAAAATCCAAAATCTGCAATTGTGCTCCGATTGTGGTTCTTAATACCTCTAATGATAGGTCTCGGGACCCGTAATTAGTGTGCAAACGCGCATTTAGATTGCTTGATTATTTCCATACATTTCAGAGAAAATTCGATTTGATGAAAATCACCTTACTGTAGTTCAGCCGATTCAGAGCCATTCAAAATCCAAAATCTGCAATTGTGCTCCGATTGTGGTTCTTGATACCTCTAATGATAGGTCTCGGGACCTATAATTAGTGTGAAAACGCGCATTTAGATTGCTTGATTATTTCCATACTTTTCAGAGAAAATTCGATTTGATGAAAATCACCTTACTATAGTTCAGCCGATTCAGAGCCATTCAAAATCCAAAATCTGCAATTGTGATCCGATTGTGGTTCTTGATACCTCTAATGATAGGTCTCGGGACCTATAATTAGTGTGCAAACGCGCATTTAGATTGCTTGATTATTTCCATACATTTCAAAGAAAATTCGATTTGATGAAAATCACCTTACTATAGTTCAGCCGATTCAGAGCCATTCAAAATCCAAAATCTGCAATTGTGATCCGATTGTGGTTCCTGATACCTCTAATGATAGGTCTCGGGACCTATAATTAGTGTGCAAACGCGCATTTAGATTGCTTGATTATTTCCATACATTTCAAAGAAAATTCGATTTGATGAAAATCACCTTACTATAGTTCAGCCGATTCAGAGCCATTCAAAATCCAAAATCTGCAATTGTGATCCGATTGTGGTTCCTGATACCTCTAATGATAGGTCTCGGGACCTATAATTAGTGTGCAAACGCGCATTTAGATTGCTTGATTATTTCCATACATTTCAGAGAAAATTCGATTTGATGAAAATCACCTTACTATAGTTCAGCCGATTCAGAGCCATTCAAAATCAAAAATCTGCAATTGTGCTCCGATTGTGGTTCTTGATACCTCTAATGATAGGTCTCGGGACCTATAATTAGTGTGCAAACGCGCATTTAGATTGCTTGATTATTTCCATACATTTCAGAGAAAATTCGATTTGATGAAAATCACCTTACTATAGTTCAGCCGATTCAGAGCCATTCAAAATCCAAAATCTGCAATTGTGATCCGATTGTGGTTCTTGATACCTCTAATGATAGGTCTCGGGACCTATAATTAGTGTGAAAACGCGCATTTAGATTGCTTGATTGTTTCCATACTTTTCAGAGAAAATTCGATTTGATGAAAATCACCTTACTATAGTTCAGCCGATTCAGAGCCATTCAAAATCCAAAATCTGCAATTGTGCTCCGATTGTGGTTCTTAATACCTCTAATGATAGGTCTCGGGACCCGTAATTAGTGTGCAAACGCGCATTTGGATTGCTTGATTATTTCCATACATTTCAGAGAAAATTCGATTTGATGAAAATCACCTTACTATAGTTCAGCCGATTCAGAGCCATTCAAAATCCAAAATCTGCAATTGTGATCCGATTGTGGTTCTTGATACCTCTAATGATAGGTCTCGGGACCTATAATTAGTGTGAAAACGCGCATTTAGATTGCTTGATTGTTTCCATACTTTTCAGAGAAAATTCGATTTGATGAAAATCACCTTACTATAGTTCAGCCGATTCAGAGCCATTCAAAATCCAAAATCTGCAATTGTGCTCCGATTGTGGTTCTTAATACCTCTAATGATAGGTCTCGGGACCCGTAATTAGTGTGCAAACGCGCATTTGGATTGCTTGATTATTTCCATACATTTCAAAGAAAATTCGATTTGATGAAAATCACCTTACTGTAGTTCAGCCGATTCAGAGCCATTCAAAATCCAAAATCTGCAATTGTGCTCCGATTGTGGTTCTTGATACCTCTAATGATAGGTCTCGGGACCTATAATTAGTGTGCAAACGCGCATTTAGATTGCTTGATTATTTCCATACTTTTCAGAGAAAATTCGATTTGATGAAAATCACCTTACTATAGTTCAGCCGATTCAGAGCCATTCAAAATCCAAAATCTGCAATTGTGATCCGATTGTGGTTCTTGATACCTCTAATGATAGGTCTCGGGACCTATAATTAGTGTGCAAACGCGCATTTAGATTGCTTGATTATTTCCATACATTTCAAAGAAAATTCGATTTGATGAAAATCACCTTACTATAGTTCAGCCGATTCAGAGCCATTCAAAATCCAAAATCTGCAATTGTGATCCGATTGTGGTTCCTGATACCTCTAATGATAGGTCTCGGGACCTATAATTAGTGTGCAAACGCGCATTTAGATTGCTTGATTATTTCCATACATTTCAAAGAAAATTCGATTTGATGAAAATCACCTTACTATAGTTCAGCCGATTCAGAGCCATTCAAAATCCAAAATCTGCAATTGTGATCCGATTGTGGTTCCTGATACCTCTAATGATAGGTCTCGGGACCTATAATTAGTGTGCAAACGCGCATTTAGATTGCTTGATTATTTCCATACATTTCAGAGAAAATTCGATTTGATGAAAATCACCTTACTATAGTTCAGCCGATTCAGAGCCATTCAAAATCAAAAATCTGCAATTGTGCTCCGATTGTGGTTCTTGATACCTCTAATGATAGGTCTCGGGACCTATAATTAGTGTGCAAACGCGCATTTAGATTGCTTGATTATTTCCATACATTTCAGAGAAAATTCGATTTGATGAAAATCACCTTACTATAGTTCAGCCGATTCAGAGCCATTCAAAATCCAAAATCTGCAATTGTGATCCGATTGTGGTTCTTGATACCTCTAATGATAGGTCTCGGGACCTATAATTAGTGTGAAAACGCGCATTTAGATTGCTTGATTGTTTCCATACTTTTCAGAGAAAATTCGATTTGATGAAAATCACCTTACTATAGTTCAGCCGATTCAGAGCCATTCAAAATCCAAAATCTGCAATTGTGCTCCGATTGTGGTTCTTAATACCTCTAATGATAGGTCTCGGGACCCGTAATTAGTGTGCAAACGCGCATTTGGATTGCTTGATTATTTCCATACATTTCAGAGAAAATTCGATTTGATGAAAATCACCTTACTATAGTTCAGCCGATTCAGAGCCATTCAAAATCCAAAATCTGCAATTGTGCTCCGATTGTGGTTCTTAATACCTCTAATGATAGGTCTCGGGACCCGTAATTAGTGTGCAAACGCGCATTTGGATTGCTTGATTATTTCCATACATTTCAAAGAAAATTCGATTTGATGAAAATCACCTTACTGTAGTTCAGCCGATTCAGAGCCATTCAAAATCCAAAATCTGCAATTGTGCTCCGATTGTGGTTCTTGATACCTCTAATGATAGGTCTCGGGACCTATAATTAGTGTGAAAACGCGCATTTAGATTGCTTGATTATTTCCATACTTTTCAGAGAAAATTCGATTTGATGAAAATCACCTTACTATAGTTCAGCCGATTCAGAGCCATTCAAAATCCAAAATCTGCAATTGTGATCCGATTGTGGTTCTTGATACCTCTAATGATAGGTCTCGGGACCTATAATTAGTGTGCAAACGCGCATTTAGATTGCTTGATTATTTCCATACATTTCAAAGAAAATTCGATTTGATGAAAATCACCTTACTATAGTTCAGCCGATTCAGAGCCATTCAAAATCCAAAATCTGCAATTGTGATCCGATTGTGGTTCCTGATACCTCTAATGATAGGTCTCGGGACCTATAATTAGTGTGCAAACGCGCATTTAGATTGCTTGATTATTTCCATACATTTCAAAGAAAATTCGATTTGATGAAAATCACCTTACTATAGTTCAGCCGATTCAGAGCCATTCAAAATCCAAAATCTGCAATTGTGATCCGATTGTGGTTCCTGATACCTCTAATGATAGGTCTCGGGACCTATAATTAGTGTGCAAACGCGCATTTAGATTGCTTGATTATTTCCATACATTTCAAAGAAAATTCGATTTGATGAAAATCACCTTACTATAGTTCAGCCGATTCAGAGCCAATCAAAATCCAAAATCTGCAATTGTGATCCGATTGTGGTTCTTGATACCTCTAATGATAGGTCTCGGGACCTATAATTAGTGTGCAAACGCGCATTTAGATTGCTTGATTATTTCCATACATTTCAGAGAAAATTCGATTTGATGAAAATCACCTTACTATAGTTCAGCCGATTCAGAGCCATTCAAAATCAAAAATCTGCAATTGTGCTCCGATTGTGGTTCTTGATACCTCTAATGATAGGTCTCGGGACCTATAATTAGTGTGCAAACGCGCATTTAGATTGCTTGATTATTTCCATACATTTCAGAGAAAATTCGATTTGATGAAAATCACCTTACTATAGTTCAGCCGATTCAGAGCCATTCAAAATCCAAAATCTGCAATTGTGATCCGATTGTGGTTCTTGATACCTCTAATGATAGGTCTCGGGACCTATAATTAGTGTGAAAACGCGCATTTAGATTGCTTGATTGTTTCCATACTTTTCAGAGAAAATTCGATTTGATGAAAATCACCTTACTATAGTTCAGCCGATTCAGAGCCATTCAAAATCCAAAATCTGCAATTGTGCTCCGATTGTGGTTCTTAATACCTCTAATGATAGGTCTCGGGACCCGTAATTAGTGTGCAAACGCGCATTTGGATTGCTTGATTATTTCCATACATTTCAGAGAAAATTCGATTTGATGAAAATCACCTTACTATAGTTCAGCCGATTCAGAGCCATTCAAAATCCAAAATCTGCAATTGTGATCCGATTGTGGTTCCTGATACCTCTAATGATAGGTCTCGGGACCTATAATTAGTGTGCAAACGCGCATTTAGATTGCTTGATTATTTCCATACATTTCAGAGAAAATTCGATTTGATGAAAATCACCTTACTATAGTTCAGCCGATTCAGAGCCATTCAAAATCCAAAATCTGCAATTGTGCTCCGATTGTGGTTCTTAATACCTCTAATGATAGGTCTCGGGACCCGTAATTAGTGTGCAAACGCGCATTTAGATTGCTTGATTATTTCCATACATTTCAGAGAAAATTCGATTTGATGAAAATCACCTTACTGTAGTTCAGCCGATTCAGAGCCATTCAAAATCCAAAATCTGCAATTGTGCTCCGATTGTGGTTCTTGATACCTCTAATGATAGGTCTCGGGACCTATAATTAGTGTGAAAACGCGCATTTAGATTGCTTGATTATTTTCATACTTTTCAGAGAAAATTCGATTTGATGAAAATCACCTTACTATAGTTCAGCCGATTCAGAGCCATTCAAAATCCAAAATCTGCAATTGTGATCCGATTGTGGTTCTTGATACCTCTAATGATAGGTCTCGGGACCTATAATTAGTGTGCAAACGCGCATTTAGATTGCTTGATTATTTCCATACATTTCAAAGAAAATTCGATTTGATGAAAATCACCTTACTATAGTTCAGCCGATTCAGAGCCATTCAAAATCCAAAATCTGCAATTGTGATCCGATTGTGGTTCCTGATACCTCTAATGATAGGTCTCGGGACCTATAATTAGTGTGCAAACGCGCATTTAGATTGCTTGATTATTTCCATACATTTCAAAGAAAATTCGATTTGATGAAAATCACCTTACTATAGTTCAGCCGATTCAGAGCCATTCAAAATCCAAAATCTGCAATTGTGATCCGATTGTGGTTCCTGATACCTCTAATGATAGGTCTCGGGACCTATAATTAGTGTGCAAACGCGCATTTAGATTGCTTGATTATTTCCATACATTTCAGAGAAAATTCGATTTGATGAAAATCACCTTACTATAGTTCAGCCGATTCAGAGCCATTCAAAATCAAAAATCTGCAATTGTGCTCCGATTGTGGTTCTTGATACCTCTAATGATAGGTCTCGGGACCTATAATTAGTGTGCAAACGCGCATTTAGATTGCTTGATTATTTCCATACATTTCAGAGAAAATTCGATTTGATGAAAATCACCTTACTATAGTTCAGCCGATTCAGAGCCATTCAAAATCCAAAATCTGCAATTGTGATCCGATTGTGGTTCTTGATACCTCTAATGATAGGTCTCGGGACCTATAATTAGTGTGAAAACGCGCATTTAGATTGCTTGATTGTTTCCATACTTTTCAGAGAAAATTCGATTTGATGAAAATCACCTTACTATAGTTCAGCCGATTCAGAGCCATTCAAAATCCAAAATCTGCAATTGTGCTCCGATTGTGGTTCTTAATACCTCTAATGATAGGTCTCGGGACCCGTAATTAGTGTGCAAACGCGCATTTGGATTGCTTGATTATTTCCATACATTTCAGAGAAAATTCGATTTGATGAAAATCACCTTACTATAGTTCAGCCGATTCAGAGCCATTCAAAATCCAAAATCTGCAATTGTGATCCGATTGTGGTTCTTGATACCTCTAATGATAGGTCTCGGGACCTATAATTAGTGTGAAAACGCGCATTTAGATTGCTTGATTGTTTCCATACTTTTCAGAGAAAATTCGATTTGATGAAAATCACCTTACTATAGTTCAGCCGATTCAGAGCCATTCAAAATCCAAAATCTGCAATTGTGCTCCGATTGTGGTTCTTAATACCTCTAATGATAGGTCTCGGGACCCGTAATTAGTGTGCAAACGCGCATTTGGATTGCTTGATTATTTCCATACATTTCAAAGAAAATTCGATTTGATGAAAATCACCTTACTGTAGTTCAGCCGATTCAGAGCCATTCAAAATCCAAAATCTGCAATTGTGCTCCGATTGTGGTTCTTGATACCTCTAATGATAGGTCTCGGGACCTATAATTAGTGTGAAAACGCGCATTTAGATTGCTTGATTATTTCCATACTTTTCAGAGAAAATTCGATTTGATGAAAATCACCTTACTATAGTTCAGCCGATTCAGAGCCATTCAAAATCCAAAATCTGCAATTGTGATCCGATTGTGGTTCTTGATACCTCTAATGATAGGTCTCGGGACCTATAATTAGTGTGCAAACGCGCATTTAGATTGCTTGATTATTTCCATACATTTCAAAGAAAATTCGATTTGATGAAAATCACCTTACTATAGTTCAGCCGATTCAGAGCCATTCAAAATCCAAAATCTGCAATTGTGATCCGATTGTGGTTCCTGATACCTCTAATGATAGGTCTCGGGACCTATAATTAGTGTGCAAACGCGCATTTAGATTGCTTGATTATTTCCATACATTTCAAAGAAAATTCGATTTGATGAAAATCACCTTACTATAGTTCAGCCGATTCAGAGCCATTCAAAATCCAAAATCTGCAATTGTGATCCGATTGTGGTTCCTGATACCTCTAATGATAGGTCTCGGGACCTATAATTAGTGTGCAAACGCGCATTTAGATTGCTTGATTATTTCCATACATTTCAAAGAAAATTCGATTTGATGAAAATCACCTTACTATAGTTCAGCCGATTCAGAGCCAATCAAAATCCAAAATCTGCAATTGTGATCCGATTGTGGTTCTTGATACCTCTAATGATAGGTCTCGGGACCTATAATTAGTGTGCAAACGCGCATTTAGATTGCTTGATTATTTCCATACATTTCAGAGAAAATTCGATTTGATGAAAATCACCTTACTATAGTTCAGCCGATTCAGAGCCATTCAAAATCAAAAATCTGCAATTGTGCTCCGATTGTGGTTCTTGATACCTCTAATGATAGGTCTCGGGACCTATAATTAGTGTGCAAACGCGCATTTAGATTGCTTGATTATTTCCATACATTTCAGAGAAAATTCGATTTGATGAAAATCACCTTACTATAGTTCAGCCGATTCAGAGCCATTCAAAATCCAAAATCTGCAATTGTGATCCGATTGTGGTTCTTGATACCTCTAATGATAGGTCTCGGGACCTATAATTAGTGTGAAAACGCGCATTTAGATTGCTTGATTGTTTCCATACTTTTCAGAGAAAATTCGATTTGATGAAAATCACCTTACTATAGTTCAGCCGATTCAGAGCCATTCAAAATCCAAAATCTGCAATTGTGCTCCGATTGTGGTTCTTAATACCTCTAATGATAGGTCTCGGGACCCGTAATTAGTGTGCAAACGCGCATTTGGATTGCTTGATTATTTCCATACATTTCAGAGAAAATTCGATTTGATGAAAATCACCTTACTATAGTTCAGCCGATTCAGAGCCATTCAAAATCCAAAATCTGCAATTGTGATCCGATTGTGGTTCCTGATACCTCTAATGATAGGTCTCGGGACCTATAATTAGTGTGCAAACGCGCATTTAGATTGCTTGATTATTTCCATACATTTCAGAGAAAATTCGATTTGATGAAAATCACCTTACTATAGTTCAGCCGATTCAGAGCCATTCAAAATCCAAAATCTGCAATTGTGCTCCGATTGTGGTTCTTAATACCTCTAATGATAGGTCTCGGGACCCGTAATTAGTGTGCAAACGCGCATTTAGATTGCTTGATTATTTCCATACATTTCAGAGAAAATTCGATTTGATGAAAATCACCTTACTGTAGTTCAGCCGATTCAGAGCCATTCAAAATCCAAAATCTGCAATTGTGCTCCGATTGTGGTTCTTGATACCTCTAATGATAGGTCTCGGGACCTATAATTAGTGTGAAAACGCGCATTTAGATTGCTTGATTATTTCCATACTTTTCAGAGAAAATTCGATTTGATGAAAATCACCTTACTATAGTTCAGCCGATTCAGAGCCATTCAAAATCCAAAATCTGCAATTGTGATCCGATTGTGGTTCTTGATACCTCTAATGATAGGTCTCGGGACCTATAATTAGTGTGCAAACGCGCATTTAGATTGCTTGATTATTTCCATACATTTCAAAGAAAATTCGATTTGATGAAAATCACCTTACTATAGTTCAGCCGATTCAGAGCCATTCAAAATCCAAAATCTGCAATTGTGATCCGATTGTGGTTCCTGATACCTCTAATGATAGGTCTCGGGACCTATAATTAGTGTGCAAACGCGCATTTAGATTGCTTGATTATTTCCATACATTTCAAAGAAAATTCGATTTGATGAAAATCACCTTACTATAGTTCAGCCGATTCAGAGCCATTCAAAATCCAAAATCTGCAATTGTGATCCGATTGTGGTTCCTGATACCTCTAATGATAGGTCTCGGGACCTATAATTAGTGTGCAAACGCGCATTTAGATTGCTTGATTATTTCCATACATTTCAGAGAAAATTCGATTTGATGAAAATCACCTTACTATAGTTCAGCCGATTCAGAGCCATTCAAAATCAAAAATCTGCAATTGTGCTCCGATTGTGGTTCTTGATACCTCTAATGATAGGTCTCGGGACCTATAATTAGTGTGCCAACGCGCATTTAGATTGCTTGATTATTTCCATACATTTCAGAGAAAATTCGATTTGATGAAAATCACCTTACTATAGTTCAGCCGATTCAGAGCCATTCAAAATCCAAAATCTGCAATTGTGATCCGATTGTGGTTCTTGATACCTCTAATGATAGGTCTCGGGACCTATAATTAGTGTGAAAACGCGCATTTAGATTGCTTGATTGTTTCCATACTTTTCAGAGAAAATTCGATTTGATGAAAATCACCTTACTATAGTTCAGCCGATTCAGAGCCATTCAAAATCCAAAATCTGCAATTGTGCTCCGATTGTGGTTCTTAATACCTCTAATGATAGGTCTCGGGACCCGTAATTAGTGTGCAAACGCGCATTTGGATTGCTTGATTATTTCCATACATTTCAGAGAAAATTCGATTTGATGAAAATCACCTTACTATAGTTCAGCCGATTCAGAGCCATTCAAAATCCAAAATCTGCAATTGTGATCCGATTGTGGTTCCTGATACCTCTAATGATAGGTCTCGGGACCTATAATTAGTGTGCAAACGCGCATTTAGATTGCTTGATTATTTCCATACATTTCAGAGAAAATTCGATTTGATGAAAATCACCTTACTATAGTTCAGCCGATTCAGAGCCATTCAAAATCCAAAATCTGCAATTGTGATCCGATTGTGGTTCTTGATACCTCTAATGATAGGTCTCGGGACCTATAATTAGTGTGAAAACGCGCATTTAGATTGCTTGATTGTTTCCATACTTTTCAGAGAAAATTCGATTTGATGAAAATCACCTTACTATAGTTCAGCCGATTCAGAGCCATTCAAAATCCAAAATCTGCAATTGTGCTCCGATTGTGGTTCTTAATACCTCTAATGATAGGTCTCGGGACCCGTAATTAGTGTGCAAACGCGCATTTGGATTGCTTGATTATTTCCATACATTTCAGAGAAAATTCGATTTGATGAAAATCACCTTACTATAGTTCAGCCGATTCAGAGCCATTCAAAATCCAAAATCTGCAATTGTGATCCGATTGTGGTTCCTGATACCTCTAATGATAGGTCTCGGGACCTATAATTAGTGTGCAAACGCGCATTTAGATTGCTTGATTATTTCCATACATTTCAAAGAAAATTCGATTTGATGAAAATCACCTTACTATAGTTCAGCCGATTCAGAGCCATTCAAAATCCAAAATCTGCAATTGTGATCCGATTGTGGTTCTTGATACCTCTAATGATAGGTCTCGGGACCTATAATTAGTGTGAAAACGCGCATTTAGATTGCTTGATTGTTTCCATACTTTTCAGAGAAAATTCGATTTGATGAAAATCACCTTACTATAGTTCAGCCGATTCAGAGCCATTCAAAATCCAAAATCTGCAATTGTGCTCCGATTGTGGTTCTTAATACCTCTAATGATAGGTCTCGGGACCCGTAATTAGTGTGCAAACGCGCATTTGGATTGCTTGATTATTTCCATACATTTCAAAGAAAATTCGATTTGATGAAAATCACCTTACTATAGTTCAGCCGATTCAGAGCCAATCAAAATCCAAAATCTGCAATTGTGATCCGATTGTGGTTCTTGATACCTCTAATGATAGGTCTCGGGACCTATAATTAGTGTGCAAACGCGCATTTAGATTGCTTGATTATTTCCATACATTTCAAAGAAAATTCGATTTGATGAAAATCACCTTACTATAGTTCAGCCGATTCAGAGCCAATCAAAATCCAAAATCTGCAATTGTGATCCGATTGTGGTTCTTGATACCTCTAATGATAGGTCTCGGGACCTATAATTAGTGTGCAAACGCGCATTTAGATTGCTTGATTATTTCCATACATTTCAGAGAAAATTCGATTTGATGAAAATCACCTTACTATAGTTCAGCCGATTCAGAGCCATTCAAAATCAAAAATCTGCAATTGTGCTCCGATTGTGGTTCTTGATACCTCTAATGATAGGTCTCGGGACCTATAATTAGTGTGCAAACGCGCATTTAGATTGCTTGATTATTTCCATACATTTCAGAGAAAATTCGATTTGATGAAAATCACCTTACTATAGTTCAGCCGATTCAGAGCCATTCAAAATCAAAAATCTGCAATTGTGCTCCGATTGTGGTTCTTGATACCTCTAATGATAGGTCTCGGGACCTATAATTAGTGTGCAAACGCGCATTTAGATTGCTTGATTATTTCCATACATTTCAAAGAAAATTCGATTTGATGAAAATCACCTTACTATAGTTCAGCCGATTCAGAGCCATTCAAAATCCAAAATCTGCAATTGTGCTCCGATTGTGGTTCTTAATACCTCTAATGATAGGTCTCGGGACCCGTAATTAGTGTGCAAACGCGCATTTAGATTGCTTGATTATTTCCATACATTTCAGAGAAAATTCGATTTGATGAAAATCACCTTACTGTAGTTCAGCCGATTCAGAGCCATTCAAAATCCAAAATCTGCAATTGTGCTCCGATTGTGGTTCCTGATACCTCTAATGATAGGTCTCGGGACCTATAATTAGTGTGAAAACGCGCATTTAGATTGCTTGATTATTTCCATACTTTTCAGAGAAAATTCGATTTGATGAAAATCACCTTACTATAGTTCAGCCGATTCAGAGCCATTCAAAATCCAAAATCTGCAATTGTGATCCGATTGTGGTTCCTGATACCTCTAATGATAGGTCTCGGGACCTATAATTAGTGTGCAAACGCGCATTTAGATTGCTTGATTATTTCCATACATTTCAAAGAAAATTCGATTTGATGAAAATCACCTTACTATAGTTCAGCCGATTCAGAGCCATTCAAAATCCAAAATCTGCAATTGTGATCCGATTGTGGTTCTTGATACCTCTAATGATAGGTCTCGGGACCTATAATTAGTGTGAAAACGCGCATTTAGATTGCTTGATTGTTTCCATACTTTTCAGAGAAAATTCGATTTGATGAAAATCACCTTACTATAGTTCAGCCGATTCAGAGCCATTCAAAATCCAAAATCTGCAATTGTGCTCCTATTGTGGTTCCTGATACCTCTAATGATAGGTCTCGGGACCTATAATTAGTGTGCAAACGCGCATTTAGATTGCTTGATTATTTCCATACATTTCAAAGAAAATTCGATTTGATGAAAATCACCTTACTATAGCCGATTCAGAGCCATTCAAAATCCAAAATCTGCAATTGTGATCCGATTGTGGTTCCTGATACCTCTAATGATAGGTCTCGGGACCTATAATTAGTGTGCAAACGCGCATTTAGATTGCTTGATTATTTCCATACATTTCAAAGAAAATTCGATTTGATGAAAATCACCTTACTATAGTTCAGCCGATTCAGAGCCATTCAAAATCCAAAATCTGCAATTGTGATCCGATTGTGGTTCTTGATACCTCTAATGATAGGTCTCGGGACCTATAATTAGTGTGCAAACGCGCATTTAGATTGCTTGATTATTTCCATACATTTCAAAGAAAATTCGATTTGATGAAAATCACCTTACTATAGTTCAGCCGATTCAGAGCCATTCAAAATCCAAAATCTGCAATTGTGATCCGATTGTGGTTCCTGATACCTCTAATGATAGGTCTCGGGACCTATAATTAGTGTGCAAACGCGCATTTAGATTGCTTGATTATTTCCATACATTTCAAAGAAAATTCGATTTGATGAAAATCACCTTACTATAGCCGATTCAGAGCCATTCAAAATCCAAAATCTGCAATTGTGATCCGATTGTGGTTCCTGATACCTCTAATGATAGGTCTCGGGACCTATAATTAGTGTGCAAACGCGCATTTAGATTGCTTGATTATTTCCATACATTTCAAAGAAAATTCGATTTGATGAAAATCACCTTACTATAGTTCAGCCGATTCAGAGCCATTCAAAATCCAAAATCTGCAATTGTGATCCGATTGTGGTTCTTGATACCTCTAATGATAGGTCTCGGGACCTATAATTAGTGTGCAAACGCGCATTTAGATTGCTTGATTATTTCCATACATTTCAAAGAAAATTCGATTTGATGAAAATCACCTTACTATAGTTCAGCCGATTCAGAGCCATTCAAAATCCAAAATCTGCAATTGTGATCCGATTGTGGTTCCTGATACCTCTAATGATAGGTCTCGGGACCTATAATTAGTGTGCAAACGCGCATTTAGATTGCTTGATTATTTCCATACATTTCAAAGAAAATTCGATTTGATGAAAATCACCTTACTATAGTTCAGCCGATTCAGAGCCATTCAAAATCCAAAATCTGCAATTGTGCTCCGATTGTGGTTCTTGATACCTCTAATGATAGGTCTCGGGACCTATAATTAGTGTGCAAACGCGCATTTAGATTGCTTGATTATTTCCATACATTTCAGAGAAAATTCGATTTGATGAAAATCACCTTACTATAGTTCAGCCGATTCAGAGCCATTCAAAATCAAAAATCTGCAATTGTGCTCCGATTGTGGTTCTTGATACCTCTAATGATAGGTCTCGGGACCTATAATTAGTGTGCAAACGCGCATTTAGATTGCTTGATTATTTCCATACATTTCAAAGAAAATTCGATTTGATGAAAATCACCTTACTATAGTTCAGCCGATTCAGAGCCATTCAAAATCCAAAATCTGCAATTGTGCTCCGATTGTGGTTCTTAATACCTCTAATGATAGGTCTCGGGACCCGTAATTAGTGTGCAAACGCGCATTTAGATTGCTTGATTATTTCCATACATTTCAGAGAAAATTCGATTTGATGAAAATCACCTTACTGTAGTTCAGCCGATTCAGAGCCATTCAAAATCCAAAATCTGCAATTGTGCTCCGATTGTGGTTCTTGATACCTCTAATGATAGGTCTCGGGACCTATAATTAGTGTGAAAACGCGCATTTAGATTGCTTGATTATTTCCATACTTTTCAGAGAAAATTCGATTTGATGAAAATCACCTTACTATAGTTCAGCCGATTCAGAGCCATTCAAAATCCAAAATCTGCAATTGTGATCCGATTGTGGTTCCTGATACCTCTAATGATAGGTCTCGGGACCTATAATTAGTGTGCAAACGCGCATTTAGATTGCTTGATTATTTCCATACATTTCAAAGAAAATTCGATTTGATGAAAATCACCTTACTATAGTTCAGCCGATTCAGAGCCATTCAAAATCCAAAATCTGCAATTGTGATCCGATTGTGGTTCTTGATACCTCTAATGATAGGTCTCGGGACCTATAATTAGTGTGAAAACGCGCATTTAGATTGCTTGATTGTTTCCATACTTTTCAGAGAAAATTCGATTTGATGAAAATCACCTTACTATAGTTCAGCCGATTCAGAGCCATTCAAAATCCAAAATCTGCAATTGTGCTCCTATTGTGGTTCCTGATACCTCTAATGATAGGTCTCGGGACCTATAATTAGTGTGCAAACGCGCATTTAGATTGCTTGATTATTTCCATACATTTCAAAGAAAATTCGATTTGATGAAAATCACCTTACTATAGCCGATTCAGAGCCATTCAAAATCCAAAATCTGCAATTGTGATCCGATTGTGGTTCCTGATACCTCTAATGATAGGTCTCGGGACCTATAATTAGTGTGCAAACGCGCATTTAGATTGCTTGATTATTTCCATACATTTCAAAGAAAATTCGATTTGATGAAAATCACCTTACTATAGTTCAGCCGATTCAGAGCCATTCAAAATCCAAAATCTGCAATTGTGATCCGATTGTGGTTCTTGATACCTCTAATGATAGGTCTCGGGACCTATAATTAGTGTGCAAACGCGCATTTAGATTGCTTGATTATTTCCATACATTTCAAAGAAAATTCGATTTGATGAAAATCACCTTACTATAGTTCAGCCGATTCAGAGCCATTCAAAATCCAAAATCTGCAATTGTGATCCGATTGTGGTTCCTGATACCTCTAATGATAGGTCTCGGGACCTATAATTAGTGTGCAAACGCGCATTTAGATTGCTTGATTATTTCCATACATTTCAAAGAAAATTCGATTTGATGAAAATCACCTTACTATAGTTCAGCCGATTCAGAGCCATTCAAAATCCAAAATCTGCAATTGTGATCCGATTGTGGTTCTTGATACCTCTAATGATAGGTCTCGGGACCTATAATTAGTGTGCAAACGCGCATTTAGATTGCTTGATTATTTCCATACATTTCAAAGAAAATTCGATTTGATGAAAATCACCTTACTATAGTTCAGCCGATTCAGAGCCATTCAAAATCCAAAATCTGCAATTGTGATCCGATTGTGGTTCCTGATACCTCTAATGATAGGTCTCGGGACCTATAATTAGTGTGCAAACGCGCATTTAGATTGCTTGATTATTTCCATACATTTCAGAGAAAATTCGATTTGATGAAAATCACCTTACTATAGTTCAGCCGATTCAGAGCCATTCAAAATCAAAAATCTGCAATTGTGCTCCGATTGTGGTTCTTGATACCTCTAATGATAGGTCTCGGGACCTATAATTAGTGTGCAAACGCGCATTTAGATTGCTTGATTATTTCCATACATTTCAAAGAAAATTCGATTTGATGAAAATCACCTTACTATAGTTCAGCCGATTCAGAGCCATTCAAAATCCAAAATCTGCAATTGTGCTCCGATTGTGGTTCTTAATACCTCTAATGATAGGTCTCGGGACCCGTAATTAGTGTGCAAACGCGCATTTAGATTGCTTGATTATTTCCATACATTTCAGAGAAAATTCGATTTGATGAAAATCACCTTACTATAGTTCAGCCGATTCAGAGCCATTCAAAATCCAAAATCTGCAATTGTGCTCCGATTGTGGTTCTTGATACCTCTAATGATAGGTCTCGGGACCTATAATTAGTGTGAAAACGCGCATTTAGATTGCTTGATTATTTCCATACTTTTCAGAGAAAATTCGATTTGATGAAAATCACCTTACTATAGTTCAGCCGATTCAGAGCCATTCAAAATCCAAAATCTGCAATTGTGCTCCTATTGTGGTTCCTGATACCTCTAATGATAGGTCTCGGGACCCGTAATTAGTGTGAAAACGCGCATTTAGATTGCTTGATTATTTCCATACATTTCAAAGAAAATTCGATTTGATGAAAATCACCTTACTATAGTTCAGCCGATTCAGAGCCATTCAAAATCCAAAATCT
This sequence comes from Tipula vernalis, assembly GCA_958295665.1. NCBI lineage: Eukaryota > Metazoa > Arthropoda > Insecta > Diptera > Tipulidae > Tipula > Tipula vernalis. The sequence goes on from OY282560.1 coordinate 17,616,140, forward strand.
GCAATTGTGATCCGATTGTGGTTCTTGATACCTCTAATGATAGGTCTCGGGACCTATAATTAGTGTGCAAACGCGCATTTAGATTGCTTGATTATTTCCATACATTTCAAAGAAAATTCGATTTGATGAAAATCACCCTACTATAGTTCAGCCGATTCAGAGCCATTCAAAATCCAAAATCTGCAATTGTGATCCGATTGTGGTTCCTGATACCTCTAATGATAGGTCTCGGGACCTATAATTAGTGTGCAAACGCGCATTTAGATTGCTTGATTATTTCCATACATTTCAAAGAAAATTCGATTTGATGAAAATCACCTTACTATAGTTCAGCCGATTCAGAGCCATTCAAAATCCAAAATCTGCAATTGTGCTCCTATTGTGGTTCCTGATACCTCTAATGATAGGTCTCGGGACCCGTAATTAGTGTGAAAACGCGCATTTAGATTGCTTGATTATTTCCATACATTTCAAAGAAAATTCGATTTGATGAAAATCACCTTACTATAGTTCAGCCGATTCAGAGCCATTCAAAATCCAAAATCTGCAATTGTGATCCGATTGTGGTTCTTGATACCTCTAATGATAGGTCTCGGGACCTATAATTAGTGTGCAAACGCGCATTTAGATTGCTTGATTATTTCCATACATTTCAAAGAAAATTCGATTTGATGAAAATCACCTTACTATAGTTCAGCCGATTCAGAGCCATTCAAAATCCAAAATCTGCAATTGTGATCCGATTGTGGTTCCTGATACCTCTAATGATAGGTCTCGGGACCTATAATTAGTGTGCAAACGCGCATTTAGATTGCTTGATTATTTCCATACATTTCAAAGAAAATTCGATTTGATGAAAATCACCTTACTATAGTTCAGCCGATTCAGAGCCATTCAAAATCCAAAATCTGCAATTGTGCTCCTATTGTGGTTCCTGATACCTCTAATGATAGGTCTCGGGACCCGTAATTAGTGTGAAAACGCGCATTTAGATTGCTTGATTATTTCCATACATTTCAAAGAAAATTCGATTTGATGAAAATCACCTTACTATAGTTCAGCCGATTCAGAGCCATTCAAAATCCAAAATCTGCAATTGTGATCCGATTGTGGTTCCTGATACCTCTAATGATAGGTCTCGGGACCTATAATTAGTGTGCAAACGCGCATTTAGATTGCTTGATTATTTCCATACATTTCAAAGAAAATTCGATTTGATGAAAATCACCTTACTATAGTTCAGCCGATTCAGAGCCATTCAAAATCCAAAATCTGCAATTGTGATCCGATTGTGGTTCTTGATACCTCTAATGATAGGTCTCGGGACCTATAATTAGTGTGCAAACGCGCATTTAGATTGCTTGATTGTTTCCATACTTTTCAGAGAAAATTCGATTTGATGAAAATCACCTTACTATAGTTCAGCCGATTCAGAGCCATTCAAAATCCAAAATCTGCAATTGTGCTCCGATTGTGGTTCTTAATACCTCTAATGATAGGTCTCGGGACCTATAATTAGTGTGCAAACGCGCATTTAGATTGCTTGATTATTTCCATACATTTCAAAGAAAATTCGATTTGATGAAAATCACCTTACTATAGTTCAGCCGATTCAGAGCCATTCAAAATCCAAAATCTGCAATTGTGCTCCTATTGTGGTTCCTGATACCTCTAATGATAGGTCTCGGGACCCGTAATTAGTGTGCAAACGCGCATTTAGATTGCTTGATTATTTCCATACATTTCAAAGAAAATTCGATTTGATGAAAATCACCTTACTATAGTTCAGCCGATTCAGAGCCATTCAAAATCCAAAATCTGCAATTGTGCTCCGATTGTGGTTCTTGATACCTCTAATGATAGGTCTCGGGACCTATAATTAGTGTGAAAACGCGCATTTAGATTGCTTGATTGTTTCCATACTTTTCAGAGAAAATTCGATTTGATGAAAATCACCTTACTATAGTTCAGCCGATTCAGAGCCATTCAAAATCCAAAATCTGCAATTGTGCTCCGATTGTGGTTCTTAATACCTCTAATGATAGGTCTCGGGACCCGTAATTAGTGTGCAAACGCGCATTTAGATTGCTTGATTATTTCCATACATTTCAGAGAAAATTCGATTTGATGAAAATCACCTTACTATAGTTCAGCCGATTCAGAGCCATTCAAAATCCAAAATCTGCAATTGTGATCCGATTGTGGTTCCTGATACCTCTAATGATAGGTCTCGGGACCTATAATTAGTGTGAAAACGCGCATTTAGATTGCTTGATTGTTTTCATACTTTTCAGAGAAAATTCGATTTGATGAAAATCACCTTACTATAGTTCAGCCGATTCAGAGCCATTCAAAATCCAAAATCTGCAATTGTGATCCGATTGTGGTTCCTGATACCTCTAATGATAGGTCTCGGGACCTATAATTAGTGTGCAAACGCGCATTTAGATTGCTTGATTATTTCCATACATTTCAAAGAAAATTCGATTTGATGAAAATCACCTTACTATAGTTCAGCCGATTCAGAGCCATTCAAAATCCAAAATCTGCAATTGTGATCCGATTGTGGTTCTTGATACCTCTAATGATAGGTCTCGGGACCTATAATTAGTGTGAAAACGCGCATTTAGATTGCTTGATTGTTTCCATACTTTTCAGAGAAAATTCGATTTGATGAAAATCACCTTACTATAGTTCAGCCGATTCAGAGCCATTCAAAATCCAAAATCTGCAATTGTGCTCCGATTGTGGTTCTTGATACCTCTAATGATAGGTCTCGGGACCTATAATTAGTGTGCAAACGCGCATTTAGATTGCTTGATTATTTCCATACATTTCAAAGAAAATTCGATTTGATGAAAATCACCTTACTATAGTTCAGCCGATTCAGAGCCATTCAAAATCCAAAATCTGCAATTGTGCTCCTATTGTGGTTCCTGATACCTCTAATGATAGGTCTCGGGACCTATAACTAGTGTGCAAACGCGCATTTAGATTGCTTGATTATTTCCATACTTTTCAGAGAAAATTCGATTTGATGAAAATCACCTTACTATAGTTCAGCCGATTCAGAGCCATTCAAAATCAAAAATCTGCAATTGTGCTCCGATTGTGGTTCTTAATACCTCTAATGATAGGTCTCGGGACCTATAATTAGTGTGCAAACGCGCATTTAGATTGCTTGATTATTTCCATACTTTTCAGAGAAAATTCGATTTGATGAAAATCACCTTACTATAGTTCAGCCGATTCAGAGCCATTCAAAATCCAAAATCTGCAATTGTGCTCCTATTGTGGTTCCTGATACCTCTAATGATAGGTCTCGGGACCCGTAATTAGTGTGAAAACGCGCATTTAGATTGCTTGATTATTTCCATACATTTCAAAGAAAATTCGATTTGATGAAAATCACCTTACTATAGTTCAGCCGATTCAGAGCCATTCAAAATCAAAAATCTGCAATTGTGCTCCGATTGTGGTTCCTGATACCTCTAATGATAGGTCTCGGGACCTATAATTAGTGTGCAAACGCGCATTTAGATTGCTTGATTATTTCCATACTTTTCAGAGAAAATTCGATTTGATGAAAATCACCTTACTATAGTTCAGCCGATTCAGAGCCATTCAAAATCCAAAATCTGCAATTGTGCTCCGATTGTGGTTCTTAATACCTCTAATGATAGGTCTCGGGACCTATAATTAGTGTGCAAACGCGCATTTAGATTGCTTGATTATTTCCATACTTTTCAGAGAAAATTCGATTTGATGAAAATCACCTTACTATAGTTCAGCCGATTCAGAGCCATTCAAAATCCAAAATCTGCAATTGTGCTCCTATTGTGGTTCCTGATACCTCTAATGATAGGTCTCGGGACCCGTAATTAGTGTGAAAACGCGCATTTAGATTGCTTGATTATTTCCATACATTTCAAAGAAAATTCGATTTGATGAAAATCACCTTACTATAGTTCAGCCGATTCAGAGCCATTCAAAATCAAAAATCTGCAATTGTGCTCCGATTGTGGTTCTTGATACCTCTAATGATAGGTCTCGGGACCTATAATTAGTGTGCATACGCGCATTTAGATTGCTTGATTATTTCCATACTTTTCAGAGAAAATTCGATTTGATGAAAATCACCTTACTATAGTTCAGCCGATTCAGAGCCATTCAAAATCAAAAATCTGCAATTGTGCTCCGATTGTGGTTCTTGATACCTCTAATGATAGGTCTCGGGACCTATAATTAGTGTGCAAACGCGCATTTAGATTGCTTGATTATTTCCATACTTTTCAGAGAAAATTCTATTTGATGAAAATCACCTTACTATAGTTCAGCCGATTCAGAGCCATTCAAAATCCAAAATCTGCAATTGTGCTCCTATTGTGGTTCCTGATACCTCTAATGATAGGTCTCGGGACCCGTAATTAGTGTGAAAACGCGCATTTAGATTGCTTGATTATTTCCATACATTTCAAAGAAAATTCGATTTGATGAAAATCACCTTACTATAGTTCAGCCGATTCAGAGCCATTCAAAATCCAAAATCTGCAATTGTGATCCGATTGTGGTTCCTGATACCTCTAATGATAGGTCTCGGGACCTATAATTAGTGTGCAAACGCGCATTTAGATTGCTTGATTATTTCCATACATTTCAAAGAAAATTCGATTTGATGAAAATCACCTTACTATAGTTCAGCCGATTCAGAGCCATTCAAAATCCAAAATCTGCAATTGTGATCCGATTGTGGTTCTTGATACCTCTAATGATAGGTCTCGGGACCTATAATTAGTGTGGAAACGCGCATTTAGATTGCTTGATTATTTCCATACATTTCAAAGAAAATTCGATTTGATGAAAATCACCTTACTATAGTTCAGCCGATTCAGAGCCATTCAAAATCCAAAATCTGCAATTGTGATCCGATTGTGGTTCCTGATACCTCTAATGATAGGTCTCGGGACCTATCATTAGTGTGCAAACGCGCATTTAGATTGCTTGATTATTTCCATACATTTCAAAGAAAATTCGATTTGATGAAAATCACCTTACTATAGTTCAGCCGATTCAGAGCCATTCAAAATCCAAAATCTGCAATTGTGATCCGATTGTGGTTCCTGATTATTCTAATGATAGGTCTCGGGACCTATAACTAGTGTGCAAACGCGCATTTAGATTGCTTGATTATTTCCATACATTTCAGAGAAAATTCGATTTGATGAAAATCACCTTACTATAGTTCAGCCGATTCAGAGCCATTCAAAATCCAAAATCTGCAATTGTGCTCCGATTGTGGTTCTTGATACCTCTAATGATAGGTCTCGGGACCTATAATTAGTGTGAAAACGCGCATTTAGATTGCTTGATTATTTCCATACATTTCAGAGAAAATTCGATTTGATGAAAATCACCTTACTATAGTTCAGCCGATTCAGAGCCATTCAAAATCCAAAATCTGCAATTGTGATCCGATTGTGGTTCCTGATACCTCTAATGATAGGTCTCGGGACCTATAATTAGTGTGCAAACGCGCATTTAGATTGCTTGATTATTTCCATACATTTCAAAGAAAATTCGATTTGATGAAAATCACCTTACTATAGTTCAGCCGATTCAGAGCCATTCAAAATCCAAAATCTGCAATTGTGCTCCGATTGTGGTTCTTGATACCTCTAATGATAGGTCTCGGGACCTATAATTAGTGTGCAAACGCGCATTTAGATTGCTTGATTATTTCCATACATTTCAAAGAAAATTCGATTTGATGAAAATCACCTTACTATAGTTCAGCCGATTCAGAGCCATTCAAAATCCAAAATCTGCAATTGTGATCCGATTGTGGTTCTTGATACCTCTAATGATAGGTCTCGGGACCTATAATTAGTGTGCAAACGCGCATTTAGATTGCTTGATTATTTCCATACATTTCAGAGAAAATTCGATTTGATGAAAATCACCTTACTATAGTTCAGTCGATTCAGAGCCATTCAAAATCCAAAATCTGCAATTGTGCTCCGATTGTGGTTCTTGATACCTCTAATGATAGGTCTCGGGACCTATAATTAGTGTGCAAACGCGCATTTAGATTGCTTGATTATTTCCATACATTTCAAAGAAAATTCGATTTGATGAAAATCACCTTACTATAGTTCAGCCGATTCAGAGCCATTCAAAATCCAAAATCTGCAATTGTGCTCCGATTGTGGTTCTTGATACCTCTAATGATAGGTCTCGGGACCTATAACTAGTGTGCAAACGCGCATTTAGATTGCTTGATTATTTCCATACATTTCAGAGAAAATTCGATTTGATGAAAATCACCTTACTATAGTTCAGCCGATTCAGAGCCATTCAAAATCCAAAATCTGCAATTGTGCTCCGATTGTGGTTCTTGATACCTCTAATGATAGGTCTCGGGACCTATAATTAGTGTGAAAACGCGCATTTAGATTGCTTGATTGTTTCCATACTTTTCAGAGAAAATTCGATTTGATGAAAATCACCTTACTATAGTTCAGCCGATTCAGAGCCATTCAAAATCCAAAATCTGCAATTGTGCTCCGATTGTGGTTCTTGATACCTCTAATGATAGGTCTCGGGACCTATAATTAGTGTGCAAACGCGCATTTAGATTGCTTGATTATTTCCATACATTTCAAAGAAAATTCGATTTGATGAAAATCACCTTACTATAGTTCAGCCGATTCAGAGCCATTCAAAATCCAAAATCTGCAATTGTGCTCCGATTGTGGTTCCTGATACCTCTAATGATAGGTCTCGGGACCTATAACTAGTGTGCAAACGCGCATTTAGATTGCTTGATTATTTCCATACATTTCAGAGAAAATTCGATTTGATGAAAATCACCTTACTATAGTTCAGCCGATTTAGAGCCATTCAAAATCCAAAATCTGCAATTGTGCTCCGATTGTGGTTCTTGATACCTCTAATGATAGGTCTCGGGACCTATAATTAGTGTGCAAATGCGCATTTAGATTGCTTGATTATTTCCATACATTTCAAAGAAAATTCGATTTGATGAAAATCACCTTACTATAGTTCAGCCGATTCAGAGCCATTCAAAATCCAAAATCTGCAATTGTGCTCCGATTGTGGTTCCTGATACCTCTAATGATAGGTCTCGGGACCTATAACTAGTGTGCAAACGCGCATTTAGATTGCTTGATTATTTCCATACATTTCAGAGAAAATTCGATTTGATGAAAATCACCTTACTATAGTTCAGCCGATTTAGAGCCATTCAAAATCCAAAATCTGCAATTGTGCTCCGATTGTGGTTCTTGATACCTCTAATGATAGGTCTCGGGACCTATAATTAGTGTGCAAACGCGCATTTAGATTGCTTGATTATTTCCATACATTTCAAAGAAAATTCGATTTGATGAAAATCACCTTACTATAGTTCAGCCGATTCAGAGCCATTCAAAATCCAAAATCTGCAATTGTGCTCCGATTGTGGTTCCTGATACCTCTAATGATAGGTCTCGGGACCTATAACTAGTGTGCAAACGCGCATTTAGATTGCTTGATTATTTCCATACATTTCAGAGAAAATTCGATTTGATGAAAATCACCTTACTATAGTTCAGCCGATTTAGAGCCATTCAAAATCCAAAATCTGCAATTGTGCTCCGATTGTGGTTCTTGATACCTCTAATGATAGGTCTCGGGACCTATAATTAGTGTGCAAACGCGCATTTAGATTGCTTGATTATTTTCATACATTTCAAAGAAAATTCGATTTGATGAAAATCACCTTACTATAGTTCAGCCGATTCAGAGCCATTCAAAATCCAAAATCTGCAATTGTGCTCCGATTGTGGTTCCTGATACCTCTAATGATAGGTCTCGGGACCTATAACTAGTGTGCAAACGCGCATTTAGGTTGCTTGATTATTTCCATACTTTTCAGAGAAAATTCGATTTGATGAAAATCACCTTACTATAGTTCAGCCGATTCAGAGCCATTCAAAATCCAAAATCTGCAATTGTGCTCCGATTGTGGTTCTTGATACCTCTAATGATAGGTCTCGGGACCTATAATTAGTGTGAAAACGCGCATTTAGATTGCTTGATTATTTCCATACTTTTCAGAGAAAATTCGATTTGATGAAAATCACCTTACTATAGTTCAGCCGATTCAGAGCCATTCAAAATCCAAAATCTGCAATTGTGCTCCGATTGTGGTTCTTGATATCTCTAATGATAGGTCTCGGGACATATAATTAGTGTGCAAATGAGCCATTCAAAATCCAAAATCTGCAATTGTGCTCCGATTGTGGTTCTTAATACCTCTAATGATAGGTCTCGGGACCCGTAATTAGTGTGCAAACGCGCATTTAGATTGCTTGATTATTTCCATACATTTCAGAGAAAATTCGATTTGATGAAAATCACCTTACTATAGTTCAGCCGATTCAGAGCCATTCAAAATCCAAAATCTGCAATTGTGATCCGATTGTGGTTCTTGATACCTCTAATGATAGGTCTCGGGACCTATAATTAGTGTGCAAACGCGCATTTAGATTGCTTGATTATTTCCATACATTTCAAAGAAAATTCGATTTGATGAAAATCACCTTACTATAGTTCAGCCGATTCAGAGCCATTCAAAATCCAAAATCTGCAATTGTGCTCCGATTGTGGTTCCTGATACCTCTAATGATAGGTCTCGGGACCTATAATTAGTGTGCAAACGCGCATTTAGATTGCTTGATTATTTCCATACATTTCAAAGAAAATTCGATTTGATGAAAATCACCTTACTATAGTTCAGCCGATTCAGAGCCATTCAAAATCCAAAATCTGCAATTGTGATCCGATTGTGGTTCTTGATACCTCTAATGATAGGTCTCGGGACCTATAATTAGTGTGAAAACGCGCATTTAGATTGCTTGATTGTTTCCATACTTTTCAGAGAAAATTTGATTTGATGAAAATCACCTTACTATAGTTCAGCCGATTCAGAGCCATTCAAAATCCAAAATCTGCAATTGTGCTCCGATTGTGGTTCTTGCTACCTCTAATGATAGGTCTCGGGACCTATAATTAGTGTGCAAACGCGCATTTAGATTGCTTGATTATTTCCATACATTTCAAAGAAAATTCGATTTGATGAAAATCACCTTACTATAGTTCAGCCGATTCAGAGCCATTCAAAATCCAAAATCTGCAATTGTGCTCCGATTGTGGTTCCTGATACCTCTAATGATAGGTCTCGGGACCTATAACTAGTGTGCAAACGCGCATTTAGATTGCTTGATTATTTCCATACATTTCAGAGAAAATTCGATTTGATGAAAATCACCTTACTATAGTTCAGCCGATTCAGAGCCATTCAAAATCCAAAATCTGCAATTGTGCTCCGATTGTGGTTCCTGATACCTCTAATGATAGGTCTCGGGACCTATAACTAGTGTGCAAACGCGCATTTAGATTGCTTGATTATTTCCATACATTTCAAAGAAAATTCGATTTGATGAAAATCACCTTACTATAGTTCAGCCGATTCAGAGCCATTCAAAATCCAAAATCTGCAATTGTGCTCCGATTGTGGTTCCTGATACCTCTAATGATAGGTCTCGGGACCTATAATTAGTGTGCAAACGCGCATTGAGATTGCTTGATTATTTCCATACATTATAGAGAAGATTCGATTTGATGAAAATCACCTTACTATAGTTCAGCCGATTCAGAGCCATTCAAAATCAAAAATCTGCAATTGTGCTCCGATTGTGGTTCTTGATACCTCTAATGATAGGTCTCGGGACCTATAATTAGTGTGCAAACGCGCATTTAGATTGCTTGATTATTTCCATACTTTTCAGAGAAAATTCGATTTGATGAAAATCACCTTACTATAGTTCAGCCGATTCAGAGCCATTCAAAATCCAAAATCTGCAATTGTGCTCCGATTGTGGTTCTTAATACCTCTAATGATAGGTCTCGGGACCCGTAATTAGTGTGCAAACGCGCATTTAGATTGCTTGATTATTTCCATACATTTCAGAGAAAATTCGATTTGATGAAAATCACCTTACTATAGTTCAGCCGATTCAGAGCCATTCAAAATCCAAAATCTGCAATTGTGCTCCGATTGTGGTTCTTGATACCTCTAATGATAGGTCTCGGGACCTATAATTAGTGTGAAAACGCGCATTTAGATTGCTTGATTATTTCCATACTTTTCAGAGAAAATTCGATTTGATGAAAATCACCTTACTATAGTTCAGCCGATTCAGAGCCATTCAAAATCCAAAATCTGCAATTGTGCTCCTATTGTGGTTCCTGATACCTCTAATGATAGGTCTCGGGACCCGTAATTAGTGTGAAAACGCGCATTTAGATTGCTTGATTATTTCCATACATTTCAAAGAAAATTCGATTTGATGAAAATCACCTTACTATAGTTCAGCCGATTCAGAGCCATTCAAAATCCAAAATCTGCAATTGTGCTCCGATTGTGGTTCTTGATACCTCTAATGATAGGTCTCGGGACCTATAATTAGTGTGCAAACGCGCATTTAGATTGATTGATTATTTCCATACATTTCAAAGAAAATTCGATTTGATGAAAATCACCTTACTATAGTTCAGCCGATTCAGAGCCATTCAAAATCCAAAATCTGCAATTGTGATCCGATTGTGGTTCCTGATACCTCTAATGATAGGTCTCGGGACCTATAATTAGTGTGCAAACGCGCATTTAGATTGCTTGATTATTTCCATACATTTCAAAGAAAATTCGATTTGATGAAAATCACCTTACTATAGTTCAGCCGATTCAGAGCCATTCAAAATCCAAAATCTGCAATTGTGATCCGATTGTGGTTCTTGATACCTCTAATGATAGGTCTCGGGACCTATAATTAGTGTGCAAACGCGCATTTAGATTGCTTGATTATTTCCATACATTTCAAAGAAAATTCGATTTGATGAAAATCACCTTACTATAGTTCAGCCGATTCAGAGCCATTCAAAATCCAAAATCTGCAATTGTGATCCGATTGTGGTTCCTGATACCTCTAATGATAGGTCTCGGGACCTATAATTAGTGTGCAAACGCGCATTTAGATTGCTTGATTATTTCCATACATTTCAAAGAAAATTCGATTTGATGAAAATCACCTTACTATAGTTCAGCCGATTCAGAGCCATTCAAAATCCAAAATCTGCAATTGTGATCCGATTGTGGTTCCTGATACCTCTAATGATAGGTCTCGGGACCTATAACTAGTGTGCAAACGCGCATTTAGATTGCTTGATTATTTCCATACATTTCAGAGAAAATTCGATTTGATGAAAATCACCTTACTATAGTTCAGCCGATTCAGAGCCATTCAAAATCCAAAATCTGCAATTGTGCTCCTATTGTGGTTCCTGATACCTCTAATGATAGGTCTCGGGACCTATAATTAGTGTGAAAACGCGCATTTAGATTGCTTGATTATTTCCATACTTTTCAGAGAAAATTCGATTTGATGAAAATCACCTTACTATAGTTCAGCCGATTCAGAGCCATTCAAAATCCAAAATCTGCAATTGTGCTCCTATTGTGGTTCCTGATACCTCTAATGATAGGTCTCGGGACCCGTAATTAGTGTGAAAACGCGCATTTAGATTGCTTGATTATTTCCATACATTTCAAAGAAAATTCGATTTGATGAAAATCACCTTACTATAGTTCAGCCGATTCAGAGCCATTCAAAATCCAAAATCTGCAATTGTGATCCGATTGTGGTTCCTGATACCTCTAATGATAGGTCTCGGGACCTATAATTAGTGTGCAAACGCGCATTTAGATTGCTTGATTATTTCCATACTTTTCAGAGAAAATTCGATTTGATGAAAATAACCTTACTATAGTTCAGCCGATTCAGAGCCATTCAAAATCCAAAATCTGCAATTGTGCTCCGATTGTGGTTCTTAATACCTCTAATGATAGGTCTCGGGACCCGTAATTAGTGTGCAAACGCGCATTTAGATTGCTTGATTATTTCCATACATTTCAGAGAAAATTCGATTTGATGAAAATCACCTTACTATAGTTCAGCCGATTCAGAGCCATTCAAAATCCAAAATCTGCAATTGTTCTCCGATTGTGGTTCTTGATACCTCTAATGATAGGTCTCGGGACCTATAATTAGTGTGAAAACGCGCATTTAGATTGCTTGATTATTTCCATACTTTTCAGAGAAAATTCGATTTGATGAAAATCACCTTACTATAGTTCAGCCGATTCAGAGCCATTCAAAATCCAAAATCTGCAATTGTGCTCCTATTGTGGTTCCTGATACCTCTAATGATAGGTCTCGGGACCCGTAATTAGTGTGAAAACGCGCATTTAGATTGCTTGATTATTTCCATACATTTCAAAGAAAATTCGATTTGATGAAAATCACCTTACTATAGTTCAGCCGATTCAGAGCCATTCAAAATCCAAAATCTGCAATTGTGATCCGATTGTGGTTCTTGATACCTCTAATGATAGGTCTCGGGACGTATAATTAGTGTGAAAACGCGCATTTAGATTGCTTGATTGTTTCCATACTTTTCAGAGAAAATTCGATTTGATGAAAATCACCTTACTATAGTTCAGCCGATTCAGAGCCATTCAAAATCCAAAATCTGCAATTGTGCTCCGATTGTGGTTCCTGATACCTCTAATGATAGGTCTCGGGACCTATAACTAGTGTGCAAACGCGCATTTAGATTGCTTGATTATTTCCATACATTTCAGAGAAAATTCGATTTGATGAAAATCACCTTACTATAGTTCAGCCGATTCAGAGCCATTCAAAATCCAAAATCTGCAATTGTGCTCCGATTGTGGTTCTTGATACCTCTAATGATAGGTCTCGGGACCTATAATTAGTGTGAAAACGCGCATTTAGATTGCTTGATTATTTCCATACTTTTCAGAGAAAATTCGATTTGATGAAAATCACCTTACTATAGTTCAGCCGATTCAGAGCCATTCAAAATCCAAAATCTGCAATTGTGATCCGATTGTGGTTCTTGATACCTCTAATGATAGGTCTCGGGACCTATAATTAGTGTGCAAACGCGCATTTAGATTGCTTGATTATTTCCATACATTTCAAAGAAAATTCGATTTGATGAAAATCACCTTACTATAGTTCAGCCGATTCAGAGCCATTCAAAATCCAAAATCTGCAATTGTGCTCCTATTGTGGTTCCTGATACCTCTAATGATAGGTCTCGGGACCCGTAATTAGTGTGAAAACGCGCATTTAGATTGCTTGATTATTTCCATACATTTCAAAGAAAATTCGATTTGATGAAAATCACCTTACTATAGTTCAGCCGATTCAGAGCCATTCAAAATCAAAAATCTGCAATTGTGATCCGATTGTGGTTCTTGATACCTCTAATGATAGGTCTCGGGACCTATAATTAGTGTGCAAACGCGCATTTAGATTGCTTGATTATTTCCATACATTTCAAAGAAAATTCGATTTGATGAAAATCACCTTACTATAGTTCAGCCGATTCAGAGCCATTCAAAATCCAAAATCTGCAATTGTGCTCCTATTGTGGTTCCTGATACCTCTAATGATAGGTCTCGGGACCCGTAATTAGTGTGAAAACGCGCATTTAGATTGCTTGATTATTTCCATACATTTCAAAGAAAATTCGATTTGATGAAAATCACCTTACTATAGTTCAGCCGATTCAGAGCCATTCAAAATCCAAAATCTGCAATTGTGATCCGATTGTGGTTCTTGATACCTCTAATGATAGGTCTCGGGACGTATAATTAGTGTGAAAACGCGCATTTAGATTGCTTGATTGTTTCCATACTTTTCAGAGAAAATTCGATTTGATGAAAATCACCTTACTATAGTTCAGCCGATTCAGAGCCATTCAAAATCCAAAATCTGCAATTGTGCTCCGATTGTGGTTCTTGATACCTCTAATGATAGGTCTCGGGACCTATAATTAGTGTGCAAACGCGCATTTAGATTGCTTGATTATTTCCATACATTTCAAAGAAAATTCGATTTGATGAAAATCACCTTACTATAGTTCAGCCGATTCAGAGCCATTCAAAATCCAAAATCTGCAATTGTGCTCCGATTGTGGTTCCTGATACCTCTAATGATAGGTCTCGGGACCTATAACTAGTGTGCAAACGCGCATTTAGATTGCTTGATTATTTCCATACATTTCAGAGAAAATTCGATTTGATGAAAATCACCTTACTATAGTTCAGCCGATTTAGAGCCATTCAAAATCCAAAATCTGCAATTGTGCTCCGATTGTGGTTCTTGATACCTCTAATGATAGGTCTCGGGACCTATAATTAGTGTAAAAACGCGCATTTAGATTGCTTGATTATTTCCATACTTTTCAGAGAAAATTCAATTTGATGAAAATCACCTTACTATAGTTCAGCCGATTCAGAGCCATTCAAAATCCAAAATCTGCAATTGTGCTCCGATTGTGGTTCCTGATACCTCTAATGATAGGTCTCGGGACCTATAACTAGTGTGCAAACGCGCATTTAGATTGCTTGATTATTTCCATACATTTCAGAGAAAATTCGATTTGATGAAAATCACCTTACTATAGTTCAGCCGATTCAGAGCCATTCAAAATCCAAAATCTGCAATTGTGCTCCGATTGTGGTTCTTGATACCTCTAATGATAGGTCTCGGGACCTATAATTAGTGTGAAAACGCGCATTTAGATTGCTTGATTATTTCCATACATTTCAAAGAAAATTCGATTTGATGAAAATCACCTTACTATAGTTCAGCCGATTCAGAGCCATTCAAAATCCAAAATCTGCAATTGTGCTCCGATTGTGGTTCCTGATACCTCTAATGATAGGTCTCGGGACCTATAACTAGTGTGCAAACGCGCATTTAGATTGCTTGATTATTTCCATACATTTCAGAGAAAATTCGATTTGATGAAAATCACCTTACTATAGTTCAGCCGATTCAGAGCCATTCAAAATCCAAAATCTGCAATTGTGATCCGATTGTGGTTCCTGATACCTCTAATGATAGGTCTCGGGACCTATAATTAGTGTGCAAACGCGCATTTAGATTGCTTGATTATTTCCATACATTTCAAAGAAAATTCGATGTGATGTAAATCACCTTACTATAGTTCAGCCGATTCAGAGCCATTCAAAATCAAAAATCTGCAATTGTGCTCCGATTGTGATTCTTAATACCTCTAATGATAGGTCTCGGGACCCGTAATTAGTGTGAAAACGCGCATTTAGATTGCTTGATTATTTCCATACTTTTCAGAGAAAATTCGATTTGATGAAAATCACCTTACTATAGTTCAGCCGATTCAGAGCCATTCAAAATCCAAAATCTGCAATTTTGCTCCGATTGTGGTTCTTGATACCTCTAATGATAGGTCTCGGGACCTATAATTAGTGTGCAAACGCGCATTTAGATTGCTTGATTATTTCCATACTTTTCAGAGAAAATTCGATTTGATTGTGGTTCTTAATACCTCTAATGATAGGTCTCGGGACCCGTAATTAGTGTGCAAACGCGCATTTAGATTGCTTGATTATTTCCATACATTTCAGAGAAAATTCGATTTGATGAAAATCACCTTACTATAGTTCAGCCGATTCAGAGCCATTCAAAATCCAAAATCTGCAATTGTGCTCCGATTGTGGTTCTTGAAACCTCTAATGATAGGTCTCGGGACCTATAATTAGTGTGAAAACGCGCATTTAGATTGCTTGATTATTTCCATACTTTTCAGAGAAAATTCGATTTGATGAAAATCACCTTACTATAGTTCAGCCGATTCAGAGCCATTCAAAATCCAAAATCTGCAATTGTGCTCCTATTGTGGTTCCTGATACCTCTAATGATAGGTCTCGGGACCCGTAATTAGTGTGAAAACGCGCATTTAGATTGCTTGATTATTTCCATACATTTCAAAGAAAATTCGATTTGATGAAAATCACCTTACTATAGTTCAGCCGATTCAGAGCCATTCAAAATCCAAAATCTGCAATTGTGATCCGATTGTGGTTCTTGATACCTCTAATGATAGGTCTCGGGACCTATAATTAGTGTGCAAACGCGCATTTAGATTGCTTGATTATTTCCATACATTTCAAAGAAAATTCGATTTGATGAAAATCACCTTACTATAGTTCAGCCGATTCAGAGCCATTCAAAATCCAAAATCTGCAATTGTGATCCGATTGTGGTTCCTGATACCTCTAATGATAGGTCTCGGGACCTATAATTAGTGTGCAAACGCGCATTTAGATTGCTTGATTGTTTCCATACTTTTCAGAGAAAATTCAATTTGATGAAAATCACCTTACTATAGTTCAGCCGATTCAGAGCCATTCAAAATCCAAAATCTGCAATTGTGCTCCTATTGTGGTTCTTGATACCTCTAATGATAGGTCTCGGGACCTATAATTAGTGTGCAAACGCGCATTTAGATTGCTTGATTATTTCCATACATTTCAAAGAAAATTCGATTTGATGAAAATCACCTTACAGTTCAGCCGATTCAGAGCCATTCAAAATCCAAAATCTGCAATTGTGCTCCGATTGTGGTTCTTGAAACCTCTAATGATAGGTCTCGGGACCTATAATTAGTGTGAAAACGCGCATTTAGATTGCTTGATTATTTCCATACTTTTCAGAGAAAATTCGATTTGATGAAAATCACCTTACTATAGTTCAGCCGATTCAGAGCCATTCAAAATCCAAAATCTGCAATTGTGCTCCTATTGTGGTTCCTGATACCTCTAATGATAGGTCTCGGGACCCGTAATTAGTGTGAAAACGCGCATTTAGATTGCTTGATTATTTCCATACATTTCAGAGAAAATTCGATTTGATGAAAATCACCTTACTATAGTTCAGCCGATTCAGAGCCATTCAAAATCCAAAATCTGCAATTGTGCTCCGATTGTGGTTCTTGAAACCTCTAATGATAGGTCTCGGGACCTATAATTAGTGTGAAAACGCGCATTTAGATTGCTTGATTATTTCCATACTTTTCAGAGAAAATTCGATTTGATGAAAATCACCTTACTATAGTTCAGCCGATTCAGAGCCATTCAAAATCCAAAATCTGCAATTGTGCTCCTATTGTGGTTCCTGATACCTCTAATGATAGGTCTCGGGACCTATAATTAGTGTGCAAACGCGCATTTAGATTGCTTGATTATTTCCATACTTTTCAGAGAAAATTCGATTTGATGAAAATCACCTTACTATAGTTCAGCCGATTCAGAGCCATTCAAAATCCAAAATCTGCAATTGTGCTCCGATTGTGGTTCTTGATACCTCTAATGATAGGTCTCGGGACCTATAATTAGTGTGCAAACGCGCATTTAGATTGCTATATTATTTCCATACATTTCAAAGAAAATTCGATTTGATGAAAATCACCTTACTATAGTTCAGCCAATTCAGAGCCATTCAAAATCCAAAATCTGCAATTGTGCTCCGATTGTGGTTCCTGATACCTCTAATGATAGGTCTCGGGACCTATAACTAGTGTGCAAACGCGCATTTAGATTGCTTGATTATTTCCATACTTTTCAGAGAAAATTCAATTTGATGAAAATCACCTTACTATAGTTCAGCCGATTTAGAGCCATTCAAAATCCAAAATCTGCAATTGTGCTCCGATTGTGGTTCTTGATACCTCTAATGATAGGTCTCGGGACCTATAATTAGTGTGCAAACGCGCATTTAGATTGCTTGATTATTTCCATACATTTCAGAGAAAATTCGATTTGATGAAAATCACCTTACTATAGTTCAGCCGATTCAGAGCCATTCAAAATCAAAAATCTGCAATTGTGCTCCGATTGTGGTTCTTGATACCTCTAATGATAGGTCTCGGGACCTATAATTAGTGTGCAAACGCGCATTTAGATTGCTTGATTATTTCCATACTTTTCAGAGAAAATTCGATTTGATGAAAATCACCTTACTATAGTTCAGCCGATTCAGAGCCATTCAAAATCCAAAATCTGCAATTGTGCTCCGATTGTGGTTCTTGATACCTCTAATGATAGGTCTCGGGACCTATAATTAGTGTGCAAACGCGCATTTAGATTGCTATATTATTTCCATACATTTCAAAGAAAATTCGATTTGATGAAAATCACCTTACTATAGTTCAGCCAATTCAGAGCCATTCAAAATCCAAAATCTGCAATTGTGCTCCGATTGTGGTTCCTGATACCTCTAATGATAGGTCTCGGGACCTATAACTAGTGTGCAAACGCGCATTTAGATTGCTTGATTATTTCCATACTTTTCAGAGAAAATTCGATTTGATGAAAATCACCTTACTATAGTTCAGCCGATTTAGAGCCATTCAAAATCCAAAATCTGCAATTGTGCTCCGATTGTGGTTCTTGATACCTCTAATGATAGGTCTCGGGACCTATAATTAGTGTGAAAACGCGCATTTAGATTGCTTGATTATTTCCATACTTTTCAGAGAAAATTCGATTTGATGAAAATCACCTTACTATAGTTCAGCCGATTCAGAGCCATTCAAAATCAAAAATCTGCAATTGTGCTCCGATTGTGGTTCTTGATACCTCTAATGATAGGTCTCGGGACCTATAACTAGTGTGCAAACGCGCATTTAGATTGCTTGATTATTTCCATACATTTCAAAGAAAATTCGATTTGATGAAAATCACCTTACTATAGTTCAGCCGATTCAGAGCCATTCAAAATCCAAAATCTGCAATTGTGATCCGATTGTGGTTCTTGATACCTCTAATGATAGGTCTCGGGACCTATAATTAGTGTGCAAACGCGCATTTAGATTGCTTGATTATTTCCATACATTTCAAAGAAAATTCGATTTGATGAAAATCACCTTACTATAGTTCAGCCGATTCAGAGCCATTCAAAATCCAAAATCTGCAATTGTGCTCCGATTGTGGTTCTTGATACCTCTAATGATAGGTCTCGGGACCTATAACTAGTGTGCAAACGCGCATTTAGATTGCTTGATTATTTCCATACATTTCAGAGAAAATTCGATTTGATGAAAATCACCTTACTATAGTTCAGCCGATTTAGAGCCATTCAAAATCCAAAATCTGCAATTGTGCTCCGATTGTGGTTCTTGATACCTCTAATGATAGGTCTCGGGACCTATAATTAGTGTGCAAACGCGCATTTAGATTGCTTGATTATTTCCATACTTTTCAGAGAAAATTCGATTTGATGAAAATCACCTTACTATAGTTCAGCCGATTCAGAGCCATTCAAAATCCAAAATCTGCAATTGTGCTCCGATTGTGGTTCTTGATACCTCTAATGATAGGTCTCGGGACCTATAATTAGTGTGCAAACGCGCATTTAGATTGCTATATTATTTCCATACATTTCAAAGAAAATTCGATTTGATGAAAATCACCTTACTATAGTTCAGCCAATTCAGAGCCATTCAAAATCCAAAATCTGCAATTGTGCTCCGATTGTGGTTCCTGATACCTCTAATGATAGGTCTCGGGACCTATAACTAGTGTGCAAACGCGCATTTAGATTGCTTGATTATTTCCATACTTTTCAGAGAAAATTCGATTTGATGAAAATCACCTTACTATAGTTCAGCCGATTTAGAGCCATTCAAAATCCAAAATCTGCAATTGTGCTCCGATTGTGGTTCTTGATACCTCTAATGATAGGTCTCGGGACCTATAATTAGTGTGAAAACGCGCATTTAGATTGCTTGATTATTTCCATACTTTTCAGAGAAAATTCGATTTGATGAAAATCACCTTACTATAGTTCAGCCGATTCAGAGCCATTCAAAATCAAAAATCTGCAATTGTGCTCCGATTGTGGTTCCTGATACCTCTAATGATAGGTCTCGGGACCTATAATTAGTGTGCAAACGCGCATTTAGATTGCTTGATTATTTCCATACATTTCAAAGAAAATTCGATTTGATGAAAATCACCTTACTATAGTTCAGCCGATTCAGAGCCATTCAAAATCCAAAATCTGCAATTGTGCTCCGATTGTGGTTCTTGATACCTCTAATGATAGGTCTCGGGACCTATAATTAGTGTGCAAACGCGCATTTAGATTGCTTGATTATTTCCATACTTTTCAGAGAAAATTCAATTTGATGAAAATCACCTTACTATAGTTCAGCCGATTCAGAGCCATTCAAAATCCAAAATCTGCAATTGTGCTCCGATTGTGGTTCTTGATACCTCTAATGATAGGTCTCGGGACCTATAATTAGTGTGAAAACGCGCATTTAGATTGCTTGATTGTTTCCATACTTTTCAGAGAAAATTCGATTTGATGAAAATCACCTTACTATAGTTCAGCCGATTCAGAGCCATTCAAAATCCAAAATCTGCAATTGTGCTCCGATTGTGGTTCTTGATACCTCTAATGATAGGTCTCGGGACCTATAATTAGTGTGCAAACGCGCATTTAGATTGCTTGATTATTTCCATACTTTTCAGAGAAAATTCAATTTGATGAAAATCACCTTACTATAGTTCAGCCGATTCAGAGCCATTCAAAATCCAAAATCTGCAATTGTGCTCCTATTGTGGTTCCTGATACCTCTAATGATAGGTCTCGGGACCCGTAATTAGTGTGAAAACGCGCATTTAGATTGCTTGATTATTTCCATACATTTCAAAGAAAATTCGATTTGATGAAAATCACCTTACTATAGTTCAGCCGATTCAGAGCCATTCAAAATCCAAAATCTGCAATTGTGATCCGATTGTGGTTCTTGATACCTCTAATGATAGGTCTCGGGACCTATAATTAGTGTGCAAACGCGCATTTAGATTGCTTGATTATTTCCATACATTTCAAAGAAAATTCGATTTGATGAAAATCACCTTACTATAGTTCAGCCGATTCAGAGCCATTCAAAATCCAAAATCTGCAATTGTGATCCGATTGTGGTTCTTGATACCTCTAATGATAGGTCTCGGGACCTATAACTAGTGTGCAAACGCGCATTTAGATTGCTTGATTATTTCCATACATTTCAAAGAAAATTCGATTTGATGAAAATCACCTTACTATAGTTCAGCCGATTCAGAGCCATTCAAAATCCAAAATCTGCAATTGTGCTCCGATTGTGGTTCTTGATACCTCTAATGATAGGTCTCGGGACCTATAATTAGTGTGAAAACGCGCATTTAGATTGCTTGATTGTTTCCATACTTTTCAGAGAAAATTCGATTTGATGAAAATCACCTTACTATAGTTCAGCCGATTCAGAGCCATTCAAAATCCAAAATCTGCAATTGTGCGCCGATTGTGGTTCTTGATACCTCTAATGATAGGTCTCGGGACCTATAATTAGTGTGCAAACGCGCATTTAGATTGCTTGATTATTTCCATACATTTCAAAGAAAATTCGATTTGATGAAAATCACCTTACTATAGTTCAGCCGATTCAGAGCCATTCAAAATCAAAAATCTGCAATTGTGCTCCGATTGTGGTTCTTGATACCTCTAATGATAGGTCTCGGGACCTATAACTAGTGTGCAAACGCGCATTTAGATTGCTTGATTATTTCCATACATTTCAGAGAAAATTCGATTTGATGAAAATCACCTTACTATAGTTCAGCCGATTCAGAGCCATTCAAAATCCAAAATCTGCAATTGTGCTCCGATTGTGGTTCTTGATACCTCTAATGATAGGTCTCGGGACCTATATTTAGTGTGAAAACGCGCATTTAGATTGCTTGATTGTTTCCATACTTTTCAGAGAAAATTCGATTTGATGAAAATCACCTTACTATAGTTCAGCCGATTCAGAGCCATTCAAAATCCAAAATCTGCAATTGTGCTCCGATTGTGGTTCTTGATACCTCTAATGATAGGTCTCGGGACCTATAATTAGTGTGCAAACGCGCATTTAGATTGCTTGATTATTTCCATACATTTCAGAGAAAATTCGATTTGATGAAAATCACCTTACTATAGTTCAGCCGATTCAGAGCCATTCAAAATCCAAAATCTGCAATTGTGCTCCGATTGTGGTTCTTGATACCTCTAATGATAGGTCTCGGGACCTATAATTAGTGTGAAAACGCGCATTTAGATTGCTTGATTGTTTCCATACTTTTCAGAGAAAATTCGATTTGATGAAAATCACCTTACTATAGTTCAGCCGATTCAGAGCCATTCAAAATCCAAAATCTGCAATTGTGCGCCGATTGTGGTTCTTGATACCTCTAATGATAGGTCTCGGGACCTATAATTAGTGTGCAAACGCGCATTTAGATTGCTTGATTATTTCCATACATTTCAAAGAAAATTCGATTTGATGAAAATCACCTTACTATAGTTCAGCCGATTCAGAGCCATTCAAAATCAAAAATCTGCAATTGTGCTCCGATTGTGGTTCTTGATACCTCTAATGATAGGTCTCGGGACCTATAACTAGTGTGCAAACGCGCATTTAGATTGCTTGATTATTTCCATACATTTCAGAGAAAATTCGATTTGATGAAAATCACCTTACTATAGTTCAGCCGATTCAGAGCCATTCAAAATCCAAAATCTGCAATTGTGCTCCGATTGTGGTTCTTGATACCTCTAATGATAGGTCTCGGGACCTATATTTAGTGTGAAAACGCGCATTTAGATTGCTTGATTGTTTCCATACTTTTCAGAGAAAATTCGATTTGATGAAAATCACCTTACTATAGTTCAGCCGATTCAGAGCCATTCAAAATCCAAAATCTGCAATTGTGCTCCGATTGTGGTTCTTGATACCTCTAATGATAGGTCTCGGGACCTATAATTAGTGTGCAAACGCGCATTTAGATTGCTTGATTATTTCCATACATTTCAGAGAAAATTCGATTTGATGAAAATCACCTTACTATAGTTCAGCCGATTCAGAGCCATTCAAAATCAAAAATCTGCAATTGTGCTCCGATTGTGGTTCTTGATACCTCTAATGATAGGTCTCGGGACCTATAACTAGTGTGCAAACGCGCATTTAGATTGCTTGATTATTTCCATACATTTCAGAGAAAATTCGATTTGATGAAAATCACCTTACTATAGTTCAGCCGATTCAGAGCCATTCAAAATCCAAAATCTGCAATTGTGCTCCGATTGTGGTTCTTGATACCTCTAATGATAGGTCTCGGGACCTATATTTAGTGTGAAAACGCGCATTTAGATTGCTTGATTGTTTCCATACTTTTCAGAGAAAATTCGATTTGATGAAAATCACCTTACTATAGTTCAGCCGATTCAGAGCCATTCAAAATCCAAAATCTGCAATTGTGCTCCGATTGTGGTTCCTGATACCTCTAATGATAGGTCTCGGGACCTATAACTAGTGTGCAAACGCGCATTTAGATTGCTTGATTATTTCCATACATTTCAGAGAAAATTCGATTTGATGAAAATCACCTTACTATAGTTCAGCCGATTTAGAGCCATTCAAAATCCAAAATCTGCAATTGTGCTCCGATTGTGGTTCTTGATACCTCTAATGATAGGTCTCGGGACCTATAATTAGTGTGAAAACGCGCATTTAGATTGCTTGATTATTTCCATACTTTTCAGAGAAAATTCGATTTGATGAAAATCACCTTACTATAGTTCAGCCGATTCAGAGCCATTCAAAATCCAAAATCTGTAATTGTGCTCCGATTGTGGTTCCTGATACCTCTAATGATAGGTCTCGGGACCTATAACTAGTGTGCAAACGCGCATTTAGATTGCTTGATTATTTCCATACATTTCAAAGAAAATTCGATTTGATGAAAATCACCTTACTATAGTTCAGCCAATTCAGAGCCATTCAAAATCCAAAATCTGCAATTGTGCTCCGATTGTGGTTCCTGATACCTCTAATGATAGGTCTCGGGACCTATAACTAGTGTGCAAACGCGCATTTAGATTGCTTGATTATTTCCATACTTTTCAGAGAAAATTCGATTTGATGAAAATCACCTTACTATAGTTCAGCCGATTTAGAGCCATTCAAAATCCAAAATCTGCAATTGTGCTCCGATTGTGGTTCTTGATACCTCTAATGATAGGTCTCGGGACCTATAATTAGTGTGAAAACGCGCATTTAGATTGCTTGATTATTTCCATACTTTTCAGAGAAAATTCGATTTGATGAAAATCACCTTACTATAGTTCAGCCGATTCAGAGCCATTCAAAATCAAAAATCAGCAATTGTGCTCCGATTGTGGTTCTTGATACCTCTAATGATAGGTCTCGGGACCTATAACTAGTGTGCAAACGCGCATTTAGATTGCTTGATTATTTCCATACATTTCAAAGAAAATTCGATTTGATGAAAATCACCTTACTATAGTTCAGCCGATTCAGAGCCATTCAAAATCCAAAATCTGCAATTGTGATCCGATTGTGGTTCTTGATACCTCTAATGATAGGTCTCGGGACCTATAATTAGTGTGCAAACGCGCATTTAGATTGCTTGATTATTTCCATACATTTCAAAGAAAATTCGATTTGATGAAAATCACCTTACTATAGTTCAGCCGATTCAGAGCCATTCAAAATCCAAAATCTGCAATTGTGCTCCGATTGTGGTTCTTGATACCTCTAATGATAGGTCTCGGGACCTATAACTAGTGTGCAAACGCGCATTTAGATTGCTTGATTATTTCCATACTTTTCAGAGAAAATTCAATTTGATGAAAATCACCTTACTATAGTTCAGCCGATTCAGAGCCATTCAAAATCCAAAATCTGCAATTGTGCTGTAACGGCTGCATTACGCAAATTTCATTTAAAAGAGTAAAGTGACTCACAATGATAAAATCTGGCATAATACGAATTTTTTTTTTTTGGTTTATATTTGTTTTGGTCATCGACCTTTATTTACTTTGATTTTTTTTATATAGATATATATTTAGTAGGTAATATCAATTAATAAATACATAATATAAAAAAACAGTACTTAGTGGGCAATCGAAGATTTTCATGTTTTTTTTTTTTTTTTCTGGATGTAGAGGTATACGACCGTTTTATGGTGAAACTGTGGTAGAATAGATATAGGGGAATTGTACAGGTTCTTGTTATTATTTTTATTTTGGTTTCTTGATTGAGTTGGTCTATTTATCTGGAGAGGTCAAGCTGACCACATTTAGCAGCTTAAGCGAGATACATATTTATTCAGGAAATTTACAATTAAATAATTTTTTTTGGGTGAGTTTTTTTGGTTATTTAGCATTAAGCTATTTAAATGGTTTAATTGGAATTTTTTTGATTATCTTTGAGTTTACCTCATTGTTATTGACGGAATTTTTTTTTTTTGTTTTTTTTAAATATTAGCTACATTTTTTTTTTGTTGGATGTTAGGCATTTATGGATAGTGAGGCCTCTCCATTTTTTTTTACCACAAAAAAAAATAGCTACCAAGATTGTATTTTGGGATACATTGTTTTGGAGTAACGAGATCATTTACCACATTTTCCTTAAATTGAAGTAAGGAGAAAAGGAGTTTTGTAAAGGCCCGCCGGAGAAATTAGGTGGATAAAAAGTCGGATCTCCTTTAATAGTTTTTTTTTGTGAACAAAGGAAAAGTAACATATTGTGCGGTGTGATATATGCAATATGCGAATTGGTTACTACCTATATGTGTGTGTGTGTTTGTTAAAAAAATTCTAATGTTCGGACATTTGAACATTTAAAGTAAAAAAGAAAAAAAATATATTAAGTTAATTTTTTTTTGTTTCATTATTTAAATTTGAAATTATTATCAAAAAAAAAAAAAAATCAAGGAATTTAAATAACTAAGTGAAAGAAATAGTTTTGGTGCACGGGTAATAATTTTTCCTTTACAGCCACACGGACAAGCATACCTAAAGAGTGCTCTTTGGATTAGTTGCCGGGTGAGTTTTTGTAAATCCGCATAATTTTTATTTTGGTTTTATTTCTTGTGCCTAAGCAGTGTTGTTTTTCTTGGTTTTTTATTTTTTTTATTTTTTTTATTACATATTGATTATTTCTTTGTATTATTTGTATATTATCAAAACATTTTTAAGTTAATAATTATGTGAATTATTCAAGGAAATGAATTGATTTTTTTTTTATTGGGGATATGGGGATGATCAGAGAAGGAAGGTCATGTGAATGTGTGTTAGATCTACATACGTGTAAGATTTGTCGTACCAACAAAAAAAATAATAAAAAAATAAAAAATCTAGTAACAAGAACCATCCCAAGCCGATGAATCTATCCATTTAAAAATATAAAGACACGTATGGTTACTAGAATGGTACGTAACAGTGCTCCGATTGTGGTTCCTGATACCTCTAATGATAGGTCTCGGGACCTATAACTAGTGTGCAAACGCGCATTTAGATTGCTTGATTATTTCCATACTTTTCAGAGAAAATTCGATTTGATGAAAATCACCTTACTATAGTTCAGCCGATTTAGAGCCATTCAAAATCCAAAATCTGCAATTGTGCTCCGATTGTGGTTCTTGATACCTCTAATGATAGGTCTCGGGACCTATAATTAGTGTGCAAACGCGCATTTAGATTGCTTGATTATTTCCATACTTTTCAGAGAAAATTCGATTTGATGAAAATCACCTTACTATAGTTCAGCCGATTCAGAGCCATTCAAAATCCAAAATCTGCAATTGTGCTCCGATTGTGGTTCTTGATACCTCTAATGATAGGTCTCGGGACCTATAATTAGTGTGCAAACGCGCATTTAGATTGCTATATTATTTCCATACATTTCAAAGAAAATTCGATTTGATGAAAATCACCTTACTATAGTTCAGCCAATTCAGAGCCATTCAAAATCCAAAATCTGCAATTGTGCTCCGATTGTGGTTCCTGATACCTCTAATGATAGGTCTCGGGACCTATAACTAGTGTGCAAACGCGCATTTAGATTGCTTGATTATTTCCATACATTTCAGAGAAAATTCGATTTGATGAAAATCACCTTACTATAGTTCAGCCGATTTAGAGCCATTCAAAATCAAAAATCTGCAATTGTGCTCCGATTGTGGTTCTTGATACCTCTAATGATAGGTCTCGGGACCTATAATTAGTGTGCAAACGCGCATTTAGATTGCTTGATTATTTCCATACTTTTCAGAGAAAATTCGATTTGATGAAAATCACCTTACTATAGTTCAGCCGATTCAGAGCCATTCAAAATCCAAAATCTGCAATTGTGCTCCGATTGTGGTTCTTGATACCTCTAATGATAGGTCTCGGGACCTATAATTAGTGTGAAAACGCGCATTTATAATGCTTGATTATTTCCATACATTTCAAAGAAAATTCGATTTGATGAAAATCACCTTACTATAGTTCAGCCGATTCAGAGCCATTCAAAATCCAAAATCTGCAATTGTGCTCCGATTGTGGTTCTTGATACCTCTAATGATAGGTCTCGGGACCTATAATTAGTGTGTAAACGCGCATTTAGATTGCTTGATTATTTCCATACATTTCAAAGAAAATTCGATTTGATGAAAATCACCTTACTATAGTTCAGCCGATTTAGAGCCATTCAAAATCCAAAATCTGCAATTGTGCTCCGATTGTGGTTCTTGATACCTCTAATGATAGGTCTCGGGACCTATAATTAGTGTGAAAACGCGCATTTAGATTGCTTGATTATTTCCATACTTTTCAGAGAAAATTCGATTTGATGAAAATCACCTTACTATAGTTCAGCCGATTCAGAGCCATTCAAAATCAAAAATCTGCAATTGTGCTCCGATTGTGGTTCTTGATACCTCTAATGATAGGTCTCGGGACCTATAACTAGTGTGCAAACGCGCATTTAGATTGCTTGATTATTTCCATACATTTCAAAGAAAATTCGATTTGATGAAAATCACCTTACTATAGTTCAGCCGATTCAGAGCCATTCAAAATCCAAAATCTGCAATTGTGATCCGATTGTGGTTCTTGATACCTCTAATGATAGGTCTCGGGACCTATAATTAGTGTGCAAACGCGCATTTAGATTGCTTGATTATTTCCATACTTTTCAGAGAAAATTCAATTTGATGAAAATCACCTTACTATAGTTCAGCCGATTCAGAGCCATTCAAAATCAAAAATCTGCAATTGTGCTCCGATTGTGGTTCTTGATACCTCTAATGATAGGTCTCGGGACCTATAATTAGTGTGCAAACGCGCATTTAGATTGCTTGATTATTTCCATACTTTACAGAGAAAATTCGATTTGATGAAAATCACCTTACTATAGTTCAGCCGATTCAGAGCCATTCAAAATCAAAAATCTGCAATTGTGCTCCGATTGTGGTTCTTGATACCTCTAATGATAGGTCTCGGGACCTATAATTAGTGTGCAAACGCGCATTTAGATTGCTTGATTATTTCCATACTTTTCAGAGAAAATTCGATTTGATGAAAATCACCTTACTATAGTTCAGCCGATTCAGAGCCATTCAAAATCCAAAATCTGCAATTGTGCTCCGATTGTGGTTCTTGATACCTCTAATGATAGGTCTCGGGACCTATAATTAGTGTGCAAACGCGCATTTAGATTGCTATATTATTTCCATACATTTCAAAGAAAATTCGATTTGATGAAAATCACCTTACTATAGTTCAGCCAATTCAGAGCCATTCAAAATCCAAAATCTGCAATTGTGCTCCGATTGTGGTTCCTGATACCTCTAATGATAGGTCTCGGGACCTATAACTAGTGTGCAAACGCGCATTTAGATTGCTTGATTATTTCCATACTTTTCAGAGAAAATTCGATTTGATGAAAATCACCTTACTATAGTTCAGCCGATTTAGAGCCATTCAAAATCCAAAATCTGCAATTGTGCTCCGATTGTGGTTCTTGATACCTCTAATGATAGGTCTCGGGACCTATAATTAGTGTGAAAACGCGCATTTAGATTGCTTGATTATTTCCATACTTTTCAGAGAAAATTCGATTTGATGAAAATCACCTTACTATAGTTCAGCCGATTCAGAGCCATTCAAAATCAAAAATCAGCAATTGTGCTCCGATTGTGGTTCTTGATACCTCTAATGATAGGTCTCGGGACCTATAACTAGTGTGCAAACGCGCATTTAGATTGCTTGATTATTTCCATACATTTCAAAGAAAATTCGATTTGATGAAAATCACCTTACTATAGTTCAGCCGATTCAGAGCCATTCAAAATCCAAAATCTGCAATTGTGATCCGATTGTGGTTCTTGATACCTCTAATGATAGGTCTCGGGACCTATAATTAGTGTGCAAACGCGCATTTAGATTGCTTGATTATTTCCATACATTTCAAAGAAAATTCGATTTGATGAAAATCACCTTACTATAGTTCAGCCGATTCAGAGCCATTCAAAATCCAAAATCTGCAATTGTGCTCCGATTGTGGTTCTTGATACCTCTAATGATAGGTCTCGGGACCTATAACTAGTGTGCAAACGCGCATTTAGATTGCTTGATTATTTCCATACATTTCAGAGAAAATTCGATTTGATGAAAATCACCTTACTATAGTTCAGCCGATTTAGAGCCATTCAAAATCCAAAATCTGCAATTGTGCTCCGATTGTGGTTCTTGATACCTCTAATGATAGGTCTCGGGACCTATAATTAGTGTGCAAACGCGCATTTAGATTGCTATATTATTTCCATACATTTCAAAGAAAATTCGATTTGATGAAAATCACCTTACTATAGTTCAGCCAATTCAGAGCCATTCAAAATCCAAAATCTGCAATTGTGCTCCGATTGTGGTTCCTGATACCTCTAATGATAGGTCTCGGGACCTATAACTAGTGTGCAAACGCGCATTTAGATTGCTTGATTATTTCCATACTTTTCAGAGAAAATTCGATTTGATGAAAATCACCTTACTATAGTTCAGCCGATTTAGAGCCATTCAAAATCCAAAATCTGCAATTGTGCTCCGATTGTGGTTCTTGATACCTCTAATGATAGGTCTCGGGACCTATAATTAGTGTGAAAACGCGCATTTAGATTGCTTGATTATTTCCATACTTTTCAGAGAAAATTCGATTTGATGAAAATCACCTTACTATAGTTCAGCCGATTCAGAGCCATTCAAAATCAAAAATCTGCAATTGTGCTCCGATTGTGGTTCTTGATACCTCTAATGATAGGTCTCGGGACCTATAATTAGTGTGCAAACGCGCATTTAGATTGCTTGATTATTTCCATACTTTTCAGAGAAAATTCGATTTGATGAAAATCACCTTACTATAGTTCAGCCGATTCAGAGCCATTCAAAATCCAAAATCTGCAATTGTGCTCCGATTGTGGTTCTTGATACCTCTAATGATAGGTCTCGGGACCTATAATTAGTGTGCAAACGCGCATTTAGATTGCTATATTATTTCCATACATTTCAAAGAAAATTCGATTTGATGAAAATCACCTTACTATAGTTCAGCCAATTCAGAGCCATTCAAAATCCAAAATCTGCAATTGTGCTCCGATTGTGGTTCCTGATACCTCTAATGATAGGTCTCGGGACCTATAACTAGTGTGCAAACGCGCATTTAGATTGCTTGATTATTTCCATACTTTTCAGAGAAAATTCAATTTGATGAAAATCACCTTACTATAGTTCAGCCGATTCAGAGCCATTCAAAATCCAAAATCTGCAATTGTGCTCCTATTGTGGTTCCTGATACCTCTAATGATAGGTCTCGGGACCCGTAATTAGTGTGAAAACGCGCATTTAGATTGCTTGATTATTTCCATACATTTCAAAGAAAATTCGATTTGATGAAAATCACCTTACTATAGTTCAGCCGATTCAGAGCCATTCAAAATCCAAAATCTGCAATTGTGATCCGATTGTGGTTCTTGATACCTCTAATGATAGGTCTCGGGACCTATAATTAGTGTGCAAACGCGCATTTAGATTGCTTGATTATTTCCATACTTTTCAGCGAAAATTCAATTTGATGAAAATCACCTTACTATAGTTCAGCCGATTCAGAGCCATTCAAAATCCAAAATCTGCAATTGTGCTCCTATTGTGGTTCCTGATACCTCTAATGATAGGTCTCGGGACCCGTAATTAGTGTGAAAACGCGCATTTAGATTGCTTGATTATTTCCATACATTTCAAAGAAAATTCGATTTGATGAAAATCACCTTACTATAGTTCAGCCGATTCAGAGCCATTCAAAATCCAAAATCTGCAATTGTGATCCGATTGTGGTTCTTGATACCTCTAATGATAGGTCTCGGGACCTATAATTAGTGTGCAAACGCGCATTTAGATTGCTTGATTATTTCCATACATTTCAAAGAAAATTCGATTTGATGAAAATCACCTTACTATAGTTCAGCCGATTCAGAGCCATTCAAAATCCAAAATCTGCAATTGTGCTCCGATTGTGGTTCTTGATACCTCTAATGATAGGTCTCGGGACCTATAATTAGTGTGCAAACGCGCATTTAGATTGCTTGATTATTTCCATACATTTCAAAGAAAATTCGATTTGATGAAAATCACCTTACTATAGTTCAGCCGATTCAGAGCCATTCAAAATCCAAAATCTGCAATTGTGCTCCGATTGTGGTTCTTGATACCTCTAATGATAGGTCTCGGGACCTATAATTAGTGTGCAAACGCGCATTTAGATTGCTTGATTATTTCCATACATTTCAAAGAAAATTCGATTTGATGAAAATCACCTTACTATAGTTCAGCCGATTCAGAGCCATTCAAAATTCAAAATCTGCAATTGTGCTCCGATTGTGGTTCTTGATACCTCTAATGATAGGTCTCGGGACCTATAACTAGTGTGCAAACGCGCATTTAGATTGCTTGATTATTTCCATACATTTCAGAGAAAATTCGATTTGATGAAAATCACCTTACTATAGTTCAGCCGATTCAGAGCCATTCAAAATCCAAAATCTGCAATTGTGCTCCGATTGTGGTTCTCGATACCTCTAATGATAGGTCTCGGGACCTATAATTAGTGTGCAAACGCGCATTTAGATTGCTTGATTATTTCCATACATTTCAAAGAAAATTCGATTTGATGAAAATCACCTTACTATAGTTCAGCCGATTCAGAGCCATTCAAAATCCAAAATCTGCAATTGTGCTCCGATTGTGGTTCCTGATACCTCTAATGATAGGTCTCGGGACCTATAACTAGTGTGCAAACGCGCATTTAGATTGCTTGATTATTTCCATACATTTCAAAGAAAATTCGATTTGATGAAAATCACCTTACTATAGTTCAGCCGATTCAGAGCAATTCAAAATCCAAAATCTGCAATTGTGCTCCGATTGTGGTTCTTGATACCTCTAATGATAGGTCTCGGGACCTATAATTAGTGTGCAAACGCGCATTTAGATTGCTTGATTATTTCCATACATTTCAAAGAAAATTCGATTTGATGAAAATCACCTTACTATAGTTCAGCCGATTCAGAGCCATTCAAAATCCAAAATCTGCAATTGTGCTCCGATTGTGGTTCTTGATACCTCTAATGATAGGTCTCGGGACCTATAATTAGTGTGCAAACGCGCATTTAGATTGCTTGATTATTTCCATACATTTCAAAGAAAATTCGATTTGATGAAAATCACCTTACTATAGTTCAGCCGATTCAGAGCCATTCAAAATCCAAAATCTGCAATTGTGATCCGATTGTGGTTCTTGATACCTCTAATGATAGGTCTCGGGACCTATAATTAGTGTGTAAACGCGCATTTAGATTGCTTGATTATTTCCATACATTTCAAAGAAAATTCGATTTGATGAAAATCACCTTACTATAGTTCAGCCGATTCAGAGCCATTCAAAATCCAAAATCTGCAATTGTGCTCCGATTGTGGTTCTTGATACCTCTAATGATAGGTCTCGGGACCTATAATTAGTGTGCAAACGCGCATTTAGATTGCTTGATTATTTCCATACATTTCAAAGAAAATTCGATTTGATGAAAATCACCTTACTATAGTTCAGCCGATTCAGAGCCATTCAAAATCCAAAATCTGCAATTGTGATCCGATTGTGGTTCTTGATACCTCTAATGATAGGTCTCGGGACCTATAATTAGTGTGCAAACGCGCATTTAGATTGCTTGATTATTTCCATACATTTCAAAGAAAATTCGATTTGATGAAAATCACCTTACTATAGTTCAGCCGATTCAGAGCCATTCAAAATTCAAAATCTGCAATTGTGCTCCGATTGTGGTTCTTGATACCTCTAATGATAGGTCTCGGGACCTATAACTAGTGTGCAAACGCGCATTTAGATTGCTTGATTATTTCCATACATTTCAGAGAAAATTCGATTTGATGAAAATCACCTTACTATAGTTCAGCCGATTCAGAGCCATTCAAAATCCAAAATCTGCAATTGTGCTCCGATTGTGGTTCTTGATACCTCTAATGATAGGTCTCGGGACCTATAACTAGTGTGAAAACGCGCATTTAGATTGCTTGATTGTTTCCATACTTTTCAGAGAAAATTCGATTTGATGAAAATCACCTTACTATAGTTCAGCCGATTCAGAGCCATTCAAAATCCAAAATCTGCAATTGTGCTCCGATTGTGGTTCTTGATACCTCTAATGATAGGTCTCGGGACCTATAATTAGTGTGCAAACGCCCATTTAGATTGCTTGATTATTTCCATACTTTTCAGAGAAAATTCGATTTGATGAAAATCACCTTACTATAGTTCAGCCGATTCAGAGCCATTCAAAATCCAAAATCTGCAATTGTGCTCCGATTGTGGTTCTTAATACCTCTAATGATAGGTCTCGGGACCTATAATTAGTGTGCAAACGCGCATTTAGATTGCTTGATTATTTCCATACATTTCAAAGAAAATTCGATTTGATGAAAATCACCTTACTATAGTTCAGCCGATTCAGAGCCATTCAAAATCCAAAATCTGCAATTGTGCTCCGATTGTGGTTCTTGATACCTCTAATGATAGGTCTCGGGACCTATAACTAGTGTGCAAACGCGCATTTAGATTGCTTGATTATTTCCATACATTTCAGAGAAAATTCGATTTGATGAAAATCACCTTACTATAGTTCAGCCGATTCAGAGCCATTCAAAATCCAAAATCTGCAATTGTGCTCCGATTGTGGTTCCTGATACCTCTAATGATAGGTCTCGGGACCTATAACTAGTGTGCAAACGCGCATTTAGATTGCTTGATTATTTCCATACATTTCAAAGAAAATTCGATTTGATGAAAATCACCTTACTATAGTTCAGCCGATTCAGAGCCATTCAAAATCCAAAATCTGCAATTGTGCTCCGATTGTGGTTCTTGATACCTCTAATGATAGGTCTCGGGACCTATAATTAGTGTGCAAACGCGCATTTAGATTGCTTGATTATTTCCATACATTTCAAAGAAAATTCGATTTGATGAAAATCACCTTACTATAGTTCAGCCGATTCAGAGCCATTCAAAATCCAAAATCTGCAATTGTGCTCCGATTGTGGTTCTTGATACCTCTAATGATAGGTCTCGGGACCTATAATTAGTGTGCAAACGCGCATTTAGATTGCTTGATTATTTCCATACATTTCAAAGAAAATTCGATTTGATGAAAATCACCTTACTATAGTTCAGCCGATTCAGAGCCATTCAAAATCCAAAATCTGCAATTGTGCTCCGATTGTGGTTCCTGATACCTCTAATGATAGGTCTCGGGACCTATAACTAGTGTGCAAACGCGCATTTAGATTGCTTGATTATTTCCATACTTTTCAGAGAAAATTCAATTTGATGAAAATCACCTTACTATAGTTCAGCCGATTCAGAGCCATTCAAAATCCAAAATCTGCAATTGTGCTCCTATTGTGGTTCCTGATACCTCTAATGATAGGTCTCGGGACCCGTAATTAGTGTGAAAACGCGCATTTAGATTGCTTGATTATTTCCATACATTTCAAAGAAAATTCGATTTGATGAAAATCACCTTACTATAGTTCAGCCGATTCAGAGCCATTCAAAATCCAAAATCTGCAATTGTGATCCGATTGTGGTTCTTGATACCTCTAATGATAGGTCTCGGGACCTATAATTAGTGTGCAAACGCGCATTTAGATTGCTTGATTATTTCCATACATTTCAAAGAAAATTCGATTTGATGAAAATCACCTTACCGATTCAGAGCCATTCAAAATCCAAAATCTGCAATTGTGATCCGATTGTGGTTCCTGATACCTCTAATGATAGGTCTCGGGACCTATAATTAGTGTGCAAACGCGCATTTAGATTGCTTGATTATTTCCATACATTTCAAAGAAAATTCGATTTGATGAAAATCACCTTACTATAGTTCAGCCGATTCAGAGCCATTCAAAATCCAAAATCTGCAATTGTGATCCGATTGTGGTTCTTGATACCTCTAATGATAGGTCTCGGGACCTATAATTAGTGTGCAAACGCGCATTTAGATTGCTTGATTATTTCCATACATTTCAAAGAAAATTCGATTTGATGAAAATCACCTTACTATAGTTCAGCCGATTCAGAGCCATTCAAAATCCAAAATCTGCAATTGTGCTCCGATTGTGGTTCTTGATACCTCTAATGATAGGTCTCGGGATCCGTAATTAGTGTGAAAACGCGCATTTAGATTGCTTGATTATTTCCATACATTTCAGAGAAAATTCGATTTGATGAAAATCACCTTACTATAGTTCAGCCGATTCAGAGCCATTCAAAATCCAAAATCTGCAATTGTGCTCCGATTGTGGTTCTTGATACCTCTAATGATAGGTCTCGGGACCTATAACTAGTGTGCAAACGCGCATTTAGATTGCTTGATTATTTCCATACATTTCAGAGAAAATTCGATTTGATGAAAATCACCTTACTATAGTTCAGCCGATTCAGAGCCATTCAAAATCCAAAATCTGCAATTTTGCTCCGATTGTGGTTCTTGATACCTCTAATGATAGGTCTCGGGACCTATAATTAGTGTGCAAACGCGCATTTAGATTGCTTGATTATTTCCATACTTTTCAGAGAAAATTCAATTTGATGAAAATCACCTTACTATAGTTCAGCCGATTCAGAGCCATTCAAAATCCAAAATCTGCAATTTTGCTCCGATTGTGGTTCTTGATACCTCTAATGATAGGTCTCGGGACCCGTAATTAGTGTGAAAACGCGCATTTAGATTGCTTGATTATTTCCATACATTTCAAAGAAAATTCGATTTGATGAAAATCACCTTACTATAGTTCAGCCGATTCAGAGCCATTCAAAATCCAAAATCTGCAATTTTGCTCCGATTGTGGTTCTTGATACCTCTAATGATAGGTCTCGGGACCTATAATTAGTGTGCAAACGCGCATTTAGATTGCTTGATTATTTCCATACTTTTCAGAGAAAATTCGATTTGATGAAAATCACCTTACTATAGTTCAGCCGATTCAGAGCCATTCAAAATCCAAAATCTGCAATTGTGATCCGATTGTGGTTCTTGATACCTCTAATGATAGGTCTCGGGACCTATAATTAGTGTGCAAACGCGCATTTAGATTGCTTGATTATTTCCATACATTTCAAAGAAAATTCGATTTGATGAAAATCACCTTACTATAGTTCAGCCGATTCAGAGCCATTCAAAATCCAAAATCTGCAATTGTGCTCCGATTGTGGTTCTTGATACCTCTAATGATAGGTCTCGGGATCCGTAATTAGTGTGAAAACGCGCATTTAGATTGCTTGATTATTTCCATACATTTCAGAGAAAATTCGATTTGATGAAAATCACCTTACTATAGTTCAGCCGATTCAGAGCCATTCAAAATCCAAAATCTGCAATTGTGCTCCGATTGTGGTTCTTGATACCTCTAATGATAGGTCTCGGGACCTATAACTAGTGTGCAAACGCGCATTTAGATTGCTTGATTATTTCCATACATTTCAGAGAAAATTCGATTTGATGAAAATCACCTTACTATAGTTCAGCCGATTCAGAGCCATTCAAAATCCAAAATTTGCAATTTTGCTCCGATTGTGGTTCTTGATACCTCTAATGATAGGTCTCGGGACCCGTAATTAGTGTGAAAACGCGCATTTAGATTGCTTGATTATTTCCATACATTTCAAAGAAAATTCGATTTGATGAAAATCACCTTACTATAGTTCAGCCGATTCAGAGCCATTCAAAATCCAAAATCTGCAATTGTGATCCGATTGTGGTTCTTGATACCTCTAATGATAGGTCTCGGGACCTATAATTAGTGTGCAAACGCGCATTTAGATTGCTTGATTATTTCCATACATTTCAAAGAAAATTCGATTTGATGAAAATCACCTTACTATAGTTCAGCCGATTCAGAGCCATTCAAAATCCAAAATCTGCAATTGTGATCCGATTGTGGTTCCTGATACCTCTAATGATAGGTCTCGGGACCTATAATTAGTGTGCAAACGCGCATTTAGATTGCTTGATTATTTCCATACATTTCAAAGAAAATTCGATTTGATGAAAATCAACTTACTATAGTTCAGCCGATTCAGAGCCATTCAAAATCCAAAATCTGCAATTGTGATCCGATTGTGGTTCCTGATACCTCTAATGATAGGTCTCGGGACCTATAATTAGTGTGAAAACGCGCATTTAGATTGCTTGATTATTTCCATACTTTTCAGAGAAAATTCGATTTGATGAAAATCACCTTACTATAGTTCAGCCGATTCAGCGCCATTCAAAATCCAAAATCTGCAATTGTGCTCCGATTGTGGTTCTTGATACCTCTAATGATAGGTCTCGGGACCCGTAATTAATGTGCAAACGCGCATTTAGATTGCTTGATTATTTCCATACATTTCAAAGAAAATTCGATTTGATGAAAATCACCTTACTATAGTTCAGCCGATTCAGAGCCATTCAAAATCCAAAATCTGCAATTGTGATCCGATTGTGGTTCTTGATACCTCTAATGATAGGTCTCGGGACCTATAATTAGTGTGCAAACGCGCATTTAGATTGCTTGATTATTTCCATACATTTCAAAGAAAATTCGATTTGATGAAAATCACCTTACTATAGTTCACCTATGATTATCTGTTATAAGATTTAAAAATGTACGTGTAATAGTACACTTTAGCCTATTTATGCAGCTTAACTCTCTTACCAAACCTATTTTACGTTTGAAAACTGTTAAAAAGGGAAACTGCGACCAATTGCTTCTTGTGTAATGAAAGTCTACGGGAGCTTCTGCTATCGAAGAGGGAATTTAACTGATTTGATTTCCACTTTTATATTTCGAGAAAAGTCTGCCAAAAGTAATGATATACTGATCTAGGCTATCAGTAGCTAAATTTAGTGAAATTGTCAAGTGGTCTGAAAATCCAATAACACAAAATTAATTGAATCGACATCTACCATTAATCAATATAAAATACCAATTAATTTCGTGTCAAAAATTCGATTTAATCAGACGTAATTAATCTGTGACATTTTGATATCACCAATCATGTATTCAGACAAAAACTAAAAATTTTAAGTAAATATCAATTTAAAGCCGCAAAAGTATAAGGCAAAAAATATTTTTATTTACAAACTTGAATACACAAAATTTTGTTTGATTTTAACCGCATATTTACAATTGCAATTCAGTAATAAAGTTTTATATTTATGTAAGATAACAAAAATCTAAAAATAAAATGCCACAAATTAGCTTCGACATCATTTTTACATTCAGGCCTAATATAAAACATCAAAGTGAAAAAGCGACAAAAAAAAAATGTTTGACCAATAAAAATACTCGTAAGCCATAACATAAAAGCTCAAAAAATGACGATTTACAAAAGTTCTCTTTTTTGTTATTCCAAATATTTTTTATTCTGCTTCAAAAGTCAAAATAACATTTTTTTTTATCGTCAGCGTTGTTGTATTTTAATTTATTGGCATGAACGGAGGGGGAGAGGATTTAAAATAAATACAAAAAAAAATATTTCATATGCGGTAAATAGAGCTAAAAATTTTCCATTTTCCAGATTTTTGTCCAATTCCATAATATTTCATTTATTATTAATTTTTGGTTTTTGTGTTTGACTTCGGTTCGAATAAATTTATTCATAATATTATAACAGCACATACTACATATATACATACATACATATATGTATGTACTATTGTGAGGAGCCATACCACCATCATATTGGATATTTATTTTCGATGTGATTACAAAAGCTTAACATTTTGTATACATTATCTCCGTTTTGCCATTCAACAAACATTTTTTTTTTTTCGTAAACATTTCTGTTTGGGTTCCAAAATTACCACCAAATTTAAATGCTGATGAATGGATTTAATTTTATTTTTTGATATTGTATGTTTGTCCTATGTAGACACAGACATATTACATATTTAGATATTTTGTGCAAGTGTATGTCTGTTTGAATATGTTATCTAAACATACGGGATTATTTATTTTAATCCTATACTGAGTACATATTTGGAAAAATGGTAAGTAGCCTTATGTTGAAATCTATAATTGGGAATTTTGATTTTTTTGGCCTACAATTTCATAATAGTATAACCACTAATTATCGCAAGAAGAGGATAATGTGGTTTGGATCGTTTAGCTAATAACTTAAACGATTTGGAAAATTGTTAACAAGAAATAAAAATGGATTCCATGAAAATATCAAGAAACGAACGTGTTGGGTTTAATTAGAAAATAAAAACACTTCAATTTACTTTTGGTTTTTTGTGTTCGACTTGATTTTGTGTGTTATCACGCTGATTTTTCAATTGGGACCCTTTTTCTCCACTGAACAAAAAGTGTGCTAAAATAATAGTTGTATAATTTTGTGATAGGCCGCGCATCGGTATGCTATTTTGGTGTTGTGATTAATTGCTATTACTCGGCAAGAGTAATATAATAATAATATAATTATCTTAACTTGGACAGTATTGGTTTGTGATGAATTGATGATTTGTTGATTGTTGGTTGTGTAAATGTTACTTATTTATTTTGTTGTTGTTTTGTGTTATGGTATTCCGCTTGGTAACTTACTGCGAGTGAATGATAGGCGAACAGTTATTTGCGGTATTGATTTCGTCTATTTAATTTTATAAATACACTAATTTATTCTAAATCGAATAATTTCATTCGACGTCACTCTAACAAACTTTTACCGGCCATTTCACTTATTGTATGTATTGTAGTGCCGTTTAATCTTATCACTATTTCTCTCAACTTAGATTTATTTTAATTGTTTTTCTTTCTTATTTTATTTTTATAACTTAACTAATTAACTGTTGTATTATAGTTAGTATCAATTGGTTTGGTTATTATATATTTAAATACCAAAATTTTATCACTAATTAAATTTGTTTAAATCGAATGATTTCATTCGACATCACTCAAACAAATTTTTAACGGCCCCATTGTTTTTCATCTTTTACAAGGACAAAACGGCATTTTTACGTAACACTAATCTTAACTTTTGTCATACCCATATGGATACCTTAAATTAATTTTTATCACTTATTAGTTCATAAAATAATTACCGAATATGAATATGTGTAATCATTGCTTATTTGCGTTCTACTATATTTAATTAACTAATTCTACAATATTAAAACTTAATTAACTAATTTTAATTATACAAAGCAAGTGAAAAAAAAATGTTTACTTGATTTCTCTTTTTTTTTTTCCTTTTATGATCACTCAATTTTACAATATTCCAATTTTTAAATTATTTTTGTTTGACCTTTTCAAATCTCTGGTCATTCAACGACCACCTATTATCATTTTTTTCTACAATTTTTTTCTTCCAATTTTTTTATTTGCCCGGACCGTTTACCAATACATCTATTCCAATTACCAATTATCAGTAATTAAAACCCATAGCAGGTACATTGAAAAGGGAGCGTTGTACCACTTTGGTGGTTATGAAAATTGTGGTGGTTTTAATGTGGCTATCGCCACACCTTGCTGTTGAAAACATTGGAAAGACTGATCGACGTGTACCTACGTGCAAAAATAAAACCCAGTAATTGGGCGACTTCTCAGCATGCGTACTGGAAAGGGAGATCTGTGGACATGGCTCTGCATTCCCTAGTGCGAACAATTGAGAAATCAATCCACTCGAAAGAGTACTGTTCGGTAGCCTTCCTCGATATAGAGGGCGCCTTTAACAATGTCAGGACGGAGACAGTTCGGGAAGGACTGTCTTTCTTAGGTGTGAACGACCCCTTAGGGAGATCGATGAATCAGATGCAAGAAGGCAGGATTATTAACGCGGATATGGGGGAAACCACCATTATGAGGCGGGTAGTTAGAGGAACTCCGCAAGGTGGTGTCCTATCACCTATTCTCTGGAACATAGTTATCAATGGATTACTTTTGGAACTGGAGAGGGAGGGAATATGAGTGATTTCGTATGCAGATGACGTGGCGATCGCGATCTCAGGGAAGTACCTAGGCACGATTAAGGAGGTCATGCAACACGCGCTCGTAATCATTACAAAGTGGGCCAGCAAATGTGGGCTGGGTATAAATCCATCCAAAACAGAGCTGGTACTCTTCACTAAGAAATATAAAATTCCGGTAGTCGCCCCTCCTACCTTAAATGGCACGGCACTGACCTTTACTGATGAGGCAAGATTTGTGAGCATAATCTTGGACAGTAGGCTAAATTGGATGCCCAATATTTTAGAGAAGGTAAAGAAGTCTACCATGGCTCTGTACTCATGTAGGAACGCCGTCGGAAGGAGATGGGGTATAAAACCAGAGCTGGTACACTGGCTTGTCACCGCTGTAGTCAGACCGATTCTGATGTACGAAGAAAACTTATAAGAATAAGATAGAGAAGGTACAGAGAACGGCCTGCTTGCTTATAAGCGGGGCACTGAGGACAACCTCTACACGTTCCCAAATATGCCGCCACTAATATGTTGAAGCTGAAGACCAATGCCAATTTCATTATTGCCTTATTTCCAGGAATTGATATTATTTTGGGAGTATTCTGATGTATTTAAGCTTGCAATTACGATATTTAGTAGTTCCCTCTGAGTGTTTTGTTAGTTGAGCAGATTTAAGGCAGCATTTATTGGTAGTAGATGCCTTTCATTTTGGATTTTAGTAGACTATAATCTTCCGTTCTTCTTGAGCCAATGTCGTTTCTGTAAAATTTCCGCAAAATATTGCTGGTATACGCTCGAACCGTTAAATTTTAATGGGATTTGCCTGATTTAATAATGTTTTGGAAGCGGCCTTTTTAGAATCGGTTTTACCTTTACAAAGCAGTGTGACTACTCCGACTTTATCGTCTCCTCTAAGGTGCAGCTCTTCAATTTTACCTAATAGCCGTTGAGCTGGTGCTAAATTCGGTTCCTTAATAAAAACTATATTCCCAATCCCTATATTGGGTTCTCGTAGCGATGTTAAATATTATGAGGACCTTATCCTCCAAGAGTCTTCAGTCAGCATCTATGTCAATTTCCAGCGGTTGCTCAAAGTATACGCCTCTTCAATTATTTCTGATTTA
This sequence comes from Tipula vernalis, assembly GCA_958295665.1. Classification (NCBI taxonomy): domain Eukaryota; kingdom Metazoa; phylum Arthropoda; class Insecta; order Diptera; family Tipulidae; genus Tipula; species Tipula vernalis. The sequence goes on from OY282560.1 coordinate 17,658,683, forward strand.
GGTGTAGAAGAAATGGTTTACCGATAATGAAATGCCCTCGTATTATTGTGACAGTATCTTCGATGTCTGTAGATATAGAATTGAGGAATGCTTCGATTTGACTGAGTACAGTTGACATTTCTTCATACCTCAAGAGAGTTTCTCTTAAAATTCGTTTTAAATTTTAGTTTTTCAATAGCTGATTTTACGGCAGTTTCCAACAATCGTCCCCAGTGAGGACTTGCTAGTTTCTGTTGAACTATGACCGCATTTGTTGTTTAATTGCTAACAACTTCTTAGTATACCGCCTTGGTGGCCATGCAGATGAAAATTGCGATGTTAGTTTTACAAACCTTTTTACTACATCCTACTGAAGATTTTATTGCGTTCGTAGCCGATGTGATGGTGGCACAAATAAATTAACAAAAGATTTTAGTTGCTACACTAAATGTGTCCAAGAATTTATTTAGCGTAAAATAATGAGTACAGAAACAAACCTAGAATATATTTGCTGCGTTCCATTTAACGTGGCAAAGTACACACAAGTACTTCTGAATGCACGCAGCTACTCTTGCTAAATTTTATGAGTAGTTTGCTTCTCGAATTTATGGCGACTTCGTTACCAGTGTACACAAATTAAATTGGGTTCTCAAAATATGTACATAAAATTTATTTTTTAATTTAATAAAAAAATGATTTAATTTAATTTTAAGATAAATTACAAATTTTATTTCGGAATATAAATTATAATTTTGATGTTGTTGCGATGACAGCTCAAAATGGAAAGAAAAAGTTTATTACAAAATTTAACAAACAAAATTACTTTACTGGAAGTTCGAATTTCAGCCATAATAAATTTACATTGCAGTGGCATGAATTCGACGTCTGCTATAGTTAATTAATACATTCCAAATATAATATTGAATTTGAATACATAATATTAATTACAATTATTCTATTGTTATTGTTTTCAGGCTGCATAATTGTACATAATATAAATATAGTATCTATATGTGTCGGTGTGTTTAATACAATTTAAGTTTAAGGGATTTATGTGAATGAAAAGAATTTACATTGAAATTGTATTCGGGCAGGAATTGAATCAGGTAGTAAGGTATGTAATTTAAATTTCATGTGGATTTATAATTTTTATTTTAGGTAATATGATGATGAATGATGATGATTTATTTCAGGTTAACGTCAGTAGAATGATGCCAATGCTTCTTTTTCAGGTATTGAGATTTGGGTAAAAGGGATATGTGTGACGTAAGTATGCTGCTTTGATGTTAAGGGCTATTCTCTGAACAACCAGAATATTTAGTACAATTAATCCATATTATTTTAATGCAATAATTGCTGCGTTCCTTTTGACGTGGCAAAGTACAAATAAGTACTTGGGAGTAGATGGTAAATGGAACGCAGAAAATTACTTGCGAAAATAAAATTTAATTTAAAAAAATTTACGTGCAACATAGAAAGTTGAAAAATTAATTATTAATTTGAAAACTGATCAGCTATTTCTACCGACTGGTTGTACTAAATATTCGTGTAAATAAAAAAAAAATCAAATTTTTGCTCGGGAGGAGTTTCATAATCGAACTCCAAACACACATCACTCCTTCATCTTACCACCCAACCACTCATCTCTATATAATTTCTACTCATTTTTTCGTTTCTGATAAAATCGCACTTGGTGAAAAATCGCATAAAAATTTTTGTTATTTTACCAGGCGAACAGAATTTAAAAAACAACATAATTGTCAGCAACGTGACATAATTTTGTATCAAAGCGTGCCACTTCAAGTTATATGACACTTGAACATACAAAATAAAGTCATATTGCTGACATTTCTATCTTGTAATTTCTGTTCGCCTGTTAAAATGACAAAATTTTTTTGCGATTTTTGATGAAAAAAACAAAAAATTTTTTTTAAATTTCTGCTCACCTGATTAATAAAAATAAACTTTGTTTTAATTAAAAAGCCAATCATAACTCTAGCAACCACCTAAATAGAAAATTTGTAGATTTTTATTACAAAAAACAATTCCTTCAGATGCGGGGATCGAACACGAGACCTCTATGGTTTAAATCTGCTCTCTTATGGTAAGAGTTCGATCCTCGCGGCTGAAGGATTTCATTTATGTAATAAAAAGCTCCAAATTTTCTATTTGAGTGGTTGCTATTGAGTTATGATTGCCTTTTTAATTAAAACAAGTTAATTTTTATTTATCAGGTGAGCAGAAATTAAAAAAAAAAATTTTGTTTTTTCATTAAAAATCCCAAAAAAATTTTGTCATTTTAACAGGCGAACAGAAATTACAAGAAGATAGAATTGTCAGCAATATGACTTTATTTTGTATGTTCAAGTGTCACATAACTTAAAGTGGCACGCTTTGATACAAAATAATGTCACGTTGCTGACAATTATTTTGTTTTTTAAATTCTGTTCGCCTGGTAAAATAACAAAAATTTTTATGCGATTTTTCACCAAATGCGATTTTATCAGAAACGAAAAAATGAGTAGAAATTATATAGAGATGAGTGGTTGGGTGGGTTGTAAAATGAAGGAGTGATGTGTGTTTGGAGTTCGATTCTTGAAACTTCCGACTTTATTTGTTATTTTTTTTATTTACACGAATTTATTTACACGAATATTTAGTACAACTAATCGGTAAGAAATGGCTAATTTACTTGTTTGAAACGTATAATCCAATATTGATTCTTATGTAAGTGAGCACTAACTGACTATATGCAATGTTTTAGCATGTGCATCTTCGATTGTAAACTTTGTAATTTGATGATGTTTACATAGAATAATTAATTGGTTGTTTGTTGAAGGGGGGACGAAAGTTGAGTATAATTATCTACCAGCTCCGTAACCTTCCAGTAGCTGTTCTGGTCATGTATTAGGCAGCTACATGGTGGGTATAATTGTGTAAGATGTAACTCGGTCACAATTCACAAGTGTACTTGCTGCCTCCTCGTGGCAACCACTAGTAACCGAGGAAATTTGGCACATTGTGGCACAGTTTAAAGTATGGCGCTATAGAAAAAATCCTTGATAAAATACTATAATCTAAGGTGAAACAGCATATGCCGATGGATGATTGGCTGATAGGTTAATCAGTCCAAAGTATGCGGACTCTGGATACCAGGCACCCTTGTTACGGTTTAATAAGGTATATCCCATTGAGGATCGATTTATAGGTACGTACTAGGAACCGCACACCAGACAATCCAGTTTGGGGGACCAAGATTATTGAACCCGAACACAATACATCAATTCCCCTCAGTAGTAAAGAGGCCCAGACTACTCCTAGAAAGGAATTGCAATCAGGAACGAGTCCGCACTCGGTAATCGCTGAACCCCTAATCCGATCATACACTTCGGGTCGCACGTTGCCGTGAAAGACCCGCTAGAAGTGTATGATGGACGAACTGGACCTCACTCCTCCCGCAATCAGATATCTCCGCTGACATCACCGCGGCTTGTTTCTCTGACTAGAATCAGCATGTAGGAGTGGTGATTTGATGGTGCCGCACGATGCCTAGCATCGTAACACCCTCCAGTTTAATTTAGCCTTCCAGTAGTAAAGCTGGGTGACCTACAGGTGACTTTCCATTCCCAGCCACGCGTAAGAGTAAAATCAAACGGAAGACGGATGTAGAGGTAGAAATATACAGGAGTGGGACAGCCCTCTCCAAGTCCTTGTGTACCAATGCTACCATCTTTCTAGCAGAACCACATGCTATAGTAGATATTTAAGAGGGAGAGTAATGAGCCCAAATAGTATGTATCTCGTAGATAAATTGCCTGGACGGATAATAATACTAATAATAATAATAGGCGGAATAATTGGATGCGTCACTTCCAACGCGGCAATCGAGTTTTTGATTGTTCCGCCTACTCGTAAGATACCTTTCTTATCGATGAAATGGTTTAATTATTTATTTATTTATTTATTTATTTATTTACTAGTTACAAAACAATTTAGTTAGTACACCAATCCCACTTACACAATCCACTTTGAGCTTTAAGCTCATTTATAGCAGATTGTGCAAGATGAGGTATGAGTATCTTTATTGTAAAAGATCTAACAGCGTTATCCTGAGAATTCCTCACAACTCCTTGGAAGTTTAATGCAGGATTGTTGGTGTTCATTGTGTTTCGACTATTTCTTAATTCACTTGATGATCTTAATATTAATCGCACAAGTTATTTTCTACTTACATATTCAATTATCCATAAAGCTTTTTATAAGCGCGACTGCACCGATGGTTGGACTATGCTTTTGACTTTCTTCACCTCCTCGTGAAGTAGCTGGATTTAACTGACTGTTCCCTTTACTTCCTCTAAACTACTGGCACATCCTTAACAGTTAAACGTGTAATCAGATAAAATTTAATCGTCTGTAAACAGAAAGGAATTGATACCAATAAAATTAAGTTCAAAGTTTAAAATGTAAAATTCTTAACTTTTAGCATTCACAATTTGCATAAAAAAACATTTATAACTTCATTAATATTCCATATCAGTTTGGGTTAGAGATCTGTGCCATGCTTCCAAATTACCAATAAAATTTTATGACCAGAAACAAATTTTTCTCCATTCCCCTCCACTACACCATCCAACCATTTTAAATCTATAATATGTAAAAAATCAAATTAGATAAATTTCGTAGCGTTTTCTTTTTTATCGTCGATTTTAACAATCGATAAGTTTGTATGTCTTACACACACAACAACAACAACAATAAAAAAATGTCGTATCCTAATACCATAGAGCGCAAATAAAATTTTATTTTTCAACAAATTGTCTTGATTATCTTTTTCACATGATTGCACTAAATTTCTCTATTCGGTTCTTCTATCCAATTTTGTCACATCGTTTTCCTCTTAATGTAAATGTGTTCAAGAGAACGAGGTACCCCAGTACAGACAACTCTACAGAGAGACTGTTATCGAAAAAAATGAAAATTTATTGTAAACCATTAAAACCAACGAATTATTTTTTGTTGTTTTCTTCTTTTTTTTGCTGCTACTGCTGCCATGGTGCGATGTCATCCCAAAATTCAATAGATAAATTTAATACAAACACACAGCATCTCCATATATATCTAGACGATAAAAATCGAGTATAAATTTAAGTTTTTCTTCTCGAAATGATTTCTCGAAAGATTTCTACAAGCTGAAAAGAAAAAAAAAACAAACACAATTACTTCGATGCCACTGGCATTACTCAATAAATAACCGGAAAATCGATTCTCTTGGAATTTTTTTTTTTTTACTACAAAACAACTCTATAGAAATGTAATTCTGGGAATGACAGCAAAAATAGCCATCAATAAATAATAGTTTCCTCATTTATATTTTTTTATAAATCACACGACCAAAACCACCATCAAACACTATACTCCATACACACCGTATACATCCGGAAGAATAAAAGTTGTCCTTCTTATACCTAGATAGAGGGATTATTTATTTTGTACTGTAGAATTGCGAAGTTACCAGAACGAAGGTAACAAAAAATAGCGAAATGGATTTATAGCGCTTCAATAAGAAAATTGAATTGAATTTTATTCATCTGCCATTTATTTGTGAACCGAGTGTTAAATGGTTTGTGTAGATTAAAATCGAAAAAAAATAAAAATAAAAAAAATTTGGAAAATTCGAGGAAATCTTTTAAATCGATTGTGATGATAAATAATTGGATTGTCGGATTCTATTCAATGTATAATGGCGATTTATATCCCAAAGTAATTATTTTATTTGGAAATTGTAGTTAAAGATAAAACGGTGAAATCTTCCCTAAAAATGTGCAGTTAGAATGTAAAGTTTGGCTGCACTTTTATCTGAACCGAGTGGAAAGCTATATTGTCTATTTATAGATCTGTTGTTTATTCCAAATGTAAAGCGGGTATTATTTTAAGCAAGTGAAAGCAATGAGTCAATATTTAGGGAATCCCAACTCAGTTCATGTCAACGCCGTCAAACGTGATAGGTATTGAATGTAGTTGTGAGTTGAATTAAAACGTTCCACATCTGGTTACGCGTACAAAAGATGGCAGCACCATCAACTGCAAAGACAAAATATATGTCTGCTTCAGGTGCGGCTAAAGAGGTGATTTGGCTTAGATAACTCTCAAAAAATATTGGCCTCGAGCAAGAAAATCCGACATCGATTATGATTGACAATCAAAGCGCAATTATCTTTGTGAAAAATGCAGAATTTTGTCATCAGAGAGCATGTCAAGAACGATATTATCACACCACTTTACATTTCTTCAAATGAACAAGTAGCAGATGCTCTTTCTAAACTATTCCAAGCCTAGAAGTTGAAAGAAAATATTTTATCAGGGTGTGTTAGGGAATGTTGAAAGTGGAACCTTTGACATGTCGTATGTTTTTATTAATATCCAGGAACTTAACAATACGAGTATGGCAACATTAATCAGAATTAATAATTCCGAGATACATCTTAAGTTTATGAATGAATTTGAATATCGCTAAAGATATAGTATAACGACTATGTAAAGACAAGTGCCAAGTTAAGTAACGGTGTTGAGCTTATAAGAATTTAGGTAAAGCCTAATCTTTCAGTTTGGTTTATTGACCCAGATCCATGGATTGCTGTGGGAACTCCATTACTGGAAGCATCCGGTCTAATTCAAGGTTTCGTGTACGGTTCGTTTATCCTCAACATTGGGTACATTACTCACTTCTCATCGAAATAAAAATGTTGTATTAACTTCGGTCCGCAAGGAACGAAGTTATTAAAAATCGCGCCAAAAATGACCAACAATTTTGACTATCAAAAAACATTTTTGCGATGTTCTGAAGGTCCCTGAGTCCGAAGAAGCAAACAAAATAAAAGATGTGCGCCAATCTATTTCAAGGCGGTCAAAACACAGAGTTGAAAATTTTTTGGAACCAGTTCGTTAAGAAGATCAGATATCTAGGCATATGAATTGACCTAAATTGTGGTTATTATTAACAAGTGGTATTACCACGTGGTTTTCGATCCACGTCGACTAAGATTAAGTCGGACATTGAGTTTGGGGTTATGTTGAGGGTTGAGTTGAGACTGAGTTAGAGTTGAATGAGCAGTTGTGTTAGGGAATTATTTAGGAGTTGAAATGAAGGTTTAATTTGAGTTGGCGCTTTAGTTGATTTCAGTTGACTTCATGCACGCACGTAGTTTTTCAGACCATTTTGATTTGGAAGTTGAGTTGCAATTTGAGGTTGATTTTGAGTTAATGGCTGATTTGGGCATCGATTTTAAGTTGAGTTGGAATTCGGTTTAAATTGGGTTAGGATAGAATTGAGGTTGAGTCTGTGTTTCGGACCGTGTTGATTTGAGGATTGAGTTGGGGTTTAGTTCAGATTGAGTTGAAATATATGAAAATGAAATTGAAGTAGGTGAAATAAAGCAGAGCATAAAGGCAGAATTTCATATTATAAAAATAAATTCGCACATAATGAATATAATTCTATCGGTGAACTGCAATCGGTTTTACATCGCATTCGCGTAATGGACGAAAAGTTTGGTGAAGGGCACGTTAGAGAGCATCGATCCAACGGAAATAGATTAAATTCATTTTCGAGGATGAGTATGGTATATTCGATTCTGCGGTGTAGTATCGAAAATAAAACCGAATTAGAATTCAATGATACAAATTCGACTTTAAAAAATGTTGATAGAATTATTTCTATGAACTTCAGTAGCAATTAGACTTCCTCAGATAAGCCATTCAAAGTTTGATGGAATTGACTTAGCTCAATTTTAGACACATATTCGTTGACCTCATTCTTTCCAATAGTTGTATTAGTTTAGTAACGAAACTTACAACGCCGAGAAATGGTAAAGTGAATTATTTAATCGAAAGCTTACCAATTACAAATGAGAACTATAGTATAGAGCATAAAGAACTATTTTCAATTATTTCAACAATGATACTAAGAACATCACATTAAAAATTTATACGGTATCTAAAGACTTGAAGGAAACCCTCCGAGTTCGTTACAGTTCTTTGTAGACTCAACTGAAAAGAATTGCAACCCGCTTGGAACTTGATTTTAAATCATTATTTAATGTACATACAAAAGGAGAACACCTCCCTCGGCTAGTAAGAATGTTGCGGATACAAACCCAATACTAATAGAGTATCCGTGTCAACTCTCTGTAGTTGTCAGGTTTGATTAGTCGCCACTCAAACGGTATGACATTGTGCACCAATTATCTATCTTCGATACATGGTGTCTTCGATTGTAAAGCAGAGCCTTGTAAGCGATGTAGGTTAAGGCATTACACTTTATTACACTTCAAAAAATCTCAACCAAGTTTTACGTCAAATAATCGCATATTGATAAGAATTTCGATAATAAGTCAATAAAAAAAATTCTTCTAAATACAATGAAGCTTCAACCATTAGTGCCGTTTCTCGGGATCCTATAAAACAATCATTTCAAAGTACATAGAAACATGTCGCGATTGCTCAAGTATTACTGGCAACCGCAGATGTGTAGGAAGAATCCATCAACGGTCGTAGAGCACTTATTAGATAGTGGATCCACTGAAAATATATAAGACCCATTACAAAACCCACTTTCATTATAGTATCGGGAATAAATGAAAAGTTTACAGAGGTTAGAACGTCTGACTATAAAGTAAAGCTGGATCTTTTAATCCTTTCAAAAATAACAGATGAGCTTCCATCCCTTTCTTTCCGTTTGACCCATAACGATACTCAAAAATATCAAATGTTTCTTAAAATATAAAATTGACATGTTCATTGGTGCTGAAAAGTATAATAAAATTGTTAAAGAGCTTCAATAAAAATAGTTCCAGAACATCCACTTTAAAATACACAATTGGGTATGTTGTGTCGGGCAAAACAAAGAGCACGCATGTAGTGGAACCAAAATTAGATACGAACATTAACATGTCAACATCTCATGAAGATTTGAAATTCACTCGCCTAAATCTCGTCTTCCATATGGTAGATAACGTGCAGGGTTACTCGTAAAGGCAAACATTAAGGAACCTAATGATAATAAAATTAGCGCCTACATAATTACATAAAAAATATAACGTACCGAAGGTTAAGAACTTGTTGCTACTTCCAAATGTAAAGCGGGTGTTATTTTAAACAAATAAAATATTCCAATATAACAGGCCATGATGGAATTGTAGTAAGCTTTCCTTCGTCAGTGTTAAAAATGTTTTCCCTTCTTATAGATTTTCTACAGTCCAGAAAATGTTGCTCAAACTTTCGAGCAAGCCAAAGTATTACCGAAGCCAGAGTAATTATACCAATCGAAGATCCTCAAGAAAATATTCGTCCATTGACTTCACAGAAGTTTGACGATTTCTAAAGAATTTATTCAACGAAGTTTGAATCACTATCAACCTCAAAATACGCAGCACTGCTAGAAATATTTAGCCTTCGTCAAAAAGCACCAAGGAAAAACCATGCTTTTGAAGTTTTTCCGAAAACATTCCAAAAAAAAAATGTATCAAGCTAATTGTCAAACGTTGCATTTAAAAATAACCGATTTCCTAATTACCGGAGATATCAATGACTATCAGTCTAATGATGATTCTTTGTTAATAATCCTGGTCATTTAAAAACAAGATAATAGCGATCATACTTAAAATTAGGATTGAATAGAAAGCCGCTTGAATATTGAACGTTTGATTATAGAACACACATCGTGTTCCTAAACGGTGATAACCTCAATGAGCGTCGGTCTAGTGATGATTTTCTATCGGTTTGGGCCATTGCCAATAATCCTGGACATTTTAAAAACAAAAACTTGGATAGAATTGAATGTCGTTGTTGTGCGTTGGAAATGTATGAAGGAGTTTTTGTTTGGCATTTCCAAAGGCAAGGATTATTAACAATGGTCTAGTCCAGTAGCAATTCATCACCAGACCGAAGGTCATTGAGGTTATCACTAGTTTGGAATGCGAATTTTTTTTTTTTTATTTAAGGTTCAACAACGATTTTCTATCAATCCTAGTTTCAAGTACAAACAATCCACCTTTTATATTTTTATATTTTATTTAATTTGGAATCCAACTTCCTACTACTTAACACCTGACTTATCTTAAAACTGAACCTTAAATCAACCTACAACTCAATCTCCAAGTCAACATGCAAATAAATCCCAATGCAAACAACAATGCAATCATCGAATCAACCCTCAACCCAACCCTCAACTTAATCAACGATTAAACCTCAAATGAACTTTAATTAAAACCCTACCCAAATGCAACGGCTAACTCAATCCCTAAATCAAGACGGTTTGTAAACCCATTTAACTTTTTGTGACAAAGGGTTTTTTGGGATTATTTTTGTGCAATTCAAGCTAACTTCCAGCTCAAATCTCAATTCAGCTTCCAAGTATACTCGCAAGTCCCCGTTGCTGTTCAATGAATGTCCTTTGTGTGATAAATACCCAAACATCTACCGGCAGCAGTATGTAGCTCATAAGCAGCATAGCCAAGCGTTTTAGTCACAAGAGCTTTAATAAATTTCGGAGAAACTTTCGATGCAATATTTTTACCGGCGCTTGACAGAATTCACGTATTTTGCTACGTTGATTATACCTGCTAGCATTACCGAAATAAGCATCCTTAAGGTGTCCGGAAAAAATTCTATATACCAAATAATCAATCAGACGTCTGTTTGATAACGACATAATTGTCATTTAATGAATCTAGTTCACGCAAAAGACGGTACGAAGATTCACATGTGTCACCATGTGACATCCAAAAACTAGAAAGAATGACGAGAAACCTGTAGCACTAAGCACAAAGTTCCTCTATGAAGAACCAATTTCATGTATGCTCGAATTGCTGAAATAACAGCGCTATTTACCCTCTGCGATGCGTTTGACTGAGGAGAATAGTTCGGAGTGAATTGATGAGTTACACCGAATTTATTCAAAAAGTTATGCAATATTTCAGATCGAAATTGGGGTCCATTATCACTATAAGAGAACAAAATCTCAGGCACTCCAAATACATTGAAAACGCATTTGCTGAGGAAGTTAACCACATGATGGGTAGATGTTGTGCGTAACAATTCTAATAAAATAAATTTGGTATACTAAGCATTGCCAGATTTACTACGCGAAGTCGCGAATACGGCCCAAGAAAATGATAATCTCCTATTACTGGCCGAGCTACGTAGTTTGTGGTTTTTATGGCCTGACGTCTCTTGACATGGTGGTCTAATGAAATTTACGTCACAATAATTCAAAGGTTTTCTCATAACGCGTAAGTGAACTACTCGGTAGACTATGAGCTTGCACTATTAATGAGTTTGTAAGGTACGGAGGAACTACCAGTTACCAGTGAGAAAATTCAATACCATCACAAGCATTAAAATTGGATGGAAAAATAAATAATTTTCCGTCGTTAACTTTGAAGTTGGTCGTGATTTCTTAAACAATCAGCTTCAGAAAATGCAGGTGAATAAAAGTCAATATGAAGATGTGGAATTTTCAAGTCATGCTTTAAATTCGAAGACGAATCTTAAAAGTCGCAAGACGTCCTGACAAGTCTCTCTGCTCCATTAGGTGTTTTAGAACTTAGTGGTCGGTTTTAATAGTGAATGAGTAACGTTCAACATATTTCTTTTGTGCAGAGTTCAATTTATGTGAAAATAAAGCAATAAGGTAATCAGCATCATCATCCACCTTCTGGAATAGCAGAATTTAAAGCCGTCTTAAGCTGTTTGAATGCATCAACTGCCTGATTGGACTAAACCATTTTCTGATTCTTTTTGAGAAGGTCGGTAGGTGGAGCAGCAATACCAGCAGTTAGATATAAATCGCTAGTACCATCCCGGCATTACCAAATATCGTCCAAGTTATTTCACCGTTGTTGCTTGAGAATAATTCTAGATAGCCTCCAGTTTGTCGAGGTACTTCGGTTCTTTTCTCCACATTGGTTGTCTAATTTGCACGCTGTATGTGTTCAGCAACTTGAAACAAACGAGTAAAGTGTTCTTCCAATGTAACAGAAGCAAAAGAAGATTACAATACAACTGGTTAGGGATCACGCAATGCATTAACCGAGGGAGCGATTGAGGAGCATTACACAGGCCGAAAGGCATCACTGTACACTGATACAGTGGCGTTCCGGGCAACGTGAACCTAGTTTTATTTCGAGAATTGATCTGCAACGGGGTTTGCCAAAATGCATCTTTAAGATCAATAGTGGAAATGTATCTTTAGCTTTTACTTCGTTTAGTTTCCTGGCGTAAAGGCACAACCTCACCTTTCCAGTCGATTTTTTCCACACGTGATTAATTGGCAGCAACCAGGATCTTTGGCTTTCTTCAATTACACCAAGTCTAACCATCCTTTCGATTTCGGAATCAATGTCTTTTTGTACCGTCGGAGAAATCGGATAAGTTCCGCTGTTTAACTGTTTTTGCATCCTTGATATCAATATGGCATGCGTAGTAAGATTAGTACGACTCAATCCTTCTTTAAAAGAACATTGAAAAAGTAAAATTAGGTGAGCAAGCTGGTATTCCTCATAAGCTGACAATATGTGACGATTTGTGGAAAGCGCAACAATAGATAACTCTAGAATTTCTTCAACAATAATAGGTTTTAACCCGAAAAGCTTCCAAAAATCAATGCCCAAGTAGGAATGTTGGGTAAGACTTGGGGCAATATGAATTCTCGCATAGTTTTTTTTCCCCCCAAATAAGTGATAGGAATTTTTCAAGCCGTCTATATTCATGAACATTGAACAGGGAATCTATAACTTTATTTTTCAAATGTTTTTTAAAAGTCCCGTAACTACGAGATCTAGAGTTTGACTTGATTACAGATAGAAAACTGACAGGAACCACAAACATTCTTACGATTCTTAGAATTATTGAAACTTATTTCCTCCTGACAAGTTCGGGGCAAATGTTGCTCACCGCTTCTTCGATTGATTTCCTGGAAATTCTGAGATGGGAATGAACGCCTCCAGGATGCATCATTTCCTGCGTTTGGTTTTAGGAAATATTATTTTGACAAGTCATACAGTTTGGTCTAGTTATATTCTATTGAACACAACCAGAACAATAAATTTCGGTTTTTCGATAATTTAAAAAATTAGATAGATGGTTCTGTTCTCCGCAGCAATTCCAGCTTTTTTAAATTATAAACCCAATCCACGCGCTGCGCGCTAGTCGGCTGAAACTCTCGTAAGTCTGCAATGATGGTCTATACTATGATGGAAAATCGTTACACTCACCTAAGTGTTTTCTTCACAATCGTTTAAAATTTGATGCCGAATGTTTGTCTGCAAACTTATAGAATCTTGTAAACTAAGCGAATTGTCTACAATTTTTCTACAATAATAACGGTCCAACTTTATTCATATTATATGTACACGAGGAGATGCTCAGCAAGTGGCATAATTGAACAAAATAAAATGTCATATTTACAATGTTTGGGTGACACAAATTAATCGTGCTGTTGTATGATTTTAAGGAATATTTAGGCGAAGTTGCGGCTTTGGTGTTGATCCTGACCGTAACGATTATTATTACGAAAAATTTGGCGAACCCAATACCAAGAAAAGCCAAGCTTAAATGGATTTATAAAAGTTCTTTTTTTATATTAAGAAATCAAAATTTTTTTAAGTTTATCGGGTCCCGAAGGCGGGTGAGTATACGTTGCACGAAATTCTGGTTTATAATTTGGAGTCGAGGAATTTGTCGTATGAACGGGAGGTCTGTTGTATACTCGTATATGTGAGATGTGTATTTTGGTTAAATGTTATAAGAGAGACTTACCAAAATTTGATTTGTCCCAGTGGTTGCTTCAACATCGATTGCTGCTGGTCGAGTCTAAAGCGGAATAATGTTGCTTATGCTGGTGTTTTTGTTAATTTGACATGATGGGTGAATGTTTTGCGAAATATTAATTTAGCTATAAACGAAGTGGGCCACATAGTCCCAGGAATTTTTGTTTCCGAAAATTTGTGTATTTCTCGGATATTTTGCTGTCCGACTTCATCCAGGTCGGACTTCGTACTATAGAAACTACTTAGTGTCTTAGCATTTTGATTTAGGTTACTGGTGGCGCTAATTGCAATTCGTGTATAATCTTAGTGGCAGGTCCGCGGAAATGCTCCATTTATAATAGCAGTGATGCTAAACTGTAGTTAAATTTGCGATAGTGACCAGTAAGGCGGCAATCATTCATCATTTTGCTTGATGCTTGGTTGTACACTCAAAATCAATCGATCAATCAATCAATATTTATTTATTTATTTATTTCCAACCAACAGCAAGTCAATGGCTTCATCATATTATTTATATAAAATATTATTTTAAATATAAAGTCCAATCAAAATTAAATATATTGAAAAATTAAAAGTTGCTACCAACATCAAAATATCTAACAATTAACACAAAATATTTTAAAACAACCTTTAAAATAAAAGCCTAGCGCTTCATTTTTTTAAATTCCTCTCTGGAAATATTAAAATCAAAACAACCCGCAACGGTGTTGAGATCTCGTTGAATGCGCTCTATAGGACCATGAAAGCTGTAGTTGCTACTTGCAGTCGGAATATATAGAAGTTCTCGGGAGCGTAAGTTGCGTTGAGGAGAACGGGAGCGTAAGTTGCGTTGGGGAAAACCTGACAGAATATTAGTACAGTCTAATTTACCACAAATTATGTCACTCGTAAATGTGCCACTTGCGCATGTACGCCTACCACTTAAAGGTTGAACATCCAGGAAACGACATCGCTCTACATTTGGTGATAGTCTGAAATTATTGTCACACTCGAAAGACGGTAATTTTCTGAGAAGAAATAATAGAAACTGTTGTTGAACACTTCCAATTAGACTAGTAGAACGGGCACCATATGACAGTTGTGTTTTCAAGCGGTGAACCAACAAATGTAGTGTACAGTGGCGTTTAATAAACCCCAACATCGAAAAGGCTTTGTTAACAACCGCATCGACGTGAGAATTAAACGTTAAATCTGACCTAAAGATAACGCCCAAATCAGTAACCAGAAAGTAGTCAAAAACTACTGGAGACTTAGACCTGGAATAGGAGATTACGTGACACTTATCAACATTCAGAAACATAAGGTTAGCAACATACCAACCGCAAAGTGTGTTCAGGTTCCGCTGAAATTGATCCAATTCACATGAGATGTTTTCATATATTTTCATGTCGTCAGCAAATAAAATACAGTCTGCGATTTTGAAACAATCCACAACATTGTTAATGAACAATAAAAATAATAGTTGACACAAGTGACTACCTTGAGGCATCCCAGATGTCGCAATAAAACATTCTGAGATCGTATTGTCAATTTTGACATACATTTTGCGATCCGATAAATAAGACATAAGCTAATTTAAGAGAATAATGTCGCAATCATGTTCACTGAGCTTATTCAATAAAATCCTGTCATTAAGTTTATAGAACGCCTTAGCGAAGTCGACATAAGCCACATCGACTTGAACCACAACGAATTGACCGGCCCGGACAAAATCAATGCTGGCGTAAGCTAATATGTTGTTAGGAGTGAAAGTAGATCACATGGTTAAGCATTAACTTGAATAGTTTAGGAATGAAAGATAGTATTGCAATTACACGATAATTAGTTACATTACTGCGGGGGCCGATTTTGTGGATAGGTATGATACTTGATATTTTCCAAAGATCCGGAAATTTGCCTTGACTGAGGCTCAAATTAAATAAATGCCATTAAGGAGCGGCAAACCCGACTAGGTTCAGGACCCTTAGAAAAGTCCATGTTCATCAAAGCCATCATCAGGTCAAGTTCTGAAAAAACAATTTTGGAATTATTGGATTCAGATAATACACGAGTGTGTGAGCTATCCTTAACAAAAACTCTGCTAAAGTATTCAGCGAAGTAATTGCAGATTATCCTTGGATTATCTGACTTTTGACCACGAAATTCTAAAAATGATGGCAAGCCGTTTTTATGGTTCTTAAATTTGACAAATCTTCAGAAATTCTTCGGATTATATCGCAAATGGTCTTCAATGTCAATTAAATAATTGTTATACAGGATAAAGTTCAAATTATTAGAAAGTTTGTTAGAAAAACTGAATTGAAACCGGGGTATTATAAACACTCGAAGATCCGGCAAAGTCGTCGCATGATTCTAGTTTCAAAGATCTATTACTAGTGTAGAACACCAAGTCCAGATAAGTGCCACGGCTGTTTGGAACACTGTTAATTGGCGAAGTACCCAAGTTTGGCAAAAGGTCACATATTAGGTCTGATGAAGTGTTAGTATTAGCAGGAATGAATATATTATCCTCCATAATCCAAATTAGATCTGGGCGAGATTGGTTCTAGCGGAAAGTAAACTGCGCTAGCTTAGGTTAGGTTAGGTTGGAGTGGCTGCTTACGCACACTTAGACCGGTGACGGTCCATTGTGATACCACAGGATGTATCCCCTTTTACCCCTATTGGAACCATTTCGAGCTACTTATGTAGCGTAAGACGTCCCGCACTTTAATGTTTTCGAGGTCCGAGAGGCAGGCCATCCTGAACTTACCTAAGTATTTGTGCCTTCTGAGAGCCAATGCTGGACACGAGCAAAGGAAGTGGACCAACGTCTCTTCCTCCTCTTCGTCCAAGCAGCTTCTGCAGAAGTCATTAGCCTCCAGACCCAGCCTTCTTTCATGTTCTCCAAAAAGGCAGTGTCCCGTGAGAATTCCTACGACCGTTCTTAATGCACGTCTGCGTAAGGATATTAATGATCTAGTGCGCCCAAAGTCCAGCTTTGCCCAAACTTGTCTTGCAACTCTACAGGTGAGGGTGTTAGACTACCTTTCCCCCGCTGAGGATAGCGCCTGCTTCCCAAGTGCTTATCTCAGCGCTGTGATAGGCCTCCCCTGACTTGCCCTTTCCGGTTGCAGCTGGAGAGTCGTACCATGCCTAGCAAGTTCATCTGCCCTGCAGTTCCCCATGACGCCCGAGTGACTTGGGACCCAGACTACCTGGATATTGAAATGCTCCCCCTTATCATTTAAAGATGAGTGACAACTGAACGCCACCCGTGACGCCAAAGACACCGATTCTAACGACCGGATCGCCGCTTGACTATCCACATAGATTGTGATATCGTCTGAGGATAACACATTATGCTTCAACCACGTCATGACCTCCTCAATCGCTACGACTTCAGCTTGGTACACGCTGCAGTAATCAGGGAGACGAATAGAAATATTTACATTTAATTTGTCACAGAATATTCCAGCTCCTACTTTGCCGTCTAGCTTGGAGCCATCTGTGAAGAATTGCAACGCTTCGGTTTCCGATAACGGTCTATCCCTCCAGGATTCCCTTGAAGGGAAGGAGGTCCGAAATCGCTTCTCGAAGCGTAGAGTAGGTTTAATGTAGTCAAGATTCGCCAGCTCATCCTTCAACGATCTGACAATAGTAGAGTGTCCTATACTAAGACATCTCCACTGAGAGACGGCTGCAAGTCGTACAGCCGTATTTGCCGCCATCTGTTTGCCAAAAATGTCGACCGGAAGAAGGTGCAACATAACCTCTAAGGCACTTGTTGGTGTCGACCTCAATGCCCCGCTAACAAGCATACAGGCCGTTCTTTGCACTCTCTCAATCTTATTTTTGTAAGTTACCTTGTCCAGAGCTGGCCACCAAACACCCACCCCGTACATGAGTACAGGTCTCACTACAGCGGTGTAGAGCCAGTGTACCAGCTCCGGCTTCAGACCCCATCTATGACCAATGGCGTTCCTACAGGAGTACAAAGCAATAGTAGCTTTGTTTATTCTCTCCAACATGTTGGGCTTCCAACTAAGCTTACTGTCCAAGATAATGCCCAGATATCTAGCTCTATCAGTAAAAGCAAGTCTCGTGCCATTTAAGGTAGGAGGGACAACTACCGGGATTTTGTATTTCTTAGTAAAGAGTACCAGCTCTGTCTTGGACGGGTTAATACCAAGTCCACATTTGCCAGCCCATTTCGTAACGATGGTAAGCGCATTCTGCATTACGTCTACAATCGTGCCCAGGAATTTCCCGGTAACAGCTAAAGCTACGTCATCTGCGTATGCGATAACTTCAATACCCTCTCTCTCCAATTCAAGTAGTAACCCGTTTACCACTATGTTCCAGAGAAGAGGAGCAGGACCCCCCCCCCCTGCGGAGTTCCCCTAGTTACTTGCCTCTTGATGGTGGAGTTCCCCAACTTCGAGCTAACAATCCTGCTTCCCAGCATATAATTGATTAACCCTATCAGAGGAACGTCCACCTCCAAAAATGACAATCCCTCCTTGATTGCCTCCGCTTTCACATTATTAAAGGCGCCTTATATATCCAGGAAGGCCACCAAACAGAATTCCTTCGAATTAATCGATTTCTCAATCGTACACACCAAGGCGTGCAGAGCAGTGTCCACAGATCTATACTTTGTGTACGCATGCTGAGACGATGCCCACTTCCTGGCACCTATTTTATCTCTGATGTATACACCCAGCAGCCTTTCCAAGGTTTTCAAAAGAAAGGATGATAGAGTTAGTGGTCTTAGGTCCTTAGGATAGGCATGTGAGCTTTTCCCCGCTTTCGGTATGAACACCACATTGACATCCGTCCAGTACCTAGGAATATAGCCCAGCTTCAAACACCCTTTGAATATAGCTTCCAGGCAGGGAAGAATAATTAATGAGTTGTTTTGAAGTTCCGCTGGTATAATTTGATCCGGACCAGCCAATTTAAATGGTTTAAAACCCCTCAGTGCCCATAGGATCCGATTCCTGGTTACGATATCCTCTGAGAACACTGACAGTGATTCCTGGTGATTGCTACGCACCAACAGGTCTTCAAAGCTCCCTGGGAAGTGTGTCTCGAAGAGAAGCTCCAGAGATTTTCCACTAGAAGCTATCCAAGATCCGTCCTTTTTTATCAAAAAACTGGGACTAGCTGTACTTTTGGAAAGAATCTCGCTAAGGCGGGAGGTTTCGGATACCTCTTCCATATTATCACAGAAGATTCTCCAAGACCTCATTTGTGCCTTTCTTAATTCTTTCTTATAAATTCCGAGTTTCTTCTTATAGGAGTCCCAATCCTGAGCCTCCCTTGTATTTTTGGCTCTATTAAAGGCTGTCCTACAAGTCTTACGATAGGTTCCCAGTTCCCTGGACCACCATACCGGTTTTTGCCTACCCCTAGGCTTAGCCAGTGGGCAGGCAGCGCGAAAGGATCGGTTGCATGCCCATGTCCTCCAGTTCCCCAACGGTCGTCGGGGGCTTTATAGCCCTCGTCGGTAACATTTCCTCCAATAATTCCCCATATTTGCTCCAGTTGGTCCTTCTAGGGTTCCTGAAGGCTTCCCGGGTAGCAGGGTGAATATCGAGGCTATAGGTTAAATATCGATGATCAGAAAAGGAGTGTTTCTTATCCACCCTCCAATTTTTAACCATATGAAGAATATTATTTGAGTTAAGGGTCACGTCTAGAACCTCCTGCCTGTTACTAGTAATAAATGTGGGTTCCACCCCAATATTACACACTGAAAGGTTAGTACTCATCAAATAATCAAAAAGCTAATTATTATGTAAAATGTACCTAGTTTGAGTTTAACAGCAATGAACTCTATAATTGGGTCGGAAAATAAAAGTTCACAGGAATAATTTTTCCGTACTGCAATAAGCACCACCACCACCTTTAAGTTTTGTACTAAAGTTATACCGATCGCAACAGAAAACGCAAAAGTTCGAAGGGAAAAACTCCGCATCATTAAAATCAACTGAAAGCCATATTTCAGTCAGAATTATTACATCGTAATTAGATTCTAAAATTCCAAGACAGAAATTTTTTGTTTGGTAGTGACGGTCCAACTTTATGCCGTTTCAGTTACCAATTAGTTAACCTTAAAACCAACAATAAATACGAATCCTCTAATTACATAACAACTAACTGCAAAATTTTGATTACTCTGTACACATAACGTCTAAAATTTAATTGTAAACATTAAAACTAAAATTTTGTCGCACATATTCCACCAAAAATGACATATCCTCCGGCTCTAATATACAATATTCCTCTTCACAACTCATTCATTAAAAATTCGCTTAAATTATTCATAATTCAACATAAACATGTGCCGATGTTTCGTGCCACATTTATATAGGTTTATACGGTTGACAATAATCCCATACCGTACCCTATATATATGTGGGACGGGTTTTAAAGATTTCATGAGATTTTTATTTATGGTTTTATAAATTTTATCTATGTACCATAACAAACAAGGTTAAACAAGAAAAAACTAGTTAGATCCTACCAAAATATTTAAACTTGAAGTCAAAGTTATATAAACCATAATGTTGTGGTTGATTTAAAATTACCACTGTAATAAAATATTTATAGGTTTTTGGTTTTGGGGGACGGGTGGTGTGGGTTGGAAAAAAGGAGGTACATTCGAATGAAAATTTAAATCAACATACCGAAAAACTGTAACCCAATATAGTGAAAGTAAATTATGTTAATTAATCAATAATTAAAGTTGATTTTAGATTCCTATATGTATAGAAATTTTGTTGATGTAACCGCACAACAATATAAAATGTCATCCACATCATCACCAACCTGATATTTTTTGAGATGATGAACCGCCCCTATATAATTCTTGTGTGTTGTGTTTTACATACAACAAAAGACGACGACGACTAATAATTATTTTCCAGACTCGTACTTTGCATGTTTAAACATTGTTCACCATTAATGTCAAAACCAGAAATTTGAAAAGTTGGAAAATATTTTTTTTTTTTGTTTTTTAGGTTAAAAAACCAAAAAACAAATTTCCAAAAAAAAACTTTTTTTTTTTGTTTTTTCTTGTACTCAGAACACACTGTACTGTAATTACTTTTCCGTTCATTCTCTGGATCGGGATAATATCGAAAATTAAAGTCAAACTTTATAACTTTAATTATTTTTTTGTGTTTGTGTGGAAATTTTTAATTTAATTTTTTTGTATTTTCAGAATTTTTTTTTTTTTGTTTTGTTTAGTTATTGTGCTTAAAGTTTTTTCAGCCATTTTTACAGTTGAAATCGACAATTTTATTTTTTTGGTATTCAATTGTTTTTTAATTGTCTTAAAGTTGGCATCCAGTTGACTTCAAATTTATTTGTCTTTTGTTTAAGGAACTTTTTTTTTATTTTTGGTTTTGTTTCAAGACAGAGAATTCTAAAATAATTGAAATATTTAAGGAAAAAAAAAATTTAATATTTTGAAGAATCCAAACCGCACAGTAAAACTTTTTGGAAGGAAGACAATAGAATATTTTTTCAAGTTTGGAAAATTGTTTGGTTGGTTGTTAAAAATGATGAATCGAGTTGATTTGTGTCCAAAAAATAATTGGTTTGGCTCTGGATTGCATTGTATTACATTACAAGTTCTGTATTCGTTACAACAATATCCCACACCACTTATGTTTTAGATGACTTTGAGATTTTAGCAAAATAGGAGATATTCGGGCGACCATTTATCCTATATTAGAAATGGGCAGCAAATCAATATTTCGTCAACTAAGTTAGTTTGTAACACAGTTATCATGTGTGTATTGCATGTCGAGCACCCAGCAACTTTACCATATCCAAAAGATCTAAAGGACAAACCAAACGGATATATCGGACAAACAAGTATAAATCGGTTGATTTAACGACACAGTTCATTTTACATTTCCGTTATGCATTTTGTTTGGCAGCTGTTTGCCTCGAAGTTTGTTTTGACAGATGTTAGCTAATCATGTAAGTATAGATTAAATAAATTCAATTTAAGAAATTCTCAGGTACAAAATATCAAAATTGACCGTGAGAGAAACATTCATTTTCTTGATCCAGGCCACAAACACACAACGATTGGTCTAGTGATTTGTAGATCGTCATGGCGAATGCAAGACGAATCGGAAATTGAATCTCGGAATAAGAACTTCCTCACCTTTGAACTTTCCTTTGAGTGTCATCGCACTAAACGCATTCTGTTACATAGTTTTGGTTGGTTCAGATTTCGAAGCATGATGACCACTGAGCCAACCTTCAGTTGTAAATTGTGCGGTGGCAAGCCAGGCAGATCCAATAAGTTTAAAAATTCAGTTGAATAGTTGGTGCTTCATCTTCGTTTGTTACAAAGTCGATTTGATTTTGAATTATGAAGTTTAAGTGATCCACATCTTTGTTCTTTGCTGCAAGAATCATTCGCTTACTCTAGCAATGATGTTCGGGAACACTTTGAGAGTCGATGATTTGAGCCAAACGTTTATTTCATCGGCAGCGGTCGATCATGGAATGACTGGTAGTGTTTGACGGAAATCGCCAGACAGTAGAATTATTGCGCCTCCAAAACATCTTGGGTCATTGCGCAGATCTTTCATAGTTAGAGTGAGTGCTTCCAATAGTGTTTCGCAATGTTGCATGTTGGTAAATTCAACGCTGAATGAGCCGTTCGGCATCCTTCTAGCAACGTGGATGCTATCCCAAAAGTAGCAACTGCTACAGCAATTTCGGATCTCATAAGAACAGTGACCAAAATCAATGACATGAGAAATGTCTTCCCAGTCCGATCTCTTCCCACCATTTCCATCATCTATTGCCTTCATTAAGGCACCGTACACTTCCTTCTGTTGAAGTTCCACAGTGGTACGTTCGTTCGAACTGATTGGTTCCGAGCGGACACGAAGTCGATGTAAAATGTCTCCTGACATGTCATCCTTGTACTTGTTCCACAGTTCACGTGGATTCGATGGAAAGCTGTTGAAATAATGATAGCAAATAATGTGCGTATCTAGAGTATCGTTTTCAAGCAAATTGAGCTGTTGACATGCAGTACGAAATGTTGGGTACACTACACCATTGACTTCGAAGTGATTCAAATGATGTCGGCCCACGAACATTCATCAGCAACAACCGCAAATAAAAGCATTCGCAAATTCTTCGGATGAACTGTGTAAATGCGACCAAGAGCATCAATAGAACGCATATCCGGATGATCATTCCAAGTGTAATAACGTGGCATCTCAGAGTAGAGCAAATCGAAAAGAAACTGGTCAATGTTGTCGGTGGAGGTGTTTCAGCACGTTGAGCAACATTCGATGCATTGAAATAAACTCGTTGACCATTCTCCAGATAAACCGCCAAATGTACAATAGTGGGATGACGTTCATGAATGGGGAATTAGAATAAACGCAAAATCGCCTCATTGCAGCTCACATATCGTTTTGAAGCCGCGAATATGGAACAATCCAAGTATTGCCGACCATGAAATTGTTTCCTTTCACTTTCGTTGTGATAGTTGCACCATTATCATCGAATAATCGACGCTGATGCAGTGGATAACCATCGTTACCAGTGATAGTGTCACGGTAATTACAACATCATGCAGGTCTAGATCGGTTTCGGAATAAGGAATCTCGGCACATATGATGTCATCTATTTGGTAGAATTCTTTCGACTAACCAAATAAGAATGTGTGAATGTGGCAAGCCTCGTTTTTGATAATTAATTGAATACATCCAGCATCGAGTATCCTCAGTGGTGCGATGCTTAACAATGTAGTTCATCAGAGACCGGATTTTTTTTTTTTTTAATATACGTGCGGTGATGTCGTTCCGATTACTTGATGTTTGTCCGGGGAGCAGTACAATTTCTATCCATTTCGGATTGCACTTAAAGGTGATGAATAGATCTGGACGACCGTAATGACGAACATATGTCATTGCATATTCAATACAAGAAATAGTTGTTAGCATTTCGACGAATTATCAGACGATATGCGTAATAATTCATCGAGCTAACCTCATGATGAAATGAAAATTATGATATCGATTCTCACCGCTCAATGCATTTATCATGTTGATATTGAAGTGATATCCATCGTCTCCTTGCCAAAATATCAGCGGGTATTGAAATGTCAAGTATGTATGTAGTATGTTTCCAAGTTTTTACCAACAATCGCAATTGCGACTTCATCTATTGTTGGAACGTTGAGTTGGCATTCGTGTGTTACAGCAGGTCGTTTATCCGCTCTGATCACGACTTTGTCTGAATTGCTCTTTCCATTGCCGTATTGATCGTTTGATGCCGATCAAGTTGATCCTCCAAGTTGCCATAAAGTAAATTTGGAATGAATTTATGCTGTGCGTTTTCAAGCGGTTGCAATGATCCAATTCGATGGTGAGTTTGGCCTTGGATCTGTAAAGTCCAAAGAACCAAAAGAAAATGAACGTTTACCTTCTCGAGCAGAAATAACTTTGAATGTCGGATTGTATCTTCGTTCTTCGATAAAGCATCCGTTGTATCCTTGAATGTTCGATAGAAAATGTGTAATGAATGCAATGGCTCAGGTGGGGGAGGCAATAATGGCAATTTCTTGAAAGGCAATTTTCTTGAAACATGTCTTCTTGCGCGTCGAAGTTTATCTCGTTTGACGTAATGTCTTTCTTTGTTGTTGTGTTTGTGAAGCACGAAGTCGGGCCATACTGACGCGGCTCTCTTCTCGTGTGATTTCTTGTTCATCTGCGGTGGATTGATTCGCAATATTCCGAAGTCTAATTGCATTGCGGCTTCGTTGTGAAAAATGTGATCTTGTGGCTCGAGACATTGTAAATAACACTGGAAAATTAATCACACAATTCAAAATTATACATATGAAGCAATTATCGATGCGCACAACATACCGTTTGAAAATCACGATCGAAAATAGAATTCCACAGAATTACGAACGAATCCGCCTGGAAAATCAAACACTCAGTCCAAAATTTACGATTGGATTGATTGTCCATGCGCTCACAATGACAAACTACATAACCTTTCACAATGTGCAATTCATCAAACTGAAATCACCTCTATGAAATCATTTTTCGCTGATGAGTTTCAGAAAAAATCGTTTCAACAGGATTAATTGAATCGAATTGAAATGTAATAATTATCGAAAACTGAATGAAAATTTGTGAAGACTCGTACAAAAATGCTGATATATCGCGTTTCGTTTTAATTGATTCCAAACTAAATTTCAGTGATCACGACGATGTTCATGTGAGAAGAGAATTAGAGATTAGATATCTGATCATTTAACATATATTTCACTCATATTAGCAGCCACTTACTGTATCTCAATATAGTATTGATTCCTTACAAATACTTCAAAATTGTTGCTTGAAAATTAATATCCACAATGTCCATTTACAATGATAAATACACTGATGGTATATTTTCAACGGGTCCGGGTCAAAATGCCGCGTTTTAAAATGTCGCGTTTTAAAATGTCGCGTTTTAAAATGTCGCGTTTCAAAATGCCGCGAGGTACAAAATGTCGCGTGGTACAAAATGTCGCGTCTTAAAATGTCGCGTTTCAAAATGCCGCGAGGTACAAAATTTCGCGTGATACAAAAAGACGCGTTTTAAAATGTCGCGTTTCACAATGCCGCGACGTACGCGACGTTGATTTATAAGGGATTTTTCAAAACGCGTCATTTTAAAACGCGACATTTTGTAACACGCGTGTTTTGAACCACGCGGCATTTTGAAACGCGACATTTTAAAACGCGTCATTTTGTACCACGCGACATTTTTTACCTCGCTGCATTTTGAAACGCGACATTTTAAAACGCGACATTTTGTACCACGCGACATTTTGTACCACGCGGCATTTTGGAACGCGACATTTTAAAACGCGACATTTTGTACCACGCGGCATTTTGAAACGCGGTATTTTAAAACGCGACATTTTAAAACGCGGCATTATGAACGGTTCCCATTTTCAACACCTCCTTTTCAGCCATAAATGCAATGTTTTGTTTAGTGAAGTTAATGATATTCATGGTTATTGTATAAGGAGCAATTCTGAATTTTATGTATCAGCAGTAGTCAAGAAGTAGAGTATTCGTGATATAACAATTCTGACCACGTTCAAATCAGCATTAAAAAAATATTTATTTGACAGTAGGTTCACATCTCAGAGATTTATCTTAGTCGCTATTCGTAAAACTTAATTGATCTGTTGAAGGAGGTTTGTTTTATATTTCTCCATTTACCTATATGCATTCTGTCAAAAAGGTATCGGGAAATGATCATTTAAAAAGCCCGCTTAAAGGGATTGTAAAAATTTTTGTTTTTAATAAGTTGGCACTACTGTCCTCTTTCATTATGTGAAGTTTGAGTGCGATCTATCATTTAAATTTACTGTGCTCGATTTTGTCAGTTCATCTCAAGTTTGTTTTGCAATTTTTACAATGAATAAAAATATCGAACAAAGTGTCTCAAATTTTGTATTGTACAACAATTGTTGTATTGCAATGAAAGCATCCGCTGTTAAGTTGTACCCCACTTCTAAATGTATCGCAAAGAAATTGTCTTTGACTGTGTTAAGTTTCTTTGTCTATCGCTCTGTTGCTTGAACCCACTTGACGAAAATCTCTTCTACAGTTTTTAGCTCTTTTGTATTTATGAGGCTTATTATTTTTATATCTTCCGTATTGCTTTTGCATTTCTGGTACCGTCGCTTAAAATAAAAAAGTTACGAAACTCTCGCCGTAGTTAATGTGTAAGCATTGCGTCTCCTTGAGATGTTAACTTATTAACCTCATGGCCAGTATTGTCTTATTATTTCATTTGTGCCCCAATTTCTCAAGGGTACAAATTTAAAAATGGTATATTTACTTAGCAGACAATACCACAGCAAATAGTTTCAGTCTTGGAACAGATACTCTTTTAGTTGAAGTTGTCTTAGTTTTTGCAGTTACAAGAGTTACGCAAACGCATGTAATTGCAAATTTTTAGAGACTGGTCTGTCAATATTAGAACTTTTACAAATAGTGTATTTTTGCTGCACACTGTTCACCTTGTTGACTTGTCCATAAACTATTTCGTCTGGGGAACATTTCAGCTCATCTTTGGCTACTCCTCATATTCCTAACAAAATAAGGGGTAGCTCCGTGCTCTAATGAAGAACATTACCACGAATTTTGAGCGATGCTTCTACCCTTTGCCCCTGTGTACGGGATACCTTGATCAGTTGTTATTTCAAGGGGTATTCCAAACCTTGAAACGTACTGCTCGACAAAAGTCTTAGCAAATGTGGCAGCGGTACTTTCTCGAATAGGATATGCCTCCGGCCACCGAGTAAATCGATCAACTAGAGCGGTCCCATTACATCCAAATGTATATGTTCGAATCTTGCAGATGGAGGATCAAAATTCCCTGATCGCGGCTTCCTATGCCTTTGCACTTTGCTTAATTCAGTTTGTCACTGTTCATGTTTGGCCTAAAGTACATACTGGAAATTAATTTTCGTATAGCGCCATAAAACTACTTGTCTTTGTGACAATGGAACAAATGGTCTATGAACATCCGTTAAACTTTCACAATAAATCTGCAAATCGGAGAAGATGGTGAGCTATATCTTAAACTTAGAACTCGCGAGATGAATTATCAAAAAGTTTTTTGAAATTTACCGTCAGACTTGTCGTTCAACGTGGTAACACGGTCATGACAAAGTGTCAGCGACCACAATGCTTCCCTGAGTTAAGTTGCACGTCCATCATAAACTGAGCGATAACATCTAATTGTCGAGTCTGCCGTGAACTCTTCTCGCTCAGTGAAGTAATTGTCGTGGTAACAGGTTTTTGATCCGTGTGGATGGTGAATTGTCCGTGTAGATGGTGAATTGCCTACCTTCTACAAAGTACTTGAAATGTTTAATTGCTAAATACATAGCAAGCAGTTCTCTGTCAAAGGCTGAATATTTACTTTCTACTGTGAATAATAAAAATAATCTTTACCAGGATTCCAGTGTTTTCACTGTTTTAAATCACCGGTTGATAGTCTTGATGTCTTTCCATAGCTAATTTAGCGATCCTATGGTGTCTGTTAGCATTCTCCTCGTCGACTTTAGTCTGCTTGTACCACTTGCAATGTCAGCATCTATCACAAACTTATGGGTTTTGAATCGCATTTTAATATCCCACAGTGACTGTCGAATCGTTGGTCCTACTAAACGCATCCTTCAATGGCAACTCACTTGTAGCTTGAAATGAATCAACTCAAACTTTGTTACTCAATTGTCCTGCTCAACCTCACTCAAAATATTTCGAATGTGAGCAAACATCAACACACGAGCAACAAAAAAACGAGTTGATGAAAAAGAAGCTGGGTTGAAGAAAAAAGAAAACTGAATTCTTTGATGAATGCCTTGATTAATATTCTCATCTCGCGAGATATCCAAGATTCTCTCGATTCATTAATTGATAACGAAGACAAGTGGATTGATGATGTAAACAAAGCTGCGTTTGGCTTGAGGTGGAACGAGGCGCATGTAGTCGTTTACGCCAAAAAGTTGTTATGTGGTACGACGAAACAAAGTTTGCGAACAACTAAAGATTTTGGTACTTGGGAGAAATTAACTCAATTTTTACTAAGGAAGTTCAAAAAGGATACGATCTATTCAAAGGCGCTTAGGAAGACGAGCGCAAAATATTATCCAATGAATCTTGTCACAGTTATTTATTAACATTGAAGCAGCTTAGTGCTTGGTACTGTATGACGTGGGCGCACAACTAAACAAAAAATCGATTTTGAGAATATATTTGTTGAGATCAACAGTGCAACGTCCAATTTTTATATTTTTATCTAATTTGCTGATACTAGCAGTTAACCTACTTACAACAACAATAATGATGTTGAAGCAACCTTGGCAGATCAACATTACAACATTTAAATTTAATGGATAGGAATGTTTGGTGTCATATTTTATTTCTTATTTTTATATTTTCTTTTTCTCTAAGTTGCTGACAGTAGCATTTAATTGTATATAAAAGGTGAATACTAAATAAAATAAAACAAGTTGTTTATTCTCAATAACTAAATAGACCCCACCCGTGGTAATCTATTAGTTAACTGTAAATCAAGACTATATT
This sequence comes from Tipula vernalis, assembly GCA_958295665.1. Lineage (NCBI taxonomy): Eukaryota > Metazoa > Arthropoda > Insecta > Diptera > Tipulidae > Tipula > Tipula vernalis. The sequence continues at coordinate 17,687,625 of OY282560.1, forward strand.
AAATTTACAATTTAAGTACAAAAGTCTAAGATTATACAATATTCAAGCGAACGTCGAACAAAGATAGTTTTGTTCTGTAAGCTAGAAAACGTACTAATATTAACTCTGCCCGTGTATTGTGTTCATAAAATATATTATCGTTATCATCCATAAATTGGTGTCGTTTGATCGTTAAAAAAAAAAAAATCCAATAGAGATAAGAATTTCCAAATATAAAAAACTCACACGTAAAAAAATCGAGTAAATCGATTTAAGTGTTGGATCTCAATCATTGTGCAATATTTAGTGTCAAGTGCGCGGTAAAATGTCAAAAATGGAATTCAAAATTAATTCGTCACCGCATCTTAAAATGTGCGAAATTACAAAGCGGCTTTTTAATCGTAACTTTCATGCGGACGTACAGTTTAATGTGCAAGGAAAAATTATCTACGCTCATTCGCTTGAGCTGATCAAGCGGAGTGTAGTTTTCGAACAACAACTGGAAGACGACATGGGTGTAACAATAAAATTGATTCCGGTTACCGATTGCAAATACGAAAGTTTTCTCGAATTTATCCGATTTATCTATACCGATGAGTGTACGATCAATCTAGATAATTTTGTTGACATTTTGCGGCTCGCTACGAAATACAAATTTATCAGATTGGAGAATCAAGTGTTTCGTTCTGGTATAACCACACCAGAATGGTTTATGAAGTGTTTTGAGTTTTGTGTTCTTCATAAATATGAAGTTGCAAGGCACTTTATAGACAAAACTTCAGGTTTTTTTTTTCGTGAATATTTAGAGCATGAATATTTTCGATCTCTTCACGCAGATACGGTATATGAGCTGTTGAAATTCGAGCACCCAAGAAATGTGACGTCTGAACTACAAATATTTAATGCCGTAGCCGAATGGATCAAATCGAATTGCAAAACTCAACGAATAACATTAGCGGATGGACGCAAACGTTGGGATCATCTAATTAGAAAAATTCGATTTCCTACATTGTCGATCGAGGAACTACGAGAATGTTCTGCAAAATATCCAGGACTACTTAGTGACAGTGATCTTGACTCAATCGCACGTCAATCTGTATTCGGCGGTAATGATTGTAGAAATGATTTATGGATCTCGAAGGGCAGAGAAGAATTTATCCAGCACTATGAATATCAAACGTTTCAACATGATGTAGCACATCAAACGATATTTTCGGTCTCGAAGGAAACGATTTTGTATGGATTACTAGTCGGTGTTGAAGAATTACGGAAACCGTTAGAAATTGAAATTTCCGAAACTGACGATAAAACTAATGTCAGCCAAAAATTAAATTTTATACAAAATGATCCAGGCAATAATTGGGAACGGCTAGTGGTAAGTCTAGGAGACTCGATACGATTGAAAGCAAATTTTAAGTACACGATCAGTATCAAATTTTTGGAGGTTACTGGAAACGTAAAAGTTGCTTGCCGAAATCAATCTACACAACTGTTTATCAATGATCCAGGAAAAACAGTCAACATAATTCAAGCGAGTAGAAATATGTTGGCAATGTATTTTAAACGGCCTAATGTTGTAACAAATATAATTTGTAATAATTGATATTTTGTAATATCTGTAAATATAATTTCTCGTTACTTCGTTTTGTTATTATTTATTGAACTACATTTTATTTTCAGTGCTCTAGGAAAATTTTCGGGGAAATCTGTGCTTTGTTCAACCGTGCGCGATAAATGTGTCATTTAGTGGAATGTTGTCTTAATTTGGTCTGATTCCATCGATTAAATTTGTCGCTGGACTTGACAAGTGTAAAATTTTATACAAATAACACATTTAATATGTATTGGTGAAGTATTAAAACTGTAGATCAAAAAATCGTTCGATCGCTCGAATTAGACCCTGGTCATCAATGAATGATGCCAAACTTGTAATTGCAACCTAAGTGATACGGCCCGATTATCTGACAGGTTCATCTAATCACCATGGACGCTGCCCGTTGAATGTTGCGCAGGAATCGATAATCGACTTCTTTTTCTTTCGAATAGGTTGGCGAAGGTACCTTGATATAAACGTGAACAAAACTTCGTCGAATAAATCTGAAGTTGTTCGAGAAGAAGCTCACTGAATCATCATTGAATCGGTGTCCCTTTGTGCAAATTTCAAGTGCGTCGCTCCTGCTCATCCTCAATTGGATTGTGGAGAGGGTGAAATTTTCCTCATTTTGGTACAATAACTGACGCCATCGAAACATAAACCACTTCACCAGGAATTTAGCGATGACACCTAAATTTAGTTATTTGTTGTATTTTGGATACGCGGTGAGCTTTGTGAGCTTTTTCAGTCGCACCCGAAAAGAACGTGTAAGTCCTGTACAACCTTTGAATTGTAATAGTCCCAATGAGACCAATCTACCAAGATCTCGGTAAAAAATGTATGCACCGATTTTAGTTACCAAATAAGTCCAAACTCCTTCATTACGCCATTGCCGTCAACATTGAGGTACTTCTCCTGATGTTAGGTATCAATAGAGCGAATGATCGCCTCTTCGTTGGAAAAGAATTTGAACAATAAGAAGCCTCCTGCTTTCACCAAATTCGTAATTTCTCTTCGAATCTCCAAATGATACTCGATTGAGTTTGCGCCCGCCATCACTTGGTCAGCATACAAATTCTGACGGACCTCTCGAGCGTTGATCGAGAAACGATCTTCTTCAACTGTCGTTAGGCGATGAAGAGTCTTTATACCAAATATGCCCCAGGAGCGGTCTTATACGCTATGGTGCATAGGGTAAATCTGTCGAATTGGATCATCTTTTAATAAGCAGTGATGCACAATGTTTTTTTTCTTACAAACCGGCAATCGAACCATGTAAAATCTACCAATAACTTCTTCAATCCTGATCGATCTTCAATCCTTATCGTTTACCGTAGATTCTTCTCAATCAAGTGAAACCGAAGAATACGAAGAACAATAATATCGTATAATCGATAAACTAAACACGTGATTACAAAAACAGTCTATGTCAACCGCCGACCATTTACCGTTAAATCCAAGGCTTTTACACTTCAAATTGATTCTTTTATATTCCAAATTGAACCTTTAGCAAATTATATGTATGGTCAGTTAGGATTGAATTTGGTCACTTTTTCGATTTTTGAAGTCAGTCAGGATTACTGGAGACGATCGAGGACTGGTGGCACAAAAGACAATTCAGGGTTGGATTGTTGCCGGTCCTTTTAAGAAATCTGAACAAATACCTTCAGCCATTGATTTATGTGGCGAGAAAGATGTCGACAAGACATTAAGAAAGTTTTTGGAATAGAGGATATCCCATCACGAAAGGAGAGGCTGATTTTTTAAAGCATATAGCTCGTTCTGATGAAGGACATTCCATGGTGAGGCTCCCTTTGAAGCAAAATAAATAAAATCTAAGCAAAACCCTTAATGGAGCCTCGAGAAGCCTGCAAACTGTTGAAAGGAGACTCCTTCGAGAGTCAGATTTTAAGAGCATATCAGCTATATACCAGCTGCAGAATTATTTGCAGGGCTGAGGGCCGTTTTTTACGTCTCTTTTAAATAATTCAATGATAATTTTCTAAACGATATGATTTTGGTGCGACCTACTAATTACGAATCGCTTATCTCAGTTCTAATACGATTCAGTATGGATTGTGTTAAGCTTTGTGTTTACAGCCGATACCGAGAAGATGTTTTGACAAATAATCTTTCATTCTGATGACAGAGGCTACGATAAAAAAGTGTGGTACTTGGGGTACAATGGCGGGAGGTGCTATCTCTGTCAGCTCGGGTCATGACCAGAGCTTTTACCAGTAAGAGAAGTTAATATGTGGCAAATGATCAAGGAGGAGCTGCCACAATTAGAACAGATCAGAAGATTCAGAACTTGAGCTGCCGTCTTTTACCGTAGATGTGTTGACGAAAATGGTACGGTGAAAATGAGCATAATAGCTTTGAAAACAAAGGTGGCAGCTTTAAAGAAAAATTCTATCCCGATACTAGACACGTCGGACATACGTATCATCGATTTCGCGAGAGCATTGGAGACATTTCGCTTCATTAACCAACGAAACACACTGGGCGTGTCGCAGAATCAAAGGAGGAATGGAAACCGAATATACTATAGCATTGGCATCCACGAATCTTAAAATTTGCATCTCAAACTAGCTCTTGAACAGAATTTCCTTATTTTTAAATTTGTTCGTAATAGGTACATACGTTCGACGGCGAAAAAAAAAGCCAAAATACCATAGCTAAATGGGTCAAATTCAGAACTTTTCGATAGATTCGTTCGCTAAGATGAAATAAATTAACTTTTACGCATTGGCAGTTGCATCGGGAACTCACTGCCAGGTAAGCATAATCAAGTTGCTGTTAATGAGTACCGTTCGTAAAAAGTGCAGCCGATTTAGCGCACAGCCGAATTTCCACATTATGGGAAATCTACCGCTAAGCAATCCAGCATCATACTAAAGTTTGGAATGGATTCTAGCTATTTTCGTGCATCACTTCAGAAAAAATTAATTAGCATTTTATTCCTAGAGCAACTCCTTCATTTGGAGGATTATGGGAAACTGCTGTTAAGTAGTTTAGTAGAAATCTTTTGACAATTAGCGTAAAAGGTCAAATATATCAATTTTCAATCATTTGAGAATAAATTGTGTACGGTCTTAAATTTGCTTGATTTAATTGTTTCGTTCATGTAATTATATCCAGTGCTATTACGCTGAATCAGTCTAACATTTGTAACGCAGTGAAATAATTTGTGAAAGTGATTGAAAATTGGTTGCACTTGTAAAGCACTTGTGAGAGCAGTTCTGACAGATCGAGATCAATTATGGAGTGGACCGCTGATCGAACATCCAAATTTGGATTTCTTCAGTACTGAAAGGTTTTCGCCCAGTATGTAGTTATTCCCAGGAATAACAAATCCCAAAATAGTCCGGTTTCATACAGTAGTAGAGAACTAGAGTAGTAGGGAACTTAATAACTTTAAACAATTTGAAACAAATTTTAATTGACTGAATTTAGTAATTAACATGACATACATGATTTAAATTACAATGTTTAAGGTTATTTAAGTTGATTTTTAGGTTATATTAATAACAAGCTGTCTACACATGAACATTGAAGATTAAAGCCAAGTTACAAGATTTTATTTAGCTTCAATTGACCATACATAATATTTTATTTATTTTCTAGGTTACTAATTATTTTTTCATTGTCGGATTCCTGAACATACTCCCGGAGTATTAAAAACTTTAGTTTTATATACATGAAAAGAAGAAACTAGGGATATGCTTTCCTCATCTGACATTAACTGACACACCTTGACAATTGGCCGCTTTAAAATTCCAGAGGATGTCTTAATTGATACCACCCGAACTAACCCATTGGCACCGGGATGATATGCTACTATTCGACCCAGTAGCCACCTTGATGGCGGCAAGTTGTCCTCTTTGATGAGCACAAGATCTCCGATTTATAGGTTTCTTGATTTTTCGTCCACTTTCGACGTTGCTGTAATGTGTGCAAATAATTGAGTTGCCATTGTTTCCAAAAACCTTGCATCCTGGCTTGCACATTCTGCCATCTCGATAACCGGTTAATACTAATGTGATCCACTGAGGGTTCAGGTACTGCTGTAATTGGTTCCCCAATCAAAAAATGCGCTGAAGATGATATTTAACCGACTTTACTCCGGACTCCCAGAGACTTCCAAAATGGGGGGCGCTGGCTGGATTGACACACAACTTTATTTCGTTTTGTGAAATAAATTGAGATATTAATTCTGATTTATAATTTTGTTGACATAATTGGTATAGTTCCCCGATTTTCCTCTTAGCTCCCACAAAATTCGTACCGTTGTCGGATATGATTTCGATAGGAAGACCTCTTCAGCCGTCATATCGTGGCAAAGTTCGAGGTGAACGGCCTTAGTAGCAAAGCAAATGAATAAACAAATGTATCCCTTGATAAGTGGGATACGACCTCTCCCGATTCTTGGCTTGCAATACAAAGGGCCGGCGTAGTCCACACCAGTGTGCAAAATTGGACGGCTTGGCGTTATTCGGGTAACCGGCAAGTTGCCCATCAGTTGCTGCGACGTGGATGCTCGTTGTCTTCGACATTCTACACATGTGTTGATGTATCGTCATACTGTATTTCGGCAATTGATCAACCAGTATTTTTGCCGAAGAATACTGGTTAGTAACGTAGGCCCTGGGTGTAAGTACCGAATATGATTTTGCTTAATTATTCTTTCACTCACAATATGTTTCATAGGTAATATCATTGGATGCTTGATATTGAATGAAGCTTCTAATTTATCTAACCTCCCTCCGACTCTTAGGATGCCCTCATTATCGATAACAGGGGATAGAGAAATGATTTGACTTTTAGTACCAATTTTTTTGTTTTGATTTAACGCCAGAAGTTGATCTTGAAATTCTTCTGACTGTGCCCATTTCACACATAATTTCTCCGCTTTCCCGAGTAGCACAACTGCATCTATGTTTCGATATATTTTTTTAATTCGCCAAATCCTTGCCAATATTCGTTTGATTTTTAAGAAACAGTCAATTCTTGTGAACAGCTCTTCTAGCACTTGGTTTGACTTCTCTTCGACATGAGTCAGCCCAACCTAATTTTTGTAGCCATAGTTTCTGTAGAATTATCTTAAAAACGACTATAGCAGGTGAAAGCCAACCTAATGGATCAATCTGTGAAAGCATTTCACGCTTAGTTGATACCCTTTGGTCTCCGAGTTTTATCTTATACGAAAACGTATCTGTGGTCGGATTCCACTGCAATCCTAAAGTTTTGACTGTATGAGATCCATCATCAATACATAAATTGGTTCTTTCTCGGAACTCGTTTGGTATGGTGCTTAATACATCTGGTGAATTTGCCTTCCATTTGCGGAGATTGAATCCACCTGTAGCCAGCATCTTTGATAATTCCTGGATAGCCCTTTGTGCTTCGTCGGTTGAATCAGCACCTGACAAGCAGTCGTCCACGTAAAAGTCTCTTTTTGCTATGCGATATCCTACTGGGTATGTTAACTTATTGTCTTCAGCGATTTGATGCAATGTGCGGACAGCTAAAAATGGTGCGCAAGATGTACCATAACTAACTGTATTTAGTCGAAAACATCTCATAGGCTCTGAAGCAGAGTTTCTCCACAGGATTATTTAATAATCTAGATCCTGGTGGTGTACTTCGACCTGTCGGTACATCTTCTCCACATCGGACGAGAAAGCAATAGTATGTCTTCTGAACATCATTAGAATAGACACTAAGTCCTTCTGTATGTTGGGACCCACTAATAGTCTATTGTTTAACGATATGCCGGATGCTGATTTGCATGATCCGCCAAACACGAATCGAAGTTTTGTGGTTGTGCTGTCGCCTTTGACAATAGTATGATATGGCAAATAGAAACTCTTGGTCTCGTGGCATTCTGGCTCAGCAGACTTTATCTCGTGCATGTGACCCAAACTCAAATATTCATTCATGAAGCTGCTATATTGTTCATGAAATGCTATGGATACTTGGCGAATATACGCTATGTAGCAACTAAACGACTGATTGCTGCTGATTGTGAGTGTCCTAAACTTGCGGAATCATTTTTAAAAGGTAGTCTGACAACGTACCTGCCATCGGAGTTCCGTGTGTGGGTTGCCGCGAAATGACTTTCACAAGTTGCTTCTGATTCTGATATAGTTGGTGCTGTCGGAACTTCTTCCAATGTCCAGAATCTTTCTAATAATTTTGGTATGTCCTCTTCTTCGATGGTAGTTGCAAATGACTTTGAGTTAACAGTGCCTTCATACGCTGTTCCAGATACAATCCATCCAAATTTGGTCGACTGAGCAACAATTCGATTTTTGATAGTAAATCTGTCGGCCATGAGTAATTCGAAAAATATGTCTGCACCGACCAGGTGTCAATTTTGCTTTGGCATATAATATGCTGGATCGGCCAACTGAAGATTATGTTTGTTCATCTCGTCCACCCTCTGTGCCTCGACTCTTATCTGTGGAATTGTGGACGTTAATTTAGATAGGATGAGTGCTTCAACTTCAATGCACTCGCTGGCCTTAAACCTTGATTTCAGTGTTGTTTTTACTATGCCCTTTAATGTTTCAGCCCTTGTTTCCGATATGCCTGAAACAGTAATATTTGCGAATGAACGTGGAAGATGCAATTTTTGGACGAGAGTTTCGCTGATAAATGTCGATTGGGAATCCATGACATGTACTAGAGCAGTTGGCAATAGAGCTAACCGAGCGGTGCGAGTGGGGTATGCATGCGTTTCAACCTGTTGTGGTTCTGCTGTGGTAGGTTCGGTCCGAGCGACAGAACTGATTGGTGATGGCTCTGATGTGATAGATTCTAATTCTTTATGAAGTAATGTACTATATGCTTTGCATTACATATCCGACATGAATACTGTACTGAACACGTACTTACTGCATGATCTGCTCTCAGGCAATTGTAACACACTCCCGATATATTAACTATGCGTCGACGGTTCTCAATTGGCATTTGCTTCAACTTGATGCATTTCCATAAATAATGTTGCCGACTACAACATGGACACTCTTCAACGGTTGTCGAACTATACATTGATTTCACGTTTGCACTAGCACCTTTAACTTCCTTTTTCTTTGTTTCACACAATGCGCTCTCTTTAGCGTAGCACCGAATATTCAAGAATTCTAAAAATGCTTCTAACTGTGGAAATTCTTGATCTGAGCTTTCATTTGCCCAAACAATTCGAGTCTCTTCATCTACCTTGTTTAAAAGAATTCTAATGAGCCACGGATCTCTTCTCTCAGCCTCAAGTCCCAATGCCTTTATACCTCTGATGATTTCATCCGACGTATCACTAATTTGCCGGAATGCTTGAGGAGACCCATTGGTGGCGTCGGGTTGATCGAAGAACCGGTCAATATGGGAATTCAATATTGGTCGGGTTTTGTTATACCGCTTAACTAATTTGTCCCCCCTTCCGTATAATTGGCGCTGGTTACTAAGAAATTGCGAATGATGTTAAGTGGCGGACCCCTAAGCAACCCTTTAAAAATTTGGAACTTGTGAACCTGAGAAATGGTGTCTACATTATGCACTGATGTGGTGTATAAGTCGTAAAAAGAGGGCCAGGCATCATATTCCCCTTCGAATTTATCAATGTTCTTGTGTGGTAGTTTATGTATAATTGGAAACATTAGGATGAATAATCGGAAGCATTACGAAGTGCTCGAAGATCTGATTTCTCCTGTGGATGTCATCAGTTTGTGCCTACATCTACGTTTTATGCCCAGGAAAATCTCTTGAAAATGAAACTGCCTGATTCGCCACTATCTAGCAATGCACGGTGAACCTTGTTACCGAATTTCTTGTAAACGACGTTACATATTAAAACTGAACTTAGACGATTGCGGCACAGTTCACACATATACTTTTACTTGTCTAACGTTAAAAAAACACTGTGCAAAGAGATAAGGACGAAAGGTACATTGTAAGTTTGCCTTTCAAGTCATGTTTGGCAAGACTGGGAAATTCCAAGGGGATGGCAATTAAGAGAATGCATAATTTAGAAAAGGTATTCACACGTGATACTGTGTTAAAATAAAATTATGGCGAGTTCCTGGATGAGTATTGCAAGCTAGGGCACATGAATCTATCACAGGATTCCGGTGGCGAGCACAGTGTTACAATGAAGCTGACATTCATCATTTAGCGATTTTCCTTGCAATGAAGACAGTGCAAGGAAAATCGGTAAATGATGAATTGACAGTAAGTGCCACGGTTCAATCTAGGGACCCCCTATATTTCGGCAAATATTGGTCAACTGTTTATAATGCTCAATTGGATCTCATCATGTCCGAGGAAATGGCAAATATTTGTGTTCACATATTCTTCAACAAACAAACCGGAGTCAATGGAGCCACGTACCATCAATCGACAATCCAGCTGATTGCTCTTCGTGAGGTCTGTTTCAGGAGGAGTTGATGAACTACAGCCAGATTTATGAAAGTATTGGTTGAATGGCTAACACAAGATAAAATCACAGCAGAAATACCAGAAGAAGTTCGAAACGACAGTGGTGACACTGATATGGAGTGGATGTGAAAGGAGGATACAGAGTAGCAGAGAGTCTAAGATTTTTACCACAGTACAATGAGGCTAACCTGGACGCATTCAATTTGGTGATGCAATGAGTTCAACTATGCAGTTTTGCTTCGGAGATCAATGCCCTCACTAATAATAATCATATGTGTATAAATTCTTCCCTTTATAGTCAAAGTTGATTTATGAAGAGTTGGTGGCAGATTAATTAACACAGATGTTCCTTACGCAATGAACATCTCAAAGGTTTTGATGACCAGAGTAACTTACCAGAGGCCATTCTTTACCACTATAAAATTATAAAGGCTTATTTGGCGCTTTACACGTATCCATGGATAAAAAGGCTGTACACCTAGATTTTGTGTGTAATATGACCAATGAGGCATTCCTGGCCGCTCTACGACGATTCTGAGGTCGACGAGGAATATGCGGTGTAATATATAGTGTCAATGGGTCCAATTTTTTCGGTACAAAAAGAGAATTGCATTTCACTCTAGCGATGTTATCAAAAGACATATCAATAACGAAGTATTACCCAGCTCATAATATATGTAGAATAGCATTTTATACCACCAGCTGCTCCTAAGTTTGGAGGTTTATGGGAAGCAGCTATAAAATCTTCCAAATTTTTCTTTAAAACGGGTGGTCACTTCTCACCTATGAAGAGACGGCAACATTGCTGATTCAAATAGAGGCCATTCTGATACCGGACGATATAGATCCTAATATTTTCTAATCTGGCAGTCTGTAATTGTGTTACCGGCAACAAATACAGAGCTGGAATAAAGAATATTTGGTGTCGCTACAACAATCCCAGAAATGAACAACACCAACAATAAATCCAGTCATAGATGACCTAGTAGTTGTCATTGAAAAGGATGTTCATATGGATTAGTGCGAGTTGTGAGAGTTAATACCAAGCTTGGTGAAATTATTCGGCCAACCTCAAAAATTTGTTTATTACCTGCTGACTCAGTAGAGCCAATGAGCATCCTCTATTCCGTTTTAATAAATTATATGATTAAAAATGTTAAAAGCCTTCATAGAGCTGATATTATAAAAATCTCAATTGTCCTAATAGGGGAACGGTCCGAGGAAGCACAAGAATCTAGAAATAAAGATTTTGAAATATGCGAAACAGGGGAGCGCAGTAACATCAGATGATAGAGAATTAGAATGTTCAGATGGTTGATGAGAAAAAATCGATTTAATTTGATGAATTTTAAAAATTCTTTGATTCTTCCTCTACAACTTCTCCAAACGTCGTACTGGCGATATGACCCCAAGAAGAGTGAAATAACTTAAAAAATCATCATTTTTGTGTTATTTCCAGAAATGAGTAGTCAAATATGTACATAATATTTGTATGTTTATGCCAAAGAACGAGAGAATCAAAACTACAAAAAGGGCCTTCGCTGTTGCCGTCACTTCAACGTTAATTTCAACTTAGAAATGAATAAAAGGCACTGTAGGTGTGCTTATTTATATTTTCCTATCAGCAATCCAAGCTCGTTGATTTGCATACCCTTGACATTTTCAGGCTATTCCATTTTCCTTCGACGCTTTAATCTGGGGTGTATCACCCCAACCAAATGTCAGAAAATCCTTCAAAATAACTAATTAAAGACATTCAAGACGAAATATTTAGCTTTTGATTTGGGCTATAATTAAAAAATTAATTAAGCATTGAAAAGTATCCTGAAGAATACAGTTTCAATATCGTATATATTTTGCTTATGCTAAGGTACAACAAATAAAACTCCTTCTCTAATACATACCCAGTCGTATATAACAAAAATCAAATACCTGATAATACATATTACCTTTGTTAAGCATTTCAATCTTTTCACTAGACTCGTACACAAAAATATTTTCCAATTTGATGTTTTTCTTTATTTCGCCTGATATTTTCGTAGAAATCAAATTTTTGCCTTAACACACAAACACAACCCAAATGAAAATCCATTACCTATTCCTAAAATATATAAAAATGCGAGTGAAGAGGGGTAAATCCATATTTCCTATATATCTAACGTTTCGTATATATCGACAATAGAAACAATTTATGATTTTTTATTCAAATATAGTTGTTGTGAAAATTGGTATTTTTCCTACCTTTTCAATTTCCTTTTTTTACATACATACACGTACACATAATATCATATTTTGTAGAGCCGTTTTCATACTTATGAATATGTATGTGTATGTGTGTGTAAGGTGTTCTATTTATTATTTTGTTTAGAATATATCGAGTTGTTCAGAAAAGCACATTTAAGTATCGAGTGAAACAATAAAAACTAATAATTCGATTTTGGTAATACTACTGTGCAGATTGTGTAACGGAAAATGGAAAAATGTTCGTACATACGATATAAAAACAAACGGAAATTCTCTAAGGATATTGTAATAGTCTTAAATGTAAAAGTAAAATTCCACTTTAGTTTGGCAACGAAAGCTTTTTACCAATTTGTTGTGTTGATTCCTTGTTTTATTGATCGAGAATGAAAAGCGGGATTTTTTTGGTTCTTTTAATGTGATGTACCTACGTATCTTAAAAAATGGAAGCGCTTGCCATCGTTATTATTATTATTATTATTATTTGATCGAAGTTCAGGAGAAGATTTATTTTATTCGTTCTTCGTATATAGGTATTACATGAGTCATTAATTTTCCAAAAAAACGTAAATAAAATTTTCTAATACTTTTCCTTCCCATAATATTTGAAAAGATAATTTTTTATGGTAGATTAGGAAATATCAATTTATGAAAAATTGATACATATGTATTATGCATTAGGTACGGTCTTCTGCCTTAATATACGTATATAAACCCTAGCAGAATACAAAAAGGATTATATAGAGATGTGTTCAGTGAGCGTATTTTGTGTTAGACAAAACAAAAAATGAAAATTGTTTATTAAAAATAATTTTGTCGGAAAAGAATAGACGTGAAATGATTGTGAAGTTCGAATACATGGATTACTGCTTACATTGAAATTATGACGGAAAATGATTTGATTGTATATCCGGTTTTTCGATGAAATTAATTTTCCGGCATCTTTTTCACAAAACTATTCATATTGTCACAAAATTTTCCGACGTCTACTAAATATACAAACAGACTGTTCCGCCGATACGATATTTCCGGTGTACCATCCTCCACATATATACTTAAATGCACTGCATTTTCACTATATAATCAATAATTATTTTGTATACAGTTTTCCAGCTTCGTTTTCTTTCTTTTTACTCCTGTTTATAATTTTAAATTGAAAAACAAGGAAAATGAGAAACAAACTATATAAATTCGAGAAACAAAACAAAAAATAATTTTCCTGTTTTTCTATTATACAGAAAATAAAAAATTGTTGTTATTGGATTTTTCTTCCCGTGTACTTATTCCAAGATTTGTTTGTTGTTGTTGTTAATTAAATTACAAAACTGACACAAAACTTAAAAAATTAATTTTATTTTAGTTTTCAATGTTTTCTTGTTTTATTTTTTTGTGCAAATTTAATTTAATGATACAAACGAATATTTGTTGCAAACGAGTATTAATTATAATTTGGTTATGTTTCATTCTGCAAAGCTTTAGAAAACTGAAAGTTGACACATAAAGAGAAATTAATTAAAAATTTTAAAATTTCTTCTTTGTTTTTTGAAATGTTATGGCTTCGAGGAAGTATTAAGTTAAAGACATTATTGTCATAATAAGGTAAGACTGAATTTTTTTTTTCCAGGAGCAAATGAAGCTTCCGACGTGTTGGCCAGCATAATTTACGGATGATATTACATATTTTTGGTTAATGTTAATAATCAGGAAATAAAAAAAGCCCAACATGCTCGTTGCTCATTCATATGTTACGTTAAGTTTAGATGGCGGTCCACTAGTTCATCGTCTTTTACATTCCCTATACTATAATGAAAGTGAGACAGTTCTGGACTACTTTCGACGTGAGGAGGTGTGATTGAAGCGCATTACAGACAGCCTGACGGTCCGTATATATGCCAATATCACAATCCGATATAATATTATACCTCAACTAGTCTACGACTTCCTTTATGGCAGTTACTTCAGAATGAAAAATGCGACAGTAGTCGGGAAGGCGGAAGGAGAGAATTAACAAAAGTTCTTTTTGAACCATCAGGAAGAAGAAGTTTAAAACTCTTGGTTCCAAAACTGCACCCATCATCCAGTCCTCCCTGGAATCCTAGTTCAGAACTTTGTGTCGTTAGATAGTGACGGGACAGTATATCGGTGTTCTTGGGAATTTGTTTGTTACACAATATAGATGAGTGCCCTGTATTGTTGCAGGTCCATATTTAGGTGGATTCATCTACAGGAGTCCAAAATAGCAGAGCCTCTAGTGGCTGAATGGATGTACTCCTCAGTGCACCACTGATCCACAGAGAGATTGCTCTGAACTTCTGTCAACATCTTTTGGTTGACAGTTTTGTCCAGAGCAGGCCACCAGACTATTACCCCATACAAAAGTATGGGTCTGACTACTGCGGTATAAAGCCAATGCACGATTCGGGACTCCAACTCTCATCCTTTCCCAATGGCATTTTTCCAAGAATATAGCGCTACCGTAGCTTTGTTTACTCTTTCCAGAATATTAGATTTCCAATTTAATTTGCTATCCAAAACGAGACCCACAAACTTCGCTTCAACTGTAAAAGTCAAGCCTGATGTACTTATTTCCTAGAGAAGAGAACCAATTCGGTTTTATGTAGGTTCACATTCAACCTGCAGCCATTGGCGCATAATAAAAGAATGCCTAGTATGGGGGACAGTACGCCACCCTGCAATCACCTGGCAGAGGTTCCCATCTTATAGCCCCTGGAAGCACGTTGTTAAAGGCTCCCTCAATATCCAAAAAGATCATCTCAATGAAATATATAAGAGAATGAAGAGCAGTCTCTACAGATCTCCCCTTGTAATAGGCATGTTAAGATTTAGACAGCTTTTGCGGCACAATTGTGCCTATAATATCAGCTTCCATTTGTCTTTCCAGTGTTTTAAAAAGGAGGGAAGACAACCTAATCGGTCTAAGGTATTTGGGATTGCAGTGTGAACGTATTCCCGCCTTAGGTATAAATACAACCTTTACTTCCATCCATTTGCTAGGAATGTGACATAGTTCTAGGCTGCCTTTGAAAGTTACCTCTAACTAGGAAATGATTAGATCGGTAGTTTGTTGATTGTCCGCAGGGATAATACCATCGGGTCCAGGCGACTTATATCGATTAAAACTCTTTATCACCCACATGAGCTTTTATCTGCTAATAATTTGGCTTACAAGGCTACTAGCTCTATTACCTACTGATGTGGTAGGGGTACAGATTCGGAAAAACCAGAAAAATTAGTTTCCAGCAGAAGCTCCAAAGAACAATTCTGCATTATTCGTGGACCATATCCCACCAGGCCGTTGAATAACTTGGGATGGAAGAACCAGTTGATAGTACTTTGCGTAGCCTACACACCTCCGAAGACTACTGAATGTTGCCACAGTATAGTCTCCATAATCTGTTATTGGCACTTCTCAACTAATATTTGTAAATTTTGAGGACTTCATTATAGGAATCCCAGTGTGCAGAGGCATTTGTTTTCCATAATATTTTAAGGAGTAGACCACCAGGGTGACCCAGATTTACCCCTAGGCCTGCTAAGATTACTAGAGCCCAGTAGCTCGTTCACTAAGCCATTTAGCTTTTGCGCAGTTTTTGGATGTTTTGGCACCGGGACCTTTTGTGAATTACCCAGAATTGTTCTAAAGGTATGCCAGTTGGTTTTCCTCCTATTTCTGTAGATTGGAGAAGCTAACAATGATCAGAAAACGAGTGGTCCTCCGACACTTGCCAATTTAATAGACAAATCGTCAAAAACTATGTCTATTTCTATTTATGAAAGTCGGCTTATTGCCTATGTTACGTATATGAAGGTTAGTACTCAAAATGTAATCAAGGTGTAACTCACCTCGTTCATTTGTGTCCGTACTTCCCCAGATCTTGTGATGAGAATTTGCATCACTCTCCAGGTTGACTCCAACCTTGCGCTTCGGAGCCTCCAGGATTAGATTACCTAGAATGATTAGTGGAATATCCACTTCATCATAAGTTAGGTCAGCTAATATTAGCCAGAGGTTTCGTTTATCGACCTTTCATTGCTGAAATTTGATAATAGGGAGTCTTGAGCCCAAGTACCAGGTCCTCCGTGACCCAAGGCTCCTGGATCAAGACGACGTCTGCCCCTTATTTTCCAATTTTTATGATGAGAGAAGCTAATGCTGCCGTAGAGTGGTGTAGGTTGACAGCATCATCAGAGTCCTCCCCTGAAGTGGAGTCCTCTGAGAGCCTCTTCAATGACTCCAATGACATTGACATCCCCGTGTCTGTGGAGGGAGTTTCTGGGGCTTTCAAGCATAGCTTCCTTGGACTTCAGTGCATCCGGCTTATCCACGTCCTTCTTGTATATTTTGAGTGTGGCTGCACTAAAACCATAGTTTATGGTACCATTGGTTTTTTCCAATGCTGTCAGTGACTCCCTGTTTAAAATTAAAACGGCTGACCTGTAGTCAGCCTTTGGCTCCTCGAGTTTGGCAGCTTTCCAGTTGTGCGTTGGCAAATCTCGATTACTAACCTACAGCCACTGGAGTTTCAAATTTGGATCGCTAGGCTCCGAAAGGATCCACACCCTGAGATCTTTGATCTGCACGGGCAGTAAGTTTTACCTGATTCTTGTGCCAGTCCCCATATCGACAAGTCGGAACAGTTTTCAGACCGGACTTTCAGATAGGTAGTGGCTGATCATTGAGTACCATGCTAAAAGGCCTCATACTGGTAGCATGGAGCTTCGAACTTTCCTCCTGAGATTTTATTCTTTTTAGCTGTGGGCCACCTGAAGGGCCTTCCGACTTTTGTTTGGTGACTTTCGTTACCCCCACAAGCTTTGTCTTTCTCCGCCCTGTCTTCCGGCGAGATGATGTTTATTTTATCTAGAGCCTTCCAGGCCTTCTCCTAGTAATGTAGGTTGGTCTTGAGGAAACAGCTTCCTTCGTGCTTTGATTCCGCTTTGTTAACTCAAGTTTGGTGACCCGAGTGGAGGGACCAACCTCACTTGAGCTTATATCCCGCGATTTGGCGTAGACTCAGAGGCAGCCCTACAGACCCGAGCCTCGTTGTTCCGATCGTAAATATCCTATTTTTGTTGTCATCTGCCACCTTCTTTAAGGCTCGAGTGAGAATATGTGACTGTTTGTAATTGAAAGTGGCGAATAGGTTGTAATAGATCAGATCGCCAGACTATTCCTTGATATTTAGTGTCTTCTGGTGATACGGTGACCTGACGGTACATATTTTCGACGTTTGCAGAGAATGGCATTTTGTATTCCCTACCGACCGCTAAACAATCATTTAATGAAAACATTCGTGCTGGATTTTGATGAGCCGTCGAATACAACTCTCATTTTAGTTGCGTTATTTGAAGTTTTAAGTACTCCGGTATGAGGTAAGTAAAAATGGATTCCATTTGGCTTGGGTGAAGATACTTCTACCAAGTGATTCAATGGTAGATTCTCTGCCATAAAATCACGATACATCTTTGCAAATGTATTGGATCCCGAGTAAAAAGGCGCTCAACGTCCCTGAGCCTCTGAACTGCAGATGACAACAACTCTCTTGAACGGTTGGCTGACTTCTTAAACGTGTGTTTTACGATGAATCGCCCTGGAGAACTCCTTGTTTTATTTTGTATAAAACGATTCTCGCAAATGGCTTCCAAAATCTTCGATATAGCAAACATTGATACCAAGTTGTTATTTCTGGAATGCCCGGGTTACCCTGAAACTATCCAACCCTATCTAATTCTGCACCCTATCCAATAGGTTCATTGGGGCCTGACTTGACTTGCCTATTCTGATGGAGATTGAAAAAAATGATCAGCTTCAATTAGGATATCAATATTTTCTGTTTTATGAAAGTGCGGATCGGCTAATTTTAGTCCGGCATACGCTTTGATATTGACATCTAAGCTTTGGGCGGAAATCTTGCCTGTAATTTTGGATATCACAAGCGATTCAATGGAAACCTCAGGAAAAAAGTTAGGCTTAAGTGTTATTGTGACAAAGCCTTTCGAACTTCCAGAGATTGCTTGGGGCACGAAGGCTTTGGGCACAGGATTGAGTTATAAAACTGGCTTGTTATCCAGAATCTAATAGCGCTCTACATGGCGCTGTACTAATGCAGTTGGAAGTATCGCAAATATGCCTGTATTTTGAGAATGCCTATCAAAATCTTTTGATTGCCGGCTTCTTGAGCCGGCTGCTCAAAGATTCAATTCTTGGTTTAAATTCAGTAAATTTAAAGGAATAGTCCTTTCTGAAGGAACAGAAATTGGTACTAAGGTAAAAAAAACTCGAAACCTGATACCTGACATTGATCTTTTGAGCAATAAACTGATATGGTTCTGGCGATAGTTTTTTCTCCAAAATGTGAATTTGGCGATCGCTTTTCTTATTTATTATTTTTAAGCACATAGTTCATTGGTATATCTTGGTATAAAAATTGTTGAGCTTCACATTGAATTTACATCGAAAAAAGCAGTTAGGGTGGTTCTTTTAAAAGTTTCACGTCGTAATGCTTTTTCTATATTGTCTTCATTAAGAAAATTCATTGTCCCTCTCTAATGTGGGTAGACAACAAGGCAACATTGTGCGACTGGCCGTGTATGGGAAGCTTAAGAGTATTTTCTTCTCATGAGTGTCAACAAAATGCATGGTGCATGCTTCCTTGCCAAGTCGAACATATCATGAACCTGTTAAAATAGCAACTTTATAAATTTTAGCACCAAGATCGATATACTGTTGCGGATTTTTAAAAAAATTGACAAACTCCATAACAGGGGTATAACTTACTTGATATCACTTGAATTTATCAATTTGGCAGTTGATTGCATCACGCCAGCAAATAAGCCTCCACCTCCTGACTTCCATATCCACCCATCATTTCAGCCGAACGTTGCGTCATAATTCAATGTTTAACAGAGTTGGCAGTAGTCCTAGTTAGTAAAACTGGTTCGTCGTCGAAACGGGCACTGTTGTGACCATCAATGGTGTGTAATAACCTTATTACTTACTATCGTTATTAGTACTAAAGATGGGAGACTATGCCAATATATCACACACTGACAATCCGATTTATTAATTTATTGGTTTCATTGTTAATGGCAACTTTTTTTGGGCGAATTTCAAGAATACGGGCCCAGGATTTAACAGAATGTACACACATCATTTAGATGAATTACTTCATAAAAAAAAAAAAAAAATATTTGTATAAACGTTATCATGTGCGTAACCGCAATAAATCGACGCTTTAAATTAATGACTCCCTATTAGTTTAGTAATCAAACCAATTGAATTATCTTGAAATATGTACCAGCACGATTTGCGCACCCTCTGTAAAGCGAGAGCAATTTTTATCTAAAACAGACCGAATCAATTATATCAATAGGGCTATTATGTACCCTTATAGAAAAGGATCTATTTCCCAAAACGCATAAATTTAATTAAATCAGTATTCCGGACCCATTCAAATGTAGTTTACCATTAAACCGTGTCCGTCCATTCCAAATATAGATAAAAAATGCAAATTTTCCAAAAAAATAAAAAAAAGTTGGTTCCATGTTACAACTTTACGGTTCGATGTTTAACAACAAAATTTTGCCCTTTTAGCTTATTTGCTTTTCGGCCAATAAATCATTTTTCATTTAAATAATATCCATAATGTAATAAATTTATGTTTTACATATACACTCGGTATGATATTCTCGTACCGGTAGCAGTATTATAGTATTGAGAGTATCCCTTCTTTATATGTAGAACTAAGTAGTAATGGGGAAAAGAGGTAAAAAGTCAAACCAAAAATTTTCTTTCGATTTATTTCCATTTTTAAAAAGCTTTTTTGTAAATGATTTTTACTAGTTTTCCATTTCATCGATTTTTCAATTGGTTGAATTTTCGAATCGAATAAATTTTTATTTGTATATCATAAAAACTAATTTGAATAGCGGATGATTTGCTATTTCATAGAGTATTATATTCAATCGATATTTCTACCAATGAGATACATTTGAAAATACATAATAAATAAAAACAAAAACTAGGTAGTGCTAAGTCGCCCCATCGCTCTAAGCGGTTTATATGGTTCGTTTATGCGAAATGAAATTTTAACAAGCGGTAGCAAAAATTCAATATTTATGTTGACTGTCTAAACTTATTTCATTCTTTAATCATAATGATGAGAGTTTTAGTTCATCACAATTTAAAATAACACGCCAGTAAGCAACTTCTCACGAAAATCACAATCATTACCAGATTGATCCGCGGTAGCATCAAATCCAATTAACATAACTGACCTTTAGCCATCCAACTTTTATCAATATTATTAAACCCAGTTCTATCGTTTGTTGTAGTGAATATCACAAAAGGGCTAAGGGCTCAGCGAGTGTCTTAGGTCTTAACACGTCAATGAAATATTAATTAATCTTAACTTACATAATAAATTTACATCGCATAATTCATTTCACATAGCCTTTCATATAAAACAGGTAGGTTTTTTAAAATCTTCAGATTTATTATATCATATATTCCTTACTGGCGCCCACATCTATTACCATGACCCATCTACACGGATGTTTCAACATATCACTCTCTATTCTTGGCTATTGACATACGTAGTCCGAATATAACATAATTCAATATTCGAAAATCTGTCATCTCAACTCCGGTCGACCAATTCTGAATAATGGAATATTTTGGCTTTTCGTATCTCAACTATTTATTGGTAGCTTCGCATGACTGACCGGTTTAATCATTTATATTGTAAAGTATTAAATCTAGTAAAAAACAGAACCTCCCCTCAATCTTAAGTTTAACCTCATCTTAAGTTCAACTCAATCACTACACAACCCCTACCAAAACTGAACCTCAACTTAACCCTAATTCAACCTTAACTTAAATCCAAAATCAACATATTCCGAAAAGTTGTTACGTTTGACGAGAAGAAGGTGGAAGATATTAAGGCTATACAAGCCCCGCACAGCTCGCTTTCCAATTTGGGGGACCACGGATATTGAACCCGAACCCAAAACACCGACTCACTTCAATAACTAGGTTACAACTTCAATAACTAGGTTACCCCCCCCCCCCCCGATCCAATCGGGTTGCCGTGAACAACACCCTTGTAGTGGATAGTGGACGAACTGGATCGTCCGCTGTGCGTGCCGCCTTCCCATCACGTACACAGAAATTTTGTCCACGGAGTCCTTCACCTCCAGCTAGATGTCCGGCTATCCTCAGTCCCGAGGGAGTAGGTGAATTGGTGAAGGCCCAACCGAAGATTACTTTGCTGCTATGGATTCAAGTTGTACAACACTTTACATACTTGACACGCCCATTCCGACGATGACTCTCACGTTTCAGACCCCACATCCTGTGGAAAAGGAGATGGAAGAATGGATTACGTTCCTCTAGGTGGCTCCCACCGTAGACAGATGCTGATCCGAAGCTGTGTGTCGTGAACCAATGTATGCTCATAGTGCCGACAGCACTGTCCGATTGACGCGCTCAGCCGCATTACTTTGCGGGGAATGGAAATGGGTCCGGATTTACTTCCCTCCATATTTAGCCCACATCTGGTTAAACAGATTTAAATTGCATTCCATTATCGGTATGCACTATTTCCAGAACTGCGAACAGCTGAAACACGTCTTTTTCCAGAAATTCGCACATTGCCCCAGCTGACGCCTCCCTCATTGCTTTTAAAAATACAAACTTTGAAAATTTATCTAAGACTACCAATACCACAGTATTATGGTTATACGAACGAGGAAATGGGCCCAAAAAGTCCAAATATAAATATTGAAATGGTTGGGTAACCTCACTGTCTACTCCCATGGGAGGCCTTAAAGGAATATTGGTAGCCTTAGTCATCTTACATACGGAACAGGAGTTAATAAAAGACGGCACGTCCCAATGCATTGTAAACCAGTCAAAGTGTCGTTGTAAAAGTTCCACGGTTTTCGCAATTCCCATGTGACTCGCTGACGGAGGAGAGTGAGTAGAGGAGTCGGAACGACCAATTTCCATGGTGACAAGTCGGTGGATAGGTACTGAAAACCAACAAAAGGACGGACCAGTAATTTACCATTCTCGACCTTAAAATCAGCATGTGGAGCATCCGTTATTCTACGAATTTATTCCAAATAGTAATAATGTTGGAAAGCGGAATCATCCAAATTGATGCATAAGCAATCATAATTGCAGGCACTAGACGGACCAGGTTCTATCGCGTCGCAGTAAGCGCGAGATAGCGTATCTGGTACAGTATTTAGACTACCCTTACGATGGACGATGTTGAATTTATAGCAGTTTCAAGCTCCACCTGGCTAATCGGCCCGATAAGTCAGACAAATTCATCAGGCAGCGGAGACTTGCGTGATCAGTGATGATTGTAAACTCAAACCCCTCCACGAAAGAACGGAATTTTTTGACGCAAAGTACAACAGCGTAGCATTCCAGTTCAGTAATGCTGTACTTGCGCTGGGCAGGGTTGAGTTTATGCGAGTAGAAGGCTATGGGATGCTCAAATCCCTCATGGATCTGATAGAGCACCCCACCAACCCCCATTGTCGAAGCATCAACCTGGATGTAGAACGGTAAATCGTAATCGGCGTGCCTTAAAACCGGAGCGGTGGTTAAGGCCTTCTTCAGCTCACTAAACGCGGTATCAGCCTCTGGATTCCACCAGATTTTTTGTTTGGCCTTCAATAAGTCAGTAAGTGGAGCTGCTATAGATGAATAATTGGCGATACATCGAAGGTACCACCCACTCATTCCGAGAAAGTGACGAAGTTGACGAGTCATAATTGACGTTGGAAATTTCGTAATCGCCTCTACTTTCTCGGGATCGACTCTAATGCACCTTTCTCCTATCACATGTCCCAAATATTTGATCCGCTTTAAGACGAAATGACTTTTATCCACATTTATTGTCAGGTTGGCCCACTGCAACCGCTCGGTAACCAAGCGATACAAGGAAAGGTGTTCCTCAAAAGTACTTGACGTTACAAGGAGATCGTCTAGATGGACGAAAACCTTGTCGTGATACTCATGGGGAACCACCTTATACATTAACCGGCACATGGTCTGCGGTGCGTTGCATAACTCGAAATTCATAACTGTGAACTGGTAAAGAGATCGACCAGGCACCGCAATTTGCCAAAAAACATCCTTCAAATCCAAACTGGAGTTGAAGGACGTGTTTTCCAAAAAACTCAGAAGACCGTCGATTAGCGGTAACGAGTAGGCGTCTTTAACCGTCACTTCGTTGACCCTTCGAGCGTCAAGGCACAACCGTGACTTCCCATTAGACTTTTTCACCAGTCTGACACTCCCAACCCGATCATTCGATCGAGTTCAGCATAAAGCTGTGACCGGACGGCCGGAGAAAGTGCATAATGTCATTGTTTAAGGTTAACGATGGTTGATAGAAATTTAGACTGAGCAGCGGTAAGTACATGTGTAGGGAGAAGGTCGGCCGTGTCGGAAGGAATGGACGAATCAGAACGACCATCAGTCAACTCGAAAATATGGAACTCCACCCCGAATGTCCATAAGAAATCCATACCTAGGTATAGCGTTTGTGATACATTGGGAACCAAATGTAGTTTAATTCGTCGGACTTTATCATTGAAGGTTACGTCTGCGAAGATATACCCGAGAATACGCTCTTGAGCACCATTTGCGGTCGATAGGTACGACGGCATGTGATGATAGAATAATTCAGAGGACTGAAGGAACTTTTCGCAACCCTTCCCCAAAGCGCTAATACTGACCCCCGAGTCTAACAAACCTCGCATTTTGCAATTTCCAACTAAAATATCTACAAACGGACGGTCATCCCCTTCCGTATGCAAAATAGATGCACAAATTTCCTTCCGAACTCGCCGCCGGTATCGGAAATTTACATATGACTGATGGAAGCGAGAATGCGCTCTATGAGTAGGTGAAGAAGAAGTTAATCGCGTTGTGAACGCTGGCGTAAATATAATTCGGGGTCCGTGTTGGAAAAGGTCTCCGATGTTCGGATGTGTGGCGAGAGATAGTGAGATTGGGGGAGCGGATCTCGTGTGTATCGGTCCCTCACCGGTAAGTTTCCCGAAGGCGGGGTCTGGCAATTTGGGCACTCGGGAAAATATTGTAAGTATCGGCACGACCGCATCCGTAACAAAATATCGTCCGAGGTGGTCGACACAACTGCACAAAACACCGACTCACTTCAGTAGCTTGGGTAACCTAGTTACTGAAGTGAGTCGGTGATTTGGGTTCGGGTTCAATATCCGTGGCCCCCCAAATTGGAAAGCGAGCTGTGCGGGGCTTGTATAGCCTTAATATCTTCCACCTTCTTCTCGTCAAACGTAACAAAGTTTCAAGTCTAAATGAAATCAACAGAAATCAATGCAAGATAAGCCAAACTGAAACCTCAATTCAAACCCTAAAAAATTCCACTTAACTCCACTTTCCCCCTCACTCTACCCTAACCCCAGCTCAAATCAAATTCAATTCAACTTCAGCTCAATCTTCATATTGTCCCTCAACTTAACCAACAATATAACCACAAACTCAACGCTGTCCACGCCTAACTCATTCCTTAAACCAGTATATACAAAAAAATTTGTTAGCGGGATCGAAAGGCACCTGGTAAATACCAAGTAATAATAATCATGCGGTTTTAGGTCAATTCGTAAGACAGGTACCCAATCCTCTTGAAGTAGAGGTTTCAAAAGCTCTTCCCAGCTTTGATTTGAAAAAGCCGATTTTCGAGATACTCTGGGTCTGTGTACATCTAGACATCCAGACAGCCGGGCGGACATTATTATTATTTTTTTGCGTTTTCGGACTCCTAGTAACGAGAAATGTGGTCTTGGACAAAACAAAATGAAATGTCTGTTAATATTTGGCAGAATTTCAAAAACTTTGGTCCTCAGAGACTGTAGATGTGCGAATTTTCAATATGGTGATCTACCTGTTTGTCCAATAACTAATTCACGTTTTGCATGCCAATCCGAAACAAATTTATTATTGAGAATATTTTGGCCTCTTGTGCCTGACAATAAGAAGAAATAACTTGAAGCTTTTCTAATCTTAAATTATGCATTAAATTAAACGTTTAGATTGTTAAAAAACCCTTTCAAGCTTGGTTAGTACCCGAAGCTGAAATCTTTGTACATATCTCAAATTAATCGTAAAAATCACAATTCTTCCACCCAATTTGTTGATTCTCTCTTATAGTTCAATAATTTAATTAAAACAGCTCATTAATTTTGATATGTAATTGTTATTGATTTAAATTCATTTGCACAATTTATTGTTTTTCAATTCCAAACTGTTCAATAAACTGGAATGTTATGGACTTTTATGCAATTATGCAAAAATCAATTATCTCTCATTATATTCAGCAATATAAATATGTAAGTATGTACGTACAATTATACATATAAATACAAAATCGTAATATACATATTGAAATAATTTATTTGGACCGAACGAAGCAAATATTTGTTGTATGCATTTATCTCATAATTTAGCTCAATCGATTTGTTATTCGTTTACTATAGCTGGGCAAGTGTTTATTTTAGATAAGTGGTAATAGCAAAACAAGAAGTATTTAATTTGAAAAGTCACCGAAACACAAAAAAAAAGCACACGTCATCATTCCGTTGAGAATAACGTTTCCGTCACAATGAAAATTGTATTGTGAAAAACCCTTAAAACATCATAAATCATACCTACAACAACAGACAGATTTTTTTTTTTTTTGCGACATTTTACCTCATCGGGTGGTAAAAAGTTAAAGAGACAACAACAACAACTATACATTTTATTCTACTATGGGTGATCGACAATTTTTTTCTGTTTGCCGAAATACTAAAATTATTCACCATCGTTAATCATATTTATTAGGAAAAATCAACAAGAGGAAAAAGAAAAGCGACAGCAAGAGGTCGAATTTTTCTTTTTTTTTTGTGATAAAGATACATCATCCCGTATAATAAAATTACTTAGGCGACTATTCATTCTGCCTTGGACTCTACATTATACAATAATGTACAATATACATAGCAACGTCGACGCCACCAACACAATACGTATTTATGTATTTAACCAATTTTTGACTTTTATGCTAAAATCATAAATAATCATCATAATAATGTTAAATAATAATAATGGTAACAGTAAAAATGTTGGAAAAAATTATGATGAAAAATGATTTTGGGCCGCACATATACAATTATACCAACTACAAGCAAGCCAACAATACAACAAGAACAACATTTTATGTTATACGAATGTTTGTGTGTGTGCGCTTTTTTGGAAAATTGATATGAGTAAAATTATTTTTGTGATGCCTTTAAATGAAAATTAATGAAAAGGAAATTTATTGAAAATTTTATCGTATTACATATGCGGAGCCGGAAAAACAAACAAAAGAAAAACATTAAATTTTCATATACATACATACGAGTATGATCAAAAGCTTTTTTTTTGTATTTTAAATCGAAAATCAAATTTTGGTATTTAAAGCGGAGGTTTCAATATTTTAGTTGGGCTTTATATTAAAGATTTAAAGCCATGGTCGATTTTGGGGGCAATGCAAGTAAAAAATTAATTGACTTATTTGTGATCGATGTCACTTCGTTAGAAAATGTATTCCAAGGAATGTAATTTTTAATTCTACGCTATAACAAAACGATAGCTGTCGAAACTTGTATCGAATTACATAGTTAGACCCCTGCCTTCTTCCTACTTGTCAATACAATTAATTATCGTCAGGGCGGCTTAGAACAAACTCTGCTAGTTTGAAACGGCGCCACTTTGTTTATAATTGACTCAGAATTAAATTGGCATAAAATTGTAGAATATATTATTTTGATTTAGTTCCGTTACGTACCGTAGTAGCGCACGATATATTATTTTCTAAATTTTTGCAATTGTTCCATTCTTTTACTCTTCTTCTTTCTCCTTTGATGCTTGATTTTTCCGCTTCCGTTGAGTATCATCATTAAATAAAGCCGACGGTGTTGAAGCTAATTCATATTTAAAATATGATTGCAACTCTTGCGGATTTTCGATGACGCAAACAATTCGATGGCCTAACCTGCAGCGAATTTATAACAAAAGTTTCGTTAGTTATTTTAAATCCGTGAATCCGTTCCAATAGTAGAGTTTACAAAGTATTTTCCTAGCGCTATCATAGCGGGTACTAGAATCGGGTAATATTTCTGAAATTTTAGTCATAATTTAATTAAAAAATCCTATCCCAGATGATATGGCCGAAGGAATTTTTCAGAGCCAGAATTCATTTTATATTAGGCCCCAAATTTTACACCCTATTTAAATTAGCCGAAATTTTCCAGCCGAAAGTAGAAAGTCGATAATGCAGATTATGTTATTAACATCCAAGCTGAAAATAAAAAAATTGGTGGTTGACAACCGAAAGTTAATAGGAAAAATGGATTCCAATAAAACCTTTTGTAAATAGTTTTACGTGAAAAACTTTGTTTAAGCTAGTCGTGGAAAATAACGGAAAATAAGAAGGATTCACAAAATTGGAATAAAATCAACTTCTAGAGAGTATATCTGAAGTTGCATCGTTTTTATGTGATTTGTCAATAGCTAACGCAGAAAAAAATCTAGTTCAAGTTTTCCGTGGGAAATCTCGGAAAATTCAATTTTCCAAAAGTAATTAGAAAATTTGTATAAAATCAGCCTCTAGAGTGTTATGTCTGGCGATGGATTGCATTGATGTGAATTTTCAATAGCTATAGTAGGAAATAAATTCAATTCAATTCTACCGTGGGAAATCTCGGAAAATTTTAAAAAGTTTCCACCCGAAAGTAAGAAATGGATGAATTAGATCAGCCTCTAGAATGTTTTGTCTGGAAATGGCTTGCATTGATGTGGCTTATCAATAGCTTTTGCAGGAAAAAAATTCAGCCCAAGTTTCCCGTGAGAAATTTCGGAAAATTCGATTTTCCAATTTCATTAGAAAATTTGTATAAAATCAGCGTCTAGAGTGTTATGTCCGGAGATAGATTGCATTGATGTGAATTTTCAAGAGCTATGGCAGGAAAAAAATTCATCTCAAGTTTCCCGTGGGAAATCTCGGAAAATTCGATTTTCCAAAAATCATTAGGAAATTTGAATTAAATCAGCCTCTAGAGTGTTATGTCTGGAGATGAATTGCATTGATGTGACAGCCACCGCAGGAAAAAAATTCAGCTCAAGTTTTCCGTGGGAGATCTCGGAAAATTCGATTTTCCAAAAATCAGCCTCTAGAGTGTTAAGTCTGAAGATTTGCATTGATCTGATTGAAGTTTCCCGTGGGAAATCTCGGAAAATTTGATTTTCCAAAATTCATTAGGAAATTTGAATAAAATCAGCTTCTAGAGTGTTATATCTGGAGATGGATTGCATTGATGTGAATTTTCAATAGCTATCGCAGGAAAAAAATTCAGTTCAAGTTTCCCGTGGGAAATCTCGGAAAATTCGATTTTCCAAAAATCATTAGAAAATTTGTATAAAATCAGCCTATAGAGTGTTATGTCTGGAGATGGTTTGCATTGATGTGATTGGAGTTTCCAGTGGGAAATCTCGGAAAATTCAATTTTCCAAAAATCATTAGGAAATTTGAATAAAATCAGCCTCTAGAGTGTTATGTCTGGAGATGAATTGCATTGATGTGAATTTTCAATAGCTACAGTAGGAAAAAAATTCAATACAATTCTACCGTGGGAAATCTCGGAAAATTTTAAAAAGTTTCCACCCGAAAGTAAGAAATGGATGAATTAGATCAGCCTCTAGAATGTTTTGTCTGGAAATGGCTTGCATTAATGTGGCTTATCAATAGCTATCGCAGGAAAAACATTCAGCTCAAGTTTCCCGTGGGAAATTTCGGAAAATTCGATTTTCCAAACATCATTGAAAAATTTGTATAAAATCAGCCTCTAGATTGTTATGTCTGGAGATGAATTGCATTGATGTGACTTGTGAACAGCTACCGCAGGAAAAAAATTCAGTTCAATTTTAACGTGAGAAATCTTGGAAAATTCGATTTTCCAAAAACCATTAGGAAATTTGAATAAAATCAGCCTCTAGATTGTTATGTCTGGAGATGGATTTCATTGATGTGAATTTTCAATAGCTATCGCAGGAAAAAAATTCAGTTCAAGTTTCCCGTGGGAAATTTCGGAAAATTCGATTTTCCAAAAATCATTAGAAAATTTGTATAAAATCAGCCTCTTCTAGAGTGTTATGTCTGGAGATGGTTTGCATTGATGTGATTGAAGTTTCCCGTGGGAAATCTCGGAAAATTCGATTTTCCAAAAGTAATTAGGAAATTTGAATAAAATCAGCCTCTAGAGTGTTATCTCTGGAGATGAATTGCATTGATGTGACTTGTCAACAGCCACCGCAGGAACAAAATTCATCTCAAGTTTCCCGTGGCAAATCTCGGAAAATTCGTTTTCCAAAAATCATTGAAAAATTTGTATAAAATCAGCATCTAGAGTATTATGTCTGGAGATGAACTGCATTGATGTGACTTGTCAACAGCTACCGCAGGAAAAAAATTCAGCTCAAGTTTTCCGTGGGAGATCTCAGAAAATTCGATTTTCCAAAAATCATTAGAAAATTTGTATAAAATCAGCCTCTAGAGTGTTATGTCTGAAGATGGATTGCATTGATGTGACTGGTCAGTAGCGAGTATGCAATGCATTACTCAAACTGTTTTTCTCATAGGCGCAATGTGGGGATTTCATTATGTGGTTTCTATAAATGTATCGATGGTAAGTGCTTCTCGGAGCTATAATACCTGAGAAATATTCTTCAAAAAGTAGTTTATTGCGAGTGCGTTCCTTCGACTAGTAAATTATTCTTTAACATTAAAAGTTAGGGGAGTAGCACGCCTGAATAATCGCTAATGTAACTTCCAAAGATATTAATTATTGGGAATGTTAAGCTATCGATGAAACCCTTAGGTTTCATCTCAAAAACCAAGAATTTCGTCACTAATTTCTAGCACACTCTTAGTTTAGTATTTCTGTGATGAAGTCACACGTTTAGTCGATTAATGTACAACGAAAACTCAGCATTTGTCAGAACTGGCATATTGGTACTGGAGAAATTATGTTTGAACGCCATACGGGCTCCCGAAATATACAAATATATTTTGAGTAAAGGATGAATCGCCGTATAATGCTGGGTTTAATGGTCTAGAGTTTAAAATTGGCTTGATCTAACTTAGTAGAGCGGCAT
Source organism: Tipula vernalis (assembly GCA_958295665.1). NCBI lineage: Eukaryota > Metazoa > Arthropoda > Insecta > Diptera > Tipulidae > Tipula > Tipula vernalis. The sequence goes on from OY282560.1 coordinate 17,718,134, forward strand.
CTCTTCAAATGTGAAATAGCTTTTGGAAGTATATTTAACACAGGGAAGTTTCGGCAAACTGGGCCGTCGCTTCCCATGAGCCTCCAAAATGAGGTGACGTGGGTGGAATGAAACGCCACTGCACCAATCTCTTGGGTAAATGTTCTGCAATATAAGTAATTATGTGTAAGTATGTGCTGGTATTCCTCTTCTCGACACAAATCTTATTAAAGCCACAATGAAGGTATCAGTTGAAAGGTCACTCACAACTTCTATCTGAATAGCTTTTGTTGACAACAAACAAAATGAATCTGGCGCCTCTTCTCTTTTTTGACGCTATTTGTATTGGACCCGTATAATACACTCGATGTGAATAACCTTGCTGCTTTTAATATCGCTAACGGCAAATCTTCTATCAGCTGTTTAAAGACCTTGCATTACTTTTAAAACACACGGCGTATGATGATTCTTTCTCCAATTATCCAGTAAAGTTGTCTAATTAGGCGGAATCGACGGATCCGGATACAGGTTTTTCTTATGTATCGGATACTTGTAATGCCAAGGATATTATGTTGAATCAGCAGAAACAGAGTGAAATTTAAATTCAATTTAATTTATTTTATTTGAATCATTCCATTCAAGAATTTCAAAAATCTTTACATTGAGGGGAAAAAGATTTCCACAGTTTCTATTGCCCAGGCTTTCATTTATTCACCCAAACCTGAATAGCTACGGCTTCCTTTTCTCTACATCTAAAATCTGATGCAGAGCTTTAGCCGAGAGCTTCGTATTTATTAACTGATTCATAAACCGCTTAACGAGAATAAAATCACCAGCCATCTATTATCGTATCTCATCTAAACTTTTTCCCAAGCCTGCGGGGTAGTTCTTTCCAGTTACAGCATTATGACGAACCAATGCAACAGTTTCTCTCTTCAAAAGTCCTTGTAGTTATTGAAATTTATACACCTTGCATAATTTCGCATTGTTGTCAATCGACGCTTCAAATAAATTTAAAATATGAGAAAGAATTAGAAATGTTGATCTTTTGTCTCGCTTTTGTCTAAACTCGAAATTTCTTGCAAAATGGTTGCTGATTCGCTAATAATTCGAAAAAACGATTATCCCACTGAATATTACAGAACTTGGTACTTAACATTCTTACCAAATAACTTGTATAGGCGGAGGTACTCCTTCAGTACTTTTTCGAGTATAGTGGAATGTTGATGTCTAGTATAGACGAGGAACACGAGCACGACACACAAAATACAAAAGCAGATAAACAAAATTTGCGGGGAAGCTCGATGTTTGAATGGAAAGGTTCACGGAGTTTTAATAGGCCGATAAAGAACTACTTTTATTTTTCAAATAAAATGTGTTTAAATATTTTAATCTGGCAATCCGACCCGTAGGACTAATGAATCGCGGGATATAGAGGGCTCCGAAAGAAGCCGAAGCAAAATTAGGGTTTATCATAAAGTATAGAATATATTCCTTGGATTTTATTCATCTACCTGTTTGTCCAATTTATATTTTGTACAAAACATGGATTGAAAAATAACTTAAAAGAAAAATTCCCTAGAATTGTGCTTGTCGAAATTAACACCAATAAAAACTGTAACTCTTCCGGAATTTGAGGCTACGTGTAAGACATCAACTGTTTAAAATATTAAAAATCTTATTCTGATGACACAACACTTGGTGGAAACATCTGCTACATTAATTCAAACAAACATACACTTTCTAGTTACATATGTCCATAGAGTTTTAAATGTCGCATAACGAAAAAAATTCGCCATAATTTAACATCCTGAATTCATTTCCCTACGCCAAATTAAATTTTCCGGCATCAAATATATACAAACATACGAGTATACGTACCCACACTTAGAGATTCCGAAAAACGAAAATCACAGATTGTTTTCTTTGTTAAATTTTTTCAACTTGTCAACCACCACCACACCATAATAAAGAATAACAACGATTTCTACATCATTGAATTTTGATTAGATTTCCAAGATACCATAAATTACAAGAACAACAACAGCACGAACATTCCTTAAAAGTTATAGCAAATACTCGTATAAGCATAAAACACAAACTTTACATCCCCCCAACCCCTCTTGTTTCTTCGGGAGGAGGGATGGATATATTTGTGTTCGAATTCACATTTCTTCCCTTTTTAAGTCTAAAACCAGCACACGCGACAAACGTAATTTTACACACACACACACCAGGTACATATACAGACGGAAAATTTATCTGTTTTTCTTCATATTTTTTTTTTTATTTTTCATTATTCTCCGATTCTTGTGTCGTATTTATACAGTTGTTCTGTCATTATTATCTGTTGTCGTACGACTGAAAAATTTACTTCATAAAAATTTTCTATTTGAAGAAAATTAAAACCGGTAAATTTGATACGATAGGGATTCAAGTAAAATGATCGCGAATGGGAGGGGGATGCACTGGGGAAAAGGGGAAATGAGTACCACGCGAATTTATGACACACAAAAAAATTAAGTTGTTTGTTAAAGATTAATAAAGAGAAAAAATTACCGAATTTTCACATACTCGTGTACTTAGCGTTTATATAAACAGATATATGTGACATTATCAGGCAGGTAGTTAAACACTCTCGTACATATCTATATACGCTCGCATACATAAATTTTATTATGAAATTTATTGAATTTATTTTTTCCTTCCCAAAATGAAAAATGTTTTCTGTGCGCGACAAATGTAATTTTCGACGTTTAATTGGATGAGGAGGGTATAAGGGAAAATTAAATTTTGGTAGAACACGTAGCTGTGCCATAGTAAAGGCATTTTTATTTTATTATTTTTAATTTAGAAAAATTTTCGGTTTTTTTTTTTCCAAAATGAAATTGAATTTGTGGATTTACCGAGAAATTTCTTTTCTTTTCTATTTATTTTTAATGTTTATTTTGTTGTGAAATTGATGAATAATGATTTTTGATCGCAAACATAAACTTACAAATTGGTGTTGTTGATATGAGTAGCCTGAGGCGGAATATATTTTTCTGAAGTGTTTTTCATTGATTTGATTCGACGAAGACTCCCGGATGACGCTTGGCCCTCCGTACAACCTTTACACATAACAAAACCGAAGTAGTATATTTTTAGTAAATTATTTAGCACAGGACAACACAATTTCAAGTTCATTTACTGCTATATTCCTGGAAAGTTATTTCAGGTTGTTGAAAAATTTCTTAAATTGAAAATCTACATTAATCTACACCTTTATAATAACTATTCTAAAATTAATTAAGTTTAAATTTAATTCTCTGATTATAAATTAATCTTTATGTACTACAAATATATTAACAGTAATAGTTTGTATAACAATAATTAAACAACTTACCGTCCGGAACGCCATCGCCTCAGCCAGTGCCAGCTTACAGTTTGGTCGAGTTCTCAGGTGTTTCTAAGTATTAAGTAGTAGTATCAACACAAATACCAAATGAGTGTGAAGTTTATGCTAAAAAAAATAAAAAATAACAAAAAATTACACTGTTAAATTAGCTATTTTTCCAATTGGAATTTCAATTTTATGAAAATTTAAATTTTTTGAAAATTTAAATTTCGCAGAGTTAACAAAACTCCTCGGATCACATCGGATACGTACAACGGCTTACCATCCTCAAGCCAATGGCATGGTGGAACGCTTTCATCGGCAACACAAAGTCGCATTGATGGCCAGAAGCAACACAATTAATTGGAGCTCGGAAATACCAATCATACTTCTTGGAATCCGAGCGACAGTGAAAGAGGATCTGAAGTGCTCACCAGCTGAAATGGTTTATGGTCAAACCATTAAGCTACATGGTGAGTTCTTCATTGATAATCCTCTTCCACCACTTCCAACTGCTGACACAGTTATCGACCAACTGCGACAAACCATGCAGAACCTTGTACCCAAATCAGCTCGTCAATCCACACAACATGATGTTTTTGTTCCGAAATCGCTCGACAACTGTGATTTTGTCTTTATCAGAACAGACAAGGTTCGCACGGGACTATCTCCTCCCTATGAAGGTCCGTATAAAGTTATACGTCGACTGCGCAAACATTTCATCGTATCGATTAATGGAAAAAACCATAACATTTCAATCGATCGACTCAAGCCAGCATACGGAATTCTCTCGGCTGCTCAAACAACAAGCCCTTGCGCACACAAACGAGTTCGTATTGCCACTACTCACACAGTCATTCCATAGGGAGGGAAATCACTTGCGGGGGAGTCCTGTAGCGGCTCACGCAATGAAAACACATTCATTCGTTCACCACCACAATAAGCAACACATCAGCGCTATCATACATATGACACGCAACCGCAACTGCAACCGCTCGACCAACGAGCAATTGGAATTGTCCATACATTGCTCCGGTTTTCCCAAATAACAAAAAACCGATAAACACAAAAAACAAAACAATTCTTGTCGGTCAATATATACACTCGTACGTTGAGACACAAGCAACAGAATTTTTGGTGGTAAAAAATATTTTTTCTCATAGAATAAAAATGGTGAACAATAGTTATAAAAATTAACAAAATATTAATTGTAAATTCTAAAAATCGCTCTTTATATAATAATTAAAATAAACTTCATTTTGTTTAATAATAATAAAGCAAACCATTAATCGTGAATTAAAATAAATTAAGTGAAGTGTTTTATTATACATAAGTTATATATAGGCTTGGGGGCAATAAATTCAACAGCGAATTAGCTGCCCCACACATACACGCACTATATATTCTTTTCATCAGGAAACCGGTTCTTTTCATCTTTTTCAGATAGCTGGACCATCTGTTTATCTTGTTAACCAAAAGCATCCAATTGTGTTGAACATTACTATACGAGTATATATTTCAGATAATTTAAACGTTGAATGATTTATGATGGTTTAAATAATTATTTAGCGTCGATCCCGGAAATGTCCCGAAGGCCCCGCACATTTCATAGAATAGCTAAGATATATAGCAGTCAATGTCACCAAGCCGATCCAATTATGATGAACTATAATATATTTCGCAGTTTTTTAATTTTTAATAATTTTGGATTATTTTAAAAGTTTTATATCGCCGACCTCAGAGATGTCTACAAGGTCTTGCACATATCTTCGGATAGACCTTATTGTCTGACAACCTGATCCAATTGTGATATACTCTCCTATATTTCAGCCAATTTAGAATCTCTAATAATTATGGATGGTTTTAAAAATTGTTGTATCTCCAATCACAGAGATGTCCACAAGGTCTTGCCCATATTTTCGGATAAATTGACCATGTGCCAGTCTACGGAGTCAACCTTATCCAATTGTGATGAACTACACTATACTACACAGAATTTAGAATTTCTAATAATTTTGATGATTTTAAAAATTGTTGTATCTCCGATCACAGAGATGTCCACCAGGTCTTGCCCATATTTTCGGATAAATTGGCCATGTATGAGTCTACGCAACCTTATCCAATTGTAATGAGCTATACTAAATTTTGCAGCTTTAAGTAAAGCAACACAAAATCGGTCCCATGGTGTATTGCATTGCAATTAACTGCGGTGTTCGACAAGGAGAATCTCTATCGCTGATACTCCTTACTCTTATGGTATCTGAAATAGCAACGGAGTGTGTAGCATTTTAATGTTTTTAATGTATGCACTTATTTTAATTTTTGATTTAATTTGTTTGGTGGTTTCAAAATTTTGTTGCGGAACGCAATGTAGCTTAGCGGTAAGGAGCCAGAAGGTGCAGATACTTGGGATCTCTTTTACTTAGTGATAATATTGTAGTGGAAGGTATTAAGAAACGTCTTGCCGACTAAATGGTATTCTAAAATAGTTTTTAGATGGAGTTCTTTAATATGGTCAATTAGAATGGGAATCATCGATTATTTCTTTACCAATTTTCGATCTGCCTTAAAGTAGATAAACCTCGACAGCTGCATAGTTTATGGAAACTGCAACAGAAAAAACTTTTATGACATTGCCTATTAATATTTTTGAGAATTTGGCAGCTGTTGAGGTTTCTCATATTGATAAATTTATTAATAGATAAAAACTGGTATATTAAGTTATATTAAGATATATTTACTATACATCTGAAGGAAAATTTAAACCTTATTAAAGGAAAATAAGAGAAAATGGGTAACAGAATGCGCAGCATCAGTAAATCTTCTAAATTTAGCACATGTCAAATTCAATCAAAATCGGTTAAGTAATAGCTAACTTCCATCCAAATTGGACATATTCCCAACCTAATAAAAATTGAGATAAGAAAATTATTAGAAATTCTAAATTCTGTGAAGTATAGTATAGTTTATCACAATTGGATAAGGTTGACCCATGTAGACTAGCATATGGGCAATTTATCCGAAAATATAGGCAAGACCTTGTGAACATCTCTTTGATCGGAGACACAACAATTTTTAAAACGATCAAAATTATAAGAAATTCTAAATTCTGTGAAGTATAGTATAGTTTATCATAATTCGATAAGGTTGACCCTGTAGACTGGCACATGCCAATTTATCCGAAAATATGGGCAAGACCTTGTGGACATCACTGTGATCAGATATATAACAATTTTTAAAATCATCAAAATTATTAGAAATTCTAAATTCGGTGAAGTACAGTATAGTTCATCACAATTGGGTAAGGTTGATCTCGTAGACTGGCACATGGCCAATTTATCCGAAAATATAGGCAAGACCTTGTGGACATCTCTGTGATCGGAGATATAACAATTTTTAAGATCATCAAAATTATTAGAAATTCTAAATTCTGTGAAGTACTCTTATAGTATAGTTCATTACAATTGGATAAGGTTGACCCCGTAGACTGGCATATATGGCCAATTTATCTGAAAATATGGGCTAGACCTTGTGAACATCTCTTTGATCGGAGATACAACAATTTTTAAAATCATCAAAATTATTAGAAATTCTAAATTCTGTGAAGTATAGTACAGTTCATCAAAATTGTATATTGTTGACCCTGTAGACTGGCACATGGCCAATTTATCCGAAAATTTGGGCTAGACCTTGTGGACATCTCTGTGATCGGAGATATAACAATTTTTAAGATCATCAAAATTATTAGAAATTCTAAATTCTGTGAAGTACTCTTATAGTATAGTTCATTACAATTGGATAAGGTTGACCCCGTAGACTGGCATATATGGCCAATTTATCTGAAAATATGGGCTAGACCTTGTGAACATCTCTTTGATCGGAGATACAACAATTTTTAAAACCATCAAAATTATTAGAAATTCTAAATTTTGTGAAGTATAGTATAGTTCGTCACAATTGGATAAGGTTGTCCACGGAGACTAGCACATAGCCAATTTATCCGAAAATATGGGCAAGGCCTGGTGGACATCTCTATGATCGGAGATACAACAATTTTTAAAATGATCAAAATTATTAGAAATTTTAAATTCTGTGAAGTATAGTATAGTTCATCACAAGTGAATAAGGTTGACCCTGTAGACTGTCACATGGCCAATTTATCCGAAAATATGGGCTAGACCTTGTGAACATTTCTTTGATCGGAGATACAACAATTTTTAAAACCATCAAAATTATCAGAAATTCTAAATTCTGTGAAGTATAGTATAGTTCATCACAATTGGATAAGGTTATCCACGTAGACTGGCACATGGCCAATTTATCCGAAAATATGAGAGAGACCTGGTGAACATCTCTGTGATCGGAGATAAAACAATTTTTAAAATCATCAAAATTATTAGAAATTCTAAATTCTGTGAAGTATAGTAAAGTTCATCGCAATTGGATAAGGTTGACCCTGTAGACTGGCGCATGGCCAATTTATCCGAAAATATGGGCTAGACCTTGTGGACATCACTGTGATCGGAGATAAAACAATTTTTAAAATCATCAAAATGATTAGAAATTCTAAATTCTGTGAAGTATAGTATAGTTTATCACAATTGGATAAGGTTGACCCCGTAGACTGGCATATGGCCAATTTATTCGAAAATATGGGCAAGACCTTGTGAACATTTCTTTGATCGGAGTTACAATAATTTTTAAAACCATCAAATGATTAGAAATTCTAAATTCTGTGAAGTATAGTATAGTTATCCACAATTGGATAAGGTTGACCCTGTAGACTGGCACATGGCCAATTTATCCGAAAATATGGGCAAGACCTTGTGGACATCACTGTGATCGGAGATACAACAATTTTAAAACCATCCATAATTATTACAGATTCTAAATTCAGCGAAATATAGTAGAGTTTATCACAATTGGATCAGGTTGGCCACGTAGAGGGGTATATGGCCAAGTTGTCCGACAATATGGTCTATCCGAGAATATGTACAATACCTTGTAGACATCTCTGCGGTCGGCGATATAACACTGTTAAAATAATCCAAAATTATTAAAAATTCCAACAACTGCCAAATATATTATAGTTCATCATAATTGGATCGGCTTGGTGACATTGACCACTATAAAGCTTAGCTATTCTAAGAAATGTGCGGGGCCTTCGGGACATTTCCAGGATCGACGCTAAATAATTATTTGAACCATCAAAAATCAGTCAACTTTTAAATTATCTGAAATATATTAATGTTTAACACAATTGGATGCTTTTGGTTAACGAGATAAACAGATGGTCCAACTATCTGGAAACGATGAAAAGAACCTGTTTCCTGATGAAAAGAATCTGTTTGGTTGTACGAAAAATCCAAAATTACAAAATATTTAAATTTTCATAAAATTGAAATTCCAATTGGAAAAATATCTAATTTAACAGTGTAATTTTTGGTTATTTTTTTAGCATAAACTTCACACTCATAATACCAATACAAATACTAATACTTGAATTAAGAATTTAATTTGTCTGTCTGTAACTAGTTGATTTTTCGGCATTTTTTTCTCCATGGATTTTTGATATTTGATGTAGTGAATAATAATTCGCTATGTCAGTACGTTCTGGCCAGACACTTAATTTATGTGGCTAGAGTGGAATTTTTTGTAGTTTGGTCGTAGCTACCTGAAGAGTAGACCAACTTTTCAGTACGAAACCAAACTACTAAAATAAAGAACTCTTGGAGGGTTCTCATTATTGCCAAGTAATACATTGGTATAACTCTTTAGGCCTTCAGCCAAAATTACAGAATGAATATACAGGTCAATTTATTTGGCCTATAGAATGAAAACAAAAATCAATTAGACCACCAATCACGACGGGAACTTTGTAGTTAGAATTGCCACAAGCAACCAAAAAATAAAATAAATATTTCATTAACCCTTTATTAAATCAGAAGTAAAATTGCGGTGTTATTTCGAGTTATCCACATCTGGTCCAGAACTATAGAACGAAACATTCGGACACACACACAAACACACAAACACAAAATAAAATCTGTAATAAATACATATTTTGGTTTTGACCGCATATAATGGATATCCACATAAGGCAGAAGATTAAAGTTATAATTTATCTAGACGTAAATAATGAACGTATACATTGTACGTACATACATGCCGAGTTTATTGGGGACAAATTATTTGATCCTTTTGTAACAAGTTAAGTAGTTTTGTTATTCCGCATGTTTATTTGGGTTGGGTAAATTGAATTTTTTTTATTATTTGTTGGGATAAATATTATAATTTATATGCGGTTGCCTTATTGTAAATAGTGTAAATAGCAAATAGCCAAACTGTATAGTAAATAACAGAAAAAAATTTACATTTAGAATACTGTTGAGCCAAACTATTTAAAAGTCAAGAGTTTAACAGCATTTTACTTTGAACGACTGTGCAATTAAATCTAAAAGCTTTTTTACGATTTGAATATAGGAAATATCGATTTAAGATATCAAAAACAAAAATTTTTAATTTGAAATATGTTTTGAGGCTGTATTGAGACGAGTGGTCAGCTTTTAATTGTCTATACCTATAAAATAATCATCTATATACCAAAAACTTTTCCGAACTAATTAAAAAAAAATCCGTTTCAAATACAATATACGAAATATAACAACCCTCATCCAATGTAAACAATACAAAAAGTTGGAAATTTTACAAAATACAAAAATATGTACATCGTTCATTCTCATATTATCTCGAATTTCCATTGCAATAAATTCTTTGTATAATTTTGTTTTATATATCCTGCGATCCTAAACAACACAGAGAACATGAAAATGATAACACAGCAGCACAGCAGTGTACAAAACTACTGGAAAAATGATGAAAATATTCCAATTCTATTGATAAAACAATAACTAATTCTGGAAAATATAGACAATAAAATGTTTGCAAAAAATACGCGAGCACAAGAATCCACTATATGCACTGTGTTCGGATCTTTTGTTCATGCAAATTTTTAATTAATAAAAATGAAAATATATTCTCTGGATGTTGGAAAATCGGTGCATCCTACCAACTACATTTATCCAGTAAATTATTGTTTTCCTATACTGAGAGATTGGATACAACATTTTGCCCATTGTTTATTTACGAAATTTTGATATGAGGCTACAGTTAATTTGCATGGAGTATACGGATTATTAGGAATACAAGAAGGAGGGGGGAAAGGAGGTGGTTTTTAGTTCTATAGTACCCACGTGAAAAACTACACACCCAATTATTATGTGTGTTAGTCAATTAAATTTCGGCGTACAAAGTACTGATCTCAACTTTCACACAGTATTACATATTTTGCAAATTACTGTGGTTTATAAATAATTAAAATTTATCGAAAATTATAATGTTAATATTGATTATATAAATAAAATATTTAAATCATAAATTTTGGTTCAAAAATACGCGTACACTTGCTACGTATAATAACAATTAAAGGATTATGTATACATACATATGCTTGGATTTAATCGTTTTTAGAATTATATTTAGAAAAAAAAAACATTTTGGTGCAAGCATGCATTGCGGTCGCTAACTGGGTGGAATAGATAACGTTTTAATTCAAACAAAAAAAATGAATTAGGTTATCTAATGGTTTACAAAACTAAATTTGCAAAGCAAATATTTTAATAATATGTTGGTAACAGCAAAGAGTAAACAGTGAAAATCTAACTTTATGACAAATCCTATTTGAATGCGGTTAATTTAGCTAAGTTGACCACTAAAATTATCGAGATATCGTCTTTGAGTGGAATAGCGGTAAACGATTTATTCTTACATCACGACTCCTTTACAGCCCACGCATTGTGCAAGTTTGCGGCTTCAAAACAATGAATTTTAAAGCAAACTTATGGACTTTAGGACTAATCTTTGTGGTTGGTTTCTTTAAAATGGCCAATTATGGATTTTACTATAAATTGTTAAAACAGCAATACCTATCAATCAAGAATTTGCTATATTGGTCGAACGCAAACATTTAGACGATTTGTGAATAATTTATGTAAATATAACAATTTATAGTTTAGAGAATTTCGCAATTTCCAATTAATACTTGACAAATTGCAAACATTACCTTTAATTAGGCTCTAGTAGATTGAACCTTTAAATTAAATGTTAGTTGGATTTTCTTAAGGCGAATATAAAAAATCAGGAACATTTGCGATTTAGAATGTATTTTCTACAAAAATTTCAAAATGGTGGGACCCCGGGATCAAAGGGCTGCCATACAAATTTTTTGAGAAATTCAAATCTCTAAATAAATCGTAAGAACAAGTAATAAATAATACAGCAAAATTTCGATTTAAGTAAGGGGCCTCGATTTAATGGACTTCAGGTTTAAGGAATTTAAGATAATTTTATATCGCTTCTGGATAAAAAACAAAATGATGTTCTGGAATATGGCTAATTAGGAAGGAATTCCGTTATTTCTAAACCGATTATGAAGAAGTTCGACATGTGCGATGAAAATGGGGCCCAAAAATGATATTTAGAGGAAATTCTAAAATATGGCCAATTAAGCAGAAACTTGGTTATGTGTTACACAAATAATGTAGCACAGAAGAAGATAATGGTCTAGATACTCGATGCTCTAGCAATTCGCAATTCGCAACTCGGTAAGTATATGGCGGATTTGTTAATAGAAAATTTGCTTGCCTAATATAAAACAAAACCTCAAATGAATCAAAAGAACAAAAAAAAACGAAAACGATTGTGGTAATACTTAAGTACTAGGTACAGAGAAAACAGAACAAATGAATTTGACAAGGAATATTTAAAAGTAGCTAGAGAGCAGGTACAAGTTGCAAAAAATATGCTTTTAGAACATTAGAGGTTTTAATCGTGTTCCTTAAAAATAAATTTTAGAATTTACCGGAATTGATTTTATGATTTTAACGATTTTTGGAAAAACAGTTGAATAACAGTTGATCATATTTTGTCGCATTTCACCAACAGCATCCCTTTCTCATGTTCGTCTTTGCTTCAGCCCTCTCTCCAGTTGGTACAGGGTTTTAAGGGTTGCAATCTTGTGTTAGATGAAGCACGCCGAATTATTTTGACACATTATTTTGAATGACTCGAAAGCAATGCCAAATTCCATCTCAATAATCTTAGTTGTTTAGTTGTTTTAGTATCGCGGAATCTAGCGGTTATTGACAAATGTGCAGCTGTCCAATAACGCCGGATTTTTTGTTTTACTAGAACAATTTCATTGCTGTTCTTGGCCATGCCCAATGTTATATTGAAAGTTGCTCGAACCCAATATATTAAGGCTTACTAAGATTGATTGAAATACCAGATTTACCACGTTTGGTATTTCTTCTAATGGCTTATTCACATAAATCGCGATTTTACTCGTACGAGTAAAAATGATTTACTGAGATTTATCCTTAATCTAATACATATTCCAAAATGGTGTCTGTAATTATTGTAATAGCCTTTCTCAGGAACCAGACATCGCAGGAAGCTGAAATTTTCACCATAGATTAGGATATTAGCGGTTTGGGTTTTTATGAAATTTGGATCCGATAGGTGGCGCTGTTTCCAAGATATAACGGTTTTTCTGTTTCTTAGCAACGAAGTATCTTAGCAACTTCAGATTTCAACCATAACTGTGTTTCGTTGCTATTTGGGTTTTTGTGAAATTTGGACCCGATAGGTGGCGTTGTTTTCAAGATATTAGGTGGTAATACCGCTATTGTTGACATTAATTTAGTTTGTTTACAGCATGCGCAAGAATATATCGTAGGACATCAAGCAGACATCGAATATTACGTCCATCCTAAAATTTTTATCGGTGAAATGGATAAAGAAAGTAATTATTATCATGCATTAAAATTTAAAAATGAAACTCTTGGGATGTGTTGCTTGGTAAGTTTTTTTGGACATTAACCACCCTCTTCTCCCTTTTAATTACGTCAAAAATTCATAAAATATTATCGTAAAATATTTCAGGTAAAGTTGTTTTACCAATTTTAAATCCACCAACTGAACCTTTAAAATCCTTGATGACAGGAGAATCAAGTGATTCAAAGCTATTTTTGTCAAAAATAAGGAAATTAAGGAATCACGTGACATAGTTATTAAGCGTAGAGATAACGTCATTCAGAAAATTGAAGACACTCATCGCTCTTACGATGCATTGCAATACCCTTTAATTTTTTGGGAAGGTGATGATGGATATCACATCAACATAAAACAACCAAATCCATCCACCGGCGCAGAACTGACCAAAAAAGTTAGTGCTATGAATTATTACGCTTATCGACTAATGATTAGATCTACTGAAGACAATCACATTCTAAAATGTAGATATTTATACCATCAGTATGTTGTCGAAATGTATGCCAAAATCGAGAGGGAACGTCTACGATACATTCGTTTTAATCAGTCAAAATTACGAAGCGACGAATACGTCCACTTGCGTGATACAATAAATGGAAACGTAGACAGAAGTATTAATGCTAATGACATCGGTACATTGGCAGTCCGCGTATATAAAGTAATAGCATATTCAAGACGCTATGACTTTCGTTCGTCATTACGGAACACCCGATTTATTTATAACATTCACATGAAATCCAAAATGGAACGATATTGTAAAATTATTAAAGCATGGTCAACAATCGCATGATCGACATGACATTATAGCACGAGATTTTAAACAAAAGCTAAAATCCTTAATGGATCTCATTACAAAGTATCATGTGTATGGGCAAACGAATTGTTGGATGTATTCGATCGAATGGCAAAAATGAGGATTTCCTCCGGCTCATATATTAATTTGGCTGGCAAATAGAATAACATGTATCGATATCGACAACGTAATAATCGCTGAAATTCCTGATGAAGACACGGATCCAGAATTGTTTGAAAGTGTTAAATTAAATATGGTGTATGGTCCATGTGGAGCACTTAATATGAATTCACCATGTATGATTAATAGTAAATGTTCCAAAAGTTTTCCTAAAGATTTTACAATTCATATGATTACTGGAATTGATGGCTATCCATTATATCGTAGAAGATCCACTGAGAATTCTGGAAAGTCATTCACGATAAATATTCACGCAAATGAATTTGAAGTTGACAATAGATCGATTGTGCCTTATTCGCCATTTTTATCAAAAACGTTTAAGGCACACATTAATGTTGAACTATGCTCATCCGTAAAATCCATAAAATATATTTGCAAATATATCAACAAAGGAACTGACATGGCAGTTTTCAATATTGAGCGACAAGACAATTTAAATGACGAAACTTCAAGATTTCAAACTGGAAAATATATAAGCACCAGCGAGGCTATTTGGCGTATTTTTTTTTCAATGCACGAAAGAGATCCAGCAGTAATTCATCTAGCGGTACATCTTCAAAATGGACAAAGTGTCTATTTTACAGACCAAAATATTGCACAGCGAGCTGCTTCTCCACCAAAAACTACTTTAACATAATTTTTCAATACACATCAACAACAAAATTCATTTACACATAATTTGCTGTATTCAGAAATGCCTTCCTACTATACGTGGGATAAAAAAAATAGGAACTTCGAAAACGAGGTACACCTGTCGATGGACATCCTGGCATTTTTAAGTCAAATGGTTTAGGCAGAATTTACACCATTCATCCAAATCAAAAAGAATGTTTCTATTTACGTTTATTATTAATTAATGTTCGATAATAATTTAAAAACAGTTAATGGACACCAACATGAAATATTTCACGCAGCATGTTTGGCTTTGAATTTATTAGAAGCAGATTTACATTGGGATTCCACATTTAACGATGCAGTCATTACCTCATCTCAAAATCAAATACGCCAATTATTCGCCATTATCATTACAATTTGCAGTCCTTCCAATCCAAATGAACCATGGGAAAAATTCAAAAATGCAATGACTGAGGATATTCTTCACACATATCGCAGTATTCACAACTACAACACAATTGATTTCTTACCAATCATGTTCAATGACTGTTTAATTCGACTTGAGGACATCTGCATAACTATTTCAAATCAAACTCTTCAAACTTTAGGATTGCCATCACCATCAAGATTAGCAAAAGATCTTATTAGTTATGATCTTTCACGAGAACAATTATACAATACGCTTGATTTACTTGAATTTGTTCAAATTAATAAGCCAAAATTGATAGATGAACAAAAAATTATTTACGACAGAATTTTACATGCAGTTCAAGCCCAAACTGGGGGCTTCGTTTTTTTGGATGCTCCAGGCGGAACTGGAAAAACTGTCATGATTTCACTTTTATTAGCAGAAATTCGTTCCCAAGGTAACATTGCATTAGCCGTTGCTTCGTCAGAAATTGCTGCAACTTTATTAGATGGAGGGAGAACAGCGCATTTAGCCCTTAAACTGCCATTAAATATTCAAACTAATGAAAACGCAACATGTAATATAAAAAAAAATTCAAACATGGCCAAAGTACTGCAAAAATGTCGCGTTATAATTTGGGATGAATGCACAATGGCTCATAACCATTCATTAGAGGCATTGGATCGAACATTAAAAGATTTCAAGAACAACACAAAAATTTTTGGTGGAACCATAATTTTACTTTCTGGGGATTTCAGACAAACACTACCCGTTATGCCACGATCAACTTATGCTGATGAAATAAACGCATGCCTTAAATCTTCATCTTTATGGTAAACAGTAATACCAATGAAATTAACCACAAATATGCGTGTACTTATCCAAAACGATCCTTCAGCTGAATTTTTTTCTAAACAATTGCTTGACATTGGAAATGGAATAATTACTGCTGATCAAATAACCAAAGAAATCGAATTTCCAGAAAATTTCTTAACAATTGTTAATTCTCGGGAAGAACTAATAACAAATGTATATTCAAACATTCTACAAAACTATAAGCAAATTCAATGGTTACAAAATCGTGCAATTTTAGTATCCAAAAATATTGAAGTAGAATTTTTAAATCTAAAAATTCAAGATATGTTGGATACAGAAACAATGTCTTTTAAATCAATCGATACTGTCATTGAAGAAAGTGAAGCAGTTAATTATCCAACGGAATTTTTAAATTCCATAAATATACCAGGTTTGGCACCACATATCATTTGCATTTAAAAGTTGTTTCTCCAATTATTTTTTTGCACAATATTCAATCGCCCAAATTGTGTAACGGTGCTCTTACTTTTAAGAGTTCCGTTACACAATTAATTCTTCAAAACTTTTTTTTTTCCAGCAACAAATTGGGTTGCTAAATTATCGTGTATATCATTTATAACAAATTAGCAAAAATGACTGCTGCTTATCTGCTTTGCTTGAGTGTCGAGTATCTAGCCCAACATGAAACAACAAAAAAAAATTGGAACTTGTTAAATTAGAAAGGTAAGTTAATTTAAAAAAAAAGTAACGGTTTTCTCCCGGCTGCGGTTTAAGTGACGACCTCCACTCATGTTTGCTGGAACTCTTCACATTATCACTGATTTACACCTACATTATGCCCCAATCGGCAACAAAATGACACACACATCAGGAGGTAGTGTTTGATAGAAATTGGTCGAGTGTGATATTTACGTCCTATAAATACGACCTATTTTCCCTCATTTTGCAGATCATTGTTGTTGTACCGCTAAACAACCGCAAAGGTATGATGGCTCTGGAAAACAATAGGCCATATTTATAGCACATGCAATGAATAAACTTGTCTTCCGCCTATTATAACTTGAGATTAACCGCAAAACTCGAAGCCGTACAAAATTCTAATCATAATGTGTCCAGCAAGGTAACGTAACAGGAGAACAAGATAGTTATAACGAAGCATAAATAAGTACAGCCCATTATAGATAACTTAGCTTATCCGTAGAACTCGATCTTGAACTCGAACAATATCGACTCGACAATATCTATATCACATACCTTAACTGTTGTGTTGGCATGAACAAATACCGCCCACACAAAAATACTCTCAACAGAAACAAAACAAAACCAGAGTTTCTTCTACAGAATAAATTTTTCTCTAGCATTTAACCATTGTTTGAGTTCTGCTACAGAAATTATGCCAGCTTTATATCCAAAGAATGAACCATGAAAGCTACTGGTTGAAAGATTTTTCACAAGCATGCTGCTCTTCTTGAAATCAAATTCTTAATCATTTCATATTTGGCTAATTTTTGACAAGTTCAAATTGTGTAGGCGACCCGTTTTCAAAGTTATTAGAGGGAAAATGTTCTTTCAAATTTTGCTCCATGAACCAGGTCAAAATTAGCAACGCTTGATATGGGGAGAATCGCCAAAAGAAATCAAGACATGTAAACTCAAAATCTTGACTTCCGCAGCGCAACATACTTTATCAGTGAAAAATACTATTCTATGAATTATCTTAATCACAGTTCGATCGTTTTTGGGTTTAGGCAGAGATCAATTCTCTTTCGACCGTGACTTTGACTTTGAAATGGGCTTTAGTTTTTTATATACATTTTTAAATATTGTTTGGATTTAATTTGGTTGTTACATCGAGTTTATCTTAGAGAGATTGGAGTGGCTGTGACTTTGACGTAGTATTCAAGTTCGTTTGACCCCTGGATGAAATAAAATTTGGAAACCAGCAAGAACTAGGGCGCTTATCATATACTTCGGTTTCAATTTGCAGTTTTTAATGGCCTCTAAAGGTAGGTTTCGGGACCTGTAATTGTTGTGCCAGCGCACGATAAACTATAACCATCAGCAAATTTTTATCCAAAATCTGGAATTGTGCTCCGATTGTAGTTCTTGGTACATACCTCTAAGTTATTACAGTTTGTTCATTTTCAAATCTACAAGTATGATATACATTCCATTGGAGTTTATCATAGTTATGCAAACCGAAAATATTACAGACAACATTGAAAGGGACTTTATAAGTGGAATGCACCAATTTTCTTCAAATTAAATCATAATAACCTTGAATCAGTTACTGGGGAAAACATAGCAGACCGGTTTCCGACTCCAAAACTAGTACAGTCGAACCTGTCCACATAAAAAAATTTTGAACACGAACACTTGCTAGGTAGGTTGGTAGGCCGCCAAAAAATGTAATTTTAATTTATATGTTTTAAATTATTTTTGTTTCTATTATTTTTTTACTTGACAAAAGTTAAACTATGACAAGTCGATTTGTTATATGTTAGACCTTAAAAGGGTTTAAAAATAATGCTGTAATAAAAAGTTACAAAAATATTTTTTTAATTGTTTATTGAACATTGGTCTAGTCCACAAGTCCATTTTTAATATAAAATATTCCTTCATTGTGACTAGTGGCTTCGTTTAACGATCCGACGTTTACCTTGTTAAGTCATCATAGTATAAAGTGATGATAGAAAATTGAGATTAGGGGATTAAATGAGGATTAAATTGTTTGTTGTAATTTTTTTTTTAAATTTTATTCGTTAAGTGGTTACTCAAGCTTCAATCTTGTTTGAGGAAGTTCACGCCCTTAAACTGACCTCATCCGGCTGCCACTTCCGCATCCCAAGCCTTTGTTCAGAGTTTATATTAGTGGAATCCCAGTAATATTCTGAGTTTCATTATCAGGTACCACTTCAGTTCAAGTTCGTGGCCACGTCCCGTCAAGCTCAACGCAAGGTTTTTTTTTAGGAACGGAGAACTTTGAGATGTTTATTAAGCAAGCTAGTTACAAATTTTTATTTTATTTCAACATTTTGTAAGTTTAAGTTTTTTGGGAAATTTTATATTATTTTAGGTATTCGCAAAATCAGTTTTGTGGTCTATGAAAGTTGCCACTTACACTTTCAGTCCGATTGCTTAAAACATTTGCGCTGTAGAGAAGAGACATACAGACAGAAAGAGAGACAAGCGACCGACCGACACCACTTCGAAAACCAAACTTTCGGACTTATCGAACCCCAAAATGGATAAATCCCCGAAAAAATTGAAAGGTCGAAAAGTTATCTGATTTTTCCAGAAAAATTTAGCAAAATTCTGTGATCAAATTACCAAATTTCAATAAGGCCACACTGGGCTTATTTCACTGGAAAAGGCTATAATGATTACTGCACTATGAAAGTGCTTAAAGCCTTATTTCATAATCCGAATTTTTTCATCTTCTTTTGCATAAGGGGTTCTATTATAACTGGAAAACAATTGGAAACAACCGGAAATTATAGGCCTTACCCATAAACATTTTTTAACAATCAAAACAACTTAAAAAACATAATTTGTGGTTTAATTTGCTTTTTAAACTTTGTAAAATGAAAGCATAAGTTTTACTAAAGTTATGATATTATGTTCAACATATTTGTATAGGAATGAAGTAAATAACTTTAATTTTTGTTATCTCATTAAAATTTATCAAGGCAATAGCAAAATTTTGAGACATTAATTATAGTGAAGTGGATTAGATTACACACAAACATAGAAAATTGAATATTTCTGTAATATTCTCGATTTGGAAAGAAGATTGTGTCACGCCAAATTTGTTTTTATTTAGGAACAAAACGGAACTTATTTCTATGTACACTTCCGTATAAATCATCATTAAAAAAATAACAAAAAAATTATGATTTAAATGTTAAACATAAATGTATATAATATATACATTTAAAAAAAAATAAAATGAAAGCTTATTTTATTGCAAGTTTAATTTTTTTTCAACATACATACATTACGCCTCGTAACAACATAAATTTTTATCTCCCATAAAGTTAAAGCTTAAAACAATGAAATTTTATTTTTATTTATTTTTATTATTATTGTTCTTTTGTTTTTTTTATACATATATTTTAATGTTGTACTTTATGTTTTTTTATGCAAAATCATTTTATATATAAATATATGAGATATGCAGATACTTTAACATTATTTTTTAAATCGTGGAATAATAATTTTGGAGCGTTTTTTATGGAATTTTAAATAAGAGCTTTATGGTTTCAGAATAATATGAAAATGAGGTACATGGTATGTTGTATGTATGTGTATAACAAACTTTTGTATTATAAGCATTATGATAAATATTAGGTTCATCAGTGATTCCTTTAATAATAAAAGGTTTTACAAATGTTATTTAAATCCGATCATTATTCTTTAATTCTTATTGGGCCCGATTCAGAGTTCAGTCATTTTATGTTATGTTATTTTACAACATATTATTATGTTACAATTTACTGATTCATACAGTGGATGTGTGACAAGAAATAGAAAAGTGTGTATATAAAGGCAGTATTATACATACAAAAATTTGTCCTTTAAGGTAAAAAAATACAGCGCGCTGATTGGTTGAAATGGCTGTCACTTTTTTTTTAGGTTATGTAATTTTGCCTGAAAGGCAAAATAATTTGCCTTATTCTAAATTGAACCATGCCCATTTTTCTATTTTTGCCTTAAAGGCATTTAATTTTGCTACTTGATTCGAATATTTTTATTGCCTTAAAGGCAAAATTCGTACATTATCATTGCCTCTATACATTACAAAAAAAAAAGTCAGATGGTATAAATTAAATGCCCGAAAGCATATTAGACGTAATAAATTTAGCACAAGAATCGAACATGTTTCTTCAATCAAGTGGGTTAAGCTTTTTGATAAATTGGGAGGTCCCAGTGAATTTGACTCCAAATCGGCTAAACGGAAGTGGCCACCCCCTTGGTCCAGAAAATTTATTTTCCAAATATCTTAAAAAGTATAAGGTTTACAAAAAACTACCGAATACAAAATGTTTCCAAAAATTAAGAACAAATAAAAATAAAAATTAAAAAATTATAAAAAAAAATAAAATCTCTCAAAATTCTCTGTTCGTAAAAGAAAGTCGTGTGTTGGCCACAGTTCCAGTTTTTTTATGAGATTATTATCAGGCGATACTAAAATATTCAATTTTTTTTTTTTGTCAGTAAGTCAGTAACAGTTTAGTCAATTTGTTTACTATGAATTACTATGATATTTACTATGAATCCACCAAATAAGATCTAATCACTCAGACTCAAAGATTTGTAGTAGATTCTCTCAAGAGTTTTAATAAAGTGAATTTGTAAAAGTGATCCGAAATAAACATTTTCATTGTGGGACTAATATTTCACATTTATTGCGATTAAAAGCAAAATAAAATTCTCCTAACCTAAAAAAAAACACGAGCAGGTGGAAAGTGACGGAGTTAAACGAAACAAATTTCTGTTTATAAATGTAGTGCCGAAAGTGGGAAAAGAGGAATATGTTGGGTGGGCGTCCGAGGTCTCGCTGAGGGGTTGCTGGAAGGCAGTCAATTTTGCGTGTCCTGTGTGAGCCGCACCTCAACAAGACTGTGAAAGGAGACCGCTGAATAGATCTATCGATTGTCCCAGAAAATGGGTAAGTATTAAAATTAAAACTAAAATGAAAATTCGTTGCGGAGGAAACGATAATAGGTACGTAAGGTAAGCAATTGTTTTTTTTTTTGTAAATTATGTGAATAACGTTGGCCACCTGCATATTGCGTTGGCCTGAGCATGAATGCGTTTGTTCGCTCAAGTCTCTTGTTCTTGATTTCGTAAAAAAAATGGCTCAAAATATGAAAATATCACAAATCTAGTTAATTAGAATCAAAATAATTTGTTCGGTTAAGTGTTAAAACTAATTTTCGACGGAAGATTTAATATATTAAAAACACTAGGATCGTAATCTAAATGTGAAAAAGAAGATGTATCAAGTTCGCCAACGCAATAGATTCTGAATCATTTTCTGTTTAATATGTTCCAACTCGAATAAATAAGTGAATTGCGTTTGCTTACCGTTTGTTGTATACCACTTTATGTCGCTTTAAATAATTTTTTTCTTACACGGTGTGCAATAGTAGGTGTTTTGCCGTATGTAATCGCAAGTCGATCGTTAAATTGCTGCGAAATCCAAAAGATTTATTACAGACAGGACAATGGTGTGTATTTTCGTTAGTATGTATAAGCTGGGGTAAAGCTAATATGTATAAAACTAAAACGGTTTTCTTCAGGGCAGTAGGCGACATTGCCATTGATTACTGAAAATCAAACTTTCTTCCGTAGAGCAAATTTTATTACAGTCATTGCATTTAATTTTAAGGCGATTTTCTCTTGTATGGATTACTGAATTGTTTCGCAAATATTGTCGCTTCGCCCTGTAGTAATACAATCAATCACGGTAATCTGTGTGCCCCGGCCTTTCAACAACATAAACATTGATTAAAAATTAAAATCACAATTTGATGTTCGTGTCAGATGACATTGAATATAGCGTGAACCGAAATTTCCATAAAGGAAGTATTATTTTTAGTACTAATGTAAAAATAAAGGTAGAGACAATCTCGACGGAAGAAAGGAGACGGAATTACGCACGGAACGCAAAAATTAATTTAGTACTGTAAAAATACAATTTTTGCTGATACGCACGTTTTTGACATTAAAATAACCTTAAAATATCTAACAACTTTTTGATATCCAAAAATCCATAATTTAAAACTATTTGATGGCTACAAGTCCTATTTTGTAAACCCTTTTTTTTACGATTTAAATTGTCCGTCTTAGGCTGCGGACCAATAGTCGGGTAAATTGTTCTTTCACCTACTTTTTAACAGTGTATAGTGTAAATACGAACACTGTACTAAAATGTTGGGTAAAATATGAGATAAAAGGTAAATAACGTTGTTTTTAACTTTCTCACGTTTCGTTTCACTGTCTCTAAACCATAATTCGTGCCCATCAAACGATATTTATAGTTCTGGAGAATTTGTACGCCAATTGAGGTAAATGTGTACTAAAATTGAAATTTACTGTACTAAATGATTTACGCGACTATTGGTCCGTAGCCATGCCATTTAATGGGACTAGCTTCACTTTAATTTGTATAACGTTAGTTCCCAAGCATGTCTTTCATTTTCCATTTTTTTTTTCACATCACAAAGTGACACTTCAATTCGTTCTTGCGTGTAATATTGGAAATAATATAATTTTAGTACTTGGTCTAATGCGTTTCAGTGTTCTTTTCATGTGAGCTTTTTAATTTAAAATTTCGTTGAACAAGTTATGGGTTTGAATTTTAGTTTTGTTTATGAGTCAAATCATAAATTTTGTGCTAATTGTTTTTAATTTGTACAATTAGGGAAATACCAGTTTTGATTTATATTTGAGATTTATTTTAACTTTGGGCTGTTGGTATTTAATGTGCTCTTAATTGGTTTAAACTGTTGTGCAATTTAAACCAAATAGAGTAATAATTAATTAATTATTTTCTAGTTGAGATACAAATTTGGAAATTAAATTTATATATTTTCCGGTTTTAGAAGAATTCTAAATGCGAATTCTAGAATTTGTTTAAAAATTAAGTAATTGTATTAAATTTTTATGTTGGGATTACATTGTTGAAAAAGATATGAAATTTACTACTAGCCGGCCAATATACACAATATTTTGTGATACACAAAAGACCCTTAATACATATGCCAATAAATATAACATCACTACGCGAATAAATATTCCATTTACCTTAAGCATCAAAGCGGAATTGAGTCATTCGTATTTAATTATGTGCCAAATTTTCAAGATGTATTCATAATTAGTAAAAAAATATCCCAGTTTTCTATCTCTTTGCAAACATATTTTAGTAGACTTGAATTTTAGGTAGAATATCCTAGTTTAGCCCCTGAAATATGCAATGGTTTAAATTTTAACTAAAAAATCCATAGTTTATCTATCTAAAGTTTGTGAAATTGTAGATAAATATTATCAAATAACCCTTTATATGTTCCATGCCAAGTACGGAATATAATTATGAACCAACAACTTTAAAGTCTCATGAATTTTGATGGACCGCCAGTTCATTTTTATAATCTAAATCATAAAGTTATTCAGCCTAAAATATATTGGTAAATAGTTGATATGGTATCTGTTTAATTTTACATGTTTTAAGTAGAAAATCGTATTTAAATATTTATTTATTCATTACGTCTGAAACAGAAATTCGGATTGAACGGCTATTCTGGTATTTGTCTAAATTTCCATAGTTTAAGCAGAAATTCGTATTAAAATGTAAATGCTGCTACACTTGCTTAATTTAATAAGTTTAAGGCAAAAATCCGGATTAAATGGCTAATCTGGTTTCTATCTAATTTTACTTGATTTAGACAGAAATTCCTATTAAAATATCACTGTAACTTGTGCTTAATTTAGTAAGTGTTAAGTAGAAATTCGGATTAAATGGCTAATCTGGAATCTTCCTGATTTTACATATTTTAAGTAGAAACTCGTATTTAAATGCGAATGTGACATTTGCTTAAATAATTATGTCTGAAACAGAAATTCGGACTAAACGGCTAATCTGGTAGTTGTCGAATTTTAGATGGTTTAAGCGGAAATTCGTATTAAAATGTAAATGTAACATAAGAATAATTTCGTATGTTTTAAGCAGAAATTCGGATTAAACGGTTTATCTTATATCTGTCTAATTTCACAAGGTTTAAGCAGTAATTCGCATTAAAATGTCAATGATGACACTTTGTTTAATTTAATAAGTTTTAGGCAAAAATTCGCATTAAATCGCTAATCAGGTATCTTTCTAAGCAGAAATTCGTATTAAAATGTCAATGTGATATCTGCTTAATTTAATAAGTTTTAAATAGAAATTAGGATTAAATGGCTAATCTGGAATCTTTCTCATTTTACATATTATAAGTAGAAACTCGTATTTAAATGCGAATGTTACATTTGCCTAATTAATTATGTCTGAAACAGAAATTCGGATTAACCGGATAAACTGTCTAACTTTACATGGTTTAAGGAGAAATTCGTATTAAAATATAAAAGTAACGTATGTATGAATAATTTAGTATGTTTTAAGCAGAAATTCGGATAAAACGGTTAATATGGTATTTGTCTAATTTTAGACGGTTTTATTATTACATTTGCTAAATTTAATAAGTTTAGGGGAATAATTCGAATGAAATAGCTAATCTGGTATCTTCAATGGGGTCAATGTGATATCTGCTTAATCTATTATGTTTTAAAGCAAAAATGGATTAAACGGCTAATTTGGCATCAGTCTAATTTTACATGTTTTAAGCAGAAACTCGTACTAAATGTACTGGACAATTTTGAATTGTATGTTGATTTGGATGATCGGCAGCAATAAATTGGCGTTCCAAAAAAAAGAGAAACGTGGTTTCGGCTGCTGATTTTCCTTTCCAATTTCCTCAAAAAATATTGTTAAAGATGATTCCAATATGTACCAAAAAAAATAAGGCTCACTGATTCCTTATTGGATATGGGCACCGGAGAAAATATATCACCAAGTATATTCAAACTATCACTTTAAATTTTAACAATATGGATTTTTATTAATTTTTATAATATTAATTTAATTTCGTGTTGATTGCTCAAGATCTCAATTGTAAGTAAGAAAAATTAATTTACAAAAAAATGATTAGCCATCGCCAATTACAGGGTATTACAAAAAATATTAAAATAGTCCGCTTAAATATTTTCAAATATTCGGACTTGCTACTTTATCATTATTCGGATTTCATTTCAATGCTCCGTCAACTAAATTATCATTGCACTGCCATTATCGATCATGGTACACTGCTAATTCTACAAAACGATCAAATTTATTTAATACCGAAATCTCACTAATTGACAAACAACAATAACAATTCAAATGTGTCAAAGTAATGAGATGAAATGAGAAAGAAAGAAATATTTTGTGCAAAAATGGTAAGCTAAATTATTAATTAAGATGAATCAGATGATTTGCAATGATTATATTTATAACAAATTAAATTTTAAGGCACTATGCGAAATCATCTGATTTTTCTTTCACATTTGTTGTGTTTTAAATTCTAATGTACATTTTGTTTTAGATTGGATTGTTTACATTGGTGGTAATGACAGAAGATAAGTATTTTGAATTGAATTAAATTGTTAACAATTTTGAGTAATTTAATTATATCCAGCTGATCAGCTGGATCTAGACAATCTGGTATCTGTCTAATTTTACTTTTTTAAAGCAGAAATTCGTATTAAAATATCACTGTGATTTGTGCTTAATTTAATTAGATCTAAGTAGAAATTCGGATTAAATGGCTAATCTGGAATCTTTCTCATTTTATATATATTAAGTAGAAACTCATATCTAAATGTGAATGTGACATTTGCTTTCCTGATGCAATCTTCCTGATTTTACATATTTTAAGTAGAAACTCGTATTTAAATGCGAATGTGACATTTGCTTAAATAATTATGTCTGAAACAGAAATTCGGACTAAACGGCTAATCTGGTAGTTGTCGAATTTTAGATGGTTTAAGCGGAAATTCGTATTAAAATGTAAATGTAACATAAGAATAATTTCGTATGTTTTAAGCAGAAATTCGGATTAAACGGTTTATCTTATATCTGTCTAATTTCACAAGGTTTAAGCAGTAATTCGCATTAAAATGTCAATGATGACACTTTGTTTAATTTAATAAGTTTTAGGCAAAAATTCGCATTAAATCGCTAATCAGGTATCTTTCTAAGCAGAAATTCGTATTAAAATGTCAATGTGATATCTGCTTAATTTAATAAGTTTTAAATAGAAATTAGGATTAAATGGCTAATCTGGAATCTTTCTCATTTTACATATTATAAGTAGAAACTCGTATTTAAATGCGAATGTTACATTTGCCTAATTAATTATGTCTGAAACAGAAATTCGGATTAACCGGATAAACTGTCTAACTTTACATGGTTTAAGGAGAAATTCGTATTAAAATATAAAAGTAACGTATGTATGAATAATTTAGTATGTTTTAAGCAGAAATTCGGATAAAACGGTTAATATGGTATTTGTCTAATTTTAGACGGTTTTATTATTACATTTGCTAAATTTAATAAGTTTAGGGGAATAATTCGAATGAAATAGCTAATCTGGTATCTTCAATGGGGTCAATGTGATATCTGCTTAATCTATTATGTTTTAAAGCAAAAATGGATTAAACGGCTAATTTGGCATCAGTCTAATTTTACATGTTTTAAGCAGAAACTCGTACTAAATGTACTGGACAATTTTGAATTGTATGTTGATTTGGATGATCGGCAGCAATAAATTGGCGTTCCAAAAAAAAGAGAAACGTGGTTTCGGCTGCTGATTTTCCTTTCCAATTTCCTCAAAAAATATTGTTAAAGATGATTCCAATATGTACCAAAAAAAATAAGGCTCACTGATTCCTTATTGGATATGGGCACCGGAGAAAATATATCACCAAGTATATTCAAACTATCACTTTAAATTTTAACAATATGGATTTTTATTAATTTTTATAATATTAATTTAATTTCGTGTTGATTGCTCAAGATCTCAATTGTAAGTAAGAAAAATTAATTTACAAAAAAATGATTAGCCATCGCCAATTACAGGGTATTACAAAAAATATTAAAATAGTCCGCTTAAATATTTTCAAATATTCGGACTTGCTACTTTATCATTATTCGGATTTCATTTCAATGCTCCGTCAACTAAATTATCATTGCACTGCCATTATCGATCATGGTACACTGCTAATTCTACAAAACGATCAAATTTATTTAATACCGAAATCTCACTAATTGACAAACAACAATAACAATTCAAATGTGTCAAAGTAATGAGATGAAATGAGAAAGAAAGAAATATTTTGTGCAAAAATGGTAAGCTAAATTATTAATTAAGATGAATCAGATGATTTGCAATGATTATATTTATAACAAATTAAATTTTAAGGCACTATGCGAAATCATCTGATTTTTCTTTCACATTTGTTGTGTTTTAAATTCTAATGTACATTTTGTTTTAGATTGGATTGTTTACATTGGTGGTAATGACAGAAGATAAGTATTTTGAATTGAATTAAATTGTTAACAATTTTGAGTAATTTAATTATATCCAGCTGATCAGCTGGATCTAGACAATCTGGTATCTGTCTAATTTTACTTTTTTAAAGCAGAAATTCGTATTAAAATATCACTGTGATTTGTGCTTAATTTAATTAGATCTAAGTAGAAATTCGGATTAAATGGCTAATCTGGAATCTTTCTCATTTTATATATATTAAGTAGAAACTCATATCTAAATGTGAATGTGACATTTGCTTAATTAATTATGTCTGAAACAGAAATTCGGATTAAACGGCTAATTTGCTATTGGTCTAATTTTACATAGTTTAATCAGAAATTCGTATTAAAAGATAAAATAATGTTTTAGGCAAAAATTCGGATTAAATAGTTTATCTGGTATCTATCTAATTTAACATGGTTTAAGCAGTAATTCGTATTAAAACATCAATGTGGTATCTGCTTAATTTATTACGTTTTACCCGAAAATGAATTAAACGGCTAATCTGGTATATGTCTAATTTTAAGTGTTTTAAGCAGAAATTCGGATTAAATGGCTAATCTGGAATCATCCTCATTTTACATATTCTAAGTAGAAACTCGTATTTAAATGCTAGCATAAATATTAAAACGTGAAAGAATGTCAGTTCAGTCTATTTTACCACAAATGAAGGCACTTGCACATGTACGCCTAGCACTTAATGACATCGGTATACATATGGTGATATTCTGAAATTATTACCATGCTCGAAAGACAATGGAGGAACGGGGGCCATATACAGTCGCGTACTCAAGCTATGAACGAACTAATGAAGTGTACAGTGACTTGGAAGTTAATGTGTTAATGTAACTCTCTTCAATCTCACAACATTTAGAAAGTAGTCAAAAACGGCTGGAGACTTAGATCTGGAATAGGTGATTACATGACACTTATCAACATTTCAGAAACATAAGGTTAGCAACATACCACCCACAATGCCGTCAGCAAATAAAATACAGTCCGCGAATTTGAAACAATCCACAACATTGTTAATGAACAATAAAAATAATCGTGAACCCAAGAGACTACCTTGAGGCACCCCAGATGTCGCAATAAAACATTCTGATCCGATAAATATGACATAAGCTAATTTAAGCGAATAATGTCGCAATTAAGTTCACTGAGCTTATTCAATAAAATCCTGTGATTAAGTTTATAGAACTCTTTAGCGAAGTCGGTATAAACCACATCGAAGACAGAGTTAATAAAATTATTTTGAAACACTGCTAAACTATAGTGACCATTGACCGGCCCGGAAAAAAATCCATGCTAACTTTAGTTAATACGTTGCTTGGAGTGGACATTAACTCGAATAGTTTAGAAATGCAAGATAGTATTGCAGTTCTACGATAATTAGTTACCTCACAGCGGGCGCCATTTCTGTGGATCGGTATGATACTTGATATTTTCCAAAGATCCGGAAATTTGCCTTGGCTAACGCTTAAATTAAATAAACGGCATAACGGAGAGACAAAACCGACTGCACACAGCTTCAATAGAGACACTAGTAAACCATCTGGTCCAGGATCATTAGAAACGTCCATGTTCGTCAAAGCCCTCATCACGTCAAGTTCAGAAAAAACAATTTTTAAATTATTGGAGTTAGATAATACATGAGTGTGTGAGAATGATGGCAAGCCGTTATTATGGTTCTTAAATTAGAGAAATCTCCAGAAACTCTACAGGATTACATGACAAATCGTCTTCAATGTCAATTATGTAATTGTTATAGAGGAAACGATTGAGATAGCAAAACTGTTTGCGCAGAGACTTAAACTGGATATAGTCAAGGGCCAACCCTGTACGCCTATACTTCCTGTGACATTTGTCTAATGAACTGTTGATATCAATGTTGGATACAGTATCAGCCCAATCCACTTCAGCAAAAAATAATCAAATACGGTATAATTTTTAGTAAAGTTCAAATTATTATAAATTTTGTAGAAAAACTGAATTGAAACCGGGGTAGAATAAATACTCGAAGATCCGGCAAGGTCGTCGCATGATTCTAGTTTAAAAGATCTATAATTAGTGTAGAAACCCAAATCCAGATAAGTGGCGTGGCTGTTTGGAACACTGTTAATTTCCAAAGTACCCATGTTTGCCATAAAATCACAAATTAAGGCTGATGAATTGTAAGTATTAGATCTGGAAAGTTGAAATAGCCGAAAATAACAAAGTCAGTGCTATCACATATAAAAGGTAATAAATTACATAAGATCTTGTCAATAAAATCTTGACAAAATGGCGAGGTTGGTTGTAGGGGAAAGTAAACTGTGCTAATTGAGTTTAACAAGAGTTTCCTTTTTGATTTTAAACGCATGCCACTACAATTAAACGACATTGTTAGATCAATTGATGATATTGCTAGAATTAGATATATATGAATTTAAAATGTTAGATTTTAATGCATTGATTGAAATTAAATTGATGCTTTGGTGCAAGCTCTCCTCGTTTTTTGAACGGCGTCTTTCTTGAAAATCGCTAACTAGAACTGTGGTTAAAAATCATGATTCTTTAAGGTACCATGCAAGTTTTTGATGACTCCAACCTTGAAAGACACAAACGTTAGTTTTGCTGGATCCCAGTCTCTATATAGACAGTGACAAGCAGGACACGTTTAATGGGGTAAAAATGCTGTTTTTAGATGTAATGTAACTGGATATCGACTCGGAGGTAGAATTTGGATAAAGACTGTTGGTTTACCTTAATTCTCAACCCGAACGGCTTCCTGATTAGATAGTAATGGCATTTTGATACAGGTGTTGGAATGTTCGTAATAACTTCATCGGCCGACAATGGCGGGAAGTGTGGTGATAGGCCGCCGTTTAAATTCATTCATTTTGGTATATATAACGTTATCGTTGGTGGCCAAGTCGAGTTCTTAGAACTTCACCTTAATATCATGAATCTCTTGGTTTAGTAAATCGTCTTCAATTGATTGGCAACTGTTGCAAAACGGCTAATTTGGTATCTGTCTAATTCGTATTAGAATATAAATGTGACATATGCTTACTCTGGTATCTGTCTAATTTAACATGTTTTAAGCAGAAACTCGCATTAAAACGACAATGTGACATTTTATGTGACTTTTTTTCTCTGTGTATAGCCGTTTCTGTGGATTCCCGTATGATAAAAAATAATTATGCATACATTTTCTAAAGTTTTGTTATTAAACTAAGAGATCTAAAGTTTATACCAAGAGAAATCAAGCCTTGGTGGAGACTGTGATTGAGAATGATTGGTTTTGGAATGAGTTTTTTATATAGAATGTTTGCTTGTGTGATGTAAATCGTGCCAGGGGTAACTGTAGTTTTAAACGCCTCCCCAGTTTAGCTTCGACCACACCAAACTAAAGTAATTTCATTTTTCATTGTTCAATTTCGTATCCTTGTTACGACTGGCATACGTCTCCACTTGGAACAGTGAAGATTTTTTTTTTTCGAAAATTCCAAACGCTCAAATAATTTGAAATTTTTCTTTAATTATAAAATACCATGACCACCATAGTGTTGTATATACATATGCTCTAATTTATGCTTTTCCAAATTCAAATTCAATATTCTCACCGATTGCTATACATATTTTAAATTTTTTTTCATTTACTTGTTTTCTATATTGTCATGTACAAACATATATATCTCTTGCGAGTTGGTGTGTGTACATGTATTGTGTAGTATGAGATGGAATATTTGGTTATTAAAATATTCAATCTGGAATATTCGATTTTTCTTTCTGGTATCATTGGCTTAAATTAACGCGTGATATTTGCTCTGAGTGGGGATAGAACCGATCGGTGTATTAGACATGAATCCGATGCGGCCGTACAGATAAGTGTGTACATGTGTTCATCGTCTTTGTTTGTCTTATTCGTTGTATTTGTGTACATAAAAAAAATAAATAAATAAATGATGAACATGTGCACAAATACAACGAGTGGGACAAACAGCGATGCGAGATAGAAAATAGGAGGGGGAAATTTTTCTGATTTTTTTTTATGTAAAAATATTTGGATACAGTCTAGTTTTGATTTTGGTTAATGATTGTTAAGTCAAGTTTTGAGTTTTTTTTTTCGAAGAAGTGTAAATTTTTTTTTTTGGATTTTTAAAAAAAAATAAAAAATAAATAAAAATTTTAGTTTGATTTTGAAAAATAAAAATTCAAGTTTGGAGTGTGGTGTGTGCTGGAGCAGAAACAAAAAAAAATAGTTTACATTCATTTGGTATCGCTTTAATCGCACGAATAAATAAAATAGAATTTTGAACCATATAATCTTATTGTAACTAGAAATTAATGCTTTTAACTGGTTTGAATATAACTTAACAATTGACATTCCAGTTTTAATTTATAAAATTTGTAACGGAAAGTAAAAAAAAACATCCAGTTGTTTTTTTTTCATATTTTTTTTTGAATTAAAGTAATTCTATAGTATTGGATTTATATAATAAAATAATTATAATATATTGTGTAACCAAATAAAAAAAATAAAAATAAAAAACAATAGTTGCGCAGAGTTTTATTTAATGTGCCAGTGAGTGATTAAAATAATTCGTGTGGAACGAAAAGAGAAGAACAAAGAAAATCTTACTCTCATTTTACATGTGAGATTTCCTTTTGATTGCTGTAGTTTTTGAGACAGTATTCCCGCCTCTGGGGGCAGGGCCATCAGTTGTGTGAGGGGGATCCTGCGTCGGCGCTGGTTGCGGTTGGTCGGACGGGCCTTTAAAACAACAAGGTAAAACAATTAAGGGATAAACAATCTGGCTAAGTAAATTTTAGTTGCTTAAGTTTGTAACAGGTTGTTTCTCCTTTCTATTTTCATTATATTGTACATATATATTATTATTTTTACCGTTTGTTTTCGGCGTTTCGTGGTGGTGCACCGATTTGGTGAAAACCCCACTCAGAGCAATTATTGTCCGGTTATATTCTTTTTCCGTCATTTTGATTGATTGCGTTTGGAATTTCCGTTCTTTTTCTCTTCACTTCTGCTCGGTTGTCCGTTTTTGGGTGTGGTTCGACCCCATAACGGTTCATTTTTTTTTCAGGTATTTTTGTGTTTTCCTTAATTTTCTTAAAAAACAGTGATAGTGAAAGTGAAATCTAACATTAACGTAGAATCAGTTTTAACGTAATTTATCATTCATCAGTTTTAGCCTAATTTTAAATTTTTTCTCTTTTACCATAACTTAAAATTTTTTCTTTGAATTTCTTACTGTAGTGTGCTACGCCGCACCATGTGCGTGTAAATAAATAATTGATCGGATGATGTGGGGTGTGGTCATGTGAAGGGTCGGCCCTTTTCCGTGCGTGCCGTACGTTCCTCCAGGACAGGCTGTGCTGGAGGGCGGCACGCCACATGAGTTGATCGCGTCGGGGTGACGGTCTCCGTTCCGGGGGATTGTCGCTGGGACTGTCAGGCGGGCGTCCTTCCTTCATAAATGGCATCGGTAGCCATCGCGACTGGGAAACAGCATCCCAGTAGGCGGGCCGATGAGGGGAGGCCCGTGTGGCAGTCACGGCGGTGATCGCCTGGGATTGGGACGGTCACTCCGAAACGATCACTCCCAGCTTATCATTTTCTTTTTGCCGCTGAGGCCGTGGCAACGTAATTTTAATTTCCTTTGTCCCTCCAATTTTATTGTCATGCGGTTATTCAAGCATGAGAAATATGTCTGAGAATCCCCACGCCGCACCGTGAGCTCTAGCCAGCTACTATACCGCATCAGACCGCTATTCTCAGGTCTGTTAACGAAATCCCTTGGGGATTTCGTTACATCCTCTTAAAGAAAAAATTAAAACCATACATTTAGAATATTTTGTTAATACATATGTATAAAATATTATTCTGTACTTGGATGAATTTCAAGTGGCGTTTAATTTATGTACGTAAATTATTGCAAAAAATTCTCGAATCATATACTCTTTTGTAATTATAATTACAAATTTTGAAATTAAGAGCTTTTGGCAAGAATATTCAGTATAAATTATTTTTATAATTATAAATTTATCCAATTTATTCATTTTTCTCCTTTCACATCCGAAATATTTTAATTGCCAATTTCAAACAAAACATTCAGAATTTTAATTTTCCTTACACAAACAAAACAAAAAATCCCAAAGTACCAAAGAATACCAATTGTTGTCAACAAGACTTATTATTATTTAGTTTCTTTGAGATTATCATCAATGAGAGATAGTCAGTCTGCCATCCTCTTGATAACATGATAAAAAGCATAAAAAAAAAATTCAAACCAAAAATGGTTTATTCCCCAAACTATAAATCTACAATCATATAAATGATAAAATGAATGGTATAATTCAAAATCTCTCAAAAGTGTGGTTTGCATCTTTTGCACAGATGAATTTTCCAAGTTAAACAATAATAAATAAAAAAAAATTTTGTAGCAACGGAATATTATTTTCCTTAATAATAAAGTTAAGGATTGGTATAACTAGAGAGATGAAATTGCATAATAGATAGATAACAACATGGTATATATACAGTGTGTACATAAAGCAAACGAATCAACATTTCAACTTCTTGTCTCCGTTTGTGTTCACTATGCTATAAAACCCATCTTCAAGCAATTTCTTTTTATATATTTTTGCCATGGTAAAATAATAATGAAAATTCAAATAAGGAAAATTTAGTTATGCAAAGTTTATCCATTTTACCTGGTTCTTTTATGTGTGTGTGTGTGTGTACGAACAAAAGGAAAAAAAAAACTTGTATACAGTACATAATAAACAGAGAACCAAGAAGAAGACATAACATCTTGATTTTATCAAAAATATTTTCATTTTTTTTTCGCTTTGAATGAGTTAGAAAATGGAATAAATTGAAATAAATTTTCAATTTTTCATCTTCTTCGACTACTTGTGCTTATATTCGTTGCTATGTACCTACTAAATAAAAAAAAAATTTTTCCCAGGTAAACTGTAAAGTAAGAAAAATTCTTGTGTTTTGATGGGATAACCTGCATTCTTATTATTATTTTTATATATTTTATGTACTACTAGAACCAGCAAGTAGTTGAGATGTATGTAATGTATAGTACGTATGAATGGTTAAAAAAATAAATATTTTGACTTTCACAAAAAAAAAAAAATGTTCCTCGTGTGTTAAAAAGAAAATGTAATTTATATGCTGAAATTCAGTAATGGTATTTAAAATATAATTTAATATTGTTAACGACATAAGAAGAGTGATATACGAACGAATTTAAATAGGAATCGATTATCATCTATTTTTGGACACCAAAAGCACAATTCGAATGAATAACTCAACGTATTTCCATGATGGTCGATTTTGTTCGACGCTTTCGTGGCCGTTGACGAGAAAAACAAAATCGTATGCGTACACGATTCTAATAATAATAATAAAATTCTATGGGATTCCACTAAAGCTCTTCCACTAAAGTATTTTTTCTTGTTGGCCCAACAACAAGCAATATCAGAGATTTCAGCTAGATTCGTCTCTAACTAGGTCAAATATGAGGGGCATAGTACACAAAAGAAGTTTTCTCCAAATAGATGAATTGGAATCTTGTTAATGGCAGTATTTCACTAAATATTTTAAGTATTTTCCCTTTATGCACAATTTGGGCGATTATTATTAAGTGAAAAAGTGTCATTAACAAAAACTTCTTTGAGGTATAATGCGCGAGTGCCTTTTATTGGGCCATCAAAGGAAAATAAACAATATTTTATTTAGAAAACTGACATTAACAAGATTTGAAAATCTCCGATTGGAAAAAACTTCTTCTGGATCTTTCATTGGCATTCATGTATTTAAATATACAAGAGAAAAGTCTATAAATTTGACTTGATGTTACAATACAATACAATGGAACGGGGTAGAATAAAAATTAAGTTAAAATTAAAACAGAATTAAAATTGGCATACAAATATTTTCAGGTGGGAGCATAATGCGGTTTAAACCTACGTTAAAACCTGTCTTTGCTTATGTAAACATCGAACAGAAGGTCGATTTTATTAAAACTCTTCGACATCATATTTACCGGTTCATGGTCACCATAGTTTGTTCCGTGTTTAATTAGATCAGAGAACACTTTAAAAGCTCTCGTCTATTTGCCAGAGCGAATGAAATTAAAGTAAACGGTTGGTGGAATATTGAGATTCAGTATTGGCAAGAAAGGAAACGAATAGCTTTGCGTGAATTAAACAGGTGTATTTGTCGTGATTAAAGACGAAATTATGAATGGGTAAATGGAAAATTGAAAAAGGCGGTTGGCGGAACTATGACCCCGAAAAGGTGCATTATTCTTACAAATGATGACGGATGTTCAGTATAATTTAGGTAATAGTAACGATTGGGTGTTACCTGAAACTATTGGTGACAATTTGATTGGAATGAGTTCCTGAGGTTTTTAGAAACGGCAAAACCAAGACCCCAGGAATAAATAGAGTAAGTTATAAAATTATTGGGCTATTGAGCGTTGAAGCAAAGGAAATCTTCCTTCGAATTGCCAATAGGATATGAATGAGTGTTCAGATACCGGAAAGATGGAAGGATTGCAGAGTGGTTCCAATTCTTAGAAGGGATCGCGACACAAATCTGGCAATAAACTATAGAGAAAT
Organism: Tipula vernalis; assembly: GCA_958295665.1. Lineage (NCBI taxonomy): Eukaryota > Metazoa > Arthropoda > Insecta > Diptera > Tipulidae > Tipula > Tipula vernalis. Next base: position 17,755,006 of record OY282560.1, read on the forward strand.
ATATATGTTGAATGTTTTTATTAAAATGGTGAGTGGGATGATGAAAAGCAGGTTTGAAAAGTTTATGAATTAAAATAGTTATATAATAGGCAATAGCCAGAGACCACTTTTGGTTCCCGACGAAATCACTCTGCAAACGAATGTGTGGAAAATTTTGTGTTAGAAGTACAAAAGGAAAAGAAGTTTGTTGTGGCGGTATTTCTGGATATTGAAAGAGTATGAGTTTATGAGTGAGAGTAAGTTTGTTTTGTGTGGAAGAGGTTACAGATTGAAGGGAGCGGTGAACATTGGGCACCCTCAAGGGAGGAAAATTTCTCCGACTAACTTCAATCTGTAAACGAGCTCGATATATCGATATAACTCTTATAATTATAAAGGGAAAAACTATCGACGCAGCCCTAAATCGAGCTCAGGAATGTGTGCTTCAGGTAACACAATGTTTGAATGATTTAAATCTGCGTGTGAATTCGAGAAAATGTAATAGTATGTCATTTAGAACGAATAAAAGAATTGATGTGCGGATCTATGATGAGATAATTGAGTATTGAAGATTGATTATATGTTTAGGAATCTGGATCGACAATCGATTGAGTTTTAAACTGCACGTGGAAAAGTTAGCCGATAATTGTAAGAGTAGATTATATGTACTCAAAAGGGTAAATAAACTGAAATGGGGGGCTCAATGGGATGAGTATGTATAGTGATGGATCTAAGGTCGGGTTTGAAAAGTTAATGAAAGTAGAGAATGCATGTGCTAGAGTGATTGGGGGTGATTAATTCTACCCCGTCTACCCCGATACATACTCTATGGTCCGAATAGGGTGATTCACCTCTTAAATATAAGAGGGAATGGATCACCGTGCAAGAGACTGTAAGATGATGTATTAGTGAGATAAAAGTAAGATTGGAAGGAGCAACGGATTACCAAAAAATGCAACGGTCGAAAATAATGGCGGAAAATATGAATATATTTTCCAAGATTAGACAAGTGGGTCCAAAAGTTCCTCCCGAAAATCTTGCTGTGTGCTCGAATTTTGGAGGAATAACAAAAGCGATGATGAATCGGTTATCGGTTAAGAGAGAATTTCGAAGAATGCAAATGAATTATTTTGCATATGTGGAAGTATAGATGCTAGTGTTAATGAGGATCGAGTGGCGGTATGAATTTACATTCCCGCAATGAAAAAAGAGAAAATGTTTAAATGGAATGGTAACATCTGTATATTGAATGCTGAATTGATTGGAATTATGGAAGGACTCAAGTTGGAAATGAATGAAGGGAGGAGGAAAGAAGTTCTATTCTCCGATTCCCTGAGTGGTTTAAAGTTAATAAAACAGGGAGGGGGTACACAGGGTAGTGTGTTTGTAGAAATGATGTATGAGTACCTTTTATCTTGTGTGAGTGAGTTGATTCTACAATGGATAGCTTCACATCTACAGATTAAAGGTAATGAAAGAGCCGATATGCTAGCCAAAAGGCGTTGTATGCTTGAGGAGATAACAGATTATGAATTCATGGATCAAAGATATGTACTTGTTGATGAACTTGGGTGAAATTGAATCATGGTAATTGGAAAGAATGCTTAAAGAAGCGTCATTTGAATGAAGATGATTTATGTGAAAGCTGTTTGGTTGTGGAAGACATCGAACATTTAATTCTAAAATTTTACAAATTTGGCCAAAATAAATTCATTCAAGAAAATAGCAATACTTGTATTAATTCTACTTTACTACTGGCCGCGAAAAAATCCAACGTTGGCAATAGACGGTGGAGTACGGTTGTGAACGTCCGTCACTTAAATGAAATAACCGTGGATGTTATTTTCCCTCTTCCAAATGTTGTCGGTATATTGGGTCATCTGGATGACGCAGCTTACTTCACTACATTAGACCTGACAGATGGTTAGCATTAGATTGCCATCAGCGAAAAAGATATATGCAAAACAATGTTTATTACAGAAATGGAATATTACTGCTTTACGAGAATGTTTTCTGGATTGAAAAAGCTCCCGCGCCCTTTCAAAGAAATATGAATAATGTTAAATCAATTAATGTGGTCATCTATCTACATGGATATAATCTTCTCGAACACGTTAGAAAACTGATTGATGTGTTTCAATCTCTACGAAAATATAATTTAAAGCTTCAGCCGACGGAATGCTAGTTTTATGAAAGGAAATTTGTTAATTAGGGCATATAATATCAAATTACGGAATCAAACTGGATCCTTCAAAAATATGTGCAATTCAAAAGTTCCCATTTCAGAAACACCAAAAACAAACCAAAGGTTTTATTGGCCTGGTTATTTACTATTATCGATTATTGAGGAAATTGCCGAACTTGCTTAACCTCTTAATGCACTCCTAACAAAGGATTAACCTTTGATTTGGAGTGCTCTTCAAATCCTCCAATTTTACAGAACCCAAATTTTACCAAACGATTTTACATGACGACTGATACAAGTAACTTTGCTCTATGAGCTGTTCTTTCACAGGGCTATGTTCTTAATAACACTGAAAGTAATTATTCAACTGTGGAAAGAGAATTAATGGCAATTACTTTTGCAGTCAAACGTTTCCGGCCATAGAGTAAAATTTAGTATACAGTTGTAAGTTGCTCCCCACAGCGCGCATTTCTAGACGTTGTTTGTTGCAGATTTTGTGACAATTAATTCCATTACGACCATTGTGAAATATCCATGCATAGACAGTGGCTCTCAAACCCCCCTTACAAAAATTGTATCACAGTGGTTTAAGTGGGCGAGAGACATAACACCCCAAGCAAACACTATCTATCATAATAGCTTATCAAATCAAGTTTCAACACCAAACTTATTCACTACCCTTCACTTATGTTAGAAAACACGGCCGTCCCGATTTGTTTATAACGTTTACGTGTTATTCATAGCGGAAAGAGATTAAAGATGAGTTACAGTATGGATAAACGCCACCTTTTTAGATATGACATAATTGCGCGAGTGTTCAGACAAAAGCAAGCCAAATTCATCGATACGTTTGTGAAGAGTCGCATTTTTGGAGAAGTCATTTGTTGGATGTACTCAATTGAATGGATGTACTCAAAGAGAAAATTCTTTCGGATCAAATCGATAACGTTATCGATGTATAGCTGAGTTTCCAAATTCTGCCGAAGATCCTGTACTGTATGAAATATCGTAAAAAATATGATACATGGACCATTTGAAGTACTTAATATGCAATCACCCTGTATAAAAGATAACAAATGCTCAAAGCTGTATCCAAAACCATTTGTGAGTAAAACGCAAACGGATGAAGATGGTTATCCCAGTACAGACGTCGACCCCCGAGAATATGATACCGAGGGCAGAAAAAATATATAAATCTAAAGACGCAAATCCAACATTGTGTGTTCATCAAGATGAAAGTGTAAACTTTCCAGCAGCATTTTTAAATGCATTAAATTCGGTTTTCATACCAAGAATTCCATTTACCTCAAATAATTTATCATTGTGTTTCAAGCGATTACAGTTTCCAGTGAGATTAGCTTATTGGTATGACTATCAATAAGGCGAAGGATCAAACGTTTCTCACATGGTCAGCTCTACATTGTCTTTTCACGTATCGGACAAGTAAGACATCAAATGCAGGTTGTCAAATTTGGCCTCAAAAATATCAGTTTCTGTAACATATATTGTAAGCGTTGAAAGTGGCTAAGGTTCACAGAAAAAAAAGATTGCTATTATTAAACAAAACTTGCTATATTTAATAATTTTTACCCCTTGATTTTCAGCTAATCAAGCCCCTTGATTAAATGGAAAAATGGGTCGAATAATATAATACATTTTCGTTTTTCTTCTTTTAAGAAACTCATTTTAAATTCAATGGAAAATATCATTTCTTAAATCTAGAACTATTTTGCTAAATTTATCATTTATTTTTAAATGGTTATTGTTTATGCCAAGAATGTGGCTCTTGCTTAAGCGAAGTACAATTTTGATTAAATTTAATACATCCTGATCTAAAATAAAATTTTAATTTTACTTGAATTAAGAAATTATTTTCTTTTTATAAGAATTATCTATTAAATTTACATTGGAATACTTGCTTTATTTGAAAAAGGGTAAGATTAATTCGATATCATTCTTGCTTGAATATAGAATATGGGTTATCTATATTCAAGTAAAAATGATATTAAATTAATCTTGCCCTTTCTCAAATAAAACTAGCATTCTGATTTAAATTGAATATGTATTCTTATCAGAAGCAAATTATTTCTTAATTCAAGTAAAGTTAAAATTAGATTTTAGATGAAGGTGTATTAATTTAATCTTACACTTTCTTAAATACAGCAAGTTTTCTGATTTAAATTTAATAAAAAATTCTTATCAATAGCAAATAATTTCTTAACTCAAATTAACTTAAAATTTGATTTTAGATCAAGACGTATTAAATTAATCTTACACTTTCTCAAATAAAGCAAATATTCCGATTTAAATTTAATAGCAAATTATTATCAAAAGCAAACTTTTTCTTAATTCAATTATAATTGAATTAAGAAATATCATAATTAGCTTTTGATAAAAATATTCGATTATTGCATAGAAATTGGGATGTGAACTAAGACGCTTTAAATTTTACCAAAATTAATTTTAACTGCAGCTTGATATGTCAAATATGTACTAAGAAAATATTTATTTTTTGGAAATTAGTATTTTGTAATATGAGAATTATGTAGTAATAAAAATACATAATATAATTTTTAAAACAGTATATTTCATTTTTATTTCAAATTCAATTTATATAAAATAAAAATTAATTTAAAATCAAAAGACATAACTATAATATTAATAATAATAAAATATTTGGTAATATAATGTTATAATAATATAAATATAAAATTAATCTAATTATAATAATAGTTGTAGTAATATTATATTATAGTAATAAAGCCTCAATTATAATAAAGTTTTTTTTAAAATGAGTGCTGGTTTTATACCAGTAAATATCACTTTAATGACGTCTTTTGTCAGATGGTTTAGCATAGTTTCAAGTAGCGTATTTGTAAAATTACTATTACCAGACATTTTTGTAACAAAAGCCAACACTGAGTCTTTTACTTTTTTTTTAAATTGCTCTATGTTAATATTATTTTCTTGTAAAACCCTTTTGGAATTATTATGGTTGTGCAACTCAGTAAGCAAGCTCACAATTATTTTTGGATTCAGACATCAATAGTATTGTCGAATTTGTCGGAAAGGTATTATTTTCATTCTCGTGGTTCTTGATTAAATGTCGCTTGAATGATGATATATTTTTAAACACTGATGGACAACTAGATTGACATTTATATTTATCAGAAGTCTTTAAAAAATGCGTATATTTTAAATGTGATACATAAATATTAGTTGTTTGAAATGATTCAAAACATGAAACAATTCAACATGATTACAATGTTGCTGGATGGTGTATTGCGGTTTTCAAATATTGAATTTGCTAGTTATTTTTATAACAGGCTTTAATTTTGAAGTAGTCTAAAAATAAAGAAAGAAAATATGTTAATTAGATAATAGGAACATTCGACAAATTCAAAATACTAAATGAACTTATTAAAACTAATACAGAAATTTGATTACCGTTAGCAATAATCCCGAATAAAAGCTGTAAGGTGGCGCATTAAGTTAAAAAAGTTAAAAAATGATGTTTTCTTGCTGGTTATTCTTCTACCAGGCTTTCAAATGTAGTGGTTAAATGTAGTAAGAAGTTTGATATTATTGTAGTCTGGAAATAGGGAGAGAATTACTGTTAATTAATAGGAGCTCAAAATATGGTTTGACTTAGGAAGTATAGAGAAATATAATATAAAATATTAAGTTATTTAAGTAAACTACTTCAAACATTCCCTTATTTTAGTTTTTTAAATAAGATTAGGAAAATTTTTCACTTAAATTTTCCCATTTTGGTAATAGCAAAAATTTTGAGTCCGGTTACAAAATTTGACAACCAATATCGATCTGAAAATCTATAATAATTGTGTTTAAGTAATAAATAAATTTCAAAAGATGTCAGCTGTTAATCATCTCGTTTGCTTTGAATGTATTTTTTGATGAATCTTTAAATTATTTAAGGCGCCCTTTTGCAGTATTGTTCCATTTGATTTCAACGGTGTCCCACGGAGACTGAAAGGGAGAGACTTCAGCTCTTCAAACACTCCCTTATTTTTAATTTTCTTAGGTAGAGTAAGGGGAACTTTTTTACTAAAATTTTCCCATTTTTTAAATAGCAAAAAATTTGAGCCCGGATACAAAATTTGGAAATCAATATCGATCTGAAAATATATAATAATTGTAATAATCGTAATAAATAAATTTCGTTTTAGTTTTAAATGACTTACTAATCTGCTGCCATTCGCTGATTTCAAAAGAGGTCAGCTATTAATTATCTCCTTTGCCTTTAACGGATTTGATGAATCTTTGAATTCTTTGAGGCGCCCTTTTGCAGTGTTTTTCAGTATTTTAATACAGGCTAAATGGTAATATATTAAAAATAGTTATGCTTTTAGTGTCACTAGTTTATTACCAAATTTTTGCAATTTTTAAGTACAAATTTCTGTTATTCAAAATGACAAAGCTGGTTCCAAATTAATCAAATATAAAACATCACACTTTAAAGTACGTATTGAAATAATTAAATATTTATATATGAATCATTACAATTTTAACAAATAAAACTTTAAACTAAATAGACACTGGATGCGTCCGAAATGCAAAATGCACATTTAGCGAAGTGACATTTGAAAAGCTGCATACGATGTAGTTCTTGCGTGCATTTTTAATACGTATTGTTTGAGTGGTCCGAATTAAAATATTTTTATGATTTTAATGAAACGTAATTTATCACAAAAATGCGTATTTTACAAAATGTGCACTTAAAATCGCATTTCGGAAACACCCAATATTTCCACTTATACACACAAAAAAATTACGCACTACTCAACAAAAAGAAGGACACAAAAATGGTGATGCATACAGCGTTTTTCTACAAAATAATTGATGTTGCAAATTTACATTAAAAATAATCCGGTTACATAAAAAAACAGAAACGCCGAGAATTCTAAAGAGATTTTAGACACACAATTTATTACACAATTAATACTTACATAAATGTATTCTCACTTTTTCCACAATAAGAAACTTTAAAAAATGTATTAAAACACAAAAATCAAACTAGCACTTAGGACGTTCTCAACTCAACAGAACAAGAAGGACTGAAATCATAAATATTTTCGGTTTTAAAATCGTTTTAAAATATTGATGCGCATGCGTAAGTTTAGCAAGGCTTGCTTATTAAAAGCATTATGTTATAGAATTTAGCGCGGGTGTGTTTATTGCAAAAAATGGTCGCTGTAATTCAGAAATATTGCTAAATTAATAAATAATTTTAAATAGAGCTTGTTAAATATTAGCAACTGAATGTAAAATATGTTATTAGTTAAGAAAGTTTTGCTAGAATTTACTAGGCCCTTCTCGTTTATTAAAATATGTTTTTATATTTTATTATGTTTTCTTTTAATTTAACTAAGCAATGCTTATTTGAAGCAACTTAAGGACATACATATCACAGCAAGCGGCTGCGGCGTGCCTTGAATATAAACGATAGTTTGAGCATAAATATAAGGATTTAAAAATAAATAATACATTTAGGAAAATAATTGTAGATTTAAGAATTGATATTTTCTATTGAATGAAACACCAAAATGTAATACCCTATTCGACCCAACACTCACATTTAATAAAGGGGCTTGATTAGCTGAAAATCAAAGGGTAAAAACTAGGAAATTTGGGATTTGTTTTATAGAATAGATAACGAAATCTATTTTTTTCTGTATGCATGAATATGCTCAAATGATGCATGTAATTGAATAATTATGTTGAATTTAAGTTTTGCTTCATTATTTCAAAAAAAAGTCTAAAATAATACAAGTTATATTTCTAAAACCATATTAAAAATAGTGATTTAAGCAAAATCTTTCTGGATAGAAATATAAAACGCATGCTAATTTTAACCACTATTTTGTTTAATATTGTACTGCCAATTAAGTCGCTTTCTTATATTAAGTAAGGTTAATTTAATGATAATCAATTTTTACATTTCTTAATTTAAATTGTAAACTTGATAAAATCGCTTTCTTGTATTAAGTCAGGTTTTTTTAATGAAAATCAATTATTACATTTCTTAATTTAAATATTAAATTCTTGATTCTACAATTATTTTAGATTCTTATTTTAAGATAAATTTAGTTAAATCAAATATTTTTAGTTTATATTGAGCAAAAACTAATTTATTTTTAAATTTTATAAATTTCTTGAATTAAAAAATGGAATTTTCTATTCCAAGTAAGTTCATTTCTTTCTGTGTTCTAAATAAGACTTAACATTTTGGGTATAAAATTGGTTTCAAACTGGTTAATTAAATCAAAAGTTGGTCGATGAAAAGCTCCATAAAAAATTAGATATCTCTCAATTTTGTACAGAAAAATCCTTGAATTCAAATCAATGAAGAAGTTATTTTGGGTTGGTAGATCATTTTTTTTAATATTGGCGGTACTCGGATATATTTTAGGGAGAATAAAGTTTTTTGATAAAGAAATACAAATTCAACTCACCAACCCACGAATCTCAAAATTCCTACACAATTGTTTTAGAGTACAAATTTAATATACTCACTGTATTAATGTAATAGGTTTTTATTTTGTCTTCTGTTGGGTGTTTGCAGGGACCCCGAAAAATAAACATTCATAACAGAAAGTGTATGCACGATTTAGTGTTAAAAAAATTAAAAGTAAATTATTTCTGTTCAGGCCCGAATTTATAGTCCTGCTTGCCATGCCCAAAACGTTTGTTTTCTGCATTGTTGACATCCAAAATTTTTTGACTTTGGGTAACTATTTATCTGTATGAACCAAAGAACAAATCATGTCTCAATAATGCGGCCTTTCAGAAAATTTGCCTTCAAAAACGGGAACTTGAATTTTTCGCAATCGAGAATGTGTATGCTGGTTTTGAGTGTTGTTCTGCAAATTTACATAGAATTGCCTTAGCATCACATTCAACTCGCTGATAATAAAGTATATTTAAATTTAGGTTTTTACGCACCACCTTTACGTATTGGGTACACCGGATGGAATCCAAAACTAAATTTTCAACGCAAATTTTATTGCACGCAAAATATAACCAATATGAACCACTATAAACGCCCAATCAATAAACTAAACCAAAAAACATAATCAAATGTATTATTCACACACACACACACATACGTAACATAATAATGTCACTAAATTTCCATGGCTGTTAACGATTTCGGTTTCACATCCCAAAAAAAAAGGTATTATCGCTCTATCTCACGCATGGCACATCTAATACTACCCCTCATCCTATAGCATCAACCCATCCCCCATATATGTACATATCCATTCTATAACTGTGCAGATTTTAATTAAATATATTAAAATCGAAATCCTTTGTGTCGACAAAAAAAGCTCTGCGTTGCCATGTTATCTCAATGTTCAATGTGTTCACACAGCTCAATAGAATTTATTTATTTTGAAATATTCAATCAAAATAAAATTACCTGTGTTTACTCTTAGAGTTTTTCGTGTATATATATGTACATAAAAAAAGGTATATTAATAACAAAAACAACACGGCAGAACGAAATATTATAATGAAAATTAAAAGAAAAGCTTTGTCGTTTTTTTTTGTTTTTTTTTTTGTTTTTTTGTTTGTTGCCTCGACACAGTGTTCAGCACAATAGAAACAAAAAAATAAACAGGAAAATCCATTTTTTCCTGTATTGTATTCTAGTTGGGCTGGATGTACGTATTACATACAAAACAACAAGTACAAAAACAAAAACTGCTATGTATGGAAATGTATAAGAAATAATTCCCTGGAGTAAAATATAAACCGTATTTGAATTTCTTATTTATGTAAACATAACAACACCAAAAAAAAAAATTGGTATGTAAATGAGTCATTATGCTACTATCGTAGGTAAAGAAATGGAAATACACTTTTTCCTATTTTTTATGTGATTATGCTGAATATTGTAACGTAGGATCCTCCAAAGTTTTGTAAAATGTTTAAAATTTGGATTTTTGTATTCTGCTCGCCTGTAAAAGTTAAAAAGAGTTAATTGACAATGAGGGAAAATGTTTAATGTTTTTGGTGATTTAAATCATTGTCAACTATAAGATTAACACTTTCGGTTTGGATCCGGAACAACCTAAAGAATAAACGAAATTATAATTTAAATACTATTAAATTTACATATGAATGAAAATGCCAGTGTCTCATTTCCTGGTGAATTTCTATTGCTAGTATCTTTGACCTTGACAGGAGTCTTCGGAGATGTCTAGGCTACGCAAAGTACTAGCAACTGGAACTTCTGATGGAGACTCATTTTCCTGGTTGTTCCGAATCTGTACCTAGCACATCAGCAGGTAAAGGGGTAAGTAGCCTCATAGGCCTAATTATTAGCAGAAAAAAGATCCTGTGGGCGATAAATAGTTTTAAACCATATAAGTCGCCTGGACTCGATGGTTTATCCCTGCGGATATTCAACAAACTACGGATCTAACAATTTCTTGGTTAGAGGTAATTTTCAAAGACAGCCTAGAACTATGTCACATTCCTAGTAAATGGACAGAAGTGAATAAGGTTGTTTTCATACATACCTGTTCACACTGCAATCCCAGAGACCGATTAGCTTGTCTTCCTTCATTTTTAAAACACTGGAAAGATAAATAGAAGCTCATATTAGAGCCACGATTGTGTCGGAAAAGCTGTCTAAATCTCAACATGCCTATTGTAAGGGGAGATCTGTAGAGACTGCTCGTCATTCTCTTGTATTTTTCATTGAAAAATCTTTCAGCAGACGTACGCCACAGGGTGGCGTACTGTCCCCCCTACTTTGAACTTAGTCATAAATAACCTGTTGCTGAGACTGGAGGACGGTGGCTTCAAGGTGGTTGCCTATGCGGATGATGTTGCTATTGGTGTCTGTCCCCCGGGCACTCTTTCACTATGGGCCAATGGCTGTGGGTTGAATGTGAACCCACACAAAACCGAATTGTTTATCTTCTCTAGGAAATATAAACTTCCTCACGTCGATCCTCCCACTTTAAATGGGTTCAGCTTGACTTTTACAGTTGAAGCGAAATTTCTGGGTCTCGTTTTGGATAGCAAATTATATTGGAAACCCAATATTCTGGAAAGGGTAAAGAAAGCTTCGTTAGCGCTATACTCTTGCAAAAATGTCATTGGGACTTCTTCTCAGAAAGCAGAAAGGATATTGAAATGCCTCTTGTGGTATGCAAACTGCTGCTTCAGGAAGAAGCTAGCAAGCTGACGAATGACAGATGGTCAAGTATCACTTCTTGCGTAATAACTCGGCAGATCTGGCCAAAGTTGGATTTGGCGAGATCCAAACAGCTGATCTCACTTCAGCGAAATCAGATCAGTGTGGTTGTTGGAGTGATTACGGGGCACTGTCTCATAGGGAGGCATGCGAGTAGACTTGGTGTCTTCTCACATGATGGCACCCCTATTCAAAGACCTGACGGACCTCTTTAGGATGGACGTCAGGAGTATCCAGCGCTTTGTTAACAGCTCAAAATGGTTCCAATGAGTTGGAGGAAACAATTATTCGTGGTATGGCTACGGACTATTTTTGTGTCTATGCCTGGTCCTAGTGGACCGCCACCCAAACCTAACCTAACCTATTGTAACAAATTAAAGCGCCTTAATGACGACTTCGTTTATTTAAGTTTTGTGTAATATTGTATAAATTCACTAGAATAATGTGTATTTCAGATATTTATAAAATAAAATAAATTAACCACGAATCAGTTAGAACTGGAGTGGGAAACCAACGCCAACGAGTCTATTATTTTCGCTCCGCACGCTGTCACGCAACGGATTTAAATCCCCTCGATTCCGAGAGTGGAAGGTCAATAACCTTGCCGTGCCGTGACGCCATTCGAGTTGTCCCGCTCGCCTAAGCCGTTCCTCTGTGACCGGAGCCACCATCGCACCATTTCACCTACAGACTAAATCCTCGTAGAGGAAGGGTCAATAACCCTTGCTGTGGTGAAGTACTGCTCTGTCACTCCGCGTCTAGCAGAACGAGCAGCCATCGAAGTTACAGTGGTGTCAGATGTGGGGTAGTGTTATCCTCACAAACTAACCGATGGCCACGTTACAAGATCAGCTAGATGAGCTCCGGAAGCAAATGTCCGAGCTACAGGAGGCACTCAAATCAATGGATGATGCCAAGAAAAAGGCTGAGGAGGAAGCGGCGGTCGCCCGACAACAGTTAGCTGCCATTCAGCAGTCACAAACGGCAACGGAGGCAGCCCAACAAAAAGCCGAAGCAGAAACCATGGCGGTCCGGCAACAATTAGAAGCAATGCACGCAGAAATGGCCGTACATACGCGAACTACGCAAGAAGAGTGCGAGCAGATACAGACAGAAGGAGTGCCATTTACCACCCTACAACAAGCTTTTCTGGAGTTTTCACAGAAGATTTCATGGCTGGCTAAAATGTCAACACCTAGAGCGTCTGTCACGGCCGATGTACCGCGCTGTGCGGATTCAGATCCTGTTGTAGTTACAGCCCCTGGTACAGCTCCGGCCCCGGGTGTATTATTGCCGGTAACTACGCAAGTCAACGAATATTCAGACATCCTGTCGCGGCCACTAAAGTTGTCAACATACGACGGCTCCTCCTGTTGGGAGGAGTATTACACGCATTTCGAGTTGGTCGCGGAAGCTAACGGGTGGACCACACTACAGCGAGCCATCCAATTGGGAGCAACGTTACGCGGCGATGCACTAGTAGTGCTATCTTCAATCGAGCCGGCGGCAAGACGAGATTTCGAATTATTGTGTAACTCATTGTCGCTTCGTTTTGGTACAGACCAACAAGAGAAAATAAGTCATATCCTTCTTCGCTATCGAACACAACAAACCAAGGAGAGCCTCTCAGCATTCGGAATGGATGTGGAGAAATTGGCGCGGCAAGCCTTCCCTACCCTTCCTCGAGAAGCATTGGACCGCATTGCTCTGATGCAGTTCATAGACGGTATCCACGAAATCGAAGTACAAGATCTCGTCAGGATGGCTAGCCCGACAACGCTTCGTGATGCTTTAGCCAAAGCCATCGAAACCACGGCAGTGCGCCGCGCCACCCGCATGAACCAGAGGAGTGTACGAGAAACTATTTTCGAAGAAGATACGGGAACCGTCGTCGACGAAGTCACTCTCGAGGCCAACACTGATACTGAATTAGCTCCACGAAGGAGGCCCAGATATCGATATAAAGGGAAGCAAAGAACGTCCACCGAAAAGAAAGAAGAGAACGTCGATAAACCCTGCTCCTGTGCACCAAACGTGAGCACCAAGACACCATCGGAAAACGAGAACTAGTCGCTGGTGTAGGGCACCCAGCGGCTAAAGAAAATCATAATGCCCCAGAGGAAATAACAATCCAAGCAACCAACGGTGCCTCCTTGACAACCGAGGGACTTCTCAACCAAAAGAAGTGTACATTCGTCATCGATACCGGTGCTACGGTGAGTTTAGTGAACAGCAATTTTCATAAACTATGGCCTACGATCATACGACCATGCAACTTACGAGTTAAGACAGTGACTGGAGATCCTTGCCCGGTCCGCGGTATCGTCGACCTAACTGTCAAACTGGGAGAGTTCGCACAGCCGGCAAGTTTTGTTATTGCCGAGATAAGAGACGATGTGATACTCGGCACCGACTTCCTGAAGAAATTCCACGGCCAAATTAATCTGGTGGATGAATGGTTGCTCTTGAACAACAAGAAAATCGCGATCTCGGTCGCTGCAAATCCCGCCATCGCGACTTCATCAAGAGTGAGCATACCCCCTAGATCAGAAATGTTTGTCTCTGTGAAGCTAGCCACGACCAGCTTAGGGACCTACGTGATCGAGCACCCAGAAACATCCAATCTGCCGGAGGGAATTATGATCGCACGAGGACTCATCGACGCAAGTAGCCCTCTTCAGCATGTGCGAATAGCTAACATCACAGATCAGGTGAAGATCCTCCCAGAAAACACCTATGTAGGCGAGATGAAAGGGGCAGAAATCGTTTCTCCGGGAAACTGGGACCCGGCTTCGCAAAACCAAATCGACGAAGTAATCCAACGATCTCTGCAAGGAATACCAAGAGAATCACACTATTCGGTCAAACAATTTTTAAATAGTTATAGTGACGTATTTGCTAGATTCCCCGGGGACTACGGGAAAACGACTCTTACTAAACATGTAATAGAAGTAGGAGAGGCCAGTCCAATAAAGCAACCACCGCGGAAAATACCCATTGCGAAACAGGGTGAAATGAGCAACCTATTAACTGATATGAAAATCAAAGGCGTCATCGAGCCAGCTGTCAGCCCTTGGTCGTCTCCCGTCGTGCTTGTTCGGAAGAAAGATGGGTCCCTAAGGTTTTGCGTCGATTACCGGCGATTGAATGATGTCACCCGGAAGGACTCGTTTCCTTTACCTCGAGTTGATGTTACTTTGGATTCCATGAAAGGCGCGTGCTGGTTTTCGACCCTCGATTTAGAATCCGGTTATTGGCAGGTAGAATTGGACGAAAAAGACAGGCCTAAGACTGCGTTTTCGACTGGAGACGGCCTTTGGCAGTTCACCGTAATGCCTTTTGGTCTGTGCAACGCTCCTGCCACATTCTCGAGATTAATGCAGATGGTTTTCGCAGGGCTCCCATGGGAAACGTGCCTGGTTTATCTAGATGACATAATCGTCTATGGAAAAGACGTCGACGAACTAACCAAGAAGATGCAACAGGTATTCGAGAGGCTACGAGCAGCAAACTTGAAGCTCAATCCAAAAAAATGCCATCTATTCAAGAAAGAAGTCCAATACCTAGGACATATCGTTAGTAATAAAGGTATTCGAACAAATCCCACCAAAATAGAGACGATCCGTAGCTGGCCGCGTCCAGAAGGGAAGTCACACATGCGCAGCTTTTTGGGCCTCTGTTCATACTACCGCACATTCATTAGAAATTTCGCTTCCATCGCCAAGCCATTGTTCGAATTGACGGAAAAACAGCGAAAATTCGAATGGAACGACCATGCGAAATGGGCTTTCGAAGAATTAAAGCGCCTGATGAGCACCACACCGATCTTGGCATATCCTCAACTTGATAAACCTTTCATCGTCGACACTGATGCAAGTCTAGTCGGGATTGGCGGCGTCCTATCGCAAGAAGTAGAGGGCAACGAGAAAATTATCGATAACTTTTCGCGGACTTTGAGGAATGCGGAACGAAATTACTGCACCACCCGACGGGAATTATTAGCTGTCGTGAAATCTCTCCAACACTTCCATTCCTATTTGTATGGCCAACATTTCACCGTGCGTACAGATCATGCGTCGTTAACCTGGCTGCTGAATTTTAAAAGGCCTGAAGGCCAAGTTGCTCGATGGATCGAAATTTTACAACAATACGATTTTGAGATCCAGTATCGCCGTGGCCAGAAACATGGAAACGCGGACGCTTTTTCACGACGTCCCTGCGCGGCAGAGTGCCACGAATGTGTCAGAATCGAGAACCGCGAAGCAGAATTCACCGTTCAAGTGACGAGACTAGATACGGGTGAAGCACGCTTCATAAAGGCTCAGCAGCAAGATGCCGCTCTGGGACGAATCTATGCATGGAAGCAGCAAGACAATCGGCCGACATGGGAGGAAATTTCTACACTACCTGCAATTACCAAAGGGTATTGGGCACAATGGGACTCGATTATACTACACGATGGGCTCCTAAAACGTAAGTTCGAATCAGCTGACGGAACTTCCACTACTTTTCAGATCTTACTACCGCCATCCATGATCGAGGAAGTGTTAACGGATGCTCATGATGGGAAAACCTCAGGGCATTTTGGTGTAACGAAAACCAAACAGCGAGTAAGGGAGAAATTTTATTGGCAAGGATGGCTCCGGGGTATCGAACAATGGTGCCGGAAATGCGACGTATGTGCCGCACGGAAAGGTCCGCATCGCCGAACTCGTGGACGAATGAAGCGTTATGTAGTTGGCGCCCCTTTCGAAAGAATTGGGATTGACATCAAGGGTCCACTTCCAGTCACGGATAAAGGAAACCGCTACGCGTTAGTCATTATGGACTATTTTACGAAGTGGCCAGAAGTCATCGGGATACCAGACCAGACTGCTGAAACTGTAGCCGAGACATTGATCCAAGAGGTTGTCTCTCGCTATGGTGTACCTCTCGAAATCCATTCGGACCAAGGTAGAAATTTCGAAGCGGCTGTGTTCACCAAGACAATGGAACTTCTCGGTGCTAAAAAGACGAGAACCACACCACTGCACCCGCAATCTGATGGAATGGTAGAACGGCATAACCGCACCTTGGGTGATTACTTAGCCAAATTCATTGGAGATAATCAGCACGAGTGGGACCGACTGCTCCCATTGTTCATGTTGGCGTATCGCTCGTCGGTTCATGAGTCGACGAATGTGTCTCCCGCCGAAATGCCACAAGGAAGAAAACTGCGCTTACCAGGGTGCATGTTGGTAGGATCAAATCCTGATACATCGACGACCGACGATTATTCCGGAAATCTCCAAAAGCGGATGGATCGCATTCACGAGTTCGCTCGCGGAAATCTTAATCTCGCAACCAACAAGATGGTCAAACAATACGATTCCAAAGCAAACCCCATCCAGTTTGGCGTAGGAGATTTGGTGTGGTTATACAACCCCGTCCGACGAGTTGGGCTTTGCCCTAAGCTGCAATGTGATTGGGATGGACCGTACGAAATCATCGGCAAACTGAACGACTTGATTGTCCGGGTAAAGAAACCCGCTGGCAGAGCAAAAGTGGTGCACGTCGACAGATTGGGTCGCTACCTCGGAAATACAACATCACCCTAAATTGCGACGGGACGTTCGCAAGCCGGAAGGGGGCAGTGTAACAAATTAAAGCGCCTTAATGACGACTTCGTTTATTTAAGTTTTGTGTAATATTGTATAAATTCACTAGAATAATGTGTATTTCAGATATTTATAAAATAAAATAAATTAACCACGAATCAGTTAGAACTGGAGTGGGAAACCAACGCCAACGAGTCTATTATTTTCGCTCCGCACGCTGTCACGCAACGGATTTAAATCCCCTCGATTCCGAGAGTGGAAGGTCAATAACCTTGCCGTGCCGTGACGCCATTCGAGTTGTCCCGCTCGCCTAAGCCGTTCCTCTGTGACCGGAGCCACCATCGCACCATTTCACCTACAGACTAAATCCTCGTAGAGGAAGGGTCAATAACCCTTGCTGTGGTGAAGTACTGCTCTGTCACTCCGCGTCTAGCAGAACGAGCAGCCATCGAAGTTACACTATATTTGACTTTATTTTACTAAATTTTGTTAAACTATTAGCAAAACAATGCTGAAATATATACAAATGGGGTTAGTGAACATCATGGAAAAAACCATTCAGGCTGAGGTGTAAAATTTTACCATCCTATATTTTTGGATCATCCTTCAGGGAATTGGGCATTTGCCTCCAATTTTTCAATGAGGTAGTATACTACCGTGGTTTCAGCTTGGTGAAGAGGTCTAATTTGGACCCAATAAACATTAACTTAGTTGATTTGTAATTCTTTATTCCCCGCGAGGGTTATCTAGAAGACGGCGATTTTATCACACCTTTTATTGTGACTGTATGGTATCAATTTGGTTCAATATTCCTCTCCAATCTTCTCAAGAATAAAAATATATTAGGGGCTGAAACTTCACGAGGTGATCAGAACGGGTCTGAAGCAATGCTTGGAAACAGTTAATATTGATTTAAAAGCGTTTACAAACAATTTTAATTTCACTCTTGGGAAGCTTTGAAAAAATAAAAGCTGTTCTTTGCAGCAATGTCCATTAAAGTGCAAGCAATTTTTTAGCAAAAAATGTAACATTGCAGGTTGGGCTTCTCTCTCTCTCTCAGGAGATAAATCTTCTGGTATTCTGGATGACATATTGAACCCATATTTATTCCAAGTAGATTCGGCTGGCCATTAAAGCGTTTGCACGAATTGCTTACATAAAGAAAATCAGACCTTTCAGTGCAAAATAAATGCGTGAATTAAAAACAAAATTTGTTTACTTCCCGATCAACCCTTTGGGTGAACCAAAATCGATCTGCAAACTGCCTCATTATCCTCATTTTTTCTCTTCATCGTTTGCATTATTACATAGCAAATATAATATTATACGAGAGGATGTGGTTTTGGAGATATTTTAGAATAATATAGAGACTTTCTTCTGTGATTAGGACTATGATTTAGTAAACATATATTGTTCAAATCAATATT
Source organism: Tipula vernalis (assembly GCA_958295665.1). Classification (NCBI taxonomy): domain Eukaryota; kingdom Metazoa; phylum Arthropoda; class Insecta; order Diptera; family Tipulidae; genus Tipula; species Tipula vernalis. Next base: position 17,773,426 of record OY282560.1, read on the forward strand.
TTAACCAGTCACCGAGATGACGAAGAAATCAAATGATGAAGTGATCACAAATCAAATATTTTTTTAAATTTTGAGAAATCAAGGATCGATCAAGTTGATGCTTGATGAACAAATCAAAAGTTTAGATTCAAGGCATAAAAATGGTTCTAAATAAAATGGAATTCATTTTCTAAATGGTCGTAAAGCATTGTATTTAGAAACAAAAAATGAACCCCTTGAAAATTTCGAGTAATATCGAGAAACAATTATTCACCAAAATGTTGAGTATACCTACCCGAAAGACTTCGCATAAACTTGAAATATTCGTAAAGCTTATCTCTCATATTTTGAAAATTTCTATTGTCATTGTCGTTCTTGCTGGGAATTTATAAATTTTTATTCCAAATATAGATTTAAGCTCGCCTATTTCTCCTATAGATGATGGAATCCAATTGCAAGGTAAACTCGATTAATATTGAAAATATCGAATGGACTCGACACAATACTAAACACAAAACAAAGGTCAAAAAAGCTTTAAAACCTCGAAAATCCCATAAAATATCAAAAATCACGAATTCTGTAACATCACGCAACAGGAACACTTTGCAAATTTAGAGTAATTTTGTCTAACTCGAAAAGTCTCGAATGATCTCAGGAAGAATTCTGATATTGTCAACATATTTCGAATATTGCCGAAAATCTAGAACACACTTAGAATCATAGAACAATCTTCAAAAAATTAAATGATAAGTAATTCAAACGCATGATTTCGCATAGTCATATTCACCTGCGGATATACCGATGATGTCACCATTTTCATTATTAAACGATAAAGGTGCCACCCAGAAGTAATTATCATTTTTCAATTGTATTTGGTCCAATAATAATCCGGTCCAAAACAATAACAACGACCTTATGCAAATTACACTAACAATTAATTGTAACCCAAACAATGTAGGTCCAATATTAAAACAAAGATGACTGCTTTCTTTTTAGACATATCACCTTATAAAGGAGACAAACACGGACTATATGACTATATACAGAACGTCGAGGAGGCTCTAGAATTGTGTAGATCTGCTATACATCAATGATAATCAGGGCTGTCTAGAATAAAATTATCAAAGATGCAAATAAAATCCTGGTCATGATGTATGGTACAACAAATGTTTGGGACACAATTATAATGTATTGTGCCGATAAGAGGGATGAGATGAGCCTCATCAGGGATTTACATCAACTAACACAGGGATCCAAAATTTTCGACATTTCAAATACAAAGTCTGATAATGCCAACATTAATACTCCATAGAACGAGGTACGTATAAATATTTTTAGTATACCAATCCACGCATTTATCAGTATTCCTAGCCGGTCTTATAGAACCAATGGGTTTTATGATACGTGCAATGAGACCTAGTACCTTCGCCGAAGCTCTGAGGTGTTGCCTCAAGGAACAGTATATAGGGTGTATGAAATCAAAAAGATCAGCCTTTAAATCCACCATACACTCCACCCAAACAAACCTATTTGTAACATGGTACCACGACATTCCAAAATCAAACCCAATATTTCAATCGTCGGCCATTTACTAGGCAATACATTTCAATCTTCTTGGTTCATTTCAATCATCCAATCTCAACAAATACCGATAACCTTCAAACTTCGGAGCATGTCAACAATTCCAACAATCTCAACGGTACAATCTCCAAAATTATGGAGCACTCAGGTTCAGATCCCAAGAATTATTTAATATTGAACAAAACATGGAAGACCCCACGAATAATTATTGGGAAGAACACCCTCAAATATCTCAAAAAGTATTTTTTGTAGAACAAATATCTTTTGATAACAATTATGAATTAGCTGAACCAGTATCTGCCCTATAACCCAATTTAATACCAATGAAATAACACAATCTGTAACCATCAATGGTTTCAACGAACTAAAAACCAAAGAACCAATGGAATTGGTTGTTCCTCCTATTTAAATTCCAAGATAACTTCGATGATCTCACAGGTGTCGAACTCACGCAAAATCTACATATTATCCTAGATCTCGGAAACTCTAAACTTATCACTCCTAATACTGAAATTCTACTACTTTCTAAGCCTAATTTGACGTTAAAATATTACAAACTTTACCAAGAATTGTAATGGTAACCCAAATCCCTGTTGATGAACAATTCATTATCCTACAAAATAACTTGATAATTCCCGAAGGAGTATACTGAAAAAGGAAATCATGACAAAATATTAAAAGTTGAAACCCCATTAAAACAGAACATTTTGAAAATTACCACGCTGAAACAAAATTATGAACACATATACGACCAACAGACTTCTGATCAACCAATAGCTCAATTACTTCGAACTGCCATTAAACATGAAATTGACACAGGTAATGAAAGACCCTGTTTCACAAAATCCTATCGTTTTCCTCATATCCACAAGGAAGAAGTTGAAAAATAGATCACACCTGCTTGGATAAGGCATAATTAGGCCTAGATTTTCACCTTGATCCTCACCTATTTGGATAGTTTCGAAAAAAAAACTCCGGAAAAGTCAAATGGTCTCTTCTCATTGACTATAGGAAGCTGAATGATAAAACCGTATCGAACGCTATCTTCATACTACACAACTCTGGACTTAACATCTGGGTTTCACCAGATTGAAATCCATACAAAGCACGTAGAGAAGACAGCCTATGAGAAGATGACCATCGGCCTTTAGAATGCACCCAGTACGTTTCAACGCGTAATGGATAACGTTCTCGGGGTGTTACAAGGCAAGGAGTGCCTTTGCTATATCGATCGATCAATATGGGAAAACATGGAAAGCCTTGGTAAAGTGTTTAAGAAATTATGTCAAGCTAACCTAAAATTTCAACTCGATAAATTCGAGTTCTTGCAGAAGGAAATTACTTTCCTTGGACACTTGGTTACCGGTCAAGGTGCAAAGCCTAACCCTGACAAGATTTTTGCCGTCAAAAATTTCGCAATACCCAAAACGGAAAAGCAAATTAAAATCTTTTTAAGACTAACGTGATATTATCGAAAATTTATCCCGAACTTTGCACACACCACAACACCCATGACGGAGTGTCTGAGAAAAAACAAAAAATTACGTTAGACTTACATTTATCCAGATTTCAATGAACCATTCATAGTCACCAAGATGCTAGCAATGTTGCTGTCGGTGTTGTGCTATCCCAAGGTACAATCAGTGAAGATATGCCTGTATGTTACGCTTCGCGAAAACTTTCTATATGGAAACAGAAATATTCGGCCTTTCTGAAAGAAATGTTGGCTATTGTTTGGACAACCAAATATTTCAGGCCAAATCTTTTTGGAAAGAAATTCACCATACTGATCGACCATAAATCTCTCATGTGGTTTTCTCTCTCAAAGACGCAAACTCCATGCTGGTAGGGTAGAGATTGAAATTAGAAGGGTTCGACTATATATTCAAACCAAAAAAGGAACACTCAATGCCTAAACCGAGACATTAATATTCCAACTTCAAGTGAATCAAGTAACGACACCTTGATGTCCGCTTCACGATAACAACTACTAAAAGCCCTGTTAATCACTTCGATAGACAATTAATCGTCTATTTAGCAGACTCCACAGATGAATTTCACCTTGGGTGGGTAAACACGCTTAATTCAATCTAAACAAAACTCAAAGTATTTCAAAAATTTATAAAGTCCTGCGTAAGTTCTCTAGTTGCCTAAAATCCACGAAAAATTACACAAAATACTGTAAATCCCGAAGTAGCTGTAATCCGGTTACATATGCTCAAAGGAAATAATCCCTGTTAATACATTTCCAACGTACAAAATAAAACAACCGGTGTTTTAAACCTATAAACCAAATTAATTTCTGTATAAGTTAAAATTGTTTAGACATCTGTCCCAACAATTCCAAGCGATGCCAATGCCAAATAAGGCAAATATGAAGATCACAAGTTTATTACAAATCACACTAAACTCTGTTTAAAATTTTTTCCATTTTTTACTTATCTTATGCTACGGCTAGCATTGCCTTTAATAATTATCATCATTGCAAGAATGTGTCGTGTCAACTGATTATATATTGACATGATGTCATCAGAAATTTATTCAGAACAAAAGGCAAACATATTTTAGTTAGCACAAAACCCTTATAATGAAATAAAAATTTTATGCCTCGTCAAATACTGTTTGAAACCCATCTCACTGAAAATTTCTTCCATTCATCTCGTTTAACGTTATTATTTTCTGTATTTCGTTTATGACCTACATAAGCAATGAAAACAGCATACGACCTTTCAATATATTAAAAAAAAATGTTACAGCATAGAAAAAATCTTTATTCAAATCCAGAAAACAATACCTTTAATGTTTATGTCACACATACTCATATATGCATGAAATAAAAGCTTTCACAAAATGAAAAGCTTTTTTGTACTTGCTCTGTTAAACAAAAAACAAAAACTAATTCATAATGAGATTCGTAAATTTCTTTTGTTTAAAATTCAGGACTTTACTCCGCACGATAGCTAATTCACGAAAATATTATCTATTGTAGCTGAAACAAGTAATTGTGTTTTATATCAGCCATGCTTACGCTATGACGAAAGGGGAGACAGTTTGAAAAAATGTTTCGTTGGTCACTTGCCAAAAATTAACCAACTCTATAAAAATCGATTGGAATATTCGAACACACACATGCAGAGACCAGACAAATGTGGAAGTAGGAACCCTCAGACTGAAACTCAAAGCACACTACACTATAGCAGTAACTTGTGCATTTTATGATAAATGTCACAAATTATTGGATTATGTCAATAAAGGAGGACATAGACCTGGGCAAATCAAATTCTACATTTATATGCCTAGGAGGAAGAAACTCAAAATGGCGGCTGTTAATGTGGCCGAGCTCATAAGACTCTGGTAAGAGCCCTACCAGCGGCAAGCTCAGAATAAAGTGAAAGAAAACAGATTCAAGCTGAAGCGGAATCTAACAACGTGATCCATCGACTCAACCAACAACTGGCGAGAAGGCGTTGTCTAGGCCTTACACGAAGGAAATAACCCATCCGTCGAGTTACCAATAAACTTGATAGGGTAATAAAGAAGTGGTACAATCCTTTCCAATCCTAGTGGTCGTTTCATCTCATTCAACAATTACTTATATTTAAACGAGCCAAAACAACAACAATTGCAATAATAAATCAGACAAAATTGAAACGCTTTCATTTAGAAAAGAGTATAGGTTGCGGCTAACTTTAATAAAATGTATTTCATTCAGAAAAAAAGGGAAACCAAAATCCAACTACTGAACAAAACTTCAGTCGCACCGACACCGAGTCTTCGTCAAATCGGAACGGAGATCAAACCATCGGATGCACCAAACTGTTACACTACCTTTAAAGCGTTCAACAAACACATATACGGGGTCAGATCCAATAAACATGAAAATACCAGGAGGTTGTTAGTGATCAAACTATCATCCTTCAAATAACAACGAACGTAGAAGAAACTAAAACAATTAAATTCACAAACTAAATAACGAACATTCGACTAGGTGGACCGGATTCCGTGACACATTCAGCTAGCTGATTCATGAAAACACACAAATCAGTAACAGGAAAATTTTGAACAGTATAGATATAGCAAAACAGGAGACTGCTGATTTGCTACGTTAGTACGTGGTTGCACGATATAACAAATGAATATTTAAATATTGAGTCGTGGTCGGTATAATCTTCTACCCACTATCCCTTAATTCTAAATGATACCATCGCCCACAAAATCCAATTGCACAAGAAACTGAACTTGGCTACCAGATGGAAATATATAACCTTTAAATGTATAACCATTTTTACTGGTAGAATGCATTTGCCAAACTCAATCACGAATTTATGGAAGAGTATCTAAGCCAATGCCACATTCGGTTTGTGAGAGATGAGCCAAGTTCATCATTTTAGGTGACATCACCTAGATGCGGAATAAATGTTCCAGGAAATCTAGATGCATCATAGTCAACATAGAAAATGACAGCTATCCGACAGTAGCAAAGATCTCGTAAAGAGATATTTACGTAAATGATCTACTGACTGGAGGATGAATGGGCGTGAAGGTCAGCTGAATTCTTAATTAATGTTCTTGAGCACCTATGAGCAAAAGGAAGGATTAATTTAAAAATCAGTCACATTAGGGGCAAAAGCATTAGGGGCAATTTGCCAAACCAATAGGTAAATAAGAAGTAGTAGGCTTGTGGAAGCTTTCGAATTGGTTGGAGTTTTTTATAGCAGAGTGAAAACGGATAACAGGTACAAAATAAATCTAATTCTGATTGAATTTGATTTTGCCTGATATCTAGCAGCTGTCTTCAAAACATTGCGATTTGACTCCGTTCGACCTGTATGAACAATGCGCTGTTCTATACTTGCCCATCCTATTGAATGTAGGCGGCAGCGTATCTGTCGCGACGATCACTTTGTAGCCAAAGCATATTAGCAACTTGTCATCATTTTACTAAAGGGCACAATTGTCGGTTAAATTTTCCATCTTTGTTTGTGGGCTCCACATATGTATACATCAATGGCCATTTGTCATCCGACTTCAACTTGGAGAAGATAATCGATAATTTATTTTCGGATAAGACACCGTTAACCAAGTAAAAATTCTCAAAATCGAAAATGTATTTGCACACATCTTGTTCGTCACCATACAGTTTGTCTTGTCACTAATATTCTATATGACTTATCTTCAAATTCGTAATTTTCCGAGGCTTTCATTATGCTGCCAACTGGCACGTTATATCTCAAATTAGAATTGAATAAGCTGTCCGTAATTGACTAGTGAAAAAACACAGATTTACGGTTTGACGAAATATTTTTCCAATGTTTTGTTGGCATCCTAATGTATGTATTCGGCTGACGATATAAATCTCAGACCAAAGTTTTCTTAGCATAATCCTCATCTGACCCTTAAGGTATTGATCAAACTTAACTGCAATGCCATTTCTGGATAATCTTTTCGGAGAAAATTCCGACCTATGATTCTCCCAAAGTGCATTTGGCGAGAAGGTGGTTTGAAGTTTTTCTATCCAATACTTCGAATGCTAAGCCAGATAAATACTTCATACTTGCCGATCTTTTGGTTTGACTTCATGCAGCAGGCAGACAGTAACCGAAAATTCTTGAAGAGTTGCAAGATTCAATATTGATGTGGGTACATCAATCAAGGCTTCCTCAAATATCACCTTAATGCCGTTAGTAAATGAATGTTATAGCAAATGTTATAATAGCAAATTTTTGAATATATGCCGAACACATTTATTGCTACAGACCGCGATGGTGATCCATATTTTCCAAGAACTCAAATTATTCAGTTTACTTTGTCCTAAAGACGTGGTATACTACAATTTATGTATGCGATACTTAAAAAAATACAGTAAAGCCGCAGCAATATTTGCATTTAATCTTTTCAGCTTTGGAATTTGAATTATCAGAAAACACAGTGTATTCCACAAAACATAATTGTAAAACTGATAACATTGCAATTTTAAAATTACCAACATAAATACAAAAACAAATTGGTTTTCAAATTTCGCTTAAATTGTACTGCAAGACGGAGAGCTTTCTTTTGGTTTTTGTCTGAGGACCATTTGCTTCTTCTAAATATGTTTAAACTGCAGAAAGAGGTAACTCTGTTGGTACTCTGTAGGGTCGCGAGAGGCCCATTGAAATAATTGATAATTCAATGTTTGAGTATCAAATAAAACTTACAGGAGTCGATTTGGCATGTAACACCTAAAAAGCAACTTATTCATTTTCTAATTTAATAAATGTCAACTTAATAGAATTGAAAAGGCTATTTGAATATCAACATGTTGAAAATGTAAACATTGTTCAATTAAACCATCTCCCTCATTATCAGGGTATTCAGAATATAAAATTGTCCCTTGAACACACTTTCAAGCTTTCAATTGAAAAGCGGTGGCGCCCTATAGAGCTTTCAGCTCAATGGGTAAGAAGGGAATGACCATTAACTGAAATAGTGATAGCTACTTCATTGACTGTTATTGGTTCCAGGTTTGGGGTATTCCAGCTCAACTATTGTCTGTCTCAGCTGCTTTATCTCCAAAGTAGACTTTAATTATAATTCTTGTGAAACGTTATCCAATTAAATTATTGGATCATGTTAAATGTCTTTAACTTACTTGCCGCTAATCTTTCCATTATTGACCATTGAGTTTAAACCTCTCAAATCATATTGTTTAGACTAACAACAGTTCCTTAGTTAGTAAACGACTTTTCGATTTCGCTAGCAAATCGATAGTATTTGCAACCAAGTTATTTTCAAAACATTAATTCTTGCAATTCTATTTATGCTCAAATTGTCTTCGCAACAAATAAGTCCCGCGGATCGTATGTTCAACATGTCATTTTTTTTTTTAAATATATGGTTTTATGAAAATTAAACAGCTGTGCAATAACTTGTATTTACCACCCTTAAAACGAAAGAAAATTGCTGTAAAATCCAGACACCAATAAAAAACTTCATAATTTCGTGAAAGACTGTGTGCCATGAAAATATATGGAACATTTAATAAAAGATTGCATGCAGTACCAATTTATGTTTTTTTTTAATTCTGCAACAAGTTTTTAATTTAATGTTTTTCATTTTTTGTGCAATTGACCGCATAAATTCGTTTCGTTTCGAGTCCATCACCACTTGAAGTTCAAAAATGTAATTTACAAAAAAAAAATTAAAATTATTCAATTTTAATTATATGCAAAAACCGCACACATACAACATAATTATGCTATTAATTTATGAAATGTTGTTATGAGCTGCCATCGGTGAAATTAAAATCAAGCCAATTAACAAAATGTTAAAATAAAACCTTTTTTTTGCATATAGCTATGTATATTGAGTGTTGTTGTATTCCACAATTTTTAATTGGACCTAATGAAGTGTTGTTAATATTAAGCCAATATTTAAAATAGGCAGTATTTACATACAGTTGATAAATTATCAATCAACAAAGTACAACACAAATCTTTAATCATTTCAATAATTTAAAATGTGGTTAGAAATTTTTCGTAATCATTTCTCACCATCCCGGACACACTAAAACGGGTTGAATAGTAAAAATTCAAATGAAAAATTATGATGATCAATATAATTATTCGGATGTTGATGATGATGATGATGACTCATTTAAATATATTTTCATTCATTTTGAAATGCCAGGGAAATTAAAGATTAAACTCATTTATTTGAAATTACTGACGGATTCAGGATTCGTTTTTTTGTTTGGGTAATCAATCATGTTCATCCTCCTCCACTGTATGTACTGAAATGTGTTAATTATGATGGATATAAAATTTGTATTAAAACGTGAATAGCGCGTTAGAGTCTCATGTAAGATAGACATTTTGGCGGACTCAGTTCTTCACAAAAATAGTCATTTGTAATGGAATAAAATATTGTTGGAAGCTTCACAAGATAAAAGGAAATAAAAAAAAAATTAATTAAATTTATGATAACAAGTATACAATTGTGTACATTCAACCAATAAGGTAAATTTTAAATTACTTTCAGGTCCACTGGCCGAAAACAATTAGGTTGTTAAAAGCTCCGTGGAAATTCCAGAAGCTTCTCAATAATGTTAGAAGAAATAAAGGACGCTGTGCGATGTCTAACAAATAACCCAAAATTTACGCAACCAAAAAACATTGTTGAATTTAACGGAAATTTTAATTTAGCTTTTTTTACTGCAAATTATTATAGTTGGTTTGAGAAGGGGCCAGGCACACAACTCATTAGGACAGAGTTTCATATTAATATTTACGACAGTTACATCTCTCTGTCTTATCATTACTAATTTTCATATTTGTCTTGAAAACTACATAGAATAACAAAAAAACTAATTTATCATGACAAAATTTCCGTTGTTACACGAATGTATAGTGGAAACAAAGTAGTGTGGAGTATACGAACAAAAATACTCGTAAAATTTTTATGTTTTTCCTGTCACCCAACAGCACAAACCATATATATAAATATAAAAAAAGGTCGAGACAAATTATGATGATCATAATTATCAACGTTCCCTTTTCTGTGTGTGTTTTGTATAAGTATCAACTAAAACTTATAATCGTTCAAGGAACGTAGACTAGACCATCATTTGATGTAGCCTTAATATTTTAAAAAAATATTTCATTTTCAATGCTCAATGCTCTGACGATTTCTAAATATATCGATAATTTGAAAATATCAAGAATTTTGAAATAATCTCAAAAATGTCGAATTTTCAAAATATCTTGAATATTCCTGAAAGTTCTTAAATATCAAATTATCTGTAAGTTGTGTTAAAAAATTGTATATGCATAAAATATTGATAAAAATTATCAATTAGTTTTTAGTTTGATAAGTAATTTAAGCAAGTTTGGGTTTTAACTTAACTTTAAATGTTGAGCTTTTTTCGTACTTTTAGTTTTTTGCTAAAATGTTTTATGAATTTGCAAAAACTACAGAACTTTTAATTTTATTAGATTTAATTTAACAAAGCTTTTTTATCAAACCATTTTACTCAGAAATGTGATTTTAGATGGAATTTTGGCTAAAATTTAGAAAATTTGTTCTGAAAGTTAATCGTCAATCATGTAAAGCTTTTAGTTTTAAGAGGTTTTGAAACCAAACCATTTAACTGTTAAATTTTATATTATAAAGGAATTCGGTGTTTTAGGATAAATTTAGAAGATTTGTGTTCAATGAGCTTTAAGCTTTATAATTAATTTATACCTTTTGGGTTTGAACTTAGCATTTGTGAGCCTTTTTATAAATTCAGTTTCTTGTTAAAATGTTGTATGAGCAAAAATGTCAAGAACCATCAGTTTTAAGAGTATTCAATTATTAAAGCTTTTTTAACCAAACCATTTTACTCAGAAATTCGATTTTACAAGGAGTAACGAAATTTAGGGATAACTTAGTATATGTGTTCTGAATGTAAATTATCTAGAGCTTTTATTCAAACCAACGCATTTTAATAGGAAACTTGGTATTATAGTATAAGCTTTAGTTTATCGAAGCTTTCTGAATCAAATCATTTCACTCAGAAATTTGGTATTAAAAAGGGCGGCGGAGTTTTGGAATAAATTTAGAATATTTGTTAACAATTAGCTTTAGGCTTGATAGTTAAATTATACGTTTTGTGCTTAAACTTAACATTTTAGAGCTTCTTAATAATTTCAGCTTTTTAATAAAATAATTCATGAGCATAAATTATGTGTTTGAAAAAATTGTCGAAAGCTTTAGTTTTAAGAGCTTTCACTTATCGAGGGCTTTTAAACAAAACATTTTAATTTGAAATTTGATATTACAAGGGACGACGGAATATTGAGTAGATTTTAGAATATTTGTGCACAATGTAAATTATTAAGAGCTTTTAGTTTTAGGAGCTTTTCAAACCAAACCATTTGACTTTCAAATTTGATATTATAAAGGAAGATGGTATTTTGGGGGGATTAATTTAGAGTATTTCTTTTCAATTAGCTTGATAACTTATTTATACTTTCTAGGTAATTTTTATGCCTTTAATTGATTTACTCAGATTTAATTTTGTGGGCATATTCGGGCCATCATTAAAAAGTAAATGAAACAGAAAGTGGTTAAGATAAAGCATCAAAAATTTCGAATATAATTTGAAAAATACGAAAAATTTCGAAATATGTTCAAAAATGTCGAATTTTCAAAATATCTTGAATATTCTTGAAAGTCCACAAATGTCGAATTATCCGTAAGTTTTGTTTAAAAATTGTATAAGCATAAAATATTGATAATAATTGTCAATTAGTTTTAAGTTTGGTAATTAATTTAAACAAGTTTTGGTTTTAACTTAATTTTTAACGTTGAGCCTTTTTCATACTTTTAGGTGTTTGCTAAAATATTTTATGTATTCGCAAAAAATCAGGAACTTTTAATTTTATAAGGTTTCAATTATCAAAGCTTTTTTAACCAAACCATTTTATTCAGAAATATGATTTTACGAAGGGTGACGGAATTTTGGCAAAAATTTAGAATATTTGTTCTCAAAGTTAATCATCAATCATCAAAAGCTTTTAGTTTTAAGAGGCTTTAAAACCAAACCATTTAGCTCTAAAATTTAATACTATAAAGTAGGCGGTATTTTAGGATAAATTCAGAAGATTTGTGTGCAATGAGCTTTAACTGAAATAATTTTTATTCAATGATTGTCTGATTTCCACTTTCGTCATGTTAAAGTCGCAAAATATGCAAAGTTCGTTATAAAGTTTCGACACAGAATTCAAAGGCTCATCGCTTCCATAATTCGTTCGGTGAAAATCAATTTTTAAGAATGTGCGAGTACGTAGGTGGTTTTTAATAGGAGCATAAAATTTTAGGTTCATTAACAAGTACGCACTCAAAATATTACCGTTAAGTAAATCGGAAATAAAAATACCTCCAGCATGCTGAGGACGAATTTTAAGTGGCTCAATTTTCAAAGATATCTATCTACATATGAAGGTAGATTCCAAACATTTTCCCACCAAGGTAATCGACGGTCAAACTCCCCAGTTTTATATGCATAAAAAATGAGAAAAGATTTTTGTATTGATTCAATTCTGCTTATGTGATCATTATAACGTGGAAACCATACGCATGATGCATATTCGAGCTGTGAGCGTACAAGAGATTGATACATGCAAACCAAAACCCTAGGATTATTAAACTCTTTCATACTACGTTTTAAAAATCCCAACATAGAATTGGCTTTGGCACAAATCATGTCAAAATTACGATTAAATGATAATGTAGAAGTGAATATAATTCCAAGATCCCTTATTTCGTTAACACGACTCAAAGGGTTATTTGCAATGTTGTAATTATAAATAAGATGCGAAGATGAACGTATGAACGTCACCATTTTGCACTTAGCTACATTCAAATGTAAAAAATTATTCATACACCAAGAGCTTACCCCGTCTATATCCATTTGTAATTGAACTGCATCAGATAGACTACGAATAGGAGAAAATATTTTTAGGTCGCCAGCATATATTAGACATCGGGAAAATTTTATGGATTTTATGATATCATTTACAAATAATATGAAAATAAGTGGACCAAGATGTGAGCCCTGAGGTACTCACGAATAAACATAAATTGGTTTAGAAAAACCGTTGTTAATTGCTACAGATTGTATCCGCCCAGTGAGGTACGACTTAAGCCATTTGATTAAATTATCATTTTGAAGGGGTTGAACCTAACACTTGTGAACCAGTTTTTTACTTAAAATGTTTTATGAGCAAAAATTATGTTTTGCTAAAAATGTCAAGAACTATAAGTTTTAAAAGCTTTCAATTATCAAAGCTTTTTCTAACAAACCATTTTACTCAGAAATTCGATTTTACAAAGGGTAACGGAATTTAGGGATAGTTTAGTATATTTATGGTATTATAATATAAGCTTTCGTTTGGTATTAAACAGGGCAGCGGAATTTTGGAATAAATTTGGAATATTTGTTAACAATTAGCTTTAGGCTTGACAATTAATTTATACTTTTTGTGCTTGAACTTAACATTTGTGAGCCTTTTCATAATTTGAAGATTTTGTTAAAATATTTTATGAACATAAATTTTGTGTTTGCAAAAAATGTCGTTCTTTTAGTTTTTAGGAGCTTTCAAGTATCGAAGCTTTTCAACCCAAATCATTTACGTTTTATTCTGAAATTTGAAATTTAGTTTGGAAGGTGGGATTTTGAAATACATTTAAAATATCTGTTTTCAATAAGCTTTAAGCTTTACAGTTACTTCATACTTGGGTTTGAACTTAACATTTTCGAGCTTTTAAATAATTTCAGGTTTTAAATAAAATGTTTGATGAGCATAAATTATGTATTTGAAAAAATTATCAGCAGCTTTAGTTATAAGAGCTTTCACTTACCGAGGCTTCTTAAACAAACCATTTTAATTTGAAATTTGATATTACAAGGGATAACGGAATTTTGGATAGGTTTTAGAATATTTGTGCTCAATGTAAATTATTAAGAGCTTCTAGTTTTAGGAGCTTTTCAAACCAAACCATTTGATTTTCAAATTTAATATTTTAAAGGAGGGTGGTATTTTGGGATTAATTTAGAGTATTTGTTTTCAACGAGCTTAAAGCTTGATAATTCATTTATACTTTCTAGGTAATTTTTGTGCCTTTCCATATATTATGTCTTTCGTTAAAATGTTTTATGAGCATAAATCATGTATTTGCAAGAAATGTCAAGAACTTTTAGTTTTAAGAGCTTTCACGTATCGAAGCTTTTCGAAAAGCATCACAAAAATATCAAGAATTTCGAATTAATCTCAAATACAGTATATCGAATTTTCAAAGTATTTTGAATATTTTGAAAAGTTTTCACAAATCAAATTATCCGTAAGTAGGTACAACCAAAGGAAATCCTTTCGTGCTAATCACTGCCATGTACAACGTAAATAACCTATACATTCTTGAATAATTTTAAAAAGCCTACAGGAGATCGAAGAAATATCGAAATCTTGACATAATCTCAAAAAAAAAAAATTTAAATATTAGCATTTAATTTATATTTGTAACTCTGCAAGTTCTTACAACTAACTGAAAGCTAAGCGCAAAAAAATTACCTTACAAAATTGGAATAAATTCGGAAATCTTTAAACATTTCCAAAAATCCTAGGAAGGTCGAAAAACTTAGGAAATCTAGAATAAGCCGTGCGGAACAATTTCGATTACCCCAGAAAAATTCGAAAAATTTCTATATTATGTGAATGTCGACTGATCTTGGAACAATTTCAATGATACCGAAAAATCTGGATATTAATGAATAATATTGGAAAAACTGGAAAATCTAGACAAATTCCGAAAATTCTTGTAAATATGGAATTATTTGTCAAGTAACTTGATGTTGCAATAAGAATAAAACTCTCGGGTTTTATCGGGCAATTTTTTAAATTTCGAACAATCGTATTCTTCGAATAGGCTCTAAGATTTTCGAGTGACATCGAACTATGAAATATACTCGAGTAATCTCAAACAGTCTCAAACATCGCACGTCTCATTTCCATGAAAAATTTCAAAAATCTCGAGACATTTTAAAAAGTGATTAAAAGATGAAACCTAAGACACGCAGATATGAAATCGGGAAGCCAGAATTTCCAAAATGAGGAAAACCCCACCAAAAACAACCAAAAAGAAACAGCAACGCTAACTGCAAAATTAAGTTGGCATTTGCCTGTTCCTATCTGTTATCGCTCAAGATCAAGCCATTTCTATAATAAATTTAGGTCTTGATTAATGCTAGCAATATTACCCACAAAACTATGACCAGAGTAAGTACATGAGAAATTCCACTTACATAAATATGAAAGAGTAATTGCACCGAACCCTGCGGGACTCCTACATCAACGGATAGTTCATTACTAAAAAGTAGATTTATTATTTTGCCACTTGAGTTCGACCGTGCCAATACGAACATAGCCACTTTTCGATTTTATCCCGAACGGCAAAACAAAAATAGTTTCCGCAAAACTGTGGATTGACCGATCTATCACTATCTGCAGGTAATCCACATATAAGAATGTCATATGAGTTCAAAATTTTCTTTGGAATATCCAGATTAGCCTCCTATAAATTTACTTTACTTTCAAATTTTTCAATTTTGTTACCCGTAAATTCGATGTGCTACAACAACATTGACATAACTATGTCGCAGATCTAGAATTTATATTTGTCACTGTTTCATCTGACGATCCCCCACACACATAATATGGTACTTTTGCGTAACAAAGAAATAATTAAAGCAAAATATCAAGGATAGGCTAGGCTAGATAAAAAGCAATGGGGCACAAACAAGACATAATGAAAGTAAGCATTTTGAACGCATCATCCATTTTGTAGTTTTTGAAACCAGTTACATTCAGCAAATAAGTGCACCCTCTCTGCCGACATCAAATAAAGCAAGTATACAAACGTTTTTGTTTTGCTCTCTTTAGTGCCAGTTATAGGAATAGTGGTTTTTGCTTTGTTTTTGCGCTTTATTCAGTGCAGGCATAGCCATAAAGTATTCGCTATAATTTGATGTATTAATTTGTTGGATAACTTTGACTCTGTGAATTAATTTCGCATGAGTTAACTGTCTCGCCGCGAAATTAATTCATTTTAATTAAGAATTAATCCCGCGACATCAATTTTTAAAAAAATATTTATTAAAGTTTTATAGACAACAACAATAACACGCGTTTTATTCCATTTTGATATTATTTTATTCCAAATTTTTCTAGGTTTCAAATTATACTGCTTACCATCAAAGTAACTAATTTAAATATTTCAATGTCCAATGGTTATCATCGAGGGATAACGAATGTATTTGAAACATCATTTGTAAAAAATTAAATGTCTCGTTCAGTCACTAATAGAAATCAACATAAAACAGAAAGATTGGGTTGATCAGTTGAGAATCTAGATTAATATAAATAGTTTAAATCCACAAAGACAGCAAAATTCGATTTAAAAATACCGTTCCTTTTATAGAAAATTTAGACAATTGATGGAGGTATCATTCGTCGTAATCCACGGCCAATTGCAGATTTTGGATTTTCCATGATGATTTGATGATTTTCAATACAATTGAATTTTCTGTAAAATGCGTAGAAATAAGCAACTGTCTAACTGCAAGATGGCACAACAATTACAAGTCGCACAACCTATTGATAGAGGTTTCAACCATCGTAATCGGAGCCCTACTACAGATTTTTTAGAAAATTTATTTAATTTTTCAATGTGAGGATTTGGCCACCCCTTAGTCAATCGAAGTGGAGTAATACGAGAGAACGTATATTAAAAAAGTGTCTGCGAAAATTTAATTGGAAATTAGATCTAAGATTATGTTCACGATAAGGGATTAGATTAACATTCTACTGGTCTTCAATTCAATCCTCGTCGCTAAATAAAAAATAATTTTATTTAACTTCTTCTAATTTATTGGACTGTTGCTTTCGCGTTATGTTTGCGTGTTATAACATAAATATTTCAAATGAAATTCTCTGATCAAGATCGGACCTATATAAAACTCACACTAGACAACCACACCAACATATCCTACGTTGTTTCATGCTGTACGGTACGCAATATTCATTACACTTAAATGGGCGAGAGCAAAAAAGCTTCATTAGAAATTTTCTAGGTCAATTCCATTTGAAATATTTTATTTATAACAGGCTAACATAATTCTGAAGATTTGTGTCCACACAGTTGGGCTCCTAATTCTTACAAATTTTTTGTTACATATTTTGCATATTTCAAACACAGAAATCGTTCTTCAAAATCGCTGAATTGGTTCGGGGGAAGCACGATAAAAAATGATTGTGAACCTGTGGTTTAAAATATGCTTCACTTGATCTATCAACGATCTAATCTTTCTGAGGTAATATTTTAACGTTAAAATCCATACAGCATTTGCTATCACTGGATTTATGGTCACAATATACATAATTGAAGCTGCATTTATAATCCTTTTTATTTGTTTTACAAAAGCTGTTAAATCACCGGCCATATCTTTAAAAATTCAATTATATTTTTACGAGAAAAGCCGCCGTGGTATTTTGTTAATTTGTTTCCTGTATAATGTACAATATTTTTATACTGTACACGAACAAAACCATAGACTGGCTAAATTGTAAACAAATAATCCTTAAATACAACAAAATTACAGAAACGATAAAATTCACGACAAAAAAGAATATCAAACCACATAAACCACTCTGTGCGGACCGCATTTCTGTTTTTTTTTTATTAGTATTGTTTGGTGTAGTTAAGAATTATTGGACGCGACATCCATTTGGTCATTATATCAGGTAATTGGTTTCTTGTGGTGGGATTGTTTGGTTTTCCTTTTATTCTATTATTTATTATTGTAAGAGTTGTGTTTAAACAAAACCATTAAAATTTACCTCTTCACATTACCAATATTGATTACCGACCCACCGCCCCTTTATCACACAAAAATTAGCGTACACACTTTTCAAGAAATATTTATTACATTTCATTGGAAATGAAATAAAAAGGAATTAAATAAAATATTTTATTGTCATGTAGGTCTCTATAAAAAATTTGTAATTAATTCAAAATGTTTTATTATTATTTTATTTTTAATACAATAAAATATTGATTTTATTTGTTATTTATTTATTTGGAAACACACACACACACTCACATTAAAAAAAAATGTATTATTTTATTTTTATATTTTATGAATGAATAATAAATTATAAATAAATTTTATTATTATTACATAGATTTTTATTTATTTTTATGTCTCCCAGAATGGGGAAGGGGGTGGTATGATTTATTTTAAACAATTTGAATTTTATTTCTGCAATTCATTGTTTAAAATGTAAATAAAAGCAGTATCGATAAAAAAATTTAAAACTTTGGGAAGCACTTTTTTTATGTATATCAATAATTATTAAATCCACGTAGTGTATAAAACACTGTACATAAGGATGTCTATATTCAAGTATATATATAACAATATTTATTTAATTATTTTTTAAATTAATTTAAAACAATTTTTTTTTCTGGAAAATAATGAAATGAACTTTTTATTTTTAATGTTCTGTTGTTTAAATATTCAAATCATGCCTGGTTCTGGCATCAATCAATTTTCGTTTTTTAGTGTTGTGTATTGTGTTGGGTGTGTGTGTGTGAAAAATTAAATAAAAAACAATTTGTTTTATATACCTTCGCGCTATTGTTTTGGAAAATTTGATTGGTTTTATTATTTTGGGAAAATTTCCGAATAGCTAATTTATTTAATTTAGTTTTTTCTAAGCTAAACCTAATTAACAAATGTTTTTAATTTAGTTTAAATAAACTAGAAAATCCTGTAATTAGGTACCTCTTAATCGTAGGGATATCGGGCTAAGAGATAAGACGCTACCGCTTTATGCGTGCTAATTTCCGTTCAAGTGATAATTTTAGATTTAAAATACCCAGATGTTCGGCAAGACTCGACTGACTGAAAATTCACATGATTGTTCAATGAAAAAATTGTTTTTAACAAAATATCGATTTAAATTTTTTTCTGACAACCACCAAATACGTTTTATCAAATTGCACAAAACAAAAACTTTCTCAGTTTTGTCTGGTATATAAGGAAGATGAGAAGCAATTCATAGTGTAACCCGACTAATTTTGCAAACTCGTGGATGGTCGTGAGGAAGGGCAGCCCAGTGATGGTCTTTCCCTTTTTCAAATATTTAAAGTAGGTAATCTTACCGACCGATTCCACTGTTTTTGATTTTTTTGGTGTACGTTCGCCGAAACAATCCCATTTTTTTAACTGTAATTTAGTTTCTGGTGAGTAGTAATGGATTAAAACACTCCAAATAATGAGTACAAATAGCCGAAACAAAATGTGATTCTGTTTTAGGTCCATGTACAACATTTGAACCATTTTCTAAGTAGCTATCTTAATCACGTAACTCGAGCGCGGAGTTTCACTCGTGCTGGTTCTACGAATTTATAGGTATTCAGTGAATCTCTTATGAGCTATGGCAGAGTTGTCATAACACTTTTAACTTTTATTCGGTTTGCGTAGTAACTTTTAAGCGCAAAATGTTGTTTTAAATCAAGATAACAAATTCGATGGATGCTCTTGAATTTATTATAATTTTAATTTGATTTGAATTTACTATGTCTTGACTGAACGCTTGCCAAATATGAAGCAAAAAGAAAAAAAGCAATATAACCCAAAGGGCATACTCTCAAAGTAGTGAAGTTCATTTTTAGACACCCTATAAAGCTCAACCTCAAATAAACCCCGATACATTTATGTTGAGTTCGAATAGGAATGTCAAAAAAAATCAGTTTTTTGTCGTCCAATCGAACGCATAAGCAGATTTAAATCAAATTTAAATCTCGATGTTTCTGTAATTCGATAACATATGAATGACTTAGGCAATTCCAATGTATAAAATTAAATTTTATTACGAAAATCGGAGTACCTGCTGGTCGATTGTGTCAGCATTGTTAAACTGTGTCGAGATTTTTTTTGAAATTGCGACAAAGTGCGATTATGTAAAAAGGGAATTCGCCCCCTGCCTGTAACTTTAATGCACTTTATCAAATGTAACTACACGGTCAATTGTAACTTTGAAGGCGGTAGACTGAAACTCGAAATTGAAAAATACTTGTAAGAAGCAACTTAACCCCAATTTCACAACGTAACGTAGCCGAATTAAGGATTTGTTTTTGTCGAAAATAAAATTTCGTTTTCAGTTATGACCATGTTTCTACATCGTAAGTATGGAGATATTTTCAATAAAGCCGTTTGGGTGTTAACCAGCCCAATTTATTCTCAACATAGTTGAGAATAGTATTTAAAAAAGAATTGAACTCTGAAATATAAAGGGCTGAAACCTCAACCCCGAAATAAACCGCTTAAGTCACACATCTAAACCTCAAACTCAATTTACAACTCAACGTCTTTCTCAATCGCAACACAATCCTAAACGTAATCAGCAAATTAACGGCCAAACCAGCCCCAAATCAACCCTTAAGCAACTTTCAAATCAGCCCTTAAATAATTCCCCAACCGAACAACTCACACCCCAATGCAAGCTAACTAAATCCTCGATTCGAAACCTACATGCGTGTATTAACCCCAGCTCAATCTAACCTCCTACTAAACTCTAAACCCTAACTGAATTTCTCTTTCAAATTCAACTGAATTTCAACTCAAACCCTACTCACCATAATACCGGCATACGTACCGTTTTACCATCATAACCTTAAATAACCATTCCATCATACCATTATTCCATTATACCATCATACCATCGTACCATCATTCCATCGTACCATCAGACCATCATACCATCTTACTATGATACTGCCAGGCATGATATTATCATATCATTCAACCGGCATACCATTAAACCGTCAAACCATCGTACGTTGTATCATATATACAATCATGCCATTATAACATCATACAATAATATCAATCCATTATACACATCATAATCGGTTGTGAAATAGGCAAGCTCCATCATTTGAACTTTATCAAAAAATCATTTTGGAATTCCATTTCCAAAGTGAATTTGACTAAAATCGGTTAAGAAATAGATAAGGTAGATCCTAGTTGTCCATTCAAATAATTTGCTAAAGATTTAATTTGAAATGTTAAAGGTTCAATTTGAGGTTTGAGATATTAACAGTGACCTTTCTTAAATCTTAAACAACGTGTGAATTTGAATAAACATCATACACATATGCTGTACATACATACAAACACTCATCAATATAGATTGCTCAACTGCTCACTAAATACTAATCCAACACCAAGTCAAACCCAATTCAAGCCGCAAACGACCCCCAACTTAACCCATAAGTCAAACGCAAACTCTCTTTCAATTCAATTCTCAAACTACCCTATATAAAATATTGGCCAAATTGGTAAATATTTCTGTAATCAGGTGTTTTTTGTCAATTCGTATGGCAGGTACCCGACCCTCTTAACGTACAGGTTCCAAAAGCTTCTCAAATCTTTGCAGTGACCAAAGAAACAGATTGGCGAAAAAAAAATGTAAATCGGACAAGCCGTTCTTGAGATACTATCGGTACAGACATCTAGGCAGATGGACAAACATTTTTTATTTCTTGCTTTTTTAGACTCTAGGACTTTCCAAACGTCGAGAAAAGTGGTTTTGGACTGACCAAATTTTTGGCCATTTTTGACAGGATTTCAATACTTTGGTATTTTTAGACCCAAGTAATTGGAGAGAAAAGTACATCGCCTGGACACCGCTTATAGGAATAGGATACGGAGAGGAGCCACTAAAATTAACAGAGATTCTTTTTCTATTTACAATAAATTCGATCGTTTACAATTTATATTTTTAAATTATTTTCAATTAGCCTTTGATGGCCACCTTACATGACATTCAACCGGTACAAAATAAAGTTAATAATTATTGTGAAACTGCTATACAAAAACTTGCCTCTAAAGAATGGCAAGAAAATGTGTTTTGTGGGTTCGTTTCCTGGATACTGCCGGAGCTTGTGATAAAATTACTAAAAATATTCTTATAAACTAAAAACCAATTCGCTACAAAATATTCAAATTAACTCAGAATTACATCACGCTCCACGTACTTCATATAATAAAGTCATTATTATAATAGCATGTTTTGTGTTCAACAATAATCATCCTCCATGATTGAAACAATGGAATCTATAATTGAAATAAAACGAAAAATTAATGCTAATTATTTGGATCGAATGCAACATAAATTAAAAAAAATAATAATTCGTGATCTTTTGCAACGTGTTCAAATGGCTCCGGGAATACCAGTCAAAAACATTTCAGTAACAAAAGGCGTTTCGGTCATAGAATTTCCCATATATGTACTTAGTTACATATATTATGACTAAAACTCCGTTTAAAAAGGGAATTCAGTCCAAAAAGAAGGTTTCGCTCAGAAAACTGTTTGACTGAAATGCTCTTTGTCTATTTAGACTGAACAACTTTCCGAAAGGTACTTCAGTCACAAATTTTTGGACTGGAGTACCTTTTGGTAGGTTTGCTTCTATTTACTGAAATTCTGAAAAAGAAAGAATTAATTTTCAAATATTCTGGAAAATGAAGTTTTATTTTTAAAATTAGACAAGCTGAATTTAATCATCAGAAATCGGGTGTGATTTTCAGCTCAGATCTAAAGTTCAATTATATCAAAAGCGATATTATTTGTACTTAGAAAACTGCCATTAAATGAGCCCAATAAATTGTTATCATACTATATATTAGCTTTGGCACAAATAGCATCTATATGATCTGTATGAAAACTTAGCTTTTTAGTTTTGTTTTCTGTTTATAATAATTTCATTCAGTTTATAACTAAATGAATAAAAATTTCTTTTCTGAGTGTTCAACTTAATTATATTACAACATTCAGTTAGTAATTTCAAATCCTCTTGTAGGCAATAGCAATCAAATTGTGACTTAATTGGTTGAAAAATTTTATAATTATGGAAAAATACTATCGCCAATAGCTCCTTCTCTATCGTTGGATAATTAAGTTCAGCTTGATTCATAGCACTCGACTAGCAAATGCAATGGGCAAATCAAAATCATTTCCATTTTGGGATAGAACAGCACCGATCGCAATGTCGCTCGCATCGGTTGTAATTGTGAATAGTAAAGAAAAATCGAGGTGTTGTAAAATCGGAGTATTTAATAAACAATTTTTTAGCTTAGTGAAAGATTCATCACAAAACGCATTCCAAATAAATGGCTGTCCTTTTTTTAACAAAATTGTAAGAGGTTTGGATATTTCTGAAAATTGTGTTATGAAACGGCGGTAATAACCTGCTAAGCCTAAAAATGATTTCACTTGTTTTTGATTAATTGGTTGAGGATAATTTTTTATTACTTCCGTTTTCTTTTGATCTGGTTTAATACCCTTTTCAGTGACTGTATGACCAGGCATTTTTCTAGATTTACCTTTAAGTTATTTATTTTGAAACAGTTGAAAACAGATTCTAATTTTGTGTTATGATCATTAAGACTATAACCAGTCATATCACGTCATCTAGATAAAAAATACATTTTATACCATTTAAACCACTTAGAATAGTATTTATGAGACGCTGAAACGTCGCTGATGCACTTTGTCCGTGAGTATTAAAAGCAGTTTTCTCTCTGGTTTGGGACCTAACAGAATCTGATGATAGCCTTTCGCAAGGTCCAAAGTGAAAAAATATTTGGATTTGCCAAGATGATCCAAAATATCTATAATATTTGGTAAGGGAAACACGTCGTTAACAGTGACATCGTTTAATTTGCGAAAATCCACCACAATTCTCCATTTCTTGTCTTCGTTTTCATTTGTCTTTTTATAGGCACTACGATTAATGGAAAAATTCAGAGACTTTTACTCGCTTCGATTATGTCATTTTCCAGAATTTCGGAAATCTGTTTGTTGATTACGGTTTTCGTAAATTCTGGTAAGCGATATTGCTTGACATATATGGGATCTACATACACTCCCATTCATATGAATAGGTTCACCGAAATTTTTCAATTTTTTTAAAAACGGCAAAGCTATTAACGGTTTTTTCAATTGTGAAATCAAAGTGTGCCATTGTTACGTAGTTTAAGAACAAAATTTGGTATTTTGAGAGACGTTGTTTTAGATTTAAAATAAATTTATCAATAAAAAATGCGTCATTAGAATAGGTTCAGTTTTATTTTGACTTCATTCGAGGTAAGCCATAAAAATTTTTCCATTTTTTTTTTAATATTTCAAAAATTTATGAAAATATTTCAAATTAATTACAGAAAATTTATTGTAGCAATAAAATGGGCAGAGGAAAAGCCTTGAGCGTGGCGGAAAAATCAAAAATTGATGTTTTACAAGAAGAAGGATATTCCGGCCGAAATATTGGAATCAAAATAGGTCGAAGTTGTAACGTCGTCAATTCGTATTTAAAGGATAAAGAAAATTATGGAGGACGCATGAAAGGGAAAACTTTTAGAGCAACAACGGAACGGGAAAACCGGTTGATCATTAAAGAAGCCTCCAATGCCGCTATATCAGCTGTGAAAATCGCAAATAGAGTAGGTTGTTCCGCCAGCATTTCGACGGTTCGAAGGGTCATCAAAAAATGCCTTTACCTAAGAAGGCGAAAAATGATTAAAAAACCACTCCTAAATGCAAAGCATCGAGAACATCGTTTGATCTTTGCAAAAGAAGTGATGAGTTGGTCTGAAAAGTGGCGAAAAGTAATTTTTACTGATGGAAAAAAGTTTAATTTTGATGGCCCGGACGGATTCAACTATTACTTTCACGATTTAAGAAAGGAGGAACGAGTTTTGTCGAAGAGACACAGCAAAATCGGTGGTGTTATGATTTGGGGTGCAATCAGTTATTATGGTACCATCGAATTGCAATTTATAAAAGGTAAAATGAAAGCAGAGTCATACAAAACCATATTGGAAAATACTCGTCTGAAAATCGATACCATTGCCTGTCCATACGGCTCGTATAATTAAAAGTTGGTTCCATGCGGAACACATCGAAGTTTTGACATGGCCACCATATTCACCTGATTTAAATATTATTAAAAATATGTGGGGATGGATGGCAAGAAAGGTTTATGAAGGTGGAAGGCAATTTGAGGACCAGGACTCGCTCATCGCAGCTATAAAGGATGTCTGGAAGGAACTGTCCTTGAATTACTTGAAATCTTTATACGATTCAATTCCAAATAGAATTTTTGAAGTGATTTTAAATAATGGAGGTAACACTCACTACTGAATAATAAAAATAATGATTTCCCATAACATAAACACTGTTTTATTTGTAGTTTTTCAAGTGAACCTATTCTAATCACGCATTTTTTATTGACAAATTTATTTTAAATCTAAAACAAAAGCTAACGGGTCTCTCAAAATACCAAATTTTGTTCTTAAACTACGTAACAATGGCACACTTTGATTTCACAATTGAAAAAACCGTTAATAGCTTTGCCGTTTTCAAAAAAAATGAAAAATTTCGGTGAACCTATTCATATGATTGGGAGTGTATGTTACTGTCGGTTCTAATTTTGTGCATCGTGACATTGGTTGCGGTAAGCTTGTCACCTGGCACGAAGAAGATTTCGCTGTACTTTCGACATAGGTTTATAGTAGAATTTCATTCTTCTTGATTAAGTTGGTCAATTTTTAGAAACGATTCAATAATTTGTAAACGATTGTTTATAACATTTGACCAAGAATTTAGCTGAATTACCTCAAACTCGTCTAGTTTGGTTACTTGCAAATTGAGATTTTCAATTTCGACTTCATAATCGTTTGTATTTACGATGCTTATAGTTACGAGATTATTTTTTGATTTAATGATAGAATTCGCTATGTATACGCCAGACAATATTTGGGATGATTGGCAAACGAGCCGGAATTAAAACAGAAGAGTTAGACATTAGTTTAAGTTGAATTGGAATATCATGATACAGGAAACGAGTTTGACTCGATTTGGAATGAATGATTTATGGATTGAGATTCCGATAGAATTATATTTGCTTTACAACTAGATTAACTAAGTAGTTATTCCTTTGATTTTACATTTTCTTTCTGGGTAACAAAGTGTGTCATCGGCCAAGAATGTCAGCCCCAGTGTCGACCAAAAAGAGAAACGAATTTGGTTTTAAAACATCTGTGTTGATTTGTAATATTAATTGAGTGAAGCTCTAAATTTGAATTCCAATAATTATGAATTGAATCTGGATTAAATTTATGATTGAAACAATTTGAATTATGATTAATTAAAAAATTAGAATGATCATGTTTATTTTGTAAATTATTGTTTTTAATATTAAAATCTGGGAAACACTCTACTTTAAATTCTGGATCCAAACAGGAGTGTTTGCTGGAATTTTCTGCAAATACACCTTGCAGTAAGCACAAATTAAAGCTTTCTGGACTACAGTGTTTTTGATATTTTAATTCGTTATAACTGTTAAATGTCATATGATTTGGTAAAATTCTAGTAGCAGCTTGATTTTTCTGATCTGGGGATCGATTGTAACATTTCTCAGCGGAATGTCCAACTCGTTTGCAAATTTGACACTTAACTTTGTTCCATTGGTCATAAGAATTGAGGCTATTACGTGTACTTAAAATAAGTTCTTCTTCACAAGCTTTATTTATGCAATCCTGGAGTGTACTAAAACGACAAGCTTTATTGATAATGTATAATTGTTTTTGAAACAGTAGGTACCTTCACTAGTTATACATACTTCGTTCAATTCAGAAAGTAATTTTTCGACCCTACTTGCATATATTATAATAATGCTCTCATTTCTTTCTTGCTTAACGTTAATGAGCTCTACTTGTAATTATTCTATGGATTTGGAACATTGAAATTTATTTTTTAATTCTCCTTTCAACTCTTTCCGTGTACCATAATCAGTATATTTCACTGTGTCGTAAGCTTTTTGTGAAAGTTTTGTTTTAACTAAACTAAGAATCAGGAATGATTTTTAGAGCAACATCTAAATTTAAAATAGACATTGTGAATCGCGCAGATTTTTTTTAAATATCTGTCTACTTGAGATAAATCAGCAAATTTAATGTCGTCAGAATAATCTCCGTTATGTATTTTAATTAAAGATTTTGAGCGCCTTTTGATTTTCTTTATATTTCAATTTCGAAAAGTAACGGAGTTAAACATTTGAGTTAGGCAAATTTTCGGATGACATTAAATTCGAACTTAGGAGAATAATAAAATACAATTTCTGATATAGAAATAATACGATAACAACAACATATTTTAATGAATGAAAATAATTTGAAATAAATTGAATAATGAAAAAAAAAAAATGAACACGTATTATCGCAACCCACAAAATTATTTAAAAGATCGGGAGTTAAAGGGGAGTAGTTAAAAGGGAGATTAAAGTCAACAATCACCAGAACATCACAATTAGATTTCTTATTATCACAATAAAATTCAGCAAAAAAATTGAGGTGTGGCCAACACACGACTTTCTTTTACGAACAGAGAATTTTGAGAAATTTTATTTTTTTCTTAATTTTTTTTTTAATTTTTTGTTTTTTTTTATTTGTTTTTAATTTTTGGAAACATTTTGTATTAAGTAGTTTTTTGTAAACCTTATACTTTTTAAGATATTTGCAAAACAAATTTTCTGGACCAAGGGAGTGGTGGCAACTTCCGGTTAGCCGATTTGGAGTAAAATTCACTGGGACCTCCCAATTTATCAAAAAAGCTTAAATCTGAAGTTTCAGTTCGATTGATTAAACCATCTGGGCTGTAAAGAGGACACAGACAGACTGACAGACTGACAGACTGACAGACTAACAGACTAATAGACTGACTGACTGACAGACAGACAGACAGACACCATTTCGAAACCCACTTTTTCGGACTCAGGGGATCTAAAAACAAATAAATTTCTAAAAATCTTAAGGTTCAAAATTTTCATGATTACTATACTTTATTTTACTAGAGTAAAAGATAGTAAAGAAACCCTAATTCATACGAATCGTTCGATTAGTAAAAGTTCTGCAAAATTATTTTTTGGAAATCGCACTCAACCCCCAAGGGCCAATATCTGCCATTGCCAACAATGAAGACAAAGGTTTGGCTAGCACATGGAATAGGTTCTCAATTATCTAGTTAGAAAACCCTAATCCATACGGATCGTTCGTTTAGTAAAAGTGCTGCAAAATTATTTTTTGGAAATCGCACTCAACTCCCAAAGGCCAATATCGGCCATTGCCAACAATGATGACAAAGGTTTGGCTAGCACATAGAATAGGTCCCTCAAATACCTAGTTAGAAAACCCTAATCCATACGAATCGTTCGTTTAATAAAAGTTCTGCAAAATTATTTTTTGGAAATCGCACTCAACTTCCAAGGGCCAATATCGGCCATTGCCAACAATGATGACAAAGGTTTGGCTGGCACATAGAATAGGTCCATCAAATACCTAGTTAGAAAACCCTAATCCATACGAATCGTTCGTTTAATAAAAGTTCTGCAAAATTATTTTTTGGAAATCGCACTCAACTCCCAAGGGCCAATATCGGCCATTGCCAACAATGATGACAAAGGTTTGGCTAGCACATAGAATAGGTCCCTCAAATGCCTAGTTAGAAAACCCTAATCCATACGAATCGTTCGTTTAATAAAAGTTCTGCAAAATTATTTTTTGGAAATCGCACTCAACTCCCAAGGGCCAATATCGGCCATTGCCAACAATGATGACAAAGGGTTGGCTAGCACATAGAATAGGTCCATCAAATACCTAGTTAGAAAACCCTAATCCATACGAATCGTTCGTTTAATAAAAGTTCTGCAAAATTATTTTTTGGAAATCGCACTCAACTTCCAAGGGCCAATATCGGCCATTGCCAACAATGATGACAAAGGTTTGGCTAGCACATAGAATAGGTCCCTTAATTACCTAGTTAGAAAACCCTAATCCATACGAATCGTTCGTTTAGTAAAAGTTCTACGAAATTATTTTTTGGAAATCGCACTCAACTCCCAAAGGTCAATATCGGCCATTGCCAACAATGATGACAAAGGTTTGGCTAGCACATGGAATAGGTTCCTCAAATACCTAGTTAGAAAACCCTAATCCATACGGATCGTTCGTTTAGTAAAAGTTCTGCAAAATTATTTTTTGGAAATCGCACTCAACTCCCAAGGTCAATATCGGCCATTGCCAACAATGATGACAAAGGTTTCGCTAGCACATGGAATAGGTCAATCAATTTCCTAGTTAAAATTGAGGTGTGGCCAACACACGACTTTCTTTTACGAACAGAGAATTTTTAGAAATTTTATTTTTTTCTTAATTTTTTTTTTTTAATTTTTAAATTTTTAATTTTTTTTTTAATTTTTAATTTTTTATTTTTATTTGTTTTTAATTTTTGGAAACAATTTGTATTAAGTAGTTTTTTGTAAACCTTATACTTTTTAAGATATTTGCAAAACAAATTTTCTGGACCATGGGAGTGGCCACTTCCGGTTAGCCGATTTGGAGTAAAATTCACTGGATCTTCCAATTTATCAAAAAAGCTTAAATCTGAGGTTTTAGTTCGATTGATTAAACCATATGGGCTGAAGAGAGGACACAGACAGACTGACAGACTGACAGACTGACTGACTGACAGACAGACAGACAGACACCATTTCGAAACCCACCTTTTCGGACTCAGGGGACCTCAAAACAAATAAATCTCTAAAAATCTCAAGGTCCAAAATTTTCATGATTACTATACTTCATTTTACTAGAGTAAAAGAAAGTAAAAAAATCAAACGGAAAATCAGGGATAGATAGGACGGTTATTGTCATAGTTTAAATTGGTTTCAATAAAATTCTGATCACAGCGATGCACAAAATATCTTTCATCGAACAACTCATATTAGCCAACACTGCTATTGAGCCACGTTTCAGTAAGGCAAATTAAGTCATAATTTTCCTCAAATGTGTACTATACTTTATGGATAGATAAATGTTTAAAAATACATAAATCTGGACGACTTGTAGCCATCACCAACCATAACCACAAATTCTATTTAGTTTTTGATTACAGTGACTAAAGTGACCTCCAACAATATACACTGTCATAGAGATCTGATAACAATACGTGACAACAACTGAGATTTTCTAGGGTGGTTTCAAATGTTAAGTACAATAGCGTTTTAAAAATGTTAAGTACAAAAAAATTAAATTAAAAAGAAATGATAGATAACACAAAAAGTTTTGTTGATAATTTTAGAAAAGTCTATACTACCGACCGTTCCATTTATTTATAGACACATACATAGCTTGTATAATCAGTAATAAATGAATATTTGATGGAACAAACACAAGGGTTAAATGTTTAATTTTTGCTCATTTGAATATCATTTGATTTCGAAAAGTCGTGTGAAATGGTTATGAAAATTGTAATTGTTGCCTTTGGACTTATTACGTATTTGGCGGTCAGCGAGGCGGGAAAATTTTTTACCATTGATAATCATTAATCACCAATATTATTTAAGTAATCCGATTAAGGTAAATTTTGCATATTTTTATTAACTTACAGCCTAAATTATTTACTTAACAAAAAATATATTTCGCCTACAGAAGAGTTGGTACCAAGCGCAGCGGCACTGTCTCTACAATGGCATGATTTTAGTTGATATTCCCAATCAAGATGAAAACAATCGGGTTTTGTCGATCATCATGCATAAACATTATGCCAACAATACACCACGACTGTATTGAATCGGCGGAACAGATCAGGGATCAGAGGGTGAATTCTTTTGGGCATCATCCGGTCAATCGATAATGTTTTCCGATTTTGAAATCCACCAACCTGATAATGCCCGTAGCTATGAACATTGTCTAGAAAAATATTGCTTCTTGCTTATTTTACTTAAATCGATAGGGAAATGACAAAGTTCCATCTTATTTGGCCATATTCCAGAACTTTATCAAAAAACCATTTTAAACCAATCCCAAATTCATCATAATCGGTTAAGAAATAGCCAAGTTCCGTCTTAATTGGCCATATTCCAGAACTTTATCGAAAAAATATTTTAGAATCTCATTTCCATCGCCAATGCCAAATTTCATCATAATCAGTTAAAAAATAGCTAAGTTCTATCTTATCTGGCCATATTCCAGATTTTATCAAAAAATCGTTTTAGAATCCCATTTCAATCGCCCAAGTCAAATTTCATCATAATCGGTTCAAAAATAGCGAAGTTTCATCTTTAATGGCCTTATTCCAGAGCTCTGTTCAAAAACCATTTTAGAATCGCATTTCAATTGCCCATGTCAAATTTCATTTGTATTATTCTCCATAATACTTCTTGGGCCTCCTTTAGCTCCTGGCCAGATGGTGTGGTACTTTGTGAAGGATCGTCGTGTGGTCTGACTATTTCATTTATATCAGAGATCCTACCTATTAACTGTTCAAACGGATTTATGTTTGCAGAGCGAGTGACTGATAATACCTGCTTCAATTCAAGACCTACATTGTCAATTTAAGCCATAAAGGACCCGTATACTATAAACTGTATTTCTCTAATTTTAGTTGGATGAACTCCTCTAGAAGCACAATCAGCAGGATTCTCTTTAGAGCTTAAGTGTTGCCACTGTACTGGACTTGATTTCCCTTGAATTTCTGAAATTTTGTTAAGGACGAAGGTTTTGTACTTGTGCATATGCCCTCGAATCCATAATAGAGTAATCATGGAGTCGGTCCAGAAATTCACCTCTAATTTAGGTATACGTAATGCTCCACTGACTTTTCCCATCAATTTTACGAATAACAAAGCTCCACATAGTTCAAGTCGTGGTATTGACAAGATAGTTTTAACTGGCGCTACCTTAGTTTTAGACGACAGTAGTGTCACCTGGATTTTTCCATCTAGACTCACATTCCTGGTACAGACAACTGCTGCATAAGCCTTCTCAGAGGCATCGCAAAATCCTAAAATGATACAGCCAGAGTTAGTAATTGATCCCAGAAGAGTCCCGCTACCCAGGGTTCTTGCATCATAACCTTAGCTACTATAACTGGTGCTAGCCATTCTAGGGGGTCAAAAAGTTTTCCTCTGTCCGAAAGTAGGCTCCATTTCTTGTAGTGTCTTGTTTTCTGAAACCGGAGATGAAATGCGAAATCCGAAGGTGTCTTTCGCTGAATTCCAATGTAGACCAAAAGTTTTGACTGTGTCGTCTAGCTTGAATTCAAGAATTTCATTATTTCTCAGTTCTTTTGGTAGGGCTTGTTTCAGGCCATGGTGGTTTTCAGCCCATTTACGTAGGTTGAATCGGGCAGTTTCGAGTAGTTTTACGAGCAAATGCGGCTTCCTCTAGTGTACTGTTTCCAGAAATGAGATCCAGTTCCGTTTCTGATGCGAATGGATAGGTGGAAGCTTCATCTTTTGCTAACTGTTGCAATGTTCGCACGGTTAGGTATGTTGCTGATGCTGTGTCGTAAGTCACGGTGGTATATTTGTACTCATTTATTTGTTGTTCAGGTGATTTTCTCTACAAATGCGTTAATATTCCTGGTCATCTTCATACACTATGATTTGGCGAAACATTTTTTCTATGTCGGTTGTATACACTAGTTTATGTTTTTGCCATCGAAATATTATGCTTAGAAGGTATTTTTGGAGCGTGGGACCATTCAGCAGGACCTTATTTAGAGAAGTTCCTGTAGATGTCTTGGTTGATGCATCAAAGACGACTCTTAGTTTCATCGTTGAACTCAATTCTTTGAAAACAGCATGGTGTGGTAAATAATAATACTCATCTTCCCCAATTATTGCCTCCGTTTCCTCCATGTGACCTAAGATTTCATATTCATCCATAAATTGTAGGTATTGTAACGCCAGTTCTGTATTTTTGGCGAGACGTTTTTGGACTTTCAGTAGTCGAGCAGTAGCAGTTTTTTTAACATCCTAAAGGCTTAGATGCCAATTGCTCGACGTTGAATGGAATTCTTACTTTATTTCTTCCGTTTGCTTGGTGCGAATGCCCTTTATTGATCTCCTCACATTCAGTTTCTTCTTTTGTGAATTCCCTTTTATTATCCACTTCATGAAGCTCCCAGAATTTGTTTAGCTGCCAGTCGGTTTGTTGCGCAATTGGCTCATTTAGAGCATTTTTCAGCAGATTCGCCATAATTATTTGACCGTAATCAGTTCCTAAAGAACATCGATTGAACCACCTTCATGAAAGCTCGGATCTGCCCAGATAAGAATTTTGGTGTAGCTCCAGGGTATTGGTTCAACTACCAAATCGGGTAGACTTCCGGTTATTTTATTGAAGACCATAGCTTTGACTTTTTAGCTTGAAATTTGATGAAAACTTCGGTCTGATGGTGAATTCTACAGTAGACTTCACTGTTCCGGCTT
Source organism: Tipula vernalis (assembly GCA_958295665.1). Classification (NCBI taxonomy): domain Eukaryota; kingdom Metazoa; phylum Arthropoda; class Insecta; order Diptera; family Tipulidae; genus Tipula; species Tipula vernalis. The sequence goes on from OY282560.1 coordinate 17,806,903, forward strand.
CTGTTAGTCCCATGCCGGCAATGTTTACTTGGATCAGAGTTCCTTTTAAATTGACTTTATTTGCAACTTCTGCGGTGATAAAAGTTCTGGATATATCCGAATCCGAACTAAACTTTCTCCAATGTCGATAGTTATATTGACCATAGCGGCTACCAATAAGATCTTGATAAATATCTTGTGTTGCTTTGGAGGTTGTTTGTAAAGTTGTTTTGGTTGACGCTTCAGGCTTTTATACTGGCTCCTTTTGAATGTTGTGGAGAAGACTATTATGAGCTCCATGAGGTTTTTCGCATTTGTTGCTGCAGTACGCTTTCTCCTTTACAGTTGCTGTTTTCTCCAAAACTGACAAGGCTTGGAATTCTTTGCATCTTGTAATTTCATGGTCACCACTACATTGAGCACAGTTTGCAGATGCATCAGTCATTACAACCTGTGTTGTCCTCTTAGGGTTGTTTTGTCGTGGATCCGTTTTTTTGTTCACCCTTTCTCGTGCGATTGTAGCCAGAGACTTGAACCTTGTTCCAAAATTCCAAAGGACCTGTCCATTGATTCGATTTCGTTTGGATTTTTGATTGTTGATTCGTACATGCGATGAGTCTAGGTATCTAATTTCCTTGTTAAAATACCTATCACCAAGGCATTCCAGTATTTTGTCTGGATGCCTAAATTATTGAGTGCGTTTAGGCATTCTAGAGCGCTGTCATGTATTGCTCTCAGGCTGCTGGCTGATTCTACGCATAAACTGGATAAGTCCAGTAGTAGGTTGATATGATTGCTGGCCAACATCTATTTTCCTTTATATCTGATGGTGAGGCTATTTCAAGCAGTCAGCTGGTTGTCCTCGAACCAACGAGAGTATAGGTAGTACATTTTCTCTTTGTTGGGTAGATCTTCTTTGCAATCTACAGTCTCGTTGAATAAATTGCCGAAGGCTGTCCACTGCTTGCAGTCGTCATAGAACAAAGGAATTTCTATGGTCGATAGTTTGACGTAGGGGATCTTATTATTAATGACTTGATAATTGTCTGTGTTGAGCGCTGTTTCAAGCATTTGTTGTATGTTAATGAGTTCCGTCACGTACTCCGCCTATATTTCGTTGAGAATGTTCATGTTGAAGTGTTCCTCGTCTTCGAATTCATCTTCATTTGCATTTGCCATAATTTGTTCGTGGTTGCTGCTGAATGCAGCCCACGAATCTGTCAGCAGTCTTAATTTGACTTCATAGTAAAATTTATTGAACTTGTTAGTTTCGCCGTATTGCAATCATTTTTATCACGAAATGTTATCAGGGGTACCATGTAATGTATTTGAGGTTTTATGTGTTTCTAATGTACCAACTCATCAGAACTGCATTTAATGTTCGAAGAGTCGTGTGAAATGGTTATGAAAATTTTCTTTGAGGCCTTTCCTGCTGAAGTTGGAAAATTCTTTAACATCGACTATCAACGATATTATTCCGCAGAGTCATCCGCATAAGGTAAAATTTTGCGTATTTGAATGTATCAGGTCGTCGCGTAACAGAAAAATTGGCATGAATCATAATCATCTACAATGCCATGATCCTAGTCGATATTCCCGATGAAGATGAAAACAATCTATCATCAAGCATGCAGATTATGTCAACGATCATCGGGTCATAGCATCATCTTCAACCGCAAGGAACAGAAATTCATGAAGATTATGGCTGGAAATGGAACGACAACTTATGCGTAACAAATATTTTATTTGTCGCAGTTGGGTCTCATATCGATTCGCCAATCCTAATTGCACCACCAGTACGAGAGATACTTATAAATAAAAAAAAATTAAACGGTCAGCTTTTTCTTTAAATTACCACGAAATTGCACGATAAGGGGCATACATCGAATAAATGTGTAGTATTTAGTTTCATTGTTATATTTGTCTTGGAGATTATTGAAATTACACATGGCTTTGTATTTGCACAGCCCGTCTTGCTGTATGTATTGTATTAGCTATAGCGACAAAGTTAAATATTTGCTTCATTATATAGCTAAATAAACAGACAAATTAGTATTTTTGACTTGTCGCTACGACTATCATTAGTATTACAAATCAATGTTGTCTGGTGTGGTATCTTGCCAATTAGATACAAGTATTATAGATAAAAATGAATTTGAGGTTCTATTTGACAGTCGTATATGCCATTGGCATCGTGAACTCGGAATTTAACGTCACAAACAACGGTTACTTCTATTTGATAAGCTATCCGCTAAAAGTGAGTATACATTTAGTCGTCGTCTCCAATATTCGATAATATTGATTTTCATTTTCAGTTGAATTGGTTTCAATCATTACGCTACTGTCGCTCCATCAATATGCATCTGATTGATTTGACAACTGCCGATGAAATTAATCGAATCGCTGCAGTCGTGAAATTTTTTAAAGTCCGCAATCCCGGTGTCAGAAATAATAATCAATTGACCAATTTTTGGACTAGTGGTTGCGATCATGGCTTCAATAAATTTTATTGGATGTCTAATGGGAATAATTTTCGTGTAACGAATTGGGATAACGCGCAACCAGATAATTTGTTACGGTTGGAACATTGCGTGGAAATGAACCATATGTTTCCATATAAGTGGAATGATGAATTTTGTTTTTATAAAAAAAATTTTATATGTCGCAGCATTGTATTGCCCACCGTAGAACGTACAACCCATCATCAAGAACATCATTCGCCAATAGCAGATAGCGAAAAACCAGTGCGGGTCGCAAATGCATCAGTGGGGTATACACATGTTTCTTTGATTTAATTTACTGTTGTTGAAAAATAATCTTCTGAATAAATAAAACGGTTTTAAATTTAAAATGAAATGTTTGTACATTATCAAGCTTTCCCATAAAATGGCAAAGTGTCAGCCTTGCACCTCTTGTGTTTAAATCGGGATTGGATACAAACAACTTGTAAAAAATTCTAAAAGTGAACGGGTTTAAATCGAAGGGCTTCCACACATCGAGAAAAATACATTTCCGAAATGTTATACAATAACCGTTTGAGCTTTTCTCAGTTAGTGATGTATCTGAAAAGGCTTATATAGAGCTGTGTTTAAGGCTTAAAAGCCATTCAAAAAAGTCAGTTAAAAAGTCAGAATATTGGGTGGATTCTCTGATCTTTTTGTTGAGATTTAGTCCAAAAAGTTAGCATAAAAAGTCTGATTATTCGGTCTTTCTTTTGGCCTGACTTTTTAGTCTGACCTTTATGGCTGATGGCTTTATAAGTTGACAAATTTGGAGAGACTTTTAAGACTAGAAAGTCAGCCACAAAAATAGCCTAAATGTCAGCCAATGAAGCCATTCGCGTGGTCACACATTTTAGACTAATCTTTAGAAGTAAGGTTTTGGTAGCGTAAAGGTCAACTGAAAATGTGAATCAAAATGTTCTGATGTAATCACTGTTCTGTGGCCGATTTTTACGGCTATTATAATAGTTAAAATACTTTCAGTAGAGAAGCGTTAATTTCGGCCGTTAAACGAAATTTAAGTCGTAAGTCTAAGTAAACCACATTTTTATAGTGGATCAACACATTGCTCTTTACCCTAACAATTATACCAGTTCAAAAAGTTTTCTTTTAAGCCTTCGTACCAAATTTGTGTTGTATAAGTGCTGAGTTGGCTCAAGGTTCACAGGTTGCTGGATGCTTTTTGCACGTCTCCGTGCATTTTCCAGAATTTCGTTTCAGACGAGGTCCATCTTAAGGTCCCTATGGAGGTCCTTGTTCTTCACATGTTAAGATGCATCAACAATGTTCCATATTACCCTATTCTCTAAGTTTATAAAGAAGAGTTTCATCCCATGAGGACATGTGTCACTGGTTTCAGTAAAGTTACACTCAAAGTTTACAAGAAGGATACAAACCAGCCGGAGGCACCGATGTCGGATGGAGACACCACCGCTGTGATTGAAAGCTTATATAGGCGCCATGAAGAAGCAGACAGCTAAGCAGAAACTCTCTCCATGGATATGGAGATGACTCTCAGAAAGTTTTACATCAGGGTAGGGCTCTGAAGATACTCTGGTGGAGGTAAAGGTATACAAATGTTAACATTTCTTCAAATCAAACTCCATCATTCTGCGGCAGCATCAGCTACTCTCCTGCTTAAAATTGGGAGAGAGGGGGCAGATATTGTCGTGGTCTAAGAAGTTTGGGTCACTGAAGACCGGCTACTTGGGCTCAAGACTCCCTATTATACAAAGATTAATGCACGTGCAAGAAAGGTGAAATTCGCTTGTGCATTCTCGTTAAAAATAATCAAAGTTGTTTCCATATGCTGAGGTGAATCTTCCACTAGTCAGGCTGAAGTCATCCTTGGAAGCGATGCAAATTCTCATCATAGAATCTGGGGAAGTACGGAAGCAAATGAGCGAATAGGCTCTATTCCTCTTAGTAGGCCTAGGGGTAAATCTCAGCCATCTTGGTGGTCCGAGGAGATTTAACACACCCGTCCAAAATGCAAGAGGCTCTTTAATAAAGCAAGGAGAACAAGAGTCGCTATAGACTGGGATCTTTAAAGAAGTCCTTAAAATTTACAAATATGAATTAAGAACATATCTAGGAGACAATACTGCGGCAAAATCCAGGAGTCTTCGGAGATGCCAAGGCTATGCAAAGTTTTATCTACTGGCCATTCCACTCCCAGGTATCTTCAACGGCCGGGGTTGTTTTGAATTTTTACCTACTACGTCTGTATGTAAATAAACTGGTGACTTATACTGTCAAAATCTTAACATGCTTGTTGCAATGGGAGATCTGCGGAGACTGCCTTCATCCTATTATATATTTCATTGAAAAATCTTTCGAGTATGGAAACTAAGCAATGCAATTATTTTTGGATATTGAGGAGGCCTTTAATAATGTGCTTTCGTGGGCCATAACTCGGTCACTTTCAAATACCGCAAGGTGGCGTACTATCCATCTTACTTTGGAGTTTGGCCATTAATGATCTATTGCAAAATCGTTGCTGTTACCGTCCGTGTTAAATATCTTGGTACTCTTAGTAAACTCATGCAAAATGCCTTGTACATTCTTAACATATGGGTTGAATGTAAACCTAAACAAAACTGAATTGGTTCTCTTTTCTAGGAAATACAAACTTCCTCATATCAATCCTCCCACTTTAAATGGGTTTATCTTGACTTTTATAGATGAAGCCTTGTGTTGGATAACAAATTAAATTGGAAATCTAATATTTTGGAAAGGGTAAAGAAAGCTAAGGTAGCGCTATACTCCTGAAAAACTGCCATTGGAAAAGATTGGGTGTTAGAGCCCCGCATCATACAGTGGTCGAACATTGGTAATTTGTACGAGGTAACAGTCTGGTGGCCTGCTCTGAACAAAACTGTCAACCAAAAGCTGTTGACGAAAGTTCACGAAGAACAGTCTCCCTATGAAGTAGTGTCGCACTGAAGAGCACATCTAATCAGGCATTGGAAGCTCTGCTTTTATCTGACTCCTTTACACATATTGAGAAAACAGTTAGCAGCTTCTATTGCCATACGACTGAAATCCGCCTCAATGTGGACCTGTAACAATGCAGGGCACTCTACTATATTGTGTAACAAAAGGTTTCCTAAGACCCAGTCCCGTCACTGCCTTTTGACACAAAGTTCCGGACTGTGATCTCCTCAATGGAGTAAATACAAATTTCTTAACTGATAGGGCTGGAGATTTCTGTTAGAAACTTCTGATAAACCTCTCCTTTCATTTTCCTGACGGTTATAGCATTTTTCAAGCTGAAATAACTGCCATAAATGAAGTCGTAGACTATTTCAACAGTATGGAATATAAAGCCGATGAGCTGGCTCGACGTGGCACCATCCGCCATACTATAAAAAGCAGAAGGGATATGGAAATGCCTTTTGCATTATGCAAACTATTGCTTCAGGAAGAAGCTAGTAAGTTGACGAAATATAGATGGTAAAATAATGTGTAATAACTCGGCAGGTCTGTTACTTCAGCGGTGTCAGATCAGTATAGTTTTTAGAGAGATTGGTGGTTCCCTAGTTTTGGGATCATAATTACTTCTGCAATTTTTCACAAGCTGAATTATTGATAGTATTCATTTAAAATAAACAATTTCTTGGGAATATTGACTTTCGATCTCCAAGAAATTTATTTGGGATTTTACAAAATACCTTCCAAGATTGACAATAAGATCAGTTAAAGAAATGTCTGCTTGTTTTCTGAATTAGAAACTATCACTCAATTATCGAGAATATAGAGCATTTTAATAACCTTGGCTCTTAAAGGCACGACTGGTTTTTAGGAACTACACAAAATGTAGAACCAAATAACTTCAAATGGCTGAAATGGAGTCGTATAACTTCGCAAGTCTTTTCTTCTTATACAAAATGACCTTCACAAATCTATTATACAAATAAAACGTCAAAATAATCCCGCATAAATTTGATAAAAATTTTATTTAATAAATGATTTTTAAACCTTCAAAACAAATACAGTTATCTAATGGTAATTTGGTTACTTCGCGACAAACAAAATACAGCTCGATAAGACATTTTTCATCATTCCATTTAAAATCCCAAAGGCCATTTATTTCGATACAGTTTTCATTGCCTCCATAATTATCGGGCTGCATCCAAACACGATAATAATCGGTGAATGCAAATGGTTTACCTGTTGTGGTCCAATAGAAGGAACCCTCACTACCATTGTCTGTTCCGCTGGTCCAAAATCGTGGTTCAGTAACATTTACGTGAAGCGGATTTTTAATAATTTGGACAATACGATTATTATCCTCGGTTGACGTTATTTCGACTAAATCCATACCAAGCGATGTACAGTATCGTTGAGCCTGATACCAGTTTTTCTGAATGCGAATGGAAATTTCTCCAAATATATTCCAATATACATTTGTAAATGCTACGTACCTTTAGTGGCAGACTAATAAAATAATCAATATCTCCGCTTTGCACCGTTTTAGAGTTCGCCACGACAAATAACGCGGTAAAAATTAATGACCCCACGAAATATTTATTAACCATCTTGTTGGGCGTAAATTCAATCACAAACATTAATTGTGATGAACCCGAACTAAAATTTATAAGTAAAATATCAAAATATTTTTTCTTTTTATTATGTAAGTTGTAAAGTAAACAATAGAATCTTGCTAATTACTTCGTATTGTGCTCCACTAACCGTTTATTGTTAACCACAAACACGCGATGCTAGAGAAAACAAAACCACGCAAGGTTTTTCATTGTTTGTTTTAACTTTTACTATGCAGGTATGTCGAACAAAACTTAATGGTCCCCGGTAAAGATACTGAGAATATGACATAAGATTTAGGTCCTAATCTAAATTATGTATATCTACCACCTCAAACGATAATTTGACTTAGTAACATTGAGAGAAATGCGCATAATATTCGAAGCTATGCTGTGTTCCTTAACCTAGGACACTAACAATTTTGTATCTGCTGAATTTATGGTTATTGTGTTGACGCAGAGCTTCGGAGTCTAGATTGGTCCCAACTAAAACCTAAAGACCAAGCAAACTGTACATTTTTCCTTTATTAATTTTTGTGTTGAATGTTAATTAATTCATGTAATTTCTAATATGGTACCGGTGATTAGACCTTTTTAAATATGTTTTTATTAACACTAGAAGTAGATTAGTATTTACGAACAGTAATTCAACGAAAGCGACTAATAGACAGAATTCTATTTATTTAATTATATGATTTTGTAAGAGAGTTCATCTGTATTAGTATGATTCGCTAGTACTTAACGCACAGCACATTCGGTATATATAGAAGGATAATTGTGGTATAATCAGTCCAGTCGCCGCGGCCTGATGAGAAGATTGATTTTTTCATAATCATAAGCTCATCAGTTCGAAACTGGATTGAATTCTCTCTCTCTCTCAAAACATATTAAAATCATATAAACTGTTAATATTTAATTCAACTGTAGTAATATCGTACTTATTTTTTGCTTTTTATATTTTGACGCTGACACCTAGCGTGTAATTGAATAAGTTAAATGAATAGCTCAAAACTGTTCTAAATGTTTCTACACTATTCTTACTGGAAAAGTCATGAGCTTTCTAGAACTTTGGTTTGTATTTGGTATGCGATAGTGTTAAAGATTAAAAAGAAATTAACAAGTGATTTAAAAAGTGTTGTAGTGCGATATATAAATTAAAAGCGATTTTTAATAATAAATTGTGTTGTAATAATTTTTGTGCTAAATAAATAAATCCGTTACCAGTGCAGGTAAATTACCTCGTATAATTTACGCACAAATTTACGCGTAAAAAATGTATTTTTTACATGGCAATTAAATTTACATAATGTAAAAAACATGTAAAAAATTAAATAAAGTGACATCTGTTATGAATTACAGCAAATTTTGTATTTAAATTTATGATTTTAGTCAATAAAAAAACCCTTTGGTAAAGTTCCACCTATTATAAAGTAAATTAATCATCGCCTGGCAATGTCTAGGGTGGTGTATTTCGTCTACATAATATTAATGGCGCTGTTGTAGTATGTTTTTCGTGCATGTTTAAAATATTATATGTTCGGAAATTCCTATTAGTTTATTACATAATTACATTTATTTACCAACAATTTATGTGGAAATTTTTCCATTTAATTTGGCTATGTAAATATAAATAAATATTTATTGCCATATTTTTCGATTTTCGATAATTGTTATTAACAATTTTTTTTGTGTTTTAATTAATTGTCACATAACAAATTTTAATTCTTTATGACTCCAGAAAAGTCATGTTACACAATACAGTGGTATAAACCTTAATTGACAAGGCAAAAACGTAACAATATATGTATATCTATTTTGACACTTATGTAAACAATAACGAAGTTAGATGCAATAGTTTCATTAATTTAGTCCAAATTTTATGTTACTTGCGTTAATTAGTAATCAACGGATGTCATTAAGATTAACTGAACATTTTTATTTTATAATGCTGGTGTAATTAATTTAACTAGTCATTTATAGATGTCACTAATTCTGCAACATAATTGTTACGTTTTTGCCTTGAAAATCAGTGTTCGTATCACCGGATTGTGAATAAAACAAAACATTTCAGTTAACACAAACGAGTTTACACAAACCAAACTTCTCGAAAGTTTATGACTTTTCCAGTTAGAATAGCGTAGAAACATTTAGAACATTTTTATCATGGAAAATTCCATTTTAGTACAGTAAAAACATTGAGATATTCATTTAACTTATTCTATTACACCCTAGGTGTCACCGTCACAATACTTTTGTATTTTGTGCTTTGCGCTATTAATTTAATTTATTCTATTATACACTAGGTGTCACCGTAACAATAACTTGGCGGCTTAAAATTAGTCAATCAAGGATTTTTAAGCAGTCGAAAATTAAGAAGGCAAAAATTCAATAAATTATTCTTAAAAATCAAACATTAAAAATAACGGGAGTTTTATTGAATTTAATTCTACAAACCACGGAGAAATTGGAGTTAATCGTCTAACGGAGATTCTCAAGCGACACCTGACTATTTAAGAAGGGCGTCGGCACGACGTTATTAAGCTTTATTAATCTAAGCTTAACTCGAATTACTTGTCGATTACTATATAAAATGCACAGTACTGGAAATCGAAAATGGAATTAAAAGAAAAAAAGGACAGTTTCTGATTGTGTAATATTACTAACTGTAAAGATGGAGAGTTCACGAAAGCAAAGAGCTGTTGTCAAGAGATCAATGACGAAGTTGGTCTCGTATGCGAAGGGAAATTTGCAACAAGCAAGTCTAGAAGAGATCCAGGTAAAGCAGGAAAGAGTACAGCGGTTCCTTAACGTGTTGCAGAATATCGAGAGGGAAATGTTCGACCTAGACTATAATGTGTAGTGAGATTTCTCGGATTCGATGATAATTACTACGTAGTTCTCGCAGATCCAAGTGCTGTTGTACGCAAACGTAGTCTAACCGAGCCTAAACTAGATACAAGCACGAAAATGCGAGGTTTACTAAAGAGAGAACCAGCTTCACTTATTTGACATTTTGCGGTAACCGATGCGAATTACATCGAAGGTGCAAAGGGGCGATCGGAAGCGATATACAGTTAGCGCTTTCATTAAGGGTTTCATGGATCAACCAAATATATTGCAATCAAATGCTGTCAACATTAGGAAATTAACTGATGTTTTTGATGAAACGATTAGAGGGCGATCAAGGCATTAGGCGCAGAGGCCGGAAGAAGAGATCCTTGGCTGTTATATATCGCTCTCAGTAAACTGGAAATTGAGACAAGATCGCTTTGGCCACAAGAGGTAACTCCAAGATTCATTAAAGGGCTATGCAAGGAAAAGTACTTCAAATCCCTCATCTGTTTCTCGAACATTCACAGTAGCTTCATCTCCACCAACAATTAGCAAGTGTCCAATATGCAAATTAGGCGAATGCCAGACCTACAAATCACATTTCATCAGCACAAGGGTTAGAAGCAGTCCAAACAAGGAACAGATGTTTCAACTGCTTAAATGGAGGGTACCGAGTTCAGCCAGAGTAGGTCCAGAACCAAAGGTCAATACCAGAGGAATCATCACACATCACTGCTTGGATAATCTGACGAAGAAAAAGAAACTAAATTCAATAATGGAATTCATATAAGGTAAAGCTTCCAAACGAAGAAGGACCAACGTTGGGAGCATTGGTCAAAGTTAAAGAAAATACCGGAAAAATTCATATCTACCGGGCGCCATTAGATTCAGTACCTCAAGTATCATTCATATGGGAGGCATGTATCAAAGAATTAAATCTTGCGCGCAAAAATTCAAGGATGTTAGTGAAAGGATTGGGAGAGACTGGAATGGGGACGACGAAAGGTACTACGGAGCTGATAATAGCCGCAATTGACCAAACCAAAGTTTTCACTAATCACTGTCATTGTTAGATGGATTTGAGTTAGCCGACCCAAAATTCAATAAGCGAGGTTGAGTAGATCAACTACTCGGCGTACATATCTTTTTCAAAGTACGGGAATCCAACAATTTGATTCTAGAAAGCGGACTGACAGCAGTTAGTACTGCGTTTATGGTTGGGTTGTGACCGACGGAAGCGTAAAAATTAATCAAATAACCAACGATATAGATAATTCTAACATCTTATTACATATCGAAAATTCGCTCCGCAGATTCTGGGAGATAGAGGAATTACCAAAGGTTACCAGAAGAACATCTGAAGAGTAAAGGTGTGAGCAGTTATTTGAAAAAAATTTAAAAAAGCCGAATATAACAAGTTTGTCGTCAATTACCTTTTATTATAATTCAGCATTAAACCATCTTAAGGCAATAGAGAGGAAATTCGAACGTGACGATAAATTCGCAAAGATGTAGACAGCATTTATGGCCGAATTTCTGCAACTTGGTAACATGGAAAGAGTGGATCCAAGCAGAAACTTCTATAAATATTTTATTCCACACCATGGAAGCAGCAAAACGACTAAGTTGAGGGTCGTCTTCGACGACTCTGCTAAGTCATCTATGGACATTCTCGTTTACAATGAGTTTCTACTTTGTAGTGACATCGAGAAAATGTATAAGCGTGGGTAGATAAGGACACATACAAATTAAAAACACTTACATACGAAATAACTTCAGCAGCATACGTAGCAACGCGCAGTTTGAAGGAAGTTAGAAATCGACTAAAATTGCACTACATCAGCCGGAAGCAGCCAAAGTCTTACTAGAAGATATGTATGTATGTACTTAGATGATATGATGAATATAATGAAGCAAGTCAGGACTGCGTTAGAAGGTCACGGTTTCATAATTCGTAAGTAAATTCCTAACTAACGACACTGAGCTGCGATGCATTATTGAAGCACAAGCTTGCGAGGAGAAGGAAACGAAAAATATTGAAGGACACTCGAATACCCCAAAGATATTAGGCATGCAGTGGGATCCCTACAGAAAGGAAGCGCCACAATAAAAGAACGGTATTGTTGGACGTCAGCCGTACCTTCGATCTATGGCTGCAAAACGTAGGCTGGGATGATAAGCTGCCACAAAATAAATTAGAGGTCTGGCTGGAGATCAGAAGGGATATTTGCCAAGTTACCAAAGACCAAGTAAGCTTAGTCGGCTTCAGAGAGGCCAGTGAACACGCGTATGCTGCGGCAGTATACTCCCTTGTAAATACGGATGATGCACCGGTAGCAAACCTAATAATCCAGACCCATATACTTATAATCCAGATCCTAACCCTATAATCCAGATACACATATAATTCAATAAAAATAAAAACAAAAATTAAAATAAAAATAAAATTAAAAATGAAAATAAAAATAAAAATAAAATTATAAATAAAAATGAAAATGAAAATAAAAATAAAAATAAAAATAAAAATAAAAATAAAACTAAAAATAAAAATAAAACTAAAAATAAAAATGAAAATAAAAATAAAACTAAAACTAAAACTAAAACTAAAAATAAAAATAAAAATAAAAATAAAAATAAAAATAAAAATAAAAATAAAAATAAAAATAAAAATAAAAATAAAAATAAAAATAAAAATAAAAATAAAAATAAAAATAAAAATAAAAATAAAAATAAAAATAAAAATAAAAATAAAAATAAAAATAAAAATAAAAATAAAAATAAAAATAAAAATAAAAATAAAAATAAAAATAAAAATGAAAATGAAAATAAAAATAAAATAAAATAAATAAATAAATAAAATACAATACATGTCATAAAAGATTTTTCATAGATTTACAAACATACACAATTTTTCCAAACAGTAATCCCTATGACATAAGACTACTACAGAGCAGTCCGATTAGAAAAGTAGAAACCAGAACAATATTCGGCAGCACACCAATATCCAATATTATGTATAGTTGTTGTATTTCATCGGATTACTGGTCAACACCGACAACAGAGTAGTCAACAGCAGAGTATATCAGATTTGTAGGAATTTTGACATCCCCTATTTGGGAACATTTTATTCAAAGAAAACACGTCTTGCCACAGATTTAAGTAGCTGTGCAAACATATTCGGTTCTCAAAAAACTCGCACAGCTAGAAGAAACCGTAACAAATTTGTCCCTTTTCGGGAATTTGGCATGCGACAAACGCAAATTTTATAAAACAATTTTTCCCCGGAGAAAACGTCACAGTCGATGAGCAATTGGTACCCTATAGAGGCAGAGTATCCTTTCGACAATATAAACCCTCAAAGCAGGGCAAATACGGGATGAAGTTTTAGTGGATCTGCGACAGCTCCACAAGCTATTCTCCGAAGGGGATTCCTTAGTTGGGAAAAGAAGGACCACAAAAAACAAGCAATCTAAGACTATGGTTCAACAATTGTAGTTGAACATTTAATAATTTTGTTTACCAGCATGGAGCTGGCACGTCGTCGCTGGAGTAGCAGCTAAGGTGAAGATTACCGAACCCAATGACTGCCGTAAACTATTCTTCCATCTTATTTCTTAGTTCGAATCAGAATATTGAACCGGTACTTAAAACGTAGCTACTGACACAAAAAGACGTAGGTGCTACATATGTCCTCCTGAATTTGGACAAATGAATAAACAGCCGTGCGGGAGCTGTAAGAAAAATGTTTGTTCTGAACGTGATTTGCAGTAACTGAATAAATAAATAATTTTTGAATGCATTTTATATTTTAAATGACTTGTAATACGCTGAATTTCTGATTCACTAACTAAAACGATTCCCCTAAGTATGGATTTCCCTGTAAAAGCTTGAAATGGGTCAGGCGATACCCACCTCTTGCTCCGAAAACTCAAATTGATGCCGTTAGTTCTTCGAATCGAGTCTCAGTTTGAAACCTGCCCCCCAGTTACCGGAAGATATTTGCAAATGTGCATGATTTTAGCGACCGAAAGCCAAATGAGGTGTATTGGTCAATGGTTAACCTGAGGATGTATCTATTGAAAAATAAGAAATCTTAGGAATTTACCATTTTCACCAGTAGTTACTTCCAATTGCTGACCAGAATTCAAAGCAACAAGCGCTCGTATGTCGTATGTCGACGGACCACCAACCAGTCGTGAATCTGTATAACAAATACGAAGCAAAACGAACAAGTGGATAGTAGATAGTAGTATGTTAACACAACTAGTGAAACGAGGGCGAAGTTCGACACCATAGCGATTCCAAAACTACCCAAGATTTCCATCACAAGTTTGGCAATAACCTTTCTCGTCGACACTGGTGCAGATGTTACAATTTTGCCGTATAAAAATGTCAAAGGAAATACACTTAGATCGGATCCCGAGCTTCTATTGTCTGAAGCAAATGGTTCTGTTATCCACACATATGGTACCAAACTATTAAACATTGCTATTGGTATGAGAGGGTAACTTCCGCATATTTTTATAGAAGCGTCAATTGATTGAGGTCCTGATTTTTTAACTAACTAAAGGCTTCTGCTCGAACTAAAAAGGGGACAACAAATATTGATGTACACTGTATAGAATTTGGCGAATCCTTAGTTCCCACTTTTTGCATATTCATGCAAAAATCAACATTTTTCTGTTTGTTTATTTGTCTTATCAATTTTATTGGCAGACCTTACGCGTAAACCCTTACGTATTAGATTGCTACTGCAATCCTAAAATTTTAAAAAGTCCAGTCACATTCAGTCTTTCATAAGATATTCTGGTTAATTCCAAATAGAACCGATTTTTGTATTCCAAGTGCAAAAAAAAACCACAATCAAAAGGTGTTCCGCCACTGTCGCTTCGTTTTATTTAGCTGCACATTAACGTGACTACATTTTTACAAAACAGAGATAATTTAAATGTATTCAAACATCTTACTAAAAAAGGTTATCTCCCAAGAGATGGGAAAACCAACAAAAAACAAAAAAAAGTTGTTAAACGCGTAAAAGAGAAGTAAACAGATGATCATCAGTTGATCAAGATCCAATGGCTAGAACGATAGTTGTGTTGTGTTTATTTTTAACATTTACGTGTTTTGTGTCTGCAGGATTCGTGTCCGTAGGCAATGCAAAATATTTTATTAGCGAAACAAAGGTACAACTATTAATTAGTCTTCGGTGAATTTTAATTGTATAATTACTAACACGACATTTTTTTTTTTTTTTTTTTTTAAGGTAAACTGGTACGAAGCCAACAGAATATGTAAAGCTGAATATGGAATGGTTTTAGTCGATATACTCAATGAAAATGAGAATGCACGGATTATGGAAGTGATTAAACCGCGTATGAGTAGTTCGGATACAGGATTTTGGACCAGTGGCACGGATTTAGGAAGTGAAGGCATATTTTATTGGTCGTCATCCGGTCACAGTATGCTTTTTAATGATTTCGATCCGTATCAGCCGGACAATTTTGAAAACAGAGAAAATTGTGTACACCTTTCACGGGACTACTCTTACAAATGGAACGATGTAGATTGCAATTCGCTATTTTATTTTATTTGCCGGAATACAGTGTCATATCCATTGAATAATTGTATCTGTTTAAATTCCTAAGATGTTGGGTTTGACAATAAATTTGTTCGATAAGAAAATTTGTTGAATTTAAGATTATATTTTAATTTTTGTTTGACTTATAAAAATTGTTGTCTTGTTTTGGTTTTATTTCTCTCCGCGCGCATCATAAAACTTTAACCTTGCGTGTGCAATACGAAGAAAAATCATTAAGATTCTGTCGTTGACAAAGAAGAAACTGAAAAAAAAAAATACTTTGACGTTTTTATTCGTATTATTGATAACCTGGTGGTTGCTCATCGCATACATACATTGATAGTCAGTTTTAAAGAAATTTTTCTATTTCATTACTGTATATTATTACAACAGCGCGCAACAAGATGGTTAACCAATATTTTGTGTGTACAATAATTCTAACCTCGGTATTTATCACGGTGGTGAATTCTAAAACAGTGCAGAGTGACGGTGTTAAGTATTTTATTAGTCCACCTATAAAGGTATGTATAATATTTAAATATTGTAATTAATTTCTAAAATCATAATCATTTGCAACACACACAGAGAAACTGGTATCAGGCACAACAATATTGTACATCGTTCGGCATGGATTTGGTCGATGTAACGTCAACCGAAGAGAATAACCGTATTGTCCAAATTATGAGAAATTCGCTAAATCAAGTAAATGTTACTGAACCCCGATTTTGGACCAGTGGCACAGACAATGGTAGTGAGGGTTCATTTTATTGGGGAACCAGCGGCCAACCGTTTACTTTCACCGATTATTATCGTGTTTGGTTACAGCCCGATAATTGGGAAGGCGATGAAAACTGTATCGAAATAAATGGACTTTGGGATTTTAAATGGAATGATGAAAAATGTCTTAAAGAGCTATATTTTGTTTGTCGCGAAGTTACCAAATTTCCGTTGGATAATTGTATATGTTTGGAAGGTTTAAAAACTATTTACTGAAATATTAAAACTTAATAAAAATTAATGATAATCACTGTTATATTTTGGAGTTTTATTCAGTTTCGATTAATAATGTGTCACTAGCTTGCTTGGTATTCTAATCTTAGAGTAAATTTTCCTTAATTCATCTCGCTTTGAAAGCGAATCCGTTTGAGATAAACATATTTCATATTCGTCATAAAAATAATTTTTGCCCAACTTCAGGAATGGTATACGACGACGATGACCTGTGTAAACTGATTGGATGCTTCATTCATCATTGCTTCCTTTAAAAACAATTTTCACTTTCTGCGACATTCTTTCAAATAATAATTGGTTTGGAAATTCATGAAATTTCGCATATTTTGAGCCAATGCATTTGCATGATAACAAAATAATAAAGTTTCTGCTAGTGGTAACGGGTAGTGCTTGAAAAAAATTCTAAAAATCTTAGTTCCCTATAGAAGAAGTTGGCTCTGGATGAAGAACTGCGTTTCGAAACTGTAATCTTTAAACTGGTGAATTAAATTTCCAATGCTTCTGAGAAGCTGCTAAATATAAAACCAATTTCTTCTTTTGTCGCCTTGAATAGATTCGGACATATACGGCCTTACGTAAGCTTAAGTTTCAGCGATTTTGCTTCTTTGTTTGCAGGTGAAATATACAAAGAAAGTTCTTCATCTTGCAGCGAGACTGAGCCAATCCACTATTGGTTGAATTTAATAAGATTACTTAGAAAAAGCCTCCTGTTGTTGTAGGGATGGGACTAGGAAAGTGTTAAATTCCGTCAAACGAATAACCGGTGTAGTTTTCAATATTCAGTGATTTATAAAACTTACTGAATCAGTTGGCTGAGTAGCCATGCTCAGTACAAGCCCTTGGTGTGAGCCAAATCGCTGCCCTATGTGTATTTATAACTCTAGAGTAAACTACTACGGTAAAAGTATCCTCCAACCTAAATGATTTGGTCCACTTGCGAATTTGTATCTTGGGTGAATCGACCTTGATTATGTAATAACGTCAAGGCAAAAAATGAAGCGCATGAAGTGCAATAGGTTACCGTTATAAAGATGATCACAATGTAAAGGTTGTAGAATTGGTCCCACTAAAAATAGGAACCACAAACGTTTTTGGAATATTCCTGCTTTAATCGTTCATCCACAACAAGGATCGTTTAAATGAAATTCGTAATCGGTGACCCAAAAAACCATTAAAATGGCACGCATCTTATATACGGTATTTTACACAAAGGGTTGTCAATAAGGTATGAAATGATCACGAAACATAATTACAAGTGCATCCTGCATAGAATATCGAAGCGTCATGGTATCACAAGATATATTGATATATTGAACCGTCTGCTAAAACCAAATAAAATAAGATTTGACAATTATTGATATTTTACTATAACATTGGCTTGTAACAAGTAAATCATTTCGTTTAAAACTACAAAATGAGCAAGCATAGTTCATTTTACTACGAACCATTGTGTAAAATGGATGTGAAAAATGTGTTTATGGTTTTTGGGTTTTTTACGATTTTGGTGCTAAGTGAGGCGGGGAAATTTATTAATATTGACAGTCATCGATATTATTTAAGCCATCCGCTTAAGGTATGTAAATTAAAATTTAGTGTTTTACTGTAAAATTAATTTAGTTTAACAAACACAAAATTTATTTTACGCCAACAGAAAAATTGGTTTGAAGCGTTACGATATTGTACCTACCATGGCATGGTACTAATCGATATCAATGATGATTTTGAAAATGATCGAATTTTATCGATTATCAAGCATCCAAATTATGTTGATGATAAGTCACCACAATATTGGACGAGTGGAACAGATCTTGGTGCGGAGGGAAATTTCGTTTGGACATCATCCGGCCACAGTGTCCTATTTTCAGATTATGCAAGCGGGCAACCTGATAACGCGGGTGGCGCTGAAAATTGTTTAGAAATTCGAGGTGATTTTGGCTGGAAATGGAACGATGATGGGTGTATGGGGAGAAAATATTTTATTTGTCGTAATTCAGTGTCGTATCCATTCACTAATCCGAATTGTATTACTAGTTTGGGAAAGCATTAAATATATATATATGAAGAACAAGTAATATATACCAATACAAACTACTAATTAATTATCAAGATTATTTCTCAGTTTTGTTTTGATTCTTTGTTTTGTACAGCCCCTCCGGCTCTGTATATTTTTGAGAAAAGCAAAACAAGAAACGTGTGTATACGAAGAAATACACTATCGTTTGAATACGGTTAACCTTGGTCATTCGCATCTCATCACAATTAAAAAAGAACCAAACAAGTTGTTTTATTTATCAGTATCTTAGCTTCATTTGAGATGTTTCAAAGTTCCGTTTTGAGTTTTTTGTCGATCGCACTTATTGTACGTACAGTGGTGTGCAGTGAATATGTTACTGTTTCTAATAACCAATACTATGTTAGCTATCCGCAGAAGGTAATTTCATAGTTTTGTTATTTTTTGATTAATTACCTAACCACAGATTTTCACACTTTTCAATACAATCAAGTTAAATTGGTATGAAGCCAGCCGTTTTTGTACAGCACACGGTATGAAATTAATCGACATCACAACAAGCGATGAGAATAACAATATCATTAGCATCATAAAACAAATTAACTTCCAACCGGGGGATTTGCATCGCATATGGACCAGTGGCACTGATTTGTCGCAAGTTAATCGTTTCCATTGGGATTCGACGGGGCATATTTTTAGTTATGAAGATTTTCGACTTGGCCAGCCTGATAATACGAACAATATTGATAATTGTGTTGATATTAATGGAGATGATGAGTTTAAATGGTATGACGAAGATTGTCTTCTTAAGAAATATTTTATTTGTAATAAGGTCAAGAAGCCATTATTAAAAAATTGTAAGTGCCTAAATATTTAATTTTGATGTTAGTTCGATGTATGGTTTTGTGTTGTGCACATAGAATAAAATCGTAAGAATTAAATCGACGCGGTTTATTTATTAAAAATAAAAATTAAAAAAAATGAGAACGCTTTTTACACTGCTTTGCCTGTTTGGAGTGGTGTACACGGAATTTAATGTCACAATCAACGGTTACTATTATTGGATAAGCTATCCGCTTAAGGTGAGTTCAACAAAGACACGTTCCTTACGAAATTGTTCACTATGGGATTTTCATTTTTAGTTGGATTGGTTTCTATCGTTACGCTACTGTCGCTCTATCAATATGCATCTGATTGACTTGACAACCATCAACGAAATGAATCAAACGGCACAGGTGGTCGATTATTTTAAAATTAATCATCCCGAAACCGAAAGTAATAATCAGTTGACAAATTTTTGGACTAGTGGTTGTGATCATGGTGATCAATCAAATTATTATTGGATGTCGAACGGATATAGTTTTGGAGCGACGAATTGGGCATATTCGCAGCCCGATAATTTTTTACGGTTAGAGCATTGCGTAGAAATGCAGCATATGTATCCGTTTAAGTGGAACGATGAATTTTGTGACTACAAGAAGAATTTTATTTGTCGTGATCGGGTAGTTTTGCCCCCACAACAAATGCATCGATTGAATGAAGATCGCTCACCCATAGTGGATAATGAAAAGCCAGTCCGTATGGCAAATGCATCGTTTGGCTATACTTATGTATCATTGATTTAATAATGTGGAAAAATAATTTTTTTTAATACAAACATTGCAGCTAAATTTTCCGATTTTTAATTGGTTTTAGGCACAAACCGTCACGAGACTTTCAACTCAAGTTTTAGATGAGTTTAATTTGAATTGCCTTCAAGAGTAAGTAGAATTCTTTGTCAAGAACCTCTTGAGGAATAAATTTTTAACTTTTATCCTGCGCTTATAAGCACTGATACCAAAGGTAGAGAGATAAAATCCCAAAAATCAAAATCCCGAGAGTTTGAAAAAATCCCGAGGATTTATTATTATCATTATTATTATTATTGGAGGGCCACGTGGGCGATCAGCAACCTCGCACTGCGACCTAAAAGATCTATTGTGCTGGACCCTGCTTAATTATCCGTCCAGTCAATATCCAGGTTCTTAATGAACTTGATAATACTGTCTCCCGGTACGTGATACATATATACTATCTGGGCTTATTGCTCTCTCTCCTAAATGTTTACTACAACATTAAGTTCCGCTAGAAAGACGGAGCATTAAAGCCCAAGGACTTCGAGAGAGATGTCCCACTCCCGTATATTTCTACCCCTACCCTGTCTTCCGTTTGATTTTACCATTACGAGTTGCTGGAAATTGAAAATCGCCTGTAGGTCACCCAGCTTTACTACAGAAAGGCTAATAAAACTGGAGAGTGCCTGGTATCCAGAGTCCGCATATTTTGGACTGATTAACCTATCAGCCATGCATCCATCGGCATATGCTGTTCCACCGTAGATTAGGGTTTTTTGTCAAGGTTTTCTCCTTTAGCGCCGTACTTTAGCCTGTGCCAAATGGTGAAAAATGTGCCAACTGGCCTTAGTTACCAGTAGTTGCCACGAGGAGGCAGCACGTATAATTGCGAATTGTGAACAGGTTACCCTTTGCACTTTACACGGAGCTGGTAGAGTAATCTACTTAACTTTGCCACCCCCCCCCCCCCCCCACCCCGCCAATAGACACCAAACCATCAAATCCCGAGGATACATAATCCCGAGGATACAAAATCCCGAGGGTACAAAATCCCGAAAGCCTATGAAAATTCTAAAATCTAGTTGTTGCACAATTAGTGCAATATTCCCTTGATTTAATGATAAGAGACGAAAAATCGAATCTCGTGATTTTGTACCCTCGGGATTTTGATTTACAGGAAATCCCTCGCGAATATGCTACCAACCCGACCTAGCTGGGTATTGGGAACTTTGCAATAGTTTTCACCTTTCCATCCAGAGCGCTCTTTAGAAAATCGGGCGTTTTTGATGCAACTTCGGTCAATCTGCAAAAATCTCAGTAACATAAATGAATTTTGAAAATGTATTAAAAATACTCTCAAATATTCCCAAAAACCTCGGGAAATATTACTTTTTCTGTGAAATCGAGCCACTCATCGCCTTGCAATCTTCTAGTAAGCTCGGTTCATAAGGACCAAGGTTATTGAAATCCTGTCAAAAATGAACAGCAATTTTGTGTGTCCAAAATCACTTTTCGCGACGTTTTGAAAATCACTTGGTCCGAAAAAGCTTACAAAAAATAAAGTGGCCGTCCGTCTGTCTGTACCCATTGTATCTCAAGAACGACTTGTCCGATTTGGATTTTTTTCGACAATCTGTTTCTATGGCCAGGCCGAAGAATTGAAATGCTTTTGGAAACTGTACGTCAAGAGGATTAAGTAACTGCCAACCACGTTGAGCAAATTTTTAATATATGTTGGTTTGAAGATTGAGTCGAGGGTTAAGTTTGGGATTGAATCGAGAGTTAAGTTGGAGTTGAGTTGGGGTTGGATTTGGTCTTGGTAAGCGGTAGACCAATCTTTTTTATATATACTGGTTTGAAGATTGAGGTCGGCGATTAGTTTGCGGTTGTCATGCAGTTTTTCGGACCGTGATGAGGATTTAGGGATTAAGTTGAAAGTTGTGTTGGGAGTTGAGGTGAGGGTTGAGTTGGGAGTTTAGCGAGGAGTTTAGTTTTGGATATATTTGAGTTGGGAGTTAGTTTGATTTAAGTTCGCGATTGAATTGAAGGTGGAATTTTGGTCGAGTAGTTCTATTGGGGATTTATTTGAGGGTTCAGTCGACGGTTGAGATGAAAAATAAATAAAGTTGAGTTGAGGGTTTGAGTTGAGGATAGGGTTGAGGATTGAGTTGAGTTTGGAGTTGGTTTAAGGTTGAGTTAAGGATTGAATTGGGAGTTTAGCTGAACGTTGCGTTGGGGTTGAATTAAGGGTTAGGTTGAGGGTTGAGTTGGAGTCGAGTTGGGGTTAATTAGGGTTTGGGATTTAAGTAAGGGGTTCGGTTGGGGATTAATTTGAGGTCGAGTTGAAGGTTTAGTGGGAGGTTAGGTCGTGTTCATATACTCATGTGGGGTGGGGTTAATTTGGTGATTGCATTGCGATTGAGTTGGAGGTTAAATTGGAGATTGAGCTGGTGATTGAATATCCCTTACTCTTCACCTGCCGCTAACATTATGTTATACTATTAAAATTCGACCAATTGCTAGTGTAAGCAAATGGGGTTCAGTTAGAGATTGATTTGGGAGTTGCTTATAATGAGACTTTGGACAACCCTACTACAATATGGGTTTTAATTAATTATATTAGATGTCCCAATTGAATGTTAAATTTTTTTGCCTAGCCCCATTGTGTACCGTTACACAATTTATTTTTTGCTCTTTCTTTGAAATGATTAATCATTAAGATAGAGTTGTTTACATATGGTGATAGTAAGTACGCAAACAGTTTTTTTTTATTCTTGTGATTTTTATTTATTCCTGATTATTTTATTAAACAACACCACATTTTGAACTCTTCATTTTTTAACTTAAGATAACCACGGAACTCTCTCAAAATTGAATTTTTCTTCTCTCGTAATTGAAATCGGAGTTGTACTGTAATTCATGTATCGATATAAAATAGGCAAGCAAACCTCATTTGTTTTCGTAAAGTTGCGTAAAATGGACGTAAAAGTTGTGTTTATTATCTTGGGCTTTTTTACCGTCTTGGCGGTCAGTGAGGCAGGAAAATTTTTTAACATCGATGATAATCACCGATATTTTTTAAGTCATCCACTTAAGGTAAATTTATCATAAGAAAAATGTGTTATATATGTAGTATCTAAAAATTTAACAAACAATAAATTATTTTGTCAACAGAAAAATTGGCATGAATCGCAGCGATATTGCATCTATCACGGTATGGTACTAGTTGATATCAATGATGAAGACGAAAATAATCGTATTTTATCGATTATCCAGGGTCCGGATTATGTCAACGATACTTCACCACAATATTGGACGAGTGGAACAGACCAGGGTACTGAGGGACACCACTATTGGGCATCGTCTGGCCACAGTGTTATATTTTCCGATTTTGCTGGTGGGCAACCCGATAATTTGTCGGGTGAAGATTGCTTAGAAATTCGTGGTGATTTTGGCTGGAAATGGAATGATCATTTGTGTAGTGTGAAAAAATATTTTATTTGTCGCAATTCGGTGTCGTATCCATTCACCAATCAAAATTGCATTACTAGTTTGGGAGAGCATTAATTTGTATATGAAATAAAGTTTGCTATGCGCTAAAGTTTATGATCGCCTTTAACTCTGATTTTTTTTACTAGCTTCTATGTGTGTTTTGTGCTTGATTTAAAGAAAAGAAAAATTCAATAAGACTCGTACATGAAAGAAATCATTAATCTTGTACGATTGACCTCGGTTGAATCGATTTTTCGTACTACAATTCTGTTTGGATTTCTGAATATCGCTCTTACTCTTCTTACAACAAAATTCTGGTTCTTATTATACAGTTCCATGTACGTGTATTTATAATGTATAAGCTTGCTAATTTTATGAATTGTACTTAGACTTTTCCAAATTTGACCCCATGAACAAATGTTGTGTTCATGTGTCATGTGCTCATACCCCTTATAATTATGGTATTTCACGCTTTGGATAATTTATTAACTATCAATATTTCACAAAACATTTCTGTGGATTATCGGCGCCAAACTTTTAAATCATTTGAAATTCCAAGGAAAATTTTCCTAATTCAACACATGAAAAATTCTTGGCTAGCTAAATATTCTTCCGTCAAATTTGCATTTTGAAAGTTCGACAATTGATCTAATTGATTTGACCGATCTAAAAGTCATATACTAAAAGCCAATAAAAACCGAGATTTTTAGTACTCCGAAATAAGAAACGCAGGAAATTTAACTTTTTGACTGACCATAAACCTGGTATATAAATATCCTTAAAACCTTTAAAAACTACATCGCATCAATATCGGGATATCGTGAGGGGTCAAGAAATTCCATAAGGCCCCTTTATTGACAAAACGTTTACTGTGGCCTACAGACCCATGTTATCTTTTCCTAGAGTATTTCAGTGCATTTTATTTTGATGACGGTCCGCAATGTTTTAGTTACTTAGTTGATAGAATAAATACCGGGTGACTCTCCTAAAATATGGCAGCTACAAAAAATGATCTAGCCAAAAATTGTCAGGAGGACAAAGAGGGTCATTTATCTGTTCTAATGACTTTGACTTTCAGGTCAATTTTCAAGGTCACTTGAAGGTCAAGACCATTTTTGTTCAATAAAAACCTCTATTTTTGACAACGGGTTCAAAAAGAGCGTAAAATCTTAATTACTTCAAAATTTGTTACTGTGACCTTGAGAAGGTTAAATTAAAGTGTTTAAAAAGCACTCAAAAGCTGTTGATTCGAATTTGGAGGGTTCCCTGAGCATAATAAATGTTTTAAGTATCTTTGACAGATAGGTACGATGCAAAAACATCAATGAGATTGACTTTATGTCATTTGAAAACCATTGTGATTTTTTAAACGGAAAGCCCTATTTTAACATGGAATTTGAGAAGAGCTGGAATTTCATGTGTAACGTCACGAATAATATTACGAAGCGGCATATTATTATGACTTTGAGAAGGTCAAATCAAGGTTAAATGTTTTAAAAGTGAAGACGTGGTAAGGTTTGTTTCCTTTGGGGTGGTTGATTACCGTGAGTTTTGTCTTCTTGTCTTCTTGTAGCTGACGTATTTTAGGAGATATTTGGATCCGTCGATTAAAATGTGTCACCGTGTATTTGATGAAAGACCTTCTACAGCATGTTGACATAAGAACATTCTTTTCAAATCTTTAGGAATTTTTTAGCTTGTCATTAAAATATCTCTTTCAGGAAGGCCGATTACCAGACTACAACGAAACAGAAAGAATTTGTTGTTATCACGCATCTATTGTATTTTGCTATTATTGAGTCATTCGCTGTTTTCGCTATCATTTTAATGGTACTCGCTACAGAGGGCTCTTAAATGATGTTGACAAGACCATGAAGGACTATTATGGCAAGCAAATTAATATTACCAATTATGAGACATATTGCCTTTGAAGTAAAAGCTAGTAACACCACATTGCAAAGAAAGTTATAAAGTAAATCACTACTCACTGCACCACTGTCCTCGGCTATCTATCGTCCGAACTTGAATTATTGGGAATTTCTGCCATACTAAAATTTAATTTGTAATACTTCTTGTTCGTGCTTATGGTTTTAATCGATTTTAACATTATGTCACATATGTTTGATGTCGTGATGCAAATTGAAGTCTCTTTTAGCAGATACAGTACCAATTCGTTGTGTGCTATAAAATTCCCCACATAATTCAAGCAAAGCGCAATGATTGTACTTGTTGGTCGTTTCACTATTCTAGTTGATTTGACTCGATCGCAATGAATACAATTTTCGCAAAAGTTTATGATTGATGTACAAAACTGAACGAAAAGTGAAACATTCAGATTGAACAGTTATCGACACAATAACGAAGTCCTGGGAGATCGGATCTCTATTTAAGAACTTGAAAGCACAGAAATTTTCACGGTCGGTTGTTGATTGGTCGAGAGATCCTCGCCGCAATCCAACACTTGCCTAACATCAACTTACAAAATGGTTATGAACAATCGCTCAATTTCGGCAATTGTTATCTATTTCATCAATTTAGAGTGACCGAAGTTCTACTGTACCTGAACGAAATAGAAAGTTCCAATCAGTTTTATTCAAGATTTCTAGCATACTATTTCAAGAAATTGACAATGAAGATTGATAATCGAAGTAATAAATTGGTTGGCTTCTTTTATGGAATTGTACAGAGCGAGGGTTTACAATTACAACAGAAACAACAGTTTTGTAGGAATTAAATAAAAATTTCTTGTCGTTCGCAATTTTGTCTAAATTGCCGGTGGACAAGATTTATCGAAACCCCTGACTATAAACAACCTTTCAGTGTGATTTTACATGTGTGATGAATGAATTTTTTTTTTTTTTTTTTTTTTGTGGTCTTTAATTAATATAAATTACAATTCTGATTCCGTTGGTCTATCTCTCTCGAAAAAATACAAATACAAACAAATAATTAAGATATCATTGTTCTCAAAATCACTTCTTACTAATTTTAGAGAAGAGCTAAAAATAATTAATGGTTTTGGGGTTTTTATTTGGTACTAATAAAAATCATACGTACACATTATGTAATTTGGCGGTATTATGGATTACAAATGTTACACTGTAACACATTGCGTAATATTTTATTGACTTAAAATTGGTAAGCAACTTTTATTTGTATATCAAGCATTGCGTGAAATGGATACAAAAACTGTGTTTGTGGTGTTTGCATTTTTAACCATATTCGCGGTTAGTGAGGCGGGGAATTTTTTTAATATTGGAAATAACCGTTATTATATAAGCCATCCGCTTAAGGTAAATTCAGAGGCAGTGTATTGTAAAATTTAGTTATACGATATAATAAACATTTTTTTTCTACAATAGAAAAATTGGTTTGAATCATTTCAATACTGCAAATTTCATTGTTTGGTGCTGGTCGACATCAACAACGAAGGTGAAAATGATCAGATTCTTTCGATTATCAAGAGTCCGGCTTATGTGAATGATGCCACTCCACACTATTGGACGAGCGGAACCGATTTGGGATCGGAGGGACAATTCTATTGGGCGTCGACCGGTCACGGTGTAATATTTTCGGATTATGCAGATAATGGGCAACCAGATAACGGGGGCGGCGAAGAAAATTGTTTAGAATTTCGTGGCGAGTTTGGTTTTAAATGGAACGATCATGGGTGTCATGAGAAAAAATATTTTATTTGTCGAAATCCGGTGTGGTTACCGATACCGGATAATGAAAAATTAACCCTAGCGGCAAATGCATCGGCGGGATATACATATGTATCATTGCTTTAATTCGAATATATTTATATTAATAAAACGTGTTTTATTTCTTCAATTCACTGGAACACCTAAACATACCTATCTTGTTTAGTGCTCACAATGGAATGAGTAAAGTTCTGCCATTGTCAAATGTTAAGGTATAAAGTTTAATACTCTTTATCTCTCTCTCGGTTGAATTTCTGAAATACAAGTTATTATTGCGCCATTTTCTTTACCTTTCACGTAATTTTATTTAAAAAAAAAATTATACGAGAATTTTAATTCGCGTACAACACAAAGTGAACATAATCAAAGCCTACTTAATAAATAAAGCCTCCATGTTGACGATATTTTCTTAAAAAAATTATACAGGACTGCAAGGATTTTATTTTTCTTGATGAACACTCGTTTCCGAAGTAATTTTTTGCGCTGAATCCGAATCTAAATACGATCCCCTTGTAAAATTTGCCCTATCGCTTTTTACTGTTGAGTTATTTCAAGTGGAAAATTTCCAAAAACACGCTTTTTGACACTTTTAGGCTAGAATATCTCAAAAACCTGACGTGACAGGGTAATTCTTTGACCTGATTCGGATTCAGTGCAAAAGTTAATTTTTATACGAAAAATTTTCCATTTTATTTTATTAATTAATTTTGAATGGTGTACCAGATATTTATAAAAATGTGTTTAGGGGATCGAACACTCCGGGTAGTTTTCACAAAAAATTTTACTTAAAGACGATTGTGAATAATAGGGTGAATAGTTATTTACCTCGAAAGCCTAAACTTCTGCGACAAGACGACCACACAATAGGATGTTTCAATGTCATTATCGAAGTGAATGGTGGTTCGTACGGCACAGTGCTTCGTTTAATTCTGGAAAGTTTTCTACCTGTTTAGGTCAACATTGGTAACAAATAGGGTTAACAGGGGTTTTATGATGAAAGTTTGGAACGGAAACATTTTGTTTTGAATTTGAATTTGATTTTATCTCACTTCAAGAAAAGGTTGATTGCTAACGAGAGTGAAAAGTGAAGCGGTTTGAAACACTATTTTACAAAAGTTTGTTCATTTTTGCCAAAATGTAGAACGAATAAACATTTTCGGACTCTTACTAATCATGAATACAAAAATGAATTCGTCGAAACCGTTATAGCGTAAGGTAAAATTAACTTAAGATTAAACACGATTATTTAGACACACGATTGACGATTAATTTGGTTATCTTTATAAAAAACTGAAAAGTTAAGGTGACAGACTGTGATAATAAGCTCTAAATTTTTATTTTTTTCCGTGCTTCCTAAAATTCGGGTATAGTTGATTAAACTGTCCCAAATTTACAAAATTATATATTACGGTTAAAATGTACGTAAATAATTAACAACCGCAAACATAAATGTGTATCTATCTAATCACAAATATATTAACCTGCGTGGCCACAAAAAATTGCGCAACAAAATGGAATTAGCGTGTCAAAAAAATATTTCACAACATTTTACTAAGCAAAATCTACAGTTCGACCGATTCGGCAACGGTTGATGTTAAGAAATTTTTTGTATTGCGACATATAAAATAATTACGAATTTCACATATTGCATCATTCCATTGGAATAAAAATCTTCCACGATATTCAATACAGTGTTTATGATGATGCCCGCTTGGATAACCATCGGGAAAGTATTGAAAATTGAATGAGTCTCCTGTTGCGGCCCAATAGTAATGGCCACTACTTCCCAGGTCTGTGCCACTCGTCCAATAGTTTGAAGTTTTATTCTTATACTCATCGTATGAGGTAAGTAGTCGAATTATAACGCCATTTTCCTCTTCTGTTTGTGGACTGACGAGATACATTTCATTTTGTAGACAATGCCTTTGTGCTTGATACCAATTTTTCTACAATCAAATTATTGGTTTAGTTGATTAACACAAATTTCATAATTATCTATGATACTATACCTTTATCGGTGTGCTAATGTAGTATAGATTGAGATCGATTGAGTGATATTTAGCTGAGGCTCCATATTCTAGGGCTACCAGGACCACAGCAAATGCAAGAAAAATGTTCATCTTGAATATGTAACAGTTGGATTCTGAATAAAATATTATTTGAACTAATTTTA
This sequence comes from Tipula vernalis, assembly GCA_958295665.1. Lineage (NCBI taxonomy): Eukaryota > Metazoa > Arthropoda > Insecta > Diptera > Tipulidae > Tipula > Tipula vernalis. Next base: position 17,836,341 of record OY282560.1, read on the forward strand.
TTAAAATGAACAAACAAGTTGTCTTATCTTCTATAAGTTTAAGAGGTCAGTATAGAAAACCTTTCTATTTATCAGTCAAAGCAAATAACTTCAGGGGTTTAATAATAATAAGATAGAATAAGGAAGATGGTCCTTTGAAAAGTATTAGTGCTAGTAATGGCTGGTATCGAATTTCAACCAAAACGCAGGTCCCAACTAGAATACTACAAATTATTGGATCAGTGGCACTACAAATTATTGGTCTGCTGACAATTAAACCGCCACCAAAAGTTCAAGCGATTGAATCGAATGAGCGTGTAATTGTAATTCAAATCCACCAAACGAGACTTGCACATTTTTCGTGCAAATCAATTACGTGTCTGGATAAAACATAAACATTGGTTAAAAAATGGTTTTAATAAACAGGAAACCTTGCTCCGCTTAAATTTATATAGCGGGTAATTTAGTTGAGGTTTAGCCCAACATTTTTATTAATAAAATTTCCTAAAAGAAAAACCCGAGAAAACACTTTCGACATTCCTTTTGAATCAGATTATTTTTTATCCTCGTAATCTTTTTCCTTTTTGTTTCACTGTATGTTAGGTTGGCCAAAACTATAAAACTGTTATTCAATTTTAACTTCTTTTTGTCTTCCTTGAATTGCTAGCCTTCCATCGGGGTAAATCGCAACCGACTTGTCGGCGGTTAAGTGGGAAATAAAATACCATCCACGGACTAAACCTTGGTGTGCCTGCTTAAGGAATGGCATGTGCTAAGTGATGGCCACAGGTCTTCACCCAACCTGTAAAAAGCAAGATATAATGGAAGGCCTCAAGCAGCAGGGCTCCAAAATAGGTGATGTGGCAAATAGGCGCTTTCATTGTTTTTGCTTACTTTAATAGCAAAGAAAAAATGAAAAAATGTGCAATTCTTAATATGAGAGCTAGTTAATACCTCCAGTGAAAGAATTGCCAAGGATTTAAGCACACGCAAAATATTGCAAACAAGAGGGGTAAAATTCTACCCTAAGGTTGAATTTGACATTAAATACGTCACCAAAAAGGCATAAACTATAGTGGGCAGCATTCCGCTAACTTCAAAGGATGTGAAGTATCAAGGGTACAGTGAAATCTGAGAAACCAAAAACGAGAGCCCGCTAAACCGTGGTTTGCCCAGTAACAGGATACTGCCAAAAACTAAGTAATCAGCGGCTGGGGGCCGTTTGCAAGTTGAATTGTGGTAGAGATGGTGTTGGACCAGCGTTTAGTGAGCAGTTGAGCAATCTATAAAATCAATCCACACGACTTGATCGATTTTCATAAAAATTAAAACTAGGATTCAATAATTGAATCTTCATTAATTATCTGTGTATTTTAATCACATTGAATGGTTAGAAACATGCGAAACAAATTAAGTTGAAGAATCAAGAAGGAGCCCTGCTACATTGGGAAAACGAGTTATTAAAAACTAATAATTTCGGGATGTAGAAGGAGCGCTACCGAGATCAACTTGATTCGATTTACAAAGCAACGATTACTGTGAGAGATGTCTGCGTGGAACGGTGAGAATGCTGCCAAAGGTATATTCACACGGGAAAAATTTATCAAGACCAAGAACTCTTTAAAAATAATGCAAGCTTTTAAGAAACTAGCGAACGAATCCTATAAATGCGACCTTACAATTATGAAGGAATGAAATAAAAATTAACCTATTCCCAAAGGTTGCTAGACAATCGATCTGCTATGTATAGTTGTTCACTAACTCGCTAATATAAGGGGTAAAAACTACCCGCAATGTGCGAAAATAGGAGATGCAATCCACGTTAATTTTTATAAGAAAAATTTTCCATTACGGCGGGTAGTTTTCACAAAAAATTTTACTTAAAGACGGTTGTGAATAATAGGATGAATAATTATTTACCTCGAAAGCCTAAACTTCTGCGACAAGACGACCACACAATAGGATGTTTCAACGTCATTATCGAAGTGAATGGTGGTTCGTACGGCACAGTGCTTCGTTTAATTTTGGAAAGTTTTCTACCTGTTTAGGTCAACTTTGGTAACAAATAGGGGTAACAGGGGTTCATAACAGGGGTTTTATGATCAAAGTTTGTGACGGAGACATTTCGTTTTATTAATGCATACCGATGTAGTGAATTTGATTTTATCTCACGAATAAACATTTTCGGACTCTTACAAATCATGAATACAAAAATGAATTCGTCGAAACCGTTATAGCGTAAAGTAAAATTAACTTAAGATTAAACACGATTACTTAGACACACGATTGACGATTAATTTGGTTATCTTTATAAAAAACTGAAAAGTTAAGGTGACAGACTGTGATAATAAGCTCTAAATTTTTATTTTTTTCCGTGCTTCCTAAAATTCGGGTATAGTTGATTAAACTGTCCCAAATTTACAAAATTATATATTACGGTTAAAATATACGTAAATAATTAACAACCGCAAACATAAATGTTTATCTATCTAATCACAAGTATATTAACCTGCGTGGCCATAAAAAATTGCGCAACAAAATGCAATTAGCGTGTCAAAAAAAATTTACACAAAAAATATTTCACAACATTTTATACGGTACGAACACATTTTATTAAGCAAAATCTGCAGTTCGACGTGTTGTAACCGATTCGGCAACGGTTGATGTTAAGAAATCGTTTGTATTGCGACATATAAAATAATTATGACTTTCACATGTTGCATCATTCCATTGGAATAAAAATCTTCCACGATATTCAATACAGTGTTCACGACCATGCCCGTCTGGATAACCATCGGGAAAGTATTGAAAATTGAATGAGTCTCCCGTTGCGGCCCAATAGTAATGGCCACTACTTCCCAGGTCGGTGCCACTCGTCCAATAGTTTGAAGTTCCATTGTTATACTCATCGTAAGAGGTGAGTAGTCGAATTATAACGCCATTTTCCTCTTCCGTTTGTGGACTGACGAGATACATTTCATTTTGTAGGCAATGCCTTTGTGCTTGATACCAATTTTTCTACAATCAAATTATTGGTTTAGTTGATTAACACAAATTTCATAATTATCTATGTTACTATACCTTCATCGGTGTGCTAATGTAGTATAGATTATCACCCATTGAGTGATATTTAGCTGAGGCTCCATATTCTAGGGCTACCAGGACCACAGCAAATGCAACAAAAATGTTCATCTTGAATATGTAACAGTTGGATTTTGAATAAAATATTATTTGAACTAATTTTATTAAAATGAACAAACAAGTTGTCTTATCTTCTATAAGGTCAGTATAGAAAACCTTTTTATTTATCAGTCAAACCAAATAACTTCAGGGGTTTAATAATAATAATAAGATAGATTAAGAAAGACGGCTTTTTAAGTTTTATTCGGATCAGTCCTTGAAAAGTATTATTGCTAATAATGACTGGTATCGAATTTCAACCAAAACGCAGGTCCCAACTAGAATACTACAAATTATTGGATCGGGGCAGAGATATAGGTGTGGTTACAATTAAAGCGCCGCCAAAAGCTCAAGCGATTGAATCAAAAGAGCGTGTGATTGTAATACAAATCCACCAAAAGTGACCTGCACATTTTTCGTGCAAATCATTTACGTGTATGGATAAAACATAAACATTGCTTAAACTTTTTTCTCCGCTTAAATTTAGACAGCGGGAAACTTAGCTGAGGCTTAGCCCAACATTTTTGAATCAGATTATTGCTCGTAATCTTTTTTCCTATTTGTTTCATTGTCTGTTGGGTTGGCCAAAACTATAAAACTGTTATTCAATTTTAACTTCTTTTGGTCTTGTTTGAATTGCTAACCTTCCATCGGGGTAAACCGTAACTGACTTGTCGGCGGGTAAGTGGGAAATAAAATACCATCCGAGGACCAAACCTTGGTGTGCCTGCTTGAAGAATGGCATGTGCTAAGTGATGGCCACAGGTCTTCACCCAACCTGTAAAAAGCAGGATATAATGGAAGGCCTCAAGCACCAGGACTCCAAAATAGGTGATGTGGCAAATAGGCGATTTCATTGTTTATGCTTACATTAATAGCAAAGAAAAAGTGGAAAAAATGTGCAACTCTTAATATGAGAGTTAGTAATACCTCCAGTGAAAGAATTGCTAAGGATTTAAGCAAACGCAAAATATTGCAAACAAGAACCTCGATGTGTGAAATGTACGGGGAAACAACACCCAGTAAGGTGAGATAGGCTATTGGCAGATATGAGATGGATCCGCTCCATGCTGGAACATCGTATGATCACAGCCAGATTAGGAGGCGAGTCAGTAACCATCAGGGCCGTAAAGGATTGTCCCCAAGGAGGCGTGTTGCCATGGGTTTGATGTCCAGGCAAGTTTTATTGGATCATCACTGATCTCATACAAATTGTACTCATTATAATATGGCAGCGGTGTGACCAGAAAGGATCCAGTGGCAATCCAAACAAAACTTTCATTGTTCCTTTTACGAGGAGGAACAAGCTTGCGCCTATAGCTGCCTCGTTAAACGGTGCTACGGTATCTTTTTCGCAAGAAGTTAAATATCTAGAAGGCAGCGCAAACTTTATTGAATAAGGTTCAGCGTATAAACTGATGACTGGTCATCTAGAAATCCTTAAGGAATTTCAGACAGATCCTACCATAGGAATGCCATCCGACTTTATGTTAACTAAACTGGACTTCCTTTGATGAAGTGTACTGGTGCAGAATTTCAGGTTTGCGAGAGGTTTGCCTGAGTTGTGGCTGCTTACTGGCTTCCTAACAGGTCACGTTCCCTTGAAGTATCGGATTAAGAAAATGGGACTAAGTACGACAGACGAGTACCGCTCCTGCGACCTGAAAGCGGAATCAGCGGAACATGATCTGTGCCAATGCCCAGCTATTTTCCGCCAAAGACTGAAACATCTAAGAGGGAGAACAATGTGCACAGATAGTATGTATCATGTACCGGCCAGTAACATTACCAGATTCATTAAGAGCCTGAATATTAACTGGAGAGCCAATTGAGCAGGGTACAAGCACAAAAATTGTTTAGGTCGCAGTGCGAGGTGGCTTATACATCTGGAATATAAATTCCAAAAGGCTACCTCCATTATATGACAATGTTGAAGAGACTTTTCGAGAACTTGGCGCTTGTTTCCCAATTTATTATATTTTACCTATAAGCCGTTGATTCTACCGTTGCTATTGCTCGCACCTTTGGTATGGTGAACAATGGTTAAATTGGAAACTTCATTTATTAATCTTAACAGTTCACAAAACGTTGAGTGCAGGGCTATTACTGGAGCTACATCCTCAACACTTCTTGCATGATTTGGTTAATGATCGACGTTTTCAGTGCAAATCGCAAGATTTTTTTGACAACTTATCAAAGGTAATGGTTTTCTATTCTGATGGATTTCGCTCTGACGATAGTGCAGGTTTTGGAATCTACTGTCCTTTATATAGTTTGAGGCCGTTGGATTGTCGGGGTAAATACTGAACAGTACTTCAGGAGGAAATAATTGATGTCACACTTAGTGTAATTGACCCATTGAATCAGACTATTACAAACACAAATATATGTTATCATGAGTTCCAACTGCCACACCACTCCAATAAATACTAAAAGCAAGCCAAGATATTACTGGTATTCTGAAATTTAGTTGAATGGCTAAATAATATCTGTAGTTCCGGAGAAATAATAAAATATGTTTGTTTTGCAAATTATCGTCTTCCGTCTTCTAGGATAAATCCCGGAGTACAAAGATTACGGTCGAGAAACAATTTCACATCACTGCATTCACTTTGTATGCAGTTGCCCGGCCTTCGATAGAACCAAGTCCCAAGTGTTTAAACCCAGTTCTCTTAAAATTTATCAGTTGGTTTGGTTAAAACTTTTTCAGTTTATTAGGGCCGCAGCTCGATTTTGCGATTTAGGATACATTCCTTGGTTTGCACCCCTTTGGCCCTCTATGGCTATAGATAGCGAAATTTCTATTTGGTTTCCCGCATGCCCTTTCCTCATTTATGTGTAATCTGTGCTAAGCTTTGTAAATAAAATGTAAGTGGTACCAGGTTTTAACCGATTTTGCAAAAAGTCATAGCAAAACATCAAAATCGATAGCCAAAATGTAGCTTTAAAAGCAACAATCAACACTAAAGCTTTAAAAGCCACATAAATTTCATTAATCGCTTTGAGAATAAAATCGATTTAATAGTTTATGAATCCGGAACCAAAAATAAACATTCAGAATGCAATTGTATTGAGATACTCGTATTTTCATTTTGTTCTGAAATGTAGTAGCTGTCCATCGTTTCCCAAATCGATTTCCAATTTAACTATGGCTACTTTTATTTTAATTTCAAATCTCCTATTACCGCACAAAATAATTGCCAACGATGGATTTGGGTCTTAAATATGTAAATGCTAATACACAGAGCAATCAACAAATAACGACTTTTCGCATTGAAGTAAAATAACAATCAGCCCATGAGGATAAAGTGTAACATCTAATCATTTCGTTTCGGTACAGTGACAGCGCTTAAAATGAGTCTCATTCCATTACGAAAATTTAATATCTCTAAATAATTAAATTTTCTTTCCAAAAAATACTTATTAAATTCTGTCACTTCAAAATGACGCCGATGTCATTTTGGGAAAAAATAAAAACAACATAACATCTTTATTTTATATTTCATCAGCAACAAAAAAATAAAAATTATTTGAAAACAAAATGGCATATTATATTTCAACACTCTTAGCAACTTAATGTCATAAAAATTTTTGGTACAAAAAATAATTTTTAAAATCAACTGAGAGACGACAACACGAGATCTATACTGTACACTGTGTATGTTGTATGTATAACAAAAACAATGAAAGAAATATGACAGATGTATATAAAGTATGTACATACATAAAAAAAATTCTAATCATAATTTATTATTCATGGAAAATTATTACAAAACACACGTTTTCATTTCATTGTGTTTATACAGCTTAGCTCTGTGTGATAGTGTGTGTGTGTGTGTGTATAACATGAAAATTGTGTTCCTTCTCCGCATCTTTTCCACATAAGCATAACGAACAATAAAATGTTCCCTTTGTTATCTAATACCTTATCTGTTAATGTTAATCTTCCTCAAAAGCACAAACAAAAAAAAAACAAAAAAACAGGCAACAGTAAAGTAAATGGAACAAAAACAAGAAAATGAAACAAGTTCCAACAACTAATAAAAAAGTCAAAAAAAAAGCACAAGAAATCGTTAGACAAAAGTTTTCAAATAAAAATGCAAAAAAAAAAGTTTGGAACCTTTTTGTGTGCTTTTCGGTCTTGTCTCCATTTTATTATTTTTTTTTTGTGTTTGGTACTCTGTTAAATATATTCTTCTAATCCATTTGATTAAAACGGATACATAAACGAAACTGTAGGATGTAATGTGGATGCTTACATTAAAAATTATTACCCGAACATAATGCGGACATAAATAAAAAATACTCAACTTCAGATCTCCCTTTATTAAAGCGATTATCCAGACAATGTCATGTGAACCATAATGAAACTTTTGTAACTCGCGCGCCCGGAAAATCATTTTATTAAGTCAATAAAGTCTAAGTATATACGAACGTTTTTTTTTTTTTCGTTTGTATACTCTCTCGTACATAAGGATATTCAATGAATAAATTAAGATTTACGTTTTTATGTGTGTTCACATTTTGAAATTGTACACGGTGCGAAAGTACTCTAGAGACGAGTCAATTTTTGAAATATATGTACCTAACTAACCTAGCCCCAATGTTTAGTTAGTTGTTTTTTTTTTGTCAGCCTTTTTTTAACATTTTCTTGTTAGGGATGTTGAGTATGTATGTTTATTTTATTTGGTTGCTTTTAATAAATCTTGTTTGTCTTGGAGTTTTTTTTCTTATGTTTTTTTTTTTGTGGTCTGGTTGAGTACACAAATAATGGATTAACGGCTTTATAAAATGTTAAGAGTGTTAATGACACTTGTGATAAGATCTACACTTTTATTCCATAAGTGTTTTGCGGTAAGTTAATAGTATGTAAGTTGAATTACCTTACACAGATTTATTTAGACCAAATATTTTAAATAAGATGTCAGTATCTAGGTGAAACGTGTGAAGTTTTTGTAAAAGCATAAAGCAGAATTATCTATTGTATAAATCTATTGTAATAAAGAAGAAAAGGATGTTTGTAATTACATTCTGCTAACCTAATTCGACTACGCTGAACCCAATGGTGCTAGACGCATTTCAAAGTTAGTTCCCATTTTTGAGATATCGCTTTCGACATGTTTTGGCTTAGAGTAAAAAATTTGTCAAAATATACACTCATTTCACTTTGATAGCTCTTGAACCATTAAGATTTTCGTTTTGCTTCCTTCAGCAAAGTCGTTGCGCAAGTCAAGAACAACAATTTTGCCGAACATATCAAGAACGAAAAACCAAGGTCCAGAACCAAGGTCCTTTTCTCGACGTTTTAAAAGTAGCTGAGTCTAAAAAAGCAAAAAAAAATAAAAATTTACGTCCGTCTGTCTGGATGTCTGGATGTTTGAATGTCTGGATGTCTGTACCCATGGTATCTCGAGAACGGCTTGTTCGATTTAGAATTTTTTTTGCCAATCTGTTTCTATGGCCAAGGCCAGATTTGAAAAGCTTTTGGAACATGTGCGTCAAGAGGGTCGGCCCAATATACCTGGTTATAAAAATATTTACCAATTTTTTATATATGCTAGTTTGAATATTGAGTTGGGTATTGAGTTTGAGGTTAAGTTGAAAATTTAGTTAGAGGTCAATTTACGAGTTGAGTTCAAGTTGAGTTGGAGTTGAGTTGCGTTGGGTTAAGATATAGTGAGCAGTTGTACAATTTTTTATATATGCTGGTTTGAGGATTGAGTTGAAAGAGATTTTGCGGTTGAATTGAGGGTTGAGTTGGGGGCCGTTTGCGGGTTGAATTGGGGTTGTAGATGGTGTTGGACCAGCGTTTAGTGAGCACTTGAACAATCTATAAAATCATTCCACACGACTTCACCGATTTTCACCAAACCTTACACAAATATTGTTTAAAACTTAAGAAAGGTCACTGTTAATATTTCAAACCTCAAATTGAAACTTTCACATTTCAAATTAAACCTTTACCAAATTAAATGAATGGCCAATTAGGATGGAACTTACCTATTTCTCAACCAATTATTATAAAATTTGACATGTGCGTTGGAAATGGTATACTAAAATGATTTTCGGAGGAATTGGAGAAATTTCTGAAATATGGCCAAGTATAATGGAACTTGCCTATTTCTCAAACAATTATGATGAAATTCGGCTTATGCATTTGAAATGAGATTCTTAAATTATTTTTGGATGAAGTTCTGAAATATGGCCGATATGAGGGAACTTGTACATTTCCCAACCGTAAGTATGATGGAACTTACATATGTATCAACCGATTATTATGAAATTTGATATGTGCGTTGGAAATAGGATTCTAAAATGAGTTTTGGAGGAATTTCTGGAATATGTTAAAATATAAGGAAACTTGCATATTTCTCAACCAATTATGAAGAAATTCTTCTTGTGCATTTAAAATGGGATACTAAAATGATTTTTGGATATAGTTCTGGAATATGGCTAAGTATGATGGAACTGCCCTATCGTATTTATCAACCGATTATGATGAAATTAAGCTTTGAAGTTCTGGAATATGGCCAAGTGTGATGGAACTTGCCTATTTTTGAACCAATTATTATGAAATTCGGCTTGTTTAAATTGACCCCTAAATTAACCTCCAACTCAATCCCAAACTCAATACCGAAAAAATACCGAAATCATTATTTAAACCAGCATATATAAAAAATTGGTAAATATTTCTATAACCAGGTAATGGTGATGGTGATGGTGGTCAGCTGGGTGCTGGGTAGCACGGGGTATATCGGATAGTTTATTATATATGCTGGTTTGAGAATCGAGTTCGGCGTATAGTTGGCGGTTGAGCTGAGGGTTGAGTTGGGTTTCGTTTGCTTATTAAGTTGAGGTTGAGTTGAAGTTGAGTTAGAGTTTGGTTAGGGTTTAGTGAGCAATACAGTTGGTGATTTATTAGTGTGTTGAATTTACAGCTGAATTAGAGTTAGATAGAGTTGAGTTCACGTACGCATATAGTTTTACGGACCATGTTGATTTGAGTTGGGCATTGAGTTTGGGGTTCAGTTATAGGCTAAGTAGGGGATGTTTAAGATTGAGTTATATGCCGTTATTATTATATAAAATTTATGAATAATGTTACTTAAGTCGTTACTTAAATTAAAACTACAGATTTTTACTTTTTAACTTTTTGCGCTACATATTCAAATAATCACACGAAAGAGTACCCTAATATTTGTTTTTGCAAGTATCAAGCTTTACCATATGCAAATAGTTTTATAGCAAATTTTTCCTCTATTAGGTCAATAAAAATTCCGAACGAGGAAACATAATTAGGGTTAACTTGAGGAGCAAGTTTGGGGTTAAGTTGGAGATTGTGTTGAGTGTTGAGTTGAAAGTTAATTTGGGGTTGAATTGGTGACTAAGTTGATGGTAGGGTTAGGAGTTTATTTTGTGATTTCTTTGGAGATTATGCTGGGATTGAATTGGAGGTTGAGTTGAATATTGAGGTTACATTGTAAAGGGATTAAGGGGTCCAGTTGGATATTGAGTTTAGATTGAGTAAGGAATTAAGGGGTTTAGTTAGAGATTGATTGATTCGGGAGTTAGTTTGAGTTGACTTGATATAATCTTACGAACGCACTTAATATAAACCGAAGTTCTGATCACCTCGTAAGGTTTCAGCCCTTTATATTTTTATTGTAACAGACCGAAAGCTAAGAGAGAGAACAATTTTAGCACATAAGTATGTAAATCAAATTCAAGAAGTAACAAGATCAAAGAAATTCAATGATGAAATTCGCACCTATTTGGCAGAAAATTCCATTGAGTGACACCGCACTTTGGAGGCATCTGGGAGTCAGCTGTAAAGATTATTAAAAAACATTTAAGTAAAGCAACTTAGGATATCAATCTTACCTTCGAAGAGATGACGACACTAATTTGCAACATAGAAGCGTTTGTTAATTCAAGACCTCTCATGGTTACATCTGCAGAAGATGCCAATGTTGAAGTATCGGGTCATTTACAAAACTTTGGGCAGCAATTCAACAACGTACCGTAGCGTTTTGGAAAAGATTTCGACTTGAATATTTAAATAATCTTCAAGACGAAAATGACAAGAGGCGAAGACAAATTTTAAGATTGGCATTAGGAAGGGTGATTGCAAGATAGGTTTGAGATGGTGAAAACAGCGAACAACATTATCAAGTGACCAATCGTAAAGATTGTACCAATTCCAGTTCATCATAATTAAGAAGAAGAACTTCTTAAGGCCGGGAGTATGTTGCTAAAAAAAGACCTAAAATTGTAAGCGATCGTATTGAGTGAAGATATTTTTGGTAGAAGTAGAAATTATTTTTTGTAATTAAAGATTTCCATAGTAGAATAATTAAAATCTAATTCAAAAATACGCCCCAGTATGTTTCAATTTTTAATAAAGCTTAAAATCCGACTTACTACGCCTTCGGCCCCACAACAACATAAGATACAAAAGCAAATAAATTAATTTAACTATTATTTCTGTGAATATTCCAATAACTTAATTGATCCAGAATAAATTAACATTTCAATATTAAGGAGAGTCCCAAAATCGAAACAAAAAAAACCAACAATTCACTTGAGGAAATATTTGTCTTCTTTCGAATTTCCAGTTTATCGAAAAATTTATCTCAATCGAACAAATATTTGAATAAAAATAAAATTTTATTTCTAAATTAAATTTTATTATTAATTCAAAAAATAAATATTGTAAATTTTTTATTTAAGATAAATATTAAAATATCAGACAAAAAGTTAAAAGTTAAATCAATTAATTTATTTATCATCTGTACTGTGTTTAGACAAGAGTACTATTATTAAAGATAAGAAAAATCGGAATGATATCAATTTTTAATGTACATATTTGAAGATTAAATTTTTTGGCACTGAATATTAATTTCAAATTTATGCTTATGATCGTTAAGCTTTTTCAGACAATGGGCAAGCATGTTCCTAAGTACTTTGGAAGCCGGTATATTTGAAAGTTTTAAGTATTGAGAAACAAAAATGTGTTAAGTTATATGCAAAACATTTTACGTTTACATGTAATGTACATTTGCATAAAGTTTTTCGGTTTTTCAATTTTACTGCCGGATTTTGTCGGAAGAAGGATGACAAACATAAAAGTTACAGAAGTAAAATTTAAAATTAATATTTATTTGTTTCGGAATCATTTTCCCGTGAAAAACTAAAATTTATTTTTTATCTTTATTATGTTAATGATAAGAAAATTGAAAACAAAACAAAAAAAAACAACTTGAAAGAAACTGCCAACAACAAAAAGAAGTAAATGTTTAATTACCTTTAAATGTCTACATTAAAATTAAAATAGGAAAATGTAATTTATGTGTACAGGTACTCATCTATGTACATACTAGGTATACATAGATATGCAAGATGAATATTTATTTATGCATTCTGATTTTTCAGGAAAATGTAAAACATACATCATTCATTTATTTGCAGTACAGTTTACAGTCATGCATTTCCGTCTGCAAAAAAAAAATAAAACGAAATTTGCATACTAAATACTCCCATTTGAAAATATGAATCCAGATTTTTATCAATCTAAATTTTTTGCAATTTCCCAATATTTTAAAAATTGAATATCTATAGTTACGTGTTCGTCTGTATATGTAGAATGTATTTTTTATTTTTGTTGTTATCATTTTAATTAAATTTTAATCCGAATTAGAAAAAAGTTTTTTTGTGTGCTAATTTTTTGTTGATTTTTATGCTTTTTGGTTTATTAATTTAGTACGCGCGGTTAGAAATGGAAGCTACTAAAACTCTATTGACATAACAGATGAAATAGAAAATAAATTGCTTCTCAATATTTTGTTGCCTTATAACAATATTGTGCAAATTATATAATCAGGACAGTGATTGGGAGGCTTGGGATACATGTGGCCATCTTTATAATAATTTTAATATTAACTTGCAGGTGACTAGGAAGGAAACCGCTTCAAAAATACTCCAAATTTTATAATAGATTGAAGCCTTCATTAGCGACAGTTGAAATAGTTTGGGGCTTGTCAAAAGTTTTAGTGACACAAAGAAGAGCAACGCAACTAGGAAGCCTACTTCAGCCGGATTTAACATTTCTGTCTCCATTATCTTTACCTACTATATATATCTAGGAATCATGCCCCGAGGCTCTGGCCATGTGTGCAACTTTTGATAAATAACCAACATTGTTTTTCAATAGAGAAGGTCGATTTAAAGTAAGCCCCTCTTTATAAACCAAGACAAGAAACCTAAACTTTTATTACCTTAAGTAATCATTTTTCATTTTTTCTTTCTGTTTGATAAAATCTTAAGGAAGGTTAAAGTCGTCTTTATCTCTCACAACATGTACATCCTACTAACCGTAATCATCGAAAATAAATGGGTTGGTGATTTTCTAAGGCTGTATTTTGCCGACCAAAAACAGCAAAAGGTATGTAATTTGGATGTAAAAAATCAAATTTTTATAACCGTACCAGGAAATCACCTGTTTGATAGATACTTTCATAAGTTGAAATAATTCTATGCAACCATGAGCGAAAAACATTTCGTTCAAGAATAACGTTTAAAACCAAAGGCAAATTTCCGAATGACAGTTGTCTAAAATGTTTAAGCCCTTCCATAGATAAATACGGGTTTATGTTTCCAAATCTAGTGACAATTGAAATTATTTATTAAACTCCAATAATTTTGAAGAAGTTTTTATTTCAAATTTAGAAGTCAGAAAAACGACCGAGTTAGATGTTAATTTAGCATTAAAATTATTCCGAAATTTAACGGAATATCCAAAAATCCCCATAAATTGTCCTCTTGTAGTAATATGGCTCTCGATTCTTTGAAAAATACGGGGAGAAAAGAACTTTCGGGTAACTCAAAGTTAAGCTTGTGGGGAAGCTTATAAACTAATCAAATAAGAAGAATTTAAAGATTGGAAAACAGCGGCACTTAAACCCAAATTTTCTTCAAATTGTTCAAAACAACAATGTAAAATGTAAAATGTAAAATGTAAAATGTAAAATGTAAAATGTAAAATGTAAATGTAAAATGTAAAATGTAAAATGTAAAATGTAAAATGTAAAATGTAAAATGTAAAATGTAAAATGTAAAATGTAAAATGTAAAATGTAAAATGTAAAATGTAAAATGTAAAATGTAAAATGTAAAATGTAAAATGTAAAATGTAAAATGTAAAATGTAAAATGTAAAATGTAAAATGTAAAATGTAAAATGTAAAATGTAAAATGTAAAATGTAAAATGTAAAATGTAAAATGTAAAATGTAAAATGTAAAATGTAAAATGTAAAATGTAAAATGTAAAATGTAAAATGTAAAATGTAAAATGTAAAATGTAAAATGTAAAATGTAAAATGTAAAATGTAAAATGTAAAATGTAAAATGTAAAATGTAAAATGTAAAATGTAAAATGTAAAATGTAAAATGTAAAATGTAAAATGTAAAATGTAAAATGTAAAATGTAAAATGTAAAATGTAAAATGTAAAATGTAAAATGTAAAATGTAAAATGTAAAATGTAAAATGTAAAATGTAAAATGTAAAATGTAAAATGTAAAATGTAAAATGTAAAATGTAAAATGTAAAATGTAAAATGTAAAATGTAAAATGTAAAATGTAAAATGTAAAATGTAAAATGTAAAATGTAAAATGTAAAATGTAAAATGTAAAATGTAAAATGTAAAATGTAAAATGTAAAATGTAAAATGTAAAATGTAAAATGTAAAATGTAAAATGTAAAATGTAAAATGTAAAATGTAAAATGTAAAATGTAAAATGTAAAATGTAAAATGTAAAATGTAAAATGTAAAATGTAAAATGTAAAATGTAAAATGTAAAATGTAAAATGTAAAATGTAAAATGTAAAATGTAAAATGTAAAATGTAAAATGTAAAATGTAAAATGTAAAATGTAAAATGTAAAATGTAAAATGTAAAATGTAAAATGTAAAATGTAAAATGTAAAATGTAAAATGTAAAATGTAAAATGTAAAATGTAAAATGTAAAATGTAAAATGTAAAATGTAAAATGTAAAATGTAAAATGTAAAATGTAAAATGTAAAATGTAAAATGTAAAATGTAAAATGTAAAATGTAAAATGTAAAATGTAAAATGTAAAATGTAAAATGTAAAATGTAAAATGTAAAATGTAAAATGTAAAATGTAAAATGTAAAATGTAAAATGTAAAATGTAAAATGTAAAATGTAAAATGTAAAATGTAAAATGTAAAATGTAAAATGTAAAATGTAAAATGTAAAATGTAAAATGTAAAATGTAAAATGTAAAATGTAAAATGTAAAATGTAAAATGTAAAATGTAAAATGTAAAATGTAAAATGTAAAATGTAAAATGTAAAATGTAAAATGTAAAATGTAAAATGTAAAATGTAAAATGTAAAATGTAAAATGTAAAATGTAAAATGTAAAATGTAAAATGTAAAATGTAAAATGTAAAATGTAAAATGTAAAATGTAAAATGTAAAATGTAAAATGTAAAATGTAAAATGTAAAATGTAAAATGTAAAATGTAAAATGTAAAATGTAAAATGTAAAATGTAAAATGTAAAATGTAAAATGTAAAATGTAAAATGTAAATAAATTAAAACAAAATTTGCTAAAAAGGATGATTTTTTACATGCATGAAAATATGTCAGAAACCGCCCCTGCTAATAACATACAATTCATGTTAACAGTCGAAATTGTGGTAAATATATGGTGAGTCTGTTTCTATTTCAATCAAATTAAGGATATACATATATAGATTTCAATGTACAATTTCATAATTTTTTGGATTATCAAGAAGATGAATTATGGAAGCTTTTTTTTCATAAACAATGAGGAACTTGAAAAGTTTAGCTAGCTGGGAAACACTTCCGGCTAGAGGTCATGCCGCTCTTATACCTAATTTTGCTAACTCCTGTAATGCAACACATTATGTTCGAAAACATAACCAATTCTATTGTAATAAGCTGTAAAATAATCTACGTTATATGAGATGAATACTAATGAGTTGAAAAATATTTTTTTTTTTGTAGATAACCATAGTAATTTTATAACCCGAAGTGGCTGTAATTCTTCTATACTTCTCATGTTCTCGTTACATAAACTAAAAACTAAATAATTCTTTTAAACATAACAATGATATGAATTATTGAAACAAAACCTCGAATTTTTGAAATTGGTACACCTTCATAAAATGTAACTCGTTTTTTTTTTTTTTTTAGGTTTTGCTCTACAGCAATAGCTGCTGTCACAATGGATTAATTTATTTCACATTTTCAATTTATACTGGAACAACTACGAAATACTAGAAATGGTAAAAATTATTTCCATTTATATGGATGTAATGTTATAACATTATATAGGTATGGTGTAACATTTTTTTTGGGCGAATTGTTAATTATAGCCCGAAAAAAATTCTGTTGTGTTGCAACAACTTTATATGTATGTATGTAAATACAAAACGTTCATAAATCAAACAGCAACCAAACAAAAAAACTGTTGGAATTAAAATGTGAAAGTTAATAAATTTATGAATTCATACATATAAATTTATGTTGTGGAAGAATTAGAGTTTTCTAGGCAATAAAGTTATGTGAAATGCAATTTTAAGCTAGGCTATATGTGACGATATATTATGTGAATCGCATTTTATGTAAATAGTTTTAAAATTTCTTGCATTTTCAAATATATACGTATGTAGGTGTTTGTGAGTACTGTTGGGGATGGAGATTAATTTTCTAAAATATTGCTAAATTTTTGAAACTGTCTTAAAGAAAATGGAAAGGGCAAGTCTGGGGAGGCCTATTACAGCGCTGAGACAAGCACTTGGAAAGCAGGCGCTATCTTCAGCGGGGGAAAGGTGGTCTAACACCCTCACCTGTAGAGTTGCAAGACAAGTTTGGCCAAAGCTGGACTTGGGGCGCACTAGGGCATTAATATCCTTACGCAGACGTGAATTAAGAACGATCGTGGGAATTCTCACGGGACACTGCCTTTTTGGAGAACATGCAAGAAGGCTGGGTCTGGAGGCAAATGACTTCTGCAGAAGCTGCTTGGACGAAGAGGAGGAAGAGACGTTGGTCCACTTCCTTTGCTCGTGTCCAGCATTGGCTCTCAGAAGGCACAAACACTTAGGTAAGTTCAAGATGGACTGCCTCTCGGATCTCGAAAACAGTAAAGGGCGGGACGTCTTACGCTACATAAGTAGCTCGAAATGGTTCCAATAGGGGTAAAAGGGGATACACCCTGTGGTATCACAATGGACCGTCACCGGTCTAAGTGTGCGTAAGCAGCCACTCCAACCTAACCTAACCTAAAGAAACTGAAAATATTTGCCGTTTTCTTGCTTGGATATGCACTTTATAGTTCAAATATGGACATTTTTTTTGGGACTGAAGATATAGGAAATTAAGCATAGTACAACCTTGAGCAATAGTGAAAATCTGATTTTACTTTCGAATTTGAACTTTTTTAAAAATTGTCCCTTTTGGCCTACCCCAATTGATATCTACTTGGAGCTCATGCGTGTTATACGACTTATTGTTCTGTTGCATCGTTTGTAAATAAGCACTGCGCTAATTAATTTATTCACTGGAAAATAACCTAATTTCCCAATCAACTTTACAATTTTTTTTTTTCATAAACATTCTAAAGTTCGTGCAGCTGGAGGTATAAAATGCCATTTGGTGCCTTATTGAGTTCTTAAGTGCCTTGAGTTTATTCTTCGAATAGATTAGTAGCGTTAGCAGAATCAATGTCCCTATCCCAGACCACATGATGATTTTGGAATTTTTTTGCGATGTGCTTTTATTGAATAACGGCCCGCATTTTTACTCCACTTCGTTTAAATGGCCACACTAATCGAGGTTGATAGTTGTCCCAATAATTGGGCAGGTTCTGTTAGTTTTTGCCGATGATTTTTCAAACATTAGGACCTTTTGTACCAATGCTCTTGCTTTAAGTATTTGAAATGTGTGCCTTATACGGAGGCGGATTAACGCATAAGCAAACTAGACACGTGCCTAGGGCCTGTGCATTTTAGGAGCTAGTAAATTGGTTGAAAACACAAAGTTTTTGTTTAACTCGGATTTTAATATATACCGCCTTTTGGGGGCAATTAAACTCGATATGATACCAACGAGTGTAATATTCCATCAGTAGACTTGTGTGGATTAAAAATCTACGAACGTTTGCAACTTTAGAATTAATACATAAAATTTGGGTTTGATGGTGACCCGGTATTATCTATCACACGCGTTTGGTAAAGCATTTTTCGAAGTATAAGCCAAACGGTTGTGCAGCGTTAATCATTGTTTCTGTAAATTTAGTGCTTCTTTCAATGTGTTTCACTCTGACATCCAGTTATCCACATATAAATCGCACTTGATGACCTTGGGACTAGAGATTGGAGACTGTAAGTTGCCTGAAATAGAGCCTGCGAAGTACCATAAGTCACGGAAATAATCGGTAATGATCTAAATGCTTGGTAATTGCTGTACAAAAAACTGTGTCTCTAATGATAAACCTCACCAGGTGTAATCGATGGCACACAGGTGTTAGAACCATTCTGAATTTGCAGCACCACGTGGGTGTATGGCGTTTTGATGCTTGTCACATGTAGATAATGCAAGTTCACTAATATGTTAAATCAATGTCAATTTGTTTTTATATTGAAACACTGTATGGGAATCAGATAAATATTTGAAAGTTCTAGATTTGACTTTTAGGAGGAGTGGACTCTAATAAATAGGTAAAAGTACCTACTTTGACTCAGAAGTAGAGTTTTTATGCAGAACAAATCGAAATAATGTTAGCGAAACTAACTGGGATTGCGCTTAATGACTCCAAGTGCTTGAAATGCGATTCCGCAGAGAATCAGCATCAAAACAAGAGTATTCCGACTACATCAAAGAATAAGTAATAGGTTAATAAAAATTGTAAAAGAAAAAATTGCATTATGGCCAATACTAAATTCTGAAGATTAATGGACGATCAGCCACTTACCGAAATTGCTTAATATGTCATTCCATGTCTATTTTTATCTGGAAATCAGGTTTCAAAAGTTAAAACTCAACACAGACCGTTCACAATCTTTACCACCTAAGAACAATTGTTCTGCAATTCATAACGAAAGTGTGAACATTTTGTTGCTCCTGTCTACGAATTGAAGAAAATCAATCTGTGTACCGATAATGTAACTCCAGGCCACACACATATGAACAGCCTAAATCGATTTGCGGAATATTTCAATTACAGTTGATGTTCTTGATTTGAAAGAACTTAGCAGTCGAACCCTACCGCTGATCACAGTATTACTGCAGAAGCAGCCGGAAGTTTTTAAGTGACGCAGATCGTGCGATCATCTGGTGATGAGAACATGTTGATGGGATTTTGGGTTAGAAGCGCTACGACCACAGATGAAAATAAGGTCTACCCGAAAATCTGTTCCTGCAATATTGGCCTGTCGTACTGAACAAGCAAATTTATAGAATGCTTCCTTTGCCGGTATAAATGGTGATAATTTTAAGTCGACGCCATGAACAATTTTGTTCGTTCTTTATATTGCATTGTGAGAATAAAGGCGTTGCAATATAATACACCAATTGTTGGAGTGATAATTGTAAAACGTTCAATTTCCTTCGAACTGTGGGCTTTCATGGTATCCACGTTAAAACCAGCAGGCAAAGATAATGGTAAAAACGCCGATTCGTCATCCGGAATTTAATCTGGAGGTGGTATTGTTTACAGTTAATCTGTTAATGCAAGCTGTACATCCTCATTTCTTTGAAAAGCGGTTAAACATGTATTCATTTTCTCGAGAGAATCATATTTCTTAAGAATTTAAAGTTTTCCCGAACCACCCTCATCCCCACAATCCACCTGTTCTTATTTTTTTTTGTTTTTACCACGAAATATTGTTTTTGTCTGAAGAAAATATGTATGGTGTAGAGGAAAGAAAAAACTCAAAAAATTTCCAATTTTCTCAAGTATAAAGTAGAAATGAATCAAATTTATTTGCTTGTTGTATAAATGGAAAATTGAAAATTTTGTTCTTATAGTTTTTCCGCCCATCTTCTTCTCGATTTGAAGAATATATTTTCATCGTAATTGAATTATAAAATTATTTGTGGAGAAAACAAAAACTGGAAATTCGAGTGAAAATGTGTTTTCGGTTAAATACACGGATCAGTCCTTCCGCTATTATTGCACTAAACTTTTGTAAATATATGTATGTACAATAGAGGCGAGATAAAAAGGATGTTGGCCGAGACACAAATTTAACTGGCATAAAATCTTATTAATAGAAAATTGTGTATTTATTTCGGATCAGAGACTTTTTTTTTCTATTCGGCAAATAAAAGTTACACCATTATCCAATATACTATATACAAGAAGAAAATCCTCTTAAGCTCTTGAAATCTTGTTTTTCTTTTTAAATATAAAAAGGAATAAAAAAATCTGTTTTTCCAATTCTATTTCAAAAAGCAGTTCAACCAAAAATATAAAAAGTTGTTTTATAAAAAATTTGGTTCATAAAAAAATTGTTTACTCAACTCTAACGCAACACTACCATATACCAGCAACAACACGAACCAAGTTTTGACTTTGTGTATAAAGAATACTACACATACACACATGTACTAGATACAGCACAATGTTTTTACTACTTTTCATGTACCGTAGTTTAAACTAGTAGAGAACGAACTAAATGGGAATATTTTTTTTTCACTACCAATCCTCTCCCATCTAATATCCTGTTTCCATGTTCCGAACCGAATCTATATATAGTTCTATAGTTGTTGTGTAGTGAAAATGAACTTATGTTTTTTTTGTACTACTCCCGTTGGCAAAAAGCTGTTGTTACTGTTTTTTTTTGTATGTTATATCACTATTTTTCATCAAAAACATAAACATCAAAAAGTTTATAAAAAACAAATCTTGAAAACTATGCTTGATGCTTTTCCAGGGCAACAGCCAAACAACAAATGCGGGATTTTCCATTAAAGAGTTAAACAAATTTTAACAGGTGGATATTTGTTTAGAAGTCAGTTCTTAAGGTTTTTATTAACTTTAACATTAATGGACACTGAACGTCCTTTTTCATTTTTTAACTAATACGAGTAGATATCTAATATCGTAACAGCTTAGTTTTTATTTTACAGATATTTTTGTATTTAGTGAGGTACAGTGGGGTATAAAAACGTACTTGTCGCAACTACATATGTGAATGTTCTTTCTGGGCGATCGGGTTCTTTAGTACCTTCCTAGCAGTTGTTTTCTTTTCGGTAAATGTCAAATTAAAGAGACCAAATAAAAACCCAATTGAAGCTCCCGAGGATCTTTAAAAAAAATTGAAAAATTTTTGTCTCGCGCTATGTCTTATGATTGCGCGATAACCGTAGGCTTACAAAAATGTTCTACCAAAAAATCGCGAAAAAAAATTTCTTTCAAATTTTCACATTTCTCGACGAATTAGGCTACCAGGACTCCAAAATATCTTTAACAAAAATATCGTGTCCGTCCTTCCGTTTGTCCGTCCTCCCTGTCATACATTTTTATTATTTTTGTTTTGCCTCCCATTCTCACAAATATTGATAATTTTGCTCAAAATGTTGTCTAAAGATAGATTTTAGTAATAAGCAGTTTGTGTCAAATGTTAGGTTCATTCAAGTCTAGAATAGAGGGGTTGCAGTGGAAGAGAAAGCTGCCAAACAAATTTTCTCAAAAACGGGACCAACGATTTTCTTGTTGTACATTGATGATAAATTTAACAATTTATCATCTACCTATTCACAAATTTTGAAGTCGATTGAAGCATTACATGGGTATCGTTTTAACAAAAAATAGTAAAAAAAAACTTTCTGAACTGTTTTCCAAAATAATACGACTATCAAAATTTTCGATGAAATATGTTTCTAATTTCGACCAAAACTATCAATACTTGTGAGAATTCACTATATCACATTCTTGTATCACTGTAAGGACCGAAAGTCGAAAGGATGGAAGGACGAATATAAAATGGTTTTTTTTTCACGATTACAATACTTAACCAAGATAAATCACAGAACAAATTATAGAGTGCCAATTTATCTAGAATTGAATGAACTGAAAAGAAGAATCAATCCAAGGCAGCGAGCAGTGCAACGAATGCTTCCTCTTCATTGTTCAGCAAGAACAGAAGTTGTATACACAAACGCTAAAAATAGGAAAGTTAACTGGTATGATACAAATCTTCATCAGAATATAAAGATGCTGATGCAGGTAGTCGCAAAATATCAAAAATGACTGCCCTCAAAATGGCCATACGGAATGCAAGTGGCCTAGCTCAAGATAAAATGGAGGCAGAAGCATTCCTCACCTAGCACAATATTAACATAAAGTTAGCACCAGAAACACGCTTCACCAAAAATAACTGTTACAAAATTAATGGGCATTCTGTTTATGACACTAAGCACCCACATGGGAAAGCACATGGAGGCACTGCTTTAATGATTAAAAGAAGATTAAAACAATATGATCTTATGAAATATGAGAAGGAATATATCCAATCAACGAGCATCTTTCTGCAGGAATGGTCTGAAGACTGTATCATATCAGCAGTGTAGTACCCTCCAAAACATGCTATAAAAAAAATAACAGTTCCTAGATTATTTGACCCAGCAAACATACTCAATAGGGTTCCAGATTAATCTCGCCGGAAGGCAAACGACCTTTTGAAGCTATACAAAGGAACGGCCGGTCATCCAACTTACGAGCCTATATTGTGTAACTAAGGGCATTCCACTTATGTACATAGAACAGAAATTGCAACAGAACTGCAAAGAATTGCAAAGAATCGCTTCAAGGCGAAGAAATATTTTTCTGCTGCCTTCTAGGATAACACACAAGTCTTTGATATAGTTAGGCACGAATGTCTCCCTTTGATTTTTTTTAAATTTCGAACATTACACCAGAAATCGTTAGGAGAAAGATAGGAATCTAAGTAATACTGGAAAAAATTACATTTATCACAACCCTATAACCTTATTACGAGCCTGCTTATAATGTAAATGAGACTGATTATAACCTACTAAGGATACCTTTTCCACAATATTTACTAACTATAATGCTAATGCCATCCGAAATTTCCAGACACAATCAATTCAGATATTTCGGGTTGCCATTTTAAGCCGAACATAACTATCAAAGATCAAACCAACATACGAATTGGAAAATTCTATGGTGCTAATAGCAGGACTAATGCAAAAATATCCTCCTATGGAACCTATTTATACAAACTATTTATACAAACTAGAGACTAATAATTCTGAAATAGAGGAAGATATAGTAATAACTTAATATGATTACCTACAAACACACATAAACCACTATTATTAAGAGGAGGTACCCCCCAATCTTTCGTAAATAACTGTTTGACGGCAAAAGCTGAACTAGGGACATTTAGGTTCAAAGAGGGCTCGAAGAAACAAAGTGTATCTCGTCAATATTTGGGACCAGACTTTGTGACTATATTTTAGCGTAAATGACGCAAGCGTGACTGCTTGGCAACACTAAAGGGCTAACCAGCGAATCAGTAAGAATCCTTACAGAATTTGGCGAAATTAATTCCTTACAGAATATTTGCCAAATCGGCTACCGAATCTGTAACAATTGATAAATACAGTATTAAAATTGTAATGTGAATAGCAAAATTTATTGATTTTAAGAAAAGTTTGCTTTGATGAAATTGTTGATGTATTCTGTCTGACATATCCTTCAGTTTGCGCGTTAATTTTCAATCTGTTAAGTGACATCCGAACTGAACGAAAAGTTCTTAAAGATTCGCTGGTCAGTAACATGTACTTTCTATATATCGCTTTCCTACTTAAAGTTTTTACTGATTCGCTGGTTCCCTCTCATTACAAGTAAAAGTAAAAAACCACTTCATAGAGCTCAAAAACGAACTTCGATTCCTATCTAAAACGAAAAAAAAAAAGAAGAACAAGTAAACAGAAGAAACAATACTTAACTGCAGAGCCCCAAAATACGCCCCAAAAACGGCATAAATATAAATAATTTGTTTTTTCTCTTATGCCAAAAAAGAACGACACTTCTCTCTCGGCTAAGGCTACTACTTTTTTGTACCCCAAAATATAATGAACAGGTTTCAGGGGTTTCGGGACCTAACAAATAAATGTTTCTAGCCGGGAAATGCCAAATGCTCCAACTATGAATAAATAATTATATTAAACTATAATAATATCTGGGTATTATTAAAGTTAATCGAAACTAAAAAATGTCAGTAATGCAGATACTGTCTTGCCTGTTTCTTTGGGAAGGCATAGTATTTGAATCACTTTCCAGACATTTTGAAGGTTGGGGGTCTTTCATTCAAACGAATTTTTCTGGGCTCTCCACACGAAACTTGACTTAAGCAGGGGGTTGCAGGTCGAGTTGAGGTTGAGTTGCGGTTGGGGTAGCTGGAGTTTTGGTTGAGTTGAGGGTTGAGTTGGAAGTTATAGCTTGAGTGGTTTTGAGTTGAGTTTATGTACTCAAGCAGTTTTTCGAACCGCGTTAATTAAACGATTGAGTTTGACATTAAGTTTGGAGTTAATTTGATGGATGTGTTTGGGATCGAATTTGAGATTGAATTAAGATTGATTTGAGTTCATGTACGAATGCAGTTTTCGGGCGGTGTTGATTTATGGCTGCTTGAGTTGAGCGTTGAGGTTGGGGTTGAGTTGAGTTAGTAGTTGAGTTGGGGTTGAGTTATGAGGAATTCAGTTGGGGATTTATTTAGGTGAGTTGAGTATTAAGTTGGACAATATTAATTTGAGGATTGAGTTGGACGGATGGGTTGGGGTTGAGTTGGGGTTGATTCAGTTCCTTGAGTAGGGATTTTAGCTTGAGTTGTTCTGAGTAGAGTTCATATACGCATGTAGTTTATCGGACCGAGTTTGGAGTTAATTTGATGGATGTGTTTGGGATCGAATTTGAGATTGAATTAAGATTGATTTGAGTTTATGTATACGAATGCAGTTTTCGGGCGGTGTTGATTTATGGCTGCTTGAGTTGAGCGTTGAGGTTGGGGTTGAGTTGAGTTAGTAGTTGAGTTGGGGTTGAGTTATGAGTGATTCAGTTGGGGATTTATTTAGGTGAGTTGAGTATTGAGTTGGAAGTTAGCTTCATGTAAGTTTTTTAGACCATATTAATTTGAGGATTGAGTTGGACGGATAGGTTTGGGTTGAGTTGGAGTTAATTAGTTTATCGGACCGCGTTGTTTTGAGGATTGCGTTGAGTGTTGATTTCATGATTGCTTTGAGGGTTGAGTTGTGGTTGAGTAGAGTGTTGAGTTGGGGTTCTGCAATGTGGTTCAGCTGGGGATTTATTTAAAGTTGAAACGAGGGTTAATGAGGGTTAATGTGGAGATTACATTAAGTTGAGTTCATGTACGCCCACAGTTTTCAGGTCGTGATTGAGGGTTGAATAAGGGGAAAAGTTGGGTGTTGTGTTTGGAGGGCTTCAGTTAGGTTTAAGTAAAGGGTTGAGTAAAGGGTTTGTTGGGAGTTGATTTGGAGAACGCGTTGCGATTGAGTTCGAAGTTGAGTTGAAGATTGTGGGATTAAGCGATTCGGTTATGAATGGATTTGGGAGTTGAGTCAGAGGTTAGGTTGATTCCGTAATTTTCCGGACCGTAGTTCTGATCACCTCTTGAGGTGTCGGCACTTTTTAATTTATTTGTGTTTCTTGTGTACAAAGTAGTTTAATCTATAAAATTACTGACATTACATGTAGTAAAACACATATTTGGTTCCTTCAATTTTAACTGTGTCAAGAGACAGTTCAAGAGAGCACCATTTTTTCAGTAGTGCTATATCATTAGGATTCTAAATAGATTCATGCAAGATTTATCCACCGTTAAATCTCATATATATCACATTCACATATCACAGTTTTCTATTAGTTGAAAATAATTTGTCACTGCATGTTTTGGAAATGACAAAAAATAGTTTTGTGCCCCCTCCAAAGAGATGGATATGTTTTCTGAAGCTGATAATTAGTAGTAAATCAATCATGCTGTGTATGTGTTTGTCTGTGCGAGAGAAAAACTTTGATTAAATTTTTCGTTTTTTTTTTTTATTTATTTGAATTAACGATACTCGGTATTGCTACTTGTTATGTATCTAAGTATATACATATATATATATATATATATATATATATATTGTAAATAGCCCAAAATTGAACACAAATCCATTTATTTTCGTACATTATATAGTATACAGTTTGACAATGAATAATGAGCTTTTTCTTGTGGGTGGGCGGATTATTTAT
The DNA here is from genome assembly GCA_958295665.1 of Tipula vernalis. NCBI lineage: Eukaryota > Metazoa > Arthropoda > Insecta > Diptera > Tipulidae > Tipula > Tipula vernalis. The sequence continues at coordinate 17,862,835 of OY282560.1, forward strand.
TTATTTCGTTTTCTAGATATTTAATTCTCGGGTTTGATCTAGCAAAAAAACAACAACAAAAAAAAAGCTGTATCAAAAACTTTTTTTATTTGTGTGTGTGTGTGTGTGTGTGTGTGTGTGTGTGTGTGTGTGTGTGTGTTATTTGGTTTATGAAATATTTATTTGGTAACCCAAAATCCGTATCGATATACCGCATCAATATATTTAAATTTTTAAAAACTAATCTTAAAATTTCATAAGTATGCTGTATTGGGGATATATTACAGTTTTATAGAATCCAAATTGGAAATGAACAAAAATAAAATAAAAATAAATAAAAATTTGGTAACACATGTGACCAATTTGTTTTGTTCGATGAATAGATGGATTTCGTGACATCGAGTTAAGATTTCTTTTCGTTTTGTTTTTTTTTAGATTTTTAGTCCTCCTATACATACATGAATGATGATGGTGTGGTAACATTTAATAATCGATTTCACGATAATGAACCGTGCACAAAAATAATTGAGTCCAATGCGGTACTATAAAAGCTAAACGAAAGTGATAGGGCATTCAGCTCCTCATTGTTTCAAATATTATAATTGTTCACAATTTGATGCTAATTAAAACTATATTCAAATAGAAGAAAAGTACAAAGTAATTGCAATTAATTAAACTACTGCACTATAAACAGAAACATTAAGAGTTTTGAACGAATACTGAATCATTCCATTCCTTTTGTACGCCTAACGTTTTCACAATCATCCTCTACCTTTTCCCATTTGTAAACTCGTACAAACGTAATCTTCCATTCATTAAACGAATAATTAATACAAAACAGAATTTTTTTTTCTCCGGCTCTCATATTTCCATACAAATATTTATTTATTTTCCAATTTGAATAGTATACGAGATAAATTCCATTTTTGTTGTTGTTACCTCCTTTTGAAATGGAAAATGGAAAGTACAACAAAAACGAATTTTGTTTTATAAACTTTAAGAATAAGAATAAATACTACATAGTAATTTGAAATGTACATTTTTTATTGTTTACATAGATTTAACTATAAACTACAAAAAAAACACAAATTGAAACATAAGTCTTAAATAGTTTGATCGTCGTAGAAATGCTGAGGCGTAAATATCTTTGTATTGTATAATATACATAACTATACCACTTCTCTGCTTTATGCACAGCTCTGGAAATTTCAACGGAATGGAAAATTCGAAATCGAACAAAAACTTGTTTTGTAAAAAGAATTTTCTACATGTAATGCTATAAAGTTCAACTATTCCATGTTGAAAAAAAAAACTAAAAAATGATTTTGGGATCAATATCTATTAGCGCATCGAATACATTTTTATTGTATCTCTTTGTCAGAAATAAAAGAAAATCATCGACATCATCATCGTCGATGTACCAGGAAAATGTTAGTTTTATGCGGAGAATATGTAGAGTAGATGTAATATTTCATTTCAAGTTTCTGTGTTATGTACGTACCAGAACCGATGATTACCAGAAGGAGGAGGATTTGTATAAATTATCGAAAAGAGATTTATGAACATTTGAGTTACAGTAGAATGGAACGTTAGCATTTATTTGAGAAACTTCGTACGAATGGAAAATAATTGCGGTGGAATTTGCTTTAAATAGGGTATCCAATTATTATACTTGTACTGTCCGTGATCCTACCTCTATAAGAGGAACAACAAGGTAATTAAAAATTTAGTTGCTTTAATTTTAACATTTTGTACTCAAATTTTGTAATAAAAATTAATTACTCGAAGTCACTTCAGACTGAAATAGATTTTTTAATTATACGTTTATACGTAATAGACTAACATCGATCTTCGGTTGCATTTCAACATTTAGAGACACTATTTTCACTCAACGTCATTGAGGGAAATTTCAAGGAAACAAAGCCGCATAATTGAACGTTTATAATGTTATTGTACCAATGAAGTTGACTAGTTGTAAAGTAAGGGGTGTCGCGTTATTCATTTTTAAGCGATTTCAATGTCAAGCAAAAAGTTCAAGCGGACTCCTTGTCCAGCTATCAAAGAGTTGGGGGTGACTTGGCAAATATATGTATATAGCCTAAGCTCACTTCATATTCATTTATTTTATTGTTTTTTCAATTAAATTTATTGATTGTTATGATATAAATGTCAAATGTTCCTAAACTATTTGTTACTTCAAACATCAAAATATAAAGGGCTTAAACCTCATGACGTGGTCTGAACTTCGATCTTGATTACTCTCAAATCAATCCCGAAATGAATCTCTAAAGTCAATGTTCAGCTTAACCTCCAACTCAATACACATATCAACCTCGATCTCAATCGCAACATAATCCTAAATACCATCATTATGTACAAACAAACATACCATCATACCATCATACCATCATACCACCATACCATCATACCATTTTACCATCATAACATCATACCTTCATATCATCATACCGTCGTCAAAAATCAACTCAATTTTTGAAGTTTGAGAAATTCCTCTTTAGTAACTTTAGACCTGATTATCATCTCTCAAGAAGGAGATGAATGTTTGAGATATTAACAGTGACCTTCCTTAAGTCTTAAACAATATTTGTGTAAAGTTTGCTTTAAATCATTCAATGTGTGTAGATTTGTTTAAATATCACACACATACACTGTACATATATATAAACACTCACTTTTAAATACAGCGAAACCTGATTTCAACAGACACTCAATTTAGTGGAATCCTCACCTCAACGGACAAACTTTTAAGTCCCATGCAACTAAAGTTTTTCAATGTCAACTTCCCTTAGATAAGCTGACACTTTATTAGAGCAGACACGGACATATATTTCTGCGATGATACATGTTTCAGGAGTACACTTCAAATTGAAACTTTAACATTTCAAATTGAAATTTTTACATTTCAAATTGAACCTTTAGCAAATTATTTGTGTGGCCAATTAGGATGGAACTTGGCTATTTCTTAACCGATTATGATGAAATTTGACATATGCGTCGTAAATGGGATTCTAAAATGATTTTGTGATGAAGTTCTGGAAAATGACCAATTAGGACAAAACTTGGCTATTTCTTAACGAATTTCAGTGAAATTTGACATCTGCCATGGAAATGGGATTCCAAACTGATGTTTAAATGAAGTTAAAGAATATGGCAAAACAACTTTACCTAAAACTCATTTTAGAACCCCATTTCCATCGCACAGGTCAACTTTCATCATAACCGGTTAAGAAATAGCCAAGTTCCATCTTACTTGGCCATATTCCAGAACTTTATCTAAAAATTAGTTTAGAATCCCATTTCCATGGCAGATGTCAAATTTCACTGAAATTCGTTAAGAAATAGCCAAGTTCCTTCCTAATTGACCATTTTCCAGAACTTCATCTAAAAATCATTTTAGAATCCCATTTCGATTGAAAATACCGAATTTCATCAAAATCGGATAAGATATAGCATCCAATAAAATGTTTATAAAAAAAAAATCACCATTCCTCAGTTTAACGGGCATCTCACTACAAACGGACAACATTTCTGGCCCCGTCGATTTCCGTTGTAGTGATGTTTCCCTGTATTAGATTTCTCAACTGCTCACTAAACCCTACTCCAACCCCAACTAAACCGCAACCCAACCCTTCAACTCGCAAACGGAACCCAACTTAAATCGCAAAATCTACGCCAAACTCAATCCACAAACCAGTACATATAGAAAATTGGTCAACAACTCTCTATCCAATCCCAACTCAACTCCAACTCAACTTCAACTTAACCCGCAAATTGACCCCTAAACTACATTAAGCCTTTTATCTGGTTGTTTGTAGTGCGGATATTCTGTATGGTGTTGCTCATTATTCTTTAGATGTCCGCTTGTATTTTTACAGAATATGGCGCTGCTACAAGTTGTTGGTATTAATCTTGAGGGAGCGGTTCTAGAGGTTGAACCGGGTATTGTATTAGCAAATTAATTCTTATGCAAGCGATGATAAAAAGCCGCTCGTATTACTAATTACTATAGAGAAATTGCCAAGTAGTGATGGTAATCGTGTATGGTAACCTTGGTTTCTGATGTCTCTAGTGACCTGTTGTGTTCTTGAATGACGGCCTCAATTGCCTCGATTTCTGGGAATTTTGAATTTGATTTTTGGTTTATTATGTTTGTAACATTTATCATCTAACTCAAGTTGAATGACGGCAAAAAGGAAAGTTTATACGCGCTGCTGAATGTTTTGTATCCTGACACTGTAAATGTATCACCATTGAAGATGCAGTTTGCATCTCCTCACCATGAATGGAAGTGGTTGTGATTTCAAATGTACCATCGAATTCACTTTCGCAAATTACATTGCGAGTTGTTCTTGAGCTAGCTACAAAGATCCATGAGTTGTATCTGTGCAAAGGAATCGAAATAGTTTTGATTGCCCTCTGAAGTATCTGGCAACTTGTTGCTATTTCGCCATCCTGCTTGAGTAACTGCATTTTAAGTGCAAGCGTTGAATTCATGCAGCAGAGAGCGGCATGTATTTATCCTGATTTCTTGTCACCATCCAATAACTTGAGGACGGCTGAATATACACATACTTTCCTTGATGTTATAGCATCGGCTCCGGTATTCGGAATTTAACCTCGAAGATTATGATTTCCTGAATTTTTATGGTTTTAACGGTGGTGATTTTATCTTGGTTTAAGATTATCGATTATCTGTCTGGTTTACTCCTGAAGTTGATATGGTGTCAAGATGAGCGGACTATGTTTCCCTTGGTGTACTTCCGTTATGATATCGATTACTGCTGATTGGAATGTGCGGAGTTTCATCATTTCCAACATTGAGCGAAGAGCAATGTCGGTGAATTATTCGTGAAATATGAGGTCTGTCATTATTTGTCACTGTCAATTCTGCCGTTGGTTTAGATTAAGATTTGCTATGCTTTCCTTCTAGAAGTTTCCGCACGTTGATCAAGTACGCCACCTCATTGACTATGGTACCAACGAAATCAAACGGTAATCTTTTTTGACGGGCTCTTTCATTTCTTTCTAACATATTCAGTATTTCGTTTTGCTATTCTAAGCCGATGCAGAGGTTCCGCATTTGGGATGAAATTAATCCACAGTGTATCGTATTTATATATGTTGACTTGGAGTGCGTTATAATTTACATAATTCATTTAGCAGTAGATTTTTCCAGATGATCCATTGATCAAACTGATTTGACCAATATTGTCTAAGTAGATGCCTGGATGAGACGAAAACTTGGAAATATTGTAATTGGATGTTTTGTCTGATACACCATTCCTAATACAGAGAATATTGACAGAGTGAACAACACGAGATTTGATTTTGTGCTTGCTCTGGTTACTCGTCTCTGTGGTGGTTTTTGTGTTTTGTGTTTCCTTTCTGTTTCCTACTGGTAGAACGGATTCTTTGGTAGTTGCTCTTTTATAAAGAGCATTTTTAGATTGTCTTCAATTAAAAGCATACGATTTCCCACTTTATTTGTGCCCTTCATTGTAGCCATTTTGGTCATTGTTGTAGTCTTCGCCAATATTCGTTACTCCATTTTTTCCAAAATTCTTGTTTCAGTTTGTGTAGCATGTGCCATCTTGACAAGCGATGTATGTTTGAATCTGCTAGATTTCCTTCTGGCACTACAGTTAATGATGAGCCGATTAAAAAATGGCCAGGTGTTAGCACTTCAAGGTCTGCTATGCCATTGGATATTGGACATATTGGCCTTGAATTCAGAATGGCCTCTATTTGATTTAACAGTGTTGTTAATTAGGTGATCGTTGCATTTCCAAGATCTTTTTTAGGTGGGTATTAACTGATTCCCTCTGTTGCTAATTGTTGAGCGACCATATCACTGAAGTTATCTGTTTTTGTATCCTTTGTAGCTGATTATCAGCTCTATCAAAATTCGTACCGTTGTATGAGTACATAATCCACGCCTAGATATGAACCATTTAAGGGCCGCAATAAATGTTTCTGTGGTAAGATCCATTACTGCTTCTTCATGTATTGCTTTGGTTGGCATAATCCACTCCGGTATGCGTAAATGGTTTTGTTTCTGAACTCGTGCGTATGGTACGTTTCCCACCAGCTGGTTACTTACTGGTGCATTTTTAAATAACTGATTTAGTTGTGGTTTATTAAGCTTTTAGTCAATTGGGCAGGAAGTATGGCTGGATGTTTCTCTTCGTAGCTTAGAAATGATTTTTGCCATCTTAATGACAATAACTTGTTTTTTTATCTATTGGATTGTTTTTCATTAGCTGAGTTATTTCCGGGTTGTAGCAATTTATTTGTGAAATAAAAGCTTTATTTAGATCATATTTAGTCCGGGTTTGGTTGTTATTGTTTCAATCTTCTTATTGTGTAGTAGCTGGTGATGCCGTCCTTGGCATTGTTGACATGATGTATTATCCTTACATTCGGCTAACGCGCGGTCGCTTTTAAGACACCTTCTACTTGCAATAATGATACCAGCTGATTTTTGTCAAGAATATTCATTGCTTTAAATTTGGAGCAATCGGCAAGTTGAGCTAATTAATTACTAGAGATGTTTTGGTAGTAGTTGCTGGCTTACGAAAGTTCGAAGTCTTTTCTTGATAAACTGCTTCTAATGCCGTAAAACACGATTCAAAGAACTTCTTGAAATTTTCATAAGTTTGAAATTCTCAGTCGATTGCTGTCGGCTTTGTATTGTTTGTTCTTCACGATGACCTCTACTACGATTTCGTCCTACGCTTTTCCTATTACGTCGTAATATTCAGCTTTGAAGTATTTTCTTGTTCTTTCATCATTCTCAGTCGCCTCCAGGTATATGTTGTCGTAAAGGTCTGATATTTGATTCATCTACTTGTTCTAATTTGCTTTTTGTGGACCTTATCTCTTTGTATAAGCTCCTCATTTTAATGTTTTGTTGTTTTAATTGTTGCTTGAATTTTGGCGATTGTCTGAATTCAAAGTTTGACTCTTTTTGTTCAATAAATGTATAAACAAGTAAAATTTAATCCAAGTAGTTCATAAATCTCGTTTGATTCAGCCCTAGGGCTCGTATTTTTAAAGAAGGATAAATCGACGGATTAATCCACAGTTTTCGAAAATCCACTGATTTAGCCGAGGTTACTTTTGGTAATTTTAAACGTAGATAGGTTCGTGGATTTTTTCTGTCGTAATTTTGAACGAATGTAAAACCGGCGATTTTTGAAATCTATTTTCGAATTAATAACTGCTTGCTGGGATATTAGGCATTTTTTTTTTGTTTGTTTTCTAATATCGTTTTCGATTGATTATTTTCCCCTCTATGGAAAAGCAATATCAATTTCGGCGTCAATCGAACAAGAACGGCTTATTGCACTTTTATGTTTTTGGGTTATGTGTCAAAATATAAGAAACTAGAAAATTGCAAATATAAAATCTAAAAAATTCGTTTTCGAAGCAATGTTGAGATTAATTTTATGATACTTCTAAATAAACAATGACCATAATAAGTTTTCAAACTAAAAACGGCACCCAATCAGCCAAATAACAGAACCAGAATAAACCTACGAACTAGTGGCGAAACTACAAATCCCGGGCCCCTCGCCAAATTTTTCTTGGGCCCCAAAAATAATCCTTGTACTTATGAGCAGTAAAGCTTTTAGATAAAAACTTATTACTGTCTACTGTCGAGCCTCGCATTATTTAAAAGTATCTGATTTCGTGACTAGATGAAAGAGAACGTGATTCATTTTAATGGCCTTAAATAAAACGAAACATCCAGCAACTATCAGTGCTATGACGTTTTCTAAATATATCGATGAAGAATATCGAAATAATCTCAAAAATGGCAAATTTTCAAAGTATGTATATACATATCTTGAATATTCCTGAAAATTCTCAAATATCGAATTATCCGTACGTATACTCTAAGATTCTTGAGTAACATCGAACCACACTCGAATAATCTCAAAACATCTCGAATAACCTGACAGTTTCGAAACAAAGAATCACCACGTAAGGCTCGAACATCAAAATTTCATTTCCATGCTAAACTCCAATAATCTCGAGAAATTTTAAAAAGTAGAAGGTATGAAAGGTATGAACTCGGGAAGCGCCGGAAATTTCCAAAATCGGGAGAACCCGCCAAAAACAACCAAAAAAGAACATCAGCACTAATTGCAAAATTGCAACGCTAATTGACTATATAGAGACTGACTGGTTTGGCTCAAGTATCTATTAATTCCCTTTCTAAAGACAAAAGCCCTCCTAATGAAGGAAACATGTAATTTTTTCAGTCGCGGTTAGATATTTTTCTAATAAGAAAGTTTCAACAAGTTCTTCTTGATTTTTATGAACATCAAAATGGTACATCGTAATCTGCTTAGCAGTATTGCCTCCTTTTACAAATCAAATTCAATATTTTCTAATCAAAACTTGATTTGTAAAAGTTTAAATTTGTTTTGCTAAATGCTTAATTTGATTTATAAAAGCTTAAATTTGAAGTGCAAAAGGGTTAAATTTGGAGTACAAAGCGTATTTTACAAATTAATTAACTCAAACACTAAAATCGTTATCCTCCAATAAAAACTACGGAAAAAACTATGGAAAACTCGAGATTTCTAAAATGTGCTCTCGAGCAAAAATATTTGGCCCTCAGAACAACGTTTTTTCTTCAATCGAACAAACTAAAAGTAAAAAAAGCCAATTTTTCACCTTCAGAATGCTTTTTTCGGGTCAATCGAAAACGACATAAAATACTTGTTTCTCCCTTATGTTTTCCGTCTTTTCTTGAATTTCATTTTCATCGAGTTTCAAACTCTAGATTACGATAATCATGCCTAAAAGCATTTAAACCGTGTTGTGAAATACAGACTAGCTAGTATGAGTCTGTTGGAGTGAGTCTTTAGTAAATATCGTGGTTTGTGGCATTCCTGTACAAGAAATAAATAAAATGGAAAGCGAGTGGTGCACGTAATATGCGATATCATAAGCGATAATATGCGTCTAAAGGTTCCAGTCCTTCGGGGGTCAGGAGGGGGGGGGGATTGGTTCAAATAACAAACCCCATTTTTAGAAACTATTCCTTCTTGTAAAACTCCACGTCTATTCCATCTTGAAATACCTTAGGACGTTTAGATCGTATCGACAACATTACCATTAAATATATTTTCCATTTTTAACTTAAATTTGCAAAAACTTATTTAAATTTAAATTTGCAATTCATTATCTACAAATATTTAGTTTTGTGTATGTAATTTGACAGATCGTAAATGACGTTTTATATTTCCCAATTTTCGAAAATAGCCGTATCCACTGTTTCAGCCATCGATATCGAGGTATAAATCCAAGGATACAATTTTAATCAAGGTTTGATTCAGTGGATTTATCTTCGTTTAAAAATACGAAAGAGGGGATAATTTCGCTGATTTATCACTATCCTCGTTTAAAAGAATGCTAGAATCAAAGTAAGACCGAATTCCTTTTAAACCAACGCTTTATTGATTAATATACAATATGCGAGTTATAATCATGTCTTTGTTCCTGATGAATTTGAGTCCGAAATATATCGAAAGCTGTAGTGGAAAACTGGGAATTCGGGTTGCAGGAAATATCCAAAAAAAATAAGCAAATTGAAATCGGTTTCACCCTTGTTTATGGCACAATGCAGATTGCTGCGGTAATGGAACAAAACGCAAATTAATATAATGCAGAATTTGCGATATTTTAATGGAGCAAAACGCAAATTAATATAATGCAGAATTTGCGATATTTTGCTTGATATTTTCTTCTTACAGTCATGTAGGGTTCAAGATTAATGTTGTTGTTGATGATTTTGATTCAATGAAATTGTTCTTTTCAGTAGATGATGATCATTTAGGTAGCTTGGAAAAATTCGAGAAATTCTTGAAATATATGCAGAACGTTTTCTTTGATTTTAGAAATAACCCAATTTGTTGATCATTCAACCATATTTTTTGTGCATAGTGCATGTAATCTGAATAACCGCGCCGATTTAAATTCCACCTTATTTCTGCAAACCTATGGGTGCGATGCGACATAAATAAATCAACGAACATAAAAATGTTTTCATTTTTATAATAAAATTAAATAATTTAATAGAAATTTCCTCCACCATTTTTGAGGAAATTTCGTGTTTTCACGCACGATTAAATTTTCCCATATGTGAAGTGCTTATCAAAATCCATAACGGCAGGTATAACACAAATTTCCGTTTCTATATAAAATTTTACAGAATAGTTTTTTTTCTATTCGTTACACGTATTTTGGATCATACGTATATATCTATATAAAAAAATTTCAACGAAAAAGAACAAGAAGAAGAAGAATCATTTTTCTTGGAAATTGAAAAATTGAATTTTATTGAACAAAACTTGTGTGTGTGTGTGTTTTTAAATATCGATTTGGTAAATTTATTCGATAAAAATTGTGCTTTAAACGTTTTTCGAAAAATAAATCGAATTTATTCGATTCGAGCAAAAAAAAAATTAAACTATGTTATAATATATAAGCGGGAGGGGGGAATACAAATAAAAAATTCGAATCGTGACATTAATATATTGTATGCGGGTATAATATTTAATGTACGTAAGCACACGTAAGAATAAATATTTATATCGACCGCTTTTCACCAAATCGGTGAAAAACTTTTCCAAATTTGTATGCAAAATTTGAAAGTTTTTTTTTGTCTTACTACAACAAATGAAATTCGTTTAACCTTTCTACACGTGGTGTAGAATCATGAATATGATGAATTATCGAAATCTTTTAACGTTATCGCGTTTATTTTATTGAAATGAATTTTATGTTTTGTCGCTTAATCAATCTTCCTGCGAGATGGCAACATTATTATGATTGATATACATTTTCACTATTCTGTATGTCTGACGATGGTGTAAGTTTATTCATAGAATGAATTATATATATTTATGTATATGTGTACATATATGTATGATTATTTATGTAATTTAAATACTTTTTTATGTTGTGCCAAATACGAGGACATATATCGTAATATGTGAAGATGACGACGACGACGTCGACGACGAAATGGATGCATGATTGCTTTTTATGATGATGTGTTATATGGATAACATCACAATGGGATCATAAAAAATTGTTAATGCATGTGCACTATATATGGGTAATTTATAATTTCATTGTACATATACTGAATACAACATTGTGTAATACATAGTTGGTACTTGTTACTAAAATTGAAGCCATTGATTCTATTCAATTAGCAATTATGCTTTTAAAAATTGTATACGTGGCTTCCCAAAAAGTTTTTAATTAATTTAATTTTAATTGAGCCACTTGAATATAAAATACTGCCATGTAGTCATATTATCTACTTAAAATTTCCCTCCTTGGGGATATTCTGTAGATCCGGGCCATTAAAGAAAATGTTAACTCAAAATTGTAGCAGAACTATGTAGTACCAAGTTGACAACAAGCCATGCTGCGTCTTAAAAATACAGCGGCAAGAAAGTATCTAGTTTTGTTGGTTGGGATATTAAGGGTGAAAGCGCAGACGCAGAGATAAACAATTTGTCATTGAGAGCCAGGAAAATTGTAAATAATTTAAACAATATCGAGATAACAGTGAGTAATGATCCAATTTCTTTTCTAACGATAATTTAAATCCGGTCCCTCCTTATTAACAAAAGTGATTCTAATTACCAAAACTGAAGAAACTAAAAAAATTGTATGATTAACGATGGCATTTTTTGTAGATCAAATGCTTAAGATAATCCCTGAATTCGATACTAACTATTCGGAATTAAATCGATTTCTCCCAAATTTTAAACTTTTCACGAAGCTGGTAAGGAAGAAATAGGCAAATCTTTTATTATTATTAGCTGTAACGAAATCAAAAGGCGAAGATTATAATTGTACAAGTTTGCAGACGTTTATAAGTTATACCAATTTTGAAAAAACAATCCGCCAAGCACCGTTCAACAGATGTTCTCTTCGTAAAGAAATCAGTTGCACAACAGAAATCAAGGCTTTAGCCTGTGACTGTGTGTGAAGCACATCAACATCTATTCAGTGAGGTTTTAGCGAACCTGTTGCATTAATCGTAAAAATGTGCCGTTACCACAATTATATTGATTGTTTGAACAAGGCAATCGAAGAAGAAGTGCTTCACAATTCTGCAAATTAGCGTTGTCAACTTTGTCAAAAAATTGGACATCACGCAGACTAATGTTTTAGTTTACTTTAAAATAAAAAAAAAGGTTTATTTAAGAGTAACCAAGCGACACAAAGTAAATTTTCGCAAAGTAACTCCAATAGTCCGCAATCGAACGATTTATGTGGTCAAAGTAACTTTCAATTATATTGTAAAAGATTGTAGGAAAGACGTATCTGAATTTTGTCCTTAATCTGTCCTAAAAATAAAAAAAACATACTGTGTGTGCATGTATTAGTAAAAAAATCAGAATAAGATGGCAACTATTACAACATATTTCGTTCTTTCCGAGGTATATTTCTTGGAAAAATGGGGGTTTAGGGTGGTTATCTCACCCTAAATATACCAAATATTATGAAAAAGTGATTTTCCCAATTTTCTTGGGAAAATTCTAGGAAGCTGACGTCAAAGTGACCTATATCATTAGTTGGCATAGGTCCCAGGCTATCCGAACCCAGTTTCAGTTTTCAAAAAAATTGGGGTTTAGGATGTTTAGGACAACCATGTTTGATAAGTCTCACCCAATAAACTCCAAATATTATCAAAAAATGATTTCCCAATTTTCTTGGGAAAATCCTAGGAAGCTGACACCAAAGTGACCTATATTCAAAATTGGCATAGGACCTAGGTTATCCGAAACCAGTTTCAGTTTTGAAAAAATTAGGGGATTAGGGTGTTTAGAACAATCATGTTTAATACGATCTTAAATGATATTCCCAATTTTCTTCGGAAAATCCAGTTTCAGTTTTAAAAAAAAAGGGAAATTAGGGTGTTTAGGACAATCATACCAAATATTATGAAAAAAGATTTTCCAAATTTTCTTCAGAAAATCCTATGAAGCTGACACCAAAGGGTCCTAAACGTAAAGTTGGCATAGGACCTAGGCTATCCGAAACCAGTTTTGAACAAAACAGGGGATTAGGTTGTTTAGGACAAAAAGGTTTGATACGATCTCACCCAATATACACCAAATATTATGCAACAAAGATTTCCCAATTTTCTTGGGAAAATTCTAGGAAGTTGACACCAAAGTGGCCTATATGGTCCTATACCATCTTTATGGAACACATCATTTCGAATGATCAACCTTCAATAACACCATGTTCAAGCTACCTTGTCGATTTTCCAAAATTTTGTTAATCAGGTCATCATTTATCAGATTCCAATAAATACGTCAATATGTATTGGTATTTTGAATGCTAAATGAGCGAAATCCTGATAGATCAAACCAAGTTTCATTAATATATCTAAATGATTCTTGCTTAAATTTAGTAAAAGAGCATAACCCTCTGGTGGTTGATAACTCATTCCATTTGCTGAAACAATTAAGTGAAAGTGATTTATTGAGAATATCTGTTATTTTAATTGGAAACATCAACGTATTTTCGAAGGCCAAATTGGCTTGGATTTAGAAAATTTTTTGTTTGATACGTGAATTACTGCTTCAAAAGCATAATTTTCCTATAAAAGTTTCTAATTTTGATTTGAAGCCGAAAATATCAATAAATTCGATATAAGTTATCGAAAAGTTAATAAAAACAGAAAATCGAAATTCTGAAAAAAAAATCTTTAATCTTAAAAATTTGTCCCTTGCGAACATTCGATTCCTTTATTAACCAATTGAAATGTAGTCAATGTCAAGCCTTATCACTTACCATTTTCTGTAAAAGAATTAACAAACAAATTGATAAGATGTTAAAAAATGGAACAATTAAACATCTCGTAAAAGCGGATGAAATTCTCCTCTATAGTTGTGACCGCTAAGAAACCATCATCCGAAGGCCTTAAGGAATGGAGATATCGCATTAAGTGAAATGTACCCACTGCCACTGCCTAACATAGTTGATTTATTGGATAAGCTGGGGCAAGCTAATTATTTGCCGACGATAGATATGCCGCCAACAGATAAATTTAAAACCGCGTTTAGCACAACTAGCATTTTCAATTTAATCGCATGCTGCTTAGTTTAAAAGCATACCGTTTAGTTTGGTTTAGTTTCGGTGACTTATGAAAATCGTTTTATCAAGACAGTTATTTTCCTGCAAAGTATGTATAGTCGAATCAGAAATTTTATTCAAAAATGTAAAAACTGTCAGATAAATAAAACGTGAAATGAAAATTACAGATAGTCTATCAGTTCCTTTTCAGAAAATATTTTTAGATATTGTCGGACAATTTGATCGTCCTAGAGCTATATGACAACAACAAGTAAATTTTAACGATGCAACGCTGCATTTTCAAGATTGCTGAGACGACAGCATGATCATACTCGTATGTGGAACATTTCACATGTAAATATGGATCGCCAGAGTCACTTCTAACCAACCATAGTACAAATTTTACGAGCCAAGTTATCGCAAACGTTATGCTGAATATAACAGCGTATTCTCAAATGAAACATTGGAACGGTCACACTCTAAACTTTATAGTTACCTTTCAAAGATGTCACTACTGTCTACAAATTGCTTTGTACTTTTATAAAACAAACCGATTAGGCGATATTTTACTCGATTAGACGTGTTACAAATTTAATTGTGAGCCAATCGCGCAGCAAACAAAGTTGGGGTGAATGAATGACAACAGAACCAATATAATAGATTGAATTTCATACCACCATGAAAGGTATCACGAATTGACTAAATAATATTAGTGGATGTGTAGAAGGAGAGGAGTTTTCGATGAGTCAGAAAAATGTTCCTTCCAATGTTGTGTGAAAAAGGTGTTGGTAAGAATCCAGAAATCGAACAATATCATTGCAACTTTTTTGGTGTACTATAGAGAAAGAATGTAAAGTTTATGTACTTTGCGCAATGCTGCTTTGTACTATCAAATACAAATATTGAAAAGTTGTTACTCGAACACTTTCAGGGTAGACGGCAATTTATCAACAACATCAGGACTGGAACGTCCCCTTTTGAGTTGGGTTATCTCTATACGCATGTCCGTAAAGCACTCGAACCTTCAGTTGATTCATACGATTCAGTGCAGAGTTCTGGAACAGGCTGGTTTAGTAAATAACTCAACCCTGGAAGTTTGTGTTCCGAAACCTTTTGGGAAAATAAGTTTTTGGGTCGATAAGATTCTCCGAATTAACTTAGAACCAAGAGTAATTGTGAACCTTTATGACAACATCGTGATGTCGCAAAAGATTGGTGAGCAGGTAAAACTAGTGAGTTAATTAGCCAATCATCTGGGAAAATCCTTGTTGAGAAAGGATTAAGGGTGGGTCAAGTAGCCCCCGAAAAGCATCGGAATCCTGAACAGTGAAATAGCCGTAACTCAGATTTATCGACACAGACCGCATCAATCACCAACCTATATTAGGAGGAGCTACGCCAGGAAGAAGTTTCAGTTAAATTTTATAGTTCATGACGCTTCCAATCGATTCTAAAGTATGAATTTATTTCGGTCTTGTAAGAAAGATTTCGTGACGACCACCATTCTGATTATCCCTTCTGAAACGGAAGTTGGTGCTATTTTGTCCCAGGAGATCAACTGCGATGAACGTGTGATACCTTACATACTCACGTAAGCTATTTATCCGTATCTTGAATTAACCAAGCAGATTGTTCGAACTGTAAAAGGCAGCGGCATCCAGTATACACTTTTCAGCCGCCCTACGCTTTACGGAACAATGAGGTAGTTTTGGCCAGGCATCATACCCGATCGATTTATATTGCAATTGATTTGGTGTTTCAAAATTCTAAATGAAGGCCAATTCATATAAAACGGTTTTGGAAAGTGCTTTTCCGAAATTCAAGGATATTTTTGGGCCCCTACATTGCGCTTACATGGCAATGCACCCATCCGTATGGCAAGGATAATAAAAATGATCAAATTTATTGACATGGCCGGCATATTCACCGGACTTGAACATAATTTAAAGTGTTTGGGGTTGATTGACTAAGGAGGTGTATGAAGGTGGAAGACAGTTTTATGCCAAAAACAATTTTTGAATTAATTTTACAAAAAAAAGGACACACCACTAAAAATAAACCTTTAAAAAATTTCACAAAAATCTTGCATTTTCAATCAATTTAGTAAGGTGAACCCAATCAAGTGAAAAGGAGTGTATTTCCAGAGCTTTCATACTTCGATAATTCAGAAGAATAAATTTAATTAAAATTTGGTTTTAAATAAGTAAAATTCGACAAAACAACTTGAGACTAAAAGTTCAAACGGAGCGAATTTAACCAAATTCATTAATTTAAAATTTTATTCTATGTTATGTGCAATCAAATTTGAGAATCATGCAAAACTTTAAGTTTTAATAAATTTAAAATAGTCAGCAATGACCTGTAAGCAATTTGCCTGAAAATGTTACCCTTGGTTGCTCATTTCGTTATCTATTTTGTTCCACTCATAATATCTCTAGATAACATATTTGGTCAAGGAGCTTTTACAGCTAATTTTTAATTGTTCAAATTTTAATAATGCGCTGATACGCGAATCGATGAAAAAATATTATAGGTTGGTAGAAATTTTTGTTTTCCATATCGATGATGTGCTAGCGGGAGGGGGGAGTTATTCACCAGCTGCTGATTATCAGAACATCAATAGCTATCAAATGCTTAGTAATAAATTCACTAATAACATTTTGGAGGGACCCTAGATTTAATTTTTTGGATTTCGGGGACCGCACTATAAAAAACTTTGAGAAGCACAGTGTTAAACGTCACGTGCCAACCCAAAACATATCCAATGTTAAAAATCTAAAATAAATTCCCAATTTCATACACCAAATTAGATTCACATTGTTATAATAAACAACAACAAAAAAAAAATCTGGACCAAAAAAACTTTTTTCACACAATTTTCCTGTTTATCGTATTACATAATCATTAACGCCTTCATCATTTCACATCATTATTATCCAAAAGTAGAATGAAAAAAAAAACGAAAAACTTTTTATTTTTCTCGACCGATTCATTAGGTTTGATAACAATATTAAAATGTATACTGTGTAACTTTGTCACCGTTTTCCTCGAATATACACATCTCGAGTACCAAAAAACCAAAACTTTTCCCGTACAATATTTTTTTGTACGTATTTATTTCCTCCGTAAAATTTGGTTGTTTACCACCAAAAGTAACTGACAACAAAATGAAAAATAACAAAAAAATTTTGAACCTAGGCAAAATGTACTCGTATACATACCAAAAACTTTGTTGAAACTCGGCAGAAACCTGGAAAATTAAAAATAATAATCATAAAATATATTTTATTATGGAAAAAGTTTTTCTTATTTAAAAAAAAACAAAAATAAAACATTTTTATTACAATTCTGGACAAAAAGAAACGAAAAAAGTTTCGTCCCGTTATTATTGTATAAGCAACGAACTTCACCAAAGTGACATAATGAATATTTATATCGATATTTTCACAGCGGGGCACGATACATTTTTCAAAATTTACATTTTTATGTTTGCTATTCAAAAATGTAATATTTATTTGACTGTGAAATTGAATTAAATTTGGGTACTCTCTTGGGAGCAATCAATTCGACAAACTCTCCTATTTTCGATTTTTGTCAATTTGCTCCTATTAAATTATTTTACCGTAAATGAATATGGTAGTTTTCGAAACAGTGTGACAAATCAGTTACAGGTATACATCAGGTGTGAGAGCTTCCTCAATGTTTCATTCGGTACGGTAGTAGAGTACACCAGTAGCTGAAAATTATTTGTATCTAAAACAGCAGCAACAGAATCACATAAAACAAAGAGACGTCAAAATTAACTCAAAATGCCCACGCGGCAGATTAGCGCCTTTGAACAAAAAAAATTAACAAATGGTAAATTATTTTTGACTCGTGTGCGTGTGTGAACTTTATTATCTCCATCCAAATAAATAGTCGACAGTAGTTGAATTAATCCACGGGTAGTAGAGCTTCATATCTTGAAGAGGAGAGTGATTTTACTTACGAGGAAAATTATTGTATGGCCATTTCCTCCCTAAATAATTTTCTTCAAACAAAAAATCTTAACCAAGGTGTGATAAATTTCGAAATACATCCAAATGCAATTCAAGCTGGTAAACACTCTCAGGTAAAATTACCAAAGATTCATATACCTTCATTTTCCTGAGCGGAGCGGCAATCATTCTACGTTATGTGTACAAACAATAAATTAATCGCCCCACCTCGACACTGTTCAAAAATTCCAATATTTGAAGACTTCTTCGGGGAGTGAGTTATTCCTAAAAATGAAGTAAGAAGTCATGTTGCTTCGGCAACAGAATTTATGATGTAAGGGGTTCATCAAAATCGCAACAGCTGTATTAACTGTGTTGAAATCATTCATCCTTTATTCAAGTGTACATCAAAACACCATTGCCAAAAATGTCGCAAAAGCACAACACAAAATTATTCGGATTGAGAATAACAATATTGATTTTCTAATAGGAGCTGACCATTTCTTCGGTCTCACTGAGAACGGCCAGATCAAAACCAGTCCTAATGAACCTAGTTTCCTTGTTAACTCATTCAAGAATTGGAATGAAAATCATCCACATTGACCAAAGTTTTCAAAGAAACTTTACTGGGAGTCACCAGAGGAATCCTTTTGCGAAAATTCAATATTCCAAAAATTAACAAAGGAACTCAGAAGGGCAACTCATCGTCAACCTTCCTTTAGCCTCGGCAATACATAGATTTCGAGGAATGGAACGTCGCTTTATTCGTAATTCAATTTTCGCCAAATTATCCATGAATTTATGACGAGTTTCAAGAACTCAAACACATGATTGAGATACCACATCGTGGCTTGATTCCAGCAAATTCAGCTCAAGCATTTTCCTAAATGATTGTTTGGCGATTGGTCCGATGGATCTACTACGAAATCCCGGTTTTCAAAATCCCAAATTCAAAATCCCGAATTCAAAGTCCCGGTTTCCAAAAACCCGGTTTTCAAAATCCTGGTTTTCAAAAACCTGGTTTTGAACGATAAATTTTTTTAAAAATTCTGGTGAAGGAATTTTGAAACGGGATTTCATAGTACACCCGTAAAATAAACATAAAAATCGGGATTTTTTGAAAACCGGGATTCTGCTGATGTGGAAAACATGTACTGCCGGTTGTATCTCCAATTGACACCAATTATCAAAAAATGGTTTGTCATTCTGATCCATTTAAGCATCCAAGATTACCACGGCACAGTATGTGGAGTCCATGTAAGTTTTGGATATCAATTAGAATCTGCGAATCGACTGCTTCACGTTAGCGTCTCAATTGCCGGATACGTCTAATTTAAAAAAAAAAACACAGTTCTTTCTGAAGTAAGTGGGCTGTTTGGTCCTTTAGGTTGGCTGGCTCTCGTCGTCATAACCTGCAAAATATTTTTGCTGGCGCTTTGGGCAAACAATTTAGCTTAGGACGATCCACTCCCAAACGACCAGCAAATTTAAGAAATAATTTAAAGATGCTTAAAAACAAAATTGGCGATAAATTTAAACGCAGTTGAACAGATATCTGCACGGCTTCGGTGACGCAAGTCAATCGATGTATATAGTTGCGGTGTTTTTAAGGTCAAAAGGTCCAGATGGCAGCATACATTAATGCTAATTTTAATTTTTTTTTTTAAATCAACAACACATACACCTGAACTTATTCTCAAATCGTACTTGATAATCAAGTCACCCAAGAATTCGGGTTAGGGGTGGTCCCCTAACCATAATTGTCAATGTACTATCTAGAATTTCCGCTTTAATTTTAATTGCCGCCAATAATACTAGATCCCAAATGGAAAGCTAAGGCCAGAGAAGTCGTAAGAAATTGTCTTACCTGTACAAAGCTCAAGGCACACTGTCACGAAAAATTAATAGGTAGGCTGCTAAAATCTAGAATTAATAAACCCATTTTTGAAAACTGGAGTAGATTATGATTGCCCATCCCGTTTCATCTCCAGTGATGCTTTTCTAGCGTCGTTAAAAAGATTCACCGCAAAACGAGGTGTTTACCTTGAATTCCATAATGAAAACGGTAACAATTTCATTGGTGCTGACAACAAATTAAAAGAAATCTTTAATAAACTCCTAAAAGATTCTAATAATCTATCAAGTTTCTTTTCCAGAAATCGTATTACGTGGAATTTTATTCCACCGAGCTCTCCACATTTTGGCGGATTGGAGGTGCAGCTATTAAGTCTTAGGAACAAACATCTTTTCGCTTGAGGACCTCAGTGAACTGTCACTCCGCTGCCTGTTTGAACGTAACTCCAGACTTAACAGCGGTGTCGTCGGTATACTACCATGACCTCCGTTTGCATCATCTCCTGATATGCCCATTATGGAGAGAGGAGGTTTTAAATCCTCGTACTCCATCTCGATATTTAAATTTATATTAGAACAAAAAATTTAAGCAAAACCAAAACCATTTTTATTGGTTAATACTTAGTATTGCGCTCGGTTCCCCATTCACCTTATTAAGGTTTTGACAAAGACTTGGGGGATCGCACCTCTTTCCTCATCCAACGAAATCTTGAGGTCACTGATGTTAGATGGTGCCGGATTTCTGGCTCGGGCCGTCCGTTTTAGTTCGTCCATAAATGCTTAATTGGATTAATTTCCCGACTGAGGGCTAGCCACCTCATCGTCTCGAGTCCAATCTCATCTATGAACTGCCGAGTGATTCGAGCTGTGTGACACCGGGCACTGTCTTGCATCAATATGAAATCTTCCCCTATATATCCTGTGTAGCGCCACTACATGATCCAAGAGAATATCCTCGATATATCGTTCAGCGGTAAGACCTCCTCTACGGCATCCACCAGGTATGAAAACAAGATCTGTTCCCTCAAGCGATACGTCAGCTCACACCATGGACAAACCGCCGCCGTACGATACTGTTTCAGCAAAATCTAACCCCAATCCCCTCCCCCAACACTTCTATGTAGACATAATCTGCATTCGTCAGCGAATGGAACGGACGTTCATTGCTCGATGCTCTAATTGATGTGTTTGCGAGCAAATTCGAGTCGCTCAAGCGTCTTGTTACTGTCCATTGACTAACAGCTCCTTCTCGACCTTATCTTAATTCCTGCTGCATATCGACGCCTGTGAGATGGCGATTTCGCAGTGAAGTTAGGATGATAATTCGATCGAAGATACTAGTTTCCTGAAACATTCTGGATACTCTTGAGGCAGCAGATTGGCTCGTGTTTAGCTGACGAGCGACTTCTCTTTGATTGCGTCTTTCTTGCAATAAAGCAACAACTTGTGCGGCTTTTTCTGGAGTAGTATACATAATTTGGAGGAAACAATAAATGAAACTGGTAGAGATTTGTTCAGGTCAACGTCTGATAAGTGATGATGGCTAATATCGGTCAACGTGGTATTATACAGGAGATTGCGAAAAGATATAAAGATAAAATACTAAGCTGTCAAAAAAAAAGTTGTTTTACGAAAGGTGGTTAAGCCAATTAAAATAAAAAAATGCCTTTTTGTACGCGCGGAGTTTAGTTTAAAAGTTCAAATAGACGAATTGCTCTTCGGTTGGAACAGTACTTGGAAAGCCAAATATCGTATTTTTATAAATGTTAATAAAATAACGAACCCTAAAATTTGACCTCATTCCCGCTATACGAATTTCAATACATTTATAAGTTTTATCCAAAAATATTTTAGAAATTCTTTTTTATACCAAAAGTGCATTTCGTTTTACCAAATTTTTTGTTACAGAAAATTTCTCAAACTTTAACTTAAGTTGTTTTTACTTGTTTAAAGTTTTTGTTTTTTAAGCAACAAACTATTAATGTTAAAACTTTTTAGTTCATTTTGGCCAGAAACTAAATGCATACATAATGTTTTTGTTTATGTTTGAAAAAAGTTTTTGGTTTAGTATGTTCCATAATGAATTTTTTGTAAATAAACAAGAGTGGGAAGCACCATCCTCTTATACGTTAGCCAAATTCAATAAAATGTTAAATTTGGCAAACCACTCTTCCTCCATGTACTCGTATACCGCACATTGATTAGCTAAAAATTTAAAGTTACATGCGAGAATTATACATACCAGAAACATAGTAGTACATAATATTCTCGTAGATACACATTTTCGAGTTAATTTACATTTTTCATTTTCGACTAAACGTATCCCGTGGGAAATTTTTAGGTAAATGAATTCCATATGAAAAGGTGTAGATGGTTTTCGATTCAAGGTTTCGTGCATGTGTTGTATATGTATATGGTGGTTTATTTACCGTGTGGTTAATACGGTGATATATACTCATGAATACATAATGAATAAATGGTACGAGTACAAAAATTTATATTCGGGAATGGTTAAGAATTTTTTTGTTGTATATATGTACGTATTATGACTACGCGTAAATAAATTAAACGAGCATGGGTTTATGGCGGATCGATTAATTAAAACGTGAATGTGTTGTTGCCCACTGTATAGAATTGCCTTTTGAGAGCTTACAAATTTATCAATTACAAAAATATTTACCGAAACGTCGTTGTACCATTACGATGACATATATCTAATTGTAAATATTTAATGGCTACCTAATTAAACATTAACATTTGTTTGTTTCGTTTTCGTTTACAAAAGATTTAATGTCTTTTGCGTTATACCCAGAACGATATTTTCCCCGCGAGCATAAAATTGATAAAATGGAAATATTTATGAACGGCTTTTGTCTTCCCAAATTAAAATGCGGGAACGATCATAAAAAATGCCTCCATTCTTTGAAATCAAATAATGGGACAATAAGAAAGGAACAAAAAGGATACTTTGTTGTTGTTGTTGTTGTTGTTGTTATTGCAACAAGAAATGGGCAGAAAAATGAATAATTAAATTTGATTTAGACGGCATACAAACAGGACGACAATAAAATGGAAATGTAGGTCGCTTTGCATCTAAATATTTTATTACTTTTGGACCGCTTTACAAAAAAGATTCTGTTTTTAAATACTGGCCGGTTTATATTGGTATCAAGAATGAAGGATGGTAAACCACATTACAAAAAAAAAAATATTCGTCATTTTAAATGAGAATTTGAAAAGATTAATAAAAATTAACACCTTAAACAATCTCATAATTTAAAATTTTAAATTAAACCTCACTTTGTTTCAAATTTGTCAAAATTTTTGAAACTAAATTATAAATTCCTAAACCTTACAAAAAGCTCAAATGAGTTGCAGACAGTAACGAATGGGTTTAATCAGTGAGAGTCTCGAGTGAAATTCATTCGATTCGAAATTTTTCTCACGATTAGTAAAACAAGACTAAAAGCATTTGGAATACCTGTCGTATTCGATTAGAGATATCTTAGTATAGAATACCAAAATATCGTTTTTAATGAAACTGCTAAATACCATAAATGACAACGAAACATAGATCATGCAACTTTGTCAGCAACCAGGATCAAGATTCAAGGAGCATATTTTAGCAATCAAAAACAGCGATATTCACAAATCGAGTATAGCGTAACATCTGCCAAACAATCCAAGCCATGAGTTCAAGGTGGATAATTCTCAAATAATAAAAACGACTTGCGGAAACTATAAATTGGATGCATGCTGGACGATGACCCCTAATTGGTGAAAACGTTTGAAATTTGCCGTTTTAATCGTATTTTTTAAATCTTGCGATAATTTTTTGCAAACTGTTCGGAAAAATGTTTATCTTTCTAAAGTAAGACCATTATGAGAAACAAAATTCGACTTAGAGCAATCAAAAACTTCTTTTGAGCTACAGAAAGATCCTGGTCTAGTTCAGAAATTGACCGGTTCGGTCCAAATTAAATTTTGAATATTGTGCTGCGGCAAATGAGAAACTCGAGAAACTAAAGCTCTAAAATGTTTTTCTCCCTAATGCGGTTTAAAACATCGGAGGCATATATATAATATTCCAAGCCAAAAGCACAAAGGAGTATAACTCCTTATACTCCTTTTTTTTTCGTTATACTCCTTTGTGCCAAAAGTTGGGGAAGTCAGCAACTTTGAGTCAAATGATTTTTAATATGTTTCGAAGATTGTAAGAGAATTCAATCCAGTTTCGAACTGATGAGCTTATGATTATGAAAAAAATTAATCTTCTAATCAGGCCGCGGCGACTGAACATACAGAATGTGCTGTGCTTTTAAGTACTAGCGAATCGTACTAATACAGATGAATTCTCTTACAATTTTTTTCCTTCTTCACGATATTCACACTGCTCTGTGTGTAAGCTAATTTTTACTTTTTATTAATTTTTTTTGTTGAATGTTAATTAATTCATGTAATTTCTAATATGCTACCGGTGGTTAGACCATTTTAATTGTGTTTCGATTAACACGAGAAGTGTCTTAGTATAGGACACTCTACTATAGTCAGATCGTTGAAGGATGAGCTGGCGAATCTTGACTACATTAAACCTACTCTACGCTTCGAGAAGCGATTTCGGACCTCCTTCCCTTCAAGGGAATCCTGGAGGGATAGACCGTTATTGGAAACCGAAGCGTTGCAATTCTTCACAGATGGCTCCAAGCTAGACGGCAAAGTAGGAGCTGGAGTATTCTGTGACAAATTAAATGTAAATATTTCTGTTCGTCTCCCTGATTACTGCAGCGTGTACCAAGCTGAAGTCGTAGCGATTGAGGAGGTCATGACGTGGTTGAAGCATAATGTGTTATCCTCAGACGATATCACAATCTATGTGGACAGTCAAGCGGCGATCCGGTCGTTAGAATCGGTGTCTTTGGCGTCACGGGTGGCGTTGAGTTGCCACTCATCTCTAAATGAGATGGGTGAGCATTTCAACATCCAGGTAGTCTGGGTCCCAGGTCACTCGGGCGTCATGGGGAACTGCAGGGCAGATGAACTTGCTAGGCATGGTACGACTCTCCAGCTGCAACCGGAAAGGGCAAGTCTGGGGAGGCCTATCACAGCGCTGAGACAAGCACTTGGGAAGCAGGCGCTATCCTCAGCGGGGGAAAGGTGGTCTAACGCCCTCACCTGTAGAGTTGCAAGACAAGTTTGGCCAAAGCTGGACTTGGGGCGAACTAGGGCATTAATATCCTTACGAAGACGTGAATTAAGAACGGTCGTAGGAATTCTCACGGGACACTGCCTTTTTAGAGAACATGCAAGAAGGCTGGGTCTGGAGGCTAATGACTTCTGCAGAAGCTGCTTGGACGAAGAGGAGGAAGAGACGTTGGTCTACTTCCTTTGCTCGTGTCCAGCATTGGCTCTCAGAAGGCACAAACACTTAGGTAAGTTCAGGATGGACTGCCTCTCGGATCTCGAAAACATTAAAGTGCGGGACGTCTTACGCTACATAAGTAGCTCGAAATGGTTCCAATAGGGGTAAAAGGGGATACATCCTGTGGTATCACAATGGACCGTCACCGGTCTAAGTGTGCGTAAGCAGCCACTCCAACCTAACCTAACCTAACCTAACACGAGAAGTATATTAGTATTTACGAACAGTAATTCAACGAAACCGACTAATATACATAATTCTATTTATTTAATTAAATGATTTTTAATGTGTTTCGAAGAAACATATTAAAAATCATTTAATTAAATAAATAGAGAAATTACATGAATTAATTAACATTCAACAAAAAAATTAATAATAAGTAAAAACTCTGAGTCATTTAAACAAATGGCCTGGAATCTTGAAGAGTTCAAACGGCTCATGTTTTTGATACTAAAGCCAAGAACGAGGCACTATAGTAAAGTTTTTGCTTCGGGCCATAGTGAAAATGATCAAGTGAGTTTGTTACCACCCACATGGATGTAATGTCGACGGGATGGCCAGCCCGAAAGAGGGAAGTGGAAAGTGCAATAAACTATCGGTATACCTTCGCCAAATTATCCAGCCGAGTTGATTAGCAATATTATCAAAATAGGTAGATAAATTGGAGTTTTGAAAATGGCAGACATCATTGAACGAGTTGATGATCACAGGCAGTGGGTTTCGCTTTCGAGCATACAAATTTATTATCAGAAGGCATTTGTATTTGATTTAACGGCATTTTGCATCTGACAGTTATTAGAATTTTTCAGAAAATAACGCATGATTGATTCTTCGGATGACAAAATGTTAAAATTGTTCGACAATTTTTTTTTGTTCACGCATCATCAAAATAATCGTGTTGCCTCACCAATGGCTTTAGGAGTAGTACTTGTTCAATATAAAAATTAGATCTCGCAATAGTCAGTAGCTGTTCAAAAAATTGCAAATTAAACCAATCAAGATTTGGAGTTTCGGATAGTTGGTAATTTTTCGAAAATCGGGGCTGGAGGCACCCACAAACCAAGCATATGACATCAAATTGGTAAGAGATCATGTCTAATCCAAAGAACCGGAAAAGCTGTCGAGTAGTAGTTATTGTGGATGGATGCTGATATTCCTCTACTAACTGGAGTCTTGTCCTACTTTTATTGTTGATTATTTCAGCCGCTACAAACGGGTAGAAATCATATCGAAAACTGTGACCAAGGAAACGATTTTTGCGGAATCAAAAGGAATTTAGTTGACAATGACCGAATTCCCCGCAACAGAACGAATTCCCCGCCGTGGTCAGGAGAAAACCCAATCAGTGCTTGAACATCTTCAAAGTCATACAGTGAAACTACGGAAATACATCTACAAGACTAGCTGTTGTTGTGCTAAACAACACAGAATTATGTTTATGTGGACAGAATTACATTTTAGCTTCGCAATGCTTCCAAGATATTCTCTTAATATCGTTGGTCCGTTTGAGCAAAGGAGCGCGATGTGCTAAAATGCAATAGAACGATTTTAATCGATTATTACCTTCCAGCTTATTGCGATCTCGCGTGGATTTTGAATCAATTTTTAGCAGAGCTTGTTTTTTTGTCTCAAAAGTATCGCATTAGGCAAATTAAAAATGTATCATTTAAGTGTTAACCATTAAATGGTGTGCATCTTTTGAACCGATTGTTGGTGCTCTTGTTGTCTAACTGTTCGTTCCGAGACTTAATAATAGTTTCGAAGTCTCCCAAAAAAACTTAAAAAAATTAATGACTGCTACATCATGTAACAATCGTTAAAAACCGACAACCTCTATGTAATACGGAACAGGTTACAGTATGTTCATTTCATGTCATTCTGGGAAAAACGAAAAAACATAATAAATCCTCCTAATAAACGTCAAGTCAATTTTTGTAAAACTTTCATATACATACGTCTTGGTTCTTTTAGACTATATATAGTATAGACGTAGCATAAGAAAAACTACTTAAGATAAGACGTAAACATAATTAAATTGTGCTTTTGTTTTTGTTTTTTATCATAACTTTAATTCATGATAATAAATTTATAAGATTTATAATAATAATAATCTTATAAACATATAATAAGTAGTTGTAATTATTTATGGATAGACGAGTATAGTTTAGTACAGTTCTACGAGTCAGTATACATGTGTACAGCAATATGTTGTGTTATTAAAACTTTTAAGTGGATTATATCAGTACTTATATACTCGTAGTTTAACAAAATAACAAACATCCTATATATTATATCTTATCAACAACAAGATGGTATTACATATCCTACATATGTACATACAAATATACAAAAACAGATCTATAACATTTTTATTTTCTTGACATGTTCTTACGTCTTACACAATATGTACTCATATAACATACTTTCGTCTCGATATTTTATTATATCGAGTATTTTGATGTTACGAATTTTATTTTTCATCTAGAAGTACATCGAATTCCTTTTTTCCATCTTATTATAGTACTACGTACGACATAAAGCTTCTTCATTTTTTTTTTTTTCGGATAAAACATAATAATCTCTAATCTTATATTGATTATATTCATGTCTCAAATTTTAATCTCTTATTTATGTTTATGTTCATGTATATGCATGTTCATAAGACAGATAGATCAATAAGACGTTTAATATTTTCGATAATCTTATATCTAAATAAATATTATTAAATTGTAAGATTTTAATTAATAGAGGAATCAATTGCAATTAATAGTTTGCAATAAGGGTTGGTTTCAGTGTGATAAAAATAATTAAAGAAAGTGGTTAGAATATTTAGAACTGTTAAGCTTTGAGTAAGTGATATACAACCTTAAAAATAATAAAGTGGATGCTTATTTTGAAACAAGTATTTGCGATGATTTGTATAGAAACGGCAATGAGAATTCCACATATGTGATTGAAGAAAATAAGATAAAACCTAGTATCCACGACACCCTGAATTAAAATTACCTTATGTTCTTATTGACGAAAATTGCTAGCGGGTTATTCTACATCCTTTCGCAAGGCAGTAATTTTAATTATAAAAATAGATAATTTCAAAATAGCATCAACAATTCGTTATGTGAGTACTATAGTGTCCTAGGCGCCATTTGGAAAATTTTCAAGAAATCGAATTTTATACACTTAGGACTAAAATTTGTTCATCATTCAAATCAAATTTTGATGTTTTGTTAACTTTAGTTTAAAACTTGCCGTTGCCTGCAACTCCTGTGATAAAAAGTAGCAATTTGTCTCCTCCAAAAAAAATAAGCATTTTTGTTGTACATTCAGACTTTAGATATGATTTACAATTACATCATCTGGAGCATTTCTTGTATGCCCTTACTTGCATGTCATCAAACTAAACATCTTGGTTATATAGTATCTCTTCAATAGCATAAAGTACTGGCGGGTTCTGGGTAGCGACAGAGCTATGAACAGCTTTCAATATGACAGATTGTGCAAGTGCCTGTTATGTTGCCTTCATAAAAGGCATTCTTCTGTCATCTCATTCTCCTCTACAAATTGTTTGTCATCTCGAAATGGAATATAGTAAGAAGTATCTGTATTAATCGTGTAGTAACGGGTAAGTATAATACCGGGAAATGGTTTCTGATACGCATACGAGTGTTATCCCTTGTTCTGATGAATTTCACGGGCTCGTTGTCGGTCTCCCTTAACACATCTCCATTATTTTCATTCCAGGCAGAGCTCGATACTCATATGGTATAGCGAACTAAGCAAGGCTTAACTTTTCAAGATTGTCAGGTCTAAGTACATATCTGTCGAAGATGTTGTTTTCTGTTGTGACAAAGGTTTGTTTAGCAAAGTAAGACGAACGGTTCATTAGTCTCATTTGATATGGGATTCCGTATTAAACGCAAACGACGTTGCTTTTCTTTTGTCTTTTCTCTACCTAGGTCCCTATTTCTGAATACGATACGAATCTGTGTACGAAACGAAGTACTATTCGATCCGTAAATACTTTGGTATTTCTAAATACGAACGTATAGTATAGTTTAATTTTTGTAATGTAGGCAAAGGGAAATTTTGGTTTTACGTGAAATATCCTTAAAATGACAGTGTTAATCTAAAAATACACGTAAATATGTCAAAATTTTGACATCAATTTTTCTAATTTTCTTTACGGATAAAATCGAGTATGGCCAATGTTTGATAAATATTTTGTGTGGAACTAAAATAATTAAAATTTAAAGTAAACCAAAATTTGTACATTTATGTTTATTTATTTAGTTTTTTAGACGATGGATTTTACAAAATTGATTGTGTGGATTATACAAAATATTGCAGGCAAATTCGGAATACATAAATTGGTGAAATTTTGCTAAATAAGTAATATTTTCAATAAAAAAGGAATATCTTATATAAATTTATTGTGTATATCTTGATTATTTTGTTTGGTGTCGTTAACTAATTTTTCAACGAAGAAAAATCCGTTCATGAACGTACAAAAACGGTTCGAATTCGTATTGCGAATAATGGGAAATTTTACAACGAATCAAGGATACACGAATTCGTAACAGAATTTCGTATTCAGAAATACAAATGGCACGAATTCGTACATATTTTATTCGTATTCGTATTCAGAAATAGGGCCCCTGGCTTTCGTTTGTTAAAATTTTTAATTTTAGAAATTCGTTTTTCACGCTTTTTGCTGGTTTCGTATAAACAATGCCTTTTATTTTTTATATTATTTTATTGTAGCAGCTCATCCATTTCCGACTGCGTCTCTTCTAAATGTTACAAATGCCGCTTTCTCAAACGAGCTGCGTTTTTATTTGGCCGACCCATATTCTTATAAAAAATATGAAGAGATGCCAAATTACCGAAGGTAAGTAAAAATCAAAAAAAATAAAAAACCGACTTCAAAGATGTCTAATGCTGTGTGCCTCATAAGACTTTTCAAACTAAGCTTTTGTAACACCCAGTTATAGCCAACTAAACTTTTTCAATGTCTCGTTTAAATAAATGACGTCTAATAAAAAATTAACCGAGTCGTTTATTAAAAGTATTTAATTCAAAATAAGATATATATATGTATATATATATATATATATATATATATATGTATATATATATATATATATATATATATATATATATATATATATATATATATATAAATGCTTCACCTGGGATCGATTCCGTATCTAAAAAAAATGATTTTGCCTACTTAAGGAAATTTTTTGGATGTAATTTAGAGGTTGCCACAGTCAATTTTTACTAAACATTTTGAAGTAGGCGCTTGTCGTGATTTGTGGTCATGGTCATTTCAAATTTTTGGTTTTGTTTAAAAAGTTTTTCGACAATATGAGTAGAAAATTTTGGTTACTTGGTTCTCCCGTAGAATCATTTGCTGAAATCAAAGAATTGCCAAAAAATAGTGATATTTTGCGCCTCTTCTTGTTTTATCATATGTGTGAAAAAAGAACAATTTCTGAGAGTGCAAACAAAACAGTGGCTGCAACAATCGGGATCTGGAAGAAACTTGATTTACCAACAGCTGAACACCGGAACATGGTTACAAAATTCAAAAAACTCCACAAGTCTTGGTATAATTTGAAAAAGCACAAAAAATTAGCTTCTTCCAAGAAAACGGAATTCGTAAACAGTTTGTCATGTCTTTTTAACGTGGGTCATAAAGACATCGCCATTCGTTTAGCAAACTCACCGAAACTTTTATGTTTTTATAATTGTAATAAAGACAATAAACGGTGCTCATCGAAGTGGGGTCGTCATTTCTAATTTTTCATGAAAAATTGACTGTGGCAACCTCTAAATTACATCCAAAAAATTTCCTTAAATGGGCAAAATCATTTTTTTTAGATACGGTTTCGATCCCAGGTAAAGCACAAAAAAGATAAAAAACACCCCACAAAATGAACAGGGCTAATATATAGCAAATATTTGCTAATGATAATGCTTATATCCGCAAACACTTAAGACTGTCTGCTCATTCACTTAATAAAATATGCTGTATATTCGTCCAACATAAAACTTTTAAATGTATCAAATTTTCAATAAAACTCCGTGTTTCTATGTTTCTATATTGACTGACCAGTGCAGCGAGTTATATGGTCACTAGTATAAGTTTCAATTGATATACTGATATACTGTGAGAACAATTGTTCACAAAATTCTTGATATGTTTGTGAAGCTTGCACCAAAGGTAATAAATTTGCCAAGTTTAGATTCATATAGTCTTTTTGGCAAACAATATAATCGACGATCGGGCACTTCAATATTTTCGAAAGCGTTAGGTGCTATCGATGGATGCATTATTAATTTAATGGCAGTATGCGATAATTCTGGTAAATTTATTAATATTTGTTGTACATACCCCCCGGGTTCCGTACATGAACGGTCCTACGGAATAGTCAATTATATCGCAAACAAACATTCCCACCTCATAGATTTTTTTCTATTAAGTGACGGTGGATTTAAATGTTCATTAGATCCGCCAGCTAAGATCGGAGTTTTGAAGGAAGGGGGATTCTCAAATCATCAAATAGCGGAAAAATTGGTAGAGGGAAAACCTTTATTGGATCCTTTATCAATAATATTAAAAATTATGGTAAAAATAGAGTAGGACGCATTGCGGAGGCTACAACACCCACGGATAAACGGGCAATTATTCATGCTTATCAGCGTAAAAAATTAAGGCAAAAACCTGAGTCAAAGCTAGCTTATCAATGGTTCGACGTGTAACTAACAATGCTACGCATCTTAAATTGAAAAAACTCCAAAAGAAACCTCCTTTGAATGCACCACACAAAGCAAACCAATTGGAATCTACCAAAAACCACATGTCATGGAAGTAAGAATAGCACCGGGTTGCATTTTCTGACTCATAGAAATGAAACTAATGCCCGTCAGAACCATCCAAATTAATTATTTTTTCGTCCGATTGATAAAGGATCCAAAAAAACGGTTTTTCCTCTACCATATTTTTCAGCTGGCGATTTGAGAATCCTTTCTTCCTTCAAAAATTCGATCTTTGGTTTTTCGCCCTCTGAAAGTGTCTTTTCTTTACCCATTTTCCTAAAATCCTATTAATTTGTCAATAGATTTAATTAAAAATAATAAATCAAGACTAATTAACAAAGTTTTTTATCGTAGCTTTTATAAGCTACAACTATTCACTACTGGTCGTAATCAAGTGACGCATTTAAATTGCACGTTTTTTGACTAGATTACGAATATCGAACAAAACAGAGGTAACAGTTTTATTGTTGTTATCTGTTTTACAGTTATTTCAAAAAGCAACAATATTCAATAATTGATTGAAACAACCGATGTTATTTAAACGAATACTACAATACATCAAAATCTCTAAACTAAAAACTGAATAGCCCAATATCGGCCAATAAAGTTAAGGGAGGATTTAATTTTAGAATTCTGTGAAGTAATTAGTTTATATTTTGATAAACAATTTTGCACTAGTATAATTATAGCCTTTACATTCCCCCATGGTATCTTGTGTGTTCAGATATATATGTGACAGCCCATACAAAATAATCATTCCCATCCCCAGATTTCTTTCCTTTGTCCACAAACAAATTTTAATATCGCAACTAAACGTTAGGTAATCGATTACTATGACTTTTACGACTATGACCTGTTTACGACTAATATAGTTCCAAATTACTTTTCTTGTCACGCCATGCTTTCCGTACCCTTAAGGGAATGAGGGCGGAATGAGCGTTTCATACGTAGCTACAAATTATTGGTAAGAATAGTTGAATAGTCTTGATTTATACTTTGTTAACTGAAATTGGAATTCGAAGGGGAGAAATTTTTATACAATTAAATAAATAAGAAATCGTTCGTTTGAACTAAACTTATGATAATTTATGGTTTCAATTTAATTAATTTATATATAATTTAAAGAAATTGATTAACTAAATATGTACATATAAGATTTCAGAGAATAAAATTTAAATCTTTAAGTGTTTCTTTTAGTTGTTAGTCTTGCCTATGTCTGAACAAAGGCAACCTCCAAATTTAAATAGAAAAATATTTGTTGGGGTATTTACACGAAAAAATTGGGTTGTGGCCTATACACACCACTTTCTTTAACGATTGGCCGATTTTAATTTTAATTCAATAGGACCGTGAAGTTTGAGTTTGTTGGTTAAACCATTTGGACTGTAGAGGAGACAGACAGAGAAGAGCCACTAATATTAATCCCATACTCATAGATTAACTACCCCAAAACAATATATTGTTCTGTACTCTTATACCCTAGACAGACTGTGGTTTAAAAAATCCGATTTAGCTAAACTAGTTTAAGTTTCTATGCAAAAACAAATGGATTAGCTAAATCGAGGTTGACACACTGCGCCTAATCTCGAAAAATTCACTAAACCGGATTTATTAAATCGCAGTGTGTCTAGAGTATTACCCTCTCAAATCCCGATTTACAAATACCCCTATATTAAGTTTCATCTCAATGGCAACTTTTTTATGGATAAACAACAGAACCCGTCCGCGAAAACAAAATTTACTAAAATTTACTAAGAGAACTTGCTGCTGGCATTTTCGAGGTTATTCAACCTATCATGTTGGTTACGTTGCTCGAGTATTTATTTGTACACAAATATAAAAGTTTTCCGACCACTATATCTTCAATTACATTTTAGCATTTAAAAAAATATTTAAATAAAATCATAAACACAAAAGACATGTTAACTTTATAACAAATAAAGATTTTATGTATTACATCGGTAAATAAAAATTCGGAATAAAATCCAAACCAAACATAATTTTTAACCCGAAATAAGCAACAGCAAAATAAAAAGAATTCCCAAATACTATATACCCCACTGTTAATGATCTAAAATATTTGCTGAAATAAATAAAACTGCTAACGATAGCCTTATTTGAATCCTTAGCCTTTTTTTTTTACTTAAGGGTGGAATTTTTTTTTTTTTTATTGTACATTTGGTTGTAACGATATATCTAAGGCACATACATTTATTTATACATTTATGTATTTTATTATGGGTTCTAATTTATTTATTTTAATATTAATATTATTTTGTATTTCTGTCGGCTCGAATATTCCGAGCGCAAAAGGGTTTGGTGTGGTGGATAAATAAAAAATTCATAAAATCCATTTTCTTGTTATACATACATTAAAAAGATGTTTGTGTATGCGTATGTGTGTGTAATGTATTCATGAGTATAAATATAAATTAGTTCCATTGGTTAAGTTTTAAAATTCATACATGTTTTTAGGATATCAAATGTACACAGATAAGGGATCAGATTTTTTTTTTTTTTCTGGGCAGTTTAATTTTCATCGGATACCCATTAAGAGTAAATGACCGTGTTAAATGTTTTGTGTGGTATAATTGAATTTAATACTAAATTATATTTAAATGTTCCTATTATAATATACAAATTTTGTGAGTTGGCTTAAAACTATTGTATATACCTACAGATGCATGTATAAGAATAGGTGTGTCGTAACCTACTCGTAATTATAAGAAATTCATTTTCATTTTTAATTAAAGTATATCGCACTTCGAGCCAGCCATTTTATATTGAGTTTTAGGTGGCTGTAGGGAAAAATTAGCAAGAGCAAACGAGGAAAGACGGTAGAATGGCTGCGGCCAAATTTAGACAGTTTTTCGGAGTCGTAGTGACCCTTAGAGATACCTTCTTAGGTGGAAAGTAGTCCCGCTAAATTGTACAAATTATTCGTATGTATCATTGACTATAAGATGCTCTTTAAAAAATATTGTTTGTCGTCAGTCAAAACTTGTTGGTGAAATTTTTCGATGAATTTGCATATAAAAAAAATACGACTCAATTTTTGAAAAGTAAGTACAGGGGCAGACTAATGCCTAAGACAACTAGGCATCTGCCTAGGACCCATGAGTTTCGGGGCATATCAATTTCTTGCTCACCACCGAGATAATATTTAATAATTTAATTGAATCTCAACTCAAACAAGCTAGAGCGAGAGGGAGAGATCCCTTTTATCTCCGTTGCTGATGTTTTTCTGTAAACAAATACTACACACGTCCTGTTATTAGAATATTTCCCTTTATCATGCGACTGAAAACGTAACACAATTTGCTAGGCTAGCGTCAAAGAGAAATGAGGAGGATCTTGTCATCAGTCTCCGAAGGAAAGAGTATATGCTGCATGATTGAAAAACCACACATACCTTTATATGTACTTCAAATAAATAAATAATTAGCACTGACCCACAAAAATGACTCAGCCATAGTACACAGGAACTAACATTTAACTAATCATAGTTTCACAGATCTTCTTTCACTTGTTCACTTACCGGATTTAGTGTCCCAGAAGGACATATAAGCAGCACCTCATTGGCCGGATGCCTTGCGACTCCCATTAAGTTCATTTATGCCTCACTTTCCAAAACACTTTACTCTCACTTAACACATTTTATACGTAACTTCTGTCAGACACTCCAACTCTGTAACACTAAAACTTTTTGAGCCCGGTTCAGCTTATGAGGTATAAGCACTATCGAGTATTCTGCATCTTTATTGGATGCATTCATGTAAAACATCGGATTTTTGGAATTAAATAACTCCCTTACGCCCGTGGTATAAATAATAAATAAAACGCTAATTAAATGTAACAACTTATAATTGAAGTGTGAATTTAGGCGTTATAGAATTGCGTGTATCTCTCACTAAGCATTTGACTGCGAAAATCGCTTAACTCATAAGGCACCCAGTATTGGGTTATTTTGCACGTCGCTCTGTAGCTCTTTCTTTGTTTTTATAAGAGCCAACACCTTGGCTATCGTAAAGAAATCGGAGTTTCGGTTTATGAAATTGGTCATGCAATTTTGTGTATGTTTGAATGTAATATTTCTTCAGTGGTCCTTGTTCACGCGCATGCTCTTTGATTTCCATATCGGTAATTACGGTTCAGTAAGTCAATAGGTCGGTGTAATTATAGCCCATTTTTGCTAAATTCGCTTATAGTTGTTGGTTAATTGACTGGAAGTGATATTGGCAGGGAAGACCTTATTCGATGCTACATTACATCAGTATCCTCTCTTATACATTTCCTGTCTGCTGTTTCTCTTGGTAACAAATAGTCCACCGTCATGGATCATCATTGGTGAATGGTTTTATCATTGGTGAATCTGTAAACAATATTTTTTTATTATTATTATGGTTCAAGATAGCTCAACTACTTTCAATAAAATTGCTAACAAGAAGACACCCATTCTAGCTCAACACTGAAGACAAACATAACAACATTACTCTGTGTTGTGAAAGGTGTTCGCTTAATAGTTTTTCTATAAAAATGATTTACCATAAAATGATGGCTCCATGAATTTTAGATTTTAGTAAAATTGTTTCCACAAAACCATTCAAATATTGTGAGATTTGCAATTGGATGATCTGAAATATTATTGATCATCCAACAATAATAGAATAGGAAGTTAGAAGTAAGCTTTATTGTTGAGTGTTTTCAGAACTATATCGGTTTTTGCTAATTATCGGCTGGAATACATGACTTTTATTGCAGCTTTCCCTTTCGAAAATACGGCTCTTTTAAGTAGCAATTGTATGCTCTGAATTTCGATCAAACATTTTATAAGTTAACATAAAATTTAATTTCGATTTTCAATTTGTATTTTATACTCATTAAATTCTAATACCAAATTTAATTTCAATTATTAAATTTACATTAAAATAATGAAAATTTACATTTTCATTAAAATAATATTACTCGTATTTTCCCCACAAACAAAAAATAAATTAAATAATATTGCATAAAATAATAATTTAATTTATTTAATGAAATACACTCAAATTTTATTTATTTGATAAAAATAACAAATTTTTTTTTTAAATTTAAATTAATTCATGTTTTATAATTATCTAATATGTATTATTGTGTGGATTTGTCTCTGTGTGTACGTACACAAACAATTTTAAATAATTGATAAGGAAATTTAATTTTATCTAATTAACATTACATGGATACATATGCAAAATACATAAATAAATATGTTTATGCATAATGTTTGTGTACATTGTAAATGATTATATATTTTTGATATTTAGAGATATAATACACAACCGAGTTGAATTTGATTATATTTTATGCTTTTTAACTTTTGGCATATAGGTTCGTAAATATTTGTGGTTAAATTAATTAAAATTAATATGGATGAGTTTATTTTAATTAGTCTTTACTGGTTAATGTTAATTAAGTTAAGAAACGATATTGATCGTTAAAACATTTTGGAAATGTTTCAGGAGGAACAGAATATGAATGGCTTGATTCTAATTCAGTTTTACTTTCGGTTAAACCGATAATTTGAACAAACAATTATTTTATTCCAATATCTTGCACAGAAAGTTTACCAGTATTTGGACTAAACAGAATCGTTTGTTCAGATCATGGTATCCTTAATACCTTTATGTAACATTAACATGTTAAAATCATAAAAGATGCTCAATATCGCCGATTTCTTGTGGCTAAATAATACCTGCGATTTACTTAGTTAAATGTCTTTCATTTTCAACACAAAAACCATTGTTCAACTGAACAAAACGATAATATTTTGACTAAGGGCCGCAAAATGGTTACAGTACTTCCCGTAAGAGATGACAATAGCATCTTTTGAGGGCCGAACAATAGAGTCGATGTACTCACCAAAATTATGGGTGCGGTGCAAGATTTGTAAATTGAGAGCAATTGAGAATTTTGGTTTGTATCACAAAATCGAAGTGATGGTCGACGGTGCGATGTCCACGCTTCCCTTATACCCTCTTTATTTACCACGCTTATATCAGCTCACTCTGTGTGTCTGTTTGTATCGTCAAATTTTGTAATCAATTTTTCAAGCACTTGCGATAGTCCAATTGAGCTGAAATTTTGCATGCAGGCTTAACTCCGATGACAATACAAGATTCTAACATTTTTGGACATTAAATATGCTTTGGCATAGTATATTTATTCATGTTTTCTTTTGTATGGGCAATGTACGGAGTGAAGTTGGCTGCGAAAGGTATTGTTTCAAATTTGAAAAACCCGTTACAACAGTATTTCATGCGCTTTTGTGTTTACTGAAAAATGCACTATTATGAATTTAAAAATGCTCTTTTGTGTGATAAATAAAAAGTGCGCTATTGTAAGACTTAAATATAAGTTTTTTCACATGAAATAAAATTGATTTCAATTCTCAGTGGATCAAACAGTAAGGTGCAGGGGAAAATAAAAATGTTTCAAAATTTTTGGGGAGAATATGAAGCTTATATTTAGGTTTTAGTCAGTTGGAATTTATAGCTACAGCAGCTGATTTGGTTCAAAATGGATAGACTCTTGGTTTGATGGCTTCTTTGTAAGATCAGAACTTACTAAGAATCATCGGGCCAAGGTTCGAATCCTGTTGATCTCATATTTCTGTTGTAGTCTTTACCACCCAAGTTAATAGTGAGTACGTGCTGAGAACTGAATGGCATAGGGGTGGTCATAAACATGCTATGTCGCTAACGTACAGCCACCTAAGCCAATATATGTTGAGTTACGTGACGAGGGCTGAATGGTATGAAGGTGGATGTAAAAGATGTCATGCCGCTAGCGAATAACCTCAGGGAACCTGGCACACCCTGTTGTATAAGTGTCTTATCCTCCTATGGAGCCGCTGGGAGGATGGACCGTTTATTGCCGCCATACTCGTGGGACCAAACAATGTATCCTCCAAAACCCCCAAAAACGCTAAAAATCAAAGAAGACGGAAACTGCTACACAACGAAAAAGACGATTGGAAAAAGCTAAGCAAAAATATAAAGAAATCCGCATTACAGAGACAGCAGAGTGTAAGCGTGCCAGATTAGACAGGCAGAGAGAACGAGAATCCAGTGAACAACGTACAGCGCGTTTAGATAGAGTTCGCAAGCATATCTATCAAGCTAGAGCAGCAGAAACAGCCGAAGAAAGGCAAAATCGATTGGAAAGCGTTCGCATGCATATGTCCCAATTAAAAGCTTAAGACACACCTGAAGAGCATCAAATAAGATTGCAGACTGATCGTGAACGGCACACACATGCGAAAGCCGCAGAAGCAATTGAACAGCAGCGAGCACGTGTAGCTCGAAACAGACAAAACATGTCTCAAATACGAGAACGGTTACGATCGGACACTGCTTCAAGTCAGCCATTAATACTTACTGCGATCAAATTTGTGAAGTCTGCACGAAAAGATGCTATCCAAATCAGATCTTATCGTGTTGCCCAAGTATCCAAGCTGCTAATTACCTTCCACCCGAGCTTGTGAGATCTACAACCCTTCGCGTTTGTCAAAGATCACCGAAAGCATACTGGAATAGTTTTGACCCAGGTGCTATACCAGATGTGAATCAACGACTCACAAAATCTGAGCAACGGTTGCTGTCAAGAGTAATACCATTCATTAAGATAGTAAAACTAACTAGAGATTTCGGTCAACTTGAATGGCGTGGACAACCTGTACTCTTCGGACAGGACATATTTGAAGTCACTGAGAAGCTACCGAATATGCTGCCAAGATCAACAAATAACTCTGGTATCGTATTCGTGGTGGAGCGATTAGAGGATCTTGACAAAACAAGAGAGTTCTCAATATCTCGATCACGAGTCTACGAAGCTCTAGAATGGCTGAAACAGAACAATCCACTTTACAGTGATGTAGCTACTGACAATAACGTTCACACCAATGAACGAGATTTGGTTTGTGTTGCAGTAGCAGCTTCTGTAAATGAAGATGTCCAAGAAAGTAATGCTTATATGTCCATTAGCGAATTATCACGAATTGCACGTGCTTCATGGCATCAAGGAAATGATTCTGTATTCACATCTGGCTACGCAGGACTGCAATGTGCCGCTATGGTTCTTGCCAATATTGTGAGAGCTGCGATTTTTCTACAAACCGATGGAATACTTTGACATTAGACCGAAATATGGTAGAGGGTGGCGGTATTTATGAGACAATTAGAATATACACCGAAGAACGCCCAAGAGCACTAAGAATTGACGGTAGTGGTTTCTTAGAAGTTCACCACTTCGATGTGATCAAACGAGACTTCCTCATGTACAACAATAATTTTAGTATCAGCTATACAGATGACTCACCATTCCTTGGAAGCTTACAAGACAACATAAATCAGGGAGATCTTGCAAAGACACTGAGACAGAGCCTTGAAGCATTGTTCGAAAGTAATAGTGCTGGTATACTGATTTCCCGGTCGCTCTCATTAGGCGTCATGCAGTATGATGACAAATACTACTTCACAGACTCACACTCATGTGGAGCTAGAGGAGCTGGAGCTGCGGAATGGAAGAGCTTGCGTAATAGAATGTGATACCATCGAGGAACTCGTACGGGTTTGCAAACGTGCAACATCTTCAAGAAATGAACCGTATACTCTTGATTACATTGATGTACACCAGAAAACGAACTTTGAGTGCGACGAAGACTCGATACATGTGCAAGCATCGATAGCAGTACTAGCAGAGGAATCAGAACAACCAGAAATAGCTTTCCATACATCGGTGATGGCACCAATAGATTGTGCCCAGCCAGTTGTTGAGGAAGTACTTGAGGTATCTGATAACTTGAATGAGATTGTACTGTACGCAAGACACGGGACAATATTGTGAATGAGGCACATGAGTTAAAGGCTGAAGAATTAGCATGATATCAGCTCTTCCGCATTAATAGACTAAAGGAACAATGAAAACAAAACAACTTCGGCATTAATGGACTAAAGGAACAACGACCAGTTTACATCACACCGCTAGACTAGTACCAATATCGAATACTTGGCAGTGATACACGATTCCAGCAAATTGAGTATCTGTTCTATGCACTGTCAATGTTCGAATATTATAGAGTCAAGTCCACGATAGCAGCTTATGGAAAGAAAATCGAAGGACAAGTGGGACAGGTAGAAGATCTTCACCTCTACATCAAGAACCTGCGAGGTTCGGCTGCTTACTGGCGTTCGGCACTGAATGAGCTTCTAGCTCAAATTAGATGCCTTGGACCACCAACCTACTTCGTCACCTTCAGCTGCAATGGCTTGCACTGGTTGGATATGA
The DNA here is from genome assembly GCA_958295665.1 of Tipula vernalis. Classification (NCBI taxonomy): domain Eukaryota; kingdom Metazoa; phylum Arthropoda; class Insecta; order Diptera; family Tipulidae; genus Tipula; species Tipula vernalis. Next base: position 17,904,352 of record OY282560.1, read on the forward strand.
GAAAAGCACTACTGATTGCCGATGGAAGACCGAATGAAGATCCAAGCAGTATTGATATACATGCAACACAAGCTCTCATCGAGAGATATCCAGTTGTTGTAAGTCGGCATTTCATGATACGAGTCAATGCATTAATAAGATTCATGCGAAGCAACACTAATGTACTTGGTCAGTTTCAGATGAGAGGCAATCCACATCTCCACATGGTAGTGTGGATTGAAAACCATTCAGCTTTCGATACACCAGAAGGTCTGGCACAAATAGATCATGTATGCTCTCGTGAACTGCCAAATGAGGAATCAGAGCTTTATGAGATAGTTAAGAAATGCCAAACTCATAGACACAAAGATAATTGCTATAAGAACAATACTGCTGATAGAAGATGCCGGTTCAGCTTCCCGCGAACTATGTGCGAGGCAACGAAGATTGTGTCTCATTCATCGGATGATTTCATTCGAAACGGAGGAAGAATCTGTCTACTGAAGCGGTGTGAACAAGACCGGAATATCAATAACTACAATCCCACACTTCTCAAACCGTGGGAAGGTAATATGGATATTCAGCCATGCGGATCGAATGAAGCTATCGCATTCTACATATCCAAGTACATGTCCAAATCAGAGCCGATAGACCTCGATGTTGGAATTGCACAGGCCATTCAACAGATACGACGCGAGGAAACCAACATCTATCGAAAGCTCTTGAAGATCAGTATGAGAATCCTCCAGGAAAGACAAGTATTTGCATGTGAAGCTGTATGCGAGAGAGCTCTAGAAAATGTGTGTTCCTCAATACGCGCAAGCCAGAACAACGATACAAGGTGCTTCAGTTCAATGAGGAAGGTTTGGCGACTGGCTACTGTAAGAGTATATTCGATAGATACGAATTGAGACCAGATTCACATCCGACTATTGACTTCAATAACATGAGCTTGATTGAGTTCGCAATGCACGAAGCATATTACAGTAAGAAGGATACTAGTGAAGAAGGCATTGATGACGATATACTCGACGATGAACCACGAACTAGAATGCCATCCGATCCAGAAAATTACTACTACAGTCTCCTCCTTCAGTACATGCCATATCGTCAAGAAAGCGGTTGATTGTAGATTACGATACGGCAAGAGAAGCATTCGCTGCACGAGAAGAACGACTGAAGGAAATTAGTAGATATATGGAAACATATAGAGAGCGAGACAAGCAGCTGGAGAATGCATTCAATCAAATGCACGCATTCCAACTTCTGGAGGAGAGCCCAGCTGCAGTTGTAGCTGATAATGAGGAAGAAATTGAATTGGACAATGCAATGACAAATGAGCAATTTACAAATGCACAACGCACATCACACGAAGCATACAGGAACAAATGGGTGGCAGCACAAATCGAGAAAGACTGTTCATTACAGGAGGTGCAGATACTGGAAAGACATTCATATTCAACCTGATAAGAAACCAGGTGAATAGATGCTATGGAAAGCATGCAACAAAGGCTGGAGCACTAACAGGTGTCGCAGCACGACATGTGGACGGATTAACAATACATAGTCTGCTGAAGCTACCGGTTCAGAAGGATGGAAGACTCGTTAACAATCTACTACTTCTGACTGGCAATTACCTCCGATTAATGCGACAACAGTTGAAAGACATAGAGTTCCTGTTTATAGACGAAATTTCCACGGTAGCATACGAGATGTTGTGTATGATAGACTCACGCTTAAGACAACTTAAGAATAGAGATGAGCTCTTTGGCGTTATTAATGTCATACTGTTCGGAGATCTAATGCAGCTTCCACCGATTCGAGGACATCAAGTATTCCAGCATTACAGCTGTACATTTATGGGGACTCTTCAGATTGGTTGAATTGACAGAGAATATGCGACAGCAAGGAGACAATACGTTCATAGATATCTTGAACGCACTGAGAGTAGGCGAATTGCAGGCTCAGCATATGAAAGTACTCATAGACAAAGTCAGCAATGAGTTTACCGGTGAATTCTCCATAGAACGTGCCCTTCGCATATACCCAACCAAGAAGAAAGTGGATGAGCACAATGAAGCTGTGTTACAATTCTTCAGAGACAGAAATACGCCAATGAATACCATCATAGCTCAGGATTCATTAGTCGATTCTACGTGGAATACAGACAACATGAGCGGAATACAGACAATATAAGCGTGGGGCGCTCCTTTACGGCATTAGTAATTTAAGACTACTAGACACATGAAGTAAAGTCTTAGTAAAGTCTTTTAGTAACACTAATGGAACAGTCTATTCTGATGTATCCTAAGAATAGATTTTTTGCTGGAGCATTTCAGTATTAATGTAAAAATGTTATATTGAGAGATGGTATATACATTCAGAAGGAGCGCCCCATGCTTATATTTTTAGTCATATTAATTTTAAATTTCTACTTGTTATAAATATACCTTGATAGAAGTAAGGAAGAAAAATTTTATTTTCTACTTTTCAAAGCCTTTTATTATTTGCTTTTTAGAGCCTTTAAATATAAGCGTGGTTTTTTAAAAAGTTTTTTTAAATATATTTTTAATTATCATAATCTGTTCCCATATCTTCTTTTTCGCTAAATATAAAATCCAGCTAAACATTAACCAGGAAGATGTCCTAGGCGGATCAAATTCATAAAGCATCAGTACGTGCAGTAAAGTGCCTCTGGTTACTACTGAGTTGTAAATTTTAGTTCTTTTATTAATATTATATACAGCATATTAGACTCAAATTAGAATACAATTCTACTACAATTCTAATTTGGGTGGCACTGAAGACCCATCTAGCTGCAATCGACCGACTTCCAAGGTGATGTTTTAACCCTGCCATTCATACGTTTAATCTAGAACTGAGGTTTGCCAGTATTGAAAAGTTTCGAAATTATTCGTTCTTCCTTCAAAGTGCTCAGATGCGGATGTGGAGCAAATTGGATTACGCGACTGCAGTTTCCTCTATTCTCACATTCCCTGTCAAATTCCTTCCATTTAATTCGTATGCGCGCGATCAGTTAAATTAACAAATTAAAAATAAATTGTTAGTAGTTGGGAACTTGGCAGTGAAATTCAGTATTTAGTCTAAAATTAGTGAGATGTTTATCTGCTTAATTTGAGCTGTGGAGAAGACAATGAAGGCTTACAGCACTAACCGCAAATATTTTGCTTTCACATGAAAATATAAAATCCTTAATCTTCACCCTATACAATAAAAATATATTTAAATGTTAAACGAACTACATAACAATTATACATACTTAATCCTTTCGACAATTCCAATTGACAACATAGCTAATAGTAAAATAAAAATTTTCCAATTTTATCGAAACTCAATTACGAAAGTCATTTTCCAAATCTAATTAAAAATTTATCAGCCATGTACAGATCGTCGAGTGACCCCAATCGAAAACCAAAACCAAAAGACAATTCAATAATAACAATTATCGTTGCACAAAATTGGTAAAAACATAAAATAGGTTTTTGTTAAATCCTCAAATTTAGTGTTTGCATAAATTTGAATAAAAATTTTTAAAAATTTTGAGATTCTGTTGAAAATCATTATCATCTGCTGGGTATTTTGGTGAATTCCGCACACAATACGAAAAATTAGAAAGGTGAAAATATTTTCATTTAAATTATATTTCTCAGTATACAATATTTAGACAATGTTATGGGTGATGAAGCCGATGACGACAATAGGAAAATTCATTTAGTTTATGAATAAAGTATGAATAGTTATAGGTATATCAGGTAGCTGTATAAAGAAAGATATATGTATCGTAGGTAATATGAGCATAATAGAAAAAGGCATACATTGTTTTGTTTGAATTAAACGAGAAAATTAAAGGAAATGTGGAAAAATACCAAACTAAACAAATTTTCCAAATGGATAGCACCGTATATAAAGGCGAGAAAATCTACATGAATTTATTATGTTACCTGTGTGTGGGTGGAGGTGTGTTTTCGATTATTCACATTTCTATGCGGAGGTTGATATGTTAGACTTTTTGCTCATTTATTTATTGTTTCGAAATGGGTCGAGAAATTTTTTTTGTCTTTTGTGTATAGGATTAGAAATTGTATAATATATTGTTTGTGGGTGGTAATGATGTGGTAATTATTGAGATAAAAATATATGGGTTGGCAAAAATATGTTCCTGATAATTAATTTCGATTTGAAATATCTGATTATTTTGGTCATTAATTTTTATAAACTAAACTATTTAAAGTTCGTCGAACAATTCAACGTACCTCTTAAACGATTTTGATTCGTTTTATATCATTAAAATTCGACTAAATTAAAATCAAATAGCAAACTAACGTTGACAGATTCTTATAATTATGGTGTTGGATAAATGGTTTGTTCGCGACAAAATATGCACAAAATTATAGAAGCTCAAGGAATTATGGAAGAGTGAAAACTGCTGGTTCTCGGTGTGCCTGGGAAATAAATGTTTTTCTGGGAGTTTTTGTTTTTGTAAAAATTGAGTTTAAAAAAAAATATAGTTGGTCAGTTACAAAAAGATCAAAAAGAAATGAACAACTAAATTTGACTCAATTTAATTTTCTTTGCAATAAAAATTATTAAATATAATCTGTGTATAAATAAAAAAATTGAGGTGTGGCCAACACACGACTTTCTTTTACGAACAGAGAATTTTGAGAAATTTTATTTTTTTCTTAATTTTTTTTTTAATTTTTTATTTTAATTTGTTTTTAATTTTTGGAAACATTTTGTATTAAGTAGATTTTTGTAAACCTTATACTTTTTAAGATATTTGCAAAACAAATTTTCTGGACCAAGGGAGTGGCCACTTCCGGTTAGCCGATTTGGAGTAAAAAACACTCGGACCTCCCAATTTATCAAAAAAGCTTAAATCTGAAGTTTCAGTTCGATAGATTAAACCATATGGGCTGTAGAGAGGACACAGACAGACTGACAGACTGACAGACAGACAGACAGACACCATTTCGAACCCACTTTTTCGGACTCAGGTGAGCTCAAAACAAATAAATCTATAAAAATCTCAAGGCTCAAAATTGTTCATGATTACTATACTTTATTTTAATAGAGTAAAAGAAAGTAAAAAACCCTAATCCATACGAATCGTTCGTTTAGTAAAAGTTCTGCAAAATTATTTTTTTGGAAATCGCACTCAACTCCCAAGGGCCAATATCGGCCATTGCCAACAATGATGACAAAGGTTTCGCTAGCACATGGAATAGGTCCCTTCATTACCTAGTTAGAAAACCCTAATTTATAAGAATCGTTCGTTTAATAAAAGTTCTGCAAAATTATTTTTTGGAAATCGCACTCAACTCCCAAGGGCCAATATCGGCCATTGCCAACAATGATGACAAAGGTTTCGCTAGCACATAGAATAGGCCCCTTCATTACCTAGTTAAAAAACCCTAATCCGTACGGATCGTTCGGTTAGTAAAACTTCTGCAAAATTATTTTTTGGAAATCGCACTCAACTCCCAAGGGCCAATATCGGCCATTGTCAACAATGATGACAAAGGTTTCGCTAGCACATAGAATAGGTCCCTCAAATACCTAGTTAGAAAACCCTAATCCATACGAATCGTTCGTTTAGTAAAAGTTCTGCAAAATTATTTTTTGGAAATCGCACTCAACTCCCAAGGGCCAATATCGGCCATTGCCAACAATGATGACAAAGGTGTGGCTAGCACATAGAATAGGTCCCTCAAATACCTAGTTAAAAAATGGAGGTGTGGCCAACACACGACTTTGTTTTACGAACAGAGAATTTTGAGAAATTTTTTTTTTTTTTTTTAATTTTTTTTTTTTTATTTTAATTTGTTTTTAATTTTTGGAAACATTTTGTTTAAGTAGTTTTTTGTAAACCTTATACTTTTTAAGATATTTGCAAAACAAATTTTATGGACCAAGGAAGTGGCCACTTCCGGTTAGCCGATTTGGAGTAAAATTCACTGGGACCTCCCCATTTATCATTAAAGCTTAAATCTGAAGTTTCAGTTCGATTGGTTAAACCATCTGGGCTGTAGAGAGGACACAGACAGACTGACAGACTGACAGACTGACAGACTGACAGACTGACAGACAGACAGACACCATTCCGAAACCCACTTTTTTGGACTCAGGGGACCTCAAAACAAATAAATCTCTAAAAATCTCAAGGTCCAAAATTTTCTTGATTACTATATTTTATTTTACTAGAGTAAAAGAAAGTAAAATGTAAAAAATAAAAACCATATAAAATATATGTTGTGTTAGTGAACAGCTAGAAGCCCTATTCAGTGCATGACACGGATATATATATATATATATATATATATATATATATATATATATATATATATATATATATATATATATGATCTCTTAAGTCTTGTGAATCCCTCTAAATAAATAAAGTTAAATTGTGGAATATAGCATACCAGACGCCTATATCCATAAAGTGGTGACCACGACGGGATCTGAGGGGCATAAATAACACCAAAAGGTATTATAAAAATCAAACACCTAAACCATCTTGGCAAACATATTTGCTGAACCGTACCACCGCGGAAAACGATCGCTTAATATCGCGGACTACATATAGTATAGGCCACAGAATAGCCTTTGTTGTGCATTTTCTTTGCGGAAATAAAGCCAACAACATTGAAAGCAGACAACGGCATAAAATTTAAAAAGGAGAAACAACCATCAACCCCAGCAATACCAAGTGAAGACACTGGAACCTCAGTTGCGGCTCTAGCTTTAGTTCGTGATCAAACATTTTTGTTTTAAATTATATTCCAACCTGAGGACATAGCTCCCACCAGAGGTAGGCGCTCAGCTTTTAAACAACTACAGTTAATCATCTCAAAAGATTTTTGGGTGTGATTAATTTTTACATGCGTTTCATTCCAAACGCAGCTCTAGACCAAATTTTATTTAACGACTTCTTGAAAGGTTACAAGAAAAACAGTAAAACTCCGATTAAATGGTCAGAGACTTCAATACAAGCTTTCGATAATTGTAAGGATAAGCTATCTCAAGCGACGTTTCTAGCACATCCCTCATCCACAGCTAGATTAGCTATTATGGTCGACGCATCGGACGCAGCGATTGGGGATGTGGTCCAGCGGTATGTTGCAGGTGCTTGGAAACACAACAACGGTATAGTGCTTATGACAGAGAGTTGCTTGCAGCTTATTCTGGCATCAAGCACTTTAAATATTTGCTAGAAAGTCGTGAGTTCACACTGTGCACGGATCATAAACCGTTAATTTACGCGTTTAAACAAAATCCAGAAAAAGCATCACCGCGACAATTTCGACATCTTGATTTCATCGGCCAATTTACTACCGATATACAACACATCTCCGGCGTAAATAACGTCGTAGCAAATACCCTCTCACGTATTAATCAAATTTCATTTCCAGAAAGTATTGATTATACAGTAATTGCGGATGCTCAAACCAATGATGACAAATTACGAGAACTTCTGAATAATAATTCAAACACTTCACTCATTCCCCTAAAATTCAACTCAAACAAAACTATTTGTTGTGATGCTTCAACCGGTATATCAAGACCTTTTATTCCCCTAAGTTTTCGGAAAATTGTTTTTGAATCGTTACATAATTTATCACATCCGGGCATACGAGCTTCAAGGAAACTATTAACTAAAAATGTTACATGGCCCAACATCGCAAAAGATTCAAGAATAATGGCTCAAAATTGTATACCATGTCAAAAATCAAAAGTCTCAAGGCATACACATTCACCTCTCGGTACATTTGTAGTTGCATCGCAACGCTTTTCTGAAATTCATCTAGACATCATTGGTACATTACCAATTTCTGGAAGCAACCGTTATTGTGTGACATTAATAGATCGTTACAGACGTTGGGCTGAGGCGATTCCAGTTCCGGACATTACTGTTGCTTCGGTCGCATTTGCTGTGTATTCAGTCTGGATAACCGCAGATACGGCGTTCCTGATTCCATCGTGACTGACCAAGGGGCACAGTTTGAATTTATTTGACGAATTAGCAAAGCTATTGGGATTTCTGCACAAGTGTACTACCAGCTACAACCCTAAATCGAAAATATAAAACCTCAGTAATTTGTACCGATGATTTTTCGCCAGATTTCTTAATAAAATCCTCGCAAATCGCTCCTTTTCCTTCAGCTGTCAATCTAGTTGACCATTATGGCAACGTATACATCTTTTCTGTAATTCCTTTATCAAATTCACCGAATTGACGCTTTTTGACGCGACATATTGCGCCTGCATTCACAGACGTATCCCAACTTGAATCTGCAAAATTTGCTTCTTGATTGTCTGACTTTGCGGTGGACTTCGAAAATTTTGTTTGTGGCCTTTACACTTCTAAAAGTAGCAGTCTTTTTCGCGTTGTGAACCGATAATCCAATTTTTTTGAATGACTTCAGATTCTTTATTTCTTTTCAAACGACGTTTGTATACTAAACATTTATTTTTGAACACACTGCCGCCTGTTTCATGTGATCATTGGAAATTAAGCGAAATGACCGACACATGAAAACAATTGCGAGAGCTGGATTGCGCAGAGTTGGCGACCGACTGGGAGAATTGGAAACGTGATTTTTTGGTGTACATGATCGCGAACGATAAAAATGGTCAGACGGGCAACGAAAATCGCAATTTTACTGTGGTTAATTGGAACAAAGTACGCCAATATTTACAATACTTTGTTTCCAAATTATGGATCCGAACATTCACTGCTTGGAACAGTAATCACAACACAAGAAATTCCAGCGACATCAACGGCAGCAGCACGCACCGAAACGGTAACAACACAGCGAACATTGGCTGATGTGTTGAATGCTTTTGATAATCATTGTCTGCCACAGAAAAACGTGACTATGGAGTCATTCAAATTCAACAATCTGAATCAAAAGGAACGTCAGCCATTCAGCGAATTTTTGACCGAGCTCCGTGCGCAAATTGAACGTTGTGAATTTAAATGTTCGTGCGGATTGTCGTATGAAAACCGAATGTTGCATAATCGAATCATTACTGGGGTGTTTGACACGAAGCTTCAGTTAAAGTTGCTCGACGGTCGTGATGAAAAATGGGATCGTGTGGTTGAAATTAGCAAGACATTCGAAGCAGCAAATGTCAACAAAGAGATTTTGGCATCAAAACAATCGATTGCAACGGTAGCATTGTCAGAAAACACAGACACCGACTCAATTAAGGCGATTAAAACAAACAACAAGAAAAACATCTGTTTCAACTGTGGTGGCGAATGGAACCGAGAGCACAGAAGCAAGTTCCCAGCGAAGGATAACACGTGCGAATGCGGAAGAAAGGGACATTTTCGCCAGATATGTCGCAAGAAGAAGAGCAAATCCAACGCCGGCGCATCGCAACCGAAATCAAATGGGAAACAACGTGTTGACAATCTCCATTGGTACGATATATCATCATCAGGTAATTCAACGAATGAAAAGTGGATTTTGGCAATTGGAATTGGATGAAACGAGTTCAGAATTGACAACATTTATGACACCCTTTGGTCGGTATAAATTCAATAGACTTGCGTTTGGCTTAAATATTTCACCAGAGATTTTTCAGAGACGCATGGTACAGATGTTCGGTGATACACCGGGTGTTTTTGGGTATTTTGATGATATTGCAATAGTAGCCTGTAACGAAGAGGAATCTTGAAAATCGTTCTTGACCGTGCTCGATCGAACAATGTCAAGTTCAACCCGGGCAAGATTCAATACTGCAAATCAGAGGTCAAATTCATGGGTCTTATTTTGTCGGATAGAAAAATTAGGCCGGCCCAAAAACATATTGATGCCATTTTGAAAATGAAAAAGCCAACCGACAAACACGCCGCGTGTCACGTTTATTGGGTCTTTGTAAATACTTGGCAAAGTTCATTTCAAATCTGTCAAAGATGACAGCGGAACTGCGTTTATTATCGGGGAAAGAAACTCTGTTTGAATGGAACGAAAAACACGATATTGAACTTGACAATATAAAGACCCGGTGTTAAAACCATTTAATCCGGAAAATCCAATCGTCATTCAAACAGATGCATCAAAAGATGGAATTGGTTCGGGTTTGATTCAAGAAGAGCATCCGGTTGCATTTGCGTCTAGAACGCTTAGTAAAGCTGAAAAGAGATGGGCGCAAATTGAAAAAGAACTTTTGGCTGTGGTGTTTGCATGTAAACGTTTTCATAACTTTGTCTATGGACGTCGATTTATAGTTGAAAGTGATCATAAGCCACTTGAATCATTAAATTTGCGCGACATTGATGATGTCACACCATGATTGCAGCGCATGTTTATGAGGCTTTTGAAGTATCCGGGATTGGAAATTGTTTATAAACCGGGCAAACATATGTTGTTGGCTGATTGTCTCTCTCGTCCACAATTGAACACAATTGAAGAAGACACAGAATTGAACACAGTCATTCACAGCGTCACACAATCCGTTTGTGTGTCGAGGGATGATTATGATTATTATAGACAGATAATAGCGTCGGATGAGGATCTTAAGCGCGTATGTGACTACGTAAGAAATGGTTGGCCCGACTATCGATCTTTGAATGATTTTACCAGGGTATTTCACAAACTAAAGTCCGAACTGCATTTCGAAAATGGGTTGTTATTCCGAAACCACCGACTCGTAATCCCAACGAAATTGCAAAATCAATTGCAAGAGGCAGGCAAGGGAACACATGGTGTTAACCACCATACCCGCCTTTCTGTCAACAACGTCTGCCAGTCTATTTCAATACTAACACACAATTAGGGACCAGTGGCCACCCTAACCGCGGCCAGTGGTCAAATTTTAATTTCGTAGATTTCAAGCTTAGGGTAGCCATGCTACCCTAAATCCAATTTTTTTTTACTGTTTTCATTCTCCCTCTCCGAGTTGCAATTAGCAGCTCACGTTTTGGGTGCTTCACCCCCATTAACAAATTATCCTAAATTAAGCAATATGCTCACAATATTCCATAGGCGGTAAACTAGGTCTTACTTGAGATACCTTACCCACTACAAAATCCTCTACCTGACTCAGCTGCAGGAATCATGCCGCCTGGTATCACAAGCAAGTAAGATAAATTCTATGTAATGAGTGGAAGCTGGCTTTCAGTCAAACCCCACTCGTTACAAACGGCAAAATAGCTACACGAACCACACTTGGGAATTGAGAAAACACTTGCCAGGCCCAGAATGTTGTACTTTTGGCCGGAAATGAACACAAAAATCAAAGAAATGATTGCGTCATACAATATTTGTGAAAAGTTCAAACGAAACAATCAAAAGGAACCATTGCTTGAAGAAATAAATCCAAAGTATCCATACCACATCGTGTCAGTTAATCTATTTGAATATGCTGGTCGCGATTATGTCAATTTATGACGCATATTCAAACTACTTGGTAGCAATTAAAATCAACAATAAGACCTCTTCACACATTATCGATAAATTTGGTTCGATATTCAGTAAAATTGGATATCCGTCGATAATTAAAAGTGATAATGTTCCATTCAACTCGTCTGAATTCGAGAAGTTTTCAAGAGATTTCAACGTCCAATTCAAATACTCGAGCCCGATATATCCGCAAAGCAATGGGTTGACCGAAAAGGGTGTAGCAATCGCGAAAAATATTTTGAAGCGTTGCTACGAAGCAAATGAAGTAAACCAATTCCAAAACAGAATCATGGAGTACAACACGACTCCGGTGGCAAGTATGAGTCTCACACCATCAGAGCTATTCTTTGGCAGGTTTATCAAAACAAGATTCCCAGTATCGGAACAACTTCTTGTCAGAAACAACATGAAAGTAGTAACGTAACCGTAGATTTATAGCTAAAACAAAGAATCAAGATTTTAGTGCTAGTGAATTGTTATTCGAAGATAATGTTAAATCGGGTCAAATAGTTAATTTGCCAGAAATCCAAATTGTAACACCGACACAAGAAACAGTCAATAACGATGAAAATCAAATATTGAACACTCCCGCTGTAAATGTGAGTGCGGACGAATTAGATCTTTCAGTGAACATGAAAAATAACTCCGTATCGGAATATGATACAGCTGAAGGTGAAAATTCAGAAGCAAGTTCGGGTAGTGATAGTGAGGTAGCTCCTCAACCTGCCATTCAAGCTCCAAATAATCAAGGAGAAGTCAGAACGCGCAGTGGTCGTGATACATAAAGAATCTTCTTGCCTACAACTTCCAAATTAGGTATATGGACATTAAAAGGTTCGCCTTTACCGTTTTTATATCTAGACTGAACGCCCCACAACATCCGCTGGAATCTGAAGATTCGGTCATTGCAAAACCGCGACTGCCATGACGGCTTCGCAGTTGAAACCGCCTAATCCAGTCGACCGTGGCTGCGTGTCCATGAGGGCTATTCAAATCCGATCGATGATTGCTACTATCTGGTCATTGTCGACGCATTCTCCAACTGCCCAGAGATTTTCAAAAAGTGCAACGCTACTTCAGTTAGGACAATTGGCAATCTGTGCGAATCATTTCTGCACCATTCAGCAGCCACAACAAAAGTATTCACCAAAATGGCTTTGTGCAAAGAAAAATCCAAGCGACAATTACCGTCATCAAATGGTAAAGGTTGTATGCCTTAAATAAATATCCTCTACTTGAAAAGCACAACCAATTTAATTTTGATTGGCTTCTTACGTGATGAAACTTGTTTATGATTTTACTTACCAATTTTACTAAATGTGAAGCTTATGGGTTACAACAAAACTGGCCACAAATCAATCAGGGTTTCGTTCGATCAAACCGAATTTTACCCAACATCTTTAAATCAGAAATGTTTCCCAATAATAATGATTCCAAAAACTACAACACAATAATAATTTTTATAAACACATTTTACCAATATTGAAAGATAACTTGAACTGACATGTTTGGAAATTAATTTGAAAAACAAAGGAAACAGTGAATGGTATAAATTAATAAATTTATCTACTCACCGATAGATGTCTATACCAAATGTTAGTTTTATCATTAAGAACTTTACATTATTTTGTCGCTTCAATCGTAGTTTTGTCACGTCACTTTGACGTTCATCATATATCTGTTTTGTGTTTTTATTTACAAAAAGTTTCGAGTTTATTTTCTTAAGACAATAATCGCACAATAAAATGCCACGAAGTGTAATTTCTGAGCCAAATACTGAGGAATATCTAAATAAATTAATTAAGCTACCAAGTATTAGTGTTGGATTAATTATTGGCCAGGTAAAATTATGGACCTCAAAATTTCCAGGTTAGGGAGTTTGTATATTAATGTTTTAAAATATCTCTTAGCCCGGACATCAATCAAAAGACTATGTTGTCCATTTGGCACGAACACCAAAGGATGACTCACAAGAGAGTGGTGGTTTATCAAACCCATGGGATGATTTCTTAGTATCAAACCATGCGTTGAACGTAATTCGTATGTTGCCGGCTGGTTTCTTTATCATGGGAATTTTCGTGGTCAGTCCTGCAAATCTCTTTGAAGATACAAATTTTACGAACCAAGTTAAAGTCTGGATATCGGAAATAAAAAATATTTTTGTAACCTATAAGTTGCTACATGGCAGCAGTGAGGAATTCGATAATGGGGAAATGTTGATTATGCACTATAATTGTTCGAATAAGAGCATTATATGTAAAACGTACGAGGATGCGCACGGGTGAGTGTAAATCTATATGTTTAGTACTCAAACCCATTGATACATTGTTATTCTGCAGCAAACAGTCGACGAAACCAGTCGACTGGAAATTCCAAGCGAAACCAACGAACTGGACGCTAATTGAGTCGTACTACGAACTCGATGCGCTGTTTCCAATCATTCGGTTGGACGATAAATTTAATATGGAAGAGAATTTTGGTTCGTCTCTTGACAAAATTGGCCAGCAAATCTCCAACAGTATTGTCTTCTTTGACAACAAGCATTTTACAGCCGAAGAAACTGTCGACTCGCTATTGAAAACAAGAAAGGAGGAAGGAAATGAAAAATCATCGATTCAGGCGACTGTCTATTATCCATGTGTACGTCCATAGGGTCGATGTGAAATAACATATGCGTTAATCCACCAATTTATTTACAGGCCGAAATCGACGAGAACAATATAAAAATCGTAAAATATGATGGCACAGTTCATTATCATGGTATGATTGCTTCCCGGATATATGCTCATCCCAAAAATAATTTTCATGATTTGGAGAAATTTGTTAAACTTGATATTATGCGTTCATTATCGGCACGCATCCAAATCCATTGTGATGCACTGATCGAGAATGACCACATCGAAAGTAGGTTCGCCATATATAGCATGCCCAGCTATTAATCGATCTCCTCCTTTTCAGATCACATAATCATCAATGAACCACCCCGCCGCATATTCTTCCCGATTAAACCGCATCAGATTCAGTTTTCGGATTATATTTTCCGCGAGGAGGACGATAAGACGGTGATTAAGCAAGCTAAAGAAAATTTAGATATTGATTTGATAAAATCGGATATACAGATGAATATTGAAACGCCACCATCTGAATCCGAACAAGTTACAGCCGCTAGTAAATCGGCTGAGAAGGCGGCCGATTTGAAGGTGGCCGATGATTTAGATAAGAAGAAGAAACAATTTGTTTATGGAATGATTCTGGCTCTAGTCGCCTTGATAATATCGGTTTTTATTAAGCTGTCAACACGTGTGGTGGAGACGAATAATGAGGCAACGGAGATTTAATACCTGAGGGTCATCCTCGTGTCCTTTCTGTTTTCCATTTTTTATTTTATTATTCAAATCTTGCAGAGCTTTTCATCTTGTATTTTTGGTAAATGTTGTTTATATTTGCAAATTAGGGAAATAAATTATTTTTTTATTTAAAGAGAAACTGATTCGCCTGGTTTTATTCGATTCCATATAAGTTAAGACTGATTCATGCCTTGGGTAGGTATATAATTCCTTCCACGGTAAGGGAGGTTACACACGACGATGTTACAAATAGGATTACGGAACGAGGCACTCCCAACTCGTATCACATTTTAACCGGTAGGTCAACAAATAACGTTAAATCCGACACGCAGTCATACGATTCAGTCACAACTTTAAATATAATCGATTACAATTATAATTGATTGATTCCGTTCATGCCATTTAGATTTTGTTTAACGTTGAATTGTTTCAAATCAGATTTGATTCAGACATAAACAAGAAAGCATCACAACTATGAAATTGGCTCTTGTATTATTTATTTGTGTAATCTGTGCTGTTGCCCATATTGCAATTGCATGTAATGCCTTGTATGTGGATAGTGTAAGTATATTTGAATTTAAATTACAACTTAATTGTATCTAAATTATCAAATTTCTTTCTTTGATTTCTTAAGTATGGACTTAATAAAAAAAAGTAATTGTGTTGAATAGAAATCATTTGTTTCCAATTGATTTTCCGGATAAAGCAGAAATTAGTTGAATATCGACAAACTAATGAAATAAAGAAAATTATTAAAATGGGTTAATGTTTAATTTCAACAAATCCAATGGCACATTCCAATCAATCATTCGCAAGTTACAACTTTTGTCTCCTCAACACAGTTGTTGAGTTGTCCTAGTCTAGTTATCTTAGCAGCGAAGACGGATTTAGGCGACTTTGGCACACGATCTGCTTTTGTAACCGTTTGATTTGCAGTAGTACTGCATTTTGGGGATAAGTTAAAGGTAACTTTTTTAGTATTATGGGCTTCGAAATGGTATTTGGAATTTTGTCTGGACTGACTTTTTGGTGGTTCAGAAATAATTTGGTGTCGAAATGGTTCTTCATATTAGTATTCCATTGGACTTGGGAATGTAGCTTGTTGTCCTTTTACTCTGGGAACCTAATATAAAAGGCAGCTCGGTGGACAGTTTGGATTCGAATTTCATCCCTTGATCTATAACGATAAATTCCGGTAGACCAAAAGGGAGCCGTAATATTCGGTACAGGCACTGTCGATCAATGGCAGGCATGTAGTCATGCGTGTCATGCATGCAGTGTCATGACATCAATGTGATGATGTCTAAATGTATTTCTGAAAAGCCATGTGACGCTAATCTATAAGAGTGTCTTGACATACATGTTTGGGCCATGACTTTTGAATGTTTCTTAATGGAAGGCCAAATAACATTAGTAGTTATAAGTTTGATAGAGGCCTTAATACCAGGATGTGATAAATTGTGAAATGATTCAAAGTTCTTTTTCCGAAAACTGACTGTAATGAACCGTCTTGGCATAGCTGTCAAAACGTCACAACAAATAGTTTTTGTTGTGATAAATAAGAGTGGTAATTGTTTGAATTCCAAACTTTTGGTACTGGGTAATAATTATCGAAGCTCTTCATCGTTTATTTGTGCATCTGTTATTGCCGTGTAATCAATACTTGGAGGTAGTGATTTTACCGATGAAATCTAGGTGAACTCGCAACTTTCTAACGTATATTTGAAGTGCTTAACGCCAGAATAAGCTGATAGCAATTCTCTGTCATAAAAGCACTATATCTTTGCTGCGTTTCATTAACACGTATTGAAAAGAAACTGAGTGGTTCCCATGTATTTTAAACTTACTGCTGAACCACCGCCCCGATTGCTGTATCCGATGCGCGTCCACCATAATGGCTAATTCAGCTGTATACGAGGGATATGCCAGTAAAGTAGCTTGTCTTAACTTTTCCTTGCAGTTGTTGAAGGCTTGTATAGATGCTGGCGACCATTGGAAATGAGTTTTACTGTTGTTTTTGTAATCTTTCAAAAAACTGTTTAGTAAAATTTGGTAAGATGCTGCATTTGGAGCAAAACGTCTATAAAAGTTAATCAAAGGCAAAAATCGTTTGAGATCATTAACTGTATCTGGCCGTTTGTAATTTTTAATAACTTCAGAAGGCACATTTTCTGATTTGATGATTAAACCATGTTTCGATAATTTTTTGAAAACGAAACTTAGATGTTCTAGATCCTCTTCATAAGAATTTAAAGCGATTAACACGTCGTCCAAATATATGAAACCAAAATTTAGGCCTAATAAAACTGAATGCATTAACCTTTGAAAAGTTTGCGCTGCATTCTTGAGACCGAAAGTCATATTCGTAAACTCGAGAAAACCAAAGGGAGTTGAAATGGCAGCTTTTGGGATGTCGGATGGTCCAATCGAAATTTGGCGATACGCCTGAACAAGGTTGTCGATGAAAATATGGGCAATCCTTTAAGTCTGTTTGGAACGGTAATCCCGTTTAGTGCGCGGTAATATCCACAAGGTCTCCATTGTCCGTCCTTCTTCGTTACCAGGTGTAACGGGCTGAACGATGAACTTAAACTCGGGCAACATATCCCTTGTTCGATCATCATTTCGAATTCCGCTTTTGCTATGCATAATTTGTCCGGCGCTAACCTTTGCGTTTTACAACTGACCGGTGGTCCAATCATTTACAAACAATGCGTGATACTGGGTTTGATAATTTTGACACCGCTTAAATTTTGCGTAATTTCTGGAAATTTTGCTAGTAAATTTTGAATTTGTGGGTTTAGAGCCGTTTTGTCAATGAATGAAAGTGCCAAATTTGGTTCCAAAGTTAAATCACCTTTTACAAACCGAACAGTCCTCTAATAGTTTTTTGGAATTTCGATGTTGCCCGCTGACCGACTATTTGCAAAAATATACATCCCTGGACAAATTTTTGTGCTTGCTGCTGTCGTATTTTGGATTTACCCGAGATCGTGAATTTGATCAGGTTCGATTCCCTGAATTTGAATTTGCACTGTTATGATTTGACCGTCCTCGAGATTGAATTCTTATTAACGCCGAAATTTCACCTATCATTTCCCTTCTAAAATTTTGCAAAATCGTATCCCAGTTTATATTTTCCGCGAGGAGGACGATAAAACGGTGATTATAAGCAAGCTAAAGAAAATTTATATATTGATTTGATAAAATCGGATATAGCTATCATTTGAATCCGAACAAGTTACAGCCGCTAGTAAATCGGCTGAGAAGGCGGTCGATTTGAAGGTGGCCGATGATTTAGATAAGAAGACGAAACAATTTGTTTATGGAATGATTCTGGCTCTAGTCGCCTTGATAATTTCGGTTTTTATTAAGCTGTAAACACGTGTGTAGTACCTGAGGGTAATGCTTGGTGTTCTTCCTGTTTTCCATTTCTTATTTTATTATTCAAATCTTGCAGAGCTTTTCAATCTTGTATTTTTGGTAAATGTTGTTTATATATTTGCAAATTAGGGAAATAAATTATTTTTTTATTTAAAGAGAAACTGATTCGCCTGGTTTTATTCGATTCCATATAAGTTAAGACTGATTCATGCCTTGGGTAGGTATATAATTCCTTCCACGGTAAGGGAGGTTACACACGAAGCTGTTACAAATCGGATTGCGGATCGAGGCACACCCAACTCTATAGTATTTTAACCGGTAGGCTAACAAATAACGTTAAATCCGACACGCAGTCATACGATTCAGTTACAACTTTAAATATAATCGATTACAATATAGGTAATTGATTGATTCCGGTCATGCCATTTAGATTTTGTTTAATGTTGAATTGTTTCAAACCAGATTTTGTTCAGACCTAAACGAGAAAGCATCGCAATTATGAAATTGGCTCTTGTATTATTTATCTGTGTACTCTGTGCTGTTACCCATATTGCAATTGCATGTGGTGCCTTATATGTGGATAGAGTGAGTATATTTGAATTTAATTTACAACTTAATCGTTTCTAGCAATAATAATTGTCAAATTTCTTTCTTTGATTTCTTTAAAGTATGGACTTAATGGAAAAAGGGAATTGTCTTGGATAGAAATCATTTGTTTCCAATCATTGGTTTTGATAAAGCAAAACTGAGTTGAATATTGACAACCTAATGAAATAAAGAAAATTATTAAAATGGGTTAATGTTTAATTTCAACAAAGCCAATGGCACTTCCAATCAATCAATCGCAAGTTACAACTTTTGTCTCCTCAACACAGTTGTTGAGTTGTCTTAGTCTAAATATCTTAGCAGCGAAGACGGATTTAACCGACTTTGGTACGCGACATGCTTTTGTAACCATTTGATTTGCAGTAGTACTGCATTTTGGGGATAAGTTAAAGGTAACTTTTTTTGTATTATGGGCTTCGAAATGGAATTTTGAATTTTGTCTGGACATTTTGGTGGTTCGGAAATAATTTGTTGTCGAAATGGTTCTTCACATTAGTATTCCATTGGACTTGCGAATGTAGCTTGTTGTCCTTTTATTCAGAGAACCTAATATAAAAGGCCGGCAGCTCGGTGGACAGTTGGGATTCGAATTTCATCCCTTGATCTATAACGATAAATTCCGGTAGACGAAAAGGGAGCTGTAATATCCGGTGCAGGCACGCCTCGGTCCATCGTATGTATCTGTCATGACATCAATATGATGATGTCTAAATGTATTTCTGAAAATCCATGTGACGCTAATCTATAAGAGCCGAGAGGAGATTTTGTGTGTCTTGACACACATGTTTGGGCCTAGACTTTTGAATGTTTCTTAATGGAAGGCCAAATAACATTAGTAGTTAAAAGTTTGATAGATGCCTTAATACTAGGATGTGATAAATTGTGAAATGATTCAAAGCTCTTTTTCCGAAAACAGACTGTAATGAACCGTCTTGGTATAGCTGTCAAAACGTCACAACAAATAGTTTTTGTTGTGATAAACAAGAGTGGTAATTGTTTGGATTCCAAACATTTACCACTCTTGTTATTAAGTAACAACTTCATGTTGTAATGACATCATAAAAGAACGTAACCGTTTGCGTCTACCTCTAGAAGAGTTAAAATTGATTGATAGGCCCCAAGTGATCCCAGTTCAGTGCTTATTGAAAGATTGCGAGTTGTGGAAAATTATCTGTGACAGTTATCCTTTCAAGCAATGGTCGACCTCTGAAAAATTGAAGATGTACCACTACATTCTGATAGGTCGAGCTCCACCGAGCTGCCGGCCTTTTATATTAGGTTCTCAGAATAAAAGGACAACAAGCTACATTCGCAAGTCCAATGGAATACTAATGTGAAGAACCATTTCGACAACAAATTATTTCCGAACCACCAAAATGTCCAGACAAAATTCCAAATTCCATTTCGAAGCCCATAATACAAAAAAAGTTACCTTTAACTTATCCCCAAAATGCAGTACTACTGCAAATCAAATGGTTACAAAAGCATGTCGCGTACCAAAGTCGGTTAAATCCGTCTTCGCTGCTAAGATATTTAGACTAAGACAACTCAACAACTGTGTTGAGGAGACAAAAGTTGTAACTTGCGATTGATTGATTGGAAGTGCCATTGGCTTTGTTGAAATTAAACATTAACCCATTTTAATAATTTTCTTTATTTCATTAGGTTGTCAATATTCAACTCAGTTTTGCTTTATCAAAACCAATGATTGGAAACAAATGATTTCTATCCAAGACAATTCCCTTTTTCCATTAAGTCCATACTTTAAAGAAATCAAAGAAAGAAATTTGACAATTATTATTGCTAGAAACGATTAAGTTGTAAATTAAATTCAAATATACTCACTCTATCCACATACAAGGCACCACATGCAATTGCAATATGGGTAACAGCACAGAGTACACAGATAAATAATACAAGAGCCAATTTCATAATTGCGATGCTTTCTCGTTTAGGTCTGAACAAAATCTGGTTTGAAACAATTCAACATTAAACAAAATCTAAATGGCATGACCGGAATCAATCAATTATATTGTAATCGATTATATTTAAAGTTGTAACTGAATCGTATGACTGCGTGTCGGATTTAACGTTATTTGTTAGCCTACCGGTTAAAATGCGATAGAGTTGGGTGTGCCTCGATCCGCAATCCGATTTGTAACAGCTTCGTGTGTAACCTCCCTTACCGTGGAAGGAATTATATACCTACCCAAGGCATGAATCAGTCTTAACTTATATGGAATCGAATAAAACCAGGCGAATCAGTTTCTCTTTAAATAAAAAAATAATTTATTTCCCTAATTTGCAAATATATAAACAACATTTACCAAAAATACAAGATTGAAAAGCTCTGCAAGATTTGAATAATAAAATAAGAAATGGAAAACAGAAAGGACACGAGGATGACCCTCAGGTACTAAATCTCCGTTGTCTCATTATTCGTCTTCACCACAGGTGTTTACAGCTTAATAAAAACCGAAATTATCAAGGCGACTAGAGCCAGAATCATTCCATAAACAAATTGTTTCGTCTTCTTATCTAAATCATCGGCCACCTTCAAATCGACCGCCTTCTCAGCCGATTTACTAGCGGCTGTAACTTGTTCGGATTCAAATGGTAGCTATATCCGATTTTATCAAATCAATATCTAAATTTTCTTTAGCTTGCTTATAATCACCGTTTTATCGTCCTCCTCGCGGAAAATATAAACTGGGATACGATTTTGCAAAATTTTAGAAGGCAAATGATAGGTGAAATTTCGGCGTTAATAACGGACAAATCATAACAGTGCAAATTCAAATTCAGGGAATCGAACCCGATCAAATTCATGATCTCGGGTAAATCCAAAATACGAAAGCAGAAAGCACAAAAATTTGTCCAGGGATGTATATTTTTGCAAATAGTCGGTCAGCGGGCAACCTCGAAATTCCAAAAAACTATTAGAGGACTGATCGGTTTGTAAAAGGTGATTTAACTTTGGAATCAAATTTGGCACTTTCATTCATTGACAAAATGGCTCTAAACACACAAATTCATAATTTACTAGCAAAATTTCCAGAAATTACGCAAAATTTAAGCAGTGTAAAAATTATCAAACCCAATATCACGCATTGTTTGGAAATGATCGGACCACCGGTCAGTTGCAAAACGCAAAGGTAGCGCCGGACAAATTATGCATAGCAAAAGCGGAATTCGAAATGATGATCGAACAAGGGATATGTTGGCCGAGTTCAAGTTCATCGTTCAGCCCATTACACCTGGTACCGAAGAAAAACGGACAATGGAGACCTTGTGGATATTACCGCGCACATTGCCCATATTTTTATCAACAGCCTTGTTCAGGCGTATCACCAAATTTCGATTGGACCATCCGACATCCCAAAAGTTGCCATTTCAACTCCCTTTGGTTTTTTCGAGTTTACGAAAATGACTTTCGGTCTCAAGAATGCATCAGCGCAAACTTTTCAAAGGTGAATGGTCATGCGTTTTCATGAATTTCTTAGAGGCAATTATTGAAATTGATTGAAGGCTAAATAGATTTTCCGGAGACTTAAAAACTGTTTTAGATAAGGGATCTCTTTGGAACTTCAGTGGAGCGTTTTTTCAGAATATCGAAAGTACATTTCCCAAGGACACTAGATGTAGTGACACAAGGTATTCTGTGATAGCTGAATACGTCATTAACAGTTCAATGTTGTAGGTGCTGTAACGGTGGCGGAGACCAACCTAACTGGTTGCCAAGTACCACAATCTTTTTGTTAAAGCACTGCCTTTTTCAGTACAACAATCTTAACATCAAGTTCGGCTTCTGATTGTTGTTTGCAGTAATTGAACATCTCCAGAAGGGTTATAGTCTGTGAATTTGTAGAAAAAATTTAGCTTACCTGTAAAATGGTTAAGCTATTTTATGGTGCACATTCTCAGTCGTTCTAATAGTTTACGCATACTTTCATTGGGCGACATTTCGTAAACCGAACATAATTCTCTTAACGGCGGCAAACCCAATCTCTATTTGTCAGTCATATAATGAAGCATTCACAGCTATGACCTGAGATCACGCCTAATATCTTGCATATTTCAGCTATCTGAGGGTTTTGAAGTACTAAATTAGATTGTCGAATGGGTTTGTATTCAGGGATTTGTATAGTAGTATGGCACAATGACCTCTGTTACTGAAGGAGGTAAATGAATTTATGCATATATAGTACATATACAATCACAATTTGAAGATTCTTGCTATGCTTAAACACTGCTTGTAAGACTCGATGAATGTCTTACGTCATGTGACCTTTTCATGCATCAGTAATTTTGAGTTGTTCATACTGAGGCAGAAACACCTTAAAATATTTGAAGCGCTCCAGTTTCCATTCGATTCCTGCTTTTTATTTTTTACTTCGATTCGATTCTGAGTATTATAAATAGAAACCTAGTCCGGCTTCGGTTCTCCAAAGGTTCCATAAAATTTATAATTGGTGTTGTTGGCTTTCAATATAACGAAATTAAAATTTTCTAATAAACTAATCTTGATTGAACGCTAACGACATCTTTGAGTAACACCGACATTATTTCCTGAAATATTTTTAGAGCTTTGGTGTACTGAATGTTAAATATTTTTCTGTCCTTACCATTACTGAAATTTGCCAGAAATTTTTGCCACAATCTGACAGTGATAAATTTCAGATCGTTTATTTCAGTTGCTATTTTTCGATCGATGTATAAGAATATATTAGTATCTTTCTGACTTACCACGATCTTTGGTTGTTTAACTATGGAGCCGGTTGCTTCACTAGCTTTATGGCACTCATATCAACCATATGAATAGTTTTGGATTCGATTTTGATTAAGCGAGAAATTTTCCATGTGATCAAATTTCGAGTTTTAGATCTTTCGCATTAGTAATTTTTGAAAAAGCCTAATTTCTTCAATATAATTCATTGTCCATGATGGCGATAATACGTTTCGCTTTAGGTCTGAATAGCAAAACAGGGTGGACCATAATTAAGTGAACGATTAAAAAGTGGTGCCATTTTTGTATTTCTTAGCATTTCTTAGCCCAGGTTTGTGATAGAGCGATGTACGCCAAAAAAGAGCGAGCAGGAATGCTTTTCGTTTCGTGAACGATATGTGATATCACCGTATTACAATATTTTGTTGCACTGGAAAAACCTTTATAATCGATAGGTTCATCATTAAAATACATTTAAGGTTTAGAAGAGTTTAAATGAGACAGAATTTATTTACATAGATCCTATTGACCTCTAATATCTAATTGTTCTAATCTAGCACGTTTTTAATTATAATTTTCATACTCTTTCCTTCCTAATTATCTCAAGCAAGATACCTTGTGTACACATTAAATACCTCTATATAACAAACACTATTAATTAAGTTTATTGGAATAAATATTAAAATCGTGATATAACAATTAATCTGTTATAAGTATGTACATGACATGAACAATCAATTAATTATTGGCATTTAATTGAAAAATGTACTGCACAAATTAAAATAATAAACGAAAAAAAAAAAAAATTACTCAGTCATGATTTTGATGATTATCGATCAGTGATGATCTTCATAATAAATTTATGTACTGCGTCTGCAATTTAGTTGAGGAATTTCGAGGAAGTAATTTTTATGACGTATATGCACGTCTCTACACGTACGTAGGTACACTGAGTCATTCATTGAGGAATTAAAAATATATAAAATATGTTGATGAGGTTGAAAGATCATTTTGATGATCATTACAATAATTTTTATTTTTATTTTTTGGGTTTTAGCTTCCTGTACTCATAGTTTTTATACATAAACGTGACTCCTGTAATCATAACAAAAATTATGTTTTTATAAAACAAAACTCATTACATTTTGATTTCTGCTGATCGGCACGTCGTCGTTAAAATATTTTTGTGTGTGTGAATGGCACAATGATCTTTCCATCAAGCGATATAAATAAATGATTATCGAATAGATTTTAGAAGATAAAAAAAAAGAAGAAAAATTGATGAGAAGATTAAAAAATAATTAAGACGAATCATAAACATAAAGAAACACAGCTGACGATGTACCAAAAAAAAAAAAAAAACATGAAATTGACCATTAAATATTTAACAAGAAACAAAAAAGCGATTTTTTGCTCGATCTTCGATCATCTCGTTTTTTGTTTTTAGTTTTGAGCAATTTGATTATAACATTAACGAATCAAGATTTTATAAAGAAAGAATAAATTGGTTTGTAATAATAACGATCGTGATTACTAATGTTAATGGTAATAATTTAAATATGTTTGTACAAGAATATCTAGTACCTAATAGTATATAATTTTGGATATTATTTCATGAGGATGAAGTGAGATCATCGATTTATTTTTGAACATGATTGATTTGTGCTTTAATATATATCAGATGACCATAATCTAGCACAGTGCGTTTGTTGAAACTCGTTGCTTTTCAAGACACTATTGTTGGTTGATAGCCTAAGGGTTGTAATCTGTATGTGATGTAGCGAATCTTATGGGCATATGATTTCGATAGATAAACAATCTAGAATTTGTAGAATTTAACAAAATCTCGTCGAATGTGTCTTATAAGATTTGCAGCCAATATAATTTTACAAAGAGATTGGAATTACTGGCTAATACCAAAGGTAAAAAGAGAAAAAAGAAAAGGAACACGGCAAGAATGAGTTGCCAGTCTTAATTCACAAATTTGAGACAACAAGATTCTATTTTACAACTTGCATGCATACTTTACGGTGCACAAAGTTAAGTTCACATCACTAAGACAAGTTTTGTGAATAAAGGAAATAATAGCAGATATAGTATTTCTCGACTTATCCATGTTCATTATCAGTGTATATCGTTCTATCTGCCATTGAAATTTATTGAAAACACGACCAGGGGGTCCCTATTCTCGAATTCCACATCAATTTTCCACATGTGGACATCTGTCAAAATTTATAAAAATTTAATTTTTTCGGTACTAAGGGAATATTTCCGAATGGGTATAAGCATGTGGAAAAAATTCCCTATATAGGAAAATGCCCATGCCGCATGTGTTTTATATACGAATTATAATTTTCGAACGTTTTGTGTGAACTTTGACAGATGTCCACATGTGGAAAATGGATGTGGAATTTTATTTATTTATTTAAATCTATTCTACAGTTAAACACTTAATGAATAGTAAAAAAAGAATTATTATAGATTAAAAAGAAATAAAAGGAATATTAACAATACGGAACATTACCTGAAAAAACGAAAACTTTAAAAACGTAAAATGAGATTAAAAATTGCAATTTCTAATTGCCTTCCGAAAATACACTCTGGATCTCTCAAAATTAAATAAATGGTAAAATTCATTAAAAATTCTAGCCATTGGCTTGGTTGGCTCATTGGAACCATAATTCGTTCTATGAAAGTCAACAAACAAAAATTTCCCTTGGTCGCAAGCTTCCTGTAGGTATATAAATGCTCCAAGCAGAAATGAGTTCAGGACACTTAATGCGGCCACTAAGAGAATCACTAACAAACAAGGTAGATGCAATTTTTCGGCGTTTAACCAACGTATCAATGTGAAGGCACTCACACCAAATCACATACGATGGGAGACTTCGCACCTGTTCCCACATAGGTAGATGACGATCAGATAAATGACCAAGCTTCCTGGCCATATACATAGTAAAACGTTTCTGAATAGATTCCAATCTTGCAATATGCACATCCTGATGAGGATACCAAACCACTACAGCATATTCAAGGTGAGATCTTACTAAAGAAGTATATAGACTAACACACGAAAATGCATCCATAAAATCCTTTGTCGTTCTAAAAATAAAACCTAACATAGAATTGGCCTTTAATATTATTTTATCTATGTGTAACGCAAAAGTTAATTTCTGATCAAACAGAACTCCTAAATCAACAGTTGAAGTTACTCTGCAAAGCAGATCTCCATCAAAATAATAATTGACAATATTTGGATTGAGTGTTCTGAAAAACGACATCACCTTACACTTCTGTACATTAATGAACAATTTATTCTTAGAGCACCAACTAGACAATATATTAATTTCAGATTGCAAAACCTCAGCATCACTTACAGATTGAACATGCATGAAAATCTTCAAATCATCAGCAAATAATAAACATTTACAGAATTTAAAAATATTAGGAATATCATTCACGAATAAAAGAAATATAATTGGGCCTAAATGGGACCCCTGAGGGACTCCTGAATGACAATAGATATAATCTGACTTAACATCATTCAATAGAACATACTGCTTTCTACCAACTAGATAAGAAGAAATCCATTTAAGAAAATTTGGATCAAGACCAATAACCGAAAATTTTTCAATAATAATTTTATGGTCGATTGAATCAAAAGCTTTAGCAAAATCAAAGTAAATTGAATCAACTTGGGCGCCTTTAGATTCAAGTGACTCAATAGTGAATTTAGTAAATTGCAACAGATTGGTAGTCGTAGATTTTCCACTAGTGAAACCATGCTGGAAACAAGAAATTATCTTTTTAGTATGGAATAACAAATGTTTCGACACAATTAATTCGAAAAGTTTTGGTATTGACGAAAGAATTGAAATACCACGATAATTTGATATATCAGAACGGTTACCCTTTTTGTAAATTGGAACAATGTGAGAAATTTTCCAAGCTGAAGGAAATTGTCCAGAAATTAATGATTGGTTGAAAAGATAACATAATGGAGTTACAATATATGAGCTCACACATTTAAGTATTGACGAAGGTATCCCATCAGGCCCACATCCATCATTAAAATCTGACAGATATTCATAAATGTCATCTTCAGTTATTGATAGGTACGGAATGTTAAATTGGCAATTACTAACAGTAGGGTCGCTTTCAAAGGATCCGTAATTAACTTTATATACCGATTGAAAGAAACTAGCAAAACCCTCGCAGATTTCAGGAACCGTGCTCAATTTACCTCCATTAAAAATCATTACCGATGGATAGCCAGTTGTATTACGTTTTTCGTTAACAAACTTCCAAAATGTTTTAGGGTTTTGTTTGATATTAGTTTCAATCACACTTATATACTGACAATATTTAGAATGAAATACAGATTTAAATTGTTCACGTAGATCAACAAATTTGGATTTATTCAGTTGACAATTATTGGATCTAAATCTATAGTAAGCTTTATTTTTACGGTTACGTAAGTTGATCAAATCAGAATCAAACCATGGTGGGTAATTATAGTTACGTTTTTTCCTCAAAGGTACGAATTTATCAAAAGCAACAAATAGTAAGTCATTAAAATTTTTTACATTTTCATTAACATCATTGGCTCGAAAAAAATCATCCCAACAAACGCCACGGAGATATTCAGAGAGACCAGGTGTGTCGCATTCTTTAAAATCATAAAACGAATCATCAAAAGAAAAAACCCGACATTTATCATCTCGATTACCAACATGAAATATAATCTCGAGGGAATTATGATGAATATCATTTTCCTTGAAAGATGTCAAAGACTCATGAACTGACAAATATTCCGTATTATTAACAAAAATTAAATCTAAAAACGAATTGTTATCATTACAAAATAAATTAACTTGTTTGAGATTGAAACTGAACAGTGCATCCACCACCGCTGCATCATTTGCAGATAGAATATCCGAAGGGAGTAACCTCAAAGACTCAGTTTCACTGTCAACCAACCATTGAATATTACATAAATTAAAATCACCTAATACAACTAAAGTATCATTATAATTAATTATATTAACCAATTCACATATACAATCTACATGACTCAAATAAACATCAGTAGGTGAGCTAGGTGGTATGTACAAAACTATAAAATAAAATAAATTATTACAAATTAAAACTTTGACACATAAAAATTCAATAGAGCCACATCCAGGTACTACAACCAGCTCACTTTGCATAGAAGAATGGGCTGCAAACAGCACACCACCTCCACTTTTTTTAGTGCTGTTAAACATAGATCTATCACATCTATAAACGACAAAGTCATCAGAAAAGAACTCATTATTAAAGATCCCCTCATGAAATCCAGTTTCCACAAGAGCAAAAAATTGAAAATCCGTTGAATAAAAGAAATTCAAAAATTCAGCTGACTTAGACGACATACGCCCAACATTACGATAAAATAATCTCGAAGACGTCAAATTATAATGATTAGTTTGTTTATCAAAACGACTGGCATCAGTTAAAAAGTTGGTTGGTTTCGTTGAAGAACGGGAAAATTCGATTTATTGGTTCGTCCCTTATTAAAAATTACAAATTCTTTAATTAATGACCCAGCAGGCCAAGAAGTAGGTTGTAATAAATTCTCAAAATCAGTAACGTCCACATATAATTTAAATGACGAAAAATTACGGTCTGCATCATTAATCCGTCGAGATATAATACGCTGGCAGTTTACATCCTCAATGTTAAATTTATCTTTAAGATAATCCAAAATTACAGCTTCGGAAACATCTTTATGGAGTCGAGAAACAAATAAAGTTTTACGTGGCTTCACAACCTGGAGCGATGAGACCAGATCACCAGTGCCAATAATAATTGGTCGCTCAGAATGAGGTTTGATATGATGTGCAGCCCCACTATTATGAGCATGATGAGAAGCTTTAAACGACAGTGGCGATTTAGTATTATTCTTCGATTGATCCCGATCATGATTGATTGAGTTTGCAGATGACTTAAACACTTGACCATCAACATCACTAGCATCGATTAACGGTTGATGACCAGAACAGCAATCAGGAATATGGTGAGATTTGTTCAAAATCTCAGTAATCAGTTTGTTAATAGCGGCCACATCCGCTTCAATTTTCTTTATAACTAAGGCCTCTGCAGCTCTATCAGCAGCCAGATCAACCTTTTGCCACAATTTCGAGATGTTGTGATTAATAATCCAATCATTACAGCCATTACAGAATTCAAGAATAGGCCCCCTGTTAAAATTCATAAAAACGTTCGGTTTTTGAATTCGCTATGGAATTTGTTCGGTACTAAATGAATATTTCCGAATGGGTATAAGCAAGTGAAAAAAATTCCCCATATTCGAAAAGGTGAATAATTACATAGGTTTTGACAGATGTCCAGATGTGAAAAATGGTTGTGGAATTCGAGAATAGGGCCCCAGAAAGCAGAAACACTTAGTATCGACAAAACCTTCAAAAATTCTCACTTTATAAAACCCAATCATTTGTACATATTGCTGTAATGAATACAGCGTGTTAAGTAGTATGTGATGTCAACTGTGTAAGTGGTGTTGGTGAGAACAAAAAAGTTTTGATTGTTTTATATGCTTTTTCGCATTGATCAACACACTTAATAGTTGATATTTTTAAATGTGTATCTGTGTGCTAACAAAACAAGCAGGCTTTTTAAAGTGAAAATTCTCGCAGCTATTGAGTATACATAAAACCAACACAAATGTCTAAAAATTTCATCGTTCTTCCATTCTGTCTGATCTTTCGTAAGAAATCATGCAGCCTTTTCCGGTTGTACACTACGTTGTGTAACAAAAGACTTAATTGGGCTCTAAATGTTTTACCATCGATTCGTTTCGGCATAGTAATTTTGCATTTCTTGAAGAAGTTCTAGCACATTATACTAAACAACAATCCGTCTCCAACTATAAATTCGACCAGTCTTTCTGAAAGCGTTTAAATAGTTATACATCTGGCCCTCCACTTAATCCAAAAACTTGTTTAAAAACATTACAAAGCATAACTTCAACAACATGATGGCGGCAAGCAATCCATATGATCTCTTTATCAAGCGCCTGCTCAAAAACAAATGCATGTACAACAAATGTAAATAGAACAAAATGAATGAACAAATGTATTAGAAGCTGTTGTGTTAAAGCATATAGTGCACGAATGTAATCCTTTAGCAACCAATCGTCAATAAGTTATAAGTCGTCAACGCATGCTTATGGCTTGTTGTTCGCCCGTACCTCTTTTGATCTTCAGAACTGCTATTAATTTTTTCTAATCCACATTCACTGACGAGAACTGCAACTCTATCGACCTTTTATACTCCACAAATGATGTCGGTTAATAATTTACCACCCCAGTGTAACATAAGTGAACATTCTGGAATAAATGAAGCTTGATCCGATTTTACTAGTAAAATTAATACGGTTGCATCAACAACATCTTTGGTAAAAACAGATTTACGCTGGGGAGTTTTCGTCTTCGCTCTGCTGGTCAAAGTCGAAGGAGCTTGAAACTCATCACATGATGATTTGTTGGAGCCATTTTCACTGAAATCATCGGAATCCATATTCTCAGAATGAGAAACAACAACTTTTTAACTTGTTTGTTGTTTTTGAATATTTAGTAGTCGCCTGGAGGGGAGTGTACATATTAGCTTTTGATATGTGCACTCGTTTTGGCCTAAGGAACAAAAACCCTAGTATATACATAAAACTGTGTTTTTTTTTGTTTAAATATTAATGAAAAATACCAATTTAATATAGAGTTAATTTTTTTATGGAATCTGTGTTATGAGCGATCTCAACCGCTTCAATAGATATTTGTGTAGGTTTTCATATAGAAACCCATAACTGTGTTACCTTTTTGCCTTGTCAATCAAAGTTCGAATCACTAGATTGTGAATAAAACAAACCATTCAATTTTTTACACAATATAATATAATTCACAAATCACTTATTATAAGATTCATACAATTTTATTGCTCACTTATACTTTCTAATTCAATTTTTAAATCACACTGTTTAATCTTTACACTGCCCTGTTCCAAATACGAATAATTCAATTCGATTTCGTTCGCCTTATTATCCCACAATAACACATACTCAAAACAAAATTCTTGAAATTTCATGATTTTTCGTGTCACCGTAAAAGTGTTCAATTTCATTCTTTCTCTCCAGCACGACTGACAGGTAGTGGTCAGTAGAGGTACTATGAAATATTCGATTAATTTGGTGGAAGAGCTACTTAGCTGAATAGTTTTCGTTCAATCAATTTTTTTCAAATTTTTATAAACAAAGCTAAGCAAAATAAACCAAAATCGTTAAACGTTTAACGTAAATAAAGTGCAATGGGATTATATCTACATCATCGCTGTCAATGAAGCAAAGTCTGATGAATAAATCCGTATAGAGCTGAGATATTAGCTAAACTTATAAAAGAGGAGCACAACGTAAGCGACATAGAATTTAGAGTACTTAAAGTTAACGGAACCGGTTCGACCCCATCGATGTGCCAGATGCAGACAATACAACAAATGGAGGTGTTACTGGAGGAGTCTCCTCCTGTAAGGGGGAGCTGGAGGAGGGCCCGGAACTGACCTGTGTCACAGGTCCTCCACCAACTCCTCCTCCTGTAACTACTCCATTTGTTGAATTGCAGACCTGTGGCAGAATCTGGAGCAGGAGCCGAAGCAGAACCTGGCAAAGCGGCTGGTACCTCTGTTACAGCAGCTGAGACCTGTAAAAGCAGCTGCAGCCGCTGAAAACTTCAAAACTTCGGCCGCGTTGAAAATGCTTGGTGTAGTAGTGATTTATCGTTGTTCATATAAATGGAATGTTTTCTTTAAATTTTTTTGTGTTAATAAAATTTTTGGTTTGGTACATTAAATTGTTTTTGGTTTTTAGTTTGCGTTAAATTACGGGTTAATTGACGTGAATTTACATTAATCTATTTAAATTAGTTAATTGATCTATGTAATTAGTGAATTGACCCATATAAATGTCTTACAACAGATAGAATTAAAAGAACAAGGGGATATTTGTTGCTTATAATATTTCATTAGTCCTTAGTGATACTTTGGTGGTAACCACCGTGATGACCTTCCCGGCAATTTTGGAATCCCAAATTCTTATTATAATTCGTCCGTGATTCTCGCCCGGAGGCTTATTCTGTATTCTTGAAATTTACCGAGAAAGTTGCCATTCCAGCTTTTGCCAAAAAAAAGGCAACAGGAATTGATGAAATATCACCGGGTTTATTCAAGGAACTTCCACGCAAAGCAATAATTATGATCACATACTTATTTAATGCCTGTATGATATTGAAGTATGTACCCAAGTGCTTCAAAACGGCCCAAATAATTATGTTGAAGAAACCAGGTAAACCAGATGAAGAAGTAACATCATACAGACCAATTTCACTGCTTCCGACCTTATCAAAGCTGTTTGAAAAACTACTACTAAAACGTCTATAGCCAATGGTAAACGTTCCTGATTTTCAATTTGGATTCAGGAATAACCACTCCACAATAGATCAAGTACATCGAATAACTACGGTAATAGAGCAAGCGTCAGAAGAAAAGAAATATTGCCCCGCCGTATTTCTGGATGTATCTCAGGCCTTTGATAGGGTTTGGCATGAGGGATTGACATTCAAGATGAGCAAAATGCTACCACAAAACTATTGCCAGCTGCTTGAATCATACCTCTCTGATCGCCAATTCAGAGTCATCCATGAAGAAATATGTTCTGACTTTTATCCAACGCTAGCGGGAGTTCCGCAGGGAAGCGTATTGGGACCCCTCCTCTACCTTATCTACACTGCGGACATACCTACAACGAATAAAACATTCATCGGCACGTTCGCTGACGACACTGTAATTATGTCAGTAGACGAATCACAACCAAGGGCAGTGGAAAATCTTCAACGAGCAATGAACAACGTTACTAAATGGACAATTGACTGGAAAATAGTCTTAATGAGCTCAAATCAACCTATGTGACATTTACGCTCCGACACAAAAATAACAGTCTACACATATACCTCAATGGGGTGCAAGTGCCGCAGGCTGAATCGGCAAACTACATTGGTCTGCATTTAGATTCAAGGCTCAACTGGAAACGTCACGTGAGACAAAAAGCTGAACAGATACTACGGAATATTTGTGCATTTATATTTGTGCATATTGAGCATTTCGTAACATTTCCCCCGTTTGTAGTGTAGAACAAACTCCATACTCATACACTCAAAATGAATTGAAGAAAAGAGAATTTACACAGTCTGTTGTAAGTAAATAATTTTTTAGGTAATAAGTTAGGACTAAAAGTGTTTTAAATTACAACGAAATTAAATAAACCCCCTAGTCGTATTCTATGATGGGCGTTTAAAGCACATATCAACTTAAAACTCCGTTACCTGTAAAATATTCAATATATAGTATGTGCAAAAGGGGTCTAATTAAGCAACATTTTCTCTGGAATGACGAGATGAAATATACAAACTTATCAAAATGAGAGATAAGGAAGTTCGTCTGGAGGTGAGTAAAATGTCCAAGAATGCATTTTTTGAGTTGGTTGCAACCAGAGTTTGCCA
Source organism: Tipula vernalis (assembly GCA_958295665.1). Lineage (NCBI taxonomy): Eukaryota > Metazoa > Arthropoda > Insecta > Diptera > Tipulidae > Tipula > Tipula vernalis. The sequence goes on from OY282560.1 coordinate 17,938,436, forward strand.
AAACACTATTATTTGTTGAACTGCCTATTTTTTTTTATTTCCTTTATCTCCATTTAGGAGCATAGGGCGTCTACTAGACTGGACCATCGAACTTTATTTGGGGCGGTTTTCTTTAGCTCCCCCCTCAGGTCATTGCTGGTCTTCCAACTTTCCTTTTTCCTTGCGGATTCCATTCCAATGACATCCTGGTTGTGTCACTTGGTGTCTTTCTCATCGTGTGTCCTATCCATCTCCATTTCCGTTTCCTGATCTCATTCTCAATGTCCACTTGGTTAGTTTGTCGCAGCAGTTCTTCATTTGTGATGGTATTCGGCCAGAAGCATTTGATTAATCGGCTAAGGTATTTATTCACAAATACTTGAAGCCTTCTTTTTATTTTCTGCGTATGTTTCCACGTTTCACAGCCATACAGCAGTACTGATTTTATACAGGCATTGAACATTCGTATCTTGGTGTTTCTTGACAGGACGGATGCATTCCAGATCTTATGGAGCATGTTGAACGTGTTTCTCGCTTTATTGATGCGTTGGTTAATGTCTTCTTCCATTCCACCTGATCTCGACACAGTACAGCCGAGGTATACGAATTTTTCGATATCTTCTATTGGGTCTTGGTTGATGCGAAGTGTTATTGTACTAATGCTTGTGTTTAGTCTCAGGGCCTTTGTCTTTCTTATATTTGTCTTAAGCCCGACATCTTGTGTTATTTCTGATAACTTCTGTAGCTTTTGCTGCATGTCTGTGTTTTTGTGTATTAGCAGGCAGATATCATCTGCGTAGTCGAGATCATTGAGTCTTCTAATTGGATCCCACTGGATTCCATTTGGTGATCCGATATCTAGCTTGCGCATCACACTATCCAGTACTATGAGGAACAGTAGTGGAGATAGTACACATCCTTCTCTGACTCCTTGTGTGTTGTAATATGTGTCACTCTGCCTTCCTTTGTGTTGAACTCTATTTCCAGCATCCCGGTACATTTCTCGGATGAGTTCGGTTATTTTCCTCGGAATGCCTATTTCGCATAGTGCTTTCCAGATTGCGGTTCTTTTGATGGAATCGAATGCGCGTTCGAAGTCGACGAAGAGTAGATATAGTGGTGAGTTCCATTCGTGGGATTGTTCGATGATAATTCGGACTGTGCTAATGTACTGTACAGCTTATTCCTGGTCTGAAACCAGCTTGTTCGTTTCTTATATGTTGATTAACAATTGGTGATATTCGTTCAAGGATGATCATTGCTAGTACTTACATTATGCTGTTAAGGAGGGAGATGCCTCGCCAGTTTTTGCATTCTCTTAAGTCGCCTTTCTTTGGAATCGTTATGGTTAAGCCGTCATTCCATTTTTGTGGAATTTTTCCAGTATTTCACACTTCTACTAATAGTGGTGTTAGTGCTCCTGCAGTTGTAAATGCGTCACCATTGAGTAATTCAGCTGGTATGTTGTCGGTTCCAGCAGCTTTGTTATTTTTCAGCTTCTTTATGGCACTTGTAACTTCCCGCTCCGTTGGTGGATGGGTATTAATGGTTTTGTTATAGTTGCCATCTGGAAGCTCCTCAACTGGTTCGCTATCTATGCAGTTGTTCTCAAATAACTCTTTCCATCTATTTAGTTGTTGGTCGTCTGTAGTTAGGACTTGTCCATTTGAATCCTTTATAGGTGGTATATTTGTAAATTTTCCGGTAACCTTTCTTACACATTGATGTAATGCGCGCATATTTCTATTTGCTGCCGCTGATTCGGCAGTGGTGAGAATGTCTTCCGTATATTTCCTACGATCACTCCTTGCCATTTTCTTCACTTGTCTAGCTGTGTCCTCATATTTTCTTCGAATAGCCAAGCACACTTGTAGCAGTTTTTACGTAGGCTTCTTCTAGTTCTTCCCATTTTGGATCTATAGCGCTGATTTCGTTATTTGGTTGATTGATTTGGAGCGTTTCATTAAAAGTGTTTCTTATGTCAGTGTTTCTCAATCTATCTATGTTGAATTTCTTCCGATTAGTTCTTGCATTTTTCACAGCAGCTGATTTGATTTTGAAGGTTGCTATTACCGATTGGTGATCGCTGTGTACATTTGCTCCTCTCATTGCTCTGACATCTTGTAAGGAGAATAGGAACTTCTTATTTACCAGTACACGATCAAAGTGCCTATATATTATACATATTTAGCAAAGGTAATTTTTTTAGAGGAAAACAAGGAAAACGGGTTGATGGAATTCTAACAATCAAAATGTCAAACTTCTTCGGTATAGAGTTTACACTCTGAATTCTATTCCGTGCAATTATTTAAGGATGCTTCTTCATGCTTACCAATTAAAATGCATGAGCAATATGTTACTTACCAATATTTTCTTACCCAACTTTTCAAGGAGCTTGCCGAGCCATTAGAAGGTCATATTGGGTATGGGACCTTGCTTTTGAAGCAGCAGCTCTCTTCTAACCGACAACTCATTTACGTGTATTATTTGTTATTATGTGCTGTCATTAGTATTATGGAAAAAATACAAAGAAAATATATCACATAATACACCTCAACGCACCAGATGTAATTTACCTGACCTAAAGCAAAATAAAGTTCTCTGGCGCTTCTCCTAAAGAAAGCAAACCATTTAGTAATTAGAACTCGTCTAATCTTTGTTGGGCCCAAAAATGATCTTCCAAATACTGGGTCGACTTTTCCACATCATATTGATGAAACGGTCGAATAAATATTTTTTATTAATCTTAGAATATTTGTTAAATTTTTAGGAGTACTTTCGGCCAAGGATGTTATCACAAATTGATTCTTGTATCGGGTATAGAGAAACTTCATAGATTACCACTGATATCGATAGATTGGTGTCATTTCCCAGTTTATATTCTTTTAACACTTATAAATTCTGAGTAAGTTCAAAGGAACCCTATTTCGGGGTATAATTTTTGAAATTTAAATTGTTAAATTTAACTAAAAAAATTTAAAAATTAAAACGTGTTCGACCAATTGATACAACTTGATTTAATTTAACACTGCTACTTGTCACTAAACTTTCAAAGAGTTATAACCGAATTTCGAAATTAGTTGCCTCATCCTAACTATATATAGTCCAAAAGTTCATAATTAAACGCACTTAATTAAATAATATGTTAAGATAAACAAATCAAAGTGAAAGTCTGCGGTAAAAATAATAAAACCAAATTTAATGATCGTTTGTATCATTTAATCGGTTTTTTGATTTTATAACATCATCGTCGTAATATATGTAAGAAGTTCACGTCTCACAGTAATATAATCTTAATTATCCAATCAATTATAGACTACCGGTCAAATTTTATCTCACTCGTGCTACATAGCTATATAGATAAAATTTCTTGTTAACAATAATAATTGTCTTAGACAAATTACAATTGTGAGAATTTTTTTTTTATCTACGATCGTATTCTGTATGTTTGGAATACGATTATGTTTACAAGTTGAATTACGTTTAATAGGATTTGTTGTAAAAGATTTAATTACAATTTGGAATTTTAGATTAAATGGTTTTAAAGTTTCAGTTAAAGAGATACATTTACTATATGTGGGTTAGTCTACAGTCGGTCATAACGACGATAGAAATCGATCAATGACTTGACGATAATTCGAGTTTATTAAACTTTGTCGGTAATCTCAAGCAACAACGATGATTTTTTCGGTTTGATAATTTCTACTTTAATTACAAAGTTGTTGTGCAAGAAATGTAAAGAATTTTTAATTATAGATGTTAAGGAAGGAGGGGCGAAGGCTGACCAGATTTTCACACAATGATTATAGAAGCAATTTTGAGATTATCCAAGCAACTGAGTATTAATAAATTTTGATGAAGGCAAATTTGATCTTAATTCTTCAACTCCAATTGCTCCTGTGTAACGTATGAAGGCGTATTTGTAAAATATATCCAGTTTTTGCTTGAGTCGCATGACATGATTTAGCATTATTCACGCCTTTGTTAAATTAAATCATCATAAAAACCGACTGATACATATAATTTAAATCTGCCGCTTAACAACAACAAGTTAAGCTCAAATCATTAAATTTTCTTCCTTTAAGTTCATAAAACTTTTATTATGTTTCACCGCGCTTTTATAACAAACAACATACACATTATAAATGGTAAAAAAAATCGTGTAATATCATTATAACAAACAAGTTCTACCTGGATATACTAAAATTAAATTAAATGGAACCAAAAAACACGTGTAGGCCGATTTTAATCCTAACACGTGACAAAACCATTACATCTCATATAAATTCTAGGAATTTTGTATAGCCGCGGTGTGACCATATAAGTTCCGCCATCATCATCATTCTTTCAAATCCTAGGCAAGATACAATTAAATGATGTAGAGCAAAAATAAAAAAAAAAATATTTAATCTATTTAGATGTCAACTAATAGCAAAAAATTTTAGCTTTTACCTCCAAGATGCTAATTAAAATAATTTTTGCACATGCTTCAAATTATATATTAGATAACTCAACCCGGATGTTTTAAAGCCATTTAAAGAAAACTCAAGGTGATTTGTTTTATAGGATGTCAAAGCCGTATAATAAGTTCCTTGTCATCTATCTACTTCATAAATTGCGTTACATTTTTTGTTTATATAATTCCATCGCTGGTTTTATCAAGGGAATAATTTTTGACTGTGACGGTTATTCCGGATTTATACCATATATTAAAAAGTGTATAATTATGAGCTCATTCACCTTAGAAATACATCTTTCCTGATCTTTGTTTATTCAACGTTTTTTTATGCACCGTGAAGATAAAATTACGGATGCAGAAGATTGGTGATAAACTACATATACTTGTAATGATTTATATTTCTCTCTGTTTGCGGTAAATTATTTATAGAGCAATGGCCCTGTTTCTTTAACCAAATAATATGCCCCGGTGTAGAATTTCAATAAAATATTAACTTGAGAAGAATGTTGGGAACTTTTTTTCAATACATACAGATGATTTAATTTGAATATTGGGTGGTAATCTTTTGCAGATCTCTTTAATTTAAAATTGTCACTGAAAGTGGTAAAATTTATTCATCCAAATAGTTTCCGTATAAAGAAGTTTTTTTTTTTACAACAAAGAAAGCGGAATGTAGCACTATACCATATTAAAAACTAAAATTTGATGAAACCGTTTCTTCAAAAAAAGTTAGGGTGCTACTACTATACTGATTGTGTTCAATAGTGTGACTGAACATGATTATAAATATACAAACTTACAACATTCATATAACAACAACAACATAAGTTCAAAACACTACATATATAGTATGTTGACCATTTGACTTATATTTTTGGTTGGTGTACAAAATTATTTCTCATAATAAATAGTTAGGACCCACCCGAGGTAACCTAACTAATTTATCCAAATACAGGGTGGCTGATACCAAATGTTACTAACTTCACTCTGCTGTCATTTGTGTAGTTGTCATTTTCGCGCATTAATTTTTTGACAGATTGAAGTTTGGTTAGTTGTTTATATGTGGTCAATAAATAATTGTTCTAAATTAATATCTTAATAAAAAAATCGTAATGGAATTCAAACGTAATAGTGTAATTGCACTGTATTTGGGTGGAAATTCACAAACAGCAATAGTTCGCCAGCTCCAGCATTTGAATGTGAATAAAATGTTTGTGTATCGAACCATAACTCGATACAACGAAACTGGTAGCATCGCTAAACGCAACAGAGGCGGTCCTAAAAAGACAGCAACATCAAAAGAAATGATACGAAAGGTGAAGAAACGAATCCAACGAAATCCTCGTCAAAGTGCCAATCAATTAGCCGCACGTCTACATGTTTCACGATACAGCATTCAAACCATATTGAAAAATGAACTACACTTGAAGCCCTACAAGATACAAAAAGTTCAAGATCTTACGGAGGCACAAAAAAAAGTTAGGCTTGAAAGAACACGAGCATTGAAGGCCTTGGCCGAACGTGATGAGATTCCAAAAATTGTCTTTTCTGATGAGAAAATTTTCACCATTCAACAGCATGTGAATAAACAAAATGATCGTGTTTGGTTAGAGGACAAGTCCAACGATAATTTGGACACAAGAGTTGCCATGCGCAAGCAATCACCAGCTTATGTTATGGTTTGGGCTGCAGTTACTGCAGATGGACGCACTCCTCTGGTTTTCATCGAACATGGAGTCAAGGTAAACCAAGAGATGTACCGCCAAAAGATCCTAAACGATGCTTTGCTACCTTGGGCACGTAAACACTTTGGTACGAACCGTTGGACATTCCAACAGGACTCGGCACCGTCACACAAAGCTCGAGCGACACAGCAATTTTTACAAAATTGCGTTCCGCGGCTGATTTCGTCGAAAGAATGGCCACCATATTCACCAGACTTGAATCCCATGGATTTCTCCATATGATCCATTTTGGAGAGTAAGGTGTCCACTAAAAAATACGAAAGTGTTGATGCATTGAAGTCAGCTCTTGTTCGAGAATGGAATAAAATTCCGCAAGCCCACGTTCGGTCAGCATGCAATGCTTTCTATGGAAGACTGAATCAAATAATCAAAGCCAAAGGAGGTCATATCGAGCAGTAACATGTTTTTCATAAAATGTAATATGTTTTCAACATATTCCACGAAATTTCAATAAAAAATAATCAAAATTAAAAAAATTACAGCGTTTTCATTTGGTAACACTTGGTCTCAGCCACCCTGTATATTAATTCCATTAATAAAGGGAACATAATTGTACCAGTAGACTCGCGATAACATGAACGCCGTATACCGTGAACTCCGGCTAACATGGACAATTTTTTATTTACATGTACTACTCGGTAACGTGAACAATTACAAAGCTCGATAACGTGAACAAATTTTGTACACTCTCACTTGTCTATAATTGCATACATAATACTTAATATGTATTACGTATGTTTTCGTACGATACGGGATTCCCAATTTGTTCTTTTTTTCATAATTTGAATCGAGTAAAGTTGAAAATGCATCAGTAAGAGAAAACACGTTGTGCGGTAACCTCCTCGGGTTATAAATAGTTTTATGTGATTATATGTAGTGTGAATTATAGTTTCTAATTAAAAAAATGGCTAAAAAACCAACAGTTTTAACATTATTGGAAAAATCAGAAATTATCGAACAATTTCATAAAGGGGCAAGTGTTACAAATTTATCGAAAAAAATCAATGTTGCTAAGTCCACTATTTGTGCAATTAACAAAAAAAGTAAAGACATTTTAAATGCGGCGAACAACACCTTTATGGGGCCTGGAAAGAGAAGAACCCTTAAATCGTCAGGATACCCTAAAATGGAGAAGTTCCTATATCGTTGGTTTCTTCGGCAGCGCGATAAAAATGTCCCTCTAAGCGGCGATATGCTTAAAGAAAAGGCTAATCTTTTACATAGTGCAATAAAAGAGAACGAGAGCACTTTCTATGCAAGTGATGGGTGGCTACAATGTTTTAAAATTCGTTTTGGTGTGCGGTTTCTTAAAATTACTGGGGAGAAGTTGTCCTCTCAACCTGAGCTTGTAGAGCCGTTTAAAAGAAAATTGCAAGCCAAAATAATGGAGCTTGATCTGTCTGTAAACCAAATTTACAATGCAGATGAAACAGGCTTGTACTGGAAACTTTTACCAGAAAATTGTTTCGTCATTAGAAAGGAACGTGCCTGGAAGGAAAAGTGAAAAACAGCGCATTACTTTTTTAGCATGTACTAATGCAAATGGACTTCATAAATTACGACCGTTGATAATTGGAAAAGCGAAAAATCCACGATCATTTAAAAATTTTAATTGCCCTGTTGATTATAAACATTCTAAAACTGCGTGGATGACAGCTGCAATATTTAAAGACTGGTTCCACAAATCATTTGTACCACAGGTAAACAATTATTTTAAACCAATAAATTTAAATTAACATTTCATCAATTTAGGTACGAACATTTTTGAAAAGCCAAGCGCTGCCTGTTAAAGCGCTTTTATTGTTGGATAATGCTCCATCTCACCCACCTGAAAACGAATTAAAATCAAACGATGGATGCATATTAACAATGTTTATGCCACCAAATTTCACACCACTCATTTAGCCAATGGACCAAAATGTAATAAGAATAACAAAACTTTATTATCGTACTAGTTTATTAGCTTCAATAGTATAGCTAATGAACATGATGTATCGGAGTCGTTAAAACGATTGAACCTTAGAGATGCTATTCTTTGTTTAACTGCAGCTTGGGAGAGACTTGAGCAAAGTACTATCGCCAAATGTTGGAAAAACATATTAAATTTTGTTGAAGATAAGGAAGATCCGGATGATGATGTTAATTTAAGAATTTTGAGAAATCAGTGGAATGGTGAAATTACCTCAGCAATAGAACATACCATTGAGATTCTTCATACCCTTTTTCCTCAGGTTTGTGTAGCATTGATTTTTCTAAAATTTTTACTAAATTATGCTTACAAAAATTAATAGGATAAGCACACGGTTGCAGAAGTCAATGCATGGAATGCAGATATGCAAATTGAAACAAATAACGAAAATATCGAGAACAGCGATACCGACAGCGACATTGATATTATTCCCGAGCCGAAAGAAAAAATTCGACCGAAAGAAGCAATTGAAATTTTCAATAAGGCTTTACAATGGGCTGAAGAAAACAGGATGAATTTGAATGAAATAATAGTTTTAAGAAATTTGAGGGACAGAGTAGTTTTAAGAAGCTTGGAAACAAATAAACGCCAAACAAGAATTACCGATTTTTTTTCCATAATATGTGATTAGTATAATGAATTAATTTCTTTTTTAATAATTTTATTTTATGTACTCGTATAATTACTTATGAGAGTAAAAATTTAACTAACGAACTGAATTTTATATTGTGATAACATATGTGTAAATATAATGAATTAAACCAGAAATAAACAAGAAAATATTCTTTCATTTAAATATTTGATGGTATACTATATTTTAATCTACGTATTATCAAAACAAATCACTATAAACTTGTGAACATCCAAATTTCATATGAAATAGATCAACTCCCGCAAACATGAACAATCTCTTAAACATGAATTTGCTTGGTTTTATTTTGTTCACGTTATCGCGAGTCTACGTACTTTTAACTAGTCTGGCTCCACCAGTGGTAACCTAGTTATAAAAGCGTAATAGTGGTTTTCCAATCGACCACCGCAAGTACTTATAAGCACTTATGGTTCATGTCTTTGCTAAATCATTTACTCGCAACTGCTCTACCTAATTTTTCATGAGTAGCTCTGAATGTATTGGCAGTTACACCAAATTTGCTCGCTTGGGGGATTAGTGTTGATTTTATGTCAAAAACAATTAATTTTTCATTTGTGATGTGTTTAGTTTTTGAGGTTAAAAAAAATATTTATAAATAAATAAAATTTATAAATTAAAAATAAAATAAATATAAATTTATAATAATCATATGTTATTTAAAAATAAATTCCTAACTTATTCTTTAAATTGATCATGGATGAGGTAATTTTAAGAAAGAATAAATTTGTTAGCATAAATTTCTACATATCTGTCTTTTAATTTTTAGACATGCGTCTGACTCCAGTATGGAAGAAATTTTGAAGCTTTGGTTCGACGAGTCAGAAAGCACATCGGACGAAGCTATTCCAAAAGCAAAAAAAAGTTAGAATTAATGATTTCGTCAGCATAGTCAACAAATATTCTAACAAGGAATTTATAAGTCATTTTCGGTTGAAAAGGCCAATTGTCAATTCATTGATAGGTAATTAAAAAAAATTAATTATAATAAAAGTCAGATAAAAATATTGATTTCTATATTTTTTTACAGAAAAATAAGCAAATTCTTTGAAGAGAAGCAATAGAGGCGGCTTAGGTGAAATTAGTCCAGAAAAACGGTTCTATGTCACTTTGTGGTATCTGGATAATACCAATACATTCAGAGAAATTGCCAATTTATTTGACATCAGCATAAGCTCTGCCCATAGGTGTATTGTACGCATTACGCACTGGTTAATCAGATGCGCTCATAAATATATAAAATGGCCAAAATAGGAAGAACAGCAAAAGGCTATTTCATCATTATTTAAGGAAATCAAGGGATTTCCCCCATGTATTGGGCTGTATCGATGGAAGTCATATTGAAATTTTAAAGCCCAAGAAAAATTCAAATGACTATTACAACCGGAATAAATTTTATAGTATTTTACTGCAAGGTGTTGTGGGGCCAGATAAAAAATTTTACGACGTTCATGTCGGAGAGCCAGGGAGCATACATGACAGCCGTATGCTTAAAAAAACGGAACTATATAAAAGGTGCGCTGAAAATCAAGAATTACTCCTTAAAGAAAGGCGAGTTATATTAGGAGATTCCGCATATCCTTGCCTTACTTGGCTAATACCTCCATATCAGACCTAGGTAACCTTTCGGATGCCCAGACCAACTTCAATAAAAAGCATTCCGCGACCAGAGTAGTGGTGGAACACGCGTTTGGGCTTCTGAAAAATCGATTTAGAAGATTATCAAAATTCGATAATACTTCTATCGATTTTGTGGTTAATCATTGCTGCTTGTGTGCTACACAACATGTATATTGAAAACAACGATATTATCGATGTAGAAGAAGCAATCGAACCAACAAATGATGCAGAGGTAGAGGAAAATTTAATTATTGAAGAGCATTGTTACCGAAGGGAAGAGCTGATGGAAGAAATCAATAATTAAGTTGTATTCTAATAAACTCATATTTTATTGATTTAATTTTTTTATTGATTGAATTCATTGTATGTACATATATATTTTTCAAATAAATATTTTTAAAAATTTAATTTTGTTGACTTTTGCAATTGCAGCAATTATGCTGTTCCTTTCTGGCTGCTTCTTTATTTTTTATGTATGTTTCTAACAATTTTGTCTCTTTTCTTTTGATTCTTTTATTTTTTGTTCAAAATATTTAATTTTAACTTCAGCCAGTTTGTCGCTATTTGATTTTCTCTTGCGTTTTGGAACGGGGCTTGTGGTAGATTGGTCGGCTGTAGATGTTGATGCTTCGTCTTCTTCCGAGTGTGATGTTGCTACCAACTGTGAAGGATGGACCGGTTCTATCATTTCACTCACCACACCGACAGAACGAGAATGAACGATGAAATTGTTGGACGGGTGCCAAACATATCACCCATTAGGTCCAAAAACAGGAATTTGGACGTACTTCGGCCAGTTCCTCGATCTTTTGCCAATTTATATGATCACACAACGACCGCCACTTTATTTCAATGTGCTCTGCCGTTGTAAAATCTTTCTAAAATTTAAAATATTAACTTCCATTTTCATCTGGAGTTACAAATTTATACTTACTAGGACGTCCATAGATTCCAGATCTGTTAAAACAGACTCCCAGAATTGCTGTTTTTTAACAGTGGTCGCATACTCTTCTTGTCTATTTCCGTAGGCAAGACCGATTTCTTTTTACTTGATCCGTCATTTCAAAATATTAATTTCTTTATTCTTTAAATCACAAATAAAACTTTATAATTTTACCAATTAACCTTTTTAATGAGCGATAATATCTTTTGTTTACAACAAATGTTTATGTTTTTTTTAAGGTTATGTTTTACTCATGTCATAATTTTTTGTGTGTTCCAATCGACATTTAGCCGAGACATATTTTTCGCACTAATAAGTACTTGCGGTGGTCGATTGGAAAACCACTAATATAATTATATGTTAACTACTTCACATCAACAGAAGTAGTTAGTCTATTGTAAGTATAAATCTCACTCGTTCGAATTCACCAACCAATCTGCCCGGGCCCTCACGGGTGTCGCCGACACTTGATAGTGCATCAAATCCTTCTGTTAGAAAAATTACTAACCATCAGGAAGCAAGCAAGTCTGATGTGAATACGAACGAAACTATATTCAACAACTGCACGTTGGAAATTTGGTTATACAAGCACGGAAATTCGAGGAGATACACATATGCCAGCGTTTTTCCTATCATCGAAACTTTTTTTATAGGCACTTTCCTGGAGGGCCTTCAGTTCGCGCACCCAATTTTGTTGTATGGCTTTAATGGAGTCAAAACGGGTTCCACAAAGTAGAAATTTGAATCTGGGAAACAGGAAAGAGTCAGCTGGTGCTAAATCAATTCCCGATACTTAACAAAATACTCAAACAATAATTACCGATACTTAAAAAAATCAGCTTCAACATAAATCAACTCGACTGCAGAATGGCATAAATTGAGCAGCTTCATCAAGAAATATTAGTGGGTGCCACTCCTGAAGAAGAAGATAAGATGCCCTACTTCAGAGAAGACTACTTCTCGCTTTAAGTCAACAACTATGAGAAGCTGATATAGGTGCTAAACAAACCAAAATCAAAGGATTCAGCAAAACACGAGATCAAAGTAAGACGGATTGAAATTCCATACTTCCGTGGTGATTCAACATTAGAGAAATATCTCAGTTTTCTAGAACGTCCATTCCAAGCCTTGGAAGTAGGCAAATCAAAATCCATAGTTCACAGTTCTTGGGGCTTCCGCTCAACAAACAGCAAGGGTCCACGCATGTTACACACAAGCAAAAGAGACCTGTGCGTTATCTAAACAGGGACATGGTTTAAAGGACCGTATACAATTTCAACGAATGTCCACTTTAGAGCGGTCCAAAGTCATTGCTCACCATCAGCTTTACAACATATGTTTTCAGGAGAAACACTATCCATCCGATGTCTAGTGTTTAAGCCCACTCACAACGAAAAGTTCATCATGACAATTCAACTAGTGAACCAATACGAGCAACCAATTTGTCACATAATTAGCCACGGCGATGATCAAAGTACAGATTGAAAAATAACAATCAAAACTGCTACGAATGTCAATAGATCCTGGCTCACAAGTTTCATTTATTACCGAGGAGGCGTCCAAGCAAATCAAGGAGATTGATGGCGTAAACGAGAGCGAAATCACAAACGCCACCAGATTAGTAACCTTTCTTGCAGCAGCACGATTTTCGTTGAATTTCTCCGTGGAAATGGAAGCCTTGGTATTGCCAAATATAACACGGTCTCTGCCTGAACAACATTTCGACAGTAGAAAGTGGAATCATTTAAATAGCCTAATGTGGACCGATCTGAATTTTAAACAACCAAGCAAAATCGACGTATTTTGATGAACCAAATTGTAAAAGGAAATCAAGGAAAAAGCTATATATGAAGAACATTATCACCCGAGATACAGAACGTCGCTACACAGTACGATTTCCGTTTAAAGAAAACATACCATCACTCGGATCGTCCAAGCAGAGAGCCTTGTCTAGATTCATTCAACTTAAACGGCGATTTTCGGGTGGGGGGCATTTGGTTGAGAGTAAGGAATATAACAACAACGAATATTAGATTCCTCATCATACAGTGATCAAATCTACTAGAGCAACAATATCAGCTTAAATCAAATACAACTATGGTGAGTCCCAAATTACAAGGCGATCTGATGTCAATACTACTGCGATGGAGAAAATACAAGGTAGCTTATATACAGCGGACAAAGAACAAATGTACCGACATTATGGAGAACATCCCCCGACAAACCAATAAAATCACCAGCTCAACCGTAGCGTTTAGGTTGGTATCCGCACCATATCAGCTGGCAGTAAAAATAATTAGGAGCGTATCAGGAAGTAACACCTTGGAGGAAGGTCGGGAGGTACAAAACCAACTGATCAGCTTGCTGATCTGAAGGTTTTAACCTGAGAAAATAGGCCTCCAATTATCCTCAACTCATAGAAAATATCGATCCAGACTCGAGAACATTCGAACCTTTGATATTTAATGATGAAGCAGTGAAGACATTAGGATTGATTTGGAATCCAGGCATTGAAACGTTTGAGTTTAAGGTCAACCTCAACAACAAAAATGAAAAAATGACCTAACGAAAAATGTTGTCTGAATCATCCAAATTGGATCCCCCGCATAACCTGGGATGAAAAATTGTCAGAAGATTATATCTCTTTTCCAAAGTTAGAGAAGATAAAAATTCGGAGGTGGATCAATTTCGACTCAACTATCCCAGGATAATTACATAGATTTTCTGATGCTTCCGAAGTAACTTACGCAGCAGTGATATACTTCTACGATGGGACATCAAACAAAGCAACATTATTAAAGATCCAACAAGATATGAAGTTTGATGAAACACCAAAATATTTTTGGACGGACTCGATGATTGTGCTGGAATGTGTGAAAAGTAGGCTCCATAAATTTAAAACATTTGTAACGAATCGAATCTTGGAGATCCAGAAGTTAACTACCGCATCTCAGTGTATTTATGTTAAATTATACGACACCCCCCCGCAGACTGTGAATCACTCACAATTCATGGTGGGATGGTCCTCAAAAAGTTTTCGAGAAAATAATCCAGCTAGCGTCAATAATATTAGAAGACAAACCAGATCAATTGGAAATAAAACAACACCTATTGGGAGCCACTATGGTGGTAACTGTAGACAACTTTTTTGATCAATTATATGGATTATGGTATGTGGGTAAGGTTTATCAACAAATGTCGATAGATTGTAACCAACCATAAAACTTCCGCGGCAGAATATTAAATCCCTGTCTCCATTCCTACATGATGATCTTTTACGAGCCGGTCAAGTTCAAAACACAACAACCTGGACATGCTAAGAGAAACATCCAATTATCAACCCAAAAGACCATCCAATTCTCAAGCTACTGATTGAAGGAGGAGCACAATTAACTTTGGCTCATATCCGCACCAGATGGATTATACACGGTCCAAATTTATAACAGCAGTACGAACGAAAATTTACCAGCAGTACGTATCACACCTGGAATGATTATGCAGGACCACTTCTGATTCGTACAACAAAGGGAAAAGGTCACAAGACACACACAAGATATTTGTCTCAATTTATGTTTATATGACAACTAAAGCCATACACATTGAGCCAGCCAGTGATCTAATCTAGGATTATGCGGTTTTTTGTATAACGACAACGGCTCTAATTTTGTTGGCGCCAAAAATCAAGTTGAGCGAGAACTGGCTCAACTGCTTTGTAAATCATCTAAAGAAATTGCCCAACTACATAGCATTTCATACCTCCTGCCTCACCCTATTTTAGAGGACTTTGGGAGGCGACAGTCAAAACAGTGAAAAAACATTTAGTGAAGGTCATCGGAGAAGTTTGACTTTCGAAGAATTCGCTATTTTAAATCTTCATTTATTTTAACCTTGTAGATTTGATAGTTAATATGCGGTGTTCGCGGAAAAAAATGTGTCAATTTAATGTACTGAACTGTTAGATCTATTGACTATGATGTTTGTACTCATTTTTCAGGCGTCTCATTATTTCTATAAAGGTGGAATGAACGCTCTCCACTGTTCCATTCACTTCGCTGTTATGAGATGGTGTCACATAAATTTGAATGCAGAGAGTTTTTATATAGTTTAATATTGTAGGACTGATGAGGCTTGTTTCGTTATAAATTACCGTCATCTTCGGTGTTGTAAAATAGTGTAGGATTTTGATGATTTTGTCCCGTAGATGAAGTGCCGATCTGTCTTTAATGTGAAAGAATTTTGCAAATTTTGACAATTTATCTGGAGTTCCTTGGCTTGTTTGGATCACTCATTACAGATCTCACAACTTTGTGTATATTTTTTTTTATCAAACTTGACATTTGTTGAAAATTGTATTTCTCTAGGATCTGTTCCATATTTTACCTCCAACTTTGAATAATTCTAAACTTGTTTTCTTCGTTACAGATGTCTTCAACTACTCGTTCTGCTATTCGTATTTTTTGTTTGATGTGTATTGTCTCGTACTTCTAATTTTAGCCTTGATTACCCGTCAGTCAGTCTGTTTGAGATCCCTGGTTTATATACCAATTCATAATTATGTTTCTCAGTGCTGAGAGCAAACTTCAGTGATTGGTGACCCGTGACTATTTTGATTTTCTTTGTGCTATAAAGATAATTCCGAAGATTGTTTAAAGTCCAGACAATCGCTAACATCTCTTTTTCTTCGGTTGCTTAATTTTCCTCCGTTTTATTTAAGGATCGAGATATAAAAGTTACTGGACGATCTTTGTCATTTTTCCTTGCGAGAGTACTGCTCCGATGCTGTGGTTTGAGGCATCTGTTGTTAGTATTTATTGTTTTTCGAAGTAATTCGTTGTCGTTCAACTCTATTTTTGATTTCCTTGATTTATTTGCCCGAATTTGTTATAGTTAATGTAACCCAAGAATTGTGTTTCCTATTTTAAAAATTCGTTGAGCATCTTCAATTAAATCTGTGATTCTATGCACTTGATCTATTTTAGAATGGCTCTCTATAAATCCAAATTGGTGAGGAGGAATGAATTTTCTTACTTCCATTACTGAATTTAACCTCTTGAGTAGTAGCTTATAAATAATTTTAAAAAGGCGCCTTATCATGTTTTACAATTATTATCACGTCTGCCACCTTCCGCTGATACGAAACATATTTAAGTCTGAATGGTGCGTTGATTACTTGAAGTAATTTTCGTAATCGTTTTTCTGGTAGTGCTTTAACTATAAATCCATTGATTAGGTCATAATCAGGGGATTTTTTTGAGCTTACGTTACCTGTTACTGGTTTTATGTTTTGGTTATCCACTTTATTTACTGAAATTACATTTTCTTCAGCTATTTGCTTTTTTTGGAGTTTTAAGACCTTTAGTTGCTTTCTAAACGTAATAATTAGTGTCCTTGTTGCAAGAAAGGCAATTTGTTCTTGATTTCTTTGATAAGAATTTTCAATTTGTTGCTTAAATAATTAAGTCGTGATTTGCTTTGTGGTGCTCGAGCTCGGTTCCTCTGCCAGATTTGTCGCGCTTGCTGTTTTTCTCTAACTAGATCTCTCACTTCTACAGGATAATTGATGTGATTTTCTGTTTGGTTAAGAGGAGAAGGAGTACTCTGCCACGCTGCTTGTAGTATACTGTTGTTCAGCAACTATAATTGAACATCAATTTGTGCCGTAGTGTTAATTGGGACTTGTAATTCAGTATTTAATTATTTGTTAACTTAGGCAAATTTTTATTTTTGATAATTGAAAGGCGTGTGGTTAGATAAAATTCCTTCACTGTTTCCTAGTAGTACATAGTTTTATAAAGAAATCTATCAAATCTGACATCATACTTGAATCCGCTGGCCAATATGTTGGTTTACCTCCAGACAGGAACTCGTAGTTTAAAGCACGACCAGCTGCAAGCAGCTCCTTACCTTTGTGGTTTGTTAGTCTTGATCCCCAATATGTATTTTTAGAATTAAAATAGCCTCCGATTATGAAGTTAAAACCAGATTATACCGCGGAGGGCAATATATTGAAGATATGTCCATTGCCTTTTGATTATTTAATCGAACATTGGCTACTTGCTTAATTTCTTTTTCAATTTTTACCTCCTTCGTAATGTTTAATGTTTTCCTGGGTGGATGGCGTTGATAGCAATGGTATCATCAAATTCTAACGAATGAATCTTTGGTTAGATGTAATTCTGAAATTAGGCGTATATCTTATCTTTTATAAATTTAGAAAAATGTCTAACTCTGGAATTTGTTCCAACTACCAATTTGCATTCCAATTGGCGATTCTGAATGTGTTACTCATCTTCATAGATTAGTACATCATGGAAGTGATTTTATTCACTGTTTCTTGCTCTCCAAGGCAATTAACTGCTTATTTATAGCATTCAGGCTCTTCTCTTGTTTTAAAGTTTAAGGCTTCTATATTCTTTAGAATTTTTTCAAGATTTTTTAGGCTTTGACCGTCTTCCTTGTTACTTACTGTTTCCCGCTGTTGTACAATCTGTGAGTAAGTTTTTCGACCTACTTTTGCACTTGTTTGTGGTGTGGAGATTTTGTAGTTCCCTGGCAACTTCACATCCTCTAAAGTTAGTGGGATGCTTTCCGTTACAGTTTACGCATTTTAGAGGCGTATTTTTTGTCAAACTACAAGCTTGGGCGAGATGTTTCCCCGAACATTTCACACATCTAGGTTCTCGTTTGCAATATTTCTTCGTGTGATTATATCTTTAGCATTTCTTACACTGAGTCAGGAGATTTTCTGAACGCTTCTTTTCTACTTCTCATGTTAAGGACTGCCTTGATATTGAAAATTTTTCCCACTTCTTTCCATGAGAAAAATTGACTGACAGTCAAAAAAATCGAAAAGAGAAAAATAATCTGATGCCCATATAAGAGACAAGGACATCGTTTTTAATTTTATTTTTTATTTAACAGCAAAATTGTTTTTATATAAAGTAAAAACCGTTGTCTTTGTCTCTTATGTGGTGCATCAGATTATTTTTCTCTTCTCACTTTTTTGTACTGTCAGTCAATTTTTCTCATGGAATACAGTCTTAAAAGTTAGCATATTTAGGATATTTACCGCATCCTATATTTTGAGCCCTGATGTTGGGTGCAGACCTCTGATCATCACTTTGATCTGGCGATCATTTTTGTCCTCGTATGTGTACTATTCCTTCCCTTCATCTGTCAGCTTTGTACCCAAGGTTCTATAAGTTTCAATATCTGTTGTATTGATTTTGATATATTATTGTTCAGTACTACAACTCTGTATTCCTTTGTAGTCACCGATTTCATTAATGATTGTATAGTATCATATTCAGTTACGCCAATAACGTTGATTGGCGGTGGTGGCTTTTCCTTAATTTTGGGAGGTTGGTTTTCCTGATCGGGTATATTTTGCTGATTTTGATTTAATTTAACTTTAAGATTCCACCTTCCTTTTTTGCAGGTCTTTTCTTCCTGTTCTTTCTTAGGATCCAGTCAGTTTTTCTCCTAATTCTTCTTCGTCAGTGTGGAACTCTGTAGCACACTGCTCCTCTGGTTTCTTAGCTTACAAAGCATTTTTCTTACAGAACTCTGAAGCATCCCGTTCCTCAGGTTCGTTTGCTTGTTAAGAATTTTTCAGTTTCTCATTTTCTAACTTAAGAGTTTTTACTTCGTGTATCAACTCCGAAGTAATTTTTTCAATCTTACACAGTTATCTACGGAGTTATTCATTTTCCATCTCAGGTGATCTTGGCATTATGGAACTTCTTCCCAATGGGTTTACAGAGTTCGTTACCTCTGAAGTATACTGGGAGCCCTTTGCTAACCCCTCAAATTCGCCGGCACCGGGTATCCGTTTCCCGTGGCCGTAAAGTTTACTCCTTCCGGGTCCGCCATATTGGTTATTATATTCAGGGAACCACCCTTACCTAGTTTTGGTCCGCGAATTGTATTTTATTTCCCATCTAACCGCCGACAAGTCGATTAGGGTTTACCCCTATCCGTCCGATGGAAGGCCAGTAGCTCCACACGGGAGGTGAGGTAGTGATAATGTTTTCTTTTCTACCAATTACTGATCCGGCCAAAGGTGCTTATTAAAGCTTTTATTACCGAACTTTAACGAATATTGGTGCAGTTATTTTTTGTTTGATCTAACTATCACCCCTGCGGTCAACCGAAATTTTAAAAAATCACGTTTTTTACATGGAATACTTAAATGCTTTTTCCTATAAATTATTACACCAAAAATAGAGGTATTTTTCAGGTCGATTGCGGACCTCGTACTATTCTGCCTCAAAACAGAACCTTCAACTAAACTGCTTACGGTGCACAATTACTGAACGCAATATCTATCAATCGTAATTCTAAAATATTGTTGAAATTCTAAAAATAAATTTATCGTAAATTATGTTCCATTTAATCTAAGGTCAAATAAACATATCTCAATCAAACCTAGAACGCTGTATAGAGCTGGTGTAACACTGACATTTATTTAAATCACATTTCATTTTTTTTTTTTGTAAACACTATCATTAAAATTGCAGATTTCACACAAATCTACCTAAATACTACTATAGCAAACAGCGAAGTAAAATCAAATATGATAAAAATCGCGATATATCAACCGCGTATACGTAAATGACCATCAGTATAACTAATCTTATATAAGTATATGCATGTGGTAATTTATTCTAAAAGATAAACAAAAACATAAATGCGAGATACACTTAGGTAAACGAACTTCGAAATCGCACATCTCCGTAATCATTAAATCACCATCAAAAATGTAACCTTTGTATTAATTCAATTATGACCTTTCCCAATATGTGCCTATAGACACGACATGAAAACAATGGTGCACAATTAGCGCCATCTCACATGATATGATCTACAAAATTTCTTTATTATACCTCGTAAATTAGCACCCAAATATATTCCGAAAATTTGGTGGAAGATTATGAAGAGTAGGTTTATTGATTGGTGGCGACCTTGAAACAATTTAACAAATTTATGTTATTTAATCATTTCCATAAGTAAATGTGATTTTTGTAAATATTTTATGAAAACAACAATAAAAGGTCGCGGCGCACGATTACTATTAGAAAACCAATAAGAAGAAGAGTTTTTGATACGAAGCCGGAGGATAAAGAAGAAACATAATTATTTTGATGATAATTCAATGAAAAACTCGTATAAATATTTAAATTATTGGTAATTTAAAAAAAACAAAAAAAAACTTTTTATCGTTTTTTTATATATTGGTATCACTCACAAATTGATTTTTTACCGCAAGGTTTCTTTTTTATGCGATATTGATTATATCGACTACGGTACCAGTCAGTTAAATATTGCAAATTGTTGTCATGCGATGAAGGTGTGGAATTTTATCAAATGCCTCCAAAAATGTCTATCTTATCTTGTGCTGCATAAACCACACAAGTGTATATGTCGCCATACCTCAAAATTGTTTTTAGAGTTTTGACATAAATTTCAAACCGCAAATCTGGAACTTTAGAATAAATCAAATGTGGTTAGAGGCGGTGACAAACAAATATCGATATCGTTGACCTCTCTCTCTCTACGGGGAATTTTATTCATTGAGTTATGTAAATTGGATTTTTATGTTTATATTTAAATGGAATTCCCTATTACTTTTACACGCTTAAGATGTTGTTCCGAAATTTTACAATATTTTTTTAGAAATACTTTACTTGTGACATTTTGTCGCCACTAAAAATGGGTTATGCAAAGCTTAATATTTTCGTTGCAATAAACGATAAATTCGGGCGGACCGTGTCGTCTATACGGCCGTAGGTGTTTTGCGTAATAATGTTTATACGCAGGGAGAGTAATGATAGACGGTTTATGTTTGTTAAAACCAATTTATTTTTTATTAGCTTCATGGAGATTTATAATTTTAATTTAAAATTAATTAATTGCCTCTGGTTTTTTACGCAAATGCTAACATTCAGTAGCGTAACCAGGTACCCGAAGCACCCGCAACCGCGAGAGTGCCCACGGTTAATAAGACCCACGACAATCATTTTAAGCTTAAAGAAGACCATCCTTTCAAATTTTCAAAACGGGACATTTCTAGGAAATTTTAAAGAAAAAGCGGTGGTCTAGTCTTTAGAGAGTCAGAATCCATAGAAATAAAAATGGCTTTAGATTCTGACAGATATTTAGATTTACAAAAAAATTTCCCAAACTCGTTTGAAATCAAAGCTTTTGACATCAAGCGATAACGATTTTAGCGTTTGCAACCTTTTTTCAAATCAAGTTTTGATTAGAAAAGGTTGAATTTTATTTGCAAAAGATTGATTGTGATTGATATAGTTTCTCGTCTACTGAATCTTTTTTACTACCGATAAATGGTTAATTAAAACTTCATTTACCGATAAAACCGGTCTATTTTGAAAAACTATTTTAAATAAGGAAATTGCAAATCCTCCTGTTTGATATTAGTCGAGGCAATGAACTACTAAAAAGGTCAAAATTTCGGAATTTTTTAGTACAGGACGGATCGGAATGCGGTTTTTTGCATTCCCTTCCAAATATTTTTTGTAAAAAATGTGGCTACTTTGTACCTTATACAAACCGGAAATTGCATTGCTGCAGCCAAAAATGCATTCAAAAAATGCCATTTTTGAGACGCCTTTTGGAAGATTTAATAACTTTGTAAATAAGAGTCAGAGCTGGCCCAAATCGGGTACCCGGGGGTTTTTGAGGCCGATTGATGCAGCCGACCTGGAGCTCAGGAACGCCGATGAACGTCATCTCCGTGGGACTCTCCCAAAATTCACGCGGGGAAGGAGAGAAACTCGGCACCCGGAGCTTTTTTAGGTCGTTGAATTCAAATATGGCATCGGCGAACATCCCACGGAAACCTGGTGCGCCGGAACCTGTACGCGGACGTCATCTCCGAGAATTTTCCTGACAAGAGTCCAAAAATAATCCGAAAATCATTGTGGGGGCATTTTGTGGGGGCGCTGAATCCGAATTTCATGTCGAAAACGACCCCCGAACACCTGGTGCACCGAAACCTAGCCCTGAACGTCATCTCCGTGGATTTCCTTACACAATCGAAAAAGACGAACCGAAAATCGTTATGGGGGGTTTTTTGGGCCGCTTAATCCAAAATTCACGTCGAAAACTATCCTCCCAATACTTGGTGCACCGGAACTTTTATCTTGACACCGATGTCATTCCCATGAATGTCAACCAAACCTGATGTCTTAGAGACCGACGTCAATACTGCAATAGCTGTGTGGAATTGTTGATTCTAGTTAAATTATTTGAGGAGGAAAGAAATAGAATGAATAAAGTCAATTTTTATGTAATTGACGTTTAAAAAATTTTTATTGAACTCAAATCAAATACAATCCAACTGTAACTTTACCTTACCTCACCTAAGTGACACATCGCTAGGCTGTTCATTTTCTTTGTCATCAACTGACGTATTCATAAGTAGATCATCTTCCTCATGTAAGGCCTCTGTCTCTGCTGTAATAACGTTTTCAATTGAATATCCAGTCAGTATTGTTGCAAGTTGAGCCTTCACAAATTTTACAGGCAAGACTGCAAGGGAGGCCGTGTTTCCTGCACCTACAGGACATCAGATTACAATCTCCTGCGCATCCACAGAATATTAGTTCCATAATATTCTTGGTCGCAGGTTTTTGTGTCATTTCTACAGGGACCAGTGTGTCGCCTTTCTTTCTCCATCCCCATTCTGTTGGGTCCATGGTCACCTGGTCTCCGTGCAGCCAATCTTTCACTTGAAAATAGACCCTCTTTAGTTGTTGTTGAATGGCGTCAAGTGCGGGGAGAATTTTCCCTAAATTAACTCTCCCCTCTACAGCGGTTTTTGTATACATTTGGAACCTGTACTTCTGTAGTAACTGGTCCTACTTTAGCTTGTACTCATCAGGAACATTCGGCTTCCTGAATGAGAGTTGAGCACCGTACATTGCAAGAATAAGCTGCGCCCCATTCTCAAAAATTTCTTCGCTTGACAAACCAGCTTCCTTGAACTTCACAGCATGAGCTTCAAGGTCTGTGAATTTCTGGAAGGTCTTGAAAAGTTTTGTTTTTTCCTGGTAGTACGTTGCTGAAACGGTATCGCACCCAGCTAAGTAAAGAGTATATTTCTTCGGGTTTATTGAGCCTTCGAGGTTTTTGTAGAAATATTTCATTATCTGTTGGGTAGTGTGCGGTCAATATTACGGCAACGTCTATCTATATCTTCGGCGACTATGACTATGTTTTTTGTAACGTCCCTGGATTCTTTCAGAGCTGTCGTTACAATCGTACGATCAGCGTCCGCTACACATTGGTCTGAAACTATCCCGAATGTGGTCAGTTTGGCCCGGAGCATTTCAATAATCTTATTTTTATTATTTTTATTTTGTAAAAATTTATCCTGTTGTATTTGTAACGCCATATTTTCGCTAAAACGGACGTCTGCTGAACTTCCCCGAACCGTCGCGCTGGGTTCTTTCAGATTCTTTGGTACTGAGGGTTTGGTAACCATCAAAAATAACTATTGCGCATCGGCCGTAATGGTTCAAAATATACTTTATGTAATTTTCCATAATCGCCGAGAATGTTCGTCCGATTGTCCATCTGGCCTTGTGAATCAGTAATCCTCCATCCAGAACAAAAAATGTTCTTTCAGGATCACGAATATTCGTGGGAGTTTTTCTGAACAATGAATACAAATCGGACTTTGTATTCTTCAGCATTCCAAAATTATTTCAAGTATGCCTGAGGGAATGGAGACAACTCCCACTTGAGGTAGTCTATCATTTCTTCATGACTTTTTTGTAATGCCCATATTCTGTGAAAGAGGACGTCGGGGTCAATTTCTATCACTTTATTGCCTACTTTGATTTTAGAGTTGCAAGAGGCGATAGTTTTAACGATTTTTGATCGTGATAATTTTAGATCCTTGAAATTTGATCCCGAAATATCTTGCATAACCCTGCCACATTCTTCAAAAGCATTGTGGCAGTTGCTTTCGGGACTCCCACTCATTCCATTAGCTATGTTTATGAGGCATTCTATGGATTCAGGGAATGGATCATATTGCTCAAAGAATTTCTCAATCAGTTTCAAAGATTTCAAATCTGCCTTGATCCTGGAATCTGTTGAATCCTTATGTTGGTAATTTTTAGCAAATGAACATTTCGTAAATAAACACATCGTCGGTCTCAAAGACATCAGGTTTGGTTGACATTCATGGGAATGACATCGATGTCAAGATAAAAGTTCCGGTGCACCAGTTGTTGGGAGGGTAGTTTTCGACGTGAAATTTGGATTAAGCGGCCCAAAAAACCCCCCATAACGATTTTCGGTTCGTCTTTTTCGATTGTGTCTGGAAAAGCCACGGAGATGACGTTCAGGACCAGGTTCCGGTGCACCAGGTGTTCGGGGGGTCGTTTTCGAAATGAAATTCGGATTCAGCGCCCCCACAAAACGCCCCCACAATGATTTTCGGGTTGTTTTTGGCACTCTTGTCAGGAAAATTTTCGGAGATGACGTCCGCGTACAGGTTCCGGCGCACCAGGTGTCCGTGGGGTGTTCGCCGATGCCATATTTGAATTCAGCGACCTAAAAAACCCCCAGGCGCCGAGTTTCTCTGCTTCCCCGCGTGAATTTTGGGAGAGTCCCACGGAGATGTCGTTCATCGGCGTTCCTGAGCTCCAGGTCGGCTGTGGATCAATTTGAACATCATAATCGGCCTCAAAAACCCCCGGGTACCCAATTTGGGCCAGCTCTGACTCTGATTTACAAAGTTATTAAATCTTCCAAAAGGCGTCTCAAAAAATGCATTTTTGAATGCATTTTTGGCTGCAGCAATGCAATTTCCGGTTTGTATAAGGTACAAAATACCCACATTTTTTACAAAAAAAATTTAGAAGAGAATGCAAAAACCGCATTCCGATCCGTCCTGTACTAAAAAATTACGAACTTTTTTAGTTCATTGCCTCGACTAATTCCCTTATCTCGGATTTCATCTTTTGATCACTATTTAAAATTATTCGAGATTATTGGAGTTTAGCATGGAAATGGGATGCGTGATGGGTGCAAGACTTGATTGATGATTCTGTGTTTCGAATCTGTCAGATTATTCGAAATTTTCGAGATTATTCGAGTATGTTTGAAATTGTTTCATTATAACTTGCTTATAGTAGCATTTTACTTATTAGTATTACAAACATTAAATTACTTGATAAATAATTCGATATTTACACCAATTTTCGGAATTTTTGTTTCCAAAGATTTTTACAGGCTTTTCGAAATTATTCATTAATGTCTAGATTTTCCAGTATTATTGAAATTGTTCGAGATCAATCGAGATTCACGTAATATAGAGATTATTCGAATTTTTCTGGGGTAATCGAGATTGTTCCGCGATTTATTTAAGTTATTTGAATTTTGAATGGCAACGTTCTCTGCATAGGTTTCAATTGTGCGAACTTGCAGAGTTACACCGCATCCTCAATGAATGAATTTTTACTTTTGGCTTACAGGATTGTATAAATTTCCAACATAACCAACAAAAATGTTTGTTCGTTATGCTGGAATTGCATATAATCCTGTAAGGCAAAAGTAAAAAGTATTTCATTAGGAATACGGTGTTATACATATCCGAACCGTGATATTTAATTGATTTTTCGAGATTTCGATATTTGCCCAATTTACTAAGTTATTCGAAATTATTCAAGAATGTCCATTGAACTGGCTGTTTCGTACTCACGAAATCAGCCACTTTTAACAAGAAGTATTTTTAGGGGCCCAAGAAAAATTTTTCGGGAGGCCCGAAATTTGTAGTTACGCCACTGTTGACATCAGAATTGCTCCGATCTGATGAAGTATTCTGTCGCGACAGTGGTCTCAAGCATTATAAATCGCTACTTTGTAGTTTGTAATTTTAATTAAAATTTATGTGGAAGTTAATTATTTTAATTTAAAATAAATAAACCACCAATGTTTCTTTTCGATTTGAGCCATTCTCCCGCTACAATGGTTACATTTAAATCGTTCGAAATCAGAGATTCACGACACGCCTTTCCCCGCCGCCTGATGACGTTATTGTGATAATATTAGGCGTGAGGCAGGAAGACTAAGGACCAACCTAAGCAATCGTATATTTACATATATTATAGGTAATGTTTAATGATGAGTATTGGCCCACGACCAAGGACAACATTTCGTTTCACTCATTTTCCAAACATGTTCCTCTAAGGTGTAAGACGTTATCACGTCAACCTATACTCAACCTATGTTATAGGTTATATTTTTAAATCCTCAGTCTAGCGATTGCACCTATAGTCAATATTACAAAAAAATGTATCGGCAAGGTGATATAACCAGGCTGGCTTTGTCTTCCTTTTTCCGCGAATATTATTCGATTTTGACCACTTTCTTCGAAAAAGTATGAGATATTGTCGAGTCAATTTGAAGGCATGCCTACATAATTTTGCCTATCCCTGTACAAATTGCTTGGTTATCCAACAACATCTGAATGGAAAACTTTTTTAGTCAACCAAATTAAATCTGAAAATAAACCATCTGAATACAAGCATCTAGAGGGGTTTTACTATCGAAACATCTAACGTCGCATCAACAAGTTAGTCCTGGGCATTTATATCATACATTCGAGTACCTCTCTGTTCGTTATATTTAAGGACCTTAATGTTGTGCTTTTCTACTTTATCGTTTGTAGTACTGTAAGCTGATCAGTGTTTAGCTCTCCAACTAAGAAGGCGTCCAAGAAGTCAGTGATTGTCGTGTCTCCTCGCTGGTCCATGTTTTGGATGAGTCCTGATAATGTTAATATCCGCCATTAGTGAGTTGCTGTCCTCATGTGCTGCGCCCGCTAAACACTTGTCTCCCACGCACTGGCGGTAACTGCATTAGGTCGCCAAAGAGCATAACTTTTAAAACGCCAAAGTACAGTGGAAATCTCCTATACGAACAGAAACTCCACATGTTGCCATTGATGACGCATAATCCTCAACTATTGCCGGAGAGAAAAGGCATGATTACTATAATGCCATCTTTTTGCACTGGTAATTTGAACAAGCTATAAAGTGTACAGTTTTCAGCAG
This sequence comes from Tipula vernalis, assembly GCA_958295665.1. NCBI lineage: Eukaryota > Metazoa > Arthropoda > Insecta > Diptera > Tipulidae > Tipula > Tipula vernalis. The sequence goes on from OY282560.1 coordinate 17,965,891, forward strand.
CCGGTTGCGCTCTATTTTTCTGAGCTAACAAATCGTTTCTTCCATTAAGGGCTAGCCCTTCTAATAATTCTGTCTTTGAGCGATAAGGCATATACTGAAAAGTTTAAGTAGCGTAGCGTAGTAGAGCATTGCGAATTTAGTTAGGTTCGTATTTGCAAAGTTATAATTTAGGTGGTGCATACATGTAACACTCTATAACACTGATCTGGTTTTCATGTATTTAGGACTACACAACTATGAGAACTGTTACGGAGCGGTAGGTAGCGTAATCGAAATGCAGTTTCTCCTTTGGCTAAATACTTAGCAATGTAGAATGCAACCGCCCCGTTGGACCCGCAAGGCTGAATTTTCCTATTTTCCGTCCATAGTTTTAGTAATCTGACTTCTGAGTAAACAATTTCTTCCTACACTAAGAATGAAGTGTTCGGACAAATGTACGACTATTCGGGTTTCACTACATTCTTGAAGTGAGAAGTTAACCCGGCACCTTCCTGTTGTATGTTGACATGTGTGAGTATTTCTGTGAATCTGGCATATACATATCTACTAGATCATGGAGTTCTGGATTATTATTTATTTTTTATTTTCGGCAGTATCATATTCTGGATGATTTTGGAACTCAATATGACTCAGTTTGTCGCCCAAAATGTCATTGTTATTTTTTATATATTTAAACAACGTTCTCCTCTCACGAGGCGATGGGTTTCATATATATTCAATGAACTTGGATCCAAATCAGCCCGACCGTCGGTAAGTAGCAGAGCCTTGTGTTGGTCTAACCAATTTAGATCATATGAACTGAAAGTTAAAAAATATGTTGGTAGTCCCAGGGTCCTAATTTGAGCTGAGGGGTTATTCAGAGCAGCTCTCCTTTTAACGTATAAGTATTAAGCAATGTATAAGTATCGATAGTTTTCGGACATCAAGAAAGCGTAAAATAACTAGTGATTCCTTAAGTCAAGTAATGCCATACGGAAATATATCCAAGGAAATTCTTCTGCTTTAACTTTATGTGCATCGTTGACAATATTATTCTTTATTTTGCATACAATTTCATTCAGTTGGATACTTCTCGTTCAGCCTCACGGAAGTACTGGAAGCGTACGATTGCCAAGAGATGGTTGAGGTTCCAAAATCATATGGTGGATAATTTCTACCGATTGCATGATTTCTAATAAGAGTGGCCCTGTTTGCACTGCATTGACTAAAACTGATAAAGTTGCTGGATAAACATCAAGTGTGAACATGGTGTTTCTCGATCCTGTCGTTCGCTTACAAATTCGCACAAACTCGTCTATAATCAATTGAATTTTTTCGGCTTTTTATAGACAAATATGAAAAGTTGGTCTACTCATCAGGTAGCTACGACCAAACAACAAAAATACAATTATCGCCATTTACATATTTGCCTCCGTCTTTGGCCCACCGTTCGTCGTAGAGCATAACTTCAAGTGATTTCTCCTCTGTTATTAACACACTCGCCTTGTGACTACCAAACAACTCAAGCGCTTGTTTAAATGTCAATCTAGTATTCGATTGATTGTCTCTATCATTTAAGCTTCTAAATAGTGTCGATTATAAATCGTAGTCTAAGCAAAACGACTTAATAAACATAATGCAAGTAACCATTATCTTGATAGATTGTCCAATTCGTTGGGGAAAGGATATTTGCTATTCTTCATTTAATCTAGATGCTCAGTGATAACGATGATTCCTGCATTGTCGATTGATTAGCAGTTTATAAGTTATCTCAAGTATATCTTAAGTAGCAAAGAGTCGCAGATTAGCACTCCCATGTTGGGCTTTAAAACACGCTTGGAGGCAATCACGCCTGTAAATAAAACAGCATTAAAGTCAGGACAGTTAGCCACACAACATGCACCTGATTCAGATTAATGCACATCGCAGTAGACCAGCTCAGGATCTCCTGGTTGCTATCGCTAATAAAAGGCAGGTAGATGTGCTGTTGGTGAGCGAACCAAACCGACGACGACTACAAGGAGGAAATTGGAAGCCAGACCTGGAGGGTGATGCCACGCTAATGGTACTGTCGAGAGATATGGTGACTACTAAGCATGGTGCTGAGAAAGGAGTTGCTTGGGTGGAGCTACAGGACATTATCCTAATGAGCTGCTACTTTTCCCCCAATAGACCCGTGGCTGGCGACTTTAATTCTAAGTCTCCGGAGTGAGGAGGAGAGATTCTGGACAAAAGAGGCCAGCTTCTGTCAGACTGGGCTGCTTCCTGTAGTCTTAACTGTCTCAATATAGGAAATTTTCCTACATTTGAAAGAGGCGGCTATGGCGCAGTCCTCTACGTAACGTTTGGCTCTGAGAGAATTGTGAATCAGCTTCGGAGCTGGAAAGTACTGGATGAGGAAAGCCTCAGCGATCATCGCTATATTATGTTTGAGGTTAGCACAGATGGGTCAGCTAGGCAAACGGGACAGAGCACCGCTATCAGCAGGAACTGGAGTGTAGAGGAAGCAGGGGAGAAACGCCTACGTAGTGCGATAAAATGTTGCCTTGACTCTCCTAATATTGCTACACCACAGCAGCTAGTTACAGCTGTTAAAGATGCATGCGATGAGGTGTTGCAACCTAGAGGCCGGAAAAGGAAAAAAACTGTGTACTGGTGGTCCTCAGAAATCGCGGTGATACGCAAAACCTATAATCAAGCCAGGAGGAGGCTACAGAGAGAGAGAGAATAGGCGTACTAGAGGCCAAGTGGATACATCCTTCCAGCAAGAACTGAAACGCGTTAGAAACGAGTTGAGGATGGCAATTCTGAAATCGAAGAAGAAATGCTGGAAAGCTCTCTGCAATACTGTTGAATTGGACCCATGGGGAGACGCCTATAAGATAGTAATGAAAAGGTTTGGTCGAACTGTGCCTACTCTGTCAGCGGAAGTCATTAGTATTGTTGTGGGTTCTCTTTTTCCGAAGCATGAGCGACTGAGCCAAGAGAACATACATTCCCGAGAATGTCCGCCCTTTACGGCGGAGGAACCAGAGACAGCCTGGCGCAAAATGAAGACAAAGAAGAGCGGGGGACCAGACGGGATTCCACCAGAGGCCGTCAGAATTGCTTCAGAAATACACCCAAACCGGGTATTGAATGTGATGAATCGGGCTCTTAAAAATGGAGAATTCCCTGACATCTGGAAAACGGCCCGACTTGTTCTACTTAAAAAATAAGGGAAACCAGATGGAGTGCCTACATCGTATAGGCCACTGAGCCTGTTGGATACTTTTGGAAAACTCCTTGAACACCTACTGCTATGCAGATTGGTAGGCGAGATTGACAGAGCAGGTGGACTATCCGTTAATCAATTTGGATTCCGAGCAGGGCACTCTACGATAGATGCCATTGCAGAGGTAATGAGGCTGGTGGACTCAGCAGTGGAGGGATCTCAATACACGAGAAACATTCCGGTTGTAATTACGCTTGACGTACGGAATGCGTTTAATAGTGCATCCTAGGAATTAATCCGGGGAAAGCTAAACGATCTGCAGGTGAGTCCATATCTTAGGAAGATGATACAAAGGTATCTGAGTGAGCGGCGAATTCTCATGGAGGTGGCAGACACAGCCAAGCACATACGGATTACTAGCGGTGTACCTCAGGGCTCGGTCTTGGGACCGACGCTGTGGAATATTCTTTACAATGGGGTACTCCGAATTCCTCTACCCGAGGGTGCTAATCTGGTAGGATACGCTGACGATCTGGCTTTGGTCGTCTCTGCAAAATACGAGCAACAGCTGGTGGAGTGTGTAGAAGCTTCAGTGGAAGTGATCTCCAGATGGCTTCATAACCATCGGCTGGAGTTGGCTCCGGAAAAGACTGAAGCAGTGGTAATGGCAGGTAGAAGGGCCCTTCACTCATTGACCTTTAATGTCGAGGGAGTTATAATTAAGCCTACGATGCGAATCAAGTACCTGGGTGTATGGCTGGATTATCGACGCTGCTTTCAAGAGCACATAAGACAACCGGCGATAAAGGCGACTAGGACCATAGCAGGCCTTGTCCGATTGATGACCAACGCTGGAGGACCAAGTGAAGGAAAGAGAAGGCTGCTCGCATCCGTGGTTACATTCATAATATTGTATGGTGCACCTATCTGGGTTCGAGCTTTAGATGTAGCTAGGGCTCGTGAGCAACTGGAGCGCGTACAACGTACCATCGCCCTACGTGTATGTAGTGCTTATAGGACGGTCTCCAAGGAGGCTGTCCTCGTAATAGCCAACATGCCACGTGTTACCTTGATGGCGAAACATAGAGTGGCAGTGCTGGGAGGGACCCCAAAGGACGAGGCCAAGGAGGAGCTGATGCAACAATGGCAGGCAAGATGGGAATGCGGACACCGAAGCTTGGACGAGGCAGCTCATTCCTAGCATCAAGGATTGGGTGGAAAGAAAGCATGGGGATACCAACTTTCATCTGACACAGTTCTTATCGGGTCACGGCTGTTTCAACAGCTACTTCTGTACGATGCACATTACGGAGACATCTAACTGTTGTTATTGCAGAGAAGAGGACACAGCGGAGCACACCATAATACACTGTCGAAAATGGCAAAGGGAGCCGCAAGCGTGCGCTGATCGGGTGGGACAACTAACGGCAAGGAACATAATTCCAAAGATGTTAGCTGAAGAAGAAGCCTGGAATGATATTTCTCAGATGATTAGGGTGATACTAACTCAGAAGATGAGAGATCGCATATCGAGTAATTCGAACTAGGTAGAACAAATTGACAACGGATATCCAGCGGCTGAAGTAATGCAAAAATTGCGATCTCAGTTGTTGCGAGGAGAAAGGGGAGGAGTTTTTAGTCGGTAAGAGTCCGGCACAGCGCCCATGAGGGTTTTCCTTTCCTCTACACCAAAAAAAAAAAAAAAAATAAAAAAAAAAAATTACATTTAAAGTTAAAAGCACTGCTTGACCACGAAATGCAAATGGCCCAAATGTTCTCCTTTGGCACTGTTCCTGGATCGAGTTTTTTTTGCTAATCACATATGTCTTGCATCGACTGCATAAAAGCAACGATGTTTTCTGAAGCAGTTGTCCTCAGAGCTACACATAATTCGCAAGTTTCTTGGTGATTCAACAATTAGAAGTGTTAAAAACAATCGGGTTGAGAAGTTAAACGGGTGGGCAGCCGTTTGGCGTGAAAAGAAACAGGAGCCTTCCGAACATCAAACTATTTTACGAGGAAACTAAAGAGGATTATTTTGGTGCATTGAGATCAATTACATAAAACATGAGATAAACGAGGATTGCGGAGTTTGAATATTTCACAAAATATTTTTCGAAAATTCTCACGATGAGGAGATTTATGAAAGACTCGGTTCAATGATAATGTAGATAAAGGACTGACGGGGAGCGTTAAATTTGGCCTCGTAAGAGCTACAAAGCTGCTAAATATATTGATACAAAGTTAAGTTTCAAATCTTAGTATACCTGACATCATATTTGATGAAGTTTGAAAAACTAACTTTAAGATAAGAGTCCTATAGTCTAAGTTAAAATTAGCCAATTAATTATCCCACTTTACTATAATTATACATCAAAATTCTTCCCGACAGAACATGTTACCAACTGCAGTCATTATGTCTATAAAACTTGCCACTTAAATCACATGACTCAGTTGCACATTCCTCCTAAATATGTATAGGAGTATACTGGTATAACAAATTAAGTTTAATTATAATCTTCTATAAATAAAGGTTAAGAACAAATCATGATCGTAACAAATGTGTTTACATGATTTATAAATAAAGTTACTAATTTTCACTTAAAGACTATCAATTATAGTATATAGATATGTACTTAGCTCAATTATAAATTTATCTAGACTTTAGCTTTTAAGTTAATGAGTTAACACCTGGATAAAAAGGCAAATTAATTGTGGTATTTATTACGTTTCCCGAGAAATGTCATTTATAGCTTCACCCAGATGATTTCCAATATCCTAGCACCTCTTTGTATTTACACCAAAGCAATTTTCTATTTGCAACACTAAGGTAACACGTGCAATGCTATATAATTATTACTACCGGTTGACGATAAGGGTATAAATTAAATTAAATTAAAAATAAAAGTTTCTAATTATTTTTTAATATTACACTGATTGATCTTTCGATTAGATTTTTAAAAATTATTATGTTTCTTAATTTAAATGTATCCTACTTCTTACGTCTAATATTGTATATGCGGATTTATCTATGCGGATTGGCGTTAAGAAAGTTCTTTTGTGTACACACGACGCGATTCTAAATTAGAATGGCCAATATACACAAATTTTGAAGATAATTAATTGGTGTCTGGTCAAAAATCGTGGGTGTGTCAAAAAAAAAAAAATTGTGTATGTGAACGACATCACGTATGTCGTTTGGGTTGAGTTCAAAAGCACACGATCATCATCGATCATCATTTCAACAATATAGAGCGGACAACTACCTATTTATGTATGTATGTATGTAAACTATAAAAAACTTAAATTTATGTGCATCAACTTAATCGTAAACATAATATTTCTCTGCACACCACATATTGCATACCTCAAAATATTACATAACAAGATCATAAGATCAAGAACAGAAAATCATGAATTAACACAAGGTGATTATCAATTAAAATGATTGATATAGAAGTAATTGGTTTTTGTTTGTAAATATTCATATTATTAAACATTTTTTCGAATCACACTGTGTAATGTAATTAATTTTTGTAAACATTTAAATAAATTAAGTCTTTAAATTGTTATTAAATCGATCTAAATTGGTACAATTAAAATTTTATTTGTTTTAACTATTGGAAATCATAACGATTTAATTGCTTTGAATGTGAAAATGGAAAATTACATCATTACGATTATAATTTAAACTTACACGACGACGTAAGCTTATGGACGAACAAAAGGCAACAAAGTTTATTGGTTTTAAAGTGAGTTGATTGACTTAGCTCTGACTATCACTAAATACAATTTAAAATAAACTCGAGTAATATCAAAAATATTGGGTAACCTAAAACAATCTATCACGACAGATAAACTCGAATAATCGCTATTGACAGAATTCCGATTGCAATACGCATTAAACGAGTTTCAAGAATTTTGAAATACCGACAAAACTCCGAATGGCTTACATAAACAAATTCGCAACTCGAAATATACGAGAGATATTTATATGATTGACGGGTATAGGGTAACCAGACATCCTGATTTCCTCGAACGAGTTTTGTGTTTTCAAAATTTCGCCGCCATCCAGAAAAATGTTTTGCCTTGTCCTAATTTTTAGATAGTATTCTCGCTAACTTAATAGCGGCAATGTAAACTGCCAGAGCATCCAGAAAAATATTTTCAACACTTTCAACAAGTTGGAATGGGATAATCTATGAAAGAACTTTAAAAATGGTCGCAATATTTCAGACAGTGGCAAACCATTTAACTTTGATCTGAACTTTAAAAATGTGCCAATATGTTTGTGCTCTTTTGAATATATGGTAAGGCGAAAGTGAGCGAATATTTTTCTTTATATCGATCCAGTGAAGCAAAGAAAGGAATCTTTTCAATTATGTACTACGTAATTTATTTTTTGGATGGTTCATAGAACAATTTTGCATGGTTGGAACACGTCGGGGCACAGGTTTAAACACCGGTACATTGCTTTTGTTTAGCGCTTCTTCGATACTTGATGTTTACCTTTGTTAGACATTTACTGGTACCCAAACTAGTATATTGTCGTTTCTCATGCTCTTCTTCATACCTCCTTCTTTGGTACATAACTTAAAAGCGTCGACTGGTCTTTGAAGCAAAATAGCGAACATTTATCCGGTCTAATGTTTATATATGATTTATGGCCGAATCCTTCATCTTGTTTGGTTTGTTGCAATTACTGTCGTTTTCTTTCTTTGTAGCAATTGTTCCGTCAAGTTGCAACTTGTGAAGATATTGTGCATGGTTATGCATCGCAGCCATTTTTCGTGCCGCATATTCAAAGTATTTGAATACCATATTTTTAGATTTCCATGAAATATATTGGAGAGATGGACATCACCTTTGAGTTTCAACCAGCTGATGACTCATACTTTCACCCCAATTCAAAAAAATCATAAAAGATTTCAATTGGATTCGTCTCATACGAAATTGTGGATTTTGCTTCACGTCTACTGTATTGCTCAAGGGCCTTTTTGTACGTCTCAGGGCAACAACTTTTACCAATGTATGATTTTTTACATACAAAATTAATAAACAAATTTGTGGGGTCAGGCTGACCCCTGTTAATCGTTTTAGGACAAAAAACACTCAAACCATACCTTAAATACAAGAGTTGTTCATCCGGCACAAGCATTCCTGGAGTATCAGTCATATTCATTGGTCCAAAAGGGTTTAATTTAACTTGAAACACGCCTGGGGTTAGCCTGACCCCTGTTCACAGACAGAAGGTTAACAAGTTAAATTAAAAAAAAAACTGGATTCTCGCCTATACATACCACCACCAAGTAACAACCTAGGAATAGAGGTTTTAAATTTAAATGTTGATTTAAATTAAATAAATAAAATTAAACCCAAAAAGTTTTTTTTTATAGATGGATGTCCAAAAAGAATGCCCTACAACTTGGAGCTCTTGTCTGGTATTTCAATTAATAAAAGATTGAAACCTACGCAAGCACCAATTTTTAGGTTTGGAAATCACGGAGATCATGAATCCATAGCGGTCGGAACAGAGTATGGAATTAGTGGAATATATACGAGGGCGGATTGAAAATGAAGCTACCTAGCGCTAGATGGCAGCACAAACACAAACATTTTTTGTTTTTTAGAAATTGCGATCTGTCAAACGTCAGCTGTTAAAATTTCACCCAAATTCATCGATTAGTTTATTTGTTGTAGTCGTTTGAAGTAAGCAATTTTTGTGTTTCTTGAAAAATGGAAAAAAACGAATTTCGTGCAGTGATTAAACACTATTATTTGAAAGGGAAAACGGCGAAAGAGACAAAAGAAAAACTCGATAAACATTACGGTGAGTCTGCTCCGTCAGATTACATGGTAAAATATTGGATTGCTGAATTTAAACGCGGCCGAAGAAGCACTGCAACAATACCATCAACAGGAAGGCCAAAAGAGGTGGTTACTGAAGAAAATATCAAGAAAATCCTCGATATCGTTATGAATGATCGCCGAGTCAAGTTGCGTGAGATTGTTGAAATGGTAAACATATCATATGAACGTTCAACATTTTGCATGAACATTTGCATATGAAAAAGCTATCGGCAAGATGGGTGCCGCGTTTGCTCAGTGTCGAACAAAAACGAGTTCGACAGACCACTTCACAGCGGTGTTTGGACATGATAAAGCGTAATCCTGTTGATTTTTGGCGTCGTTTAATTACTGTTGATGAAACGTGGGTCCACCACTACACACCTGAATGGGTGGAAGCTGGTGGAAGTGCTCCGAAGAAGGCAAAGGCAGTGAAATCGGCTGGCAAGGTTATGGCCACTATATTTTGGGATGCACACGGAATATTGTTCATCGATTATCTTAAAAAGGATCCACAATCACAGGAAAGTATTATCGTGCATTATTGGATCAATTGGTTGATGCAATCAAGGAAAAACGACCACATTTAAAGAAGAAAAAAGTGCTCTTTCTTCATGACAACGCACCGGTTCACACAGCATTAGATACGATGCTAAAATTACGTGAAATACACTTCGAATTGGTTGATCATCCACCTTATAGTCCAGATTTAGCTCCTAGTGACTTTTTCCTGTTTCCAAACTTGAAAAAATGGCTCGCAGGACAAAGATTCATCTCAAACGAAGAAGTGATTATCGAAACTAACGCGTATTTTGAGGAGTGAAATCGTATTATTCAGATGGTATAAAAAAGTTGGAATATCGTCTTACTAAGTGTGTCGAATTAAATGGAGACTATGTTAAGAAATAAATGGTTTTTGGCAAAAAAAAATTTTGTTTTCCTACTTAGGTAGCTTCATTTTCAATCCGCCCTCGTACTTTTCCTCACCAACACAGCCAGTAATAAAAGCCGAAATAATTGTAACATCTTCTAGTTTAGGACTTATTTCATATGAACGAATTTCTGTTTATCCAAGTGAATCTAGAAACTGTAAACTCTTATTGGAATTCAGACTTAAATATTCCCGTTCCTCGATAACTCAGCAATTCGCCATTCGGAAGTGAGTAAATATGCTACCTGCAAAATTGCTTGCTTAAAATCCCATGCACGATCGGTTTAGCAATGCAATGTATTTTTTTTACTCAGCAGGCGAGTGACATTGTGCTGAAATTGTTTACATTTAAAACACTTAATTTATTGAAAACGAATATAAGATTTTATTAACAGAAACAGAAAAGATTTTGAAAAAGTTGAAAAAGATTATGATTATAAAATAACTGTCCATCTAAATTCTTGCCAAAATATCAAATAAACATGAATGCGATTCATTACATATCAAATAATATAGACGGACACTTTAAATCGTCCACAAAATTTTGACTAGTTGCTTGCTGGCTAATCGAGATAAAAATTTCGAGTATACCGTTTTTACATTTCATCGAATAATCCGCTAACGAAAAATTACGTTATACACCATACACGCACCACCTTATACCTCCCATACTCCGATCAACAAAAACACAAAACAACCGAAATACTTGAATCATTGAAGCTCCATTCCAAAAACTCCTGCATCACCCATTTCACCCTAGCCGTGTGACAAAAGTTACGTCATAGACAACCGACCATATCACATTCAGTTCGAAACAACTAAGTTCCTCCCAGCGGATTCCCTCCCCACATCTCAGCTACTCCATATGAAACTATAAACGAACGCAAAAAATTGCGGTTGGCATACTGCGACTAAACCTGGAAAATTTAGAAAATCCACCTTATCAAATCGCGGTCTGTCAATGATATAACTTTCTAAGTTTTGAACTTGCTTTTCTAAGTTTTAAAGTTGCCCTCATTACCGAACAGTACGCGATACAAACGCTCCTGGAATGAAGGATATGAACTCCAAACAACACCGTTCCAGTTCACTGGTCCATTCCTCTCACAATAAAAGCAAAGTGAAAAAAAAAAACCCAGCTGCAGTTAAGAATGAGAGATTTAGAACATTGTCCAACTCCGATGGAGAGCAAAATAACTAGTTCCCAGTTCCCATGCTTTATTTTCTTTTAACGTCAGGTCACTATATGAACAGTTAATTTGAGCTTTCACTGCATACTCAACATAAACAAATGAAATAAAATAATTGACCAATGATTCAGAAGAGTGAACTACCAAATATATACTACCATAATTAACACTGAACGATCAATCAAATGTCTCGCTTCCAAACATCTTTTACCTATTCAAGTTTCTCACTCAAGATTGCTGCAAAATATTCCACAACAATATTGTAATCTTCAACATCTATTACGCTTTGCTATATTTAATTTGTATCAACCAGACACCATTTCATTATTGCGATAAATAGTGTTACGTTTTTGCCTTGTCAATCAAGGTTCGTATCACTGGATTGTGAATACACTTGGGTGCAAAAAAATCGCAAATTGCTCAATTTTCCACAAAAGTGCAAAAATATCAAAAAAATCCATTGTTTGTTTAATTTTTTTTAATGCAGATTCAAAGTCTATTTCAACACCTATCCAGTGGTACCTTTTTTGTATTTATACGTGCCATCAAATTGATTTTAGGAGGTAAACATCTGAGGTATACGTTTTTGTGAATTTGTCAGCATGAAAATTAGTAGTAAAAATCGAATTAAAACATGGAAATCAGAAAAAATACTTTTATTAATAACGAGTATTCCCTCCTCTGGCCCGAATGACAGCTTCCATTCGATGAAGCATTGATTTCACCAAAGTTTTCATAAAATCTTCAGATATCGCCTCTCATTCCTCTACGATCGCCTGTTGCAACTCCTGGAGACACGTTGGAGGAACATCTCTGGCTCGAAACCTTCTTTTCAACTCGTCCCATATATTTTCGATGGGATTGAGGTCCGGGCTTCGAGCTGGCCACTCTATAACAGGCACATCCACCTCTTGAAGGTACTGGTATACTACACCAGCCGTATGCGGGCTCGCATTATCCTGCATGAACAGAAAATTTTCATCAATAAACCCGGCAAAAGGTACGACATACTCCTCTAGTACTTCCTCAATGTACCGTTGAAAAGTCATTCCTCTTGACCGACCGCCAGTATTGGCTCGGGTGATAAATACAAAATCTGTCTTCGCCTCTAGTGATATGCCTCCCCAGAACATGCACGATCCACCGCCATACGAGACACGTTTTTCTTCTTGTCTTCTGTATACTCTTCTGCGTCCATCGGTGCCATATAAACACATCCTGCACTCGTCAGAGAACAGGATTCTACTCCATTCTTCTTCTGTCCAATTCAAATGCTCTCGAGCGAACTCACGACGGGCTCGTCGGTGGGATGCGGTCAATTTCGACCCGTTTGCTGGTCTGTGTACAGTCAGATTAACTTCTCGAAGTCGTCTTCTAACTGTTCACCGACTGACTTCGATCTCACGAACTTCTTGGAGCCGCCGTCCCAGTTGAACCGCATTCATAGGACGATGTCGCAACGAAGTTGTTATAAGAAAGCGGTCATCACGCTGTGCTGTAGCACGAGGTCGGCCAGATCCTTGTCGCCACCAGTTTCCTGATATCTCTGCCACACTCGACGAACGGAGAATCGGCTCCAATTTAGTTGTCGAGCTACTTCACTTTGGTTCTGCCCCGCATCAATTGTGCGGCTACCTCTGGTGTGGTATCCATTTCTTTGCTCCGGTTGAAGACGTAATTATTAGAGGACCGTCCAGACTAAGCGCCGATATGCGAATGATGACAATTCCGAGCGAGATATTTCATGGCATGCTATTGTATTGATCTTGTTGAATTATTTTTAGAATTTAATTCGAAAGCCTGCTGTATGCATTTGACAAAAAATCACTTTGTTGGCATGGTACAAGTACAAAAAAGATACCACTGGTTAGGTATTGAAATAGACTTTGAATCTGCATTAAAAAAAATTAAACAAATATTGGATTTTTTTGATATTTTTGAACTTTTCTTGAAAATTGAGCAATGTGCTCAAATTTTACTGTTCACTTATAATTTTTATTTCGCACTACAACACTTTTTAAATCACTTTTAATTACTTTTTAATATTCACACTGTCGCTTTCCAAATACTACTAATAATCTTACATGTTTACTCTATCGCGTTCCAAATCCTAATAATCCAATTCGATCTTGTTCGCCTTTTTATATACACAAACCAAACTTCTCGAAAGTTCATAACTTTTCCAGTTAGAAAGCGTAGAAACATTTAGAACATTTTTATTATGGAAAATTCCATTTAGTACAGTAAAACATTGAGCTATTGATTTAACTTATTCTATCACACACTAGGTGTCACCGTCACACTACCTCCTACCTAAGCCTGTTCGACCCGAACAAGACCGAAATCACCTCCTCTGTATAGGGCCAGCCTCTCCAAATGTACCACCTTTGGTTTGCCTCCTTGTCCTTTTCTTGCCCTGTAGGGTGCCGTCCATATAGGCTACACTTTCGATGACGAATGCTTCTTCCATTGTGGAACGTTGTTTGCCATAATGATCCATCATCCAGCCACCGGACACTAGCACTCCTCTTCGCACATCTCGGCCCTTCTTATCCAATATCTTCTTAACCTGGTGTTCATTCGTTTCCTCAACAATGGTTTCATATTTCGATGGCAGCTCCTCTCAATAGCTGATTGTTACTCGCCTTACTGTCGTATCCGTACCGTTAAATTTAAGTTTCAGCTCGATGTTGTCGCTACTCAATGTTCCTCGTCGAAAATCCAACATGATGTCTGCAATCAGTATTTCGTGTTCGAAAAGAGCTCTCGCGATCTTTATTTTCACGAACTTTTTTCCTTTTATCATTGCACTCTCTCCATTTGCCATTCTTAATTTTAGCCCATCAACCAGCTGCACAGCTCCTGCGATCAAGTCTTTCCGAACAATTGTGTGGGTTGCTCCGTTACCCAGCGTAATGATACACTTCCTCCAATCAACATCGCCCTTCATTGTTACGCTGCTTCCGCCTCGTGCTACACTCGTAACAGGGATGAATGTTATGGGGCAACCAGATGGCGAAGCCAGCTTCGGTTCCTTTAAACTGAATTCTAACGTTTCTACTTTACCGACTGTTGCCATCCGTTCATCCGATACCTGCTCTCCCCTTAGTCCTCTTTCCACAGAAGTTGGTGATCCGTGCCGTTTTCCTCTTGCTTCCCAACAATCTACGGAGATGTGGCCAACCTTGTTAAATACCCAACATCTTAGCTCGCTTCTTCTAGACCTTTGTCCTGACCGTGCGGCGTTTGCCCGCATAAAAGGTGGCGATCTTCTCTCTGCCTGTATAACACTCTGACAGTCCATTGAGATGTGACCCAACTTGTAACATTCCCAACACCTAAGCTTGCCGTTTCTAAATTTTGGTACTGTCTGCTCGATGTAGGTACCCTTTAGCGTCTAAATTCATTTGGTGCCTAAACAATGACGGTCTGGTGAAGTTCTGCACAGCCTCGATCGTTAACGCAAACGCAACGGTTTCCGCGAACGTTGCTTTAGGTGATAACATCACCGCCCTGCGTGTTTCTGGATCCCGAATGCTGTCAATGAATGCGTCAATTTTTAGCCTTTTCATATAATCGGCCGATGTACTGGTATGAGCTAGATGTACTAATCGCTCGATTGCCGATGAAAATTCCTGTATCGATTCTCCTTCCTTTTGGTGGCGGCTTTTCAGTTCCATGCGTACCATCAAATGTTGGCGGCTTTAACTTGATTGATTGGATGGTTTGAACCACTTGCGTCGTTAATCCACTTGCCTTGGCATCATTTAGTTCTTTCCCGAGACGTTGAACCTCCGCTTTGACAAGTTGGACTTCCGTTTCCAATTTTTGGTCAACCTGTTGAATCTCCATTTGCAGCTTCTCCACTTCACCGCATATGTTACTTGATAATTCGAGAAGTTTATCGTCGATTATCTTATGACCATCTGTAATTTGGTCTTTAATTTCTTCTCCTTGTTTTTCCATCCGGTGTTTAAGTTCTTCGTTTGACTGATTTTGTTGTTTCATCTGGTGTTTTATTTCTTCGTTTAACTGGTTTATAATCTCCAACTGTCGCACATTTGGTTGCTCCATTTCATTTTTAATTTCTTGGTTTGACTGATCAGTTTTCTCCATTTGTTGTTTCATTTCTTGATTCGACTGCTCTCCTTGTTGCGCCATTTGATTTTTAATTTCTCCTAGCTGTCGTTCGATTTGTTGTTTCATATGACTCATCTGTCCCATCATCTGGGTCATAGCACCTATTAACTGCGACAAATCGAAACTTCCAGATGGTAGTTGTGTTGATTCGACTGACGGCTGTTTATCTCCTGTCTTCTCTACAGTTGCCGCATCCGTTACTTCCACGCCAAAATCATGTTGATCTGCGCCTAACCCTTCTTTCTCCATGGCAACACGTAGTCGCGCTTGTAAAGCTGCTTTACTACCATCAGTGGCCAAACCCCGTTTCTCTAGTTCTCTTTTTAATTCTGGAACTTTTAATTCGTTGAGAATCATGTTCAATTTCTTTTTATTCAAAATCCCACCGCTGTCACAAATTGTTACGTTTTTGCCTTGTCAATCAAGGTTCATATCACTGGATTGTGAATAATACAAAATCAATTTAATTTATCTCCAACGAATTTATTCATTTCACAAAATCTATTACAATATAGTTTATCAATAAAAATTCACAAAATCACTTTACATAAATTATTCTCAAATTTTACTGTACACTTTTATTTTTATTTCCACTAAAACACTATTTAAATCACTTTTTAATTTCTTTTAATCATTACACTATCGCGTTCCAAATATTACTAAACCAATTCGATCTCCTTCGCCTTTTTATATACACAAACCAAACTTCTCGAAAGTTCATGACTTTTCCAGTTAGAATAGTTGTACCATTTTAGTACAGTTTAACATTGAGCTATTAATTTAACTTATTCTATCACACGCTAGGTGTCACCGTTACAATAGTATGATTCTTTTGACGTTGACTGTAAAACGAAAAAAAAAAATCCGAAATCCGTTTCGCGTGAATGTTTAAAAAAATACATGTGCAAAGGCAAGTACATATGTATGTATATATGGGGTATAATACATACTGCGGCTTTACGTAATAATCCTTAAACCGGGCATCCACCAAACGTTTTGCGAATACTTGTGACACGTTATTTTTGCAATGTAGACGGCAACCAGGCGCACGCAAAAATAGGTTGTGAACGTTCGCGAGCACTTGTTTGTGTTCTGTCCCAAATCGGTACATCAAAGAGAATTGGATGTTTGTGCATTTTGTTAGCATTTTGGCGTTTGAGTATGGTGTTTAGTTAAAGGAATTAATTTGGAAATAGTTCGCTAAGACACTATAAAAAGATATGCTAATTGGCAATAGAGTTACCTGCATCCAAAAAACACGATATAGATTCTCTGAAGTTTGTATTGTTCTTATATAATTTTGGGGACCATTTCTGATATTTGAAATCGTGTTGCGCCTTATGGACTTAAGTTTATAAACAAGTCACTCCTATTCCTGTGGCCAGTTCTCAAGTAAGCACTAATCATATTGAAAACTTTATTTTCCAAAAATTTCATATATTTATGTTTTCTTTTTGTGACAAAAACGTTGGCTTTCGGAACCACTTTGCTGCGTGGACTGATTACATGGATCGATTAAAATTGGACGCAATCACGATTGAATCAATTGTTGTTTGGGAATATTTTTTCGGTAGAGACACATGAAATTTCAATGTTTTTGATCAAGTAAAAATCCTCGAAAGCATTTATTGCGCAGAATTTTTAGTAGATACCCGGCTTTTCGTAAAACGATAATTTTCGCACTTTGCTTTTGTTACACATACCTAAATAAACATTTCTGTATTTCCGCCATTTAAAAAAAAACCGTCGATCACCAAAAATTCAAAGTACAACTCCATTTAACAGGAACAATTAACAATATGTCACACGAAATCTTGAAATAAGAGAAAAATCGATGATGATCATGATTTCTCCTCATGTACCGTTCCTGTATACTTTTTTGGGGTTACACAGCATCCGCTTCCATTATGACATCTATACACAAAACCCAACCACCAGTATTAAATTGTAGAAAGAGTTGCTGACCATTCGCAACTTGTTGCTACCATGCATAAGAACATTTAAAAAAAAATCGAAAATGATTCGGATAAACAGGTGCGTATTGAAGATAAGGGCCTTCATTGAGTCTTTTTTTAAAAGGTATTTTAATGAAAAATGGATGGATCGATATAATAAATAATCGTTGTTACCAAATCAGGAACCTAAACCATCTGACATAAGTGAAGTTTTACCATTTGAAAGACATTACCCTACGTTCCCGATCGCGAATCCCCATAAAGTAATTATTTATTAGAAGATGTTAAAAGCGGAGAAAACTGTTAATTCTATTCTCTGTTGTGAACACCTAGTTCAAAAAAGAGTTAAACCCTATCTCAAACAAATTAGGCCATAAACGCCCAATATACAGATTGCCTAGACATTTTTGTCACTACTAGCGGACGTGCTGCTAAAACCTCCACGGCTTGGGAACTGTTTATTAAAATCTGTATTAAGTAAAATAGGGCACCTACCTATCAAGCTATCATAAAATTGTATTTCTATGTTGAAAAAAGGAAGGGATCATTAAAGGTCGAACTACTCCAGGAAATAATTGAACACCACATCATTCAACGAATTCTTAAGCATATTTTGTTTACTATTTTATCCACTTAAAATAATCCACTTAGTAGGTAACTTCGTGTAATCGACCACGTGCAAGACATATATAAATAAAAACAAATCATAAAATTGGCGCCATTTCAATTTAATGCAGACAAATTGTAATTTTGCGTTACACCTTCGAGCACTTAATCAAAATATTCTAAGTACAATAATAATAATAAAAATAAAAAAAACGATCAATTATACTTTCATCGCGCACTATACACACACACACATATATAAAACAAACGTCTTTTAATATATATCGCCGTTTATAAAATATACCAGAAGATAAACTTGACTTATTCACCTCGCTAAAGGTAAACAATCAACAAAATACCTTTTCGAACATGTAATTTACTAAGATATTGGTTTTGAAATTAAAACATTACGATTGTTTTATGTCTTTTAAATTCTTAAAGAATTAAATCTTGTATTTGTTGTTATTCCTTCTTCTCGACATGCCCGTCAAAGACATTTTTTGTATTCAATTATAATTGTTATAAGCACTACGTGTTCGTTAACCTACTTAGGATAAAAATAAAACACAGATTTCCATGTACGGTTAATCCTTAAAAGTTAAAAAAAGAGGCCTATCACTAATTTACGTGCAGGTTAATATTTTAGTAAATGTTAGATTTTTATGTTTTACTAATTAATGATGTGATGATGAGTAAGTAATTAAAAATGTCAGCCTTCTCTATAGTTAGTTAGTTACAGTTCATTATAGTTCATTATGTTAACGACAAGATAAATGTTCAAGCGAATAATAATAATTATAAGGTTCTCCGCTTAAAGTGATGGATACTTAAGAAATTTTAATTAAAAATTGTTTTGTTGCTTTTAATTTACCATTCAAATCGAAAGGATTTTTAAAATTACTCTGTCATTGATCTTTATTGGTAATGACAGGTTTAAATCGGCACGTAACTGATGCATATATATGGATGCGTACATGGACTCAACTCAGAAAAAGTTAAGTTAACTTCCAAATGAAATCTTAACTCAACCGATATCAAAGCCAAACTCAAGGCCCAACTTAATCTCCTATTTGATCCGCCTTTTTCTTAAATCAGACATGTAGATGTATCGCTCTCAAAAAGAGTTTGTTCTCGTCTGAATGAGAGAGAGATAGAGAGATATAATTTTGGAAGAATTTAATTTGACTAAAATTCGGAATTAGAAAATAAATTACTTTCCTCTCAACAAAGAATTAAGCTTCTGAATTTTGATACGGCCTGTGACCGACATTTTTTATCAGATAGAGCGGCTACAGACTTAGGCTTTATCTTTATTAGTAAGGATGTCGAACCATATAAAGGCACGGTTATTCCAAAAGATGTCAACAATATGGATGAAACTATACAAATGAAACTACAAATTATAATCACAGTTGTCTTGTTTTACGGTGGAAGCAGAGATGGCCCAACAATTTAAACAAAATGTAACTGCCTTAAAATAGGAATAATTAGCCATTTTGAGAGTCTTCTTGAAAGACCCTTGCAGTGCGTTATTTGCTTACTCCATTTTATTGAACTGTCATTACGACATATTCGTACATCATATTTTCACAGTAAAAATTAATGGATTCTTTGCTCATCTTGAGAACATCTTACTGGCTAAGCTTATAGCCAAAAAAGGAGAGAAAATATGTTAATTGGATATATAAGCAAGTTTTAGGGCTCAAAATGAGTGGGGGGGGGGGGGAGGGGTAAAATGGGTATAATTGGAAATTATACCTTCCAACTTTGTGATATGTATGTCGAGATTAATGCCTACACCTGTACTTAATTTCAAATTAATATCTACATATGAATTGTAATTTATCGCTCTCCTTAGTATTATATTACTCCTATTAATGTATTAGTATTAAGTATATTTTGAGTTAAATAAATGATGGATGGTCGTTCTCTTGTTTTTGGACCACCGTCGAAGCCACATCTTATTTTGTATGGATACAAATTATTCGCGACAGATTATTTGGCGATGAGAATAAAATATTTTTTAAGTCGTGCGCAAAGGATAATAATTCTGTAATATATTTATAAAATTATTTATAATATATTAGTAAGAATATAGTTAAATATTACACGGATAATAAGTGAATAAATAATTCTGCATAAATTAGCACGTGATAAACAACAAAAATGTCTGCTGAGGCAATAAAACCATTCAATCCAGAATTACATTTAATTGATGACTGGATTGAGAGATTGGAATTATTTTTTTCAATTAAAGATTTGAAAAATAAGAAAAAGCTGTCATGGTTAATTGTATTAATAGGAGATTTGGGTCATGCTCAGTTAAAAGTGTTATTTAGTCCTTCAAAATTGACTGACAAAACTTATCAAGAGGTAATTACGGTTCTTAAAAATCATTATGCACAGGAAAAAATTGAAATTTCGGAACGTTTTAAATTTTATAAACGTAACCAAGAACCTCAAGAATCAGTGAGCGATTACGTCATAGCTCTTTGGAAGTTAGCGGCCTCCTGTAATTTTGGCGATTTTTTGCAATCAGCGTTGCGTGATCGATTAGTGTGTGGACTTAAAAATGGAGTTATTGAATCTGCATTGTTGCAAAAAATGGAATTAGATTTCGAAACAGCACAGAAAACAGCAGTGGCCATGGAACTAATGGAGTCGGAATTGAGAATGATGCAACCACAAAGTACATCGGTGTCGAAAATTAAGTCGTTCAAAAGCACGAGGTCCATAAAACCGCAATCAAGTAATAGTCAAGTGTCAAAAAGTGATGAAAAACAAGTAAAATGTTTTCAATGTGGAAGGTACCATAATCATCAATACATATTGTCCAGCTCGTTATTGAAAGTGTTATGTATGCGATATTAAAGGTCATACTGCTAAGATGTGTAGAACTAGAAATCGAAACAGTGCAAAAGTACACAATCTGACAAGAAGATGACAACAGTACAAGAAGATGACAACAGTGATGAATCAGAAAATGACGATGGTGATAGTGGTGAGCTCGTAAACAATTTTAGAGCGACAGCGTTAAGATCTATAAGTTGGTCAAATTCAAAAGACACGGATGCTTCTTTTAAATTCGGTAAGAAAATTAATGTTATAAGAATAGAATAGAATTTTGTGAATTTCTGAAAATAAACATGAAATTTGTGCAACGGGAATATCAAGAAGTCGAAAACATCAACAATGTAATAAACATTGCATTTTCAGCGTTGGACCCTATATTAGTTACAATTATTATTAATAATAAATTAATTAAATTAGAAGTGGACACTGGTTCAGCTTTTACAATTTTCTCATATAATTCATATAAATTTCTTTTTCCAGATGTGTCGTCGAGTCCATGTGGTGTAAAACTACAGTTAGTGAACGGTGAATTACTGGAAGTCATCTGTAAGATTTCCACGGTCAAATTTCATGGAAACTTATTCAGATTGGGCATCACAGTCGTCAAGTCGAATCACTCGTTTACACCGTTACTTGGAAGAGATTGGATGGAACTATAATGCCAGGGTACCGTGAGTTAATTTTGAAATTAAATTATTCGGAATTTTACAAACAAAATATTGTTCAAAACGCGAATGGTGTAGTAAATCCAATTCAGTCATGTCACATCAGTCAGCCATTAATACCTTGTTCAAAAATTATGGAAAATCTACGAAACAAATATAGAAGTGTATTTAATTCTGAAGATAATAGTCCCATAAAAAAGTTTGTCGCGGAAATTAGAGTACAAGAAAAAGCAATTCCAAAATTCTGTAAATTTTATGATGTTCCATTGGCATTAGAAAAAAAGACGAAATCAAACGTCTCGTTAATGCGAAGATCTTTAGCCCTGTCAAGTTTAGTCGTTAGGCAAGTCCAATTGTTTGTGTTCCCAAAGCTAATGGGGACTTACGGATATGTTGCGATTATAAGGCAGCTGTCAACAAGGTATTGGATGCAGATCAATATCCGTTGTCAAAGATAGAAAACATTTTTGCAAGTCTCGCCAATACTGAAATCTTTTGTGTATTAGATCTCACTGGCGCTTATCAGTAAGTAGAAGTCTCGTCTAAGTCACGAGAATTTCTCACTGTTACCACTCACTTAGGATTATTCGAAATGAATAGACTGCCTTATGGAATTGCATCGGCACCAGCTATTTTTCAATCGATTATGGACGAAATATTGAAAAATATTTCGGGTGTGTCTTGTTATTTGAATGATGTCTTGATAGGCGGAAAGAATGAATTTGGTTGTCGGATAAAGTTAGAAAAAGTTCTTAGTAGATTTCATGAGTTTAACGTGAAAATTAATTTGTCCAAGAGTATATTTTTTCAAAAATCCGTTAAGTATTTAGGGCACATTTTGTGCAAAAACGGAATCAGTCCTGATCCAAATAAAATATCGGCAGTCGTAAACGCTCCACAGCCCCGAAATATCACGGAGCTCAAGTCATTTCTCGGACTAGTTAGTTTTTATTCTTAGTTTTTATTCTTACCGAACAAATCACATGAGCTTCATATTTTATATAATCTTTCGAAGAAAGATTCCCAATTCATTTGGTCCAAAGAGTGTGATGAAACGTTTCAAAAATGTAAGAAATTATTGACGTCAAATAATTTATTAGTCTATTTTGACCAAAACAAACCTATAATTGTGACTTACGATGCGAGTGCGTATGGATTGGGAGCAGTACTGTCACATGTGATAGATAATGAAGAGATGCCAGTATGTTTTGTCACCTTCAGAAAAAAAATATGCCCAAATACAACGTGAGGCATTATCAATTGTATTTGCAATCAAACGGTTTCACAAATATTTATATGGAAATGAATTTACCCTATGGGCCATTTTTCTTTCGGGTTATAAATTCAAAATACTTTATCGAAAAGGTGCTGATATGGGTAATGCCGATGCGCTTTCACGCCTTCCTCTTCAGCAAACGTCAGCTTTAGAGGGTGAAGAAAATTTTTGTGTAAAAAATTTGTCATATTTGTCTTATCCACTCAAGTTTAACGATGTCGCGATCGCCACTATGAAAGATCCGGTTTTACCTGAAATTTACAAGTACTGTTCTGAAGGGTGGCCAAATTTTGTGAAAGATATTCATATAAAACCATATTTTGCGGTACGAAATGAAATCGTAATAGAGGATGGTTGTTTAATGCGAGGTTGTAGGATAGTCATGCCTCGGGAATTGCAACCGAAGCTCCTTGCTCTTATACATGAGAGTCACACAGATATTGTGCGAATGAAAATGTTGTCCAGATCATATTTCTGGTGGCCTTATCTAGATTCAAAGATAAAAAAAAAATAACGTCCAATTGTGAAATTTGTGCTTTAAATGCAAATTCAAAACCATCTCAGACGATTGCCTGGCCAGAAACAAATTTTGCGTTCGAGAGAGTACATGTAGATTTTTTTCATTTGTTTGAATCAACATATTTTATTTTAGTAGATAGCTATTCTCGATATATGGCCGTATGGTTAATGAAGTATACCAATGCTGCATCGGTGTTTAACAAAATAAAATCATTTGTGTCTGTTATTGGTTTGCCGGTCGAAGTGGTATCTGATAATGGACCCCCTTTCGGATCAGAAGAGTTTAAAAAATTTCTTGCTCTAAATGGTATAAAAGCTACAAAAAGTCCACCTTACCATCCACAGTCTAATGGATTGGCGGAAACAGGGGTTCAAACTGCAAAAAACTGTTTGATGAAAATTTTTAAAGACAATAAACTAAACAAGCAGGATGCACTTTTAAATTTCTTGACCACATATAGAAATACGCCAACCTCAGTAAACGGAAAAACCCCAAACGAGTTAATTTTTAAATCAAACATTACAACGAAATTGGATTTACTAAAACCTACGGCACCTAAAAAATTCGTAAAGGAAAAAGAAATTAAAATTAAAAACAAAACTAAGAAACTTTCATAAATTTAATGAAGAAAATACAGACGTTCTTGTGTAGAAGTACAGACAAATATTCAACTAAATGGGTACCTGGTCGAATTTTAGAAGTTACTGGTCCTATCACTTATTTGGTTAACGTTAATAATCGAGTACGGTTAATTCATTCAGATCATTTGAAATCTAGTAATTTAGAAGATGCTCTTCATCCCGGAATGCGCGTTTTGTTCAAGAGTACAACTCAACCCTTCCAAATACCGCTGTGGATATGAATACTACTAATTCACCTGTTCCTGCACTTAGAAGATCCAATAGGACTCGAAGACCACCTGATAGATTAACATATTCTGTTTAACAAGTAAATAAATTATTTTAAATTTAAACTTATTAAATTTTGGATTAAATTTTATAAAAAAAAAAATAATTAATAATAGTAATAAAATATTGTAAGAAATTATCTCTTATATGTATTAAAACAAAAATAAAAAATAAAAAATAAAAATTTCCCAATCCTATAAATTTCTCTTAATTATTTGTGTGGGCATAAAACACAAAGAAATGAGGGTTTTCCTTGAGTTTTTTGAATTAGTGAATATAATTCGTTAAGTCAATACGTTCGTACATGACACTATCGGTATTAAGTAGGAATTGTATTTTGGTAGTTTAGTCGTAGCTACCTGATGAGTATACCAACTTTTTCAGTATGAAACCAAACTACCAACTCAATGAGCTCAAGGAAAGTTCTCATTTTTTGTTTAGGGTTATACACTTTGTATAACTCTTGGGCTAAAGTACGGGATGACGGAATGATTGGCCTCTTCATTTTTTTCTTACTAACCAATCAAAAAATGTTGTGAATGCCATTATTGTTAATTTATTTTGTCTATAAAAAGCCGAAAAAATCTTAATGAGAAATTTTTTAAATTCGTATTCTTCAATATAAAATTAAATTTTCTGATGTTCGAGGAATTTGTTATGAATACGGAACTTATTTCTTAGATCCTATAAAAATTTCAAGATTTTTCTAAAATTAAAATGTTCCAAACTTAAAATAAATGTTCAAATATTTGTGGGAATTTGTTACAAATTAAGAGTTTATCCCGATTAAATGAAAACCAAAAATTGTTCTAAATTTTGGCCAATAAAAGTTCCAAAATTTCAAGACGTCTCTAAAAATTTGTATTCTCTAAAATAAAAATAATTATTCAGTTATTTTGAAACCTCGAATTTCTCAAAATAAAAATAAATATTCTGATGTTCGATGAAGTTTATTACAAATTAGGATAAAACTCTTTATGCTCCTTTGCAAATAGAGCCTTAAGAAGTACTAAAGCAATTATTTCCTAGATACTTTAAAGATTTCTATTGTAGAATTTATTTCCAGGATTTGGAATCAATTTTGGATATTTGAGGAAATTTTTGACAACTAAGGAAATTAATTCTTAGATGCTTAAAAATTCAGAATTAAAAATCATAAACTTTCCAATTTTCTAAAATTCTAGAATTTTGAAAGAATTGAAAATCCTAAAACTTACAAATTTTCCAAAATAAAAATAAAGTTTTAGATACTTCTTCTAATATTTGATAATTGAACACCGCAAAATTTCTAGATTTTAGTTTCGATTCTATTCGAGATTTCTAAAATAAAAATAAATGTTCCGATACTCGAGGAAAATTGTCAGAAATCAGGAAATTTATTTTTAGAGGCTTTAAAAAGGGATCTTGTCTTACTGATTTTGAGAATTAAAAATCCCAAAATTTCTCTAAATATCGAGTTTTCTACAATAAAACTAAAAATTCAGATAATGTAAAAATTTGCTACAACGTAGAAATTCTTCTACCCTTTGAAAATTTCTGGAATATTGAAAATTTTAGAAGTCGTAAAATGTCTTTATTATATTACTTTCTTTTATGTTAGTAAAATAAAATTTTGTCCCCTGTGGCCGAAATATTCAGTTTTTGTGTCTGTCTGTTTGTCTATCTGTGTCCTCTCTACAGCCCAACCAATAAAACTGAAACTTCATATTTAAGGTTTTTTCATACATTGGGAGGTCCCATTGCGACCTGACGTAACTGTAGGGAGGGTCAAATCAAAAGAAAAGATATTTTAGCTGGCAAAATTTTATAAAATACCGCGTTTGAACCGATTCTAAAATTGGCGTTTGCGTTTAGCATTGATAAAGTCGATGTGATAAAAATTTTCTAAACGAAATTGATGAGCTTAAAAAAATTGGAATTCAATCAAAACCCGACTGTATATATGCATGTCCTAGTTCAAGCATTACAAAAAAACTGTCTTTTATAAACTGAAAGCCAAAGTATGAAGGGCTGAAACCTCATAAAATGATCAGAACTTCAGCCTTGATTAATTCTACTCCCAAATCAATCCCGAAATGAACCTCCAACTCAATTTACAACTCAACTTCTGTCTTAATCGCAACACAATCCTCCCGCAGTCGCCAAATTAACGGCTAAGCTAACTAAATCCTAACTCTACGTCAACTCAACTTAGCTTGACCCAAATATCAACCCTCTGCTCAACCCTATACTTATTTTCTAACCCAATCCCAAAATTATCTCGATTTGAAAGCCACATGCGTGTATGAACTCAACTAACCGAACTTCTCTTTCAAATCCAACTCAATTTCAGTTCAAACCCTGCTCATCATCGTACCGGCATACATAAATCGTACCATCGTACCATCATACAATCATATAATCACACCAACATACCATCATACCATTATACGGTCTTAGCATCATACTGTCCCCTTAATCATACCACCATACCATCGTACCATCGTACCATCATACTATCATATTTTCATATACTCATACTGTCAGGCCAGGATATCATCATACCATTCAACGTCATACCATTATAACGTCATACCATTATACCCTCATACCATCACACCATCATTCTAGAATAAATACCGTCATACGGTAACAAGTCCTTTTCCTATAACGGGCAATTAAAAATTCTAAAAGAGCCTGATGAGATTCAGTGACTAAAAGGTACAATCTAATACGACTTTACGTATGAAGATAAAATAAGCAACTCAAAGAGGGAGGAATGCAAAGCTATTATCCACTCTTAAAATATCCCACCATTTTCGCTATTAAAATACTATAGAACTAAAAATCACAATGAACCGACATTTATATCTTTACATTTTGTATATTTACACTTTTCGTTAATTTGTGTAGTGACACTTTTTGTGTAAAACTTCTCACCAGTGTCTGAAATGGCCAATAGCGCACGGGGGAATTGTTGGCAACGAGATTAGAAATCAACAAAAATACTTAAAAGATACCTCGATGAGGGCAGGATAAAGCTGTTTAGCTAAATAACTAAGAAGATTCTTTAGGAGAACTATATCATGGAGAAGTCATATAGGAAGATTCTTCTATTACAAAAGAGGACTCCGGGCGGCTTGCTTTCAATAATAAATAAAACCAATTAAAAATGTATAAATCAAATTTCATTAACAATTTTATCTTTTTACTTTTACTTTATTCAAAGTGCTGGTCATTGTTTGTTTGCCTCCTATTAATTGAAATTCAGAACTTCAGGCGATATTATGCATCGAAAGTATATGTAAATCAATATCGGATACTGGCGACAGTTTAACGACTTTGCATAAAGTATAAAATTAATGCTACCTTTTGATCCTGCCACAAGCTACAATTATTTGTATATAAGAATATATAGAACAAGTACAATTAGGTGTGGCATGATTTATAGGGACTTAAAATTAGATTCAAAGTAAAAACATTTTTCTGGTGGTCGTATACAAGTCACCTACTACTTTGTGATTGTAACCCTGCAGCTAATCATAAAAAAATATTGTTTATTATCAATAATAGGTTAGCCGAAATGATTTATCGTTGCATAACATATACCGATACTTAATTAGCTTTATGGACAATTAACGTCTTTAAGATAATAAAAATGAAAAATTTATGTATTGCACACATGGATAAGTTCGCTTACGAGAAGGCCCATTATACAATACATAATGATATAAAGTTAAAGGTCAACGCAGCGAAAGGGTGTACCAAAACTATTTGAGGACGCATGAAAATCAATCACAAGTATTCTCTACCAATTTTCATATTACATCAAACGGATATTACGAAATTCCTTAGTCCCAGGGGTAATGGAAATGAAGACACAAGTATTCATGGTAAAATATATTGATAAATTGGATATGATTAAAAAAATTATGAAATTTCGAAATTATAATTAAATTTATTAGGTTCGTATAAAACTATAAAAGATGTCGTTTTATTTACACGGTCATCGTGTTGATATACCGTGAAACTTTTTGACTAACTTCTTATTACCTTATAAAATATTTTATTTCTTTATTAAATAATCGTCGTCGTTGTAATCAATCAGATAACTTAATTATTTTTTGTTATTTATGTATTACAATAACAACAATAAGAAGAAGAAGACGAAGAAGAAAATCTCAAGACCACGACACCGCCGTCTAGGTACACGAAACCTTTGTATAAATGTGACAGAAAGACACGTAATAAACAAAAATATAACACACACATAACCTAAAATCTAATCACAATCTTAAGGTTATATGATAAGTTAATAATGAATGATTTTTTTTTTAATTTAATTAAGTTTTGTTTTGAATTTTTTTTATTAACGTTTTTGTTTTAACTTCTTGAGAAATTTTTCTACTAACTATATTGTGTATGGTGGTATAGTATGTGAAGGTTAGAAGATTGTGTTGTTTTGTCTTTATATACGGGGCGTGTATAATTTTTTATGTTTAATTGTCTTAAGCAAAAAGAAAAAAAAAAATTGGAAGTCAGAATAAATTAAAAGGTTATCGTCGCGATTCTAAAATAGATCAAAGAGGTAGCTGCGAGATTTTATTATCTTATTGTGTTAACTTTTAATGATCGTAGTTTGGTATGCCTTGGTGGCCTAATGAAAACGGAACAGCCTCTAAGAGGTTTAAATTATCTTTCCTATGATATTAAATTTGTTAATTTACGCAAATATTTATTGTTGCAAGACGTGAAATGATACTTTGTACAGGAAGCTTGATGGAAGAGATGCTAAGCTCGCCGCAAATCGTTTGTTTCATTAGCTATATAGACCTGGGAAAGCTGGAATATTCTGGAAAGGGTAAAGAAAGGTTCGGTAGCGCTATACTCTAGTAAAAATGCCATTGGGAAAGGATGGGGGCTGGAGCCCCGCATCGTACATTGACTTTATACCGCAGTAGTAAGACCCATACTCTTGTATGGAGTAATATTCTGGTGGGCTGCTCTGGACAAAACTTTCAACCAAAAGCTGTGATACAGTTTGCAGCTTGTACTGCCATACGGCTGAAATCCATCTTAATGTAGACCTGCAACAATACAGGGCACTCATCTATTTTGTGCAACAAACAAATTCCCAAGACCACCGACTATACTGTACCATCACTATCTTTTGACACAAAGTTCCGGACTAGGATCCCATCCAGGGAGGACTGGATGGTGGGTGCAGTTTTGGAACCAGGAGTTATAAACTTATTCACTGATGGTTCAAAACGGGACGGGAAAGTCGGGGCTGGAGTGTTCTGCGAGGAACTTCTGTTAAATCTCTCCTTCCGTCTCCCCGACTACTGTAGCATTTTTCAAGCTCAAGTAACTGCCATAAAGGAAGTCGTAGACTGGTTGAGGTATAATGTAACATCAGTTTTTGATATTCGCATATATACGGATTGTCAGGCTGCCATTAAACCGCTTCAATCACACCTCCTCACGTCGAAAGTAGTCCAGAACTGTCTCTCATCTCTTAACGAGATGGCAGATCAGTTCAACAGCCACATTTTATGCGTGCCAGGGCATTTTATAAGTACAGGGAATATAAACGCCGATGAACTGGCTCGACGTGGTACAACGGACCACTTCTCACAAAGCAGAAAGGATATTGAAATGGCTCTTGCGGTATACAAACTGTTGCTTCAGGAAGAAGCTAGCAAGCTGACGAATTACAGATGGTCAAGTATCACTTCTTGCATAATAAGCACTTCAGCGAAGTCAGATCAGTGTGCTTGTTGGAATGATTACGGGGCACTGTCTCATAGGGAGGCATGCGAGTAGACTTGGTGTCTTCTCACATGACTACTGTCGTAGTTACGAGGACGAAGACGAAGAAGAGACAGTACTTCATCTTCTTTGCACCTGCCCTCGCCTGGTACGAAACAGACTAAAGTTTCTAGGGGCACCCCTCTTCAAAGACCTGACTGACCTCTGTACGATGGACGTCAGAAGTATCCAGCGCTTTTTTAACAGCTCAAAATGGTTCCAATGAGTTGGAAGAAACAATTATTCGTGGTATGGCTACGGACCATTTTAGTGTCTATGCCTGGTCCTTGTGCCAGACCAAGAAAATGCTGCTTTATGCTTAAATCCTGCATTTTAGAAATTTGGTTGTAGAATTAAAAAAAAAAATTACCACGAATGTTTGATATAAAAATGGTTCTTAACTCTAGATGATGCGAGATTCAAGATACCTTCCGTCTTCGTAAACATATTCCCGTCAATTATACAACTCTGCAATTTCACCAGCTGTCAAAATTTTGACGTCTGTGGTTTATTTTATCAACAAAACACGGGCTTATTTCGGATACCAGTAGAAATATCTTTGTATTATGTTGCTTTAAAACATCAGTTTGAATGGTAAGTTGATTTGAGATAAACGGCCACTCCATTTCTGACTTCGACCGAATTTTCAGATGTTGGCACATGACTTCATTGATTCCTGCTGGTGAGATCTTGTATTCCGGAAGTCAAATTCGCCACGAATGTGATTCCTGTGTATAATGGAGTAGATACCCATGCCAATAATATTATTATAACGCACACTAAATATCATTTATTTGACAGCTGACGTCTACCGATCGGAGATAAATTGATGTTTCATATGCAGCTTAACTAATATCGCAGAACGCATGAATTTGTACTTTCTTGATTGATTCAAAGCTATTTAAATCATAGAGCTGTTGCCGAAATTTTAACCATCGAGATTTGTATTCTATTGGAAGAATTTCATTACAATCCTTGGCAGTAACTTCACAGTTGCCAATTCCAGCAATATGGTTAAGGATTTGAAGCGCTTAACTCTTAATTTTTGGGCCAAATTTTCTATAATAAAGTGCAATTGTGGCCCTGAATCAAGAAGGACTCTACGTGCTACAGATAAAGCATAATTGTCTAGTACGTGTAGCCAAATGGTATTCGATTCAGTTGAAATAATAGAGCCAACAGCTACATGAAAGACGTTTGATGCAGCTGGCTAACTAATGACATTGGGTTGGAGCTTCTGATTGGGCATTGTTACTATATACATTAACTATCAAGCAGACAGTTTGAACACAAGCGTTTATTGAAAGGTCGATAAAGCGCCTGCATCTGTATATATTGCGTTTTGGCATTGACCAATACGAAAATAATTTAACTGCAGTGGTTTGCGAGACGAGCGATAACACCGGGTATTAACGTTGTTTGATGAAGCGAGGGTTGAAGTTGGATTCGCCGTGATGGCTGATGAAACACGTGATGATTTAGAAGTTCCTTAACGAATATTTTTTCTGATTACAATAAGGCTTGCTATGTAGAACTGCCGGCTGTTTGTTAGGTTTGCTCCTTTAATAAACTAAGACCTTCTAAGGTGTGGTAATATACCATATAGACAATTAAGTGATCCGATTGAGGAGATGTTGAACGGCCAAGTCTTTTCAAAGAGTTAAGGTGATTGTTGGTACTGTTAATCAATTCTCGTAGTTTGACTTAAGATCATTTGGGTATGGTTGGCGATAAATATCAATTACTATAAATAATTTATTTTCGCAAAGTGTTAGGTAACGATTACAAATTCATTGGAACTTCACGGAATTATTTATATAAATTGAATTACGCTAAATTAGTTACATATGGTTAGTTAGTTACGTGATATGGAATGCAGTTAGCAAATTAATTAGTATATCAGTTCCAGAGTAACCTAGGTTCGCCTACGTGTACTACCGTATTACAATTACTTTAGAAATCATACGTTAGTAACAGTAAATTTATTCCAGAAACATGAAGATTTTTTAAGTCATCGTGGAAAAAGATTTTCAGTACAAATACAACATAATTTGGTAACATTAAATATTAGGACATCCAAATATATAGTCGTGGTAAGAAAATTAGGAACACTAATTAAATAAAACAATAACTCCTTTTTCAATAATATTGTGTAGTAGTTGTACTTCATTCTAGTACTACAAAATAGAACTACATTTTATTTACGTATTTGGGGAATCCCTCCAAATAGGTGAAAACGTGAAATAAGCGTGCAGCGGGCCTAATCGGAGTATTAAGCATAAAATAGTGCCACAGACTGATCATTTCATGTTAAAAATCGTCTAGATAAATTAAATTAATTGTTTAACAATTTTGTATACAACTTCTTCAAGCAAATTCTCAGCTTCAATTTCACAGCAAGCTATACGCAGTTATCGTAATTTTCCAACTATTTCAATTTCATCTGCTAGGGTTACCTCTATTGGTGTGTCGGTTATGTATCTATCGTTTTCGAATTATGAGTGTCAAGAACACGTTGCGAGAAAAAGGGATTATGCAAGCTTTAGGTACCTTTCATACATAACCCACGCTATTTTAGTAACGTAAACCACCTAGCTGTGACTCTGAGACACATAGTCAAATTGCTCATTTAATATGGCGAATTCATTTATTTTATTTTAACCCTTCCGCGTGGAGTGCCGAACACGTGTACGTCATGCGTAAAATCATCTCTACTGCGGAGTGCCGTACACGTTACGTCATTACAAAATACGAACTTTAACAAGACTCCGTGAATTATTTTAGATGCTATTTGTATAAAGTACATTTAAAAGTTTTCGTTTAATTTCCTCCTCTCGCAACTCACATAGTAATTGAAACTTTTAACTCCCACGCGGAAGGGTTAATATTGTACATTTACAAATAATTCAAGAACAACATTTAGGATTATACATTTTTCAGACTCAGAGACACAGCTCGGTAGGAATAGGGATAATTGTATTTTGTCACATTTTATAAAAACATTTACTACTTACAAAATCGGTTACCAGGCTAATTTCTCTGAACTGCAGATAAATCGGGATTTTCGATATTTTAAGTGATTTTTCGTTTTTATTAGCGCATTCGAGGTTTGTTCATAATTTTATACATATGTATATAAATTACGAATTAGTATTATTATTATTATTATTGGAGGATCATATGGACAATCAGCCATCTCGCACTGCGACCTAAAATATCTATTGTGCTGGACCCTGCTTAATTATCCGTCCAAAACATTTATTTAAATCAAATTACAGTTTATTACAGTAATTTCTGTGGCGATTGCACTTACAGAGTTTTCTTCAGGAAACATAATTTTTATTTATCTGATTAAATCCGTACAATCAGACGTCAAACCACTAGGTGTATTCTCATCGTATAACGTCTTAATTCGCGCACCATTTGTATTTTCAAAAAATTTATTTAAGTAACTACTTAAAAACGTAGAAAAAAGAGTATTCAGATTATTAACTAATTGTAAAAAATACACATTAAATTTATTTACGAAATTAAATCTGGATGGTGAAGAAATTGAACATACAGATACTTCTTTTCTGAGTTTCCGAATAGAACCAAGAAACTAATTTGGTATTTGATAAAGAATCATTTTCACTTAATTTTGGTCCATAAACAACCAACAGCTTACCTAATGCATTCAAAAAGACATTTTTTGGAGAACATATTCGTTTTAACTCTTTCGTAGTTCACTTTTAACGTCCTTCCTTATGCAGTAAGTAACCAAATTTGGGACATAAGGCTATAGGCTCGTTTTGCGTATACCACGCCAGGCGCTTCAGGCTAGCCTATAGTACTGACATGCAAGGTGGGTCGGCCCACGAATTCTGCACTCTCCTCAGGGGGTCATATTTGTGTTCATCGTCATCACCGATCGTAATCAAATGATGCAAAATCCCTTTTGAATTTCACCCCTATCGGGATTCGTACCCAGTACAAGTCATTCAAAAATTATTGAAGAAAATTCGTTTCGTCTTATTTTAATAACTACTTCGCCACAACCAACAAATATTTAAAAATCTCTATTTTTATGTTTGGCCTTCAAATTTTGGTTTTAACCATTTTCAAAAATTTAATTTAATTCGAATAATTTTCTAAATCTATAGATAAGATTACCCTAGAACATTCAAGAGAGGGTAAATTTTAAAATCCCATTTCGATCGTACAAATCGAATTTCATCCTAATCAATTTAGCGATAGCCAAGTCAATTCCTAACTGGTTATATTCCAGAACTTCATCCAAAAATAATTTTAGAATCCTATTTCTATCGTACGTGCTGAATATCATCATAATCGGTTAAGAAATAACCAAGTTCCATCCTAATGTGCTAAATTCCATCACTTCATCTAGAATTTTTTTTAGAATCCCACATTTATTCAATTTAAGCAAATATATGTAAATCCCTGCTTTTGCACAACAAATACCCATAATACAATTATTAAGATAATTCCGTTTTATTTTCATTTAAAACATACAAGGTGTAATTGTACCTATCCAGCCGAAATATATTTTTTTATTTATCTGGATAAAGGTTAATAAAAATTAATATAATTTAGATTAGCTTGTTTATATTATAATATTTTAAAACATTTGCATATATTTTCAATGAACGAAACTTTTAACAATAAAAATTTAATATTTCTGCAGGATTCCCCGAAATAGATTTTTTTTTTTAAAACTATATTTACAGTAATACAGATAACAAATTCAAAGAAAATAAAGTATAAAACCAAACTGAAATTAAATTTAGGACATCAACATGTTTTTCTATTAATTATTTTAAACGATTCAACATTGAATATATATTAATAGCGTAATGGATTTAGTACAGGTGGAAGATACTTGTGAAATATTAAAAAGCACAAAAAATCGTGAAATGGTTAAAATTAGAAATTATATTTATCATAAAAATAAGGCTAGAGAGGAAAAATTTTACTGGGAATGTCAAAAGGAACCGTATTAAAAGTGACACCGAGAACCCCGATTATTGCAATGCAAGAGCCGTTACAATATTAATAAACGGCGTCCACCGTCTACAGTCGGTTAGCGAGCATAACCATCCATGCAACCCAAGTAATGCAAATGTAGCAATCGCCATTTCTAATATAAAAGCGCAAGCCTTACTTGCAACTAATAAACCAGCACAACTTATACAAAGTAGTTTGAGTGAACTAACATCCATTTCACAGGCACAAATGCCAACCAAAGAGGCCTTGCGTAAAACAATAAAACGTGTTAGACGACAAAATACCCTTACCGAACCAGTGTCTTTAGAAATTTTAAATATTCCAGAAGAATTAAGAAAGACTTTAGATGGCCATCCATTTTTTTTAAGAGCAGTTGATATTGGAGCAAAATGGTGTCCATCTCAAAATCGCGTTTTGGTAATGTGGTCTGTCGGCCATCTGTCCTGTCGGCAGATGTCGGCCATCTGTCCTGTCGGCGATGTGGTTGTGTCGACCATGTGTCCTGCACGCGATGTGGTTTTGTCGTCGGCCATCTGTCTTGTCGACGATGTAGTTGTCGACCATCTTTCCTGTCGGCGATGTGGTTGTGTCAACCATCTGTCCTTTCGGCGATATGGTTGTGTCGCCAATCTGTTCTGCACGCGATGTGGTTTTGTCGGCCATCTGCCTTGGCGGCGATGTAGTTGTCGGCCACCTGTCCTGTCGGCGATGTGGTTGTGTCGGCCATCTATCCTGTCGGCGATGTGGGTGGTTATGTCGGCCATCTGTCTTGTCGGCGATGTAGTTGTCGGCCATCTGTCCTGTCGGCGATGTGGTTTTGTCGGCCATCTGTCTTGTCGGCGATGTGGTGTGCCGGCCATCTGTCTTGTCGGCGATGTGGTTGGCTCGGCCATCTGTCTTGTCGGCGATGTGGTTTTGTCGGCCATCTGTCCTGTCGACGAAGTGGTTGTGTCGGTCATCTGTCTTGTCGGTGATGTAGTTGTCGGCGATGTGGCCGGTCGGCGAAATGGTTGTCGGCCATGTGACCCACACCCGTCTAAAAATGGTTCGAAATTCTTGTAATTGGGCTTGCTGATTTGTTATGGTTCGCTGAAATGGCTGATGAGGAAATCAAAAAAAAATCATTTTGATTTGACTGTTTATTTCGGGAACATCGGAAAATTTCAAGGTAGGCTGACGGAAATTGAGGCCTCGAAACCGATTTAAAAATTCTAAAATAACCTGACAAATATTTATGGAATGGTTACTTAAATTGTGTAGTAAAATCCAATTTGGCTATTTCCACGATAACTTCATTAAAAGCATACCCTCGCAATTTTAATACTTACTCAGAAAAACAAAATTGTTACATCAACATGCAAGATTCAAATGTAGTCGAAAAATTATATTATATGTTAGTCTTTAGAGAAAATTTTATATTTTCATTTTGTATTCAAAATATTTTAAAGCCATTTGCAACAAAAAACGATTGGATTAGCCTGAAAGCGAGAACATAAACGATCTCATGATAAATAAATAGGAAAATTTTACAACGTCGTCTATGATTTTCAGTAAATTCGTTTTAAATTCAATATACCCATTGAGGCATTGAATGCGAAACCTACGTGGGTTCTAGCCAATTCTAATTAACATCAACTGCACAAGAATCTTAACATTGATATTGGGAATTTGTCAACAATTAGTTGTCGGTACTTTTGTTTAAGCTTTTAAATTTTAAGACATTATAAATAATCAAAAATAAATAATTATTTATAAATAATTTTTAAAAATAATTATATGTATATTTACAACTCACAATTAAATTAATTTAAGTTTTATTTTATGTGTATTAAGGTACGTGGTATTAATGTGTGATTGTCGGATTACTACTGGATTGAAATCACTTTGAGACTAAATCGATATTTTGGTTGTGCAAATTGATTTCACTTCATTTTGAAAAGTAAACATTTTGAGTCACACAGTAAACTGAAATGTAATAAAATGGGTTAATTTTAATTTTATTTTTCAGAAGTTTAGGCATTTCGGAAGTGGCAAGAAATCTGATTCAGTGAACTATTAAACTTTATTTCAGAATGCAGTTTTAATTTTTGATAAACTATAAAATTAGATTAGAAATGTGTTGTCATTGGGTCTGTTTGATAATTGGCACGGAGCGGGTAGTGCTTTTTAGTATACAGCGTACGGAGCGAGTTGACCCTCATGTATGATTTATTAGTGTGGAACATTTGCACTGCAATACACTGCGCAATGTGTACTAGAGTTTTTTGATTTGTCAGTTCACTTTTTTTTATTTAATTTTGTTTATATGAAGTAGGGCATGGATAAATTTATCGATTAATCGATTGTCCGATTAATCGGAGACTATTAATTAAAAGTATGATCCGATTTCAGAAAAATTTGACTTATTCGATGGAAAACGGGATTCTAAAATGATTTTTGGATAAAATTCTGGAATATGGCCAAGTAGGACGGAACTTGACTATTCCTTAACCGATTTTAGTGAAATTTGAATGCGTTAGAAATAGAATTCTAAAATGATTTTTTGATTAAATTCTGGAATATGGTCCAGAAGGATGGAACTTAACTATTCTTTAACCGCCTTTAGTGAAATTTGGCTTGTGTATTGGAAATAGGATTCTAAAATGATTTTTGTATAAAGTTCTAGAATATGGCGAAGTATGGTGGAATTTGACTATTCCTTAACCGATAAAAATGAAATTCGATATATGCGTTGTAAATGTGATAAACTAATCTCTGGAATATGGCCAATCAGGATGGAACTTGGCTTAACCGATTTTTGATCTGGCCTCAGCAGATAAACCTCAACCACTGCCTGGTTCACAGAAACCACAAGATACAATAGCTTTTATGATACCATTGTAAAGGTTTTTGTGAATCTGGTAGCTGTTGCAGTTTCTCATATTGAATTATTTCTTATACATCTGCCGGGAAAATTAATTACAATTAAAGGAATTTAAAAACAAGTGTGTGACCGCAGGCGTAGCATTAAGTAAGCTTCTAGTGGAACCCAAGTAATATTTTCTGCTCTTCTACACAACAGCGCTTTTAAAGCCTTATTTTCTAGCATGTGGTATTTAAATTTGCTCTAGGATGTTCTAGCCATAATATCTGAAGAGATAGAGTTAAGTTGCGTATTTTAGTATCCAAACCAAAAATGCCTACGCGCAACCAGATAAAACTACCTGGTTTACCAGACATATCTTGTCAAAAAAAAAATACCAAAGTAAAAACGATTGTCTTGGCCTAACAAATTGAGGACGATCTACTGGCCAAAAACGTCACTATACAGAAGATGGCTGCATCGAAAGTGTCGAAAGTACCAACGCAACCACAGAAACGAGCAACAGAACAAAAGTTTCTAATGTTACACGTTCGCCGCAACGATTTCGACATAATTGCTGCAAACATGTCATTGCCAACAGTTGCATCAGCCCATTAGAATAATTCAGAGGTTACTTACAGTTAGGTTTGATGTAATACACGATGAACCACCTTTAGGTTCACTCGAAGGTTGAGTCACCGGCGAGCGAAAACAAACAAAATACAGATGTTTCAGCTTGTAGAAAACCAACGACAGATTTTAAAAACGGAGACGAGATCAAGGACGAATCGAATAATGCTTTTCTAAAAATATTCACGCAAATTGGAAATTTGGTGAAAGGCAGCGTTGCAAAAACCACTGACGATAACCAATTTTCTATGAACATTTTTCAAAAGGTTTCAACGTTTGCTGAAGCAAAATATTTAAATTCTTTATATAGTCGTGGAATATCGCCGGCTAGAACTCCATTTAAAAATAATTGTAGAATTCCAGCTCTAACTCATATGAAAAATTTCATCATAATCCAAATCATATTCCAGAACTTTATCCAAATTGGAATCCCACTTCTAAGGCATATGTGAAATTTCCCTAAAATCGGTTGAAGAATAGTCAAGTCACATGGCACTGGCCATATTCCAGGACTTTATCCAAAACTCATTTTAGAATCCCATTTCCAACATATATGACAAATTTCACTAAAATCCTCTAAGGAACAATAAAGTGCCTTGCTACTTGGCCAAATTCCAGTGCTTCATTTAAAAACCGTTTTCTTACTCTCATTTCGCACACATACGAGTATGTTAAATTTCACTAAAATCTGTTAAAAAATAATAAAGGACTATCCTATTTGGCCATATCCCAGAACTTTACAGAAATATCATTTTAGAATTCCATTTACAAGGCACGTGTCAAATTTCTCTAAAATCGGTTAAGAAAAACTCAAGTTCCACCCTACTTGGCTATTATTCCAGGATTCTACACAAAAATGGTTTTTGAATCCCATTTTCATCGCACATGTCAAATTTCACTAATATCGGTTTAAAAACAGGCAAGTTTCATTCAAATTGGTTAAATTCCAAAACTTCATCTCAATATCATTTTGGAATACCACTTTCATTATATCTGTCGAATTTAAAAATAGCCAAGTTCCATCCTAATTTATCAAATTTCAAAAATTCAAATAAAAATCATTTCAGGATCTGTTTTCCAACTTTTTTCATAATTTGCACGTCAGGTGCCAGGTGCGAATTCTCAAACAGACCCAATATGTTTCAAACTATTGGCAATACTTAGGTGTCTGTAACCGGGTCAATTTCTCATCATGACTAATTAAACCTATTCAAATTCTCTTTATGTTGTGTGTAACAGAGTGTTCGGTGAGGCTCGACCATCTCCGGGAGGGCTTGCCTCGTCGAACACT
Source organism: Tipula vernalis (assembly GCA_958295665.1). Classification (NCBI taxonomy): domain Eukaryota; kingdom Metazoa; phylum Arthropoda; class Insecta; order Diptera; family Tipulidae; genus Tipula; species Tipula vernalis. The sequence continues at coordinate 18,005,532 of OY282560.1, forward strand.
CCAATCAATCAAGCTAAGTAGAACACCAAATTCTGAGTTTTACTTTCTTTTACTCTAGTAAAATAAAGTATAGTAACCATGAAAATTTTGGACCTTGAGAGTTTTAGAGATTTATTTGTTTTGAGGTCCCCTGAGTCCGAAAAAGTGGGTTTCAAAATAGTGTATGTCTGTCTGTCAGTCTGTCAGTCTGTCAGTCTGTCAGTCTATCAGTCTGTCAGTCTGTCAGTCTGTCAGTCTGTCAGTCTGTCAGTCTGTCAGTCTGTCAGTCTGTCAGTCTGTCAGTCTGTCAGTCTGTCAGTCTGTCAGTCTGTCAGTCTGTCAGTCTGTCAGTCTGTCAGTCTGTCAGTCTGTCAGTCTGTCAGTCTGTCAGTCTGTCAGTCTGTCAGTCGTCAGTCTGTCTGTGTTCTCTCTACAGCCCAGATGGTTTAACCAATCGAACTGAAACTTCAGATTTAAGCTTTTTTGATAAATTGGGAGGTCCCAGTGAATTTTACTCCAAATCGGCTAACCGGAAGGGGCCACTCCCTTGGTCCAGAAAATTTATTTTGCAAATATCTTAAAAAGTATAAGGTTTACAAAAAACTACTTAATACAAAATGTTTCCAAAAATTAAAAACAAATAAAAATAAAAAATTAAAAAAAATAATTAAGAAAAAAAAAGAATTTCTCAAAATTCTTTGTTCGTAAAAGAAAGTCGTGTGTTGGCCACACATCCATTTTTTTTTCTTGGATAACAGGTTAACTGCATTCTTGTCGATTTTCAGTTATGAATGAAAATAACTTGCTAATTATCTATAATTCAAAAGTACCTTTCAGTTTTAATACTTTTCTTCATTTCTCTTGAAAATCTACGGCGACTTTTTATTTCAAAAGCATTTCTGAATAGTTTGTTAAATACTTTTGAATTTGCGGTTAACATCTTACACGACCAAACGGTTTCTCTGTCAAGTCTTCTTGTTACTGTTGGATTAATTAACTTTGGAATGACAGTATTTGTTTACCGGGACCCTTTCGGGACCCAAATTGTCAGTCCGATACATTAATCCGTTTGTAAGGAGATAACAGTCATACAGGCGGACAGACATAACTACGAAGCAACTTTTTTAACTCTGAAGTGTTCAAAGCATTAAAATCTTCAAAAACCTGGAGATAAAAAGATCGTCGTGTCGGAAATTAACGTGCCCTTGAAACCATAAAATCGTATAAATGTTTATAAATATCAGAGTGTGCATAAGCCACAGCATACAAACTAAACGAAAAAAAAAAATTGGTGTGAAGTAACTTTTTGCAGTAACTCATAACTAATTCTTGTGCAATAAATAAATAAAGTTTTTATTTTTCATTTTTTCCATAAAACACAAAAAAATAATTTATAATTTAATATAATGTACAATGTACATTTAGAAGAAGTATATAATATGAATAAAGTGAATGTATGTAACTAATAATATTGTGGCCTGTATAGGTTGTGGGAATGAGATTATTAACCCTTTACACCAAAAGCAACAAGCATACAGCTTACATTAATTGATTGGTTTAATTAAAATCGTTTCGCACTCCGCGCAAACACGAAAAGATCATGATCAATAGTGATCACACACATTGAATTAGTAATGCGGCTGTAATGAGTCAATGATCAAACATTTTTTGCACAAACATGCGGCGTCCTAGACAAAGTGTCTCTAATTAATTTGTGCGAACATGATCCATACAACCAAATTTGATACTCTCGCGCTGTTTGGTACTCCATGTAGCATGTACAATATGTTTAGTTGATTAATTGTGGTCGAATTTGAATTTTTTGTTGTTGTTGTTAAAATGTTTCTTTGGTTAATCGGACAAGGTTAGGTTCTATATTTTAACGATGATCATCAATATTAGTTATTTTCAGTCGTGTAAGATTAATTTTGAGATGTTTTTTTTTTTTTTTTTTATTTGACTCGAGCAATTATGTTTCGACAATTTTTCGACGATTATTATACTTACTCGTATATTATATACTCTAGGATTAATTTAGTTCATTGACGTAAAATACAAATAAAAAAAAAATTATCGTAAACTTAATAACATTCTAGATCGGTGTGGTGTGTCTTTAGTATTACCAAACATCTTCTCAATTTTTTATGATATTACAAGGTTCTGTATACCTCTATGTACAACCATTAATCATGTTTTATAAATCAATTATTTATTACATATACGTTATAGGATTAATGGAATGGAATAATTGTTGCTTAATGGTCATTTCGAATCGGGTGACTTTATTTTTCAACCATTACTTTTTGGATATTACAAAGTTTATCGACTTTGGATTTTTAAACAAATCAGATTTCTCGGTTAATACAATTAAATTATACCTACAGGTTACACAACAGGTAGCTGATGCTTTGTTACGATACATAGCAATAAGCTGCTGTGCTATTAATAATTCTGTAAAATATCTCGCATCTCAGACTTTAATGGCGCCTTTTATATATACGACACCAATCATAGAAAAACGTGTTTTAACAGTTAATAATAATTTCGTTAAGAGATACTCTAAAATGATTTTAATAATTATCTAAAACATATTTGGAGGTGTACTAATTTAAACATTTATTGTGTATAAGTTCAAATTATTAATCGATAATGGGACCACGTTTTTATTACAACTTACCAAAAAATAAATCACCTTGGTAAATTGTGGATTCCAATTATAATGGGTCACGCTTGAAATATGTGACCGTTTTAGTAAGTTTTACCACGGTACCCTGTGTTTTCGGTAAAACTCAGTTTTATGTTTCAACTTAGCCTCCTTTTAAATTGATACATTTTTTCCAGCAATCTATCCTTTTTTCCAAATAGTAGTTAGCTTCATGTTCTGCAAAATAGGTCTCCATGGATACGATGACTTTCTCGTTCGATGAAAATCTTTATCATCCGAACCAAACTGGGAGCTTAGAGAGCAGGAGAAATTGCGAGCAAACAATCCGAATATGGCAATTCTCTAAATTTTGGTTGAGAACCACCGATGTGTGAGCCAATATGTGTTCGTGTATAGGTGCTCGCCATGTTAACTTTCGGCCGCCCATATTTTCACAGTGCGCCGGATGATAATGCAATGTCTCCGTAAATACTAACTTACTCGGTTTTTAGCATGCGTATTGTCTTTCAAATATAAGAATTTAATCACGACATTTTTACAAAAACTTAAACAAAGTGGGACAAATTGTTTCAGATATCACTCGATTGTTCATTACAAAATGGTTTTTAAGAGTAACGCCACCCTACGTATACTTAGATAAATCACGAAAATTGATTATTTTCCAGAAGATTGGACCTTATGTCGATGCAGCTCCACTTTCAATTCAAATTTCGTACTTAAAATGTACAGCGATCAGGAAAATGGTTTTAAAGCTACCTCAGTCATCACCGCCTGAATTCTATAAGGAAGGACTTAGCAGGTCCTGATACAGCATTAGAAAAGAAAAACATTTCACGTTTGAATGATACTTGTTTGGAAGCAATATCCTTGATGACATCATAGATGAAGTAACTACACTTCTATGGGGCGAATCACCCCATGAAGAGGGTCAAACAAGAGTTACGGTTTTCCAATGGAATTGATTTGAGGATTGAATTCTGGTCGAGTATGGTGTTCAAAGCTTGAGCGTGGAGTTTCGTTAGGATTTATTTGGGGAAGTGTTGAGTAGATTAGATTAAGTTGAGTTTAGGTAAGCATGCAGATTTCGAGCAGTATTCATTTTGTGTTGAGTTAAATGTTGAGTTTGGAGATTTTGAGTCAGGGGTTGAGTTGCGGGTTGCGTTGAGGTTGCATAGATTCAGTTTGATTGATTAGTTTCATTTAGGGGTCCATTAGGGGAGGAAAATCCCAGCAAGCTGAGGGCACATGTCTGGCTGCCATCCGAACCGGCTAGCCTTGACGAGGCTTTGAAAATCATTCAGGCCAGTAACCCCAATCTTCCGATCGGAAATTGGAAGATCGTAAAGCAGGTGGAGGCGAAGGGGGGCTCGAAATTATCAATTATGGTAATAAATAAGGAGTCCCTTGCCCTCCTGCACAAAACGATGGGAGTAATTGACTTCGGGTTCGAGTCAATTACTTTCAACGTTTATTAAAAGGATGGGGCGGAAGCGCGTGCGGGAGGCCAACCGGAGGATGGTTAAAACCTGCCCAGGCCTGAAGGGGGTACCAGCAGGATGGGGGGAGAAGCTGAGGGTAGGGGGAGAGTCAATCGGGCGACCTCGGTTTGGCAAGGATTCACTTGGAAGATGAGGAGGGGCACATAAGCGAAGGAGCTGGTGTACCGATGGAGGAGGATGTCGGCAGTCTGGCCAGACGGAGGGGCAGTGACAAGTCCTCTACAGAGGGTATGAGGGTTAGCGAGACGGGCGAATCCAGCGCATCCCAAATTACCGGAAATAATATTCCTGCGGTAGCAGGAATATACCATAGAGGTATGTAAAGGTTAAAAGGTTATGATTAAGATAACACAAATTAACCTTCACCATTCTAAGGCTGCTTTGGCAGCTCTACTCCTCAGGCTGGCTAGTTCGGGTCAGGATGTGATACTAATCCAAGAACCTTGCATTAACAACAGCAGGATCTGTGACCTCAGAACCAAGGGGTACAAAATTATATCCTCTAGTAAGTCTGGGAAGACCAGATCTTGTATTCTTGGGAAAAATAATATTAATATTTTCCTTCCTTTTCAATGCAGCAATGGTGACACTACTGCAGTTAGCCTGGAAGTAGGCACTTGTAGATTCTGGCTAGTTTCAGCCTACATGGATAGGGAGAAGGAGGTTGCTCCGGATAACCTGGAGGAGCTGATCCGTGAAGCGGAACAATAAAGGTAGGTGTGGTACTGGGAGTTGATGCTAATGCGCATCACACTATCTGGGGAAGCACAGACATTAATGAAAGAGGTGAGTCACTTTTTGATTATTTGATGAATACTAACCTTTCATTGTGTAATATTGGGCGGTAACCCACATTTATTACTAGTAACAGGCAGGAGGTTCTAGACGTGACCCTTGCCTCAAATAACATTCTTCATATGGTTAAAAATTGGAGGGTGGATAAGGAACACTCCTCTTCTGATCATCGATATTTAACCTATAGCCTGATATTCACCCTGCTACCCGGGAAGCCTTCAGGAATCCTAGAAGGACCAACTGGAGCAAATATGGGGAATTATTGGAGGATTTGTTGCCGTCGAGGGCTCTGGAGCAGCGACGCCCGTTGGGGAGCTGGAGGACATGGTGGCTAGCGTTACTAGCGCATGCAACCGATCCTTTCGTGCTGCCTGCCCTCTGGCTAAGCCTAGAGGTAGGCAAAACCCAGTATGGTGGTCCAGGGAACTGGGAATCAATCGTAAGGCTTGTAGGACAGCCTTTATTAGAGCCAAATATACAAGGGAGGCTCAGGATTGGGACTCCTATAAGAAGAAACTCGGAATTTATAAGAAAGAATTAAGAAAGGCACAAAGGAGGTCTTGAAGAATATTCTGTGATAAAATGGAAGAGGTATCCGAAACCTCCCGCTTTAGGAAGATTCTTTCCAAAAGTACAGCTAGTACCAGTTTTTTGATAAAACCGGACGGATCTTGGGCAGCTTCTAGTGGAGAATCTCTGGAGCTTTTCTTCGAGAAACACTTCCCAGGGAGCTTTTAAGACCTGTTGGTGTGTAGCAATCATCAGGAATAACTGTCAGTGTTCACAGAGGATATCGTAACCAGGAAACGGATCCTATGGGCACTGAGGGAACTTCAAAACAACTCAGTAATTATTCTTCCTTACCTGGAAGCTATATTCAAAGGGTGTTTGAAGCTGGGCTATATTCCTAGGTACTGGACGGAGGTCAATATGGTGTTTATACCGAAAGCGGGGAAAAGCTCACATGTCTAACTTAAGGACCTAAGACCAATAACTCTATGATCCTTTCTTTTGAAAACCTTGGAAAGGCTGCTGGATGTATACAAAGGATAGATCTGTGGACACTGCTCTGCACACTATGTGTGTATGATTGAGAAATCGATTAATTCGAAGGAATTCTGTTTGGTGGCTTGCCTGGATATAGAGGGCGCCTTTAACAATGTGGAAGCGGAGGCAATCAAGGAGGGATTGTCATTTTTGGAGGTGGACGTTCCTCTGAGAAGATTAATCAATTATATGCTGGGAAGCAAGATTGTTAGATCGAAGTTGGGGGATTCCACCATCAAGAGGCAAGTAACTAGGGGAACCCCGCAGGGGGGGGGGGGGTTCTGTCCCCTCTTCTCTGGAACATAGTGGTAAACGGGTTACTACTTGAATTGGAGAGAGAGGGTATTGAAGTTATCGCTTACGCAGACGACGTAGCTTTAGCTGTTACCGGGAAATTCCTGGGCACGATTGTAGACGTAATGCAGAATGCGCTTACCATCGTTACGAAATGGGCTGGCAAATGTGGACTTGGTATTAACCCGTCCAAGACAGAGCTGGTACTCTTCACTAAGAAATACAAAATCCCGGTAGTTGTCCCTCCTACCTTAAATGGCACGAGACTTGCTTTTACTGATAGAGCTAGATATCTGGGCATTATCTTTGACAGAAAGCTTAGTTAGAAGCCCAATATGTTGGAGAGCATAAACAAAGCTACTATAGCTTTGTACTCCTGTAGGAACGCCATTGGTCATAGATGGGGTCTGACGGAGCTAGTACACTGGCTCTACACCGCTGTAGTGAGACCTATACTCATGTACGGGGTGGGTGTTTGGTGGCCAGCTCTGGACAAGGTAACTTATAAAAGTAGGATTGAGAGAGCGCAAAGAACGGTCTATATGCTTGTTAGCGGGGCATTGAGGTCGACACCAACAAGTGCCTTAGAGGTTATGTGGCATCTTCTTCCGGTCGACATTTTTGGCAAACAGATGGCGGCAAATACGGCTGTACGACTTGAAGCTGTCTCTGAGTGGAGGAGTCTTATTACAGGACACTCTACTATCGTTAGATCGTGACTACATTAAACCTACTCTACGCTTCGAGAAGCGATTTCGGACCTCCTTCCCTTCAAGGGAATCCTGGAGGGATAGACCGTTATCGGAAACCGAAGCGTTGCAATTCTTCACAGATGGCTCCAAGCTAGACGGCAAAGTAGGAGCTGTAGTATTCTGTGACAAATTAAATGTAAATATTTCTATTCGTCTCCCTGATTACTGCAGCGTGTACCAAGCTGAAGTCGTAGCGATTGAGGAGGTCATGACGTGGTTGAAGCATAATGTGTTACCCTCAGACGATATCACAATCTATGTGGACAGTCAAGCGGCGATCCGGTCGTTAGAATCGGTGTCTTTGGCATCACGGGTGGCGTTGAGTTGTCACTCATCTCTAAATGAGATGGGTGAGGATTTCAATATCCAGGTAGTCTGGGTCCCGGGTCACTCGGGCGTCATGGGTAACTGCAGGGCAGATGAACTTGCTAGGCATGGTACGACTCTCCAGCTGCAACCGGAAAGGGCAAGTCTGGGGAGGCCTATCACAGCGCTGAGACAAGCACTTGGGAAGCAGGCGCTATCCTCAGCGGGGGAAAGGTGGTCTAACACCCTCACCTGTAGAGTTGCAAGACAAGTTTGGCCAAAGCTGGAGTTAGGACGCACTAGGGCATTACTATCCCTACGCAGACGTGAATTAAGAACGGTCGTGGGAATTCTCACGGGACACCGCCTTTTTGGAGAACATGAAAGAAGACTGGGTCTGGAGGCAAATGACTTCTGCAGAAGCTGCTTAGACGAAGAGGAGGAAGAGACGTTGGTCCACTTCCTTTGCTCGTGTCCAGCATTGGCACTCAGAAGGCACAAACACTTGGGTAAGTTCAGGATGGACTGCCTCTCGGATCTCAAAAACATTAAAGGGCGGGACGTCTTACACTACATAAGTAGCTCGAAATGGTACCAAGGGGGTAAAGGGGATATATTCTGTGTGTGTGCCTAAGCAGCCACTTCAACCTAACCTAACCTAACCTAAGTTGGGTGTAGCAGTAATCACAATAATGAAATTTATCACAAAATTTTTTATCACAAAATATGAAATTTATAATAAATGGCATAAAAGATTATTATACATCATTTTTAGTAGTTAGCACGATCTCATTTTAGTACTACATAAAAGATTATTTGCTGCGTTCCATTTAACGTGGCAAAATACACACAAGTACTTCTGACTGCACGCAGCTACTCTTGCTAAATTTTATGAGTAGTTTGCTTTTTGAATTTATGGCGACTTCGTTACCAGAATATTTAGTAAAACTAATCAGTAAGAAATGGCTGATCAGTTTTCAAATTAATAATTAATTTTTCAACTTTCCATGTTGCACGTAATATTTTTTAAATTAAATTTTATTTTCGTAACTAATTTTCTGCGTTCCATTTACCATCTACCCCCAAGTACTTATTTGTACTTTGCCACGTCAAATGGAACGCAGCAATTATCCATCGATTTTAGTACTTAGCATGGACTCATTTTAGTACTTAGCATAGACACACATCATTTTAGTTAATAGCATCTACTGATGAATAGTAAATCTCACCTAAATGCGGAATTTTACTTTGCTACAATCTACCGGCAAGTAGTCAAACTATTTACCCTAAATGTTGTTATTTCCCCTAAATGATGACTTGTAAATTCCAAGATGGTTGTCATTTCCCCTAAATTACTTATAAGTAGGTAGATAATTTCCCCTAAATGTACTTAGGAATAATTCACCTAAATCTTGTAATGTGCCCCTAAATGCTCATATTTCACCTAAATGACGGATTGCCCCTAAATGCCAGCCTGTCCCTAAAGGTTTTTATTTCCCCTAAATGACAGCTACTGTGCTAGAAGCTAAAGGCTAGCTAAATATCATAGCTACACTACTCAGATATCACTCGATTATTCGTATACTTAGATAAATCATGAAAATTAATTATTTTCCAGAAGATTGGACCTTATGTCGATGCAGCTACCACTTTCAATTCAAATTTCGTACTTAAAATGTACAGCGATCAGGAAAATGGTTTTAAAGCTACCTCAGTCATCACCGCCTGAATTCTATAAGGAAGCGGAGTGGTTATTGCGGCATCAAATAAAAATAATTCTAATGACAGGACTTAGCAGGTCCTGATACATCATTAGAAAAGAAAAACATTTCACGTTTGGAGAATAAATCATGGAAACAAATGATACTTGTTTGGAATTAATATCCTTGATAACGATCATAGATGAAGTAACTACACTTCTATGGGGCGAATCCTCTTGAAGAGGGTCAAACGAAAGTTACGGTTTTCCAATGGAATGAAAAACCGTAACTTTCGTTCACCAATCTGTTTTTATGATCAATGTAGAGAATTGAAAAACTTTCGGAACCTGTACATCAAGGGAATCGGATATCTACCATAAGAATTGACAAAAAAATATAACACGAGTTATTGCCACGTCGTTTTCGGTTCATGTTGATCAATTTGTTATATTATGATGGTTTCAGTATAGGGGCGTTGAGTATAAGGTAGAGTTTAGAGTTGCCTTGGATCTGGGTTGGCTGTTTATGGAAAACCAGAATTGCAAATCTAATTTTTGATTTAAGATATCGTCCACAATAGCTCGAGTAGGGTTCCAAAATATATCTTGCTGTTGGGGCATATTTTATTTTAAAAATTCTGATCCCAGCCCAACCTTAAGGCCGAAAAATGCTTGATAACTTACGGAGAATAGGATCTACAAAATATTTCAGATATAAAATTACACTTAACAAATGTGCTTTTTCCACATTGAATGAGAAAGACAATCTGAATTTGCAAAGTATGTAAAAATAAATTTGGGAAATAAAATTTTTGATTTATGTATGTAGACCAAAACATTATTGGCAGTGGTCCGCAATATTTCTTTAATTTTGCTCTTTTGAAGAGAAGGAATGCAACCCGAAATGATATCACCCGAGGAATTATTCAAAGCATCAAAAATTTGGATTTGTGCAAACTCCATTTATTGCTGGGAAAGGAATTAAGGTCTGTGATTAGTTATATATGTAAAACACGAATTTTTTTTTGGGAAATCTATTTTTTGATTTATGGTTTGTATTTATCGAACACAGTATCATTAGTAGGGCCATGTTTTATTTAAAATGACCCATCCTTGCCTCAAATTGAACTTCTGCGGTTATGCAACAACTTCATTGAAATGTGGTATCTGGACTTAACCAACATAATTGATGATGAATCAAGGTAGCAGGTTTGAAACTTTTCTAGAAGAAATTTCACCCAATTTCATAAAGCATTTATTTTTTAATGAAATGCATAACATATTACGAGACTTAATAACTATTTTGGTTTTTCTAAACTTTATCAGAAGTCAGTCATTTTTGACCTGGTAAAATGCTTCACAAAGGCTGTGAATGTTCGAGACAAACAATATTCGAGAAGAAAGGGCTTCGTGAATCGCTAACCTCATGCAAAATATGTTTTTTTTTTTTTTTGAAAGGTGGTCTCAGACAGACGCACAAGAGAACTCGCTCCTACATCGTTTAGCGCTGAATCAAGATGAGCCAACTATCGAAAAGCTCAATGTAGCTCTTCGAGAATATACAAAGGCAACAACAGATTAATCCACATTAATCCTTGGCAACGAACATGCCGAGGGGGGTCACTGAAGATATTCATTTAATGTACGCGCTTTTAATGGTGACATCGGCCAACTTTGATTTATGAAAATAAATTGGCAGTTTTCCATGATGATCTATGCTTCTTAACGACTTAGAACGGTATCTACTAAGGCGACTTTTATCGTTTTCGAATGAAATAATCAACAAATATTAAATTTCTTTAATTGAAAAATAATGTCGAAAGTCCAACTTTGATATTTCCCCGCCATATTCTTTTTTTGACCTGTATTTATAAATATGGCGCCTAAGGCAAGACACATAATTTTAATTCATAAGAATAATACTTGACTAATGCAAGATGAAATAATTAACCACCAATAGTGTGTGATTTCATAACAACATCGCCACTAAATATAAACATAAATTCAAGTCATCTAAACGAAATAGGTATAGAAAAGTTCAAAGTAGCAAAACAATCAGAAAGATCAGATCATTCAACTAACAATCGGCTAACAACAATTGCATGACGGCATAATAATCTAACAAAAAACAACAACAACAACAATTCCAACAAAAGCTACATAAATTGTATAATGTGGGCTACTAGACATCCGACTACAATAACAATAATAGCCAAGTAATAATACAAATAAGATTGCTTAGTAATGGTCACGGTATAAAACATTAATTTCCCACCTATTTAAATGCAACAACAATAGCAATAAAAAGAAACATGTTCATTTGTCCAATTTCATCATGATTCAAGTTAAAATTTCAATTATCCGCAATGAACGCGATTTAAGAACAAAAGAACAAAAATTTACTCGACCATATACCACCATGATCCATAACCTACTATCACATATGTCATACACACACACACACACAAGCATATTATTAAATTCATTCAACATCAGAGATTTTAAATTCCGATAGTATTCATTAAACGTGGATTATCTGTCGCGTATGTACTTACATGTTAAATTAACTGGTTGTATGGTGGTCGCCTCTTGCCATTTTACAGAATTTAACAAAATTCATGTTTATCTACAAAACAAAAAAAAAACACAACTAATTAATTAGCATTTAGCAAAAAACAAAAAAAAGTGCATACTATACTATGTACTTGATGTAAGCGCACACACCTTACACATCGTTCCAACAATAATAAATTTAAATTTAATTAATTTGCTACATCGTACAAAGAAGTTGCAAGATTTCTTATATTTGATTGTGTAGATACAGTATAAATGAAATGTAATTGATTTCAAATTTAGATTACACCCCACCGGTTATGAAATTAAATGTTAAATAATTCCCGGTTTAAAGATTTTGAACGTGTTTTAATTGGAATTTATGATCACTGCATCATAAATTATGCGACGATCTTATTAGCAAATTATAAATTACATTAAGACCTTGTCGCGCGCATAAAGAACACATTCCAAATTCTTAAGAAATCAAAATTATTATTAATTACACCTTTGGCTAACCCCGTGCATAGTTAGCCAAGAAAATGTGTAACGAAATTATAAAACACACAACACAATCACTTTCGAAAAAAAATAAAAATAAAAAAAATTAAAATCTGCATCATTTTATCACAAACCATTCATTAATTTAAAATTACATACTTAAGAAAAGGCTGCGAGAGTTCACTATAAATACTAAAATTTACAATTTAATTAAATTATAAAGTCTCCTTTCAACACTTAAGTGGTTACCTGTATCACTATAAATTATGGCCCTGATTAAATACAAGGCGGTGATTGTAGGGTGGCCTGCCTGTCTTCACGATGACATTATTATTATTATTGACTATATTTTAATGAATGAAGAATTTTATTAATTATAATTTAATTTATATCATTAATAATAAAACAAGAAATATGTTACAATCGTTACGGTCAGTGGCGATCAAGTACGTCGCGCGGAATTGTTGTTTTATTTAAGAATTCAATCTATGATCAGATTTTGTAATTCTTAACTGTGTGTGTGATTACGTACCTATGATTAAGAATGATGTCTGTTTAGTGTAGTGCAGAAATCTATAGATTTATTATAGATTTTAACCTCACCCATATTTTACAAACAACACAACTATGTCATCAACAAAAATTAAAATCGTAATCTTGAATTGGTGACCTACATTGATGCACACACATTAGATTAAGCCAATTTACAAAATATACACATAGAACAAATTTGTATAATCAATCAAGTGAAAATGTCACCTTCACCAGTAAAGCGCCATCATCAAATACCGATTTTAGATGTAGTCAATCATCTAAAGGAAATTGATCTCAGTATAAGCATTATAAACAAACGGATATTGTGGATTGATAAAAAAGTGGATAACATCGATAAGAATCAGGGTTGGCTCCCCACTGGGTAATCCAAAAAAAACCCACCACCCGGGTTTTTTGGGTAATACTTTAAAAAAAAACCGGGTGGTTTTTTTGGGGGGTAATAATACTTCTTAACAAAACGAATATTTTTTGTTTAATTTTTTTTTTCTAATAAACAAATTCAATTACATATTTTTAACTTATGATTTTATAAAATTCATTCTTTAGAACATAAAGAGGATAGGTGTTTCAAAAATTAATTTATTAAATTGTATAGACTTAATAATAAGGTAACTAATATATGGATAAGGAACAAATACATATCACAGATATGAAAAATAAAAAACAAAATTGATCAGTACAATATAAATAATTTACTAAATAATAAAAAAATTAAATAAATTCAAATAACTTGGCAATAACTTTGGAATTTACCAATCTTGTGGTTCAGATCTTAAGTGCCGATAAATTTTGACTAGAGATAACGCCTTTTCGAAACCAAGTCGGTTTCTCAGTTTATTCCAAATTAAACCGTAACCATTTGAAGTGTTCGTCCATCCATCTAAAATGAGTGTCAAACTGGAATCCTTCAATTCAGTTATTAAATGATCGGTTATTTCTTCATCAATTTCAAGAAGATGCTTATCAGCTAGTTGTTTTCTGCTAGGGGCAGAATATCCAGGTCGTAGAGATTTTATCATTTCTTTAAAATATTTGTTATCAGCCACGTTAAAAGCAATGTTATTCCCGAAAAAAAATGTTGTCACAATTTTGCCAAATTTTTCTTTTTGATTTAAAGTAGTTTTAATTGAAAATTCTATCATAGATAATTGAGTACCATGTTTGGTTTTTTGCTTCTTCTGCTGACGACTACTAGTGGCAGTAAGAGACGTATTTCCAATTGAAATGCCAGTATCAGTATCCGTATCACTATCGCATGTTGTAACGTTTTTGTTACAATTTAATAAATGTGCTCTTATGCGCTCTACTTTGTTGTTACATAATTTCACGATCACAGTGCTTACACTTTACTTTTGTAGAATTTTCAATATGGACTACGTTATTCCACTCAGCAGCATTTTTACGTCCACTTCCTCGAGGCATTCTACTATATATTTCTATGGGGAATATTTCAAAATTCAATCCTGTATTTTACTACTAAATATTTATTTGTTTTAATTAGATGTACATACTTACGTTTTGTTTAGTTTTAAAATATACGATTCAATAAAATCACAACATTCCTCACTAAAATTCCCTTTAATAATGATTGGAGTATTTTCCTTTTCAATACACGATTAAACATGATTTCTAAAAAATTGAAATAACAATAGAAAACGGAAGGAGCATATATTATATATAAATGAAACACAAATAGTTTTTCCTCTACCATAGCTTATAAGCTAGAAACGAGAAGATGATGTTGTAACTTTTAACTACATACTGTGTGAACAGGGCACAAATATTGTTTCGATATACAAAATATTCCTGATTGCTGTGCAATCGTGTTTTATCGTGCAAAATCAAACTGAAAATTTTTATAATATAATTAATAAACTTGTTTCTGATTACATAGCCATCTTAACACTTAACCGACGGGTCTTTTTTCGCCGCGTGCGCCGTTACGACGGGCTGTTTCGCGAGAATTCTGCACAACATAACAGTTAAAATAGAGTTGTGGCGTAAGTAAAAATATTTTTGCCTTGTAATATTTTTTTTCTTGTAGTACAAACCTTCATTCATACATGGAAGCACAAAACGGTTTTTTTTGCCGTTAAATACTACAAAACCCGACGTTAAACGTCAGAAGTCGAAAAAGGTAGTTCCTACCGGCCCCGCCGATTACCATCAGCTGACGAGGCCGGTAGATACTACTCATCCCGTCGGTTAAGTGTTAACATATCATAGCCGTAAAGTAGAAATACAAGCTTTCTACGAGTATGTACAAGAGAGGTGAACATTTTTCTGTTTCCCATAAGAACCAATGTAAAATTGGAAGTTTTGATTTATAAGTTTATTAATGAAAATTCAATTTAATGTGATACAATTTTTGTTAATTTGCATGTTTAATATGTTTCATAGGTTTGGTTTTAAAATCATAGAAGAAAATATCTCTAGATTTTAAAATAAATTGAAAAAAGAAAACCTTTCCATTTTCAACAACTACACACAAACCATTAAATCCTAATATAAAAAAATGTAAACAAATAGAATCATCCTTATCTTTTCAATATAAAACCAACATACAAATGGGTGAAAAAAAAGTTAATTTTGTAAACACTTGAATAAAAAACCCACCTAAAAAAACCCGAAACGGGTCGAATTTTTTAAAAAAACCCGGGTTTTTTCCAACCCTGAAGAATCCAATCGTAAAATCCAAAGAAATCTTAACTTAAAAGTAAAATGAACTCAATAGAATGAAACGTGAATGGAAAATTGGCCAATTTTGAATAGGAACTAGATTTACTAAATGATCATCTTGAGAAAATGTATACTGAATTGGATAAACATATTGATATATTGTTAGCAGACGGCTCGTCTGAACGCGGCTCAACCCAAAAGTGCTTGCACTTCTGTTTTTTTTATGGCATCATGTTCCCTAAGGTCTAACAAATAAGATAAAAGTTTTTTTGAAATGATCCACCGACCAGTTTACATTTTCGCGCCAAAATTCGAAAATTGGATAAAAAAAAACGGTTTTTTAGTCTGAAAAAGTGAAATATCTTATTTTGTATGCCCTTCCGAAGGATTCCAGCATACAAAGATCGAAAGAGGAAAGTCTCAGGAAGAGAATGCAGAAAAGTACAGGTCAAAAGGTTGCTAATTTGCAAATTATTTCTTTCTTTGTCGACAGATGTCTTCTAAACACATAAGTGGGGATATAATGAATTATTTCAAACAAATCAAAACTCATGAAAGTCGAGAAGAACAAAAACCTTTATTTCAGTAACATTAATTCAAGTTTGATTCAATATATATGGTAACAATTATATTCAATTACAGCTCTCATTAATTTATCATTATAATCTGGGTGGTTTTCAGAAACTTGATATTTGTTCCACATTGTCTTGAAAATCAGAATGCACTGTCTCCATGGCCTGTTCACTGTAAAACCCCAACCCTCTTCTATGGCCTTCACAAAAATCTTCCCTAGGGCCAAATAGCTATTCTTGAATTGAACGATAGATTCTTTGTAACAATCATTTAATTCGATTCCAAAACAATTGTGACCTACACGATCAAAATCCTTCAGTGTTTCCACATATTTCAAACAACCAATGGAGCAAAACGATCGGAGACTATCCACTTTTTTCAATAATATTCTACATGAATTGCCATTGAATTTGGTACCTCCTTGAGTAAATTCTCATTGAAAATTGCATAGGTTGATCCATTCTGTTGTTTCAGTAATAAATTCATATTGCATATGGCTGACTATTTTATTAACCACACAAAGCATTAGATGTAATTCTGGAGGAGGAATAATGTCAAGAATCTTTTTATCGTCATCAGCTGAAAAAACTGGAGGATTGATATAGCTTTTGAAATTTTTCGCATTTTTCATTATCGATCCACCAGCGTTTCTCCAAGTTTCAAAATATGAGGTTGAGTTTCCCACAGTTCGCTGAGGTCCGACGTGCTCCAAATTTGTGCTTTCACAAAGGCACCATGTACAAGGGTACGTCGATGAATGAGACATAATCCCTGTCAGAATATTGGCTAATTTGAGATCAGTCGCTATCGTACCAGAACAATCCTCACTTTTCAATATTTTCCATATTGCTGACACGTTTTCATAATTCTCTTGAGCCGATTTCACAATAGCAAGAATAAAGATTTTCTTAACGCCTGAGTCAGCAAAAGCTTTAGCAAACACGCCATCATCATACTTTTGACGGTTTTTCTCCTGTTGACAAATTTCAGTTGAATCATCTTGAACAGACAGGCACACCTTCAGAAAACCACCGCCACCGTCAATTCCAAATTTTAAGTGCTGATTTCTAATATCCCGCTGTTTCTCGATAGGAGAAAAAAAATCTTCAAGAGTATGGCAGTAAACTATGGGACATTGGATTGGTGTGCTCATTCGAGCTTTGATGGTTACAAAATCTATTGTCTTAGCACAAAAGAAACTTTTGGTTGTGGCTCAATTATCGCCCGCTTGTTGGTAGCAACACTCAAAGCGGTCGCTATATCAAGAGTAGTCTTTGTACTAAGATTAAATTTTGTTTTGATTTTCAAGAAATCGGCTGTGGATATATTCGAAGCTGGTTCGTGTTCATTATTCTCGTGGAGATTTATGTATAATTTCATGGAGTTTCCTCAACGTGCCTGAGTAAGGGAGACCGTCGAATCTTTTTTGTTTGTCATGTTGTTGAATTGCAATTTTACTGATTAATGTTGACGCCACTTATTCCATTACTTTCTCCCCCATTGTATTTATATAGTTGCATACACTATCAACTTGGGCAGTTTTGGTGCATTTATGAGGTGTTCCTCGTTTGGGATCGATAAAACATTTGGAACAACGTTTGATGCATTTCCCGGCTGCCGATTTTTTTTTGTTAAGAAGTTGCATGGATATCACATTACTTCGAGCAATCTGGCACCACTAGCACTGACAGAGATTTTGAGTCCTAGATCTCGTAGTTAAACTTATACTCAAAAACTTAGAATAATCAGGTAGCTCGACAGTCTTGGAGGAAACGATTCCTGGATCGGCACTGGGAAGTTGTCGATAGACGTTCCGTTTGCATCCGGCACAAAGAACATTCGGCACGTCCACACGATGTTTCAGTAATTTTTCTAGATTCGATTGCAGCGAGGCTTCTATCTTGAACATGATATTATTCTTTTTTAAGCACAACAAACAAATTTTACTCCGGTTCTCTTCGTGTGAAAGTGCGCGGGCAACTTTTGGAGGATTAAAAATTTTCGACATTATCGAAAACTGAAATGAACTGACCGAGGAAGAAAAGTTTTCTGCTTTTCTTGTAACCTGCCTACTGCATTCTCTTCCTGAGACTTTTCATAAAGTATAAGATATTTCACTTTTTCAGACCAAAAAATCATTTTTTTGGTTCCAATTTTCGAATTTTGTCGCGAAAATGAAAACTGGTCGGTGACTGATTTCAAAAAAACTTTTATCTTATTCATTAGACCTTAGGGAACATGATGCCATAAAAAAAACAGAAGTGCAAGCACTTTTGGGTTGAACCCCGCTCAGACGAGCCGTGAGCACTGAGTGAGTCGATAACTCGTGTAACCTTCAAGTTAGTTACGTATTCCAATGGTCAAGGATGAAAATTTGAAGGGTTACGTTAATACCACTGGTAATATGGTATAAATGCTTGAAAGCTGATAATCCATACATTGAATCTGTGTTCAGGATTCGATGGGAACATCAGAAAATACTTCCACCCATAATTAATAAATTCTTGAATAAAGTAATAAATGTTGCATTTATGCTGAAATATTTAAAATTTAAGATCGATGTTTTATTAAATTTTTATACTGATTTGAATATTTATTTGTATGATGAATTTGGCTACATATACTAAAGATACATCTTAAACCCAAAAGTGATTGACTGAGTTTTGACTGAAACTTTGGATTGGTGGTTACATGGGACTTTTTTATTTGATCTTAATTGAGAGTTTAAATGTCACTTTGCTCTAAAATTACATTTAAATGATTAAAAATTATTTAAAATAATTTAAAACCACTTCGAAAACAAAACATTTTGCCTTCTTAACAGTATGAAACAATCTGTCAATTCAACTAAATTAAAGTTTACATGTCTAACTCAATAAACAAACTGACCCAACCAATCAAATTTAAGTTGACCAAACCCAGACTACTTTCAGATAACTTTCAGTCAAGTCGCGTTTACATATTGAATTTATATCGGACGTTTTCAGTCTGATCAATAGTCAGATCAGAGAATGAGCCGATTTTTGGAAACATCGTCGTTTTTTCTTCCCTCTTCCTTTACCATCGTTCGAGCGGACAACACCACAGTTTACACAACGTACAACATTAAACATTAAAATAAAAGAAATAAAGCATTGCCAAATCGCCATATTCTGGTTTTGTGTTTTATTGTTTGCATCTATTAGATTGTTCGCTGAATTGCCAACACATTTGTCGCCGCATTGGCTTCATATCAACAGTTCAAGGCAAGAAGGCAAGAAGTTTGAATGTTAAATTTAACTAACGGAACTGGTTTCCATTTTATTGCTTTAACTGAAACATGTCTTAAGCCATCCAAATTTAGTTTATATTCCGGATTTTGTGGTGGCGTTGCTATTAGTGTGAAGTGGTGTCACGTTCGTGATAGTGTAAAGTGGAAAATATTTAGATAAATCATCCAGTGGCGCTACAGAATTTTTGTTCATTCTAGCTTATATTGATAACCCGTTCACCCAAATACGAGCATGATCGTATTGCCGCAGATTTCAATATAAACATGTTGCGATGCAATACCACCACAAGCAGTTTTAAAAAAGCTTTTGAATCCCAAAACATATAACATTTGCCGAAAGATATTATTGCCATTTTCACGATATTGCTCGTTTGTTAGATTTAATAATAATCACCGAATCTGTTCTCCGTATGGATTAGGGTTTTCTAACTAGGTAATTAAGGGACCTATTCCATGTGCTAGCGAAACCTTTGTCATCATTGTTGGCAATGGCCGATATTGGCCCTTGGGAGTTGAGTGCGAATTCCAAAAAATAATTTTGCAGAACTTTTACTAAACGAACGATTCGTATGGATTAGGGTTTTTTAACTAGGTAATGAAGGGACCTATTCCACGTGCTAGCGAAACCTTTGTCATCATTGTTGGCAACGGCCGATATTGGCCCTTGGGAGTTGAGTGCGATTTCCAAAAAATAATTTTGCAGAACTTTTACTAAACGAACGATTCGTATGGATTAGGGTTTTTTAACTAGGTAATTAAGGGACCTATTCTATGTGCTAGCGAAACCTTTGTCATCATTGTTAGCAATGGCCGATATTGGCCCTTGGGAGTTGAGTGCGATTTCCAAAAAATAATTTTGCAGAACTTTTACTAACCGAACGATCCGTATGGATTAGGGTTTTTTAACTAGGTAATGAAGGGACCTATTCCATGTGCTAGCCAAACCTTTGTCATCATTGTTGGCAATTGCCGATATTGGCCCTTGGGAGATGAGTGCGTTTTCCAAAAAATAATTTTGCAGAACTTTTACTAACCGAACGATCCGTATGGATTAGGGTTTTTTAACTAGGTAATGAAGGGACCTATTCCATGTGCTAGCGAAACCTTTGTCATCATTGTTGGCAATGGCCGATATTGGCCTTTGGGAGTTGAATGCGATTTCCAAAATATAATTTTGCAGAACTTTTACTAAACGAACGATTCGTATGGATTACGGTTTTCTAACTAGGTATTTGAGGGACCTATTCTATGTGCTAGCGAAACCTTTGTCATCATTGTTGGCAATGGCCGATATTGGCCCTTGGGAGTTGAGTGCGATTTCCAAAAAATAATTTTGCAGAACTTTTACTAACCGAACGATCCGTATGGATTAGGGTTTTTTAACTAGGTAATGAAGGGACCTATTCCATGTGCTAGCGAAACCTTTGTCATCATTGTTGGCAATTGCCGATATTGGCCCTTGGGAGTTGAGTGCGATTTCCAAAAAATAATTTTGCAGAACTTTTACTAAACGAACGATTCTTATAAATTAGGGTTTTCTATATAGGTAATTAAGAGGCCTATTCCATGGGCTAGCGAAACCTTTGTCATCATTGTTGGCGATGGCAGATATTGGCCCTTGGGAGTTGAGTGCGATTTCCAAAATATAATTTTGCAGAACTTTTACTAAACGTACGATTCGTATGGATTAGGGTTTTTTAACTAGGTAATTAAGGGACCTATTCCATGTGCTAGCCAAACCTTTGTCATCATTGTTGGCAATTGCCGATATTGGCCCTTGGGAGTTGAGTGCGTTTTCCAAAAAATAATTTTCCAGAACTTTTACTAACCGAACGATCCGTATGGATTAGGGTTTTTTAACACAATGAAGGGACCTATTCCATGTGCTAGCGAAACCTTTGTCATCATTGTTGGCAATGGCCGATATTGGCCTTTGGGAGTTGAGTGCGATTTCCAAAATATAATTTTGCAGAACTTTTACTAAACGAACGATTCGTATGGATTACGGTTTTCTAACTAGGTAATTAAGGGACCTATTCCATGTGCTAGCGAAACCTTTGTCATCATTGTTGGCAATGGCCGATATTGGCCCTTGGGAGTTGAGTGCGAATTCCAAAAAATAATTTTGCAGAACTTTTACTAAACGAACGATTCGTATGGATTAGGGTTTTTTAACTAGGTAATGAAGGGACCTATTCCACGTGCTAGCGAAACCTTTGTCATCATTGTTGGCAACGGCCGATATTGGCCCTTGGGAGTTGAGTGCGATTTCCAAAAAATAATTTTGCAGAACTTTTACTAAACGAACGATTCGTATGGATTAGGGTTTTTTAACTAGGTAATTAAGGGACCTATTCTATGTGCTAGCGAAACCTTTGTCATCATTGTTGGCAATGGCCGATATTGGCCCTTGGGAGTTGAGTGCGATTTCCAAAAAATAATTTTGCAGAACTTTTACTAACCGAACGATCCGTATGGATTAGGGTTTTTTAACTAGGTAATGAAGGGACCTATTCCATGTACTAGCCAAACCTTTGTCATCATTGTTGGCAATTGCCGATATTGGCCCTTGGGAGTTGAGTGCGATTTCCAAAAAATAATTTTGCAGAACTTTTACTAAACGAACGATTCGTATGGATTAGGGTTTTTTAACTAGGTAATTAAGGGACCTATTCCATGTGCTAGCGAAACCTTTGTCATCATTGTTGGCAATGGCCGATATTGGCCTTTGGGAGTTGAATGCGATTTCCAAAATATAATTTTGCAGAACTTTTACTAAACGAACGATTCGTATGGATTACGGTTTTCTAACTAGGTATTTGAGGGACCTATTCTATGTGCTAGCGAAACCTTTGTCATCATTGTTGGCAATGGCCGATATTGGCCCTTGGGAGTTGAGTGCGATTTCCAAAAAATAATTTTGCAGAACTTTTACTAACCGAACGATCCGTATGGATTAGGGTTTTTTAACTAGGTAATGAAGGGACCTATTCCATGTGCTAGCGAAACCTTTGTCATCATTGTTGGCAATTGCCGATATTGGCCCTTGGGAGTTGAGTGCGATTTCCAAAAAATAATTTTGCAGAACTTTTACTAAACGAACGATTCTTATAAATTAGGGTTTTCTATATAGGTAATTAAGAGGCCTATTCCATGGGCTAGCGAAACCTTTGTCATCATTGTTGGCGATGGCAGATATTGGCCCTTGGGAGTTGAGTGCGATTTCCAAAATATAATTTTGCAGAACTTTTACTAAACGTACGATTCGTATGGATTAGGGTTTTTTAACTAGGTAATTAAGGGACCTATTCCATGTGCTAGCCAAACCTTTGTCATCATTGTTGGCAATTGCCGATATTGGCCCTTGGGAGTTGAGTGCGTTTTCCAAAAAATAATTTTGCAGAACTTTTACTAACCGAACGATCCGTATGGATTAGGGTTTTTTAACACAATGAAGGGACCTATTCCATGTGCTAGCGAAACCTTTGTCATCATTGTTGGCAATGGCCGATATTGGCCTTTGGGAGTTGAGTGCGATTTCCAAAATATAATTTTGCAGAACTTTTACTAAACGAACGATTCGTATGGATTACGGTTTTCTAACTAGGTAATTAAGGGACCTATTCCATGTGCTAGCGAAACCTTTGTCATCATTGTTGGCAATGGCCGATATTGGCCCTTGGGAGTTGAGTGCGAATTCCAAAAAATAATTTTGCAGAACTTTTACTAAACGAACGATTCGTATGGATTAGGGTTTTTTAACTAGGTAATGAAGGGACCTATTCCACGTGCTAGCGAAACCTTTGTCATCATTGTTGGCAACGGCCGATATTGGCCCTTGGGAGTTGAGTGCGATTTCCAAAAAATAATTTTGCAGAACTTTTACTAAACGAACGATTCGTATGGATTAGGGTTTTTTAACTAGGTAATTAAGGGACCTATTCTATGTGCTAGCGAAACCTTTGTCATCATTGTTAGCAATGGCCGATATTGGCCCTTGGGAGTTGAGTGCGATTTCCAAAAAATAATTTTGCAGAACTTTTACTAAACGAACGATCCGTATGGATTAGGGTTTTTTAACTAGGTAATGAAGGGACCTATTCCATGTGCTAGCCAAACCTTTGTCATCATTGTTGGCAATTGCCGATATTGGCCCTTGGGAGTTGAGTGCGTTTTCCAAAAAATAATTTTGCAGAACTTTTACTAACCGAACGATCCGTATGGATTAGGGTTTTTTAACTAGGTAATGAAGGGACCTATTCCATGTGCTAGCGAAACCTTTGTCATCATTGTTGGCAATGGCCGATATTGGCCTTTGGGAGTTGAGTGCGATTTCCAAAATATAATTTTGCAGAACTTTTACTAAACGAACGATTCGTATGGATTACGGTTTTCTAACTAGGTATTTGAGGGACCTATTCTATGTGCTAGCGAAACCTTTGTCATCATTGTTGGCAATGGCCGATATTGGCCCTTGGGAGTTGAGTGCGATTTCCAAAAAATAATTTTGCAGAACTTTTACTAACCGAACGATCCGTATGGATTAGGGTTTTTTAACTAGGTAATGAAGGGACCTATTCCATGTACTAGCCAAACCTTTGTCATCATTGTTGGCAATTGCCGATATTGGCCCTTGGGAGTTGAGTGCGATTTCCAAAAAATAATTTTGCAGAACTTTTACTAAACGAACGATTCGTATGGATTAGGGTTTTTTAACTAGGTAATTAAGGGACCTATTCCATGTGCTAGCGAAATCTTAATCATCATTGTTGAGTGCGATTTTCAAAAAATAATTTCGTAGAACTTTTATTAAACGAACGATTTGTATGGATTAGGGTTTTTTAACTAGGTATTTGAGGGACCTATTCTATGTGCTAGCGAAACCTTTGTCATCATTGTTGGCAATGGCCGATATTGGCCCTTGGGAGTTGAGTGCGATTTCCAAAAAAATAATTTTGCAGAACTTTTACTAAACGAACGATTCGTATGGATTAGGGTTTTTTACTTTCTTTTACTCTAGTAAAATAAAGTATAGTAATCATGAAAATTTTGAACCTTGAGATTTTTATAGATTTATTTGTTTTGAGGTCAGCTGAGTCCGAAAAAGTGGGTTCGAAATGGTGTCTGTCTGTCTGTCTGTCAGTCTGCCTGTGTCCTCTCTACAGCCCATATGGTTTAACCAATCGAACTGAAACTTCAGATTTAAGCTTTTTTGATAAATTGTGAGATCCCAGTGTTTTTTACTCCAAATCGGCTAACCGGAAGTGGCCATTCCCTTGGGCCAGAAAATTTGTTTTGCAAATATCTTAAAAAGTATAAGGTTTACAAAAAACTACTTCATACAAAAAGTGTTTCCAAAAATTAAAAACAAATTAAAATAAAAAATAAAAAATTTAAAAAAAAATTAAGCAAAAAATAAAATTTCTCAAAATTCTCTGTTCGTAAAAGAAAGCCGTGTGTTGGCCACACCTCAATTTTTTCTTTATTGGATTCATCCATTCGAACATCAACTTTAAAGAGTGGGAGTCACTTTTTCTTACCACTTTGCCTCATGTTGCAGATATTAACGACACCGTAGCCCAGGTTAATTAACTCACTTTTCAAATCGTTTTTGTTAATTGATGGATGTAAGTTTCATATGACTACTTGGTAGCTTTTGTTCAGTTTCTGTTAGAACGAATGGAATAATGGGTACACCTCGGAATCTTTTAAATGGATTTTAACCTGGATAGGTCCTATTACTTTTAAAATCGAAGTTGCCTACAGCCAGTTACTTTAACAAGACAGTTAAAGAATTGATTGTTTATATGCCTCTCACAAATATTGATAGCGCCATTATTTTTTTTTCGTTGGGGCGATTCTTCGACTTCCTCGGGCAAACTAGGAAAACGTGTAGAAAAGGGCACTGCAGATTGGTTAACTAGTAATCATTTATCTTCATTTCAGGTGTTATTAGACTCGTGCCTCTACGTTCTCTTCAGATGTGTATATGGACAACGTGGTCACAGTTGAATAGCTAGCCTCTTGAGGTTGTCCCAATTGTGGAAGTAATTGCGGAGTTAAGGGAATATTATGTTTTGGCGACATTGGAGAATATTTAGTTGTTCAGATTATATGATCTATCACGTACTATCATGACACTTTATTTTTGTTCATGTAAGCCAAAACCTGGTTGGAATGTAAAAAAATGCGTTGACTTATGACTCTCACAATTTTGCAGAAATGCAACACAAAGTGACTTAGGGATTCTCAGCAAGTGGTTCTAAAATCACCGACATGCTACCAAAGTTATGTATTTTGGGCGACCGAGAGTCGTTCTTCCAAACAAATGTTTACTTTTGTGATGAAACCCCATGCTATGCACATTGGTTTGAGCTGGTTTTCTGCCCTTGTTTTACTAGAAGATCTAGAAGATCTACACAAAGCGGAAAGGAATCGTTAAACTAATTTATAACCGTCTAAAAACTATATCTAAAGTGCTACCTTTTATTAAAAATGTTCTTTCTTATACGATCGAAAAAATTAAGTTTACAATTTTAGAAATCCAAACAACTTTGTCGGTTCCCGATGCAATAATGAAATGTTTAATGGTTTCATATTTTACCAAAACATATAAAAATCTCCTCTTGTAAGAGCAAATCAACCAATTTAAAAGAGAAACTCGGCTATGGTTGTTAAGGTTAGGTTAGGTTAGGTTGGAGTGGCTGCTTACGCACACTTAGACCGGTGACGGTCCATTGTGATACCACAGGATGTATCCCCTTTTACCCCTATTGGAACCATTTCGAGCTACTTATGTAGCGTAAGACGTCCCGCACTTTAATGTTTTCGAGATCCGAGAGGCAGTCCATCCTGAACTTACCTAAGTGTTTGTGCCTTCTGAGAGCCAATGCTGGACACGAGCAAAGGAAGTGGACCAACGTCTCTTCCTCCTCTTCGTCCAAGCAGCTTCTGCAGAAGTCATTAGCCTCCAGACCCAGCCTTCTTGCATGTTCTCCAAAAAGGCAGTGTCCCGTGAGAATTCCTACGACCGTTCTTAATTCACGTCTTCGTAAGGATATTAATGCCCTAGTGCGCCCCAAGTCCAGCTTTGGCCAAACTTGTCTTGCAACTCTACAGGTGAGGGTGTTAGACCACCTTGCCCCCGCTGAGGATAGCGCCTGCTTCCCAAGTGCTTGTCTCAGCGCTGTGATAGGCCTCCCCAGACTTGCCCTTTCCGGTTGCAGCTGGAGAGTCGTACCATGCCTAGCAAGTTCATCTGCCCTGCAGTTCCCCATGACGCCCGAGTGGCCTGGGACCCAGACTACCTGGATATTGAAATGCTCACCCATCTCATTTAGAGATGAGTGACAACTCAACGCCACCTGTGACGCCAAAGACACCGATTCTGACAACCGGATCGCCGCTTGACTGTCCACATAGATTGTGATATCGTCTGAGGATAACACATTATGCTTCAACCACGTCATGACCTCCTCAATCGCTACAACTTCAGCTTGGTACACGCTGCAGTAATCAGGGAGACGAATAGAAATGTTTACATTTAATTTGTCACAGAATACTACAGCTCCTACTTTGCCGTCTAGCTTGGAGCCATCTGTGAAGAATTGCAACGCTTCGGTTTCCGATGACGGTCTATTCCTCCAGGATTCCCTTGAAGGGAAGGAGGTCCGAAAGCGCTTCTCGAAGCGTAGAGTAGGTTTAATGTAGTCAAGATTCGCCAGCTCATCCTTCAACGATCTGACAATAGTAGAGTGTCCTATACTAAGACACCTCCACTGAGAGACGGCTGCAAGTCGTACAGCCGTATTTGCCGCCATCTGTTTGCCAAAAATGTCGACCGGAAGAAGGTGCAACATAACCTCTAAGGCACTTGTGTGTGTCGACCTCAATGCCCCGCTAACAAGCATACAGGCCGTTCTTTGCACTCTCTCAATCTTACTTTTGTAAGTTACTTTGTCCAGAGCTGGCCACCAAACACCCACCCCGTACATGAGTACAGGTCTTACTACAGCGGTGTAGAGCCAGTGTACCAGCTCCGGCTTCAGACCCCATCTATGACCAATGGCGTTCCTACAGGAGTACAAAGCAATAGTAGCTTTGTTTATTCTCTCCAACATGTTGGGCTTCCAACTAAGCTTACTGTCTAAGATAATGCCCAGATATCTAGCTCTATCAGTAAAAGCAAGTCTCGTGCCATTTAAGGTAGGACGGACAACTACCGGGATTTTGTATTTCTTAGTAAAGAGTACCAGCTCTGTCTTGGACGGGTTAATACCAAGTCCACATTTGCCAGCCCATTTCGTAACGATGGTAAGCGCATTCTGCATTACCAATCGTGCCCAGGAATTTCCCGGTAACAGCTAAAGCTACGTCATCTGCGTACGCGATAACTTCAATACCCTCTCTCTCCAATTCAAGTAGTAACCCGTTTACCACTATGTTCCAGAGAAGAGGGGACAGAACTCCTTCCCCCCCCCTGCGGAGTTCCCCTAGTTACTCGCCTCTTGATGGTGGAGTCCCCCAACTTCGAGCTAACAATCCTGCTTCCCAGCATATAATTGATTAACCCTATCAGAGGAACGTCCACCTCCAAAAATGACAATTCCTACTTTTATTGGATTGCCTCCGCTTTCACATTATTAAAGGCGCCTTCTATATCCAGGAAGGCCACCAAAGAGAATTCCTTCGAATTAATCGATTTCTCAATCGTAGACACCAAGGCGTGCAGAGCAGTGTCCACAGATCTACCCTTTGTGTACGCATGCTGAGACGATGCCCACTTCCTGGCACCTATTTTATCTCTGATGTATACATCCAGCAGCCTTTCCAAGGTTTTCAAAAGTAAGAGAGCCTGTAAGAGTAAATATCAATTTAAAAGAGGAACTCGGTTATGGTTGTTAAACATTGAAAACATTTAAAAATATTTCTAACAGGAATTTTTGAAACGTTTCTTCTAATGGGAAAATTTAAAGTGATTTAAACGAATTAATTGATTTGTTTAAGGTAGTTCCACTGGGCTTGCAAAGACTAAATAACTTTTTCGTTTACAATTTAAATTATTTTACAAACTACTTACTAGAATTAGTGCACATTATCGTTTTTTATTATTTAAAAATTGTCATCTCATTTATTTCGCATAAATTTAAATTTTTTAAATAAAGAATTAAAAAAAAACTACTAAAATTCCATCGCCAAAATACTAAAATCGTGCGGTAATATAATTGCAACACCAACTCTTCAAAGAATCTCTCTTTCCATACTTCCCCATATAATTTACATTTTTTCAAAAATTCTCTAGCGAATCTCAAAAATATCATAAACATAAGAGCACCGTGCTTTGTGATTGATTCTCAACTCAAATTTAGCCATTTTCACTAATAAATTATTTCGGTAGATATTGCCAAGTCCACAAAATAATTTCACGGTTTTCAAAACTCCTAATAATATTTTGTGGCAGAGAGGTTTTCTTAAATTATATATAATTAAATTATAAAAACAATAAATATTATTAAGCCAGATTCTGCGGAGATATGAAAATGTTTTGTTCAATGCAAACTTAATAAAATTTCGTATCTTACTTTAAATCGTTTAAATTGTGACAGTGCCACTTGACAATTTGACGTTGCAAACAAAAACAATCTCCCAGATAACCAAAAAAAATTCCAAGAACATGACAGCCGTTTAATCGTATTTTTATTGTATTGTTGTATCCGTTGTAAAAGTCTCAAGACAGTAATTCAATTTACTGCGCCTGTCAGTAGCTTGTCAGTAATTTTGATCTATATAAAATAAATAAATCGTCATTCTTTTGGTTTGTTTAAAAGAATATCTTAAATCGCGCTTTTAACACACAATTATATGTATGTACGTAAAAATCCATTTCATATCAGCTGAATGTTTAAATTTTTATTTAATTTATAATTTTTATTGTTGTTATTCACGCGCTCATAAATAATTTAGCGATAAAAATTAAGCAATATTTCGTCATACATACATACCTATATGTATTTGTTGTTATGTTGAGTTTAAATGTATTGTACTCGCGCATATATCTCTTATATTCATCGGACGTCCGACCTTGAGTAGCCTTGACTTAGTTATAAGCTCATTTGTTTATAATATAAATAAATGCGATTATATTCAAAAATGGACGGAGAGTTATGGACTTAAGTACATATTTTACGATTGGCTTTATGTTTAAATATGTTTACAAAATGATTTATGGGACAATAGATTACAATTAATTACCAAATAAATAAATTCTCTAACATCTCGCGTGGTTATTGGCCAAGACCGATAAGATTTTGCTTTGTTTCTCTAGCATGTTTGTTTAATTAAAATAAATTTGGTCAGCCCGAAAAGTGAAAATGCACAAATCAAATATAGATGAGTGTATATGGGACACATTCGAAGACGTTGAAGGTTAACCGCGTTATATTTGTACTGAAGACGAGAGAGACTACATTTAATATTTAAACGACATATTACATTACAAACTCGTATCTTAATTAAATTAAATTTTGTACGCGACTATGTAATTAGTAATTGTCGAACTTGATCATAACACGTATGTATGTAATTGATTTTTTATATAATTTGTTTTGTAATGTGCGCGCGCGTTTACACACGTTATTTAATGATTGATGTGTCTTCGCTTAATTTTTTTTTTGTTTTTTTAAGATGATGAAAATATTTCATTGTTCAATGTCCGCAAGGCTTTCACTTTTTTTTGTTTTGATAATATTGGTTGCGCGATTTTTTCTCTTTTGTCCATCAAAGTTCTAGGAAATGTTTTTTGAAATAAAGGTTTTTGGTGGGTTGTTGCATGATAAACTGAATTTGATGTGGATAACCGGCTGATTAATTCACGGTCAAACAGATTAATCATGTATATTGTTTTGAGTAATTGAAGCCCGTCTTATATGATGAATAATATGATAAAATAACAAAATACGAAATTCTAAAGTTATACTGATCTGAAAATACATTTTTTTGGAGATTAGCAGGAGCTCTGATGGGCCGTAAAATCTCCCTTTCCCAGAGAAAGGAATTTGTGTATTACAATGCTTGCAATAAATCGCAATTGGAGACTATACTGTGGGAAAATTCAGGAGGCTTCGGAGATGTCTAGGCTATGAAAATTGCTATCAATTGGTCCCTCCATTATACATTATCTTCAACGGCCGGATGGGATGTGGAACACCAATAGTGTGGAATCGGTGGAACTTCTGCTGGAAACTTATTTTCCTGGTTGTTCCGAATCTGTGCCTACCACATCAGTAGGTAATAAGGTTAGCAGCCTTGTAGGCCAAGTTATTAACAGAAAAATGTTCCTGTGGGTGATAAATAGTTTTAAACCATACAAGTCGCCTGAACTCGATGGCATTATCCCTGCGGATATTCAAAAAATTACAGATCTAACCATTTCCTGGTTAGTGGTAATTTTCAAAGGCACACTGAAAAAAAATATTGTGCATTTTATTTACGAATGGCATTCGTTAACCATAATTCGTACTATTAATGTAAAAGTTTCTTCTTTTCGTACTATTAATGTAAAAATATAAAATTAAGAAAAGATTCATAAAAATGTGTGCGTTAATATTACGAATCACGGTTCATAAACTTAAAAATAGTTAGTTTATTGTATTGTATATTTAACACATTAACATGTTGCTTGCACATTGGTGCAAATTGCATTATTTTATTAAAAAATGAAATTTATGAAGAATTCATAATATTGATGAATAAATTATTAAGATTATGTAGGAAAATGTACGTAATCTTATTCTTCTTTACATTATAATTAGGTATACACAAGCATAACTTTTTCAACGCTTAGTACTCAGAAACTACTAAAACGATTTTTATGATCGAGGTCTCTATTAAAAGAACTTTAGGTGTAAATTGCCAAACTTTTAACAGGATTATTTATTGATGTTCACAGAAACGCCAATTTTTGATTTTGTTATTATGTAGTCAAACTATAAAGTCAAATCTGCGCTTTGTTATAAAGAGTACATTAGCTTACACGATAATTTGTCAGCCCTCACTAGGAGAGGTCACGAGTTCTTCTAAGCTGAGTTTCGAATTGAAGTTTTTTCTAGATGCAATTTTCTTTTTCTATATTCCAGTACAAATTATATTTCCTTTGCACACCCGCACAGACACAATGATTGTATTTATAATAATTTTAACAGTACATTGTTCTACGGACTAAACCGACGCACAATTAATTACAAAATGGTGATTACGCAAATGTTAGCATGCCGACGAATAATTTGGCAGAATTTGATTTCTCATTTTTATTTATGTTTGTCGGTTAGTGGCTTATCATCTCGCAAATTGTTCTGAAAGAAAACGCAGTATGGTGAAATTTGACAGGGGCGATGGAAATGGAATTCTAAAACAATTTTTATGCCAAAATTCTGAGATATAGCCAACTAAAATGGAACTTGGTTATTTCTTAACGCAGTACTATGAAATTCAACTTGTAGGATGAAAATGGAACTCTAAAATTATTTTTAGTAGGTAAAGTTCTGGAATATGAGCAATTAGAATAAAACTTTAACGATTATTATGATTTCTGCCATGCGGTTTGTGTGTATGTGTTCATTTCCCCAAAAATAAGCCGATTTTTCTAAATGTATAAGGTAGAAGCTTACAACAATTAACATACAGTGAGGATACATACTTTCTCTCATTAATCTCGTTGTTAAATCTATACTAATGGTTTTCTCATGATAGCTATATATTTTCATTTAAAAAAATCGCAAGCAAGGAGAACAAAAATCAAATAATTGAGCATATTTAAATTATCGCGAATACGTCATTCGTCGATAATTGTCGAAATACCCTGTAAATAAAACTGAAGGGAGGAAAATACAACAAAATCTTTCTTTTTTTATTTTATTTACTTTGCTCAGAATAAAATAATTCACACGACCTCAATAACCCAATAATATCTTAAACCTAAAGACTTCTTATTGCAATAAATTGAAAGAAATTTTTAACAAAATAGTAAACCTATGGCCCTGAAAAAGTACTACCTGGTGTGTGGAAAAAATACTATCGAAAATGTTCAAAGCATGTATGTACAAAGCATTTTCGATAGTACTTTTTTTCGTTAGTGCTTTTTCCTGTTCATAATGTAAACGAATTTATTCGTAATATTAATGATTGGATGAATCTATTCGTAGCATGTATGAAAATTACGTTAAGTTTACAATTTCATTCGTGCTATATACGAATAATTTCACTTTAATCATATTCGGAACAACGAAAGTAAAAAATTGCATTTACTTCAATATTAGCGTTTTGTGTTGGAATAATAGACGACATAAAATTTGAAGTTAAATAAAATAAATTAAATTTTAATAAAATAATAAATTTGTGTATATTTGTGGCTATATTTAAAACGATATAAAATACGAAACAAAAAAATTCCAAGCAAAATTTTTTATTTCCATAGGCTGGTATTGCACTCATCACTTTCTATGTCAAAGATGTTTTATCAAATATTTGATATATTTGGCTTTACGAAGCTAAAATTGATAAAATATATTTTATAAAGGGAATCTTTTATAAAACATCTTTGACATAGAAAAATGATAGTCTGATTCCAGCCCTAGACCTTGTTAATAGATTTATTTGTGCCAATTTCGAAATATTCAATTTTAAACTAATATTTTTGTTTGTAAAGCTAAAAATAATTTTTTAATATTTCTTGTTTAAAGATGAAGCCGCCCCCCAACTTTTATGGTGCCTACACGGGTTTTTGGTACCGGCCCAAAAAATTGTGAGGAAGGACAACGTATTGAAACGTTAGTCACAAAAGTGACAATAAAGGACTCGCAAAATGCCATGGTATTTGTGGGAAATGTCCAACAAATAGATGACCACAGGAAGGTCGGAGTGTACTATATTCAACAGTTTGTAATAGGAGTTGGAACCTTGGACCACGTGGAAAAATATTTTCTTTCGACAAATGTATAAGAGCGGTGGATATTTGTTACAAATGTTTTTTTTTTAATTAATTTAAAATATCCCACCGAGGGAGAGCTTTTCTGGCATTTTGTGGAAAATTATTTTTATAATGCCAATAATAAAATTAAAAAAATTTCATCGAAACTGAGTTTTATGCTCGAAGAGCTAAATGTAGATTAATAATTATAATTAGATGTTTTTGTAAATTAATATATTTATTTCTTATATTTTTAAATTATATTTTAACAATACCACAAATAAAACAATTAAAAATTGAAATTAAAAGCTTTTTATTTCTTTAGCACTACATACGTACATGTATAAATTCTTATATATATATATATATATATATATATATATATATATATATATATATATATATATATATATATATATATATATATATATATATATATATATATATATCCTATAATATACGAATTTATTCATCAAATCCCCCAAAAATGTACACTCCTATTATGAACCACTACATAAATATTACGTAATTTTGTTTACCAATTATGAAGCCATTCATAAATTTTATAAATTATTTTCATTATATTTATGAAAATAATCGTCAGATTTGTGAATTATTCATAGCCAGTGAATGTTGCGTTCTTCCTATAAACGAACAATTTTGTAAATATATTTGCGTTTACATACATAAAATGAATTTCTGTACTATATGTATGAATTTATTCGTTAATTCAATTTATCATTTCGTAACTATTATGAAAAAGTTCGTTAATTCTAATTTTTTTTTCGATAACTCAACAATTTGTTACGTTAATAAAAAGAATTTGTTCATCGACAAATGCTTTAATCAAATCATAAATATTACAACGTAAGTTGTCAAATTTAAAATAATCAATTTTATGTGTTTCACTATATTAATGTTTGATTTTCGTACTATTAACGAAGGGTCGTGTTGGCTCAGATTCAACGCATTTTTCTTACTATTAATGCAGTTTTTGTCTGTATTGATGTAGGATGTTTTTCAGTGCAGCCTAGAACTATGTCACATTCCTAGCAAATGGACGGAAGTGAAAGTTGTATTTATACCTAAGGAGGGAAAACGCTCACACTGCAATCCCAAAGATCTTACACCGATTAGCTTGTCTTCTTTTCTTTTTAAAATACTGGAAAGACAAATAGAAGCTCTTATTAGAGGCAGGATTGTGCCGAAAAAGCTGCCAAAATATCAACATGCATATTGCAATGAGAGATCTGTAGAGATTGCTCTTCATTCTCTTATATATTTCATTGAGAAATCTTTCGAGTATATAGACTTCTCAATGGTAACCTTTTTGGATATTGAGAGAGCCTTTAACAACGTGCTTCCAGTTGCTACAACTCGGGCACTTTCCAATGTGGGAGTGGATGAAGCACAAAAGGACTGGTTAGATCAAATGCTAAGAGGCAGGATCATAAATGCCAGTTTGGGAGAATCCTCCGCCAGAAGATTTGCAAGCAGAGGTACGCCGTAGGGTGGTGTACCGTCCCCCCTACTTTGGAACTTTGTCATAAATTACCTGTTGCTAAGACTGGAGGATAGTGGCTTCAAGGCGGTTGCCTGGCGGTGGGGGCTGGAGCCCCGCATCGTACATTGGCTTCATACCGTAGAAGTCAGACCCACGCTTTTGTATGGGGTAACAGTCTGGTGGCCTGCTCTGGACAAAACTGTCAACCAAAAGCTGTTGGCAAAAGTCAGGCACTGGAGACTCTACTATTTTTGACTCCTCTAGATATCTTTTAAAAACAGTTGGTAGCTTGTACTGGCATACGACTGAAACCCACCTCAATGTGGACCTGCAACAATACAGGCCACTTATCTATATTGTGTAACAAACAAATTCCGAAGACCACCGACTATACTGTCCCGTCACTATCTTTCGACACAAAGTTCCAAACTAGGATCCCAACCAGGGAGGACTGGATGATGGGTGCAATTTTGGAACAAGGAGTTCTTCACTGTTGATTCACAACGGGACGGGAAAGTCGGGGCTGGGGTGTTCTGCGACGAACTTTGGTTAAATCTCTCCTTCCGTCTCCCCGACTACTATAGCATTTTTCAAGCTGAAGTAACTACCATAAAGGAAGTCGAAGACTGGTTGAGGTATAATGTGATATTTGCATATATACGGACAGTCAGGCTGCCATTAAAGCACTTCAATTACACCTCCTCACGTCGAAGGTAGTTCAGAACTGTTCCTCATCTCTTAACGAGATGACAGATCAGTCCAACATCCACATTTTATGGGTGCCAGGACATTTAATTACTACAGGGAATGTAAAAGCCGATGAACTAGTGTGAAAATTAAGATGAGGCGAACAGTCAAATGGATCGGAATAGATTTTAATGAACTTGTTACCTCTGACATCAAGAGGGTAGAATAAAGTGGTAAGAGAAACATGGGACTTGAAACAAAGCACTCTCTCCATGATATATAAAGGTTTAGTTGCAGGGCCTTGACTTATGCTTGTACCGGGTGGGCTGACAGAATGAATTGCCACCATCGTAGAACTACTCGGAATAACAAAGGCATACAGCACGATATCCACCGACGCTGTTGCTGTCCTAGCCGGTGCTATTCCGACCATTAGAAAAGAAGCTCGCGGTTTGTATAATTACACTAAAAAAAAAATTGTGCATTTTATTTACGAATAGCGTTCGTTAACCCCACAATTCGTACTATTAATGTAAAAATTACTATATTTACGAAATAAACCAAATTTAGGAAAAAATTCATAAACATTTGTGCGTTAATAGTACGAATCATAGTTCATAAACTAAAAAATGGTTTAGTTTATTGAGCTATAGACATAATACATCCACATGTTGTTTGCGTATTAGTGCAACTTGCATGATTTTATTAAAAAACTACATTTATGAACAATTCATAATATTTATGAATAAGACGAGTGCGAAAATATTTGTTAAATACTTATTGTTCGTTATATTAACGAATGTGGCACCACAATATATGAATATTATAATTCGAATTTTAAATATATGTGTGGGTCCTACTTTTATGACA
This sequence comes from Tipula vernalis, assembly GCA_958295665.1. Classification (NCBI taxonomy): domain Eukaryota; kingdom Metazoa; phylum Arthropoda; class Insecta; order Diptera; family Tipulidae; genus Tipula; species Tipula vernalis. The sequence goes on from OY282560.1 coordinate 18,041,724, forward strand.
CCTTTTGAATAAGAATTTTCTTTTGTCATTTCCACAAAATATGCCTTATTATATACGTCTTTTTTCTATTTGATTTTGATGAACATGTTCATAAATAATACAATTAAATTGTAAATTTCACGTTTTTTTCACGTAATATTGATAAATTGCTTCATTAATTTAAAAACAAGAACAAATTCATATATTGTACATAAGAACTCCATTGCATTTCTAATTATGCGACAAGATCAAGTTTCACCATTATGTAATGTACATGAATTTGTTCGTCCTATTAATTATTGGACGAATCTATTCGTAGCATCTATGAAAATAAAGTAAAGTTGAAGAATATTCGGAACAACGAAAATAAATAAATTGCTTTCGCTTCTTTATTAACAATTGCGTGCTTGAAAGGAACAAATGTAATAATTTACATTGAAAAATGTTTAATGAAATAGATTTTTGTATGCTGAAAAACAGGTAAATATGAAATTTTTTTTCAGTGTTGTACAAGTGTTTTCGTTTTGCACGTGAAGAACACTTTTCTGTGAAAAAAATAAATTTCTTTTAGTATATAAATAATGTGTAAATAAATTAATTATGTGATTTACAGAACTAAATTTTAATGCTATACTACAGCATTATTATAGTTGCTGGCAAGAAAATTTCGTACCTATATTGATTCAAATATGATCATGGTTGACGATTCGGAATTCGATCCACCTTATACGGTATCAACCATTCCAAATTTATCAGCAGCATAAGAAGGAGGCCATAGATTAAAATTGTTTTTGCAGTAGTGGGATCAAACGAATTTATTGAATGTTTTAAAAGGTAACAAAATATACAATTAAAAGTACTGTGTGATTGTAATTCAATTTATTTAATTTAACAAACGGGCAATAAAATGAACCATGGCGCATTGCAAAAATTTTGGATTAAATTACCTCTTATCAAATTTCTTCTTAAAATTTTATCAATTTAATCTTCTAAAATTTAAAAATAAATATAATTACTGATTAAAAAAATTAATAGGAGTAGTAAGCGCCATGTTGACTAATAAAATAAATAAATAATAAAATTACAAAAGTTTAAGTTTTTTATTTCTCTACAATTGGGTCTATAGATTTTATAAATTTATTCATCAATCGACCCGAAAATTTACATTCTTCTTATGAACCATTCATAAATATTATGTAGTTTTGTGTATCAATTATCGTCCCATAACTGCTGAGTATTCCGTTCTTCCTATACACGAATAATTTCGTAAACACAAATAATGAATTTCTTAACTTATATGTATGAATTAATTCGTTAATGTGATTTAACATTTCATTAGTATTATGAATAATTTCGTGGTATCTTTAATTTCTTACGTTAATAATAAGAAGTTGTTCATTCAAAAATGTTTTTAAATAATAACATTTTTCGTATCTTATATGAATCAATTCATAAATACTACAACGTAAGTAGTTAAGATTAAAATAAAAAAATTTGTGTGTTTCACTATATTAACGTATACTTTTCTTACTATTAACGAATGGTCATATTGGCTCAGTTTCAACGAATTATTCTTACTATTAATGCAGTTTTTGTTTACATTGATGTAGGATTTTTTTCAGTGTAGAAAAGGCAAGACGTCACATATGGAGACATCGCGTTCATTAACCATAATTCGTACTATTAAAGTAAAAATTACTATATTTACGTAAAAAAAAACAAAATTTAGAAAAATTAATGAAAATTTGTGCGTTAATAGTACGAATCACACACAGTTTATAAACTAAAGAATGGTTTAGTTTATTGTACTATACATAAAATACATTCACATGTTGTTTGCGTATTAGTGAAGGTTACATGATTTTATTAAAAAAACATATTTATGAACAGTTCATAATATTTATGAATAAGTCTATGATGGAAATTTATTTTAAATACTTATTGTTCATCATATTAACGAAAGTGGCTCTATTTAGTACTTAAATATTACGAATAAATTCATATGCCTAACGATTCCATTACATTTTTGTTTGTCCGAATATATCAAATTTCATAATTGCATAATGTATACGAATTTGTTCGTATTATTAATGATTGGATGAATCTATTCTAGCATCTACGAAAATTACGTAAAGTTGAATCATGATTGGGACACCGAAAGTAAATAAATTGCATATGCTTTATTGTTAACTATTATCGTGCGACTTGAAAGGACCATTTACATAGTTTGAAAAATCGTGACAAATTATTCCGTGAAATTAAAACTAAAACACTTTTGTGTGAAAAACCCTAAAATTCATTGTAATGTGTAAATTTATAATTTATGTGATTTATTATTGTGTTAGTAATACCTCTGCTTTATTATAGTGCGCCTGTTAGAAAAGGTTTAAACAACACTTGGAGAAACATAAGCAAATAAAAGTACCTACATGTGATTGTAATTTAATTTATTGATTTTAAAGAATAGCAAATTACTATCGAATTTCAAAAGGAAAATGGGAGAAATCAACAATTTCGAATGTAGCCTGTCAAAATGGCGTTTATTAACCCTATTATATTTTTTAATTATTAATTATATTTATTTTAAAATTAAAGTTTATTTTTATGAAATTAAATTGACTGCATTTTAAGAACAAATAGAAGAAACCAAAAAAAGAAACGAATTACAAAGCGAAATTTTAAGTTTTTTATTTCTTTTCAACTGTGCTGTACAGATTTTACGAATTAGTCATCAAACAACACAAAAATTTGCATTCTTACTATGAATCACTATATATATTTATGAAAATAATCATCATATTTGTTAATTATTCATAACCACTTAGCACTCCATTCTTCCTACATATGAATAATGAATTTCTAACTTAAATGTATGAATTTATTCGTTAATGTGATTTACCATTTCATTAGTATTATGAAAAATTTCTTCTTATCTTCTATTTCTTACGTTAATAATAAGAACCTATTCATCCACAAATGCTAATAGCTGCATTAAAATTATAACGTTTTTCGTATCTTATATGAATCGAATCATAAATACTACAACGTAAGTCGTCAAGATTAAAATAAAAAAATTTATCTGTTTCACTATATTAACGTATGATATTCATTCTATTAACGAAGGGTCGTATAGGCTCAGTTTTAACGAATTTTTCTTACTATTAATGCAGTTTTTGTTTACATTGATGCAGGATTTTTTTTCAGTGTAGCATGCCTTCTTTCTTGTTGTCTCTCTTACTCCACAGATACGACATTAAACTTGTTTGGTTCGCCTCTTTCTGGTTGATGTGCTCACCTTCACCTTTCTTTCTATAAACGAGAAAGGACAGCTTAAATATCCAAATCGGTTGAAATCTCACTGATTGATTAGCCTTGACATCTAAATTTGTCACACGCCTTCAGCAGATTGCACATGTAGTTTGTATTTGATACGAGGTAGCGAAAAATTTGTAACACTAAGAAGGAAAAACTTAAGAAATACATTCAAAGAGAACATAGGTTTTCTCCAAATGCATTAGCATTTGGGATCAAAATGTTTCCCTGCTTTGTTTAGTACATGAAGAAAACTTAGTTTTTAATAAAGTCTTTAGTTACAATCGAAAAACTGCCAGGTGATACATTTAACAGAAAACATCAATAGCTGAAGCAGGGCAGTATGCTTCGATGGTGCAGACGTAAACTGCAAATAAGCTTTTTGAGAGCGTGAAAACCATGAAACAGTAACTATAGATCGAAAGATATCACACTAAGAATAGTCCTTATTCCATACATAATTAGGCTTGATGATTGGATAATCAACCCCAATGTAACAGCAAGAACCATTCCAGAAATCACCGGTGTGGTTTTTAACGCATTTTTATTTAACACAGCTTTTAACACATTTTGCAAAAGTGAACAATTGTTTAACAGTGCAATTCAAGAAAAAATTAATATATTAGGAGCAAGATCCTATACTTTACTAAATAACATGAATCTCAGAGATTTTTTTCGCACAGATACCATAAAGAATGTAAAGAGGAAGAGGCTTTCCAAATCTGTACTTGTTATTCCATAATTTAGGGTTAGGCTCTGGATGACAAATTTTCAAATATTATCAGAATCGAATATGTGGAAACCCATAATTCTACACATTGCTAAATAACACCAATCTCAGAGATTGGCTGGTTTATTGGATAATGAAAAACAAGAATTCGGTGACGATTTCCAGCAGTTATTACCAACAAATGACGTTTTTTTGGACCAAGTCGACTCAAGTTTTTGAACAAAATTCACCAACAATTGAAAACAATTCTGACAGAATTTAATTGTGACACCATCATCTCTGACTACTAACGTTACAATCTTCTTCAAACCGCAGCTACAATAACAGCTAATAAAACATAAAGCAACATTAAGAGACAGAAAAAGATTATTTTGATTTAGTTGAAACCAAGAAAATACCTCGGCTAACAATATTCGCGGCAACTCATTAAATTGCACATAAATCTTATCTCGTATTTTTCTGTCCAAAAATTATTCAATTTGAATTAGAAGATATAAATTAGAACGTCTCTAGATTATTTCTGCCAACATTGTGTTTTTTGTCTTCCAACTAAACAAACAATGATCTCCAGCGCGAATACCTGCTACTTATTTAATTGTCTCTTACAGAATGAAAATAAACTCGCAATTGAAAAGGTATCTGCAATTAGCAAATTACTTCAAGGTAAAAAATTTAATTATTATATACTTTGATAGAACAACAAAAAAAAATCGTTAATTTAATAAAATTTAATGCACAGTGGATGTGATTTTTGCCGTTGATAACAGTCTCTGGGTGTTAATCAGTTTATTATTTAAAATAAACGCGATTTTATCAATCTTAATGAAATACATTCGTTAATACAGTAAAAATTAGATTAATTCCGGTTCAGCAGTGAACCTTAACTTTCATAAATGAATTCTCATTATACTAAAGACGTATAATCATAGCCTAGAAATGAGTTACGTATATGGGTCAATTCGAAAGTTGATGTGCGTGTGAATTATGTTTTATGATTTTACATCAATCTAAAAATGAAATAAAGAAGGTCTCTGTGTTAAATACAAATTTTATTTAAGATCACCCTATATACAAAAGGTGCGAGTCTTTTAAAGTTCAACTTTGAGACGAGATCAACAATAAATTTTTTTTTCGCTAGACAGCTAATATAATAATACCACCCGCTATTTTGCAACAATATTTTTTTTATGATATTTTGATTTGTATCTAAATACCACACGGATCAAACTAAAAATCGAGATCCATAAATTTCTGCGCTTCAGATAAAAGTCAAAAGCTTTGACATAAATATAATTAGATAATGAAAGAAAAGTATCGAGCAACTATTATCTTCAATACACTAAATTTCGATATTTTTGGTAGTGAAACTTCATGTTGACGAGGTCAATAAACTTGAAAATCAGCAAATGATCAAATTTTAAAATTTACTTCCTTAAATATGCCAAAACGGCAGCTAATAATAATTTGAGGCCACCAACCTAATTCAATATTATTTATAAATTTATGATCTACATTGAAAATCATTCACCATGATATTTGGTTGATGATTATTTATAGATTGACATTTTTAAGTAGCAGTGGGTGATATATCCAAATGCACACATGACTAAAACTTAACAAACTTAATACAAATTTATAATTTATTAACAGACAGCAAAATAGTCGATTTTTTTTTCTATTCTTAAATCAAAAATTAAAAACGGAAAGTTAAAAACTGCATTTGATAATAAAGAAACCAGTATTCATGTTAGAAGGTCTATGTATATTACAAATCAGTTCGACACCCGATAAATCCAATCTGGAAGTAAATCAAGGATAACATATATTTTGTATTAAATATTAATTTCCAAAAACAAATCGCAAAAATGTTTTGCTTAACGATTTTTTTAAGAGATAATGGTGACACACCCCCCTACTTGTATATGTCCATTTCATTATGACATTTTCATACATCTAGTTTATGAAACAACAACATAAATTATGTAACTGAAAATAATTTTGTATATACGCAGCGTTCGATTTTAATTGTAAATATTAACGATGCCAATTTTCAAGTTTGATCTTATTTTGTTAAATAAGAAGGAATGAACGTTAAAGAGCCAGAAGAGAATTAAATGTCAAATGTTTGGCAGGATATTTTCTAAAATGAAATCAATCGGCTGAAAACATTAGAGATCTCTCACCATAAATAAATTTCTAAAACTATAACTATAGATAGAAATACCTAAATTAGTTTAATTATGACATCAAATTTTAAATATTTTATTTTGATGACCAACACTACATTGAAGTTGACCTCAAACGCATTATTTTATCAAAGCATTTCATTTTATTTCTCATTTAAATGGAATTTACGTACTCCCATCATTAAATAAGTCATTTGTTAATTACATCGTAGAATTTTACAACGTGTCACTTGGCCTTTAAATAAGTAATTTAAAAAAAAAATTAAAAAATAAATAAATTTTAGAATAATCATACCGGAACTTGTATGTAAAAAGGGTTAACGTATTATGTAATAAAAAAAGTTTAATGGAATTCCAACGTCGTTATATAAAGCTTTAACCTTGATATTAGCGCAGACATCTTGTGAACTCCAGAATGTCTCGCATGAATTTGAAACGAAATAATTTAATCAAATCACGTTTATTGTTAGCTTTTGATGCAAATAAATCACTTTATAAATGGTGTACCAGCTGCAACAATCGCTACTGGCCATTAAAACCACTAAATAATACATTCAAAAAAATTATAATTTAAGTGCTGTTAGAGATATTATAAAACGCGGAAATAATTTAAGAACGTGAATCGTACATGGCACAACCCACTGTAAAAATTATTTTATATAGTTCTAATTTGTATATAAGTAGATAAGTACACATAGTTACGCGATGCAAATATATTGTACAAATAAATTATTAAAAAAACATAATGACACATAAAAATACAAACAAGGTTGTACATAAATAATTTTGGATACACATTTTTTGAAAGAATGCAATAATTGTCATAATATACGCGGTTGAATTTCATAAGACATGAAATTATGATTACGCAAAGTACAAAAGTTGACTTGTAAATATAAAAACAACAACACTGAAGATGATATTGAAATATTTTAAGAAAACGATCATCGTTGGTATGCGTGATTAATTTAACATATCTCAATCGTAAATATTATCTGTCCGCACTGGAAGTTCAACGGCAATATACCGTATTCATTATCAACAGATTTTTTCAAACTAAAAGAAATCAAACTGGTTTTACAAATTAGCGAGATGAATCAATAAATTTTGCGGTATTTAGCCGAAATAGTCATTTCTAAAATACGGTGTTAAGGAACTGGTAACCTCGGTTTTTATATACGAGATCAATGGATTTTAATCATAAAAACTATAGCGAACGTTTATCATTAAAAAAATATTCCTGAAAAATTTAAATGAATAATCAATAAGCGCAGCCAATTACCAAGGTCAAAACCAATGAATGTGTGACGCGTAAGTCTGATTTTGTAGCCTGTTAAAGAAATTTTATTTTATTTATTTATTTTAATTAAAAATATAATACTACAAAAAAATCAAAATTGCTCTAAATTATTTAAATTCGTGATTAACAAAATTAATATTAAACTGCTTTAAAAAATTGTGGTTGTGAAAATTGTTGTTTTGGAACATTTATTGGTATTGATTGATTGATTACGATGTACGATCAAGCATTAAGCAAGTCTCCCGTATTATAAATGCGAATACCACACCACTATACCCATGTTGCAACACGACACCATAACTCTCTCCCTTACCAAGGAAATATGTACCATCATACTCCGCTTTTCATGAAGCCAACATACCAATATTTCACCCCGTAAAGGAAGGCGCCACATCGATAACCACATAAGTCTAATAGTTGTGATATCCGCCCCTGGCCAGGCCGCCATCGTACACCTTTTCACATATAACAAAATCGAGGGACGGGAAAGGAATGTTAGCAACAAAGACTCAACCCGGTTCCAGACACCTAAGTAGTTGATAGTTAGTAAATGTGTTAGTAATATATTTTTAGTAATTTATTTAGCACAAGACAATACAATTTAAAGTTCATCTACTGCTCCAACTCCTGTAAGGTTGTTTCAGGTTCTTCAAGACATTCCTAAATTTAAAATATGCATTAATTCTCTGAAATAAATTCTAGATCAATCCCTATGTACCACAAATAAATAACCATTAATAGTTTGACAATCATTCAACCAACTACCATCTGGCCATCGTGCTGTCATCACAGCCATTGTCATCATGGTCGAGTTTCTCAGGACTGTTCTAAACTAAAACCATTTTAATGTGAATACTAATACCAAAACTATCATTAACAATTATACCAACAAGTATGAACATTAATACCAGTACGAACACTAATACCAACACCCACTTCAATACCAGTACCAACCTCAACCATAATATTAAGCCATATGAATAATTCAACATCAACAATAAAAGTCTACGGGAATGTTAAAAAATTATAAATTGCTAAGTTATAATTCAAATTCACAGCACTTATTTCATTTGCCACCGTTCTCCTGTAGATAGTTAATTAATGGTTTACCTACTGCAACTAGATTCAAAAATAAAAGCTGAAAAAATATATATTAAAAATTCAACTAATCGGCAATTTCCTAAAAATCTTGCAAAAGGATATTAATAACGCTTAAATTACTTATTTATTTACTCAGTTAATGATGTTTAAGAGAATTTATCTATATTAGTTATGATTCGCTAATACTTAACGCACAGCACATTCTGTATATATAGAATGTAAATTGTAGTATAATCAGTCCAGTCGCCGCGGCCTGATGAGAAGATTGATTTTTTCATAATCATAAGCTCATCAGTTCGAAACTGGATTGAATTCTCTTACAATCTTCGGAACATACTCACATTAAAATCATATAATTAAATAAATAGAATTATGTCTATTAGTCGGTTTCATTGAATTACTGTTCGTAAATACTAATAAACTTCTCGTGTTAATCGAAACACAATTAAAATGGTCTAACCACCGGTAGCATATTAGATAGTACATGAATTAATTAATATTCAACACAAAATTAATAAAGTAAAAACTATAACACTTTGATATAATTAAATTCAACAACCAAAAAGTGCTGAAATGTTTCCATCAATACCTCAAATATTCTTGCAATGTAATGTAGTATACAATATCATATAAAAGGAAATTTCCCTATCCTAGATAACGTGCGATGCTGTTCATTCAATTAGTATAGTGTTTTAATCTATATATATATAAATTACAATTTAACACTAATAAAGTGATTGATTTCAGCAGAAGATATTTTTTGTCACCTTAGAACAATATTTTTAACTATCTTTATACAGGCATTGTTATGCTTAATTGATTGATTAATTGATTGCTTGCAATGTACGGTCAAGCATTAAGCCAGTCCCCCGTATCATAAATGCGAACACCACCCCACTATACCCATGTCACAACACGACACCATAACTCTCCTACACAGCATTACCTTAAAGAAGATGGTAAATTAATAAGGAAGAAATGTCAAGAAACCATTAAACAGGATCGGGAGTTTAGCCTTCGAGAATTGTATTTTTTATAATGAGTTTAAATTTTTGTAAGTTATTTACCAAAAGGAACGTTTGATAATTTCTGAACAATTTGCTCAATGTAGTCAAATAAAATATCGAACCCATAATAAGCGGTGTCTTTAGGAATATTAAGGCTTCAAACAGTTGAAATCATAGTTCGCACTTTGGCTTAAATAACTGTGGATAAAATAAATGAGCAGCCTTCTGCGGCAAATCAGCCGGATGGATTAAGGAATAATCAAGTGAAAGCCATATGGGTTCCATGGTAGGGAAATTTTTTCGAAGTCCATGAATGTTGCAGAACTGGAGCGAAAAACAGCCCCCTCCTCGTCATTTTTTAAATTTTGTTAAACACGCATATGTCAGTGCGAAAAAGTTTGAGAAACACTGGAATAGAGGTTCACGATGGATTCTGCGAGAAGTAAATTTGCCAGCCTTGATCACGAATTTATAAATTTTCATCATCTTTATCACACCTTCAATACGTTTAACAAATTTTCCTAGCTGAATCCAAGTAGTTATGTTCGTGTGTTATTTTCTTGAATATTTAAGTAAATTCGAGTAAATAATATCTGAGTGTCAGCAACGAATGGTGTTAGCAACTGCAAATTGTATAAACTAATCTCAACCCATCAACTTTGTGAAAATTCAAACAAGCCCTTCAAAGGAACATGACGAGAAGCTCTATGTTGTAAATTGTCATATTTACCTTGAATAAGTATTTTTAAACTGGTTAGCTACCGGCTTACTAGGAGGCTTTTTAGGAGGTTCAAGAACAAAGAACGTGAGCCATTAAGCTTTGAATATGATGCGAGTTATTAGTAAAACCATGGTAATTTGGGCAAAAGCTTAAACCTCACATTACCAGTAGGATGGTAAAGAATTGAGGATACAAATTTGGATAGATTATCTATAGCAAAAAAATGGATCCACTATTCATTTCCACTTTGTAAATGAAATGGGAAACAAAGATAAAAGCAACAAAGTTCAATGGCCCCTTTAATCCCTGTTACATCATCATCCATCAATACCAATAATTAGATTTCTTTCGACCACCAATTTTTTTTTAATAGTCCCAATAATTTCCGACTTGAAGACGTCAGCCCCCAATGACGATGAGCAACACATTAGACAAATAAATCATAATTAAAAGATTAAGGAAATATTTAAGAAAAAACACGAACCATCTTTACATAAAACTCTCAGATTTCAAATTTAATGTTACGATAAAATTTCTAATTAAATTTTATCAGACAACATCGAAAACACACAAAAATTGATTTTTCCAGAATTCCAGTGCAACTTTCCACCACTAGTTAACACAATGACAGATTTGCACTGAAATAAACGCTGATAAAGCAGTCGATAATTGTCAAAATATGATATTACTTTAAAAACATGCAAATTTTGTTCAATAATTCAGCAATTACCATAGTTGTTTAGTTAAATACGAATTAACCGCGATACATTTAAATAATTAATGCACAAAAAATTAATTTAAAAACTACTAAAAAACACAACAACAAAAAATGTATAATTGTTTGTCGATAAGGCAGTCACATATTTTATGTGAGACACAAAACAAATGGCCTTGAAATGTTTTCATCTCGAAATTTTCAATTTTTATTTTTGATTCAATCATCATCATGATTTATTGTATTTACCTTTGTTAGCATTATAAATAAAATCACCGAAACCGAAAAATTTTCATTTTCATCTTGTGAAAACACAACAGAGACACCATCGAACCACACACAAACACAAAACACAATAAACTCAATGCACAAGCACTCAACAAACACACCAAACACGCGTAATGTTTCCCGCCCCACTATCACAAACAGTCTATTAGAAAACTTGTAATTCACCTAATCAACTAAATTGAACCAAAATCACAGAACATTCACTAACCCCACGGATTTACAACCCTCCAAAGAATTCCACTTTCGAACGAATTTCCCCTTATGCAAACCCAACTCCAAAAGAAAACAATTAAATACACAGATACTAATTGTACCTGGAGAATGGGATGCGCTCGAACAACACATCAATGGCGGAACACACTCCCTCCCAAGACCACAATTGTAACAACTATAAACAAAATCGTAAGAACCGAATCACACAACAACATTTTTTTTTATGTTTTTCCCGATTAAGCACTTCATTCAAATATTTAGTTATCATGCTTTAATTTATATTTGATAATTTTTAACTTTCACAAAACCTTGTATAAACCACAAATTGAATGGTTTGTTTACGTTTTTACGATAAAAGAAGGACTAACCTACAAACATTTTTCAAACATCCGTCTCTCTCCAATGTACACTTGAAACAGAAAGACTTTATATGTGGGAAAAAATCTGTTTCCAGTCTTTTTAATTGTAATACAAAGTTTTTGACACCCTTACTTAAAAAGTCAATGTGTATTAAAACAAAGCACAATAACACAATGCACAAAATAAATGAGTATTAATCAATTAATACAGATATGCAACATATGGTATAAATTAAAACGTAATACTTATCTGATCCATTGCTATATATGACAAACCAACGACGCGGCGCATCTTCCATTCGCACTATTTTCCTTAATTTCAATTTTCACTTTAAATTTTTATTTAAACACTACACTTTTCTGTTTTCTATGCCACCGACATATTTTAATCAAAACTCAATAACTACACAATAATATTAAAAACCAAAATTCATCAATTCACATTTAAATAAAGGGACAATTTAAATGAGCAACCAAGAAAAATTTTGTGGCGACAAACATTATAGTATTAAAATAATACGTTGGCAAACAAAAATAATCACCCTTATTGTGACTATCGTGTCGACGTCGATCATTTTGGAACATTTATTGGTATGCACATTTTAGTTTAACCAAATTAGTGATAACCCAGAGCCCGGAGGTATAACGGGGCCACTTGCCCAACTAACTGGAGTAAATAGTTAGTAGTCTTTGGTAGACAGACAAGAATGGAGAAAAATTTACGTAACCGTACTATAAGGACGCTACCTGAAGAATGTCAGGGCACTTCTGGAGCCATCGCTGGAAGTGACAGCATACAAGCCGATGGTGATCGGCGGTTGAATAGGCGGGCCGCAGTCGGAATGACCCGAAACAGTATAGCCACAATTCCCCAACCTGTTAATGATGTTTCGCTGGACACTATTTTACCAGCGACCACATTGGCAAATTTACCACGTGTTCGCATGAAATGGGCGCCACAAATAAATAAATTTATCATGCGAACATATTACACTATCACACATTTAGAAACTGACACAACATCTTACAGACATACATTACACAAAATTTTTACACACAAATACCCAAACGGGGTGGGAAAGGGGGCTTAAGTAATTGGTCTACAAATAGTCCAAATGTCATCCTCACCTGCACGTGGTGCAGCCTGCTAGATAACTAACGAGGCTCTGGCGATCGAGACACGGCGGTTTAACCGACTATCGAGAATTTAGTAAATGATCTTCTCAAACCAGACCCACTACCAATTCGTACTGGTCAGAGTGGTAGATGCTTTATGACCAGTAAAATAAACAATGAATACAACAGATTCAGGAAATTGTACCCCAGGTGGTAACCCAGCTAATCAGCTGGCAAATCCACCCTCAAAAGAGGCTGGCTCAAAGGATTCTGAGGTGAGCCAATCATTGTTTAACAGCCCTTTTGGGCAACCCAACACATTTAAATAACAATCCAGGGTGGGTAGATCACCACCACCAATAGCGAACACCTTAAAAAGGGATAACGCAGAACTGCGCAATAAGATTTACGAAATAGAAAAGTTAACGTTAAATCTAAACAAATACCTCAAAAACTTGCAGCGAGAAAACAAGGAGTTAAAAGATGCTCTAAATGCAGTAATGTCCGAGAAAGAAGCCACTAAGATAAGCGATACCAATGATCATATAGAGGTTATGTATGAAACAGACGAGGAAGAACTCAATAGAGAAACGGGATGGATTCTGAACCGTAACAAAAAAAATAAGAAACGTAAGATGAGTAAATCACCACAGATTTCACCCGAATCGAAACAATCAGTTGAGCAGCTTCCAACCGGAAGTAGGCACGTGCAACAGGAGGATAAAGCTCAGGTTCCGTCGGAACAGAAACGATCAAGTAATGAACTCCCAACCGGAAGTAAGAATGTACAACTGGAGAAAAAAGTGCCACGGCCACCTCCAGTAATAATATCTAATTGCAATAATTATCAGAGTATTAGAAATATCATGGACAACAATCATATAAAGTTTCAAGCTACAGCGTAAAATAGTGGTGATATCAAAATAAATGTCACAGATGGTGATAGCTATAGAAAGTTAACAGGAGCTCTTAACGAAGAAAAGACAGCGTGGTATTCCTACGAAGATAAGCAGACATGGCAAACCAAAGTCATTGCTAAGAAGCTACACGCTTCATGCAAACCAGGAGAGATAAAAGAGTATTTACTTGGTGCTTTGACTTTCACGTCCACGTCAATTAGACGTTTTTTTTTTTCTGAAAATTATTTCTCGTGAACTAATTTTTTTTTTCTTTTTTGGTAACTTAAATTTACATATTTGTTTGTGCACCAAATGCAACAAAGCTACGATACCCTAGCCGCATCATCCGAAAAAAAATTAATTCATCTGGTATCAGATTAAGTTTTTGGGAAATAATGAAGTCATAATCGGAGGCCCCCTGCTGATCGAGTGATACCAAAACAAAGCTCAGGCGAAGTTGACCAATTGCTGGATGGAATTTAAGCACCTGCTGACAGATGCATTTACTGTTTTTAAATAAATATATCATAAGTTTTTGGCACGCTGTATTGTGAATGAGCTTTAGCTCAAAATAGAGTGTGCTAAAATCTTAATCTTAATAAATTTCTATGCAAATAGATAATTATTAAGTATCTTTTGGAGAAAAAATACAAAATTAAAGAAGTTACACAGCTGCTAAATAGAGGTGACAAACCACCTCTTCCATTATATATGTTGTCTTTTGAAACAACAGAAGACATTAGAAATATTTATGCAATTAGCGAAATACTCCATATGAAACTGCAAATAGAAGCAGTTAAAAAATCTAAACTGATCCCCCAGTGCAAAAAGTGCCAAGTCCACGGACACACGCAAAACTTTTGTAATGAGGAGCCCAGATGCGTGAAATGTGTAGGAAAACACCGTACGGCTGAATGTACGAAACCAAAAGACACCCCACCAAAATGTGTCAACTGTGGAGAGACACACCCAGCCAACTACAGAGGTTGCATTGTTATAAAAGAGCTGCAAAAAATTCGCAACAAAACAAGGGAAACTTCAATAATTACCAGGCCAGAAATTAACTCAGCCTCAACAAGAATACCTACAAATTTAAGGCCACACCAAACATTAAACCAGCCATCAAGAACTAATCCAAATGTAACATTTTCTGATGTATTATCTACTGGAAGTTCGAGAAGACAACATAGTCCTCTTTTATTTAATGATTCAAATAATAACAAAACTAATAAAATACTACAAGATGTTCATGATAGACTTAGTTCACAAGAAGAAAAGCAAGAAAAAGCCCTTATATCAATCCTACAAAGGCTCACCCTACTCGAAAAACATGGCAAATAATTTAAAAATTCTTGCATGGAACTGCAATGGTATATTCCAATGACAAAATGAAATACTAGTACAACTATTTCTTGATTTAGAAAAAATAGATATATGGTATGTTTATTATCTGAAACACACCTTACTACTCAAAGTCATATAAAAATCCGCAGCTACGAAGTTCACTCAGCAGTTCATCCTAATAATAATGCACGAGGGGGCAGTGCCGAGATTATAAAAAAAGATATTAAATACCATCTGCAACAAAAACATGAAAGTGATGAAATACAAGCAATTAGCGTTAGCATTAATACCCGCAACCACAAGTTAGTGGTATCCGCAATATATTGCCCACCTAGATATAACATCAAAGAAAATGCTTATACTCAGTTCTTCAAGCAGCTCGGTGAAAAATTTGTAATCGGGGGTGACTTCAACGCTAAATATACTGACTGGGGATCAAGACTAACCACAACTAAAGGGAAAGAGCTTCATCAAGTAATAATTAAATACAACTGCAACTGGCATTCTACTGGAAAACCAACTTATTGGACCGGTGATCAAAATAAAATACCAGACCTAATTGACTTCTTTATAACAAGAAAAATCCCGGTTGATTATATACAAATGCAGGAAGGATTGGACTCCACATCTGACCACTCCTCTATTTTAATTATAATAAGTGATACAATAATTACTAATGATAAACAGCCACTGTTAACAAATAAATATACTGATTGGAAAAAGTTCAGGAATGAACTAAACAATAGCATCATTTTAAACACACAACTTTCATCAAAAGAAACATTAGAACAGGAGGTGGAGAAGCTCGTCAAGGACATACAGCTAGCGGCGTGGAAAAGTACTAACACAACAAACCAAAAAAATAGCTGGCAAATGCTATTCAATGGAAATTAAATCACTAGTTATAGAGAAGAGAAGTATCCGTAGGGAATGGCAACGTACACGAGACCCAACGTAGAATACGTAGAGAAATACGGGAATTGAAAAATAAATCAATAAATTCATACCTACAATCTCTCACCTATGATAAAGGTAGTGTTTATTCATTGTGGAAAGCAACCAAATATTTGAAAAGGCCAGTTATGCATATACCACCAATAAGAAATAATGGTCACCTGGCTAAAGTAAAGAAGAAAAAGCAGAAAAATTCGCGGATCATCTCGAGCGTACCTTTCAGCCAAATTTAACAACACTTAACCAACAGAATATATTGTTCGAAAACCAAACAACTATCCTGAGACAGGAAATTCCATTAACTAATGCTAAAGAAGAAAAACAAGTAACCATGTAGTACTTAAAAATCACCAGGATATGACCTGATAACTGGAGAGATTCTAAAACAACTACCTAGTAAAGTTATTAAAAAAATATCGGACATAATTAATGCTTCCTTCAGACTCCGTTATGTCTCTCTAGCTTGGAAATTTGCGGAAGTGATAATGATACCTAAGCCAGGTAAGCAACCAAGTGAACTGGCCTCATACAGGCCAATATAACTTCTTCCAACTATGTCAAAACTATTTGAGAGATTTTTATTAAAACGAATTAAACCAGAAGTTGTAAAATCAGGAGCTGTTCCGTACCATCAGTTTGGATTTACAGAGGAACACTCCACAATCGACCAAGTCCATAGAATAACAGATATGTAATAGAAAAATCCTTAGAGGAAAAAAAGATTTGTTCAGCTATATTTCTTGACATAGCGCAGGCATTTGACAAAGTATGGCTAGATGGTTTAATATTTAAATTGGAGAAAACTCTGCCATTTGAGTATTGCGAACTGCTAAAGTCATACCTGAAAAGGAGATATTTTAGAGTTAAACAGGAAGGAGTTTATTCCAGCATTAAAGAAGCTAAAGCAGGAGTCCCGCAGGGGAGTGTCTTAGGGCCTTTCCTTTTCGTACTGTTTACCAGCGACATGACGCAGACGAGCAATACAACTATAGCCACGTTTGCAGATGACACTGCAATTCTAGCTGTTGGTGACTCAATCGGTGAAGTCACATTCAAACTACAAATAGCCGTAAATAATATACAAGATTGGCTAGCTAAGTGGATAATTAAAGTGAATCAATCGAAGTCTACTCACATTAACTTCACTAATAGATCAATAGAACCACTACCTGTGATTCTCAATAATATCCCTGTACCACATGCCAATCAAGCAAAATACCTTGGTATGAACCTTGATGCAAAGTTAAAGTGGAAAGTACACAAGAAAAAGAAAGCAGAAGAGCTTCAATTAAAATATAGAAAAATGTACTGGTGGTGTACTGGAAGAAACTCTCAGTTATCCATTCATAATAAACTTATGATTTATAACCCGTGGCGTACTGCAGCTATCGGGGGAGTCACAGGTAGTGGATAGTGGACGACCTATCGATAGGTAGGTTAGCGGTGAATTAAATAAGCCGCCCCCAACCACAGTCCAGCTGGTGGGAGAGTCTCAGGGAACTGGGGAGTGGTTAACCTCAGTTCATTAAATTCTGAGTGCCTATGATGCCCAGCATGGAAAGGCGAACAGATGGCGCCAGACAACCATCGACCAATAACCACGGCGGACTGGGCGTCACGTCCTTTCTGCACCTCCGGAGTCTCCGCGGGTGATGAGTGGGGGTACCCTATAAACGGGTGACCCGGGGAATGGAATGGATCCCATTGGATTGGGCTCTCCATGTGAATAGGTGAAAGGGGGAGAGAATGTGGCGGAGGGAAGGGGGTGCTAGGAGGCCGCGGTGCTAGCGAGCCGAATGGGCTGGATTAAGGTGTTAAGCGACCCGTGCTGATGATCAACTAGGCTAGGGGCCCATTTAACAAAGCCCAGGCGCTAACGGAGCCCTCTGGATACCTGGCGACCTCCAGTTGTAATTAGCCTTACCTGCGTATACGGATCTCTGCGCAGGCGGACCTTTATTTCTCCGATCCTCGTGGGAATCAGATGGAAAGATCGAACAACGAAAAAACAAAGGGCACCGACTCTCCTTAAAAGCCGGTATCAGCGAAGGGAGGTACCTTGAACCAGACGGGTGGGGCCTCTAAGGTTGGAAAGGTGGTTGGCTCTAGGGCAAAAGTCCTGGGGAGTTAGCGGTACCAACGCAGCACAGGGGAGTGGGACGAGAGACATTCCTCCGGCGAAAAGGCGATACAGGAATCGCCGCTCGGCATTCCGAATTCTCGAGAAGTGGGCTGCGACCCCCGAGGGGCAGCTTACGGAAGAGCAAAGAACATCAGTAGCTTGGGCAAGGAGTACTGTGGACTGCGGAGGCTCGGAAAGGGACCATGTGTCGAAAAGACAGCGGTCCCAGGACGAGGTGGAAGTAGTCAACAGCAAGCGGGCCAAGTTGGTGACTGAAAAGAAGCCGAGCTCAACTCAGGGACAAAGCTGTTCAGCGATGTCCTGAGGGAGCATGTGTTGATGCTAGCCGTCATTGACGAAAGTCAAGAAGATGGGAGCATCACGGCCGAAAAATGGAGGTTGGTGTATATTGCACTCAACCTCGTCTTTTTAAAGGTCCTGGGTGAAAATCCGGGACCACCCCCATCCTGCAGAGATGCGGGATGGTATCAAGGGCGTGTGAAGATGACTGCATGCTTGGACTCTAGATCTGTGGATCTATATAAAAAGGCTATAGCCAAAGTAGGGGAGGTGTGGCCAGGCGCAAAGCTTGCGGCAGTTAGTCGGGAGGAAATTCCCAGCAGGCCGAGGGCACGTGTCTGGCTGCCATCCGAACCGGCTAGCCCTGACGAGGCTTTGGAAATCATTCAGGCCAGTAACCCTAGTCTTCCGACCGGAAATTGGAAGATCGTCAAGCAGGAGGAGGCGAAGGGGGGCTCGAAATTATCAATTATGGTAATTAATAAGGAGTCCCTTGCCCTCCTGCACAAAACGAAGGGAGTAATTGACTTCGGTTTCGGGTCAATTACTCTCAACGTTTATAAAAAGGATGGGGCGGAAGCGCGTACGGGAGGCCAACCGGAGGATGGTGGCAACCTGCCCAGGCCTGAAGGGGGTACCAGCAGGATGGGAGGAGAAGCTGAGGGTATGGGGGAGAGTGAAGCCGGCGACCTCAGTCTGGAAGGATTCACTTGAAGGTTAAGGAGGGGCACATAAGCGAAGGAGCTGGTGTACCGATGGAGGAGGATGTCGGCAGCCCGGCCAGACATAGGGGCACTGACAAGTCCTCTACAGAGGGTATGAGCGGTGGCGAGACGGGCGGATCCGGCGCATCCCAAAATACCGAGAAATAATATTCCTACGGTAGCAGGAATATACCATAGAGATAGGTAGAGGTTAAATGGTTATGATTAAGATAACACAAATTAACCTTCACCATTCTAAGGCTGCTTCGGCAGCTCTACTCCTCAGGCTGACTAGTTCGGGTGAGGATGTGATACTAATCTAAGAACCTTGAATTAACAACAACAGGATCTGTGGCCTCAGAACCAAGGGGTATAAAATTATATCCTCTAGTAAGTCTGGGAAGATCAGATTTTGTATTCTTGGGAAAAATAATATTAATCTTTTCCTTCTCTCTCAATACAGCAATGGTGACACTACTGCAGTTAGCCTGGAAGTAGGCACTTGTAGATTCTGGCTAGTTTCAGCCTACATGGACCGGGAGAAGGAGGTTCCTCCGGATAACCTGGAGGAGCTGATCCGTAAAGCGGAACAATCAAAGGTAGGTGTGGTACTGGGAGTTGATGCTAATGCGCATCACACTATCTGGGGAAGCACGGACATTAATGAAAGGGGTGAGTCGCTTTTTGATTATTTGATGAGTACTAACCTTTCAGTGTGTAATATTGGGCGGGAACCCACATTTATTACTAGTAACAGGCAGGAGGTTCTAGACGTGATTCTTGCCTCAAATAATATTCTTCATATGGTTAAAAATTGGAGGGTGGATAAGGAACACTCCTTTTCTGATCATCGATATTTAACCTATAGCCTCGATATTCACCCTGCTACCCGGGAAGCCTTCAGGAATCCTAGAAGAACCGACTGGAGCAAATATGAGGAATTATTGGAGGAAATGTTACCGACGAGGGCTATGGAGCCTCCGACGACCGTTGGGGAGCTGGAGGACATGGTGGCTAGTGTTACTAGTGCATGCAACCGATCCTTTCGCGCTGCCTGCCCACTGGCTAAGACTAGGGGTAGGCAAAAACCGGTATGGTGGTCCAGGGAACTGGGAACCTATCGTAAGGCTTGTAGGACAGCCTTTAATAGAGCCAAAAATACAAGGGAGACTCAGGATTGCGACTCCTATAAGGAGAAACTCGGAATTTATAAGAAAGAATTAAGAAAGGCACAAAGGAGGTCTTGGAGAATCTTCTGTGATAATATGGCAGAGGTATCCGAAACCTCCCGCCTTAGGAAGATTCTTTCCAAAAGTACATCTAGCCCCAGTTTTTTGATAAAACCGGACGGATCTTGGACAGCTTCTAGTGGAGAATCTCTGGAGCTTCTCTTCGATACACACTTCCCAGGGAGCTTTGAAGACCTGTTGGTGCGTTTTAATCATCAGGAATCACTGTCAGTAACCACATAGGATATCGTAACCAAGAAACGGATCCTATGGGCACTGAGGGGTTTTAAACCATTTAAATCGGCTGGTCCGGATCAAATTATACCAGCGGAACTTCAAAACAACTCAGTAATTATTCGTCCCTACCTGGAAGCTATATTCAAAGGGTGTTTGAAGCTGGGCTATATTCCTAGGTACTGGACGGAGGTCAATGTGGTGTTCATACTGAAAGCGGGGAAAAGCTCACATGTCTATCCTAAGGACCTAAGACCACAAACTCTATCATCCTTTCTTTTGAAAACCTTGGAAAGGCTGCTGGATGTATACATCAGAGATAAAATAGGTGCCAGGAAGTGGGCATCGTCTCAGCATGCGTACACAAAGGGTAGATCTATGGACACTGCTCTGCACGCCTTGGTGTCTACGATTGAGAAATAGATTAATTCGAAGGAATTCTCTTTGGTGGCCTTCCTGGATTTAGAAGGCGCCTTTAATAATGTGAAAGCAGAGGCAATCAAGGAGGGATTGTCATTTTTTGGAGGTGGACGTTCCTCTGATAGGGTTAATCAATTATATGCTGGGAAGCAGGATTGTTAGCTCGAAGTTGGAAACTCCACCATCAAGAGGCGAGTAACTATGGGAACTCCGCAGATAGGGGTTCTGTCCCCTCTTCTCTGGAACATAGTGGTAAACGGGTTACTACTTGAATTGGAGAGAGAGGGTATTGAAGTTATCGCGTACGCAGATGACGTAGCTTTAGCTGTTACCGGGAAATTCCTGGGCACGACTGTAGACGTAATGCAGAATGCGCTTACCATCGTTACGAAATGGGCTGGCAAATGTGGACTTGATATCAACCCGTCCAAGACAGAGCTGGTACTCTTTACTAAGAAATACAAAATCCCGGTAGTTGTCCCTCCTACCTTAAATGGCACGAGACTTGCTTTTACTGATAGAGCTAGATATCTGGGCATTATCTTGGACAGTAAGCTTAGTTGGAAGCCCAACATGTTAGAGAGAATAAACAAAGCTACTATTGCTTTGTACTCCTGTAGGAACGCCATTGGTCATAGATGGGGTCTGAAGCCGGAGCTGGTACACTGGCTCTACACCGCTGTAGTGAGAACTGTACTCATGTAAGGGGTGGGTGTTTGGTGGCCAGCTCTGGACAAGGTAACTTACAAAAGTAAGATTGAGAGAGTGCAAAGAACGGCGTATGCTTGTTAGCGGGGCATTGAGGTCGACACCGACAAGTGCCTTAGAGGTTATGTTGCACCTTCTTCCGGTCGACATTTTTGGCAACCAGATGGCGGCCAATACGGCTGTACGACTTGCAGCCGTCTCTCAGTGGAGGTGTCTTAGTATAGAACACTCTACTATTGTCAGATCGTTGAAGGATGAGCTGGCGAATTTTGACTACATTAAACCGACTCTACGCTTCGAGAAGCGATTTCGGACCTCCTTCCCTTCAAGGGAATCATGGAGGGATAGACCGTTATCGGAAACCGAAGCGTTGCAATTCTTCACAGATGGCTCCAAGCTAGACGGCAAAGTAGGAGCTGGAGTATTCTGTGATAAATTAAATGTAAATATTTCTATTCGTCTCCCTGATTACTGCAGCGTGTACTAAGCTGAAGTCGTAGCGATTGAGGAGGTCATGACGTGGTTGAAGCATAATGTGTTATCCTCAGACGATATCACAATCTATGTGGACAGTCAAGCGGCGATCCGGTCGTTAGAATCGGTGTCTTTGGCGTCACGGGTGGCGTTGAGTTGTCACTCATCTCTAAATGAGATGGGGGAGCATTTCAATATCCAGGTAGTCTGGGTCCCAGGTCACTCGGGCGTCATGGGGAACTGCAGGGCAGATGAACTTGCTAGGCATGGTACGACTCTCCAGCTGCAACCGGAAAGGGCAAGTCTGGGGAGGCCTATCATAGCGCTGAGACAAGCACTTGGGAAGCAGGCGCTATTCTCAGCGGGGGAAAGGTGGTCTAACACCCTCACCTGTAGAGTTGCAAGACAGGTTTGGCCAAAGCTGGACTTAGGGCGCACTAGGGCATTAATATCCTTACGCAGACGTGAATTAAGAACGATCGTAGGAATTCTCACGGGACACATGGAGAACATGCAAGAACATGCAAGAAGGCTGGGTCTGGAGGCAAATGACTTCTGCAGAAGCTGCTTGGACGAAGAGAAGGAAGAAACGTTGGTCCACTTCCTTTGCTCGTGTCCAGCATTGGCTCTCAGAAGGCACAAACACTTAGGTAAGTTCAGGATGGACTGCCTCTCGGATTTCGAAAATATTAAAGTGCGGGACGTCTTACGCTACATAAGTAGCTCTAAATGGTTCCAATAGGGGTAAAAGGGGATACATCCTGTGGTATCACAATGGGCCGTCACCGGTCTAAGTGTGCGTAAGCAGCCACTCCAACCTAACCTAACCTATGATTTATAAACAAATACTCAAGCCGGTCTGGACATATGGTATTCAACTATGGGGATGCACCAAAATCAGCAATCAACAGATAGTTCAACGATTTCAAAATAAAATCCTCAGAGGAATTGTAAATGCCCCTTGGTACACTCGTAATAGTGACCTTCATAGAGATCTCAGAATAGACACAGTCGCAAGTGAAATTAAGAAATGTGCTCAAAACACCAGGAGAGGCTCCATCATCACCCTAATAACGAAGCTGCAAGACTACTTCATCAAGAGGGTATAATAAGAAGACTCAAAAGACTAAAACCCTTTAAGTTACCTGAATAGTCCACACAACGCAACATCAACCAAAACAACACTTTATGTAAAGAACACATATGAGTGCTTTATTATTATATTGTCAGAGTCAAACGCTATTAGTCAAAAATGACTAGTTACTTTGTAAAAAAATTTTATTGTTATCATAAATAAAATTTAAAAAAAAAAAAAAAAAAAATACCCAAACATAACTGTCACTATTCAGAATCTTGCGGATCGACGCAGAGCAATTGTTAGGAAAGGCGTTCTACCCGAGTTTGTTCTTCCGCAGATTAGAAATGAGGTTGCTGAAGAAATAAATAGTGGCCAAAGTGATATTGCTTCTGACGTGTCGGTACAACATGCACCAAATACAAATTTACACACACAACTAGATAACGTTGCTCCTACCATAATTCGGAATACAACAACACAATCAGATACATTAACACAACAGCTTACATACATTTTTCAAAACACGCTAACACAATACACTGGTTTATTAAATCCAACATTAAAACCATAAATACCAAAATTACATACATCAAGGAAACTTGCACAAACAGTTCACTTAATTAACACCAATATTTTACCTGCTTTTGTTCGTGCAGATGCAACAATTGGTGAGATTCACATTTTTGTATACTGTGCTGCTGTGACTGCAGTTAAATTTATGGGTGGTACAGTTAACAATCCCAATTATCCTAACGTGTCACCTTTGATGCCAGGTTGGGAGCGCAGATTGCACGGTAAGATTGAGAGAATTCGTCAGGATCTGGGTCGTCTCCAGCAATATAAGTTAGGACATCGATCAAGTAGACTGGTAAGGCTCGTCACAAACGTTACACAGTAAGCGCAAACACATTCAACACACGAACCTATAAATAGCACAATCATTCAGTACATAGATACACTAAAACAAAAACTCTCGGCTTTGTCCGATCGTGAAAAATACAGAACAAAATATTCTCACAAAATGAGGGAACGTTCTATAGAAAACTTGCAAACCACGATACAGAGAACATTGATGCACAGCCGCCTTCATCTGCAGATTTACACAGGTTTTGGTCTGGAGTCTGGAAAACAGGTGTCACAGGTGGAAAGCCCCCGGTACAGATAAAATTCAAAATTATTGGTACAAGTAATTCGCAAGTGAGCATCCGTATTTAACTCAACATATAAACAAATTTATAACAAATTCGCAGGAGATGCCCAATTTTTTAACAGATGGCATTACGTATATATTACCGAAACAAAAATAATGTCACGGATCCATCCAAATACAGGCCGATCACATGTTTACAGACAATATACAAGATAATTACAACATGCATTTCGCACCGCATACAAAAACATATAACAGATCATAATATATTAGCGGAGCAACAAAAAGGATGTTGGCCAAAGTCACAAGGGTGAAAAGAGCAATTAATCATTGACTCAGTGATACTTAAACAAGCGCTTACTAAGAAGCGTAATCTGTTTACAACGTTTATAGATTACCAAAAAGCCTTTGACTCTGTTCCTCACTCATGGTTGGTGAAGGTTTTGCATCATTCTTTTTCTGCACCATGCCACGAGCCATTGGAGAACGACCCCACAACTGTCTTTTAATAATTGCAAAATTACAACAAAACAAATACAAATTAGGAGAGGTATATTTCAGGGAGCCCCTTTGAGCCCTCTCTGGTTTTACCTCTCTCTAAATCCACTCTCAAACATTCTAAACAATAGCAACACACAAGTTTTACATACAATATCACACTTGATGTATATGGATGATATTAAACTGTACGCATCAACAAAAACACATATCCAGTCACTAACACAAATAGCAAATACATTTTCCAATGACAAAATGGATAGTTTCCTAGGTGGAATAGACTCTGATGCTGATAAGCCTTACAAAAAATTAACAAAACTTAACAAAATTTGTCACAGCTTCTTATGGTGGTGGTAGTAAGTAGTAGTAATCTTCGGGGTAAAAAAAATTTTAAAAATACATACGTAAATTTGTCCTAATTTGGGTTAAGTTGTCCCAAGTTTACCTAGGTATGTCCTTAGTTTGATTATAAATGTGTGAGTAAAAGCACTACCTATCGGAATAAAATAAAGTTGTAACGACGACCAAAAATTAGCATCAGCGCTCGGAGAATGACTAAAATTTGATATACTGGAAATTTTTTGAAGCCGAGCAGCCGACAAATATTTTGTCCAAAATCACGGCTCCAATCGTCAATTGCTAAGACTTTATGACAATTAAGCGTATATAACATTTTGGTGGCCGCTTACTAGGATTTTATTAAGAAAATTCGGAAAATTACTTACACGATGTTTTCATTCGCAAAAAAAGCATGTCAAACACCGGTTTTCTCCCAGTTTCTCAGCTTTTACAATATTATCTGATTTTACCCAGATATCATTAGAAAACATCCTCCCACAGAAGAATTCTAAATTTGGTCTGTATGAGTAAATATACTTAGACATGATTTTTACTATTTCGTAAGATAAAATATGAAAATGAGCAGCACCTGAGGTGCAAGCAATCGTAAGAGCAAAAAATTAAATTTAATTACGCTAGATTCTAAGGTTAATTAGTTACTTGGCAAATACATGTGAACTGGAACGTTCAGCTAATTAATTAGTTATATACAGTTATAGAGAAGCGTAACCAACGTTTGCATACGTGTATTAGCGAATTACGACTACTTTAGAAAAAAAAAACTGCGTAACTCTATCACACACTTTAATACTCAACCATTTTATCAAAAAAGTATCCAAGCCAGACCTTTCATCGTGGCTGGGTGCAAAAATATTTCATTATTTCCGGCTAACACACATACTAATGATCTAGGGGCCAAAAAATTGTGTATATTTTGGTTTTGTTTTGTCAGAAATACCAATACCAATAGTTCTTAATTTCGAATCACTACTCTCTTTTAGTACATATGACAAAATGGCTATTCCACATCTGATCTTTATGATTTCCGTTCCATTGATTTTGTTCAGTTGAGGGACTTACTGTAACACCTCACGCTACAAAGTAAAATCTGAACCGTTTACTCTATCGGATCTGGAGGTGGTTCTTGTTTCTAATTACTTTTTAAGAAAATTCCACAAAACCAAATACTCATTGCAAAAACAATTGTAGAGCCGTAAAATGATGAGGTTTGATTAAAAAAAAATTAAATTTACGGCTTGAAAAAGATGAGGGATCAGATATGTATTTTCACTCCCTAGAAACTTAATGGTTAAAGAATAGTTAATAAATGGCAAAGTCAAACAAGGGCAGTGATAAATGAAAAATGAAATTTCACCCAAACTAGCAAGCGAACAGCAATACGGGAATAAATTTTTATGGCATTTACAAAAACGAGCTGAGTCAACGGTTCCGATAGAAATCAAAGCGATTGATTGTGTGTTTACTTTAACCATGATCTGATCATGGCAGGCTTTTTTCCCTATATAAATTTTCAACTGTTGCTTCCGATATTGTACCAAAGTATATGAATTATAAATATGCTATTTGGCGTCGTATTTGTAGTAATTGATTTTTATTATGATACACAATTAATTGAATTTGTCATACTGAATTTATATAGCTCCAGTGATTCGTTGAATTTTGCATTAAAAGTCGTTGATTTCAAAGAACAGATGAATGAAAATGCGATATAGTCGGCAAAGGATTTCTTTACTTTCTTTGGAAAATTTCTTTAGAGGTCAATCTTTATTATTTCTCACAACCTGACAAATTTAAGAAGTATTTCTCCGCAAACACACGTATATACACAATCACATTCTTATATTTCAAAACAGACTAATCAGAAGATATTAGAAAAATAATGAGTTCATTAAAAAACACAAGAAAAACGGCCACCTGCCACTTGTAACTAAAACTTTCGTCCACAACCAAAATAAAACAAACATGTTTTATTGAATTATCCAATTATGTATTATGATTAACAAATTAAAACCAATACAATTTATTGAAGTTTACATCTTCCCATGACATACGTTAACTCCGGGTTCTTCTTCTTTGCACACGTAAAGAGACACATATTTGAGTAAGTAACGCCATCCGAACCGCAAAATGGGAAATACTGTTTATGGCAAACACAACGATCATCTGCCGCAATAGTCACGATTAACATTAATGCTGCTGTCAAAAGGAATATAATGGTTGCTGCGCTTACTTTAACCATAATGTTTTTTTTTGTATACAGTTTCAACTATAACTTCCAGTACCGAACAATCTTGAACTACTAACAATAGTTTATTGCATCTTTTATAGTTATGCAAACAATTGGATCTGTGATTCGTTCAATTTCAGATTATAATTCGATAATTTAACCCTCATATGACCCCTTTTGGAGAAAATTCATTAATTTCAAATTGTATATTATCAGCCCGAGTTGCGGATTTTAATAACAAGAATCGTACGATACTATTATTGTATTACTATAACAATATAGATGGCGTAGTGAACTTTGTAGGATCATGTTTGTGTGCCAAGCACTAGTGAACATCAAATAAAAACAATGGTCTCGACTGATCTACAAAGATTTTGGAATATTGAGGAAGTAGAAGCATCTAAACAACTAACATTAGAACAAGCACAGTGTGAAGAAGTATTTGCACAAGATTGTGAGCGATTGCCAGATGGTAAGAAGAAAATGTTTCAGGACTATCTTAAATTAATGAACGAACATTTGAAGCTGGGATACATGGTTCTCGCAGAACAATCAAATAATACGAAATGTTACTTACTACACCACGCTGTTAAGAAAGAGACCAGCAGAACAACCAAGTTTAGAGTGGTTTTTGATACTTTAATGAAAACATTAAGAGGAATGAGCCTCAACGAATTGCAACTAGTCGGACAAACTCTACAACTCACATCTTATTTTTTCCATCATTTTAAGATGGAGAAAACATGAGTTTGTTTTCATTACCGATATGAAAAATATGCGCTTATGAATACACTTTTGAGTACACTTGTGACTACACTTTTGACAACACTTAAGACTACACTTTTGACTACCCTTGTTACTACACTTTTGACTACACTTGTAACTACATTTTGACTACACCTGTGACTACAGTTTTGACTACACTTTCGACTACACTTGTGACTACACTCCTAACTACACTTTAAATCACACTTTTGACTACATTTTTGACTACTCTTATAACTACACTTTTGGCTACACTTGTGAATAACTTGCGAATACACTTGTAACTACAATTTTGACTTCACTTTTGGCTACACTTGTGACTTTACTTTTGACTACCCTTAAGACTACACCTGTGACAACACTTGTGACAATACTTTTGACTAAACTTGTGACTACACTTGTGACTACACTATTGGCTAAACTTGTAACTACACTTTTGACTTCACTTCACCCTTTTGACTACACTTGTGACAACACTTGTAACTACACTCTTACCTACACTTAAAATTACACTTTTGACTACATTTTTGACTACTCTTGTAACTATACTTTTGACTACACTTGTGAATAACTTGCGACTACACATGTAACTACAATTTTGACTTCACTTTTGGCAACACTTGTAACTTTACTTTTGACTACCCTTAAAACTACACCTGTGACTACACTTGTGACAACACTTTTGACTAAATTTGTGACTACACTATTGGCTAAACCTGTAACTACACTTTAGAACTCACTTTAAACTACACTTTTGACTACACTTTTGACTACACTTGTGACCACACTTGTGACAACACTTGTGACTACACTTTTGAAAATAATTTTGACTACACTTTGACTACACTTTTGATTAGACTTTTTACTACACTTATGATTACGCTTTTGCCTACACTTGTAACCACATTTGTAAATACACTTTTGACTATACATACTTGTCACTAGTGCTTTTACCACACTTTTTCCTGTACTTCTGGCTAAACCTTTAACTACAATTTTTACTACACTTTTGACTACACTTAAGACTACACTTGAGACTTCATTTTTGACTACACTTGTAACTACACTTTTGACTACACCTGAAACTATACATTTGACTTCACTTTTGACTACACTTATGACTACACTAATGACTACACTTTTGACTACACTTGTGACGACACTTGTGATTACACTTTGAATACACTTTTGGCTACAGTTGGGACTACATTTTTGGCTACACTTGTGACTACACTTTTGACGACACTTGTGACTACACTTATGAATACACTTTTAACTACACTTTTAGCTACACTTGAGAATTAATTTTTCACTACACTAGTAACTACACTTTTGACTACACTTAAATCCATACTTTTGACCACACTTTTGATTACACTTGTGACTACACTTGTAAATATACTTTTGACTACACTTGTGACTACTGTTTTGACTACACTTTTAACTACACTCTTTGCTACTATGGTTACTAATCTTTGGACTACACTTAAGACTACACTTGAGATTTTATTTTTGACTACACTTGTAACTACACTTTTGACTACACCTGAAACTATACATTTGACTTCACTTTTGACTACACTTATGACTACACTTATGAGACTACACTTGTGACGACACTTGTGATTACACTTTGAATACACTTTTGACTACAGTTGGGACTACATTTTTGGCTACACTTGTAACTATACTTTTGATTACATTTGTGACTACACTTCTAAATATATTTTTGACTAAACTTGTGACTATTGTTATGACTACACTTTAAACTACACTCTTTACAACACTGGTTACTAATCTTTGGACTACACTTCTAAATACACTTTTTACTATACATACTTGTGGCTACTGTTTTGATCACTCTTTTTTCTGCACTTTTAACTACACTTTGTTGTTTCAATAAATTTGGAATTTGATGATTAGGAAACTAAATTAGAAAATCAAATTGGATTGTTGTCGGTGAATTCAACCGAAACATGACTCTGTAAACGTTTTGTCTGGATTTGGTATAATTAAATCTTAACAATTATATCTTACACGATTTACTTACATTCAGAATTATTCATACACAATTTTTAGCTTTAGTCCATTGGGCCTTCACAAGTAATTTTGCAGCACTCGAGAGATAATTAATTTTTGCGATTTAAATAAATGAGTTTTTTAAATAATTTATTTAATAGGCCTAAAGGCAAGACCAATTATGCTAGTGTTGCGTTTACGGTGAATTAGGGAACAATAATGAAGAAAACGGCTAGAGTTTGGACCGGAATGATCAGTTTCTCGAAATGCTGAAGGAAAGGAAAATTTACTTGTGTTTCCGAATGCTTCCACAACCTTTTGTTCGTGGGGATCGCGAGCAGTTCTAGAAATTGTAAACAAACACATAGCAAACCAATATTTCTTCCATGGTCTAACGAGGCCAGAGAATTAGTTATGGATCAGTCAAATCAAACAACGGTAAAGCAGATCTACCCCGGAAAAATGCCCTCAACCCTATGATAAGGCCCATGGAATTCATTTCTTTTATGATTAAGGTCATGTACATGATGTAATGAATTGGCTCACTATTTTCTCAAGTATTCAAGTTTTCAGCGATATGGCTACCGTAATGAAATACATATTTTGAATTTTAAGTTTTGTATTTTTATTAAACGTCATCTAGATTTTAGTACAGTGGCTAAGACAGTTGTTACCATGCTGCGACAGACTTTAAAAGGATAACCTACAAAGTTCACTACGCCATCTACATCGTAACATTAACAATATAATGATACCATACGATTCTTGTTACTTAAATAAAAACTGCAATTTTTCCCAAAGGGGCCGTATGAGGGTTAAATTATCGAATTAGGTATAATCTGTTCCAATTATTTGCATAACGTGAATTTTTTTGTATTGTTTTGTTTTAGTTTCGATAAAAGATGCAATAAACTATTGTTAGTACTTCAGGATTGTTCGGTACTAGAAATTATAGTTGAAACATTAAAAAATAAAAAATAAAAATACCGTCATGGTTAAAGTAAGCGCAGCAAGCATTAAATTCCTTTTGACAGTAATATTGATTTTAATTGGGACTATTGCGGCAGATCATCGTCGTTGTGGTTGCAAAAAAAAGTATTTCGCATATTGCGGTTCAGATGGCATTACTTACGGAAATATGTGTCTCGTTATGTGTGCAAAGAAACAGAACCCGCTATTAACGTTTGTCATTGGAAGATGTAAACTTCAATAAATTGTATGGTTTTTATTTGTTAATCATAATTCATAATTGGGTAATACATTTTAAATACATTTTTCATATTAGTTGGTTTTGAAATAAGCGTGATGTTACCATTGAAAGTGTCCCAAGTAGCGGAACCCGAAGTTAACGCTGGAAAATGTTTTTATTAATAAATTTAAATATGGGTTGTTTGGTTCATTTTAGTTTTTGTGAAATTTATTTTTTCATTCATCCAGAGACACTACCAGGAGTGTGTTCATAAACTCTACATTGTAACAATAAGGTAAACACAAACGCACATCATAAAGATAAGATGTGAATATATTTGCAGGTCCATTAAGATATGAGTGGTTCGAAATTTGGAAACTATTCCACTTGTTGGATTTCATTAGGTATAAAGAACATTTCGCCTACATTAGATTGAAAAAAAAAAAAAAAAATTGAGACAAATTCTTACTGCGTACAAATCAGGTCAAACCGATGAGAAACAACAAACTGCTCATCCTTTAGCATATTGGTATTTCTGCCAAAACAAAACCAAAATACAACCGTAAATAACGAAATAAATGTTCATCCAGCCACGCTGAAAGGTGTGGATTTGGATGAATTTTCGATAAATTGGTTCAGTGTTTTGTTTAGAAAAATAAATTGTGTGATAGTGCTGGCCCTGTTATGCACGTTTCATTTCTAAAGTAGTCGTAGTTCGGTAATACACGCATGCAAACGTTTGTCACTCTTCTCTGTAACTAAATAATTAATTAATTAGCTGACCGTTCCAATTCACATGTACTTGCCAAATAACTAATTAACCATATAAACTAATCCAGCGTAATGTAATTTGATTGGGTTGTGAAATGAACTGTAATCGTTTATCAACAAGCACAGGAAAGAAACACTTGAGAGTAATATTAGTGGTATTTTTTGCTCTTACGATTGCTTGTACCTCAGGTGCTGCTAGCAAATTCCTATAACAATTTTTGGTTAGCTACAAAATAAATTCATTTGTTAGTGTAAAAGTATCGTTACGACGAATTATATTAATTAATTTATTCACTCTTACAGACCAAATTTAGAATTTTTCTGTGGCGAGGATATATTCTGATGATACCTGGGTAAAATCAAATAATTTTCTAAAAGTTGAAAAATTGGTTTTTAAAACTGTGCTAGTGGCCGGGTGATTCGGAAATATTGTTTGACAAAGATAAACTAGAATTGCCGCAATAGTTGTAAATATTAGTAACTAACTAATTATAAAATCATAATTGATTACGCGATTTTATTGTAACTAATTTCTTTTTTTTTTTTTGGAATTTAACACAAATAATTGAATTAGTGATAGCTCATAATGATAAATTTAATTATTGTTACTAACAAAAAAAAAATTTATCACTGTAAATGTGTGGCAAATAATGTATTTATGATTACCAACATCTGTTTGAAAATTTATAAAAGAAAAACCACTGCGGCTGCATTCATAGCATGACTAAACTAAACATCATCACTCTGTTCGTAGTGGCAAAAGTCCTGATTTTGTTTGCAACTATTGAAGCATCTCCAAACTGTCAGTTTAATTTTAATGTTGATATGTATTGCGGTTCGGATGGTAATAATTATGATGGTGGTTTGCTAATCAAACCGTTGAGTCTCCTCCAGTCAAAGTAAACCCTATACCTTATATTAATGAATGTTCTAATGGCAATTCAATTAGGAATTCTTGGAACAATTCAGGTTCCAGTCACATTTGTTGTCACTAGGAAGAATGGCTAGGACCTAGGAACAACGAGGTGAATAACCCAGTGCCTAACGTATGTAAAAGGGAAAATAACTTAGAATACGAAAGAACCGCTATATGGTATGTTACCATCGTAACACCAATCGTAATTATCGAAATTATGAATCCGCCCTTAGGTTTAGCGTAGTCGCATTCCTATTAATAGATGAGTAGAGGAAATAACCTATATTGTCTTTCTGGAAATGCTCTTGAGGGCATATTTAGAAAGATATAATGCTGCTGGAATCTCTTGGGAACAGATAAAATTAGACATGATAGGTTCTGTCTGTACTACTCTGAAATTGAAGCGCGTTCCAATACCAGATCAATACATTCTAAATAAGTACTCGCAATTACATCCATGAAATAGTTAGTGGTCCTACTTCTGAAACACCCAACTCCAAATTGCGTTCAACGGTTTGTGGTAATTTAATGCTGGTCAATCAGAGTACGATTTGAATCAAATGGCAGGTAATGTCCAATATACTCGTAATAATGACATTAGTTCTCTCGTTAGGTTGATATAAAGGATAAAAATATGAAATGGTTCAATTGTAAATCTTACGACAATACATTCCAATTTTGTCGCGTTCCACTAACAGAGTTTATATTTGGCCATAAATTTCTTTAAGGTATTCGGGGTTCAATTACAGTTAAATGAATTATCCACCAATTCGCATTGTACATCGAACGTAATTTCACAAGAAACTTGTACCTACAATCTTTCTCCGGATTAGCAACGAGAACTAAATTCAATAATACAACGGTTTCCATCATCAGGTATTAAAGGTCTGGGCAGAGCTCATCTTATCTCGCTGTCTTTTGATTATAGAAGAGAGCGAGAGTTAGTGGAGTTCCTCAGTGACGGTCGTTTCCAAACCAAACGGAAAAGTTAGAATGTGTCTCGACGCCCGATGCCTACCCATTACAGTTAATTGACGGAATACTGAGTCGTTTGGAAGATATCACCTTCATTTCCAGTTGGAACTTGAAGGATGCCTTTTGGCTGTAAATCTGGATGATCTTCTGTTTACATCTAATACTTTTAAGGATCAACTAGTTCCGAAACGCTTTAAGGAGGCCAATCTAACTATTAACATCAATAAGAGCACATTTTTGTTGAAAGAGCTACATTATCTTGGTCATATCATCGGCGGAGAAGGTAATTGTGTGAACCCAGAAAAAAACGCAATTTCAGGAATAAGCGGGTGGTATAGCTGCACTTCATACGGATCTCCTAAAGTCTAAGAAAAAGTTAATTTGAAATCGGGCGACCCAGCATGCATTCGACGAATTTAAGATTTTTTTAACATCGGCTCCTGTCCTAGTACACCCAAGGAATCACTTGCCATTTTTTATTCAATCGTGTTCAACTAACGTTGGTGCAATTTTATTCCAAAGGCATGGAGACGATGAACAGTACAACTTATAGCATTTTACTCGCACAAACTGAATGCGACCCAACGTAAATATAGCGTCACAGAATTGGGATGCTATGCGGCAGTGTTAAGCGTAAAAAAATTCCGACCATATGTTGAAGGATTTGACTTCTCAATTATTACTGATCATTCGAGTTTTCGTTGGCTGATTATTCAATGAGACTTGTCGAGTCGTTTGACAAGATGGAGCGACGTCCTATTCTCCTCACTTTTTGTAGTGTTCGGATAAAACCGAATACCAATGGTATTCCAGGTTTTCGAAAATATTTAAGTCGATTCGAGATGCTCAGTAATATACAGAGTCAGTGATATATGTACATCGATAGTTTTGAAAATCTCTTAAACTTTCCAAGGTTTTAAGTTTATTATCGGAAATTTTATCGACTTTTCGATATTATTCGAGTTACACCTTAGAATTAAATTAGGCATAGCACTAGGCTGTATAAGATAGCAGAAAATTTTCAGCAGAAAAAATTAGTTTTTCTACTCACCACCACGAGCAGCACTAAAACAAAAGAGATCTTTTCTGCTGAAATATTTATTAGCCAGCTGAAAAATTAGGAATATTGTTAATTTTTTGTTGTTGTTTTTTTAATAGTTTATTTTTGTTTTTAATATTGTTGTTATTCGTATTTCTCGTTCGGAAAGATCGTCTAATTTATTTACAGCGAAACGCTCTTCAAGCGCACTATGAATACATACGATTTTTAGCAACTAAAAATTCAAATAGGATAATAAAATCTCTTGAACAATTTTCCTTTTTTGATCGGCTAATTATAATTTATAAAATGTGATAGTAGTACAGACAGTACATTTCAATAGTTACATCTCGAACTTTAAACAAATGTAAATGATTAAATTATATTTATTAATTTTTATTTTAAGTTGTTATAGTCGTTTTTATAATTTTCTGTATTTTTTGTCACTTTTTATAGACTAAATTTATCAATTTAGATTCAAAAATACAAAATTTATTTTTCGGCCAAATTTAAAAGATAGCAATATTAATGCCCCGGTTTCACAAAAAAATATCCAACCCTTAGTTAAATAATATTTCCTCCCTTTCATCTTTTATAAAATTACGTTTTGTTTCATAATACAAATTCTATGCAAGTTGATTATATTTTATTTTTACATAGAAATATTTAGCCTTCAGCTAAATATTTAGCTCGACGAAATTGGGGCAGTTAAATATTTACCTCTCCAGTTAAAATGTTCATGTAAAAAAGGAAATAAAATTAGCATGCGTTGAATTTTTGTTATAAAATAAATTGCAATTTAATAAAAGAAGAAAAAGAGGAACCATTACAGGCAAACCTCGTTTAACGAACGTATTGTGTCCCTGAACCGTTCGTTAAACGAGGTTTCGTTGTGCGAGGTAAATAATTTTATGTGCTATTTTTGGCGAAAAAATATTTGTATGGTTTTTAAAACTTTACCATTTATGTACATAAACTGTACTTATAATAATATTCGAGGTTTGAAGTTCGTAATACGAGATTTTACAACAATTTTGGATGTTCGTTAATTCGAGGATTCGTTATTCGAGGGTTCGTTAAACGAGGTTTACCTGTATTTAACTAGAGATTACTTCTTTTTTTCTGAAATCGGGCATAACAAAATCAAACCTACAGAATTTTTCAAAAAAATGCAGCCAAACTGAATTTTTCAGTTTTTCGACTGTGTCGTATGGTTCTTCTGCAGCGTGTGCAGATGTGTTATGGCCTGAGGTATCCAAAAATCAAGGTCCCACATTGGTTACAAGGGGGTCCGTCAATACGACATAGTCAAAAAACTTAAAATTTCAGTTTGGCCAAATTTTTTTGAAAAATTCTGTAGGTCTTTAGACTCGAACGATTTTATTAAGATTGCTTGTGCAGATGGGTTATAGTCCCAGGTATCCAAAAATCAAGGTCCCATATTGGTTACAAGGGGGTCCGTCGGGGGGGGGGGAGGGTTCGGGGTAGTAGGTTTCCGTAGAAACTGAAAAATTCAGTTTAGTCAAATTGCCTGTGCAGATGTGTTATGGCCCCAGGTATCCAAAAATCAGGGTCTCCTATTGGTTACAAGGGGTTCCGTCCATACGACACAGTCAAAAAACTGAAAAATTCAGTTTGGCTGAATTTTTTTGAAAAATTCTGTAGGTCTTGAGACCCCATCGATTTTTTTAAGATTGCCTGTGCAGATGTGTTATGGTGGACACCCCAGGTGTCCAAAAATAAGGGTCTCATATTGGTTACAAGGGTCCGTCCATACGATACAGTGAAGAAACTGAAAAATTCAGTCTGGCCAAATTTTTTTGAAAAATTCTGTAGCTCTTTGGACTCGATCGATTTTTTTAAATTGCCTATGCAGATGTGTTATGGCCCCAGGTGTCCAAAAATCAAGGTCCCATATTGGTTATAAGGGGGTCAGTCCATACGACACAGTCATAAAACTGAAAAATTCAGTTTGGCTGAAATTCTGTAGGTCTTTAGACTCGATCGATTTTTTTAAGATTGCTTGTGCAGATGTGTTCTAGCCCCAGGTATCCAAAAATCAGGATCCCATATTGGTTACAAGGGGGTCCGTCCATACGATACAGTGAAGAAACTGAAAAATTCAGTCTGGCTAAATTTTTTTGAAAAATTCTGTAGCTCTTTAGACTCGATCGATTTTTTTTAAATTGCCTGTGCGGATGTGTTATGGCCCCAAGTATCCAAAAATCAGTGTCCCATATTGGTTACAAGATCCATACAAGATCGGTCCGTCCATACCACACAGTCAAAAAACTGAAAAATTCAGTTTGGCCAAATTTTTTTGAAAAATTCTGTAAGTTAGATTTTCTTATGCCCGATTTCACAAAAAAAGAAGTAATCTCTAGTTAAATAATGTTTCCTCCCTTTCTTCTTTTATTAAATTGCAAT
Source organism: Tipula vernalis (assembly GCA_958295665.1). Taxonomy (NCBI): domain Eukaryota; kingdom Metazoa; phylum Arthropoda; class Insecta; order Diptera; family Tipulidae; genus Tipula; species Tipula vernalis. The sequence goes on from OY282560.1 coordinate 18,079,553, forward strand.
TTATTTCGTAACACAAATTCAACGCATGCTAATTTTATTTCCTTTTTTACATGAACATTTTAACTGGAGAGGTAAATATTTAACTGCCCCAATTTCGTCGAGCTAAATATTTAGCTGAAGGCTAAATATTTCTATGTAAAAATAAAATATAATCAACTTGCATAGAATTTGTATTATGAAACAAAACGTAATTTTATAAAAGATGAAAGGGAGGAAATATTATTTAACTAAGGGTTGGATATTTTTTTGTGAAACCGGGGCATTAATATTGCTATCTTTTAAATTTGGCCGAAAAATAAATTTTGTATTTTTGAATCTAAATTGATAAATTTAGTCTATAAAATGTGGCAAAACATACAGAAAATTATAAAAACGACTATAACAACTTAAAATAAAAATTAATAAATATAATTTAATCATTTACATTTGTTTAAAGTTCGAGATGTAAATATTGAAATGTATTGTCTGTACTACTATCACATTTTATAAATTATAATTAGCCGATCAAAAAAGGAAAATTGTTCAAGAGATTTTATTATCCTATTTGAATTTTTAGTTGCTAAAAATCGTATGTATTCATAGTGCGCTTGAAGAGCGTTTCGCTGTAAATAAATTAGACGATCTTTCCGAACGAGAAATACGAATAACAACAATATTAAAAACAAAAATAAACTATTAAAAAAACAACAACAAAAAATTAACAATATTCATAATTTTTCAGCTGGCTAATAAATATTACAGCAGAAAAAGATCTCTTTTGTTTTAGTGCTGCTCGTGGTTATGAGTAGAAACACTAATTTTTTCTGCTGAAAATTTTCTGCTATCGTATAGAGCATCATAGCACTAAGCTTAAAATCTCTTACAGAGAAGGAATTTTCGTTATTTGAGACTTTGGTTTTATCTAGATTCCCGGCTTTAGTTTATATTGCTTTTCGAGATTGTTCGAAATTATTCGAAATTTTTGGATAATATTATTAATTGCTCGAAGTGCTGATTTTTACCATGATTGGTAACAAGGTGATTCCACAGTATTCATGGCTTTTGTAAAGATAATATAAATTATGAACATACCTTGGTAGGTAAAAGCGTTATTTTCCGCTGGCCAATATGGTTTCAAGGTAAACTGTTGCAAACCATAGATGTCGTAATGTGAAACAAAATGATTAGGCTTACAACCATAATGTATAACTCTGGTAACGAACCAGTTATAAAATTATAATTGATTGCGCGATTTTATCGTAACTGATCTTTTTTTTTGGAATTTAACACAAATAATTGAATTAGTGACAGAGGTTAAAAACTATATCAAATAAATGTGACAAATTCAATTCTTATTGCTAACGAAATAAAAAATCTATCACTATAAATGTGTGGTAAACTATGTATTTTTGATTAGTGTACATCAGTCTCATTCATTACCAACTTCTGGTTTAAAATTTATAAAAAAAAAAAACGCTGCGGCTGAATTCATATAATGGTTAAACTAAGCATCATCACTCTGTTCGTAGTGGGCACAATCCTGATTTCATTTGCAACTATTGAAGCAGCTCCAGATTGTCTATGTAATTACATATATGACCCGCATTGCGGTTCGGATGGTACTACTTACGGAAATAAGTGCGCAGGTTTGTGTGCAAAGGAAGTGAATCCAAGTTTAGAATTGGAAGAAGGTGAATGTGGAGGCGATTCACACGAGACAGTATACATTGATGAGTAAAGTTTAAATAAATTTGATGGTGGTTTGCTAATCAATTTGGGCCATCCAATAACCGCGTATTTGTTTATTTTTTGGGAAAATTTGGAAAGGTCTTCATTTTCTTGTGGTCATTAGATATTTATACTTAAACTCAAACTCAAGCAATCCCCAATGCAAACAAATCGACCGCCAACCCAATCCACAACTCAATCAGCAAACTAACTTTCAAATCAAGCCTTAGCTTAACCCCAAACTCAATGCCTAACTCGATCCACTAATCAATCCTCAAATAACTCTCTAACCGAAACCTCACTCAACACCAAAAGCTAACTCAAACCGAACGCAGCTTTAATCTCAACCTTAGTGAACCCCCACGAAAATTAAATCTAAAATCTCCAACTGAAACCATTGCTCAACCATTCCCCTCGCTTTCATCACAATTGGATAAGATTGACCACGTAAACTGGCACATGGCCAAATTATCCGAAAATTGAGGAAAGACCTTAGGGTCATCTCTGTGATCGGAGATACAACAATTTTTAAAACAAACAAAATTATTAGAAATTCTAAATTATGTGAAGTATAGTATAGTTCATCGCAACTGGATCAGGTCGGCCACGTAGACTGGCATAAGGCCAACTTATCCGAAAATATGGGCAAGACCCGGTGAACATCTCTGTGATCGGCGGTACAAATTTTTGAATTTATGAAAATTTTTTATTCTGCGAAATATGGTAAAGTTCTTCACTCATTATTAAAAATTCTAAATTCGGCGAAATATACGAGAGTTCATCACAATTGGATCAGGTTGACCACTGTTGTATTTCGTATATATACATATATATTTATATACTTATTGAATTAAATAATACATCCTGTTGATTGTTAGTTGAATTTTTATAACGTGCTTTTATTTTTAGATAGATAGTCGAACCCAATAAACATATTGGATATTATCTATATAGTTTACTAATTAAAAGATTAACCCTAAAAGACGTTGTATGGATATTACAGCCACGTAGACAGGCATATGGCCAAATTATCCAACAATATGGTATATCCAAGAATATATGCAAGACCTTGTAGACATCTCTGCGGTCGGCGATATAAAACTTTTAAAATAATCCAAAATTATTAAAAATTCCAAAAACTGTGAAATCTATTGTAGTTCATCATAATTGGATCGGCTTGGTTACATTGACCGCTATATGGCTTAGCTATTCTAAGAAATGTGCGGGGCCTGCGAGACATTTCCAGGATCGGGCGCTAAATAATTATTTAAACCATCAAAAAACAGTCAACTTTTAAATTATCTGAAATATAGTAATGTTCAACACAATTGGATACTGTTGGTTAACGAGATAAACAGATGGTCCAGCTATCTGAAAATGATGATGAATGAACATAAGAAAAACTGGAGAAACAATTTGGTTGCACTACTTTGAAATTGATTTTAAATATTATTTATCGAGTTATTTTCATATAGAATGAAATAAATTGTGTTTGTGTGCGAGTGTTTTTTAGCCTTGCCTTATAAGTGAATGTTGACGGGCACACTAGGGCGACTATAAATACGTAGATTTGGTACTAAAAAAAGAGAAAAGTGCGATCTGAATTTTAATGTATTTTCGAAAGCAACAATTATTTTGCTTTATTAGTTTAGTGTCACTTCTCCATGTAATATTTTTACATCTATGATTCAATTTGTGAAAAATTCAATTATTTGTGCTACCGTAAAAAAACAACAAATTTTCTGCTACTTATAGTATACGATTCAACCAACGATTTTTAATTTAGGTTGCAGTGTTTACCATTATATAAAAATTAAACGCGGCTCTCTTCACAACATGGTTACATTAAATGTAATCATTCTACTTATCATGATGATAACAGCCTGGTTTTCGTTTGTAACATCTTCTGAGGAGGAATTAAAATCACCAGGTTGTGGTTGCCCAAATCTGTATAGGCCACAATGCGGTTCGGATGGTGTTACTTACCCAAATCAATGTGAAGCAGGATGTGTCAAAGAGAAGATTGATCCAAATCTGACATACGTACAGGGTAGATGCGATAAAAAAAAAAGGTGTAAAAGGTTTTAACTAAGGTTTAAATTAATTTTTAAAATACAAAATCGATTCATAGAAAAATTTAGAAGAACAATAAAAATTTTACGTTGGTATTTTTAAAAATAAAGAATTTTCTAGAAATTTCTGTAACTCTCTCAAAAAAAATTTTGTGTATCCCCTGAAAGTTAATTTTTTTTGTCGATCATTGTGCCGTTGAAATTAACGATTATTTCATGATCTTGTTTTAACGAAATTTTCGTATCACTTGCCATGTAGAATAAATTAAGTTAATGGTTACAAATTCCAGCAACTAATTAAATTGTCATTACCAATTATATCCTACAGGTTTCACTACACCTGAACATTACGTTACAACATATTTCAGCAACAATTTTACAACAATCGTATCTTCATCTCGTATACATACTATATACATATATATTATTTATCGACTTACTGGGTTATTTTCATATAGAATGGAATAAATAGTGTTTATGTGCGAGTATTATTTAGCCATATAAGTGATGATCATGATGATGCCGGCGAGCACACTAGGGCGGCTATAAATATTTAGATTTGGTACTCAAAAAATGGAAAAGTGCGATCTGCATTTTAAAGCAACAAGTAATTTGCTTTATTTTTGTAACTTCAATGAGTAGCACACAATCATTTGTAAGTCTGGTCCTTTTTAGTTATGAAATGTCAGATGTTTTTGGTACCTAATAAATGTAAGATATATGTGGTGCCGTATTCCTCTTTTTCGTTCGCAGAAAATTTTGTTGTCGAATTTGTCTTTATACTCGAATTTGACTAATCACACTTCACTAGGCGGTAGTCGCCCTGCTAACCTTACATTGATCTAGTTTCATAGATTTATGGCCATTGTTGTAATTCTCAATATTCAATTTCCTACTTTTCATCGGCACTTCTTGTATGATTTAAGCCCCAATTCCACTGTGAAAAATTGACTGAGCTGACTTGAAGTTGGAAGAAGACATAAAAAAATCCATCAGAGAGACAAAGACATTTTGTAATGCAAATTTTATGGATACATCTTGACAGCAAACAAAAACATAACCAAGAATTATTAAAAAAATTATGAATTAGTGTTAATTCGAGTATTTTTACAATTCAAAATAATCTAAAATATTAATTATTATTAATTCTCATATCAGAATTATTTTATTCAAATTATTTCTATCATAAAATACAAAATTAAAAAAATCTTTCCCATAAAAATGCCAAACAATTAAAATTATCAGCGTGTGCGAGAAATATTTATGTACATGTATTAGTTGGACTGCCATAAAATGTTCTCGATTTAATACTTTTTTTTTATTTCGACGTCAGTGCACTAACACAGATACATATTTTTTGTAAGTAAAATCTTGACTGACTCCGTTGTGTGTCTCGTTCACACAACCACTGATTTTATATTTTTATCTCAATTTATTTTTACTGGCAAACTTTGATTCACAGTGGAATTGAGGCATTAGCGTAAGAAATTCAATTATTTGTGCTAGTGCGAAAAAATCAATTTTCGCCTACTATAAATACGACGCAACTAACGATTTTTAATTTGTGCTTCAGTGTTGTAAATTATAAGAAGTAAATTATAAGTGGTTAATCAAAACTGATATTTGTAAATGGTGCATGATTTTCCATACGTTAGCTCTGTGGTCCATCAATTTTGGGCCAGTAATGTAAACTTTTCAGTTGTGGTTAGATTACGGATGGTCGAAACCTTCAATCATGGATGGTTGAAACCTTCCATCTTGAGCAGCCCGTTATATATCAAGAAGATAAAAGCAATCATAAATCACTTAACTTAATCTGCAGCTTAAACTCAAACTCAATTTACAATTCAATCACAAAGCAATCCCCAATGCAACCAAATCGACCGCCAAATCAACTCGAACTTAGCTTAAACTCAACTTAGCCCGAATCAAATCTCAACCCTCTAATCATTCAAACTTAAGTTGAACTCAATCCCTTTTCAACCGTAACTCAATCTCAACTCAATCTTCAACCCAACCCTAATATCAACCTTAGTGAACTCCACCTAAACTTTCAATGCAATCCCGACACAAGCTTAATCTCAACCCTATACTCGACGTTCAACTCAAACCTTAAATCAGCACGGTCCGAAAACTAAACTCTAAAATCCCCAACTGAAACCATTGCTCAACCCCAACTAATATTCTTCTCTAATTGGCTATAAATTAAGTCTTGATCATTTTCCTTAAAATTGAATTTTCTACAAAATGCGTAGAAATAATCGAGCTATCTAAATGCAAATTAGCACAAACAATTACATGTCCCCCTATCGATACAGGTATCATTCAAAGTAATTGAAGGCCGATTGCAGATTTTCGATTTTTCGCCCAGAATTTGTTAGCTTAAATAAAATACGTTACGTTTTCGTCTTTCCCCTCACTTTCATTTCGTTTCGTTTTCGCCTGTATAACTAGTCCTTAAGCGAAATATGAAAAACCTAAAAATTTCTTACGATTTGCGCTATTTTAAAGTGTATAAATAAAACTAGTAGGGATACCCCCGGGAAAATATTATTATTGGTAAACTCACAGACTTCTGAGAATAACAATTTATGCATATAAAACTACTCTTGCGATTGTATTGTACAAGAAATTAAATGTAATTTCGCAGATGCTGGATTTCATCAGAATTGGTTTATAAATAGTCAAGTTTCATAATAATTGGCCAAATTACAGAACTTCATTCAAAATTCATATTAGAATTCCACTACCATGTCAAGTAAATTTTGAAAAGCTCTAGTGTCATGAATTATTACAATTTCTGAATACCAACAAATATATTGGGTTATCTCAAACTCGGGATTCGTAATCCTAACTCGGGATTCGTAAGCTAACTTCAATGTATTATCGTATCATGTCACGAAAAATTATGAGTGTAAAGTTTATGCTAAAAAAATAACAATAAATTACACTGTTAAATTAGCTATTTTTCCAGCAAACAGACTCTTTTCATCATTTTCAGATAGCTGGACCATCTGTTTATCTCGTTAACCAAAAGCATGCATTTCTGTTGAACATTACTATATTTCAGATAATTTAAAAGTTGACTGATTTTTGATGGTTTAAATAAATATTTAGCACCCGATCCTGGAAATGTCCCGAAGACCCCGCACATTTCTAGAATAGCTAAGCCATATGGGCCTGCCAATGTCACCAAGCCGATCCAAGTATGATGAACTATAATAGATTTCACAGTTTTTGGAATTTTTAATAATTTTGAATTATTTTAAAAGTTTTATATCGCCGATCGCAGAGATGTCGATAAGGTATTGCGCATATTCTCGGATAGACCATATTGTCGGATAACTTGGCCATATGCCAGTCTACGTGGCCAACCTGATCCAATTGTAATGAACTCTCCTATATTTCGCCGAATTTAGAATTTTTAATAATGAGTGATAAATCATAGAGATGTTCACCGGGTCTTGTCCATATTTTCAGATAACTTGCCCATATGCCAGTTTACGTGGTTAACCTTATCCAATTGTGAAGAACTATACTATACCTCACATAATTTAGAATTTTTAACAATTTTGATGGTTTTAAAAATTGTTGTCCACAAGGTCTTGCCTATATTTTCGGATAATTTGGTCATATTCCTGTATACGTGGCCGACCTGATCCAGTTGCGATGAACTATACTATACTTCACAGAATTTAGTGTTTTTAATAATTTTGTTGGTTTTAAAAATTGTTATGTCTCCGATCACAGAGATGTCGAGAAGGTCTTGCCCATATTTTCTAATAAATTGACCATATGTGCCAGTCTACGTGGACAAGCTGATCCAGTTGTGATGAACTATACTATACTTCACAGTGTACTTCAAATATACTATACTTCTTGTGACTCCCCACCGCTAAGCTACATTGCGTTCCGCAACACAATTTTCAACCCACCAAATAAATTAAATCAAAAATTAAAATACGTGCATACTTCAAAAACTTTAAAATGCTACACACTCCGTTGCTATATATAGCAGATACCATGAGACTAAGAAGTATCAGCGATACCGTAATTTGGCTGAAGGCCCAAAGAGTTATACCAATATATTACTCTGCAAAATTTACCAAACTACAAACATAAAGAACTCATGGAGGGTTCTCATTTTTGCAGAGTAATACATTGGTGTAACTCTTTGGGCCTTCAGCCAAAATCACGGGGAGGGAGGGGAAGATATTTTTACTTTTTTTCAGTAGATATGTTATGAGCGATTGGCCTCTGTATTTTTCTGATTTACCAAATCGAAAATATTGGCATTGGTATGAAGAATTAATATAATTTGTATTCGTCTATAAAAAATGCCGAAAAATCAACTTATATGTATAGAATGAAATAAATTGTGTTTGTGTATGAGTGTTATTTAACCTTATAAGTGATAATCATGATGATGCTGGCGGGCACACTAGGGCGACTATAAATACGTAGATTTGTTACTAAAAAAAGAGAAAAGTGCGATCTGAAATTTAAAGCAACAATTATTTTGCTTTATTCGTTTAGTGTCACTTCTCCATGTAATATTTTTACATCTATGATTCAATTTGTGAAAAATTCAATTATTTGTGCTACCGTAAAAAAAACAACGAATTTTCTGCTACTACAAATACGGTGAAACCAACGATTTTTAATTTAGATTGCAGTGTTAAGCCATTATATAAAACTTAAACGAGGCTCTCCTCACAACATGGTTAAATTAAATGTAATCATTCTACTAATCATAACGATAACAGCCTGGTTTTCATTTGTAACATCTTCTGAGGAGGAATCAGATTGTGGCTGCCCAAATCTGTATAGGCCACAATGCGGTTCGGATGGTATTACTTATCCAAATAAATGTATAGCAGAATGTGTCATAGAGGAGATTGATCCAAATCTGACATACGTAGACGGTAGTTGCAATAATAAAAAAAGTGTAAAAGGGGTAACTAAGGTTTAAATTAATTTTTTATGGTTTTACAAAAATACAAAATCGATTCTTAGAAAAATTTAGAAGGACAATAAAAATTATACGTTGGTATTTTAAAAAATAAAGAATTTTCTAGAAATTTCTGTAACTCTCTCAAAAAAATTGTTGTGGATTCCTTGAATGTTAATTTTTTTTGTCGATCATTGTGCCGTTGAAATTAACGATTATTTCATGAGGAATTTTGTTTTAACGAAATTTTCGTATCACTTGCCATGTAGAATAAATTAAGTTATTGGTTACAAACTCCAGCAACAAATTAAATTGTCATTACCAATTATATCCTACACGGCTTCACTACACTTAGACAATCAGTTCAACGTAAAATCCACTTCGTAGTGCGAATAAAGGGGTTTTATTAAACATCAACAAAATTTAATCAAACGTTCCGGAAATATTTTGTATTGTTTTACAGCTGAGGATAACAAAAGAAAAATTGGAGAAACAATTTGGTTGCACTACTCTGCAATTGATTTGGTACTGATGATGATCATGATGATGCCGGTGGGCACACTAGGGCGACTATAAATATCTAGATTTGGTACTCAAAAAAGGGAAAAGTGCGATCTGCATTTTAATGCATTTACGAAACCAACAATTAATTTGCTTTATTTTTGTAACTTCAATGAGTAGCACACAATCATTTGTAAGTCTAGTCCTTTTTAGTTATGATTTGTTAGATGTTTTTGGTACCTAATAAAGGTAAGATATATGTGATGCCGTATTCCTCTTTTTCGTTCGCTGAAAATTTTGTTGTCGAATTTGTTTTTATACTCGAATTTGACTACTCACAATTTACTAGGCGGTAGTCACCCTGCTAACCTTACATTGATCTAGGTTCATAGATTTATGGCCCTTGTTGTAACTCTCCAATAATCTACAAGTTTCACTTCAGTCTTCCCAGTTATAACATTCCACGATGGAATATTTTTATATGTATGATTTAGCGTGAGAAATTCAATTATTTGTGCTAGTGCGAAAAAATCAATTTTCGGCTACTATAAATACGACGCAACTAACGATTTTTAATTTGTGCTTCAGTGTTACAAATTATAAGAAGCAAATTATAAGTGGTTAATCAAAACTAATATTCGTAAAGAGTGCGTGCAAAAACAAAAAAAGGAAACAAGGGTAAAGGTCTAGCTAAGGTTAATCCCAATTTGTATTGCAATTTTTTCCTGTTTTTGTGAAGATGGATCAAAAGAAGTTGCTAATGACTTTTTAGCAATTTCCGAAGCCGTTTCCCCAATTGTAATAGAAAGTCGTCATATTTTCATTTGAAATGAATCATGATAACAATTAAATACGGTTATGGTTAGTCAATTTCTTGGCCAGTAAGCAGTAGGCATGTCATTTAAATGAAACCGATATAATTTAATTAGTAAATTCTGTTCAGTAGGAAAATGAATTTTCGACGCATCAATTTTTTTACGTAAGTTACCAAGTTTCAACGTTTATATTACACACAGTAACATGATACCTTTGTTAAACTACGCTATTCTTTAAGAAAACTAACATACCTGGAGCGAAAGAAGAATTTTGTGCCAGCAGACAAAGTAACTTATGTACTTCATTGCATTGCAAAGTTAAATTATCTCGTGTCTTTGACTTAAACTTTAAGCGAAGCGTTGTCGTATAAAAAAGGAAACACAAGCATCCCTCTCTTTACAGAGCCCGGCACATTTATACAATATTGAAAAAATACGTTAAGACAATGTTGAAAATATTTTAATTTCATGAAAAAAAAATCCAAATTATCGATCGATCAACGCAATTTCCACGCTTCCATATTTTTTTTGTTGACCCCTACACCTGCAAAATGGGCCATATGGAGAATTCGATCGTCATTTTGTTTGTGTACGTATTGTTGAACTGTAAAAATTGTTTCATTAGAAAATACGAAATTGCCAAAGGCTTACCTTCGTGCAGCAATACCATCATCGGAAGACTTGATACTTCGAGTGACGGGCCTTGCATTATACATATAAAAACCAAAATGCTAAGCAAAAAAAAAAATGTACCGGAAGGATTCCAGGATTCCATCCCAGGAACAATAAAAATATACATCAGACAATAGTATTTCCATCCGATCCCAGTTTTTTTTAATTGTAACAAAAACTTAATTGATCAAAGAATATGTAAAATAGGGATTCGAATTATTGTAGATAGAGCCTGTATGTTAAATTTGCTGTATAGGCCCTTATATGTGTGTAGCCGAAAATGAAAATCTCAACATACAAACGGCTGGTCTTCAAATGTTTATCCCAGTAAGAGGAGATCATGTCGAGTCGAAACCACAACAGACATTTGCAGGCACTCAATGTTTCAAAAGGTAAGTGCAAATTCACAAATATTTATTTCCGACTATATGTACACTCCGCGACACTTGATCACCCTCACTTGAACATTTTTCATATAACCTAAGATAATGCGCCTAATTATTTGAAATTTTTTCATCACCTTAATTTCTATCTTATGTAACTTTTCAAGGACTAATATTCATGCTGGCATGTAATGCGAAGTGGAAAATCCCCATTTGGAATATTTGACTTATTTAAACTGCGACACTTGATTACCCTCATCACTTTGTTTTTGACGTTGAAGGCATAAGGTGCGTGTAAATAAATTTAGTTGTGTTCAGTTTAATAGTTTACCATTAATTTATTAAGTTTATTACCTGCTGCAGTTCAAAGTGGTGAAAATGGGTCGTGGAAAAACCCTAACATAGGAAGAAATTGGAAAAGTTCTGGCGCTTAAACAAGAAAATTATTCCAATGGTGCGATTAAAAAAAAAAAATTGGTCGCATTTGGTGCAAAAAAATTGGTCGCAATTCTTGGACCATCAATAAATATCTCAAAGATCCAGAAAATCCAGAATAAGCCGCGTCTATTCGAGCTTTTCGCAAGATTCTCGAAATTGAAGCTTTTTGCGTTAAATAGCGTTGGGTAGCTTTGGATTTTCTAAAATTATTCTAAGATTTTAAGTTTATCCAAATTTTTTCTAGAATATTCGAAATTGTTTGTGAATATCGAGAGTATCCTAGAATACAAAGACTGTAAGAGCTTCTCGAGATTACAACTGATTCTCGATATTTCTTGAAATTTGCAAGAGGTTTCGTTGCATCTTGTTACAGAATTCGTGGTTTATCGAGAATTTGGTTTTTAAATTTTGCAAATTGTTTGCAATTTTCTCCGAAATTATGAAAACATCTTTCACCGCTACCAATAAATGAATTCACATCTCTGGTTTTAATAATGTTGTAAGGCCAACATTTAATTACATAAGAAATATTATTCGTGGATAAAATCCAGCAACGGACAGCCTTAAATCGGTCCATGTGTAAAATGTGTAAAGTAAATGAAAATATACTTGATAAAGTTGCCGATCCCTCCGTTTGGCCGTTGGGAATTATAGTACGTGATTTTGAATATCTCATCGCAAAAACCAGGTCTAGAACTTCCCAAAACTATTCAACCCTCCATTATCTGCCAGCTCAGTGATTAGCGAGTCTTACAACCGGATTCAACTTCATTCCTAATAAAAAAAAAATTGGGTCTATCCGACAAGGTCCTTAAAAGATATTTCGGTTTTTCTTAAATTTGGAAACCCTTTCCCCAGTAACATAATTGGTCTCGACAATATAAATCTTCTACTCTCGTGCCGCCAAATATCAAACTCACAAATAATAGTACATTATTTAGAACTGACACGTGTTGAACAGCAATCAAAGTCGCATTCGCTATATTTTTCATCTTCGACCTTTAACAAGTAGATCCAGTTATACATCTCTAGTATAATGTTGAAAATCCTTAAGAAATGTTCAACATTTATTTTCTGAAAATTTGTGCCGTTTTTTCAGATCAAAATATTATGTGAGTAAAGTGAGATTCAAACCTTTTTTCATTTATTATTAATGTTCTAGTTTCAAGTTCGGTAAATTTTCCATCTAAACTATAACAAGCAGAGGTAATCCCTACATTTAAGAACGGCGATAAAACATCCATCTCAATTATAGACCATAAGTAGTTTACTGCGCCCGTCTTTGCCAAAATTATAGGGAAATTACACAAAAAGCAATTTGGGTTTAGAAAATCGAAAGATACCGAAAATGTTTTGCTATGCAAGCTATCAACTTTTGGATAAAGAGTTTGATGTAAGAAATTCTGTTGCAACAAAGTTCGTTGATTTGAAAAAAGCTTTTGATATGCGATAGCTTTTGATAACTTGTGCGGGATTTCTGAGGTCAGATCATCGGACAGATCACAGATCGTGAAAATCGATGATTGGATTAGTCTCAGGGATTTATACTAGGATCATTCCTACTTTTCATTTATATCAACTCTATATTTCATATTAATTTCAATTCTGATGTGGTTGATTTTGCGGATGACCTAGTTTTTATACATAGAAGGAACCAAATAGGACTAATACTATTGAACATATTCAACTCGATCTATTATTGATCAGGAAATAGTGCGTCGCTTATTCCAAGATATTGAGTTCAAAAGCTAAAATTATGTTTCATAGCAATTAACTGTATAGTACCATTGCCTTAAAATTGATTGTGTTCAAAAATTTAATTACCTTGGGTACACTATTGATAATCATTTGAATTGGAAGTATCAGATTGATAACCTTCATAACTATTTAGTATCAGTAATACGTAAAATGTATATTCTAAAGATTAGTCTGCCCAATTTTGCTCTTATTAACTCAAAGGTGTCTTATGATTTAGCTTGTTCGCGGGTTCTTATTATGTCAGAATGCATCCACTAATATTTGCACAGGAACATATAACAAGAATTGTGAAAAGTAGCCGAGGAATCTTGGTCTCTTTTTAAATATTTGGAGATTCCCCTTAAGACATTTATTTGCGTTTAAAATTATGAAGCAATTTTATTTAATTCTAAAATAATATTTGGACAAAGTTCTGGAATATGACCAAGTAGGATGGAACTTGGCGGTTTCTTAACCAATTATGATGAAACTAGATACGTACAATGGAAATGGTATTTTAAGATTATTTAATCACAATCAAAGCAAAATAAGTAAAGTTGGTGACAGCACGCACAGCATGAGTAAAACTTCCAATGGGATTGGCATGTCGAATTTCATCATAATCAGTTAAGCAATAGCCAAGTTCCATCATAATTGGCCACATTCGAGAACTTCATCCAAAAATCATTTTAGAATCCCATTTCCAACTCGCATAGCAAATTTCACTAAAATCAGTTAAGCAATAGCCCAGGAATATCGTAGTTGGGCATATTCCAGAACTTCATTTTCATCTTGCACCTAATTTTCTGTCGTCTTATGGGCGAGTATTACAAAAAAAGCTCTCGACCATTAAGGGTTAAAATAAAGTTTACCTAGGGCTTTTATTAAAATTATAATCTAGGTGACAGCGTAACAGCCCCACACATAAAGAGTGTTTATTCTAAACAGAATCCTAATCACCTATGGAGCGCGAAATATATACCACGGCGGCTGAACGATATTATAGTCGACAGGGTTTTCCCACTGCCAAACATTGTCGATATAGTTGATCAACTTGTTAAGTGCACTTATTTCACAACACTGGATATGATCAATGGATATCATCAAGTAATGTTAGATGAAGAGTCCAAACCGAAAACCGCTTTCAGCACAAGTGATGGACACTTTCAATTTAACCGAAGGCCATTTGGTCTTAAGGGAGTACCAGCAACATTTCAACTGTTCATGAATAAGGTATTATCGGGATTAAATGGATTAAAATATCTAGTTTATTTAGCCGACGTGGTCATATACGGGCAAAATCTTTTAGATCATAGCGAAAGTTTTGAATTGTTTTCGAAAAAATAACCTCAAATTAAATCCGTTAAAGTACCAGTTCCTCAGGCGGGAATTGGTTTATCTCGGGCATGTAGTTGGACCCGATAATGTTAAACAAGATCCTGGCAAAATTGACGCAGTCGTGAACCACCCCGAACTAAAGACTCCAAAAGATATTAGGGCTTTTCTCGGTTTGGTGAGCTATTACAGGCGTTTTATTAAAGGATTTTCAAAAATAGCGCAGCTTTTAACTAACCTTCTAAAAAAAGATAAGAATTTCGTTTGGACAGCTTTTTGCTAAGAAGCCTTTAATCAGCTAAAAGCCGAGATAGTGAAATCTAAAATACTACAGTTTTCGGATTTTGTACGCCAATTCCTAATCACAACCGACGCTAGTAATATCGGGCGAGCTGGCGAGCTTCCAGTAGCATTTGCTAGCAGAACCCTTACAAAAGCTGAGAAAAATTATTCTGTAATAGAGAAAGAGCTTTTAGCGGTCGTATGGTTCGGTCCATAAAGCATTTTAGGCGTTATGTATTTGGTAATAAATTTCAACTTGGCACCACTGGGAACTTGGCCATTTCTTATCTGATGTTGGTGAAATTCAGCATGTACGATGGAAAAGGGATTCCTAAACGGTTTTTAGAGGAAGTTCTGGAATATGGCCAATTAGGAAGGAACTTGGCCATTTCTTATCCAATTTTGGTGAAATTCAGGATGCACGATGTAAATGGGATTCTAAAATGACTTTTAGATGAAGTTCTGGAATATGCCCAATTAGCATGAAACATGGCTATTCCTTAATCGGTTTTAGTGGAGTTTGACACTTGCGATTGAAATGGAATTCTAACATGATTTTTGGATGAAGTTCTGGAATACCGCCAAATACGACGGAACTTGCCTATTCCTTAAACGATTAGGACATTTGCATTGGAAAAGGGATACTAAAATGGTTATTTGATGTATTTAATGACTTTTCTATAAATCATTTTAGAATCTCATTTTTAACGCACATGTCGAATATCATCATAATCGGTTGAGAAATAGGCAAATTTTGTCATACTTGGCAATATTACAGAACTTCATCCTAAAATCATTTAAGAATCCCATTTGTGACGCACATGTCAAATTTCATCATAATCGGTTGAGAACTGGGCATATTCCATCTTATTTGGCCATATTCCAGAACTTCATAATCGGTTGAGAAATAGGCAATTTCAATCTTACTTGGCCATATTCTAGAACTTCATCCAAAAATTGTATGAAAATCTCATTTCAAACGCACATGTCGAATTTCATCATAATTGTTTGAGAACTAAGTAGACAAGTTTCATTATACTTGGCCATATTCCAGAACTTCATTCAAGAAAATTTTAGAATACCATTTCCAACGGACATGCCGAATTTTATCATAATCGGTTGAGAAATAGGCAAGTTCCGTCTTACTTGGCCATATTCCAGAACTTCATCAAAAATCGTTTCAGAATCCCATTTGCAACGCACATGTCAAATTTCATCATATTCGGTTGAGAACTAGGGAAGTTCCATCATACTTGGCCATATTCTAGAACTTCATCCAAAAATCAGTTTAAAATCCCATTTATATCGTACATGCTGAATTTCATCAAAATCGGATAAAAAATGGCCAAGTTCCTTACTAATTGGCCACATTCCAGAAATTTATCTAAAAATCATCAAAATCGGATAAGAAATGGCCAAGTTTCAAATAAATGTCTTATATTTACATATCTGCCAAGTAAATGTCTTAAGTGTACATAGCTATTTTCAATGTCATCGAAACTCTCGAGATTATCGGAAAATAACGCTATCGACAATTTCCTAATAGGGCCCCACGTGCATTGAACAAAAATGGCTATGCTCTAAGTCGTATTTTTATTGAAAATAAGACTTCCTTAGACCTATCGGAAACAGTCGAAGATTTAAACTTTAATAGTTCTTTCAAATTATAAATCAATATTCAAAATATAATCAAATGATCCAACTAATCAATGGAAAATCATCGCCGAATTCCATAAATATAAACGTTTCAAACGTTTCAAATTTGTATGATCGTGTGAATTTTACAACATGCTCTATAAGTGTTACGTTTTTGCATTGTCAATCAAGGTTCGTATCACTGGATTGTGAATAAAACAAAATCAATACAATTTATCCCAAACGAATTTATTTATGTCACACAAAAATTATAACAACACTATTTATCAACGATAATTCACAAAATCACTTTAAATAATTTTCACACAATTTTACTGTTCACTTATAATTTTTATTTCGCACTACAACACTTTTTAAATCACTTTTTAATTACTTTTTAATCTTCACACTGTCGCTTTCCAAATACTACTAATCCCATTCGACTTCGTTCGCCTTTTTATATACACTAGATTTTTCTAGTTAGAATAGTGTAGAACAATATTATCATGGAAAATTCCATTTTAGTACAGTTTAACATTGAGCTATTAATTTAACTCTTCTATTACACACTAGATGTCACCGTACATAAGTATATTAGCTGTATTTTGTTGAGAAATTTACAACAACAATTGCACGTGACAGGAATTAAATAATTCGAACAAAAAATTTGAGTTATTTAATTCGAGCTCGAACAAATAAAATACGTAACTCCTTGAATGAAAAATAAAAAAAAATACCAACACAGAATGTAAAAATTAAATCGAAAAAATATTTCGCGGCTTATTCTGTTAAGAAAAAAATTACTCCAAAATAATTCGAATTAATTTTTTCTCAACAAAATACAGCTATTGTCACCGTCACATAAGTATATTGTGGCGGTGACACCTAGTGTGTAATAGAATAAGTTAAATTAATAGCTCAATGATTTACTGTACTAAATGGAATTTTCCATGATAAAAATTGTTACGTAATGTTTCTACGCTATTCCAACTGGAAAAGTCGTGAACTTTCGAGAAGCTTGGTTTGTGTATATAAAAAGGCGAACAAGATCGAATAGGATTATTCGTATTTGGAACGCGATAGAGTAAACTTGTAAGATGTTTAGTAATATTTGGTAAGCGATAGTATAAAGATTAAAAGGAATTAAAAAGTGATTTAAAAAAGTGTTGTAGTGCGATAAATAAAGTAAAAGTGATCAGTAAAATTTAAGAATAATATATATAAATTGATTTTGTGAATTTTTATTCATAAACTGTGTTGTAATAAATTTTGTGAAATAAATAAATTCGTTGGAGAAAAATTGAATTGAGTTTGTATTATTCACAATCCAGTGATACGAACCTTAACTGACAAGGCAAAAACATAACAGTATATTGTGACGGTGACACCTAGTGTGTAATAGAATAAGTTAAATTAATAGCTCAATGTCTAACTGTACTAAAATGGAATTGTCCATGATAAAAATTGTTCTAAATGTTTCTACGCTATTCTAACTGGAAAAGTCATGAGATTTCTAGAATTTTGGTATGTGTATATAAAAAGGCGAACGAGATCGAATTGGAGTGGTAGTATTTGGAAAGCGATAGTGTGAAGATTAAAAAGTGATTTAAAAAGTGTTGTAGTGCGAAATAAAAATTATAAGTGTTTAGTAAAATTTGAGACTAATTTATATAGAGTAATTTTGGGAATTTTTATTAATAAGCTGTGTTGTAATAATTTTTGTGTGAAATAAATAAATTCGTTGGTGATAATTTAAATTGATTTTGTATTTTTCACAGTTCAGTGATACGAACCTTCCTTGATTAACAAGGCAAAAACGTGACAATATTTTGACATTGCAGGATGACCTGACCAAGTATTCAATTGCCGTTCCTATACCTAATCAAGAAGCGCAAACTATAGCTCAGGCTTTCAGCTCACATTTCATTTGTATTTACGATTGCCCTCTTTCAATTCTTACAGATGAGGGCTCAAATTTTATGAGTTTCTCAACAGCACCGCATTTCATCCCCAATCCAATGGAGCATTAGAAAGATCTCACCGTACGCTAACGAAATATATGCGACATTTTATTGATGTTTGCCTATAATACAACTCCTCATTCCACCACGGAATTTATGCCGTACGAGCTAATTTTTGGATATATACCAAGGTTACCTATGGCATTCCATACAGATCCGCCAAATACTTTACAATTATGATGACTATGTCGCCGACTCCACTGCAAGAGAAAATATATTACAATCGAGACACAAATCAAAAAACTATTATGATCAAAACGCGAGTGAACCTGGTGATATGGTTTGGTTAAAGAATAGCCCAGGGAAAACAGAATTGGCAATATCATCTAACAAATTGTGCATAAATTATGCAATCCCGAAGAAGAGGGAAAAATATATTTCTGTGCCTGGTATTTCACAATTAAACTAAGGTTAGTTTGTAGTGTTCCATTCTTTTGAAGGTACATATATTCTGACTATTTTGAAACAACTCGCACTGGATTCGTGCAAATCATACTTAAAGAAAACCCATAATACTGAAGAGGTACTCAATGAAATCGTCAGGTATATAGAATGTTTTGAATAAAATTATGTAAGAAAAATCGTAATCAATATTGATGGTCAAATATAAATAACTTTTGTATAACATAATGATATTTGGGATGAGCCTCTCGATTTACAGCATAATTTATAGACCAATTACATGTCCGATTTACAATGTGTGAAGGTATAAAAATAAAATTTCAATGACAAATAATAATTATTATTAGTAGTAGTACGAATGTACCATCCAGTAATTGTTGTAATTGAAAACCGATTCTTTTCAGTTTTACCTTTTTGGACGCGCGGATAATTTATAGCCGTGAAAATTTATTAAATATCGTTAATTTTAATAGCTTTAGGGAAAGTAAATACATGCACTTCGCCATAATTATTGGTTCCTCGATAATAAATTATATGTAATTGTCAGTTGAACCGAACATCTTTAGTTTTGGTTTTTAATGTGGTTAACTGTATGTATAAGAATTATTTTTGTTATGAGCACCTTCTTCTTATAGTCTTCAAGCGCAAAGTTTATAATCGTATCAGAGTTTCTTGTGTGGAATGTGTTGTGAAAGGTAAAAAAAATGATTTCAAGGTTATGGGATCCGAATCACATTTTCATATTTATAACATAAATGCAAAATGTTGATGATGTTTCTTGATTTATTGTGTTTTGTATACTTTTATTCTGGCGACGGAGTTTCCTTTCATTTTAAAAATTGTTTATGTTTATTTTATTTGTTCCATCAAGAATATATAACAACCATTCTTACATAAGGTTTCATGCACAAGGAGGTCCAAAGATCCTAAATTGACATTGTGATACTCGACTTCTTAATTCGTAGACAATTCAAAACCTGAGCCTGGAATTGGCCCAAGGAATTTCAAAAATTACCGTTTTTCATTTTAAGTAATATGTAAGATGTTGAGGATAATTTTCACCCTTAAAAGCTTGTTCCCAAGGGGTCGAATAGTTGACTTGCTTCTGACAGGATTCCTCTCTTTGTTGTGGTTGGTTTCTGGTTTAAATTTACCTTGAATTGAAAGAAGTGTGTTTTTGGATTCCAATGCGGGCCCATCATTGGTCAACCATTTTATGAGCTGGAAACTAGCGATAAGATGATCTCATGGTTCAGTTTTATAGTGCTTCCAAATCTTCTACATAAATATTGTTTTATATGTGCTTTATTGCTTCTGGGAATTTGTTGTTATATCTTTCTGTGGCTCCATTAAGCGCGGAGGGGTGAGGGGGCTAGGTATGTTGCGTTTTCTGTGCCATAGGATTGCAGTCATAGTGTTAATGATATTTTAAATTTTCAAATCTCAAATAACGTCAATTGTACGGTTGGTCCGACCGGAAGACAATCATTTAAGGATATTCCCGAAATCGACTTGGCAGAACCGTCAAATTCTAAATGGTGTCGTATTTAATATATTCTGACATGAAAACCTTGTATCTTAACGCATATTCTCTGTTTTTCATGAACTTTCTTTCCACTGAGTTCAAATTTTGAACTGCTTTTGGAAATTAATTTCCCAACATGGATGGGGATAACTAAAAAGACAGGCCGATCTTGAAGTGACTTTCACAAAATTCCTCTACTTTAGATAAATTAAGGTTCACTTCGGCAACTGCTTCAATTTCCCAGAAATTCTTTGATAATTGCCCCATAACAGCCTATTGTGTTTGTGGTCCGTTGCATTGTAACTTTTGGAGAGTGAATTTTCCGTCCGAAAGGATTCCGAAGAAAATATCAGCTCCAACGATAATTTCAATATCTGATCCTTTATAAAAATATGGATCCGCCAACACGAATTACTTAAAGTAGTTTACGTCTATATATTGGGGAACTGGCGAATGTTTTGCGGTCAGTTTTGGAAAGATAAAAACTTTAACTTGTATGCAAGGTTCATATCAGTTTCTTAGCATTAGAAATAGCGGTAGCACCTTCGTGATACGGGTTCGAGTTTAGCTTAAAGAAACTGTATTGTAAAAAATTATAAATTGTCGGCTTTACCTAGCTGTCTATAACGGGACCAATTCTCTCATAACCAATATTTTTTTCCTGCCTTGCGATTTTGTTATGTGTAAACAGGGCGTACGGTGGAACCGCCCATCTCCGGAAGACAAGCTTATTTAAGCTTGGCCATTTCCTAAAATCAATCAACCAATCTATCAATTAATAAAAGATTTTCTCAAAATTCCCTTTTCGGGGGTCATGTAGCAGGCACCGAGCAGCAAAGCATAAAGCTATGAAGTCATAACATTTTAAGTAAACCTAAAACGTTAAAGCGACCAATCGAGATTCCAAATTCCAAATTAAACTATGTAGGTCAAACTGAACCATATGTTGAGCGGTTCTAATTAATAAAATCTCATTATTTCATTACCAATTTAAAACATGATTTCTTAGATCACAGACAACTATCTCTTATCGATCTAAGCGCTTTTTACAAAAATAGATCAAATTTTTTGTATAATATTTCCAAGAAGGTCAGTCCTATATATACATTTATGCACCGTGTTTATAGGCTACCTTGATTTCAATGAGCACACCGCACAATTATCATGACAAATCGATTACCATTGTTCGGAATTATTATTCCGATTATTGTTTACTGAATTAGGCTAAAATCTATCGTTTAACTTAAGGTTTAGTGATCTAAGCAAATTTGTATACATTTATTATAGACGATCATCCTTGATCGAGATTTTTTATTTGGCTTCTTTCACTGTTTGTTATTTAATTTAATACTCTCTAAATGGCCAATTTCGTATTCAAAATCATGACATTTGTCATGAACTTAATTTGTATCACAAAACAACAAATTCATTGAATAAACATATCGATTATCTATGTACACTGATTATCTATTCGTTCACCGATTTATTGAACTTCGTCATACTAGTATTTGAATGGTGTGACTGGAATTTTAATTGCATATAGGTGCGCGCATGAAATAAGTGATTAGAGGTACAGGTAGCCGAAAGACATTGGGGTTTTTGAATTTGATTTGCGCGGTTTGAATTTTTAATTGATTTATTTATACAAAAAAAAAAAAAAAAAAAAATACATAACTACTCGTATCAAAGTGTAATGTCACCATCAAGTATAATATTTGTTTGTTTCTAGATAAATATAAGTATACGTCATCGAATGGACAATTATTTCATTTTCGTGTCTTCTTCAAAATCATTTAATGAGACGAAATTGCGCAACCATATCTCACGTTTCGCGATCAATATATACCCATCGAGTGTCTTTCAATATCTTAAGAATATGTAATATATAAATATTGTAAGAGATATTATCTTGTGGCATGTATGTTTTTTTTTTATATACTCGAGTAGACGACAAGACCTCCCACAAATCAAATTCTTCAAATGATAAATTGTCCTCGAGAATACTTTGAAATTCCATCCACTTATATATCTCATCGTATATCTTATTTACTACACTATAAGTCTTTATAAGGCTATAAAAAGTCTTTAGAATTTTTTTTTTTATTATTTTTTATTGCTGTTTGGAAAACCTTTTCCATCATTTTTGTGTTTTTCTATGTAGCGCACACAAGAGATTTTTATCGATGTACCTACATACAAATTTTTTTATTTGAGTATCATAGTTGGAATATCATGGCAAATAGTATTAAAGCAATAAAAATTATGCTGTAGATTTAACGATTATTCATCAACTGTTTGTATTGCATAATTAGTGTTGTTTTTTTTTTTTGCATTATGGTTTACAATTACGTGTGACTGATAATTCATATGTAAATGGAATTAGAACAACATTTTGTTGAAATTTCTTTTATTAGTCATAATCACACACCTGGCACACCAAATGATCATTTTTCAGAGACTAATTAAATAGCTCAGGACAAATTGAGTAAATTTGTGAACACTGCGATATTTGATTTGTATTCAAGCAATCTATAATCCCCATTGGCACAATAATTTTTTTGACTCAGAATTTGTAATGGTCTCGCGAAACCTGTCTTTAGAAATCTCAAGAACCGCAATCGAAGCACAGTTGTAGATTTTGGATTTGTTGGCTATGTCTGGCTCTTGGTTGACTAAGACTTTCATTTAACCTTTATGTTTACAACCTCATACCCCGGATATGTTTTTCTATTTTAATGACCAACATTTTATTGCTTCAAGGTATCTTATCGACATGAATCCTTCAGTAGCTTAACAATTAAATGTTCTGAATGGAATTTCAAGAAAAGTTTTTCCAAAACTCGATTATAACTTGTTTTTAGTATCGAATAACCCCTCAAATTGACAACCAACATACCCGGGTATTTAGCTAAATCTTAACACTAAATGAAAATTAAAAATTAGAAAGTTTCATATTATTTAGTTTATTATTTAGTTATAAAACTTAACATATAATAAAAAGTTACATAAAAATTAATTCGCGGTGTTTGTGGTACATCGCAAACAAGTTGCTAGTTGCGCAGACTGGTTTTTTGCAATTCGCACAATTTTTCCAGGTCAATCTTCTCTTAGAACAGAGCTGGCAGTTTCCTTTGTGTATAATCCTACCACTTGAGTCACATTTTTTTTGCGATAGATGTGCTTTGTACATCTCTTGCTTCAATTTCCATAGTATGGCCCAAAATACTTTCGATACCATTTTTGGTAGCTAAATGTCGCGTTATTTGCGGGTTCTTGGAACGCTTACTAATTTCAGACATAACCAAATGCTCGCATAATTGTTGCAAAAATTTACTCCGGTGACTGGAGTTTTTTTTTTTTCAAGAACGGATTATTTTCTATACGAGTATATGCTATATGTGTTGCTAAAGCCGCCACATCCAAAATGTTATAAAAAAATGCCAGTTGCCAGAGATTTTCGTCCTCCTTTTGCATGAATATTGCACGCTGCCCTTAGTTCAGTTATAATCTAGGGTCATTGTTGGTTTATTGGCCGATCCTTGTTTCTCCTTATCATAATGCATAGTGGATAAAACCACCACAGCTTACATATTTGTTGTTTACTCGTGGACTATTAGGTTACTCCTTTATCAAATTTCTAACAAACATTAACTAAAATTATGCTAAAAGCTTTTATACCCTATATTTTGTGCCTACGTGCCTTTTGAATGTTCTTTCCCCCTTATTTTGTTTTTCTTCTTAAAGGGGTGGTATCGCCCATCTTTTTTGTATATACCATCTGGTGTGTGTTTAATGATAAAAACAGAGAAGAATTTGTTGACCATCTGATGTGTATAGGTGTGTATGTGCAAAATGAGATTAATTACGGATTTACAATGAGGTCGTAAATTTTGTTGTGGCCAATTTTCTCCTTGTATATTTCCAGTTCCTCTAATCTGTTCATTAGTAACCCTTTTCATATTCTGTGTAATAGTAGTAGTTTGTGTTGATGTCAGTGTAATTATGTTTTTCTGTAGTCAAGTGTTGTGCATATTTCGAGACGATTTTTGGTTTTCAGATTTCTTTTATATGTTCTGTAAACCTAACTTGAAAACTTCTACCAGTTTGTCCGATGTAGAATTTGAGGCAGTCATTACATGTATTCTTATAGATTCCGGTGTCTATTGGTGTATTTATGTTGCGTTGTTTGAGTCGATTCCCTAATTTGTTGATTGTTTTAAATGCCATTGTGTATCCGTGTTTTTTAAAAACCTTCGTTATATTCTTGTTGATGTTGTTTCATCCCCAATCCAATGGAGCGTTAGAAAGATCTCACCGTACGCTAACGAAATATATGCAACATTTCATTGATGTGTGGATTGGGATGCATGGATAATTTGTTGCATGTTTGCCTATAATACAACTCCTTAATCCACCACTGAATTTATGCTGTACGAGCTAATTTTTGGATATACACCAAGGTTACCTACGGCATTCCATACAGATCCACAAATACTTTACAATTATGATGACTATGTCGCCGATTTTAAACACAGGATGCAAATATTCTACTCCACTGCAAGAGAAAATATATTACAATCGAAACATAAATCAATGTCGCGTTATTTGCGGGTTCTTGGAACGCTTACTAGTTTCAGACATAACCAAATGCTCGCATAATTGTTGCAAAAATTTACTCCGGTGACTGGAGTTTTTTTTTTTTCAAGAACGGATTATTTTCTATACGAGTATATGCTATATGTGTTGCTAAAGCCGCCACATCCAAAATGTTATAAAAAAATGCCAGTGGCCAGAGATTTTCGTCCTCCTTTTGCATGAATATTGCACGCTGCCCTTAGTTCAGTTATAATCTAGGGTCATTGTTGGTTTATTGGCCGATCCTTGTTTCTCCTTATCATAATGCATAGTGGATAAAACCATCACAGCTTTACATATTTGTTGTTTAGTCGTGGACTATTAGGTTACTCCTTTATCAAATTTCTAACAAACATTAACTAAAATTATGCTAAAAGCTTTTATACCCTATTTTTTGTGCCTACGTGCCTTTTGAATGTTCTTTCCCCCTTATTTTGTTTTTCTTCTTAAAGGGGTGGTATCGCCCATCTTTTTTGTACCATCTGGTGTGTGTTTTATGATAAAAACAGAGAAGAATTTGTTGACCATCTGGTGTGTATAGGTGTGTATGTGCAAAATGAGATTAATTACGGATTTACAATGAGGTCGTAAATTTTGTTGTGGCCAATTTTCTCCTTGTATATTTCCAGTTCCTCTAATCTGTTCATTGGTAACCCTTTTCGTATTCTGTGTAATACCTGTGAGTTTGTGTTGATGTCAGTGTAATTATGTTTTTCTGTAGTCAAGTGTTGTGCATATTTCGAGTCGATTTTTG
This sequence comes from Tipula vernalis, assembly GCA_958295665.1. Classification (NCBI taxonomy): domain Eukaryota; kingdom Metazoa; phylum Arthropoda; class Insecta; order Diptera; family Tipulidae; genus Tipula; species Tipula vernalis. The sequence continues at coordinate 18,105,418 of OY282560.1, forward strand.
GTTTTCTAATTTCTTTTATATGTTCTGTAAACCTAACTTGAAAACTTCTACCAGTTTGTCCGATGTATAATTTGGGGCAGACATTACATGTATTCGTATAGATACCGGTGTCTATTGGTGTATTTATGTTGCGCTGTTTGAGTCGATTCTCTAATTTGTACCTTCGTTATATTCTTGTTGATATTATTATTGTACTCTATGGTGATCTATTTCTCTGTTTGTTCATTTTGCTTCCTTAACGTGGTCGTCATATTCTGTTGTTTCTTCCAAATGTACCTATTGTTCATTTTATCAATTAAGTCCGTATTTTAACCGTTTTTTATTGCTATGTGTTTAATGATTTTTAGTTCTTCCATATAGTTCTGATTGTTAATCGGGATCGTGTTTAGCCTATGTATTAAAAAGTTGAACGTTGCCATCTTATGCTGGTATGGGTGGTTAGATGATTTGTCAATGGCGTGATCCGTTTGCGTGGCTTTTCTGTATATTTTGAATGTATGCTTGTTGTTAAGATTTGTTATTGTCAAGTCTAAAAAATTAGTGGCTTTGTTCGTCTCTGATTCTAGAGTAAATTTTATGTTCGGATGTTTGTTGTTTATGTTCTTGTGAAGATTGCTGAGTTGTCTCATTGTGCCATTAAATAGTATTAGAATATCGTCCACGTATCTGTCCCAGTACCTGATTATTTGGTTTTTGTTGTTCGATTCTGTTAATATATGCTGATTTGCAAAGTGATTCATGTATATGTTAGCTAAGGTTCCTGATAGAGGATTCCCCATTGGAAGTCCATCAGTCTGTGAATAGAACTTGTTGTTGTGTTGAAAATAATTTTTTCTGTAACTGTTTTGATTAGAGTGATAATTTCATCAATTTTTTTCTTTCCTGATTCTGTTTTCTGTAACAGTTCCTTTGGTTATTTGAATTGTCTCTTGAGTTGGTATGTTTGTATACATGTTGGTTATTTTACATTATTTCTGATTGAATGATCGTTCTGTAATTGTATATTTTTACCGAGAAAATAATTAATTTGTTTAGCAACTTTGTACGCTGGTGCGGTTGTGAAGTCTACCATTGGTCTCATGGTCATTTCTGGTGAGCAAACAAAGAACAACACATTGTGATGTTGTTCGAAAATCCGAAAATAGACGATTCGACAAGTTGAGCTTTGCCTTTTACAACTAGGAATTCCGCTGATACGAATTGTGGTCAACTTTAAGCTAAATGGTATCTGGTAAAAAAATTGCCATACGTAATATTTCGACCACTTCTACGAAAAATAGTACAGCATAAATCTTTAACAATACGTTCTCCTTGGTTACTTTCTCTTTGTGAGTTTGCAGCGATTCCAGTGTAGATTTGTTCTTTCAATGGATACGAGGTAGTGGAGTCGCACACCCACCATACTTTAATTCCATATCTGGCCAGTTTTGAAGGAATGTACTGTGTGAAACGTCATCAATCGTAACGTTTGCTCCAGCTACAAGACAGCAAGTATCCGTTGCGCACGGGTATGTTCATTATCAAATCTGATATATCGGCGTATAGTATAAAAGCGCTGAACGCCTATCGTAGCGCGATAAAGGGAATGAGAACTAGATCTCCACAAATCTAGTATACTCATTCTTGGATCGGCTGACACCGAAAAGTTTATAATGCCGAGATATCCATCAAATTCAGAGACACTTATTCGCTTCCATACCCGAATATTATTTGGATTTTTGTGGTTCCATGTTTGGTAATTTTGAGGTCCTCTACGATTAGTTTCGCGAATCATGATGTCACAGATGTCTTCACGTATAAATAGTTTAAATGTTAGAATGATGCTTAGATTGTTTGTTTTATTTGTTGGGCCTGCAAAAATGTTATGCGACAGATTTCTGCGATGTGTTCGATTGCTCCACAGGTTCTTCTGCCAACTTTTCCGCTACAAAACAGGGTTGCACAAAACCAAGAAATGCAATGGTATGTTGTATTAATAAATAAAATTTAAATGATCACAATTTATTTATACTAACGTGAAATTCAATTTTAAAACAAAATTTCATGCAAAATTAATAGAATTCGTACATACTTACCCGGGTATGTTGGTTGTAAAGACAAAGATAAAAATTCAGTTGTAAACACAAGGGGGTTAAAACTCAATTTAGGCGGTCTCGATTGGAAAAATGTAATTTTTCGATATTGATTTTATTTAAAATTCTTGGCTCCATATTTATTTGTTAAAGAAATACGCTTACTACAAATGTATATCTTGATTTTCGAGCCTTACATTAAGAGATTAAAGAAATAAACATGGGTCAAACACAAGGTGACCTATTTTAATCGACGGATCCAAATTTCTAATAAAACGCGTAGGCTACAAAAAAATGGTTTAAATGGTTTAAAAAAGTGTCAAGGAAAATGAGGTCATCTACCTCTACTAATGACCTTGACCTTCAGGTCAATTTTCAAAGCCATTTTTTTTTTAAATTTTACATTAGAAAAGATATTTGAAAGTTTGATATGGTGACCTTGAGAACCCGTCAATTAAGTTTTAAGAGCTTTTTAAATATGATACGCGCAGTACAGTAGAGAAACTGCAAAAAATTCAAAAACATTGACCTTACTTTTAGCGGTATCCGAAAATAACGACGTGGACGTAGTAAGTTCTGTTTCCTTTTGGGTGCTTTATTATTGTGAATCGCCTCGCCACTCACGTTTGGAGTGCCCGATTATCGTGTGTCACCTTGCCTTTCACGTTTTGAGTGCTTGATTATCGTGAATCACCTTGCCTTTAACGATTACTATAACTATATCAATTACCCACGGAATAACTGTTCGAAACCCGTTTGCTTCAAAGCACAAATTTAAACGTCTTTCAAAAGCTCCTACAGCATTAAGCATAGTGTCTCTAGGAATGGCCGCGCAAGCTCCATGAATTCATTCCGTAATATCTTCCCTAGTTTTGGGCCGTTGACCAAAAAGCAATATTTTTCAAGTATTTCCACAAATAAAAATCTACTGATGTGAGATCTGAGCCTAGAGGCCATACAACTGCACCTCCTCGGCCGATCCGCCTATCATTGTAATGGTCATTCAAAAACTAACTGATCTCATAGCAATTATAAGCAGCTGTACCTGTGGGGATTTTCATTTGACTAATATTGATTGTGTCTATTAAGTTATCCGCCGCTATAAAATTTGGCCTAATCAGAGAAAAGCACATACCTTCAAAAATGAGGTTCATCCTTATTCATTCGTAAAGCTCATTGGTAAAAGACAGTAAGCAGTTGAATATGATTTGACCTTAAAGCTTGCGTTGGAGTGATGTGAGATTATACCTTAGGGGTTTTAAATCCACGAATAATTCGTATTAAATATACGAATTACAATTTTCCGAACGTTTTGATGAATTTTGACAGATGTCCACATATGGAAAATGGATGTGGAATTCGAGAATAGGGCCCCTGGAAACTGTACTTTGTGGTAAACGAATTTCCCTTTCAATGTGGCGAGTACCAATATGAGGATCGATATGAACAACTGGTAGAACAGTTATAACCCGCGCATCATTTTGGTTAAATTCATAGAGCCGGCTATCCATTGCGATCTCTTGGAGTTAAACTACAAGTAACTCCTCCTCTACTATTCGAAGTGCTGCCAAACACTTATCATATCTAAAAACCTCTTAAATCTAAGTGAACTGCATCTGAGTATTTTTTAAACATTTAACCTTTATTGGACCATCTCAAGGCCACAATAATAAACTTCGTAATACTATTTGAAACGTGAAAATTCCTGCTATTTTCAAATCCTGTATCAAAATTGACTTTAAAGTCAAGGGCATTGACACTTTTGCATCCTACCTACCTCTTAAAAATACTTCAAACGCTTATTAACCCAAGAAACCCATAAAATTCGAATTAACAGCTTTGAAGTGCTCTTTAAACATTTAACCTTAACTTGACCTTCTCAAGGTCATAATACCAAACTTTGAAATATCATTTCGAACGTAAATTTGTTCACTCTTTTTGAGGGGTTTCTACTTAAATAAAATTACCATGACCCTCAAATGACCTTAAAAATTGTCCTGAAGGTCAAGGACATTAGTACAGATAAATGACCCCTACTGTCCTGGACAATTTTTGTCTTAACCATTTTTTTTTGTAGCTGGAATTTGGGGTCAAATTTCTTAATTAAAGCATGGCTCAAACTCAAGAGATATTGCGGAACCCTATCAATTATATTATGATCGATACCTTAGAACAAAAATTATTTTTGCCAAAATTATTTTTAATATAATCCGACTATCTTCACGGGCTCCAGCATCAAATGGAACAAGCATAGTTAAGAGACAGGTTTGCCTGTTCTGGTTATCCATACACAGCCAACCCAAAAAATGTTCTCTGTATATGTTAAGCGGATTCTGTACAATTTGGGCTGGAGTTCGATTTGTTTTGTTGAAATTATTATTTTTCTGGTTCCTCAGAAATTTTCCGGAAAAACTTCCGGATGGTCTTGAATTATCATACTTATGAATTTATAATCAACGTAATAAGATTTGAATATCGATTAAAGACACGTGATACATAAATCATTGCAAAATCCAGTAAGTACGTAGAGTGAAGAGTAACCGGTCTATTAATTTCTTTTTGATGGCCGCCTTTTTAGATTGTATTGTCATACTTAAGTGCAATAATCTTCTTTAATTAAACAGGTCAGTTTAGTGTCAGTATTAGTAAGACAAACAACCTCTATCTAACGTTACTACGTAACTCGTTGTTCGACCAGCCGGTATTAAGAAAACAAAACCTTCCTTAAAATGTAATGATGGTAATTTGTTAAGTGAGAGTACACACTATCACAAATGAAATGTTTTAAGTACATATGTATATATGTATGTACATAGTACCTATAAATCAGTAGTGTTGTATTCTCTGTACATAAATTATTGTGCTTAATGTTAATTGCCTGTAATTAATAACTATAAATAAAGCCTTAATATAAATGACACGTTTGTGCGGTGATTTTTTACGGAATGTCTTTTATATTTTATGGTTTAGTTGTTTTGGGTACATACATATTTTATCTAGTTAGTGTCGGTTATATAAATAAAGTTGTCATTTACGATGCTTGCACATATGCGCGGATAAGTATAAAAAAATAAATTTTTTTATTGAATTGGGTCAAAAACGTTTTACTGCTGCAACTAATCAGAATGATTAATTAAGATTTTAATAGATTTGTATAAATTTATGCATAAAACTTTAGAACTAATCGGTAAATTATTAAGAGATCTTAGCTATATTAATCTGTCGCCTAACGAGGCCATCTGTAATTATAAATCAAAAGTAATTTTTCCCGATTTTACGGGATTAAATCTTTAACATTACAAATCATTTAAGATTGATATGTATCTTACAATTTAATGTCTTTCACAGTGTTATTAACAATTGTTAATGTTGCGCTTTTAATTGGTATCCATAAAATTAGAAGGTTCCGATTAATCTTATATGTAATTGATAATAATCCTTTGATTTATTAGCATTTTCATGTTATCGATCAAAACCGTCTTTCATGAAAATGCAAAGTTACACAAATTTGACTTGTAAGTTGGTTACACCCTGAAATTCGGGATATAACTATTTTAGAATGCTCTCAATAAAAGATTCAAAGGAGAACGCTTGCATCGCTGGAATATTTCCTGGCCACACCCACGATGGTGTAGCTATTCTATCGGTTGAATATTTTTCCAAAAATGAAAAGGTAAAACTGTAAAAAGATGTAGGCACCAACGATATTATTTGCAGGAAATTTATTGACTCAAGAATCAAGCTAAGAAAACCACCTAAATACATAAACTGAAGTGACTTTCATTGTCAAAGGACAAACACTTAATTCTTTATGGAAAGAAATAGGGCGGCTTAAACGCATTTTTTCCTACAAAAAGTCTGTACATAATGATTTCTTATCCAAGGTCGTCAAAGTCATCTTTATAAAGAGGAAAATGAGACCCCTTTTAGTTTTCACCATACATTATATTGGTATGTTGCCTAGATTGAAAGAATATCCTGTTTTGGGCTATTTCTCTCAACTTTGGCAGAAATGTAAAATTGGAATCGTAGTACTGGAACTCCTTACCGATTTACTATAAACCATTCGATAAATAAGTCCTGGTACATATGTAGTATAACAAAAAGATATCTGTTCATCTATATTTCGAGCACAGCAATTTGGAGGAAACTAAATCTGGATGGAACGCAATTATCGTAACTTCCATATACTAAAGTTTTGTTTATTATAATTAGGTGGTATAAAGTGTTTAAACAATTTCCAGAACGTTCTGAAACTAACGTATTAGTCACCAAATTATTGAAGGGTAACAAATAAAAATTTCTAAAACTTCGATGCACAAAGGGCGTTTAATACTGGTGAGTCTCAATGAAATCTATCCTACAAAATCTATCCTATAATCCATCCTCTCGCCCAACTGAAGCTAACTCTATCCCAACTCAATTTGAACTCAATCCCAACTCAACCCTGATTAGCCCACTTGCCCCACTCAACCATCAACGTAGCACTAAACTCAACCCAAACACAATCATAACTCAACTTTCAATTCAACTCCCTACTCAACCCCAAAATGCTCAACTTAACCCTTAAACGGTTTGATAACAGATTGCGTGCATGAACTCAACTCAATTTCGAAATCAATGTCCAACTCGACGCGCACCTCAACTTTCAAATTAACCCGAAAAACCGTAAAACTATTTGCGTTCATGAACTCAATTCAACACAATTCACACTCTCAAGCTAACTTCCAACTCAACCCTCAAAAGAACCCTAAATAAACTTACAACTGTATATCTGACTCAACCTCAACTCAACAGCATCTAAACCCGAACTCAACCCCAACCTAATCCCAAGTCGACCATAAACTCAGTCCTTAACTCAACTTCAAACTTAACGCTCAATTGAACTCCCAAGTCAACTTTTAAAAGTGATTCGTCTGGATTTTTTGAAAAGGTTTCAAATCCCCTTCTATCCCCATCAGAGTTAATCCCATTCTATTGTGGTCATCATAAAACACTGCTTCTGAAACAGAGTAAATCTTTTCTATGGAAGCAGCGTGACATGGATATGGCATTCCTTTAGGGTTTAGACAATAGACACGAGACACGATGACTTTAACGTTCAAATATTTCGATTCTAAATTATGCAACCGATAAAATCTAAAGGTGATTATGAATATATTTGGTAGTTTCCAAATTTAATATTTTTTACGTATCTAATTTGTGCCATCTGACCAAAATAAACGCTTTCCATAACAATATTTGTAAGAATCCAACCGAGTTTAACTGCCTTGATCGTTATTTAAAGCAAAATTTCAAAAAATTAGAATGGCTCGGAGATTTCTAATCATGACCCGGAGACTGGAATTTTAGTCCCAGTTATGGAGCATTCAGGCGAAAATGATTCAGTTGGATATTCTACTTCAATTCATCCCCCAAATAAATCCACACCGCTCACTCAATCCTAACCCAACCCAACTCAACTTGAACTCAACCCCAACTCAACCGCGACTCAAAACCAACTCAAGCCCAATTCATCCTCAAACCAGCAACCTTAACCGAAAACCAAGTGATAATACCATGGTAAAAATTTACAGCTCAAATTTGCCCTTGTCCAAAACCAATTTTCTCTCGACGTTTTGAAAGCCCCTAACTACGGAAAAGCAACAAAAAAATTTCCGCCCATCTGTCTGTCTGATATCTGTAACGGTGAAAACGCGTATCACTATAGAACGGCCAATCCGATTTTAAATTTCTTTTCGTAAATCTGTTTCTATCGTTAAGATGGATAATTAAAAAGCTCTTGGAACCTGTACGTCAAGAGAATCGGGTACCTGCAACATGAATTGACCCATAATAACAACCCAAACACCCCAATTGAAGATTAAATTGGGGTTGGGTTGAGGGTTGAGTTGAGGTCGATTTACTGGTTGGACTAAGGTTTAGTTGGTGTTGAGTTGGAGATGGAGTTAGAATTAGCTTCAGTTGATTGAAATTGAGTTCATATACACATGTTGACTATGTTGATTTGGGAGTTAAGTTGGGAATTGAATTTGGGGTTGAGTTAAAAGCTGATTTTGGTATCGAGTTAGGCTTGGGATGAGGTTATATCGGGATTCAGATTCAGTCGATCAGTTGGGAACTTATTTAGAGGTTGAGCTGTGATTTGAGGTGAGAGTTTTTTTTTTTTTTTTTTTTTTTTTTTTTTTACGAGTGTGCACCCCGACCATTAATGTATTTTGTGCATCCCCAGAAAGTTTCACGTAAAGTGGAGGTTCAAGTCCTTGATAAACGCCACCAGCTCATGCATATTTAAAGGGCCGACGTTAGGCCACTGTATTGTGTATGCATGGAGGATATGGATTAAAGCATCACACGTGAATAGTAGATGTTCGGATGTTTCCCTTTCCAGGTTGCAAAATCTACAACGGTCTGTAGTCCATTAAAAGGGCCATGTCCTGTTAAGTACCAGGTGAAGGATTTTAGAGACTATCTTGATTGCCTGATCTAAACGTCTAATATCATAGCTTAATAGTTTTTTGGTCTGTCTCATCCCAACGGAGGACCCCAGAATATTTTCGTATGTTTTTGTTCCCAATTCCTTATGCCATTTGCCAGATGGCTCTTGGAGTAACCAACACTACGCTCGGGGCCAAGGAAAGGGCACTCCGCTGCCTCTTTTACACAGCGGTCTGCCGCCTCGTTTCCCTGTATATCGGAATGGCCGGGGACCACAAAAGGGTTACTTTGTTCTCCCTGCTGAGTTCTAGAAGGTTGCAATAGCAGCTCCAGATTATTTTGGAATAGAAGACAGATGCTCCTAAGGCAAGCAATGCCGCCTGGCTGTCCGAGATTACATAAATCTCGGTTTTTCTATATATTTTTGTGAGACATCGAAGCACACATACCTCGATCGCACAAATCTCTGCTTGGAAAGCTGTGGGGGTTTTACCCAATGGAATACAGAGTTCGAGACCCGGCCCGATTATACCCGCACCAGTGCCCACCCCTGATTTTGAACCGTCAGTGTACCATATGGAGACGTGATGGAGTAAGCAGGAGATGATACTCCTCGCTTGTTCCCTGTCGTGTATTTCAATCGTGAAATTCCTCCGGCAGTCAATCGTTTTAATCATCCCGTCTGATAGTTGGATTATTTCCTCGTCCAGATTCAATTTGTCCAGGATGCTATTATGTCCTGGTCTAATAGTTTTAATTTGAGATGTTATTTTTAGATTGACTGCCTTTGAACCAGCTACTCTTTTAAGGTGCAAGTGTAGGAGAATTGTTTTCCTCCGATTTGTAAAGAAATTACAAATAATTTTGTTGGGGTTTACTCTAAGGCCCGTCTCAATACACTAGTCGCTTACCAACTCGAGGGCATATTGCATACGTTCCGCTATTGTACTCTCGAATTTCCCCCAGACTATTAAGACTAGATGGAGTTGGGAGTTAGCTGGAGTTGTTTTGAGTTCAGTGTATGTACAATACACAAACAGTTTTCGGGTCGTATTGATTTGAGTGAGGAGTTTAGTTGAAGGATGTGTTGAGGTTGAGCGGGAGATCAACTTGGGCGTCGAGTTAGTTTTGAGTTAAAGTTGAGTGGGGTTGCATGGCAGTTCGAGACTAATTTGGGGTCGATTTGATGATTTATTTAGTTGGAGATGAGTTGAAATATGCACATAATTTTTCGGACATGAGTTTTGGTCACCTCGAAAGGTTTCAGCATTTATACAATATTTTTTCAAACATTAAGTTTCATTGATATAATCGATGGAAATAGTATTCCAAGAGGATCAAAACCATTAAACAATACAAGAATTCCCTTAAGTAATCATAGAAAAAATTTCTTCCATTAGCAACTATACGTTTGAAAAAGCATCTACTGGTTAAGCAGCTAAACCATCTGTGACCTTCAAATTGCTACTCAATGAAATCGTCGATATGAAAAATTAAAATAAACGATCTGTTGATATGATCTTTAATAAACTCAATGATTACGAGAACTCAATGATTACGTCGATTAGTGAGAATCAAAATAAAATTTTTTATCTGACAAAAATGTCACGGGAAAATCGTGTTGAGATCACCGGTTTACCTGCTTGTTAGTGCTAACGAAATTAAAGGTGCAGTCACAAGTCAAGACATTGATTAGTTGATTACTATTTCAAGAAGAATAACGCTGATAAAAAATACGTCAAAAAGTTGAGGCTAACAAGTACAAGTATTTTTGGTGCCATTTATTCCGATTTATATAAATGACAGCCTCATATACAAGCAACATCAATTATATTCGGTACCATTTGTAAATGGTTTTGATTATTAATTTATTTAAGTCAAATTTAGATCCTAGTATCTATGATTTGGTATTGATCCTAGTATCTATGATTCTTCACGCCTTTACTGAACTGCGCAAATTATTAAATTTAGATTAATGAACATGAAATTCAAAGCTTTGCAATTCCCAGTTATTCAATACTGATTTTATTGTTAAATTGCATTTAACTGACTACCTAACTAGGTTTGATTGATTGTTTTAGTCTGTTCAGAACTGGTTTTGGGGCTTAGTAACCCACATACAGTAGTCGCTGTCTTGATTGATATTTCCAAAGCGTTTGGCGAGATGAATCACAAGATTCTTTCAAACAAACTATCGTATATCGAATTATTATCGGTGACGTTCTTCAATGTTCAGTCTTCGGACTAACTTTATTTCTAATTTACGTAAACTCGATTTTTCGACAAAAGTTTAATGGCAACATTGTTGCATTTTTTAACAATTATGATCTTGCAATCTTGAGCATTTCGTCTATGGTGCACGGACTGGTGCCTAGCCCGAAAACAAAGCCTATTTTGTTTAGTTCGAATGCCTACCTTTCGTTTAATATTGCTATTGCTCTTCATGATGTCTGCTGTTCTACAAGTTGCTCTTGCTTGTTCAGCTGTACGGTCATTGAATCAGTAAGTTTCGTCAGTAATTTAGATTGGCAATGTCATGTTAAAGCTTTGAAAAAATTCGCTTCACTCCACTATAATGTTTTGAAGTATTGAAATCGTTCTCTCATGCCTTAGTTGAATCGCGAATTAAAACCCTATATGCGAATAGGCAAATGGCCGACTAGACTTGGTAACTAATCCTGAAGGTAAGCAAGTGAATCTACAAACAAATGGTTGAACCAGCAATAACCTATGTTATAAGTCTGTGGTGAAGAAAAACACAACCTAAAACGACCATAGTAAAGTCGGTCAAAAGCCATTTATAACGCCGACGATGTACATGTGTATACAGTGATAAAGGAGGTATACCATCATATTCCCAAAAATAAAAATCCCCCAAAAATCCCAAGAAATGTAAAATAACGTCCTTATTAAAAACGAAGACCACATTAAATTTTTGTTAACGACGATATGAAAACAAAAGGAAGCTACATAATTTCTTGTCATTCTTGCGCAGAAAGGATCAATGCTAAGTGGCTTTGGGAAGTTTTCTATTTTAGTATGTGAGTAATTATTAAAAACCTCACATTTTTTAAAAATGTTCCAATTTCTATGAATGGTAGAATTTCAAAATATCATCAAAGCGAGGGTTTGGGGCGGCAGCCCCACCCTCTTAGGTATAAAACGAATTAAAATAATATTTCACACAAATTTAAAAAATTTGATTATCTGGGATTTTTTTTTTGGGGGGATTATTTATTTTGGAATAGGGTCGAAAGGTCGAATGTCGAAATGCCGAATGTCGAAAGGTCGAATATCGAAAGGCCGAATAGGTGGAAAGGCTGAATTGGACGAAAGGGCGACATGGCCGAAAGGCCAAATATCGAATGGCCGAATGTCGAAAGACCGAATGTGCAGAAAGGTCGAATGTCAAAAGGACGAATGTGTCAACGGCCGATTATGTCGAAAGGCCAATTGTGTCGAAAAGCTGAATCAAAGAGAAGGGAATTAAGTGCAGGAAAATTTTCTTAAGTAAAGGACGATTCTATTAAGTGAAGGAGAATTATATTAAGTGAATGAACATCACTATAATTAATTTGTTAAGAAACAGCTAAGTTTATTGGTCATACTCTAGAACTTCATCAAAAAAATCATTTTAGAATCCCTTTAACATTTCCATATTATAAATCGAATTTAATCATACCCCGTTATGAAATAGCCAAGTCTACAAATTTATCGGTTTCCACCACAGAAATATGCCGTAATGTACCATATATTCACGAAACATTATCCAATTTTTTGGCGGTTGACGAAACAATTTTTATTATCACAAATATTTTGAACTCTTATGAGAAAACTCAAATTTTAAAGACATTTTATAAATTTTAATTTTAACTTGGGCCACACTTTAAAAATTGTAGTTCTGGATTTTAGTTTTTTGTATTTTTATTTTCTAGATAAGGTAGCCAACCACCGTATCGTACCATATGCCGTAATGAAATATGCAGTATGAAATACGGTGATGGATTAATTCGTTTTATACCTTGGAGAATGGGAACTGCCGTAATGATAAAGCTAAAGTAATAAAAATGAAATACATAACATAACGCAAACGACCATTTTATACGTTCGACCCATTCGGCTTTCGACATTCAGCCCTTCAACCCATTCGGCCTTTCCACACATTCGGCTTTTCGATCCATTCGGCCATTAGACATTCGGTCTTTCGACACATTTTGACTTTCGGAATTCCGACCCATTCGGCCTTTCGATATTCGCCCTTTCAACATCACATAGAAGGCAACAACTATAAGGAAGGTAATCTAAAAGGGCATTTTACAGTAAGCAATGCCAATGTAAAGGCTTCACTTCCAAAGATAAAATTGTCATCCCGACGAGGAAGGAGTAACTAATAATTTATAAATTAGAAAAATAAATAGATAAATAGTCCACAAACATGGTTCTCGTTTGAACCAAAGATGGAAGAGAGGTACGATATGGTTAGTCTGAGGGGCAAAAATTTGTTAGTAAAGAAGTTTCCAATCTTTGACATGGTGAGTGCCAAAAAACAACAACATGGAATGTTATGCATTACAAATAAGGGTCAACAGATATCATAGCAAGAGAATGCATCTACAAAGGTAGCTCATGGTAAACTGATTTCATAAGAATTAGTTTCTGTCTATTGAAGTTCTTGAGAATAATTATTTGCTACTCTGGGCTCTATTTATTTTATGTACGACAACACATTTATATCATATCTACGTAAATATTCATTTAACTTCGATGAAGTGTTAAATTATTCACCCTCTAAGTTTGTTTAGCACAATTTATTACTATGTGACCTGCTCAGTCGCATAAATCTCACAACTACATTTATACATAAATAAATATATTACAACAAAAAACAATCCAAAAACATTAAAAATAGCGATCGCAAAATTACCACAACATAATATACCAATACCATACTCGTAAACAATTATTCATAATACCCCATCCAATTTACGAGTGTACTATACTGTTGTTCAATTGAACAATTACTGTGTTGTCTTGCATGTACTCAAAACCAAAACCACAAAAAATTAAAAAAAAAAAAAAAAAAAATTAAAACGAACGAATAAAATCACCATATATACCCACAACTAGCACACAACAATAAGAAAAGCTTTAAGCCAAAATGAAAAACTATAAACAACATAAAAAAAATTGTTTAGTAATTGTTAAAATAGTTTTCGTACGGTAGCATATGCGGATAGTTGCTGCATTAAATCGAAGCATCGACAAAAATTTTTTTTTAACCAATTGCGCGATTTTTAGTGATTTTAGGTTTAAACCAAAACAAAAATTTAATTAATTAAATTTTTTGAATATAAATTAAATTAAATTATCAAAAAAAAAAAAGTGAAAGAGATTACAAAAAGCAATTTTGGTGATTAAAAATTTTGTGCCTGTTATACAACAAAGTGAGTTTTGTGTATTTTTCCGTGAAAAACGGAAGGAATTACCCAAACAAAAAAAAAAAAACAAACAAATATCGAAATTATTAAATAATTTTGTGGATAAAAAAGCAACAACAACATTTATAAGGTAAGTTTCTTTTAAACACAATTAAAATTAAATCTCGGTATGTTTGTAATGGCTTCATGCAAATAATTAAGAAAAGAAACGACAAAAAGCATAACATTAAAAAATAAAAATAAAAAAATCGCGGTTTAGTGACGATAACGTATACCTATAAAAAAAAAATAAATAAAAAATTTTGTTTAAACAAAAGTGAAATTTTCAATAAACTATCAATATTAATTGAAGGTGACAACGGATATAAAAAATAATAAAAAATTTATCGAGTTCGGGGATTTGAAATGGGACAAGTTTTTTTTATTTGCTTTTCTCTGTAATTAGTTTTGTAACAATCGCGCGTGATATCATTTTCTAAATTGTTGTGATTACGTGGGTGGCACCGTTTGATCGAATAATATGAAAATAGTGAGCGAAGAAAGCCGTAGAATCTGCACTATAAATACACTAGGGTCCATTCGATAAATCGTCCCCACTGTCTGTAGATCAGCTCCACAAGAGGATTCCGTTAAACGACCAACATACGCCTAAAACTTCAGTCGTCAGTCCATGGTCATTTTCTTGGTCTATATTTTCCTGAGATTGGTTTGTTCTTCCTTATATTTTGAGTCCTAGATTCTATCTTTTTTGCCTAATAATGATCATTTTTGTATTTCTGTAAGTGTAAAACTTCGGCTTCACACTGCTTAAAGATCCCTTACCCATTGTAGTTTGTGCCTTTTTTTATTTATTAAAATTAGTTGGAATATAGACAGCCTCCGTAATTATTGCCAAAATGGGCTTTGATGATAATAGGTATCTTAATCGAAAACAATCAAACATCAAATCAATTTCTGGTATACTAAATTAGTTGAAATCTTTATAAATGTATCTCTTCGCTTCATAATAATTCCAAAAGTATTCCTTGTCGCAAATAACTTCAATCAAACTACAGCAGAGTAACCAGAAATTAAAATGAAAGTCTACAACAAAGGCAAGAACAGAACAGTCAATTAAGCAAGGAGTTAGGTCGAGAGGATCACCTCTTTAACATCCATACATAAGTAATACCAAACACACCATTACATATAAATGCTGAATAATTTCAGTTAACTTAAAGATCAATAAGTAAACAAACGGGTTAATCTCTATTATTTCTCAAAAGGGAAGGAAGGGATCACTGAAATACAACAATGTGAATCTTCCTTTTCCAGAATATTTTTTAAACTATATATCTTCGTCTTCCAGAAATTATATTCTAATTTAAAAATAAACTTCCTTTTCCCAGATGATTTTATAATATAATTTCCTTTTCCGGAATATTTTAAAATTATTTTTCTTTTTCAAGAAATTCCTTTCTAGTTTGAAAATTAAATTTTCCTTTTACAATTTTACTTTTCCAGAACATTTTTTAAATTAAATCTTCCTCTTCCAGATTTCTCATTCTAATTTTCAAATTAATTCTCCCTTTTCCAGAATATTTTTTTAAATTAAATCTTCCTCTTCCAGATATTCCATTCTAATTTTAAAACTTAATCTCCCTTTTCCAGAATATTTTAAATTAAATCTCCCTTTTAATGAAATTCCATCCAAATTTTAAAATTAATTCTTCTTTATACAGAAATTCCTTTCTAATTTTAAAATAAAATCTTCTTTTTCCAGAATATTTTAAAATTAGTTCTTGTTTTGCCAGAAATTATATTCTAATTTAAAATTAAACTTCCCAGATGTGTTCAAAATATAATCTCCTTTGCCGGAATATTTTAAAATAAATTCTTCTTGTCCCAGAATTTCATTTCAAGTTTTAAAATTAAATTTTTTTTCCAGAATATTTTAAAATTAAATCTAACTTTCCAGAACATTTTTTAAATTAAATCTCCCTCTTTCAGATTTTTCATTCTAATTTTAAAATTAATTCTCCCTTTTCCAGAATATTTTTTTTAATTAAATCTTCCTCTTCCAGAAATTCTATTCTAAATTTAAAAGTTAATCTCCCTATTCAAAATATTTTAAATTTAATCTCCCTTTTAATGAAATTCCAAATAATTAATTTACAAGAAATTTCATTTTAACTTTAAAAGTAAATCTCCCATTTTCAGAAATTCCATTTAAATTTTAAAATTAAATCTCCCTTTCCCAGAATATTTTATAACTAAATCCTCCTTTTCCATAAATTTCTTTCTAATTTTAAAATTAAATCTCCATATCCAGAAATTCCTTTCTAATTTTAAAATTAAATCTTTCTTTTCCAGAATATTTTAAAATTGGTTCTCCTTTTGCTAGAAATTCTATTATAATTTAAAATTAAACTTCCTTTTCCCAGATGATTTTAAAATATAATTTGCTTTTCTGAAATATTTTAAAATTCTTCTTCTTTTTCAAGAAATTCTCTTCTAGTTTTAAAATTATTTTCCTTTTCCAGATTATTTTAAAATTAAATCTAACTTTCTCAGAAATTTTCTTCCAATTTTAAAATTAAATCTTCTTAAAACTAAATCTCTCGTTGCCAGAATTTTTTTTATATCAAATTTTCTTTTCCACAAATTCTACTCTAATTTTAAAATTATTTCTCCTTTTTCCAGAATATTTGTTTAATTAAATCTTCCTCTTCAAGAAATTCCATTCTAATTTTAAAAGTTAATCTCCCTTTTCCAGAATATTTTAAATTAAATCTCCCTTTTAATGAAATTACATCCAAATTTTAAAATTAATTCTTCTTTTTTCATAAATTCCTTTCTAATTGTAAAATTGAAACTCCCTTTTCCAGAATATTTTTTTAATTAAATCTTCCTTTTCCAGAAATTCGATTCTAATTTTAAAATTAAATCTCTTTTTCCAGAATATTTTAAAATTAATTCTTGTTTTGCCAGAAATTATATTCTAGTTTAAAATTAAACTTCCTTTTCCAAGATGATTTTAAAATATAATCTTTAATATCTTAAATAAATTCTTCTTGTCTCAGAATTTCATTTCAAGTTTTAAAATTAAATTTTCCTTTTCCAGAATATTTTAAAATTAAATCTAACTTTCCAGAACATTTTTTTAAATCAAATCTTCTCCTTCCAGATTTCTCACTCTAATTTTAAAATTAATTCTCCCTTTTCCAGAATATTCTTTTAATTAAATCTTCCTCTTCCAGAAATTCCATTCTAATTTTAAAATTAAATCTCCTTTTTCCAGAATATTTTAAAATTGGTTCTCCTTTTGACAGAAATTCTATTATAATTTAAAATTAAACTTCCTTTTCCCAGATTATTTTAAAATACTATATAATCTCCTTTGCCGGAATATTTTAAAATAAATTCTTCTTGTCCCAGAATTTCATTTCAAGTTTTAAAATTAAATTTTCCTTTTTCAGAATATTTTAAAATTAAATCTAACTTTCCAGAACATTTATGAAATTAAATCTTCCTTTTCGAGATTTCTCATTCTAATTTTAAAATTAATTCTCCCTTTTCCAGAATATTTTTTTAATTCAATTTTCTTGTTGCATAAATTCCATTCTAATTTTAAAAGTTAATCTCCCTTTTCCAGAATATTTTAAATTAAATCTCCCTTTTAATGAAATTCCATCCAAATTTCAAAATTAATTCTTTTTTTTCCAGAAATTCCTTTCTAATTTTATAATTGAAACTCCCTTATCCAGAACATTTTGTAAACCAAATCTTCCTTTTCCAGAAATTGCTTTCAAATTTCAAAATAAATCTCCTTTTTCCAGAATATCTTCTATATCTATATTCTTCTTTTGCCAGAAATTCTATTATAATTTAAAATTAAACTTCCTTTTCCCAGACGATTTTAAAATATAATTTCCTTTTCCGCAATATTTTAAAATTCTTCTTCTTTTACAAGAAATTCCTTTCTAGTTTTAAAATTAAATTTTCCTTTTTCAGAATATTTTAAAATTAAATCTAACTTTCCCAGAATTTTTTTTCCAATTTTAAAATTAAATCTTCTTAAAACTAACTCTGCCGTTGCCCGAATTTTTTTTAAATTAAATTTCCTTTTCCACAACAAATTCTATTCTAATTTCAAAATTAAATCTTTTTTTCCAGAATATTTAAAATTAAATCTCATTTTCCTGAAATTTCATCCTAATTTTGAAATTAATTCTTATTTTTCCAGAATACGCATTCTAATTTTAAATTTAATTCTTCTTTTTCTCGAATACTTTTTAAATTAAATCTTTCTCTTCCAGATATTAAATTCTAAATTTAAAATAAAATCTCCTTTTTCTAGAATATTTTAAAAAATTCTCCTTTTTCAAGAAATTCCTTTTTAATTTTAAAATTAATTCTTGTTTATCCAGAAATTCCTTTCTAATTTTAAAATTGAACTTCTCTTTTCCAGAACATTTTTTAAACTAAATCTTCCTTTTCCAGAAATTCGATTCTAATTTTAAAATTAAATTTCCTTTTTCCAGAATATTTTAAAATAAATTCTTCTTGTTCCAGAATTTCATTTCAAGTTTTAAAATTAAATTTTCTTTTTCCAGAATATGTTAAAATTAAATTTAACTTTCTAGAACATTTTTTAAATTAAATCTTCCTCTTCCAGATTTCTTATTCTAATTTTAAAACTAATTCTCCCTTTTCCAGAGTATTTGTTTAATTAAATCTTCCTCTTCCAGAAATTCCATTCAAATTTTAAAACTTAATTGCCCTTTTCCAGATTATTTAAAATTAAATCTCCCTTTTAATGAAATTCCATCCAAATTTTAAAATTAATTCTTTTTTTTCCAGAAATTCCTTTCTAATTTTAAAATTAAAATTCCCTTTTCCAAAACATTTTTTAAACTAAATCTTCCGTTTCCAGAAATTCCTTTCTCAATTTAAAATTAAATCTCTCTTTTCCAGAATATCTTCAATATCTATATTCTTCTTTTGACAGAAATTGTATTCTAATTTAAAATTAAACTTCCTTTTCCCAGATGATTTTAAAATATAATTTCCATTGCCGGAATATTTTAAAATTATTCTTATTTTTCAAGAAATTACTTACTAGTTTTAAAATTAATTTTCCTTTTCCAGAATATTTTAAAATTAAATCTAACTTTTCCAGAACATTTTTTGAATTAAATCTTCCCCTTCCAGATTTTTCATTCTAATTTTAAAATTATTTCTCGCTTTTCCAGAAATATTTTTAAACTAAATCTTCTTCTTCCAGAAATTCCATTCTAATTTTAAAATTAAATCTCCTTTTTCCTGAATATTTTAACATTAGTTCTCCTTTTGTCAGAAATTCTATTCTAATTTAAAATTAACCCAGAAAATGTAAAAATTATTAATTTTTTTTTTTTTTTTTTTTTCAAAAAATTTAATTCTTTTCCAATTTTAAAATTAAATCTTCTTAAAATAAAATTTTCCTTTTCCAGAATTTTTTTAAATTAAAATTTCTTCTTCCAGCAATTCCAATCTAATTTTAAATTTAATTTTCCTCGAATTTTTCCAGAATATTTTTTAAATTAAATCTTCGTCTTCGAGAAATTCCATTCTAATTTTAAAATTAGATCGCTTTTTCCCGAAAATTTTAAAATTAATTCTTATTTTCCAAGAATTTTTTTCGAATTTTAAAATTAAATCTCCATTTTCTAGAATATTCTAAAGTTAAATTTGCATTTACCAGAAATTTCATTTTAACTTTAAAAGTAAATCTCCCTTTTACAGAATATTTTAAATTAAATCTAACTTTTCCAGCAATTCCATTCTAATTTTAAAAGTAAGTCTGCTTTTACTAGAATATTTTAAAGTTTATTCTCCTTTTACCAGAAATTCCTTTCTAATTTTAAAATTAAATCTCCAATTTTCAAAATATTTTAAAATTAAATCTTCTGTTTCCATAAAATTTTAAAATTAAATCTTCTTTTTCCAGGAATTTCATTTTAATTTTTAATGTAAATCTCATATTGCCAGAATATTTTAAAATTAAATCTTCCTTTCTCAGAATATTTTAAAATGCACCTTTCTTTTTCAAAAATTTCAATCTAATTTTAAAAGTAAATTTCGCTTTTGCATAATATTTTAAATTAAATTTTCCTGAATTTAAAATTATAATGAATGATTTGATGAAATTAGCCAGAGTTTGCTCTGAACATGTATCCGCAAAAATTGGGATTTTTATGTAAGGATATTAGGTAATTTGACTATTTTGTAGCAGGACCACACTACAATCTTTCACTAATTAATAAAATATCTAAATTTTACATCATCCCATTGAATATTCTTTTTGCCATTAGATTTCTTTTGACATAATATGTCAACAATAAGACCTACTTAGACCAAATTCACTAAATATTTCGAATATTGCCGCTTCTTAGCGACGATTACATTTTTTCTGCAGGTATACAGTGTCTAACGTACATAATTCTCCATGACAATCAATTTAGAGTACATATCTAGAGTATGGGTGGCGAAAACACGAATATTCCGAGTAATAGTTATCTATTAATCTCTATCCGGCTAATCCGAAAAATAATTTATCATTTACAAAAACGAAATTTTTTAAATGCTTATGAAATTACAAATTTATCAAAGCGGTGCAAATCGGGTTCGTCTCTTAGTCAAGAAATTAAAATTGATGTCTTTTGTATGAAAATTCAAAATTTCGTGAAAAGTTACATTTGATTGAATTGAATGTTTGTTAATGTTTGTGACTAAAGAGAAATATAATTAGCAGCAAAGAGCAATAAATTCTTCTCTCAAAATATCGTACACCATCGACTTAGGAAAATTGTTCTGTTTTTTCAATCCTGATCATCCTCATCTGGTATCCATATATTATGTATGTATCTTTAAATGACACAATATTTTCACCAGAAAATATCTCTTCCCACACAAAACCACCACCTCTTAACATCAGCTGGATAATAAATGCGCTGTCACCGCGGTAGTGAAATTTATTTTCTTTTCCCTTCAATTTCATTGTTAAGTAACAAAAATAAATGAATTTCTTACAAGAAATGTAAATAAAAGATTTTTTTGTGATTTTTTTTTTTTTAAATAATTTCTTTTTAAATACCAAAACGTTACATAATATTCGCGTAAATATAAGAAAGAAGTTAAGCAAATATAAGTTCCACTTGCCGCCACTTAGTAATTTGAGTTGAATTAATTTTCAATTTAATATTTGTTGTTGTTATATAAATAACGTTATATTGTTTTGGTTTTATTTTGTTATTTTGTAAAATATAAATCAAGCGAGTTGTAACCAAAATGTTGACGTAATCGGTCATGAAATTTGCGTATAATGTTTAAAAGACGCGATACTGCGCTCTTTCTCTGATTATTATTTTTTTTTTTTTGAATGAAGTCTTTGCAAATTTTATTCAATCATAAACAAATTAATTATTCTTATCACATGATCATACATTTGTATGTGTGCTACAAAAACAAAAAATAGAATCAGAGGTTTTTCGTTTATTTATTATTCCAAATGGACGGAAAATACTGTATAGTAAGCAGTACAGCCAGGTACTAAGAATTTATTATAATAAGTACAAAAAACCAAGAAAACAGACTCGTTTAGGGTAAACTCAGAACGTCATTTGAAAAGTTCAACGTGTGTAAGCCGTATATTTTCTGTTGGTATTTGAAATTATCAGCTATAGAAACATTGTTTGCTCTGAAGTGTTTTGACGCCAATTTGACACAGTAATTATTATTGACCGTTCAAAGAGGTACATTACCCTGAATAATTATCAAAGATATCTTACTACTTTTGTGTTTTATCGGTGTTCTTTCAGAAATCATTAACGTTTAGTTTGTATCGGATTAACCTCCATATAAAATTGGTTTAAAAAGAGACATAATAAAATGGACACACACATGCTTTACTACACCGAGATTCCGCAGAGTTACACTATAGTGTGAGGTCCACTTAAGATAAATTTGGCAAATATTTGAAACCGTTAGATCAGGCATTGCTGAACGGGGTTACCTTTCTTTGAAGGCCGATCAATTTCCTGTACTTGGATCACGTCTCTGAGTAAACTGGTTTGCTGACAGTTTTTTGCCTTCCTCATATTAAATAATTATGTAAACTTTTCTGTGGTCGTGCGGCGATATCGTTAATTATAAAATAAACGATTGAAATGAAATTTTTAAATGGAACGGACTAAGCAATAAGTAGCAAAATTTGATTTTGCTTTTGTTTATGGTTCGAAATATTTAAATACTTTGGGCATACGCTCAAGCGTGCCGCATTGAAAAATAAATAAATTCATTATTTTCTGTTCTTATGAAGTATTTGTAGAAAAACATTTGCAACAATCTCAAGTCAATTCAGTATAACCTACAACTCAACCCTCCAATAATTCCCTTGCTGTACACTCCCTCACTCGATCACAACTCAACTCAACCCTAAACTCAAAGACCAACTCAATCCCCAAATCAACATGATCAGAGAAACTACCTGCATACATGACCCAATCTCAGGCTAACTTCCAACTCAATCCTCAACTGCTCTTCAGTAAAACCCAGTTTTACTCTGGCTCAATTCCCAACTCAATCCTCCAACTTCAAAAATACCTCAACTGAAACCTAACTTAACATTTAGCTCGATTCCCAACTCAACCCTCATCTTAGCTCCAAGGCCAACGCTCAAATTAACCTTTAAATTAATGCAGTCCAAAGACTACATGTGTACATGAACTTAACTCAAAATAACTTTCACCAACAAGCAAAATTTTAACTCAACCCTCAATAAAACTCCAAATTAATCCCCCAACTGAATCGCTGACTCAATCTCAACTCAAATCCAATACTGCCTTAACTCGAAAACTACATACATAGATACAAAACCTTAACTCAAATCAACTCAAGGTAAGTCTAACTTAACCCTCAATTAATAAATGAAACCTCAAATAAATCCCAAACTAAACTCCTCACTCAACCCTAATCCAACCCCAACTTAATTCTAATTCTCAAGCCAGCAAATATAAAAAAATGTGTTAACGCGTGGATGTAAATGTTAACTACATGGTTTTGGGTCAATTCATATCATTGGAGGCTAGTAACACATGAGGAGAAGAATAAGTAAAATCACAAATTCTTTATATGGGACCGTAAGTCATGTTTTAATTTTATGATTTTTATGTTTTGAATGTACAGTACTGAGAAAAAGAAATGTTTATGGAACATGATTTTTGTTGTTGTTATTGTTATTTTAAAATACAGGGTTATTTAAATATTTTATGAACATATGTATGTATTACCATCTTATATTTCTTAAATTTCAAAATGGCCGCCGAAATGCTCTTATTCGAATTTTCTCCGATGTTCATATATTTTTGTTCACATATATTTCTCATTTAGTTCTATTAGACATACTAAAAAAATTAGCATAACTTACATATTTAAACAAAAAAACAAAGATTTAAGTTTATTTTAATAAGTGACAGTGTAATAACGAGTAGCTTTAAAAAGTTTTGTATTATTCTGCTGAGTTCCACTGAAACAATTGCAAATTTGTCAATTTATTCATCCTGCTATTTCAACATCACTAATAAATGTCGAAAAATTGAAATCAAGGACCATCACGGAATCCAGGAAATATCATAGAACAGCAAAAATTATTCGATTTACAATAACTGCCGTAATATCATCATCAATAACATTTCTGGTAGGTATTTGGAATCGAGGCCCTAGCGAACAATCTTTATGATGAATTTATGGATCAACTGGAAAGCAAGTTTAAACAATTGAAGACAAATTGTGATAAATATGCAGATATATAACACATGGAACGAACGATTGCTTAATTCTTGAAAAGTTAAAGTACAAAAAAGTCTAATGGTTAGAAGGCGAAATGTCAGAATTATAAGTGAAAAAATTGGGTTTTACAAATTTGCTCTGCTCTATCCTAAAAACTGTGTGCAACCAGACAGCAGCGAAACGCAAACATCTCTAAAATTTATTATTTTTGAAACCAAAATGGGCACAGTTACCAAAGAGAAATATCGCAATACCAGGACTGTATTTCGTCTATATTATGTGCCGATCCAAAATCAACATGTTACCTACTTCAATGCGAGAACTTTCCAGCACAAGGTTTTCATTGGAACAACAAATAGGCGACCCATTTAAAATTTACAAAAAAGTAGCGGCTTCATTATAATATCAGATTGTCTTCACAAAGACACTATAACAATTTACTTATAACAGTGTAAACTATACAGTTTATTTATAACAGTGTAAACTGGTAATTTATCTAAAGTTTATTGTATTATTTATAGTGCAGTAACACATTACAAACATAACATCACATATATAAACACAAAGTGGGTATCAGCGTCGATTGTGAGTTGCATATCAAGAGAATGGCGTCCAGACCCAGTCTCACAAACGAATACGATGGTATCTAACCAATGCGGAAAAATTATTCAAATGGGCAAAAATCTTGAAGACTGATGAAATTTTTGAATTTTGTTCAGATCCTGAATACAAATTCAAAAAACATCCAACAAACTAATAGGTTCGAGAAAATAAAAACAATAAAGGCAACTCTCGATTTTCATGAAGTCATTCCTTCAAAAGAAGGCTATTTAAATTTTTTGGGAAATATTCAAATAGTGAAGGTTACGTAAAATTTAAATTGTAACTGTCAATATTTCCAAATTTTTGTCGTTGGTTTGTAATAAAATATTTATCAATAACTTTGGTTTTCAATTTCATTTTGAGATACAAATAATTTGTAGAATACTTAAACGAATATTGCAAGAAAACGAAACATAACTTCTTGATGATTTTTCAGTATGTTTAATAGAACTAACTGAGGAAAAGGTAAAAACTAAAAAAAAAAAAAAAAGTACATCGGAGGAAATGCAAAAACCAATTTTATAATTTTCGGAAAATTATTTTACTTCAATAGCAATAAACAGAACAAGAGTGCATGAAATTTTTAAATATTTGACACCCTGTATCTTGAAAAACAACAACAACAGAAATCATGTTCCATAGATTTTTTTTTCGCAATATACGCAGTGTTTTTACTCAAACATAAAAATCATAAAATTAAAACATGACTTCCGGTCCCATATAAAGAATTTGTGATTTATGTGTTTTTCTCCATATTACTCTTTTTTAAGCCCTGTTTTACTGCGGCATCTGCAGCTTCTTCATACTAATTCCAGCTTATGTAATAACGCCCTATTTCGAATTTTCTGACGTGTAGGAAGAGCAACAGTATAACTACCTTCGAAAAAAGAACAGATCTCAATTTCGACTCCGCATTCGAACTATGTTCACTCTATAACATCAATATTGAGGTTTACAAGAAAATAAATAAAAAGGTAAAAACCATGTATTATAAGTATTTGTCACCTAACCAGCATAAAGCAAATAACTAAATTACCATTGAAACAAAAAAAAAATTACAAAATACTTACACCACCCCCACACAAGTACATACAAATTATAAAATTTAATTAAATAAAATGTTAAAATAATCAGCTGTCTTATCACACCTTTAAATTATATAAATTGGAAAAATTTCTAAATAAATAGTTTCACGATTATTTCGAGAATTATAAATTGAAATACTCGTACGGCGGAATATGTTAATTAAGCCGCGATTTATGCGAATACGGAAATTCGACATAAAAAATTCCAAAACCACAAAATGACAAACATCTATCTAAATAAACGCGTTCGCTGCTATATGCTTGTTGTTTGATAAAATATTTTGTGTGTGCAAATATTTTGATTCGAGATAGTTTTATTTATCTAACGACCACAGTTGATAGACATAAAAATTTGTGTAATTAAATATTCAAATATAGAAATGTACGAGATATCTAAATAAGAAAAATAATTGAATTTTTATTGTACAGTTTGGGTAAAGTACAAGCGCACCCGTTCAATTATGTATTTATGTACATTTGTAGGTACCCACGAGTAAATATTTTTTTAAGTGTATTGTACTCGTTATGCTATACACTTGATTGTTTTACATATTATGTTTTACACCTAAGTATGGTTTTGATTTGGTAAAGGTACGTATGTATGGACAATCGTATTAATTTTCGGTTTAAAGCCGCATGCAGCCGCAAATGCATTAAATAATTTTTCAACTTTTGGATGAGTTTGCCGTTCTGGTACTTGACCGGATCGCTCCAAGTACGCCAATTTGACATTACCGCAAAGAAATTCAATAAATCTTAAATATTTCTGGACGATCGATCTATCATTCAACTAGCCAAATTTCAATAATAGAACTGCCGAAATTCTTCTTTAGATTTTTTCGGTTGTGCAGTTTGTTGATTGTCTGCAAGGGGTTTTATATCGCTTGCAGACAATTTCTTGGAATTAACATGAATTTGATAAACGAAAAAAGCGTATAAGAAAAAAAAACGCAAACGAAATTTACGCACAAAACAAAACATTACCGGGAAATAACGTACGTGCGTTTTTTTTTTCATGTGCGTAATTTTTCATGTGAGCATTTTTTGTGATGAAATGAAACAAGAGAAAATTCCTCAAAAAAAAGAACCTTGAGAACTACGAAAAACATTTTTTTAATTCTACGCCTAAAAATCAACTTAAATACGGAATTTCAGCCTAAAGTGACTTTTTCTTGGGTTTTGCAAATTGCAACTAGGCGCCTGGACTACTAAGAACAAAATCAATGAAGAAACAAGTTAATGATTTAATTCTCCTGTATGTATGTTAACTACTCTTGTGAATCACAGAACATAAGTAATAGAACAGCTCGAATTTTTCGAGTTCTGGTGATGTGCTAAATCGAACTATGTAAAATCATTTCCTACCGCGAGATACGGTTACAACCCTGTTTCTCCTGATGTGGCAGACCCAACATAAAAATGTATAATCTTGTGGTATTATGCAGCCAAGTTACAAGGAAATGAGTGGTTTAAAATTTAAGTGGAACAATACAAAACCTTCCTGCGTGACCCAACATTCTGTGAGGTTTACGTTTAAAATTGCTTAGGCGTAAGTTAGAGAGTATCGCCATCGGCGATTGAGGACCCACAAATTTTGTGTAAAGCGTTTACCGCGAATAACAATTCTTCCATGCTTCCAATTGGCTCTTTAACAACATTTGTTCCTTAATTGGCTGCAAAACAAAAAAGACTGACTAGGTCGAATTTCAGTATTATATGAATTAGAATATTGGCCTTCATCGTAATCTCGCTTGTTAATTTATCATTCCTCATGTATCTATTTGTTTTAGTATTGGAGCAGACTTCCATAAAAATACTCATCTTTTAATTGATAAACAAACACAAAGGATCATTGAGCCGTCATCCTTTTCGTTTACAATCGGTGTTTAACCCGCCCTTTACCGCCCTTTAATCGTAGCTAGAGAGATTTAGAGGCCCAGCAAGAACTCTTCATCAAAACGTTTTAATGTCATTATCGTTATATTCTTACTCGTATAAAATAAATTACAGAAAATGAGTAAATTTGAAAAGTTATTTAATAGTTCCAATTTAAGTTGCAAAACACCGCCATTCTAACGCATGGCTGAAGTAAAAAACGTGCGTTCAGAAATTCAACGAAGAAACGCCGTTCGCACGAATTTTCAGTTATTGAATGATGAATGGAGCGATTGTAAGATTCAAGAAAAGGATATACCCGATACGAAGGCAAATCTAAGACATCGAGATGTAATTGATGATCTATATTTCTGTTAAAAACGTGTTCTCGTCCCAGGCCAAAAAGACCGCGAAATGTCCGAAAAAAAATTATCTTTCAATAGCACAATGGAAGAGTTCGTAGCAAACCAACAATCCTTATTGAAGGATGTCTACGATTAGCAAACGCAAAACAAAAATGCGTCTACCTCAAATAAATATTTCACTATTTTCTGGAAAATATTCAGAATTTCCATCCTTTCGCGATTTATTCGAAGCTTCAATTGGTAAAAATGAAAAATTCCAAATTGACAGATGAATCTTGTATTAATCAGCCAATAGCAAGAACATTAACTTCATCATATGTGTGTAATATCAGATGAAATAATTCATGGGTTAAAAGTAATACGAAGAGAGGCAGAGCAATGTGAGCTTATATTTGTGTTATTAAACAAGCTTGACCAAGATACGGAAAGGGCTTAGGCCCGTTATACAGCAGAGAGTTATTTTAACACAATTATTAAATTTCTAAACGGCAGAAGTTACGAACTTGAGATTTGTGGTCCGCAACCGATATTTACTCAATATAGTACACGTACAGCAATGCTCATGTTAATCCAGTTTCGTGCTCCAAATGTACAAATAAACACTCGTTATCCAAATGGAAGGAATTTTTAGCAATGAAAATGCTGTTTTAATTGTTTATCTGCGACTCACCAGGCAGGAGTGCACAGAACAAAATTTTGTTGTTGTTACTTGCAACCGAAAACACCATTAAAAAATGGTACAATCTGGAAATGAATACAAAAACTGTGCCATCAATATCTTCTCCCGATAGCATTTCATCATCTTACACGCCACGAAAGCGAGTTTATTTATACGGAATTTCAGTCAAATACAGCAATCCCTGATAAATATCAATCGCTTCTCCCGACAGCATCTGTGAATGTGAACAGAAGTGATGATTCCTTGTAAAGTTGCAGGGTTCTATTGGATTCGGAATCGCAAGCGTCTTTTGTTTCGGAAGCTTGCGTTCCCTTAGATTGCCTCGAGAAAATGCAAAAATTGTAATCACAGGGCTAGCCATGTCGACTATTACCACCTGAGTTGTCACAAAATTAGAGCTGTCGTCAATTTATATGATAATCAAATGCGAATAAATATCGAGGCTCCAATTATTCCAAAATTACCGACGCAACTACCAAGGTAATTAAAAAGTGTCCTAAATTCTGAATTATTTAATTATTGATCCTGAATACCTTTCTCCAAGAGGAATCGACATACTTATCGATACCGATAAATTCTTCAGCGTTTTGGATGATGGTCGAGTGGCTCATCCAAATGGAACAATGAAGTAGCAACCTTTGAACCATATACCTGTCAACCATAAAGGATTCCTTTTCAAAGATATTCTACAGATCTGGAAAATTCAGTATACATGGCGACAAAACGATTCTATAATCTGGAAAGAAAACTGCAGTCAAACGAAGGATTCAAAGAGGACAACATAAATGCAATGGATGATTACATAGCGCAAGGTCACTTTGGTTTTTGACGGATCTTGAAAAACTTCAACCGGAATTTCGCTTAATCAGAAAATGTCAAAAAATGATGATACTTTTAAGATTTCGACAACATCGAATCGCTTTAAAACGGACATTGAAAAGATGTACCGACAAGTGTTAGTTGATAAAACGGATACTAAGTCCTAGTGACAAATTGATTCATTATCAACTCACCACAGTAACTTTCGGTCTAGCTTCCTCATTTTTAGTGATAAATGCTCTACAACAAACAGCAGCAGATCACTTCGAATCCAGTATTCGCCCAATAATATTGAATGATTTTTATGTCGATGATTCAGTCAGTGGTGCAGATACAGTTGAAAATGATATCTGCTAATTTCGAAGTTAGGTGAACAAATGTTAATTTTGAAGATGAAACCGCAACTATAAAAATACTAGGGTTGCAATGGAATCCAGAGAAAGATTCGTTTACTTTTAGTGTGAAATTAAACACAGATACCGCAAAAACAAAACAGCGAATTTTAGTAGAAACTTCACAAATTGTTGACCTCCTTGGACTAGTATCGCTTCTATCATACAATTTAAGATTTTAATGCAAAAATTATGGATGTTTCAGATAAATTGGGATGAAGATTTGCCTCAAGAGCTCTCAGTATTCTACAAAAAAATTAAATTAGAATTAAATTAATTCTATAATGATGAAAGACGACAACTTAAAGCATGCAGCCACGACATGCAAGACGACACCTTAAAGTATGCAGCCTGCAAACAAACAAAACTGACGATATATTGGTAGATTTAACCAGTAAAGTGTGAAAAAAAGTCACGCATTTCACCAGCAAGGTTATTCAGCAGATGCGTTGTTGGCTATGCAAAACAAATCCAATCAGCTTCCAAAAGACGAAGAGAGCAAAAATAATAAAGGATCATATGTATGGTGACGAAAGCCATTCATATCGAAACCGTCAGTGATTTAACGTCTGAGGCATTCACAGCAACAATGAAACGATTTACTTCCAGAAGAGGTGTGCCCACTTTAGTGGCTTATAGGAGGCGGCGGTAAAATCAGTCAAATCTCTCCTAATTAAAGCAACTAAAGGAATTAATCTAACATTCGAAGAGATGAATCGATATTAAATTCAAGACCACTAAGTGCAATATCAAACGAAGACTCAACCTATATGAGACGTTCACACCATCAAATTTCTAATTAATACTTCTGAAGCAAGGCTAAAATATGACAACAGGTGTAGCAACGGACACAAGATTTTTGGAAAAGTTTTTCCAATAAATATCTCAATACCTTGCAGCAACGCAACAAATGGAAATCTACCAACGAAAACATTAAACCTATGGCGATTTAGTGTGATTGCTACACACGAAATCCCCTTTCGGCAATTTTAAACACACTTCACAGCGTTTTGTGAAAATGCAACTCGACTACATTGGTCCAATGCAAGTTTTTGAAAATTAGCGCCATTACCTACTTTAATAGATCGTTACGGACGTGGACCTGCTACCGTTGATGTTATGTTAGGAGAAGACGAGAGCTGATT
This sequence comes from Tipula vernalis, assembly GCA_958295665.1. Taxonomy (NCBI): domain Eukaryota; kingdom Metazoa; phylum Arthropoda; class Insecta; order Diptera; family Tipulidae; genus Tipula; species Tipula vernalis. The sequence goes on from OY282560.1 coordinate 18,136,139, forward strand.
TATATTCGATTACCCTAGTATTTTGATTTTTAATTGGAAAAAAATATTTGTTGAGAATGCGGATTTATGCGAATTAATGTCATAATATGTATTTACCTAGTAACACTTGAAACTCTGCATATACAAGTCATTACTAAATCCATCAAATTATATGTAATTGGTCAAACATTTGTCAACCTTAAACGACAAATTTATCCTGCCACAAAGTCTACAAAAACACTTGAGAATGTCGACAACAACAATGTATATGATAAATTTTTTTTTCTGTTTATTCGCAGTTTTATTCATCATAATTGTGAATTGTAAACAGTAAATGTCATTTTAAGTCATCAACATTCTCGTTTCACGCTTAAATAGCACAACACCAAAAAAACAATAATCATAACGGAACAAACCATTTTCTTGCTGTTGCTAACACGGTAACACTTAATATACCTACATAGAACGGGATCAGCATACACAAAAAAAAAAAAAAAAAAACGACTTTTACCGCAAAATTTTGATTGATTATTCTGAATTTTAAGGTGTCAGTCAACAAGCGGTTAACTTGTCATATCATGCTAATTATTTTCACGCGCAAGTTCACATTCACATGGTTATAACTAAGCCGATCGCATGTGTGTATTGGTTGCGATTGCGATCGCATACACATACAAAATATGGTGAATACCTGTTGCGAATTTTATCACTAGGGGATTAAATGATTTTTCTTGTTTTATAAGTTTTTACACGTATAAATGTAACTTTCATTACCTAGGCCTAGGTCAATTATTTTATATCCAAAAATCGAAAGCTTTTTTTTTTTGGGTATTAATTGAAATGAAACAAAATGTCAAGAAATGATAAAAAAAAATATCAAAATTTTATAGAGTGGTGTACCGCGTGCGTACAAGACACAAAACTCAATAATTTCATAAAATCAATGACTTTGAACTTGTTGGAGGTTTACATAACGAATTGAAGATGGAAATCGAAATTTTGTGATTTTGCGAGTGTCTGGTTCATTATTTTTTTTTATTTGTTTTTGGATAAGTGAAAGTTAATTTTGTAATTGTCTGATTATAAGCACGTAGCAAATTTGATTAGGTAATCGCGATAGGGATCACAATTCACTTATTTATATCTAAAATTCGACTAAAAGCTAAACGGCGTCCGAAAAATTTTACCCAGTATTTCTATATGAGATGTGCTATCAGGTTTGATGGAGATACCAGATATAACTCAGAAACACTTAGATAGCCGCATTTGTAATATGATCTATAGTTTTCAGATAAAATTTTTAAAGCAAACAGCTTGTTCAAATAAAAGCTGAAAAATTAAAATTTGGTTAGTTTCATTGATTGTTGACACAATATAGGATAGATGAGGAGATCACCAAAGTAGAAGATCATCACGTGTTTTTTCCGTGATATTTCCCATATACGAGTATACGGGTTTCAAACCGTTACGCCAACCTTTTGAATTACTTGGAGTTTTTTTAAGTAGTATGTGTTCACCTTTGATGAATTAAAGCCCGAATAATGTGAAAATGAAATGGTATAACAGAAAATTGGGAGGTCGGGCTCATGAAAAAAGTAAAACAGGCCAAATTTTACATATTTAACAAGATAACTACCAGTCAGATAAACAGAAGTATTCCAGATTATAAGATTAACTGGCAGAAAAAAATTCTGAAGTTCCAGTTCAGACTTCTGTATTTTAGTAATGATTATTATGTCCAATGGGTTGCTTAAATATTTAAAAATAGTAAAATTTTCGCATTCCACAAAATAACGAAAATGTTTTATAGATAGATGAATGACTACCGTACCTAGCAATTCTCTTGCTTCTTTGAGAAAAACTCCAGGGGTCGCCAAATGTTTTCGTTCGGTAGTCGCGCACTGTCCCATTTGCAATGGTTGAAGCATCGGAAGTAATACTTAATTTGGTATTGTTAAAACGATGAGACAACAATGTCAAGGAAGCTAATGCATTTTTGACAATAAACGCGTTCAGCGTTGTTACATTAAACTGACCAAGAAAAATATTCTTGGGTATTGTGGCTAGTTTTATAAGTTGTTTAATAGTTCACGGTTTTCTATTTACCGGTAATCACTTAAACTTTTAATTTATTTAATTTATTAATCAATTAATGTCCCAGAACAATTTTTACGCAGACCTTTGCAAATTAAACCAATATTAAAATTTCTAAACATCTCAAAAATATATTGAAAACTTCGAATAATTTTAAAAATCTTAATAATTTCGAAATAACCTCAAAAATATCGAACCATAGGAACTCAATTCGTCGCGCTAATAACATCACGTTCTCTACGTCGTAGAAAATATCGAATAATTTCGAAAAATCTACTAAATAAAAGTTAAGTTGTTTCAAACAATTTTTGAAACCGAGTGAAACCGAATAAACCAAAAGACGTTGTATTGCCAGTTTTATGAATATCTTCAGTTCCTGCAGGAATTAGACGGTAGATTCTAATTAAGTCAATTTTTGAAAATACCTTATATCCATATAAATTTATTGAACAGTTTATGGTTAAAAAGGTTTACAAATCCTTAGTTCCACCATACTATATGCAGGAACTATTCGTAAGAAGTTTGTGGTCTCTAAAATAATAACTGGCCTTTGGTGATAATATGATGTACAAAAATATGTTTAACGAATCGATGGCAGTTTGGTGGCAGTTAATGTTAGAATTAGGAACCGTTTTAGTAGCTCACCTTAGTAATTGACAATAAAGAAATGAACAGGAGTATATTTGTTTATCAACCTGAGCTATAAAAGCACTGAGTGGCAGGTCTGCCAATTCACGGCCAATTGAATTTAATTTTAAAATTTTCTGGGAAAGTAGGTATTTGAGCGGCAACCTCCATCTTGTAAGAAGCGATAAGAACGATAAAAATTTGTTTATCTGTGCCTACAGGGATGACTACTTCGTTAGGTTAGATTAAGATGGCGCTCTAAAAAAGAGTTCGTCAACTTACTAGCTTCTTCCTGAAGCAGTAGTTCTCATGATTTTCAATATTCCTTCTGCTATTCGTGATATGACCCGGGTGTAAAGTAGAGCAAGCTCATCGGCTTTTTTATTTTTCCAGTACTATTGAAATTCCCTGGCACCCATATTAGATGTTTGTTGAACTGATCTACCATTTTGCTAAGAAATGAAAGATAGTTCTGAACTACTTTCGACTTGAAGAGGTATATGATTGAAACGATTTAATTGAGGCCTGAACTGTCCGTAAAAATGATAATATTCCTTACTAATATTACATTATACCTCAACCAGTCTATGCCTTCGTTTATCGTTGTTATTTCACCTTGAAAAACGCTAAAATAGTCGGGGAGACGTAAGAAGAGGTTTATCAGAAGCTCCCCAAGGTACACACTGCCATCGACTTTTCCATCGCTTTTTGAACCATCGGTGAAGAGGCTTATAACTCCTTGTTTTAGAACTGCATCCATCAGCCAGTTTTAGGAATCTCTTTATTTTACAGAATAGGTGAGTACACTGAGGAATAGGTGAGTATGGTAGTCCAAGCTGCCAACTCTTTGCCCAGGATGTCTAAAGGAGTCAGATTTAGTACCTGGGTGGATGTGCTCCTCAGTGTAGCGCTAATCCACAGGGATACTGTTTTCAGAATTTTCATCTTTTGGTTGAAAGTTTCTCCCAGAGCAGGCAAAAGGCCCAGAAAGTTTTTCCCAGAACCACCATTCTCCTCCATGGCAGTTTTACAGGCGTATAGTACTACCGTAGCTTTCTTTACACTTTCCAAACAATTAGGCTTCCAATTGGATTTGCTGTCCAAAACGAGACCAAAACACTATGGTTTATCTATAAAAGTCAAGCTGATACGATTTTAAAAGACCAATTTCGGTTTGTGTGGGTTTGCATTTAGACCACAACCATTGATTCATATATGGAAAGAATGCACATGGCATTTTTTAAGAGTTCACTTAGGGTACTGGGACATTTACCGCTGGTTACAATAACAAGCATAAGCTCCACTTTCAGCAACAGGTCATTAATGATTAAATTCCAAAGTAAGTGGGACAGTATTTCACCTTGCCTTGTAGCCGTACTTACAAATCTTCTAGCGGTGGACTCCCCAAACTAGCATTGATGATGCTGCTTTTAGTGAGTGTTTTCACGCCTTAATTATCAATATAATCTTCACTTCAGTTCATTTATTGGACTGTGATATAGTTCTAGGCTACTTTTAGAGATTACTTCTAACCAGGAAATGGTTATCCTCATTTCCCGGCGACTTATATGGTTTAAAACTATTTATCGCCCACATAATTTTACTTCTACTAATAATTTGACCTATGAAGCTACCCAAGGTGGCCAGGCTGCTGGGGATGCAGGGGGATAAACACAAGAGCTTTATGTGACGTTATTGCATACAATCACACATCATCGATTATTGTCGCTACCGACTAACTCTATATCACAGCAATACCGCATGGATAAACATGAATTTGGCATCGGTTTCTTGATTAGAAACCGATGTTGTCAATTTATGAATGACTTAATTAATAAAGTAAATTAATATTATTTGGGGCTATTTCTAAGCTCAAATTGGTATTACTGACAGTATATATCAAGGCACCATCAGATCAAACTCATTACACCCTACATCAAACAACGCATCGGGATACGGACCAGCGAGCTAGATTTACTCTACAACTTAAATAAATGATGATAAATCAAACGACCGGACAGCGGTCAAACAAATCGACCACATTCTCTTATCCAAAAAACATTTTTCAAGCCTTAAAGACATTAGAACTGAACGTGGAACTAACATCGATTCAGACCACTTCCAGGTAGTTGCTGAATTAAAATTTCGTTTATCCACCACATATAAACATCGTTTCCAACGCAACACTCGTTGTAACACTGTGGCATTGACAAACCAAGTTACCCGGACCACCTTCGGGATTACTGTATCACGAATCTTGTAAAATAAACCAGTTCCTGACTCCCTTCAAGAACCGTGGGATATCATCATAACGGCGGTAACCGATGCCTCAAAGTTCACATGATGCCCAAAAATATCTGGCAAAGAACAAGACAATCTCATAACGCATATGGCTAGGTAGACGGAAAAATGAGAATAACATGTGCAAAAGGCACGAAATATCCCAAATTCTAGCCTGAGAGAGAGATGTCGTTGCATGAAAGAAGTAGCTACGGACTTTCATCCACGTAGCAGCGCTATTGGCAACGAATCCGGTGAATCAGAAATAGACACTAAAACCATCCTCGAAGTATGGCGGAATCATTTCTCTTCACTTCTAAACAGACAGTCACCACTTTCCGAGCAACAACCTCTCTTGCTTCAACTGAATATTTACGACGAGATGACACCACAACATCCTCCATTATATGATGAAGTGCGTCTGTTCCACCCCATTTTTGAACTCAGATGAATAATTTGATCTAGAGAAGACATCTCAGTAGAGTGGAAGACGACTCTTACCAGTACACTTCATAAAAAGCGAGATCGATTAAACTGCAACAACTACCGCGGAATAGCTTTGCTGAATACAGGCTACAAGGTTTTGACCGAACGTAGTCCCAGCAAAGTTCAACTAATCAACTTATAGCGAAAGGATCTTGGGTGATTTTAATCAATGTGGTTTTCGTCCAAATAGACCAATGACTGTTCAAACTTTTACACTGTAGATGGTGCTGGAGTAATGATTTGAAAATGGTATACCTGTGCACAGCCTATTCGTAGACTTCCTTTTACCTGGGCATACCGTCAAACTCTCTTCAACTTATCGTTGGAATATGTCATTCGTTAGCTCAATATGGCCGCAGCACAGCTGCCCATATTATAAATCAACCCCGCTGGGTCGCAACGTCATCTTCCTGAAAGAGATCTTCTTTACATTTGAACTAACAGCCCAACAGATTAGCCTTCAGATCAATGAAGCGAAGACTAAATACATGGTCACCGCGAGAAGGCAAACATGTGGAGACGAAGAACACGTGGATTTCAGCAGATACACAATATGAAAAGGTGAATGATTTCAAATACCTAGGGTTCCTGATCACGGAGCAAAAATCCGTTTCTGTGGGCATTTCATCGAGGAACGCAGCTGGCTACCGAGCATAAAACTGGACATCTACAAAGCGCTGATAAAACCCGTTATCTCCTTTGGTTGCGATTCTTGGACTCTGATAGCACACAGCAAACAGAAAATTGCTGCAATAGACGGTAAGATCATCAGAATAATGCTCGGCGCCATTAAAGAGGGAGTATTCATAAAATCGTCAAAGCCAAGATGACTTGGGCATGTTCTTCGTTCACAAAATTGGACCACTAAACAGCATGTTTTGAGGAATTCCTTAAAGGAGTCCCAACAGTAACTAATGTTTTTCTTGCTTTTTCCCCTTATCAGCTGATCAGGTGCTGATATATTAGCTACAACATCTTCTTTCGTAATTTTGAGCAGTAGAAGAGCTGATGGTGCGGTGCAGCACAAGGATGTTGATTTGGATAAATCTTCGGTTTCAGTTCAAGTACTATCAGAGTCCTCCTCCGATGTAACGAACATAGACATCTCAGTGTCTGTTGACAAAGTTTCAAGTTGGTTGTCCGTGTCTTTAGGGGGCCCAGATGAGTTTTCTTATAGATCTGGAACGTCTTTGCCACTACTTTGCCACCTACATTCAGCCTTTGGCTCTTCGAGCTTGGCAACTTTCCAGTTGGAAATCGGTAAATTCGGATTGGAGATCCAACCGTAGGGTCGCTAGGTTCTGAAGGGACCCGCACTCGCGAAAGTGATCTTCTTTGCCCAAGCAAATTTGGTTCTGCCGTTGTCTGTTCTGTCTTTAGGCGAAATATTATTTAGCTTTGCTAGAGATATCCAAGCATGTTGGGGTTGAGATACCAGCTTCGTTTGGGTTTGGGTTTCGTTGCATTTTTGGTTGATCAGATCTGATGACTCGGGAGGGGGGGAGGGACCAGTGACACTTTAACTTATGTCCCGTCGTTGGTTTATAAACTTGGAGGCAGGCCTTAGGATCTTAGTTTCCTTGTCTAAAGTTCACAAATTTTTTAAAGAGCCGAACCCTTCTTGTTGTTCTTGTTTTTGTCCATATTATATCCCAAAAGCAGCCGAAAGAATGTCTCTTTATGCAGTGATCCGCAGTACCGCGCCAGGTATCCTAATCCACCGTTAGCGACTGAGTTTGTTTTTAATCTGGACCCCCAATCCAGTCAAATAGCTGCATGGTATGATTAACACCTTAACCCAGCCTAGTGATTTGGTTAAGGTTGACGCCTTTAATGCTGTATTTTAGCCTAGAAACTAATAGATTTACAGACTAGTTCCCAGCAGCCACCGTACGGTGGTAACACGAGCACTTGTGGAAGCTACAAGATATGAAGCTAACAGCAAGTGCCAATCTGAATCTCCTAATAAACTTCACGCCTGAACAGCTGACCATGGTGAAGTAATTATTATAAACCGTTTCATTGCGTTCAAGGAAGTTAGTTCAGAGGGTGGTGTCCACCAGATGGACTAATAAAATAAAGAATCTGATGACCTATTGTAAAGTAACAAAAGAAATTTAAAAAAGTTTTTAAGTTGATTGATTTTTGATCGCTCTCATATCGAAGTCATTTTTCGTTTAGTCTCGATACTTACCCTCAATTCAATTCACCAAATACTTAGTCCGAAAAGGTTTTAAACTCTTTCAAAAAATGTTTTACACAATTAATTGTAATATCTAAAGTTACCCAATTTCTTGCATTTTACTTAATGTTTTAACTTCCCTATATAGTTGCAATAAAAATAATTAAATTTTTTGACACGTTCAAAAAAGTGTGCAACATTAATTTGGTCTCATCAAGTATGCTTCATTCAGCTCGCTGTTAACAAATGTACATCATACATCGATCAAATATTATTAAGCCATAAATTATTTTCTGAATTTTAATTAAACATTAATTAGATATTGTTCCCTGCCCCTCAGTCACCAAACCAAAATCACTGATCACTAAGCGCTCGCGCGCGCACACACGTTAAACATGTATTATATGGGCGATTTAATCGTTTTATTCATAATTTTTGTTTCATGTGTTAATCACGTATTTTGTGAAACGAGAAATGGACAAATGGAAAATTTTGTAATTACAAATTAAAGAAATGCGCGCGCTCGCGATCTCTCGTTACATTATTGAATATTATACCAAACAGATGATCTAAAATGTGCACGGAAAAACATGTGATCGTATATATTACAATTTAATTTATCGATATCTATTTCTTACACAATAATTTCGATTTCTAGGCATGTTCATCATGCAGCGAGCGACCTCCAAAATTTAAAACAAATTTTGCACGCAAGAAAGTAATTCGTTTACATAAATTGATGATTTATAATCGGAAATAATTAAAAATTCGATAAACAAATAAAATTTTGAACATAAACAACATATTCAAAAACGAAATTAAATTACATAATTACATTATGGTGAGGAAACATAATATCTTTTAAATAACCAAACTAGCATAGGGTTTGGTTCAAACTAGCGCATAGGTCAAATGCCGCTGTAGTTTGATTCCTGTATTTTGTTTAAGATGTCCAATTTACAAACAGATGTTCGAGAATATGCAGCTAATTGCTTATTTATAAGTTTTTAACAAACATATTTATATATACTTAGGAATGAAAACGAAGCCACAACTAAAAACCAAACCGCAGCTATAATGAACAATAATAAAAGTTACATCCGTATATCTAACGCACTTATTAAAATCATCTCCAATTACCGTAACTTCCATAATATTAGCTAATAAACCAAATAACAACAACAAAATAATTTTACGGTTCTCTTATAGTGTCGTGAAAAATTGACGTGAGATGTGAATTTAATCAAAATTCTTAACAATCGGAATATGACATCATGATTTTGAATTTGATTAATGATTACGGTAGTAGAAGCGCGCGCTTATTTTACCTCTATTACACGCAAGGTTCTACAATACAATTGATTGAATTTAATGATGAACATACCATCGAGATTAGTTGATTAACGATGTAACAAGGTCGTTTGCGCCAGTGACCAAAACTAAATGAATCATATATGATTACTTTTGTAATTTATAATTTAATGTATTAAGACGTTCATTATTGGGCAAACAAAGATGTATGGTAAAGTGGAAGCGAACGGTTGGTTAAGTAAATGCAAGCAATTATTTGAATTTGTAGTGTCATAAATTTTAATTTTATTTATTTTTTTCTTGTCAGCTAAGAAAAATATAAATCTAAGACTTTAACAATGAAATTGTATTATATAATACGTTAATTTGACCCAAAGATGTCACTCGTTTGTGTGAATGCTATTAAATTGTGTGCATGTAATTACCTTTTTTGCAATTCGCGTCCGGGTGATATGATTTACGATCGTGACAGTAATAATTTGGATTTCATATGTTAATGAACAGCTCTTATTGTTAAGTTCCTGAGGTCAAATTTGATCTGAAAATTGTAATAATTACATTCAGCAACATTATTATCTAAATTATGTAAACATATTTAAGTAAAACTAGAAAGAAAATCAGACATCAAAACCTTAAATGCTTCTCTTGACAAATTAAAATCAAAAATCGACCGTACTTGATTAAAAGCAACCGAGACATTATAAACAGGTTCATTCATAGCTAAATTACTCCTCCATATTGGTAATTTAAGAACAAACTCCACACTCGATCGTAACACACATGTTGGAACGTAAATAGAAAATAAATCGAGAATCTCATTACAATCAATTCTACAAACGAGGAGATCACGGACAAAAGTGGCACACGTCGCAGTTCTACGAATAGAGAGAGGTTCCAATTTTAATAGTTTACATCGTCCCCTATAAGGAGAAAGAATATAATTGGGAAGATTATTGTCCCTAGGTAATCTACGCAAGGCATATTTTAAGAACTGCCTTTGAAGCCTTTCTATAAGATCAGAAGATCATAACTACGCCATAATCTAATTGCGAGCGCACCAACGTAATACTTATTTTTTTTAATTTATTTTTTTCTTTTATAGCCTTAGAAACAATGCCCTATATATGAATTTGGAAGGATAAATTAGAAGCGAATGTGATATCCAAATCTTTGAAAGTGTTCACTTTCTCAATTCTATGGTCTTTGAGAAAAAATTCGTAGTCACAGTTCAAAACATTCCTTCTACGGGAAAATCGCATTGTTTTACACTTCTTAGTATTCAATAATAAATTTTGGTAAGTACACCAATTCGTAAAATCCGATAAATCCGACTGTAACTCCTCTGCATCCCGAATATTCGAAATAGTTTTAAAAATTTTAATATCATCAGCATATATAAGAATCTCAGAATACTTAATACAGTTAATCACATCATTAATAAAAAGAATGAATAAAAGGGGACCCAAATGGTATTCATTACATGAATTAATTAATATTCAACAAAAAATTAATAAAGTAAAAATTAGCGTACACAGAAATAGAGCTGTGTGAATATTGTGAAGAAGAAAAATTGTAAGAGAATTCATCTGTATTAGTTATGATTCGCTAATACTTAACGCACAGCACATTCTGTTTAAATAGAATGTAAATTGTGGTATAATCAGTCCAGTCGCCGCGGCCTGATGAGAAGATTGAGTTTTTCATAATCATAAGCTCATCAGTTCGAAACTGGATTGAATTCTCTTACAATCTTCGGAACATACTCGTATTAAAATCAGACCCAAATGGCTTCCGTGGGGAACCCCTAACGTAACATGAATCCGTCTAGATTTGTAATTTCCTATCTTAACGATTTGAGTTCTGCCATCTAAATATGACTTGATCCACCTAATAGGTAAACTATTACCATCCAAAGACTCCAATTTAAGGAATAGTAGTTTGTGATCAATTTTGTCAAAGGCCTTGCTAAAATCTGAATAAACAACCTGTACATCCATCCCCAATTCAAAAGCCGTTGAAATATAATTGGTCAGTAAAAACAAATTCGAGACAGTTGATCTGCCAGGAAGGAATGTTGGTTAGAAGAAATAAACCTATAGTGAGTATAAAAAAAATAAAATCTTTGACTAATTTTTCAAAAAGCTTCGGCAAAACGGATAAAATACTGATGGCTCGATAATTAGTAATATCACTTCTGGAACCTGACTTAAATATTGGTTTAATTAAAGAGCATTTCCAAAAGTTCGGGAAGTATCCTTGTCGAAGGCTTTTGTTAAAAAGAATTGTGATTGCAAAAGCGACAGCATGTGCTGTCATTCTAAGAACCAAGGGAGGGATGAAATGGAACCCTTCACTTTGATTGATATCAAGCGAGAGTAGACCATTCAAAACAGTATCAAATTCCAATTGCAAGGAACAATTTAAATTAGCCACTGAACAATAGCTCAGTAAAGGAGCTCTAATAAAGGATGCGACATGCAGCCTCTAGAAATCAGATCAGATCGATTTGAGCTTTAGGATTAGACAACTCTTGTATTTGGCTGACTCTATTGAGAAAAAAATATCCCAAATTTATTTGAAGAATTTTTTATGCGAATCAATGTAACCAAAGAGTCAGTCCAATAATAAAGTGCATCAAAGCGAATATCCATTGAGGATATAACTTTATACATTGATTGAGCTAACAAGAGAGAGGCACATAATTCTAACCGAGGGATTATTACACCCTTTAATGGGGCCACTCAAGATTTTGAACCTACAAATTTGACATTCATTGTTCGTTCAAAATCAAAACCCTTCTTGGATGCATCCAATTCTACTCTTGATGCTGACTTGGACAAAATGTATCGAGGAACACTAATCTTCCCCGAGTCTACTAGTTCTTTCTTAAAATTGCACCAACAAGTGCTCAACTCAGACTCAACATCAGAATCACAATCCAATTCGTTCAAGGTCAACAATTTTTGCAAAAACAACTTGGCTAAAAATGCTACTGGACCACAAATTCCAAGCGGATTAAAGATACAAGCGATTTCGGACAAACAATTTTTTTTGTTGAATATCTTGATTCAATTAAATTTAAGAAGCAAAAGACTTTATAAATTCATCCATTGGGTTCTTTTCCACTGCATTCCTAAAATTGACTCTAAATTGTGAGTCAGTTCTTCATTTGTTTCTGAAATATTCGAAGATAATTTCGGAGAATTGGATTCAAATTTTGCGTAACTCAAGTTCACCCTTTGATAACAAATTCAGCAAATCCTGCATTAGTTTAGATGCCTCTTCTAAACTTTTAGCTCCTGTGAGGACTTGTTCAACATAGAATCAACACAGAATTTCTGCCACCAAGGGCAGTGCAAGCCCTTCAACTTTAGCCAGTTACCGAAGGACATGAGTGAAAATATTTAAGTTTATCTTCTTTGGTATATCGCCACCAGATTCTTTGAAAATCACAAAACAACGTAAAACAAAACGGGATATTTTCGAAATCGTAATGCTATCGATACTAAATCTTGTTGGACCCTAGGCCCAACCATTAAACCATCGTTCAATGAGAGTTTAGGCGATGATTTACTTGAACCATTGAAAACAACGCCTAGCTTGATTGTTGTGCTATTATCTATCACATAACACAGTGATGTAGTAGATGGTAACATTTACCCAAATATTTGTAGGTATGAATATCCGTCACCTCCACTATGTGCTCTAAATGCAAATATTCATTCATGAGCCGAACGTAATTCTGTTTCAGTTCCTGAATTTTATTCAAACGTTTTCCAAGGTTATAAAATAGAATAAGGGCAGGCACGTTGCTAAAACACATTCATTATCTGTGTGTATAGCTAGATTTCAGTGACGATAAAAAGTTTTGTTGCTGACCAAAGCAAGTCAAATCATCATCTTTCGATTAATTTGTATTGAAACTGTTAACAGATGTTTCGTGGTCGTAATTAGCAGTGCCAGCAACAAAAAATCCAAATACACTGTTAATAAATGAACGTAAATTCTTGAACAGGACCATCTCTGTACCATAATTCTGCACCCAGTATCATATCGACAAGATTTGATTCCAAAAACGAAGGATCTGCAAGTTCAACCGGTTCGGACGGATTGGTAAATTATTTATGATTTTGAAAAAAAAAAAAAATGAAATTAGCACAAAAATCGTTAATACTGGAGGAAATGGTGATATTTGTTTGAAACTGTATCTTACTGGATTGCAAACCTAATCCACAAACGGAAATTGATGATCGTGTTTATATACAATTCAAATTCTGAGCAAATCGATGCGTTACAGAGTTCGACTGCCAGATTCAGCTCAAATGACTGCGGTTGGCAATAACACCTGAGATGTGTTTTTCGTTAATTTATTTCCAGCAAGACTACTCACACTATATGAAGACGAGGGTACTGAATCTGTTTTGGACTCTTTTTTGTGGACTGTATGGGAGTTGGAAAGATTCAATGCAACATGTAAAGCGATGGGTTTTGAAGTTTTTAACAAATTTCCAGAATGCCATAATGTATTATGCTTATTTTGACATATACCGCAGGGCGGAGCCGTGCAACTCACCACCAGAATCAAAACAATTAGTACATAAATTGGATATCTTTACACATTCAAACCTGAAATCGGAGACATTTCTGTCTTCTGCTAAGATTTTGCAGCGCATATGTACATGAACAGATCAAATGACAAACCCTTCTTTTGTTCAAGATGCCTTTCAAACTTAACGGCCACTAACGAAATTAACTAGTTTAGACAACTAATCAACTCAATTTAACCCCCAACTATTCAATCAAGTAATCCCTAATCGACCTCCTCGGTCTTAGGAACTATACAATCAACTAATCCCTAATCGACCTCCTCATAAACTTAGCTTATACTGAACCCCTACTCAACCACAACTCGACCCCACCTCAACCCTCAACCCAACCCTAAACTTAACACAAACTCATACCCAATTTAACCTACAACCCAATCCTCAACTCATCGCCAAACTCAACACCGCAAAGCAACACGGTTCAAAAACTACGTGCACACTTGAACTCAACTTAATCTAACCTCCAATTCAACCCACAATCAAATCGCCAACTGAGCCCCATATCCAACCCCTCCTCAATCACTAACTCGTCCACAATCTTACCCTCAACTTAACCGCAAACTCAACTCCTATGAACTCAATTCAAATAAACTCTAGCTAATTGTAACTCAACCCTCAATTCAATCCAAATAAATCCCCAACTGAACTACTCATCCAACCCTAACCCAACTCCCACTTAACTTCAACTCAACCCAAACTCAACCGCAAATCGACCACTAATCTAGCTCCAAACTCAATCCTCAAACCAGCAAGTAAAAAACAAACATTTGGTCAACTTGGGTCGAAACGCACGTGGTAATGTCAGTTGTTAATACCACGTGGCATTGGGACAATTCGTATCCTCTTTTCATTTCTCCATCTTAATCTTAAAAACAGATTGACATACAGACACGCAGATAAACAGGCAGACTTTTTTTTTTTTGCTTTTTCATACTCAGGGGCTTTCAAACTCCGAGAAAAGTGGTTTTGCACTATAAAATGTTAAGACATTTTTGATAGGAGTTCAATAACTTTGGCAAGAAGCAAGGTATTGGTGGAAAAATATTTGATAGATTGAGTGAAGAAGAATCTACGGTTACACTCGATAAAGTGTTAACGCTTGCAAAGAAAGCAGAATTACGAAGCGACAACGATATTACGGTAAATTACGTCACAAATAAAACAAATTCGCAGAATTACAGGTGAAATCCAAATACGAACGGAAGTTATGCAACACAACGACACCGAAGTAAGTCTAAGGAGAATTATATAAAAAAAACAGCTTGTAGACACTGTGGTTTCACGAATCATAAGGAAGTAGAGTGTAATTACAAAAACGTAATTTGTAATAAATGCAGGCAGAAGGGGCACATGAAATCAATATGTAAGGCGAAATACAATACCATGAATAAGATAGAGAATACAGTCGACAACGAAGGCGAAATGAGGTCAAGGTATGAATTGCATAACGAACAGGAAGATGCTAAGAGTGAGATGAGAATCCAGTACAACGACAACAGTAGCGAATCGGAAAATGTTTTTGCAATACAAAACGAATTTTCAGGTGACGCGCTGTAGGTAGACTTGGAAATTTTTGGGTTTGGGTTTACTTTTATGATCGATTCGGGTGCTGCGATTTCCGCTATTCCTTACGAAATGTTCGTTAAACATTGCGATACGAAATTATTAAGGGCCGACAGAAGTGTAATTACTGGTGACAGTGGAGAAAGGTTAACACCCCAATTCTCATAGTCGTATCACGTCATTTTTCATGACTATAGTCACATCACATCAATTTTGCGATTCTCTTAGTCGTTTGTTACGACTAAAGTCACATTATACGACAGATGTCACTTCATTTTTGCAAGTGACAGGCGAATACAACAAAATGGAAAGACGCAATTATTTTATTTTATATATTTTAAAATATTGTTTTTTGAATAATTTTGTGCACTGTTTTTAATATGTTATTGTTTAAAATAATAAGATTGTTGTTATAAAACGATTTTATTTCTAATTTGCCTAATATATTTCAAGTTGCAGTCGTGTCACTTGGTTCGCCTTCAAGAATAGTAATTTTCAAGTGATGTGATACGACTATAGTCACATCACATGAGATGATACGACTATGGGAATTGGGGTGTAAGTGTAATGGGATATACTCGTATTAGTCCGACAGTTAATTATAACGGTATAAAGAAAAAGTTTAAGTTTTTAATCATTAAAGGCGGCCAAATCGCAGTACTAGGACGAGATTTTTTTAACGAATTTAACGTAGAATTAATTAGATTAAATAATATTAATTACAATGAGACAATCAGTTGTATAAAGAGTTTGGTCACGAGGTATTCTGATCTGTTTGGGAGTCAGATCGGTAAGTTACGAGGTATTAAAGTAAAGCTTGATCTGATCGACCACGAAGAAATAATTCCAAAGTTCATGAAGGCTAGGCAAATACCATTCGCATTTAAAGATGCAGTCGAGAAACAACTTTTGGGATTGGTAGGGGAAGGTATTATTACACGTACGGAAAACGCCCAGTGGGGAACTCCTTTAGTGCCTATCATGAAAGAGGATGGAAAAATACGGATTTGTGCCGATTATAGAATCACGATAAATAGATATCTGAAGGACACAAATTATCCAGTTCCCAGAGCTTCGGATATTTTCACCAAACTACAAGGTTGTCAATACTTTTCGAAAATAGATCTATCTCGTGCCTACAATCAAATCGAATTAGACGAGGAATCTAGGAAATTAGTCATGTGGAGCACGCACATAGGGAATTTTGAAATGACACGCCTACCTTTTGGAATAAAACCAGCGACGGGAATATTTCAAAGGGAATTGGAAAAAGTTATAAAAGGTATTCCAGGCGTAAATAATTTTTTGGACGACATAGTGGTAGCTGCACCAACAATAGAAGAACACAATAAACGATTGGAACTGCTTTTTCAGAAACTAAAAGAGGCAGATTTAAGGCTGTCCACCGGAAAATGTAACGGAATTGAAATCGTTTTGCGGTCTTGTAAATTATTACGGGCGTTTCATACGTAATTTAGCGACGAAAATGGCTCCACTATACGAATTATTAAAAAAAGGAGTGAAGTACGAATGGTCTAAAGATTGTAATGCAGCATTTGAAAAAATGAAAAAAGAAGTAGTGTCCGATGTGGTTTTAACACATTACGAGCCGAGTATGCCAGTAACATTGACATGTGACGCGTCGAGTATTGGAATTGGAGCCATAATATCGCATACATATACAGATGGAAGTGAACGCCCAATCGAGTTTGCTTCACAAACACTCACGAACGCGAAGAGAAATTATGGAGTAATTCAGAAGGAAGCACTGGCAATAGTATATGGAACGAAGAAATTTTACCAGTATCTAGTGGGACGGGAGTTTACATTAAAAACAGATCACAAGCCTTTGGTCAGCATATTTGGGGACAAGAAGGGCATACCTCAGATATCTGCTAGTAGGCTGCAGAGATGGGCAGTGCATCTGTCGGGATTCAATTTCAAGATTGAACACGTAAGGTCCGAGAGAAACTGTGCTGACCTATTGTCAAGAACCCCAGTAAATAGTAGCAGCAAATCAGCCAACGAAGAAGCGTCATACCTGTATTTGATAAAGAAGAATACTAACGTAATGGTAGATTTCGAGATGTTGAGGAAGGAAACGATGAATGACGAAACGTTGAAAAGTATAATACGAGCAGTTTTGAGTGGTGATTTCAAGGAGCTGAATATGGACGTGAAATATAAAAAATATCTTCGAGATCGAAACGAATTGTCAGTCGAAGAACAAGTGTTAATGAGAGGACACAGAGTAGTGGTTCCACAAGCATTAAGACGAAGAATATTAAATCAGGTGCATGAAACTCATTTAGGGATGGTAAAAACAAAATCAATTTTAAAGTGTTATGTATGGTGGCCAGGAATGGACGAAGAAGTCGAGAATTTCATTGGAAGTTGTGATCCATGCTTGGCAGTTCTTCCAAGTCCACCGAAAGCCAAAACTATACCGTGGGAGACACCGTCGAGACCCTGGAGCAGATTGCACATAGATTATGCAGGTCCATTTCATAATTATCAATTTTTGGTAATAATTGATGCATTTTCGAAATGGATCGAAGTGTTCAGAACGAGAAGCGCGACGGCCGAGTTCACGGTTAATAAGTTGAATGAATGTTTTGCGAGATTTGGACTACCAGATCACATCGTAAGTGATAACGGAACAACATTCACGGTGCGCATTTATTTAAAGAAACGATGAGTGGCTTGGGAATAAAACATTCGCTAACAGCGCCAGGTTACGCACAGACCAATGGAGCTGCAGAGAACGCAGTAAAAATCATCAAAAATGCAATGAGAAGTGCTTTGCAGGATGATAGTAGCGAACAATTAGACCAGATTGTGAACAAGTTTCTGTTCGACTATAGAGCGGTGAAACATGGTACTACGGGAAAGACTCCCTGGTCGAGCATGCTTAATTACGAACCCAAGATGAAATTAGATCTTTTTAAACGAACAGCATGTGAGGATAATCTAAAAGAAAATGGGGTGACAGATTAGAGGGACAAGTTCACAGAGCGAGATCGCAAATTCAAGGTGAACGATTGTGTAAACATCAGGTCTTACAAAATTCCATTACATCCGAAATGGGCCAAAGCTCGAATATCGGAAGTACTGGGACCGAGAATGTATTGGTGCAGGTTTGAAGAAGGTCAGATGATTAAAAGGCATGTGGATCAGATCAGGTTGAGGAGAACTAGAGTCGAAGAAGATTGCCCAGTAGATCAGAATACGACGTCGAGCTGCTCTAAGAGGTATTTTGGGCAATCAGCAGAGGGATACGAATTTAAGTTTAAGTCCAAAATTTGCGATTAGGTATAGAGTTGAGGGGAGAGAGGATACGAGTAGTGAGATTCAGGGAAGGGAGTTACGTGCCCGAGAGCAAATAAAGAAACCCCCTCGATAGCGGTAAAAAGCATGAAAATCAGGTAATAGTATAATTAAGTTTAATTTGTTAATTAGGTTAAGAATAATGAAATTAAGAGGGGACGAGTGTGGTATATGCGAAGTAAAGAAATACGATGTAAACGAAGTCAAGGTGTGACATATACGGCATTGCAGCTAACGTCACACCAGAGATGATCGTTTGCGATATACAGAAAGTCTATGTATTGGATTACGGGTTATAATAAATAATATATGTAAAATAGAACGAAGGTGTTTAATTAACTAACAATACTAGTGGAGATTTACGACATAACAGGACGTGAAGCTAATTAAGCTTCGTTATTAGTCAAAATACGGAAATATTCTAGATATTAGACTTTCAGAAATTCCTGGAACGGAGGCTATTCAGAATTTCAGGCGCATGCGCACCCTTCATGCTATTTGTAGTTTATAGCAACGATGAGTCCTCAACTGGCAGTTCCTGGTAAGCTGCAAGCAAGTTTAGAACTGGAATTATTTGAGTGGTCCAGTCTAAATTTACCAGGTTCCAAGATCCCTTGTTACTGAAGACGAAGAGGTACCCGAGTCTTCGGAGAAAAAACGAGTGAATCTATTGATGACAGCATCAATACGTGATTGTTGATGTATGTTGTGCTCGCCTTGCAAGTTGATACCTAGTGATAAAAATCAGTTGTTGCAATGACAATAGCAAGTTTAGTCGTAATCGTTAGTTGTAGTTCAATAGTTTTCGATTGTTGAATGTATCTTTAGAGACTCCAGCTTAAATTTACAAGATCGAATATTTAAATTAATTGCAAGATTCTTTTACAGGTCAGTGATAAGCGCTATTTGATTAACGTCGGCCGAATTTGGATAATGACTTGTTGATACAAACGCAGAGGGTCGATAAACTTTTTAAGATATCCTTTTGTGTCACATTTAGAACATACAGCAATATGGTAAGGGCAGAACAACCGTTACAATAGCGGGTCCTATCTACCCAATTTCGAGGACTAATCAAACTTTTGGAACAGCTATCCTTTAATTTTCCATGTGGTTTACTATCCCTCACAAACACTTCACGAAAAGCAAAATAATTTTCATCCAATATTAAAATCAACGGCGCTCAAAATATCATTTAACCCTGCATCACTAACGCTATTTTATGGAACATGAAAACTAACCTTGGGTCCATTGGACCTATGTCTTAAAACTCGATTTACAGAGAAATCTTGGTATTCAAACGGTAAATTTATAGGTTTTTAGTAAATTTATTAAGACTACAATATAAAAAAAATAAAAATATCATTCAAATTTATTTCCAAAAAATTACAATAAAAAATTAAAATTATAGTTCATTTTATCACAAAAAAATCAAATAAAAAATAGGTATTTCGTAAAATATTTCACTTTGCATTCTCAATACTAACGTGGGTCCAAATGACCCAAACACTTTTTCAATGCTCTACTGTTCACTGAATGACTGACAAAACAAAACTGAAATGTATAATTAAAAGTGGGGAAATACCTAAATATAGATTACATTTTGGTATGAAGTTTGTTTCAATTAAAGAACATTTATTTTTCTTAACGTCATTCTAAATTGGGTCCATTGGACCCATGCGTTAGTGATGCAGGGTTAAACTAAAGGATACAGAAATTTTTAGGTTCATTGGCACTGGCCCTAAATTTAAAAGTATTCCTTTTGATATTTGGAAGGCACATTGGTACAGCGGAAATTATTTGTTGTACCCCACATTCAAAATTTCTCCATGCGGTTGCATGGTTGCAAAATTTTTTCAAAGATCGATCTTGTCAGGGCTTACCATCTTATTCCCATCGCACTTGAAGACGTTTTCAAAACGGCAATCACAACCCCGTTTGGCTTATTCGAATTCACCCGAATGCCATTCGGGTTACGTAATGCCGCTCAAACGTTTCAGCGTTTCATGAATGAAGTCGTACGTGACTTGGACTTCGTTTTCGTCTACATTGACGACATTCTTGTGGCTTCATAAAATGAGGAACAGCACAAACTTCACCTGGAACAACTCATCCACAGGCTAACACAGTTTGATGTTCATATTAAGAGTTCAAAATTCGTCTTTGGCGTGTTCACTCTTGATTTCCTCAGCCACAAGATCACTCCTAATGGTATTCTGCCGTCCGAAGAAGGAATTAACGCCATTAGGGAATTCCCAGCTCCAACATCAATAAAAACAATTCAACGTTTTATCGGTATGGTAAATTACTACCACCGATTCATACCAAAACTCGCACAAACACTCGCACCAATTCACGGTCACTTGGCAACTTTACTAAAAAAACCCAAGACCGCCAAGAACTTCTCTTGGACCGACGAATGTCAACAAGCATTCACGTCGTTAAAAACTGAATTGGAACAGATAACACTTCTGGCACACCCACTGAGCGACTCAAAGCTCAGCTTAACTACTGACGCTTCAAACACTGCCGTTGGAGCAGTACTGCAACAGTACAATAATGAGTGTTGGGAGCCACTGGGATTCTTCTCAAAGAAACTCTCGGATGCCGAAAAGAACTATTCCGCATTCGATCGGGAATTACTCGCAATCTATCTAGCAGTCAAACACTTTAGATATTTTGTCGAGGGTCGGGAATTCACCATTTACACCGACCACAAGCCTCTGACTAGAGCAATTCAGTCAAAAACTGAACGTAATCCGAGGCAATCTCGCCACTTGGATTACAACAGTCAATTTACAACGGACATCCAACATGTTCACCGACAACGAAACGGCCGCAGTCGAGACACATATCGACTTAAACCAAATCGCAAACACTCAAAAAAGCTGACTTAGAACTTCAGAATTTATTTTCTGGTTCCGAACGTCAAACTGGTTCATCAATGAAACTAGAGCTTTTTAAATTGCCTGGCCTCGAAATCATATGCGAAACATCCAGTGGGTACAATCGCCCATTTATTGCGGCATCACTACGTCGAACCATCTTCGACACACTGCACAACATTTCGCATCCTGGCGTCCGCGCAACCCGTAAATTGATTACTGCTCGCTACTTTTGGCCAAACATAAACCAAGATGTAGGCAATTGGGCTCAGTCTTGTTTATCCTGCCAACGTGCCAAAGTCCAACGGCATACTAAATCACCTCACGGACAATTCGAAATTCCACCTGGTCGATTTGAACACATCCACTTAGACATCGTAGGACCACTTCCTCCGTCTAATGGATACACATACTTACTCACCTGTGTCGACCGCTTTACTCGTTGGCCCGAAGCATACTGTATAACCAATATGTCAGCTGCAACCATTGCCACCACTTTTGTCAACAGTTACGTATCGCGATTCGGCGTACCCCTTCATATCACAACTGATCAGGGAACGCAATTTGAGTCCAAGCTTTTCACCGAGTTAACAAAACTCCTTGGCTCACATCGGATACGAACAACGGCTTACCATCCACAAGCCAATGGTATGGTAGAACGCTTCCATCGGCAACTGAAAGCTGCACTAATGGCCCGAAGCAATACAATTAGTTGGAGCTCGGAAATTCCAATCGTTCTACTAGGAATCCGAGCAACAGTGAAAGAAGATCTGAAGTGCTCACCAACTGAAATGGTTTATGGATAAACCATCAAGCTACCCGGTGAGTTCTTCATCGATAA
Source organism: Tipula vernalis (assembly GCA_958295665.1). Taxonomy (NCBI): domain Eukaryota; kingdom Metazoa; phylum Arthropoda; class Insecta; order Diptera; family Tipulidae; genus Tipula; species Tipula vernalis. The sequence goes on from OY282560.1 coordinate 18,158,318, forward strand.
TCCTCTTGCACCACTCCCAACCACCGACACAGTCATCGACCAACTGCGACAAACCATGCAGAACCTTGTACCCAAATCACCTCGTCAAACCAAACAAGATGATATTTTTGTTCCGAAATCGCTCAACAACTGCGATTTTGTTTTCATAAGAACAGATAAGGTTCGCACGGGGTTAACGCCTCCCTACGAAGGTCCGTATAAAATTATACGTAGACTAAGGAAGCATTTCGTCGTATCAATTAATGGAAAAAATTCCAACATATCAATCGATCGACTTAAACCAGCTTACGGAATACTTAGTTCGGCTAAGCCTCGATCGACTTAAACCAGCTTACGGAATACTAAGTTCGGCTAAACAAATATCAAGCCATCGGGTCCAGAAGACCGTCCGTATTGCTTCCACTCATACAATTATTCCCTAGGGAGGGGGAAAATCACTTGCGGGAGAGTCCTGTAGCGACTCACTCATATTTATACTCATAAATATTTACATTCGTTTCCGCTACAATATATCAATCATATATATTGGCGCGCACACACACACACACACACCAAATACTTACGCTCGTTTTATCACCGCGATGCACTAAACATATATCAGCGCTCTCGTGTACATGACACTCACTTAACCGCAAACGCTTGACCAGCAAGTACCATCAAACATAATTCATCTCCACTGTTTCGGTGGAATGCGAAACAAGAGAACACAAACGAAAAAAATTCATTATTCATCCGCTTCATAATTTTTTTTGTTTTGGTGGTGTTTTTGACAGTCAGTATTACACTTACATTAGAACAACCTTCTTAACTTTCGTGCAACAAGTGAAAAAATTAATATTAACGTAAAAAAAACAAATTGTGTGATTAAAATTAATAATAATTTTAATAATCCAATTATAATTCAACCTAATAAAATCAAATCATAATTATAAGTAAAAGAAAAAGGTTTTGTGTGTTTTATTATTTCGCGTAGCGTCATCGACGCGTGGACACAACGGAAAACACACATAGCAACCTTAGACTTTACAAATAAAAATGAAAAGCTAAATGTCACTCAACGTATGAAAATTGTTCTTGTCGATAGACCAAACAATGAATTTAATCTTGCGCCTTTAGAAAATTATCTAAAATTCATATCGAATTACCGAATAACGTTGTGCGAATAGGCGCACAAAAAAAGATTATCTCATAAGCTAAGGTTAGATAATTTGATCTGATATATAATAAACACTCAAATTCAAATCAATTCTGAGACTATTAAACTCAATTTAAATCTCATTACTGGCTCAACAATACACAAAAAAAACGCAAATAAAAGTGAAATTAAATACCACTTTTACTTTGCCAGTACCGTGTACCGTATACTTAATGCACATCAGCTGTCTGACTCATAAATTTGTATGCTGTCATGAAATCAAAAGAAAAAAAAATACCGCGCGCAATTATTTATCTACTCTATGCCATTAAATGGTTCAAATCAATTTTTACCACTGCTTCTACATAACAAGAGTTTTAATAATTTCAATTTCATTTCATCTTTTATTGTAGTACATAATACTCGTATACAAAATTATTGCTTACATCATTTAGTACTGGTTCGATGAATTCTTATTAAAAACAATTAATTGAAAAATTAACAGCAGCAATAACAACAAAAGAGAATCAGGAAGATGTTACTTACTTATTTGTACCTTACCTAATTTACCTGATGTTTTTTACATTTTTAATTTAATCATCGTATGTCTCGCAACTTCATTCAAAATTCAATGTTTGATTCCCGGATTTCAAAAACCCAATTATCCAATTCCGTACGTGGTTCTCACAATCCGGATTTACTTACTTCGATATGTAACAAACTTGTAGGTGTGAACTGGTTTCATTAATAAATTCAAACGTCTTATCAATTAAATTTGTATAAATCAAACGAGTTACTGATTTAAAAAGACAAATTGATTTAATTTCAATTTATAATTTTTAATTTATGATAGTTGCGAGATCATTATTTTAGAGTTGTTTGATTACGGAACTGTTAAATTATACTTTGCGTTGTATAAATGAATTATTTTTACGCCCTTTGAACACATGTATTATTACATTCTATAGTTGAATTTAGAAATATTAAATTAGTTTTAGATTCTGTAATAATGATAAGAGAAGCTGTACGGGTTTCGTCGTTACACCATACATAAGGTTAAATGCGATAATCTATGCACACCAACCTATTGTATGCTTCTTTCCTTTACGCATCAATTTCATGTTTCAGGGACCGGAAAAATATAAAATTCCTATTAGATCCATAATAAAGTTCCATCAGTTCAATGAATCTTGAACTTGAACCTTCTGACCAACTTGCACGTACACAAAAATATTAATGTTGTACAAAAATCCCCAAATAACGTAAGGCTAAATAAATAAACAACTATGGACATAAAATCTTCGATATGCAGGCGAATTTAAATTTCCAAAATTTTACGATTAGCAATGGAATTATTTCAACCATGGTGTTGAATTGTAAAAAACAAAATTTAAATGACTTTTATTTGTTCGATACATTTTATAAAAATATTGTTTATGTAAAAATCACTTAACATAACTGTACTACCTGTTTTGTATAATTTCTCCAAAACTACAAAAAATAACATTTACCTCTAGTTAAATAATCGACAATCTTCATTTATTTAATAAAAAAAAAATATGTAAATACTTAAATCATTAAAAAAAAAAACGAACGGAAAAAAATCTTATGAGCAAGTTACAAATTGCTTCAACGCATGTTTAATATGAATCTGAGATATATAAAATCATAAAATCAGAAATACATCAATCATCCGTGGTCTTTGTTCCGCTCTGTACAAATTAATTAATTAAATTTACATTTTGAAAAGTCCATTTCGGGGTGTTGTTCCATAAATTTCTTAAACAAATCCTGTTTCTTTTGTTCCTCACTAGTTGGTAGGCCGAGCTCCTTTTGTTTTTGGTCGTACATCATTTTCTCCACAAGACCTCGTGTCTCACCATCCAAATCACTTAGTTTCGATGGCTCTGGATTTATTTTACGGGTTGAAATTGGCGGATCTGTCTTTATAAGTCGATCCCACCAAGACATTTTATTAACTTTTTCCAAATTTATAACAATCATATTGCCATCCTGTATTGTCCATAAACTTTCTTCCATTTTAATTTCACTGTTGAGCTCGCCTGAGATTACTGGTTCCTGACCTTTGACGCCTACGGTTAGGGTTTTTTTGCCTATGTTTACAACAACATCGCGGGATTTTATTGTGAAGCTTACTTTCAGTGGAACCCGAAGCTGCAAAGAAAGCCAAAATACGATTAGTTAATAATTGTACGATTGTACTATGGCTATAGTCACAAATTAGACAACTATAGTTATTGTTAGGTATAGTTGTCTAATTTATGTTATAGTTTAAATTATTTCTATACCAATATTTACATTTGCTATTGAAACATTTTTGTGTTAAAAATTTAGTGATGAACAAACAGTACGTTGTAAAGTGAAAATATTTCGAAGAATCACATGCATTTAGAAAACAACATATTGCTTTTATTCAACATGTTGTCAACGTATAATTCGTTGCTACACCGACCGGATTGTTGCAATACAAAAAACTTATAATTATCTACTTAACTATAGGGGAAATAAAAATTTGTTAATCAAAAAAGAGAAAAAACTCTATAAAAAACTATAAAAAACTCATATGAATTCACGTTAAAATTTATCTCGGATCAGCTAAACTTAGTTTAACCATGACAGTAGAAGTACTGGCCCTTAATTGGCTAAATTTATTAAATAAACAGTAGGGGAACATGTCTGACAGTGACACACACGTTATCGTTATTATTGGAACTGCTTCCACGTGCACTGGTAAATTTTCTTCAACATTAACTAAGGGTAGGGTCTACCTTGTTCTATATTTTCATTGTCAGATGCAGCAACATCTATGCCTGTCACATTACTCTGCATAAGATCAATTTCAGAGAAAATATGAATATATTCCAGTACGCTTAAATGATGAGATAGTATTTGATGGTGTTAGTGCATTTTCGTATGCATAGCATACCCTACAATAGCCGTAACAATTTTTAAAACGTTTTCCAAGGATTGCGCATCATCCACGAATAAACGGATGAATTGTATTCTGGATGGTCATCGTACTTGCTTCGCTGAAGTTATAGATTTAGCTGCCATTCATGAAACTCGTATTCGCCCTCTTTAAAACGGTTAATAAATTGTTGAAAATCAAAGACACGTATGTCTGTTAAAAGATGTAGCACGGCTTAGGCTACAACTCTTCTGCAAATTTATTTTAAATCCAATTTTTTGGTAATTTTGTCGTTGTTTATAACCGCAGTTTCGTAAGCTAGTCTTCTGCCGTCCATTAAGGACAAACCAGAAAATATTTTTGAGAGATTCACGATGTAGTCACCAAATATTTTTCTTCCTCAGTATGAAGATTTTATTTATTGAATAATTCGGTACCAGACTTGTCTCACGATCGCGATAATGTTTTGCAAGCCTGTCTTTTTTGCAAAGCTGCCTTCCGAATGATCATCCCATTTTAAGCTAGTTCAATTGTTTCCTCTATAATATTTTCGGTGAATTTCCCGTACGGGAAACCCTCAAACAATTATTTTAAACTAATTAGTAAAAATGCAAGTGTTACTTTAAGAATATAAATTAAGTTAACATTTGTTAAACATTGACACACTGTGTCATTGTTTGATAATTAGATCTGTGTCACTGTTTCAGGTATGCACTATAAACACTTGTTTCATTTTTATAACTAATGTATAAATGGTGCACATTTTATAAATATCATTAAATTACGTATTTGTATTTCATGAATACACTTACTCACGTGATTTCTTTATTAGTTTATTTGAAAATTCAATTAAACGAAAAAATTATTTAGTTAAAAAAACATGAACATGTCTTCTTTCGATCAGATCTAAATTCAAACTGAAATGGAAAATGGAATAAAGAGAACGAACAAATATTTCCCGAAATGGAAAAAAAAACAGAAAAGCCCGTTTTTTGCCTTAAATCTTTTTATTGAATAAGTTTTCATTTTTAGTCTATAAGTTTCTTTATAAAAAAAACTTTTGATTTAGAGCTAAGAGACACCTGACACTAAGTGGATGTTTATAAACAAAAACCGTTGACTCGGTTTAATTATCCAGTTCTAAAGTATGTTTAATCCTATTTAAAATTGTTATGAAGCAACGGAATTTCGATTTATTTTCTGTGAACTAAATTTTATCAACCATTACCATGTGTTTGTCCACGGTAGAGTTACTTTATGGAAACTCAAATTATGGTACAGTTTCGCTAAATTCAAATAAAATTTTCGTTTGAGTTACAGTCTGCAACCAAAGTTGTTTTAAAATTCAAATGGTGTCCTCGCATTAAAATTACCTAATTAAGGATATCAAAAAATTAATATTCCTATACAAAACTTATTATTCGTGCACAAAAAATCTGGCATCAAAAATTGTAATCTGTTCCATAAAAAATAATTCGTATTTAAAAAAATGGAGGTGTGGCCAACACACGACTTTCTTTTACGAACAGAGAATTTTTAGAAATTTTAATTTTTTTTTTCAATTTTTTAATTTTAAATTTTATTTGTTTTTAATTTTTGGAAACATTTTGTATTAAGTAGTTTTTTGGAAACCTTATACTTTTTAAGATATTTGCAAAATAAATTTTCTGGGCCAAGGGAGTGGCCACTTCCGGTTAGCCGATTTGGAGTAAAATTCACTGGGACCTCCCAATTTATCAAAAAAGCTTAAATCTGAAGTTTCAGTTCGATTGGTTAAACCATCTGGGCTGTAGAGAGGACACAGACAGACAGACAGACAGACAGATACCATTTCGAAACCCACTTTTTCGGACTCAGGGGACCTCAAAATAAATAAATCTCTAAAAATCTCAAGGTCCAAAATTTTCATGATTACTATACTTTATTTTACTAGAGTAAAAGAAAGTAATAGTAAAAGCTGCACAAAACGTTATCATAAAAAAAAACTTTGACACTGGCTATTCTTCCGAATTTTTCAACAGCTGAAAAATCCAATTAGAGCGAGAGAAAAATATATTTACAAATTATTCATAAGAGCAAATGCAGTATGTCATTTTTCATAACTTTAGTCACTTCATATGATAAATTTCACTTAAATTTTGTAAGTGACAGACCACTACAACAATGTAGAAGGTCGAAATTTTAGTCCTAATATTTTGAATTGAGTAATTTTGTAAATTTGTTTAACACTAGAACTACCGACCGGTCAAAATGAATTCGTCATTTTGACGGGTTAGTAGTTCTAGTGTTAGATAAATTATTGTTCTGAAACTATTATTTGTAATTTGAGCGACATATTTTTAGTTGCAGTCGTGCCTCTGAAATTTACTTCAAGAATATTAATAGTAAGCCGCAGCTTAGTCCATTGGAGTGCAAACGTCTTTTGAATTGGTACTTCCTTGCCACGTTTGAAAAGTTTAATGTCACGAAATTAATTTCGTCGCCTAAACACCTCTATTCCCTTAGTCTACTTGTCACTTGTACCGGCAATCAAATTTTGGTATTCTCTTAGTCGATTGATGTGACAAACGTCGTTTGAAGTGACAAACATCCTTTTACGTCGCATTCTCTTTATTATCACTTCGAGCGAAATGACTAAGAGAATGGAAAAATTGATGTAACGTGACTATAGTCATGAAAAATGGCGTGACACGACTATCTTAATTGGGGTGTATCAGTGTTTCCTAAAAATGATTCTAGTTTATGACATTTGTCATGTCACGTCACTACGGTCGACTTAAAGAATGATTATCACTCCAACTCTCTCATTCGTTTGTTACGTCTATAGTCACTTTACACGACAGGTGTCATTTTGCAAGTGACAGACGAATACCACAAAATGGAAGCACGCAATTATTTTACTTTATATACTCGTATTTTAAAATGTTTTTGTGCACTGTTGTTGTTATAAAACGATTTTATTTCTAATTTGCCTAATGTATTTCAAGTTGCAGTGCTTCAAGAATATCAATTTTCAAGTGACGTAACACAACTACAGTCACGTCACTTAAATAGCACGTCTAAGAGAATCCAGGTATACATTTAAAGCGACACGACAATCGTCATGTGGAATGAAGTGAGGCGACTACACCCATTCCTCGATTTACGGAATCTCTTTTTGCAAATATTCGAAAAATTGACGAAAAATTCGGTTATCGAAATTTAACGAATTAATTCGTCCCAAAACATTGCACGTAAATCGAAATTTCGTTAACCGAATTTAAGGTTTCTGAAAATGCGTAAAAAATTTTTTCGTAAATCGAGGGATGGGTGTAAAAAAGAATAAGTCACATACCCTAAACGGGACGCAACTATGGGGATTGAGGTGTAAATAGTGCTGCTAGAGAAAGCACTGCGTTTTATGCTTTTCATTTCAAAATTCATTAATTAATATTTTAGTTGCATATAGTAGATGCCAAAATACTCCTAACCTAACGTAGTGTGGCATATTATGAGGATGTAGACAAACCTTTCATTATAGGTAACAAGCGACGCACAGTGAATATTTTTGAAATTTAGACACTCAGTGTATTAAAATTAATATCCCTATCATGATTCTCGCCTCGCCGAACGATTCACCGTGATTCTTAAAGTCGTGTGAGTTAGTTTTTCTTATTATGGTTTTCGCCTTTATTTTGGCGAATACATGTATGGTAATATTAGAATGAACCACTCTTTATTTTTTATAATTTTTTTGACATTTTCTATCATTTGGCAGCTGTTATGTTATACATATTTGTTTTCAGTTTGTTGTGTTTCAATGAATTTAAATTTTTTAAACGTTTCACAATTATTGCCCCTATTATGGTTCTCACCTAAGAGTCACTTGGCGACTTAAAGTCACCCAAATCAAATTTTGGTATTATGATTCTCGCCGTGAGTGAGAGTAATGTCAAAATTGCTCACCTAATATTTCTCGGTGATTAGTGTGATTTTTTGTAAAGAATAAAGAAATAATGGAATAAAAAATTCTACAGTTTTTTTACAGGCAAAATACATATTTTAATTAATATTTCCTAATTAAATATTGAACAAAAATCAATTTTTTTTTTTAAATCGTATTTTAATAGTACATATATTGTATAATTAGGAGGAAAAGTGCTGCATTCCCGGACGATAGTGGAAATTGACGGACGAGACAATAGCCGAGTCCGGCAACCACGGGAGTCCGGGAATGCACTTTTCCTCCGAATTGTACATACTATTTTTTCTCCGATCGGACTTTAAAACGAATATAAACCCAAAATAATTTTTAGTATTATTCATTAATTATCATATTAAGAAATCAAAACAAAGTAAAAAATCGAAAATAACATAAAATTATTGCTTAGTTAGCCACAACATCATAAATACATTTTTTTTTTTTCAAAAGTTGTCGTAGTTAATATTCCCGGCCTAGGCCAGAAAAAATATTCTCGTACTATTATTACTTGTTGCTTAGCAACAAATACAACATACTGGAATCGAAAAAACAACGGAAAGATATATTTTTTCCTACGATCGGAGAAAAAATATTTTTATTGTACATGTTAACAACAAAATGCGTATGTAAGTTGTCAAACATTTTTGTTTCCTCCAGTTTCATTCGCCACATAAAAACCAATCCACATTGTATTTTGCTATTTGCACTATTTATTAACACTTTTAACCGATAAAATATCTAATTAAATCTCATAAAATTACAAAATTAATCATAATAAATGTAAATGTGTACAAAAGACTGCTAACTATACGCCAAAAAATATAAAACTACTGTGCTGGCAAACTTCAAAACGAATGGAAATAGTCATAATTAACAAAATCAATAAGATTAGCTGCGCACAACTCTCGCCAAAATAAATGTGAGAACCATAATACCAAAATTGGAGTCACGGCGACTCGTCGGTGAGGTGAGAACCATAATAAGGGTATAAATTTAAAATAAAAGCGTTTAAAATTAAATTTTATTTCTAATTATGACAATTTCGCAACAAAACACTAGTTTTGCGCAAATACAACTAGTTAATTTTCAATATGAAAAGAAAAATCGATTAAGTTTATTGGTGAGATTCTAAATATAAGCAAAAGTACAGTCTACGATATCGTAAAACGGTAACAAATCGAAGATAGAATTGATTCTTTTCCTCGAAAAGAGCGACCAAGAGCTATAAATCGCAATGAGGAACATTGGATACTTGGCGAAATTCGTGAAAACCCAAAAATAAGTACTCTCAAACTAGCGTCTAAGCTACAAAGATTATAAGGAAAATCAGTCTCGGTCAGCAGTAATAGAAAAATAATAAGCGAAAATGCGTACCACAGACAAACAATTTTGGATAGGTTTTGTTTCTACCAAGATAACGATCCCAAGCACAAGGCTCATGATGTTCATTCATATTTATTGTATAACTTAGCATTGGAATTTTAAATTTTTTTATTTTAAATTTAATTTTACTAAACTTAACCCAAATGTGACCACTGGTTCATTTCCGCACCAGCAGAGCGAACGTTGATTTTTTCTCTTTTACTCAAAACTGACATGTTTTTTCCTGTAAAATTGAACTGTAATATCTTACAGTTATACTAAAAAATATATAAAAGGAGTGGTTTTGGAATTTTTTATTTTATTGTGAAAATGGTATTCAGTGAAACGATTGGTGATAATTTTAAGTAAAAAACAAATAGATCCTAAAGTTAGCAACTATTGGTAAGTTTACTGTGTACTACTATATTTATTTTATGGGTTCATTGTGTTGAGAGTATTCCAATGTTCATAATAAAATTTTGCAAGTGTCGGAAATACTTAAGTGCGAGTGATTTTTGGATAAATGTATAGCAGTGGTTCGTAAACGCACCGTTGGGCTTTTAACAATTTTTTTTTTTTTAGGTAAACTAAATTAACATTAGCGCAGGTGCTAGATGAATTTGATAACATTCCTGAGGACGTCCCGCTGTCTAGAGATATTTATTTAGAACCCCCCCGACTGGAATATTGAAACGGATGAGGATTCTGAAGATGAAGATGGCGCAGACCCTAACTGTTTCAACGGAAACCAGCTACGGGCGATGGTTGAATTGCGATTTAGTGAAAAAGACATTTACCTCATACCAGACGATTTTGAAATTGAAAACGAAGTGACAAACGTAACATCTTCTCGAATATCACAAATTTGGGAACCTGGTAACTAGGACAGCTTACCACTGGCGGGCGTCTCTTATGTATCACCATAAAGAATGGGTGGTACGAAGGTACACTCTTTGACGCTGAGTTCAAAATCAAGCGCTTTAGAGTTTTTTCAATTATTCTTCCCAAGTGAATTTGTCGAAGCTATTGTACAACACACAAAAAGCTATGCTGCTTCTAAAAATAGGCACATAAATATAGATGTGGAGGATATGTATGCATTTATTGGCGTAATGATTGTATCGGGATACAATCCATTACCAAGAAGGCGTCTGTATTGGTCTAACGATGACGATACCAATAACGCACTAATATCTAAATGGATGCGGCGCAAAATGTTTGAAGATATATTTACAAACATTCATTTTTGTGACAATAACACAATTAATCAATCAAATGATAGATTTATAAAAGTGCGCCCGCTAATTAGTCATCTTAATCACGTTTTTTTAAAATACGCTCCGTTAGAATTGAATATTTCCGTAGATGAATCGATGATACCATATTTAGGTATACATCCGTGGAAACAATTTATCACAAATAAACCAGTCAGATTTGGATATAAAGCTTGGGTGGCGGCTAGCAATTGGGGTTATTGTTACCAGTTTGATATCTATCAAGGTCGAAGTCAAGAACGCGATCCTTCGTTAGAGCTAGGAGATTCGGTTGTTGTATCATTTGCTAAAAAAATTAATGACCGCTTTCCAAGAATTTCGTTTTCGTACTATTTTGATAATTTTTCACGGGACCAAACCTACTACAAAACGCATGTTATGGCACTGGAATTGTCCGTGAAAATAGAATAAAAAATAAAAAAATGTCAGTGAAAAAAATTAGAAACAAACAACGTAAAGGATATTACGAAAATTATGTTGATAAAAAAAATCAAATTATACATACTAGATGGAAGGATAATAAAATCGTTTCGCTGCTATCAAATGTATATGGTGAACATCCAATTTATGCAGCCCGTCGGTACGGGCTAAAATTGACATTCCTCAACCGTATGTTGTCAAAATGTATAATCGGAATATGGGTGGAGTGGACTTATTAGATCGCCATATTTCCAACTACCGGATGGGTATTCGCGGCAATAAATTTTATTTATTACAAAAAGGATCAGCTAGCGTTTCGAAGAGAATTAGCAAAATTATTGTTGATCCGATATGGAACTTTGAGGTCTCAAGGTGAAACAGTGAAAAAACAGAATTTGTATCTAAAGGGCCACACATTTCTGCAACATCTAATTCACGGCTACGCTGCAAACTTTGCCATTCTCATACGGTATACAGATGTACAACCTGTAATGTAGCGTTGCATACTAAATGTTCCGAAGTTTATCACAGCCAGCTGAAATAAATTATGCGTCAAAGTTCCTTCAAAATTTATTTTCCAATGAATAATTTAATATACACCTATCCCCCGCTTTACACGGAAGATAGGTTCCTCACAAAACCGAAAAGGGGAATTTCCATTTTTTCTATTTCTATCAAAGTTGATACTAGGAATTCGTAATACAACACGTACAAAATTGTATTCTTTGCATGTATGTTGGCAGTACAACTTTAAAATGTTACTGTCAATGTTTTTGGTAAATTTTTTTTTTGATTTTAAAAACCGTGTAAGATCGAAAACGTGTTAAACGAATAGCATGTTAAACGGGGGATTGGTGTATTTTTATTTTTATTTGTATTTTTTCTTTCTATAGAAACAGAATTTGTTTAATTTTTTGTTCGTTTTTTGATATAAATAAGTATAGTGAAAATAAAATAATAATTTTTTTTTTTTGTGTGTTTGAAAGACCAACGGTGCGTTAGCGCACCACCCCATAACTCCCGAAATAGCTGGACAATTATATTTTTACATTTGTCCTTTTAATCTACCCAAAATACATCGGAAACAGTAAAGACAAATGAAAAATTAAAAAAAAAAATTTGGTCACACATGGGTTAATGTCCGAATTTCACAAGTGAGTACCTGTTTTGTTTTTCATAAACTTGCTTGATTGCTTTTATATGAAAAATGTTAGGTCAGTTTAGATGAATTGGATTACAATTGGTCAGTTTTTTTTTTGGCTGAAATCCAGTTTTTCTTCGGAAAAGTCAGGGGGCTGTTTGGAAATTCGATTCGAAGTGTTCAAGTCTTCGATGTATAAGATTCATATTTGATTTAAATAAGAAGGAATCTAATACATCGAAGACTCGATCACGTTCGAATCGAATTCCCAAATAGCCCCCAGTTTTTTGTATGCCGTGCACTGACAGTATCACAGAAATTTAAATTCATTTTTCTAGCAGAAAAAATGAATTTTTTTTAAATATATTTTGACTGAAAATTACTATACTTTAGTGCGTCAAGTAGGCCACTTCAAATTCCTTTAAGGCAACAATTTAAAATTGAGTGCGAGTTTACGACCATTTTCTGAAGAAAAATTTTCAGCAGATTCAATATATTTTATATGGAAAACAAAAGAATTATGTTCGGAAGGGGAAATTTGTTTATGAAATAGACTACGTCGATTGGTTGCCTGTTGAAAATTTTTCTTCAGAAAATGGTCGTAAAAGAAAAATTTTCAACAGGCAACCAATCGATGTAGTCTATTTCATAAACAAATTTCCCCTTCCGAACATAATTCTTTTGTTTTCCATTTAAAATATATTAAATCTGCTGAAAATTTTTCCGCAGAAAATTTACGTAAACTCGCAGTGAATATTGTTTAATTTTATAAACGCCAATAATTTCTTTCTTTAGCTTTCATGGCAAAATTACATAACCTAAAAAAATTGATGACTAATTTTTATGCCATAAACGCAAAAAATTTTCATGTATTAGTGCCTAAATTAAAGCTACCAATATCCATATACTGAATGTTTGGCAAGTTTCTTAGACAAAAAGGCAAATCAAAATATCTCTTTGCAGATGATGAAATACTAGTGTATTTTAGTTGACGTTTAAAAATAGCGTCGTAATCATACTATTTTTAAATTTAAATATCTTTTGAACCGCGTTGGCCACGTTTAATTATCAAACTATGAGTAGACCAGAGACCATCTTTTAACGTTAACGTCAAGACAGAAAATTTGATTTATAATCAAAATTTGACTTTTAGTAACAAAGTCAAGATATAGTGCGTGGTCAAGTTATCAGAGATACTTTGAGTCCTCTTGGGATGTGTTAACTCCTGTCAACTTAAATATTTAACTAAACAATTGAAAAACATAATGACAAGAAAATGTTATGTCTAAAAATGTTCTAAATATTAGATTCATCCAAAATAAAAATTTTAGATTTGTACTAAAAATTATCCGTGCCATAATTTAAGAACAATTTTGGTACACCACCGAGTAAACATTTAAATAAATCACTTATTACTTGTGTGAAAAGTTGAATCAGCAGTTTAAATCTTTTTTTTAATTTTTTTTAAATATTGTGATGTGAAAAATAAGTGAAATCGTGATGTTCTCACCTCCGCCTCAAGTAAAAAAAGGCTGGGCCAAATCAGCAGACAGCGATGTCCGCAAGCGATTTGCCACCAAACGTCACGACCTCAGATATTTTTAATAAAAATACAAAAGTGCAGCACAGTCCAAAGCGACAACAAATTTTAAATGTTCAAAAAATTACCTTACCAGGCAATTTAAATCAAAGTGAAATTATTAATGTAAATAACATTGGTGTGTTGAACCATAACGAAACTAAAAGTGCATCGTCACCAAATATTGACAATAAAAAAAACAATGACAGTGCATCGACATCAGATGACAATAAAATAAACAGTGATGTCGATCAGTGTTTAGTGCAAACGGGAATAGACCGGTATATTACTGTCCGATCAAAACGAAAATGAAGCCCTAGATCAGCGGTCAGTGCAAGCGCGAATAAATTCACTAAGCTAGCTAGCGTTGAATTAACGCATGGTAATATGTATTCTTGCTTGGTTGTTGACGAGCCGCCGCCCGAAAAAACTTCAAAAGCTGAGAAGCCACCACCAATCTATTTGAGGGAAGAATCAAATAGAGAACTTGCTAAAACGATCGAGTTTATCACTGAAGGTGCATTTTATATTTTCGGGATCAAAAGAGGAAATATAAAAGAAACAAAAATTCAACCGCTCAATATTGATGCTTACAGAGCGTTAATTTAACATTTTGACCAAGTTGGTAAACATTACTACACGTATCAACTAAAGAGCCAAAAAGGATGGTTGTTGTGTTAAAAGGAATAGAGAGTTACATGGATGCAAACGAAATTCAAGCTGTTCTCACTGAAAAAGGTTTCCAGTGCAAAACTATTACCAATATTTTTAATCGGCAGAAGATTCCTCAGTCATTGTTTCATCTGGAATTAGAATCAGACAATAAAAAGTTAAAGGCAACCACCATGCAATATTTGACCTAAAATATCTATTGCACAGAAGGGTTACCATCGAGGAACCCAGGAAAAGAAATGGGCCAGTACAATGCGTTAAGTGCCAAGAATATGGGCACACTAGAGCCTATTGCACTTTGAACGATGTTTGTGTTATATGTGGTGAACTCCATAATCCAAAGGTTTGCAATAAACCCAAAAATGAAGCATCAGTAAAAAAATGCAGCAACTGCAATGGAAATCACACAGCTAATTATAGAGGGTGTCTAATTTATCTGGAATTGAAAAGGAGAATCAATCCAAAGCAGCGAGCAGAGCAGCGAATCCTTAATCTTCATTCTTCAGTTAGAAAAGAAGCACGGCCAGAAATTGTAAACAGAAACGCTCGAAATGGAAATCAGTACGCAACTGAAAACGGCAGCGTGCACCAAGGGGTTTCATACGCAAGTGTTCTTAAAGGTACCGCTCCTAAGGTGCAACCAAGTAAGAGGGAAACATCACAACAGCTTTAAACAAATTGACTAATATGATGCAAAGCTTCATGGCGATGATGGAGAGAATTATGGATCTAATGATGCAGAATATGAGCACGCTGATGCAGATAGTCGTAAAAAGCCAAAAATGGCCATCATCAAACAAGCAAACGGCCTAACACAACATAAAGCGGAGGTAAGTACATGCATTCCTCACTGAACACAATATTGACATAATGTTAAGATCAGAAACACGCTTCACCAAAAATAGCTATTTCAAAATTAATGGGTATCGGCAGTGTGCTGTCCTCCAAAACATGCTATAAAATAACACCAGTTCTTGGATTATTTTAGCCAGCTGGGTAATAAATTTCTTGCGGGGGGTGATTACAATGCTAAACACTCTCATTGGGGTTCCAGATTAACATCGCCGAAATGCAAACAACTTTATGATGCTATAGAGGAACAGTCCCTGGATTATTTATCTGCCGGTAACCCAACTTACTGGCCCACGGATAGAAAAAAAAATCCTGATTTAATTGACGTTTGTGTAACTAAGGGCATTCCACGTACATATGCTATGATCTGTCTTCTGATCATTTACCGGTAATGGTAACAGTAAGTACCGATGTCTTAAGGAACGAAATGCCGAACCGTCTTACAAACAAGCAAACTAATTGGGATCAATATAGGAGGCTAGTCGAACAAAATTGTCTACTTAATATTTCTCTGATCACACCAGCGGATATTGATGCGGCTGCAGAAAATATAAAACATGTCATGACATTATCCGCTGAAAAGGCTACACCCGGCATAAGCAGTTCTGAAAAAGTTAATAAACTGTCACTTAATATACAGGAACTAATCCACGAAAAGCGACAAATTGGTCGTCAATGGCAGCAAACAAAATCACCGTTATTGAATTGGAAATTGAATCGAGCTATTAAGGCCCTAAGATTTGCTTTGCGGGAAAAAGGAAACCAGCGCATAAAGAACTATTTAAGTGATCTCTCGGCAACCGAGAGGACAGATTATTCCTTGTGGAAGGCAACAAAAAACTTAAAAAGGCCAACAAATTCGAATCCACCGATTAGACTACCAACTGGAAATTGTGCGAGAAGTGATGAAGAAAAAGCCAATGCTTTTGCTGCTCATCTAACAACAGTATTCGTCCCACACGAAGAAGATAATTATTTCGTGCCACCCCAGCAAATGGATGATGATTTATCCTATAAACCTATAAAGTATAATTGGAAGAAAGTTAAGAATACAATTAAAACTTGCATAAGCCCGAAAAAGGCACCAGGACATGATCTCATTACTGGAAAAATGATAAGGGAATTGCCAGATAAATGCATAAAACTAATAACATTTGTATTCAACGCGATCATGCGAACCAGTTATATTCCTCAAAAATGAAAGATATCTTTGATCACAATGATACATAAGCCAGGGGAAAATGAAACTCAGATCTCATCATATCCTCCAATAAGCATGCTGCCCACAATCTCAAAGCTATTTGAAAAAATGTTATTAACGAAATTGAAACCATTATTAGAAGAATGGCGCGTTATTCCAGACCATCAATTTGGATTCCGAAACCAACATGGTACTACAGAGCAAATACACAGAATTGTAAATGCAATCAAAATCACCTTCGAGGCAAAGAAATATTGTGCTGCTACCTTTTTGGATATCGCCGAAGCTTTTGATAAAGCTTGGCACGATGGACTAATTTACAAAATTAAGGAGCTTCTACCGAAAAAATTTCACTTAATTTTGGGAAACTATCTTCTTCAAAGGCAATACATGGTCAAACAAACCAGCGAACTACTTGCTTAAATGATATTAATGCAGGTGTCCCGCAAGGTAGCGATCTAGGACCAATATTTTACTTGTTGTACACAGCTGATATACCTGTAACCAACAAAGTAATAATATCAACATTTGCCGATGACACGGCCATCCTGGTGTCTCACACTAATCCTGAAATTGCCTGAAAGGAATTACAGAATCATTTAAACAAAGTCGCGGACTGGCTAAAGGTATAGCGAATAAAAGTGAACGAAAACAAATCAACTCACGTCACATTCACGTTAAACAAACGCACCTGCCCACCAGTGAAATTAAACGATAAAAATATTCCTCAATAAACGAAGGTAAAATACTTAGGTTTGCATCTGGATAGAAGGTTAACGCGGAAAAATCATATTGAAACAAAGCGCAATCAAATAAAAATTACATTTTCCAAAATGTATTGGCTGATGGGAAGAAAATCTCAGTTGTCATTAGCCAATAAAGTTTTACTGTACAAAGCGATAATCAAACCCATATGGACCTATGGTATTCAGTTATGGGAATTCACCAGCGCTTCAAACAGAGAACTCCTGCAACGAACCCAAGCGAAAATACTTCGCAATATTACCAATGCTCCTTGGTACATTCGAAATAGTAATATACATCAAGAGCTTGGGATTAAAACCGTTAAAGAAACATTTAAAGAATTCAATTCGAAATATTAAAAACTGGAAGCACATTCCAACGAATTGGCCAGGGAGATACTAAAACAGTCGCGATTTAGACGTCTGAGGACAGATCCACTCGAACTGATGAACCTGTGAACCTGTAAAGTATAGTTTAAATTAATTAAATTGTGAGCCCTAACAATAAGTATTAACATTGGTTAAGACTTAAAATATGTAATAATTTTAGCTTAAGATTTGATTACTTCTTGTTAGTTTCTTATGTAGAAAGATTCAAGAATAAAGCCATTGGAAACATTTAAAAAAAAAAAAAAAAAAAATTAAGAACAGTCTTATTTTTTTTTAATATCCGTTTATTTTCCAAAACTTCGTGTGATTAGAGAGTATTTTCGTCACATTGTTCGAAACTCCCATATAAAAATTGCACGAAGTTACTCTGTTACAGAACAAAAATATGCCATTCGTTAATTTAGATGTCACTTTAGAAAAGAGCTGGATCTGTGTAATATTTAATTATATACCTCCAGTACCTGCGAATAGAAGAAAAATCCAAAAATCGAGCTTTCAAGTGAGTTGAGTAGCTCAACTCGTATACCATTCAAAGTGTGACAACTCCAATCACCCTCTCTGATAGTTTCAATACGATTGTTCTCTTCTAAGCTGCTATTTACGGTTTTAAGAGCCGACCGACAGAATTTGAGAGCTGATCGGTGATCGGCCAATTTGCGCTTCGACACTGATCTGAATTTTGACAAGGTTTCTTGGATCTGATCAAATTATTTTCAATTAGTCCTCTAATGGAAAATCTTGGTATAGCTTACTACGTGGAGGAACTATTCTTTGCTGTACCAAGAAGGTCGAACGTGATGGACTCGATGGTCCCTATATGTCCAAATGAAGGCTAAACTCTCTTACTGTTTTGTAGACATCCATTTGATAGAAAGGTTGAAGGGGTTTCCTGCTTACGAGTATTTAATATATATTCACTATTTATGTAGATACAATGAATTTAACCGCTTAAATATATTTATTCGAATTACCTTAGACAAATTGAAACAATCCTTATCCTCACAAACATGCATATCTCCATTTCACCTAGCCAAAAATCAACCCAATCTTTTCAATGAGAACGTAATAACGACTTAGTTTATCTGTAAAGCCAAGGGTATCGAACTGCCCTATTCAACTGAAATCAGATTTTAATTAATGTAGCTACTAAACAAAATATAATCCGTAGGCCAATTAAAGATTGGGAGTAATCGACCAATATAACACAATACTCTCAAATAGGTTAAAATTTATGTGATTAGTTTATCGCAAATAAACTCTTGGGATACATTGCAAAGCGATGGAAAATATATTCAGAATATAATAAATCAGTTCAAGAGCAAAAGACAATTATCAGTCACGAAACTAAAAAATCATCTCCGAAGTGACCCATTAAAATCTGCTTGCATTAGCTGCGCCGAGGGAAAGCTATGATTTTCTTATTTCGTTAAATTTGATTAACTGAGATTTATCTCATACATATTTATTTACATATTGTGCATTTGATCAAATATTCGGTAAATTAACATTTTCGCGTGAATTAAAATAAATTTAGAGGACACATTGATTTGCATGATAAATTACGATTTTGAATTAGAAATAAATGCTAAATTTATTCAAACATCAAAATAGAATTTAAGCACACGATAACAAAATTAGCGTTAAATAAAACTATGGTATTCCCAAAATTTCAGAGTCATATTATTCCAACGGTGTAATTTTAAAATAAATAAACAAAAACATTTTTACTCGAATCTAACCAAATCTAAATTTTATTGGATATTCTTCAATTTTATAAACATCCGATTAGGATCTCACATTATTCTGAATTTTTTTTTAGCTACAGTATTCGGTAGGGTTATTTTAGTATCCCGTTTTTCGCGATATTTTTTGTTGTTATTTGTTACATTTCTCAAGGTTAATTTAATCATTTTAATTTGATATGATTAAGTAGTAGAATCGTTGAATCCGCATTTCTGTACTTGTTGTTTTATATTTTAGAGGTGTTACGCGAAATTAGATCATACAAAAATTTATGAAACGGAATTGAATTTTTTTTTTGTTTGTTTTTAAATAACGGCATGTTGTTTTTGTTAGATAATAATCTAACGATATGGTCCATAAATGGTGAAGTTATGTTGCGGTACTAAAATTATTCTGTTAAGTGAATTACTCTTTTCACAGCTTAGATAACATTCCATCTTGTTATATTGTTTCGCTTTTGCATTAATAAATTATAGTTCTTATAATTTTTTTTTTGTTTTATAAATGTTACTGAACATAAAAAAATTAATCACATTTTGGTTCAAATTAATCTCAAGGTAGCAGCGCAGTAAAAACAAAAACTATAATTGTAAACTAATTTATCGAGATGTATTCGGAAGTAAAAAACATACATATATGTATATAAATCCACATAGCATCTTACGATTCATTGCCCTTCATTCCATATTGTAAAATTCTAATTCATACACGTCAGAGATGTTCTTAAGAAAACATTAATAAATCTTACGTTATATGTTTTTAAGAAAGGAGGACGCGACATAACACAAAGAATAAATATATTGTACTTTATGACATACGAAACCTTCGATTAACATAATTCATATTCATATTCAGAACGAAAAAAAAAACTAATGATTTAAAGTTTGAGATTATTCCGCATTTTATTTTATCTTTTTAATTAAAAATCATTAAACACTGGATGATCACATGACGAAACAAGGTCTTACTGGTCTAACTTCAAATTGACTTGACAAACTTAAATAACGCGGAACCAAAATTAAGCTCTTCCTGATCCGCTTAATCAGTTTTATAACTTAATTATATTGTTTTATAATTACCGGATCTTACAATTTTTCAATTATTGTAAGTAAATCTTATTGTTTTTCTTTTTTAATGAATTGAAGTGTTTTTAAATTTAAATGTGAATATCATGCAGACCACATACCGAGCAAAACAGTTAGCATCACTTATATGTTCAACAATTTATTGTAGTAGGTAGGTAATTGTTTGATTATTGTTGTAATTGTTAAAGGGTTATTATTTTAACTAATGACTAATTGGATTGTTTTGATATTCAGCCCTTGACCTTTTTAAAAGTGTTACTTCGCTTCTGGTATTTATTTCCATGCGGTGAGGCAGTGGTTTCTAGTTTAACAAGTATAGTTTAACGACAGATTATATTTATTACACATATAGCAATAGGTGCAAACTACATCCATTTCTGGGTCGAAGTGTTTTGAAATAAAATCACTTCAGCAGTTGATATTTGTAAAGAAGCCAAGAAGCCTCAATTTTATTTCAGCTTTTCAAAATCACATCAATTTTAGTCAGTAAAGTTTCAAAATTTGGCGAATAATTCATTCTCTTACTTTTTTGGTATTATTGAGAGCTAGCAGATCAATGGCAATATAAATCTGATCATAGTAAATCATTTGATTTAAAAATTTAGTTTGTATGTGAGCTCGTTATAGTTGGATCAAACAGGCATTTCGATATTTTGGTTCTTCGATCACAAGCTAGGTGTCCGTGTCCCGCTGTTTTAGCTACTCAGCTAAAAATAGTGTTTTGAGTAAACTACTGTAATCACTGCTGCAATTAATTAGGATATTCGAGTAAATTTCACAAATCTACACCTTCTTAATTTACAATTCTAAAATTTTTTTTGTATTTGCGCACTAATTTTAATTTTCTTAATTCTAAATTTCAGATGTTCTCTCAATTTCAAAATTTTGCTAATCCATATTCTTAACATTCGCGTAAGAATGAAATATTAAATCAATTAACAACTAAGAATTGCAACTAATTACATAAATTGAATTTTGACATCTTCCTCGTACTTGTGCTTTGAAAGTAGAACCGAAGGGCCCTCCTGTTTGCCCCACATAGAAAGCTAAACATACTCAACAAGTCAATTTCTTCTTCGGCATCTAACTTTTAATTGTTTTAGATTTTAACTCCGGGTGTAATTTGTATTGATTTTGAAATGCAACTTTGTAGCCAAAATTCCGAAATATTTTGAATATTATGAATTTTGAATCTATTATACTCCACGATACGATGGAATTTTCTTCAAAGCCAATGTTGAAAGATGGCATGAGCTTTATTAATTTGGTTTATGATGTTTAATCCTTCTAAATAGTATACTACTAGTTGCTATGTGGTTCAACCCATATACCACATGATTACACGCTGCTATTTTACGATAATAATTTTATCTCCAAATTTTGCTCATCCCCCTAGAAGGTAGACCTTACCAAGTGACAAATGACATTTGTTTGTACTAAAACTTTGACTGGTTTACACTAATAATAAAATTTAGGTAAGCTGATGAATTCCATTTAGGTAAGCTGATGAATATTTCTACTGATATTTAAGACAACTTGGAGTTATTAAAATATTTCAAATCATTCAAAAACTAACTGTGGGAATTTATAATCCCTAAAATGATGTCAAATTCTTGTAAATCAAAAGTGAACCAAATTCAAACTTTCGCGTTTGTTAAACTTAATGATCTCAAAATGATTAAATCAATATTCGATATTAAATTTGTTTTTCACATGCAGTCAAATCTGACAAATGACTGATAGATCTAATGTTGAAATTAATATGCTATGCTGCAATACTAACAAATTCTTAAATATGTTAACAAGATTGTGAAATTTTCAAAACACACTCATAAATAACCTCTAAAATCGAACAACCGAAAGTGTGACAGTGTACACATACATGCATCATGACCAGACATAATTTTATTTCCAAACATGAGACTATATTGCAACTATAGTGAAATACTGGCATTGACAAAATTATTTGTCACTCATTCACTACCTCCTCCTCTTGGATTTATTAATAAAATTCCAATCGAGCATACTAATTAATCCAAATGTTATGATCAAAACACAAATTATTTATTAATTATTTGTTATTAAACGCAAGAGACAAAGAAAAATCTTAACAAAGGTTTCAAGAGAATTATATAACGACGTGGTGTATTGCATAAGCTTAGTCATTCCGAATAATTCATTGCATTTTAATTATTGTTTTGTACTTAAATAGTAACAATAATAATATTAGTAATTACATTATGCACTATAATTATGTATCATGTATGTACATTGTGGTTCAGTGCTTCTTAAGATTTGTCCGAAGTTGGACGACTGATTTGCTACAAAATAAAATATTTAGATTGAACTTTAATCTACGTGGTCAGAGCTGACCAATTCAGGGTAATTTTATTTTCTCTGGCCAGTGGCTCTTTGGAGTGGTGCAGTATATCTAGATAGAAGTCAATAGAGAATTGAACACGGGAGCCACTAAGGCTAATAATGATGGCCACATTTCAATATATCTTGCACAAATAGATAGGCGCATGTCAGAATAGGAATGATGTGATACTCTCCAACCAGCCCTTGTTTAGCCATTTCAACCCAGAAGATCTTTAGGTAGTCAGTTTTTCTGAATACCAATAGGTCTGCACAGAATGTGCTGTGCGTTAAGTACTAGCGAATCGTACTAATACAAATGAATTCTCTTACAATTTTTCTTCTTCACAATATTCACACAGCTCTATTTCTGTGTACGCTAATTTTTACTTCATTAATTTTTTGTTGAATATTAATTAATTCATGTGATAATGTCATTCTGTATATATAGAATGTAAATTGTGGTATAATCAGTCCAGTCACCGCGGCCTGATGAGAAGATTGATTTTTTCATAATCATAAGCTCATCAGTTCGAAACTGAATTGAATTCTCTTACAATCTTCGGAACATATTAAAATCATATAATTAAAGTTACTTCTTTGGTTTAAGGATTTCCACTCCAGCATTTCTCGTATATGGTTTCTACTTTCTGCCCTTAAAATAGCTCCTATAAATCTATTTTGCACCTTTGAAGAACAATAGTCAAGTCTTCAATTAATTTATCCAGTTATCTAGCGTTAGACTTCTTGCTGGTTCGCATGAGTATAGCTCTCGAAATCCAGATTGTTGGTTAACTAGTATATTACTTCTGTTAATGTACTTCATTAATTGATTTTTAATTACACGTTCCACTATAGCTTCGTACGGTGGCAGCAACATATAGATTGGGCGTAATTCTTGTGGTGTCGTTGATTAATAGTTGTCGGAGTTGGAATGACCGTTGATATTTTCCATGATTTGGGTACTTAATTATTATTTAATTTTAATTCATTCTTAATCGCATCCGTCATGACGGTTCGGTTTATACCATCCAATTCTGCATTAGAATTCATACTAATTTTAATTTTCGATTTCTGATGAATAATATTTTGGAAACAAAATTTTTCTGAGTGTTTACCCACATCCTCTTAAGCAGTTGTTGTGGATTTCTGTGGTTCTCTATAATCCCTGATGCAGTGAACAGGTTTTTGACATCTAAAGCATACATCGACTGAGAACGGGATAATTACCGACTGCTGTTCTGTAAAACCCAAACTGATCATATCTTTACTTCTATCATGGTTTCTATTTGAGCAATATCTTCCAAGTCGATCTTCCGCAAATTCATGGAATCTGTGATTAACCTGGTTCTGGCTGCTTCGTACTGCAACCTCAACACTAAGTCTTGATTTATGGTTTTTACTTTCGGCACAGAAGAAAGTTAACCAGAATAGACATTGCGTGGACCAAATTTTTTTTTCATCTTACCTTCTTTTTTGGACATTGAAGTATAATTATTTTTTAATATTATAGTAGTTAATACAAATTATGCTGTCAAAACAAAACTAGGGCTAGAATTATTTGCAATAAGCTGTTTCTCGGCCAAACCATTATGCATTCAGCTTGATTTCCATTTTGAAATCCCCTGTCTGACTTTTACCATCGAATCATTTCTTCGGTGTGCGAGAGACGCTTTGTTGGCGGACTGTGAATTTTGTAATTTTGCCATCCAACACTCTCTCTTCACGTCTATCACTTCGACTTTTCCAATTCTTGTATCATTCGTTTAACGTCTTCCACGTCAGCGTGATGGATTTCTCAAACTATTGCATGCTTCCCGGTTACGATGTTTTGTTGATTTATTCGTTGTTTAACTTTGGAGTTTTGTTTGTCCAACTTAGAGTTTAATTGTTGTGATTGTTGGTACATTTGTATAGCTTGGTATTAAAACCATTTCGATAACCGTCGATCTTCCCATTCGCTTTGAGGTGAGAGCAGTCCTTCCGTTTGTTCCTACCTCGCTGATCCCTCCAAAGATAATGGCCCTGACCCTATGAACTCGCCAACTTCTTTCTGGTAACGTTCCACAACCTATTGTTTCTTGACAAAGAAGTCCGTTTTGTCGTAATTCCTAATTATTTCTATTCATTCTGCAGTGGCGAGGCCTGAACTCCTATACTTTATGTAGTACGTCTTTATCCACCAGCCGTTAACATAATTGGTTATGATCGCCACAACCTTTTTAGTTCACTCCTACCTTAATGCTTTTGTATTGTTATTAATAAGGACCAATAATTCTCGACAGACACATTAATTTATTGGGCATATTATTGATCATAGATAAATGACATATTTGAACAACAAATGACAAATATCTCTCGATATGTGTCATTTGTTGTTCAATTTTGAAGACTTGATTATTTTATTATACAATTAATCGTTTTTAATATCGTTAAACTATTTTTATTATTATCCATCGTTATGGAATAACCAAAAAAAAAAAAAAATTGGATACAAAAATAAATTGATTGATTTTAAAGAAATGTTGAATTCCTCCACGTTTTTTAAATAATCGGGCGTACCTGCCGAAAAGTATGTATAAAGTGTTTGTTAACACTTTTCTGATACAATGAAGATGTTGAGAAATCTGAAGTTGAAATATGTACGTGAAACAAAGAGGTTTTGCCGTTTAATTGAATATAGCACTCATTTAAAAATTTCAGAATAGTGATATTTTCCATTGTTCAAAACATAATATTAATTGTTTTATATTCTATTTTCAGATCAACATCCCGCAGCAACTTACAATCGAAATATTAAAAAGGTTTGTAAAACAGATAATCCTACCGTACCTGAGCTGCTCAAATATGTATCTCTGATATCCTAAGGTGCATTATACACTTACCTGTAATGAAACAAACAAAAAAAATGGATAAATAACGATATTGATCATACATTGCATAACAATAAAACGTACACAATGGCCAAATTGTTTTCCAATTCCAATGACATCGCGCGCATTCATTTATTATCGATACACTACACTTGGTTATTTCCAATGAAAAAGATTCGAAGTCATGAATCATACATTAACACCAAAAAAATCGACACAACAACAAATCACAAGAACTTTGATTTCTTGATAATTTTACTGAATAAATTTTAATTTTATTGGTGATACGAATCTTAAATTTTTTTCTTTTTTTGCTTTCATACAAAACAAACAAATCAATTAGCATTGAAGAGGCGCCTTACTTTTATTTTGAAATTTGTAAGATATTATCGGTTTTTCATCTAAATCTCGTGCTGGTTGGGTGAATAGACCAAGTTTCATTAGTTTTTCACCTAAACAACAAAAAACAACAACAAAAACCGGATAGAATTTTAATTTTAAACTTATTGTCACGCGCGCCCATAATGACGAGTCAAGCCAATTCCCAAATAGAATGAATAATTTTGGGTTAATCGTGACGAAATCAAATAACATCTTTAAAAACAATAAAATAAACAAAACCGTTTCTAAGAAATATTATATGCATATATAGATTCTGGTTTTGAATTTCTTATTATTAAACCAAAAAAAAAAAAAACAAATATTCGATTATCTTATTTGTTTAATTTAATTAGAATATAATCCGGGTTCATTATTTAGATCATGTGTCTGATTTACAATTTCGTATAAATGTAAACAACAACACACGGGATTAAAATTGTTATTCGCGCATCTTTAACCAAAAATGCGGAGACGAGTCAAGGTCAATGGACGGTGAAGGATACTTGAAATTATTATGTAAAATTGTATCGTGATATTTTTTTAGTTTTTTTGTTAATCATTTAAGATACTCCGCTTAAGTTGACTTGATAATATAAGACTATCACAAAAACCTGACCAGGGTTAACTACTGAGGCTACAACAAATAATCAATGTGTTTAACACGCCCAACCAAAAAAAAATACTTGAAGAAAATATTGAACTTACATTTGGATAAAAACCAGATTTGTAAAGAGAAATTTCTTATGGATTTGTGTAGGTCATAGCATTTCAAGGAATTTACAGTGGGTGGATTCTTAAATAAAATGGTGCATATGCCAAATGCGATCAGTATACTAATTTGGAACCTTTATCCCAATGAGACATTGAATGTCATTAACACTTCGTCAGTTTAATCAGGTAACTTTTTACAACAAACTCGGATCGAAACTGGGTCAAAAAAATTTTTGTAATTTACGAAACTAAAACGCTCACACTAATCTGGTATTTTCAAACTTTGATATGAAGAACTTCATTCCATAATTTTATTGCAGGTCAGATGAGTTTTGAAGTTTTATCGACACTATTCTCTTTAACGTAACTGAGAAAAATATATCCAGAAAACAAATTTCTCGAAAAGAAAATCGCGACGCGGAGTTCAAAAAAAAAAAAAAAAAATCGCCAACCTGTGATTTGTCTAAAATGAATTAAGAAACAGACCTACAGGTGTTTTAGACTTCTATAAAATTTCGAAACCATTTAATGTGTTGAGATATAGTTTTTCGAGATTATTCCTTTAGAGATTTTGTTCCGTTCGAGAATTTTTCTTTCGCGATTTTTAAAAGCGATATCCAAGATGTAGTCCAATTCAGATTCTATTCTTTCTAGAAAACGTGGTGATCCCAGTATATATTCGTTGTTCCAGACTCGTTTTTTTTCCAGATTTTTTCTTGCTCTGACACATTTATTTTCCTCCGACAGATATGTTTCAGAGAAGATATACGAGGGCGGATTGAAAATGAAGCTACCTAGCGCTAGATGGCAGCACAAACACAAATTTTTTTTGTTTTTTAGAAATTGCGATCTGTCAAACGTCAGCTGTTAAAATTTCACCCAAATTCATCGATTAGTTTGGTTGTTGTAGTCGTTTGAAGTAAGCAACTTTTGTGTTTCTTGAAAAATGGAAAAAAACGAATTTCGTGCAGTGATTAAACACTATTATTTGAAAGGGAAAATGGCGAAAGAGACAAAAGAAAAGCTTGATAAACATTACGGTGAGTCTGCTCCGTCAGATTACATGGTAAAATATTGGACTGCTGAATTTAAACGCGGCCGAAGAAGCACTGCAACAATACCATCAAAAGGAAGGCCAAAAGAGGTGGTTACTGAAGAAAATATCAAGAAAATCCTCGATATCGTTATGAATGATCGCCGAGTCAAGTTGCGTGAGATTGTTGAAATGGTAAACATATCATATGAATGTGTGTTCAACATTTTGCATGAACATTTGCATATGGAAAAGCTATCGGCAAGATGGGTGCCGCGTTTGCTCAGTGTCGAACAAAAACGAGTTCGACAGACCACTTCACAGCTGTGTTTGGACATGATAAAGCGTAATCCTGTTGATTTTTGGCGTCGATTAATTACTGTTGATGAAACGTGGGTCCACCACTACACACCTGAAACCAAAAATCAATCGAAACAATGGGTGGAAGCTGGTGGAAGTGCCCCGGCAAAGGCAGGCAAGGTTATGGCCACTATATTTTGGGATGCACACGGAATATCGCTCATCGATTATCTTGAAAAAGGATCCACAATCACAGGAAAGTATTATCGTGCATTATTGGATCAATTGGTTGATGCAATCAAGGAAAAACGACCACATTTAAAGAAGAAAAAAGTGCTCTTTCTTCAAGGCAACGCACCGGTTCACACAGCATTAGATACGATGCTAACATTACGTGAAATACACTTCGAATTGGTTGATCATCCACCTTATAGTCCAGATTTAGCTCCTAGTGACTTTTTCCTGTTTCCAAACTTGAAAAAATGGCTCGCAGGACAAAGATTCATCTCAAACGAAGAAGTGATTATCGAAACTAACGCGTATTTTGAGGGGTTCCCGAAATCGTATTATTCAGATGGTATAAAAAAGTTGGAATATCGACTTACTAAGTGTGTCGAATTAAATGGAGACTATGTTGAGAAATAAATGGTTTTTGGCAAAAAAAATTTTTGGTTTTCCTACTTAGGTAGCTTCATTTTCAATCCGCCCTCGTAGTTATCGGATTAAAATCGATCTGGTTAAAAAAACATCACCGTCAGATACTGATGTTTGCCTTCCCGCCTACTTAGGAACCTTAAATTCATCAATCAGCTAATAGTAAAACACAGCACACATTTATAATAAATAAACCACAGCATAATAATTAATAAACTTCAGAGTCTGGTAGAACCATCACTTCGCCAACTACTCATTTAAAAATATTTTTTATCTTACAAGCAATGTGACAGTTACTCGCCTTTGAGTATAATGGCTTTGAGAAACTAGCTACTTTGTCTCACGCCTTCGATTTCAACCATCTCCGCATATTGGGACGTATATAAAAACAATAATAATTTAATTACAGGTAACCCTCGCTAAACACGGTGGTTATGTTCCATGACAACACTGTGCTAACCAAAATCTTATCTAATACTTGAGGTTCATGCAACAAAACAGATTCTGTTCCAAAAAGACTTGACAAC
Source organism: Tipula vernalis (assembly GCA_958295665.1). NCBI lineage: Eukaryota > Metazoa > Arthropoda > Insecta > Diptera > Tipulidae > Tipula > Tipula vernalis. The sequence goes on from OY282560.1 coordinate 18,187,642, forward strand.
AGATGTACCAACTTAACATAAAAACAGAACTCAAATCGGAACGATGGGAGCGCCACACGGTGGTTATTCCGAGAACTTGTTGCTCAAGGTAGTATGTACGTACTACAGCAAATGGACCGAGCTACATACAAATTTTGAGAGGCTTGAATCCGTCCATCCTCAAGTGCAATGTGTCCATCGCACACGGGCGACCCCATTTCAATTTATATTTCTATATTTATTGCACAATGGCAAAATCCATCAATAATCGTTTTCAGAAAATTAGTTGTGGAAAGGTTTCGATAATATCAACAGGGTGACCAACATTGCAGGTAGCTTTGAGCCAAACAACGTTTGGAAATGACTCTGAAGACGACCTAAAGCCCGAAAAGAAAAATGAAACATTGGGAAAGAAAACAAAAAAGTGTTTTAAAAGCAAGACACGCGAGTACATCGGAAAAATGCGCCGCTCATATTTGTTTTGAACGTATAAATTGCAACAAAAACGAGGACCAATTCCAATTACGACATAAGGTTGATCTTACAGAATTTTGATTTTTAATAAATTATTCTTGAGCGCTCCACCCAAAGTTCTCGACCAATTCATTCGTTTCATGAACTAGCATCAGAAATAGGCGTAAGATATTGGGTAAATTTCAAATACCTCGCGCTATTGCGCAGTTCTTGGATGAGATTTAGCGAAAGTTGAAATTTATAAAAAAAAAAAAAAATTTTAACTGAAGAACGAAACGTTTGGCTGCGACACGAATGCCTATGAGCAAGTCTACAGGATGGTTAAGAAAATGTTTTTACGCATGTTCCTTTATAAAGCCAAGCACACAAAATTATTATTCGTTCAACTATGAAATTATTATATAAGAATTGGAATTGAAGCAGATCTGAAGCCCCATCTGTAGCGGCGTGTTAAGTAACAAAACCGTGTTATACAAACCGTGTTAAGTTAAGCAACATTTTTGGCGCATTTTGGGAACCTTATCTTAGCGAAACCGTGTTATACGAGTTAACCGTGTTATATCTAAATATTATTTGTTTTGACATAAATATAAAATCGCTTTGATGATTTAAAATCATTTTATAATACTTTAAATGCTTTATAGTCCAGTAAATGAAGGGTCGAACCTAAAAGTTACTAGTTGCCATTTTTATTTGCTAGTTGATGAATGGCATTTGGCACCCCCTTGAAAATGAGCCCGAGTTTGCGTAAAAATATTGTGCGGCAGGGGGAAAAACGGCCCCCAAAGGACCCGGAAAATCGGTTTTCCGCGAATATCTCCCAAAATATGGCAGTTAGAGATTTTTCGTTCAGATAAAAATTGAAAATCAGTTTCTTGCCTACAAAAATAGTCATTATCATTTTCTCGAAAATTTGACCGTTTTCGAGATAAACGGGCCCAAGCGCACCCAGAATATTGAGTTTCTGTGTTGTATGCCGGAGAGCACAGTCAGTGCATTTTATTCAATAACTTTGTTAAAAATGCGAATTTTGTCATTATTCAAAGTTCTTCTGGAAGGGGAAATCTACCGCTACCGTATCCGGTGACTTGAGTCACGTTTTTAATCTTTGGCCGTATCGAAAAAAGGGGTCAAATATTGTTTTCCATGCATTTGTAGCAGTCCTGCCCTGAATTTGTTCCTATTTTTTTTGTATTGCACTAATTGGCTCCAAATTTCCTTGATTATGGGTCCTCAGAAGGACCTTTGTCATCTATGAAATTTGTATAATCTAATTTTCTTGCATTTTGATTAAAACTTTGTTTGTTGAATCCCATTTTTTTGCTGTTTTTGGAGTGTGGGGAAATTTTGTAAACAACCACCAATTAAAAATTCATACATGATCGTCGGATTGGTCTCTATGACATATCATTTGAAAGCTAAGAACGTCTACTTTTCGGCTGTGCAACTATTTTTTTCACAAAATCGGCGATTTTCCAAGAAATTTGAAACGCATTTTTCTCCCTGCCCTTTATTGACTAGTGTAAAGGTTGAATTCTCACCTTTCCATCAATGTATATAAAGTCATCTCATTTATACGTGGGGAAAAACCCGAGTCTCTAAATGTAATGCTATTATTTCATTACTTTCATTTTTTCCGTCGTTCGTCGCGTGTGTGCTCTATGCGGCGCTCGTGTCGCCTGCTACAGTTCATGCGACCACAGTAGCATTTTGTTGGTTAATGTTTGGATACCGGTGTGTTTTCTTTGTAAGGAAGATGTTTCTGGGGATGATGCCGTCACCGTAACTCAGGGCTTAGAAAATTTGATTATTGTTAGCAAGGAAAGGAAGGATAATCATCATTTATTTTTGAAAAAACAGTCGTCTTTGCAAATGCACAAAGTGTGCAGGAGACGCTATATTCTCAAACGGAATGACAGTTTCCAATGCCACGATTTTGTCTCTGACGAGACCAAAAGATTTGACCATTTGAGCAGCCCCAAGAGGAAAAAGGAGCGCAGGAGTGATGGGTTTGATTTCAGGGTCAATTGTATGTTCTGTGGCTTGCCAGCTTCGAGCCTAACAGGGTTTTACCATTTCCAAAGGAAAAGTTTTTGTCCAATAATAACAAACAAGAGCTTGGATGCACGGCCCTTCGTTAGAGACAATATTTTATTTCTTTATGCGATTTCGGGAAGCGATGCAACTTCCGCTTTTTTCGGGAAAGGAAAAACGTCAATAGTCGACAAATTAGAGGGAAAGGTAACGAAGAACAGAGACACGGAACTGGAAGACGGGCAAACTGTCATTGCGTCAATGTACAGTGATGATGATACGCAAACCCTGACAAAAATAAGATACGAGATCTTCAAGCGGTTCACCAGAGACAGAAACAGAAACCGAACCGTGCTCAAACTAGCAACCTTGCCACCCATACCTGAAGCTGCAAGGCAACACCTTTATGGGGTATATCTGCAAGTCCAGCAGTGGCTCGGAAACGAACTGTCACCAGAAAAATGGAGATGGAAACGTGTGGGGGGTACACTCATGCCAGTCCAAACCACTAAAGACCCAGCGGTTCCGGAACTCTTAAAGATGATATTTTGTCAATGTAAGAAAGAATGTAAGGGAACAGGAACAAGTTCATGCAAGAAAGCAGGGCTACCATGCTCATCTATTTGTGGTTCATGTGAGTCCCGCCAGTGTTAGAATTATAAAGACAGCCAAGATACGTTACCCGAAGAGGTAGAACTAGAGGAAACTTTAGAACCAGAAGGAGTTGCTGGCGAGGGCGACGTTGATGACTAAGAATTATTATTGGACTCTTGTGACGGGGACTGGTGATTTACAGATTTATGTCATAATTTCAATGTATTTTTTTTTAAAGAAACTTTATATCTTTATTCCAAAAACCTCGATCCGGATCGTTGCAAAAAAAATTGCAAAATTATATGGTTTGCGGCGTTTCTTATTTATGGCCCCGAGGATTTTGCCAGTGGGTAGAATGTGGTGGCGCCATCTACAATTGGTTTACACAATCCAAAACATTGAAAATAATATATTTCCAACACCCCCCCATCTCAAATTTTGTAAAAACCTTGCATATTTCATGAGTCCCAAAATGTTGGATTTTTCAACCGAAAAAAATCATAAGGACCATTTTTGTAGAATATTAACTGATCTTCAATTTTTATCTGAACAAAAAATCTCTAACTGCCATATTTTGGGAGATATTCGCGGAAAACCGATTTTCCGGGTCTCTTAGGGCCATTTTCTCCCCCTGTCACACAATGTTTTTACCAAAACTCGGGCTCATTTTCAAGGGGGTGCCAAATGCCACTCATCAACTAGCAAATAAAAATGGCAACTAATAATCTATAGGTTGGCTTTTTTTTCCCCCTTCATTTACTGGACTATTATATGAATTGTGAAACAAGCAACAATTTTACAATAAATTTGTTAAGCAAGTGACTAAAACATAATTTTTGTAAAACAAATACACAAAAATCTTTATTGTACTCGAAAAAATTGGTTGCTCGTGCGACAAAGTGTCTCTTTGCGCTCTTGCACTATTGATAAACTTTTGGTTTTTGGTGCTATTTTGGTGTTTTGCTTTCTTTCAAATTACTAGCATTTTGACTTTCAGAAGTCATATTTTAATTTTCGAGTTGTTTACGTAACTTTACTCTACTATTGTATTCAACAATTCTTTAACAAAGTCTCCAATTCATAACAAAATGACCACATTTTTCTTTCAAATTTTATTGATATATTGATACTCGTATGTCTGAGAAAAGGCATTGTTACAATTACAGCAATTACGAATATTGAAAATACCTAAACTGAACATAAAGAAATCTAGAAATGTGTAAGTTATGGGAATATTTGGACAAACCAACAATACGCGTCCAATGAAAATCAAGTTGACTGCTCCTTAAACACTTGTTACGAAAATGAATTAAAACACTTAATTAATTTTTTTTTTTTGAAACAATAAATTTTTTTCCAGAAATACTGGGTTTCCGTCATCAAATTACAATTTGCTGATTTTTTAGTATTTTATTACAAATTGTTTTAATTTATTTTCGTAACATTGATTATATTAATTATCAATTGAATTTGTGCAAGTAGTAAACGATTAAATTAGCGTTATTCGATCAAATATAACATTTTGTATCGTTTAACACAAATCTATACTCAAAGCTAATTAAACCAGCAAATATTTCAAAATAACGCCTGAAACTACTGACAAAAATTATTCAAAATTCAAAAACTTAGCCTTGTCATTAATCGTAGAATCACAACTACAATAAGTATTTTATTCTTAATTAACCTAATTATCTCGATCGAAACAACACATCATTAAACAAAAATAATGGCACTGAAAAACATAACCCAAATTCCAAAGCGTATTACAAATTCCAAATATGCCTCGCAGCACTATCATCGTGCATAGTTACACAGACAGCCTATAAACAAAGCTCACTCAAAAATATTGCATGATATCGAAATTTTTACCATAAAATTTCGAGATAATTCCTCGAATAATTATCATATTTAACAAAACAAGTCATTATTTCTGTATTTACACCATATTGATTGAAATTCCATTTACAATAATAAATATTTAAATAGTTATGTTTTGAGAGAGCGCTCGCAAATTTCAAAGTTTTTATGTCTATAAAGAAATGTTAAGAAAGGTCATTGGTAAAAAAAAAAAGTTTTAATTTATCTCGGCTTAAAATCTCTTTACATTTCATCATATGCGCGTCGCACTCGCGCGACAAAAAAGAAATTTTAATTATTCATCATGTACGAGTATATTGTTACTATATTTTACATAACTAACATAAATACAAACAAAATTACTTTGAGATTTTTCTCTTATAAAATATTGTTACGTGTACGCCGTAATATTGATATAAGATCACTTTGGCAAAGGAAAGCGCGCATTTTTATGATATATGTGATACACCTTTAAATAAAACGTATATGACTTAACAATACATATGTTAAACGACGCGATGGATGACAAATATCTTGTCTGTACGATAAAGAAAAGAAAAAAAATGTTATGTATGTACTCTCATGACAACCATAAAAAAAAAAAAAAAATTGTCATAACAATAAAAATTATTTAACATATCGCTTAACAAAAATTTGTTTAAATATCTAATGTAGTTGAGCACCGCGTTTGTTTGTGTCGATTGTTAGAGTGGTTACATATTCGATGTAAAAACAAATTACAAAAGCTTTGCTTTTTATTGTTTATATTACCATTAGAGATACAAATCTTTATGAACTTCTTCTCGTCAATTCAACAAACGACAACGATTTCGTAATTAATTATTGTCTCGTCGTTCTAGACTATTTACTTAAATACATACATGCGATTTTGCAATTTCCATCTATACGTCTATAATGGCATAAATCCACTAAATTTTAGTGTTGACTATAAATTTTAGTTATAGTTTCGGAATCATATGTGTTTATAAAATATTTATTGAAAAATCCCAACAATTATTTCGTAATCGTTTTGAGTAAAGACTTCGCGCGGTATTTATTTTAAAAATCAATCAAAATAACAAAAGTGGCAAAATGGTATTTGTTTTGAGGAGATGTGAAATTTATTTCCACTTGTAAAGGTTTATTGATTCGAGTTGGGAGGTCACTGGGAATTATATAAGTTAAAGAAATTTATTTTCGATGGCCTTTATATGTAACACAAATTTATTGTTTTTCATTTTGATTGATGTAATAAGTGTAATAATATTAAGATTTGATGAGATAATAGTGACTTTTCACGTACGTATTGTTATTCAGGAAATAGTACAAAACCATCGTGTATGTTTAGGTTGGTAACGTATTTAATTTTATGGATTTAATAGATATTTGTTTTATTAATTTAAGTTTAGATCTTAATTTATTCTTAATAAATAAATTTTGACGAATTCAACATGAAATATAAAAATATGAATTGCATCATTTGCGAAAGTGCGGTATTTAATTCGCCGTTGACCTTCATCATCTTACACGTACTAATTATTCGGATGATCATGTGTTTTTTGGATGTATACTGTTTGATCATTCAATATTTCAATATTGCAATTTGGAAAATGGCAATTAGTTCATAATAGTCATGTCTTGTATTTGTGAAAATTTCATAAATTCCTTTATATAATATTATTTTTGCTACAAATTTATTTTAGGCATTTCAACCTAATCCGAAGCTCCGATTCAGATTTTTTTTTTTCATATATTTCATAAATGTATCTAGTATATCTCCACGTGATAACACCCGGGCAACGATGTGAAGCATCGGCGAAATACTAGAGGCGAGTGCAGTACACTATAAATGAGCATTGAGCAGAACAAATATGAAAACTAATACCCCAGGTGGTACACCTGTTGCTCAGGTAAATCCACCCTCTTCAGAGGTCGGTCTCATAGATTCTGGGGGAGACCAGCCATTGCTATACTACAATTATTTTAATCAATCCCAAGACATGTTGGTGAATAAACAAGCTCAATCGAGTGAAACAGAAAAGGATAATTCACATCCCTTCCAGAGGAGTAACAAAGTGGCGTATTCTCCGATAAGAGGCGGTAGTTCCTCCATTGGGGCCAGCAGCCACAACACTCGTTCTACAAACGAAGAAAAGCTTCACAATGAATTGTGTAAAGCTAATAATACATTAGTTGAAGCCAACCACATAAACAAGCAACTGAATGTTACAATTGCATGGATGCAGGAGCATATGAAGACGCTTGAAAACGAAGTTAAAGCTCTTAAACCAAAGGAGGACATCGGTTCTACTCCTAACCAGAATACAACTCCACAAGAGTATCATACGGATGAAGAAGAACCAGCTCGAGAAACTGAGTGGGTTAGAGTTAAAGGTGGGAGAAAAAAAAGGAGACGGAATAATACGCCCTCCCCACCTCAATTAAAGAATGATGTTCCAAATATTATCCAGAAACAACCAAAAAAAATACCTCCACCACCACCAATAGTAATAGATGAAGTCAAAGACTACGATGTACTCTATGAGAAAATAAAAACAATAATTGCTACTGATAAGTTTAATGCAAAGGTGATGAATGGAAACACTATCAAAATATACTTAGAAGATGCTGAAACATACAGAAAACTGACAAAAATATTAAATGAAGAAAAACGTGCTTGGCACACGTTTGAAGATAAACAAACCAGACCAATTAGGGTCATGGCTAAAAACTTACACTCTACGTGTAAACCAGACAAAATAATTGATGACTGAAAAGCAAAAGGTTTTAAGGCAACTGAAGCATCGATTAAGCTAAAACGGAGAGGCAAAATACCTCTCAACATGTTTATGTTGACCTTCGATACTGACGAAGATATCGAAAAAATTTATCAAATTAAGTACATCTTGGGATGCAAAGTGGTTATTCAGCCTCTAAGAAGTTCTAAGCTTATACCACAATGTAAACAATGTCAAGCCTATGGACATACAGAAAAATATTGTAACAAGGAACCCAGGTGTGTCAAATGTTTAGGTAAACATCATACCAAAGATTGTGTAAAAGCCCAAAATGTTCAACCTAAATGCGTTCACTGTGGAGAAAACCATCCGACTAACTACAGAGGATGCAGCGTTGCTATTGAACTGCAAAACATCAAAAATAAGAACGTGATTGCTAAAAATCCAAGTTTATTCAGGAAGCAAGCGGTTAAGATGAACCGACCCGAAGTAAATCGTAGAGTGTCGGGAACTACTCAAGCACAATTTGGTAAAATGACTTATGCTCAAGTAATGATGAGCAACGGAAATCCAGGAAAAACTGCTCAAAATGACGATACAAGTCAAACACTTAAATTAATTTTAAGCAGACTAAATAAATTTGATGAGCGATTACAGAAACTAGAGTACAGCACTAAGGAAGCCATCCCTAAACAAAAAAATGGCCAATGATCTTAGAATCTTATGTTGGAATGCCAATGGACTGATGCAACATCAACAAGAACTGCAAGTGGTCCTGGACACAGAAAAAATCGATGTATGACTCATCACGGAAATACACTTCATTAGACAATCAATCATTAAATTTAAAAATTATTAAATACTATATATCACACTATTCACCCTGGAAACACTGCTAAAGGAGGTAGTGCTGTTATAATTAGAAATAGTATTCATAACTATGAGGAGTTAAAATATGAAACGGAAGAAATACAAGCAACTGCTGTTATTGTCAAATCCAAAAGTAGTTCTATTTGTATTGCTAGTATTTACTGCCCACCGAAGCACTCAATGAAAGAAAAAGATTATCTAGAGTTTCTTAGTAAATTAGGAAAACGATTTGTACTTGGAGGAGACTTTAACGCAAAAAATATCCACTGGGGATCCCGATTAACAACGACTAAGGGTAAAGAACTTCTAAAAGCTATCAGAAAATGCAGTTGTGAAACCCTCTCAACTGGAAAACCAACCTACTGGCCAACTGATCCAAACAAAGTACTAGATCTGATTGATTGTAACATGTAAAATGTTCCAGGTGGATGAATTTTCATTACTTTAAATCAACATACTTAAGCGAATATGATGAGATCGGTTCAAATTCTGTTTTTGTTTTATCTAATCAGATTTGTAACAATCTACCGTGTAACCATGGTCATTATTGTTTTATTGGTATAATTGGTTAATGTGCATAAATTGTGATAGATGGTGATGATTTTGTCTGTTTGTTGATTTCTTCTTTTGGATTCCCCACCCAAACCAATCGATCAAATACTGTTTGAATAATGCAGTAAAACAATAATTGATCATTTGGTGGTTGTACTTGTACAGAAACAGTGATCGTAATTAAAATACATAAAAAAAAAAACAAAACAGGAATACAGTGGACAGACTTTGTTACCGGGTAAGGCATCCCGCGACAGTTTTTTTTTATTGTTGCCCAATGATGTTTGTCGGATATATTGCAAAATTTGAAAACGCAAACGGCACTGAGATATTTTTAATGAAGACACCATACCATCAATCCGATAAGTTTTTTTTTGTTTATATATTACCTTATTTTATTTTTATTTACTAAATATTTATTAATGCCTATTTAATTGCTTAATTAAATTATAAATTATATTATATTAAATTATTATATATGTCGATATTTACAATTCATTCTTCTTTATAAACTTAGATAATATAAATTATATTATTAAGTAATAACTGTTGTGTCAATTTAACTGTATTATATAGATATTTAAAGCTAAACTTAAATTATGAATACGGACCGCGGATCCACACATTAGAATAAGTCTTACGTGATTTTATAATAATTATCATTTTTTCTTATTATGCTATATTTCATAAATTAATTGTAATCCAATTGTATCAACCATTATTTATCAATAATTAAGTAGTGACCATATTTCTTTCATTCGAATTCTTATATTTTATTTTGACTTGTTTGATCATATTCGTTCATGTGTTCCTTTCTTTCTTTTTTTTTTTATTTGTATTCACCTACAATTATCGTAAATTTTTTGCAGTCGTAACGAAAATCAGTATGTCTAGATAAATATGAATAGCATGGACTAATACATTATCATGGGGCAAATCAAATTTGTATGCATGATATTGCCTATGGGGAGGGTGGAGTGCATGTGGTCCAACACCTTGACCACACAAGGAAATGGCTGTGATACTTAAGATTTTTTTTTGTTTTGTTCCGCTTCTTTAGAACTAATTATAAACTTTTAATCCGGTATAAAGTGTTAATTTATTGCTAGTGTTACATCGTTCCATGTCTATTTATTACCAGATCGTCAGTGTGGGGTAATTATAGCAGCACATCTAGATCTCTGTGGCTAGTGACAATTACTCCGCCCAACCGACCTCACCTAGCCGGCGAACGTGCTGCGGTCACTGATGTGAGAGCCTCAGAGATGTTCTGTTGATGGAATGAAAATTCAACCGAATTATAACCATTCCGTTACATGATTTCTTCATAATAAAGAACATATCTATAAATTATGTACAAGTAGATGAAAGCCATGACTTAAACTCTGATCATTCACCAATACTTATAACGTTAAGTGAAAAAATCATTCAGAAAAAAAGAAACCCATTCCTAGTAAATAATCACACTAATTGGGCATGCTTCAGACTATCGCTAGAAGAAAAAATTAACTTAATGGTTCCATTAAAAAGTGAAGAACAATTAGACAAAGAAGTTCACAAATTTTTAAACGATATACAGTAATCAGCTTGGGAAAATACTCCTGAAATTAAAACGAAAATCAAGGGAAACAACTACCCTATGGAAATTAGGGAACTCCTCGCATAAAAAAGAAGAGCGAGAAGAGTATGGCAACAAACAAGGGCCCCCCAAGATAAAACTCATTTGAACAATCTCACTCAACAATTAAGAAGAGAGATCAAAGAATTGAAAAATGAATCAATTAGGAACTATTTAAGAAAATTAAATAATGATAACAGTACTGATTATTCTCTTTGGAAAGCAACCAAAAGAATCAAAAGACCAATAATGCAGATTCCCCCAATAAAAATAGCAGGTGAGAAATGGGCTAGAAATAATGAAGACAAAGTTCGAGAATTTGCTGAACACCTCGAAAAAAAAATCCAGCCACATGAAGACCAAACGTTGGAAGCCGAGATAGTAACTGAACAAGCTGTGCAAGAAAGTAAAGAAATCCTACCCACAACACCAAAAGAAGTCATGCGTGAGATAAAAACTAATATGAATACGAAAAAAGCTCCTGGGTACGATCTTATTACTGCAGAAATCTTAAAAGAACTGTCAAGGAAAGCTCTGGTGAAACTCACCAATCTTATAAATGCAACATTTAGAATCAAATGTGTACCAAGCTTATGGAAAATTGCAGAAGTAATTATGATCGCAAAACCTGGGAAACCACCACACATAACATCGTCTTATAGGGCAATTTCGCTATTGCAAGTCATGTCCAAACTCTTTGAGAAGCTTCTGGTAAAAAGATTAAATCCGATAATCGAGAGTAGAAACTTGATCCCAAATCATCAGTTCGGTTTTCGCAACCAACACTCAACAATTGATCAAGTACACAGAATAACCAGTATAATTGAGAAAGCATTAGAGGAGAAAAAAGTCTGTTCAACAGTATTTCTAGACGTTGCACAAGCGTTTGATAGAGTGTGGCATGAAGGACTTAACCACAAGTTAAGGAATCTTCTACCAATGCAATTTGCTAAGATACTGGAATCTTACTTGAAAGATAGGTTCTTCAGGATTAAGTTAGATGATACATTTTCTGAATTAAAAGAAATCAATGCAGGAGTTCCGCAGGGCAGTGTATTAGGGCCGGTTTTATACCTACTATACACTTATGATCTTCCTACATTAGAAAACAACAGAGTGGCAACTTTTTCAGATGATACGGCGATCTTAGCTGTTGGAAAAAGCAACGAAGAATCATCAACACAGAAGTTACAATCAGCTATAACTCAAATATATAAATGGACAAAAAGATGGAGAATAAAACTAAATGAAGCTAAATCAGTTCACATCAACTTTACAAACAGACGATTCGAACATATTCCGATTACCATAAATCGGGAAATAATACCGCATGCGAACACAGCTAAGTATCTCGGCATGACCCTGGATGCTAAACTACGATGGAAAGAACACGTCAAGAAGAAAAGTGAAGAATTAAGACTTAAATACAGAAAAATGTATTGGCTGATGGGAAGGAACTCTTCTTTATCAACATACAACAAGCTTTTACTTTATAAGCAAATATTGAAACCAATTTGGACTTATGGTATTCAGCTTTTGGGTTGTACCAAACAGAGCAACGTAAATATCATCCGATTTCAGAATATGGTATTAAGGAACATCGTTGATGCACCTTGGTATGTCAGGAACAATGACCTTCAAAGGGACTTTAAAATGAACCTCATCTTAAACGAAATTCAGGAAAAAGCACGGAGACATGAAGAAAGGCTCCGCCAACATGTGAACATTGAGGCAACTCAGCTCCTAAGCATCACGAATTTAGTACGCAGACTTAAAAGAACCAAACCTTTTGAGCTGGTGTGATTGTCAGTTTAAGCAGCATTGTGCTGATCTAAAATCCACTACAAAGATGTGGTTTACTTCAATTTACCAAACACTATGGAACGCCAATGGGAAGAAGCCATAGATTAATTTAAGTTAGTAAATTAAGTCAGAAACAAATTGCTCATTAGTCCAGGAGACTAGATTGTAATTAAATAAAATAAATAAATAACATTTATTTTAAATAAACAAAAAAAAATATATTTGGGAAACCAAATGCGGCCATAATCTCTTTAAATTTGTTTCTAAATTTGTATCACCAATTTCATTTCACAACCAGTCTCGAACCCTGACAATTTGGATTCAGTTTCGGGCTCAAAAAACCAATTGCTTAAATCAATTAATCGAACAAAATAAGTACCTAACGAATTTTCAATAATTGAATTCGTTATGGCACTAAAATTAATTGAATGGCCCGGTTTGAGCTTCCAAAAATATGAAAAGAAAATTTTTAACTGAGGCTCAAAACCTTGCTTTATTTGAATAAATACAATTAAAAATTCTTACAAAGTAAAATCAAAAAAATTTAATAATTTTAACCTTTCAGCATTCGGAGTCCCAGATTAGCTCGACTAACTTCCTCAAAATAAGCAGCTAACACTACTAAGATCTAAATTGGAAAGTTGTATAGGTTGTATAGGATCTAAATTGGGAGAACGAAACAAAATGTCCTATACACAAAGACCACTAACAGAACTGCACTATATGAGGAGCACTAAACACAAAGTGCACTAAATAAAATGTACCAAAAATAATGTACGCTTCACAAAGTGCATTGAACTAACAAAGTATTCTAAAAGTAATGTGCACTAAAGGCAATGTGCACTATTCAAAATGCACTGAACAAAGTGCGCTAAACTAAATGTCCTAAACAAAGCATAAATTGATAAAAGATTGTGCAAGCTAAATCAATATTTACCTTGTGGGGACAAGTATATCTGGCTGCATAATGTGCAAACAAACATGAGAGTTATCTAAGCCGTAAGCGGTACATTTTTCAAATCAATGCTCTCTGTAAATAATTAAAGCCAATAACAATTAGTTTCGTGCATTTTGTTAGAGCACATTGCTTTTAGTACACATCGTACAGTGCATATCTTGTAGCCCATTTTACAATAGTGCACTAAGATTTATTGTATTTCGGGTGCTATTTTATGCAGAGTGTTCATTTTCATTATGAAATAATCCGCATTTGAGACAATTTGTTCATTAAATTAAAAAAAGCAGTTAGACGAACTAGTATTTATTGGTAAATTCTCTCAACCCACTTCAATTTCACAGCGAGTTTTAGGTTGTATTATGGTAATCCAACCAAGTTAACCTGCTGTAGAATTGTCGGCGTACTGTTTTTTTATTGTTCGAGATTTATTTGTCTATAATTTTGTTTTTTGATACTTTGCCTTTGCTTTTATTATTTAAGATTTCCCTGTTAAATATTCGCAAATATTTGCTTAGCATTGAGATACAACGGATCGTTCGTAATTTTTCAAGATTATTCTAAAATTCTCCAATATTTTTCCAGTTTTCGCGAACATTCGAGATTTTTTTGAGAATATTAAAGTTTTTTGAGATTATTGAAGAATTCAAAGCTTGTTCGAGATAATTCGAATTTTGCTAGGCATTGAGTTGCGTAATATTGTTTCGGGATTTTTCTAATTATCTAGACCGCTGCAGGAAATCGAGAGTATTAAAGATTTTTGCATTTTTTGCAAATCACATCTTTAATGTTTATTCGACTGCCAAGTTTTCTCGATGTTATTCGAGTCAAACTTGAAAGTATATATTCACAAATAAAATTTATTGTTACAATAATCGGCCTGATATTTAATATCAGGCCCATTATTGCTCCTGGCCAACCTCGAATAATTCTCTACATACTCGTATGTATATTGTTGGGATACCAATTATACTACGAATTAAGGCTTTCTTGAAATTATCAGCCTGCGGAGGCAGGCCTAGTTTGATATTTCTTGTTTGTGGGCCGATGATGTTTAACAAGTTTAAGTCACCCTTTATTTCTATTTCGATTTGCTTTGAACATTGGGAAAATCCATCAAACATAGATTTTGCATCAGCGTGATAATTTTGAATGTTATTTAAAGTTGTATAATTTATAAAGCAAGCATGCAACACTTTTATCCAGGAAAGGATTCAAGGTACTCATATAACCGAAGGGAAAAACGCGAGAATTAATAACTTACTGTTTACTTTGGAAAATTTTCATTTCAATCCGTTTCTCTAAGTACATAAGACTAAAATTAATCAAAAACCAAAAAATCAAATATTTATTTTAAATTTAAAATTAAACGTAAACTCAATCACAAACAACACTAAGATAAGCAATTAAGTTAAGCTTTGATGGTTCGGAAACTTAAAAAAGAATTTCTAGATTTAGTTAAGTGTTTAAATATTTTTATTATAGGTCACAGTAGTTTGTGCTTTAAAATATTTAATTGTGGTTCAGCTAAATCCTGAAATGTTTTCACATTGATTGTGTTTTGTAGTTGTTCCTAATTGTTCCGATTTCGAAGTATTTTGGAATTTAGCCGCTTGCAATTCGAGCAACACCGTCATGTCTTCCGCTAAAACAACCAACAAACAAAGAAATAATCTACGTATGGGTGCCTAGTTTCAAACGCAGATTGAGCTGATTGAGCGAAGCGAAAAATTGAACCATCGACGAAATTCTGGAAAATGTACATCGGCTATGTAACGATTTAGGAATTATCGGATTGTTTTTTCAAATTTTGATAAGCTTAAAACGCAAACCTTGTTATGTTTCAGTATCCCTTCAAGTATCAAAACGTTTTACATGCGTCAAACTGTAAACCTTTTATACAAAAACTTATCATCAACGATGACTAAACCAACTATTATGCCGAAATCTTTTAAAATTATATAAATTGCCCAAAATAATGAATTAGATGTATGTATTAAGTAAAACGATAGATGTCAACACAATACCCACACGTTTCCAAACCCTACATCATGTGTCTCATGTGAAAAGTAAAATCCCAAAAAATAATTATTGCCCATAAAATAAAATTGCAACAAATTTTAAAATATTTACATAACAAAAATTATTTTGATCGAATTCATGATTTAACCACAACGATACCGTATATGAATCTGCACCGCCTACGCCTGAAACATATCAAAATATTTTAACCAATTCCGGTTCTCACCAAAAAAAAATTGATTTTTTTTTTGTCGTATTCCAGATAGATTTACTTGACCCACCACCGCACAAAACTATACCAAAAACTAGCATCGTTCTATATAATAAACAAATAACCTACAAAGCGCAAAAAATTCGCATACACAAAAAAATCGAGAATAAAATAGTAAAAAATAGTTCAAAAGATCAAAACCTTGTCATAATTTTTCCAACACGCTCATAGAGTGCTTAACCAAAAACTTTCAAAAATTCACAAAAATAAATTAATTTTAGACAAATTATACAAATGCGGTTTTATAGAAATTCGTCAATGAAACTGTTTACTACACACTTCCATTTATAAACCAAAAAAAACATTAGAATCATTCAAAAATATCGTTTATTTGGCGTCGCGTCCGAGTCTGAATAGAATATTGAAAAAATGTTAATCCACGACGTTGTGTTCTTAAGAAACAGGTTTGATTTGTTTTATATTTAAATTTATTGTTCAGTAATCTCAAATTTCAATATTTCAAAGATAAACGATCACAAGACTTTCTTATCAATTTATGTCGCTAAGCAAACATGTTTTTTTATTACTAGCTGAGAGTTGGGCATAACAAACCAGTTTACAAATTTCTTTTAATTACACCAATCATCGTGTGGCGATCTCCAAAATCGTTAAAAATGTACATCCAAAATCATTCTAATTAGAATAATCGCGATCTAAACTGTAAATTATGTGTCACAATCGACCACAATGTAACATAGTAATAACTGTAACAAAAGGGAATCCCAAAACCACAAAAAAAACTAAATTTCTTATCTTGCATCTTAAATAATAAATAAGCATATTATTTCAAAAAATACCGTTACATCATATATGGAATAAAAAAAATATAAGCGAAATACAACAAAACTAAACAAACAAAAAATCGCAAATCTATTCACATTGCCAGTTAAAATGTTACACACAATAGAAAAACTATTAAAAAACTATAAATTTTATTATTTGTTTTTGCATCACCTAGAAAAAAATTAATTTTCTGTTTTTCGTCTTCACAATACATCCAAAATACTAGATGAAAAAAAAACCTTGAAATTCCAACTACATATTTCGAAATATGTTTACAAAAAAATCGCAAAAATTTGCAAATTTAGTCATTTACAATTTTCTCTCTAAAAAAAAACCATAATAATAAAAGACAATCGATATTATAAAAAACGCAAGATCTTATATCTATTAGATAAAACTTAAAACTGTCTTGGATTTATTAAAAATCATAAAACAAAAAAATCAGCCAATTAAAATATAAAATTCTTTAGAATCAGCTGAGCGATTTTTTTTTTTTTTTGTTACCCAAAGTTAATTTAAAACAAATTATTGAATAGTTCTCAGCGTTAAGATAATGTGTTATTGGTCTCTTATTCTCTTTGGTGGATTCTTAAATTTATTTTATTCGCGGTTTATAGTGATGGAAATAAATGTACGGATTGATTCTTATAATAATTTTGACCGTATAAATCGAAACACTAACTTCTTAAAATTAAACTCGATAAAATAAGCAATATTCGGAAATTTGATACTCGACATTTAACTACCAAAACAGAAATTTTGATAATCATCATAACCGTTTGCATTTTATTTAGATTTAGGTTTGTTTTATTTTATTTTGAATTTTCTTTAGTTCCACACACAGTGATCTTCAGTTATCGAACTATACTGAGAAAATAGTTTCTTTTCCACTAATTAAAAATTGTTAATTTAAAATGCCGCGCTGAAGAAAATTTTGTTTTTTCCTAGATTGGTAGGACTGTCTTTCATTATGATGCCAACTTTGAACGCGATGTGTCAACCAAATTGTTTACAGCCGTTGGTTAAATCAGTCGATCTTATTAATGCACGGCGATTTTTACGATTAAAGGAATTATTGAACAAAGAGTTTGCCTTAAATTTTGTGTTGCAAACGAAATTTCTTGTGCTGATGCGAAAAAAATTACCGGAATTATGGGAAAATCTCGTGAATTTTACACGACGATAACGCGCCATTTCATTTAATTTAATTTTATTTATTAATCTTGGATTTAAAGCATTGCTTTTCTATCCCACACATATACAGACATAATGAATACAAAAAATTAAAATTTATTCTTAAACAATTCAAACAATAAAACTTAAATCTAGCAAAAGTTTTAACACTTCTAATCTCGACCGGAACCTGATTATAACTTGTAAACAATGTAAATAATAGAGAGTTGTAAACGGTTGGCTGGCAGTATTTTATTGCTATTTCGAGCTGAACCAATTTTTATTTTATTGTATAAATAAACAGGAACATTATTGATAATTTTATAGATGATTGATAAAATGAGTCATTGTAGAACCAAATAATTCTCTAAACTTGTTCAAAGTAACTTGTAAAATTTTCCTCGAGTTACAATCACAGCTCGTGTAAAGAAATTCACCGTACAACACCTGAGGGATTACTAACATTTCAGCTAGCAAAATTCTAACGGTTTTAGGACAAATGTTCTTATGGAGGTTCAATCCATATAATATAAAGTTGATTTTACTATTACGTGTACCGAATGAAATTTGTGATTTGTAAATGAAGAATTAAAAATAAACGGCAGTAGATAATCATTATTATTCTTTTATTGTTTTGTTGTACATTAGCCCTTTTCATTTTGTGGGGTGTTTTTTATCTTTTTTGTGCTTCACCTGGGATCGATTCCGTATCTAAAAAAAAATGATTTTGCCCATTTAAGGAAATTGTTTGACCATTGAAATCTTGAGCTAGAGAAATTGATCGCTCCGCGACATCATTGACGACCTTTAGTTCAGAAATTTTTTCACGAGCTTGAAGATAAGATGCGCGATTTTTCCAGGATGCCGGGTCAGAATTCAGAAATTCCATATTAATATCATAGCTAGTAAAAAAGTTTTTCGTATTTGCATTTATAAAATCGTGAATTTGATAGCTATGGATGTCACGATTATTAGGTTTTAAAAATGTATTCCCCTCATTAGGTACGGTGACTGCTCTCAATTTTTCGCACATCTTTATTCTCATCGATCTAGGTATTCTGTCATCAACAAATGATAAGGCAGCCAAACTCTCGTGCAAATACCAAAGGTGTTTTGAAAATTGGTTAACTGTCGCTAGTGAAATTTGTTCATTTATCGTTCTATAATTAGTGAGCTCCTTAAGTAGGCACAGGTCATTGAATGGCGCGAAACGGGCACTCTCACATTGGAACCAGTATCGAACATAAATTTTGATAATGAAAAAATTGAATTCTTGTAGGGCATGAACTTCTGTCGGTTCCAAAAAAAATTGATCTTTCAACAGGTATATTTTTAATGAGTAAATCAATTTGGCCATCCATCGAGCGCGATGAACAGCACCAGGCGGGCGAATAACAATCCCGGGATTCAGATCTTCACCGACAAATAATAGGGAAAGTTGCAGTAACTCCGAGTAATCCGCTCGAGCATGATTACATTTCAGGTGCTCCTCTACAACGAGCCTTGTTTGACGTCTTATTTCTGTCATACGATCTCTCAATTGGTCGTCCAGGATTGCTGACTTATACTCCTCTCGAGATATTCCTTCAGAATCCCACTCCTTCCTAAATTTCTCAAATAGTTGGATATTTGGGCCAGTTGACTTTTCAAATAAAGTATTGAATGCAGCCGATGCTATGAGCTCCAAAACGTGGTGTCTACAAGCTAAATAAAAAAGTATTTTCCCCAAAAGTCTTTCCAAACGTATGCAAGCTCCCTTATAACGCCCAGTGTTGCTTGAACTCGTATCAAAACACATCGCATTTATATTTCGAGCTAAGTTGTGTTCTTGAATCAAATTATTTAAGTTGTCCGCCATGACTTCACCTGTTCCTGACGGTATCTTTGGGATTCCAAGCATTTGCTCGATCCGAAACCCAGTAACAATGACCGCCATTCTATCCACTTTTCCCCGCTGTTCGTTATCGTCCATAATTTTCCAATCCCAATGAATTTTTAAAAAACTATTTGGGTGAAATCCCTCTATTATAGATCGTTACAATTCTTCTCGTTCTTTCATACGATGTCTTCTAATTGTGCTCACAGAGCAAGATACCTCGTCTATCGAATGGCCGAAGGGGGACGCCGCTGTTCCGACAACGTATGCCATTTGACCATTTGATAATTTTGCACGATCGGCAGTATTACAAACGAATAAATTCAGAGGCTTTTTTTTTGGCGATCCGTCTCTTCTTGGGTTCAGGTGACGGGCAATAAGAACTCTCAGACGAGGAACTTGATTCACTGCTAGATTCTTCATACATTTCGATAATCCTGGGCCCTGAACGTTCACATCTAATCTGACTTACACTGGCTTGTGCTTCTACTGAAGAGTTATTCCCGAATTCAGCGTTGAATTGTGCAGCGTATGAGCACCGTTTATTGTCTTTATTAGAATTATAAAAACATAAAAGTTTCGGTGAGTTTGCTAAACGAATGGCGATGTCTTTATGACCCACGTTAAAAAGACATGATAAACTGTTTGCGAATTCCGTTTTCTTGGAAGAAGCTAATTTTTTGTGCTTTTTCAAATTATACCAAGACTTGTGGAGTTTTTTGAATTTTTTAACCATGTTCCGGTGTTCAGCTGTTGGTAAATCAAGTTTCTTCCAGATCCCGATTGTTGCAGCCACTGTTTTGTTCGCACTCTCAGAAATTGTTCTTTTTCACACATATGATAAAACAAGAAGAGGCGCAAAACATCACTATTTTTTCGCAATTCTTTGATTTCAGCAAATGATTCTACGGAAGAACCAAGTAACCAAAATTGTCTACTCATATTGTCGAAAAACTTTTTAAACAAAACAAAGAATTTGAAATGACCATGACCACAAATCACGACAAGCGCCTACTTCAAAATCTTTAGTAAAAAATTGACTGTGGCAACCTCTAAATTACATCCAAAAAATTTCCTTAAGTGGGCAAAATCATTTTTTTTAGATACGGAATCGATCCCGGCTGAAGCACAAAAAAGATAAAAAACACCCCAAAAAATGAACAGGGCTATTGTACATATAGTATACACTCCCCGACAATGAAATACGTTCATTTTAAATTATCACTGTATTTGATAGTGCCTACTGTAAAAATATTTTGTCTGTGTAAAAACGGTACTTTAACAAAACATAATTATGTGTAGCATAATTATGTTATATTTGAAAGCGAAATTGGAAGGAAAACAGAAACAGACAAAAAATATTTCAAATAGAGCGCGACAAAAGAATACGTTCATTATTATTTTGTTGTTTTAACTATTGAAATTTACTTTTTTATTAAAAAGTTGTTCTACTATAATTTCAAGTAAGTATTTTAGAAACGTTTCTATTAACTGCAATAACAAACATTAATTCAATCTTAGGAAATGGGTCGTGGAAAAAAAGTTCAGCGTCATGAAGTTCAGACGGTATTGGCTTTACATAGAAATGGGCTTAGCAATAGAAAAATTGCTTCAAAAGTCAATCGAAGCTTAGATGTGATCAACAAAATTGTAAATAACCCCAACTATGGAGTAAAATCTAATTATAAAGGTCGAAAATCCGCATTAACTGAACGAGAAAAACGTAAAATTACTCGAATTGCTAGAAATTCCAGCAAAACCGCGTGTCAGATAGCAGCTTTAGCCAATGTTACATCATCGGTACGAACCGTACAACGATTTTTAAAACAAAATACATTCCTGAAACGACAAAAAATGCAGCGTAAACCTTCATTAAGTAAAAGCAACATTCAAGCCAGAATGGTATTTGCTGAGAAACACATGAGCTGGACAAATGAATGGAATAATGTTTTATTCTCTGATGAAAAACGGTTTTGCCTCGATGGCCCGGATTGTTATAATTATTATTTTCATGATATTAGAACTCCTGAACTAACACAAATAAGATGGCAACAAGGTGGGGGTGGTATCATGGTGTGGGGTATTATATCTTCATTCGGCAAATGGAAATTTGAATTTATTGCGGGATCGCTTACTAGTGAAAAATATAAAGAATTATTAAACAATAAGTTTTTACCATTTTATCGACAACTTCGACGAAAAAAATTGATTTTTCAACAGGATAATGCACCAGCGCATAGTTCCAGAAATGTACAAAATTGGTTTGAAGCAAACAAAATCAAAATTATGGAATGGCCAGCAAAGTCGCCGGATCTTAATATCATAGAAAATTGTTGGGCAGAATTATCGAGAACAGTTTATGGCCAAGGAAGGCAATATTTTTCATTGAACGAGTTACAAATAGCAATAGAACAAGCAAGTCTCCAACTTAACAAGAATTATATCAAAAAGTTGTATAGGTCATTACCAAAACGAATTTTGGAAATTATCACAAATAAAGGCAAGAGTATTCATTACTAAAATATGCAAAAGTAGTTTTATTTGTTATTATTCTTAAATGAACGTATTTCATTGACGCACCACGAAAACCATTTTCTGTTGTTACACGAGATTACGAAAGAGAAGGACACCAATATATATCTCTAATCATTTAGCAATTCGAATATGTAAATAACCGTTGTAGAAATTTTTTTGATAATTGTTTGATTTCAGTAAAATCTAAAAAAAATTGGTGAACGTATTTCATTGTCGGGGAGTGTACATACTTTTTAATTAAAAATAGCCATTTGGACTTTTTGTTCATTTTACGGCAAAAATTCACTTTTCCAATGGAAGCCGTTAGCTTCTGGATGATATTTTCAAGGACTCTGCCAACCAGTCTAATATGTTGGATAAATCATTATTAATTTTATTAAAGGTTTCAGAGGTATTATCCTTAACGCCCTCGAGGTAAATTTGGCAATCATCTGCATACAAATGGTATTTCGAGTATTTCAAAACCAACGGTACAAAATTGATAAATAGAGAGAATAATAAAGGCCCAAGGATAGTTTCCTGGAAACCACCAGAAGGAACATGTTGCGGATCCGACAACTGATCTTTTATTATGACTTTTCGATATCTGTCCGATAAATAACGATACATAAGCTTAAGCGCAGTTTTATCAAATTAGAAATAAAGCATCAAAACAGTAGCTTATGATTTAAACAGCCAAAAGCTTTGGAAAAATCGAGCATTACTAATACAACAAGAGACACTTCGATCAAGATGATTTGCAATATCATCAATAACTTGAAGAAGAGAACGGTGCTTGTACTATGATTGTTATGGAAACCTGATTGAAACTGTGTTAAATATGGTCATTGATTTGATCACGTATAAGAATCTCCAAAACTTTAGATAATACCGATACCATACTGATTGGTCTAAGATTATCTAGCGAGTTATTATTTTCTTTCTTTCTAAGCGGAATCACTAATTTTTTTTCCATATATCAGGAAATTCTGACAACATGACACAATTATTTATTCAGTACGTTGATGGTGATATAACAAAAGATAGTTAGTTACGTTCGATTTTATGCCGTAAATACTTTTCAAAATATCTAATTACATTACACTGCTAACTGCAAACAAATAAGAAATGGAACTACTTGTAGCATTAAAATCCGGAAGAGGAAAGACAACCGACTTGTTAGGTATGTTGCAAAAATAGGAATTTACTAAAATTTTATTTAAAACATCAGACCTACTTTCCCCTAAACCAATCGTATTAATATTTCCCCAAATTCTTGCCATAGTTAACTTGTGGTTACGAAAGTAATAATTTGGTTTAGAAGCTCTAATCAAATCAGTAACACAAATTCGTTTTTTCTGATATATTTGAGGTACTTCATATCAGAAGTTTTCTGAAAATTTCGTGTTCCTTATATTTCTTGATATGTATTTTATAATAATTTCAATCTGTAAATTTCTTAACAATTCTCAAAAATCTCAAAACTTTAAAAATTTTAAGTTTTTTAATTTTAATTTTATTCTAAAAAGTATAATACTCGATGATGGCATAGGATTACTAATTCAAACATTTTAGAATATTAGAAATTAAGAAAGAAAAATAAAAAAAATTAAGAAATTCTTAGAATTAAAACGTTTCCAAGAAATTAAAATTACTGATACTTCCGCAAACTCCGTCCGAAGCATTGTAAAGAAAGGTATTGTAAAGAAGGTACTATAGAGAACCGGCTAGGTAATTTTTACAAAATATCGATTGCATCATAAAAAATCTCTATTTTCTTGTCTCACTTGCTTAAGAACACTTGTAAACCGAAGATAAGTTTCTGCAACTTACGCCTAAAGAAAGGCACCTGAGTAAAGAAGAAAAAGTCTAAAATCGGGCTTTCATTTGAAGGAATTTAGTAATTGCATCCGTCAAATTCGCATTAAAATTGGAAGATGTCGCACAACTTGACATAATTATCTCAGAAACATCGGTGGAAGCAGTCTAAAAAATTATAAAACTCGTACAAGCCATGGTTCGGTTAGTAAAATCAGGTTAAAAAATGTGCTACAGCTAGCCGAGCGAGTGCGTTCGGCGTCTAGTCGACCAATAAAAAATAAAAAAGCGACAATTAATTGAGAACAACAGGTAAACAGATGGCATTAGGAGATTCTCATGTTTTATTTTATTTTATTTTATTTTTTTTTATTTTTTTTTTTTTTTTTTGAAAATTTAGAAGAATATAAACAAATTTAAAAAATAACCTCAGAGAATTCTCAAAATTCCTACTTATAATTTTAACAATTTTAAACTTCATTATTTTAAGAATTGTAGAATTTGCAGAAATTTTAATATATAAAAATAGGAATTTTTTATTCTTAGATTTAAAATCTTTCAAAATTTTAAAACTAAAGAATCTATAATTATTTAAAAATTTTCAGAATCCATAAAAATTTTAATGACCTTATTGGTGTCCTTAATGAATTTAGAATATACCCATAATCGTTTCAAGAATTTTAGTGTTTACTCGTTGTTACCGTGTTTAATCATAAGATTAATAAAATTTTAAAAATTTTAGAAATTTATAATGTTAAGAATTGTAAGCTTCTTTCAATTTCTAAAGCAACAAACTCGAAAAATTTAAAAATTTATGAATTTCATTAATTTTAATAATTCTAGAAATTATAAGAATGATAAAAAAATGTCCAAACATACTCCGCATATTGAAATCTTTTTAATTAAGGAATTCAAAATAAAAATTTTAATTAAATAGTTTAACGATATTGACTTTTCAAAATTACCAAAATTATCCAAAACATGTCATTTCAGTTAAATACAATATAAGATTAATCGTTTCATTAAAGAATTTCTTTCAAGATGTATTTGGTGGAAAATATAGTATATGAGACGGGAAGTATATGGTATACGATTAGTTATAGGACCGCAAGTCGTCTTTTAATTTATGTAAAACTGATGACTAAAATTGGCAGGCATGATAAATTAATGTTGTTGATCAAATTTTTAATTTAGGCTCTATTTATTTTATTTTAATACCTTTGGTTGCAATACCGCAAGGCGTTGCTGAGCATTTCGGAATTACAATACGCAACAAATTACTGTGTTGCGATTATTTTTAGCTTAGTTGAATAGGGTTTTCATTTAATTTTCTCAAGCATTTCTTTTTATCTTTTTCGTCATTTAATTCTTTCTATTGGGCTTAACAAAAAATTAGCTTAGGATTGGGGGTTTCGATATACAATGTTAACGAATTCGAAACTCTTATTTAACTGGAAAATGAAGTATATTGCAACTGGCCAAATCGCAATCTAAATATATATTGGAATGTTTAATTGAATGAATCATTCATAATGCAACATGTCAGTCAAATTACGACAAAAAGGCTCTTTTCACGTTAAGCGAGCGAAACCACTTCTTACGAAAAAGTAGGTCTCGCAACTCCTAGGGGTTGGGAACACTCTTAAAAAAAATGCAAAAAAGCCCTTTTAGGAGGATATTTCCCATTTAGAATTATAATTAAATTAAACAAACTTTTTACCATCCCTGTTGATAAATTAAGTAAAAATGGGGAAAAAGATTATATGTGTAGCGTTACGGAAGAGTAATACATCTCAAAATAGATAATAAATAGTTTTACTACTTTCTTTTACTGAAATTACCCTTTGGAATAAAACTATTCCTAAATATCTGTAAATTTAAAATAAATAATTTCTAGCAATTTTTGGTTCGACAAACTTTGGGACTTCATCTATAAATGCCCTTCAGTTTTTATTCGTGCCTGCTATAATAACGTTTTTTTTTTATTTCTCTTGTTAAGTGAATCTCCCGTGTCTGTACTCCGAATTTCCCTTCATTTATGGTTGTATTACTAAGCTTGATAGTACTGAATATCACAATCGTGAAGTTATTTGCGCAGTTACTTTAAGTCAATCTAGAAACCCAGTTTTGCTTCCACTAGTGGCTCTAGATACTCAACACTAATTAAAAGTCCAATACTCGATTGGCTTAAACAAGGGTCCGGATCCTGATAATAAGTCCAATCATTTCGTCTCTAAGTTAAGAGAACAATTGGCTGCACTCCTAGTATATATTGTTTATTTATCATTCAATTCTGTTATTTGTTTTATAGATGAAAATTGGCGCTACTGGTACCAATTTTCAAAAAAGATGATATAAGTATCATTGAAAACTACAATCCGATTTCTCTTTCAACTGCATTTAGTAAAATTTTCGAAAAACTTGTTTAACTTAATATTTCAAGAAGTAAAAATTAGTATTAGTATTTCACAACATGATTTTACGGATTTTACGAAAAAGGCTAAGTTTTGACAAACCTTTTGGAATTCTCAAGTTACACGCTTGATTGCGTAGACAAGGGCTTTACAAGGGTATCTCATGATATTCTCATAAAGGAATGCCGCAAAATAGGACTTTTAGATCAATTATATAGTTGCTATAACTGCATCTTAGTAACAGGTTTGTAAAAGTAAAATTTAATGGCCAAATTTCAAAACCATTTTTAGCTACTTTCGGTGTTAAGAAACGCTCTACTCTGGGACCTTTTTCGTTCACGATATTCATTAATAACCTCTCTAACATTTTCGATTATCCCCATCTGTTTTATGCCGATTTGAACAATTAAAAGGATTACTTATGAGACTGATCTTGATAAATTTCAAACTTGGCGATTTATAAATTTTACTTGAATACTAAGAAAATTCGCCCATTATTATTCAATTAGAGTATTGCAAACTTCAACTTAAGTACACTTTATCAAATTGCTAACTAAAGGTGCTATCACACTCAGCGCGACGCGTCGGCAGCAAATTTAAATACACGTTTTTTTGCTTATGTAGTTTTAGGAATATGTAAAAATATAAACTAGCGATGAACGACGACTTTTTTTTGCCGCCGGGTTTCGCGGCGGCAGATAAAATTTCATTTTATACCATTTACTAAAATTGTAATTTCCCTATTAAAAATATAAAGTTTGTAAATGGTTTTAAGAATAATAATTTTATTTTTGTTCACGCTACGATTTCCTATCACTACATAAGCAAAAAAACGTGTATTTAAAATTTAAATTTGCCGCCGACGCGCCGCGCTTGGTGTGATAGCACCTATTCGAAAAACTTATCCACTTAATTTGCTCGAAAGCACACAAAATTCTTGAATTCATTTTTCGCTGAGCAAGAAAATTTCGTAATTCCGAAGTCCCGTTCTACGAAATCTTTAGTGAGAAAGTTGACCAGGTGCGAAAGAAATTTAGGAAGTTCCTAATTATTAAAACTGTACCTCACGTAGGAAATTCCCTTATATCACTAGACTTAAGATATTTAGCATGGTAAGCTTACTGAGAAGAAGGGTAATGGTAGACGACTTATTACTTTATAAGTTGTTAAACTCCAAAATTGATACTGTCTTGCACAGTGATGTAAATTTCTATATTCCAGGTTATTTGTTCAGAAATAATCAATTATTCGGTTCTTGCACAATCGCAAATAAATTTAGGTTTTGCGAATCCAATGTCCACGATGAACACGAATCGAAATCTGAATTTTTTTTTAAATCTAGATTTGATTTCTTATGTTTGATCCAATGTAGATCATGTCTCTTCAATTTGCTCAATTAATTTTAAATATTGATTATTTCAATTTGAATATTTCCAATTGATTGAATTTGCAGTTACTGGTGTTGCTTGTTCGTAAATGTTATAAATTAATATCAGTTTAACAGTTTATTTACATTTTGCGTAAATTAAGAATTCATTATACAAATTATTATTATTATTATTATTACTATTTTTATTAATATTAATTTTAATTATTTCTCGTGTTGTTGTTGTTGTCAAGTTTATCTTAGTTTAAAGCGTAATGATTTTCATAGGTGTATGCAGTTTAAAAAGTTGCTATAACTACAATTTCTTCTTTAGATGTTAGCGAAATACCCTTCTTGGTAAACAAGAACAACAAATCACATAACGCTAGAGTTTTGTATGGGGTTATTGTACGGGGAGTTACCAATAATTTTTTATTCTGAATACGAATCGATGACTTAATTTACATCGGTTCTAACCCACATTTTCAAAAATGACATTTTGATGCTAATATGCTGATATGCAGAACCCAACCTACTAAATCTTTCTGTGTTATTGTATTAGCTTGAATTACAATACATCACGTTCCACATTTAATACCATCATATTCCCGAAAATAAAAATCCCAAAAAATACAAGTTAACTACAATAAGAGAATAAAAGGAAGCTACATAATTTTTTGTCACCTTGCGCAGAAAGGACCAATGCTAAACGGTTTTTGGGACTTTGTTATTTTAGTAAACACAAACGTAAATATGTATTATTATAAATATAAATATTTTCGAATTTTTTTGTCGTTTTCCTGTCATCCTAAGCTGCTTTTTGGGAAGTTCTCTTTTTTAGAATTTGAATAATTATAAAAATCACAATTTTTTGACTAATGTCCTAATTTTTTGTTTTATTTTGGAGTAACGATGTACAAAATTTCTTGACTTGAAATATGTAATGCACACATATTACGAATTAATAAATAAATATGTTGACTCAATCAAAGGGAAATATTGGGAATTCCGAGAGAACAAAAAACTACAAATATTTTTACCTTTGCAACTTTAAAAAAGTGCAACAACTAATTCCATCTATTTTTTTCTTTCACTATAATCTCACCAAAAAAAAAAAAATACAAAATATATCGTAAGAAAGCATACTCAACAAATAAAAACTCTCGGCGAACGCAACTAAAAATTACAAACGAAAAAAAAAACAAAGAAAAAACTTAATATGGTATATCATAACCGGCATCTCAAACATACAGGTTAGTCGAAGCACAGCCTTACTGGAGTGTGCATTTGGTACGACCGTACATACACACTAAATATATAAAAAATAATAATAATAATAATCACACACAGTAAATAAAAATAAAATAAATAGTTGTTTATGTACATATCCAAATAATAGTTAATAATAATACTTTTATTTATTTTCTTATTTAATAATATTACATGTCAAGGTTGTTCACAAAGTAAATAAAATAATAGTTTTCGCGCAAAGTGTAGTTTTAATATATGTATTGCAATATAAAAAGTGAAATTGTTAAATAAATTAATTAATAAATTCAAATTTTTGTTTTTTTTTTTATAAATTGACATAAGACAAATATTATGTGTCATTGTTGGTGTAGTTTTATAGTGATTTTATAGTTGTTTTATATTTTGAAGAAAGTTGAATAAAAAGTTTATTACATATTAAAAAAGTGTTCTCAAAGTGTATCTTATATTAAGAAATTAAACAAGAATGGAAAAAAATAAAGAAAGTGAAATGAATTATCAAGTAACTGGGATACAGGTAATTTTTGGCGGTAACAAGTCAAATCGCCACTTTGATAGATTTAAATATTCTGTAGCACTTAACCTAAAATTTTTCTTAAGAAATTTGAAACGAATTATTAATTTCATAATAAATTTTGCGTGTGCTGCTCAATACGTATTACTTAATGATTTTTGTATAGTTTGTGTGTAAATAATCACCAAAAAAAAATTTTTTGTAAACACAAGTAAAAGAGAAATTTTTGAACAAATCTGTAGATATATATTTCCCCAGTATGTTTATAAAAAATACCTTACATGTAGGTAAATATGTAAATATCTATTCATGACATTTTTTAATGTTATCGAATGTTACACAATACCACAAATGTAAACATTAAAAAATGGTAACACTAACCTATTGAAGCTCAACGGCTTGTAATTCATTCAACATTATCTAATACATTGTCTTTTGATATTTAATATCGTTATGTGGTTATCTTCTTAATAACAAAATAGGATAATATCTCATTAGCAGTAGCAATCACCAAGATGAAGATTATTGTATTTAAAGTACAATACATTTTGGAATGTACTAGATTACCGTGACTTTAATCGCGAAACTTTAAAATTTAAAATATGTGGGGGACGATCTTTATTATATTGCTATTTTGTGGTATTGATCATGATAGCTTCAAAGGTCGTAAGAATATAAATATATACTCTTATACCAGTATTGTTTATTTATTACATTTGGTATGTCGACCATCGCAAAAAAAAAAAAAATTAAAAATTGGCACAATGCAAAAGATATCTGTGACGATCACGATCAGTTATATCATGTGATCGGTAACTCGATTAAATTGTCTTGTGATCTGTTTGACAGCGCACGATAAATTATTCCTCAAACGAAGATCACGATTAGAAACAAAAAAAAACTATCAAAATATGGTCATGTGATAATACAACAAATTTTGTTTTGATATGGACTAGCAAATGATGCAAAAAGAAATCAACTAAGGAACAGGAACAAAATTTCAAGGTTAAAATTCTCGCAAATTATAATAAAGCACAAAGAAAACATCTTAGTGGTGATCAATTATCATAAAGATCATGATTGATAAAAAATAATCGATCTTGTATAATTGAAATACAAATGTACAATGGGCATGCGCCATCAGTATAGTGCACAAACATGTATTCGCATAATCAAAAAATTATTATCGATCATTTAAATTTTCAATAGATACACACACGATCATTTATTTGACTCTGATTTATCACGACAAAACAATTTCAAAGATCGAACACGATTTCAAATTAGTAATTAGCTAGTAGTCACCGCAAACAAAATCGTTTAGGGTTCAAACGAAATTTCAAAATTTTCTTGTTATGGATGCGGCCATAATTATTTTAAAGATCACGATCATAATTGAGAACATGAATATAAACAATCACTAATTATAGCTAATTCATTAGTTTAGCTAATTTAATTTTAGTTAATCTATTATCCAAGATCACGATCAGTGATTTGTGATTAGTTAAGGCACCATTATAAGCGTTGAAGATGCACGATCACTACAAAACCCTAAGGCCAGTTAAATTGTGATCTAGATTTTAGTAAATCATCACAATTTGTTTGTTGAATAAATGTAAGGTTGAACCACTTTTTAACTATTCTATCGCTTACACTTAATACATATAAACGACAAAACAAATTAAGCAACAGACAAAAATAAACAAACAAAAAAAAAAAAACTGCAAGGTTGAAACTCTCGTCGAGACAGCACAGCGATCACATAAAAAACTAAAATCAGGAAGACAAAATTGTTTTGCTTTCCAAATTTTTCATCATCATCCACCAAAAAAAAATCTCTAATTATTTTATATCTTAATTGTAAAATCAACATAAAACTGGAAAAAAAAATCAAAAGTATTTTTCATTTTAAAGCTTACGATGATCAATCGAGCGACCTTGCTTTGTAATAAAAAAAAAAATTAACAAAAACAAAATAACGTAAATTTATAAGCGATCTTAAGGTGACAACAACTAATAAAAAGATGATAGCAAAAACTGATTCCGTTCGCTAACAAACGGATCTTCATTTTCATAAGTTTTTAACTATTTGACTAAATCAATCAAAATTGTCATCCTAATTAATTACACCGTTTTGCATAATTTAACAAGTACGGTTGGAGAATTCTCTAAGCATGGGATCATCCAATAACGAAAATATTTACATAATGAAATTATTTATTTTATTATGGACCGATGATGATCTAAATATTATATCCTTGGTTGGTTTTTGGCTATATAGCAAAATTTATAATTATTAAGCACGAGAGGAAACATAAATATTTGCACAATTTAGAATTTTTGCCCCGGAAGAATACCGACATTTTTTATTTTGTATTTGAAGGCGATAGGAAAGTATAACCTTGCTCAAAAGCAGCATTTAACTGAGGGTTGACTTAATTAATGATCGTGCAATGGTTTGGGCATGATTTTAATAATTTTTGTGTAACATAAAATGATCGTGACCGTTCATGATCGTGGCTGATTCAATTAAACGTTTTAAAAATGCATCGTTACTTACATATAAGTAGAGTTTTACAATCATTCATCACAAATGATTAATGATGATGGGCATATGGACTGTTGAGTTTTGGGAGATCATGTGATCATGTGTTTTGATTAACCCAATTAATGGTCATTAAACAGCAAGGCGCAAATTAACCCCAAAAAAAAAAAAATTGGAAGGGAACTGAAGAAACATTTATAGAAAAATTTTGTAATTTTTATGAAAAATTTCGATCTTCAAAAATTTCAGAAATGTGATTACAAATTATGATGACAGTTTAAAATATTGCGAATGAATAAATTTAAAAAACGTCTATCTTTCTTTATAAATGGCGAATGTAAAATCATATGACCAAAACTAACAATAAAATATGTAAATTAAAATGATTGCAAATCTCTGCAATTAATTTTTCCGTTATCTATATTCGTTACACACGCACTTACCAACCTAGGCAAGATCAGAGATGTTAGTCACATGACTTGAAGCGATTTACGAATGAAAGATCTCGTGATCTTTGAAAACATTTTAAAATTTCCCAGTAATTAATAACCCCCGTTATCCATTCATATAGATACCATCATGCAATAATTAAAACGGTTCACATCTCCCTATCATGCGATCATCAATGTTATATACGGGATCTTAAACAGTTTTTATTTCAATTCTCTAACAGATGATTAGGAATCAAAAATTTTGCAAAAATCAGAGTAATCAATCTCTTATATTAATAGCCTGTCAAACCCTAAAAGAATTATATACGTGATTTGGATTATAACACGCGATTGTAAATATATAAACTGTCTTATAGAGTTGATCTTAAGCTTGGGGGTAATTCCAATGATTTTTTTTTTTCTGGAAGCAACATCTCCCGTAAAACAAAATTGGTAAATTAAATCAACAATGAATTTAAACAAGAATCAAGCGACGAACCCGGACATACAGTACATATTTGTTTAGATATGATGTGGAGAAGCAAAAAAAGAAAACTAATTATTATTTCTGGAATCTTAAGATTTATGAATTTGTTTTTGTATGACGAATTGGCAGGGAACCCAATTTATTTTTGCCATAAACTGTAACTGCCACAAACTGTACAAATATTTATTTTAAGATGTATTTTCTTAAATGTCAACAAGATTACCTTAATATTTGTTTGTTGTATTTTTGAATATTTTTGACAAACAATATGTACAAGACAAAACCAGAAATAACATAAAATCGTGTTTCGCGGTAAATAATTTTTTTTATGACGTCAGCTCAAATATACATTACGTTTATTATTATTTATTATTTTGTTTACATGTTGAGGTTGGTTAAGATTAACGACGTTTTGTTTATTTTGTTAAAAGTCGGAAATTCTTTAATCGTTATATATTTATATACAAAAAACAGATAAAAAGAAATTTTTGGCTAATCGCAACAAATCACGCGCCAATTAAAACCATTAATTATAACAATTTAGTTTAGAGCGTCGTTAATTTATTTAATATTTACGAAATAATTTGATTTATTTACAAGGACGTTGCCTAAAATAAGAATTTTATGTATCGTTTGACGTGAGAAAATGTACTAGATATTAAAGACACTAATCGAGTTGAAAAAAAAAAAAAATTATTATTTCAAGTAACCGGAATTTTCAAAAATCATTGAACTCGAATTCTCGAGTTTGATGATCTTAATCATTTGTTTTTCTTTTATGCCAGTTATTTGATGTCACCTTGTACAAAATCAACTAAAATTTCTTATCGAATTTCTTAAGAAACTTAAAAAATTTATTTGTCATACGAAATTAAATCACGTTCAAAAACTGTTTTATTTTGTGTTTCCGTTAAATGAAATACTTTAATTAAGAACTAATATAAATTTTATATAAAAACAGGAGAAAATATTTATAGATGATGTATAGATTCGCACGAGCTTGTATAAAGTTGTTTGCATTGGATTTGAAAATAGATCAGGTTAAGTTATCACGCGCCAAAATACTATAAAAAGTTCTTTAGAATTTATATCTACCATATTGGACTAGGTTTGATATGACCTTGACAATCTTTAAACATTTATTTTCGAAAAGACTCAGTTATGATAAGAGTTTGTAGATTTTATGCTGATTTATTCAATGAATAACGTAAAGTACTCTGAATTAATCCCAAAAAAATTTTAAATAAACCATTAATTTTTTTTTTTTTTTTTTTTAAATGTTGCCAATGGCTTTATTCTTGAATCTTTCAACATAAGAAACTAACAAGAAGTAATCAAATCTTAAGCTAAAAATTATTACATATTTTAAGTCTTAACCAATGTTAATACTTATTGTTAGGGCTCACAATTTAATTAATTTAGACTACACTTATATGTGTATATCGAATTAAATTTACAGGTTCACAGGTTCATTAGTTCGAGTGGATCTGTTCTTCTCAGACGTCTAAATCGCGGCTGTTTTAGTATCTCCCTGGCCAATTCGTTGGGATGTGCTTCTAGTTTTGAATAATATTTCGAACTGAATTCTTTAATTGTTTCTTTAACGGTTTTAATCCCAAGGTCGTGATGTATATTACTATTTCGAATGTACCAAGGAGCATTGGTGATACTGCGAAGTATTTTCGCTTGGGTTCGTTGCAGGAGTTCTCTGTTTGAAGCGCTGGTGGATCCCCATAACTGAATACCATAAGTCCATATGGGTTTGATTATTGATTTGTACAGTAAAACTTTATTGGCTAATGACAACTGAGATTTTCTTCCCATCAGCCAATACATTTTGGAAAATGTAATTTTTATTTGGTTGCGCTTTGTTTCAATATGATTTTTCCACGTTAACCTTCTATCCAGATGCAAACCTAAGTATTTTACCTTCGTTTGTTGAGGAATATTTTTATCGTTTAATTTCAAAAACAGATTTTATGCTGATTTATTCAATGAATAACGTAAAGTACTCTGAATTAATCCCAAAAAAATTTTAAATAAACCATTAATCAAATAATTTCCAATCGATATTACGTAAAGGTCGATCGCATCCAGACGTTAACTGACAATACATGATTATATCAATCTTTAACTTTTATTTTTCTAAAGATTAAAACAAATTTGGCAATGGAAAAATCACATGACATACAAATAAATGAGTTTTGAGATAAGACTGTGAATTCTGATCATTTATTAATTTATTCAACGAATAACGACAATCATATGACGGTCAAACGAGCTCGATGGTACCTTTTAGATCTTCAAACTATGATCGAAAACAAGTTAACGATCGAATCTCAAAATAATTTTTAATACAAAATAAATCCATCAATCAAATAATTTCTAATCGAAATTACGTAAAGGTCGATCACATCTGCGGATGATAATTGATACTATATAATTATATCATAATGGATGAAAACAAACTTCTGCTGTCAATTATTTCGTTTACGTTTGCACGTTGACAATGGATGCATGGTATAGTGTTGCTGGTGAACTTCCTTTCATTTTTTTTGTTTTTTTTTTGTTTATCCATTAATAAAATGAAAGTACGCTGCAATTTTAAATATTTTTAAATTTTAGTTATTTAAATGTCAATGTTACGAAATATGAATCCCGTCTGATCGAATTTTACCACAAAATACATATTTAAATTGATAAATAATTACAACAAATATTTTGATCTATTGATCATCAACTTCCGCATAATATATAAAAATTGTCCGATTCATGATCAATTATACATTTTTTGTTTCTAATAAATTGATTTGTAAATAAAATATCTTGCCCAACTCTACTCTATACAAGCTTTCAAAATATTCAAATCTCTGTATTAGAGTGGCGATAAATTAAAAGAAATGGCGACATCCTTGATAAAAATTCATCGTGGTAATAAATTGTTGTTCAAAAAGAAAAATTCCCGTGATACATAATTTATAAATCTTGGCCTATATTCATTCGAAGGATAAATAATACATGAACTCTGTGTACTGTACATGCTAATTAAATTAATATGATAATTATTAAAACGGAAACTAGACAAGTAGTTATAAAAGATTACAATCGAATAATACAATCAGCTGTTCTAACTACAATCACTTTTTCATTATGTATGTATAAACTAAAATAAAAATTATCAAATGACCAAAAAGTGGGGAGATTGCTAACTAACTTTATGTACATATATCTATAAATAGATAAAGAAGTAAAATAAAAAGCAAGTTACAATACAATTATGCTTTATACAGTAACGTATAAACTATGCGGTTGCATAATTGTGCCAAGGTCATGAGCATTACAAGTTACACTAACCATCGAATATTTACTATAATTTATTGTTATGTATAACTGCGATCTAATAAGGTAGCAAAAAAATATTGCTACGTGCCATTTAATATTAAAATCAATTCAAACAGTTTTTGTTTGTATATAGATTTCAGTATGCAAATTACATCACATACTTTACAATAAAAGTGAGGGTTAAAGATGTATATTCACGGTTGAATCAAACCAAATTTGTATAATTTGGTTGGGTGGTTGAATATAACTTATGCCACACCAAATTTTATTTACTAAACTCGATCAATGTTACAATTTTTGTTTTTTTTATAATTTTAACGGCCATGGTATATTTTTGAGAATCTCAGAGATCAATCATGTTTTACGCTCGCCTTTATATGGCTCAAAATTCTAAAATCTATAAATAAAACTATTTGCTTACATGATAAAAACCACGCATCTCTTCAGTCGTGATCAAATAAATATTGCCGTTCATTATTTACACAATAATCTCATAAAATTTTAATTGAAGTGTGAATAACAAATACACGACAAATATGAATCGATCCATACAAAAATCCCAAGTAACACAAAACACTAGATACATCCGGGAGAATTAGAATCAAAAATGATTGACATGAAGATTATTTAGCAAATACTTTGTATTTTATAAATATTCACTTGTCATACCTTCTTATTATTATTAACTAACTAATAATTCGCGCGACAATATTGGAGGCGACCTCCACACATAAAAAATTTATGAACCAATCAAAATAGGATATTGACACATTTTTTAAAAAAAAAAGGTAAAATTCCGCAATGAATCATTTTAGATTTATAATGAAACGTGACCTTTTCGTGACCTTAGCCGATTGGCGCCACATTATAAACGTTACCTTCCTTATCACATAAATTATCAAAAGTTTAACTGGGCATTGAACCTTAATTAAGTGGTTCAATCTAACGAAGGTTACGAGCTAAACAAAAAAAAACTACTTTTCCCACTTTCAAAATTGTCGTCGTGCGAATTCTAAACATTATAATAAAATAATAAACAGCATTGTTGCGTTGAGTTGTATAATCCGGTAATTTATATAAAATTGTCAATTACAAACAATACAATAAAATTTCTCTGTTGTTAATTGTACACTGAGGAAACTATAAGTCATATTATAGCTTAATGTCGCATTGCATAAATTTTATGACAACAAACTATTTCATTAAAAAATAAAAAAATTATCATATAGGTACCACGCCCTCAATGATCGCGATCACCGCGTGATTGATGGACCAAAAACGGTCACGTTTCATTAACACTTAAATTGTAGATGCGGGAATACCCACGTTGTAAAGCAAAAAATTATTGATAGCATTTCCTTTTACAGAAAATGATGATTGGTTCGCCTCCCTGATTTTCGATTATAACTATTTTTTGTATAAATCTAAATTTGAATCCTGTATTAAAATAAAAACAAAAAATCAATTAACATTCACACCTTTGCTATGAACCGCAAACGGATCCGCAAAGCAATAATAACAAATGCGAGGCCACGATCAACAATCTCCCTCGCTTTATATATATATATATATGTATAGGTAAAAAAAAAAATTTGACATTAAATTTTTTTTTTTTTTTTTTTCTATTTACAGATGAATGAACCATGGAGCATACCAAGAGCATCACTTGGGTCAATTACATCGAATTTAAGCCAAAATTCGAATCCCTCGAGTATTAAAATTCACAATAAAAAATTGTCACATGGCTGCTCGAATCGGGGCTATCACAGTGAAGGTTCAGAAGCATCATCGGAACGTGATCGTCGCAATCGGGCAAAACAACAAAATCATACCCTAATGGAACTACAAAATAAATTCGATGAATATTCAATGAAACAACAAAAGCAGCAACACAGTAAATTACGACACAAAAAAATCGAAAATATAGCAACGCCGATAAATCCAAAGCGTGGTTCACGATCATCACAGGGATCAACCGACAGTAATCACAGTACACATGTAAGACAAATCCGTTAAAATTCCAAATATTATTGAGTCTATAATTGTATTTTATTTTTTACACAGAGCGCATCATCTGGCTCACTACTATTGACGGCAGCGAATTTAGAACGATTCACACATATCCAAAAGAAACTTCCTGATATTGAAAGTTATAATAAAATTGAATATGATAGCCACCAGCACTACAAAACTAATATCATCCTTTCATCTAACAATAATAAAAGACACTTTGATCAGCACAACCACAATCAACAACATCTAAAGCATGCTGATCATACCGCCGTACCAATCGATCCAAATTTACTACACATAAAAACCAAAGATGTTGATACCATGTCAATTGCTAGTTCAACACATTTTACTATGGTGAATGGAGTGGGAGGACCGCAACGAGTTTCAAGTAGCGGTATATGTAGTCGCGGCCACCAAATAACAATACTTATTGTAAGCATGAGTATGCTATTTCTAATTGGCATCATACTTGCGGTATATTTACTTGAAAGTAAGTGTTTAAACCCTCTTGAAAAATAACAAGTTTCTAATACCAAATATAAAATTTTCTTCTTTTTTTTTTATAGTGAGAGCACGCGAAATGCCACATTGACAGTAAACTAAACTAATATATATATTTACATAGAAATAAGTTCATTAAATTAAATTATCAGTATTTATAAATAAATAAAAAAAATTAAAAAATGCCCATGTCAAGAAAATGTCGCGACGTGGCCATACACATATTATTATAACAATGAACTATTTTCTAAATCATACAAAACTAGTTCATCACTCTCGTTAAATGTACTATATGTAATGTAAAAGATGTAGTAATCGCGCATAAATAATTAACATTTATATAATAATTAAAACAAAAAAAATTAATTTAATTAAATTATTATATAATTATAATAAACTGTATGCATAATTCATTTTAAAATAATAAAAAAAAAAATAAATTCATTTACTATTATTGTTAATAATATTACATAATATTATAGTACATAGAAGTTTTGGAAATATCAGATTATAAGTAGTTCGCGTTCATTTAAAATAAATTAAATTCATGTTTTTCTTTTGCGTCGTTCTACATAAAGTAATTACTAATTTATAATTCAAAAATGAAAATGTTTTAATTTATACGCTGTGATAATTATAAGAAAATTTATAAAATGTATCAAAAAAAAAATACAAAGTTTAAACGTATGTATGTATGTAAATGGAAAATGTAACCGCTGTTTCAGTTTAGTATTCCAAAATAATTGATTAGAGATTGAAGAATTTGAAACTTTTAAATGGGAGCAAAAGAGGTAAGGATCAATAAAAATACCAATTTATAAAATATTAATAATGGCAACACTGCCTTTCTATACCAGTTACAATTTGATCCAAATTCTAGTTGATAATTGGTGCTTTTTTTATTCACTATCCGGAGCTGCTATCGAGAGCCGTCATATAAAAGTTGCTCCCGATAGCGGTAGAATCACAATAGAACTAAACGAAGAACTTAAAAAACAAGAAGATACGAAAAGCCTACTTACTATGTGCATATTAGATTGCAT
This sequence comes from Tipula vernalis, assembly GCA_958295665.1. Classification (NCBI taxonomy): domain Eukaryota; kingdom Metazoa; phylum Arthropoda; class Insecta; order Diptera; family Tipulidae; genus Tipula; species Tipula vernalis. The sequence continues at coordinate 18,227,498 of OY282560.1, forward strand.
AGTAATTAGAAATACTTTATTCAACAGCCCTCCTCAATCTAATAATCCTAACTCTTTTCTTAAGCTAGTGAACAGTTTACAGTTTAAACCAGAGTTTAAATTTATCGCTCTTTTAGAGCTCTTTGTAACAATTTTCGCTCTTGCTCCCAATAAAATTTTTTTTCAGTTCGCTTTTACGCTCTTAGTGACTTAAATTTTTATTTTTAATTTTGCTCTTAAAACAGAGAGCGTAAAAGCTAAAAATATCGCTCCCAACCCATTCTACAGAGCCATTGAAGAAAATACATTAGGGAGCAAAATTGTTTGTATCACACGAATTGCTCTTTGGATATCATTAAATAAAGAAAGTTCGATAAACGATATTTAGATAAATTTCTGGAATAAGGCCAACTAGGATGGAACTTGGCTATTTCTTAACAGATTTTAGAGAAATTTGACATGCGCGATAGAAATGGGATTATAAACTGATTTTTGGATAAAGTGATGGAATATGGCCATTTGTGATGAAACTTGGCTGTTCCTTAACCGATTTTAGAAAAATTTGTCATGCGCGTTGGAAATGGGATTCTACAATGATTTTTAGATGAAGTTCTGAAATATGGCCAGCTAGGATGTATGCTTTCTTTAAACCGATTTTAGTGAAATTTAACATGTGCGATAGAAGTGGGATCTGGGATTTTAAAATGATTTTTAGATGAAGTTCTGGAATATGGCAAACTAGGATGGAACTTGGCCATTACTTAACTGATTTTAGTGAAATTTGGCATGTGCGTTGGAAATGGGATTCTAAAATGATTTTTGGATAAAGTTCTGGAATTTGGCCAGTTGTGATGGAACTTGCCTATTCCTTAACCGATTTTAGAGGAATTTAACATGCGCGTTGGAAATGGAATTCTATACATTGATTATTAGATGAAGTTCTGGAATATGGCCAACCAGGATGGAACTTGGCTATTCCTTAACCGATTTTAGTGAAATTTGACATGTGCGATGAAAATGGGATTCTAGGCTATCCCCTTAAATATGACCAATTGTAATGGAACTTGGCTCTGCCTTAACAGGTTTTAGTGAAATTTGAGATGCGTGATAAAAACGGGATTCTACAATAATTTTTAGATGAAGTTCTGTAATATGGCCTATATGGCCAATTAGGAAGGATTTTCCTAATTCCGCGATCCTACACTAACATTAACGTGCTGTCACCCATTTTTTCTTATTTTACTTTGATTGCGACCAAATTTCCTTCAGATGTATAATAAATATATCAATAAGAGTAATTTAAAGAGATTACAGCTTATTATTATTTTAGGTTACTCATATTGATATATTTAAATATATCAATATGAGTAACCTAAAAAGCTATTGTCTTTGGCAGTTTCCGTAATCCATGCAGCTATCGAGGTTTATCTTCTGTTGGCCACATTCCATAACTTTATCTAAAAACTATTTTAGAATCCCACTTCCAAAGCATATATTGAATAGTATCACAATCGGTTAAGGAATAGCCAAGTATCCATGCAGCTATGGAGGTTTATATGCTGTTGGTCATATTCCGTAACTTTATCTAAAAACTATTTTAGAATCCCACTTCAAAAGCATATATTGAATTGAATGCCAATCGGTTAAGGAATAGCCAAGTATCCATGCAGCTGGCGAGGTTTATCTGCTGTGAGGCAGATCGAAAATCGGTGGAGAAATAATCTGTAATTTCCATCCTATTTAGCCATATTCCAGAACTTTATCTGAAACCTATTTTAGAATCCCACTTCCAACGCATATATTGAATTGCATCACAATCGGTTTAGGAACAGCTAAGTACCATCTAAATTTTTCATATTTCAGAAACTCATCTAAAAATCATTTGAGAATCCCATTTTGATCCCACATGTCAAATTTCACAAAAATCGGTTAAGGAATGGCCAAGTTCCATGCTAGTCGGCCATATTCCAGAACTTTATCCATAAATCATTTTAGAATCCCATTTTCAACGCACATATCAAATTTCACAAAAATCGGTTAAGGAATGGCCAAGTTCCATCCCAACTGGCCATATTCCAGAACTTCATCTAAAAATCATTTTAGAATCCCATTTCCAATGCACATGTCAAATTTCACTCAAATCGGTTAAAGAAAAGCCAAGTTCCGCCTTAGTTGCCCATATTCCAGAACTTCATCCATAAATCAGTTTAGAATCCCATTTCCAAATCACATGTCAAATTTCACTAAAATCGGTTAAGAAATAGCCAAGTTCCACCATAATTGGCCATATTCCAGAACTTTATCCAAAAATCATTTTAGAATCAGATTTCCATCGCGCGAATCAAATTTCACTAAAATCAGTTAAGGAATAGCGAAGTTCCATCCTAGTTGGCCATATTCCAGAACTTCACCTAAAAATCATTGTAGAATCCCATTTTCATCGTGCATTTCTAATTTCTCTAAAACCGGTTAAGGAATAGCCAAGTTCCATCCTAGTTAGCCATATTCCACAACTTCACCTAAAAATCAATTTAGAATCCCATTTACATCGCGCGTGCCAAATTTCAATAAAATCAGTTAAGGAATAGCCAAATTCAATTCAAACTGGCCATATTCCAGAACTTCACCTAAAAATCAATTTAGAATTTCATTTACATCGCGCGTGTCAAATTTCACTAAAATCAGTTAGGGAATAGCCAACTTCCATCCAAGTTGGCCATATTCCAGAACTTTACCCAAAAATCATTTTAAAATCCCATTTCCAATGCCCGTGCATCTGTTCGCTAGTAAAACAATCTGGCTTTCTAAAGAAATTTAGAAGGTTTTGAATGTAACCGTTTGCCGTAATAACAAGAGCAAGAGCAATATAATAATGATGTTTTTATTCATCAGAGAAGAGCGTATTTATTTTCTCAATATAGTGCAATAACAAAGAGCGAAAAGATGATAACACAAACACAATAGTGGAAGAGCAAGAGCTTTATAATAAAAATAATGCATGCTCCAGTTCTTCAGAGCGATATTTTTTTTTTACAGTATCGCTCTTTATAAAGAGCTTTTTAATAGTTTTTATTATCGCTATTGAACAAAAATGAAGAGCGAAGAGCAAAATGAAATCCCATTTTAAACTCTGGTTTAAACTCTTTGTCATAATATCCGCTAATTGCAAATTTGATGGAATATTGTTGACAACAATTTTTCCATTTCAATTACTTCTCGAATAAAATTATGTTTCACATCTATATGTTTTCTTCGCTTGTGGCCCCTCGGCTCCACAGCAATTTTTGTACACGACTGATTATCCTCATAAATACTGATCGGACCGAAGTTTCTATAACAAAGTTCCATCAACAAAAGTCGCAACCAAAATGTCTCACACTTCAACTATATAAACTAACTGTTATTTGCTTTCTCAAAGTTCATGACACCGTTGAATCAAAAACTTTGAACACGAATCTGCTAATCCAAATCCGCAAAACCATGAAGAACTTCTGACTTCTGACTTCGACTATCCCTTTGATATATTTTAAGATTATTTTCAAATACAAGAAATGTTCATTCGTAGCACAATTTTGAAATCGACTAAAATATCCCACAGCAGCCGCCAAATCTTTTCTCGAAAACCATTGCAACATAATTTAGACACCCAATTAATTCTCTGTGTGGCTTCATTGTACACTCGAGCACTGTATCTTAATATTTTTAAGTTTTATTGGTGTTGAAATTTGCTTTCATTCGTCCATGCTAAACTAACAATCATAATACCATTTGCCATATCACGTTCAATATTGAATCCCAGGAAATATTTAATTTCATTCATATCTGTCATTTCAAACTCGTTCGAAAATTTCTCTTTCACCAAATTGATTTCCTTTAAACTATTATATATCAGAATGAGATCGTCAACGTACAACAATAAGAAGAATTTTACATCTCATGACGATTTTTCGAATGTTGAAATCGCTCTTTATAAATTCTTGATACTCTTGCTTCAGTTCGAATACCGCCTTGTTTAATCTGCATACTGTTTTCCCAATCGAGAACCTCTCTGGTTGATGCATAAATATTTCATCTTTCAAGTTTCCACTCATGAGAGCTGTTTTTACATCCCTTTGATGAATCAACAATTTTTCATGATTCGCAACTGCAAGCAAAACACGTAACGTATAGCAGCTGAGCATAAGTTTCATTATAGTCGAAACCAATTTTCTGTGAAAAGCCCTTTGTCACAAAGTCTGACTTTGTATTTCTCAATACCACCGTGGTCATTAGTGTTTATTTTAAATACCTACTTACTCGATTACTTGATAATTCTGTCAATGTCCATGTATTGTTTTTCTTAAGTGATGACAGTCCATCATGAATTGCATCAAGACGGTTGCCTCCGAATTCTCGAACCTCTTCGTAGTTCAATATTTGTTTCCAATTCATTACCATTTTCCTCGACGTCATTTGAATCAATTCCCAAATTCTCATTTGACGAGTCAACACTTTCCGATTCATCCTCTACATTTTCATCCTCCGTTTTGAGATTGTCAATTACACGATGCCCATTTTCTCTGAACTCAACGTCTCTAGCTATAATAAATTTTCTTTGAATTGGATGCCATAGACTATCTGTTGTTTGCGTATCCCTATCATAATGCTAAGAGACGATTTCTCATCCAATTTTCTTCTACAGTTCATGATGGAATGTGTACATATGCTACACAAAACTACGAGAACTTTAATTTTTAACAAACTAGATACATATTAGATTGTGTAGTAATTAGAAATATTTCACTCAACAAGCGGTTCCTTATAAATAGGTAGAGCTAAATATTTTTTATAACAAGTTTTCACTGAGAATTAGACGTTAAATAAATTTAATTTTCCAATAAATATCACGTTAATTTTAAATTTAGGTATAGAAAATTGACCGTTAGGAACTAACCGACGCTAGTAAAAAACACAATAAATATTTAAAGAAAAATATGTGTCAGATCGTAATTATACTAAATATTTCCAAAAACGGAAGAAACAAGAGCATTTAAAAGCATTAAAATGCATTTAAAGCAATGCAAGAGATTGGTGCCCATTATAAAATTTTTCGATTTCATATTTCTACGATATCGAATAATTTCGATACACCGCGGATTTATCCAGTTATGAAAAACTTGGTAAATCGAATTTGTAATAAGCACAACTTATAATTAATGTACAAAATAACATGAATCATACAAAATCAGCCCACTAAGCAGTCGAATTTGGTCATATAAAATCTAAAGTTGCATAACAAAATAGTAACGCCGGATTGTTCCGTACAACATATACCTATAGTTCCATTAACAAAAGATGTAATTATGAAATGAGAGATGATAATTGAATAAATCTGAAGATATTATCGCCATCAAACTTTCAGACCATACAAAAAACAAAATAATTACGAAAAAGAGAGCCGCCACAAGCATTAAAACTCAAATCTGAACAACTTTAATCCCAAACAATTCAAAATATTAACTTGATTAATTTATTCGTCAAACTTAATTTGTTATTAATGTAATAATTTATTATTTATCATAATAACAATAAATTAAAATTAGAGAAAGGCTATGAAATTTCAAAAAGTACTCATTTACATATTTCGAAAAAAAAAAATGTAGAAATATGTATGTATTGCATATAGGTGTAAAATACTAACTCATTTTCCAAATCCCAAAAATTTCGATTCACAACGGCTATTTGAGTATCAAAAGCCAAAAATGTATGTTTTATGTACGAGTTTGAAAGTTGCAACTAACATAAAAATTACAACTAAAAGTAGTCAAATTAAATCACTACGCGCCTGTGCGAAAAATACTTTTACGCATAGTGTCAATACCAATGCGAAAACAATCAGTTTTGAAACACGTATGCCTTTAGTAAGAAAAAATTAATTTTCATTCGCAACCATACCATTCATTTTCATTCTAAATCGATTTTTTCCTCGAAATTGTTCTAATAATTAATAACTTGATTTCCTCCCCAGTCAAATAAAATGGTTTTAGCCATAAATTAAAATAAAATATTAAACTGGCAAAGGATGTACGCCAAATTTTAAACCATTTTACTTATGATTTGACGTATTTAAATTCAGTTGGGTAAAAATATTCGTAGTGTTACCACATTCAAAATGGAGTGCTGCAAAGATCATTATCGACATTGTTTATTAATGATGTTTAACTGGAAAAAAAACAACAACTGAAGCTCATAGAATTCTTGTAGAAATCTGATTTTACTTGTATGTAAAATGGTTCAGAAGATTCAAAAGTGGTGATTTTGATGTCAAGGACAAAAAATGCCCAGGTCAATCGAATACGATTTGCAAGCATTATTAGATGAAAACAACACTCAAACTGAAAACCAACTTGCAGTAGCGTTAAACATAACACAAGTCGCTTCTATCTACCTATTTCGACAATCCAAAACGGAAAAAATCGTGGGTAGATCCTGGCCAACCATCAACATCACAGCTAAAACGGTATATTCAAGGAAAGAAGCTCTTGCTGTGTATTTGGTGGGATGAAAAAAGGTATTATTTATTAGGAGCTTTTGGAACCAGGTAAAGAAACTGTTGACGATCAACGTTATCAACAACAACTACTCGATTTAAACCGTGCATTGAACGTCAACCTCAGTCACAGAGTCAACTCACCGCTTCTCAAATTCACAACGATTTTAATGAAAATTTAACAGAAATATTTCATGTTTATACAATAAAAAGACTTTATTAATTTTTTGTTGAATGTAAATTAATTCATGTAATTTCTAATATGCTACCGGTGATTAGACCATTTTAAGTGTGTTTCGATTAACACGAAAAGTATATTAGTATTTACGAACAGTAATTCAACGAAACCGAATAATAGACAGAATTCTATTTATTTAATTAAACGATTTTAATATGTTCCGAAGATTGTAAGAGAATTCAATCCAGTTTCGAACTGATGAGCTTATGATTATGAAAAAATCAATCTTCTCATCAGGCCGCGGCGACTGGACTGATTATACCACAATTTACATTCTATATATACAGAATGTGCTTTGCATTAAGTACCAGCGAATCGTACTAATAAAGTAAAAATTAGCGTACACAGAAATAGAGCTGTGTGAATATTGTGAAGAAGAAAAATTGTAAGAGATTTCATCTGTATTAGTACGATTCGCTAGTACTTAACGCACAGCACATTCTGTATATATAGAATGTAAATTGTGGTATAATCAGTCCAGTCGCCGCGGCCTGATGAGAAGATTGATTTTTTCATAATCATAAGCTCATCAGTTCGAAACTGGATTGAATTCTCTTACAATCTTCGGAACATATTAAAATCATATAATAAAAAGACGTCTTAAGGATGGCGGATTATTTGGACAACCCAGCCAAAACTTAGCGTTCGCACGACCACACCAACATTGGGCCGAAGATTGGGCTGAAATATTATGGAGTGATGATTGATGAAATACAGGATGTCCGACGCCCAAAGAACACCAGATACAGCATCAAATATTAGATTCTCACTATTAAGCTTGGCGGTAAATCAATTATGGTCTGGGTATGTTTCAGTCGCTCTGGTGTTGGACTATTATATCACATTAGTCAGATAATACCTTGGTCAAATAATATCTTGGATCATGCTGCCTTTTGGTAAACAAAATATGCCAACCGGATGAATCTAGCAGCAGGATAATGATCCTAAACATATGGCAAAGACAGTCGGATTGGCCAAATCAAAGTCCTCACCTGAACCCAATTCAAAATGTAGGGGGATTTGTTGAAATGGAAGTGCGGAAGCAAAATTATTCGAATTCTGAAAATTTCTATGACCCCTTGCTAAAAATGACTAAACGACCGAAAAATTGCCAAGATTTGGTGGGCTCGATACCAAGGCGATGAAGAGCTGTTATCACCGCAAAATGATATGCTACCAAATAATAAGAAATTATTATTTATTTTATTATTGTATTTTATCATTTGTGTAATTATTTTGAAAATAACCTTACCTTACTTTAGAGAAATGTAAGCTCGATTTTAAACAACTTGTATTGAGTTTCATTATGTATTTGTCGTTAATAAATACAGCCTTTAATTTACAAGTTGCATTTTTAACAACACAAAGGAAATTTGGAAAAAATGAGTAGAATGAGATATGTAAATGGCAAAAACTACTTTTCAGTCATGAGCAGAATTACAATTTAAATGGTCTTTATGGTTCTCAATATTGTTAGCATGACCTGCGAAAAGAACCAAAAATCTTTTTGTCTTTTACAAAGGCGATCGTTATCACGATTAATCGCATATGCCGGTTTCCAAGAAATATTTGGTTCATGTCCGCGAAATTCAAGTTTTTACGACCAAAAACCCACGCTCTCGTTTCACGCTTTCGTTTTAGATTTTTGTGTTCCCATCATTAATAAGATGTAAAAAAAAAAAAAAAATCCCCCAACAAATAATACAAAAGTGCTTTCTCCAAAAAAATTGAAATGTAAACGTGACGCATTTTAAATGACACATTTCAAAAAGACGTGAATGAAAACTATGTTTTTTCAACTATTGATAGCTACCAGATGACGCGAGAGTCAAAACGACTGATTTTAAAAAGAGATGTTTAAAAATGACGCAAAGTATAAAATAAGGAAATTTGCAAAGAGAGGCTTGTTTTATTAACACATTTGTTACTAGCCATCACATATGTATGTGCGACACATCGGTTTGTTATCAGAGCCCGTCGTGTTTCGACAATTGAAACACAATAAACACGTAAAGTCTAATCAAATTGGAGTCATACAATCCCGAAAAAAAATCCTGAGATTTGATGGATATTTTGCCCAGTGTAATTGAGGTAGTCGACTCTAGGGCATAAAGCGAAAATGTGGACGAAGGTGATGTTTAGGACAAATGCTAAAAATTCGTCGTATTGAAATTTTTTAAATTTTTTTTTTTCGAAAACTAAAATGTAGAATCCTTGGAAATTTCCAACTTAATTTACATGAATGCAAACTTCAGCGAGCCGAGAAACATGAAAAGCATATGTGAGTGTATTTACGGAAATGAAAGAAGTAGGAGTAATGACTGACTTTAATTGTATGTAAAGAAATGCAGTCAACAAGAACTTTTCTTATACAGGCAAATATTTAAAACGATTATTTGTATTAAGAGAGGAAGCTTAGCTTGTACTTTTCTTAATAGTTCTCTTTCTCAGACTTACCGGGATTTTAGAAAAATCTCTAGTCCGCAAAAAATAAATCGGATATATTAGTGGTCCTGGATGCGATTCGGGTTGAGAACAAAATGCAGAGATATTCAAAAGTGAAAATCCTGATCTATAACCTGGTATACTGTTATTAAGGTGAATGGGAAGGGTATAAATAACCACCAAACACTTTTTAAAAAAACGACAAGCACCACTTCGAAACCGAAGATTTCTGGCTTACGGCACACCAAAACCAATAAATCCTCAAAACAGATAAATCTCTAAAAATCTCAAGGTCCAAAATCATAGATTTTAAAAGGAAGATATTTATTCTAACAGAACAACAACCAGATGAATTGCAAAAGTGGTAAAGAATTTTCTGAGAAATATCGAAAATTATGGAAAAGTTAAAAGCCGAGTAGGGCAAAGCAACGAGAGAAACACAGGTCATTTTGGAAGACAAGGCTTTCCCAAATTATAAAAGTATTGGAAAAAATGCCAAAAGTTGTGTTTAGCCAAACAGCACAAACGTATCTTCAGATGTGGAAAATACAGAAAATAATATGTCCAGAAATTATGGCGACAAAATTCGTATTCCAGCACGATAATGCACCCAATCATTGAAAATGGTTGGGAATGATTATGCAGATGGGCCCAGTATGGATAAGGCCCAGTATGTATTAATTTAGTGTTTATAGCATTTTAGTGACAATAAGACCTTCATTTTGACTTAAGGCCTAATTTTTTTAGTACTAGAAAAAATCCGCAGCCAATGAAATTCTTATTCTTACATTTTTTTTCTGTTCCCACCAACCATAAAGATCATGTCGAAAAACATAAATATATTTTCAAAATCCCACAAAAAAAATTACAAAACAACTTTCTCTAAAATCTGGAAACTTTTACAATGACGCATTTAAAATGGCAAAAAGACGCGAGAGTAAAAAACGACCCGTTTAATGTCATGAGCTACCAAATGATGTCGAGGATCAAAAAGACAGATTTTAAGAAAAAATTTTCTTTCTTATTGGTAATTTCAAATTTGATTACTGGTAATAAATCAAAAATATAATATGAGAGAATAATAAATAATTAAGTAATTGCTTATGCGAATAATAAGGAAACGTAAGTTATAACAAAAATTGTAATTAGGTACTCCGTCGTCTGTTAGATAAGACGACATAAAATGAAACTAGAGAGATATGTACTACTAATATGTACTTCTTCTAAATTCTGTTTAAATTGAGTTCTTTTAATCCTCGTATTATTTTATACCAATTCAAAATGTAACTGTTTTTATCTGTTTAGTAAAATAATTTGTTTCATCGCTAAAGAATGAAAACATAATCGTTTTCGCATTCGATCTCAATTAGTCAAAGTAAATTGAGTCACCAACAATTTTTATAATTGTAAAAAACTATTAAATTTAAATTTCCCGTGAATGGTTTTACTTTGCAAAACATTGAATCATAATAATGATCTAATCAATCGATGCCATTTGAGCTGTAATCCATCCACTGGTAAAATGAAGGTATTTTAAATAATCGGTCAAGGATAAAGTTTTTAGCGTTTTTTGCAATAGCTGGCTTTAAGACCGAATTTCCATCTGCGAATTGTTGCTGAAATGCAACGAAATTGAGCCATTTTTGAAGAGATTGAGAACAAGCGATGAAAAGTGGGTCATATACGACAATAATGTGCGAAAAAAGATCCAAGATGGATTAAGCTGTATAAACGGTGGCAAAGCCCGGATTGATGCCACGTAAGTTAATGCTTTGTGATTGGTGGGATTGGAAGGGAATCATGCATCATGAGCTGGCAGACGATTGATCCTACTCTCTACTGCCAACAACTAATGCGATTAAAGCGTGCAATTGAGGTAAAGCGGCAAGAATTCATCAATAGTATAGACGTCGTCTTCCATCACGACAATACCAGACCACACACATATTTAATGACGCAGCAAAATTTGAGAGAGCTTGGCTGGGAAGTTTTGATGCATCCACCGTATAGGCCGAATCTTCCCTCTGCAAAACCCTATTAATGGTGTAAAGCTGACTTCAGAATAGGTCTGTGAAAATCACTTGTTTCAATTTTTCACCGAGAAATCCCTGAAGTTCTAAGTGATGGCATAATGGTTCTACCAGAAAAATGGAAAAAGGTTCTCGATCAAAACGGCACATATTTGATTTAATAAATTTCATTTAAAATATATTAATTTAGGCCAATTTCCTATCACTGTTACTTGTTCTGTTCGCTTATTTTTACACACAGTTCAATTTTCAAAAATGTTATCTTTGTTTTCCGAATACTTCGCTGCCAATGCCATTATGTATTAACAATGTAATGAGTTATTATTTCGTTCTCTACCAATTCTTAACAATTCAATAGCATGCATCTAAAAAATATGCGTTAGATATGCCACTGTCTAGCCAGAATATAAAAGCGATCCATGAAGCTTACTTTTGTGTATACCATTGATGTTAAAGTTGTCAGTTTCTATACAAAAATCTCCGTATTTTCTCGAAAACAAATACCAACAACAAATGTATGAGGCGGGCAAATTTGCAAACAACTATTGCACAATTCGGACAGTATAATAAAAAATTGTGAATGTACGGAAATATTTTTCAAATAAATATCAAAAATTAGCACTAAAAAATATTTATCAAAAGTTTTGGACACAGTCTAAATACGCTAAATGTAAACAAACTCATAGGTTAGGTTAGGTTAGAGCGGCTGCCAAAACGCACACTTAGACCGATGACGGTCCATTGTGATACCGAGGGATCCTACTCCCCTTCCACCTTCACTGGAACCAATTTGAGCTACTTATGTAGCGTAAGATATCTCGCACATTGCAGTTCTTAAGATCCATAAGGCCGTCCAAACTATACTTGCCCAGATATGTATGCCTCCGGTAAGCTAGCGCCGGGCATGAGCAGAGGAAGTGGCTCAGTATCTTCCTCCTCCTCATCCATGCAGCTTCTACAGAAGTCATTTGTCATTGACCCAAGCCTCCTCGCATGCTCCCAAATGAGGCATTTTCCTGTGAGGACCCCGACGACTATACCTAAGTCAGGTCTGCGTAAGGATAGTAGCGTCTTGGAGCGCTTCAAGTCCAGTTTCGGCCAGACTTGCCGCGCTACATTGTATGTTATGGTGTTAGTCCACCTCTTCTGTGCCGAGGCTATCGCCTCATTACCAAGCGCCCTAAAAATCGCCAGTATGGGCCTCCCCAGATTTGTCCTTTCCGGTTTCAATTGGAGAGTTGTACATTGCCTTGAAAGTTCGTCCGCCCTGCAGTTCCCCAGTACGTCCGAGTGACCGGGGACCCAGACTATCTGGATATTGAACTGCTCACTCATCTCATTAAGAGATGAGCGGCACTTCAATACCACCACGGATGTCAGAGAAACTGATTCCAGCGATTTGATTGCCGCCTGACTGTCCACATATATTGTTATATCCCTTGTGGATATGACATTATGCCTCAACCAAGTCAGCGCTTCCTCAATCGCTACCACCTCCACCTGGTACACACTGCAGTGATCAGGAAGACGAACGGATAAATTCACATTTAATTTGTCACAAAAGACTCCTGCTCAGACTTTGCCGTCTAGCTTGGAGCCGTCAGTATAAAATTGTATACAACCAGTTTCTGCTATCGACCTGTTCCCCCAGGATTCCCTTGCGGGGAGAAGAGTCCGGAAACCCTTTTCAAAACATACAACCGGTATTGTGTAGTCACTATTTTCCACATCTGCCTTTAGCGACCTGCCAATCGTCGAGTGGCCCGTCTGAAGACATTTCCACTCGCACACGGCAGAGTCTTACAGCCGTAGGTGCCGCTCTCTGCTTACCAAAGATGTCGACAGGAAGAAGGTAAAACATAGCCTCCAGAGCACGTGTAGGGGTTGTCCTCAGTTCCCCGCTTATAAGCAAGCAGGCCGTTCTCTCTACCTTCTCTATCTTATTATTAAAAGTTTTCTTGTCTAGTGCTGGCCACCACACACTCACCCCGTACATCAGAATCGGTCTGACTACAGCGATGACAAGCCAGTGTACGAGCTCTGGTTTTAGACCCCATCTCCTTCCGACGGCGCTCCTACATGAGTACAGAGCCATGGTAGACTTCTTTACCCTCTCTAAAATATTGGGCATCCAATTTAGCCTACTGTCCAAGATTATGCCCAGAAATTATCAGTAAAGGCCAGTGCCGTGCCATTTAAGGTAGGAGGGGCGACTACCGGAATTGTATATTTCTTGGTGAAGAGTACCAGCTCTGTTTTGGATGGATTTATACCCAGCCCATATTTGCTGGCCCACTTTGTAATGATTACGAGCGCGTGTTGCATGACGTCCTTAATCGTGCCTAGGTACTTCCCCGAGATCGCGATCGCCACGTCATCTGCATACGCTATCACTCCTATTCCCTCCCTTTCCAGTTCCAAAAGTAATTCATTGATAACTATGTTCCAGATAAGAGGTGATAGGACACCACCTTGCGGAGTTCCTCTAACTACCCGCCTCCTAATGGTGGTTTCCCCCATATTCGCGTTAATAATCCTGCCTTCTAGCATCTGATTTATCAATCTCCCTAAGGGGTCGTCCACACCAAACAAACCCACATTGAAAATCAATCGAACTCCAAGCATTAAATTTTATCGCTATTTTATTTGACCATAATTGAATTCCAATTTCAATTTCAATTATGATCAAATAAAATACAACTAAAACAACTTCCCAAAATCTAGAAAATCAACATACCATTGCCAAATTATTACACATCAAATACTATCGGAATATGTTTACTTCTGGCGACTTAATGTACATACTTAACTTACAACTTTAGAGCGTAGCCATAAAAAGTTTAGCTTGTACTAAATAATGTATGTACTAAAAATAAAAATGTATTTTTTAACTAAATTAGATAATGTATGTACTAAAAATAAAAATGTATTTTTTAACTAACTAAAACTGAACATTTACCATCAAACACTTTTAAATCATTTGGCGACAGTTGGATTCAAAAAGAAGCTGGATGTTTGGGTACCACACGATTTATCAATGAAAAATTTAATAAACGCATGAAACGTTTATAATAAATGTAATAAATGTATAAACCGAACTCTCTAGTGGTACAGTAGTGCGCTCGAGAAGTAGGGCTCTCTACTGTGAACAATTAACCAGATTACAGCCGGAAATTAAAAGAAAGTGGTCAGAATTGATAAACAGAAAGGGAGTTGTGTTCCTAATGAAATTTGTTAACGGTATAAAATTGACTTGAGTGAAGTAATTTTCATTACATTTTCCGTTTTTCTCAAAGAATTAATTTAATTTATCTTTTCGTATTACCAGCACAATAGATCTTTTAGGTCGCGGTGCGAGGTGGCTTATCGCCCACATGGCCCTCCAGTAAATAATAATAAATCTTTTCGTATTACAGTATACATTAATAAAAGAAAGGAAAATGCCAACCGCCAGTTGTCTTATACAAAAATTTTACAAACTTGATATTTAGAACCACATTTTTAAACAAAATTGTTCCATGTAGCTGCGCTTTAAAAATGTTTAGATAAATACAGATTCGATGTACCCCTAATAATTTGGCAACCCACCGTAAGTTACAAAGCGGGATAAAAACACCTAACCTAACATCTCTGATTTAAATTTGGCAACTTAACTGTGCTAAAAATTTGAATTACATTTTGTTTTTCAAATTTTATGACATATTCAGAACACACTTTACGCGAAAAGTATCTTTAAAGTGTGATAATACTTCTTAATACTGTCGTTCATAGCGCTAGTCTGAATTACTTTTTACATAGCGATTTGGAGTACTCGACACCAGAGCACCTATCAAAAATGTGTGAAACGATCTGAATTTGACTCACATTTCCATTCAAATGTTTGAAATAAATTTGAAAGATTATGGAGGCAAGTAGACTACCTACTCTAATTGCCTTGGTTTGCACAGAATGTAGGGTAATAAAACATTGTGACTAATTTGGTGTCGGGCCAGCATTAAAATTTGATGAAATGGAACTTATTTGGAAACCTCTAAGAAAACGAAAACATTCTTCATTCTCTTTGATCATAACAAAATATTTAAATCCACAAATCTACAATATTTAGTGAATTTTAAAATCCGGTATGTTAACCGCAGCACAAAACATATAATTTGTAACAAACTAAATTAGCATATTATGAATTGTAAAGCACTAGCCGGTGGGGTCGATTAATCATTTTCAGTTTTTTTGGTTTACAACGAATCAGATACATATACGTACATAAATATATGTTAACGAAACAGGCAATATATTAAAAACCTTAAATTGCTCGTTGACATGACATTGCCATATTTAATATCATATATAAATTCCAGCTAATTAGTCGAATGCGGAGGGGTCAAGGCTCTTACAAATTTTTTATTAATCGAATTTCGCGCGCAATACGGATGCAAAAAAGTTTTCTTCCGCTTTACACAACGCGATTTATGCACATTTAAAAACCATGCGAATTAAGTATGCCGATTTTTATGCGTTTTTTATACAATATAACAAGCAAAATGTCGATACACTAAAGCTATAAGGTAATGATAGTTATTTTAATTGTTTGCGCGCAAAGCTTGGTTGTTGTGACAAATTATAGTTATTGCACGTTTTTTAATTTTATTTTATTTCATTCTTCGTTTCATAATTCCGGATATAACTTCAACATGATAAATAGTTTTCTTGACTTAGAAGCCGAGTCGATAGTAAAAAAATGTTATTTTATTCTACCAAATTAGAATATTTATATAAAATTATTGTTGATACCGGATACGATATGAAATTGATGCAATTTTATAAAATATTTTCATTTTAAATACAGAAATTATCCTACGTATGTATCAAAAACATTGAGATGGGATTATAAGATATGATGTGTAAGTTTAAAGTTGTTAGTTTTTGTCTTATCAAGATATTTTGATTTGTCGCTCTGGTAAATACTCTACTATATACATAGTTTGATGACCTTGGTCACGATATTTTTGTTTGTTTTTATTTATTTTTAAATGATCAAGTATTCAACGTTCATTGTAAAGTTTTATGTAAATTATTAAGATTATCTGATTACGTATACCGTGGTTTTTACACCAAAAAAAAAAAGAAATTACCGTTTTATATACCACACCTAAAGTACCTTGCGTTGCGATCTAGATAAATTATTAGAATATTTATAAATGTTTAACGTAAAGTTTTTAATTTCGTTAAACTCGTGAAGTGGCCTCTCAACGAAATGATGCGGCCTTACGTAATACCAAATCCACTTAACATTATCTGACCACCAAAAATTTGGAAAGGTTAGGATCTTAAGTTCTTCCCGCAAACACCGTTTGCCCCACGCCTCAAAAAAATAACCAACGGAAAATAAGAAACTTTTAGATGTACATCATTTATATTTTGATGGTTAGTGATTTGTGATGATGATCTGCATAACATCAAAAGTATACATGAAAATCTAAAGAGAAAGATATCTTTTGTTCAATGTTAATTTTAACGTAATTTATTAAAGTTCATCATTCAAGCTTAAGTGGAATGTTACAGTGATTTAACGGGGCTCAAGTTCGAGCTTATGGTTCGAAAATACTTACAGTAACCCCGGACTAAGAAGAAACTACACACGAAAATTCATCATCGCTGATATTTTTAAAAGTACAGCGACATGGATCATCGACCCGGTGACTACATTATTCACATAATCACATTATGACCATAATGGAAAAATCGTGACTCCTCATTGTCTCATATTGACAAAACTTTTTTTTCAATCAGACATAGTTCAAATGATTGACAAATTCGATGAAATAACACCTGGACTGGGATTTTGCACAAAAAGCGAGAAAAAAGTTTTTTGTCTCTTTTACCCAAACTGAATATGAACACTATTTCGCTCAGTAGAAATATATTTTATTAATGCGATCTCAACTAGTCAAAATAAAATGATATTCTTTTTCAACTATCATTCGTCTGTGTCTCTCACCAACGAAGGTATGAGGTCGAAGCGGAGAAAAGGAGACAGCTCTTATACGTAATATGATTGACTGAGATCGCAATAGAAAAGGCGACATAAACCGAACGAAATGGAGTAAAAACTTATTCTTTTAAAAAGAGTGATAAACTCTCTTCTCGCCTTTTGTGCAAAATCCCACTCCTGGAAATCTAATTTTGGCCAACGTTAAGCATAGTGTGACAATGCAGACTAGCCGCAGACAAATTACAAATTGCTAAAACGCACTTTGAAGACATAATGTTACAGGAGATATCAAAGCAGCAAAAGCGCCTGGTCCAGCCCCATACATTTGGTAAGTGAAAAGAACGGTGTCTGGTGTCCATATGACGGTTACAGATAATAAACAAACTAATGATTCCAGACCGTTATATACTGTGCCTCAGCTATAGGATTTCTCATTCCAACTAGAAGGTTGTACACTATTCTCCATACTAGGCCTTGTATACGCGTACGTATGGTCGACCCGTAAGATGTGGCAATTGGAGTTGTGGATCGATAAATCTTGGCACCATACATTTTTTTCCATCCGTCTACTTGACATTCAACAAAAATAAATGCTGGAAGATCGAAATTACACACTAAACACGGACTATAAACCGCTTACATTTGCGATCATCAAAACCCTGAAAAAGCTTTGTCTCGTCAGTTCAGACACTTGGACATTAATTAGCACGTGTCAGCGTCAGACATCAATTATAATGCCATAGTTGATGCGCAGGAACGAGGAATTGTTGGAATTATTAAAAAATAATAGCACGTCATTGACATATCAACAAATTCCAAATAGAATTTTTCAACTCGTATATTAGTTTGGTGTTTAATAGTTGCGTTCCGCTTAAAAACGTTACTTGCAAAGCAAAATCTCCGCCTTGGTTGTCTCAGGAAATTTCGAATGCCATAAATATTAGAGTTAGTAAATATCGAGTATGGAAAAGGTGTCCTAATAGTCAGTCTCATTTAGATTACAAGCAGGCTCGTAACAGAGTTGTAGGGTTAATTCGAATTGCTAAACGTAATTTTTTCAAGGACAAGTTAGACTATTCTCTTCCTCCCAAGGTTTTCTGGCGTATTATTCGTAATTTAGGCCTAGGCAGATGCAAGATTAGTTCAAGTGGGGATTTCAAACCCAATGAAATTAATAGTTATTTTTGCTCTAGTCTGAACTCGGGCATTAGTTCCGTCAATTTATTCTCTAACGCGTCCTCTAATTCGTTTTCGTTTTCAAATATTTCTCTCGAGGATTTACAATCTGCTATTTGGAAGGTTAAATCGGAATCTACTGGTCTGGATAACGTCAATTTAAAATTTGTTAAGGTAGTTTTCCCTTTCGTCTCAAAATACTTGTTACATATCTTCAATTTTATTCTCACGTCCTCTTCCTATCCAGATCAGTGGAAGCTAAGTAAAATAATCCCGATCCCAAAGATCAGTAATCCTTTAGAGCTATCCCATTTTCGGCCAATTAGCATTTTAAGTTCTCTCTCTAAGGCTTTCGAGATGGTTGTTAAAAATCAAATTCAATAGCATTTACATAGCAATAGTTTAATTAGTTGCTTCCAATCTGGGTTTAAAAAATTTCATAGCACTTCTACTGCGTTATTAAATGTATGTGATGATATTAGGCGTAATATGAATAATAAGGAATTAACTTCTTTAACTTTGTTAGATTTTTCTAAGGCCTTTGATTCTATTAATCACAGAATTCTTTTTAATAAACTCTTATCTCAGTTTAGATTTTCGCTTTCTGCTGCCAAATTGATTTTTAACTATCTTTCTAATCGTTCTCAGGCAGTTTTTTTCGACAATTCCTTGTCTGATTTCCTTCCTGTAATTTCCGGCGTGCCTCAGGGTTCAGTGCTGGGTCCTCTATTATTTTCTATGTACATAAATGACATAGAATCCTCCATTCAACATTGTTCATTTCATATTTTCGCTGATGACGTTCAAATTTATAGAAATAGTCGTTTAGATCAGGATTCTATTGTTAGGAATATTTCTCTGATAAATGAAGATTTAAGTAATAACGTTAGCTGGTCGGTCTCTAACAGGCTCATTTTAAACGCGAATAAATCTCAGTCGATTATAATTTATAAAAAACCGTTAGATACCTCATCCTTTCCTGGTATTTTTCTGCAGGGTTTGCTAATTGAATATTCAAATACTATTAGGGATTTAGGCTTAGTTATTAATAAAACTCTTACTTGGGGTGACCATTTAGTTACGATTAATAAGAGGGTCTTTGGCATGCTTAGTTGTTTGTATAAAGTGGTTGGATTTTCTGATAGTCAGTTTAGGAAAAAATTGTTTTTGTCTTATCTTCTTCCTCATTTTATTTACGGTGAAATAGTTTTATTCGGTATGCTTCAGGAAAATATGAATGTTCTCCAAAGATATTTCAATGCTTGTACCAGGTTTATTTTTGGTATTAGGAAGTTCGATCATATTTCTGCCTACTCTAGCCTTGTTTTAGAATGTAGTTTATCTATTTTTTACGAATTTCGCGTTTGTCTTTTTATTTTTAAACTTCTCAAAGCTGAGGAGCCGTGTTATCTATATAGGAAATTAATTTTTAGTAGGTTTCATTCCTCTAATTTCCGCCTAATTCCGGCTAAAAATTGTTGTAGGTCGCTAAACACGTCATTTTATGTTAAGGGAGTTTCCCTTTGGAATTCAATTCCATTGGAAATTAAGAGATTAGGATCGGCAAAATTATTTAGGTCAAAATTTTTGGAGTGGCGCGATTGATGGGCAATACGTAGTTTTTTAATTTATTTTTATGAACTTTGTTATTTTTGTTAATTTTTAATATTATTTCACCTCGTGCTGTACGTTTTATTGTAAATGAGCTACTGCTCAAAATAGAATGTGTAAGCATGAGGTGGAAATTGTTTGAAAAAATTTAAAAGGTTTTTATGCCTAATGGAAGCAACTTCATTATTTTTTTCTTGTTTCGATTGCTTTGTTTCCATGTGTGTTTTTCCTTTTAATACTAAATTATTTATAAAATACTATACTATAAATAAATAAATAAATAAAGATTTAATACGACTTAAATATTATATTGCGATGTACATTTGTCAAAAAAGTACCGGGAATTGTTAATTTAAAATGCCCGCGCTGAAGGGATTTAGAACATTTTTTTTTCTTAGATTGGTAGGACATTATAATGGCAACTTTGAGCGCAATCTGTCAACCAGTTTGTTTACAGCAGTTTACGTTGAACGGCATTATTGAACAAAGAGTTTGCCTTAAATTTTGTGTTACAAAGAAAATTTCTTGTGCTGATGCGAAAAAAATGACCGGAATTATGGGAACAAAAATCATGGATTTTACGACGATAACGCTCCGTCACACTGAGCTACAATTGTGAACGAATATAAGGCCAACAATTCAATAAATACCATCGATCAACCACCAGGTGACTTTTCCTGTTTCCCAGACTCAAATTGCTACTCTGTGGAACCCGTTTGACTCCATTAAAGCCATAAAACAAAATTCCGCACGCGAACTGAAGGCCATCCAGAAAACTGCCTATAAAAAATGTTTCGATGATTGTAAAAACGCTGGCATATGTGTATATCCTAGAATGGGGAATACTTTGAGGGAACAAAATAAATTTTTATAATTGAACTTAAAATTTGTGTTTTATTTAACAATACCCGGTACTTTTTTGACAATGAATCAGCAAGAAAACCACGTCTGTTCCCTCCTTTGAATTTTACAAGAATTGTTTTCACATCACTTCATAACCTGGAGCATCCCGGTGAAATTAACAACAGACAACTTGATTTGGCCTTCGATAAGCAAAGATGCAACAAATGAATTTTTTACCAAAATGCGAGTCTCTAGATACACCAAATCACCTACAAATACCTAGCACAGAAGCCAAATGATTTCTTAAAAACATAAGGAATTAAATTATTACAATAATGTCTTTTTAAGCACAGACCAAGTGATGCAATGATCCGAAAACTTGATGATGTCATTATTAATGCCAAAACCAAAAAGTTTTCGATCGATAGACTAAAACCGTGTACAAAGAAAATTTAGATGTCTCATTACCGAAGGAGAGTGCATCAAGCAAAATAACAGTCAGCGTGCGGACAAGTCACCTTCAACCTTGACCCTTCCCATTGTTTTCAACCAAACAAAGTAAATACATACCAAATCTTGTAGAGCCATAAAATTACCAGCGCGCTTTTGTGACAGTAGTTTTGTGAAATCGCATGGATATTATTATTTTCACTGGATATTAAATGATAGTGAAAATAAACAATCGACGTCAACTGAGGTCAGTTTTTGCTGAAGGTATCAATTTTAAGATGATTCCAAAATTGGTCTATTCCAATTGTTTAAAAGGTAAACAAATTCGAAGTGTTTTAAGGGTGGTTCACTCGGATTTATGTCGCCGTATAGAATAAAACTCCTTGGGTGGTGCAAAATACATTTTGAGTTTTTAATGATTATTCCAGAAAACTTTTTTTTATTTTCTAAAAGCAAAACCTGAAGTTTTGAACAAGTTTATTGAATTTAAAAATCTTGTGAAATATCAGTCAAATATGTAATAAAATTAAAGTTGTTCGTACAGATAATGGAACAGAGTATGTATTGTAATATGACAATAAGCAATTATTGTAGAAGCAATTTTACTATATGGACCTTAATGATTAACTGAAAAAATTATGCATGAATTGAACGTGCAGAAGCAAAGTATGTCCAACACCACTTGATACAATGTCGACTCTAACGGAAGAAACGTGTCGTAGAACTGATGAGCAAAGAAGACTTATGGAAAACATTTCTTATCAGGAATGCGTTGAGAGTTTACTGTAGGCATCGCAACTCAGGTCTCTCGGTCTAAGAAGCAGTAAACAAAGTTCGACGTTTTAATAATCATCCAGGCGTCACACTGGAATGCAGTCAAAATAATTTTGAGATACTTAAAAGGCGAGCTGTCCGAAGGGAAGACGTTCAGCTAGTGGCTATGTTCTTACGTTGCAAAATGGTCCAATCTCATGGTGTTCAAAAATGCAAGCAACAATTGCTATGATGACACCTGATGCTGGATAAATGTTTATGGCAGCAACGTTAGAAGAAACTATTTGGTTAAAAAGCTTACAAAGGGAAATTTTTTGTAATTTGGGTTTAAACGGTTCATATTCGCCAAGGTCTAGACAAAGATGTGAAGTATCATTTCATGAGAGATTTAGTAAACAAATAGAAAATGATTGAATTTAATTTGCACAGAATAAAGACGTATTAATGTTATCTGAGCATTGTTATATTAGCGATTAATTCTTTAAAGATAGATAACTGATTAGATTTGATAGATTGATTCTTGTTTAAAAAATATTTGGCACATACATTACGTCGTGTAAGGCAACTTTAAAATTCAACTAATCACGATCATCATTCTCCCTTTAATTTTCAGTTAAAAAGAAAATAGCTGATGTTAAAATTATCCTAAGATGGCAATAATTTCAAATACCACACGGTTAAAGAGACGGCTAACTGTATTAAATCAAGATGGAATTAAAACATTTAGTGTCTGCGTTTGGCTCGTTTTGGAAATGCAGCAGCTAGTAGCAACCTGGACTGCCCGGATGAGAAACGCATGCTAAAATTTGAGACAATAAGACAACCAAATTTAAACACATCGGTACACATCAGTCAGGAACAAAACGTGAAAAATGTTTACCCAAATAGGTGTGTTTAGATGAAAATGATAACAGAAACCTGCATTTATAACGGCTAAACCTAGAAAAATCGCCTAAAAAATGGATGAGTATAGTTGCAGAAAACATCTTATTAATGTTTGTTGTTTGCTCAAGAAATTTGGCTATCGGACCAGTTTCGACTTGCTAGTTGTTTACAAAGAAAGCAAAACACTAGAATTATCGAATTCACTCTAATGTTGATTGAAAATGTATAGAATTTGTTAATCCCATATAAAAAAAATTTCTATTACAGTAAAAAAAAATGTTGGTTTCCCCGTAAACATTTCCAACACAAACAAACTGTTTATTTATAGTCTCTATAAATTGACCAAACAAACAAATCACTATGGTCAACGCCCCCGTCAATTCTATTGATCGCCCCAATTTAAAATTTTCACGGTAATCCTAATTAAGTAAATATGTACTATAATAATCCACCTACCTCAATTTCTTGTAGTGTTTGTGTCCATCGATAATTTTCTAAATCGCATCCATTACCAGAGTTTGGCATTAATTTACCTTTCTCTGCCTCATCGAGTTCTTCATCTTCAGCACCACCAACATCGATAAGAGGTTTTGATACCGCTGGTGCTTCGGATTCAGGCCTATAAATACAACACCCGAATTAATTTCTAATAAAATTACAATTTTATGTCAAATTCTTACTTATTTTTACTGTCCAACTCCTTTTGCAAGGCATCAGCCTCCGCTTCTGTCAATTCCGTTATTGCGGCACTCTCACGATTCTGTTCATCCAAACGCTTTTGTATCGCTTCCTGTCGTTTACGTTCAGCTTCTTCTGCTTTTTCTTTCTTTTTATTATGTTCGGCAATCGCAACTTGTTCATGTTTTCGGAATGCACTTATTAATATCTAAAAATGTAAAATGTGTGCAAACCAACTGGATAAACATAACCTTAAAAATATAAACAAAAAACTTGTTACCTTTTCCCATTCACCGGATTTGGCACCAACAAAGAAATCTGTTTTACGTGCCAGAAACGATCCTAAGGTATCGAAAAGCTGTGAAATTCAAGTAGATCACAATAAAACACTTGCAAAATATATTAAATTTTGAGAATACACACCTCGATAACACCGCCCGGATGTTGTTCAGCCAATGCTAATAAAATGCCATCAAAACGATCTGATTCTGGTTCACCCATTTTAAGACTATATGGTAATTACACACAAGATTTATTTGGTAATCTAATTCTAGTTGTAGATTTTTCTAGAAATTCGTTTGAACACTCACAAAATAAATGAATCGCAAAAACTTTATTATTTCTGTCTACCGCTTTTTGTTTAGCACTAGCAGCAAGTGTCAAAAATGCGAGATAAAAAAACAACAAAAAACACATGGCTATTGTAGCGACATATATTTCTAAATGAAAACTAATAATTTACAAACTGACATCTATATATAAACACGATAAGCTCGAGATTATCGAATATTCCCACCAATATGATATTGCGAAGCATCTATATTCAAATAGATAAACTAAGCGAAACGAATTGAAACACAGGGTGTTTCTAATTTCTTTTTTATTTTGACCATTGAAAGATGTTTTATAATAATACAATTACAAAGAAGGTAATTTTGAATGTTAACAACATTTATTCAGATTCAACTAAATTAAGGAAAATTATCGAATATTTATGAATCCAATTTGTGAACAGGCTTTCGGTGTGTCTTGTTATACAAACTAAAGGGTTTGATTAAAGATCGACGTTTTGATGTGGTGTTGTTGATGGGCCATGTATCGATTTTGTCGATTGCGATTCTCTTTATGATTTTGCTGCACACAGAGAGCAAAAAATTTCTTTGCCATGAAAATCATTAGACCCAGCATGCCTAAGGGACCAAAAATGATCGCCAACTGGAAAAGAACTGTGTTCTTGATGTCAGTCGTATTGATCCGCGAAGTCGCAAACGATTACCGTTTTTATTCATCCAATCGAAAATTAAGCGTCTCGTTGACCGCAGTTTATGGCAGAACACGGTATAAAGAACAGAAGTTGATGTTTCGTAGGCATCTCAAAATCCGGGTGAAACTTGAAATTGATTTGACGAAAGAGAAACCGAACAAGAAGATTAGGTAGCCACCGATGATTATTTTTGGTATCACCAGAAAATTCATGAATCTTCAGTTTCGCATACCAATTAGAAATTCAGGAGCCGCATTTGTCGACCACAATTATCACATAACTAGAGTTACGAGATGTACCCACGTTGGCTCAAGAAAATGGTTGATTCGCCACGAGGAAATATTTTGAAAAGGAGATTGGAACCGAGCGTTTCACCAAAATATAGCCGTTTAACTCTTTTCACGAGAACTTGCGGACTTCCCGCGTTTGAAGGATAACTCACTTTAACTCTCTCACTATTATCATAAGGCTAACGCAGATTATCAAAAGCTCCGCAAGTTCGTCTACGGAAACATCCAGAATGTTTTAACAATGTTGACCAAGAACACCTTAGCGACTTTCGTGAATCATCCTCGTTATTACTAAATGAAGCATTTCTCTGGAATTTGTTCGATGTTTTCAGCCAAATTCAACTATATCTCGAGATTTACTCAAGACTGGCAGCAGTAAGATTAAGCAGACGTACGCAAGGATGCGGCAGTTGATTAACGACGAAGCGCTTAAGCATCCAACCTCAACACAAATCAAAATTTAACAAGAAAAATAAAACCTTTACTAATCACTGTTACCGGATTCGAATATGCACAAAGGCAGAATTTCAATGGTTTCTCTGCCTGTTTTGGATGCGGTAACACCAGAATTGTAGTTATTTGAAGACCTATGCGGATGCCTACAATATGAATTGAGCCAAAACCATGTGGTGATAGAGTCCGTGCTGCCTCCTTGTGGCGACCACCGGAAACAGATTGTCATTTGACAAGAGGCACTAAAGGAGTAAACCTTGATAAAAAACTAATCTAACGTGGAACAGCGTACTCCGATAGGTGTATGCCTTTTAAACTTTTAACAGAATTCCTCTGTGAAAACTGTAGCGAGCAATACCAACGGCTTCTGTGTAGTGCAAACCTCCCGAGAGGGATACAAAACTTTCGGTACTGCGTCCATTGAAGCAGACTAGTACTCTTTCGAAGAATCGCTCTGAGGACGATACACCACCAGCACAAAAGATGTCTAGGAAGGGGAAGACAGTGTCCCGGTAACAAACTTGTACTCGTAGAGTTTCCAGAGGTGATCCTGACGGTAGATCGGCTAAATGCGGTCCAGGAAGGCATTCTGGAGAAGGTGCTGGAGTAAGAGGACAAAGAGCTAAAACCAAAGTTCCTTGGAAATCAAATCCGACTCGGGTAGCTAATTGTGACTTGTGCAAATAAAAAAACATTGCAAGGAGCACATTTGATGGAAGGTGATCTGGAGAGAGGTGAAAGGTACTTCAGCCTTCTATATCTTTTCAGGTTAGCTGCAAGATCAATTACAAGTTTGATCTTATCCAGCTCCGCCCTAAAAGCGGCCAGCGGTATGCGAAGCCAGATGCAAAGGATAGGACCCCAATGGTTAAGCCTATGGGAGCTCCGGTCATGGTACGAGCAGATAAAACTCCTAAGGTATCATTCCTACCGAAAAGGTACCGAAAGAGGTTGATGGTTGTAAGGTGGACAAAACAAGTGGGGAAACCAAGCAGTGAAGAAGGCAAACCCGCTCCTTCAATAAGTCCGTAATTCATGAGGACACAAACTAAATTTACAGATAAACTTGCATCGTGCTAAGACGGCATCAAACGTCCTTAGCAGCCGGTTTATGGGCCAAAACGCAGACCCTTAAACAAGTTAAGGGATTACCAAAAAGGATAAGCGCGCTTAGCCCATTAAAAAAAGGGGCTGGGCTACCTTAGAGGATGCGCTGCAAAAGCGCACCAAAAGGTGTGGGGCAGCAGTGATTTAAAAACAGGAGTGAATACCTTTCTAAGTATTTAATTGCTAAAGTATT
This sequence comes from Tipula vernalis, assembly GCA_958295665.1. Classification (NCBI taxonomy): domain Eukaryota; kingdom Metazoa; phylum Arthropoda; class Insecta; order Diptera; family Tipulidae; genus Tipula; species Tipula vernalis. Next base: position 18,254,432 of record OY282560.1, read on the forward strand.
TGATTACGTAAATAACTGACGTGAATCTGAAGGAACCTCGACTATGGGGAACATTAAGTTCCCCATAGGGGATAGAGTTCAGTTCAACCAGCTGCACAACGGCATATGGTAGTCTAAAGATAGTCCCATGGTGGAACCGGGGACTGGAAAAATTAAGGAAAAATCGAGAAAATTATTCAACAATGCAAAACGCACCAATGAAATGGGGCGGTTATAAGTTGGCTTTGATAAAATATAATCCCACTAAGGTGATCCAAGAGGACTACCTGGAACAGTTTATGTAAAGAAATCAATGAATTGCCTTCCACAGCGCGTCTCCAGAAAATCCTCCGTAGGGTTCATCCCAACGGTATAGGAATGCTCCAGAGGGCATCTGGGAGTTTCACTGAGAACCGGTACTCAATAAACTCCAGAAGACTCTTTCAATGATTCATGTGAGGTCGCTTACATACCACACGATAGAATATAGGAGTCTCTCTGGTAGGATTTTCACTTCCAGTAAAGTAGATGCGGTTGGTCCTGGACCTTTCGGGCAAGCTATGCATTTAACTACATTCCAAATACAGTGGCTGCCCTTAGTAACCTTGCCACAAAAAATGAAAATGCGAAGGCTGGAAGAGAAATCTTTCTCTGTGCCTTTGTAAACTTTTAGGGGCTTTCGACTCCCACAATCAGAGGAAGTCGAAGAACCACAGGCCGCAAATGGGATGTCTCCAAGGAGGCGTATTGTCTCCTTTATTATAGTCATTGATTATTGTTGAACGTGGGTATGATGTCTAGGACTACGAAAATGATTCGGCTGCCACAATCAGAGGAGAAAAATTTCCACGATCTCTAGTCTCGATCTAGTCTTAATCCAAACAAAACGATTATTGTACCTTTTACGAGTAGGACAAAGCTTGCGCTCACACCTCCCTCCTTAAATGGTACTACGGTTCGGCTTTCCAAAGAAGTGAAATATCTAGGAGTCATTCTGAATCAAAAACCAGATTGGACACAGCATTTACTTAGTTTTCCAAAAAAGAGCCACTAAGGTTTTCTGGGTTGCCAGAGACTCTATGGACGAACTTGGGGTTTACAACCAAAAATGATCAACTGGTTACTCCTAAAATTCATTAGTCCTAAAAATCATTAGTATGATGGACCAAAATTGAGTATATAAGGCCAGAGTATATTGAGTACAGCGCCTACCTAGCCTGCCTTGGTATTAAACTTTCAATACACATACCGTCCAAAGGTATTACAAGGTCCATTAGATCCAGAATTATTTTTTATATATACTGGTTTGAGGATTGAGTTGGGCGGTTGAGTTGAGTTGAAGATTGTATTTTATTCCATTTGCGGGTTAAGTTGGGGTTGGGTTAGGGTTTAGTGAGCAATTCAGTTGAGGATTTATTTATGTGCAGAAATGGGAGTTGAATTAGAATTGGCTTGAGTTTAGTTCATGAACACATACATAGTTTTTAAGACGGATTTGAGTTGCCGGAAGGAGATTTTAATTTTCTTTTTTAACTGACTATTTTCATATAATATAAACAGGTAAACCCTTTGAATTTCACCAAAAACAATCCCCAAGTAAATCTGGCAATAGTTTGATAGTTAGCTTCAACTTATAGCATCATTTACGATTTATTTACGAATAATAGGTGCTAATAAAACCGTAATCGGCTAGTGTAATAAACGTTAATTTGTGCACAGTAATTTGGATTCGTCATCGACTATTGTGTCGCAAATCAGCTATTCATAGGCGGCAGCAAATTCCCACACAAGAATATTCATAAATACACCTGGACATCCCCAGACGGCAGAACGGAAATCAAATTGATCATGTACTGGTAAATAAGAAGTTTCCATCCTCCTTAAAAGATGTTAGAGCAATGAGAGGGGCAGATGTACACAGCGATCACCAATTGGTAATAGCAACCTTCAAAATCAAACCAGCTGCTGTGAAAAATGCAAGAACTAATCGGAGGGAATTCAACATAGATATGTAGATTGAGAAACACTGACATAAGAAACATTTTCAATGAAACGCTCCAAACCAATCTACCAAATAACGAAACCAGCACTATAGATCAAAAATGGGAAGAACTAGAAGAAACCTACGTAAAAACTGCTACAAGTGTACTTGGCTACACAGACAACACAAGAAAACCATGGATTAGAGATGAAACGTGGAAGAAAATTGAGGAATGCCGCCAACTTAAAATACCACTATGCAATCAAAATACGGCGGAAATTCGAAGAAAATATTAGGACACAGCTAGACAAGTGAAGAAAATGGCAAGGAGTGATCGAAGGAAATATACGGAAGACATTCTCACCACTGCCGAATCAGCGGCAGCAAATAGAAATATGCGCGCATTACATCAATGTGTAAGAAAGGTTACCGGAAAATTTACAAATATACCACCTATAAAGGATTCAAATGGACAAGCCCTAACTACAGACGACCAATAACTAAATAGATGGAAAGAGTTCTTTGAGAACAACTGCATAGATAGCGAACCAGTTGAGGAGCTTCCAGATGGCAACTATAACAAAACCATTAATACCCATCCACCAACGGAACGGGAAGTGACAAGTGCCATAAAGAAGCTGAACAATAACAAAGCCGCTGGAACCGACAACATACCAGCTGAATTACTCAATGGTGACGCGTTTACAACTAATCTCGGGAAAAGCAGGAGCACTAACACAACTATTAGTAGAAGTGTGGAATACCGGAAAAATTCCACAAAATGGAAAGAGGGCTTAACCATAACGATTCCAAAGAAAGGCGACTTAAGAGAATGCAAAAACTGGCAAGGCATCTCCCTCCTTAACAGTATAATGAAAGTACTAGCAATGATCATCCTTGAACGAATATCACCAACTGTTAACCAACATATAAGAAACGAACAAGCTGGTTTCAGACCAGGAAGAAGCTGTCCAGACCACATTAGCACAGTCCGAATTATCATCGAACAATCCAACGAATGGAACTCACCACTAAATCTACTCTTCGTCGACTTCGAACGCGCATTCAATTCCATCAAAAGAAGCGCAATCTGGAAAGCATTCCGAACCGAACTCATCCGAGAAATGTACCGGGATGCTGGAAATAGAGTTCAACACAACGGAAGGCAGAGTGACACATACTACAACACACAAGGAGTCAGACAAGAATGTGTACTATCTCCACTACTGTTCCTCATAGTACTGGATAGTGTCATGCGCAAGTTAGACATCGCATCACCAAACGGTATCCAGTGGGATCCAATTAGAAGACTCAATGATCTCGACTATGCAGTTGATATCTGCCTGCTAACACAGAAGTTATCAGCAATAGCACAATATGTCGGGCTCAAGATAAATATAAGAAAGACAAAGGCCCTCAGACTGAACACAAGCATTAGTACACCACTTCGCATCAACCAAGACACAATAGAAGATGTCGAAAAATTCGTATACCTCGGCTGTACTGTGTGAAGATCAGGTGGAACGGAAGAAGATATTAACCAACGCATCAACAAAGCGAGAAACACGTTCAACATGTTCCATAAGATCTGGAATGCATCCGTCCTGTCAAGAAACACCAAGATACGAATGTTCAATGCCTGTGTAAAATCAATACTGCTGTATGGCTGTGAAACGTGGAAACATACGCAGAAAATAACAAGAAGGCTCCAAGTATAGCTTCTGGCCGAATACCATCACAAATGAAGAACTGCTGCGGCAAATTAACCAAGTGGACATTGAGAATGAGATCAGGAAACGGAAATAGAGATGGATAGGTAGGACACACGCTGAGAAAGACACCAAGTGACATAACCAGGATGTCATTGGAATGGAATCCACAAGTAAAGTGGAAAGTTGGAAGACCAGCTGTGACCTGGAGGAGAACGGTGCTAACCGAAGCAAAACATCTCGGGAAAACATGGGGGGAGCTAAAAACAACAGCTCCAAATAGAGTTCGATGGTCCAGTCTAGTAGACGCCCTATGCTCCTAAATGGAGATAAAGGAAAAAAAATTTGGATTCGTGATTTACCATTAATATGATAATTGATCAATAATTAAAAAAGAAATCCATTCTTCCAGCTTCCATTTAAAAAAAAACTCAACAAAAGTGTTTTAAGCATATCTACAGCAATATTTATATTGGGTGTTAATGTACGTTGCTTCGTTTTAACGTGTACATATGGAGGAGGCCAGCATTTTTACCACTGAATCCACGGTCTAAATTACGACCTAGAAAAACACAAAATCTAAGTTGAAAATAAGCGAAATTCAATAAGCAAGGGAAATGCAGCCGAACCAACTGATACTTGGATGTTTGTTAACATCATTCAATAACCTCGGGAAGTTAATAAAAGAAATAAATTATAGAAATTAGCTGACGCCCTTCAAAATATAGAGACAACCGGTTGAAAAATTCCGGTTTTATTCCACAAATTCCGGTTTTATTCCACTGTGCTAAAAAAGGTCACAACAATGTCACTTTAACACCCTGTAAAGCGTTTAGTTAACCAAATTGTTCATCAACAATTTTTTCTTTATAATTAATTATAAGAAAACGCTAAAGAAGGCCAAGACAACAACAACAAAGCATCAAGCTAATTAAATTTAAATTTCGTCTTCTTGTTGTTACCGCCTTTTCTTGACTCGACTCAACAGAATAATGAAATCATTGATTGGTAACTAAATAAATTTTCTTCTAAAAATAACCTCAAAGAAAATCTCATCAAATTCAAGAAGCTACCTAAATCGTATATGTGTGTAGACAAAACTTATCGATTATATAATTTGTACATAAGATGACGAGTTTATCCTTTTGTACATATTTATGCCTGTTATAAATACATAAACAAGAAACCAGCTCCGCTACGTCTCATTTTTTCCAACTGACGTCACTGTTTTCTTGCTTTCCCAAAAATGTTAGCACAGAAAAGTTTATATCGATTTTATCATTTCACTGTACACCCCAACTACAAATTGCCCCCTTCCACATTTTTTATCAAATTTTAACTCCATTTTGGGGAAATTGAAAAGATTTATCTTTTTTGTTTGTTTCTATGTGCCTACTATTATGATTACTCTATTCTATTGGCCTTCGATCTCTTGAATTGATGACGTTACACTCATCATCAAGAATCATAGCTCTTCAGTAATTTCCAACTTCACAACTAACTAGGTAGGCCATCTTACAGACATTCCAATAAAAATCATTTTGCATTTCCTAAACAATAAAAAAATCACAATTCCTTGGATTACATAATTCATAAATCATAAATCATGAAACCGTACAACGAACCACACCACTGTTTTTTTATTCTCTCTCAGTCATGTGCGTTTTACAGGTTTTACATTTTTCCCAACAAAAAGAGCGCAACTCTAAAAACACTCCAACTGGATTTCAGAGAGAAAATGTACCAAAATTAAAATCGATACACCTACACAACATTTCCAAACCGAGTTTGTTTAAAAAGCCACATACACAAATAACAGTTCATTGCTACCTCTATATTTTCATAATTTAATTCTTTCGCTACTCTAAATTTAAAAATTATAAACTGCATACAATTACCGTTCATTTTTTTATTAATGAATTAAAAAAGGAAAACAATATTCATTAAAAATCGTAATTATTACACAGTAAATAGTAAACAAAACAACACAACGGGAGAGTGAGTGAGAAACTAGAGAAAAACAATATAAAAAAAAAAAAAATTTTGCACGTGCATGTACGATGGGCATGGGAATGAAAAAAACATTTATTTATAGAGACAGAGATAACCACATATGCACCGGCGCAGCATTTTATTTTTTATAATGCTAGTATGTATTGGTGAGATTTTATAATTTTATTTATTTATTACGGTTTTTTTGTTTCGGTTTTTAATTTTTTTTTTTTTTTTTTTTTTTTTGAACTAAAATTACGATTGAAGAAAATTTTTTCAGTTTCATTCCGTCATTTGAAGAGGTAACAGCTAAGTTTTAATAATTTTGAATAAAAATAATAAAAAGTTGGTTTACAAACAATTATCATTGTACAACGAAAATTTTCGCAGAATAATAAAAAATATCAAGGTTTTCTATATTTTTATTTAGAAAATTTATCTCCAGTGTGTAACTTTATCAAATAAATATTTAATTGTTACAAAGTGTACCTAATTGTTTTGGAATAATCAAAGACTAAAAAAGCAAAAAAGTTTTTTTCGTGTGTTTATAAAACTAGAAAACTAAAAACAAAATCAAGTTATTGAAAAAAAGGACTATCAAATCAAGTCGAGACAAGACTGAGTTTAGTTTTTTTTTCTGTTGTTGATTCTGTAGAAAAAATTGAACAACCCGAAGGCGGCTGCTGTGCTCTCGTTTTGGTCCACTTCAAGGACGGTAAATAAAAATATTTTATTTATTTATAGTTTTTTTCAGTTAACTAAAATACTAAATGCTTAGAGGAAAATCTTAAAATGGTGGAAAATTAAGATACACAGCGAAGTAATACGTAGACAAGAAAAAACGAGATGTTTTACATAAACTTTGTCATCTGAAGGACGTCAATGTTATTTTTTAATGAAGAAAAATAACTGCGCAAATCTGATTGTTTTGTAGTGTTTTTATTCCCGGCTTGGAAATATTTTGCGTTTGATATATATTTTTTTATTTTAGGTAGCTAACTAGTTGTAGTTTTATATTTACATATTTAGGCAATATTATTGCACATAAGTAGTAAGTAAAGTATAGTGTAATTTGGAATATTTGAGGCAATAAAATTATGTACGACAAGAAAATAGTAGGTTTTTTTGATTTCTTATCTTCAATATTGCTTGTGTAGGCAAGCACCATCCACGAGGTTAGGGTTGGGTTTTAAATTCTGGATTAATTTTAAACTATGTATTTGATAAACTGTTTAATTTCTTTCGTATATCGAAGATAGACGGATCAATAGACCAACTTTTCTTATCTTCCTGTCATAATAAAACATTCCTAACATATATAAAAACACAGACGAGTTTAATCATTCCTGAAAAACGTTATTAGGTCTAGAAAATATTTAGCAGTGGGAATACTTACTTCAAATAAATATTTACCCAAGACAAGTTGAACATGGTGGAACTTCAAATTCAACATAAATGTACTCAATAATTTCAAATTGGGTGTTTTTTTGGGACCGTTTCAAGAAATATCTATCATCAACATTAAAATCATCGCCTAAAAAACTGATGTCTACCTTTTAAATTTATTATTCTAAAGGTATCCCTCGAGTTACACGGTTATGCGGTTAATTGGTTCTGCATAAGTCAAAACCGCGTAAGTCGAGTATCAGGATTAGTGCAGACTATGGTATTGTGTTCCGCGTAACAGGAAACCGCATAACAAGTTAGAAACTCGTACAAAAAAGAAGGTTTCGTTCCAGGTCCAAAAATTATGGAGCTTTAATGTAAAAATCATTTTTTATTTAGGCTGCCGTCGAATTCTAGGGTAAATCGTTTACCACGTTAAATGTAGATTTCTAGTGTTCGTTTATTGTTAAATTACGCATTTTTTCTATTTTATACTCGTTTAATTTTTATAACAATAAAGAGCAATGTATCTAAACGTGAAACATTTACCTTTTTTTATTTCGTTTATCCTCCAAAAAAAAGGTAAATGCATTACCGAATTTAGCAGATCTAATCGGGAATTCGACTGCATTCCTAGTATTAGTTTCATAAACATAGTTAGAAGTTTAGAAGCCTTCCTAAATATTTTATTAAAATAATGAAAATGATCCAAGCCCTTATTTAGTGTGGTTATAAACGTTGTTCTACCTTCTTTACAGGAATCTATTTTAGTAAAATGTTGCTCCAACTTGTTTGCCAAATTTAAACCTTATTCTACAAAAAACATAGAAATAATTTGAACAAGTTTATCCTCAAAATTTTGTTCAGTATTATTTGCCATTTTGCTTGAATTAGAACCTGTTGCAAACTCCATCAACTCATCTTTACTCAAAGTTTGCTCACATTAATTATATGATTGTATTCAGCGTTTTTTGATGGCATAAGATTTTATTTGTGGAGCAACTTCGGTAGAAGAGCTTTTCTACATTCATTCAGTGTTGAAGGCCTAAGGTCACTCATAGCATAAGTTACTGTTTTTATACATTCTAGGATTAAGAATTCCTTTCAGGCTTGAGTGAAAAATCAATCGTACGTGAAATAATTTAAAAGTTGAGATCACACCTTGATCCAATGGCTGTATTAGTGATGTAGTATTCGCTGGTAGAAAGAGAATCTTCACATTAGGATAAAATAGCTCTACTATTAGACAAGTGTTTCCCTTCAAAACACTCTATTATTTGTGGAATTTTCGATCCATATTGCAAGTGCTTTCTTAGTTTTTATTACGTTTTCATCTGCTGAACAAAGTTTTCGTTTTTCACCTGAGGTTCCTATTGAAACATACCTTCTTATTTTTTCCTCATTCTGTTTTATTCTCGGGATAATCGACTCGTTAATATTATTTGATTTTACAATACCTGATATTCTTTCTCCTCCCTTGATTCGGTCCAATATCATATTTTTTTCTTCAAGCGATATCGTAAACCGCTTACCAGTTTTTTTTCCTTTCCACAGGACATCCTGCAAAGTTAGGGATTACTCTTTAATATAAATTATAAAACTTTAAAAAATTCCCATAGTCGTCCCCATGTAGTTCAAGTTCACCGTTATACTTCTGCGTATATTTTCAAATTCGTTTTGGAAAGTTTCATTCGAAATACCGTCAGTAGCAGTGAAATATCGTGAAATATTGTAAAACAAATATCACCTTATTTATAAATAAAAATTGCTCGAAAACCGCGTAACTCAAGCGCCGCATTCAGTGCGAGTTTACGACCATTTTCTGAAGAAAAATTTTCAGCAGATTCAATATATTTTAAATGAAAAACAAAAGAATTATGTTCGGAAGGGGAAATTTGTTTACAAAATAGACTACGTCGATTGGTTGCCTGTTGAAAATTTTTCTTCAGAAAATGGTCGTAAACTCGCACTCAAAGTCATTTGGAGGTGAATTTTTTTTTTTTTTTTTTTTAAATAAGATCCGATATTTTTTTATATTCTGGTCCTTTTTCGATGATATATTCAGTTTGTGTCAACTGTCAGATCATCAGTATCACTGCTGAAATTTTCGTCGGTTAGGATGACAAAATAACTAAAAGTTAACTGAAGGCTTTAAGGACGGGCCTTACAATTTTAACGAACTACGTTTTAAGGACGGCCTTACAATTTTAATGAATACTACAAAATAAAAGATTAATTTTGTATGACTTGTGGCTTCATGTCAATAAACTGTATTGTGTACAATACGTATTATTTTCGGTTATCAATTTGTCATTATTGTTTTTAAATTGAGAGACGTTATCTTATTTATACTACGTCTTAATGCTTGTGCCTTGTATTGTTTTCTTTTTGATTTAGTTATACTTACTAATTTTTTGGGTTATTGGGTTAATTGTTTTAAAAATTCTCTTTCGTATTCAAATTCTTAGATAATACAATACATAAATACTAAAGAGTATTCAACTGGTGTTTTATGTCGATTTCGATTCGCCTTTTACCAAATCTTTGAAAGATCACTCTCTACTGCTGTGTAAATCGAACAGTTGCTCCGTATTATATATGTGTGTGTTTATATAAACATAACCTATGATTTTTACAAAAGATCGATACTCGATAAAAAACAACAAAACATATTCTTATGTTAAATACATAACAATATAACAATAAGTTAATTCTTTAATATGAAATATTTATATAAAAATAAACAGAAACACAAAAAAAACACAAAACACAAATGACGCTTTCAAAATGACGGTTCTATTTATGTTTGTGTTAGCAAATCTGCCAAAAAATCGAGATTCGTAAAACAACAACAATTTTGCTCGACCGAGCGACTTTTCTTGACAAATCGAACAGTTTGGCAGCAGAAAGGCAAGCCGGTTTGCTGTTTTTTGGTGAATCAAAAACCACTTTAATGAAATTTTATTAGTTTGTTTAAGTACAATTACGATTATGATTATAAAGGTTTTTCCAATATACAATAAGATTTTTCATTTTGAATAGCCTGCTATTTGGGCAGCTGTCAATTTTGAAGCTGTCATCTTTTGACATTTGACAAGTAAAAACTACCCCATTACTAAAAATGATACGATACCTTGGGTATCGTAATTACAGGGGAATTCACCTTTACCAACGACTGCCAAAATTATGAACAAACTGGTCAAAAACAGATTAAACAAACATATAGATAAACAAAAGACTCTACCGGACAACTCCTTCGGCTTTCGGAGAGGAATCTCTACAACCGACTATTTTAACAAGCTAATAAAAATCCTAGAGTACAATAAAGAGAAAAAATTGGAAACGATAATGGTATCAATGGATATTTCCAAAGCATTCGACAAGGTCAAACACTCTAATTACTATACTACAAAAACAGGGATTTAAGAGTCAATATATCAGATGGATCTACAAGGCATTGATAAACAGGGAAATTATATTTAGTTATGAAAATAATGAAACCAAGACAATCACAAGCAACGGAATACCTTAAGGGGACCCTTTAAGCCCGGACCTGTTTAACCTATATACCGCGGAAATACATAAAATAGAAAGGGAGAATGAAAACATAAGAATACTACAGTATGCAGATGACTTCGTATTAATAATAGCCGATAAAAATATAAATAACTTAACAGTAAAAGCTAATAATTATCTGAATATATTTAATAATAAATTAAAAGAACTAAAGTTAAACATAAATGAAAATAAAACTACATTCATGCAAGTCACTAATAGGAATATAAATTCGAACATTATAATCAAAATAAATGACATACGCATACATGAATCAAATTGCATAAAAATTCTAGGCTTCTACCTAGATAAGAAAATGAACTTTAACAAGCACTGGGAATATATAAAAAAACAATGCTCGGATGACATCAATGTAATAAAGATATTAGCAAGAAAAAAGGGGGGGGGGGGCACATCCGTCTACCCTAATGAGAATATACAAAGGCCTGATAGAATCTAAGATTAGGTATAGCAGATGCGTAAGTTATAAAAAGAGACATATAAAAAACATGCAAATAACTATGAACAACGCCCTAAGATTGTGTTTGGGGATGACCACGAGCACACCTAAAACAGCCATAATAGGAGAAGCAGGAGAGCTGCCGATGGACAAAAAGATAGAATTCAACCAAATCAGCTACATAGCCAAGCAAATAAATAGAAATTCGAAGATAGGACAAGACATTACAAAAGGGAACGGGAATGAGATTCTGTAAAAGGTATATGAGAAACACAAAGATACACTTGACAAGATACCAAACACTGAAGACATCCAAAATATGCACGAAGAGGCCACGACAAAATGGGAAATAGATACCGAGCTACACGGCACAACAAGGGATAAAGATAATAACAACAAGAGGGGATTGAGAGAAACCACATGGAGATATATCAGAGAGATGACATCAGTCACAGAGGTATGTATATACAGATGCAGCCTTAGCTAACGATGGCAGCGGAGGGATAGGGGATTTTTTTCGAGAGGGAAAAACATGCTATTAAGAATAAAATAAAAGAGAAACTACCAATACAAACGCTAGAAGCAATAGCAATCCACGAAGCAGTCATCATCATAATATCAAAAAACATAAAAAAGCCACTATAATAACCGACTCACTACTGACATGTAACATCTTAAAAAAACAACCTAACTACGAAAATTATTATGAAGCACAAATCTTTAGATTGAAGATATAAAAGATAAATAAACTCAACATCAACATAATTTGGATACCCAGTCACATCAATATAGAAGGTAATGATATAGCGGATGCAGAGGCGAAGGCAGGGGCCATTAGAGGTAATTACTTAGAGGTAATCATACCATATAAAATCGTAATAAGAGAGTTAAAGCAAAAATTGTATGACGAATGGAGAACAGAATTCCTACAAAAAACAGAAATAAAAGAGAAATAGCACAGGGAAAACACCAATAGCAGAATTAAAGACAAACCCTGGTTTCATAACGTAAAACTAGAAGCGGCAGGAATAAAAACCCTAACCAGGCTACGGACGAACCACGCCTTCGACAAGGCACGCGACGACAAGAGATAAATATCCTATACTAAAAAATTAAAAACTACAGGACATCCTAAGGGAAGAGAATATAGACGAATATACTGCAATGTTGGCACTTTATAAGAGATTCTGGATGCATCATATAAATAAGACAACAAGAAAGAGGGAATAAATTCCACCTACATTTGGTGATGTGGACTAAAAAGTCTAAAATTAAAAAAAAAAAAAAAAAAAATACCTTGGGTATATTGGGTCCTTCAAATGCATCAAAATGATCCGGATTTTCATCGAAAAATCATCTTCAGTGATGAGGCCCATTTTCACCTCGGAGGCTACGTTAATAAGCAGAATTGTCGCATTTGGGGCTCAGAAAATCCAAGAATGATTGTTGAAAAGCCTCTCCATCATCAACGTGTCACTGTTTGGTGTGGTTTTTGGGTTGGCGGTGTGATTGAACCTTACTTTTTCGAAAATGAGGCTGCTGCAAATGTTACGGTGAATGGATTGCGCTACCGAGCTATGATTAATGATTTTATGGCCGGAATTGGAAGATATTGATGTGGACGACGTTTATTTTCAGCAAGACGGCACTACGTGCCACACAAGCAACGAAACAATCGCAATTTTACAAAATGAAACTTATTATTGGAAAACCCTTTATAATAAAAATAAGCAGACAATATGTATGATTCAACTTAGTTTTAACTGACGATTAGAAACTTAACCAGATTTGTTTGGTGTGATGTACGTTTATGATTGTGTGCCTTATAAATTTGTTTAAGAGTTGCTACATATTATACGAGTAGTTTGGTATTGAATTTTTTTCTGACTATTTTTAATTTAATTGCATTTTTTATTACTGTTGTCAAGTTTATTGCTTAATTTAATGGTTTAATGATTTTGACAAATTATTTCTGGTAGCACTATAATTATTCGATTTGGATGAAGTATGTTTGTTTTTTCCGGTTAAAATTTGCTGGAGTTACTTATCTCGTTTGAAATTGGGTTCAAAAATATTAAATTATTGTTAATTGTGGAATATAATGTGACACTGACATTTTATGTTTAACTTATATACTTCTAGAAAATGTTTTCTTTAGTATGCCGTAGTTCGTATCTGCTTTATTATCTTTTTAATGCGTTCGAAATAATAAAATATTTTTATGTAATGTGAACAAGCTATACAAAAATCGAATTGAATAATTTAATTCAAAATGATTGTTTTGCACATTCTATTATCATATTTATTGAATTTATTTTTTATAATAAAATAAATTATTATTATTTATAACAAGTATAATACTAACTTAAATTGACGTAATGACGCAGAAGAGTTAATGTTTTGCGTTGGATTTGTTTTTGTTTTTTGTTTTTTTTATATTAAATGGGAAAGATTTTTTTTTTCTATAATTTGACATTTTTTGATGTACATTATTCCTTAAAATATGAAAAAGGCTTAAAAATTTTGTGAGATTTCCTTTTGGTTCGGTCGGAAAAGATTAGGGTTGTGTTGCTTTTTTCGTAACCTGTGTCGTGTTTTGAAGATAAATCGATCTCGGTGATTCCCAAAACAGTGATTTAGTTGTATAACTATTAAAATTTCATCTTTATTAAAAATAAAATGATTCGAAATATCTAAATGACTTTGAGCTTTTATTTTAGATATTATATGCCCTTGATCTGTCCTTGACGTAGTAAAGCAGACATAAAAACGAAACCGCGTAATTAATATCAAATCAAAACTCGTACACTTGGTAATATAAAACAAAATTGTTTTTATTGCATCGAAAAATTCAATAACATAGAACTACGAAGCAAAATCTAACTTATACATACATACATAATTACTATTTCAGGTTCGATTAAACTTTTGTATGATTTGCAAATGTCGACGATGACCTTGATTTTTGTTTATTATCTATTTAAAAGCTCCATGATTCATGTAAATTATGTAATTAAAATATAATTTAAGCATTGTACTATGCAAAAAAATACTGAGTTTTTGTTAAAAGTCGATATTTTCTTTAACTAGAAGAAGTGGAAATGTAGACCATTATTTTTTGCTCCGTTTTTATGTTTATGTTGGATATAAAATATAATGATAACGATATAATATATTTCGTTTAGCTTCTGGCGAATATTATATTACAATGGAAGAGAAAAATTTGAGAGATGTAATTATGCCATGCTTCTATTATTTTCATGAACTTTATGTTAGGATTACTAAATGTGTTAAGATATTTATCTTCGCTTGAAATTGATTATATTTTGTAAGAGATTCACACTATTGGTTTAAAGTGTTAATATATTTTCAAAAAGTTCTGGGATTTAAAATGGATCGGTTAATCAATTTTCTTGTATACTGATTGTTAAGACTAAGATCGGTTACAAATTCACATAGTTTCAAATCACATTTGTCACGATTAATGCCAGGTTTCACAAAAAAAGAGCTAAACCACAATTAAATATTATCTTTCGGAGAAATACGTTTCATAATTCAAATTGAAAACAAGAATTAGAGTTTGGGATCTAACTTTAAAATTAGCGGTACAAGATTTAAATCCCGTATGGCGGATAGATAATCTTCACTACGTTGCTATGAACGCTCGTACTGAAAACCTTAGTTATTGATAATATGTCGAACTCTGGTTTATTGCAGATCCGTAATATCGAAAACAATTTTGAAAGACAACTCGATTTAGTTTTTTCTTCCGACGTGAATCAGAAACCAATTTAACCCTTTCTACTATTGATCCATATCATCCCCTCGTTTCAATTTTCTTAAAGTCAATTTTGTGAAACTTAACGAACTATTAACATACATTTATTTCAAACTATTAATTTTTGCTCTGCTATCTTTGAATGTTTTCAACAATACAACAATGCATTGTCGTCCCCTCCGTGGGAACAAACAAACTTTGGCAAATATTTTTGAGAACGAAGTAGTCCAGGTTACTCTAATTATCTGACTTAAGAACTTTAAAATAATTACATCAGCCTCCGTGAGGACAAATAAACTTTGGCAAATATTTTTGAGAACGAAGCAGTCCAGGTTACTCTAGTTATCTGACATATTATTATTATTATTGATTGAAGGGCCACGTGGGCGATAAGCCACCTCGCACCGCGACCTAAAAGCTCTCTTGTGCTGGACCCTACTTAATTATCCGTCCAGTCAATATTCAGGCTCTCAATGAATCTGATAATACTACTGGTCGGTACAAGATACATACTATCCGGGATCATTGTTCTCCTTCCTAGATGTTGCAGTCTTTGCTGGAAAATGGCTGGGCAATGACGCTGATTCCGCTTCCAGATCGCAGAAGCGGCATCCATCTGTCGTACTTAGGCCCATCTTCTTAAGGTGATACCTTAAGGGGACATAACCTGTGAGGAAGCCAGTAAGCAGCCTCAACTCAAGTTTCCTAAGTTCAAGACACTCCTTAACCCTGACAGACGAAGGTAATATAAATTGGTTCGCCTGTCGTAAACCTGGAATTCTGCGCCAGTAGGAGGGCTTTTGAACATCCTCCCAGCGTTTTACCGCTGCTCTAGTTTTTGATCTAGGATAACCCCTAGAAATTTAACCTCGCTGGAAAAAGGAACAGTAGTACCGTTTAACGAAGGAGCTATAAGTGCAAGCTTTTTCCTCCTCGTAAAAGGAACAATGACAATTTTGTTTGGATTGACACTGAGTCCTTCCTGGTATTACCACTGCCATATTAAATTGAGTGCATTTTGCATACGATCAGAAATGACCTCATCAAACTTGCTTCTGATTATGATAGCCACATCATCCGCATAGCCCTGGACATCAAACCCATAGCTATAGATCTATAGGAGGTATTATCAAAAGCCCCCTCAATGTCCACAAAGGCACAAAGGGCCATTTCTTTATATGTCACTGCTTTTTCAATCCTCGTGACTAGACCGCTAAGGGCCATCACCGTGGATTTACCAGGTTGATACGCAAACTGGTCCCGATGCAGCGGATTATTTCCAAGGACCTCACTTCTTATTTGATAGTCCCGGATGTTTTCCATCGTCTTCAATAGAAACGATGTGAGGCTAATTGGCCGATATACCCTGGCCCTGGGTGTCTGGACGACCCCCCCCCCCCCCTCCCCTCTTTGGTATAAAGACCACATTTACTTTCCTCCACAGTTTCGGAATATAGTTTAAAGCATAACTTGCCCGAAACATCTGGATCAAGCTGGGGAGTATTTCCTCAATACCTTTATGAAGTAAAGCTGGAAAGATACAAGAAAGATATCTGACTTAAGAACTTTAAAATAATTACATCAGCCTCATGCAACTGGATATTATTACTGACCCTGAGCGTTTTTGGCAAGTCAAGAACTTTAACAAAAAATCTCCTTGATCTCAATGATCATTCTTCCCTGTTCGGGAAATATTTCAATCAAGCTTTCACAAACAACGATTTTGAGCCTGACGCAGACTACTTCAAGTACATGAATAATTGTGCTGAAACATCTCTGGTATCGATTCACGTTGACCATGACACTTGAACCATAGTGTAAAAATAAAATCTTGAGGATGACTTTACGTTTGATAGAATAAAACAAAATTTGTGCCTTCAATCGCCTTAAAAAAATATACTAGAATTTGGCACAGCCATTTATAGCTCTTGTAAACTTATAACACTCGACAATATTTTCCCAGAGGACGATTAACGACATCCAATCTAGCAAAAATCACATCACGCACTTTGAATATAATGGAAGCGAAGAATGTAGTCGACATTGTTGCTACCGATTTCAGGAAAGCATTTTATAGAGTGCTGCAGGTGCTCTTCAGAACATCCACATCCTCCTTTCACACCCGAAATACCGCAGGACAGTCATATCGCTCCAATTTTTTCATGCTTTCAATCAACGACGTTCATTATGTAATTGAATTTCTATTTACGCCAACGATACGAAAATATGACTCATCTGTTGCAGAATGACCTATATAACTTTACGATTTGGTCTGCTAAAAATCACCTTGTTAAACGTCAGTAAATGCAAGTATATCAGATTTCTCCGTAAGCATATGCATTCCCTGAATCGAGATTATTTTATCAACAATGACGTGGTAGTTAGAACTATATCCGTTCGGGGACTTTGGGTTGTTTGTGATAAGGCGCTAAATTTCAGAGATCACTTTGAAAATATTATTATTAGAGCGAACTCGGTACCCTTGGTTTTGTTAAATGCTGGTCTAGGGAATTTCGTTTGACGCTTGCTAGAGTATGGCAGCCAGGTGTGACCTCCATATCACGATGTTTATATTAAGATACTACTACCCTGGATAGACCGTTATAATTTCCCACCTTATACATGGATCATCTAAATCTCGTTAATTTTTATTGTCCCATAAAATTGATATATCTTGTTAATTTTTCTCTTATTGGATAGATATTTAACTTACTTTTTAGTTCGATTATTTCACATGCAAGCGCGCAGGCGCTACAGATGTTGGATTCATGCATGAAGCTAGCGACTGGCGGTCCATTCTAATTCTATAGTCTAACATATGTATTTTCTTTGAAAAATCAATTTGCGTCTGTAGATCAACCACTTTAAATTTAATCGAAATTCAAACAAATGACCTGCTTTAAAGTTAAATTGTTTCTTAGGACCAAGATTTTAGCCAGGAACAAGTTGCTTTAGGCAGAAATTTTGATTCTAAGTGGATATTTGGTCGAATAATTAAAAAAATGTCTTTCATGTAACTTTGATATATTCTTTATAAAAATATTTTTATCGCCGAAATTAAAGTGGAAGAAAAATAGAAAATTATGTTATGTTTATGTTTTAGTGATGTTGTTAATAGAAATAAAAGCGTTACTCTCGGTACGACCAGCACTTTATAAAATAATTTTTATTTTTTAATTTTTAGTAGCGATTTTTTGCACCAAAATGTTAAATTTTTTCCCCATTTTCGTCTTTCGAGGGAATGATAAGGTATTGTTTTTTAATTCTACGCCCAAAAATTATATAAATCCAGAATTTCAGCCTAAATCAACCTTTCCCGACACCTGGACTATCTGTGAATAAACTGTATATACATACGTCCTCAATTCGAGCCAGCATTGTCCTTTACTGATGTCATTTCAATTTATTGCAACCGAATACAATTTATTGCTGTTTTGTGAACTCGTATACATGCTTAAATTAAGTGTTTACAATTAAGAATTTATTTAATAACCTCAAGGTTAATTTCATAAGAAATAAGAAAAGATCTATGAGAAGATGTAATTGGTAGATTAAGCGTAGTTATTCGTAGGTTCTTAATGCAATTAGTTGTACACTTATAAAAGTATAAGTCATTATCGTTATTTTCTATAATCGTGCATGATTCAGGTTCAAGGCCGCAATCAATGTGAAACAATTTAATAACATTTCAAAATATATTCCCTAATAATGTTGATTTTACTACTTTTGGCTCTACATAATAGTACACACTTATGATATATGTATAACTTTTGTTAGTTAAAAATCAATATTCCAATAAATAGCTATAAAATCTGA
The DNA here is from genome assembly GCA_958295665.1 of Tipula vernalis. Classification (NCBI taxonomy): domain Eukaryota; kingdom Metazoa; phylum Arthropoda; class Insecta; order Diptera; family Tipulidae; genus Tipula; species Tipula vernalis. Next base: position 18,273,088 of record OY282560.1, read on the forward strand.
TTAAAGTTAGAATATTCCGGATAAACAGCAACATATCTTTACTCTATATATTAAGGAAATATTAGATTATAATGACATCGCTAATAAATCGATCGTTGGTGTTTATCTGATCTAAAGGCAATAAACAAATATCGCGAATCTATAATCTTTTGAACAATATGGGTTGTTTATTTTTATAAATAATAACACTTAGCATTTGATTTATAAGTGAATGGAAAAATAAATTCAAGAAAATTACATAATTGTGTTCGTCCGACAATTTTTTAAATTATTACGGCAAAATTATAAATAAAACCAAATTTGTTTGTCTTATCGCGGTTATTCATCATAGAGCATACATGTCGTCAATGTCGTCTCACGATTAAAATAAAAACCTTTTAACAACATTAAACAAAAACAATAAACCATTTATAAATTTTTAAAAATAGGTTTCTTGAAACGTCAATCAAGATATGCAATTACATAAATTTTATACTCCGGAGCATAATTTTTTTAATTAAATATTAGGCTCACCACTCGTACTTTGGAAAGTAGAATAAAAATGTGAAGTAAATTTTGTTTTTTATTTTTTTTATTAAGAATGGTGTTTCATAGAATTTCTTTCAAGGCCTCCGAAAATTGTTAAATTGGGAACGATTCGAATAGTGGGTCTAAATAAATTGCTTGATATTACATTACTACGGCTTTTATAGGCATTTGTGATGGTTTTGGCGTGCATTGCTAATTTTATACAATTGGAGCTGATTTATAGATTTTAGATGTGATAAAACTTCATTTCTTTCACAACACATGTAGCAACACAATTCTCGGTAAAATATAAAATTTGTTCATTTTCAAATTAAATACGGTGTGACAGCACTTTGTTTATATTATTCGTACAAAATAATTTATGTAAACCGAGGACGAATACCTGTGTATTAAATTTCGCTTGTAAAACACTTTTATTCATTATACCACGTCATATTATATTACGTTCGATAAAAATGTTTATTCAATTTTATATCACCATCTGTTTTGTAGTGGGTGATTTCACATCACGAGAGCTCTAAGCCACATGATATGCAAGCATCAAAACAAATGTTTCTGATTTTTCTATTGCATTATCATTAAATAATAATTAACTACTCATAAAATATTATGAATTCCGCATTTTAGTTAGAAACATTGCGAAGGATAAGCACACTCGAGCATTTAGAATAGCGACATTCACATTTTTATCGTGTTTTTTTATTGTTTACATTGTCACTGTTATATATTGTAGGTACCAACACACTGAATAAAAATGTGGAATAAATATCATTTTTGTAGTTTATTTTATAAAATGATAAGAGAGTATATATTTGTTTGTAATTTTTTTATCTTGAATTACTGAACACATTCGATTTATACCATAAATAGTTTAGTCTGGTCTTGAATGCACTTGGCCAATAATATGAGCTAGAAACCACATTTTACTTATCACATAAAATAATTAAAACACTTGCTTGCCACACATTTATTTTATGTCACATTAATTTTAATTACACATTTTTAACAAAAGACATTTTATTTTAACCAGAGTAGGTAATATTCGGAATTCATTAAAAAATTTAATTAAATTTGCAATTTTAAATTAAATTAAAAATATCTACGCTACATAAATCTCAATCGACCTTTTTTAATTTTAATTTAACTCGGTTTTTCTTGTGTATACCAAAATAAATAATCCATATTAAGTACAGAAAAAAAGAAAATACATACTCGTACGAGAAAATTACATTTTCTTTGCATTCATAACACGAAAATTCTAAAATTAAATGCTTTTTAAAAATGTATTATTTAATTATATAAATCCAATAATAAATTAGATTTTCCTGCAAACATTGAAGATTGAGAAGTGGCTTTTTGGTATTTTTATATATGTAAATACGGATTTCTCGATAAGATTGCGGGGGTCTAATACATTGTAGAAACAGTCGCAGTTCAGTTAACCCTATAAAATTTTATTTACGTTGAAATTTTTCATATCATAAAAAAATATTTGATTTTTAGGGACGTATAAATTGTCGGCAGATTCCTAACACAGACAATAACGATAACTTTTAACTATTAACATGGAGGACTGTCCTACCGAAAGTAGCACGTGTGGCAACCCTTTACTAAAATTTACTTTAGTACGAAACAGATTCACTTAATTTAAGGCGATCAGATGTCCATCATTTCAGTTTATTTCCATGAATTATTAACAAGCGGATTGAGCTTTTATTGAAACAGAAGAAGCATAAAATCATTAGTAGGCGTCTAGAACAAAAGATTCAGAAGTTGCCAGATTTACTCGATAAATTAAACATTAATTAATAAATAATTTTGTTTTTATGTTTACGGAAACATTCTCCATAATTTAGCTGTTGGCAAAATTATTGGATTGATTTTTGTCCGGGTAATTGAGGCATGGTTCATTTTAACTAGCTTCGCTTTTTTAAACATGATGTTAATACCGACTTCTATTTTTTTGCGTAAATATTCGAACTATAATTTTAGTTATGACACATTTAATTTTTGTTGTTACTATACTAATACAATTCTTGGCTTTATATCAATTCAATGTTGGTTATAATTGAGGAAGGAGAGAATTACCGTCACTAGAACTGACACCATTTATGGATACGTGTAAGTAATAATCAATGGAATTTTATTGTATAACAAAAAAATTACTCTGCCTGGTGATGTAAGCAATGGACTCGAATTACGAACAATTTTTTTATAATCACATCTGTTGCTCTATTTGTTTTATAAAAATATATTTTTGTTTATTTTAAAAGTAAATTTACATAAAAATAACAACATCAAATGCAAATTTCAAAGTTCAATATCCTTTCCCCGCAGACTACAAACGAAATAAAAGTAAAAATATTATCAAAGTCAGTAGCTCGCGTCTCTGTAGTACATGTATAAGATTTATACATACTTCTTGATGTTAAATTATTGACCTTAGCATGATTTCAACTTTTAATTTTACTCTATAACAACAACGATGTAATTTATTGATAACTTTATTTTTGAATAAGATTATAGTGTTTATTTATAGAAATCGTAATTTTCGTTTTCGTCTCTCTAAATTCACGTGCAAATAGATTTTTGCAAACGAATAAAATAAAACAGAACTAGATTTTTGCCAAAAAAAAAAAAAATAAAACAAAAAACGGCGGAAATAGTAATTGATTTTACGTGTCTAGAGCTACCTTCGGTAGGATCACGATTTTTTTTTTTATTTAATTACTTTTTTTCATGAATGAAATGTTTTATGATATAACTTTTTTTGTTTCACGCCATACAAAATATAATCATATTGTTTATCATAGGTTTATTTATCGTTGTCGTACCATCCAATTTTGTTATTATTATAGTTCAAGGTTTTTTTGCGAATCAAATTGGCTCACTTCATTCAAATCTGGGTAAATTGTCTTGTTTTGTACATTCAGAAAACATACAAGATCAAGGTTCAGCTTCTTTTATGTACATATTTTATTTTAGTTAACGAGACAAATATGTATGTATAACATAGTTGGATATTGCGATTCACGCGCAAATAAACTATTTATAAAATATGTACAATTGTACAGTTTATTGTTGCCAAATAGAAATTAAATTAATCAACAATTTTGTGGATGTTAAAATTGTGTTTTGCAGATATGTATTTTAGTAGAATTTAAATTAAATGTGAATTTAGGCGGGGCTAACAAAATATCTGTTGTCTATTTTACTGACCCAAATTTATTTTATTACGTTGCCAAAATATCATTTAAATATTTTTTAATGCCGTCACAAAATTTTCAGTGTTGAATCGATGGATCATTATGTTATAAGCCTTTATCGCGTTTTCTTTTAAATTTATTTTTTACTGGTGTGCTACTACAATACATGCAAGCAAAATAGAAAACATCGAATATTTGTTATTTTTAAAATCGCGTACCAGTGAAATTGTATCACGACTGCCGCGAATGTTGTTTAGTATTTGGAGAAGTTAATTCTAAAAATATAATTGAAACAAAACGTTTATGCAAGTTGTGTATGTTATTTTGTTGATAAGTTTAGAAAAATGACAGGGATGTATTGTGAATTTGTATAAGTAAAGTGATAATTTAAAATAACGGTTTAACACTCGAAACTAAAATGTAATGTTTGGGAACCGTACATTTGGTTCTGTACATTACTGCCGTCGCAAGGCAAAAAGGCACAAACGCCGAAAATCGAAAAATGCGTTAGGTATATATATTATGGATTTAACAAACAAATACCTATTTTTCTGTTTAGTTAAAATCATTAAATGCCTTAAAATCACGTTATTTAATAGTCAAGTTTAATACAAACACACGGTAAATGCAGTAAAATTGAAATTACTCAAAACAATAAAAAGGCAAATGGGACTTTTCTTCTTAGCACGGCAGAGTAGTAAATGTCATCAAACTAGGTTGGGCTCAGGACGTGATCCAAAATCGTAATAAAAATTAAAATCTGATTGAAATAGTTTTTGGATTTATTTACCTAATTGCTCTTTAATATTTAAATTACCGTTTTAATACTCCTTTAACCCCACACTTTCAATAACTTTTATGTTAAATTATGTTCCTTGGACCTTGAGAACCGAAAATTTGGACCGAAAATTACCCCCCCCCCCCCCCCCGAAATCGCCGCTGATCCTATTTTACTCTTTTCCATACTTTTTGCGTGCTGAGAAAATGCGAAAATTCAATGATTTCGGGAATTAAAAGCGCGCAGAAATTTCCGCGTGTGTGTGTCCGGGAGTGGCATTAACGGGGTATACCCTCAAGTCTCTAGGTACGGGGACTCGTCCTACATGAATGTGTGTGAGTAAAATTAGTTTATTGTTACAATTCATGAGATATATAAAACACAAATGCAAGTAACCATCAATTTCAATTATTCAAACACTTGAATTGAGTATAAATATATATTCATCTTCCTGTTGCACAAATTAACAGGGTACAGCAGTTTCCTAGTCCTGTAACAGATTGGAGTTAGTACAAAGATCATTATATTATTGAATAATATAATGAAGCCACATGCATGATGAACTGGCTCGGCCGCTTCCTCGGACCAGAGACCGAATCCGTGGCCTTCCCTTAGAAAACTAAGGCTTTCTTCTATATGGCGAATCGCTACGTGAATCTTCAAGGTCTCACTTATTCCCGTTGCCAGGATCGCTTTTCTCAATTCATCTATATATTTTGACATATTTTCTTCATTTCTCCTGATACTGAAACAAGCTTCTACAATTTTGTTCATTGCTTGGAAAGCAGAAACGTAGGGTATCATGATTAATTCACCACCAACTGCTCCACTAATTTCTTTATCGAACAATTTTTCTGGTTCCTTACGAAGCTTCCTACAGGCGTTCCCTTCAAAAACTTCTCCGTGATAGTTTTTGGATATCAACTTGAGCCCCTGAGGCCTATATGGCCTATAATATGGCCTTATCCCTGCCTAGCAAAGGTACGAGCCCGTCCCAGAACAAATGATTTACAAACCCTTGTAGAATGTGAAGCTCTGGGACAACGCACGCGCAAAAGCGGCTTATTTATTGTACTATTACTCCTTGAGGCCTGTTTCTTAATACTGCCAAGTGAAACGAATTTTTGGTAGTCTGATTCTAAATCTCCGTAAGTTTTCAGTCTATAAACATCTTGTTCTAATGAGTATGAAACATCGCTTAAGTCTAATTCACGCTCATTGTTTAATTTCCCAATATCTAGTTCTTTTCGACTCCTGAGATCTTGAAGACGCCCGAAACAATATGGGCAAGGAAAGCTCGATGTAGCCGTTTGTTGACCGTTTGCTAGCAGAAGAAGCTTGAAATCTGACAAGAATTTGAATGGAATAAAATTTATTCTAATCAAATCAAATAAAATTTTCACGTTATCATAAGTTTCACTGATTAGGGGGACGATACCCAACATTATCAACTTATGAATTCCTGTTAACTTCCCTTCATTGTTGTTTGAGTCTAATTTTTGTTTTTTAGAACCATCATCTGTTTCTATACATAGATAATCTTCTGGAAGAATAGTCATACAAATCTTGAAGAAGCCTTGAGCCCCGTCAGCCATAACTTTTATAACGTAATTGCCAATTAAATTTCTTCTTACTAAAACACACTCTAATATTTCTTCGGCATCGGCCCACACTACTGGTATTTCTTGTTTATTTATATTTTTATCGACTTCGAAACTCAAAATAGTACTTTTATATTCGTCATCTAATGCCTTGGATTTTTTTGACGCTTATGCTAAATAATTGCTAGGAACCGATTTTCGACCGATATTCTTTCTTATGAAAGTGCATAATTTTTTCATCTGTCTACCAGAAGTACCTGACTGAACTTAAAAATCAAATAAATTATCAGATGGAAATTGGGCGTTTATTCCTTGCTTCTTCAGATCTCTCGCTTTTGAGTCCTCCCGTACTCATTTTCACCATGGTCTTATTAACGGTGGCCTGCATTTTTTTTGGACACCAGTGACGTACAAAACTGTTCTCCACTTTCACCAGTGACGTACTAAATGTTAGAAGTAATATTCAAGATGTGAAGTGGATGATATTTCACGCACGACTGACTTGGAAAACGCGAAAATTGTTTTTGTTGTGAAAACTCGATTTGAGCGCTCACACACACATACACATACTCACGCCTTCATGAAAGAAACTATCATAAAAATACAGTGTGACTTCATGAATTCTATCTGAAAGCGCATAAATGGTTCATACACACAATCACACCCACACACACACACACACGTTCACTCACACACATACATGTAGGACGAGTCCCAGTACCTAGAGACTTGAGTGTATACCCGTTAATGTCACTCCCAGACATGCACACGCGAAAATTTTTGAAATTTTTGCGCGTTTTTAATTTCCGATATCATTGAATTTTCGCATTTTCTCAGCACGCAAAACGTATGGAAAAGAGTAAAAAAGGATCAGCGGCGATTTCGGGGGGGGGGGGGGGGGGGGTAATTCTCTAAGTTCTCAAGGTCCAAGGAACATAATTGGCCAATCTTTACTGCCTTTCCAGACCACTGTAATCCAATCTTGTAAAATTTGTTAAATTAGTTCTTTCTTGCTTTGATAGCGTTATAATCAAGCTGCAGCAAAATATTTACTAAGCAGGCTACTAAAGCCTCCACCCTCTTTTAAATAATTTTTTCTAGGCCAATTTATTGGGAGTTTTTAAATTGAAAGTTTAAGTTGAAGTATGGAATTACACACTCAATCAAATTCCAGAGGAATTTAGCGGGAATTAAGCAATACTTTTAGAATTATATTAAATTAAATTTAAATTTGGGTTTTCTTTTCGTTTTTCAGTGGGTCTGTCTAGCGCTTTATTTATTAAATTTTGTCTGATCAAAAGTTTTTTAAGTTTTTTTTTGATCACTTTTTTGTAGTAAATAGCTTGTTTCGACCAAAATCAAGAATTTTAGGGATATTTTTCTTAGAGAAATTGGCAATTTATTTATTTATTTTTATTTATTTATTTATTTTATTTTACATCTATTCTACAGTTAAAAACTTAATGAATAGTAAAAAAGAATTATTATAGATTAAAAAGAAATAAAAGGAATACTAACAATACGGAACATTACCTGAAAAAACGTTAACTTTAAAAACGTAAAATGAGATTAAAAATTGCAATTTCTAATTGCCTTCCGAAAATACACTCTGGATCTCTCAAAATTAAATAAATGGTAAAATTCATTAAAAATTCTAGCCATTGACTTGGTTGGCTCATTGGAACCATAATTCGTTCTATGAAAGTCAAGAAACAAAAATTCCCTTGGACGCAAGCTTCTGGTAGGTACATAAATGCTCCAAGCAGAAATGAGTTCAGGACACTTTATGCGGCCACTAAGAGAATCACTAACAAACATGGCAGATGCAATTTTTCGGCGTTTAACCAACGTATCAATGTGAAGGCACTCACACCGAATCACATACGATGGGAGACTTCGCACTTGTTCCCACATAGGTAGATGACGATCAGATAAATGACCAAGCTTCCTGGCCATATAGATAGTAAAACGTTTCTGAATAGATTCCAATCTTGCAATATGCCCATCCTGATGAGGATACCAAACCACTACAGCATATTCAAGGTGAGATCTTACTAAAGAAGTATATAGACTAACACACGAAAATGCATCCATAAAATCCTTTGTCATTCTAAAAATAAAACCTAACATAGAATTGGACTTTAATATTATCATACATTCTGGAAATAACCACTTTTGGTCTATTTCATTTAGAAAATTCTGCCCTGATAGAAAAAAAAATTACAGTTTGGAAAATGTAAATAGCGAATTTTGATCAGACACTCCTCAATTAGAAATTTATTTTGATGATCGTAAATGATTACTCAATTTAGCTTTGATAACTAGGTGAAGGGTTATTTTTGGGAATGCAATCCTTTTTGTAACATATCACTTCTTTGATAATAATGATTATTTATTTATTTTTTTATAAAAATTAACTCAATATCGTCATTAGTTTGCACACTTTTGTTGTGTTGTGTAAGCTACATTTCCATGTATCAATTACAGTTGATTTCCAAAATTCCTAAAATTTCAATTATGAATGATTTTTTTCACAAAATGAGTGTTAATATAACACCACACGTATTTTTTACTTTCTTATGCAAAGAAAAAAGAAAGTAAAAGAGATCATGAAAATCTTACTAATTGTGATTTTAAAGGAAATACACATCTTAAGTATAAAATTGACCATTTCTGAAGGCTTTGTAACTCAAAAACTAAAACAATTTAAAATAAGAAATTTTGGATGTTTTACGTTCTTAGTTTTGGCGACTGTTATTACCAAACCTTTGAATAAGAAAGTTGTGGTATTAAAGAAATAATTTTAGGAGCTACCTATAGAAGAACCTGAAATTTGTGAAGCGTTAAAATCAATTTATACAAAAATAATTACCATGGACAATACCACAAAAGATATATTTGGTTGTCAATAAAAAAAACTAACTTCATAAAATTTGTTTATTTAATCATTTTCCGTTTCTCTCGTAAATCTATTGGGTGTGTGAATATGACTCCGCCCTTTTTTGTTAAAATAAAACACATTTGCTTGTTTAGAAAATGCAGCTACAACTTTCCCCCATTTTTCAGGCAGTTTACGGATTCCCTCTCTAAAAAAATCTTGGTCTTTGGAGGCGATCCAATCATTAAGCCAATTTTCGATCTCTGCGCGAGAACTGAACCGCTGTTCAGAAAGAGACGACTGCCTCGACCGGAATAAGTAGTAATCTGAAGGAGATATGTCTGGTGAATACGGCGGGTGGGATAGAATTTCCCAGTTATGTCCTTGTAAATAATTTTTCACAACGTTTGCAACATGTGGTTTTACATTGTCATGCTGAAAAATTAATTTGTTGTGTCTATTCACCCATTCTGGTCGTTTTTCCTCTATAGCTCGCTTCAAACGTATTAATTGTCGTCGCTACACATCGCCATTGATAGTTTCACCTGATTCCAGCAGTTCATAATATACCACGCCTTAGTGATCCCACCAGATACAGAGCATAACCTTATTGTAATGGATATCTCGCTTTGGTTGCGATGGACGAGCTTCACCAAGCTTCACCCAAGATTTTTGGCGTTTGAGATTCTCATAATAAATCCATTTTTCATCTCCAGTAACTAACCGATGCAGAAAACCTTTTCTTTGTTGTCTTTGAATCAGTATTTCACAAATGGGTTTTCGACGTTCCAGGTCTCCTTCTTTTAATTCATGTGGAACTCAGTTGTTAGCTTTTTGAACCATTCCGATTGTTTGTAAACGTTTTGCAACAGTTGATCGATCAACAATTAATGCTACAGCCAATTCTGATTGTGTTTGAGAAGAATCTTCAGCCAATAACGTTTCCAATTCAGCATCTTCAAATTTTTTGGGTGGTTTTCCATGCTTTTATCTTCAATGCCAAAATCATCATTTTTAAATCGTCGAAACCATTCTTTCCACGTTGTATTCGATGGAGCATGCTCACCGTAAATTTCTACAAGCAAACGGTAAGTTTCCGCTGCACTTTTCTTTGCAATAAAATAATGTAATAAATCTTCCCTCAAATGATGTTTATTTAGAATATTTTGAAATAGTTAAAAATATTATTTGTTTACACTTCAACCAAATGTCGTATACTGCGTTTGATAGCTGACATCAAGTACTATAGAATACAAGTATTGCGCATTTATAGTTTACGTAAGCAGTAAAAATAACGACACCAATTGAGAAAGGGCGGAGTCATATTCACACACCCAATACATTTTAGAAACAAAAAAAAAATTAAAAAAATTCTGTAATTCAGAATATTCCCAATTCGAATTAAAATTTGGTCCCCTTCCATTTCAAAAATATGTATTTATACATACCGCCATTGGGCATTAATGCATTGGTTTCAATCTATTTTTAATAATAATAAAATGACTCCGTTTATCTTAATTACCTCTGCCTTAGTGTTACTCTTGGAGGAGGATTGCGTTCCGAATTATGTATTTATTTCTTTCGTCGGCCCACAACATCATCAGCGTAAAATAAACCAGATTTGGCCATTTTAATCAAATGATTATTTTTAAATATTATAATAATCCTAGATATGCACTGTGTTGACAAGAATTAATTATCGGTCGGTCGGTCTAATTTGACGACGAGCGACAAGAACGATATTTCGCCCTTTTCACTTAATTATCTAAGAAATTATTTAAAATAGTGAAAATCGAATATTTTAATTAACGATGCTAAAATTTCGTGCATTTACTAGAAATAAAATACAAAATTATATTTTTAATACAAAATTTCAATTTATCATCATAAATTAATAATTATCGTCGATAATTTTGATATTAAATTAATTAAGTTTTAATTAAAAGTTAAAATTTTACTGTTTTTATTATTTAACATAAGGTTGTTCTCAATGTGCATCGAAATTCGGGTTTAATCTCCTTCGTTCTTTACATTGAAATTTCCGGGTTTCATTCAAGTGTTTAAAATTTAATGCGAAATGCGGAATAAAAAGCGAGAATTTTATTCCTTGCAAAAAAATAAAAAGTAAATTAGTGTTTGCATATTTACAGGTATTTGTCACCGGCTTTTTGTTAAAACTAGATACTTATTAAAAATATACCAGCAAACTAGATAGGTTTAGATTTCAAGAGAACATAACTTCCCCTTTACCATTTATTTTAGTTACCTATGTATAATTCATAATTGTCCATTATCAAATTTGACAAAACTTTTAACCCTAATCAGTATGGGCCATTTTACTTAGATAAAAGCATGCGATGAATCTATCGGACTCATATGTATAATTTTTTAAAAAATTGATAAAATTTACTATAGTTTTTTATTTACAAATTTGACAGTTATTATTCATCTGATAATTCCTCCGCCCAAGTGCCGAACAAAACGTCATACAGAATATTTCTTCAAAATTTAGTACAGGAATTGCTGGCCAAAACAAAGGCAAATCGAACAATTCATTAATCCCTTTGTTGTTGGTGCTCAATCAATTCCAGTTAGGCCTATATTCGGCACAATTAAAAAAGATATTAGCTAGTAGCCGATTATTTTTTAGCCAATAAACTTAAAATGAGTCCGCGAGACTTTAGTAAATAATATTGGTTTCAAATTCCATAAGAATAACAAATAAGAATTGACAGCTTATTTAAGATGAATAGAAATATTTATTATCGTCAAGTAATTTTCAATCAATACTTATTAATATTAAGAGTACACTTTTAATGTTCTAGTTTATTTTTTATTGTGTTGGGATAACAAAAGTTTTGTGAAATCGCCAGATACTTGTATTTGAGTAACTTTACCTATTAATAGTAATTTATGTACAACAAATTCTTGGAAAATTGAATTTTTATGACACACATTTACGATTCATTTATATAATTTGTTTTTAGTAAGTAAATACTCAATTGTCAACCTGTCTTTAAGAACAACATTAATTAACAATCCAACACTTTCAACTGTAAACAACATTATTTTTCAATTATTTAACTAGTAAATGCCAATACCGATATGTGAATATTTTGATGAATTTACAACGGCGTCAGCAAAGACAAGTGATCAAATTATTATGAAAGTATTAAGCTGTATAAATTTTATCCACGTATTAATGAATATTTAAAAGTTTTAAATCAAATTTCTAAGTACTTACTATATACATAGTTAGTTAATATATTCAAAAATGTTTTTAATCCCTGATGTGACTGCAAATTGCTTATAGCATACTTTCGCCAAAATACAACGAAACTTAATTATCGTGTCATCAAATTATATTTCCTTACTTAAATAATTTTTTTTGTTAAATTTATACAAGTTTTTTTAGTTGCAAGTTTATAGTTCGCTAAATTGGTTATTTAAATGCCTAGAGTTGAGTAAAAAAAAATACGTTTTTTGTATTTGCATTTTTTTTTGTCACGAATTAAAAGCATGGCAAAAAAAAAATGCAATTCTGAATTTAAGATATAACACGAGGTGTCAATAACTGTAATTGGTTTTACTATATTTATTTAAAATACAGTAATTGTTCGTTTTGCGCGATACATACAAATTATTTAGTTTTATTAAAAGGCAAAATATTTATTCAAGCAAAAAGGGGACTGCAACATTTTTAAACTTTACAAGCACTTTATTTACGGCCATTTCTTTTAAATGAGTTCAAATTGAATTGCAAACTTGTTTTTGTTATTCAAATATGATAACATTCTTCTGAAACTGTTATTTTATTATTTATTTTAAGAATGTCAATAACAGAATGATCGGTTGGATGTGTTTGTAATAAGTTTTGAATGCAAATTGTTTTACGAATTAAAACTAAAATAAACATTCGGGTAACAAAATTTCGATTAAAGGCGGGCGCACTTGAAGAAACTAGCCTAAATTATCCTAACAAAGACAATTGAGTTGAATTTGATTGAGAATTCGGACTATTGTGTACTTGTTGAAAATGGATTTTGTGGAAACTGACTATTCCACTGTTAATCGCATTGCGCAGTTTTCGGTTATAAACCGATTTCGTCATTGTCATTCCCACTTAATTAGGATGAAAACATCAAATTTGTTTGTTACACACGATACCGAGTTCAATTTATATTTGTAAATTAAAAAAATTTCTTCTAGCTAGACTAGCTATCTATATTTAATTTTTCAATGTCTTATTTGTTTAACCTTAATCTGTTTATTAGTTTATTACATAAAATAATTACTTTGTGTTGGTCGTTACGAGAGAAAATTAAAAACTGTAATATGTAAATTTATTTAATTTACATGCTGTCGATTTATCTATCATTCAAGTAGTGTGAACACATTTAATTGAATAGTTTATAGTTATCATGAATTCGAATCGAAATTATATAATAGATTAATCGTCATGTTTATTTAATCGATAAACATTTTTTTGGATAGTAAATTTAGGGTAAACTGAAGCCTCCTTAGATATCGTGGGTATTTAGAAATAATTAAAATTAATTAGATATGAAATCATTTTATCAGAACGCCATGCGTCGAATAGATGCACAAAAAATTCATCACGCTAAGAATTAGTGGCTCGCTTATAGTTTTGTTCATCAAGGTTATATGTATTTATTTAAAAAAAAAAGCTATTCAAGAATAGAGTACAAGCACGAATTCTTCAAGGACTTTAATTTAAAATACATTTAAAAATAAAATTTTGTATATCAATTAAGTTGATGATATGATGAAATGATTATTAAAATTTGCGACTGCTTCATTTTAATCAAATAATATAAAACTAAATATTTTAATTGGGTATAAATATTTAAAACATTTCAAATTTAAATTTGTATATTTTCAGATATTTTGTTGATCAACATCGTGTCTTCCGATATATAAAACAGAAAAAATAAGAAAAATTAATCTAAAAGACTTTTAGAAAAAAAAAAAAAAATTGTGTTTGAAACTCAAGAAACAATCGTTTAAAATTTTTAGTGTTGTCCTTTAATATAAATTTAGAAATATAATTAAAATAGTGTATATTAAGTGAATAAAACTCAAACTAAAGACTAAATTTGTACCTCCTCCGAGTGCTCTGAAATAAAATGGCCCCGAGACCTAAAAATGAAGAAATTAAAAATGATATCATTTTGGAAGATAAAGAGAATCAAGAAATTCGTGATGAGGTAACAAGTGCTAAGACTGGAAATGACTGGGATTATCCAGTCGCACAAGGCTTGTACGATCCTCGAAATGAGCATGAAGCATGTGGTGTTGGATTTATTGTGGCGATCGATGGTAAACGATCACACAAAGTAAGTAAATTTGAAAATATACATTTTGTCACATTCAAAATACTTATATTGAATCATTTTTAATTTAGCTACTCCGAGATGCCCAAAATTTGTCGGTGCGTATGAATCATCGTGGTGCATGTGCCTGCGATAATGACACTGGTGATGGAGCTGGTATTCTCTGTGCCATTCCACATGCATTTTATGCTAAAGAAATGTAAGTAGATTACCAAGTTATAAGAACTAGTGCTCCGCAGAGCATCGGTTTAACAACGCTATTTTATAATTATTTTAATATAAGATAAATGTAGTTTCACGTTTTAGAACAAAAAAAGTTGTGTGTTGAATTTACGTATAAATGCTAATAAGTCGTTATCTACAAAAATGCTCAAACTCACACATTAATAAATACATATTGAAATATTACACGATGCTAATTTAAAAACGCAAATCTAAATGTATATATTAATACAATTCTAGTTAATGCACCTAAATAATTTAAATTTCCGGTTCCATTTTACTCAAGATATGATACATAAATTTTATATAAGCTTAAGTACACTACCATATATGAAAATAACATTGTTTCTTGTTATCAGTCTTGAAAGCGAGAGAAAGAAATTTCCGAAACAGAAAACTGGATTTTTAGTATGAGATAAACTCTTAACCTTTTTATGATACTATGACTAAAATTATGGTATTCCATCATAAATCACAATCACCCATTCCACACGAGTCGCGCTTACGCTGTTGCATTTCTTCGTCTATTACCTCTTTGCACTGTTTTTGCCTATAAACAAAATTTAGTTTATATAGGCAAAAACAGTGCAAAGAGGTAAGAGACGAAGAAATGCAACAGCGTAAGCTCGACTCGTGTGGAATGGGTGAATGATTGTGCCCAGATAAGCAATTTCAGTTATTCGCGTTTTAGAAGAAAGTTGTCTTTATACTATATTGTTTATGAATTGATTAGAAATTCTCAATTCATTCAAAAAGTGCAAATCAAAGGTGACTTTGGATCCTTATCAGTTAAGCAAAGTTCATACAAACAAAAAATTGTTCGTTTTCTTAGCACTCGTAGGGTAGTAAGTAAAAAAAACAAAAAATGTTACATTATGTTAAGTGCAAGATAACATCGTTTTCTTTTCATTTAATAAATAAATACGATTTATAAATTCCCCAAGTAGACAAAGTTGTGAATGAATGAGTGGCGCATTATATCAAAATTTCGAGTATTAGATTATCATGTAAACCGCAAAATTCCGGTAATAAAAATAAATAAACAATTTACAAAAAAAATTTTCAATTACTACACATTTGTATCGTGGTTCACACAGAATTTTTTTTTTTTTATGTATTTTGTGGAACAAGTTTGTCGTTTGAAGGATGTTACTACATTTACATTTGACATATCATTCAAGTTTTTCCGGATTAAAAATACGCTTGTAGCCGGTCTGTTTAGTATACATATATAAACAAGCACATCATACGGTTGGGCCAAGTGCCAAATTTAATGGGAAAAATAAAGTATATTCTGTTGAAATCAACATCGTTAACTGAACATTTTTATGTTCCGATACATTCAAAATAATAGTTTAAATTGTGTACCACTTTTAATTTATGATACAAAAACAGCAATCTCGATTATGTAAGATACAAATTGTAGAAAATGCACTTTCAAGTTCAATGCCGCAATTTTGTGTAAAAAGTGAAAATTATCAAGTTTGAATGCTATATAAGTCATTCATTTCATTTTTCATTCCAACCATTATTAGGACCGAGGCATACAAGATGCGTTTCTTTCCCGCCTTTACGAACGAGTTGATTAAGTTTCAATAAAAACTTAAAGAGTAACCTCAAAGTATTGGAAATTATTGTCGCACAACAAAAAAACTAAACGAAACGAAAATTTTGTGCCTAGCTATTTAGAAAAATTTATTGAAAACGAAATGGACTGAAACGAAACGAGTCCTATGTGCCCCAGGGCTTTACTCTTGTAATCTTGAAAACAACTTGGCTGTTTAATGAGGTTACTTTCGTTTTCTTTTTGTATTAAACGCAAGTAGCCGCCTTAATTTAGAAATATATACCAATTGCTGGTGAAACCATGTTTTCAAGTTTATTGTGTGCGATAAGTGTATGTATGTATATTTCAAAGAAAAATTTACGATTTTAGAAATTTTGTAATTTTCTGTTATCAAGGCCGTAGTTTCTAAATTTTCAGAAATATTTACGCATTAAATCAGTGTGACCTACAAATTTTTGAAGGCTGCCTAGTAAACCTTGTTGTGGCGCCTGTTAAATATAATAAAAATAAAATGTAAGTTAATTTATGTGTACACGTTTGCCCCACGTGAATACATACTTGCAATGTGTCACAGACATATTTATTTGTATAAAATTATGTTCATGCTCGCCAACTCGTGCCAAAAATTATTTATTTAACTGGTATCTCTTTAAATAAAGTGGGATTCTGTTTTACAATTTTCTTCTTCTTTTTTATTCTTGTTTTGTTTAAAAATTTTCGCGGGTCAATTAACTGAAGTGCGATACTTAATCAAACAAAAAAAGTATTTTTGTAAATTTCACGTTTTAATAATGTGATAAATTCATATAGAAAACATACATATTCTGTTATTTTTAAGTCATATGTTGTTAATCTTGTCTACTAGAGACGAAGTGTTATTATTATTTATAAAATTTTCCAAATTCTCGTAATTAAGAATATTCATTCATAGTGAGCGTGATTTTTAATGCGCGACTCATAAAATTATAAATAATTACGAGTATATTAAATAAGTGAAATTGACTGGTTTTAATTTTTGAGTAATATTTTTATTTGATACACAAATATAACATTGATTTTATGGGTTTATTTGTTATTTGTGGCTTTGATCGCAAAATAGTACATAATGTCAGGAGTATATGAGTTAAGGGCGTACATATAAGGTTTTTATTAGTTCAAAACGCCGTGGACAAAAGTTTAGCATAACCAACCTTATTGAGATGGGCAACATTTCAACGAAATGCGAACGTTCTGGGCACGATTCGACTCTCCAGCTGCAACCGGAAAGGGCAAATTTGGGAAGGTCACATCACAGCGCTTAAACTAGCACTTAGGAAAGAGGCGTTAGCATTAGCAGAGGAAAGGTGGACCTACCTTCACTTGTAGCGTAGCAAGAAAAGTTTGGTTAAAACTGGAGATTAATCACCCTACGTAGACGTGAATTAATAATGGTCGTAGAAATACTCGCGACAATTCCTTTTTGGAGAACATGTCAGAATTGATACTGTATGAACTGAATGATACTGTATGAGTAAGAGACTTTAGTTCATTTCCTATGCTCATGTCGGGCGTTAGCACACAGAAGGCATAAGCACTCGAAAACAGTAAAATGCGAGATTTTTCACGTTAAAAACTTAGTTCGAAATGGTTCCAATAAAGGTGAAGTTAACCTAGCATAACGTAAGTTTTTACAGAGAGAATAAAATATTCAATATGCTTCTAAAAGGTATGGTGGGCACCTAAATTAGAGATAAACTCAACTCTGTTAACCAGCAGTGTTTTAAAATTACTGCTAAAATATTGGGGAGAGAACTAACAAGGTAGACTTTCGAATGCCTAGCAAGCAAAAATGTGTAAGTATGTATCAAAATAAAATAGTTATGAGTCATTTTTTATCTCTAGTATTCATTGTCTTGACTGATGTTTCATTTGCGGGATCAAAACTTCATAGCACACATTTCGAATTTTTTACTGTGCAATTCCAAAATCATATAAAAATTCGAGACAAAATAGCTCTTATTAAAATTTGAGTGATCGAATTAATCGAGTGGATAGTCTTATTTTTGACTAACTAATAATTTGCTTGCTAGCCGCTGGAGCGTGTAACCCAAAGTCAACCGAGAATTCTAGATCAACACCGTAATTTGGATTTGTACTGTAGTTATATTCTTCCAAAGTAAGGATAAAGAAGCGGAAGCATCCAGAACTGGAGCGTTGGAATTAAAGACGATATAAATTAATGCCAAATGGAATGCAATAATAAATTTGTATGTAGTGACGGGTGGTTGTCAAAGTCTAAAAGGAGGCAGTCTATATGGATTTTAACAATATCTGGCGAGAAGCTGTCGTTTGATAATGCTCAAGTCACTGTTTTTGTTAAAATATTTCGAAGAAGTCGTACGAGAAAATAATTATTTACCTGAGCAAGTCTATAACTGCGATGAAACCGGATTGGTATATAAGAGATTACCAAATAAAATAAATGTGGTAAGGGATGAGAAATCAGTCCCTGGTCCAAAAACTCAAAAACAAAGGATAACTCTAATGGCCTATTCAAATGGCACAATCAATATCAAAAAACGCATATCAGACGACTCAATTCATTCCGAATGTAGCAGTGCACTTAGAATCAAAAAATCTACGAAAACATTATTACTTGTCAAAGCCTGAAAATGAAAACCTTAAAATTCTATATTTACCTTCCGGATCAACGTGTATTTAAGTCTTTTAAGACACGGTACCGTAAATGCATTGATCTGAAAGATGTAGATTGCATGAATGTGGAATTGTTGAATTGTAGGTAGGGGAGGTTACACGAAATAGTTACACGAGTTTTATATCTCCAGATAGAATCAAAACTTGTTTTTGATTGTTCCAATATTGTTGTACCTTCCAGTACAGAGTCACATATTGATGTATTTGAAAGACGACATCCGCTAGAGTTTTGACAGTTGCATTATAATATATAACGGCTGCTTTGAGCCAAACAAGTAAGGTTTTGTTCACAACAAGACAATGATTTCGTAAAAATGGAATCGTCAAATTGTGTCGAATTTGACATTGATTTAGAAATTTTTAAAAGTACCTCAGCTATCGAAAATTGCAATAAATATAATACGATCAACCCTAAGGAACTGTAAAATTATTTTGGGTTACAGTGAGCTTTAAGGTTCGGGGATTTCTTTAAAAAAGCTACATTAACGGGTATTTTCAGTTCAGTCAGCTATAACTAGTATCTTTGGGTAAAAACTTAAATTTAAAAAAATTTTCAAATAATTCGAAATAAAGCGGACGATTCGTTGCAGGTAGTAGTAGGCAAATTTAATTGGTAGGCAGTCAAAATCGAACTTTTTGCCTAAGGCGAAAGTGTTTTTCTCTTTAGTGTGAGATCTCACTCGTCGTTGTGTTCAGTTAGAAATAATTTATTGATTCAATTTAATTAATTATTAGTTTAAATTATATGCTGTCATATTTATTTTTAAAATCGAATTAAAGATAGACTTGTTTAAAGTTTAAATATTTTTTATTTACTATACCAATATTTCAGAGCGTCATAAATCCATAAATGATTAAACTTTTCATTGACAACTTGAAACATTTATAATTTACGTTTTTGTCATGTGAATAACGTAGTCATGCGTATGCGTCTACTTAATGTAAGGCAAAGTTTAAGGTTACACTTATCTCAAGAAAGTAAATTACGTTTGTAGAATTTATAATTTCCGTATCATTCATATAGGTCAATATTGTACTGATGATGAGGAGATTTTTTGATCAAACAAATCAATGCTCGTGCACTTCATGTATTATCAATTAAATAATAGAGTAAATTAAAAAATAAACAAATCAATCGATTTTTTAAGCAATGCGCATTATTTATATGTATGGGATACAAAATGATTTTTTCTATAAAATAAACCAAATGTTCTACAATCTTCTAATGCTCAAAATGCACTTAAGTTAACGTTATCGTTTATTACTCATTAAATTTTAAAATCAGGTTTTATATCTCTAAAAAACTAATTTTTGGTTTGGCCGCAAGTCGCGAGACTGATAAATTTTGATACAAAATTACGTGACTAATGTTGTCGTAGGTTAGGTTAACTTGAATAAATCATATACGATACTTTTTGTATATTTTAATCCTAATTTTCGAATAAATTACAGTGTAAATTAACTAAGTCGTTGAACAGTAATAAAATGACGCTATTTAATTTTGGTGTTTAGTGGTTACTGTCTGGCGACTGTACTGATTAAATTACAGAAATCGCGAATCATGATGACATGAAAAGTTTTTTGAACTATTATGTATAATTTTTTAGATGTTTCATCTATTTTTATTAATTCAATTCCAAAGTCCATTTTTTATATTTGTATTTTTATTCGTAAATAAAAAGCATTAAAATAAAAGTAATCCCCCCCCCCCCATCTATTTGTTATTTGTATATTTGTCTAATTTGGTGTGAAAGATCAATTTATTTAAATAAATTTGCGGTTCTATTTTGGGGTTTCTATCCAAAATTGTTGTTTTATGTTCAATGTGTGAGTCGTGCATTTTTTATCAATTCGGCATTAACCTGGTTAAATTAATTTCTTTAAACGTTTAATTCGCTTAACCACATTAAATTTGTAAGTATTACCACATAATCAAAAATGTGTATTATTTTATGATTAGATAATGTCTAGCGAAAGCTTTTGAATTGATAATAATCAATTATTTCTAGAATAATAAATATTTAAGTGGATTAAATAGGAATGCAATGTTTTGTTGTTTTCAATAAAACATGTTTGGTTGTTCTGTTAATTTGCAAAAATAGGCATTTTCAAGATAGAATTTTGTTTATTTTTATTTTTTTTTTTTGGGACGATAACGACTTTTTGCAAGTTGTAAACAACACGGTACTAAACCATGTTAGGTGAGGTCATCAAATTAGATTTTTTGTTTTTGGCTTATTGTTTATGGTTTGCTTGATATTATCGATTTGATTTAAACAAATATACGGTTTTAACAGAAATCATACTCTCGGAACGTGTTTTCAATTTTTAATAATTGTTATATATTCAGTATTTAATTTCAAAATTGCATGAAAAATTCATTAACACATTGTAATCGGGCGTTTTATACCGGTGCATTATGCCTGTAGCGGAAGATTTTTTGAAACAATGTCAAAAACAGCTCCATTTAATCCATTGTACCACTAATCTATTGAAATATAGTAAAAACATGTTTAGTACGTGACCCGCTCTCTAAAGAAACGTATTTTTACGTGTCCTAACAGCAATGTTCAATATTATATTAATATTACGCCCTGCGCATTCCGACCGATTAGGTCTATTGTAATTTAGCTATTTTACGCAGAAATAATTATAACAATAAAGAAAAAGTCAGAACGTTTTACATTATACTGAAACTCTCTTTTATGGAGCATATTTTATTATCGATGCTTACTGTTTGAGAAAAGGTTATGAAGTGAAATAGAGACTTTGACATATTATAAAACTGTAACTTGACAGTACGACAAGTGTTGCCAAGTTTGGGTACAATGTGAATTTCAATACTTCCACTCATTGTTACAAAACAAAAAAACCAAGTTAAACATTTGTCATAGCAAAAATAAAACTGAAATTACTAAGAGAAAATGTTGTGGCAAAACAAAAAAATTACTTTAACTATTGCAAAAACTGAAATTTACGTTAAACTTTTTCTGATCTTAAATGATTAAATTCATTAAGTTGCACAAATACTTATGACGACTCTTATTCAATGCTTTCGTCAGTATATCAGCAACTTGTTCCTGTTGAAGTTTAAAAGAACTATTTGTGTTTATTTAATTAAAGTTACATAGAAATCCGTTTAGAAATCCGCATATATGTCGGTTGGGTATTATTTGCTGTAGTAGATTATAAGTTTTAGTGCTCTAGGGTAAAAATTGACATTTGTCATATTAATTATATCAATTTCGCCAATAACCGAGCACATTATTTAATTTATTGTTCAATTAAATATTATAACCATAAATCTAATCAAACCTGGTTCTTATTTCAATTCTCCAAATCATCATCAAAGAAATTAACAGGTTATGGGCCCAGGAACGCATTTTTGATTAAAAAGAATTTAATGAGTAAAGTTCAGCGAGAATAGTTTTGTGAGGTTATAAGGAATTAAGCACGTTGCATATCACAATAGTCAAAGTGAGATTTAAAAATGGATTTGGCGAAGCATATCAAACCATTGACTGGAGAATCGGATTGGCCAGTATGAAAAAGAAAGATTAGAGATCTTTTAGATTATCATGATGGAGCATTGGACGTCATCGATAAGAAATTGTTACCACCGGAGAAGTTAGGTGAGGAAGCTACGAAAGAACAGACCCTAGAGTACAATGGGAAGTTTGATTTTTATCGTAAGGCAAATAGCTACGCAAAGTCAATGATTGCGAGTGCAGTGACTGATTCAGTTTATCAGAAAATTATGGACAAGGGGTCAGCTTCAGAGACATGGGAGGCATTAAAGCAACAGTTTGAGGCCACTTCAAGGGACCAGTTGTTTAAGATATGCATCGATTTTTTTGCGTTCAGTTGGATATCGGGAGAGGATGTTTCAACCCATATAGCAAGACTCAAGAGTCTATGGAATGAGTTGAATGGTGGTCTGGAAGCCAAATTAGAGAACCCTTTACCGGATCTTATGTTGGTTTGTAAGATTTTGCATATTTTACCAAGTAAGTTTGAGACTTTTAAATCGAGTTGGATGTTGTTGACGAAGGACGATAAGAAGTCGTTTGATGAGTTGACAACACAATTGTGTATGTTTGAGAGAAACTTCACGAAGGGCTCAAATAGTGACCAAATAGTACAGGAAGCACTAATGGTAAAATCAGATGCACAGAGAAAAGACAGCCAGGGCAGCCAATTTTTTAAAGGCAGATCAAAGAAAGAAGATATCTGCAATTACTGTAAGAAAAAGGGTCACTGGGTCAATACTTGCCGAAAGTGGATCGCGGATGGAAAACCAAACAAGAGTACAGTCAAAAGTGGAGCTCAAGAGACTTTGACAGCACAGAGTGTGGAACTTATGTCTAGTCTGGAAGAGGCACATATGATTGACATGGATTCAGCAATATGGTGGATTGATAATGGGGCAACAAGGCATGTTACCAACAGTTCAGAATATTTTACAGACTTTCAGAAGTTTGAAAGTCCTTGCGGTATAAGAGCAGCTGGGAAAGAGACCCTATCAGCAGTAGGAAAAGGCACTGTACAATTAACATCAACTATCGGTGATCGAGATATAATATTAACTGAAGTTTGGTATGTTCCAAAATTATATAGAAACTTATTTTCAGTGCTTGCTGCTCAAGACCGTAATCTAAAGAGTGAGTTCAAATCCACAGCAACAGAATGTTGGCTTCATATAGAAGGCAGGAGAGTTCTGCATGGAAGACGCGAAAGAAATGGAACATTGTACAAAGCAGATGTTAAGCCAATTTCGCCAAGTCAGGTAATTGAGATAAATGCCATGGATGATACAGAATTACTACAATTGTATCATAAGAGATGGGGACATCAAGATAAACGTCATGTCCAGAGTATGTTGGAAAGAGAGTTGGGTGTAAAAGTTCCGTTAGGGAATGAACTGTGTGAGTCGTGTATTTATGGTAAAGCCCACAGGTTACCATTTGGACACAGAGAGAGAGCATCCAAGCCAGGTGAATTAATGTCGGTTGATGTATGTGGACCGTTCGATGATTCTTTCTAAAAGAAGAAATACTTAGTTGTATTCAAGGACAACTATACAAAGTTTAGATATGGCTATCTCATGAGAGAAAAATCCGAAGTTAAAGAAGTACTAAAGAGGGTTATTCAAAAACATTGGGGCATCGAATTAAAGAAATGCTCAGCGACAATGGCGGGGAATTTGATAATAAAGACGTTCGGGAGATTCTATGTGCAGAAGGTATCACTCAGAGACTGACAGCGCCCTACACACCTCAGCAGAACGGCGGCAGTGAACGTGAAATGCGCACTATAGTTGAAATGGCAAGAACTTTCAAGTACTCGAATGAAGTAGCAAATTTTCCAGCAACATTGTGGGCAGAGTTGGTGTCAATTTCAATTTACATCTTAAATAGAACTGCAAAATCATCTGTAGAAGGCAAAAGTCCATATGAGCTTTGGACAGGTAAGAAGCCAAGAATAAAGCACTTACGTATTATAGGGTCTTCCTGTTATGCTCACATTCCTGATCAGAGAAGACAGAAAATGGATAGAAAAGCCATAAAGGGTTATCTAGTAGGATATGATGGAGATGAGCGCTACAGAATTTGGGTGAAAGAACAGAATAAAGTCATCCTTTGCAGAGATGTTATTTTTCAAGAAAAAACAGTACAGTGTGAAGAAGTTGTGGAATTACCATTACAAGATGATGATCACAGCAATCAGGGAAAGCAAGCAATAATTCAAGAAGATGAAGAAAGTGAAAATACAGGCGAAGAACAATCAGAGAAAGAATCGGAGTCTGAAGAAAGTGACACCGAGGAGGAACAATTTTCAGCACCACCTAATAAACAGTTGAGAGATCGTACAACTCTGAAAAAACCGTTACGTTTCAGCGATTATATTATGATCACAGAAGAGATCATTAATGGGACAGAAATTCCAGAAACTTACGAGGAGGCACTCAACAGTAAAGTCAGTGTGAATTGGAAAAGAGCTATGGACAGTGAAATTGATTCGCTCAAGGAGAATCAAACTTGGGAATTAAAAGATTTACCAAAAGGAGCAAAGGCCATACCATGCAAGTGGGTTTACAGAATAAAAACTCATCCAGATGGAAGTATCGACAAGTATAAGGCTAGACTTGTTGTGAAGGGATTTAGTCAACGACAGGGTATTGACTACAGCCAAACGTTCAGTCCGGTAGCCAAGTTAAGTACAATTTGTTCAATGTTAAGTATTGCTGCAACAGAAAGGATGCATTTGACACAGTTTGATGTATCTACAGCGTTTTTGTATGGTGAATTAGAAGAGACCATATATATGCAACAACCAGAGGGTTACAGTGACAAAAGTGATAGAGTGTGCAGACTCAAGCGAAGTTTGTATGGGCTTAAACAGGCCCCAAGATGTTGGAGTAAACGTT
Source organism: Tipula vernalis (assembly GCA_958295665.1). Taxonomy (NCBI): domain Eukaryota; kingdom Metazoa; phylum Arthropoda; class Insecta; order Diptera; family Tipulidae; genus Tipula; species Tipula vernalis. Next base: position 18,298,343 of record OY282560.1, read on the forward strand.
TCAGCACTTTTCTAGTATCAGCAGGATTTAAGGCAAGTGAAGCGGATCCATGTTTACACATCAGAGAAAAAGGTGAGAAGAAACTCTTAGTTGCACTTTATGTAGACGATGGGTTAGTCATGGCGACTGATCAGCAGGATGCTAATATCTTCATTAAAGAGTTAAAGACAGAGTTCAAGGCCACAGTGAAACCAGCATCGTATTTCCTAGGATTAGAAATCGAACGTTTAGAAGATGGTGCTATTAAAATAAGTCAGCAAGCCTACGCTAAGAAAATATTAGAACGTTTCAATTTTAAAGAGTGCAAACCAGTCTCTACACCTATGTTGAAGGAGCCAGTAGTATCAAAGGAGGATACAAAGGAAAATGTTAAGTTAAGCGATTTTCCTTATCGTCAAGCAGTTGGAGCACTCATGTATTTAATGATCGGTACAAGACCAGATCTGGCCTACAGTGTAAGTTTCCTATCAAGATCGTTTGATTCCGCATCTACGGAAGATGTAATAAGACTGAAGCGAGTATTTCGATACATAGTAGGTACGTGCGATTTAGGCATAGTTTATCATCCCAATATCAGCGGCAGAATATTGGATTGCTTCAGTGATGCAGACTTCAGGGGATGCAATGTAACTGGTAGATCAACATCAGGAGTGGTTGTTACACATGCAGGAGGAGCTATATCGTGGTTAAGTCAAAGACAAGCAATGACTTCTACATCCACGACTGAAGCAGCTAATGAAGCAGTCAAAGAGATTATTTGGTTGAGCAGATTGTTTCAAGGAATAGGAAATCTGAAACAAAGACCAGTTCTTCAAATAGACAATCAGGCTACAGTAAGACTCACCGAGAATCCAGAGTTCCACCATCGTACTAAGCATATAAAAATAAAGTATTTCTTTATTCGAGAAAGAGTCATGGAAGGGGAACTAGCAGTTCAACATATTTCAACAGAGGACCAAGTTGCAGATATTATGACCAAGCCGTTAACAAAACCACGTTTTCAGGAGCTTTGCCATAAAATGGGACTTTCAAGTAAAAATTAAATAACAAGGGAAAGTGTTAAAGTTTAAAAGAACTATTTGTGTTTATTTAATTAAAGTTACATAGAAATCCGTTTAGAAATCCGCATATATGTCGGTTGGGTATTATTTGCTGTAGTAGATTATAAGTTTTAGTGCTCTAGGGTAAAAATTGACATTTGTCATATTAATTATATCAATTTCGCCAATAACCGAGCACATTGTTTAATTTATTGTTCAATTAAATATTATAACCATAAATCTAATCAAACCTGGTTCTTATTTCAATTCTCCAAATCATCATCAAAGAAATTAACAGTTCCGTTGTGCTAATGTGTATCAATTGGAAACATCCTTCTTCGTATTTTTCTCTGATGTAATGGTATTGCACATCAATATGCTTCGTTCGCTTGTGGAAGACAGGATTTATCGTCAACTTGATCGCGCTCATATTGTCAATGTAGAATTTCGCTTTCAATGTTTGATTCATCGTAAGTTCAGACAGCAGTCCTTTTAGCCAAACGAGTTCCTTGGTTGCTTGGCATGCTGCCACGTATTCGGATTCTGTTGAAGACAATGTCGTTGAATCTTGTCTCATTGACGCCCAACTAATGACACCTGAACCAATGTGGAAAATGTAATCACTTGTCGACTTCCTTGTTTCTGTGTCTCCAGCATGGTCTGCATCACTATAGCCAACGAAATCAAATTCAACGTTATTTTCATAAAGGATACCTGTATTTAATGTGCCCCTTATGTACTTCATGATGCGCTTAACTGCCTCAACATGTGCCGCACTTGGATATCCAAATACCGACTTACGACACCAACAGCGTAGCTTATATCTGGTCTTGTTCCGATGGTAAAGTACATTAAACTTCCGACAGCCTGTCGATACGGATAGTTTTTGTAATGCTCGTCATTCACAAAATCACCAAGATTTTGATTGCAGTCCATTGGTGCTGACACAGGATTGCATTCCATCATATTGAAACGATTTAGCACTTTCTTTGCGTATGCCTCTTGATGTAAGCGAATTGACCCATCAGGTGACCGTTCAATTTGAAGACCAAGAAAATATTTCGCTTCGGACACTTTTATCTCGAAATGTTTCTGTAGGTAGGCGATGATTTCATCAATTTCATTTGTATTATTCGTCGCTATCAAGCCATCATCAACGTAAATGGCAATAACTGTCATTGTGTCCTGCTTTTGACGAACAAAAACGCACGCATCGTATGCACTTTGTTTGAAATCGAACTTACGAATGAACGATGTAAATTTCTGGTTCCAGCATCGTGATGCCTGTTTTAGTCCATACAAGCTTTTCTTCAACTTGCAAACGCGTTTACTGCCGTTCTCATATCCGACTGGCTGTTTCATGTAGACGTTTTCTTTCAGTTCACCATACAAAAATGCCGTTTTGACATCAAACTGTTTCAATTGTATAAACGATCTGGTGCATTGACTGTTGTACGTAAACTGTATCGATCGTTGTGTCGCTTCTCAGGTGTTTCATCTGAGTCTCCTTCAAACGATATAAAATGTTCATCATTTTCGACTTCTTGAACATTTGCTGGCTCGTCCACTTGAACTTCGTCCGTTTGATCTGTCACTTGAACGTCGTCCACTTTCGATTCATCGTGAATCGTATATTTATCGGATTGTTCGTTGAACTTGACATTGCAGCTCATGATGACTTTATTGCTATATGGATCAAATAGACGAAAATTTTTGGTTGTGGGCTCGAATCCAACTAAGTGAACTTTCTTTGCTTTTGGATCCCACTTCTTTCGACCAGTTTGCTTTGGAATTTGTACGAAACATTCCGTTCCAAAAATTTTGATGTGACCCAAATACGGCTTTCTATCAAACCATTGTTCATATGGCGTAGTACCAGCACAATTTCTGTTGGTTGTGCGATTCAATAAGTATGTCGCTGTACGTACCGCTTCTGGCCACAGTGATTTCGGCAAACCACTTGCAATGAGCATGGTCCGTGCACTTTCTTGAATAGTATGATTGTCGCGTTCAATTCGACCGTTTTGCTCTGGAGTGTATGGTGTGATACCCTCAAACTGTATGCCTTCGCGTTGCAAAATGTCGATCAACACCTTTCGATTGAAAAACTCCTTTCCATTATCGAATCTGAAAAAAATGATTTGCGAACCATTCATATTTTTGACCAATCCAACTAATGCTTTCAAATGTGAGTACGCTTCATCCTTTGACTTTAACAAGTATACGAACCGAAAACTTGTTGCTACATCCTTCACCAGCATGAAATAGCGCATACCGTTAATTCCATTAACTTCGCTTGGACCGCACAAATCCACGTGCATGTACTCTCGGAACCATCGTTGCACATTTTCTTGATTGAATCAACATTTACGTGTCCAAGTCGTCGATGCCAATGTTGCAGAGAAACAGCTGCCATGTTTGCGTATTCGTTTATTCGCAAACGAAAATCCATTTTGAGCCGATTCTTTGAATTTTTCTTTCCGACTGCAACAACTTTGTTTTTATCGTCGATGAATTTGCAACCATCCTTTTCGATTAAAACTTTGATACCTTTATCCGTCAATACGCCCGTTGAAAACAAATTTTCACAGAGTTCAGGAACATACAGCACATTTTCCAAACGAACTGGCTTCCACTGATTGTCAACTCTCACGTCAATACGAATTGTACCGATTGCTTCGATTGGTAAAAGGCACTTGTTTGCAACTTCTACTTTCAATGGTCCCGTGTATTTTCGTAGCTCTGAAAACCACTCTTGATGAAATGTTATGTGTTTTGATGCAGCTGAATCGGCATACCAATTATCCGATTTTTCATCCTTCTCGACTGTCAAGACGGAACACCATACCATTTCATTGCCATCTTTGTTGCATTTGCTTTTATCACCCTTGTCCGATGATTCCCTGAACTTTGGACAAACTTTATCCTTAGCCCAATGGCCCTTCTGACCACAGGCATTGCATTTCGTTTTCTTCTTAATTTCATCGATTTTCGACTTTGGCTTTGAATCTTTGGGTTTGAAGTTCTTCTTTGTTTTCGCTGAAAACGCTGCACCCGAACTGCTAACTTCGTCTTTTTCCAAACGATCCAAATTCTCTTCCTCCAATTGTAATGACGACATCAATTCAGTGAGCTTACGATTCGCTGTAGTATTGTACCATACCGTCTTGTAATTGTTGAATCTCGGTGTCAATCCAGTGATAATGCGTGATACTCTCAAATTTTCACTCAATTTTTCCTTTTGCTGTTCGAGTTCGGACGCCAATTGAGTCACGCGCGTAAAAAACGCCGTTACCTTTTCATCATCACGCATTTTTGCTGAAAAATACTCCTCGTACAAAATCATTACACGAATTTCGGAATTCTTTTCATAAACGCTGCTCAGCTGATCCATCATTGCTTTCGCCGATTTACAATCCAAAACAAGGTTTGCGTTGTCGTTGTCAATTGACTGAATAATTGCATTCATGGCTTTACCCTCATTTTACTGTATTTGCTCTTGTCTTTCTAATCTGCTGTTGCTTCATCGGGTTCTCTGCCTTCAATATTTTCCGTCAAATCACGAGATCTCATGTATGCAGTGATTTGAAACTTCCATAACTTATAATTCGATGCACCTTTCAAAATGTTACCGGTAAAATTATTTTCGTCTTTGTCACCCATGATGAAATATTTTCAGTTGAAAAACGCACAAAGGACTGTGTAAACACGAACGAAAAGTAGCCGCTGCTTATTTATCTGTTCTTAGAATTCGATGACGACGATCGACTGCTGACGCGCACTGAACTGTAAACACCATGCGGCAATCTTTCACACTGTTGTGAAATTCAATTGTTTCATTCGACGATGATTTTCTATTTATTTCAACTATGAATTTTACGGGATTTTTCCGACTTTAGTTCACTTCTTTTTATTAAAAAAAAATGCTAAAACACACGTTTTGAGTACTTTTCCACTACGCTATGACAAGACCTGTTCAGACCCTGTTAAGCCTACTGGGCGGCCATAACCTATTGTAATTTAGCTATTTTACGCAGAAATAATTATAACAATAAAGAAAAAGTCGGAACGTTTTATATTATACTGAAACTCTCTTTTATGGAGCGTATTTTATTATCGATGTTTACTGTTTGAGAAAAGGTTATGAAGTGAAATAGAGACTTTGACATATTATAAAACTGTAACTTGACAGTATGACAAGTGTTGCCAAGTTTGGTTACAATGTGAATTAGGTCTACTGTATCCTTGTTGAATTACTACGTAAAATAGAGACTAAGTCCTTGATAAACGTCATTAACTCGAGTTTGAAGTGTGATGCCTCCGTGATGGACGATCCATTTGAAGTGCTCCGTTTAAATGTGTAATATTAATATTATAGGTAAGAAGCTTCTTGGTTGAGAGGAGTGTCAACCAGCTTCCTTGTGCAAGCTATCTATTTTTCGACCTAAGTTCAAGTTCTGAAATAAGCAATACTGAGTTTGGGGCCATACAAAGTGATAGCTGTCTTGGCCATCAGAGTGGCCGAGTGACCAGAAGACAGGTTTAATTTTCTTTGCCCAGTACTTTGTGGTCTGTTACCTAGACTCCAAGTAAATTTAGAGCTGATTAGCCGCCAGGTCTAAATAGTAATGCTTGTCTGAACAAGTTGGTATTGGTGTATCCGTAAGCTATGTGGTGTGAATTGATATAGAAGGCAGAGGCCTAACTAATTAATTGGACGGGTATCGTTTTGTGTTATAATGCTTCAGGAAGAAAAATAAAAACAAAAACTTCCTATATGTTCTAATACAAAACGATAGCGTCAACTTGCATAGATACACCCGAGGCATTGCGCGATGGAGCATAAATCTGCTTGCTTGATGAACCTTTAATTTTTCCGTTATTGATCCAAGGATCTCTTTAATTATAAAAGTAAATTACGTTACTATTTAAGTAAATTATTATACGCTAAGGTACAGTTTTTGTTTTAATTGTTGTACTTTCTCTTTTCAGGGCAGCCCAAAACGTCATATTACCACCATACGAACAATATGCAACTGGCATAATCTATTTAGATAAGGCCACTCATAAAGAATGCGAGGACGAATTTGAGGCACTAGCAAACACTCTTGGCTTAAGGATACTCGGATGGCGTACCGTGCCAAACAATCCGGCAGCAATTGGTGAAGTTGCTCGCAAATCTGAACCTCTATCGCAACAAGTATTTTTGACGGGCGATTTCAAAGATGCCGAATCATTTAAACGACAAGTATTTGTCTTACGAAAACGTGCCACACACGAACTAACAAAACCAAAACGACGTTTTTATATTTGTTCGTTATCGCGCAAAACAATCGTCTATAAAGGTTTATTTACATCGGACCAATTATGGCTGTACTATATTGATTTATTAAATGAGGATTTTAAAACCTATTTGGCATTGGTACACACGCGTTTCAGTACAAATACTTTCCCGTCATGGGAACGTGCCCATCCGTTACGTGTAATCGCCCACAATGGTGAGATTAATACATTACGCGGTAATGTGAATTTTATGAAGGCTCGTGAGGGTGTTATGCAAAGTGATATTTTTGGTGATGATTTGAAAAAATTATATCCAGTTGTTGAACCTGGACTCTCTGATTCCGGCTCAACTGATTGTGTACTGGAATTTTTAACAATGGCAAGTGATCGTACATTACCCGAGTCGGTTATGACTCTAGTGCCAGAAGCGTGGCAAAATGATCGTACGATGAGTCAAGAAAAGCGTGACTACTATCATTGGGCGTCATGTGCAATGGAACCATGGGATGGGCCAGCACTAATCTCATTTACAGATGGACGATATATTGGTGCGATTCTCGATCGAAATGGTTTACGTCCGTCTCGATTTTATATAACCAAAGATAATGTATTGATTATGGCGTCTGAAGTGGGTGTGTACGATGTGGACCCAGGAAATGTTATCTTAAAGGTACACAATCTATATTCTTAATGGCCACTCAAGTTATACATTTATATGTTTATCATTGCAGAGTCGTCTAAAACCAGGCCGCATGCTACTAGTCGACACCGAAGAAAAAGCATTTATCCAGGATGTTGAAATTAAATCAAAAATTGCCAAATCGCGTCCCCACTCGCAGTGGATCAAAGAAAAGGTAAGCTAAACCAAAACAGAACCGACCAAAAATGCTTTTTTTTGCAGATTTATGTCAGTTTTTTATGTAATAATATATTTGTATTATTACGTTTGAAAATTTTAAATGATACTAACGCATATTTTTTTTCTTTATTTCTCGTATTTCCAAAAAAATTTATAAATTACATTTAAAAAACATTAAAAATATATCCGCGCGGATTTTTCGGACACACTCAAAAAAAAAAAACACTAATTGTAAATTTATCTAAAATAAAATAATAAAATTATTTTTTTTTACTGTAAATTTAATAAAATTAGATGGTAAGTTTTTGAAAATTGAAAATTCGAAATGTAGAAATTTTAATTTGGTTTTTAATTTAATTAATTCGTTGGTTTGGTTGTTTTTTTTCTTTTAATTAAAACTATTCTGTTCCGATTGTGACGCATCGCTGCTCGCTCTTGCAACAACTCCATGCAAGTGTTTTGGATTTCAATGAGATACTTTACAAATTACAATAATATTTATAAGAATTGGCTTACTATATATGTTTTATAATATTTGTTTACACATATCCCAAGATTTGGCCGGTGAATTTCGATTTTGGATATTTAATTACTAATTTACACAAATCCTTTAAGTTTTAGATTTATTTTGTATAATTTTCAACTAATCCATAATTATTGTAAAATACTAATTTTCTTTACCATTACAATTTTAATTTTGGGTTTCTCGTTGCTAAATGGCCAATTTTATTATTTTATTCGAATATCGTCTAACTTTGTAATATTATTTTGAATTAACATTCCAAATTAATTTGTGGGACACCAAATTTTTACATATGAGTTTATAAAACTTTGTATAATTTGTTACAATAATTGTATAATAATTTTATCATAAGTTTGCCCGAAAATGTAAAATCGAAATTCATTCGCAACACTCTAGATTTACTTGAAAAACGTAACTTCTAAACGAAATTCCACATCTTATTCGAAATCCAAATACGAATGAACCTAATCCCCTAAACCCCCACCACAGTTAACTAAAATTTTTTGTACTTTGTTGTTTTGAAATTAAAATTCCTGTTATTCGTTTGTGTTTAAAAAATATAAATTAAAATCGTTAGTTTGCCCGACCCGAATTAGGCTTAAACTTATCGGGCGGAAAGACTGATGGTTTCAATCTGGCTGCTTGTTTCGCTTAACTTTTGTTTTGGTTACTTTTAAAAAATTCTTAGATAAAAGACGCACAAGCAACGTCCATCAACGTTGATCACGTCCGCAGCTTTAAAACACAACAATACTAAAAACATGAAATATTAGCACGGCACACAAACATAAACACATATATACCAGAAAAATACTCATACACACAAACACACATATCCTCATGAAAACAAACAAACACACATTTTTTGGTAGTCACCCGATTGTGTAGAAAAATAGTAGTAAAATCATCATCCATCTCTCGTAACTAACACTTTCAATTTTATTTACTAATTTTTTCTAATTTAATTGACTGTTTAGATCACAATTGATGATTTAAAACGTCACAATTTATTGACACTAAAAGAGCAGAATGGTACATCTAATGGTGTTGCCCCCAGATCGAAAAAAGGTATTTTCGATCCGAGGCTTTTGTTGTTTGGGTATACTACCGAAACCGTGAACATGTTACTGATTCCAATGTTGAAGAATAAGTAAGTTGTGTATACTGAGAGTGTGTAATGGCACGATTGAAATTATATTTTACGTTAATTTAGGAAAGAAGCCCTTGGTTCTATGGGTAATGATGCACCACTCGCCTGTTTATCAACATTCCAGCCAATACCATATGAATATTTCAAACAACTATTCGCACAAGTAACAAATCCTCCAATCGATCCATTCCGTGAGAAAGTTGTTATGTCACTGCAATGCCCGATGGGACCTGAGGCTAATATATTAAAACCATCGGCAAAACAAGTACATCGTATTTGGTTGCCAAATCCAATTTTAAGTATTCCCGATATTGAATTGCTCAAGCGTAACAGTTATCGTGGTTGGAAAACAAAAATTATCGATATTACATTCCCAAGTGAAGAGGGACCAAATGGATATATTACGGCTTTGGACAGAATTTGCGACGAAGGGCAAAAGGCGGCTGAAAATGCATTCCAACTTTTAGTTCTATCTGATCGTAATGCTGGTAAATCACGTGCACCTGTTTCTGCTTTACTCGCACTCGGTGCATTGCATCATCATTTGATTGAGACACGAAACCGTATGAAAGTTGGTTTAATCATTGAGACAGCTGAAGCTCGCGAAGTTCACCATATTTGTGTGCTACTCGGATATGGTGCTGACGCAATTTGCCCTTATTTGGTGTTTGAGTTGGCAATGCAATTACGTGATGATAATGTTCTTGACCCATCAATTACCGACGACCAGCTATATCAGGCTTATTCCGAGGCAGTTGAAACTGGCGTCTCAAAAGTTATGGCCAAAATGGGGATCAGTACCCTACAGTCATATAAGGCGGCACAAATTTTCGAAGCGGTCGGTTTGGGTAACGATGTCATTGAAAAATGTTTCCGTGGTACACACAGTCGATTGGGTGGTGTAACACTACAAATTTTGGCACAGGACTCACTCGAACGATACATGTTGACGTATGGACCAGATGTTGATATGAAAATTTTACGCAATCCTGGGCAATACCATTGGCGTGCCGGTGGTGAAGGACATATTAATGAGCCGGCTTCGATTGCAGCACTTCAAGAGTCGGCCATAAATAAAAATCAAAGCGCTTTTGAGAAATTCCGCGATTCAACTTTGGAGAGCGTGCAGCAGTGCACAATTAGAGGTCAGTTGGAATTGGTAAAGGGTCGGCAAAAAATTGATATTTCTGAAGTTGAACCGGCCAGTGAAATTGTTAAACGATTTGCCACTGGTGCTATGAGTTTTGGTAGTATTTCGTTGGAGGCGCATCAAGCGTTAGCGGTGACAATGAATAAAATTGGTGGCAAGAGTAATACAGGTGAAGGTGGTGAAGATCCAGATCGTTATCTAAGTAAGTGATAGGGGTTTTTAAGTTTTTTCCGACGTAAAAATATGTTTTCTATTTTTAATTAACAACAGATCAAGATCCTGAATTCAATCGTCGCTCAGCCATTAAACAAGTAGCATCCGGTCGCTTTGGTGTAACCGCATCTTATATTGCACATGCTGATGATTTACAAATTAAAATGGCACAGGGTGCTAAACCCGGCGAGGGTGGTGAACTTCCCGGCTACAAAGTAACCAAAGATATTGCAAAAACACGTCATTCAGTTCCTGGCGTTGGATTAATTTCGCCACCACCTCATCACGACATCTATTCGATTGAAGATTTGGCAGAATTAATTTATGACTTAAAATGTGCCAATCCCTATGCCCGCATTAGTGTTAAACTTGTATCCGAAGTTGGTGTTGGTGTTGTTGCTGCTGGAGTTGCAAAGGTGATTATTTTATGTTATGTTGTTAAGTTTAATGTCACACATTTTAAATTTATGGGATTTTAAGAAGTTGGATCAAAATGACTTTTAATTTTTTGTATCCAGTTTTGTAACATCCTAAGCAAATATCATTATGCACCCCTCTGAATTTTTATGTAACATTTAAATTAAAGAAAGTCTACAGAAAGGTATAAATACGATTGGGGTGATGCAATCATGTTGTACATACTTTAGGATCCAGAGAAATTCATAAAACGCTTACATCTCGAACAAAAATAACCCGGATTGTATATCATTATTAAAGGAACGAACATTTTGTTTGAATTTTATAATTAATTTAGGGTAAAGCTGAACATATTGTAGTATCTGGTCATGATGGTGGTACTGGCGCTAGCTCGTGGACTGGTATTAAATCAGCTGGTTTGCCTTGGGAACTTGGTATTGCTGAAACACATCAAGTATTGGTTTTAAATGATTTAAGATCCAGGTAATATGACAATTTCTATTAATTTTATTTAATTTCAAAATCGAAAGCTCGAAAAGACGCGGACATTTTTTTTTTTTTTAGAAATTATTGCTAGGATTTTCCCCTATATTCTGTTGTATTTTTATAGAAAAAAAATGTATGTGTGAGAAAGGTTCTCGTATATATTCTGGGGAGGATCAAAAATATGTTTAAAAAAGTAAAAATATAAAACTAAATAAAAATGTATTAAATAAGCCCGTGCGCTCTAAGTCAGATCCCGTGCGTTGTATAGGGAAAGTGAAGTTTCTTGTAATTACATATTATTTATTAAAATTTAACTCAAACCCCATGGAACAGTTTTGAAACGACTAATTTTTAACAATTACATTTTAGGGTTATTGTACAAGCTGATGGACAGCTAAGAACGGGATTTGATGTTGTTGTCGCTGCTATTCTTGGAGCTGATGAGTTTGGATTTAGTACAGCACCGCTTATCGTTATGGGTAAGTTTTTTATTTGCTCTTAGATTAATCGTATCTATAATCTTTATTCTCTTTACTCACAAACAGGTTGCACAATGATGAGAAAATGTCATTTGAATACATGCCCCGTTGGAATTGCAACCCAAGATCCCGTGCTTCGTGAAAAGTTTGCAGGCAAACCAGAACACGTGATCAACTTTTTCTTCATGCTTGCCGAAGATATTCGTAGATTAATGGCTGAATTGGGAATTCGTAAATTTCAAGATTTAATTGGTCGCACTGAGCTACTTCAGCCACGGAAAAATTGTTCGTTCAGAGCCGCTCAACTAGACTTGAGTCTCTTGCTAACTAATGCACAAGATTTACGTCCGGGCACAAGTATCATTGGTGGATCAATAGGTCAAGATTTTGCGCTTGAAAAGCGTTTAGACAATTTGGTCATCAAACGGTGTCAAGATGTTTTGGAGGGTAAGGTAGACACGGTACGACTTGATTTAAACATCAATAATGAAGACCGTGCATTCTCTTGTACCTTAAATTACACCATTGCTAAAAAGTTTGCGAAGGATAGCTTACCGGAAGGCCGATCAATTAATATATATTTGCGTGGCTCAGCCGGGCAAAGCTTCTGTGCATTTTTGGTCAAAGGAATTACCGTAAGATTGATTGGAGACGCTAATGATTATGTTGGCAAGGGTTTATCGGGCGGTAAAATTGTAATTACACCACCAAAAGACTCAACATTCGAGTCACATTTGAACGTAATTGTTGGTAACGTATGTCTCTATGGTGCGACCAGTGGCACAGCTTTCTTCCGTGGTATTGCTGCCGAACGTTTTTGCGTTCGTAATTCAGGCGTAACAGCGGTCGTAGAAGGTGTCGGAGACCATGGATGTGAATACATGACTGGTGGTCTAGTTGTCATTCTCGGATTAACAGGTCGTAATTTTGCTGCTGGCATGAGCGGAGGTATTGCCTATGTCTATGACGTCGACGGTTCATTCGCAATCAAAGTTAATCGAGAAATTGTTGAACTTTTACCACTTGAATCTGAAAAGGATGTTCAAGTGGTTAAACAACTTTTGGCCGAATTTATCGATGAAACTGAATCGGAAGTTGCCGATTTCATTTTGAAGAACTGGAAGGCCGAACACACTAAATTCGTTAAAGTATTCCCATATGAATACCAAAAAGCACTCAAGGCGATCGAAGAAGAAAAATTGGGAGAGAATGTAGAAAACCAAGTCCAACCCATTACAAATGGGGTGGCGAAAGATGAACCAAAAGTAAAAGATATTGAGGAATCAATTCAAGATGGTGTCATGGAACAGAAGCGGCTCGATAAAATTTTGGACAAGACACGCGGTTTCATAAAGTACAAACGTGAAACGGGAATATATAGAAATGCTGTTGAGCGGCAAAAAGATTGGGATGAAGTTTACAATTTCAGCCATGTACGCAAGAATTTAAAAACTCAAGCAGCACGCTGCATGGAATGTGGCGTACCTTTCTGTCAGTCGTACAGTCATGGGTGCCCGCTTGGTAATATCATACCGAAATGGAATGACCTAGTATTCCGCGATAACTGGAAGGAGGCCCTAAACCAATTGTTGCAGACTAATAATTTCCCAGAATTTACAGGACGTGTATGTCCCGCACCATGTGAAGGTGCCTGTGTCCTTGGCATTTCCGAGCCGGCTGTGACTATCAAAAATATTGAATGTGCCATTATTGATAATGCATTTGAAAAGGGATGGATTGTGCCGCAAATCCCAGAAATTCGAACAAATAAAAAAGTTGCAATTATTGGTTCGGGACCAGCCGGTTTGGCGGCCGCCCATCAATTAAACAAAGCTGGTCACTTTGTAACAGTATTTGAACGAAATGATCGGGTCGGTGGTCTTCTCCAGTACGGTATTCCAACAATGAAACTGTCCAAGGATGTTGTTAAACGGCGGATTGATTTAATGGAGAAAGAGGGAATTGTCTTCAAAACTAATGCTCACGTAGGAAAAGATGTCAAGGCGAAAGATTTGGTCATCGAATTTGATGCTATACTCATTACAACAGGAGCGACATGGCCACGTGATTTACCCCTGCCTAACCGTGACCTCAAGGGTATTTACTTTGCTATGGAATTCTTGGAAAAAACCCAGAAAAAACAGCTGGGTAATAAAATTGAGAATATTTCGGCCGCGGGTAAACATGTGCTAGTCATTGGCGGTGGTGATACGGGTTGTGATTGTATAGCTACATCTTTGCGACATGGTGCTAAATCAATTACATCGTTTGAAATTCTACCGCAACCACCAGAGAAACGGGCCGAGGATAATCCATGGCCACAGTGGCCACGAGTGTTTAGGTGAGATCATTTTTTTTATCGTACATATATATTATTTAGTAATTCCTTTTGATTTGTAATTTCAGAGTTGATTATGGTCACGAAGAGGTAAAAGTTAAATTTGGCAATGATCCACGTAAATATGTGACAACGACAAAAGAATTCTTAGACGATGGTAATGGCAATATTAAAGGTGTAAACACAATACAAGTTGATTGGACGAAAACTCCAACGGGGCAGTGGAACATGAAAGAAGTACCCGGTACCGAAAAATATTATCCAGCCGATTTAATTCTATTGGCGATGGGATTCTTGGGCCCCGAAAAAGCGTTACCCAGCGAATTGGACTTGGCACTTGATGGTCGTGGCAATATACAAACACCAAACGGACAGTATGGCACAAGTAATCCAAAAATATTTGCGGCAGGTGATTGCCACCGCGGTCAATCGCTAGTTGTATGGGCAATTTCTGAGGGTCGCCAAGCTGCCCGACAAGTTGACACATATCTAATCGGAAAACCAAGTTCACTTCCTGGCCCAGGTGGTGTGATCGATAATCGCTATCGTTAAATCAAAATGTATTTCTATGTGTAATCTCGTTGTCGTTTATTTAATTAGGTTGATCCGTAATTAGTCGTTAATTGATTTAATTGTGATTTTAAAAACCCAAAAATATTTTGAAGATGATTCGTTCGTGTATCTCAACACAGGTAAACTATATGGTCTGAATAGAATTTGTTGCATTTCAAGTGTAAAAATTGATAAAATATTTTTTTTTTGTTCTAAATTAAAAATAAATTTAATAAAAGAAACACAATAGTTAGAGATTAATAGAGTTTAAGAATTTCTTAGTGATTAAAACAAAAAAAAAAAATGAAAAAAATTAGAAGCCAGATGAAGAAAAACTACAAATGCGCATGCGCTTTGGAAAGTTACTATTAAAATAAATTAATAATTAGAAATAAATTCTATATATTACATTATATGTATAAATTAAAAATAAATTTAATTTAATTTTATTTTGTTTTTATTTTTTTTTTGAATATTTATTTATTATTTTTGAGTTTATTATTTCAGATTAATAACAAATATCAAATAGAATGTTGTTTATGTTATTAGATTCCACAATTCTTCATCAATCGTGTTTGTTTTGAAAATTTTATGTTCAAATAATTCCCAAGTATGCAAATTATTTCGCAAAGCGACTTAATTTCCAAAATATGTACGTTCTTAATATATTTCGAGCGAGTAGAGAAGGGATTTTGGTGAGACCATTTACTTTTATATCAAGGAGAGTTCGATAAAAGCAAAGATCACGGTGGGAGTTTAATGTTGCGAAAGCGAAGAGAAGTCTTAGTAAATAATAGACAATAATAATTGTCATTTTAATCAAATTATCTTCTGCACAAACTGTATTAAATATTTTAATTGATGTTTTTTTGAATGTTATCCAAATTTTTATGTAGATTCAGAAGTGTTTCCAGTTCAAATCCGACATTATCGATAAAATTATTTAAAAGAAAATTATAAATATTAGAAATGTTATTTAATTAGAAATTGGTCAATTAACCTAACCACGTACATACGAATAAAATTTATTTATCTAGATTTTAAGAAATTTTATTGAGAGACTTGAACTTCAAAAATAAAGAGACAAGTTTGTATTTGAAAAAGGACTGTCCTACTATTGCTTCGTATATCCGGGCGGTAGTACCGAAATTAAAAGACAATAAATATGTTTAAGGATATTAAAAATATGTAACATTATTGTATACTAATTATCATAGTTGTAAAATGATGTTAAAAAAAGTTACAGATACCAAAAAATAAAATCTAAATTGGAAATTTAAATAAAGTTGAAAAGTTTTAATGAATTTATTGTGTTGAAAATTAAAAATGAAATTGATTTTTAATTTATTTTAATTGTATTTACTTATGTTCTATTTAAATTTATTGTGAGGAGGCAACACGGAGAAATTGATCACGCCGCCGTAAACAACGAGGCAGAATTGAAATTTTAATCGCGAAAGCAGTCCAGTCGCTCATAAAGTGGAAGAATTTACTGATTGGCACAACAATGCGGTAAGCGTCGGTGTATACAAATTGAACTACTTCTGAACACTTTCAATTCTATCCGAGTGGTACCCGTAGGGCGGAAACCAAACACGAGAGGCATATTCCAGGATGAATCGAACGTATGGCATATACAATTCTTTAAGCATGAGTGGGTTGTAAAAATACCTACAGTTACGTTTAATGAAGCCTAGAAGTCAAATACATTTGCGGTTGTGGCGAAAATGTTCATAGCGTCAACGAAAAGAAAACATTTTGCGACCTTGAACCATTAACAACATCGTTTATTAATACAATGAATAAAAGGGACCAATGTGAGACTACCCTGAGACACCCCGGATGCCGAAATTTTAACAAATTTACAACGGTCGTAAAATTAAGATAATAACAGAATGTAACCAGCTTTATACTGGTAACTGTTGAAATTACTCGGATGATTCCAGATAAAAGTTAGGATAAACTTAGACCAAACCCTATTCAAGTGAAAAATAAAACACGTCTTTTCGTTTGTTAGCCAGTACACACACTAAACTACCATTTATTTTTCATTTCATTGTCCTACAGTCCTACTCAGTTTGAAAACTGAACGAAATACACAATTGATCGAAATACACTCAACACTCTCACTTTTTGATACAGTTGCCTAGTTTTGTTTTGCGTTACAATATTTTTTCGTTTAAATATTTTTTGAGTCTTTCGACCTTTTTTATTGCAAATATTCTCGAAACGATCTTTGTTCAATCCTTTGGTAAAGATGTCTGCCAATTGCTCGTCCGTTGGCACATAATTGAGATCAAACAACCCCTTTTGATATCTTTCACGTATGAAATGATATCTCACGTCAATATGTTTGATCCTTTTGTGAAATTCTGGATTTTTCACCAACCGTATTGCGCTCTGGTTGTCCATGTTAAGCACTGGCTTATCTCTCATGCCCACCAGTTCAGTAATTAACCCGTAAAGCCAGATAAGTTCTTTCACAGCCGGTGCTACCGCCATATACTCTGATTCCGTTGTTGATAACGCAACAGACTTTTGTATTGTTGATTCCCAGCTGATCGGCCCACCATTCAACAAAAAGATAACTCCAGAAGTTGATCGTCTTGTTGCAGTGTCTCCTGCATAATCTGCGTCACTGTAACCAACCAAATCACACTGTCCACCTCCTTCAAATTAGATTCCATAATCAGCTGTTCCCTTTATATACTTAAAAATTCTTTTCACTGCATTTACGTGTGCATTCGTCGGTTTTTCAAGGTTACAGCTTGCAACTCCCACTGCATATTGTATGTCAGGACTTGTTGCAACGCATAGATACATTAAGCTTCCGATAGCCTCCCTGTATTGAAAATCTTTATTTAATTCAGAGTTTTCGGACTTACTTGCTGTTTGATTTATATCGACGGGAGTCGATACGCTTTTGCATTCTTCCATGGCAAATTTAACCAAGATTTTTTGTGTATATGCCGCTTGACTTAGATAAATGTCACCATTTACCATTTTTCTTATCTCCATTCCAAGGAATGTATTCACTTCCATCGTCGTATCCAACTGGCTGATTCATGTATACTTTCTCACTCAGCTCACCATATAAAAATGCCGTTTTCACATCGAATTGACAAAGTTTCATCTTATCCGCCGCTGCAAGTGATAATATAGCACGAATTGAAGTGTATCTTACCACTGCACTGAACGTCTCTTGGTCTCTTGGCTTGGCTCCATATTCCTGAGTGAACCCTCTAGCAACCAGCCTGGCCTTGTAACGCTCAATGTTGCCATCAGTGTCGTACTTGATCTTATATACCCACTTGTTGTCAATGGCCTTTTGATTTTCTGGTTGCCGCGTCAATATCCATATTTCATTTTTGATTAACGAGTCGCGCTCTTCGTTCATCGCCGCAATCCAGTTGTCTTTTTCTTTCGAACCAACTGCTTCATGGTAAGTTAATGGTTCACTTGCCATTGACCGCATTGCCGATGCCATTTCCGCCCTGTTGCAATTTTTCTCCACGCAGCAGTCACAATTTCGTTTCTTCGTTTTAAACCGATCACGCAAGCGTTCATCGACGACGTTCCCCTGATTTAGCGAACACCATCCACCCTTGATCTTTGACGATGATGCGTTGCCTTCATCCACTGCATCCTCGAAATTGCTGACTTCTTCGACGTCATGTTCATCGCATTTGTCTGTGTTGATTTCGTGTCCTTTTCCACTATCTACTTTCCCCTCGTGTTTGATCGGAAATTCAACAGTGTCTGCCTCTACAAACTTCACATCTCTAGCCAATTCAATTTTCTTTGACTCATGATTCCAAATGCGATAGCCCTTAATGTTTTCATCATATCCAACAAAAATGCATTTTGTTGCCTTTGGATCAAGTTTTTGTCTTTGTTGCTTCGGAATGTGTGCATACACTTCCGAACCAAAAACCTTCAAATGATTAAAAACGGTTGGCTTGCTGTACCATAATTCAAATGGTGTTTTTCCGGTAATACTGCTCGTGCCCATTCTGTTTAATACAAAAACCGCCATGTTAACCGCCTCCGCCCAGAATTTTTTTTCCATCTGTTTTGCATGTATCATCGACCGTGCAGCCTCAACCACCGTTCGATTCTCTCTTTCAGCTGATCCGTAATTTTGAATAACTTTTGTAAATATAGTCCAAATTTTGTCCTTGTTTCCAAATTTTCACTATGATACAGTACAAATTTTCACAATGTTGTTGTATATATATTCATCATCCGTATGAATCGTTTGAATTGTGAAACAAGCGGTAATCCTGTCCGATCGTTAAGTCGACTGTCGCCTCCTTCCCACTGTTACAGAGCTACTATTTGTAATTC
Source organism: Tipula vernalis (assembly GCA_958295665.1). Taxonomy (NCBI): domain Eukaryota; kingdom Metazoa; phylum Arthropoda; class Insecta; order Diptera; family Tipulidae; genus Tipula; species Tipula vernalis. Next base: position 18,317,180 of record OY282560.1, read on the forward strand.
AATAGCAATCTCCACCGTTTTAACGAAAGTAGAAACGCAACAGTTCTTTGTCAATATAAAGCGCGTCTCCAATACACAATTTCCAAGTCACAAACCACCAAAAACTTTAATAGCTCAAAATTAACTGATTTTTCCACCTAGTAAGAACTAGGAGAAATACAAGCAAGCAATTTATTGACCAAACTGATTATTTGTTATATTCCATAATAGATGGTGCTGCTGGTGTTTTTGCTCTATTTATTTTGTGATAGTAAACTAATTATGTCGTGATAGTACATATTTTAGTTAGTGATATTGCGATATCACAGCATTTTGTTCTTCAAAAGATCTTTAAAATTTGTTAGTATTCATTACATACGATTATGCGGTTCCAAATTTTCATATCAAGTTCCTATACATCCACAGCATATTCTGATTTGCAGATTTTATAGATCATTGTACTCTCAAAGGTTATAGCCATCCACGATGGCTATAATCCACATCCGATTTTTATAAGAAGTTAGAAGATTACGGTTCTCATTCAAATGTAAATCGATTAAAAAAAAATGAAAGCCACTATTCTGCTGATACGTACTAAAAGTAATTGTTTACTGGTCGAGAAATAGTGAAGAAAAGGCTTAAGTATTTGTAGACCATTTTAAAAGATCCATCCATCAGAAACGGGAATAAATTTGGGATTCTAGCACCAGGTATCACTCAAGATTGGTAATTCATCCAAACGAACTGGTGACCAAATTTCCCCACTACCACAAGGAGGGAAAGATTAAAACGTCAAAAAATTTATGATTTGCCAAATATAGTCGGTCTTAGATATACTCGTATACGACGATGTTTGTAGACATTAAATTCTCTAATGAAGCGAATCAATAATAGTTAAATTTATGTATTCAAATGAAACAAATTATAATGTAAGTGAGATTTGCAAAGTTAGTTTACGTTCAATTATCGATAATTCGATAAATTTTTTAAAATTTATCGATAAAATTTTATTTATTCACTTAATGTTAAATTTATCCTTCAACATTGAAGCTCGAATATTCGTTGGTGAGTTGTTGGTAATAATGATTCACTTCTATACCTTAAGTAGCAGCAGTTCGAGCAAGTCTACAATTTATTTTAATATTCAAAGAGTATTTTATATTAACTGTATAAATTTAGGATTATTCAGATACTGAAATACAAAGTGATGTTGCACATATGTGACGCTAATGTTGCGTATATGTGACGTTTTATTTTACTTCGATAACATTCAATAAAATTTTAACTCATGTCAGCAGTAAATAAAGTTGTTTCTTGGCAGAAGGGGTTATTCGGTGCTATACTTCTAAAGGGTTCATAGACATTCACTGGCTGCCAACATCTGAGTTTTTCAGTTAAAAAATTGATTGCGTGAAAATATTTGTTACCTTGTTCCATTGTGTTTTGGGGTTCCATTTTCACTTCAATTTCGCCACCAAATTGCCCTTTAAGATATTTCTAAAATCTTTTTTTTATTGGTGATTGATATATTTAAGCATTCATTTATTACAGTAATTAAAAAAATTGCGACATAGTCAGGACTGGTTCAGAAAGGAGGTAGTTAGTGGATGCTGAGTTGATATGCAAGAAACCAACACCGTACGCATAAAACGAATGGGAGCACACAAGTTGAATCTAGTAACTATGAGCATTCAAAAAATTGCTAACGAAAATCACAGCCGCTGTATCCCGTCGTTGATCTTATCTTTGTAAACCTAATGGAAGGGCGCACTCATTGAATAAATCACATGGTAATTTTTGAAGTGCATATAACACGAATTGCTTTTGAACACTTTAGCAGATTGTCGCAAAACATCTCTGAAAAGTCATTCGTGAAGGAAACCACACTTTCCGTTGTTTTACCGTTTACAAACTTCAAAAGTTTTTCGGATTAGTAGTCAATTCCTCTGCAATCTGCAAAACTTAATTATTATAAAAAAGCCAGTTTAAAGTCTTAAACTCCTTTCGCGCTAAGTTAAAAGCTATAAACACATTTGCTGTACATGCGACGTCACTCTGCTTCCTTTTTATTAATCGGACGACATCTTTTTAGCTTTACTTCAACAAGCTATTGGGGGAAATTCGGACAAGGTATGCTTTTAACTACATTCCGAATCTCTGGAGGAGAGTAAATGTGTTTTTTATACTAAAGGGAGTGGTCGTCCGGACACCCACCTCAAGGTATATCGGCCAATTAAGGAAAAAAAATTGGATTATCAAATAAAAAGTGAGATCCTGAATAAAACCCGCTGCACCGGGATCAGTTTGTTTACCAAACTGGTAAATCTACTGTGACGGATCTTAGCGGTCTATATACATTGAGGGGCGTTTGATAATATCTCTTATGAGTCGGTAGAGAGGGTAGCAATGGAATAGAGGTTCGGCCTCATACGATTAGGTGGTTATGCTCCTTGCTAAAATATCGCAAGATTACAGCCAAATTAGGTGTCGAGTTAGTAATCATCAGAGCCGTTAAGGGATATCCCGAAGGAGGCGTACTGTTCTCTCTATTATGGTCATTGGTTATTGACATACTTCTGATCCTTCTGGGTAGCCATCGGTATGATGTCGTGGGCGATCATTTCTGATCTCTTGCAAAATGCACTCATTATAATATGTTGTTGTATAATATGCAGTTGTGAGACCAGGAAGGACTTAGTGTCAATCCAAAGAAGATTGTCATTGTTCCCTTTTTGAGGAGAAAAAAAAGTTAAATATCTACGGGCCATCCGAGATCAAAAACTGAACTGGGTCATCTGGAAATCCTTAAGGAATTTCAGACACACCTTACCATAGAAATGCCTTCCGACTGCATCTCAACCAAACTAGACTTCCACAAACCATTCTGTTATTTTACCAGGCCGGGCCGAGAAGACGGGGCAGGGTTAGGAATATAAGGGAGTGGGACTGTCCTCTCTAGGTCCTTGGGTACCAATGCTACCTTATTTGTGCTTTTCAGGCAGAAGTACATACTATAGAACTTTGCCTAAACGATACAAAGCCAATCAGCCTTACAGGCTCTTTGGTATTGTACCTTTGAGTCAAGGTTCGTATGGGACTGCCTGTAGGTATTAAAATGTGGCAAGCTAAAATAAGGTAGCACTTATGTGGGTACCATGTTAAAGAGCACCTTAGGGCAGCAGCGGTAAAACGCTGGGAGGTCGTGCGAAAGTCCTCCTATTGGCTCAGAATTCTACGACACGCGAGGAGGTTTAAATCACCTTCATCAGTCAGGGTAAAGGAGTGTCTTGAACTTAGGAAATCTCAGCGAGGTTACTAATCGGTTTCCTCATAGGTCACGCCTCCTTAAGGTATCACCTTAAGAAAATGGATGACGGATGCCGCTTCTGCGACATGGAAGCGAAATCAGCAGAACATGTTTTGTGCTCAATGCCCAGGCATTTTCCGCCAAAGACTGCAACATTCAGTAGGGGAACAATGAGCCAGGAAAGTAAGTTTCACGTACCGGCCAGTAGAAATATAAGGTTCATTAAGTTCCTGAATATATGCTGGACTCCTCCTTATTACCCTCTCATTTGTGCCGTTCTCTATTAGATCGTCTGGCTGGAGCGTTGGTAGGATCAGGGTTAACATTTTGCTCTGGAGTATTTAATGAAGTATTATCAACATTGAATCCCTCTATCTTTGGAAACTCTGCTCTTATGTCGTTTTGATTTTAATTTTGGCAAATTGAGAGTTACTCTTGGTTCTTGTCTTGAAATAATTGCACTTTCCGTAGATTTTAGTTGATTAATGTGCCTTTTTAATTGGTACCCTGTATCAAGCTTTACCACATAGTGAAGACGTCCAAATATATGCACAACCTGGAAGCCATTTTTCATGACCTAAATAGTTACGAGAAATTGCTCTGTCCCCCGTGTTTAATTCCCGCTTGACTTTTATGATCAAACAAATTCTCTGTCGGACTTCTGTCATAAATCAATGGTGTGGCACGATGCCTTAAATGGGTCTAGCGAATCTTATCGTAAATGGAGCTGCTTTCACCTTGAATTGCTTTTTATGAATTCTTGAAGGTTTGAACATAACGTTCCGCTTGTCCATTTGTAGCTGGCATGCCGGGTGCAATAAATTTTTGAATGATTTCTCGTTCCGTACAAAAAATTATGAATTCTTAATTTTGAAAATGGTAGCATTGTCCGAAACGGACGGTTGTTGGACAGAAGTTTATGATGGCGATTTCCGGCCATTTTGACTTGGGATCCACAACAATTAAAAATTGTGCCTTATAAAGGACCTGCGTATAGTCAAGATGAATACGTTTGAAATTCTTGGCTGGTTCTTTCCAATGGTGTGTTTCTTCTTTTCTGGGCTTTTTTTTTGATTTTTTATACACGAATTGCAATTTTTGACGAATGATGTAATATCGATATCGATGTTTCTCCAAAAAATGTACCGTCGAGCAAGGTTATTCATTTTGCTAATGCCCAGATGTATATGGCGTATCTCTTTCAGAACTTCCTCTCGAAGATTTTCCGGAATTACAACCCTACCCAAGGAATAGTTTGAATTTAACAGAACTGGGTCATTGTCTGTCTCTCGCACGATACTTTCACAAGTAATTTTGAAAGAACTTATTGCATTGTTATCTGTGTGTTCATGACATCCATGTCATTTTCATATAATGCAACTGATGTACGGCTGAAGTTTTGCTCTGTCACTGCTGCAGAGCTGTTTTAATGCCAAATGCGAGCCTGTTGAAGTTGTATCTACCCCATATACTTAATTCTTTTACTTTGTTAAGGTTAGCCGATAGTAAAGTAGCCGCAAGTAACCAGGATATATTATTATTATTATTATTTATTGAAGGGCCATGTGGGCGATAAGCCACCTCGCACCGCGACCTAAAAGATCTATTGTGCTGGACCCTACTTAATCATCCGTCCAGTCAATAATCAAGCTCTTAATGAATCTGATAATACTACTGGCCGGTACAAGATACGTACTATCCGGGCTCATTGTTCTCCCTCCTAGATGTTGCAGTCTTTGCTGGAAAATGGCTGGGCAATGGCACAGAACATGTTATGCTGATTCCGCTTCCAGATCGCAGAAGCGGCATCCATCTGTCGTACTTAGGCCCGTCTTCTTAAGGTGATACCTTAAGGGGACATGACCTGTGAGGAAGCCAGTAAGCAGCCTCAACTCAGGTTTCCTAAGTTCAAGACACTCCTTAACCCTGACAGGCGAAGGTGATATAAATTTCTTCGCCAGGTGTCCCTTAGTGACGCCGCAGAAGGGTTCTGTTCCAATAAATGGAGAGGCAGAACCCTCACGGGCGAGGCCATCAGCTGCCTCGTTTCCTTCGATTCCAGTATGACCTGGCACCCACATAAGTGTTAACTTATTTGAGCCTGCCAGATGTTTAATAACCTTCAGACAATTCCATACCAGCCTTGACTCAACGGTACAAGACCTAAGAGCCTTTAAGGCCGATTGGCTGTCTGATACAATATAAATCTTTGCATTGTTTAGGCCTTTTACTATGCCTATCCTAGCGCAAAGTTCTATACCATGTACTTCTGCTTGAAAAACGGTAGCATTGGTACCCAATGACTTCGAAAGGGTAGTGCCACTCCCGTGTATTCCTATCCCCGCCCCATCTTCCGTTTTTGATCCATCTGTAAATCATACCATGGACCCTCGCGCAAAGGATCGTCCACCTGCACTCCACACATCCCGGTCAGGTAACTTAACACAGAATGGTTTGTGGAAGTCCAGTTTAGCTGGCATAGAGTCGGAAGGCATTCCTGTGGTAGGGTCTGTCTGAAATTCCTTAAGGATTTCCAGATGACCCACCATATTGCCTGGTTTGATATTTCCTTGGTTGGACATGCTTTCATTGGGCCGGTAACACCGATGCAGGCTGCACGCTGAACCTTATTCAATAAGGTTTGCGTTGACTTCTGCTCAGTTTTAGGCCACCATACAACCGATGCGTAGGTGACCATAGGCCTAATGATTGTAAGAAATGACCAGTAGATCATTTTTGGTTGTAGTCCCCAAGTATGCCCATAGAGTCTTTGACAGGCCCAGAAAGCCTTGGTGGCTCTATTTTGAACTTTCAACAAATGTTGGTTCCACTTCAGTTTTTGATCTAGGATAACCCCTAGATATTTAACCTCGCTGGAAAAAGGCACAGTAGTACCGTTTAACGAGAAAGCTATTAGCGCAGGCTTTTTCCTCCTCGTAAAAGGAACAATGACAGTTTTGTTTGGATTGACACTGAGTCTTCCTGGTAACACCACTGCCATATTATATTGAGTTCATTTTGCATGCGATCAGAAATGACCTCATCAAACTTGCTCCTGATTATGATAGCCACATCATCCGCATAGCCCTGGACATCAAACCCATGGCCACTCAGAAGGACCAGTAGTCCGTCAATAACCAATGACCACAAAAGAGGAGATAGTACGCCTCCTTGGGGACAGCCCTTTACGGCCTTGATGGTTACTGACTCGCCACCTAGTCTGGCAGTAATCTCACGATGTTCCAGCATGGAACGGATCCACATAATTGTAGAAAGCGGAACCCTTTTTCCCATTGCTGCCCTCTCTATAGATCCATAGGCACAAAGGGCAATTTCTTTATATGTCACTGCTTTTTGAATCCTCGTGACTAGACCGCTAAGGGCCATCACCGTGGATTTACCAGTTTGATACGCAAACTGGTCCCAATGCAGCGGATTCTTTCCAAGGACCTCACTTCTTATTTGATAGTCCAGGATTTTTTCCATCGTCTTCAATAGAAACGATATGAGGCTAATTGGCCGATATGCCCTGGCCTGGGTGTCTGGACGACCCCCCTCCCTTGGTATAAAGACCACAATTACTTTCCTCCACAGTTTCGGAATATAGTTAAAACATAACTTGCCCGAAACATCTGGATCAAGCTGGGGAGCATTTCCTCAATACCTCTTTGAAGTAAAGCTGGAAAGATACCATCCCCTCCAGCGGATTTGATAGGTTTGAAAGACCCAATAGTTCATCGCACCTTGCTGGGTGTGAAAATTTTCCCAGAGAGACTCCAGATCCTACTGTGAGGCGCATAGGCCACCTCACTTGAGGGATCATGCGAGTCCTCTTGGGCTCCTACCACTGTTGAATCCGGAAAGTGGATCTCTAGCAGTACCTCTAAGGTTTCCTTCCGGTTTTCAGTGAACCTCCCATCTTGCTTCTGAAGAAGTCCTAAACCATATGAATGATCCCTGGAAAGGACTTTCTGGAGACGAGCTGCTGAGGGCAATTCATTGGTTCCCTCACAGAAATTCCTCCAGGTAGCCCTCTTGGATCTTTTAGTTCGAGATTATATTCCGTCAAGGCCATCGTATACTCGCCCCATTCACCGGTGCGTTTAGCCTTGTTGAATAATCTTCTCGATTTTTTCCTCAGTTTACCCAGCGTCCCGTTCCACCAAGGGACCATCTTTGTGGACTCTCTTCGCTTAACCGGGCAGCTGTTCTAGTAAGCCAAGTGTATAGAATTATGCAGCTGGTTTGAACAGATTTCCAAACCCTCTGGAGACTCTATGTTCCCCACAACCGAGGGCATTTCTGATTCGAGTGAGACTCTATAAGAGTCCCAGTCGGTCAGTTTTGGAATTCTGATTTCCTGGATGGCTGTGGCTCCTGGATTAGAGCCATGCCAATGTTTTGGCAGATAAACCTACGACAAAGGACGTCCGAAGACGCCTTTGCATGATGCAGGTTTATCTGCAGGCAGGCGATGTATGCCTTCAGTTTTTCGAAGGCCCCTTCTGAAGGCCCTGCTCAGCCTCCTTTTCAACACCGCCACCACCCGCATGCTTTTTTTGTCCGGCCGATTGCTGACCAGTGTCCTCCATCGCCGTTCTGCTGGCCCCCGCTGCCTGAGAGCCTCCAGGCCTTACCAGTGGCTTGCGCGGGGGAGCCCTTGTGAGGCCTTCCTCCGTGGGACCCCTGACGCCTTCCTCCCTCTTTCCCGCCTTCTCTTCACCTGTCTCCTGGAGAGGGCAGTCACCCCGGTGGTCCTACCTACAGGTGCCACTACCGTAGCTTCCACAGGCTTGACCACTTGGGTCCCACCGACAGAAGCCGGTTTAGCACCACCCTGAACACACTTGGGATGCAATTGGATAGTCCCAAACTTATAGTTGACCTTAAAGCCAATCCGCTTGAGCTTCTCAACTGAAGAGTGGTCCATAGAGAAGGTGCAAAAGGCCGAAGAGCCTTCCTGGGGAGCAAAAGACTCCCTTTGTTGCCGCATCGCCAGAAGCCTTTTCTCGCTTCCGGACGGTTTGCCCTCGGCAAGAAGCCTCTTATACCGCTTTTTCGCGGCCCCACACATTTTCACGCGAGGAGGCGCGGAAGGTTTGTCAGTGATGCTGACAATACCTTTCGGGTCCTTCCCGACGTCTTTGCTCCCCCTGCTTTCACAGAGGAGATACCCCCACTTACGGGGGCCGAGTTCTCATCTCCTGAGGTGTCCATGTCGGAGTTGAGAACTAATTTCTCAAGCCCCGAACGGAGCTTCCCACCCGATGGACCACTCATCGAGAGTCCCACAGCGGAAAGAGGGCCGAGGTCCTCGAAAACCACCGCGGAACTATCGCTGGTGCGTGACTCTTTAGGAGCGTCACCATCCTTATTATTATTTACTTGTCTTAACATTTTGTTCCCACGAGTTGTTGGAAAAAAAAAGTCGCCTGAGGGACACCCAGCTATACCACAGGAAGGCTAAATAAAACTGGAGGGCGCCTGGTATCCAGGGTCTGCATACTTTGGACTGATTAACCTATCAGCCATTCATCCATCGGCATACGCTGTTCCACCTTAGATTAGGGTTTTTTATCAAGGATTTTTCCATTAGCGGCGTACTTTAGCTATGCCAAATGGTCAAAAGTACCTAACGGCCTCAGTTACCGGTGATTGCCACGAGGAGGCAGTACGTACACTTGCGAATTGTGACCAGGTTACCCCTTCCACAATTGTACCCATCACGCTAGCTGCCTAAAACATGACCAGAACAGCTCGCGTAATGTGCACCCTACCGAAAGGTTACGGAGCTGGTAGATTACTCTACTCAACTATGACCCCCCCCCCTCCAGTAGACGCCAAATCACCAACCAGGATACATGGATTGCAATAAAAAATTTTGCAAATAGTTTTACGTGGAAAATTTTGTTTCTCCTACTCGTGGAAAATATTGGAAAATCGGAAAAATACAAAAAATTGGAATAAAATCAGCCTCTATAAGCCTGGTTTGTCAATAGCTATCGCTGATTCGTTGGATTAATATAAATAATCTGGGAAAATTCGATTTTCCAAAAATCATTAGAAACTTTGTTTAAAATCAGCCTTTAATCAATTCATAAAAATTGGTGGCCATTGGATCATTCAAAACGTCGTGCATTTGTCATTTTTTCTCATAAAATCATCTACATTTTAACAGCACATTAAACAAAGTTGTCGTATTTGGGGTGAGGAACAATCACGAATTTATTTATTATTATATAAAACAGTAAATCAATAAAAGCACGGCGACCAAAATCGGCAAAGTTTCGCTAATTTTTGTGACCTCAGCAGAACGCAATCACAATCGTTGGATTGATAAACCCGTTTTCTTGATAATTTTGTAGCTACGAGTATATGGAGATATTAGTGAAAACCCTCATTTTTGCACCTAAACGTAAATTATTCCCTCAGTTTCGTTCCTGGGGCTAGTGTGGTTTCATTCATTTTCGACTTCAAATTCACCATAATTCAACCCTCGTGTGGAAGTTTGGTTGTAACCCAAAGTTGGAATACTTGTTTTGGAATGCACCAACATTACTCTCCTGATTCTTTATTTAATTATATCAAATTAATTCAGATTGCTGTCCAAATATTTTGTTTTCAGCTGGCTAATTAATAAACGCCTATGTGTTAAAATACAAAACAAAAAAATTTGCAAGTCATAAATCATCGCAGCAGAGCAGAGATCACAATCGGTTGCACTCTCAAATTTTCTTAAAACCGAATCCATGTCCCGTCTCGTATTTTAAATTGCATTTTATCTGATCTAAAGAGGATACGAAGGAGTATTTGATTAATTAACAATGTGAATTTTTGGGTTACAAGTTAGACACCAAACATGACTTATCTCTTGTACGAATTGATATATGTAGGAATACAATGTGCTAAATTGGGTAGCGTGGACTACAGCATCATGTCCAACAATTTAAATTAATGAATAGCGAAGAATTCATTTATAAAATCAAACTTTTTTGTTAAATTGATTTCTTCTTACTTCTTGTTTTTTATTTCGATTTAGGGAAGCGGTTAATCAACTTAAGATTAAAACTATTGATAAATTTTTTATTGAATAATTATATGAATAATAATAATGCATTGATGTTTTTTGATCGTTAAATTAAGACAGGTATATATTATATTTCGTCAATCTTGAAAAATATCATTTTAATGAAAACAATTAATTCACCACCTTCGAAAACAATTTTCTTGGTGCATTTACTCCCTTTACGAATTTACGAACATTTATAAATAAAGTTCAATGACACTAAACCGCAAGATCTTTATGGGGGAAAACATATTTTCACTACTAACCAATAGATGTCATATTTTTGAACATTTCATGTATGTATTTCAAAAAATTTGTCTTCTTTATTTCGCGATCATCACACACCTTGACCTTCGAAGATTTCATTTAAATTGGTTGTTTATGAAAATGAAATGAGAATATTTTATCACAGCGCATCGATTAGAATTTATAATTTATTTTTGCTATAGACGGTCAACTAAAATATGAGTTTAGCTAATAGTTTTGTTAGACTATTCCATATACCTATCTTGAATTTCAATCTTTACAGATAATAAAATTTTTTTGTGTTTAGTTTTAGGATGATGAATTGTAATATGTTTGTATGCGGTGTTTGTAGATCTTTTTTATTTTTGCGCCGACTTAATCATGATATAAAGCGACAATGACGCGGCCGATAAGGTTAGAGACTTTATATTGTAGATTTACATATAAACAAGTTGTTGTCCAATTTAAATTTGATTGGATATTTTATGTCTGTTTTTTTTTTTAATTTTGGGAAAAAAAACAAAAAAAATCCGCGAGAAAATCTTCAAGAATTTGTCATAGTTGTGACTGCGAATTCAAATTGATTATTAAAGCAGTTTTGATCAGTATTTTGGTATTACTCAGCATAGACTGGTGAATTGTTTACAGCAGGTCTTGTTCTCTCGAGAGCCTCCCTTGATTATAAGTACGAGGACGATTTCACATTGAACCACAAATAATTATTCATGCCATGGTGCCAAGACTCTTCTATTCTTGTTGATTCAGTTTAATTTTAAAATGGTACATTCATAAAATGTCGTATTGAACTGGTTTTGGCTAAAAATTAGTCTGTAATGGAAACTAAAATGCAATAAATTCATAGCAACTATAACTAAAGACAGAAAACATTATTTTCGAAGCAGGCCAGTTTCTGCGCACTGTTTGTGATCCAGATTAAATTATTTGCATTCCAATGTTTTATTTTTCTTGGATTTATGTTATAAAGTACCTACTGTGATTAAAAATTAGTAAGGCTTTTCCATTTAAATGGCCCGGGCTTATCCAACCGATTAGTTTTTTTTGCCCTAACAGACATTTGTGTCAAATTTCGTGTAAAAATTTGCATTTTTCGATTTTTAAAAAAGCTCAGCAAAGAAATTGCATCAAAATGGCCAAAAATTCAACCCATATCGTTCCGCAAAAGCCCTTCCGCCTAATTTAGCTCCGTCCGGGAACTTCGATTTGACTCGATTGAAGAGATATAAGCAGAATCGAAGAAGGTTTAAGACTATTCCGGAAATCGACTTAAACTTCTGTTTCTGTTGGCACAGGTATCCGAAGGGATTACTTTGAAGGGGATCAAATAAACTTTGAAGAATAATAAACCATTTGTGTTTTTTTTTAAAAAGCCTTATTACTTCTTGATCACAGTGTTATGTCTTTTATCTTTATTGCAAAATTATCGATAATGAAACACAAATTCGTTTGTAGCAAAAAAGCGGTTTGCGCAACGTGCGGATAAGTTGTTTGCTTTTCTTAGTGAAATTGTAGCCCTCGGTTTCGCCTTTCACTACAAACTTCCACCTTGAAATGTAAAAAAATAGTTACCCCGTGAGACCATTATAAACTAAGACAGCATAGTCTTTGCATTCTTTGCTGGAAATTCACCAAAGGTTAATTTCAAATTTAATAGGTGATACTTATCTATAAATCTCAGATGGGAATAGGCTTATTAAATTGTTGGCCTTGTAATTCATCTTCCCCAGAACAATTGCAAGGATTGTTTCTGTTGGAGAACAATCGGGCCTCAGGAAAGTTGTCCAGTGAAAGCAATTTGCAAAGTTCGTTTTCTCTTCTGACATTCAAAAGAATATCTTTGCTCAGATCCGTAATGTATTTTTCTCATAATTGAAGTTTATTTGAAACAGAGCCGTTCTCTAGCAATTCTCTTTTACATATATCTTTCACTTATTTACTTACCTCTTTATGCTTTATAAAGAAAGGTTGAAGCAGGATAATAGATTAGATCGAGTCGGATTCGCATAATAAATATGAAATAATTAACTGGGGCCCCCCGAATTAAGGACCTAATTAAGGATTAAAACATTCAGATTTTAATTGGATGTAATGCCAACGCACATCATACTCTTTGGAGTAGCACTAATACTATTAACAGGGGTTTCATTCTGTTAAATTATATGAGCTAGAGATACTCAATAAAGGCTGTGAGCCAAGATTTTTCAATTCTATGCGGCAGGAAGTTATTGATATAAGTCTGTGTTCTTTATCTATTGTTGACTTAACTTTAAATTGGAGGGTAACAAATGATATTCTCACTTCTGACCAAAGGTGCTTGTCTTATCAACATTAAAAGACCACCTCTTAAACCATATCATAATCGAAAATTAACCGATTGAGAACTATTCTCTCTCGAACTTGTTTCCCTAATTCATTTTTCTATGGCTATTCGCTCGATTAATAACATTGAATTACAAGGTTCCAAGCTGACAAAAGCATTCTAAAGCTTTTGAAAGTTCGAGTCCACTTATTAAAAAACAAAAGATTGTGGAATAGACCCTCTATGCTCCTCTATTCTTAAAAAACAAACGATACATAAACTAGGAAATTGAAGAATAAAGCCAGAAATGCTAAATTCGATTGAGATTGATTCCTTATAGCTCAAAAGGAGTAAAAAAAGCTTAATGCTTATATTGTTGGTAAGTAATGTGATACGGCTCTATATGAACTTGTCCTTTCTTGTGGGCCTTTGATAGTTTTCGTCCATTACTAGTGTCTGAGCCAATTTCGGAAAATGGATTGAATTTCTGCTCAAATCTCGCATTGTTGACTTCCTGACAGCAGTCAGGCTTTGTTGCTCAGTTGCTGGTAAGCACCTGAATGTGTTCCAGAACGCTTCGAAGTGTATTGGAAAGGATGCACACGTCAACTCTTCTAAAACTGATTTGATTGTAGAGACATTGATGGTGTAACTGGGGCCTCTCAGACTACGTCAAACATTTAGGTGTCTTCTTGGGCAACAAATCCTGCTTTAAATTTCACCTGGAATATAAACTTCAAAAAGCCAATGCCATCTTTTGAAACGAGCTCTTGCTGTCTTTCATCTATAAATCGTTAGTTGAATTAATGTCCATGGTCTACAAATTATTGCTTGTAGGGTTATTACTGGAACTATGGTCCCAACTCTGATTCTTGTCATGGAATCAATTCTACTGTTACCATGGTTGCATTTTTTTCGGCTAAGGTGCATAGAGATATCGAACATCTTGAATCAGTTGTGATCATCACATATTATCTCTCGCTCCGATAATAGCTCAGATTATGGAATATACTGACCTATGTTTGATTCGAGTTTATCAGGTTGCCAGTGTAAGTTCTGGATAGTTTTTAAAGTGGAAGCAATCGCTCTTACTGACATTTGCGGGAATAATCTGCAAAAATTCCTATAATCCTGCGAGTACTCCCGAACAAATTATCGTTAAAACTTCGGATTTTTGTTAATATTGTGGCGGTCACGCATTTGTATATGCGTTCACCGCCACAGTCAAAACAACACGCCCATTCTACATTCTGTTTTGAATACCAATCGCACGACACAAAACAAAACACAACAAAAAATGACAATACAAAATAAAATTACATTAATCAGTCTCGTCTCGGATTTCAACGCGGCAACACGTCGCTCTTGGTGTTGGCCGCCAACCACACTATTGTATTACCAAAATGGTGGTGATATCAAAAAATAAAAAATTATAAATTTTAATGAATAAATTAAATGAAATAAATTACAATCAGCCCTATTGCGATCAACAATCGTCTCGTGTCATTTTTAATTTTGTATTGCGTAAACAAATCGAAGCTATGCAAAAGTATTGCCATATTTGAATACAAAATATATAGTATATTGGGAATTTTTTGGTAACTTTTAAATTGTGAATTGTATTTTTCTTTATAGCTGTCAAAAGTTTATCATTTCTATGTTTCCTCTTGTGGTCCAAATCTTTTTAAAGGAGAAGAAGTGTTTCTTCTGTTAATAACACCGATTTCTGCAATAATTTCATTTTATCCTTCTTTGATTCATAAGTCTTTTTTGGGTATTTAAGAATCTCTCCCAAATGATTGCCCACATCTGATAAACTGTAATTTACAGTATTGTATAATTTTTCTTGAATTTTGGTTTGTTGATCTAGCAAAGTGAATCTTTTCGAAGAATTATCCAATTTATAGTAGTCTGGCGGATGTCGTGGGGGGGCAATAAGTCGAATGATTTTCATCGGCTCAGCAACCTATCACAGCTCCAACTTTCTGTCCACTGTGCTGGTAATGTTTTAGGCAGAGGTAGGGGGTGGGTGGTCACGAACGGATTTATATCAGCTATATCCAGGAGAGACTCGCAAGTACATGTACGACCTCCATGTGGTGGCTACTGGTAACTGGGAATTTTTCCTGGGATAATGTACAGCGCTGAAGGAGTAAACCTTACACAAATCCCCAAGTCACGGTGGAACACCATATGCCAAGGAATGAATGGTTAGTGGGTAAACTAATCTCTAATATGCGGACTCTGGATACCAGGCGATCTCCAGTTTTAATCAGCCTTACCCTCGTATACGGATCTCTGCGAGGGTGGACTGTTAATTTCTCCGAAACTCGTGGGAACAAATGAACAAAAATAATATAAAATCAGAAGAGACAGGCACTCTCAAAAAGCTAACAGGTACAACGGATGGTGGCTCAAACCTTTAAGGTGGAGTCACCACCGAAGAAACAATAAGGGTCTTGAAGTCGCTGGAATCAGTTTCTCTGAGGTCCGTGGTGGCATTGAAGTGCCGCTCATCTCTTAACGAGATGAGTGAGCATTTCAATATCCAGATAGCCTGGGTCCCAGGTCACTCGGACGTACTGGGGAAAGGGCAAATCTGGGGAGGCCCATAGCAGCGTTGTATAGGGCGCTTAGAAATGAGGCGATAACCTCGGCACAGAAGAGGTGGACTAACACCATAACATATTAAGTAGCGCGGCATGTCTGGCCGAAACTGGCCTTGAAGCGCTCCAAAACACTACTATCCCTACGTAGACCTGACTTAAGTATAGTCGTGAAGGTGCTCACAGGACACTACCTCATTGGGGAGCATGCAAGGAGGCTTGGGTCAATAGGAAATGACTTCTGTGGAAGCTGTATAGATGAGGAGGAGGAAGAGACTCTGAGCCACTTCCTCTGCTCATGCCCTGCGCTAGCTTACAGGAGGCATGAACATCTGGGCAAATATAGTTTGGACAGCCTTATGGATCTCGAGAACTGCAATGTGCGAGATATCGTACGCTACATAAGTAGCTCAAAATGGTTCCAATGAAGGAGTAAGGGGAGTAGGATCCCTTGGTATCACAACGGACCGTCATCGGTCTAAGTGTGCGTTTTGGCAGCCACTCTAACCTAACCTAACCTAACCTATCCAATTTATCAAAATTCGTTTTTTTGTTATGAATTTTATTTGTAATTGGTGTTAACACAAATTGAGTACCATCAACCTCTTCAGGCTCATTATTATAATCAAGGTCGACATAGACTGGATCTGTAGAAACTGACGAAACTTCTGTGCTAACTACTGGTTTTCCAAATTCCTGTCCAGGGGGATCTACGGCCAAATTAATATTAAGAATGTCTGCTACGAGATCCTCTAAAGGCGTAAGAACTATTATTTTATTTGGGATCTGTTGTATTAATTTCAGTTTTGTTTGCAGTCAGCTTCTTTTTAACTTTGAATTTGCGACCTATCCAAACCTAAAAAATTTTGAGGTTAGAAAACCGCCAGCCAATACAGTTAAATTAATCTAAAAAAAATAACTCTAACCTTCATCCAACCGTGTGATTCTCGCGTTGGGGGCCCTAAACTGTTGAGTTCTGTTGTGAAAAGATCCCACCTATTTTTAATATCCGATTTTACGTCCGATCCAGATTTGGTTATTGCCCGTACAATGTCTACATTTTTCTGCATCAGACTTACAAGAAGCTCAAACTGAGCGTTATTTGTTATTTTCATGACTTTCATGATTTATTAAAAAAAATTAAAATTCAACAACAATTTTTTTTAACTTTTATTTAATTTTTATTCTAACACTATGTAGTCAATATGGCGTCGTGAGCTAAAATGTCATCGACAAAAAAAGATGGAGTCGATCGACGAATGTCAATCGAAGTCGACGTTCGCAATACGAATTCGCGAAGGCTACATAACGACATCGACACGACAATCGCAATAGGGCTGATTGTTACGCCGTTATAATATATTTTATGCACTAATAATATCTTGGTGAAAGGTTCAACAGACTTTCACTAAATTTGTCTCTGATTTGTATAAAAGTGCTACCGACTTTTTTGGTTAGAAACCAGAATAAATTTTAATTGATTTTTATTTTATGTGGCCCAGATTAGTTCAATAGTGTTATCGACAGACATAATTGAGATAAATCGTCTTCCGATACATCCCGAGCAAAAGTTCACCAAATTTCAATACGAACAAATTTCAATAAAGTTTAATTATATTTGACCCTGAAGAGCATCAATACGACCGATTCTCAATTGATTGAATTCTATAAATACTCAACCAACCGGAAAACTTGAGTAACATAGAACTCTCTAACAGAATTATTAGGACTAATATTCTGTTAATTTGTGTGATTCGGCGTGCTAATTTTGTGGAACTTAAATACAAAGCGGTTAAAAAGGCAATTTGACTTACACCGGTTTCACATAGTGTAACGGCTTGGTTGAGAGGGCGGCACATGCTTGCTCTATTGATAATTCCCGGAATTAGTCAGGGTGGGGGGATTCAAAAATCTACAACCATCTAGCCCTACAGATCAAAAAAAAAAAATAAAAATCATGTGCCTCTCGCTTGCCACAACTCATGATGCCCCATACTCCCACAATACAGACACACCCTAGCCACTCATCCTTAAATAAAATTCACTTCAAAAAAAAAACTGAATCTGTTTGCATATTCGAGAAAAGAGAGATAGAGCTGGAAAAAAAAAAAAAATCATATAGTGGTTCGACACTAAACAAGTCCGACTATCAAGAGATGTACATAAAAAAAAATAATAAATTGATAGTACTAGACACGCTTAGGTTCGATATGGGAGAACAATAAAAATTAATTAAATTAAAAAAAAAAACTATGAATAATTTTAGTTATAAGGAAAAGGAAGCAGTGGTGAAAAATTTACACAGTTGTAAAATTTAGAAAAAAAAATGGAAAACAAAAAAAATCTATAAATTAAATTTAATTGAAATTGATTTGAAATTGATTTGAAATTAAATATCGATGACCAAAAATTAAAAGAATAAGAGAAAAAAAAATAAAAGAAAAATAATAATAATATAAATAAATGAATGAAATTCTTAACTGTCTGTAAGTTGCTGAGCTTGTTGTGGTGTCCGTGTTGTTTGTTGCGGTATTTGTTCCACGAAACCGAATATTCGACCGTTTAGAAATGTATTGCCGTTATGGTGTGAAATAACTGGCTGCCTCGTCGCTCATAAATGTACATATTTTAGCTTCTGTATTTGCTCCGCTATATTGTGCTTACATAGATATAGTAGACCCGTTGTATATGGAGGCAACGCGTGCGTAGCGTTGTATGGTAAATACGGTGGATTGCGATCGTGTAATAAATGGTGGTGCACAAATTATATCCAGAGTTTTACAGTCTCCTTTTTGTCGCTTCATGAAATTAACATTCATCTGAGATTTCTAGCTAGTAGCGCAATCGCATAAGCGTCTGGCGTCACCACTAGGGTGTTTACGCACAGGTTTCCAATTAACAAAAAAAAAAACAAATGTTTGTAATTTGATTAATTCACACTTTTATTTAATAAAATTAAACAATTTTTTTTTCTAGTTATTAACTATTAACAATAATCGAGCAATATATTTTTTTTTTTTTTCATAAATATGGTCAATTATATTTTTCACCACGATAAAACTTGACTTGACTTGTTGTCTTTTTCCAGATAAAAACTCGACTGACGCCAAAAAAAAAAAACCGACGCGCAAAAACTTTATATATATTTCTCTCCTTTTTTCTTCCTCATAACCACTCCCTCTCTCCGTTTCTCGAACATTTTGTTTTCATCGCCACACTACACTATTACATATTTCGAAATATGCTAGCTGCATTGTTTTGGTCTTCGAAAAAAAAAATAATTCGATTGAGAACAACCTTATTCGCTGATCGTTACAATAGTTTTCTTGGAATGTACGGACGAATTTGCATCTTGGAATCGTCACAATAAATTTCTGAAGATGGGGTTTACCAGTTATTAAACATACAGTTATTTTAATGTGGCCAATATCAGTAGTGAATTGGCTGATGAATCCTAACTGACGACCCTGTCTAGGTGAGCTGTTACTGATTTTCTAACGGAAAGCGAAAATGAGTGGTTTGTGGTCAGTGTTGACATGAAATTGTCTGCCTTTGAAATGTTGTACGATTTTCCGCCGACGAAATTTGTTCAACAAAAATCAAAAGTTCCAGGGTCAAATGATTTTTCTCGAATGTCCGTAGTATGCACTTGATGCAAAAATGATCAAATGGCTGGTCCCTGGGGTCGACCGTATAAATAACAAACAATATTTTCGTATTTTAATTAGTTGGTAATTTTAAAGCATGCTGGCGGCAAAATTAGAAATAGATTCTAATAAATGAATCAAGCGGCGGACATCTTGGCTTTAATAAAAATCTTTGGCCAAAGTAAGGGAGCGTTTCTACTGGGTCAACTGCCGCGATGATGTTGATTGTTCAAAAAGTCTAATCAAGTTCAATTGTCGAAAAGTGTCACACTTGCGCAGCTAGCAAAGGACAAGCAAGGAGAACCCGCTAGGAGCTCCATTTGAACGAGTGGCTATGGATATCGCTGGGCCGTTTCCGCGAACAGTTGGTGGGAATCGATGCATCCTTGTATGTATTGACTACTTCAGTTTGATCAGCAGATATGGAGTACCGTTGGAGCTTCATTCAGATCAAAGTTCTAATTTTGAGTCAAATGCATTCCAGCAGATGTGCAAAGTGCTCGGTATTAAAAATACAAGAACGACACCGGTTGAGCGATTCAACCGTATCTTAGAAGAGCATCTGGCAAAAGTAGTTGGATCAAATCAGAAGAACTGGGATCGGCATATCCCCCCCGTTTATGATGGCATATCGTAGTGCAGTACACGATAACACGGGGATTACACCATTTACAGTTCTCTTTGGAAAGGAAATACGGGTGCCGTGCGATATTTAATTTGGAGTACCAGAATTAACTCCCAAAGGAGCCGAGAACTACGTAAGCGACACTTCAGAAACAGAACGGCTGAGATCCATGAGCGTGTTCGAAGGAAAATCAAATTGAACGAGCAAGCAGCAAAGGATATGACGAAGGAGATTTAGTATGGCTCTACAACCCACAAAGAAAGAAAGGAAAGTTCCCAACCTACAAAGTAATTGGGAGGGGCCATATACAATTATAAAGAGAATAAACGACGTCGAATACAGGATTCAGTGCAGCCAGCGAGCAAAGATGAAAATAGTCACGTCGATAGGCTGGCACGATACGAAGGAGACCCAAATAATGTTTCTGTTTGGGATGAACAGAATTAACGAGCGGGTGATGTGACGATTATGGCCATCATACAGCAGGACCACGTTGTGAACAGCGATTGGCTCGTGGTATGGAGAGAAACATCAATTCAAGAATAACACCGCCCGTCGACAATGATGAATGACGATGATTGTGACATGTCATAAGCGATATTTCCAGATGATTATGTCTCATAAACAGAATACCCAAGAATGAAGGTAATTTATGACACGCAATAAAGGAAATTTCGGGAGTAGTAGTAAACTGCTATATAAACACCACCGATGACAAGGAGGGGACAGTTTTCGATTTAGAGTAAAGAGTTTAGAGTAAAGCGGAATAAAGTCAAGTCAAAATCCAGACGAATTCAGAAGCCCAGTTCGTAACAATGTGTTTGATCCAAAGTGGTTGCTTTTTGCCTATTTGTTCCATTTAGGGTAACATCCTCAACGAACTTTTCTTGTTCAAAATCATCCTTTTCTTCCCTCCTTGGCCCCGTTAAAGGAATCAATGTCTATACTGAAACAACAAGGTATTAACGGCACTGAAGCAGCATGACATCATTATAAATTGTAAAATCAGGATTTTTGCTCAAATAAGACGGTGCCCGCTGGCTAAAGTAGTTATTTTGACTATTGTGCGTAAAATATCAAGAATGCTAATGATTATTCCCCTTATCAGAATGAAATAGTTTTATTTAGAAACAACTACAAAACAAACTAATCTTCATAACGTGTTTGGCTATCAAAATTATTTAAATGGATTATTAATTCTCGATGGTTCATATATTATTCACTATTGTTGGAAATTTTACTTGCACGTTACATCCAACAACAAACAAAATATACTTTATCACCCCTTGACCATCTCAAAAATGCGCTTGTCAATAATAAATAATTTGGCGAAATAAATAAAATTTTTAATTACTGTTGAAGTTTGGAAGTTTTTTTTTTTTTGGTAAGATGCAACCAAAATATTTTTGTGTTGTCATTATAAATGCAAATGCAAATATTTGCGTTTGCAGTCATTGCATTTTGTTTAAGCATTTGCGTATAATGTTACCATCTCTCGCAAACAAAAAAAAAAAAGAAAAGAATGTTGATGCTTTTTTGGACAGGTCATTCTGGATATTCTTCTGTTTAAAATAACATTCAAAACGATTAAAGTTCTAACAATTCAAGTTTTTCGTTTGCTGTATATATGGTTTGATGGCATCAAACAAAAAATCAGAAATTAATTCAATTCTTGTTCGCGCGTTTGATATCGATCTGTTCTCAAGGTTACTGGGGGTGATATTATGTCTTTCAAAATTTCTAAATCCTTCATTCATTCATTGGATTATCGTGACTGAGTACAGATCACAAGTTAAAAAAACAAAAAAAAAAAAAAAAGTTTTTTATCAGCCAAACCCAACGCAAAGATGATCTTCAAAGTAAGTGTTCAAAAATTGAATAAAATTGATTTAAGTTAAAAAGTTTTTAATTAATTTTATTTTGGCGCAGACTCTTCTCTTCACATGTTTGGCCATTACTTTAATTAGTGCATTGCCGGTGACTAAATATACTGATGGTAAATCGGCTGAGGTATTAACGTACAGCTATAAACCGATAGAAAATGGTGGTTACTCATTTGAGTACAGCACAAGTGATGGGCAACATCGACATGAGGAAGCAGTTCTCCATCAACCGGCCGATCCAGAACAAGAACCTTTCTTGTCCATCGATGGTGTGTACTCATATGTTGGAGCCGAAGGCAGTAAATATACGGTAGTTTATCATGCCGATGAAAATGGTTATAATCAAGTCAGTAGTAATATCGAAACGGTTGGAACATTCTAGAAATTTGTGATGTTTTGTTTTGTTTTTGTTAAGCCAGGTACAATGTTTTCGAGTTAACCATTTCTTTTTTTTATATAAAACGATGAATAAATATGGGAGCGTAGTTTATAATGTGATGCAAATTGTATTTTTGTGTTTTTATTTATTTGGAATTCAGTGATTGTTGTTTACGGTGAAAAGAATCAGCAATAATAATTAGATATTATTATTTATGTCCAGCCCTGTTTCTTTTTTTTTTTTTTTTTGTAAGATCGGCGAAGGATCTTGGGATCATTAAAATTGTTGTGAAATTTAAAACTAAATAAATTCGAAAATTATTCAAAAAAAAAAAAAAAGAAAGAAAGAAACCACGAAGAAAGAACAAATCATTAAAATGCATCTTTAAGCAAAACAATTCTATACATAAAACCGATCGAATGATAAAAGTTATAAATTATTTCGTTGGAATTTCATCACATAGTTTTATAACAATAACAAGGTTGTCCATAAGATGAGCATAAATCAAATAAGATTTTGCAACACCCCGTTAGTAACAAGCGATACAATCACCCACGTAATTTGCTTTGAGCATGTGCGTTCGTTTGGTAAATTATGAACTTTACCATGTGCCATGTGCGGACAATTTAATTTCTGATTTAAATAAATCAGTGAACCAGGATGTATACGGATTTGTATGAATACTAAAATTGCGTTATAAACTGTTGTTGCCGGCGCAATTTAATTGCTTTTGGTGACAAAAAACATTTATTTATCATGTCACTTGCGCTTTTTTTTGTATTTTATTGCTTTGAAATATTTGAGGGTACTCGCGGTGGTTTTTTATATTTAAAATATGTGATATGTTAATTATTTCTTTGATATCTAGCTTGGGATGTACAATTTTCATGTTTGTACATTTCACTATTTGTGAAGGTCCATTTTCTAATTTTTAGATTCTGAATTTAAAGCGTACAATTTAAGCACTTCTTTAGGCCATTTCGCTAGCACAATTTAACTTTAATAATTGACCATTCATTGTGATAATCAAATTTAACTTATTGGTCAACTAGAATTAAAAACAGTAAAAAATCTCTAAGACCAGCGGATCGCTTATTTTTATTAAGAGCTTGTAAAAGCTTTACTATAAGGGCTATGCCTACCTATCAATGACATATCGCAATATAGCTTAAGGGAAAATTATGTGAAAACTTAAGGCTCCTTGTGCAAATTTAGCACTAGCAACCTAATAGTCTGAATGATAGCTGGCTTTTGTATCTATAATAATAGAAGCAAAGAAGTGGGGAAAAGGGAGTCCACCATACCTTGAAGTGGAATACTGAAGGGTAAAGATAAAATTGAAGATAATGGAAAGGTAAAGGTAAATGTAAATTAAAGGTAAAGGGAGAGGTAAATGTAAATGTTATAGTAACGGTAATAATAAAGGTAATGCTAAAGATAGGTTAGATTAGGTTCACTGAAATCATTTCGAGCTATTGACAAAGCGCTGGATACTCCTGACGTCCATCCTACTGAGGGCCATCAGGTTATTTAAAAAAGATGCCCCTAACATTAGCCTGTTTCGGGCCTGACGGGCATAAATGCAAAGAAGATGGAGTACTGTTTCTTCCTCCTCTTCGTCTTCACACCTGCGACAGTAGTCATATGTGAAGAATCCATGTCTACTCGCATACCTGCCTATGAGACACCGCTGAAGTGAGATCAGCTGTTTATATCTCGCCAATATCTTGCTTGTATATTACATGTACTATTGAAATACACTGACACCCATGTTAGATATATGAGGAACTGATCTACCATCTCGTTAATAGATACGAGACAGTTCTGGACTACTTTCGTAAGGGGTGTGAATGAAGCGCTTCAAAGGCAGCCTGATCGTCCGTATAAATGGAAATATCACCTGCCGATCACATTATACCACAACCAGTCTACGATTTTCTTAATGGCATTACCTCAGCTTGAAAAATGCAATAACAGTCAGGGAGAAGAAAGGAGACATTTATCAGAAGTTCCCCACAGAACACCTCAGCCCCGACTTGCCCATCCCCTTTTAAAACCATTCAATAAAGAAGTTTACAACCCTTGGTTCCACAACTGCATATACCACCCAGGCCTCTCTGGAGGGAGCTGGAACTAAAGCTAAGTAAAAGTAAAGCTAACGATACAGGCAAAAGTAAAGATAAAGGTAAAGGTAAAGGTAAAGGTAAAGGTAAAGGTAAAAGTAAAAGTAAAAGTAAAAGTAAAAGTAAAAGTAAAAGTAAAAGTAAAAGTAAAAGTAAAAGTAAAAGTAAAAGTAAAAGTAAAAGTAAAAGTAAAAGTAAAAGTAAAAGTAAAAGTAAAAGTAAAAGTAAAAGTAAAAGTAAAAGTAAAAGTAAAAGTAAAAGTAAAAGTAAAAGTAAAAGTAAAAGTAAAAGTAAAAGTAAAAGTAAAAGTAAAAGTAAAAGTAAAAGTAAAAGTAAAAGTAAAAGTAAAAGTAAAAGTAAAAGTAAAAGTAAAAGTAAAAGTAAAAGTAAAAGTAAAAGTAAAAGTAAAAGTAAAAGTAAAAGTAAAAGTAAAAGTAAAAGTAAAAGTAAAAGTAAAAGTAAAAGTAAAAGTAAAAGTAAAAGTAAAAGTAAAAGTAAAAGTAAAAGTAAAAGTAAAAGTAAAAGTAAAAGTAAAAGTAAAAGTAAAAGTAAAAGTAAAAGTAAAAGTAAAAGTAAAAGTAAAAGTAAAAGTAAAAGTAAAAGTAAAAGTAAAAGTAAAAGTAAAAGTAAAAGTAAAAGTAAAAGTAAAAGTAAAAGTAAAAGTAAAAGTAAAAGTAAAAGTAAAAGTAAAAGTAAAAGTAAAAGTAAAAGTAAAAGTAAAAGTAAAAGTAAAAGTAAAAGTAAAAGTAAAAGTAAAAGTAAAAGTAAAAGTAAAAGTAAAAGTAAAAGTAAAAGTAAAAGTAAAAGTAAAAGTAAAAGTAAAAGTAAAAGTAAAAGTAAAAGTAAAAGTAAAAGTAAAAGTAAAAGTAAAAGTAAAAGTAAAAGTAAAAGTAAAAGTAAAAGTAAAAGTAAAAGTAAAAGTAAAAGTAAAAGTAAAAGTAAAAGTAAAAGTAAAAGTAAAAGTAAAAGTAAAAGTAAAAGTAAAAGTAAAAGTAAAAGTAAAAGTAAAAGTAAAAGTAAAAGTAAAAGTAAAAGTAAAAGTAAAAGTAAAAGTAAAAGTAAAAGTAAAAGTAAAAGTAAAAGTAAAAGTAAAAGTAAAAGTAAAAGTAAAAGTAAAAGTAAAAGTAAAAGTAAAAGTAAAAGTAAAAGTAAAAGTAAAAGTAAAAGTAAAAGTAAAAGTAAAAGTAAAAGTAAAAGTAAAAGTAAAAGTAAAAGTAAAAGTAAAAGTAAAAGTAAAAGTAAAAGTAAAAGTAAAAGTAAAAGTAAAAGTAAAAGTAAAAGTAAAAGTAAAAGTAAAAGTAAAAGTAAAAGTAAAGCTAACGATAAAGACAAAGGTAAAGGTAAAGGTAAAGGTAAAGGTAAAGGTAAAGGTAAAGGTAAAGGTAAAGGTAAAGGTAAAGGTAAAGGTAAAGGTAAAGGTAAAGGTAAAGGTAAAGGTAAAGGTAAAGGTAAAGGTAAAGGTAAAGGTAAAGGTAAAGGTAAAGGTAAAGGTAAAGGTAAAGGTAAAGGTAAAGGTAAAGGTAAAGGTAAAGGTAAAGGTAAAGGTAAAGGTAAAGGTAAAGGTAAAGGTAAAGGTAAAGGTAAAGGTAAAGGTAAAGGTAAAGGTAAAGGTAAAGGTAAAGGTAAAGGTAAAGGTAAAGGTAAAGGTAAAGGTAAAGGTAAAGGTAAAGGTAAAGGTAAAGGTAAAGGTAAAGGTAAAGGTAAAGGTAAAGGTAAAGGTAAAGGTAAAGGTAAAGGTAAAGGTAAAGGTAAAGGTAAAGGTAAAGGTAAAGGTAAAGGTAAAGGTAAAGGTAAAGGTAAAGGTAAAGGTAAAGGTAAAGGTAAAGGTAAAGGTAAAGGTAAAGGTAAAGGTAAAGGTAAAGGTAAAGGTAAAGGTAAAGGTAAAGGTAAAGGTAAAGGTAAAGGTAAAGGTAAAGGTAAAGGTAAAGGTAAAGGTAAAGGTAAAGGTAAAGGTAAAGGTAAAGGTAAAGGTAAAGGTAAAGGTAAAGGTAAAGGTAAAGGTAAAGGTAAAGGTAAAGGTAAAGGTAAAGGTAAAGGTAAAGGTAAAGGTAAAGGTAAAGGTAAAGGTAAAGGTAAAGGTAAAGGTAAAGGTAAAGGTAAAGGTAAAGGTAAAGGTAAAGGTAAAGGTAAAGGTAAAGGTAAAGGTAAAGGTAAAGGTAAAGGTAAAGGTAAAGGTAAAGGTAAAGGTAAAGGTAAAGGTAAAGGTAAAGGTAAAGGTAAAGGTAAAGGTAAAGGTAAAGGTAAAGGTAAAGGTAAAGGTAAAGGTAAAGGTAAAGGTAAAGGTAAAGGTAAAGGTAAAGGTAAAGGTAAAGGTAAAGGTAAAGGTAAAGGTAAAGGTAAAGGTAAAGGTAAAGGTAAAGGTAAAGGTAAAGGTAAAGGTAAAGGTAAAGGTAAAGGTAAAGGTAAAGGTAAAGGTAAAGGTAAAGGTAAAGGTAAAGGTAAAGGTAAAGGTAAAGGTAAAGGTAAAGGTAAAGGTAAAGGTAAAGGTAAAGGTAAAGGTAAAGGTAAAGGTAAAGGTAAAGGTAAAGGTAAAGGTAAAGGTAAAGGTAAAGGTAAAGGTAAAGGTAAAGGTAAAGGTAAAGGTAAAGGTAAAGGTAAAGGTAAAGGTAAAGGTAAAGGTAAAGGTAAAGGTAAAGGTAAAGGTAAAGGTAAAGGTAAAGGTAAAGGTAAAGGTAAAGGTAAAGGTAAAGGTAAAGGTAAAGGTAAAGGTAAAGGTAAAGGTAAAGGTAAAGGTAAAGGTAAAGGTAAAGGTAAAGGTAAAGGTAAAGGTAAAGGTAAAGGTAAAGATAAAGGTAAAGGTAAAGGTAAAGGTAAAGGTAAAGGTAAAGGTAAATGTAAAGGTAAAGGTAAAGGTAAAGGTAAAGGTAAATCACAATTGTGTAGCTGATTCATTGATATTTTACTTCCTGGTGGCTCTAAAATGTTCCAAGAATTAAATTTTTTCGAATAAACTGCTCGATCAGTCTGCATTTGACTTATTGGCGTAGCCTCCCAATTGAAAGAAATGAGAGGCGTTTACATAGACAGGTAAGTTAATTGTACACAATCGCGATCATGTTTAGATTGTTATAGCATAGATACACACAAACATTATCGCGATAATCTACGATCACGATTTCGAATTGACTTTTCGTGATCCCGATCAGCAAATTATGGCGACACACATAGACCCGATTATATTCTAATTTTGCGAAACTTCATTCGGTATACATAAAAATGACATTCATCGTGTCAAACTTAATTTTAATAAAACTATTCAACTAATCGCAATTGACAACAGGAAAAATCAAATTTAATTTAATATAAAATGAATGAAGAACAAATAAACAAAATATTTTTAATATTAAAGCAAAATGAAGCTGAAATCGCCAATTTAAATAACCAAGGAATGTTACTTGAGAGCAGTGCCCATTCAAGTAAGAAATTAGCTTACTATTACATGGAGAAATATAGACGTTCCAGGCAAAATAAAACTGGGCAATTAATAAGACAGGTATGTGCATCGGCGAATAGTTACATACCAAGAAATAGAAAAGTTTGGTGCCATGTAAGTATTATATTTATAATTTTGTTTATGAATGTCTAACAAATTCTGATTAAAAATGTTTTATTTTAAAGGTAACTTTTGGAAGTTTCTGGGAAGAGGAAGTCCCCACGTTTTCCGATAGACAGTTTAAAGAGCGTTTCCGCATGCATCGAGTAACCTTCGATTTCATATGCGATCACGTCGGATGCTATATAAAAAAAAAGATACCAATTGGAGGAAAGCTATACCTGTTCCCAAACGAATCGCTGTTGCATTATATGCATTAGGTTCGTCCGCAGAATATGCGACAATTGGACATCTCTTTGGTATTGGCAGAACAACCGTAGGGCAGATTACACTTCAAGTGTGTGAAGCAATCAATAAGCTTCAAAATAAATTTATAAATGGATATCCACCAACAGATGAAAAAATTAAGGAGAACATAAGAGGGTTTAATGATACGTGGGGATTTCCTCAATGTTACGCGGCGATAGGTAGAAACTTTTTTGTTGTTCATTTAATCATAAATTACATACATTTTTTTTCTTTAAGATGGATGTCATATAGAGGTTAGCCCTTGCACCGAAGAGGCAACCGATTATCACAACTACAAGGGCTGGTACTCCACCGTTTTGTTCGCGGCTGTGGACTACAGGTAAATCCTTTATGTTCCTCAAAAATCATCTCAAATTAATCATTATGCTTACGTTATAGATATCGTTTTATTTATATAAGCGTGGGATCACCCGGTCGGAATAATGATGCGTTTATTTACGGCAATTCGAAATTGAAAACGATTCATACAACCGATTTAAAATTTAAAAAATATACAAAAATTATAAATAACGTAGAGGTACCAGTACTTTTAATTGGCGATTCTGCGTTTCCGTTGTCGCATCATCTAATGAAACCATTCCCGTACAACAGTGCCCAGAATGAAATCGAATGTAACTTTAATAAAGTTTTAAGCCGTTCAAGAAGAGTGGTCGAAAACGCATTCGGCCATTTGAAAGGTAGATTCAGGAGGATCGGGAAAGGGTTGGAAGTTGCCATTACAAATACAAATACGGTCATTAGAGCTTGCTGCATAATCCATAATATATGTAATGAGTCAAACGACAAGTTGAACGACAATTGGTTCAATGACGATGATGGTAAAGAGCAACCGAGTTCAATGAGTATAATAGGCGAAAAAAGTACCAGTGCCACTAATTTAAGATTATCGTTAGCAGAGTATCTAGTAACAAATAAAACAAATCGATAAAGTTTTGAATTGTATTTCATTTTTTATTAATAAATTCAGTTAAAAATTATATATATATATACAGCTTTGTATTTCACGTTGATCACAACCTTAAAATTAAATTTATTATTGCTATTACTTATTTAATAAGAGAATTAAGTAAAATTTTCTGTAATTTGAGGTTTTCTTGGGCCAACAATAGCGATTTTTCGGCAATTGTATTGGCTTTTTCTTGTTTTTCTAAACTGTCCTTCATAAATTGTGAGCTTAGCTCGAAATATTTCTCTTCTCGCTTATTCCGGTCTTCTTCTATTCGATTTATTTTTTGCATTTCAACAAGCATATCTTGGTGAATAGTAACCATTTTTGTCTTCTGCCGCTTTGCGGAATTTATTTCATTGGTCGTCGATGAAGTGGATGGTGTATTGATCATTTCGGTGTCATTCGTGCAACTTGTGAAAGATGAGTTTAAATATTCTACTTCATCATATTCTTGATCTGTAAAACAATATATATAAAAAAGTGTAAGTTACTCTTATAAGTATTATTTGGGAACCGTTCATAATGCCGCGTTTTAAAATGTCGCGTTTTAAAATACCGCGTTTCAAAATGCCACGTGGTACAAAATGTCGCGTTTTAAAATGTCGCGTTCCAAAATGCCGCGAGGTACAAAATGTCGCGTGGTACAAAATGTCGCGTTTTAAAATGTCGCGTTTCAAAATGCCGCGTGGTTCAAAACACGCGTGGTACAAAATGACGCGTTTTAAAATGACGCGTTTTGAAAAATCCCTTATAAATCAATACAATATGATGTGAAATAATAAATAATTTAATAAAAATTATTTGAAACAAGCAAATTTTGTTTAAACATATAGTAAAATTTTCCTTCACTGAATGGAAATTATTTATAAATGTAATTTTATGTAATTATAAAGTGGGTCTAAGAAAAAGAACGCAAATGTTGAAATTTATTAGAATATTCCTTCACTAAAATGTTAAAGTTAAGTCCTTATATATTTTCGACGATTTTTTATCGACATTTTAAAACGCGACATTTTGTAACACGCGACATTTTGTACGTCGCGGCATTGTGAAACGCGACATTTTAAAACGCGTCTTTTTGTATCACGCGAAATTTTGTACCTCGCGGCATTTTGAAACGCGACATTTTAAGACGCGACATTTTGTACCACGCGACATTTTGTACCTCGCGGCATTTTGAAACGCGACATTTTAAAACGCGACATTTTAAAACGCGACATTTTAAAACGCGGCATTTTGACCCGGACCCGTATTATTTTTATTCAAAAACATACCTGTGTTTAGAAGACATTCAACACTCTCCTCAATTAATTGAAAATTATTTATGGGAAGCCTGCCCAAAATTGAGTTGACTTTCTCAAACCATTTCCAGCTAGATGGTGTACCGCCAGAAGGGCCAATAAGTTTTTTTTTCATTCCTGTAGAAAGTACACAAAAGTAAATAAGTACCTAATGCCAAAAAAGTGTTCATCTTTTTGCCATATGTTTATTATTATTTATACCCTAAATACTTCTAATATACATACCTATATCTTTGTGTCAAATTTTTAATTTTATTAGAAATTTCACTGGAATCACAAAACACGTCAAGTTCTTCCATTTTCTTTTTCATTGCTTTGTAAATATGTGAATTGCGTTTGGCTCGCCTCAGATCCGTAATAAAATGTTGCCAAACATCTATTAAAATTTCTACCGTTGTATCGCACCAGCTAAATTTCTTTTTAATTCTGAATATGTGGCAGTTACATCTACTTATTATATTTCTTACCGTTATTTAAATATATTTCTTACCGTTTTTCCATTATATCAAAATTCACATTAATTGATTATTAAATAAAATAAAATTTAAATTTATTTTAATTATTTTCTCAAGATTTAATAACTGCTCAAATTAATTATGCGCACGAAATACAAAAAGTGACATTTATAAAATTATATAGCTATCCCATTTACATTTTCACTGTCTCTTTCTTGCATTTCAAGTTTATCGTGTTTCTACAAGTAGATTTTGATAATCATGTTATGAATCGTGATAATCCTTTTTCGCCAAGATCGTGTAGTGACAGATCGAGAAAATTAACTAGATAATGTAGAATATGCGATTATCTAGTTTGTGTGTATCTATAGTATTAGCCTTTGAATTTTTCAAGTTGTTGTAAGTTTTGCATAATTAGAAGTGTCATGAAGTGTTAGAAAACCGCGATCTCATCTGGAACCTCCTTGACTTAACCTTTAATCCATGATGGATCGTTAGTATGTAACGGTTATTTTTGTATTTACAATATATTTACAGGTATTTACAGGTGTTGTGGTAGTATGTGCCTGCTAATCGCTTGGAGCAATCGATAATTTCAGATAGCTTCAGACGTGCGATGCAGGTCATGCGTAGAATTAACGATTATTATTTTTATTCCTTGGGAAAATTTTATTTTATACTTTTAGTTTAGGAGACTGACAACTAGATTTCACGCGGAATGCCTAGGAGAACAAAAATGTCTATTTATAAAATTTTCCTGTCAGTGTGGTGTATTTTAGTGAATTTGCGCGCTGTGCCCTGGCAACGACCATGATGGCTGGTCTCCACTTGTATATTTTTCTCTCGACAAAAAATAAATGACAAACGGCTCGTGACATTTTTTGTACAACTACTAACATAAAGAATATAAGTAATTTCTCTCTTTGAGAATAAGAAAAAAATTCGAATTTGGTTCGTTTTTCGAATAATACGATTGATTTTAGGCATATACTTTTGTATTCCATAATTTATTATTTATGTTTTATTATAATAACACAAATTTTATTACATTTTTACCTAAAATTTATTAAAAAGCTAAAATTTTGTCAAAAAAACATGAAAATTTCATTTATGCTCAAATGGCACAACGTCATGACAAGGGGGTTGGCGAGAATTCGTCGAAGAGGATAGACGTGTTTTTTTCTATCCTCTTCAAAAATTTAATTTTATTTTATTTTAATTTTTGGGATTGGTGAAAATGTTTTGTGAAAATATTTTGTGCTTTTTGTAAAAATAAGTGTTCTAGTTTTTGTGTACAAAATAGTGATATTTATAGAATAAAATAGTGAATGAATTCGTTTACAGTGTTTTTTTTTATGTGTTGTGCCAATCAATTAATAAAATTGTGTTAATTTAGTGTTTTTTGAACATTTGACACATAAGACAGGATTCTCATGTTAAAATTAACATAACTGTACCACTCAGGAATCGTTATAGCCAGGTAATCCCACGCCATATGCGCTTGTATGTGGTAGTGGAAATAATTATTAATTATATTGATTTTGTACCGTTGGATGTATATTTGCAATTGATGAGTGTGTGAATAAATATTTAATTTTGTATTGCTGATAAATTTCCGTTGCTTTTGTCCGTATATTTAAACAAACACATTTAAATGCGGCCCTATTTGTATGCAGAGTTTTTCGTTTGCTGTGTAGCGGGGTCGAGCGCGATCGTTTTGTTATTGTTTTTGGCATGGACTGAAAACAATTTTAGTAAGTGAAATGGGTTGATGAAATTTATATTTTATATTTTTTCAAAAGTCATGACATAAATTTTATGCTATTTGTTTTCACTTTTACTTCACAACGGTAGGAAAAGTGAACCGAACTAAGAAAGTCTAACCGATTAAAATACTAAGAAAGTTTTTGGCATAAGGTAATAATTTAACATAACCAAAGTGCAACAGAACTTTCAAAATAAAGGCAATCCTAGTGCTTTTATGAGGATTGTGGCCCAATTCTCGCTTTCCATTATTGTTTCTAAAGCTTACTGGAATTTATCAAAATTTCAAAGCCTCTGCAAATCACAAAATTTTTTTAAATGTCTTCTGCTGAAATCAATCACTTTGTTGGTGTTAAATTGTAATTTGTATATGTATATAGATTGGGGCGCTGTGCTGATTGGGTGAGCGGCGTCGTGCGTTGTCTGGGATAGGGGAAGTTTCCTTTTGTGTGATATTGTGTACTATGTTGCATTGCAAGAATGTTTGGGGTGTTGATGAGAACGTTTCAGCACTTTTTGGTTGTTGAATTTAATAACATCAAAGTGTCATGGTTTGTTCACGAATTTTTGCTAATGGTGTGGTTGTTATGAATTATACTGGATTATGTGTGATTGTTAGATTGTCTCCGAGCTGCAAAGGTGTTGGTGAATTCTCACTCAAACCCCAGAAACGCCAAGCGTACAGCAGCTGTGTGGCGTGGAGGTTGTATTGGCTTGTGATATCTATTTTGTTTTATTTTTTATTTATTACTAACTAATTTATATGGGTTGGTTGCTGTTGATTGGGTGGTGAAGCGGTTTGGTTTTCAGAGTAACCTGGGAGACTCTGTTTGGGTCTTGTTGGTGAGTGTCGTATATGGGTGCATGTGGTGCTTGACTGAACGATTGATGTTCTAGACCTTTTGCGTAGTATATAATAATTAATTTAAACATCATTAACTGAGTAAATAAGTGGGTAATTTAAGCATTATTAATGTTCTTTTGCAAAATTTTTAGGATATTGCCGATTAGTTGAATTTTTGATAGTATGGTTATTTATATAAAATATATATTTTTTCAGCTTTTATTTTTGAATCTAGTTGCAGTGGGTGAACCATTGATTGACTCTACAGGAGAGCGGTGGCTGATGAAGCAGGTGCTGTGAATTTAAATTGTAGCTTGGCAGTTTGTAATTTTTTAATATTCCCGTAGAATTTTATTGTTGATGTTGAATTATTCATATGGCTTAATATTATGGTTGAGGTTGTTATTGGTATTGAAGTGGGTGTTGGTATTGGTGTTCGTACTGGGGTTTAATGTTCATACTTGTTGGTATAATTGTTAACGATAGTTTTGGTATTAGTATTCATATTGGTTAGTTAAAATGGTTTTAGTTTTAGAACACTCCTGAGAAACTCGACTAAGATGACAATGGCTGTGATGACAGCAAGATGGCCAGATGGTAGTTGATTGAATCATTGCCAAACTATTAATGGTTATTTATTTGTGGTACATAGGGATTGATCTAGAATTTATTTCAGAGAATCAAATTTATACTTAATTAATTTTAAAATAATTATTATAAAGAATTAATGCACATTTTAAATTTAGGAACGTCTTGAAGAACCTGAAACAACCTTACAGGAGTTGGAGCAGTAGATGAACTTTAAATTGTATTGTCTTGTGCTAAATAAATTACTAAAAATATATTACTAATAAATTTACTAAATATCAACTACTTAGGTGTCTGGAACCGGGTTGAGTCTTTGTTGCTAACATTCCTTTCCCATCTCTCGATTTTGTTATATGTAATGTCAGTGAAATATTGCTATGTTGGCTTCATGAAAAGCGGAGTATGAGGGTACATATTTCCTTGGTAAGGGAGTGTTATGGTGTCGTGTTGCAACATGGGTATAATGGTGTGGTATTCGCATTTATAATACGGGAGACTTGCTTAATGCTTGATCGTACATCGCAATCAATCAATCAATCAATCAAATGGCACAACGTCATGATAAAAATATTGAATATTCTGATCTTTTCCTCTCTTGACAAAATTTCAATGCGCATGCTCAAATCCATTTTTGTGTATGTATTTTGGAAAATGTACTAAAAATTGTCATGAGGAAAATACGAAAGTGGAGACCAGCCATCAGAGAACGCCACATTTGTGTTGATTTGAGGAGAATGAAGAAGCAGAAAAACGAATGGTGTTTCTCAATAATGAAGCAAAATTGACGAGTCCAAAATAAAAGTCAATTGGCTTTTTTGTCTTACTGAAACCCATTTCCTACAAATTGGTAGAAATCGGTATACTTAAGGGGGCGCTGTTAATATGTCCCACCATAAATAATTGTTTTATCTTTTTCTAAGCCTCTATGGGCCTTGATGTCCTCGCAGCCGAACAGGTGAAAGCACAGAATAACAGAGAATAAGTATAATGCTCAATTTAATTTTGATTATTTTTATTTCTTGTATTTTTATTGTTTAACAAGCGTATACATATGATGATTGCCTATTAATCGTGGTAGAATGTTACGCTTCAACGTTTATTGCCTCGTTGTATTTAATGTGTAGAGGATAAACGGAAAACCGAGAATATTGATAAACACAATTTTCTGTGTATATTCTAGCGGCTTGTGTCTTGGACGTTGTACTATTATTTATGTTTTTTTTCACTGAAAAAAGCTTTTATATCAAATCGATTTGTTTTTCTTTTATTTTCATTGCTTAATTGATTTACAAATATTTTAACGAAAATAAATTATTGCTCCACTTCATAGACCGGCGGATAAATGGCATTGTTGCCAGCTGAGGTTAATAAAAGACGCAGAATCCTATGAAACTCTAGGTAGCTGTCATAATAAAATAATGTGTCCGTGTGAACGCCACATACCCTCTCAATAAAATATATGGACAACGCTTGTATTTAATGAGACCAAGCCTGAAATATTCTGTGGAACTTTTCTTTTCCATATAACCTACTTTCCAATTCTTTGCTGATGGCAAATAATATCGTCAACTTTTCCAAATAACTTTCAAATCTAAATAATTCCTGTAACGTTTTTTTTTTTAAAAATATGACGTTTGATTGATTGAAATTTCAATGACATGTTGATCGATACACTATTTATGAGTTGCTTAAAGGCGGATTCAGTGTTGCGAAGTATGTGAGGTTATAACAGTTTTTCATCCCAGAAAAATCTAAAATGTTCATCAGGTAACACTATTCCATTCCGCATCCCAGTTTTTGTCTATACATATATGTTCATTGTAATTTGCATAATCGGTTAGCTTCCAAATGATTCCATATAAATTTATCATAATTTTAAATATTTTAGAGCCTATCTCTTAAGATTTTAGAGGGCGAGTTTTCGCGATTTTGGTGAATTGTGGATGTTCTATGGCCGATTCTGGTTAATGTAAACTATTTTTAACATTAGTTTAGTTATGCTGGATGTGCAGGATTTTTGGTGTGATAATCACGTGAGAAATCCCATCATGTTTCCTAAAGTACGCTATGCACAAAGTTTCTAATTACAGGCACAACATTGCTCAATCACAAAGGTGCGACATATATATGTACATATAGAAATCTTAGGTTTTCTTAAATGGGATGTTTGACCTTGGGAGTGATGAACTTTAAAGTGTATTTCTAAGATTTCGGGGTTTTAGCGCTTTTGTAAAGAATTAATTTAAATTTTTAATTGTTCTTTAAACTGAAGTTCTTTTTGTGAATTGGCTATTGAACAGTTTTTTTTTTACTTTTTTTGGAACCAGTCTTCAAATTTAACCTGAAATAAATCATTTGCTTTTGTAAATCAAGCTGAAGTATCACTTTTATTCAATATTTCTTGGAAACGGTTTCTCACAGGTCTATACGGTTCAAAAAATGTCTACGAACAACATTTATTTTTTAATTAATCGGGACATCCCTTTAATTTATAAATAAAGTAACCGATTTACTGAGAAGTAATTTGGTCAAATAAAACATAAAATACTCTATACAAATAAGAGAAGTTTAGGATTAAGTGATGGCATACATTTCAATTTAGATTATCTACATCTAGTGATACTTAAGGGATACTTAGTACAAGCTGCAGCTAAACTATAGTCTACGGTTGTTTCGTAGTGAATAACTTTTGCCAACTAAGATTTCTGCTTATTACTTAGCAGCAGCTCATTAAAAATTTAATGCAGCCATGTGTGAAATGTGTTTAGTCTTGTCTCGAAAGGCAAAAAGCATTGAAAGCTTAAAGGAAGTAAAACAACTGAAAATAGTTAGAGATTTATAAATTACTTGAATCTTTCACATTTATACTGTCAATTCTGGAGAAAAGGCTCCAAAAATTTTTGCCTTTTAATTTTGGAGCAAAAATTCAATTTATGTTTGATAATATTACCGCTGTGAAATCCATGAAAGTGAGTATTTCTTAAAGTATTACAAAATTTTGCACCAAACTTTGTAAAATTGGGCTTTTGAAGCGCTAATTAGTCAACATTTTTTTATTCTTTCCTTCTGAAATAAAGATATTTAACGTATAACTTTTTGAATTTTTTGACATTTTTGATGAAAACAAATTGGCTATTTTCACTATCCTCTTTGAAACCAAACAAGCCTTCTTTAGAGCATGTTTTTATAATGTTGCCTCACTTTAAGTGGCTCATCATATGGTATATATGCAGTTTAACTATATACTCGAACATCACTATGAACAGAAAAGATGATTTGGTAAATATTTTGTAAAGAAATAACAACAAAATTAATTCGAAGTTCACATAACTCTGTGAACATATGCCTTACAATACTGACACGAAAGAGGTTCGGTTCGTTAATTGTATACTACAATCGGAGCATATAAGCATGTTTGAAGTTGTTTGGCGACATGACAAGAATCGGTATTCGCGGTCGGTAATATTTCACTGTAACTGCATAAAATATATACAGAACACCCACTCGAGTGTAAAATGTATATTTCAAATTAAAATTCATTTTCATTATAATTAATTAAATGAATGAATTAAAATTAAAAAAAATGCAGCACGGATATTGCATGTGCCAATAAAATATCAACAACCTTATACAGTGCATAATGCATATACACAAATTTTATTATAACGATTTACAAATTTTTTTAATTTTATTTTTGGAGACATCACATAAAAACCACAAAAAACCATTTAATCGCTATTTATCTCCGTTTGGTCTTTTGTTGACCGTAGTTTTAATTTCAAGTATTTTGATTTTATCTTTTGTCCTCTCGCCCGCAAAATTCTGGACACACCACTTGATATAAAATATCGATATTTTGACCGGAATTTTTGTACAAAATTTCTTCAGATATGTACATACATACATATGTGTATATATAAAAATATGCATTGCAGGCCAGGCAAGCGGTCTAATAAATAAATAAACGTAATAACCAAACAAATAATAACAACAATAATAATAATAACGATAATATATGTGTTTATTTGGCACTTAAGAGATGTTTCTGCATATATATACCATATATTGCGTGGATGCTGGAGAATTTTTAATAATTGGTGTTTTCTTGATAATTCACACAAATTAAAAATCATCTTTATTATTAATACATTTGATCAACCAAATCTGCATTGAACAAATTTTTAATTATTGTTCCACAATTAGCATCCGGTCGATAATTGAAATTATTTCGGTAAAAATTGTAATTGTAACTAAATGCGAGATCGAAAGTGGTATTTTTATAGCTTAGATGTCTCTATACACCATAAATATGGTTGCTAACCTTGTAATGCATACTAATTTATAATAATTATTGAGATTTTATGAGGCCTGGGAATACATTTTTATATTAGCGTTATATATGATGATGGTTTACTGAACACGTACATTAAATGATGACACAATCAAACACTACAAACACTATATATAATACGCAGAACAGGCGATTCATTGTTACAAAAAACTGAGCGTTTTGAAATTATATTACGACAATCAACATATTGCAACCCATTTAATATTAATTGAGAACAAATTTTAACGATTAATTACGGTTAAATTTCAAAATCAAAACCACACCTTAAATGTATTTCAGTTCTTGTGAATCATCTCATACTTAAGTTACCAGATTCGAAAATTTTCCACTCGTACAAAAAGTTGAATGTACTCTGGAATTGACCGCAATGTTAAATAAATCTTTTGAATCATTATAAAGTGAACAGTAATTTCTATGAATTGGAAACAAATAAAATCAAAATTTAATAATTCCCCTTTTGTTCCAGTAAAACAATAAAAATATTTTTAATCAGCCTTCTGTGCTGTGCTCTAATCTAAAGAAAGATGACAACCCATTAAATTGTTTTTGAAAGCCTTTTGTTACTTTATTTGTATTTATCACACGGATTTGGACAGTAACAATATTTCTAATAGAATGACCCGGAACTGGTTAAAGTGTCAAAGTGACACTTACGAACGACGAAGTTACCCGAAATCGATCTTCAAAAGTGTTTCTAAAAGTTTTTTCAACTAAATTACATTTAAAAAAAACTAACGTTGTTAAGCAACATTATAACTTATAGGTTATGAATTTAGGGCCATCAAATAGGTTTAAGTCATGTTAGATAGTTTCAAAGCGAGTGAGAGTACTGATTTCTTAAAAAGAGGTAAAGCGCCAGATCTGAGTAATAAGCGCTTTATCACTTACTTTTTGAATAGTTATCTAAAGGAGTTTTCCAGTTTTTGCAAGAAGAATGACTGGCTACTTAAAGGTGCATACTTGCGAACTTTTTTGCTGAAAAATGTACACCACGAAGTTGAGAATATTTCAACTCCTGCAGCTAACTTCGTGGTATACATTTTTTCACCAGAAAAATGGTCTTATGTATGCATCTTGAATGTTTGAGATATGAAAAACCTTCAATTGTGCACCAGTTTATTACCAGGTTACCTGTTACCTTTTTAAAATGATAACCCCTACATTAACACGATATCGAGGTTGTCATTTTTACTAATTAAATTAATCGCTGTGAGCTTAGATCCAGTGCTGTACAAAAAATTTTTTTGATATCTCAAGCTATTTAGGGATATAAAAACACTCTATCAAACACCCTTTAATCCATCGCGTTGATATAGGGGTTGTCATTTTAATAGGATTAGGGGTTCCTATCTACAATTCTTCAGGGAATTTCGTTTTATTGAACTTTTTATAATTTTCTTGCTGGCAGTTAAGACACCTTGAATGTTTTGTTGAAAAACATTTCGAAATGTATTTTTTCGGGATGGATTCTTGGGCCAACTTCACATCTGTGCGCCTTGAGAACGAGAATAGTACAATAGTAGAACGCGAATAGTAGAATGGCAAGAGAAATGCTGTATCTGTTTGAAATGTCCAGTTTGAGACAAATTATGAAGCTAAAGAGAAGTTTACGGCCGACTAAAGTAGGCTAGTAGTTTTAATGATACCCGACACATCAACGCTTTTAGGAATTTTAGATTTAGGTAGACGCAGACTACTCTTCTGAAACAATATCGTAATATCGTCCGATAAGATTTTAATAATTTTATCACAGGATTATTTTGTGACCACGGATGGATAACAAGTGTAGTGTTTTTTTATTCGCTCCAGATAGCTGCTATCGAGAGCCGTCATATGAAAAGTGGCTCCGGATAGCGCTCCGTATAAATAGGTAGAGCCAAATATTTTTTATATCAAGTTTTCGCTAAACAATTGAATTAAAAATGATAGTTTGATGTTAAATAAGTTTAGTTTACCAATAAATAGCGCATCAAATTTAAATTTAGGCGTATAAAAATGACGGCTCTCGATAGCAGCTATCCGGAGCGAATAAAAAAACGCGCTTAAGTAATATTCATAGTGAAGGTGTATGCACTATGTACTTAACTTGCAAATCATACCGACCTCGGAAATTAAAGGATAAATAACAAAAACGACGTGGGACGATAGAGGGTTCGGACGTGTTGTTAAAAACTAAAAATCCCCCAAAAACACAAAGTATAATATCCTATTAGAAAGGAAGACCCCATTTAATTTTTATTAACTAGGTACAATATGAAAACAAAAGGCTGCTACATATTTTCTTGTCATCTTTATACAGCGTGAACCTATGATAAGCGGCTTGAGGAGTTCTCTATTGTAGTAAGTGAAGGATTAATCATAAACAAAATTGTTCTAGTTTCTATGAATGTTAAAATTTAAAAAAAACTCTCTGTGGTATAAAACGAATTAAAAACTTGATTTTTTGGGATCTTTGTTTGGAGATATCGCCACCAGAGTCCGCCGGGGTAGTCTCACGTATAAAATGTCGACTATAGCAAAGACAAGGCAATGTTTCTCTCAGCATCGTCAATACCAGTATTATAAGAATAAACAAGTATCGCGAAACCAAGATTATACATGACACACTAGGTTGAAACTATGGTTAAGTAATTTTGTCTTATTTACTGCCATTGTAAATCTAGATGGTCAATCACTAATAGGCTTTTAGCGCATGTTGAATGTTGATTTATGCTACTAATTGAATCATAAGGCGATTAAATTTCTCTACAATACGAAAACAATTTCCAGAAGATCGCTTCGATTATTTAGCCAACAAATTTTAGTTTGAATTTAATTATTGTCCAAAATTTATTTGGTTCGCAAATATTTGGTTTCTTTTACATGAAAATTGCTTACTTGCTAGACTGCAGAATGGGGTCCGATTTCTTGTTCTGTTTTTAAAATGCAAATTTATATATGGTAGGAAAAGAACAAAAAAATAAAACAAGAGAAACTTTAATATCTCAGAATTGGGCCCGTTGCCTTAACCTGGGACAATTATATTTGGCCGTTCTGTTCTTATTCTTATAATATTCCTGTTAAAACACAAACTTAAAAAGATATATTTAAGCAAATTCTGTTAATTCGGCTAATGTCA
This sequence comes from Tipula vernalis, assembly GCA_958295665.1. Taxonomy (NCBI): domain Eukaryota; kingdom Metazoa; phylum Arthropoda; class Insecta; order Diptera; family Tipulidae; genus Tipula; species Tipula vernalis. Next base: position 18,358,590 of record OY282560.1, read on the forward strand.
GACTTTTTTAGGATGTGCACTGATTAAGGAGACTTGGCTCCATCTGCAATAAGTCGTTTTATTAATTCTAAACGTGTCTAATCTCTCCGCGTGAGGGTTAACTTGTCTGTTGTTTGCATTTCTCTCGTATTTTGTTTAGAACTTTAGGTTCAATGGTTCTTTAAGAATGAACTTCTTTCAGCAACATCATCGACAATTTTTATTGGCTGCCCTACATTTTGTAGCCAACGTGATTTAATTTGTTATTCACTTTACTTGATATTCATTCAAAGGTGGTTTGATGACCAAACTGATTTAATGATTTTTCCATTTCCCAACATTTCAACATTTATAGGCTTTAGCAAAATTCCAGAAACACCTTTTCAAATGGCAAAATGCAAATCCTTAAACGTCCCAAGTGTGGCAAACGTTACGAACGTACCAAATATTTGCGATCACTGATATATGGCCGAAAACGTTAAAATTAAAACCATTCGTGTTTTAGTTTTAATTTGCTGTTTTAAAAAGGTGTTTTGCTCCTGTGAATATATACCTTTTCACACTTTAGAGACTGTATTACATTCTTCCGAGTTGGTCTCTTTCTTATCTGAACTTACTCCCGTTTTTCAAGCCTTTCCTTTTTTGTCTGAGGCTCTTGGTGGACCCTACGCTTGTCAATCAACGATTCGGCTCTCCAGCTAATTCCGAATTTTTGTGCAGCAATGAAATTAAAAATTTCAACATTTTTGTCATTATTAAGCCACTTCTTTAAGAGCATGAACAAAATAAAGCTAAGCTTACTAATTGCTTACAAGCAAGTTCGTTGTATTGTTTTAGATAAAATTTAAGGGGATACAATTGCAGTCTTCAAGGACTAGAGAGTGACGAATTTCCGCCGCTTGTGGGTCTTATCGTCCTCAAATAAGATATTGTCGAATGTCGTACAATGAGACATGTGCATGTTCCCAGCAAATGCTGGGATCAAAAGAAAGCTGTGCCGCTTTGCAACCATATTGTCCTGTTGGGATTAAGTAAAATAAAATGTTCTGTCAGAGAGTTCACTAGACAAAACTAAATTTAAATTCATTTTAGAATCGCATTTCCATCTTACATGTCGAATTTCATCTAAATCGGTTAAGAGTTATCCAAGTACCATCCTAAATTCTCTCGCATACGTTGGATTTCATCCATATCGGTTAAGAATTAACCAAGTTATATCAACTCACGTCAACTCAATTTATTTTAGAATCCCATTTTCATTGAAAACCCTAGTTTTGTACTTTGTATCATTTTGGAACCTATCGTTTCAACCGTCAGAAATTAACTCCCGGTTATCCGATGCGTATGTACCCAAGCTATCACCATTCAATAAATTATGTCAAAAATTGACATATCTAATCAGAATTCGAAGTATTATGCTATGTTATGAAGCTTTGGTGTCAAAATTCGATAACTCATGTTAAAATTGCATACTTCATGTCAGAATTAGATATACAATATCAGAATTTGCATTTATGATGTCAGAATTTGATATATCACGACAGAATACGTCATGTCATAATTTGAATTTTTGATGCCAAAATTCAAATGTTCATGTCAGAATCAGATAAATGACATTAGAATTAGATTTGGAATTTCAGAATTTGTATTTATGATGTCAGAATTCTATATCTTATGTAAGTCGTCACAGTAAGAATTTAAATTTATGATGTCAGAACTCAATATATTATGTCTGAATTTCATATGTCATGTCCGAATTTGATTTTTTGATGTTGGAATCTGGTAAATCATGACAGAATCCGGTGTATCATTCGAGAATGTCACATCATGTCTGAATTTGATATGATCTGCCAGAATTTGAATTTCACGATCAAAATCGATACGCCATGTAAAAAATTGATGTCTGTTGTCAGAATTCGATATGTCATGTCAGAATTGAATTTTTGATGCCAGAATTCGATTTATCATGACATAATTCCATTCTTTATGTCAGAGTTAGATATGAAATATCAGAATTGGTATTTATGATGTCAGAATTCTATGCCAGAATTCCATATATCATGCCAGAAATCGATATGTGACATTCGAGATATTATGCCAGAATTCGTTACTTCATCTTCAGATTTTGAATATCAGATGTCAAAATTCGATAAATGATGGTATCAAGCCAGAATTCGATTTGTCGTGTCAGAATTTGAATTTACAATGTCAGAATAAATATATCTCATCTGAATTTGATACATCATGTCAGAATTAACATTTTTGTTGTCGGAATATAGGTATCATATTTGTCAGTCATGACATAGTTTAATATGTCAACTCAGGATTTGAATTTATGATGTCAAGGTTCGATATATCGTGTCCGAATTCGAAAACTTTGTAAAACATGTCAGAATTTGATATACAAATCCAAAACACAATAAATTATTTTAGAATTCGATAAATTATACCAGAATTCGTTTTATTTATGTATGTTAAGTCAGAATTCGATATATCAAACCGATTAGAATTTCAATTTTTCAACATGTCAGAATATGAATTTATAATGTCAGAATTGTATATCTTATCTATGTCTAAATTCAATACATCAGAATTCGTTATGTCATTCCAGAGTTTTAAAGGTCTTGTCACAATTTTAAAAATCATCTAAAACCGTTTATCATCTAAAAATTCGTTATGTTAGGTCAGAATTCGATATGTTATAACAGAACTTCAATTTCTGGTTTTAGAATTCTACATATAACGTAAGAATTCGATATTATAAGTCAAATTTTGTATGTCACGTTGATATATTTCCACGACATGTATTGTCAGAGTTCGAAAGGCCTTATCAGAATTTTATATATATAATCTCGTGACTTCAGAATTTGATATGTCATCTCAAAATTCAAGATCTGATATGACGAATTGGATATATCATCCCAGAATTCAATACTCAATTTTGATAATTTTATGCGATAAATGTAGTTTTTTACACCAACTTTTCAAAAGGCAAAATGCAAATTTTTAAACGTCCCAAGTCTGGCAAACGTACTACATATTTGCGATCACTGATTTATGGCCAAAAACGTTAAAATTAAAACCATTCGTGTTTTATTTTTAATTGGTTATTTTAGAAAGGTGTTTTGCTCCTGTGAATTCCTCTTTTCTCGAATATGTTCCCTTTTCCAATATATTTTTAAAGCCTTAGCCCAAAAATATTCGTCATTTTATAAGCTTTTCAGCATAGATTCAAACCAGTTTGTTAGTTATGACCAGTGAGTGATAAATTATGCATCGTGCATAAATGATTTCGGTTTTTTAATAAGACGCGCATTGTCGTGATTGACTAAAGCGTCTTTTTCATGGAGTTTCTCTTGCACCCTTTGCAGCTGCTGAACGTGTTTATCTGCAGTAATCGTTAAATTTAAATGCAGTAAATCGTGATGAATTATAGTTCGACAATCCCACCATACACACAATAAAATCCTTTTTCCATTGATGTTATTGCTTTCGGATCTGGTAGAGGTGGTTGATCCTTAAAAAAAACGCTGTATTTTGCGGACGACATGTCATAAGTAAACTGTTTTTCATTACCTGTTATAGTCCTATCCAAAAGAGACTCAATTTTTGCCATGGGAGCAGACTTGTGGCGATTGGCATACGATCTTCTTTATTCCGTTCACATACTACTAATTTGTTAACTTTCTCTAATTTGTCTATAAGATGGCGTTAACCTTTCTTATATGTCTCTTGCTGCCTTTAAAATGTCGTCGTCGTAGTCGGAAGAACGCCCCGCCCTCGGTTCGTGTTTTATGGTCGTGTCTCCGGAACGAAATTTTGCAAACCAATTTCTAACTGCCCTATCGGTTATTAGTCCTTCACCGTATATAGTACATATTTTTTCAGTTGTAGTCGTAGCACTAAAGCATTGTTAAAATTTCCAAAGCACCACATGCTGAATATGGACATTTTGACTCTGGATTTTAGGGGTGCACCACACAAAACAGTTGTCAGAGGACTAAAAGAACCCTTATTTATTTATGCGACAGCGATAATTAAGAGCAGATAATGTTAGATTCCGATCAACATGTAAAAATATATAGGAGCAAAAGTGGCTTATATACAATTTTTCAAGTAAATACGAAGCATATTGTAATCAGCGGCAATGGAGTTCGTTTATTAAGAAGAAGTTGACGTGGCGGATATCCATTATCAAATCATCATTGGTTTCGTCGGGATTTGTTTATGCTAAAGTGGATTTAAAGTTAAAGGCATAAAATGTTTGTTCCGAGTATGCCGTTTGGCGTTTGGGGTGTCGACGGCTCTAAGGTGGTTTCGATGATATTTAAGTAACAGCTAGGTATATGATAGTTTTATGTGCTTTTGTTTGGAAATGGAATGTTTGGGTGTTCGTATCAAGGAAAATAGTATCTCGGCCACCACCAAAGGAAGTCGATAGCCTAAGAAAAGGATTATTCGATATTTTTGGAATCAAAAGTTCCAATAATATTTGGCTTATAATTCACAACTATAAGCATTTTCAAAGGATGAAGCATTTGTGTTTATTACCAGTACCAGGGGACCGAGTTTTGCTCGGTGAAAAGAAAGACGAAGAAGTTTTTTTAATCTCTTTCGCAAAACAACTTTAATTTTATTTTATTTTATTCGGCTGAGACATAAAAATCGATGTTGCTGAGGTAACCGTCGTCGCTGTCACTATCAAGACTTATAAAAGTTTCATCAGGAGCGTTCAGTGCTTCTTTCCACACAACATTATACGTGCGACGTTCATTTTCAGGTGGTAACAAAACTTTCAAGCTATTTTGTCATTTAACACGGGAAAATGCTACGTACAACATAGCACAGGTGTACGAAGGTCGACGCCAACAAATTCGAACGTTTGCCCTTGAGATTTATGCACGGTCATCGCAAACGCTGGTCGAAGTGGAAATTGATGTCGTTGTATTGTACATCCAAGTTGACCTTTACTGGAGTCGAGCGTAACTCGAGGAATGTGTACTTCTTGTCCAGCTTTTTCCCCAGTAATTATTTTTGCTTTAACTATACGTTGTTACATAATTCGGTAACAATCAGGCATGTTCCATTGCACATACTCTTTCCTGTTTATCTCAGCATTAATATTACTGACTTCTTTGTTCAGCGGCGCGAGAATAACATGTTCCTTCATTCCATCGTAATTTTGATTCGCAAGGCAATTTCCAAATACTTCTTCGATTAAATTACCACTGGAAATTATATCCTCAGGTAATTTGATTTCATTGAAGTCATTTTTTGGAAGATTTCCATTTCCCAGTTTCAGGATATACTTTGTGAATGATTCCTGTTCAGGATCGACACGCATATTTTTTTTTAACGAACAATTTTTGAAAACCTTCCAGAGATGACTTTTTTGACCGACAAATCGAGTGTTTCACTACGGTTGCTTCGGAGTTGAACAGGTAAACACTGACGGAAATCACTTCCAGGGACTAAAATTTTTCCTCCAAACTTTGGTAACATCGGTGTCTCATCCATAAGGAAAACATTAACTTGAGCGAGTTCTGTAGCTTTGACTGAACCAGGTTTAATGCTGGAAATTGAATCTGACGAAAGCGGGACTTTCAGACCAAATGTCTTGTGTGATGTTTGTCCAGCTGGCAATAGAGTTGATGCAATTCCAGTAAATGCCATACATTTTACTTTGCGATTTTGGCCACAAAGTAAGTTATACAAGGTCTTATACACGAAGGTTTTACCGGTACCGCCTGGTCCATCTATGAAAAAACATTTTGGTTCAAACTTAGTTAGAGTCATTGGCTGCACGTAACTGTCCACAATTTCAATCTGTTAATCTGTTTTCCTTGCTGAAGCCGATACATGCGTTCTCCAGTAGTAGCTGACTCATCAGAATTTAGAACGTTCATGTTTTGGTCATCTTTGTAATTGTCAATGTCGTCCATACCATATCGTTCCACCCAGAAACGAAAATTTCGACCTTCAGTTGCTGTCGTATTTAACTTGAATGCAATAATACGATAAGCACGTTTGATTGCAGCATCCTCAGATCTATTATTTTGTCGTGCTTGCGGAATAAAATCTTCAGCCAACTGATTTTTGAATCTTTTGCCGAACGCATTTTGGACAGTGCGGATTCTTCTAGACCATCTATCCACTGTTTATCGTCGAAGGCGAGGCTATGAGCTAGGCAAGCTTGTTTTTATGTCGCATAACGAATGTCATTCACAGAAATGAGATCATCAAAACTTGTTGCGTCCTTCACATGATAGAGAAGTACTCGCAATTGGAAGCATTCTGGTTGAGCAACAAAATTTACGTTGTGAATTCGACCAATGACATGCAATCGACGGATTCGCGGTTCCCAGCTGCTCGTTTTTCCATCCCATTTAAAATGTTCAGGAATTTTGCCAATAGTAGCAGTATAATTCTGGTTTGTTTGCATTTGCTTCAACGCCTGGTTTGTACTTTGGTTTTTCATCATCCGCTAGAGATGTTACTTCTTTGAATTGCATTGGAAAACCGAAGCGGCGCTGCAATTTTCCATTTTTATTGACCATACATGTAGCATCTGGATTTAACTGCAATCCGCACGGAATATGAATCATCCACTTTAACACTAATTCTCGTAATTCAGGGTCGTCGGAATTTGGTATTTCAGCTGAAATTAGATCATTAATTTCTTCTGGATTATGGATTCGATCTTCAGGATTCATGATCAACAGCAAATGCATATATGGTAGTCCACGGTTTTGAAATTCGATTGTATGCACATATGCGGCCACCTTACCAAATATCTGTTTTTTATCCAAATCATTGATAATTTCATTAAAATTTTGTTTCGCAATTCGAGCGACGAGATCGGGACGATCTTATATCGATTATATTTTCAGTATAGTAACGCGTTAATCCGGTGAATGATGATGGTAGTATTATTTTTTCACCGACACCTGCATTCTGTTTCGCAGATAAATCGTTGATAAGTCATTGGATGCGATCAAGTTCAACTCGAATGAAAGTATCGACGAAGATATTGTTGAAAAAATCGTCCACCAAAATATAAAGCGTTGAAAACTGTTTGACGCAGGTCGGGTGTTAATTTATTTGCAAAGAAAGACTTTTGGCGTGTTCAGGTCGAAAGGCTATACGATATTACGCTAGTTCAAGTCGTGTTAGATGTGGACGACTTGCATAAGGTATTCGAAGTGGCATATCCACGGTATATCCTGACGTTCCGGCTTGTTTTACAACCATTTCATTTGACGGGAAACTTTGATCGGCGTTAAGCGTAATAACAACGCATACTTCATTACATGCAGGAGGGTTGAACTGTCTATAATCCACACCATCTGGCACTGTAAAAATGAGCTGCACATTTGGAGGTTGTAGTCCCAGTTCAGTAGCACGTTGATTTATATCATCATCCTTCATCTTTGGGCATAAATGTTTTGTTCTCGCAATATTTCCTCCAACAGATCCATTAATTCACGACTGATTCCATAATTTAGAGGATGTGCAAGGCGTTCTTCAATTGCATCATCGGAGTCTAAAAAGTACATTTGGCCATACGAAGGTGGTTCAAAATCACCTTGAGTGGTTTGTGTCGCATGTGCCGCCATATTGACGGTTCGATCATCGCTTACGTTGAATGAAGCTAAATCGAAACATGAGTTTAAGTTTCGAATTCGTTTATGGAACTCATTAGCGAGCGGGTGACGTCGTAAAAAAAGGCAAACCAATTCATTTGGAAACTGTGGAGATGGCAACACAATTCGACCATGCAAGCAGCAATCTCCAAATGAATCACCTTTATTTGCTACTCTTTCTTCGGGGAAATGGAGGGCTCCGCAGTTAATACCTACAACGTTGAAGGGTCCCAATGATTTGTAATTAACACTGGCGTAGTTTACGGGATCTTTGTAGGTTCGTACTGGATTCTGTGCCATAGCTCGTTGCCGTCGAACGCGTAAACGCTGATTTCGTTGTGCATCATTTTCGTTTGCGATTTGCTGTGAAGATCGATTTCGCTCTTGTTCCAAGCGATGATTACCTTCTTCATCATTTTCGTTTGCGATATGATGCGCATTTATTCGTTGCATTTATTAATAAGATAGATAAGTGTCGTTATCTAGCATATTCATTAGAATATCGTCCGATGGTTTGTGTTTTATTGCCTTTGCCGATAAACTTACTTTCACCAAAAGACACGATTGAGCTTTTATACGTCGCAATCTTTCCAGTCATCGGTGGTTTGGATTTAACAATTTCTGACAACGAAAAGTCTTCTAAAGTAATTCTAAATTTGATTTTTTAAAGTAAAGTATGTGCAAAATGACAAACTAACCTCGTTCAGGGTACAGAAAATCAAACATATCAAACCAGAATGCTTGCAATGAATCAAATAATAAAGGCGATTTTCATCTCTTCGTTATTATTGGCTGAAGGTCTGACATTTGTTAGCACACAATACAATGCAAAATGTAAACCTTGAAGCACAAATAAACTACAATAAAATGTCTGTTAACAGTTGGAATTCTTATATGTCAATCATATCCATAGTCTTGGGTTCAGACTATATCTTTCCAAGAAATATAGAGATATTCAACATGTTCTGCTGATTTACTTTGGGCTACAAAACAAAAGATTAATTTCAACATAAAATACCGTCATCATTTATACTCATAGAAGGAGGGTACTAAAAAATAAAAAAATTCCGACAGGTTGAATTACCGCATAATATTGTAGGAGTTACAATTCCAGTCCAATTTCACTTTTTTTTTGGTACATTGTTGAATATTGTTGATAAAAATAGAAATTAAATCTCCATAATTGGAAGACCGTCTTAAATTATTTGAGCTGAACTGTTGGTGGTATCATATAAGCATATACATATGTGTTGGCAATATTAGAATATAAATGACCAGTGACTAATTATTATGACACCACCACCAGCATGCAACCCTTCTCGACATTTTGTTTGTCGGCATAAACATAATACCAAATAATTACAAAAAATACAATCCGAATAAGAAACAGCGCCAACCTTGAGTTAAACAAAAAAATTGTCCATTTGAAACCATCCGTGACGTATATTTAATCGAGTTAAATGATATGGGCAAACTATTCATTGAAATTGTTGAGCTACAGTTTCTTGTATTTCAAACTCTCTATGAAGCGATAATTTTCGGACCTTTATATGGTTGAAACCGGCCTAAAGTATTCAAACTTCAATTTGATCTAGAAATGGACATCTTTGTCGAAATAACTATATTTAACCAACTCTGATTTCTCACCCACAATATATTATTATGAAAGCAATAATGTGATATGCGAGAACCGCGAATATATAAAATGTAAGGTAGAAATGGAAATAAAATAAAACCATCAAATTCATAAATCAAAAAATGAATGAATCCGCGAAAAAAAAAAAATTTGTATTCTTATCCATGGCTATATACACCTTTATATACACGCATATGTACGAATATGCATGCATGTATATTTGTTATACATAAGATGATTGTTTCTTTTATTTATCTTTTTGATTTAATGTAACAGATAATAAGAAGAATAATCAACCTTTTTATGTGTTATATGTTGCGCGCGGATCTTTGTCACACACCTCTCTACCACTTTGAATACAAATTTTCACCATTTATTTTATATATGTACATAAAACGCAATGACAACAACAACATTGAAAAAATCTTTTTAAATTACTCAGCCAATTTCAAAAATACCATCATTTAAAGTTAGACCCTCAAAGGAATCAGAACATCTTCTGAAATAAAATTAAAAAAAAAAATAAACGAAAATTTAATTTGAGTGAAAATCTTATTAAAAAAAAACAAAAATGTTTAATGTGAGTGAAATAAATTTACAATATTTTGGATTACTGCATGCCGGATGCTTTAAGTGGAATTTACTCTAATTAAAAAAATTAATTTCTCAAACAAATATTTTCTAGTTCTGCGTTATTGCACTAGTCTCGATCATAATTGGTGTAAATTCAGCACCCCAATTGGGCACCCAACAACAACAACAATCTTTCACTTCAAGGCCTACAACACATTATGAAGAGCAAACGGTGCCCGTGATTTTGAAATATAGCTACGAGCCAAATTCGAATAACGACGGTGGATATAGATTCGAGTAAATTAAGCGAGTCACAAAAATCTGGATTACAATAAAATTTTTTTTTTGTTTTTTTTGCCAATTAGATACGAAACTAGTGATGGACAATATCGTCGAGAGGAGGCTTTCTTGAAATATGTTGGTGAAGAGAATACACCAATTTTAGCAGTTTCTGGTGCATATTCGTATATCGGCAGTGATGGTGTACAATATGTGGTCAATTATCTTTCGGATGAAAATGGTTTCCAACCCGTTGGTAATCATTTACCATCATCGCCAAGTCCATCGGTAACTCAACAACAGCATGGACAGCAACAACAATTTCAGCCAACCCAACCTCAATACAGTAATGTGAATACAAATGCAAATTATCAAGTGTTAAATGGATAAGGCAGCACCGCAGCGACCACTAATAATTAAGAAATGTGAATTAGATTTTAGAAGTGTAAACATTTCATTTGTTTTGAAGGAATATTAAAGTGAATTTTTGAATTGAAATTTTGTGTTGCAATTTTTTTTTTCTATTTTTTAAATTCGATACGTGAAAATACTAAACTACCACTAGAATATAAAATTGTTCGATGAGCATTTTAAATTTGAATCACGTTTGTAACTGCGACCTTCGTATTCGGTATGTTTTGCTGTAAACGTTTCTTATAAGAAAGACAAGATATCTGCTCGTATCAAACCACGATTTTTTATTGTATTACGTGTTAGCAATCTTGTCTCAAAGCTTGACGACAATAAAAGGAAGATCAACACGTTTATAAGAGGTACTGAGATCTAAAGGTTGAATGAATTTACAATATTTGACGGGTGACCAAATCTTCCGAATCCGAGTCAAATTGGCTGATAATCTTCTTATGTTCCAAAATACATCACTTGAATGGGACGGGTGGTCGGAAGACTGTTTGTAAAAATTAGTACCTACAACATGTATAGGAGCATTTCGACGATGTGGTCCATATTGTCACTTCCATTATCTCAATCACCATCAATTGTAGGCAACAATCGCGAAATTTTTGAAAATTGGAAAAATGTCTTGAAAACTTCACTATGGCCATTTCCTATAATCTCAGCAACATTACCAGAAGTATTTTCACAATTTTAAAAATTTCTTGAACTTGGCCAACCCTGTTTATCTTAACAACAAACATTTCTTCGTATGCGTAAAGAAATTCAGATTTTTCAGTACAAAACAAATCTCATCTTATTTCTGATCATCTTGCTATTCAACATTTTTTTTTTTTTTTTTTTTTTTTTAAATCACTTTATTCAACAATAATAATACAAGTAAAATACAATTTTCATATTAACTATAATTTTGTAACATTAACATATAATAATAGATTTTAACAATAATTCCCTAATAGAAAACTGATAGTTGTTTAGACCTTATTTATAGTATCTATTACTTTAATACAATGACATTAAGCAATAATAATTTAATTATGTTGAATATAGGTAGGTGATTCTGAGACAAATATGTCTATATTGAATCACCATCAAATAGAATTATCAAATAATTAATTAATGAAGAGGAACAAACAATAAGATAAAAGACATTTACTAAAACACGAAAGTTAATTTACAAAACACTGATTGACTGTATGTAGAAATACCTCTCCCTGGTCTAGACTTCTCCAAATTACGAAGCTACTTCTTTAACATCCATCGTTACTACTAATGGCAAACTTGAAACAAACTTTCAACATCCTCCTGCATAAAAAGCCATTTCTTCACCAATATCCCAAAGCGTTTGATTGATTGTTCACTCCGAATGGCTAACGGTAATTTGTTAAAAAGGAATGGAGCATTTGAAATAAAAAAATTCCTAAAGTACTCTTTGCGAGTGAACGGAATAATACAGGCATTTTTATTGCGTAAGTTATACAAGTGAGTTCCCACTATTTTATGCCCACTACGCAAAAAGAAAAGTTTTAAAACTTTATATACATATAAGTACCGAAGAGGTAACACTTGACTCTTCTTGAATATCGGAAAACAATGGACAGTACGCTTTTGGTTATAAATAATTCTTAAAGCAAATTTCTGTGCAATTATTAAGGACTTAATATTAGTGACGTAGGTTCCGCCATATACAACAAGACCATACTCAATTTTAGAATTGAAAATTCCATAATATACTTTGAGCAGCACTTTCAATGGACAAATTGTTCGAAGTAAAGAGAGCTTTCTAAGAGCAAAATTTAAATAACCCTTAACATTATTTATGTGAGATTTAAAATTTAAGCTGCTATCAATAGTTATTCCCAAATATTTAAATTCATGAACAAATTGAATTTTAAAGCAATTATTAGAATCATTAGAACTAGTGCACTTATCATCGTTATAAAACACATTCAAATCTCTAACCACACGTGACCCTATATTGAATATCATGCCTCTAGATTTATCACTTAAACGCATTTGATGACCAGAAAACCAAACGTGCGATACCGCTAAATCGTAATTCATTTGGCATTCCAGTTCATCGAAACTAGCGGCAGAATAAGTTAACGCAATGTCATCAGCGAATGCTACTACTTTCCCATAAAGATTTAAATCGAAAAATGAATTGATGTAAATTAAAAAAAGTAATGGACCAAGAACAGAGCCCTGAGGGACACCTGAAAGAATTTCATTGAGATCACTGGTGCAGTCACCTATTATCACTTTCTGAAATCTGTTTTGAAGGTAAGATTGTAGCCAGTTATAGGTAAATCCTCTAAATCCAATATGCCACAATTGGTTTAATAATTGTAAATGGTTAACAGAGTCGAAGGACTTAGATATGTCCAGAAAAAGCACACTCACGAATTTGCCACTATTTAAAGAATCATATACCAAGGAAAAAAATTTTAAAAGCGCAGCTTCAGTACTTAGATCCTTTCTAAAACCATATTGGCAATCACTAAAAAAATTCAAATTTTCCAAGTACGATGTCATACGGATTTTCATCAGTTTTTCAAAAACTTTTGAAATTGTTGGTAATTGTGAAATTGGGCGATAATTTGTCATACACAATTTATTATTTTTTTTAAACAATGGGATAACATTTGCACATTTTAGGACATTAGGAAATACACCAGTTGTTACGCTACGATTAAAAATATAAGCTAGTATATAGCATGTATTTAGAGCAGTTCGTTTTAAAACTTTAGAATTGATTCTATCGGAACCACTGGACTTTTTATTATTTAGTGATGCAATTGTATAAAGTACTTCTTCAGGAGTAATTTCCTGGAATACAAAAGTTTCATTTTGCCACTTAACAGCAATGTAAAGCAGAATTACAGTGCAAGCTACTAAATGAACTGATAAAATGACGGTTAAAGATATTGCAAATATCCAAACAATTCGTGATTTCGTTACCATCTTCATCAAGTATAGAAGATATTATGTCAGATCTACTAGAATCATCACCTACTAATGAATTAACTATTTTCCATTGTGTTTTGCTATTATTAGAGCAATTATCAAAAAGATTCCTATAATAGTTTATACGCTCCGAATTAATCATTACTCTACACGTTTCATTTATTCGCCTAAAACGGTTCAACAGCTTAGAATTCATAGGGTGTTTTCTAAGTTTTTTGCCCAATTTATTTTTCAAGTTCACCAGTAAATGTAGTTTGAGTGACATCCAAGGAGCTATCTTGCGGCTCTTGAAATTATTTTCCTTTTGAAATTTACTACTCTCAAAACAAAACTTAAATATCTCCAAGAATTTATTCATTGACATATTGACACAGTTTGACAAGAACACATCATCCCACACTTGACACTGCAAAAGATCATTAAAAATGTCATAATTAATACACGATACATTAGGACTGGGATCTTTATTTTTCTGATCTATTGAAGCTTTGATTGAGAGTGTCAATAAAATCGGTGAATGATCGGTAACTTGAAGATTTACTGTTTCACCAAAAATTAATAAATGTTTAGAACTGAACCGGTAAAACGCATGATCAATACACGAAGAGCTATTATTTACTACTCGAGTAGGTGAATTAATCAGAGAGCATAGCCCAAAAGACGATAGAGTCATCATATAATTGTCTATTATATTGCTGGTTGATAAAATATTTATATTGATATCACCAATCAGTAGAAATTTTTTTGATTTGCGAAACTTATTTAGGATCGGAATAATTTCGTTTAAATAGTTATCAACAGAGTTCCAATTGTAGCGATAAATACATAAGCTACTAATTAAAAAATCCCCAACAGAGAAATTGAGCTCCATACAGTCAGCAGTTATTATATTATAATTAAAAAAATTTACCGTAATAGAATTTTTTACAAACGCCGCTACTCCACCCGCACGATTTATATCATTACAACAACTAAAAAAATTATAACCAGGGATTTTATAAAAATGAACTTCATTATTAGTAATCCATATTTCCGTTAAAAAAATAATATCCGGCACAATGGAATAACTAGATAGGTTAACCAGAAGCGAAGTAAAATTTGCCCGCATGCTTCTTATATTAAGATGCAACACATAAAATTTTGAAATTTCTGCAGGTTTATTGACATCATCAATTAAATCACCACCACCTTCATGAACTACAAATGACATCAAAACAAATTAAAATTAATAAAATTAATACTTCAAATTTCATCAAGGTCAGATGTTGATTTAATTAACTTTGCTGGACAACCCTCAGTTTTCCGTACATAGATATTACCATTACGAATCCATACATATTTTATCGTGTTAGATTTTTTGATTTTCCTCGCTTCAGCATATATATGACTCCGGAACTTTGTCAAATTTTCATTAATAAAAATATTTACCGGTGATACTCCAAGGCATTGGGTTGATAATCTCTGCTTCTTTTTAGTGGCCAAAATAGAATCTCGAATGCGTTGATCTTTAAATTTAATAACTAACTTCTTCACGCGCGGTGTGTTTATTTTATTGACCGACTGTACATCATCCACGCCGATGTTAATATTTAGACCTTGAGTGATTAATTTAGCCGTATTTTCAATTATGCTATTTTCATCAGCTGTGAGTGATTCAGGCAAGCCAAATATTTCCAACGATTTATTTCTGTTCAGCTGTTCAATGCTGTCAATGCGCCATTCTAAATCAGTTACTTTCTTTTTCAAGGCTGAATTTTCTAATTGAAGTTCATCCAGTTTGCTAAGGAGAATTTCGATGCTGTCAAACCGTTTGGAGAAGGTCACTTCGTTCATTTTCAATTGTTCGTATATAAACTTGAATGAAGCAACACTGTCACTGAAATCCACATCATTTGTACCGAACACAGTTGGTTGTTGGATAGAAGCGGTATCTTTAGATGTTGCTGTTTTTCCAATATTAGATGACGAAGGCAATGGTTTCGATAATTTTTGGTTATCTGTACACACAGCACATTTCCATGAGAGTAATCTCTTATCGAGATCTGCTTCATTTAATTTAATACAAGCAGAGTGGTATAAAGTGGAACAAACTACACACTTGACTTTAGAATCATCGCGATTAATTTTTGTTGCACAAATTTTACATAAACTCATTATTTAAATTATTGCACGTATTTATTTATGTATTATAATTTTTAATTTAATAACAGTTAATACACCACGAAAATTTTATTAACAAGAGTTTAAATAGCAGTAACCACAGTTATGATGGGTAAATTGTTTAGCACAAATTTTATTGACAACGAATTAACTTTATTAATCATAGAATTTTACAATTCATTTTATTGTTTATAATTACCGAGATAATTACAACATTTTCACAATATATCACTTTAATGCTATTTGATTTACTTAAAACCAGTTAAAAATAATTTAAAATATTTAATTTTTGCAATTATTATTAATCTGTCCTCTTCAAAAGACAAAAATAGACTGCTGCAACTCGCATCACTAATAAACTATCAAGTAACTTCGAATAATTTTCAATAAAATCAAACAATTCCGAATAATCTGGAAAATTTGCAACAAGTTTAGTTACAACATTTGAGTAATATCGATCGTCCCAAAAATTTCAAAAATATTCAATAAACTTCAATAATATAATGTCAAATGTGTCCGAATACATTGGATTAATCCAAAATTATTTCAAAAATCCTTTCAAAGTCTCAAATTTATGTAATTCCACATATTCAAAATTTAAATTAACTTTAAATAAGTCACAGCTCTGAAAATCTCGGAAAGCTCAAAAACAAAAGCCTCAATAAATCATTAATTCTGTAATAGGGCCTTTGTAAATTTCGGAAAACAGCGAAGAAACATAGAACAGTCTTAGTATTGGCGAAAATTCTGAGATTTTGAAAAATCTCGAATAAAATTTAAGAAATATCATGTGGAACGTAAAACCACGAATAATCTCCGTTGGCAAGCAATTAAGGGCTATTCAAATCTAAAACAATATATCTCCAACCTTTAAGCTAAACTCAAATATTATTGAAAACTTCGAAACGTATCTGGATCTGGAAACACTCAACGCCAACCAAATGTCGAATATGCCTAGAACCTCGAAAAATCTCATAAAATATCGAAACATTTAAAACTTCCAATTTTTCACTAACTCTGAAACTTCAAGCAACTAGCAAGGTTTTTGGAAATTTCGGGAATATCGAGAAACTCCAATAGATACTTTTTTTGAAAACCTTGAATAAAATTTTAATCCTCAAAAATTTTGAAAAGTCTCAATTCTAACAGGTTTGCAATTTAATTTGGCTCTAAATTCAAAGACGAATGAATATTTTTCTAAGCGGTTTATTTTATTAGAAAGAGTATACATTGCCATTAAGTATGGAATACAATTTCACTCAAATGATTTCCACGGCTGGCTTTATAGTGCCTCATTGTACGGGCTCCTATCTCACCAATAGCAACTTCGATTTGATCTTTCAAGTCTTGGATAACAAGTTTATTAGTCTCAGTTTATCCAATAACAATCCTGTTTCATGAGCTCGCTTCAGAAATTGATCCACAAATTGCCTTGCAGGAATTTCATTTCTACTGAATTTTCCACGTAAATTTCTTACAGTTTGGGTAGAAGACTCACCACTTTGAAAGTATAAGTTTTCAATATTTCCCAATTTTGTTCAACCGTAAAGGGACCCATTTCATAAATGTTAAACATTAAACTAGTTTTCTGTCATAACACGATAACACGAATGACGTAAGTGTTGCCACACTCGAAATAACCGGTAGTGGATAGGGCATGGTCGACTAATCGGATTTTTTGGATACCGATGAAAATTTTCCTTATCTTAAAATATTTTATTTTAATTTAATTTTTTTGTACTAATTTTTCCATTTTTGCCCAATTTTATCATAGAATGATGACTGAAAAATTTGGCAAATCAATTTTAAGTTCACAATTTCAAATTTTTGACGATTCAGTTTGAAATTTTTTCAAGAAAATAATTTTTCGATTAATCGAAAAATTCTTTTCTTGAAAAAATTGCAAAATTAGCTTTCGACTAATCGACCAATTTTAAACGACCGATTAATTTACTCGCGCCATAATCCTTTGCAATTTAACGGCAAAAACACATTTTTCTCGAAACATTAACTGGAAAATCGCGGTTAATCTCGAAAATACATCTAAACCTGTTTTACACGGTGATACTTTGTCACCGTGTAAAAAAACGGTGTAAAAAGGGCCGTGTGAAAACATGTTTAGGTGTGCTGAAGAATTATTTTTGCTTTTTTATTTGCTTTGTAATTGCGAGCATTTAACAACAAAAAATTCGTGTAAAAAGAACTGTGTAAAAAGAACCGTGTAAAAACGGGATTTTGTGTTTTTATTAATATTAATGATTTCGTTGCTAAGCAACGCTAATCAAAGCGTGAAAATCTAGATTAATACGATTATGGATCATATACTCATAAGAACTAACATTTAGCGCTAAATACGAAACCACTACATCCGAACGTTTTATAACGCCAGGGTCGATTATATGTGACGAACAATTTTTTTTCGAAATTCCTACAAAAAGCATCACGTAACATTTAGCTTAGAATAGCAGCAGTAGCACCTAACAGATGAGTTTAAATGTGAAATGATTACAGTAACTTGAATTGCTGGAAATTTATCAAATTTTTTCATCAAATTAATTTTTCACAAAATTTAATTAACACCTCAGATCGATTTATCGACAAGTTTAGTTTATTTGCTAATTTCCATATAATTTGTTTGTATAGATCTTGTATTAGAGCGAAACCTTTGTGTTTTTGAAGAAAATGGTAACCTTCCCTACTGAAGATTAGACTATAAAAATAAAACATAAGAAAATTTAATTAGACCAAAGCACTTAAATCAATTTGTGAATAAGTTAAAATTGCTACGAAAAAATAATTCGTTTTATTGAATGCTTGAAATAAACGCTTGGCCGCGGTCACCTTTTAATTGGTCGACCTCTAACAACTAACTTAGAACCAAATAATATTGAAAATTTAGAAAGTTATATGTTTGGACCAACACCCAACGCTAATCAAATCTCCAAAAACGCCTAAAACCTTTGAGCACTAATTCTGAAACGTTTGCAACGTGGAAAAGCGTTTTTGAAAATTTCGATTAATATCAAGAAATTGTCGATTCAGTTTCACACTTTTTCAAGAAAATAATTTTTCAATTAATATCCTTCGATTAAATGAACAATTTTAAATGACCGGGTAATTGGTTAATCGATTAATCGATTGATCTACCCATGCCGTTATGTCAGGCAAAACAACAATTTTCCGAGAAATTAACAAAATCCCGAAATAATATCTGTAAAATATTTGCTCCTATGTATATGATGGATGTATACTTACTTATGTACATTATAACATTTGCGAAACAAATTTCGAATAATCTTCGAAACGTCGAAAAATCACATAAAAATTACTTACACATTGTTAACATTTGACATATGACGCAACCCAACGTCGATAATCCTCATGCTAAATGTGATGTAAATGAGCCAATTCCAGTTTTAAATTCCTTCGTAATTGGGCCTTTCGAAGCGTATAATTGGATGTTGTGTCAAACTGAATCTAATCGGCTAGAGTATTTATTAGAGCAAGAAACAAAGTTAATAGTACGACTAATAGTGATTAGGGCTGCTAAATGCAAATTTTTCAATGGTAAATTCAACAGCGAGGTTTCAAGTAAATTATTCTGTAAAAAATCATGACTCAGATAAACCCACCAGCTATGGCACCGAAATTCGAAATCAATCCCTCTGAGTTTAACAATCATTCCGGTTCGGTTTTCGTCGACGGTGATTTCGATGACGGTGCTTTTTATTTTCGTAATGGTTCTGAAGAGGAAATTCTCATCCAATTCCGCAATATATACATATAGCCGACGGCATAGTGCTAAGTTTCATTAAGCTAATATTTCTGATCTTACTGCCTCACATAATATACTTAGTGAACTCTGTTTTAACTAAATCTGTATTCTCTAATGCATGGAAATGATATATTATCACTTATGCACTTATGTGGTAAGTCATAACTTACTAAATACTCACCTGTCGTTTTTTTCGAGCAAATCACACCACCACTGCGGCACTGCTAAAAATTGTCGATGATATTACTTCTAACATTGAAGATGGAAGAGTGGCCATTCTAGTTCTTTTCGACTTTTCTAAAGCATTTAACGTGGTTGATCATTCAATGTTGATATCTAAATTATGCTATGAATTTAATTTTTCCAGAAATACTTGTCAGCTTATATTTTCCTATTTGCATTTGCGGCATCAATCGGAGAAGGAGATGAGGAAGAAGATAAGACAAAAACAATTTTTTCTTAAACTGATTATCAGAAAATCCTATACTACTTTATGTACAAACAAATAAGCATGCCAAACACCCTCTTACTAATACTAACTAAATGGTCACTCCAAGTAAGAGTTGTATTCATAACTAAGTCTAAATCCTGCAGAAAAATACCTGGAAAATACCTGGAGCATATTAGAAACCGACCAACTAACGATAGAATATTCCTAACAATAGAATCCTGATCTAAACGACTATTTCTATAAATTTAGACGTCATCAGCGAAAATGTGAAATGAACAATGGTGAATACAGGATTCTGTGTCATTAATGTACATAAAACATTAATAATAGAGGACCCAGCACTGAACCCTGAGGGACGCTGAAAATTACAGGAAGGAAATCAAACAAAGAATGGTCGAAAAAAACTGCCTAAGAAGGATTAGAAAGACAGATAAAAATCAATTTGGCAGCGGAAACCGAAAATCTCTTCTCCCAGTTTAGTTTATTATAAGAATTCTGTGATTAAAAAAAAATCAAAGGCATTTGAAAATGTAACAAAGTTAAAGAAGTCATTCCCTATTATTCATATTACGTCTAATACACACATTAATTAACGCAGTAGAAGTGCTGTGAAATTTTGTAAACCCATATTGAATGAAACTAATTAAACTATTGCTATTTATAGCTCTGAAGGATTACTTAACTTCCACTTATTTTACTTAGCTTCCACTGATCTGGATAGGAAGAGGACGTGAGAATAAAATTGAAGATATGTAACAAGTGTTTTGAGACGAAAGGGAAACCTCGCTTAACGAATTTTAATTTGGCGTGTTAGAGAACAAATCGCCGGTATTACTGCCCGAGTTCAAAATAGAGCATAAATAACTATTAATGCCTCTGCCTGGGCCTAAATTAAGAACATTACACCAGCAAACCTTAGGAGGAAGGGAGGAGTCTAACTTGTCCTTGAGCAAATTACGTTTATCAATCCGAATTTACACCATAACTCTATTACGAGCCTGCTTATAATTCAAATGAGACTGATTTTTTCCATAGACTATATTTACTAACCCTAATATTTATGTCATTCAAAATTTCCTGAGTCCACCAAGGCGTAGATTTCGCTTTGAAAGTAACCTTTTCAAGCGGAGCGCAACTATCAAACACCAAACTAAAATACAAGTTTAAAAATTCTATTTGGCTAGGTAGTTGCAGAACTCTCTAAAGCTAAAGCTATTAGGTAGTAACAGTTCTTACCGAGAGACAAATGATTGGAAAAACAAATAGAGTTATTAGTAAAACAGGTGATATGATCAATATGGGAATAAGAGGCTTCGCTAGCGGTTCGACAACGAAACATTGGTGCCACAATGTTGTGTACGAAACCCGAGGGAAACCGGAATTTTGAAGAATAACGAAATTAAAGTCACCTGATATATACATTTCGTGGAATCTACAAGAGAAATTACTAAACAAACTTTCTAAACGGGATTTTTTAAATTGGGCATACGACCTCTTACTAGCTTTTGAAAGATTACAGACGAAACCGAATAAGATTTTATGACCATTTATGAAAACGTTGACAAAAAAAAACTCTAAATCCGATACTAACAATTCTGAAATGGAAGAAGGTATAGTAACTAATTTTGCCTTAATGTAATCACCTAAAAACATATATAAACCACCATAATTAAGGGGAGGTATCGCCCTATCTTTCCTAAATAGTGATATTTGGGTTTAAAAAGGTCTCAGAGAAACAAAGTATGTCGACTGCAGCTCCATTAAAACGAATCTCGTCAATATTTGGAACTAAACTTTGCACCGGATTGTTAAATGACATAATTAAAATAAGAATCAATACTTAAACGTAAACACGACAGGGGCGAGATTAATGTGCAATACTTACAAATAAAGGTAAGGAACGCTTCATCCGGCTCCAAAATGAACGTCGATTACCGGAAATTTAAAACGAGAAGAAACAAAAAAACGACCCAAGATGGTTTTATTTCCTTCTCGTGGTATATACATCATTTATATGGTAATTGATCCTTTTATAAATTGAGGTACAAATTGAGCGCAAATTCTTCGTTGCATCACTCTATGGATGAGTAAGCACAAACACCTTCTTACCAACATTACAGACTGTAGGTTAACCTACTCGAGAATAATAGATAATTTGCTTAGCTACAAAGGAACAATTATTTCATCATCTGACAATGGCTCCTAGGTGCCTTTGCAGTCTGTAGTTATTTCGATGATTTATTTTATGGTACCCGAAGATTAGAAAATGACGAGAATTTTTAACTATTTCATGAATATCATTGCGAAGTGCGGGCCCTATTTCAGTGTAAGTTCTGATAGCGGCCAAAATAGAGTGATTGACCCGTTCAGACTAGTTTGACTAGATAGCAATTTTCAAATCAGCTCCACAATAATTATTAAGTAGATCTTTCATTTTGCACTTTTTAGCTAAGATCCATTGTCCATATTGATAGTCTCTGGTACTCCATAAATGAAATAAGCTCATTTTTGAAAAATTTTACTGTCTGTTGTGAAGTCCCCTTGAAGGCATTATGTAACTTGAATACAACCAATTTAGTGAAATGGTCTTAATATATAAGAAAATGACGGTTTTTCCTTGAGTAGATCGAGGATAAGGATCAAGTAAATTTACGTAAACTTGCTGCCATGGTCTTATAATTTGATATACTCGTATATTACCCGTTGCTAGTCTCAGTGTTCTGTTTGTTTTTTTTTTTGAAATTTTACAGTTTTCACATTTTGAGATGAATTCCTTCACTTGTCTACTTGTTTGTCACTTCGTGTCTACAATTTCCAATCAGATAAGTCGGATAACTCGTCTTTTAATTTTGGTTAGGAGTATTATCTAATATCTTAATTCCTTCGAAGTCGGGTGATGGTATTTCTGGCAAGGTGTTACATTTTAAGATGCTGGACAAAGTCTCTTCTATAGTATCACACTGAATTCGTGAAAGCATGTCTAAGCCACTTTAGATTTGCGTCAAATGTAATCAACGTGTAATCATGACCCTCCACGTAAGGTCTAAAGTTTCGCATTGCTGCCAAATATTCGAATTCAATGGCGGCGTAGCTTTTTGTGGTTTATTTAGCTTTTGAGACATATAGTAGTTCGTCTTTTTGAAATAAAGCGCAATCACGCCTTGGTGGGTAAGAAGCATTTAACAATACCGTAGCTGTCGTCAATAGTGTTTTTAACTAACTGAAAGAACCTTGTGGATCAATAGTCCAGGCTAAAGCAATTTGTGATGGAATCATAGCCAAATTAAACCATTAAAAGAACTTTATAGTTGAATCAAAGCTATTTAAATGGCTGAAAATGAAGGAAGTTCTCTAGATATCGATTTTCAACTCAACCAATTATGTTGAACCAAAATATTTTTAAAAATTTGCTTATTACGGACACAAACGAAAATAACCTAGGTCTTGGGCTGCCTTCACGTATTCGAAAACTGTCCCATTGCGGCCTGGCAATTATGCTCAGGAAGAAATGCTTTGCACTCTGATTGAGGAAAGGTTTATAATTTCAATTTGCTGAATTGTGATAGCAGTCTTAAGCCAACGGTTGCGGTTGAGGTGAATAATGAGCGGGCAACAGTTTAACGTGCAAAATTTCAGAAAAACAGTTTCGTCTCATCACACAGCAAGTCCGCACATATAACTCTATGCGTAAAGCTTCTAAAATCTGAAATAATGACGTTATGAAACGGTATCTCCGCGACACGGTCCAATTTCAATTCGCGAATAATTTACTCTATAAAATATTTCAACCGATTTAGTAATAATTAAGCTCGCGAGACAATTTCGATTTCAACGTATATGTCAAACATAAAATTACAAAAACAAAGCAAATCGTTTATCGGTATAATAATGTACTTATATGAAGCATGACATACCGAACATAATTTATACCACAAATGCCAACAACAGGTGATCAATATTAATTCCAGTCAAACTGTTGTTTGTTTTATACGTACTATCAATAACAATCACAACCTTGACGTTAAAGAGTACCTACCTAATGAAATAAAAAACCAAAAAATATTTTAGTGTAGGAAATTAAAAGAGTTAAGTGACTAATGTTGCATACGAAATGAGAAGTTAAATAAACGACAACTATATACATACATAGGTACTTCCCTTACAACATACTCGTACAAATACTAATTATTGGTCGCTTATCCACGCGACCGTTGGTCCGCAATCTATTGATAATTTATTACGTTTGCGATCTGTGTTTGACTAGAAAACGATAAAAAATGTATTAATTACCTGTCACTTTTTATATCAAACAATAAATCACATACATATATGTAGATAAACTGGTTGACGGTTTTGCCCCCACTGTTTGGATCGACTGCAAAATAATATATTTTATACAAATCACAATTGCCTAAATGTTTACGTTATAAAAGCTTAAAAAATGCGAAAGCTTTTTTTTTTTTAATTTGTCGAACGATTGGTAAGTCATTACTCTCTTACATGTTTTGTTGTTATGGTGTTTGGTATGATGTACGCAAGAAAACCTGAAATTGGTTGATGCAATAATTTTATTTCGAGTTCAATGCGACAGTTACACGCAAATATGTTGTTTATAGTGAATTGCATAAAATAACTTCGACCTAGACTTTCACTGTCTGTTGGTTGGTTTGTTTTAGATGGAAAAGCGAAAAGATTGGGGGGAAGTTATTTATTTGGGCACATAAGATTATAGAAATTTTGGTTAAAACAATGGTCTAATTTGAAGGATGTGGAATTAAGTAATTGAGTATGAATTGACCTCAAATAAATAATTTTTTTGATTAGAGCAGTGCTATCCCCCAAATGGTTTTGGCTTCCGAAAAAAATGGATTTCTGCGGGCCTCGAGAAGGCCCAAACTTAAAGCAGTTTGAAATTTTTTTATTTCAAGCAACAACATAGGATTTCAAACAGAACCAATCATACTCTAGCGGTTATGTTTGGAGTTTTCATTCTGTTGTTCTTTCCCATAAAAATTTCAGTTGCTGTTTGCGAATTTGAAACTGAATTTTTGGGTGAATTTTTTTGGAATCCAATTATCCTGGAAAACAAAATTTTTCGTTTTTGAAAAACAGGAAAATTTTTATAAATAAAAAAAGAATTCGAGTGTGGAACTTTGGGATAGTATCAAAGTGGTTGGAAACTATTAATATTGCTACGATTAAACGATTCAATTAACGAAGTTGAAGAAATATTTCAGATTAATTGTATGGAACTGTCATCTTTAGGAGAGTTTTAACTGAAACTTTCATTCAGAAAAGAAATATTTTGCCAGTTCCCAATATCCGTAAAGATTCACTCGAGGTAGATAATTTGAATTTTTCAGTATCAACACATTTTAATATTAATGCTCCTCATTTTCCTGATCGTAATTATCAACCAAATTCCAAAAACTTTACGACCTTTTCCAAATTAAGCACCTATACCTTGTTCGCCGTTTCCAAGTGGAAATTTGATTTTGATGGATCTACCGAATGAATTTCAGTTGAACGGTTCCTGTTCAGAGTTGAACATCTCGCTCCAACAAAGAACTTAGTATTATTTTGAAAGAAGCTGCAATGCCCATATTCATACACGAACTGGTTCAATGAAACGGCCCATTACAAAGTTGGCCAAACTTCCAAGGGGGGAATCATCTTGATTTACTTTAATATTTATGTTGCTATAATTTAATCGATGTATAATTATTATTATTATTATTAGCTGCTACCACATGTAACAAATTGAAGCGTTAGCATTAAGTTTGAGAAGGATATATCCTTTCAACCCGGGGTGTATGTTCTGTAGCGGACATTCTGAAAACTAATAAAAGGTTGCGTTTGGTAACACTATGTTGAATTAAGTCGCCATCTTGATGGTGTGTTCTAAAATAGAGAGTATGTAAAACGAAGGAGAAGAAAAAGTTTGAAATTGTTATAAGCGTCCTCCTAAGTTAAAAATAAACCGCCTTGCTGAATGCAATTCCATTGGACGATCGAGAACCATTGAACAGTGCCAATGAAACAATTAAAACATTAGGGTTAATGTGGGACTCAATAAGTGATCAGTTAAATTTCAACCGAAAATCAAATGTCTCGTATCATGTGTTACTATCAACAGCACAAGTCTTAATAAAGGATTCAGAGGGAACTTATCGTACTTGCAGAGCGTTGTTAGACTCAGCATCGCAATCAAATTTCATTTCGGCCGAACTTGCGAATAAACTTTCATTGGTGCATGACAACGTTAGAATGTCGATTGGTGGTCTGAATCACTCCAAAATAGAGGTTAAAGAAAAATTAACAACAAAAATCAAATCTATCAGCACATGTTACACTGACTGACTCGCGATTCAATGTACCTGGTTCAATTGATTTGCTGCTTGGCGCAGAGTTATTTTTTAAAATATTAAACAATGGAAGAATTGATTTGGAACACAATTTGCCGATATTACAAGATTTAGTTTTCGGTGGGGTGGTGGCTGGACGATTGGAAAATCAATGTGAGCAGAATTTCACCTTACCCACAAGCGAGTTACAGCTAAATTAGACGAACAATTACAAAAATTCTGGATAATCGAGGCTCATGACACAAAGAAAGGTTTGTCCATTGAAGAGAAAGAATGTCAGAGAAAATTTCAGGAATCACATTTACGAGACAAAAGTGGACGATTTTCGGTGAGATTGCCTTTAAAACCTAATTTTCATCAGTTGGGTGAATCGAAAACTCAGGCGCTGAAATGGTTTGGTTATTTGGAATCAAAACTAAACAAAAACCCCGAATTAAAAAGAGATTACGTAAAGTTTAGGACATATGGCAGATGGCAGTAGTGCATCATAACATCAACCGAGGCTTAGAATATTACCTCCCACATCACGCAATTTATAAGAAAAGCACACCAACAAAAGTGCGGGTCGTTTTCGACGCATCAGCAAAGACGTCAACTAATTTGTCGCTAAATGACATCTTAATGGTTGGACCTACGGTTCAAGAGGAATTGATGTCGATAATTATCAAATTCAGAAAATTTACATACGCTAACACCACTGATGTGGAGAAAATGTATCCGTCAGATCCTTGTATGTCAAGATCAAACCTCGTTGCAAAAAATTGTGTGAAGAAGTCATTCAGATCAACCAATCAAAGAATATACATTACGCACGGTTACGTATGGGACGTCATCAGATCCTTATTTGACAACGAAAGTGTTGAATCAATTAGCAAGGGACGAGCAAGACCGATACCCGTTGGCAGCTAAAGTGACACGAGAGTGTTTTTACGTGGATGATTTGTTGACGAGTAGTGATAGTATGGTTGAAGCACTTCAACTTCAAGCGGAACTGGTGGAGATGCTTAAAGGTGCTGGAATGAAGTTGCGAAAATGGACATCTAATACAACCGCCTTGCTGAATGCAATTCCATTGGACGATCGAGAACAATTGAACAGTCCCATTGAAACTGCATTCAGCAAGGCGGTTTATTTTTAACTTAGGAGGACGCTTATAACAATTTCAACCTTTTTCTTCTCCTTCGTTTTACATACTCTCTATTTTAGAACACACCATCAAGATGACGACTTAATTCAACATAGTGTTACCAAACGTAACTTTTCAACGTAATTCAAAATATTGTTACCTAGCATTCACTTTGCAATTTCGTTCTCCTATATCGAATACAGATATTCTATGATGTAATATGCGTACAGAACTCTAAAATCATTTAGCGGACCAACAAATTGAGTCTATTACCACACTAGTAAAGCAATGTGTGACATTAGAAAACACGTACTAATGTCAATAATGGTAATATTTGGTCAATACTTGTCAAAATTATCAAAACTCACCTTACTGAATTGAATTGATAGATGTACGCTTAAATCTAATCAAAATTTATGTGGTATATCTTGGAATTGTTTAGATATGGGTCATAAGTGTTATCAATGTGTTAAACGTCTTCGTTTGTTTGGTTTTGGGTGTGGCGCCGATGACGTCGCAAAACCTAACTGTTCAAAATGCAGGTCGGGAAACGGTAGCCATGGAATCAAATAGCTGCATGCACAATTTCTCGGACTCAGAAGCATCAATGACGACACACACAGTATATCTCGTATATGGCCACAAACAACAGCAACCCAGTTTGAATTATCAGAAAAAAATACGCGATAGATTCAGCACGGCAAAGGTGAGAACTAAATATCTCCGGTTGTCTTCGTACTATTCATTATTGGGAGGAGTGTAAATGTCGAAATGAAATAAATGGAGGAACATATGGGATTAACGGGTTAACTTATACCGGATTGATGGGTAGTGGAGCGTAACCGTTTTAGGTCGTGCATATCGTCTAAAATTAAAGCAGTAAGTGGGCACCCTTAAGTCTGAACGTATTTTCGAGTATTTATGGGCAAAAATTAAATTTAATGTTGTAAGTTAAAATTGTTTGGTGCTAGGCGTGATAATTGGGGATTGACTTTTGGTAACTTTTTAATATTTTTCTAAGGACCATTTCAGAATTAAAAAAAAAAAACGCTTGACACCAAATTTTCATATACTTTCTTTTGATCAACAAACCCGTCTCGATTCCATTATTGATAATTTTCGGTCGTCTAGTAAACACTGGTTAAGACAGGGAGCCACACCGGTCAATCAAATATATTATCCGATTTCTCCTGTTAAACAAGCTGCTATGTTTGTATTTAGTAAGAGAGTTCTATCAATTTACAGTAATGACATTTGGTCTTTGCAATGCGCACAAACTACGTGTCAGTTAATGGATCAGGAGATTCCACAATTTTTGCTTACTTCCATTTAAACCCTCTTCGAAAAGCTATTGCCGCGAATGTAATTAAATTTTTCAGTCCCAGAATACATTGTATGACCCAATTTTCTTGCAAATTATTAAAAAAAATATATCGGTACTGTCCTCAAGCCAATGCCTTAGAACGTGTCCATCAGGATCAACGTGTCGCGGAAATAACTTCGGCGTTAAGAAATATAGTGCATGATTCAACGAAGTACTCTCCTCATTTTCTAATGTTTGGACAACTTTTAATAACAAATAGTAAAGAGTATGAGTTTTTCAAAATGTTAAACTTGGAGGGTGAGGCGATCATTCTTCCTGAAGAAAAAGCTAATAGTTTGAGTATATGGCAGCAACGTGTCTTAATATACCTGAAAGAAGCTTATGAGAGTTGCGGTCTTGGTAGATAATTAAACTGATTACACAATACCTACCATATAGCACAGTTTTCATTGTTTGTTTTCAGGTATGTAGATGGTCGGCAGTAATACGGCATAATTGTGGAAGCTTTGCAATCGAGAAAATTCGATTTTAGGTAGGTATTTTATTACTTATCAAGTTTTCGCCTTTAAAACATCGCCTCTAAGCGCATACGTGTATGAGAAAATGAATGATATGTTCGATTGGACTGAATTAACAGAAGTAGTGGCTGTGTCTGAACGGATTATTTTAAAAATGTGGTAATGGAATTCTTACATTAACATCTACTTGTAGTGCAATTGAATTGAGCTTGTTGATTCTAATTATGTACTTCCCGACATTTTTTTCACAAAATCAATAAATTTTATAATCGGTAAGTATCGGTTAATATCGCATCGGTAATAATCAGATAAGCTTAACCAAGGGTTGCCAGCTAGGAAATCATGAAACTCGAACGATTAATGAAAAATTATTTAAAACCCCGGATATCTTGTATTTTGGAAACAACGGCAAAATCCTGACAAAAAAAAAATTTCCGGATATTATGAAACGTTTTTAGTTGAAAAGAATTTTAATTTGAAATACTACGTAAATAAGAAGCCATCCACAGACTTATTTATAAATAACACATAATAAAATGTTTTGCTTTGTAAACTATTGTAAATTCAGTCTCAGGAGGAATCGGAAGCTACAACCTTCCTTCGCCCATCGTTCGAATAATAAGCGGATTCCCTGTATGAAGAACTCTGGTTGTTTGGAAGCAATCGAATGGAAGTACTGTTCTGCCATGGCTGATTGCATGGGTCGGGAAGGGTAGAATTAGCCAGTTCTGCCCATCCAAATAGCTGTGTCATCATTGTTCAGTTGCTGAAAAACATATAAAAGTTGTTGAATTTCGAACCAAACGAAAACCATTCACTTGAACCCTGTTAAAGTTAGCCGAAAGTTTCCAGCCGAAAGTGAAAAGTCGATAATGCAGATTATGTTATTGACAATCCAGCCGAAAATAAATCAGCCTCTAGAGTGTTATGTCTGGAGATGGATTGGATTGATGTGATTTGTCAATAGCTATGGCAGGAAAAAAATTCAGTTCAAGTTTCTCGTGGGAAATCTCGGAAAATTCAAAAAAGTTTCCAGCCGAAAGTAAGAAATGGATGAATAAAAAAAGCCTCAAGGGTGTTATGTCTGGAGATGGATTCAATTGATGTGACTTGTCAATAGCTATCGCAGGAAGAAAATTCAGTTCAAGTTTCCCGTGGGAAATCTCGGAAAATTCAAAAAATTTTCCAGCCGAAAGTAAGAAATTGATGAATAAAAAAAGCCTTTAGAGTGTAATGTCTGGAAATGGATTGGATTGATGTGACTTGTCAATAGCTGTCGCAGGAAAAAAATTCAGTTCAAGTTTCTCGTGGGAAATCTCGGAAAATTCAAAAAAGTTTCCAGCCGGAAGTAAGAAATGGATGAATAAAAAAAGCCTCTAGAGTGTTATGTCTGGAGATGGCTTCAATTGATGTGACTTGTCAATAGCTATCGCAGGAAGAAAATTCAGTTCAAGTTTCCCGTGGGAAATCTCAGAAAATTCAAAAAATTTTCCAGCCGAAAGTAAGAAATTGATGAATAAAAAAGCCTTTAGAGTGTTATGCCTGGAAATGGATTGGATTGATGTGACTTGTCAATATCTATCGCAGGAAAAAAATTCAGTTCAAGTTTCTCGTGGGAAATCTCGGAAAATTCGATTTTCCAAAAATTATTAGAAAATTTGTATAAAATCAGTATCTATAGTGTTATGTCTGGAGATGGATTGGATTGATGTGATTACTCAATAGCTATCGCAGGAAAGAAATTCAGTTCAAGTTTCCCGTGGGAAATCTCGGAAAATTCGATTTTCCAAAAATTATTAGAAAATTTGTAAAAATCAGCCTCTAGAGTGTTATGTCTGGAGATGGATTGGAGTGATGTGACTTGTCAATAGCTATCGCAAGGAAAAAATTCAGTTCAAGTTACCGGTGGGAAATCTCGGAAAATTCGATTTTCCAAAAATTATTAGAAAATTTTTAAAAAATCAGCCTCTAAAGTGTTATGTCTGGAGATGGATTCAATTGATGTGATTTATCAATAGCTATCGCAGGAAAAAAATTCAGTTCAAGTTTCCCGTGGGAAATCTCGGAAAATTAAAAAACATTTTCCAGCCGAAAGTAAGAAATTGATGAATAAAAAAAGCCTTTAGAGTGTTATGTCTGGAAATGGATTGGATTTATGTGACTTGTCAATATCTATCGCAGGAAAAAAATTCAGTTCTAGTTTCCCGTGGGAAATCTCGGAAAATTCGATTTTCCAAAAATTATTTGAAAATTTTTAAAAAATCAGCCTCTAGAGTGTTATGTCTGGAGATGGATTCAATTGGTGTGATTTATCAATAGCTATCGCAGGAAAAAAATTCAGTTCAAGTTTCCCGTGGGAAATCTCGGAAAATTCGATTTTCCAAAAATTATTTGAAAATTTGTATAAAATCAGTATCTATAGTGTTATGTCTGGAGATGGATTGGATTGATGTGATTACTCAATAGCTATCGCAGGAAAGAAATTCAGTTCAAGATTTTTGTTTTACTTTAAATTAAAATTGTCCTTCACCAGAAGGAGCGGTCCTCGGGATTACGGGATTTTGTACCCTCGGGATTTTGTCCCCTCGGGATTTTGTCCCTCGGGAATATGTCACCAACCCGTACCTAATACCAGCAACGTATTCAATTCATTAATTGGTGAACTCTTTTCTTCTTCTCTTTCTATATTGAATTTAGGCATTGGTTTCTTAAAATATTTCTTCGATTGTTGGTTTCTTCTTTGCTTTTTCTCCATCGTAAACTAGTCCATAAATCAAAATTTATCGTCCTCACAAGATTTGCTATTTCTTGACCCGGAAAGTGAATGAAATCAACTACCTCCTTCATGTAATTGGAAATGGGGTTAACAAAACCAGAAATTTGTCTGGAATATGCAGGCGGACCACATATTTCAGAAGTTAAAAACTAACTTCTGAAATATGTGGTCCGTATATTTATTTCGTATATAATATTTCAGATCGCATACTATCCACTCTTTGTTAAGCTGAATTTTGCTAAGGGCAATTACAGAACCATAGACTGCTGAATTGGAATACTTTTGTGGAAGTACGTAAATCCAGACCACTTAAGTTTAAAATGACTGGCTTATCGCAAAATGGCTTGCAAGATATAGTTTAAAACAGCAAGGTATATACATATATGTACAAGTTTAAAATCGAAAATCGTAAATGATCCCGAAACATCGTTTCGGTTACACCGCCTAATTCACAACGAAGTGTTTGGTGGCGCTGTTTAGATTGGTCAAATTAATCCTTTAAAAGAGAATGGCGGCATAAAACATGTTTTCGAGAGATCAACCCTAAATTACGGTCTTCACGGAAATAAGTGATGTTTGCTCACATTGTCCGTCACCCCTGCCAACTCAACTTCCGCAAGGTCTACAAAGAAATTTTGAATTGACACTTTTATTGGACTTTCATGGCGAGGGACGTGCGAAATTATGCTCCAAGTAATAGTTATGTAAGCAAACTAACTCGATTAATTTTATTGCGCTTCCGAAAATGGGTAAATGTTTGTTGGTAAAACGCTCGTTCCATTTCCTTCAAAAAATGTTTTCATTGAATCTGTAACGTGTGAAAACTCTTTCCAGAAATAAGTATCAAAAATCCCTAACGTCTCTAAATAAACGAATCAAGCATAACTTAATGTAAATAAACAAAATACTCTTATTCGGTTTCAACCACATTTCGCCCACATATATCTGTACATATATACCAAAGTTGAACAACTTTTTCCGTAATGGTCTTAAGCACGGTTGAGAATTTCAGTTAAGCAACATCCATGTAATGTGAGCTTTTTCATACGTCTCGGTTATAAATAATGGGTCATAAATGTTCATAATTTGTTTATCTACTGTACCTTATTAAAATATTCTTTTGCGTTTTGCCCATCCCAAAATATTAGTAATTATATAAAATAAACGCAATATTCGTTATGAATTACGTTATACATCACCACGACATCGACTTTCTCTCACCTTCTGTCAAACCAAAAATTAAATAATTATTGCACTAACATTTTGGACCACATATCCGATCGTCACTACATTAAATCATGTTTAGCATACATTAGATGAATGTTTCTTTTATTAAACAAACAATCGTTATTTGAATACTTATAGCCAAGACATAACGAAATATTTAATTTCGACAAGACACTTTGAACTTCAGTTTTGTGTATATAGCGAAAAAGAGATTTAATCCGATTTATTTGTGTAAACGATAAACGATTCGCGATATTTAGACACATGTCACAGCTATTATGTGGTCTTTGTTGAGAATATTTTTAACACTTGCAAGAATTTTGAAATAATCGGTCATTAGTGGCCATGTATTGATTTACAATTTTTTTTTCTTGTTTTATTGAATTATTGAGGTGTGATCGTGTGGCGAAATTTATAGATTATGCGGTATCACGCTAGCTTAAAAATAATTTGCATCGCGTTTTATTATGGCTGTTTTGATCTTATTTGAATTTATGAGTTTTTGAAGCGAGTTAATTTTTGTAAATACTTTCCTAATTACAAAAAAAAAATGCGCGGCAATCGTTTGTTTAACTTATTAACAAAGGATCGTTTGCTTATTTGAACATAATACTGGTTAGTTAGATACAGTACAAATTTATTCATACAAAAATTTCTTACGAAACCAGCTCCACGAAATTTTATA
The DNA here is from genome assembly GCA_958295665.1 of Tipula vernalis. NCBI lineage: Eukaryota > Metazoa > Arthropoda > Insecta > Diptera > Tipulidae > Tipula > Tipula vernalis. The sequence continues at coordinate 18,392,488 of OY282560.1, forward strand.
ATGGCCGGTTTTTTCGAATTATACATATGCACCTATCTAAAGTGTAAATCATATGAAAACCATAAAAGTTTTGGTCATGGCACTGATCCTCGTTTATTATTATTAGTCTTATTTTATTAAATAATTAGTAATTACCAAATTTAGTCAGGTTTTACGAGTGGGTGTGGGCATTAAGTTTATTATAAATGACAAAATTTTGTGTTTCTTTTATCTAAAAGAAACTTGGTTAATTACCTTTACATTGAGGTACCAATTTTATGTTTACAATATAAAATTTTGATTGTTTTTTGTGAAGAAATTTCATATATGTATGTGATTTGGCATCGATTTTGCAATATCGACCATCGGCCAAAATCCATCTAGACCTAAAAATCTCTTGTTGGATGATAATTGTCTTAGTCAACGAAGTCTATCACAAAGAACAAGACAATCTCATAACGGCTACATGACTGTGAAAAAATTGCAAATCGGCCTTGCAGGCGGAAGAAACGAGAATAGCATAGATAGCGCCGCCTTCGAGCAACAACCTCTGATATCAATAACTTGGTCCAGAGGAGGCACCACAGAAGAGTAGAAGATGGTTCTTATCTGTACACTTCATAAAAAAGGAGATCGGTTAAACTGCAACAATATAGCGGTATAGCTTGAACACAGGTTACAAGATTTTGGCTAAGGTAGTCGTGGCAAAGTTGCCAACTTACAGCGAGAGGACCTAGGCAGGTTTTCAATGTGGTTTCCGTCCAAATAGATCACTGACCTATCAAACTTTTACTCTGAGAGATACGTTATGAAACGTTTAATATCGAAGGAGCTAATACAAGTCAAAATTTTGGACGCCTTCGAGATAACATCTGGGGTGCGGCAAGGAGGCCTAGCAGCTCAAATTTTCTTCAACCTTTCATTGGAGTAAGACATTTGGCAACGCAATAAAGAGCAGTACAGCTGCCTGTATTATACATCATCCGAGCTATTCGTATGTGCTGACGATATTTGCATTCTGAGTCGGACATCATCTCCATGAATGTATTCCTCCTTCCATTGGAATTAACAGCTCACAAAATTGGCCTTCATATTAATGAAGCGAAGACTAAATACTTGTACATGGTGGACATTTCGTAAAGTATCGCAGCACGCTATCGAGCATTTTACGCCAATATCAAAATATCGGCTACTTGCCGATACGGATCGGCTAATTGGCTTTATCAAGAGCCAAAACGAAGTTATTAATGCTAGCAATTGGAAAGTGATACGGAGCGAGGCAAAAAGAACTTCGCCCTTTTGTACTCTTTCGGTGAATCACTCGTCCAAAGAAAAATTGAGGTACATTGGATACGGGGTAAACTACAAGTTTGGTCTGGTCCAGCTTCAAACGAAGGGTAGCCGGAAAAAGTCAACCCGGTTCGGTTGTGGGTCCTATGGGTAAGACCCGATAGTCCAGGTCTTATCCAAGAGGTAGCAGTGGTGTTTAAAAGAAAAAAACGAGAATGACATCGGTGGGTGTATCAGTGCTAGCACCGGTGAAGAAATCCCCCCTCCCCCCGGTGAAAGTATTAAAAATGCTCATGGTCGTCCGCCTATATGACAATAAATACCTAAATTACCTAAACAATTGGGTAAGTTGATTTTTGATAATGGAACTCAGAGTCCTAGAGCGGCCATCTTGGCAAGTTCGTAAATAAATCTTATTCCGATTCATAAGTTCCTCTCCAGCGACCTGGTGGCGGTAATTGGTGGAAGTGTTTGGTTAAGGGGCAACAAGGAGGCTATAATAGCCTTCGCATACTTTCCTGGTGATACAAAAGCAACTCTTCCGGATGAGGTTAGAGAGGATCTGATGGGAATGCGCACCATGCGGTGTGGGTTTGCAGTAACATCAACAACAAAGGTACCTTTTTGAGATGTTACTTTCAGAAATCCGAACAGACCAGAGGATTAATTGGCATTAATCTGAAGAGGCCTCTTTATATAAGATCGGGAATGCCCTCAATTATAAAGGATATGAAGTCCTCTAAGGGGTTGGAGTACAGCTCGTATCAGCTGCACAACTCCATAGAGTCAGAGTAAACAAATCAGAAAACAACTATGTTGTCGCTCCACAAACTTGCTCCACAAACACACTTGTGTTCACAAACATGGTTCCTTGTTGGAAAGAGGTGCAGGAAAAACTACGGAAAAAATCGAGGAGGTTATTTAACAAGGAGAACAGGAAACCTGAGTTGAGGCTACTAACTGGCTTCCTCACCGGTCATGCTCCCTTAAGATATCATCTTAAGAACATGGGTTTAAGTGCAATAGATGGATGGCGCTTCTATGATATGGAAAATGGAAGTGGAGGTAGCAGAACACGTTCTCTGTCTAGTTACAGCCATCTACTAAGTGATGTAGCTACAAAAGAGTGCAATAGAGTACAAAAGAACTTTATAGGTTGCAGAGCTAGGTGGCTTTAGGATTCAGTATTAAGTAAAGATATTACACCAGATTTGATAGATTTTTCAAAATTATTCGGGTTTAGTTTGTGATTTGATTTTGAAATTTCTGGATTAATCTATATTCCCAGGTTTGATTAGCGTTACGTCGGTTGGCATCGAAGCAGACCTTATTCCAACGCACAGTTAGACATCAAATGTACAGTGGGAAAGTAATACTTGTGCAGTGAGTCTTTGGTAGAAAAAGTAACCTAAATATACGTACAAAATATTAAACTAGGCGCAATCAAGCGTGTATAAACTTTCTGCTTATATAAACTCTTTGATTGGCTCCGATCCCTTTCAAATTTTAATTAATCCAAATTCACACCGATACCATGTCGTCTGCTTTTGTGATGGTTTACATAAGACAGGTCTTCGTTTTTTAATTTTTTACTGGTTTCATCTCTTATAATATTCTCGCTTGCTTGCAAAATTTAAATCGCTTTTTTCTTTAAAGATTATTAAAAGAAACTTTGGGGGACATTAGACGGTATCCAAGCAATTGGAATCAAGTCAAAACCGAATACCATCACCACATATTTCTGTAAAAGAATTTTGTGATTTGAATATTAAAAATCTTCGCAGATGACATCAACCTACCCACCAGCTCCTATGGTGTTAAATACATGGCTAGAAAAGTCATTGAGTTAGTAGTTGTAGACTTACCGGACAAAAAACTATGTTGGTACTCACGAATCTTATTTTTCAAATGATAATCAATTCAATCGTCTGATTCACAGTTAGAACCGAAATTCCTCTAAAACAAATAATGTCACTTCTTCTGCCTGACTTAAATATGGCATAAATAATAGGCGCTTTTGGCCAAAATAAATAGTTTAAGACCATCGGGACCTGCACCCTTTTTAGTTTTTAAACGTTCTAAACCATTAAGTACTTCAGAAAATTTAAATTGAATCATGTCGGAAGATTGCAAATCTAACGAACTTAAATTGTCATTCGTTTTGCCATCATCAATTGAGCTGTGGAACAAATTTACACAGGGACAAATTACTTGATAACCCGTGACAGACGCATTATTGTAGGTCATTACACGCAGATAGACCTGTGATTTCCTCTTCGTATTTACGAATAGCCAGCTTTGGGTTGGAACAAAGTTCGTTCGTTATTTGTGGGATATCGATACACATATTTTGCAATTCATATATAAGCCCAGTTCCTTTAAAAGCCTTAGATGCTTTCGAATTACTAGTAGTTTTTCAATCGGAAATCAAAACATGGCTCAGCATAAACTGAACTAACGAGTTTTATTTGGTACAAATAAAGCAAAACCGATATTCAAAATTTTATAAAGTTCACACAAGGTATCCCAAATATTCAGATTGAGAAATAGAGTGGTCCATTATACGTTTACAAGTAAACTGATCAAAAAAGGCACATTGGCTTTTACAACTTTACTTTATATTTACAAAAAGAATGATTTACTTAGTTTGGTTTGATAGATGGGCCGAAGGCCGTTAACCATTTTGTAAAAGGACGAATAGCCTCTTAAATGAACCAGTCAGTTTTATATTTTGTCAGTTAAATGCGTCAATGTCAAACGCGACCTATGAAAGCACAATCTTGTTTTATTATTATACCCTACATGAACGCCCCTTAGAATATTCCTATTGTATAGAACTTGTGAATTGTCTTATCAAAAATTTGCCAAAAATGGTTGTAATAATTGTTGCTATATCCGATGTGTGTGGATTGAATATTTCCGGTTGTAAATAAAAAAATTCACCAAAAAATGCAAATCAATCAAGTTGCGTTTGCGCATAAAGTCGTTAATCACCCCAATTTAACATCATTTAATAGCGCCATAAAATTGGGTATTAAAATAAAAAATATTCCAAAAAAAAAACAAAATTAACATATCCTGCTAATCAAGTTGCGGGTCAATAGTCGACAACAAAAAATAATTTTGATCAAAAAGTAGACCACGCCTTAAAAATAATCTCAAATCTAAAAGCATCCCAAAATCACAAATTTAACGAAATGCCTGCGCACAATCAACCGGTAGAAAAATAGTATAAAACGTAAACCGCTTTACAAATTGAAATCATTCGAAGTTCCACCTTAGACGCTTATAGAACATTTATTTTGTGGTTAGAAAGAGCCCAGTATAAAAGCTAAAAATGTACTTTAAAGTGAGTGCTTCATGTTCAGTAATATTTTGATAAATTGTCTATTGCTTAACATTTTTTTTTTTGTTTTGTTTTATAGATAACCGTAGTTTTTATTGCCCTCGCAATTATTAGTGTTAAAACAGCACCTCTTGACCAATCAGAAACCACCATATTGAAATACAGTTATGCACCAAATACAAATAATGACGGTGGATATACATTAGAGTAAGTGCAGTGAAGTTTAAATATTTTTTCAAAATTTCATTTTGGTTTATGTTTAAATTTTAACATTTTTTTTTTGTTGCTACTTTCCACAGATATGAGCTTAGCGATGGTCAAAGGCGATCCGAAGTTGCAACTTTAAAATATGTGGGCGAGGAAAATGTTCCAGTGTTATCCATTAATGGTGCCTACTCATATATTGGACCGGACGGTGTAACATATACGGTTACATATTTATCTGATGAAAATGGTTTCAATCCATTTGGTGTTCATTTACCGGGTGCACAGTCACACTAAGATAATAGGTTTAGATTTAGGAAAAAATAAATTTTTTTATAAAAAATTAAGTTTAACATTTTTGTTTGCTAGAGACTTAGGAAAATCTTCTTTAACTTAAAGCCTCCATTTCTGTCGGTTCGATCGGGTTTCACCAATCCAAACCAATCTTTAAATAGGGCGGCAATTACCCAATATTTTTTACCTTTATAATACCGAAGCTTCTGGCCATCTTTATCTACCAAAGTTCCAAAGAAATAAAGTCCCAAGCATTTTTTTATATGGCCAAGGTTATTGGTAGATGCCTAACCCAATAGAAAATAATCACTAAACCTTTTGTTAATAGCATGTATAATATAAACCGGATAATCTATAGAGACCCGCCCTTCAACGACTAAATCAGATCTAACCTTGCTTATAAATTTCTTCATTAGTTCGAAAATTGTCCAGTAATTAATACAAAATATCTAGAGTTTTGCATTAAAGACGCTCGAATTACTTTAAAGTGAAATGGTATCAATGAGTTTTTTATTCAATTTAAAGAACAGGGGTTGCCAATTGGAATGATCGGATTTTGTGATTGATTCATCTGGCCACCCTACTTTTTTCACAAAACTGTAATAGTGATATAAATATTTAGTAAGTTTTCACATTACATCAAGGAGACATATGTAGTTCAATAACAGCTAGATAGCGTACTGTAAGTACCTGGCTACACTCGACCGAACTATTATGACGTACATAAATTCAAACTCAATCTTCTTTCCTATCTGTCGTTACGCTTGTGCGTGAGGACATGTTGAAGATAAAATTCCTAGGCGTAAACCGTTAAAGAAAAACAAAATAAAGTAAGAATTTCCGATCCCTCTTCTTGCACAAGAAATTGGGCTTTCACACTTAGGCGAGTTCTGCGCAAAGCCTTGGTCCTCCACCGGAAAAAATTACCATTTAGTGCGGTTTGTGGGTTGGATTGTGTTATCGGACTCTACTTCTTCGAGTATAATGAAGGACGAGGAGTAATCCAAGAGTGGAACTCCAGGTTACGTATTTTACGTTGTCACCGTTTTATAAACGGTGATGTTAATTGCCCGTTAATATTGTGTGATTTGACATGTTTATACTATTTAAAATATGTTGTAGAAATTCCAATTTATTTCCGAAAGGTATCAGTAAAGATACGGTAAGGATCGATTTTAAGCCTAAATGGCTAAAATTCATCTTCTAACTATTAATTATAACGTTCGTTTTCTTTGTGCATCCCCAGAGCTGGATGCCATAGGTCCACACAGGCTTAAGTATGCAGTGTATAAAAGCAGCTTATTGTGAATGGTAAGCTCACTTTTCTTCCAATGAGCCAATACATTTTTCTGAACTTTATATCCAATTCTTGCCTTTTCTTCTGGACATGCTCTTTCCATTTTAACTTGGCGTCGAGCGTCATACCTAGGTATTTTGCCGTGTTCGCATTTGGTATTTCCTGCCTATTTATGTAGTTAGGTAAGTGATTAACTTTTAGATAGATGAATGAATTGATTCCAGCTCATTCAATTTTAATCTCCATTTTTTTGTCCAGTGGACAATCTCATTCACAGTGTGCTGTAATTTGCTGGTTATTTCTTCGATTGTACTTCCAACCGCCAAGATTGCTGTATCATTCGCAAAGGTTGCAATATCTGTTCCTCCAGTAATAGGTATGTCTCTCGTATAAAGCAAATACAAGACTGGTCCGAGCACGCTCCCTTGTGGTACGCCTGCTTTAATTCTCTTTAGTGATGATAACTCTCCTTCATATTTCACTTTGAAATATCTCCCTTCATTGTATGATTTTAATATCACATAGAACTCTTAAGAAGGTCGCGATGTAATTTATATTCCAGTCCTCGATGCCAGACTCGGTCAAAGGCCTGGGCATCATTTAGGAAAACTCCAGATCATACCTTTTTGTTTGCAAGCGTCTTCTCAATCACGTTAGTGACTCTGTGTACCTGCTCTATGGTGGAGTGTTTCTCTCTGAATCCAAATTGATGCGATGGTAACAGGTGTCTTTCTCCAATCATAGGTCTCATCCTTTTAGGAGTAATTTTTCGAAGAGTTTGGACAATGATGGTAATACGGATATAGGTCTGTATGACGTTTTCTCATTAGGTGGCTTATAAGGCTTAGGTATCATAGTAACTTCTGCTATTTTCCGCTGCTGAGGAACATATTTCATTCTAAAAGCTGCGTTAATTATGTGTAGCAACTTCTTAAGACATTTTCCTGGCAAATTTTTAATAACTTTTCCTGTAATAAGATCGTATCCAGGAGCCTTTTTTGCATTTAGGTTATATTTGATTTCATTTTTGAGTTCTTTCATTGTAACTGGTTGTATGTCTAACTCATCTTCTTTTTGCATTAGAAAGGTATTTTCATCTGCTGTTTGTCTAGTCAAAGGTTGGAACGCCTCTTCCAGATGTTTAGTAAAAAGATCAGCTTTATCTTTGGGGCTTTTGGCCCAAGTACCATCTGCTCTTTTAATTGGCGGCACCTGCTCTTTTAGTCTCTTTAGTCCCTTTGTAGCTTTCCATAAAGAGTAATCGCTTTCTTTGTGGCCAGAAAAATTTATTAAATATTTGTTAAAGCTTACCGCTTTGGTTACTTGTATTAACTTCTGCAGCTTGTTTTTGAGCTGATTGAAGATAGTTTTGCTCTGCGGTGCCTGATTTCTATGCCAGATTTTTCGAGCCTTCCTCTTTTCTCTGACCAGATTCCTTATTTCCTATGTATATGTTTCATTCTTGTGAGGGTTATTTTTGGCAGGGGGAGTGCTTTCCCATGCTGCGGTCTGAATATTGTTTATTAGCAGCTCTACTTCTCTTTCAAGTTGTGTTCTGTTTTTGATTGGGACTTGAAGATCAATAATTTCCCCAATTAACAATGCGAATTTTCCCCCAATTGGTCTTCCCGCTTGTTAACCTTGGTGGCTTTTCTTTTTCAATTATTGTTTCACTGATCGTCAGTATGATTGGAGAATGATCCGAGGATAACCCTTCATTATTTTCGATGTGGATATAGTTTTCTGAAATACCTTTGGCTATGAAAAAGTCAATCACGTCTGGTATTTTGTTTGTATCCGTTGGCCAGTAAGTAGGAATACCACTTGAATGAAATTCTCAATTTATTTGATGTTCAGCTTCTAATAGTTCTCTACCTTTAGGTGATATTAGTCCGAACCCCAATGCGTATGTTTGGCATTGAAGTCCCCTCCTATGACGAAATTTGAGCCCATCATTTTGAGCATTGAGATCTTGGTGATAGTTGGTAATTGGTTTACCTTTGCTCCGGATATGTTCACACTAGTGTTCATTTCTGGGGACGACTCAGCTTTCCTTTTACGAGAAGAATTTACTTCCTGTGTTTTTTGCTTCTTTAGAGTCATTTTTGACATTTTCATTATCCACTTGGTCTCTCTTTCTAAATCTTCCTCGTCGGTTTGGTACTCAATTAAGTTAGCACATTCCGTTTCTTTGTTGTTGTTTTTCTGGTTTAGGGCTTCTACTTCAACCGAAACTTCATGACCAATTTGTTAGTCCATCTTTAGATTATGTTTAAGGTTTTTAACTTATTCTACAAGAAGTTGTATATGGCGCTGCATCCATTGAATTGCTTTATTTAATTCTTTATTTTCTTGTCTGGCCTCGGCTAGAACTTTGATTAATTCCACAGGGAGGGTTATTATTAGTTACTTGGGACGCAGTCGCGACTGTCGCAGCCGTCTTTAGTTGTAGTGTACAACTATTTACATTTGGAACCTTTAGAATTGGTGATCTTAACATTTTCGTGCTCTTAGGAAAGGTGTTCCCTTTATTTTGCAATAGTTAGTCCCCCTCAGGATCCATGGTATCGGCATCCAACGATGATGATTGATTTGATGTGTCTCTATCCGTCTCGTTTTCTAATTTCGTTAGATTATTATTATTATTTCCTATCATTTTTATTCCCACGAGTAGCACGAGAAGTAACGGTCACCCATGACAGAGCTCTGCATTATCATGGGTAAGCTACGAGTTTAAACCGAACGTAGCCACCGGCGTATGTAGTGCCACCTTAGCTTGGGTGGGCTAGTTTTTGGTCCGCCCCGAGTATTTGACTTCCCCGATATCTGCCATATGTGGCAAGCTTTCCCCTATCCGCTACCTGGGGAGACGCCTGATAGGGGAACTAGCAAGCCCCACACAGGATAATTTTCTGGCTTCCGTGGTAAATTCTAGAGTATAAAATATTACGGTGGAAAAACAATTTCCTTTTCACCGGAATTTGGCCAATATTCGCAACCATCTATTTCTCAAAAAACAACATTTTTGCTTATGAAAATCGTAACTCTCAAGTCCCATTTAATGACCAAAATACGTGCTCGTAGACATAAATCGTAACAATTCTTACCATTGGTTCTTGCCACCCAACGTCGAATTTAACGTCGAAGGAAGTCTCTAATTTAGTAAAATGGAACAGTTTCCAACAAGTGCTCCATGTAAGCTAAATTAAAACAGTAACTCCATAAATAGTGACCAGGCTTAGTTGTTCCTCTGAACATGTTCTAGTTTTTCAAACTGGTGCAGACGTCCAGTAAAATGTCTTACGTTGGCTTAGTTTTTAGATAATATCCATTCAGATCGTTAAATTAATTAGCGACAATGCAAAATTCCGGAGGAACTAAATATGTTATTTATGAAATCGATCTCCAGCCCAAATGAGATAGTCTAAAAAATCCTTCAATACGTAATTTTATCTATTTTAGATTAGGGACTATATATAGAATCGATTTAACGTCTCAGCTATAAAATTTCATTACAGTTACATCGATCGACAAATACACATATGTGGATTGGCTGTGTAGGCAAACCCAAATTTGGTAATTCTGATGTTTGATTTACGGTATCGACCTTAGTATTATTAATAAGAGTAGTGTTCCAAAATTTTTTTGCCATTGGGCAATGTTTTATTTTAAAAATTCTGATCGCAGCCCAACCTTACTGCTGAAAAATTCTTCAGGCCATGAAATAATAGGTTTTATACTAGGAGCAATTTTTAGCATCTACAAAATATTTCAGATATAAAATTTCACTAAATTGGCCTGAATTGAGTACACTGGGTGACCCATTGTAAAAGAATCACTCAAATAACTCCCAGAAGAAGCCCTAAATCAAAAAATGTGTGGTTACAAAAGTTGAACAATTTTTAAAGGGAAATCAAATGATGATTTGATGTTGAGGGCCAATTTCAAGGTCTAGTCGGTTTTTTAAATGGAAACCTCTTTTTTTGATTCTGGATTCTGAAAGCGCATAAAATTCTACGTTCAAGGTTATTTCAAGGTTAGCTTATTTAATAATAATATCAAGTAATTTTTTATTCTTTACAAAAAATAAAGAACCAAACGTCATCTTTGTTTCTCAGATTCATGTTATAAAAGCTATTTCAAAAGCCACTAGATAAATAAGGACAACAAATTTTTTAAGAGGAGTTTTTTTTCCTGAAAAGATGATTTGGGATAGAGCAGCACCACTTGAGTACCCTTTCCTGCGTTCAATCATCAGTAAGAAACTCGATGTCCAGGACCCACGACTGGACGTAACAGGATGGATTTTCAGGTTTAATTCGGGACCTATCAATCCGAAAAATACTGGCCAAGCGAGGCATAAATTATGTTTCAACCAATGGAAGCAAAACAAAGAAAAATTGAAGTGAAAAAATAATTTTACATTTCACCGAATTAAATCTACAAAAATTTCTCCATGATTATCAATTGAGAGTTGTATCCTTCGTTCAAAGCATATGTTTCCGCAAGCATTCGTGATTCGCTCATAGGGCCATAAAAAGGAAACCCGGGTTCATCCGGGACACATTCAAAATGATTATTATCGCGTCCAATACCTATCTACCGAATGAGGTATCATCTTTAATTTTAAAATTATTGAACCGCTAAACTTCTATGAGCAGGTGCCCCATCATGCTGAAACCACATATATGCTTTTAAGGTATCTTTCTGAGTTAACAGTAGCATCAAAAAAGTAAGGCCTAATGAGAAAACCATTAACGATACCACATCATGTTACGAGACTCCACCGATTTTTGTGATCGACCGCTTGAATCCGATTTTGTGGAGAGCAATAATGGCAGTTGTGTCGATTTAGTTGACCTGTGTTATGGAAAGTGGCTTCATCGGAAAACAAGACATACCTTAAAAATATTTAGATCGTATTATGATCTTTAGCGTGCTCATTGGGAAAATTGCATGCCTCTTTCAAAATCGGGTTGCATTAGCTCTTGGGTCAGAGTTGGCAATCACTATACATGACTTGGGTGTTGAAAACTCTTCAGAAACGAATTCGATATAATCGCGCTGCTGGGCGATAATTCCTTTTACACTTCACTAAGAGCATTTTTACAATCAATTAATGACAAATGCAGAAGCATAAACTGTTCGAAGTTTTGAACGAAGGATACAATTATATATTGATAATCATGGATGAATTTTTAAACATTTAATTCGGTGAAATGTAAAATTAATTTTTCACTTTAATTCTTCCGATTTTTGCTTTCCCAAATGGGACCTGAAAATCATCCTGCTATTTTCATGAAACAGTATCCTCTTAAACAATTTATTGTGCATCAAACCTGAAATACAATCTTTTTGATTGAGTGGAAAAATTTTATTAAAATTCTATTATTTGCCATTAGATAAGGCTTTCGGGAAAGCTTTTATAATATGAATCTGAGTAAAAACGATCAAGTTCGGTTCCTAATTTTGTGTAAAGAATAAAAAATTACTTGATATTATTATTAAATAACTTGACCTTGATATGACTTTTGATCCCTATCATGATACTATATGGCTGAGCGTATAATTTCATGCGCTTTCAGAATCTAGAGTCAAAAATAGGTGTTTCTATTAAAAAAAACCGACTTGACCTTGAAATGACCTTTAAATTTTACTCAAGGTTATCATTTGATTTCGCCCTAAAAATTGGACAACTTATATAATACACCTTTTTTTATTTAGGCCTTCCCCTTGGAGTTATTTGAGTGGTTCTTTTAAAATGGGTCACCCTGTATATGAAAAAACCTTTAAATCTTGTTTTTTGATTTATGGTTTGTATCATTAGTAGGGCTAATATTTGTTGAATTCTGGCCGTGTTTTTAAAAGAAATTTCATCGTCGTTCCGATTTTTCATGCGCTTTAAGACTTCGTCCATGTTTAGCCGTGCTTGATCTTGTTACCGGTTAAGAGAAATCTAAGATTTTTTCCCGGTTTACCTTATTCCTCTTTAACTGTGTCAATATTTTTGTAAAGGGCTCGTCGAGCAGCGTTGTATAATGTTGTCATACATGTAATGTTTTTTGTCCCTTTAACGACCCTTCAGTCCGTCGTTCCTCGGCAAAACCAAAAACTCCCAAATCAATCCCTAACCCCTTTCTCAACATCCAATTTAATCTCCAATTGATCCACCAAATCAATCTCCAACCCAACCCTAAGCTCAATCACCAATTCTCTCAACAATCTCCTGGCGCCATCTAACAAAAACATAAAACATAAATACAAATTATTTATTAGTACAGTTTCTCTCTTGGTTGGGATCCTGGGCCCGTATTCTTGAAATCCACCGAAAAAAGTAGCCCATTGTACTATGTGGTGTGTTGCGATAACTAAATAAAAATGCGTTGAGCCCGAACAGATCAGAGATGTTAATAATCATATTGGCAGTTTCCCCATCGTCGATTCACATTACTGTAGATCAAGCTCAACAAAAAAATATTTAGACGCTCATTTAACTGTTGCAAAAATGTACACTTTGTACAGAGAAAGCAGAAGCAGTCCTGTAAAAGAATCCGTCTATCGCAAACAATTTGAGGCATTTAATTTGTCGTTTCATCGACCAAAAAAAGACCAATGCGATAGATGCGTTCTTTTCAAAAGCAATCGCAATCCGACTGAGGAGCAAATATCGCAACAGAATGCTCATAAAGATGACAAAATAGCCATGAGAGCTGAAAGGGAGGTAGATAGGCAAAATGGGGAACCGAAACATGCAATTATTTGTTTTGATCTACAAAGTGTCTTTGCACTACCTAAAGGAAACGCGTCCGCTTTTTATTATAAACGAAAGCTAAGCTTATTTAATATGACTGCCACTTGCATTTTGATTAATAAGCCTAAAATAACTTACTGTGCAATGTGGAGCGAAGTTGACACGTACAGGAGATGATATAGCAAGCTCGATTATAAAAATTTTAAACCGAACTATTGTTGATAATCCTGATTTAAAATATATTACACTTTGGAGTGACTCCTGCGTGGCCCAAAATAAAAACTAAGTGTTGTCAACGGCATTATTGTATTTTTTATACAGAAATCCAACTGTTAAAGTTATTGGAGATCTTCGTTATCCTTCTCGCTTGACTTCATTCGTCGTTTAAATGTTTGAATGAATCTTTCTGCTAATCCATTTGTCTTTGGGTGGTATGGCGAGGACATAATATCTTTCATTTCCTCCTTCTCACAAAATATTTTCAATTCGTGAGATGTGAACGAGGTTCCATTGCCACTAACGATAACTTGAGGCACTCTATAATGAGCGAACAAACTAGTAAGTACTTTCTCAAGCATGTTTGTCGTGATACTTGTCATCGTATATACTTCTAACCATTTCGAAAGCGCGTCGCCACTACGATCAGAAACTGTTTGTTTTTAAAAGGTCCCGCGAAATCGATGTGAATCCGTTCCCAGACGCGTGCTGGAACGTTCCATGGGTATAATGGCACTTCTTGTTGACCGTTTCGGTTCTCTTGACAACTTTGGCATCGTTTAACGAAGTTGTCAATGTCCTCATCGAGTTTTGGCTACCATATGTAATACCGAGCCATTGCACGCATAGCTACAATACCCGGATGGCCGCTGTGTAGTCGTTGGAGTGCGGCTATACGTAGTGATGCAGGTAGCACCATTCTTCCTTGCCACATGAAGATATTGTTTTCTACAGACAGTTCGTCTTTGTGCTGTTGAAACGATTGGAATTGTGATTGTTGGTACATCTGTTGTGTCCACCCTTGTTTCACTGCACTAATAATGCGATAAACCTCCTTGTCTTTATTGGACTCGACTGAGATGCTTTTCTCGCAGAACTGGAGGTCATCCATCTTTGCTTTTCAATGTAGTTGACGTCGTCTTCAATCTTTTGCCTGTCGGAGTGTGGTTCTTCTGATGTAGTCGGCATACGTGATAGAAAATCGGAAACAATTTTTAATTTTCCCGGAATGTACTCGACGTCATAGCAATATGAATTTAATAGCAATGCCCATCGAATTAAACGATTATTAACGAGTTTAGGCAAATTGCGATTCTTGCCAAATATGTGCGTCAACGGTTCGTGGTCCGTGACCAATGTAAAATGTGTACCCGCTACGAATCTGTCGAACTTTTGTACCCCAAAAATGATTGCAAGTGCTTCTTTGTCAATTGTGCCGTAATGTAACTGAGCACCTGATAATTTTCTTTATGCAAACGTAATCGGTAAGTCAATCCCGTCGCTGTTGCGATGACTAAGGACATCACCAATTCCTTTGTCTGTTGCGCCGCATGTAACATACAGATACAGATCCTTTTCATCATAATACGGGTGTAAGACCTGTGCGCGTGAAAGCTGTAAGTTAATTTCGTTGAAAATTGTTTGTTCATGACTCGTCCATTTGAAACGTTGCAATTTCGGTATAAATCGCTCGTAGAAATTTACAAGCCCCATAAATGAGCGTAATTCTCGGGTGTTCGTTAATGGACTGGCGTTGATTATGGCGTCCAGTTTATCTTATGTTGGGAAAATTCCCTCTTTGTTGAAGCGATGTCTTAAGTACACCACTTCGTTCTGGAAGAAAATGCACTTCTCTCGTTTGATCCGGAAACCCGCTTGTTGTAATCGTGTGAGTACTTCTTTTAAATTGTGCTTGTGCTCTATATCGCCACTGAGTCAATATTTGATAATCATTTTTCCACGTATCGTTGGAAAATACCTGCGGAGCGCTTGCTATTCAAAACGGTAATCGATTGTACCTGTAGTATCCCAAGTGCGTTGAGATTGTGTCTACGTTTACAGTTGGTGTAGCCCATTCTACCGGTATTTCATTTGGATCGACTGGTGTCAAAAACGCCTTCGCTGAATAATCTGTTGATTTCCTTTTCGACATTGTTCTGTATCCCGAATTTGACATATCGGGGGTCGAAACGTTTCAGTTTTGCATCATGTTTCAAGTGTAATTTGACTTTTGTAGTCTTTGATGCGCCCCCATTGTATCACTGAATAATTCGTCGTAATTTACAAACGTATTTGTTAACCCTGTGTGTGTTTGGGGTGCCTGTATCATTGTATGTGATTCGGCGTTTGTAATCGAATAAACGTGTGCTGGAAATGGCATGTTGAAAGCTTCGCACCATGGTAAACCAAACAAAAACGGGTTTGCCTGTTTCATGACAATTACTGGTAATTTGAGTGTTTCGTTGTTGTAGGTTACGTGTATATCTGCCTGATTCAGAGTTTGTAATTGATGACTGCCGTAAGCATGCACATTTGTTGCTGGACACGTACTGTCGTTTGTGTATCTCTCTTTACCGCAACGTTTGCAATGATTTGCGTATAACTTTTGTGGAAGTTGTGTAGTGTTTGTGTTTCCATGTTTCGAAGTTTTTTTTCGTGTATTTTATTAACACTTTCTTGATTTCCGTTTGTTGCATTGGGTTTTATTACGTCGTTTTCTGCTCGTTCGTACGTGTTGTTTTCAGATCCGGCCATCTCTGTCGAGGTTCGATTTCGGCATGTTGATGACGAATGCCAGTTGCGAAACGATCGCGTAATTGACGATCGATATTCTCAAAATCACAGTCACGGCTAATTGCACGTAATTCATTTGCATATTGTTCGAAGGATTGTATTTCTTTGCGCGTACAATTTCAAAACTGTGACAATGCGTTTTGTCTGTATACATATTAATGAAACGATCGATTATTGTTTTGTATGTATTTTGTTCGAACGGTGTGGTGGCATCCGTAAAAGACACTTTAAGTTCGTGATGAGTGTCCGGTGACAATGAACACAGGAATAAATCGCGTTTTGCGTTCACGTATAGTTCTGCGTTGGAACTATTAAATCCTCTCATGCGACATTGCGCCTCGAAGGCATCCACAAATTTTTCAGGCGATGATGTTGAACAAGTGACATACCGCTCGCATTTAAAATTTTTTTTAATTTCTCGAACTTCCTTTTCATCTAAGTTTTGCGGAGTTTATTGTTGGGTATCTGTATCTCGATTTTGTCCCCGTATCACTTGTCCTACTGTGTCCATAAGCACGACGTTATTCCGGCTGATCAATTCCACAAATTGGTCAAGTTACTCTTTATCCATTTTGTTTATGGAGGAAATAATTCGTGATAAAATAATAATTGTGGATTAATATTCTTTATTAATATTTAGAATTACATGTGTCTGTGTACAGGAAAAACTCTAACCTAACATACTACTGTCAAAAACTATAAAAGAGTACCCTTTACACTTTTAAAGCTGGCTTCACATGACACAGACAAGAACGCAGCTCAAGCTTACATCCTACTAAACCTCAACTCAATTTTAACCTGGCGATAAAACCCCTCACTCAACCTTAACTCAACCCTACTCAACCCCAACTGAACTCCCATCTCAACATCAACTCAACCCCAATCTTAACGCTCAACTCCATCCCTAAAACCAACATGGTTCGAAAGCTGTATGTACACATGAACTCAACTCAATCCTAACTCAACCTTCAACTCAACCCCAAACACAACTTCAACTTAACCCAAAGCTCAATATCTAACTCAACACCCAAATCAACACGGTCCGAAAAATTTTATGCGTACATGAACTCAACTTAAAAACAACTCAAGTTAGCTTTAAACCCAACTCTCAACACAAGCCCAAATCAACCCTAACTCGACCCTCAATTTGACCTAAATTATTTTTATGGCTTATAGCCTTGATTCCAGCCGTAATTCAACTCCCAAATCAACGCGGTCTGAAAAACTACATACAGATGTACATCAATTCAATTCAAGCTAACTCTAACTCCAACCCTCAGATCAACCTTGCAATCCCAACCTCAACGCCCAACTCAATCCTCAAATCAGTAGATATAAAAAATTAACCAATCTGGATCGAAAACCAACGTTGTTTTAGGTCAATTTGTATGGCATCTCTTCGATCCTTTTGACGAACAGGTACCATAGAAACAGATTGGTGAAAAAATTTGAATCGTACAAGCTGTGCTCTTGATATCATTCTTATAGAGACATTCAGACAGACGGACGTATGTTTTTTTTTTGCTTTTGCGGAGTTTCTTCAAAACGTGGAGAAAAATGGTTTTGAACAAAAAACATTTCCATTTTTCGCAGAATTTCAAAAACTTGAATCCTTGCCATTTTATTGGGAACAAGGAGCAATATACACAACCAGCTTGTGAACATCCTTCCCAGAAATTTGCTGCCTTAAATGGTTAGCACTATTCCTATCCGAATTTCGTGATTTGAATGTTATTTCCGGTTACAAATAAAATAAATTCGTCAAAATATGTAAATCAATCAAATATTCGCGCGTATTCCAAAAAATTTACGTAATACTGTACATCTTAATAGTTATTCGCTATCCCATAAAATATTTCTTTATATCAAAAACGATCATCACGAGTCAATCAATGGTCGATGTCATAATAATTTTGATAAAAAGGCAAACATTTTATTTAATTTATGCACACCATCACGACCAGCTAAAATAGCATAAAACGTAAATCGTTTCACAAATTAAAATCACTCGAAGTTTCGCCTTAGACGCTTAGACAACAGTAATCTTTTCCAATTTAGTAACATAGCTAAAAATGTACTTTAAAGTGAGTGTCTTCATGTTTGAAACTTTATGTTAGAATTGCGTATTAATCGTTTCTTGTTTTATTTTACAGGTGACCGTAGTTTTTATTGCTCTCGCAATTATTAGTGTTAGTACAGCGCCTGCTGGCCAACCAGAAACCACAATAGTGAGATACATTTATGAGCCAAATGCAAATAATGATGGTGGATATAAATTAGAGTAAGTGACGTAACCGCTTAAATTTGTTAAAGTTCATGTTTATAGGTTATGTATAATACTATATTTCTTTTATGTTTCTTTCACAGTTATGAACTTAGCGATGGTCAAAGTCGTTCCGAAGTCGCTAGTTTAAAATATGTGGGTGAGGAAAATATTCCAGTGTTATCAGTTAATGGTGCTCACTCGCACATTGGACTTGATGGTGTGAGATATACAGTTACATATTTAGCTGATGAAAATGGTTTCAGTCCATATGGCAATCATTTACCGGGTGCACAATCGTATTTAGTTTAGGTTAAGGTTTAATAAAAAATAAATTTTTATAGAAAACATTTTTTTTGTTCCATTTGCTAACGAGATTGCCCTAAATATTAGGGTACACTAAATAGTAACTATATTTTAGTTAACTGTTGTGAAAAATTCTGTTATCTTCAGGGTTATTCCATGTACTAGTTCTGGTAGGCGATGCTTTGCAGTCGCCATTAAAAGTTGTTCTTATTCCGTGCAAAATGGTTGGAATGGATAATTATTTAGTATTCCCATGGAACCGAACCGGTGCTTTTTTTTTTTTTGATTAAAACTTTGCGGTTGCTGGTATGATAAAATTCTAAGAAGAACAATATCTAAGATAGTCCCTGAGTCTGAAAAAGCAATAATTAAAATTGTCCGTTCGTCTGTCTGGATGACTGGATGTCTATACCCATGGTATCTCGAGAAAGGCTTGTCCAATTTGGATTTTTTTTTGCAAGGAAGCTTTTTTTCTGGAAGCTTTTGGAAACTATACGTCGGGAGGGTGAAGTACCTGCCATATGAATTGTCCCAAAACAGACGGTTATATAAATATTTACGAATTTTTTATATATGATGGTTTGAATATTAAGTTGAGCATTGAATTTGGGGTTGATTTGAAGGTTAAGTTAGGGATCAACTTGCGAATTGAGTTGAAGTTGAGTTGGAGTTGAGTTGACCAATTTTTTTATATATGCTGGTTTGAGGATTGGGTTTGGCATAAAGTTTGCGATTAAGCTAAGGGTTGAGTTGGGTTCCATTTGCGGGTTGCATTGCGGTTGTGTTGCTGTTGGATCAGGGTTTAGTGAGCAGTTGAGCAATCTATTTATATAAATGTGAGCGTTTCTATGTATGTACGTAAGCTTAATAATTATTTTAACGGTGATGTTGATGGTGACATTGATGGTGATGGTAAATTGATGTTGATGGTGAGTGATGGTATGATGGTATAATGGTACGATGGTATGAAGGTATGATGATATGATGGTTTGATGGTACGATGGTAAGGTAATGTTATGACGAAATGGCATAATGGTATGGTTGTATGTATATATGATAACACGTATGACGGTATAACGGTATATGAGGTTGTGAGGTGGTTGAGCTGAAGCTTGACTTAATAGGTTACATATTGGTCTGGAAGTTGAAATAATTTTCAGGACCGAAGTTCTGATCACCAAATGTGAAACCTCACCTTTATATTTTTCTTTAATATTCACGGTTGATTGCACGGTTGAAACATCTCCAATGAAACCATCAGCATTTGTCTTATTGTTTTCTTGATTTAAAGCGACCTCGGCGAATTTTGCCGTTTTGAAATTTACTTCAAAATGTCGAACTCAAAACATATTAATTCATCATTATTTCAGAAAGGAATACTGGAGGAAAGGAATTTGCTTAGTGTAGACGGCGGTAAGAGAGTTGCTTATCACAAAATTTTAATTAATTAATTACGGAATGCTTGGTTCGAAAGGTAAAGGTGTGGTTCTTAGATCAGAGTAATACAAAGTTTTGTGAAATTCATGATTGAGAGGTACAAATCGAATTCCGGGGCTCAATTTTAATTTCCTCTGGCCTATTGGTATTCAGGGCCGTATCAATGAGTTGTGTAGTTATAAAACATGGTTACAAAAACCAAAATTAAAGTTTTTATAATTTTTGCTTAAGTTAATTAAAAAATCCGGGTTTGTGTTCGGGAAACGGTCACAAGATTTAACATATAATCCTTTTTACGCAAAGTATAGCCTTATAGTCCGTACTACGAGTGGCAATAGGTTGAGATGATTGAAGTTTTGTTATTTTTTAATCAATAATTCTTACATATGTTGACGATTACTCCTCTTTTACCGCATTTACTTGTATCTAATTCTGTTTTGATTCTGTGAGTAATGCTTGATGATACCCTAGAGGGTAAGACTTTAAAATCGAACAAGGTTGGCGGTGCCTTGTCTGTAACACAAAGACAAATGGATCAAGTTGGCCGTATAACTTGTTCTATTAACCGTCTGTATATATTCCAAATAATGTCTTGAATATTGTTGGTTTACGCCCAACATTTAATTCACCTTATTTCGACAAGACAGGTTTTACAAATTTGATATTGGTGGCCCAACCATTATATTAATAAAAAATAATCCTGATGTTATTGCGCTAGGTGGAGATAGCAACTAACTGTGAAACTCACTGGATATTGATAACTCAAATAACAGGATATTTCACAGAATTTCGTACTTATTAGCCTAAAGAAGTGTTACCGCTCTTTACAAATATTGATCTCAGTTTGGCTTTGGATTCAGTCTCTGATAAATGGTTATTTATGTAACCATACACTAACATCGGAATTTTTGGATGTTTTAGGATAGGAAATCGAAAGGTTATAGATCGTTATAGGTTCAGCATAATCCATTAAGAAAAATATTTAGTCAATTAAAAAACAACACAACAGAGTCACTCCAAGTCTACTTGGTATATTTGATTCCTTGTTGCGGCTGTACATTGAAATATGTTGGCACTACGAATAAATTATTAAAAAATTGAGTAAGTCACAATATTGTGTCAGTCATTCATACGATGCTGGATATGGATTTGATTTTGCGCAAGTAAAAATTTTAGAGTACCAAAAATTCCACAAGAATCGTCTGTTTTTAGAAATGGCCTGTATTAAGAGTGACCTGTACAAAGAGTGACACGAACGACCTAAGGAAAATTTATTGTGGTATTATTGCCTCAATTTCTAAATTAAAATATATAAATCCTTGGTATCCTAATTTCAAAAATGTTCCCAACAAACAAATATTTTTTGGAAAGTTTGGGCTTGTACTAATTAAATATTTGTGAAGCCTACATACTAATGTGAATAAAAAGTAGTAAGACTTTTCCATTGAAATCGCGCGGGCTTATCCAAACGGGTAGTTTTTTTTTCTTAGAGTGGTAGCACTCTAACTTTAGTAGTTAGTGAGATACGCTCGTTTCATCTCATCTCAAAAAGTGTATTTTGCGATTTTTAAAGAAGTTCAGCAAAGAATGTGTTGGAAAAGGCTTTTTGGTGACAATGCACTGTCCAGAGCGAGTGTTTTTGATTGGTATAAGTTGTTCAAAGAACAACTATTTATAAACAACGATTAAATTCTCTGTAGCTAAAATATTTTTACGGTGACACCTAGGGTATAATAGAATAAGTTAAATTAATAGCTCAAAGTTTTACTATTGTAACGGTGACACCTAGTGTGTAATAGAATAAGCTAAAATTAATAGCTCAATGTTTAACTGTACTAAAATGGAATTTTCCATTATAAAAATGTTCTAAATGTTTCTACGCTATGAACTTTCGAGAAGTTTGGTTTGTGTATATAAAAAGGCGAACAAGATCGAATTGGATTATTCGAATTTGGAACGCGATAGTTTAAACTTGTAAGATTATGAGTAGTATTTGGTAAGCGATAGTGTGAAGATTAAAAAGTAATTAAAAAGTGTTTTAGTGGAAATAAATATTATAAGTTGACAGTAAAATTTTAATATATTATTTATATAAAGTGATTTTGTGAATTTTTATTAATAAACTGTGTTGTAATAATTCTTGTGTTAAATTAAATTGATTTTGTGTTATTCACAATCCAGTGATACGAACCTTAATTGACAAGGCAAAAACGTAACACTATACTAAAATGGAATTTTCCATGATAAAACTGTTCTAAATGTTTCTAGACTATTCTTATTGGAAAAGTCATGAAATTTATAGACAGTTTCGTTTGTGGATATAAAAAGGCGAACGAAGTCGAATTGTATTCATTAGTTTTTGGTAAGCGAAAGTATAAGGATTAAAAAGTGAATTAGTGAGATATAAAAAGTAAAAGTGTTCCGTAAAATTGTGCAAAAATTAAAAATAAGTGATTGTCTGGATTGTTATAATTGAATTGAATTAATTTTTGGTGTTCAATAAATAAGTTCATTTGTGATAAATTGAACTGTTTTGCTTTATTCACAAACCAGTGATACGAATCTTGATTGACAAGGCAAAAACGTAACAATATTGTATGATTGTCCCATTAAATTTAGACCTGATGTAGATAAGATACAATTTTTATATTTATCGGTTGTATAATCAGTTTATAAATCGGAAAATACTATAATATTGTCCATTTGAACTGTTCAAACCTTTGAATTTTTGTAAGAACTAATTTGCAGTTCAGTTGCAAAGTTTAATTTTATTTTGTGGTGTCGGTTTGTAGGCTTTTCAGTTTTTATTAAGTTGCCGGTCCAAGCAGCTTGCATATGCTACAATATTGCTACGTTTTTGCCTTGTCAATCAAGATTCGAATCCCTGGATTGTGAATAAAACAAAACAATTCAATTTATCACAAATGAATTTATTTATTAAAGACCAAAAATTAATTCAATACAATTATAACAATAATAATTCACAAAATCACTTTTAATAATATTCGGTCAAATTTGAGTGATCACTTATGAACATTTGTCTTCAGCTTCGTTTTTCTTGACATTACATTCTCTTTGCTTCTAGAAACTTCGAAACTTCTAGAAGTTTCATGATTTTTCCAGTAAGAATAGTCTGGTAAGTTGTAGAAAAGTTGTAGCATGGACAATTTCCATTTTAGAACAATAATCTTTTTGCTATTAAATAACTGTTTCTATTCTACCCTAGGTGTCACCGTAACAATATGCAAACTACGGATCGAAATACAAATTTCAAAATTCTCTATGTTGAATTTGTAATGTTTTAAAATGTAACGATTTATTTTCAAAAATTTTAAAATCTTACTTTGGAAATCTTAGGTTTTTCAAATTCTCAATTACATTAGCTCCTTTACATTTTCAAAATTGTCATATTCAAATTTACAATCGGAAATTTTGTATTTTTGTCTGTAATCGAAAAAATTCAAAATATCTGTAATTAAATTTTAATTTTACTTTAACCATAATTTGGATATCCGTAAATTTGAATTAAATTAAATTTTAAATAACACTTTATGACGTATTCCAATTAGAATTCAAACTGGTCACAAGAACATGCCCTTTCTATCTTTTTAGTCGAAATCCAGCAATAATCTTTAATTATCAAAATTTAAAATTACTGTTAAGATGGCACCTAAGCTAGAGTCCATGCTAAAATTGTTTACCATGTGAAAAAATATTTTGAATGAATTTTAGTGAGATTTTGTGAATTATTGTGTGAAGTGATAACTGTGTAATCTTTCTGTTGTGAATAAATCAGTTTTTTGTTAATAATTTCAAGTGTTTGTTTTATTCACAATCCAATGAATTGAACAATCTTTTGGAAATTTAAATTTAAAACTCGGATTTTTAAATTTTATAATTTTAAACTTGACACAACTTGTGAAAATTTAAAAAACAACTTGTGAAAAACCGATCAAGCAACGTTTATTTGAGTAAAGTTTTCTGGATATGAATGAAAATCGGAAAATCGAATTTTAGAGCAGAATATTTTTTTATTTTTTTTGTTGGTGTTCACTTCCTGAATTTATTTCATGGATGCTACTAAAATTAAGATTCGATAATAATTGATTGAAATTAGCTCATTAGAAGATTAAATTTAGAATTCAGAATATTAAAAATTTTTAAGATTAAAATCTAATTTAGAATTAAATTTAGAGAAGTATCTCTATTGTTTTAAAAATTACGATTCGTAATATGATCTGCGCAAAAATTTTTGGAAATTTTCCCCTTGCGACTTAGTAATTATTAATTAAACAGGAGTTTTTGGTTAGATTATTGTAGAAAATTTGATTTAACTGTAACAGGTAAACAATGTATTTTTTAGTAGAAACATCTGACATTGTCAGGATATTTTCTTTTCTCAGGAACATTTTCATATAACTACGTCCGAAAAAATTAGAAATTAAAATTCAGAGAAAGGGGTATTAATTGCCTTCTCTGAGAAACTCAGTTTCATACTAAGACCAGAAAACTTGTAGGCTTTCAATTTTATATTTGTGAATTTCAAAAGTTGTCTCGCCTAACGACAGAATTTTAAAAATTTAAAACGAAATGAACGTTTCGGCTGACGATTCAAGGATTAAATTCACTTAATTAGTTTTGTAAATGTGGTGTACTAAAGTAATGAGTGCCGGGGTTGAGTTAATAAGCTTAAACCTTGAATATGGATCGTATAGGGATACAAAATATCATAAAATATCAGACGTTATGGAACTTGCTTAAAATGATCCTGATAGCTTCAGAATTAATTAAAGAATAACTGAAGTTCAGTTAGTCTTTCTATCGCAGAAAGTTAATTCTTTGGTGATGGAAGTCCAACGATGTCCTAACACAACCTTTTATGTTCGCTATCAAATTTTTCAAAACAATTTATATAGATCAGACTTCAGAGTATATTAACCATACTACAAAACGACTATTTTCGCCGCACGAAACTGAAGCGCTCATAATACTTTAAGTATCGATCACTGATTTTCATATCCGAATTATGTAGTCTGTATAATTCCCATTAAATCTACACAAATAAAATGCAAATCAATCAATTTGATAAATTATCCCAGTCTAATCATATTCAAGAGACTACCAGCAGCACGAAAATGTTAAAAATTTTTTGAAAAATTTGCATATTTAGCACAATGCGATACAGATATGCAAATATTTTTGAAAATTGTTTTATGATTTTGCGGTAGTATACCTCTTGAATATGACACTAATTACGTTATACGAAAACCGTTCAACACGCGTCATTATTCGATGCCATAATAACTCGACTCAGAAGCGCAAATTTAATTTGACTACCGTAAAATGTCTAACTATAAAACGTAAACCGCTTCACAAATTAAAATCATTCAGATATCAGACGTCGTCTTGTGATTAGAAGGAAGTCGCAGCCAATACAACAATATCTAAAAATGAATTTTAAAGTGAGTCTTTTCTTGTTCGAAGCTTTGTGCTTACGAATTAATCTTTTTTTCTTTTGTTTTATAGATAACCGTAGTTTTTATTGCCCTCGCAATTATCAGTGTTAACACAGCACCTTTTCACCAACCAGAAGCCACAATATTGAGATACAATTATCAACCAAATGCAAATAATGATGGTGGATATACATTAGAGTAAGTGGAACACGTGACTTTTGACATCAAAATTTACGTCATGAACTTTGTACGAATTAATTTTTTTCTTTTTCTTTCAAGATATGAACTTAGCGATGGTCAAAGTCGTTCCGAAGTCGCAACTTTAAAATATGTTGGCGAAGAAAATATTCCAGTGTTATCAGTTAGTGGTTTCCATTCGCATGTTGGACCCGATGGTGTGAGATATACCGTTACATATACAGCTGATGAAAATGGTTTCAGTCCATATGGTGATCATTTACCGAGTGCTCAATAATTTTAGATTAAGATTTAGAAAATAATAAATTTTTGTAAAAAACTATGTTTCAATTTTTTTTCCAATATCGCGAACAAAAATTTTGTTCCAGATTTTCACCTGTCCTTCCATCCTTTCATCCTTCTGCATTCTCACAAATATTGATAGTATTGAACGAAATTTCGAAAGGAGGTTCCTCCGGATAATCTGGAGGAGCTAATCCTCGAAGCGAGACAAAAAAAGATCGGTATGGTACTGGGAGTTGATGCTAATGCGCATCACACTAGCTGGAGAAGCACGTCACTTTTTGATTATTGATTGAGTACTAACCTTTCAGTGTGTAATATGGGACGGAAACCATCATTTATTACTAGTAATAGCCAGGAGGTTCTAGATGTAACCACAAAAAATATTTTTTACGCCTCGTTTGTCACCATGCTACCCGGAAAGGGTACGGTTCATGCAGGAATCCTAGAAAGAGAAACTGATTTTTGCCATCGTGGAGCCCGGAGACTCCGGGAGATCGGAACCGGTCCTATAATGCTGCTTGTCCATTGGCTAAGCTAAGCGGAATCTTTAATAGAGCAAAAGGTTTAAGGGAGGCTCAGGATTGGGATACTTTAAAGGAGGAATTTAGTATTTATAAGAGAAAGTTAAAAAAGGCAGACAGGAGTTCCTGGAGACTATTTTGTGATAAAATGGAAGAAGTCTCCGAAAGTTCTCGCCTTAGGAACATTCTTTCCAAAAGTAAAACAAGCCTCTAGTTTTTGATTAAACCAGACGAATCATGGACAGCTTCTGGTTTAGAGTCTTTGGAGTTTCTCTTCGAGACTCACTTCCCAGGGAGCTAGGACGACTTGGTGCATAGTAAATATCAGCAAACACTTTCATTGCGCACAAAGGATAGCGTAAACAGTAATTATTCTTGCTTATATGGAAGCTATATTCAAAAAATATTTAAAGCTGGTTTGTGGGGAAGTGGGGAAAAACTCGTATGTCTATTCTAAGGGCCTAAGACCAATAACTGTACTGTGCTTTCTGTTGAAAACCTTGGAAAGGCTGTTGGATACACGCGTTAGAGCAAAAATAAGATCCAATAAGTGGGCACTGTCTCAGAATGCGTACATTAAGGGTAGATATGTGGACACGATTCACTTGAAAGAGTTCTGTTTGGTAGACTTCCTAGATACCGAGGGCGCTTCTAATAATGTGAAAGCAGAGGCAATTAGTGGATTTCCCTATAAGCAAGTTAATTAATCATATGCTTTCACTACATGTGGGAGCATGATGTTAGCTCAGAGCTGGGGTTTACACCTTTAAAGGGCGAGTACATGAGTGGTAAATGAGTTATTACTGATGCTGGAGTGAGAGGGCATTGAAGTCGTCGGTCGCGCTGACGGCTTGTCCATAAGACAGAGGTGGTACCCTTTAAAAGATCGGGTTTGAAGCCATAGCTGATCTACTGCCTATACACCACCGAAGTGAGACCTGTACTCAAGTATGAGGTGATTGTGTGGTGGCCAGCTCTGGACAAAGTAACTTATAAAAATAAGATGAAGAGACACAGACACGTGCCTTAGAGGCTATATTTTACCTTCTTCCGGAGGATATTTTTGCCAAACAGATGGCGGAAAATACGGCTGTGCGACTTGCAGCCGTCTCTCAGTGCAAGTATTTTAATACAGAACCCTCGACTATTATTAGATCGTTAAAGCATGAGTTGGCAAACCTTGACTACATTATACCTACTCTATGCTTTGAGAAGGCCTTAAGGGCCACGCTCCCTACAAGGGAATATCGGAAACCGAAGCTTTGCAATTTTTTACGGACGGCTTCAAGCTAGACGGCAAAGTGGGAGCTGCAGTATCTGTGATAAATTAAATGTGATCATTTCTATTATTATAGGTGACAGCGATTTAAGAGGTCTTGCCATGGTTATCGTCAGCCGATATCGAAATCTTGATGGATACTTGGTGACTATTGGTTCACTTCTTTTGCTCATGTCCAGCATTAGCAATCAGAAGGCACAAACACTAGGGTAAGTTAAAGATTGACCACCTGTCGGATCTCGAAAACATTAAAGTGCGGGATGTATTCTGTGCAATCATAATGTACCGTCATCTTAATTTCATTTTCATTGACGGTGATTTTGTTTGTTAACATTAACCGCGAATTTTCCACCTTTTCTGAATATTATGTGACAGTTTATTAATTTTTTCACAACTACTTATGACGGGTGTAACCTTTTCAGCTGATAACGCCAGTGTACCTTTGAAATTTTCTGGTGCCAAGTTAATGCCGATAAGAGGAATATTGAGTAGACAATTTTATTCAACTTATTTGTAAGACATTTCGGCATTTCTACCCTTAGGGTGACGGTTCTCACTGTTACTATTATCGGTGAGTGATCGGAAGACAGATCTAAGCAATCGGTTACTGTCTTTTGTTCAGTTAGCCAGTAAATCGGTTGACCGGCAGATAAATAAATAAATAAATTAGACAATATAACGGAAGAATTACTTAATTCAGTTTATCAAGGGACCATCTATGTCGTCTAATCGATTACTGAGTTACATATCCGAATTATGTGGACTGACAATTCCGATTATACCAACATAAATATTAAACATTTTGTTATTAAAAATGCAAATCAATCAATTTGGGTATTCATAAAGTTGATAAGTTATTCCAATATCACCATTTTTCAAGAGACTGGCTTCCCCATGAAATTGTTAAAAAAAAATCCAAAAATTTGCATATCTAGCACGATTAGCTACAGAGGTATGCAAATTTGTTTGGATAATGTTTTATCAAGTTTGCGGTAGTGCACGTTTTGAATATGATATCCTATAACTTATTACGTTACACCAGTATGTTCAACACGAGTCAATAAACGATGCCATAACCAATTTGTTCAAAAGGTGACCGACTTAAAATGTGCAAAATTACTGTGAGCGCATCACTAACAGTCTAACTATAAAACATAAACCACTTCGCAAATTAAAATCATTCAGAGATCAGACGTCGTCCTGTGTTTAGAAAGAAGCCGCAGCTATTACAACTAAAAAATGTGTTTTAAAGTGAGTCCCGTCTTGTTCGAAATTGTGTGCGTTCCTTTGTAACTATGAATTAATCGTTTTTTTTTGTTTTGTTTTATAGATAACCGTAGTTTTTATTGCCCTCGCAATTATTAGTGTTAACACAGCACCTTTTGACCAACCAGAAGCCACAATATTGAAATATAACTATCAACCAAATGCAAATAATGACGGTGGATATACATTAGAGTAAGTGGAGCGCGCGAATTTTGACATTAAAGTATACGTTATGGCCTTGATAAAAAAAATATTTGTCTGTTTGTAAATTTGTATCAATTAATTTTTTTTTCTTTCAAGATATGAACTTAGCGATGGTCAAAGTCGTTCCGAAGTTGCCACATTAAAATATGTTGGTGAAGAAAATATTCCAGTGTTATCAGTAAATGGTTTCCACTCGCATGTTGGACCCGATGGTGTGAGGTATACCGTTACATATACAGCTGATGAAAATGGTTTCAGTCCATATGGAGATCATTTACCGAGTGCGCAATAATTTTAGGTTAAGATTTAGAAAATAATAAATTTTTGTAAAAAATTAAGTTCGAATTTTTTTTTCCCACTATAGTTTGGTTATAATCGCTAAAAAAATTTTGTTCCAAATTTTCACCTGTCCTTTCAACCTTTCATACTTCCGTCCTTCCAGTAGAGAAGTTTTTTTCCTTTTCCTACCGTTCGCACAAATATTTAAGTTTTTGGCCGAAATTTTACACAAAGATAGATTTAATTAATGAGCGGTTTGTCTTTGAGTCTACTCGAGTCTAAAATGGAGGGTGTTGCAGTGGCAGGGAAAATCGCCAAAAAAGGTTTTCTGAAGAACCACAGTAGATATTCTCTTTTTTAGTTGAGGATATGACAATCCAGCATCTACCTTTTTATAAAACTTGAAATCAATAGAAATATTCCGTGGATGATTTTAACAAATAGAACCGTGAAAAAAACTTAGTTAAAACGTTTTCCGAGATATTACAAAACTTTTTGAAGAAATAGTTTTCTACAGTTAATAGTTTAATACACCTTGCAAATTCCAACAACTATTCCTGACATAAAATTAATGGAGGCACTGTAACCAGTGGCGTAACCATAAATTTCGGCCCGATTATTTTACCTCTGCAAATCCTAGAAAGGTCGAAAAACTAAGGAAATCTCTCTTTCAGAAAAATTCGAATAATCTCTATATTATGTGAATCTGATTGATCTCGAACAATTTCGATAATACCGAAAAATCTGGATATTAATGAATAATTGCGGAAAGCCTGTAAGAATCTTGAATATTCTTGTAAATATTGAGCTATTTGTCAAGTAGCTAATGTTACTCTTCTAAGCAAAATGCTACTAAGCAAGTTAGAATTAAGCTCAACAAAATGATATGAAATAAGAATGAAACCCACAAATGGTATCGGATAATTTCTTAAATATCAAACAATCATATTCTTCGATTAGGCTCTAAGATTTTAGAGTAACATCGAACAAGAAATTGTTTTCCGTCGCGGTTAAATATTTTTAAAGAAAAGAAATTTAATCTGTCGTCAATCACATTCAATTTTTTGCAAATCAAATTCAACCTTTTCTATTCAAAACTTGATTTGAGAAGGGTTGAATATGTATTACAAATAAATCAACCCAGCAAACACTAAAATCGTTATCATTTGATGTTGAAACTTTTAATTTCAAACAAGTTAAGCAAATCTTCTTCTAAATCTAAATATCTGTCAGAACCTAAAGCTATTTTTATTTGTATGGAGTCAGATTACGTGTATAGTTACTCGGAGACATTCACTTCACTTTTTCATTTTACTGTTTTAAGAATATATTTAATAGCAACAGGAACGATTTCTTCTTTTTCTACAAACTAAACCACCTCATTTTCTTAAAAATATCCTTGAAATATCCCGTTCTGCAATTTTATAAGGGTGGTCTAATTTAAGCTTAATTTGAGCTACCATCTATCTAACCTTAACTTTGAACTAATATTCGAACGCTTGGTAAATCTCGTGGGCCCCAATCACCATGGGTCCCCGATCGCGACTGTAACACAATCAAGTTTGATTAACGAAAAAGGAATACGACGTGTTGGACCTAAATTACAAGTTGACGAAATTAATTAAAAAGTTTTTTGCTCCAATGCCGCAGAGTAAAGTTGTATCCAATTGAAGGAATCCTAAAATATTACAAATATTTCTAACGATATTTTAACGATAAGATGTAGGATATTGCTCCAAACCGCTTCTCTTATACGAGTAGAAGCCTCCAAAAATTTTCAAAATTTTTAATTTTTGTGAATTATCATAAAATAGAGCGGCTCAAAGCCGCTTTGCAATGAACCTCTTGCGGGAGAGGGGTTTCAGTTTCGGTTCCGGCTCTGTTTTAACAATTGTAAATGGGAATCCGCTCCACTTTCGGTTCTCGAAAGGTCCCACTACATTTTATTTACGACAAAATCTTTTTATTTTTAGAAAATAAATGAAGCTGATTAAATTCAGTTTATTAAAATTGGATGTCGCGAACTTAATTCATATTGAAAACGTATTAATTCCGCTATACACCATTTTCAGCGGAATTTACTAGGTCTCCGCCGGAGAATACTGATAATCTCAGATATTTGCTCTACATTAATAAATTGGACAATATACAATAACATAAGAATTAACTAATTTAGTTTATCAAAGGACTGGGAGAAAACTCCTTAAAGAACTCCTTAAAGGCGCTTTACGTTGGAGCAGACAAAGAATTTAACATTTTTTTGAATTTATTTCTTTTTTTAGAAATTGTTTAATTTTGAAATATAATTTATGGAATTATAACTTGTGGAATTTTATGATTTTTAATTCAATTTTTTGTTAATTAGAATCTTAAATCACAGGAATTTTTTTATGAAAATATGACACCATTCCAACCCCAGGTTCGATGCTAGGTCGCAGCATCTTGCTTCTTTTAAATTTAATTTTTTTAAAATAATTTGTATTAAGATTTGAATACATTTAGGCGCGACTACCTAAATAAAACTATGGTTTAGGTGAACTTGCCTTGTTGGTATTGAACGATGTCAGGAAAATTAAAAAAAATACACTTAAGCCAAAAAATGTAAGGTAAGAACTTTAAGATGGCGATTACATACGTTTGAAAAATGTTGAGAGCCTGAACATGTCCAGGGTAATTATGGAGGATATCAAACAGTTTACGAAACGGCTGAACTATCGCCAATACAGACTGAAAACCTCATCCATCACGCTACGTAATTACAATAATTAAAATTATGAAAATTTATTGCAGTTTGCAACAATAAGTTTATCTAATCGATCACTGAGTTTACTATCCGAATTATGTGAAGTGTACAATTTCGATTTTACCTGCATAAATATCAAATAATTTATTATTCATAATGCAAATCAATCAATTTGGGTATTCACAAAGTTGATAAATTATCACAATATAATTTTATTCAAGAGACTCGCTGCCCCATGAAATTGTTAAAAAAACAATTTCAAGAAATTTGCATATCTAGCACGATTAGTAGATATACAAATTTTTTTGAAAAATGTTTTATCAATTTTGCGGTAGTGCACTTCTTCCTATAACTAATTTCGTTATAGCAAAAATGTTCAACACGAGTCAATAAACGATGTCATAACCGCCGACTCAAAAATTGCAAAATTACTGTGAGCGCATCACTAACAGTCTAACTATAAAACGTAAACAACTTCGCAAATTAAAATCATTCAGAGATCAGACGTCGTCCTGTGTTTAGAAAGAAGCCGCAGCTATTACAACTAAAAAATGTGTTTTAAAGTGAGTCCCTTCTTGTTCGAAATTGTGTGCGTTCCTTTATAATTATGAATTAATCGTGTTTTTGTTTTTTGTTTTATAGATAACCGTAGTTTTTATTGCCCTCGCAATTATTAGTGTTACCACATCACCTTTTGACCAACCAGAAGCCACAATATTGAAATATAACTATCAACCGAATGCAAATAATGATGGTGGATATACATTAGAGTAAGTAGAACACTTGGTTTTGACGTAAACGTTCTTTATGCGGTGCGAACATGAACTTTATACGAATTAATTTTTTTCATTTTCTTTTAAGATATGAACTTAGCGATGGTCAAAGTCGCTCTGAGGTTGCTACGTTAAAATATGTTGGCGAGGAAAATATTCCGGTGTTATCAGTTAATGGTTTCCACTCACATATTGGACCCGATGGTGTGAGATATACCGTTACATATACAGCTGATGAAAATGGTTTCAGTCCATTTGGTGATCATTTACCGAGTGCTCAATAATTTTAGATTAAGATTTAGAAAATAATAAATTTTTGTAAAAAATGAAATTTTAAACTTTTTACTTTTCCCAAGCTAAAGGTCATCAGATTTTCTTCCATCTTTCTATCCTTCCTGTATGTTATACATATTTTTTGGTTTTTTCTACCATGCTCACAAATATTGATGGTATTGGTTGAAATTTGGAAAGAAAACTGAAAAATAGATTTTCTCAAAAAGGGTACCAACAATTTTCATTTTGATGCATGATATAAATATGACGAGGTATGTTTAACAGCTGAAACCACGTGGAGCGTGACGTGATTTGATTTATAAAAATATTTTTACGCTTTGGAAATGCAAGTAAGTTTCAACGACTGTAGACGATAGAAAAAATACAAATCCCAACCAAACGGAGTCACTTTGTTAAAGTTAGGCGAAAGTTTTCAGCAGAAAGATATTAAATGTCGGTAATGCAGATAGTGTCTTGGCTATATCAGCCGAAAGATACCAGCCGACATATTTCAGCCGAAATATATGTTAAATAAAATAAAAAATTAACAAAACAACCTAGAATCTGGTATTTCCATGAAGAGATTTTACGGCTGAATAAAATCTCATTTTGATTTGACACTGTTTACCATAGGAATTATACTTTAAGTTTGATCAGAAAAGCTAAGTATAAAATGTAAAAATTTGTATAAATTCAACCTTTAAAGTGTCATGTCTGGGGGGGTTTCAAACCCGCAAAATTTTGCGGGGGAAGAGGGTTTCGAACCCGCAAAATTTTGGGTTCGGGTTCAGGTTCAAAGCAAGAAAATAATTGGGTTCGGGTTAGTAAAAAAATAAAACTTCACAGGTATACAGTGCCTAGCCATATTAGTATGAATGTTGATTTTTTTTTTCTTAGAAATTGTTAATGATACATTATAAAAACTCAAAATGTAAATTTGAAAAATATTTATTTAAATATAGTTTATTACAACAAATTTTTCATTTTAAATTCAATTCAGGATTTTATATATGGTTTAATTGACCTTAGTGAAATTTTAATATTTTGTTACAATAAGTTGCCTTTGGCCTTTATAAGTGCTTCCACACGTCGTGGCACACACCTTCTAGCGGCTTCAGCGATATCCGGGTCATGGTGCCATACCGTAATAAGGCGTTCAATAAGCTGGGTCTTGGTTGTAATGAGTTCTTGGGCCATCTTCCTCTTGAGAATAAACAAAAGTATTTTTAGGGATTCTCATTTTAGTCTGCCGTATAGATGCAATCTAAATGTCAAAACGGTAAACATGAAAGTGGTATATCGCCATCTATGAAATCAAACGCAATTGCAATTTTTTTTTTCAGTCATAGATGGAGTCTTAAGAACCCGACCCAAAAATTAAATATAATTGAAACATTCATTCTAATATGGCCAGGCACTGTATAAAAAATCTATATATCGTCCGTCACCTCAGTATTTTAGCTTTGTCATTATGTAATGTGATGGTTGTAACTGCAAATTGACTAAAATTCATTTGTGTTACTTAAATACTGGACTGACGAAGTGGTATAATAATTACTTTGGAAACTGATTTGACGATCCAGTTTACATTTTTACGTAAAATGGCAGTTCTAACTCCAAAATTACAAAAATTCGTTTGTATCACCTAAATACTGAGATGACGATATTTATTTATTTCATTAAAAACATTTCGTTTAGTTTGACGAATAGGATATCTTTTAATAATTCTTCTTGAAGATGTACCCTATGTGGTGCTAAAATAAACTTTTAATCCGAAAATGACCATTCCACACTGACTTTCGTTGCATGAATCGCTAAGTGAAATTTCAATTTTATGGTTTTCCCACTTTTCCATAGTATTTTTCTCTTTGTGGAGCCGTGAAAAGGATTCATAAACAGTAAACCCCTGTTATACGTTTAGTTCAAAGTTAGCCCAGCTGTATTATAATAAATAATATATATGACATGCGATTTTTTTTTTGTCAACCCGGAACCCGATTGAATCGAATCCGCGAAATGTTGGGTTCGTAAAATCTTTGAACCGGAGCGGGTTCGAGGTTCGGGTTCGGGTCCGGTTCGAAACCCTGCTTTAAAAGTTGAATTTATACAAATTTTCTAATTTTATATGGAATTTTCATTCAAACGAATTTTCCCGAGCTCGCCACATGAAACTTGTTCTGATCATTTTTCTAAGGATAATTGTTGGTAAGGCACACTAATTGAAATACTTTCCAGATATGACACTTTAAAGGTTGAATTTGTACAAATTTTTACATTTTATATTTAGCTTTTCTGATCAAACTTAAAGTATAATTCCTATGGTAAACAGTTACAAACCAAAATAAGCCTTTATTCTGCCGTAAAATCACTTCATGAAAATACCAGTTTCTAGGTTGTTTTATTAATTTTATTTAACATATACTCGAATTTCGGCTGAAATATGTCGGCTGATATCTTTAGGTTGAGATAGTCAAGACACTATCTGCATTACCGACATTTTATAAGTTTCGGCAGAATACTTTCGGCTAACTTTAATAGTATAACGGAGGCTACGTTATGAAATATATAACTCGAAGGGACGTCACAAAATAGAAGCATGGCGACAGATCGATTAGTTGGAACACACCTCTGTAAATATTTATATCATGGTTGTAATAGTGGGGTTACTGGTTAAAACCTCACCCCTCACTGTTACATAGAAATTTTACACAACATCTCACTCACCACGGATATGTACTCCCGCTAGCTCAGCGGGATGGCGTGGGGTTTGGTGAGGGATGTTGTGGCCTTGCTTTAGCCATATAAAGGGTCGCTGGTATAACCCTATTAGGCTATAAAAACTTGGGACAAGAAATGGTTCACGGACCACTAACCACAATGAAGAATACATTTCGCTGGGTAACCCTCTGAGTCCGCCATGTGACTCAGGGGTTGAAATCGAATTGGACGGAGGGAGGAAATTTAGTTACCCTAGCCTACCATATTTTTTTTCTTAGTAATCACAAA
This sequence comes from Tipula vernalis, assembly GCA_958295665.1. Classification (NCBI taxonomy): domain Eukaryota; kingdom Metazoa; phylum Arthropoda; class Insecta; order Diptera; family Tipulidae; genus Tipula; species Tipula vernalis. The sequence goes on from OY282560.1 coordinate 18,428,728, forward strand.
TAAAAAAAAACACAATACACATATTTCTGCTCCTAGGTAATCCTCTCAAGTATGAGTTGAACCTCCAGTTGTTTTTTTTTTCTTTTTAACTACTCAACAAAACACGTAAGCAAAACAAACACTAAACAAATTTAACCAAATTTATGAACTCTTTTTAGTATTTTCTTTATTTTTTTGTTATAACTTACAATCTACACCATTTATTGTTTTAATTCACTAATTATACGCTACTACATAAAAAAATAAAAGCACAATACCATAAACGAATTACCGCGTGAAAAGAAGAAACAAAAATCGCAAAAACTCACACGAAAAGAACTCCGTTGAATTGGCATACACCGCGAGCAAATCCTAAAAAAAAACGTCCAACTCTTTCGGTTTTTACCACTTCCCACGTTGCATTCGGATGTCTGCCCACGAGCGTCCAAAACCAATCTAACGCCTCCGCTTCCAAACACAAGTCTAACAATCCAATCAACTCATTCAGCGGAAGCTATGCCCTCACAGCATGCCACTCAATCCGTGACAAGAATCTTTCTATTGTTAGATTACAGCATTATCCTGAGAACCTAATTTTCCAGGTCTTGACCTCCTGTCGCATTTTGACATCTGACCAACCGGAATTCAATGCCAACTGACGTAAAAATTCAGGATCTCGATGACCCTTACTCATCTCTGTTCTTGTAAAATTAGCTTCACCACTTTCATTCAGTGCAAACCGGTTTAATTGTTGTACAAATCCCCGTCCATTTGCTGTGGTCCTGGATTAAACCTTGACCTATCTTCGTCATCCACTGTACCAGCCACCTCTTCCAGACTTTCTTCATTGGCTCCTACATCCTCCTCCAGGGTATGACCTATTGCTCCCCTACCTCCCCTTACTGCTGCTGTGGGCTGTTGGTTGGAAACTGCAAACACCAACTTTGCAACTGAACTACCCACTGCAACCTAGAAATCTTACACTCTAACATTTCTCATAAAAAGTTGCAGATCTCGAACTTCGGGACAACCGACCTTGAATATGCCGTAGTTTAGCATGGACTTGTGCCATCAAATTCTTAGCTGAGTCTTCGTCCACTGCTCTGCCGGTTATATCCTCCTGCAATGCAATTAACTTTTCACAGCAGGTCCTCGCTTCTCGTTGAGGCTGCTTTATTGCCGTTTCATGTGCCCTCTTGGGCCTTCCATGATCAGCTACGTCCTCAACCTTAACATTCTCTAGAAGTGATTGCTTCAAAGCCTCAGTTACTTCTGTTGCGCTGGTTTTCACCAAACTGCGCACCTCCAACTCTACCAGGATCATGGTCATCCTGGTCTAAATGCTCCAAATCCATTTCCAACAAAACCAACTTTACTAAAGACGGTAGATATGAATTAAGATAAAATCAACAAAACTAACACTTCTCTTCTGCGTTTACTTCAAATAAAAACCCACAAACGATGATTGTCACGCAACCTCCATGTACCAATAACCTGAAACGTTCGGACCAACCAACGCAAACAACAACAATTATGCACCTGAAAAATTAAGCTAATAAGCTCCATCCTAGTTCATTTACTGATTTTGCACTTAAGTATTCTTCAATCCGCTGTGGTCGAAAAAAGGATAGGAAAAAAAAAACTGAAAAACCAAATTAAAGTAGATCTTAAGCCATTGTCTCAACCTTGCAGTGATCAATCAAAACTCTTGCGAGTGAGAATCTCCGCTATGAGCACAATGCCTTGATCCCACCTTTCAAGAATGAAATTCAAAACCACTGAATCAATCTCGCAGTGAACATTCTAAACTTCTATGAGTGAGCTCCACTGCTACTACTTCAGAGTCGAACATCATCTAACCACACCGTGGTCACTACCAACACCCTTGTCCCCGTTACCGCAGTACCGGATGCAATTCCTTCTTTGGAAGACACGGACCGTATGGTTGACAAGTCGTACGCTGGCCATGTAAACAATAACTTATGATCTCTACTTAGATCGCGTAAGCATTGCCCGTTTTACCACGAAACAAAATAACACGCTTGTTACTGTTTTATCTTTCTTAATTTCTCTTTATGTTTTCATGATGTAACAAGGACTAACTTGTGAGACAAATTCGCATTCATACTCGCCCTATCCGTAGAGACAAATACATGCCCATTAGTCCCGATCCACATGCAGGACGAACTTAAAACTACAGAGGATTAGCAAACCCATCCCTAAGGACGCGAACTTAACTAAAAAAACATAAAGAAAACTTATAAATTTAATATAAGTTAACTTTGTCATTATAACAAAATTAACATAAGCTGAGGAATGACATTTGTCAAAGTATGACATCAAGCTGTGCGAGCACACTCACTTGGATCATACCAGAAAAAATCCAGTAGTACGGACAAAAACGTATTACTGCAATCTAGGAAATGTCCCGAATTGAAGAAAATACAACCAAATTTCACTTCAATAGACGCCCTGTGTTACCACCGCTACCGCGACCATCAGTACGTTCCCCAGAGTGTGGGTTGGGACATGCCACAAACGACTGAATAATCATGGATCCAGCAACTGTATCCACAAACTGTAAGTTGAACATGAATATGACCCACCAAAAGTATTTGGTCAGGCTAAGCCGCAGCCATATTCACGTCAATAAACCTTCGTCTATTTGCACCAAAGCTCAATTTAAAACCCAAAAAAAAAAAAATAAATAAAATAAAATAAAAAACTTGGATCAGATGTTATCGATCCATTTGGCAACCACATGAAACAAGCGACTTTTTACTAACTAAATTTTAAGAATTTTTGGAACATGTCCTATTGGAACGGGTACATTGAAAAATGCTGCCCGTTACATGGTTTTTGATGATAAAAGTGACAGTCCAGCATACATCTTTTTATAAAATTTTGGCGGTTTTAACTAGATAATAAAAAACTTTTCGAAGAAATAGTTTGTAACGATAATTCAACTATAGCGCATGCTTAATAATTTATAATTATTTATTATGGTATTTAATAAGCACAATATTCGGCCGGAACATTCGCTCTCTTCGAATCCCAAACCAAAAAGAACTTTCTTTCCTTCGCTTCAAAACTAATTCGCGTTATTTCAATTTTTATTTTTTTATTTTTTTTGTTTGTTTGTATTGCTATACCCTGCATTGGTTTTTTGTTCTACATTCCTCTTTCCGAACGACTCCGCCACCTACACTTGCTAACATCCACACCCGATACAAAAGTCTTTTTACACTTTTTGCACCAAAATGAAATGCGGTTATTTTATTTGTTATTTTTATAATTTGCGCGCTATAATAAAAAAAAAAAAATTAAATTGTGGGTTATGCTTAGGATAATTCAAATTAACCATCATGACTGCTTCGGCAGCTCTCCTCGGAAGACTGACAGTTTCGGTGAGGACGTAGTATTAATCCAAGAAGGATCTGAAGGGTATACAATTTTATCTTCTAATGGGTCTGGAAGGATTAGATCTTGCATTCTTGAGAAAATAATTTAAATCTTTTCCTACTTTTTCAATACCGCAATGGTGACACAACTACGGTCAAGCTGAAGGTGGGCACCTGCAGATGTTGGCTGGTTTCAGCCTACATGGACCGGGATTAAGTGGAAAAAAAGTTGTGTTTTTTTTGTTCCTCTAACGGAGTTATAAACATACATATGTGTATATAATAAGTCGAAACAACAAAGTATAGGTTAACTAGTGCTAAAGGCATGGGACTAATACCAAACGATCAGAGACCAAATATCAACTTATGAATTTGCGAAAGGCACAGTATAATAATTTGGAGTGAATTCGTGAAAAAAATGATGCTTAGCGATTGCTGGAGAAAGGGAAGTTATAATGTATAAGAATCCAGTTCGATGTAGCAAATGGAGTTTGTGAAAGCGACCGGTGACATCAGTTATTTGTGCTCAATCGAGAGGGAGTAGAGACGATCAACTATATTATTTTTGGTGAAGTATTTCTTTTGCTTCTTTTATTTTTTTTCTGATCGCTACTAAAACCCTACTTTAGTAATTTGTTTTACTTTTGTGATTGGGTTTTCCTCGATTTTCTACTTTTCGTTTTTTATATACAGAAAATTTTTTAAAAATAGCGGAACTACAGCTGTATTCCAGGAGTGCCTTTTTTTGTTATCCCAACCAAGTGCGCGATCACAGGTGGATCTAAAGCCAATTCGAAAACATTACAAATGTCACCGCAACAGGGACCATAAACGGGTGACAATTGTAGGTGTTTGATTTATTCCTTTACTTTGTTTCCTAAATAAATTATATCGCAGTGGTGGTAGACGATCAGCTTTTTGCATGACCGCAATGTTCCATCTATTGATTTGTTTTACTTGCCATGTTGATTCCTTATCATTCCATTCATTTTAGATGAGGATCGGGTGGTTGATGAATCTGCTAATATCTGGTCGGTCTACGGTTCGATGATTTCGAATTCTGCGATCAGCATAAATGATTTCGCCATTTGGACTATAGCCAAAAATCTACGAAAATCAAATTTTTAATCCATTTTTTTGAGTAAATTAGTAAAATTGATATATACTGAATTCATAAGGAAACTAGCTGGAAATACGTTATAGGCTAAACAGTAGCCAAAGTAAATAAATATTTCGAGCTTACTAAAAATAACGCTTTACCTATAATTTTGCCTGTTCACCTCATCGCAAAGTTTATCGAACGGTACATTGGTGGTTAAGTATATTATTGGCGGATTTACTGTTAGAGATTAGGATGCGGAGTGAGCCCTTTTGCTTTCAAGACTACTAAACCATTCTATAAGTACGGTTTAGTACGATACGTACGCACTCGAATGAAGGAGCATAAAGAATCATTTATCGATTTCATTTTGAAAATCGAGATGGCCAACTGTAGGCTTTCGGATCCACTGCCAGAAGACGAGATCTTAGAGATCGTACTAGATAACATTATCCCTGCTCTGAAGCATCTCAGAATATGGATTTCGACCGAATAGAGGATCTAAAACAGAATCTAATCTCGTAAATTATTCGAGAATCGTCATTCCCAAACAGTAGAAGATGTTTCCAATCTTCTTATAAATAATATCTGAAATCTCCTAGGGGAAAGGGTGAAGAAATGGGTTAAGAAGACAATATGAAAAAAATTAAAAAATCGTGAACTCCTTCTACATCATACGTTGAAAGTTGACAATAAAGTTGCAGCAGTGTGATGATGGCAAATACGAAAGGTTTGTACTTAGCAACAGTTACGAGTACATTATGTTCAATAGTTTTGCAGATGTGGACTACTAAAGCGGTTGGGTTAATAGTCTTAGGTTGGATGAGAAATTTGTTCCGTTTTGTCTGCTTTCTTTAAAAGTATTTTAGTTCATAATTACTGCTCGTGGTGGGTGTAAACGTATGTTTATAGGCTTACACTTAGTGATTGCTAGAATCCTTTAAGGCTCAAATCATTTAAATACATGAATCAGTCTAAATTAGAATCTTTTAGAGTAGACCAAACTTTAACTACTACGGTACTAAGATCAACAAGTTTACGAAATTCTTATGGTGTGTGTTGTAGTAGGCCAAATAGTATTCCACTTCAGGGGTAGCTATAACGCTAGGAGCTCTATTGCTATTAAGCTATAGCAGTTCATTCAAATTTACACCCATAAGAATGTCTAATCAATTACTGAGCTTGATATCCGAATTTTGTGGACTGTAAAATTCCGATTATACCTACATGAATATTAAACATTTTTTTATTAAAAATGCAAATCAATCAATTTGGGTATTCATAAAGTTGATTGATAACCGCAGTATAATCATATTCAACAGACTGACTGCCCCACGAAATTGTTTAAAAAAAAAACTTCAAAAAATTTACATATCTAGCACGATTAGCTACATAGATATGCAAATTTGTTTGAAAAATGTTTTATCAATTTTGCGGTAGTGTACGTCTTAAATGAGATATCCCATAACTTATTACGTTATAGAGCCATAATCATTTTGTTCAAGATGTCCAACTTAAAAAAGTGCAAAATTACTGTGAGCTCCCCACCAAAAGTGTAACTATAAAACGTAAACCGCCTCACAAATTAAAATCATTCAGAGATCAGACGTCATCTTGTGATTAAGACAGAACCCAATACAATAATATCTAAAAATGTATTTTAAAGTGAGTATCTTGCTGTTCGAAATTGTGTGCATTGCTTTGAAATTATGAATTAATCGTGTTTTTTTTTTTATAGATAATCGTAGTTTTTATTGCCCTCGCAATTATTTCTGTTAACGCAGCACCTACTGATCAACCAGAAGCCACTGTAGTGAGATACAATTATGAACCAAATGCAAATAATGACGGTGGATATACATTAGAGTAAGTATAACACTTGGTTTTGACGTAACCGCTCTTTATATAAAATGCGTCATGATCTTGATAAAAAAAAATTAATTTATGCGTTTGTAACTTTGTGCTAATTAATTTTTTTCTTTTTCTTTCAAGATATGAGCTTAGCGATGGTCAAAGTCGTTCCGAAGTCGCAACTTTAAAATATGTTGGGGAAGAAAATATTCCAATATTATCAGTTAATGGTTTCTATTCGCATATTGGACCCGATGGTGTGAGATATACCGTTACATATACAGCTGATGAAAGTGGCTTCAGTCCGTATGGTGATCATTTACCGAGTGCCCAATAATTTTAGATTAAGATCTATAGATAATAATAAATTTTTATAAAATATTAAGTTCCAAATTTTTTTCATTTATGGTCCGCACCTTGAGGTTCAACTATTTGTATACTGTAACCAGACCGCCGAAATCTGCATTGTGAAATTGCGGACTTCATTTATGATGAGTGCACAATTTTTACTATTTGCCCAAAAACCACCTCTGCGAATTCCAGTTTTATACTTTTAAATGCTCAAGAGTAACATTTCCACTATTTATTGCCGACAATTGTTATTGCCAGCGATAAAGCACAATTGATGATATTAATGATAGAAAGAGTGGCGCGCAGTCGAATGATCGAATTTTCGTTGCCATTTTGGCATAAATGAAGCTTCTGAATCATTGTGGAAAAAAGTCTCAACGTAATAATATATATATTTTTGTGAGGTGCATATAAAGACAACAGGGCCACATACTATAATACTGTTCATCAGTCCATTAACCAGTTAATCCCAAATATACCCAATACTTCTGTTGAAGCCACTACCAGGAACAACTGCAAAAAACATCAAAAAAAAAAAAAAAATAAAAATAATTAATACAAAATACAAATCGAAGCATTTATATATCCCAAGATGACCGCAAAACCATCCATAATCCAATCTATTAATCTCGACGAATTTAATAATTTTGACCTAGCTGACCCACATTTCCACAAGGGGTTAGAAATTGATATCATCATTGGTGCCGACATATTCTTCGATTTACTCTCAGAAGGAAAAATTGTAACCACAGGCCAATTAGTTTTGCAAAGAACTAAATTGGGATGGATAGTGGCAGGAAGAACTGAGAGCAGCCCAGCAATACAATCAATGACTATTACAATGAGCAACTCCGAAGAAAACTTAGACCGCCAATTACGGCAATTTTGGGAAATTGAATCAATAGAGTCCCCAAACTACCAACTCTCACAAGTAGAAAGGTTTTGTGAAAATTATTTCACAGAAACCACTGAAACAGATATCACAGGTCTATTTAAGGTACGTTTACCATTTAAACTGTCTCCGCAATCATTTTTAGGCGATTCATATAAAGCAGCTGTTCAAAGGATGCATTCAATAGAGAGAAGATTCTGCAAGGATAAAGAATTTGAAAAAATGTATAAAGACTTTATGGCAGAATATATACAACTCAACCATATGAAACCACTAAGCGAAGCTGATGAAAGATCTAAAGGGTACTACCTACCTCATCACGGCGTAATCAAAAATTCGAGCAGTACGACCAAACTAAGAGTGGTCTTTTATGGTTCTACAAAAAGTTCCACAGGAAAATCATTGAATGATTGTCTTGCAGTCGGGCCAACAGTACAATCAACATTGTATGAAATTTTACTACGCGTCAGAAAATTTAAAGTAGCGTTCACAGCAGATATTGAAAAGATGTTTCGACAAGTTTTAGTTGCCAAAGAAGATACCCAATATCAAATAATACTGTGGAGGAATTCATCAGATACACCATTTACTACCTATGAGCTGCAAACCGTCACCTATGGCACAGCAAGTGCTACTTACCTAGCAACCCGTGCACTCAACGAAGCAACCACCAAATTTGAAGAAACTTTCAACACCGCAGTAGATCAGATCAGAAATAATATGTACGTGGACGATCTAATGACTGGAGCCGACACAGTAGAAGAAGTAGCAAAACTCAAAGACGAAATCATCACCATCTTATCAAATTCCGGATTCAACCTTAGAAAATGGTTAACCAATGATGAAAGAATACTTACCAGCCAAAAGCCAAATGATTCAGACAACATATTTGAAATAGAACCATCCACTGCTGTTAAAGTTCTAGGATTACATTGGAATCGACAAAAGGATTGCTTCCAGTTTCAAATTAATCTCAGTAACGTGCCAACCATAACAAAGCGAGGAATTCTCTCTGAGGCAAGTCGACTCTTTGACTCTCTTGGATTGCTTGCCCCAGTAACCATCAGAATAAAAATATTCTTTCAAAGATTGTGGATTGAGAACCTAAATTGGGATGATCAACTACCTGATTATTTATCGGCAGAGTGGCTCAACATACGTAATGCTCTACATAATATAAAGGAAATCGAGATAGCCAGATACATTAACACAACTCAAAAGGGAAAGGTCGCTCTTCATGGCTTCTCAGATGCCTCAAAGCACGCTTATTCAGCGGTAGTATATGGCGAAATTACAAAGGAGAATAATCGTTCCGAAATTTGTTTGCTGTCGTCTAAAACCAAAGTAGCACCAGTGAAACAGGTTTTAATTCCACGGCTCGAGTTGTGTGGCGCAATGCTCTTATCAAAATTGCTAGTAAAGGTAAAAGAAGGATTGAAAATAGAGATACCAAAAATAACTGCATGGACTGACTCCACAATTGTCCTAGACTGGCTTTCTGCACATCCAACAAAATGGAACACTTTCGTCGGAAATCGAACCGGTGAAATACTTACCACCACGAACAGATCTCAATGGAGACACGTAAACTCCGAAGACAATCCTGCTGACTGCGCATCTAGGGGAATAGAACCGGATCAACTACGGAACTTAAATTTATGGTGGAAAGGTCCAGAGTGGCTAGGAGACACAAGTAAATGGCCAAATAACAAATGGGATACAAGCACAACCGAAGAAATGCGTTCACAAACACTGAATATTCAAATTCATCAACTCAATGTGATAGACAATCTGATAAAACGAATATCTAGCTACAACAAAATAATCCGAATCCTAGCCTATGTATTTCGATTTATCAATATAAAATCAAGTCCGAGAACCCCAGTATTACCATACCTAACCTGTTCAGAATTACAAAAATCCCAGAATTCACTATTCAAGCATATCCAATCAAAGCACTTTGATCTAGAATTGAAACTCCTTGCATTCAATAAAGAACTTCCGCCTTTAAGTAAGCTCATCTACCTTAAACCATTTATCGACGAATCGGGCTTACTTCGAGTTGGTGGAAGAATTAAAAACGCATCAATAACCTACAACATCAAGCACCCACTGATATTGCAATCCAGAGACGAATTAACCGAATTAATTGTCCGAGAACATCATGTACGTTACCTGCATGCCGGACCAACGCTAATGATGGCAACACTTCGTACAAAATATTGGATTCTAGGAGGGTGAAATCTGATCAGAAAAACAGTACGCAGCTGCGTAAAATGCGTGAAACATGACGCCAAGACGCTTACCCAAATCATGGGAGATTTGCCCAGTACCCGTGTAGAGCTGATCAGACCATTTCACAAAGTTGGGGTAGATTATGCAGGGCCGTTCCCAATTCATCTGGTCAGAGGACGAGGTCAGAAAACACGCAAGGTTTACATCTGCATATTTATATGTCTATCAACTAAAGCTGTGCACTTAGAGTTGGTTTCTGATCTTACCTCGGATGCATATAACGCTGCATTACGACGATTCATAGCACGCAGAGGAATATGTAAAGAGATTATCAGCGACAATGGAACAAACTTTATCGGAGCTCAAAACCATTTACATGAGCTATTCAAATTTCTTAAAGATAACGCTAACATTTTCTCTAATATCTTATTAACAGATGAAATAACATTCAAATTTATTCCGCCAAGCTCACCGCATTTTGGGGGATTGTGGGAAGCTGCAGTCAAGAGAGCCAAATACCACCTACGCAGAGTAACCGATGGGCACATACTTACATTGGAAGAAATTACCACATTGCTCGTTAAAATTGAATCCATGTTAAATTCTCGATCAATTTGTGTGCTCTCAGCGGACGATACCGATTATTTAGCTTCGGCACATTTCCTAATCGGGCGCGCCACAACACAACTTCCTGCTGAAGACCACGGCGACACTAAATTATCCACACTAAATAGATGGAAGATGTTGCAGCAAATGAATCAACACATATGGAAGCGGTGATTAATGGAGTATTTAACCAATCTCCAGCAACGAAGTAAATGGCACAAGAAGGAGAAAAACATTAAAATCGGCGATATTGTCCTTATAAAAGACAATAATTTACCCCCAACAAAGTGGTTGATGGGTAAAGTAATCGAGCTGCATCCAGGACCAGATACTCATGTGAGGGTTGTAACACTAAAAACATCAACAGCATTCATGAAACGTCCAATACATAAGCTATGCTTGCTACTAGTAAACTGATTGTTGAATCATCCGATTCAAGGCGGCCGGGATGTTGAAGCCACTACCAGGAACAACTGCAAAAAACAGAAATAATAAAAAACAATTAGCATTAACTTTCTAAAATCGAAATTATGTACTTATCTTTAAAATTTAATCCATTAGTATTGTTGTTGTTGTAAATCTTAACCTAAAATCATATAAGAAAATGTATACATAAAATTAATTTCCAATTAGAATCACAACTTAATATTTAGTTACTTACCTGATTTAATATTACAACACTACATATTTGTGTCCTGAATTAATTGATAACAAACTAGAATTAATTTAGATTTTAATTTAATAACATTGAATTTATTACCCCTTTGTATTGTTTACCAAATTAAATTCTAATTTGACAATCAATTTATAACCTTACAAATGTTAAAATTATATTTATAGCTTAATTGCGGAATAAGCGGGTGGTTCAATACTTTCATGCTTAATTATTATTGGGGCCACCTATTATAATTATTATTAACTAAAAATATTGTAAAAATTATTTTTTGGAAAAATATACTTTCTTCTTACATCAACCACCAAAGCGTTCAGATCTTAATAAAAGCTAAAATAAAAATAATACCAGCCATTAAGAAATTACCATCCAGTTTATCGCACCATCATTTTCTGTACCAAGTTTCGAATTTTAATTGTGGAACCCAACCTCTTGGTACAGAACAACTTCTCTTCATTAGTGCTTAATGCTCGCTCTTCATCGTTCTCGAAGAAGTAGGCCTCGATGACATGTGAGATAGCTCCATGATTTCTTATGGATTGTTTTCACTCCATATACGGCAATTTTGTTTGTTTACAACCGTTAAACACCGAGCAAACGGCGCAGTGGTTAAAGCTGCGGCGGTTGGATCGGGAGGTACCGGGTTCGAATCCCTATAGGGGCGGGATGCAAAAGGGATTTTTCATCATCTGATTGCGATCGGTGATGAAGATGAACACATCTATGACCCCCTGTTGAGAGTGCAGAATCCATGGGCCGACCCACCTTTCATGTCAGCACTACGGGTTGGCATGAAGCAATGCAATGTGCAGGTGGTTTTCAAAGACGGATCTGTAGCCGCCCGTCCTCGATTTGGCTACTCCAGGCGTAAGGTAGGACGGTAAAAAATAAATCAAGAAACAAACAAAAACAAAACAACCGTTAAACTAAAAGTAAGCCACGTCCCTGAAGAGATGTCAAAGTTGACTGATTCCAAAAAATACGTAGGGTTGCCAAATGAGAAACTTTCAGTAAAATAAATATTTACCAGTTATTTCGTTTTTTTTTCTTTTGCTTACTATCATAGGTGAGCTATAACCTGTAAAATAAAAAGCAGGGTCTTCGGAATCCGGGTATTTAGAAAAAAATTGAAAGCAAATAAAAGTGACGGCTTTCGACCTTATACTAAATCGATCAGACTAATATTTACGATCGTTGTTGAAAACAACTCAAATGCAGAGCATCTCTGGAGCCAGAAAATTTGCAATTCTTTTACTATTCAGCAAAAGCACAAATGAGTTCGGTCTCATTCGAACATGGACAAAATGTGGATATTGCCAAAAGCTGACAAGAACAAAAGGCCAACGTGGACCAAAGGTGTACTAAATAAAATTCTGGAAAATGGAGATTTTATTTTATTCATTTCGGCATTTCTTCGTTTACCCCATTTCGGCTTTTTGTGTATGGACAAAAATCCATTTCGTACTCTTCGTCTCTATCCATAATGTTGCTCTAGCTGAATATATTAGAATTTGTAGTTTTTTGTCTTCGTGGGTAAATGTGTGGTAGAAAATGAAGAAAACAGGTTTTGATGGATTAGCAAGTTTCAGAAATATCCATTGGTTGATGAACAAGGATTGAACTATCTGTGAACAATCTAACTAAGTGTGCTAGTTTAAATAAAAATATGTCCAGTACATCGCTTATTCCAAGCTCAGTCCAACAAATTCAAGATATGGAAAGAAAATTAGTAATTCTCCTAAAAGTTTCAGTGCTGCTTAAAGTGTCAGCGAGACTGCTCAGCAATGTCCTTAAGATAATTTGAAATTAAAAATGGTAAACGGCACTGCGAGTGATACAGACAGCCTATTACGTACAGTTAAACCAAGGAAACAGATTTTTGTCTCAAGGCTGCATCCGGATGTCAATGAATTAAATATTAGACAATAACTGGAGAATAAGTTTAACTTAGATAATGCTGTGCGTCATCGGTTTAGGCAAAAAATTCGAGACAATTTTACACAGGACTACTCGCCGAAGCCATCGCTTTTCAGGGGTACGACAACCAAACCAATAAAAGCCAATATAGATGTAATATCATCACTTAACAACAACTTGAAGAGTAAATCAAACCTTTCTATAGTTCATCAAAATTTTAGAAGCCTTTGGTACTATTTCAATTTATTTGTAGCTAACATTGCTGCATTTGACATATTGCCGCAAATCATTCTTGTATCTGAGGTTTTTGGTTGAACAATATGAACTTGAAAATTATAAAATCTCGGGATTTCCCATTTACGGTAAATGTAATGCCACATGTAGGACCGGTAGAGTTGTTGTTTACATTTTACAGGTAAAATTTGAATTTAATTCCATTCGGTTTTCGGTCTAAGTTAGTTATAGATTTCATTTTTTAACACATTCTAACCTCAATGTCTTTTTGGTAGAGCTTAGTAATATTTTAACAGGCATTAAAGCAAAAAATTTATTAGTTTTGGGTCATCTTCAGACAGTTATACATTTATGATGTCGTCTCATGGCCTATATTCTATGTAAAATGTGCCAACAAGAATTTGTATTTATTCTGATACATGCTTAGATCACATATTTTTTACACATTCTTGGAAATTTGATCACCGTATGAGATCAACGAGTTTTTTACTGTCGAACATTTCTACCAATAATCATTTACTACCAAAATTGAAACATTATGTCTCCTCTATAAGTTATGCAAATTTATTTGTTGAATTGAATGAGGAATGCTGACTCAATGTTTATTCCGAAACTGATGTGTCTAGAGCGTATGATTAATTTATTGCGCGGTTAAAATAATGTATTGATAATAATACTTCAAGGCACGTAGTAAAAACTAAGGTCAAAAGGACTAAGCCCTGGATTTCAGCAGGCCTTGGATTTTAAGGCTGAAAACTCATGAGGTGGTAAAAACTTCGGTCTTGGTTAATTCAACTCCCAAATCAATCCCAAAATAACCGTCAACCAAACCCTCAAATCAATCACAAAACCAACCCCAAATGAACTTTCAAATCAACCCTTAACCCAACTCTAAATCACTTAACCCCAATGCAGGCTAACTAAATCCTAACTCAACTTCAACTCAACTTAGCTCGAAACAAATCTCAACCATCTGCTCATCTCATACCATCATACCAATATACCATAATACCATCATACCTTCCTACCATCATACCGTCATCAAAAATCAACTCAATTTTAGAAGTTTTAGAAATTCCTCTGTGGCAACTTTAGACCCGATTATCATCTCTCAAGAAGAAGATGAATATGGTTGAGATATTAATATTGGTCCTTCCTAAGTCTTAAACAATATTTGTGTAAAGTTTGGTTCAAATCGTTCAATGCGTGTGTATTTGTTTAAATATCACACACATCTACTGTACATATATATAAACACTCACTTTTAAATACAGTGAAACCTCATTTCAACGGACACTTAATTTAAGCTCCATGCAACCGAAGTTTTTCAATGACAACCTCTTAGATAAGCTGACACTTTATTAGAGTGGAGACGGACGTTTTACGAGTACACTTCAAATTGCAACTTTAAGGATGGAACTTGGCTATTTCTTAACCGGTTTTAGTGAAAATTGACATACATGATTGAAATGGGATTCTTAAATGATTTTTGACATGTGCGTTGGAAGTGGAATTCCAAAATGATTTTTAGATGAAGTTATGGGACATGACAACAACTTTATCTAAAACTCATTTTAGAACACCATTTCCATTGCATATGTCAAATTTCATCATAATCGGTTAAGGAATAGCCAAGTTCCATCCTACTTGGCCATATTCCAGAACTTTATGCAAAAGTCATTTTGGAATTCCATTTCCACCATTGGCCATATTCTAAAACTTTATCCAAGAATGATTTTAGAATTCCATTTTCAACGAACATGACAAATTTCATCATAATCGGTTGAGAAATAGGCAAGTTCCACCCTAATTGGTAATTTTCCAAAACTTCACTTACAAACATTTTAGAATCCCATTTCGATTGGAAATGCTGGATTTCATCAAAATCGACCCTCAACTCAACCTTGATGCAACCTTGATTAACCCTAAACTCAACTTCAACTCAACCCGCAAATTGACCCCTACATTAACGAGATATCATGGGAACAGACATGTAGGCCTCCAGATGTCCAGACAAGAAGTAAAGGGCAATATATTAAAGATAGTTGGAGAGTGATCAACTCAAGTTTTAAATAAGGAGCATAAGAAAGATTTGATTGAAAAACTCGTAATCGATGATAATTCTTCAGTAACTGATAAACTTCCTATATCCGAGATATTTAACAATCATTTCGTAAATTCTGTTCTTAATTTAAAGCAAACAACCAACTCAAATAATCAAATTTGTTCTGATCTTGTATTTAATAAATCTAAAGTAAAATCTTGCGTTTTCTGGAAAACAGAATCATTGGAAATTCTAAATATAATGTCTAGTCTAAAACTGACTGTAGCAGTACGGAAAATGCTTTTCAGTATATGGGTCTGGATCAAAGAAATTCGATTGGTGCTATTTTTTTAGATATAACAAAAGCATTTGATATGGTAAACCATGATGTTTTACTGCAAAAACTTTTCTATGCTGGTTTTCGTGGTGTTACGTTACAGTGGGTTCAATCATATTTTTCTGTTTGGTCACAGGTTGTTAAAAGCTGGGGCTTCTGTATGCTAGATGTGTACTATGCTAGAATTTATCCCTTTATCATAGCGCAAAAACATTATATAAGAGTTACGCATAATGTTCCTCGTTTATTTTCATCATGGCCTTTATTTCAGGAGTTGCAGATATTTCAAAGTTAATCAGTTAAATGTCAGCACTGGTTACAATTTGAGAAATGATCAGTGTATTCGGGTACGAAAGTTTACATCAACCAATTTTCAAAATTCATTTTTAATTTTGGCTCCTAAAATTTTCAATAACCTATCAAATGTGTTGAAAATTTATAGGAAACTTGAATCATTCGCATCTGGATTAAAAACATTTCTGTTTCAAGTCTAGCAAATTTTTAATTTTAAAATTTTTATCAAAATAAAATTTCGTTACTAGACAAAGTTCATATAGGAATTGACAAATTCACGAACTGAACATACATAAACAGCACTGTGCTGCCGTGATCCGATCGAGCGGCTTCAAGTTTCCTCACAATTTAGAAGAAGGTTTTAATTTTCATTTTTGACTATTTAATCGAGGATTGACTTCGCGCTAAATTAATTAAACTGAGCTGCATGAAGTTATTACCTATTTGGATGGGAGGAAATTCCATTAATTGCAGGTTAAAATGAAGACGATGATGATGATGAGGAAACCTTAAAGAAACCCTACCTTCTACAACCTTTACTGTTCCGAAGTGTATATTGATTGAAAAAATTGGGTCTAGAGTAAAACATTGATTGACTAGTCGAAGTTCCATCTCACGTTGTCTGGGTTGTGTTTATATTAGGATTAGTTGTCTTATATGTCGGTCTAGTTGTCTTAACTCTTAGCCCAAGCTATTTTCATATAGGTGAAACTGATAAGTTGGGCACTATCGTCTTAGAGTTTATGGTTGTTCTTTACAGCAAATAATCGTATGAGATTTTGGTGGACTGAAGCGTGTCAGTAAAATTGCTTATAGTTTTTTTAGACTTTGACCTAATACTTGCCTTATAAAGGGTCTTTGACTAAGGACGCTCGATTTTTAAATGTAAATAAAACAAGTTGTGTGTGAGCCACTCAATTTTTTTTATTTCAAAGAATATTTTATGGTAGTAAGTATGGAATATAACTCCGTTCAAATATTCGTTGTGCGTTTGCTTGATGGCACGTGCTCTGGGTGTCTAATTTACCGATGACTTTGTCACATAAATCTGGCTGAATTTGCCGACAATTTTGCTTGTTCAACTATCCATTCATCCAAAAATGGGCCTCGTCGCTAGATGAAATTTTGTTGGCGAAATTTTGGGTCAACTTCCAACAGCTTCATAACCCAATCAACAAACAATCGACGTCGTCTATGGTCGTTTACCTTAAGTTTCTGGGTCAGTTGGATTTTGTACGAGCCCCGAGTTCCGACGCAAAATTCGCCAAGTTGAAGTCGCAGGAAGGCGAAGTTCTTTTGAACGACGAGAAATTGACTGCCTCGAGTTTTCCCTTACACTCTTATACACAGCAGCAGACTTTGCGTTTCGCTGACGTACGGATGTTGGTTCATTATTAACTGAAACACGTATATCTCAAAGCAAACGGTTCTAGTTTGGCCTTTCAAATAGCGGAATCAAAACGATTTAGAGAAAATCGAAAGTACGTGCTCACACCGTGGCCCAGAGTTCACTTAACTGTGAAAAAGATTCCTAAATGCAACTAAAATGCACTCAAACGCATTATGCTTTAAAAAACAAGGTTACGGTGACCATATCAACCAATTGACCGGTTAACTCACAAAAACCTACAAAAATAATTATTAAATAATCGAAAATTACGTCAAAAAATCTGTCTAACCGATCACTGTGTTTCACATCCGAATTTGATGTCAACCGTATTTATTTCCGATTATAAATATTAAACAATTTTTTATATGAGAAATGCAAATAAATCACATTGCATATTCACAAAGTTGATAATAACCCCAAACTAAACAAATTAGAAGAGTATGCATCACGGAATTGATAAAACTTTTTTTTTTTTTTTTCTGTCAAATTTGCATATCTCGCGTATCCTATAACTTATTACGTTATACCAAAAACGTTCAACGCGAGCTAATATTCGATGTCATAATAATTTTAGTGAAAAGGCAAACGATTAAAAAAAATCAAAAGACATCAGGTCTGCACTATAAAACGTAAACCGCATCACAAATTAAAATCATTTAAAGTTGTACCACAGAAACTCAAAGAGCAGACATCGTCTTGTGATTAATAAGAAGCCAGTTAGTCTAAACAAAATCCAAAAATGTTTTTTAAAGTGAGTGTCTTCGAATATTTGGTATTGTGTGTTACTTTGGAACTACCAATTAATCGTTTTTTGTTTTCTTTTATATAGATAACCGTAGTTTTTATTGCCCTCGCAATTATTTGTGTTAACACAGTGCCTATTGACCAGCCAGAACCCACAATATTGAGATACAATTATGAACCGAATGCAAATAATGACGGTGGATATACATTAGAGTAAGTATAACACTTAGTTTTGACGTAATCTTCCGTTATGGTACGAACATTATAAAATGCGTCAAGATCTTGATTAAAAAAAATTAATTTATGCGTTTGTAAATTTGCACTAATCAATTTTTTTTGTTTTCCTTTCAAGATATGAACTTAGCGATGGTCAAAGTCGCTCCGAAGTTGCCACTTTAAAATATGTTGGTGAAGAAAATATTCCAGTGTTATCAGTTAGTGGCTTCCACTCGCATGTTGGACCCGATGGTGTGAGATATACCGTTACATATACAGCTGATGAAAATGGTTTCAGCCCATATGGTGATCATTTACCGAGCGCTCAGTAATTTTAGAATTTTTTTTTTACAATTAATTTAAGATTTAGAAATAAATAATTTTTTATAAAAAATTAAGTTTTTGATTTTTCTTGTATAATTTACGATTATGATTCAGAACTGATGATATTTTTAAAATGTCAACTTGTGACGTTTGACAGATGTTCCAGAAAATCAAGAATCAAACCAAAGGATTCTAAACAAAAAATATTCAGTCGGGCTTGAATAGAAATTTATATTTTTTTGTTTTGTCAGCTCACTTTAATTTATTGATAACCAAATTTATTTCTCTAGCCTCGACCGGCATTCCCAACGATTACAACAACAGCAATACCGATTATCAAGAATTATCATAGCAGAAAGATATTTTTACCACACCAAATAATAACAACGCACAACAGTAATCCTCCCAAAATAAATAAGTAGCTCAGTAGTTCAGCTTTTGCCAATTTATTTGTTCGGCTGACGGCTGAACCTTTTTTTTCAAGATTTTGACATTTCTAAAAACTGTTATCGATAAATTATGACAGTAATCTATTACAACTTATTGTTCAGTTTAACTATTTTGGAACTAATCCAAAGATAACACCACCAACGCTTCCCAAGTAATTTGTAAATTTTACTTAATGTATCTCATCAAGACATTTCGCTTATCCCGAATTGGATAATTCAGTTAACGTCATCTTCAGGGGGTAGTTTTCTTACCACATTTACCCCGTTGTACTATTGTTTTAGTACGTGCAATCTTAATATCCATGACTTGCACTAAATTGTCAAGACCGAACTACCTTTTTGAAATTGGTCTTCAATAATTTTACAGATATCTCTTAAAGTCATCCCATCTGCGAGCCACCAGCAGCAATATATTGAATTATTGGCTTTTGTTAAGAATTCATATAGTTCAGCAAGGTGGTTTGCAAGTACCACAACGAGCCATGAACCATTGGAGTGCTCCAATAAAGTTTTCCGTTGAAATGTTTCCCACTACTTCTATATGTACCGCTTTGGTTGTTAAACATACAAATAAGCACATACGAGTATATGTAGGTTTTCAGAAAATGTGATCCGCGACGCTTTGTTGCTGCTACTTGAAACAGGAATAGTCGACTCCTATTTCTACAAATGTGTGGGGAAGTTGTGGTCGTTGTTTCAACATGGTCCCCGTTAACTGATTTTTCAACTGATTCTCGGTTTTGTCCTAAAATATTTGATGGATTTATGAATCTTGAGACGTATTAAGTCCATGCAGCAAATTATCCCTTATCTTCTTCTTATTAATGATTTGCAATTATTTAAGATTTTTTGGACTTTATTTAACTATAAAAGAATTAAAATAAAAATTATTGTAATTTAGATGTTATTTGAGATACCGTCTTTTCTGTCAAATGCACTGTTGAAAAATGTCCATAAGAAAATAAATGAAACTTCAAATTTATAAAATACATATAAAATCAATTATTTATTTAACCTTAAGTTTTATTATAATACTAAATTGTTAACATATGTATTAAATTAAAAAAATTCAACATTTTTTAGCAAAACTAAAAAAAAACTTCTTTGGTTTTGATCAACAAAACTATAAAATATAACTTTGATTGATTGATTGATATATTTCAATGTACTATCAAGCATTAAGCGAATACCACACCACTATACCCATGTTACAACACGATACCATAACTCTCCCTCACCAAGGAAATATGTACCATCATACTCAGCTTTTCATGAAGCCAAACATAGCAATGTTCACCCCGTAAAGAAAGGCGCCACGTCCATAACCACATAAGTCTAATAGTGTGATATCCACCCCTGGCCAGGCAGCCGTCGTACACTTATTTACATATAACAAAATCGAGGAATGGGAAAGGAATGTTAGTGAAGACAGACTAGGCCCGGTTACAGACACTTAATAAAGCCGATAGTTAGTGTTTTATGACAGCACAATGACAATACAATTAAAATATTAATAATAAAACGTTGGAACCTGATCGATCTGAAATAATATCTTAAACTAGAATTTGTATTTATATTATACTCCAAACTTCCGATTAACAAAATTGATGATAAAATATATTTCGATGTTCTTCTGAAACCAAAAAACAAATTAGTTATTTCTTTCTACTCTCACTTAGTCCAACCGCTCTATAATTTCAAATATTTAAGTATTAGCTTTCAACAATTAAGAGAAATATTAAAACAGCAATAAATATAATATAATCTAAATTCAAATGTAAAGATGTTCCTATCCCTAAAAATAACATTACCATTTATTAATCATAATTCAATTCTAAGCCTTAAGGCATTAATTACATTAAGGATCAATTACATTAAATTTTTCTTTGTCCAGCATACCCCATCTGAAATAAATTTTTTGAACCATAACTACATTCCAACTAGTTCTAATAGATGTCTCTCCGCTCATTATTGATGAAATTTGTTAGTTGTTATACCTATCATCAAAAATCTTAAACAGTAAATATTTGCTATATAAAGCCCTTGTTCATCCACAACCTCACCATTTGCCTTTAATCGAAGTTTGTGAAAAAACCAAAATTACTCGTGACATTTGATAAATAAAGTTTAAATTTAAAAGTAGTGAAGTGAATTTAATAAAATGGGAAACACAGTGCAGTGCCAGTGATAATACAATAAATAAATATACTAGTGTAACAATAAACAATACAAAAACAATTGAAAACGTGCAAGTGAGAACCGTTATAACGGTGGGTAGCAACTTCTGGTGTCCTATATTAAATTATTTTATTAATTATTCCAATATTAACATCTCATCATATTCTGACTTAAATCCATATAATTTCCACCTGCTAATGTAATTAATTAAATAATTAGTTAACCACACCTATACTCCTAAATTAAAAATTTGTTGTCCCAACCACAATAATTTCAACCAACGTCCAATAACATAACGGTCGATAGCTGACCATATCTAAATCATTCCAATGTGCCCTCCCTAATTCTACATCCTGAAAATACATAATTACAGTTAATATTATTATTAATAAAAACATGTTAATGAAAAATAGATTATAGAAACTCCATTTACATAGTACAGTTATGCATTTCAAACATATTTTTATTAGGTCAGTAAATTAAAATTCTAATCAAATAATTTACGAAATATTTTGCAGAGAATGAGTATATGTCAAGTACGTTGTATGAAAATGTTTCAAAATAAAATACAAGTTTATAACTAAATTAACATTATTTTGAAAATCGAAGCATTTATCAAACGAGCCAAAAAGGCACACCTTGGTTGGATTAGGGTTAAGACATGATGTTTCACACAACCAAAATTGGTATAGAGCCATCTATTAGAATTTTTTAAACTAAAATCCCTCTTTCGTTAATTATATGCGTAACCACTTCTAACAACTACACCATCACTTCAGTATGAGTAGTTGCGAGTAGATACAAGCACTTGTGAGTAGTTTGCTAAGGCCAATGGAACACGCTTAAAGGTGGACCTACACTATCCGCTCTCCCCCAGCCCCCAACCGGGGCAATTTCAATTCAGGCATTTTTTTTTTTTCGTATGATTGTCGTATATATTCGTATGTTTTAATTAAAGTAAAGATAATTCAAAACAATACAAAAATGTTTTAGTAGCAATTTAATAGACGACGAGCAAAAATTCCACCAGTATTTCAGAATGCCGCAATTCACACACTTCACAAAACTATAAAATATAACTAAAAAAAAATTATTTGAGTCAAAATTTATAATCCAAAGATGAATTTATCTTCGGTGTGTTAATCTTTTAATTCATTATTCTGATTTCGGTAGATTAATCCAGAACTGGAGCCGGGTAGGCATTAAATTTTCCAGATGTTGAATTAAAGTTTTTTTTTCCTTTTTTATACCAACTGGTTTGGTTTTGCTGCGAGGCAATGGTAACACATTCGTTTTTTAAAATTTTTTCATTTAAGAAATTGATTCTTATTGGCTCTTTATTATGGTCAATCTTGAAAAAAAAAATCATAACTTACTCTTTGTACAGCCACTTCCACTATATCATTTATGTATGGACGTGGAGTTATTTTTTTTCAATTTATATTGAGAGGTATAATCACTTCTACGTGTTTTGCAGCACTGCTAACTGCTTGACTAAAATCTTTGAAATCATACAATTTGTTTTTACATCTTTTCATCGACAGCTCAACTTGATGATGAAATGAGTCAGTCGACATAAAAGTATGGCCTGTCTCTAAAAATATTTTATAGAATTAACAAGATAAATATGAAACGAGAAAAATGCCCAGTTTTTATTTTGAGCTGAGCAATTATCTCCACAAAATATTATTTTTTTAACATCTCTGTGATGTTTGAAAAATTTATAATATGAACTTATAAGTTCATCATTCGTACGTCCAGATAACGCTTCGTGTCACAATACTGGAATAATCTTTAGATCAGTATGTTTTTTTCCAACAGGAGCAAATGTTTCATTATACACGACAAGCCTATTTACAAAAATTGCTGTTTTGAACATCTCCATTCGTTGTAACATAATAACTTTCTGTAAATCTGCTGAATAAATTACGGTACCATGTTCAATAAGACCAGCATCTTGCTTATATTGTTTTCTGGATTCGTAGGCTCTGTCAATATGTTTTTTCCACTCTGTATGTACAACAGGCACAGGGTTCCATTGCCTTCTTTTTCCTATGCATGTTGTAGTTTATGTTGCTGCAATGTGCCCTTTGTCGTAATAATCATGATCTTCGGTATGACATATGCCACCGTTTATTTATGATATGAACAACTTCCTTCGTTGTACATACGTTGGTTTGTGAAAATCCCACCACTGAAATCCTAGCTTTCCATTTGTCAAAATGTTGCTTTTGGGATACCTTTCATCAGTAATGAAGCACACTTTTGATGCTGAATCCAGTAAAGCTGAACATTGCACTAGATCACTGTTGGGCTATTTTACGTTGATGATTACGGTAGGTAATATGGCTCTGGTTTTAACTGATTGTTATGATGCATCATATCAAAAATCATTTTGCAATCATATAACTTGTGAGGTGATTCTTGTTTACACAATTAACACGTTGCTGTTGTTGTCAGCGTACTTAGAACTTGTTTCTAAACATTCCAAGTGTTTCTAAACTAACCAAACGTTTTGGAGAAATTCAAGAAAGAAGGTTTATTGATATAGGAGTTGGAACTTAAGAGTAAAGGAATTGAATTTCTGAGAATGGAAAATGAGCTCCTTCGACGAACTCCTCCAATGGCAGAAAATGTGAACAACCCTGAACCAACGACTAGTGGATCGCTATTTCCGTTTAGATATTTAAAAGGGTCTCTGAATACTTTTAGTATGACGAATGTACGGTTGAAAAGTGGATCGAGGATTTGAATGAAGCAGATGTTGGCATAGGATGGAATGATTCACAAAAAGTTGTTTATAAAAAAAAGTTGGTAGGCGGCACTGCGAACAAAGCTTACGAACAACGAAACATGTCGGCACGTGGAAAAAATTGGCGGTATTCTTACAAAAGGAGTTTAAAAGAGTTACCATTAGTTCGAAAGTGCATAAGAAAATGGCAGAACGGAAAATGTTACCAAACGAATTGCACTTCTAGAATCAATGATGTCATGGCAAACAAAAATATATTGCTTGGTGCTAAAGACATGATTGAATTCAAATCACTGTTAGATTTGTATGATGACATGAAAGAAAGAATGTGAAAAACGTAGTGAAGGTGCAACTACACTAAAAACCAAATATGAGAGGACCGCCTCAAGTGTTCATCGTAATATGCGATATTTTAATTGTGGAGGTGTAGACAATGGATCGGATTTAAACTTTATGACGCATGAGTATCATATAACAACGTTTAGTGGTGTAGGTTCGAGAAATTTAAAAACTTTAGGACGTTTTTCTGCGAGTTTGGTGATTGACGCAGATGTTTATCGCATATTTTTTCATATTGTTGCTGATGATGTACTTCCAGTGGGTATGATGAATATTATCCTGACTGATGAGACACCAGTAGCACAAAGCCATCGTCGGCTCTCACCACTAAAATTGGAGATAGTCAGGAAGCAAATAGACGAGTGGACTCAAGCAGGTATCGTACGTCCGAGAAAATAAAATTTCGCTAGTCCGATTGTCTTATCTAATAATAAGGATGGTACGAAACGACTCTGCGTTGATTACAGGCGTCTCAACAAGGTGGTAATTAAAGATCGGTATCCGCTTCCACGCATCGATGACCAAATTGACTAGCTACAAAGCACAGAGTATTTCTCTACCTTAGACCTACGAAATGGTTTTTTCCATGTACTTATAGCTCCGGGATCAATCAAGTCTACCGCTTTTATAACACCTGTTGCCTTGTACAAATTTCTAAGAGCTCCGTTCGGACTATGTAATTCCTTAGCAAAAAAAAAAGTGTTTGTTCTAGCACTCCAGAGGGAGCCATAGAGTGCCTGCAAACGGTTCTTAATGTAGCTGAAGAAAATGGTGAACAAATTAAGTGGTCCAAATTTGTGGAGGGCTAATTATTGCCAAGCAATTTACCGATATGCTGAGAAGACTTTGCATTCACACAACCAAAGGAGAAACTTCTTGATGAACCCCCCATGAATACCGAGCTACATTATTATTGTTATTATTATTGGAGGGCCATGCGGGTGATCAGCCACCTCTCACTGCGACCTAAAAGATCTAGTGTGCTGGACCCTGCTTAATTATCCGTCCAGTCTATATTCAGGTTCCTAATGAACCTAACAATACTGCCTCCCGGTACGTGATACATACTATCTGGGCTTATTGCTCTTCCTCCTAGATGTTTACTATAGCATGTTGTAAAGTTCCGTTAGAAAAACGGTAGCATTTGAGCCCAAGGACTTCGAGAGGGTTGTCCCACTCGCGTATATTCCTACTTCTGCCCCGTATTCCGTTTGATTTACTCTTACGAGTTGCTGGGAATTGCAAATCGCCTGTAGGTCACCCAGCTTTACTACAGGAAGGCTAAATAAAACTGGAGGGTGCCTGGTATCCAGAGTCCGCATATTTTGGACTGATTAATCTATCAGCCATTCATCCATCGGCATATGCTGTTCAACCTTAGATTAGGGTTTTTTGTCAAGGTTTTTTCCTTTAGCGCCGTACTTTAGCCTGTGCCAAAAATGTGCCAAATGGCCTTAGTTGCCAGTGGTTGCCACGAGGAGGCAGCACATATACTTGCGAATTGTGAACAGGTTACCCCTTACACAATTGTACCCATCACGCAGCTGCCTAATGACAAGACCAGAACAGCTCACGTGATGCGCACCCTACTGGAAGGTTACGGAGCTGGTAGATTAATCTACTCAACTTTGCCCCCTCCCCCTACAATAGACGCCAAACCACCATACCCAGGTACATACTGATGCCTATAATTTCGGAATAAGTGCTTATAAAGTCAGACGAGGATAAGAACTTTCACCCCGTATTCTTTAACAGTAAAAGGACAACGAAGGCAGAAGAGAATTATAGCAGTTACAAGTTGGAGGTGCTGGCGATTATTACGGCTTTCAAAAAAGTTTGGGTTTATTTACTCAGATTACAGTTGCGACTGATTGTGCTGCTTTTGAGGCCAACATGGAGAAAAGGGAACTAACATCGAGGATTACTGGGTGGGCTCCTCAGCTTCAAGAATTTAATTTCAAGTTAGAACTTCGTCCTGGAATCAAAATGCGTCATGACGATGCATTAAGCCACAATCGCGTTTTAATGGCAATTCAAAGCAATTTAATCACATGGATCAAAACTGCTCAGCGAGAAGGTGCAAGGTAGTCTATCATTAGTCTTGCCGCGGGCAATGTATAGGGAAGTAAATACGGCATATTATGAGCAAGGCCATTTTGCGGTAAGAAATACATCCGAACTAATACAACGAGAATACTACATTCCGAATTTGAAGGCAAAGGTTCATAAGGCAATGAGAATATAGGCAATTAGAGCATTCATTGCATCGTGGGAGAGAGGAAGGCAAGCAAAAAGGATGGTACACCGCTTACCACTTACCATCTCAACTATTTGGGGAGCCTGATGTCTACAAGAAAAAAATATAAATACATCCTAAGCGTGATTGATGGATTTTCGAATTTTTTTTGGCTCTATCCTACGAAATCAGTTACTTCAAAGGAGACTCTGCAGAAGCCAGACGTGCAAAAGGCGATGTTTGGTAATCCTATATGAAGCTTTGCTTGAGCAATTTCGTCAAAGACTTGATGCAGAGATTAATTTAAGCCGTAAGAGTTCTTTTGGAATTGAGAATATTAGACCTACACGGAAACGGAGAAACAACATTTTTTGATGATGAAGGCACGAAATGGAATTGAAACGAAAAGAGATAGAGCTTTTAAAGAGAGATAACGAAATCTTACAAACTGGTTCATCGTTTTTGGTAGTTGTCAATCATCCGGTTCAAGTGTCTTCGTTTCCATTTAAAGACATTGAAGAATCGTTTATTGTTAACATATAATCATGTCTGATGGAAATCCAATTGTTCAAATACCAAGGAGATTATCGCCTTTAGAGACTGAAATAGTGAGGAAACAGAAAGACGAATGGTTAAATGATGCGATAGTTAGGAAAAGTCGATCAAGCTATGCGAGTCCGGTTGTCCTAGCCAACAAGAAAGATGGATCAAAACGGCTATTTATAGAATACAACAAGTTAAACTAAAAGATTATCAAGGATATATCCTTTACCACTGATCAAAGACCAAATAGATAGGTCGCAGGAAGCAAAAGTTTTTACAACACTCGATCTCCGTAATGAGGTTTTTCACATGCCTGTTGCTCCGTACTCCATAAAATATACTGCTTTTGTTACACCAGATGATCATTATGAGTTTTTAAAATGTCCATTTGGTCTTTGTAACTCGCTCGTATATTAACGAAATTTTGTATCAGAATTGTTTGCATCTATATGCATGATTTGATTATACCCTCGAAAGATGAAGAAGAAGCGATGTCAAGGTTGCAATGCGTTTTAAATATGGTGGGGCATAATGGACTGGAAATTAAATGGAGTAAATGCCAATTTTTTAAAACCCAAATTGAGTACCTTGGATACGAAGTAGAAAATGGATATGTTAGGCCTAGTCAAATTAAGATCGAGGCAATTAGAAGCTACAATCGCTTCTGGGACTCACTAGTTATTTTCGAAAATTCGTAGAAAATTTTTCGATTATAGCAAAGCCTTTATCAGACTTGCGACGAAAGAACACAAATTTTGCTATGCAGAGAAAATAGCTGGCAGCATTCGAGCATTTGAGGGAAAAATTTTCCTGTCAACTAGTACTGAAGCTGTATTCACCAAAAGCCGAGATGAATATACTTTAATTAATGGTATTCTTTATAAATTTGTCAAAGGTTCATTATTGTTGGTGGTTCCAAGAGCCATGCAAAGTGAGATCGTGAGCATGTGCCATGAACAGGGACACTTTGCTCTCAGAAAAACGGCTGTACTTATTAATCGGCAGTTCTATATACCCACAATTGAAGAAAAAATCCAAACGTGCCTTGGACCATTTGGGGCATCTAACAGTAAATGCAGTAAAAAAATGTATAAGAATTTATACTGTATCGTAAGTCGATTTTTGGCAATCCCAAGCACATAATATCTGATAGAATAACGGCATACACATCCGATGAATTCCAGAATTATTGCGAGAGAGAAGGCATCCAACATTTTGCTAAAACGATGGGTTTGCCTACCGGGAATGTTCAAGTGTAGCGTGTGTATAATATCATAATACCTGTATAAATACAAGAATGTTTTACAGTGGTTCCTTAATAACTCCTTTCGAGGTGTTATTTAACACAAAGATGAGATGTCCAGAAGATGCTAATCTCCCAGAAGTGCTACAAGAAAAGTCTGCAAAATTAGAGGAGAGTGCAAAGCTAGCGATTCTCAGAATTCAACAGAAGAATCCAAAAAATTATAACAAGAGATGAAAATGTGCCTTACAATACAAAATTGAGGACTTAGTTGCTATAAATAGAATACAATTTTTTGGAGGTTCTAAACTGAAGACTACGTGACCGATATGATGTGAAGAAAGTTGGCAGCCAGGAAGGTCCAATAAATACTTCAACAGGCGCAGAACATATGAAACCATTCTATTCGTATGATAGCACAGACTACAGTGATGGAGATGATGATCACATACTAAGTGTCACTGAGGAAGAGGGAGTTTTGGGTGAAGTTTACAATGTTTTGGGCAACGTATCGAGATCGAATACGAGTGCAGGAGGGCCGAGTGGGTTAATGTAAATACTTAGCATTATATTGTCGAGTCCAACCTTGTTTATTTTAAATCATCAATAATCAACCGTTCCACAAATACATTCAGAAAAAACATGCATTTGTCTGGAATATTATTACGTACTAGTCCCTTTGTTTCTAAACTACTAAATATTGAAATTTAACAACTATTTGTGTATCAGATCTTTTAACATTACACGGAAAAACTAGGCTTATTATCACGAAGAAAACATAATTTTCTTATTTCTTTCGAGTTTTTCTTCATGTAAGATTTGTGTTTCTTGCACTGATAAAAAATTTCTTGAGTTAAGATTTGTTGCATAATTGTAATCTGAGATTTAGTTTCTTGCTTCTATAAGTGCTCAAAATTTTTGATTGAAAAGACCAAATCAACGAATGGAGAAAAATATGATTGTTTTGTTTCTAATTTTTCTTGCAACAAGAAATTGACCCTTTTCTCAAACTATATTGCCAAATTTTCTTGAAATTGGTTATTTTAAAACTTAAAAATTTTCTTGATGAATGCAAAAGCAATTTCTTGATTCTAGAAACTATTGAAATGTTAAAGATAAGACATAGTTTTTCTTAAAACGAAATGGAATCTTTTCTCAAAATATATTTTCCAATTTTCTTGAAATCTCTCATTATAAAAATACAACATTTTCTTATTATTTAAATATACGTATGAGTACATAGGTTAATTTATTTTATCACTAATTATATTTAGTTATTCATCATACTTCCCTATCTTATAAATTTATAAACAAGAATAAAGTTTGATTCTGAACTTTATTCAATTTTGAATGAAGTGTATAAATTACACGCCAGATCAATTAATCAGGTGGTACAATAAAAAAAAGTTTCTTCTCTCTTCGAAACAACCAAATTTTTATATATTACTCTTGAACTGAGAGAAAACCTCTAATTGAAGAAACTTTTTCTTAATAAATTCTCTTAACAAGAAAACTGTTATTTTACGTCTCCCAGGACAAGAAAACCGTTTCTTCTCTCAAACGATCTTATTTAAAAATCGCATTTTTCATTTGAATAAAAATTTCTCAATCTGAGAGAATATTTTTGATACAAGAAATTATTTCATAATATGAAAAACTTATTTCTCATAACAAGAAAACAAAGCATACCAACTGACGAAGCCTTTCTTGATACAAGAAAAGAATTGTTAAATTGTTATAATGGTATATATGGTATATATTACCATTATATACTAGGTGTATACCAAAAAGGAATCATTCTATCGCGAACCTTCAAGAGTGAAGAACGTAAAAAAGTTTTGTCATTTTAAAAGTGAGATTTTTTGAAAATATTTTTTATCTTTTGTTTAAGTACAAAAACTTAGATTTTTTAAACTGTGGTTTAAATTGAAAAAAAAAAAGGATTTCTGGAAACATTTTAAAATGTAAGTCTTTTTATTTCATTGTGTTCAAAAAATTTTATTTAGGTAATTAATGTATCGATAGGTAAAAGAGTGGTGATACTAATTTGTATTTCGAATCCCTTTCCAGGATATGTATTATAGAGGAGGACGGATACCGTCTGGAATATTCTACCACAAGCTTAAAAATCGAGCTTCGAAACTCCGGAAATTGGGGTTCTAAATATTTTCTTTATATATAAATATATATATATATATATATATATATATATATATATATATATATATATATAACGCTTGATAATTAAATTGTTGATTATATAAATATATATTATATTTCTGTTAGTGAAATAAAAAAAAAAATCATTAAAATAAATTTTCATACAATTGTATTATTTTAAACAAATTGAAGAAATATTTCTGAAACGAAGAAATATTGCATGGTTACAAGAAAATCATTTCTCTAGTGAAGAATATTCAAGTTCCCTGGAAGAAGTAGACCGATGCATACAAGAAAACCAAAACAATAGATTCATAAATTATTTTCTATAGTCAAGAAATAACAAGTTTTGTGTAAGAATTAAATACACTTGGGTGCAAAAAATTCGCACATTAATAAATTTTCACCAAAATTTCAAAAATATCAAAAAATCCATTGTTTGTTTAATTTTCTTGAACGCAGATTCAAAGTCTATTTCAACACCTATCCAGTGGTACCATTTTTGTACTTATACTGTCTCAAGTGATTTTTGGGGTCAACATCTGAAGTACACGTTTTTTGTGAATTTATCAGCATGAAAATTAGTGGTAAAAATGGAATTTAAACAGTATACCAGCCGTATGTGGTATTGCATTATCCCGTATTAACACGAAGTTTTCACCAACAAAATCGGCAAAAGGTACGACGTAGTCTGAGAGTACTACCTCAATGTACCGTTAAGAAATAAATCCTCTTGATCGACGGCCAGAATTCGCTCCGGAGATGAACACATCATCTGTCTTCGCTTTCAATGACATGTATTATTGGACAGAAGAACAATGGAGAGCAGTCATGTTCTCTGATGAGTGCAGGATGTGTTAACATGGCAACGATGGGCGAAAAAGAGTGTATAGAAGACCAGGAGAGCGATTTGCACAATGTTGCATTGGATCATGCATGTTCTGCAGGATAATGCGAGACCACATACGGCTGGTATAGTTTACCAGTACCTTCAAGAGGTGGATGTGCCTGTTATGGAGTAGCCAGCTCGAAGCCTGGACCTCAATCCCATCGAACATTTATGGGACGAGCTGGAAATAATGGTTCGAGCCAGAGATGTTGTTTCAACAAGTCTCCAGGAGGTGCAACAGGCGATCGCAGAGGAATGGGAGGCAATACCTCAAAATTTGGTGAAAACTTTGGCGAAATCGATAAAACATCGAATGAAAGCTGTCATTCGGGCTAGGGAAGGGAATACTTCTTATTAATAAAAATGTTTTTTTGCGATTTTTACCACTAACTTTCATACTGATAAATTCACAAAAAACGTGTACTTTAGATGTTGACCCCAAAAATCACTTTGTTGACACGGTATAAGTACAAAAATGGTACCACTGGATAGGTGTTGAAATAGACTTTGAATCTGCATTCAAGAAAATTAAACAAACATTGGATTTTTTGATATTTTTGAAATTTTGGTGAAAATTTACCAATGTGCGAATTTTTTGCACCCAAGTGAAGATGCATCCAAGAAGGCCCACACATTAGATTCACCAATTCATTTCTCTAGTCAAGAAATAGCAAGTTTTATATAAGAAATAAACGGATACATATAAGAAAATTCAAACAATAAATTGATACATTTCACTCTATTCAAGAAAATATGTGTTTTCCAGCAAGAATGATGTTACCTAAATAAAGAAACGTGCTTCTCAACCTAAGAATTTCTAGTTTTCAATCAGAAGAATCGGTTTCTTCAAACAAACCTATTTCGTTTAACTTAAGAAATAATAATTGGCCATCAAGAAAAGCTATATTCTCTATGTAATCATGCTTTCTTGCACCAAGAAATTAATTTTCTCATATCAAACAAATAAAGATTACTTTGATATTTTAGAAAAATTTCAAATTGAGAAACGTACAGTTTGTGGTGAGAAAAATTTCGTTTAGCTGAAAAATGATGTACACATTTTCTTGAATTAATCCGTTTTTTCTTCACATTAGAAATTATTTTATTCCGTGTATTGTTTCGAGTTTGGCAACAATTGTATTTGGCAATATATCTGTCACAGATCAAACCTTTAAATTTTAAATAATTTATCTCATTTTCTAAGGTTATAATTTTATTTATAGTTGCAATAATATTTTCGTTAAACCCGTTTTTAAAAGTTTAGTGTAACTTTGTTATTTCCGTCGTTATGTCCGCGTTTTTTTTTTTTGAAGAGGTTCGGCAATACTGACTAAGTGCCTAGCAATGATAAATTACTTTCCAATCGCCACCAGTTTCTTGAGCAGCATCGTTAAAATCATTTTACTTTTGGGCAACAATTCGGAATAACCTTTTTTAGACCCGACCGTAATCAAAGTAAATTCCACAACTCTCTCTTCCACAAAGTTTGCATTGAACGCAAGTGAAACCGCTCATTTTTTCCAGTCATCCGTTTTAAATAATGTCAATTTGTTCATAAATCTCACATTTTTATACCATAGTCCCAGGGTTTAACATTACTTGATCGAGCGAGAGTTTTGCATTTTGATAATTAAAGGTTTCAAATCTTTTTTTAAACCCGCAAATGTATATACGTAAATACCAAATGCCAAATATCAAAAGTTCAGATCTTTGTCAAAATCGAATGACCCCGAATGATAATTAAGTAAAAGGTATACAGTTACATTTACATAATTGAACAGAGAATCGCCAAACCCAAAAGATACGATCAAAATAACTTGTGTATACAAATGGAATAAAAAATTTGCAATAAATTATAAAGCAAAACCAGGAACTGCCCAAAAGTTAATCAAAATATATATAAAAAAAAAAATCGCGAATAAAGCGCAACACACAAAATACTCTTACTGAATGGTACGTAGTGTGTGCGGCTTAAACATTTTTCACATAAAACATATTTTTCACATTTTTCAAAGAATTTCGCCCATAAGCCAAAAAATAACAAAGTAAAAAATTTGTTGTGGATGTTTTAATTAAACGTATAAATCAACAAAAAAAACGTACATTTTGGGATACGATCGTGTACACGTCAAACGAATAGGAAATTGAAACATTTTTAATTCGATTTTATAATATAAAATTTATTGGTTTTGTTTTGTTTAAACTAAAGCTTAGCCTACAAGTGATTTGATTGCGTTTTCTGGTAAAGCTTGTGGCAGTTCTTGAGGGATTAATTGATGTACGCTTGAACTATCTCCCGCATTACCAGGTAAATGATCACCATGTGGACTGAAACCATTTTCATCAGCTAAATATGTAACGGTATAAGTTATACCATCGGGTGCAACATATGAATAGGCGCCATTAACAATTAACACTGGAATATTTTCTTCACCTACATATTTTATGGTACCAACTTCGGAACGAGTTTGACCATCGCTCGTTTCATATCTGTTTAGTTAAAATATAGAAACGAATGTTATAATTGAAATAGTAAACAGACACAAAATATTTTATTGAAACACAAACACTTACTCTAATCTATATCCACCATCACTATTTGCGTTTGGTTCATATTCGTATTTCAATATTGTGGCTGCCGGTTGGTCAGTGGGCGCTGAATTAACACTAATAATTGCCAATGCAATTAAAACTACGGTTATCTGAGAAACAAATAATAAGTACTAATTAGTATCACATATCACAACACAAACACAGAATAATTTATTATAGTCCTGTTCAAGAAGTCACTCACTTTAAAATACATTTTTTTAGAGACGCGTTAACTGGGTATTTTTAAATTAGAAGATCGCGTCTGATCTTTAAGGGTCTAAGATGAAACTACGAATGAATATAATTTGTAAAGTGTTATACGTTTATATGCTACTTTTTCGCCAGATAATCGTGCAGACATATCGTGTGGTGTTGTTTACATACAAGTTTATTGTTTGTGGTAGACAGAAATTTTATATTTACAAAATTGTGACGTTTGCTTGTTAGATGATCATCTTTTTAACACTTTGCCTTTTAACCAAACATATGTACACATTTACGTATTACTTCATCGATTATTGATTCGTGTTGAACGTTATTCGAGGTAATCATATTATAGCCAAATAATGTAAATTTTTTGGGTAAAGTGTTTTACCAATAATTTTGTTATTTTTTTTCATTATACAGGTTTCTTTTGCAAGGGCGTCGAATTAGGTTAGGTCGAATGGAAATAGTAGTCTGATAAAATAGGAGCACCGTCTTCCAATATCATAACATCAGGGCCCGAATTCCGGATCAATGACAAATGAGAATGAGAAATGACTTTATGTTTTATTTCGCCTACTCTAAATAAAAATGCAACCGACTAGTTGAAATAAAAAATCAAGTCATTTCTCATTATCATTTGTCACCGAACCGGAATTCAGGCCCAGGAAACTGCATTAAATTCATGATTATTTATTAGAATATTATTTTTATATAATAACCAATGAATACCATTCAAACTAGTTCTGGTGGTAACGTAACTATTAATAATTTCGAGTACGATTTATTCTATTTTATTTCTTTATTTCGTGCGCGCTGTTAGAATTATAACACAAGGCTTACTTAAAATTAACACAAACGAAAAACAAACTGTGTGGTGTGAAATGTATTTGAACTCCCCCCCCCCAACGGCTGAGGGCCCAAGGTTGATCCCACATTTGTGCAAGGGAAATGGAAAAACCTAGCTAGAAGAGCTAGAGGAAAACGCATTTCCAGATCACTGGGGGGGTTGAGATGTCACGAAGCACTCGCGCCTACGAGTGATTGATGGGAAGAACGCAGAGTTTTTGAATAGGGCGTTTTTTGGTGCTAGCAGCTGTTCTAACGGTTACATTACGTACAAGACCATCATGACCGGGATGAACTTCTTCGATTCGACCAAGGGCCCAACACGTCGGTGGTAGATTTTCCTCCAGTACGATTACTATGTCACCGGTCTTAATGTTTTCTTGGGGTCGATACCATTTGCTTCGTTTTTGTAATGATACAAGAAAATCATCCTTCCAGCGATGCCAGAATGATTGAGTTATTTTTTGCTGTTGGCCCCACAGTGTGAGACGGTTGTCATTGCAATTTATTAAATCTTCTGATGGTGGATGATGCAATAATGATCGACCAGCCAAAAAGTCACCAGGTGTAGGAGCCTCGAGGTCATTGTGATCATCAGTTAATGGTGACAGTGGACGTGAATTTAAGCAGCATTCGATTTGAGTGATCACTGTATACAGCTGATTGGATGACAATATACGTTGATACAATTTCACGCACGCCTCCCAAAGCCCGCCTTGGTGTGGAGCAGCAGGTGAGTTGAACCGCCAGGTTCTACCCCAATACGTTGCAATTCCTTATTTGAACCAACGAAATTCGTGCCGTTATTGCTCCATAACTGACTACATTGCCCACGTCGACTGATAAATCTTGCAAAAACTTCCAAGAATGCCTTCACCGATAGACCATGAGCAAGATCCAATGCATACGGAAACCACAACCCAACTGTGTTCCATCATGGAATGTACGTGAGTGCGTGTCGGCTATGATCAACTCACAGAAATTTGATTCTGGATGAATGATGATTTGATGCTTCATTTCCAATGGCAGATTTGATTCGGCTAATCATCCACCGACATGAACCACATGTTCACTATCGATAAACGGACACAGTTGACACAATTTTGAGTTCGATGGTATCTCCTTTTTATACTGTGAGCGTACAGAGCCTTCCACTCTAAACTAAAGCATTCGATCTGTACTAGGCGGGACCAATATTTTATTGCGTTATCGCGCTCAACTGATGACACAGGAGTAACGTCTTGAAATGTTGCTGGTTTGACAGATTTAACGCTATTTCCCTTTATTCTTCGAATGAAACGGAAAACAAACGCAGTTGTTCGTATCAATTTATTCAGCGTGGACGCTCTATTATTCAGTGGTTCCTCATTAACCATAAAGGCTGCCACTGGAAATTCATAATAGATGTTGATATGCGCATTTAATAATCTTACCTTTGAGTCGGCTTCATCAGTGTTCATGTCGTCCTCAGATAAGTTCAACCGCATATTGTTTGGCCAGTTGTTTGGTTCTTCTTGGAGCCAGTAGTTGGTAATTTTTTAATTGCATAGCAGCACAGCCTCTCGATAACAAATCTGCTGGATTCTGATTTCCAGGAATATGATGCCAGTCGTTAACATCTAAAGATGATAATACAGTAGCAGTTCGATTTGCGACAAAAGGCTTTAACGATTGCTGCTTTTTCTTCAACCAATGAATGACGATGGTTGAGTCCGTCCAGTAATGAACAGTTATATCTGACAGCTTGCATGCCTTTTGAAGGAACTTGCATAAATTGACACTCATGACAGCCCCCATTTGTTTTAAACGAGGAACTGTTTGTGGCTTAATTGGTGCGACTTTATTTCTTGATGTAATGAGACGAACAATCACATTTCCATTATGATGAACTGGCCGAAGGCAGGCACATGATCCATGTGCTGCTTTCGAGGCATCTGAAAACAAATGCAGCTGCAGTTGCACTTCTTTTGAGTTGGCTATCCGTCTTGGAACGGGTATTGTTACCAATTCAGTTACGCTCTGATGAAACGATGACCATAATGCCATGATGTGATTAGGAACAAGGTCGTCTCAACCAATATTTAATTTCCAAATTTCTTGCATGACAATCTTATCAGCAATGATAACTGGTGCGAAAAGTCCAGTAGGGTCGTATACTTGAGCAATTCGACTGATGAATTGTCGTTTGGTAAAGGTTTTGTCCTTGTTTGCTGGATAATCATCGATTTTGATATAAAAATCGTCTTTGCTTGGATCCCACATCATACCTAATATTCCGGTATTAGGTTGTAGTTCGATTTCACGCAACTCATTTTGAACAAGTTCTTTAGCCAATTCCGAGTTACTGGTAGCCCATTTTGCTAATTCAAATCCAGCAGAAGCTAACATTTCAGTCATTTGGCTATGCAGTGTTTTTAATTTTTCCAATGTTTCAGCACCAGATAGGAAGTCATCTATGTAAAAATTTGCCAGGGTGGCCACAGAAGCAGCCGGAAACCGTATTGCTTCGTCCCTGGCGCATCGTACAGCTCGTTGTAGAGCTCGAAAAGAGTTAAACTCCGCCGACGTAAACCCCCAAATGACACAAGTGATGAAATATTCCCCAATGGGTTCATTTGCTGCTGGACGAAAAAAAATTCGTTGGAAATCCCATTGATCCTGGTGGACCTTTATTTGGCGAAACATCTTCATGATATCCGCTGTCAAGGCAAATCGGTACGTTCAGTTGTTGATCGTTGAATGATGCTCCCGATGATGTTATATAGGATGCATCAAACACTAAGCGAAATTTTTTTTTGATATTATATGGTATGGTATATAGTATGACTTAACCGGACTATCTTGGTATGTAGCAGCCGTTTCCGCATTTTTCTTGAGACGCTTTTCTAATCCGATGAAACGATTGAAAGCTGTATGACGAGAACGGCCAAGTGGCATTGGATTTTCCTTGAGTGGGATCATAATCACGTAACGACCATCAACTCCTCTAGTGTGTGTGGACATAAAAATATCTTCAGCTCGTTGTTCCTCGGCAGTACGAGGGGTGTGGAATTCGGAATTATCCACATGTTTATCCAAATCGCAATCTGATTTGACCACATGGTATGATAAGGCTGTTAAAGGCTGCGATTGCCTTGCATAGCCAGATCCGACCCAGCCCAGCATTGATTCTTGCGCGACAAACCGATCACCTGCCGAAGAGTAACGGACTATACCCCACCAACTAAGGCATCAACATGACCAGGTATAGATGAGAAATGTTGGGTCAGCGAGTTTATCATCACAACACACTGTTATCTTGTTGACAATGACGAAACGTTCCGGCATTATAGCTGATAAATCATAGCGATGACGCAACACGCAGTCCACCATGCCAAATGA
This sequence comes from Tipula vernalis, assembly GCA_958295665.1. NCBI lineage: Eukaryota > Metazoa > Arthropoda > Insecta > Diptera > Tipulidae > Tipula > Tipula vernalis. Next base: position 18,467,130 of record OY282560.1, read on the forward strand.
TTTCATCGGCCGTGAGTTACCAATGCTGGAGATCATAATTTTACATGGTTCCCGAACGAGGTTCCACTTTTGATCACATTCTAGTGCTATCAAATTAATCTGTGATCCAGAGTCACAAAGTACGCGAACATTTCCAGTTATCGTGTTCGGTTGTTGTAATCTACACAATGCCGTGCCAATTATGGGTAGACCATTGTCGTGATTGGATTGTTCATCCATTGCTATTTGCTTTCTGATGGAATTGGATTCTCAACGCTGATATGATACGATGAACGTTGATTTCTGCTACCTAGTCGTTTATGAATATTGTTGTAACGGTTATTTTGGATATGATTTACTCGCATCACAGGATATTTAGGACAATTGCACCCTTTCCACGTACATTCGTTTTGTGAATGCTGATTCGATAGACAAGAATTGCATATACTCGTAATCATATCTTTAATTTTATTCAGTCGGTCCGTGTATTCCAATTTAGTTAGTTTCTCACCATTCCACGTACGGTGATTTCCGTTGCAGTATACACAAGTATCCACTTTCCTATTACTTGTGAAAGAGTTTGATGATTGTTGGTTGTTTGATCTATCCCTATCCGTTTTTGAGCGTTTGGAGTGATTATCATGAAAATCCGAAGCATGGCGCTTGTTGCAATTCTCATTCGGTGGATAGATATTATTTGGTTTGGTTGACCAGCTTGTGTCACTTGATTGGCCTTTAAATTCCGTATTGCTAGAACACGGGGTTCGAGGAATGGTAGCAGATCCCGAAGTGATGGTGGAGCAACAGGATCGCGGACCATTTCCAATGCAGCTCTGGTCGATTGGTCCAGTTTACGCAAGGTAAACACTGCCATAAATGGACTCCAGACCGATTTAACGCCCGCAATTCTTGCTCAATGGTGTCGATGATTGAACGTAGACGATCTGGTTGGCAGAATTCCATGGGTGGAATGTCCAGAATCGCATTGATATGAGCCGTTACAATTTGATACGGGTTGTCGTAGGTACCCTTTAATTTCCTCCACATACGATCCAACTCGTCCTTATCCCGATGCTCACCAGCGCAAGACTTGGCTTCGCCAATCAATGCCGACATGAGCAGATCGATTTTTGAATGTAGTAGTTCGGTAGTTCGGTGTTCAAAACTTTACTAATGAATTGGGCGCGCCACGATGTCCAACCCGTATAGCTACCATTGAATTTGGGCAGCATAATTTCATTCACCTTTGGCACTGTTCAATTATGATTAGGCTTGGCAATATTCATGAATGCGGACAACCTTTCCTTCGTATTGTGATACAAGGTCGCCATTCTTATAGCCACCTCCTCATTACGAGCGCGCCTGCGTTCAGTGGGGTTAGGTGACTCAGCTATTTCCAACTGATTGTTTTGAAACAGAGCCCAGTGACGTTCGAGGGATGATTTTTGCATGTCGATGATCGCCTCGTTCCATGATTGACCTTCTGGTGATTGACATTTAGTATTGAGTCGCTTAATAAGTTTAATGGCTATAACTATATCATTATAAAGGTCTGGAGTAATGCAACAATTTTAGTATAACTTTAGTTATAAAATTCACCATTCGAGCGCTAGTGGCAAACACACAGGAGTGGTCGTGGTACACTTGGAAATGGTATGGTTTGATTTACTTTATCTAGGGACGCAAGCAAATCCTAAATTTAGCCGCCAGTTTAGCTGCACGGGGAGTGTAGTTTTCATGAATCCACAAATGGCAATTTAATTACGGCAAATTATGTGTAAACCTTGATCCCGAACATTGTTCATAATTTCAATCCTCAACAGACATTTTCTCTAATTATAAACAAGGCTTTAGATTTCAACCGCCATGCAAGCCTCTATCACGCAAGGGAATGGAAATTTCACGCAAGTGAATGTATTCGCAATACCGTTAATAAAGCTAGAGAATAATATAGGGTCTAAAATAGACCCTGGCCTATTTTTCATTCAATTTCATGGTTGGGTAACGATCTGTAATATAAGAGGCCAATTGTCGGATTGGGGGGCTAGAAAATAAAATGAGTATACATGACTTATTAAGATGCTACTATGTTCAAATGCTTTAGAGAAATCAAGAACACCAGTAAAGCCACCATTTGCAACCGATAAGCTCAAATCTTTAATAATTTTAGCAAGGGCAGACTTTGTATTATGCTTTTCGCGAAATACCGACTGAAACTTGATTTTTCATGATCTTGTCTAAAACTTTTGATAAACAACTAAGTTCGTTTTCGGTCTGTAATCATGCAATCCCATAACATACATAATCCAACCTCCAAGGTTTAGGAAAATGAATTTATTAGTTAATGCTGTGTTTGTACCAGGGTTCAAATGGGCTAAATTAAATTTAATCAATCTTGAGTTAAAGCACGATTTCAATACCATATTCCAAACAAAGAAAATTAAGTCGCCTTTGTGACCACCAGAAACTAAAATAACCTAATTTTAATAATTTTTAAGGGACTGATAAATTATTAAAAAAACATTTTTTTGAGCCCGAAATAGAGTCCTGTGAATTCAAGAAAACATTTTTACATATTTTTTAAATGATTTTTTATAGGGATTTTTGGCAGCGTCGAGGAAGCTTTTTTAAACATATTGATCTGTTGGCTCTCTGAAACGTCTGAAAAAATATATATGTATCCTTATAAAAAGTACGTCTGTAGTCTCAGTATAGACTACGATTATTTTGTTTGGGGAAAAATTCTGAAAAAACACAAAACGGTGATCCTCCAAAGTTGGTGGTCTCCAAAATGGCATTTTTTTCGTAAATAAAACTTCAAAAATTGAGGAAAAAATTAACCAACCTTTTATATTCTAGTCCATAATGGGACTATTGTTGTGCACAAGAACATATTAAAATTTCAGACCGATTACAAAAACATTATTTTGAGAAAAACGCGTTTAAAGTTTTGACGAGCTATACAAAATTCCTTCCGACTCCTCATAGGCTTCGTCATGCCTTCGGGCGAGCTAGACGGCTGACCTCCATAATTTTTAATACTGCGGTGAAACCTTCATTAAAAATACATGCAGATGTGTAAGTAGCGATTTCGATGATATTTTTGCCACAAAAAACATATTTTGGAAAGTGCCAAACACAAGAATTAAATAATTCTTTGGTAGTTTGTATGTTAATATACCTGTTATAGTAAGCTTTCCTTTTACTTGCTTTTATCTTTCTTAGAATCATAAAAGCAGCAGTAAAAGTTTAACGCAGGTAGAGCAAAACCTCTGTGGACGGCCGAAAGATAAGCCAGCACCCCACGCGAACGAAGTGGCTTGCCTTATACTTGGCGCTATAATAGTCTAAAACTTAACTGGAAAAATTGATATACATATACTGTAAGTTGCATTGGTTTGCGATGGTGACATTAAGTTCGCTATATTTTATAGAATCTTTTATATATACATTTATTTTGAGGAAGACAAAAAATTTGCCGAAAAGTTTCGAAGTCATTAAAATCGTTTCACTGGCTTAAAAACCTTTTAAATAAATTTTATAAATTTCTACATTTTTAACATTTTCATATTTTTACATGACTTACACTTTTAATTTTTACAGTGTAATGTGACAACATTGTGATCAGTTTAGCGCTACCTTTGAGGAATCCTTTATCCGAGGCCGATTTAATATAGATATCCTTCGTAAAAATATGCGACCAGCTCTAAAAGCGCAATTGGCAGGTAATCAATTCGATTCGGTAGCCGTTCTCATAAATAAATGTATTGCAGTTGAAGAGACATGGAAAAGTATCGGTTATACCCCAGAACTTATCATGAATCTAGGTAGTCGACATGTCAACGAAGTTACGGGTTTGCAGGACACGAACGCTAACGATATAGATATTCAATTCCATCGTCTGTAGACTCTATTCATACCAAAAAAATTTGAGGCATATAATTCCCATAGTTCAAGGGTTGCAATAAAACCGCCAATTATCGTTCCCATCAACAGGACGGGACCACCTACTTGTTGGAACTGTCATGAAATTAGGCACGTTTTTACAGATTGTAATAAACCTCCTCAACATTTATTTGGTTACGGATGTGGATCTCCTAAGGTATTAAAGCCCACTGCTCAAACTGCACACGACGACAGGAAAACTTCCCATCGGGAATTAGAGCTGCTGGGTCCCATCATTCTTGTCAACTCGTTCTACCACTACCTAGACCGAAAATGGCAGATTCCGCTTCCAATACAGACCCGGAGCTTATGGGTCAACAGAGGAAGTAGTAAATCCAAAGTTTTCATTTAAAATTAAACCTAATGTTAATAGTTCCATTATCTGCTCGTCAACCGTAAGAACTTTGAAATATTTCAAAGCCAAAAAGTAAATTAAACAGGGGCTTTTCAATTCCATTCTGGCTGCTGTATTAGAAGATGACGATCAAGGAGATAACCGTCCGTACGCCATGGTAACACTTTCAGGCGTCAATATTCGTGGATTATTGGACAGCGGCGCAAATATAAGTGCTCTTGGTCGAAATGCTTGTGAATTTATTGCCCAGCACAAGATATTCTTGCATCCACTGTGCAGTTCAATTCAGACTGCAGATGGTGCTGCTCAACGGGTCATTAGTTATATTAATTCTACGGTAAGCTACAACGGAAAGTCAGCCCAAATGCAAAACTTTGTTGTCCCTGATTTGCAACAGGCAGTTTATCTAGGTTGTGATTTTTGGGAGACTTTTGGTGTTAGACCCGTTATGATTGAAGAATTACTTAGTCATGGTAAGGTCGAACCTCCTTATTGGGTCACAGTATCGATGTAGGCGACGCTCCTCCGGTCAAACAGCGGTTATATCCTGGGTCCCCCGCCGTGCAAAAAGAAATGTATCGGGAACTAGATAGAATGCTGGAACTTGGAGTTATTAAAGAGAGTCAAGACAAGGTTACGTCTCGATGCTAGAAGGCTTAACGAAGTTACCCGGAGAGATGCTTACCCTCTTCCCCTGATTGAAGGTCTACTTAAAGGACGCGTTCTGGCAAATACCGTTGGGCCCCGACAGCAGGGAAAGACAGCTTTCACTGCGCCAGGACGCCCCTTATATCATTTCACTGTAATGTCATTTGGGCTCTGCAATGCGCCTCAGACCTTGTGCAGGTTGATGCACAGGATAATTCCTCATCATCTGCAGGACCTAGTTTTCGCCTATCTTGATGATCTACTAATAATGACATCCAATTTTGATGAGCAGCTTTCTTTGCTGTCCGAGATAGCTCCTCTACTGACCAAAGCAGGCCTTACCATTAATGTAGAGAAAAGTCATTTCTTGCTGAATAAGATCGATTATCTCGACTATGTGGTTGGTGAGGATTCCTCTCGCCCCAATCCTGACAAGGTTCGAGCCATTGCAGAGTTCCGCGTCCCTAAAACTGTTAAATAGGTCCGACGATTCCTTGGAGTATCTGGCTGGTATCGTCGTTTCATCGACGATTACTCAACACTCTCCGCTCCTTTAACTAACCTTCTTAAAAAAGGTCGAAAATTTGATTGGTCCGATGAAGCCCATAACGCCTTTACTGCCCTGAAGTTCGTTACCAATCCGGATTTTAATAAAAGATTTTACATCCAGCTCAACCGAAATAGGAGCCGTGTTATTTCAAAAATCCGAGACTGGAGAAGACAACCCCATTGCTTTTATGTCGCAAAAACTAAATGCGGCACAGCGAAATTATAGTGTGACAGAGCTGGAGTGTCTCGCCGCCGTCCCTGCGATTAAAAAGTTCCTTGCATTCGTTGAAAGACTACCGTTTACTGTGATCACAGACCACGCGAGCCTCACCTGGTTAATGTCACAAAGAGCTTGTCAGGAAGGTTGGCTCGCTGGAGTCTAAAACTTCAGGGATACGACTTCGAAATTAAATAGCGGAAAGATCCTAGAATGCTGTGGCCGATGCCTTGTCTCGCGCATTTCTGGATGAGATACAGAAAACTACAAAAAAAATCTGTGGGCTCTCTCCCTAATAATGATCCAATCAATCTCGATCTTGATTCGGAAGCTTTCCTCGGTACCGAATATGGCAAACAAGTATTTGATATAAAAAACAATCCGAATAAATCAAATTTAGATATTATTAATGACCGGATTTATATTCGCCTGCCTGAATTAACGGATTCTATACAACTGGATTATCCAAATCTGAAACTCGTCGTACCGGGAAATCTTCGTCCAGACTTAATAAGGTCTGATCATTGCTCACCTGGGAATTTATAAAATCACTGAAATTCTGAAGCGTTATTTTTTCTGGCCAACTTTGCGAAGAGATGTGCAAAAATTTGTTTCTGCTTAGGAAACGTGTAAAAGTACCAAATCTATGAACTATTCGAACCATCCACCACTCAGTTCCTTACCACTAACATTTCGTCCATTCCAATGAATTTACTTAGATTTTATGGGACCTTATCCACGTTCACGTAGTGGGAATACTTGCATCTTAATTGCTGTGGACCACTTCTCTAAGTTGGTTCTAACTCATGCTATTCGACAAGTTACAGCGCAGGAAGTGGTTAAATTCCTCGAGAAGAACATATTTTAGTATTTGGATTATCTGAAACTATTGTAACCGATAACGGTAAACAATTCGAGTCGAAAGTCCTGGAACAGCTTCTTCCAAAGTATGGTATTCGGCACATTTTCACTGCTAAATATTCACCCAAGGGCAATGCCTCTGAGCGTGTTAACATTACTCTGTTAGCGTCTCTCCGAGCGTACATTAAAGAAGACCAACGGGCATGGGATCAATCTTTAGATGCGGTTACGCACGCGTTGTGCAATTCGGTTCATGATTCTACCCAATATCCACCATATTTCTTAGTCTTTGGTCACCATCCGGTAATGCATGGTTCCGCTTATCGTTTATTGAAGGATGTCTATCAGTTAGGTGAAAGAACCAGAAAGTGTCAGTTTGAGACGAATGCTTTTTCTAGAGTTTCGACGCTTCTGACATTGGTTGTTTTGCTTTGGCCAATTAAGATTAATTCATTGTTTTGCGTTAATGTATATCAGTCAATTCTGACAATTTGAATAAAATAATTATTTAAAGAAAATAATGAAAATCCATCCTCTACTCTCTTTGAACACTTCAAAATACACAAGTTCAGTTTGCTAATTTTCCTGCCTTTGGTGGTATGAAACTGTTTACAAAATACCATAAATCGGCCAATTTACTGTTATTTTAACAGCCGGAAGTAGTTGGCGGTCGTGTGTTCCCCACATTTAAGTAAATTCCCATGCAAAATATTCATGAAATTTTCAAGGACAGGTAGAACATTACAATGCACAGTAAAAACCTCAGTTTAAACTTTTGCGCTTCGTTAAAATAATAATATTGACTGAGATAAGGGGATCCAAACTAGAATACAAATGACAAAACAGATAAATACGATAGAGCCGACTAATTAATTAATTAGTCTTAAAAACTAAGGCTAGACTACCAATTTCTTTCGAATGATTTGATTGAACGATTTGATTGAATTTTAAAATATGTATATACTTGGCCAAAATTATCTCTTCGGCGAATAATTAACAAAATGTAAACGTATTTTTTTATAAATCTTAACCTATAAGTGATAAGATTGCATTTGGTGCAATTGGTGAATAATACGGTTGTTGTGTTTTACTTTTGTCAGTATGCGCCCCAGGTAAATGATAACCAAATGGACTAAAACCATTTCCATCGACTAAATAAGTAACAATAAAAATCACTCCGTCGGCTCCAACATAAAAGTATTGTGAAGTGTGCTTAGAGCTTTTTGGCTCTTGTAACTTGTGACTTCATCGAATGTTGGTTCGTATATGGATCTTACTTGTACTTGTTAGTTCACGCAAGATACATATACAATGATATGATGATATGAATTGCAAAATAAAACATGTTAATTTATAAAAAAAAACTGTATTCATTACTAATAATGGTTAACCTATAAAAGTGTTGATTGTTCATTTGGTGGTAGGCCGGTTGAAGTACTAGGTAAATGATCACCATTCGGACTGAAACCATTTTCATCAGCTAAAAATCTTAAGGTATATGTTACACCATCGGGCGCAACATAAGAATAGTATCCACTAACTGATAAAACTGGAGTGTTTTCCTCACCCACGTATTTTATGGTTCCGACTTCAGAACGGCTTTGACCATCGCTAAGTTCATACCTTTAACAAAAAAAAAAAAAACAAAAATCAGATTTTTATTTAAACAATATACAAACTCATACAATACACAGTCAAATATTTAAATTCACACTTACTCTAATCTATATCCACCATCACTATTTGCATTTGGTTCATATTCATATTTTAATACTGTGGTTGCCGGTTGTTCACCAGTTGCTGCCAACTGCTCAACAGGTGCTGCATTAACACTAACAAGTGACACGGCAATAAAAATTACGGTTATCTAAATGGAATAATAATCAAAGGTTGATTAGTATTAATCTGCAAATCACACACTATTTATTACAATTCTCGACCTACTCACTTTAAACAACATTCTTTAATTGTTTACGTTTTTTATCTTTTTGATCTTTAATTACTTGAATCAAAACTATGAATGAATTTAATTTGTGAATTGGTAAACGTTTTATAATATTCTTCCCCGGCGGTTCACCGCGTAAACGTATACTATTCGTGGTGGTGTTTATTACATTATTTGATTAAAATCTGACATTTGTTTAGATGATGTATTGTTGTTATTCAGGCTTTTAGTTGCATTTAAATTGGTGTTAATCTTTGTTCGAGGTAATAGCACACTCGTATCGCTAAATTTGTGTGTACACATTTTTTTGGAAAAATATCTACATTTCTTTTTTGGCTAAAGGTGTGTTATTGTATAACTAACAACAACGATTATTTCTATTTACACAAATAATAAGTATGCTGACCATTTTAACGAGTCAAAACTAGTACGAGATTGCAGCTCAAGTCTTTTTGTCTCAACAAGTTTTATCAAATTCAAATTATGAGTACAGAGTTTTCTGAAAAATTGGGTGTATTCAAACACATGTAACATTAGAAATTTTGTAAGAATTTAAATGTGGTTCAAAAATTTGTAAAGATTATGAAAAGATGGAAAAAATGAGCCTAGATAAAAGTATTTTAGAAAAAATTCACAAATTTGGCAACAATTTTAAAACATGCCAGTTTTTAAGAAAGTATGATTGTACCTTTTGGTGCCGCATTTAGCCAATATTAAATATAGGGCTCTGAGTACAATAAAAAACAAAGAGAATAAGGTCTCTAACATTAAAAACAAAGCAACATAAGTAGAATCGTTTCCTATCGAAAATAGCCTAAAATCACTCAATTTCTTAAATTTAAAAAATCATAACTCATGAAGAGCGGCTAGGAAGGGGTAAAATTTGGGGAAACTCCAATTTTCAACGAATACTTTTCCTAAAAAAAGTTACAGCTAAACCGGTGTGTTAACGCCAGCAGTTCATTTACCAAGCAATAAGTTGAGTTGGTGTATTATCCATAGATTTAAAATGCCTGAAAGGAAAGAAAAACATCAAAACCTGCAATTATGAACTCCATTTAAAACTTATCTTCAGAATCCATATTCTTGTTGAATTAATCACTATACATAACCTAAAATCCTATTTCACTCGCTATTTAACAGCTCAGTTGTATTGTTAAAACGAAAACATTTAACTAGCTCAATTATGTTACATGTAAGATTTATAACGCAAAATAAGCTAGTCGACCAGAGATGTCACTGTTATTTGCAAAGCGAAATTTGCTACTGCAATCAAGCGATTATAATAGATGGCAAGCTGATTCGACAACTTGAAAATTATCGTCGTGTGAGAAGCAGACTTTGTTGTGAACAAATTTTGGTTTTTTTTTTGGAAGAGGTACAGTTAAACTACCAAACATCCAGACAGATACACGCATATTTTCTTTTTGTTTTTTCTAACTCCGGGATACAAAACCTCGAGAAAAATGTTTTTGGCCGAAGAAACTTTTCTACTTTTACATTTTACATTTTACATTTTACATTTTACATTTTACATTTTACATTTTACATTTTACATTTTACATTTTACATTTTACATTTTACATTTTACATTTTACATTTTACATTTTACATTTTACATTTTACATTTTACATTTTACATTTTACATTTTACATTTTACATTTTACATTTTACATTTTACATTTTACATTTTACATTTTACATTTTACATTTTACATTTTACATTTTACATTTTACATTTTACATTTTACATTTTACATTTTACATTTTACATTTTACATTTTACATTTTACATTTTACATTTTACATTTTACATTTTACATTTTACATTTTACATTTTACATTTTACATTTTACATTTTACATTTTACATTTTACATTTTACATTTTACATTTTACATTTTACATTTTACATTTTACATTTTACATTTTACATTTTACATTTTACATTTTACATTTTACATTTTACATTTTACATTTTACATTTTACATTTTACATTTTACATTTTACATTTTACATTTTACATTTTACATTTTACATTTTACATTTTACATTTTACATTTTACATTTTACATTTTACATTTTACATTTTACATTTTACATTTTACATTTTACATTTTACATTTTACATTTTACATTTTACATTTTACATTTTACATTTTACATTTTACATTTTACATTTTACATTTTACATTTTACATTTTACATTTTACATTTTACATTTTACATTTTACATTTTACATTTTACATTTTACATTTTACATTTTACATTTTACATTTTACATTTTACATTTTACATTTTACATTTTACATTTTACATTTTACATTTTACATTTTACATTTTACATTTTACATTTTACATTTTACATTTTACATTTTACATTTTACATTTTACATTTTACATTTTACATTTTACATTTTACATTTTACATTTTACATTTTACATTTTACATTTTACATTTTACATTTTACATTTTACATTTTACATTTTACATTTTACATTTTACATTTTACATTTTACATTTTACATTTTACATTTTACATTTTACAAATGTTTACAAAGGTTTAGATGATAATTTGGGAAATTTATTTTAACTATGGTAAATGCTTTTGGCATCAAACGATACCAACTTTAGAGTGTAAATATTTCTTGTAAATCCAGTGTGCAGCATTTGGTGCTGGATCACTAAACAAAACGGTAATATTGAAGCACTGTCGACTGCAAAAGCTACTAATTTGTTAAAACTGATTGTAGCAGTTTCCAAGTGTTTTGTATTGGCCTCGCATATAGTATCAAGTGAGGTGTTTGCGGCTTTACGGATTTTCGCCACGCACCATCACTCTAGATAAAATATTTGTAGAGAAGAATTTATGAATTTTGCAATCTAATGTATGCTATATTTTTCAATGGATATTTCCCAAGCAACATTGGATAACTATTTGTTAAATAATCAACCAATTCGAGCATTTGCCTTTGTTTTCAGCTAAAAACTGTTTCGCCGCATCCAAAAAGTAAAATGTTTATTTTCCACTCATGTTGGCATAGATTTTGCTATGGTAACAGTTTGAAATCACGTTATGCCTTTAAAATTTTTGTAAAATATGGTGACATAGTGTTTTATAGCAAAATTTTACGTTCGATTTTTAGAATTTGACAAAATTATATTTTTAACCAAACAAGTAAATCTTCATTTCTTGTTAAATTAAAATTTAGTGAAAATATAAAATTTAAATCAATTTATAAAGCGAAAGTATAAGTTTTATTTAATCAATATTCAGGCGAATATTTAATATTGTAATTCAGCAGAAGAAAAAAAATCGCCCAAATGTAAGCAGGTTCGTCGTTTTTGAGTTAACATTGAAATCTTTCGTCGCACACAAGAAGAATGCGAAGATTAAAAAAGAAAGTTGAGAGGGAGTTTTGTTTTTCGAATGAATATGTGTAAATGTTACTTTAATTAATTAGGCTGTCAAATAAAAAAAACAATATATCACGTTTTCGTTGAAGGCGATGGCCTAGGTTATATTTTATGTAGCAATAAAAATCATTTTTTGATTATCTCAATATGAAGATGGCTCAAACAACACATTTAACATAAAATAACATTGAAAATAAAATTTGTATTTATTAAATTTAATTAGAGTTAATTAAAACATTAAATCACAGCACATGAATACGCAGATTAAACACGATTTTGATTATTGTTCATCGAATCTTAAATCAATATTTTCCGCGCCAAATTTATTAGTTAAAGTTGGAAGTCCACCAGTTTGCAAGACTCTCTTTGTAAAAACGCGACTCACACGCGGCTGATATCCTCTTTCGTTTGCTATATAACTCACAACAAATGATTCGCCTTCGGGTGCATTAAATGCATACGACCCTTCCACTAGTAGTGCATCATCACTATTGGCATTCTTTACGAACGATCCAACTTCTGATCTTGATTGGCCATCACTTTGTTCATATCTACATAAAAATTACGATGGGATTAATTTTTTAGTTTTCTCACTTATTTATAACAAAAAAAAAAAAAAAATGTACCCAAATTTATATCCTTTCGACACATCACCCTCATACGGCTCATTGTAACTGTTAAGCACCACAACCGAATAATCATCGATTGGCGCTGTAAATGTTTGCACCAAAAACACAAATAGCCACAATACACTTATTGATTTGAACATTTTCGTATTATAATTTATGAATTCACTTATGCTATGCGACGCTCGTACGACTTTGTCAATTATTGTGAAAAGACTGGTTGAATTTATAGTGATATCGTTATTTTATTTAAAAAGCTAAGATGAAATTAAATTTTGAATTCATTTTGGAGAGTAACCCGGTTTAAAACTAATCAAGGTTGTTTTTATGCCAAGGTGTATTTTGCTACTAAAACAAAGTAACCGTTTGGATTGTGCTAGTTTGTAACGAATAAATTTCACTTTCAAAATGGATCATGAATAAGCGCAAGTTATGCTCAAAAGAAATGTTGGAAATTTTTTTTTTTTTATATTTAAATGATAAATAAATCATGGAGTACCTTGGGTGAAGTGGGGCAAAATATTTAGTAATCAAGAAATGCAAATGCGCTGATCTTTATAAACACCTTTGTATATAAGTGTATATTTGTATGTATTGTGTCATGATATTATGCAAGATATTCAGCTGAAACGTTATTTAATAATAACACAATTGGTAGATCATTGATCTCAATGTAGTGTTGATTTATTGTCAAGTCAAAATTAAGTTTTGCTCTCGCCGTCTTGCTAATTATATCAATTAAAACGGGGAACAAATAGCTTATGATGATTTACGAACACGATGTGTGACAATGTACAGTAGTTGTACACGAAGTTTATCGCTACAGAAAACTCTTTTTTTGATATCGATTCGAAATTATCATCCGAAATGGACATCATCGATGATCAGTATCCGAAGGTATAATCATTGATGCGGGCAAAATCTGGAGATCATCAATCAACCAATCATGATCAAAAAACCGATAGCAGCTTAATCGTAAATCCATCATCCGATGGCAATCGTTTTACGATATATTTTTATACACCGTGCATGAAAATATGTCCCTTTCTCTCATTGGCACAAAAATTTAAATATTTTAAAGGCTTTGTGAAACGAAACGCATTCCGATGGCAAGCTTACATACACTAAAAGAAGTATAATGCATCCAATATCACTTTACCTTTCAAAAGAACTCCATCGTTTACTAGGGCAATCGTTCAATGTAGCTTTGCGCCAATTTCATAATTTGGTGAAGACATTGCAGTCAAATATACAACTTATGCGGGAATACCAAAAATTGGGTTATATGGCCCTCATACCATATAACGAAGTTAGGGAACCAGCTGACCAAACATTTTATTTGCCTCATCACGGCGTCTTTAAAAGTTCACACCTGCAAAGCTGAGAGTTGTTTTTAATGGGTCCCAGAAAACGAGCACGGGAAACTCACTGAATGACGTACTACTTGTCGGACCAAAAGAACGGCAGGGTCTGTTTCAGATCTTATTAAGATACAGGAAGCATCAATTCGTGTTCAGCGCTCACATTGAACAAATATACCGGTAAATAATGATTCGTAATGACTTTCAGCGCATACTTTGGAGTGAATGTATACCATGTCGTGATGTGTATTTGCTCTCCGAGTCAGTGATTACTTGAGAAGCTAGCTTGAGATGACGAGTTGCCTGATTCATGCAGAACCAATTGGATGGAGATACGAAATGATTTAGAAGCAATCGAGGAGGAAATCGAATGATAGTTACATTCAGCTAGCATGCTGGAAATTCATAGATTCTCCGACGCATCCAAGGAAGGATACCTAGGCCGCAGTGCTATATTCCCGAGTATTGACACAGTTGAGGAAGTTGTGCATTAATATGATCACAGCGAAAAATAAAGTAATGCATATAAAGACAGTATCTATCACGAAGCTAAAGCTGTGTGCTTCCACATAATTGGTCACCACCGCTTCCGTAGTATTAGAATAGCTCTCCAAATCGCTGAAATTATAGCCAACATATATTGCAAATTGCACAGGGCTGATTCTCTCCTATTCTAATAGAAACCGCTCGTATAGTAGCCTCAAGAGAATTGAAGGATGACATCTTATGGTGGAAAGGGCTCATCTTGGCCAGAGAATAGGCGAAATTGTATCCGTTTTTAGACAGCCGTAAAATATTGAGGACCAGCGGAAGATTGATCAATTCGCGCACTCAAACATTCTTCCGTCAGCTTACTAGTGGGAAGAATGCTACATAATTTTCATCGTAAATTGTTTCATGCTGGCCTGTCTCAAATCGTTGACAAGGGATATTTCTACGGATCTGTTTTCCGATAACGCGACCTACTTCATCTGAACCATCAATCGGTTGCGAGAACTAATAGATTTGTTCCAATCAGATCAGTCTAGATAGTGAGTATGTAATTGGACGGCTGAACAGGGCTCCAAATGGCATCTAATACCACCAGAGGTTCCCAATTCCGGCCGATTTTGGAAGGCCGCCGTGAAATCCAGAAAATTCTACTTGAAGCGGGTTGTGGGTGATACCATGCTCACATATGAGGAACTCTAAACAATGGTAAAAGAGATCGAAGCGATTCTTAATTCGAGATCGTTATGTCGCAATGATGACAGCGAAAAACTCTGACACTTATATCGGAACCATCACTAATCAACACAAAACTGAATTTGCTATCAAGATGGTAGATGCTTCAGAAGTTTGTATAGTATTTCTGGCGCAAATCAACTCAATAAATTTGTTAAACCAGTCCATAAAATCCAGGATCGATGGCGTAGTAATACTCAAGGAAGACAACGTTACATCAGCGCTCGTTCTTGCAGTGGTATTGTTTTCCCGTACCATCGTATCCTTTGCGAAATCAACGTTGCTTGTTGGCATTTCCACTCAACACGCAACTCATGGATTTCACCATTGAAGTTATCAAAAGACTTTGTTCCGCTTGAGCAACCTAGCAGAAAGTTATTCAGAGTTCTCCGTTTCCACATAATGTCAGTTCGGTAAACCGGTATTGTGCTTCCTTGTTGACATTCTGCAGGACCTTTCGCAATTATGCTTCTGCACCAGGATCAGAATAAATGCATCCGTGAAAGGGGCTGAAGCTAATTCTAGATGTTTGGCTATTGTAGACAAAAACGTACAAATTGCACCCAATTTCTTCTCTATACGTCAATAAATGTAAATGGTGGCATCGTGCATACTTCGCTCGCACATTTTTTAGTCAACTTCTTAATCGGGGTGTATGATATCTCTGCTTAATTTAATTTAAAATAGTTAAAAATAGTAGCATGATTTTGACTGCATTCTGCAATCTGCTCCTTATCATGATGTTAGATTGGGAATCAAAAAAATGAGGACAATTTTCTCAATTTGCTGTTGATCTGTAGTTTATGACCTTCTTTCAGTGCTTTAAACTCGTTGTGGAATCGCTTCGGATTAGGTACGTTAAAGCATCGTCTAATTCATTCGATGATATTCTGCTTAACTATTTTTTATGGTGGAAGAACCGCAGCATCTAGGCTTGCGTTCTGATTGATTTCTTAAGGTTCGGAAAACAGCTCGAAGTCGGGTTTTACCTCATCTGGTTTCGGTGTGATGGTGATATGCAAACATCGCACCTTCTGCTCTTCATCGTCTAGTTTTGGCTCGCCATCTCGATCCGTAGGCCATTCGCTGCGTGCTTCGATCCGTTGGCCTTTCGCTGCCTCGTCGTTCGCAATATTCGATTTCCCCAATCTAATTGGCCACGAAAGGTTTAAATGACCGTGGTGAACGTATCCTACGTGTGCGACTATTTGACCAATATGTACTCTTGATTCGAGCTCCAAGAACCGTCGCCTGTAACTCCATCCGTGGAATTGAGATCATTTTATTGGACGCAATCTTCGTTTCGACATGATCAACGATGCCTCCTGTACCGCGTCTCTTTATTTAACTAGCTAACGGAGATCCTGGACTAGATTAAATGCCATTAGCCAAGACAAAACTAACCCCTAATTTGAGAAAAGGCAAGATAACTTCAGAAGAAGTTCAAAGGAACTTAGAGGGAATGAACTTTGACGCCACTAAGGTGGCCGCATCCTCAACGGATAGCTATAAAGAATCACAGCATGATCCCAGCAAGGGTCGGAATAATCTAAAACCCTAAAGGGAAAGTCACTAGGGGTCCAGTTCGCATGGAGGACATTTCCGAGGAGTTTACAGAACGCTTAGATGAACTCACGTTGGAATAGGAAAGCACGCTTTCGCCCGAGAGGGAGTTACTCGACAAGCACAAAACACGGTCATGTAAAGGGGGCCAACTACGGCGGCAACTGAGTTATTGGAGAGTGTGCTTCTGCAGCTTCCGTAGTGATCTCACAATCATGCGCTTTTTAGAGCGGATAGAGGTCCAGTCTCAGATACTACTAGATCAACTTGTAGGTATCTTTTTGAATTTGTGCCTTGATGAGGAGGCATTGGATTGGTTATGGACTGCCATTGGCCACCATTCAGACATCACTCCTACTGGTAATTAAGACTGCATGATGAATATGACTTCCGTAGATTATCGGATTTCATTAAATGGTGTGCAACCCCGAAGCAGGTGTCGTAACACCCCAAGAGTATTTCCCCTACCGTAGTCCTAGGCCTCTAGCAAGACCGCAAGTAACGTTCGATCTCCAACCTCCGAAAATCGAACAAGAGCCGTACTTTCAAGATCAGTTTTCTCCAGAGGAAGAAGTTCCATATTAAGTATCGTAAAGGTACACAAAACATAGTACCAGACGCTTTGCCTGTGGTAGGCCCCTTCGCCCAATAAACCTCTTTAATGCTGCTATTAATTCATCGGTTGGTAAATCATCCACCACCTCAATATGAATAGCTTTAGTTGCCATATGCTTATAAATAAACTGACATATGCCTTGAGATGTTTGGATCCCCTACCTTTTTTGGAACTAATTGCAATTGGTGCAATTGAGAATGCTCGTATTAATTTAACTCTCGGTGAAGGTAAGTTACCCATAATTTGACTTGCTAGCCTCGGTCGAGTTCGAATGCAGGATAAACAGCCTCTACTCACTTATTTTATGACATCCTTGACGCCAACAATCCAATATTTTGCTCTGGTTATGAAGAGTAATTTGCAAATATCTCACGATTTCCTCTGTTATTTGGTTGCGCTTTGGTAGGATGATCGGATGCTGCATAGAGTACAGATTGTTTGAATTCTGTAATCTTTCCCTCACTCGTAAAATAGCGCTTTCGTCTAAAAATGGTTGCAGCGTTATCAACTTGCTACTTCTTTTGATCGGAACATTTCTCTGTAACTCGTGCAAATCGGCTTGAAAGCTGTCCTATTGGACCCATTTGACGACAAGGTGTTCAGCTTTCTTGAGATGCTCAGACGTGACAAACGACGATTTCCTTTTACGGCAGGCCTCGGCGTATCTGATACAATTTGCTAAAACTCTTAGAATTGACCAGTAAGAATAATTTTTCTCGACCACATATTTCACTGGAGATGTCAAGTTGGCAGTGACATTCTCAATTTTGTTAAATAGAGCTATTTTACTTTGTTCAACAGTGGTATCCTTTTGTGCATCGTCATTGTAATTTGGCCAGTTAGAAGACGGCATTTGCAGAAACTCAGGACCTTTCCACCAGATAGTATGTTTAAGAAGCTCAGAGTTGGCAAAATTCCGCGGCTTACGCAATTGGCCGGATTGAGATTCGTTGGTACGTGCTGCCATTGGTTTCTCGTTAGCTTGTCTAATATAAAACTCTTGCGGTTTGCTACAAAGCAATTCCATCTTCTGGGGATGTCTGAAACCCATTCCAGAACAATATTAGAGTCGGTCCACGCGTATAACGAGTCCTCTGATGCCTGGAAGATTTCTGCGACTTTGTTAAGTAACCTCACCAAAAGTACAGCACCACAGAGTTCCAAACGTGGAATCGACAATTGCTTGAGAGGGGTGACCTTTGTCTTTGCAGCTATTAAACTTACGAAATGTTCCCCATTGACATCTGTAGCTCTAGCATATACCACGGCGGATAATACTGAATTGTATTTAATGGTAGCATATACAGAAAGCGTGGTATACGTACTGCAGCAAGGCATGATAAATCGTTCGGGTTGAGCATCATTTTTTATTTACGTTGTCTGCAAGTGGATCATCCCATTCAATTTTCGTTAACCAGAGTGATTGGAGTTAGTTGGTCTTCCGGTATGTTGCTTATAAATTTTGGGCTGTTGGAACTCTATTGTCTTAATGAAAATCCTGTTTGTAATAATGTTGTTGATATTTCGTTTTATAGTTGACTAGCTTCGTCTTCAGAGTTACAACCTGATAGCAGATCATCAACATAAAAATCAGATTTGATCATGTCTCTGACCTTGTCTGAGATAGGTTTGTTGTCAGAAATTATTTGCTGTAATGAACGAATAGCTAAAAATGACGAACTTGTTAAGCCTTAAGTTACGGTTTTTAATCTGAAGTGTTGCATCTTCTGCTTCGGGTGCTCTCTCCACACGATTCGCTGGAAATCTTGATGATCTGGATGAACCTGCACTTGCCGATACATTTTCTCTATATCGGAGACGAACGCTATTTTATGACTTCGGAATCTAGTTAAAATAGAAAATAGATCGTCCTAGAATATTAGACCTGTTTTTAATACGTCATTTAACCAAAGACTTGAACTGGATTTACAGGAGCCATCGAAAACCACACGAAGCTTTGTCGTTAAGCTTGTTTGCTTTATAACACCGTGGTGAGGTAAGTAAAAAGATTTTTCGATGGAACTGTCAGGATTACAAATTCGCTCCATGTGTCCAAGTTGCTGATATTCGCTAATAAATTTTGTGTACTCTTCCTTTAACTTCGGATTACGATTGAACTTCCTTTCCATTGCAATCATTCTGTAGGTAGCTTCCTTTAGACTGCTGCCTAGCGCTGTGACATTTGCTTTAAAAGGTAATTTTAACATGTAATGACCATTTTTAAATTGGTGAGTCCTTAAGAAATGCTCCTCGCAGTCATCGTCATTAACTGTTCATTTGATGTTGATTTCTTCTACTTTCCAAAATCGACGTAGGTTAGGTTAGGTTAGGTTAGAGCGGTTGCCAAAACGCACGCTAAGACCAAAACTATACTTGCCCAGATATTTGTGCCTCCTGTAAGCTAGCGCCGGGCATGAGCAGAGGAAGTGGCTCAGAGTCTCTTCCTCCTCCTCATCCATGCAGCTGCTACAGAAATCATTTGTCATTGACCCAAGCTTCCTCGCATGCTCCCCAATGAAGCAGTGTCCTGTGAGTACCCCTACGACTATACCTAAGTCAGTTCTGCGTAGGGATAGTAGAGTCTTGGAGCGCTCCAAGTCCAGTTTTGGCCAGACTTGCCGCACTACATTGCATGTTATGGTGTTAGTCCACCTCTTCTGTGCCGAGGCTATCGCCTCATTACCAAGCGCCCTAAAAATCGCCGCTATGGGTCTCCCCAGGTTTGCCCTTTCCGGTTTCAATTGGAGAGTTGTACCTTGCCTTGCCAGTTCGTCCGCCCTGCAGTTCCCCCGTACGTCCGAGTGACCGGGGACCCAGACTATCTGGATATTGAACTGCTCACTCATTTCGTTAAGAGATGAGCAGCACGTCAATGCCTCCACGGATGTCAGAGAAACTGATCCACCGCCTGACTGTCCACATATATTGTTATATCCCTTGTGGATATGACATTATGCCTCAACCAAGTCAGCGCTTCCTCAATCGCTACCACCTCCGCCTGGTACACACTGCTGTGATCAGGAAGACGAACGGATAAATTCACATTTAATTTGTCACAAAAGACTCCTGCTCCGACTTTGCCGTCTAGTTTGGGGAGCCGTCAGTGTAAAATTGTATACAACCAGTTTCTGCTATTGACCTGTTCCCCCATGATTCCCTTGAGGGGAGAAGAGTCCGGAAACCCATTTCAAAGCAAACAACCGGTGTTGTGTAGTCACTATTCACCACATCTGCCTTTAGCGACCTGCCAACCGTCGAGTAGCCCGTCTGAAGACATTTCCACTCACCCACGGCAGAGAGTCGTGCAGCCGTAGTTGCCGCTTTTTGCTTACCACAGATGTCAACAGGAAGAAGGTAGAACATAGCGTCCAGAGCACGTGTAGGGGTTGTCTTCAGTGCCCCGCTTATAAGCAAGCAGGCCGTTCTATGCACCTTCTCTATCTTATTCTTATAAGTTTTCTTGCCTAGTGCTGGCCACCACCGACTCACCCCGTACATCAGAATCGGTCTGACTACAGCGGTGAAAAGCCAGTGTACCAGCTCTGGTTTTAGACCCCATCTCCTTCCGACGGCGTTCCTACCTGAGTACAGAGCCATGGTAGACTTCTTTATCCTCTCTAAAATATTGGGCATCCAATTTAGCTTACTGTCCAAGATTATGCCCAGAAATCTTGCCTTATCAGTAAAGGCCAGTGCCATGCCATTTAAGGTAGGAGGGGCGACTACCGGAATTTTATATTTCTTGGTGAAGGGTACCAGCTCTGTTTTGGATGGATTTATACCCAGCCCACATTTGCTGGCCCACTTTATAATGATTACGAGCGCGTGTTGCATGACTTCCTTAATCGTGCCTAGGTACTTACCCGAGATCGCGATCGCCACGTCATCGTCACTCCTATTCCCTCCCTCTCCAGTTCTAAAAGTAGTCCATTGATAACTTTGTTTCAGAGAAGAGGTGATAGGACACCACCTTGCGGAGTTTCTCTAACTACCCGCCTCCTAATGGTGGTCTCCGCCATATCCGCATTAAAAATCCTGCCTTCTAGCATCTGATTTATTAATCTCCCTAAGGGGTCGTCCACACCTAAGAAAGACAGTCCTTCCCGAACTGCCTCCGTCCTGACATTGTTAAAGGCGCCCTCTATATCGAGGAAGGCTACCATACAGTACTCTTTCGAGTAAAATCGATGTAACATTTTACAGATCTCATCAGAACTTATTTGAATTGTGTGACATCTTGCATTTGAATTACGTTTTTCTTACGTTTTCTTACGTTTTCTATTTACGGTTTTCTTACGTAGTTCAAGTCAAAACGGGATGATAACTTTAAATTGACTATTCCTTTTGTTTTACCAGCCGAAATTGATGCTAGACCGCTAACCGTGACGCAAGCATGTTTACGCTCCAATCCTAATTACCTAGTAAGGTTTTCAGTGATGAATGAAGATTTAGAACGAATCTAATAGTGCTCGAATATTACACCTTTTACCATGGCAGTCCTCGGTTGATATTACAACTGTCGGTAGGATCGCTTGCTTATTTTCACTAGAAGTTATTGTTGTTGATGTGTAGGTGAGTAAAGTGGATACCTTCGACTGCTCTTCATCGACGCCAGGTAATGAAGCGTGTAATGTTTAGCTCTACATTTGTAACAGGTATTTATTGATGGGCAACTGGTTAAAGCATGGTCGGTAAATAATATTCAAAACAATTATAGAAACACGTTTCCCGAAACATAAATATGTCAGCACGGCTTTAAATGCTACTCTTTTTCAATCAATTTTATTTTATGAAAAAATGGTGGTTCTCATTTGTTGATGGAGTGATGGCGACTAAAAATTATTTTTATTTTTCTTACAAAATTAATTTTGATAGTACATAAAAATTATGTTAGGTGGCTATTCATTAAAGCAAACTGAATTTAACCAAACTAATAACTACTGAATGCAACCAACAAAAATTTGACATGATAATAATAATACGGTCAGCTGTCATTACTGGATATAAACAAATCACTGGTAAGCTAAAAAAATTACAATATTTACGTAACTTGAATTGAATGCTATTAATTAAGTACTATAAATGTTTTTCAGAATTCTACAATAACGCTTAAATATATGATTGCAGTGTTATGACAACTTTTGAAATATTACAGATAAGTTTTGAATACAAATTTTACTCTAAGTGACAAGAAAATAAATATCTTAATATATTCTAGGCATAGGCATCTATACGTCATCTGTTGCTTCAACATACTCCCGGACTATTAAAACTCCAGTTTTTAATACACAAATGTTTATGAAATGGTGTTGGAGTTACTGGATTCTTCATCTGATATCAATTGGCATACTTTGACAATCGGCCTTCTTATGATCCCTGATGATGTTTTGACTGATACGACACGTACTAAACCATCCTTGCCTGGATGACATTCGAAAATACGACCCATTGGCCATTTCGAGGGAGGCATGTTGTCTTCTTTTAGCAGGACAAAGTCACCAACCTTGATGTTATCTAGTCTTTTACTCCACTTTCGGCGTTGCTGAAGGGTGTGCAAGTAATTGATTCGCCATTCTTTCCAGAAGCCTTGCATTCTGGATTGCACATTCTGCCATCTGGAAAGTCGATTACCTTGCAAATGATCCAATGAGGGTTCAGGGATGGCCGTGATGGGTTCGCCGATTAAAAAATGAGCTGGTGTTAGCGCACATAAGTCATCGACATCATTGCTCATCGGACACAAAGGTCTGGAATTGAGTATTCCCTCGATCTGAATTAATAACGTTTGCATTTCATCAGATGTCATCATGGTGTTTCTGGTTACTCGCTTCAAATGATGTTTGATAGATTTTACCCCAGATTCCCACAAACCTCCAAAGTGTGGGGCATTGGCTGGATTTAGAATAAATTTAATTTCGTTCTGTGAAATAAAGTTCGAAATTAGTTGGCTTTTATTATTTAGTTTATATAATTCATAAAGTTCTCCGATTTTTCTCTTAGCTCCAACGAAATTTGTTCCATTGTCGGACATGATGTCTAATGGAATACCTCTCCGGGATATAAATCGGCGCAGAGCAGCAATGTATGCTTCAGCTGTCATATCGTGGCACAACTCTATGTGAACGGCCTTCGTGGCAAAGCAGACAAAAATGCATATGTACCCCTTTATGATTGGACTTCGACCTCTACCGGTTTTCGATTTAATATATAGCGGCCCGGCGTAGTCTACACCAGTATGTAGAAAGGGACGGCTGGGTGTGATTCTGGCTGTAGGTAAGTTACCCATAAGTTGTTGCGACGTAACAGCTCTCTGTCTTCGGCATTCTAAACATTTGTGAATGAAATGTCGAACGATGTTTCTGCAATTAATCACCCAGTATTTTTGACGAATGATACTGGTTTGTAGAGTTGGTCCTGGGTGTAGGTACCGAATATGCGTATCGTTGATAATTTTTGCACACAAGATGTGATTTCCTGGTAGCACCATAGGATGTCTCGCGTTGAATGATGCGTCTAAATTATCTAATCGTCCTCCGATTCTGAGGATGCCTTCGCTGTCGATGAATGGAGATAACGATATCAGTTTACTTTTTGAGCCAATTTCTTTGTTTTGTTTCAACGCGTGGAGTTCTTCCTTGAATTTTTCAGATTGGGCCCACATCACACACAATTTTTCGACCTTCTTCAAGATGTCTACCACGTCCAGATTTCTATACGCCTTTCGCCATCGTAATACTCTCGCCAGAATTCGTTTGATCTTCATATATGAGTCGACTCTCACGAATAAATTCTCCAGCAGGTGTTTTGGTTCAACGTCTGACTGGGACATCAGGGAAACCTGCCGTTCTTCCAGATTAGTTTTATCGATTTTTACCTGACTGGGCCATTCATCTTCTGGGCTTAGTAACCATCCTGGCCCATTCCACCATTGATTACATTTCAAGAATTGCACAGTAGTAGCGCCTCTGGAAGCAATGTCCGCCGGATTGTCTCTCGAAGCAACATAACTCCATTTGACTCGGGGAGTATTTTCCAAGATTTGTGCGGTTCTATTCCCGATGAAACTCTTCCAACGTCTGGGAACATCAGATAGCCATGATATAACTATTTTTGAGTCGGTCCACGCGAAACACTCTACATTGTCTATTTCCAGTACACGTTTGGTATGGTTGATAAGTCTGCTTAACAAAACCGCTCCACAAAGCTCTAGTCTTGGAAGTGACAATTGTTTTAATGGTGCAACCTTCGTTTTTGCCACTATGATTCTGGTGTTTAAAGTTCCATTGCTGTGTGTTGAACGGAGATAAACTACCGCTGCATAAGCATGCTCCGATGCATCACAAAATCCGTGGATTTGAAGGTTCGTTGCTGATTTACTTGTCATTAAAAAACGAGGAACTTCTATGCTCTCCAATTCCTGCAGTGAAGTTTGATTCGCCATCCATTGTTGCTTGATATCTTCGGGAAGTGGATCGTCCCAATCTAGTTTTCTCAGCCAAAGTTTCTGGAGAACTATTTTGAATGTAATTACTGCGGGTGCAACCCAACCTAGCGGATCAAAGATGCGAGAAATCTTAGACAACATTTCACGCTTGGATACCACATTGTTGTCTCCAAGGTTGATTTTATATGAGAATGTGTCATTTGTTGGGTTCCATTGGAGTCCCAACGTTTTTACTGTCGCTGGACTATCATCAATACAAAGGTTGGTTTTCTCTCTGAACTCGGGTGCAATTGTGTTCAATACTTCTGTTGAATTAGACTTCCACTTGCGGAGGTTAAATCCACCCTTAGTTAACATAGATGATAGGTCCTGTATAGCAAATTTTGCGTCGACGATTGACTCAGTCCCAGATAGACAATCATCTACATAAAAATCACGTTTTGCAATCTGGGATCCTACTGGGTGCGCTAGCTTGTAGTCGTTTGCGATTTGATGTAATGTACGAACTGCCAAAAATGGGGCAGAAGACGTTCCGTACGTGACTGTATTTAATCGAAACGTTCTCATTGGTTCATCAACAGAATTCCTCCAAACGATTCGTTGGTAGTTTTGATCCTCCTGGCTTACTTCAACCTGCCTGTACATTTTCTCGACGTCTGAGGAAAAGGCAATGGCATGCTTTCTAAATGATGTTATAATGGACACTAAATCCTTCTGAATGGTGGGTCCAACAAGCAATCGATCATTCAGTGAGATTCCGGACGACGATTTGCATGAACCGTCAAATACGACGCGCAGTTTTGTCGTAGTACTATTATTTTTAATAACGGCGTGGTGAGGTAAATAAAAACACTCTGTTTCTTGGCATGGTGGATCGGTAGATGGTATCTCATGCATGTGCCCTAGAGTCAAATATTCGCCCATGAAGTCGCGGTATTGTTGCTGAAGGTTTGGAAACCTTAAAAACTTCCGCTCCATTGAAATCAACCGACTGATTGCTGCCGATTTCGAATATCCTAATTCCCCAGAATCTGTTCGGAACGGCAGCCTGACGACATAACGACCATCGTAGTTCCGTGAATGAGTATTAATGAAATGACTCTCACATCTTGCCTCTGTCTCAGATATTGTTGATGCAACTGGAACCTCTTCCACTTGCCAGAATCGTTCCAATAATCTTGTTATATCTTCTTCTTGTATGGTCGTGGTAAACACCTTTGAGTTTACGGGTTGTCCTTGTGCTGCTCCCGAAATGACCCATCCGAACTTGGTTGACTGGGCAATGAGTTGGTCTTTGATGATAAGCTTGTCAGACAGAAGTACACTAAAGAATATGTCGGCTCCGAGAAGAATATCAATTTTGCTTGGAGTGTAATATGTTGGATCAGCTAACTCCAGATTTTTCGCGTGCATCTCATTGACCCATTGCGCTTCGACTTTGAACTGAGGAATGGTTGATGTCAATTTTGAAAGAATGAGTGCTTCAATTTTGTAGCATTGACTGGTTTCAAATCTGGATTGAATGGTTAGCTTCACTAGGCCTTTTGACGTTTCAGCTTTCGTCTCTGATATCCCCGTTACAACAACATTTGAACAAGATCGTGCTAAATTCAACCTTTGAACGAGGGTCTCGCTAATGAATGTTGATTGGGACCCTGAATCCAATAACGCGCGAGCTACATGCAGCTGTCCAGCGGAATCATGCACGTGAATTAATGCAGTTGGCAATAGCGCGAGACGCGAAGTGCGGGCACTGAGCGCTGTAGTGCTTGTACTCATGTTGGATTGTTGGCCAACCCCAGAATCTTTAAGTGAAACTTCTGCCACTAATGTTTCCGTTTGGGCAACTGAACTGACTGGTGCCGATGATTTTGGTGTGACAGATCCTGCTTCGAGATGAAGCAATGTGCTATGCTTCTCGTTACAGCGACGGCATGAATACTCCGTGGGACATTGACTAACCTCATGGCCTTTCCTGAGACAATTATAACACACTCCCGACACTTTAACTACGCGTCTCCTGTTCTCGATTGTCATTTGTTTAAATTTGAGACACCTCCACAAATAATGTTGACGATTACAACACGGACACTTTTCTAAATTTGATGAACTATGCATTGATTTCACTGTCACTGTTGACGGTTTGGTTCCCTTTTTCTTGGTATCACAGAAAGCACTTTCTTTGGAATAACATCGGTTGTTTAAGAATTCAAGGAATTCTTCGGCCGTCGGAAATTCTTGTTCTAGAGTTTGGTTGGCCCATGCGATACGGGTTTCGTCGTCTACTTTCGACAACATAATGCGAATAAGCCAGGGATCTCTAGTTTCGGCTTGAGGACCCAATGATTTTATGCCTCTGAATATTTCATCCGAAGAATCGCTTATTTGACGTAGTGTTTGAAAAGAACCAGTGTTTGCGGATGGCAGATCAAAAAATCGATCAATTAATGAATTTAATATTGGTCGTTTTTTGTGATATCGCTGCACCAATTTGTCCCAAGCTTCAGTGTAGTTTGCTTCTGTGACTAAAAAGTTTCTAATTATAGTGAGCGGTGGACCCTTGAGCAAGCCTTTTAGAATTTGGAATTTGTGCACTTGTGATATGTTGTTGACATTATGCACCGAGGAAGTATATAAATCGTAAAAGGATGGCCAAGTTTCGTATTCGCCCGAAAATTTGTCGATAGTTACATGCGGTAATTTAACGTTCTCCGACGATTGAATAATTGATCGCTCATTGATGGCTTGAGTACGATCCGCGAGATTCTCCAAAAATATCCTTTGTTGATCCAAGAGTTGATCGAATGAATTATTATTTCCGGCCTGTGGATTTGTAGGTGGTTGCTTTTTCCGAAATGATTCCAGTAGCATTGATTTTGTTTTAAAGAATTTTTCTTCGAACTCTTCTTGCTTTAATTCGACATTTGCAGTAGGATTATTTGCAAGAATGATAGCCACTTGAGTTTCATGTTCTTGAAATTCACGCCAGAGCTCGTCGAGTTTATTTATTCTCACTTCAATATCGCAACATGTGGTGTCCGCATTTATTGCAAGAGCGAATTTTTTCAGTACCGTTAACGATGCCAAAACGCGGCCACGTGATTGTACTGCTGTAGCCGCCATGTTGATACGAATGGTACACTATAAAATTCTATATTATACACTTATTTGATCGGAGCTTCGCTTGATACACTATATAGTAATTTAGAGTGAGGTTAAGTGACGATATGAAATTAAGTTGAAATAACAATTGCTGTAGGCATCCAATAATGTAGTGTCGTGATTCTGATTATTGCGCAGTAATATTTGTAATGTGATGAACCCAGCGACTCTTGGTTGAACGTTCAATAAATTATAGCGTGCTTATTAGCCTTAACTATTGCGGCGTAATGAAACAGCGGATGATAATGAACTTCAACTTAATTGTGGAGTGCTTATATATTAATCTGCGCTCGATAAATCACCTGATAATGTTGGATATTAACCGCTAACTGTATGTTTCTGCGTTCAATATGGCAGCGTTTTCTTGAAAACCGCGTGGTCGTAATTTTACTCACGAACTTTGTACACTTTATAAGTCACTAAATTTTGCATTTAATAACTTCACTATGCACTCAACTTCGGGATCCGGCTCGAAGGACCATAAATAATATTCAAAACAATTATAGAAACACGTTTCCCGAAACATAAATATGTCAGCACGGCTTTAAATGCTACTCTTTTTCAATCAATTTTATTTTATGAAAAAATGGTGGTTCTCATTTGTTGATGGAGTGATGGCGACTAAAAATTATTTTTATTTTTCTTACAAAATTAATTTTGATAGTACATAAAAATTATGTTAGGTGGCTATTCATTAAAGCAAACTGAATTTAACCAAACTAATAACTACTGAATGCAACCAACAAAAATTTGACATGATAATAATAATACGGTCAGCTGTCATTACTGGATATAAACAAATCACTGGTAAGCTAAAAAAATTACAATATTTACGTAACTTGAATTGAATGCTATTAATTAAGTACTATAAATGTTTTTCAGAATTCTACAATAACGCTTAAATATATGATTGCAGTGTTATGACAACTTTTGAAATATTACAGATAAGTTTTGAATACAAATTTTACTCTAAGTGACAAGAAAATAAATATCTTAATATATTCTAGGCATAGGCATCTATACGTCATCTGTTGCTTCAACAGTCGGCTTTTAAACAATTGACGCACAGCTTTAATTTATCTACAAAATCTTTGCGACCTTCGATACTGAATCCTTGAAATTTAAAACACTTGTGTAGCGGATGAGGCTTATTGCAGTAATCACATTCGATTTTATTAGTGGCGACGAGTGCGTATCTCGTTACAGCTCTTGATGTCTTGGTATTTAATTGCCAGCTTTATAAAGCATCGCATCTACGATGTAGAAATTCCAAGAAACTGTCGACACTCGGCATATCAGAATCTACGGAATGTGTTGCCCATTGTTCCTTTGTCTCGTCGTCCAAGTTGCGCGACTCACACTTCGGTCCTAGTGCCTTTAAACCACGTAACAGCTCATCCGAAGTTTCAGTAAGTTTTCGCAAGAATTGATGATGAATGTTGTATCGATTGCTGATTCAGGAACTGCTTAACTATGGTGCCAACTATTGTACGTTTCTTATCGTATCGCTTCTTAAGTTTATCCCAGGCTTCGTTGTAACTGGCATCAGTTATTAAAAAGTGGTTAATCAGTCTAGCCGCATTACCCTTGAGAAGCCCCTTCAATAATTGAAGAGATAGATCTATCGTGCAATGATTCTAAATATGCCCTTTGTTGAGAATACATGTTTGTTATGGTGGCGTCTAACTCATCGTTGTTTGTGTTGGATAAATCTGGTTTCTATTTTCTAATTTCACTCGTCATCACTGCTTGAGTTTTGAAGTATTTCTCTTCAAAATCTTCGGATTGTGATGTCTGCTGTGGTAGGATATCATATCGTTTAAGAATTCATACGCTTCGTTTGGCTGCACATCTTTGGGGTGTAAAGTCAAATGGTGCTTCCTACGACATTTACCGCATCTATATTTCGACTTGCAAAAAACTGCTTGGTCGGTTGGAGATAAACAGATAAAACACAATTTTTTGTCGGACATAAAACCTCGCTTCTAATGTACACTCAAATGAAGAAACTGATCACATTTACTGAGATAATGGTCTTTAGATACCGCTAATATACCATTCAACACTCTAATCAAGTTAAAACCACTTCAGTTTCCAATTCGATTGTCTTTTGCTATTATCATTAATAGGATGTCTGGGTTAAGCCATTTATTAAGGTTTAGATCCTGAGTTACGCATGAATTTGTACATTCGATGCTTTAAACCAAATGAATGATTTCATGAAATTTAAATCGGATATTAGATTGAGTATTTTTGAATTTTTGTACACGAATTGCGTATTTTTCAAATTGTTTAACAGCCCTTGGATCAAAGTCGGAAGAAACAAATTATTGAAACCCTACATTTTTAACAAGGTCAACCGATTACATCACATTGTTTAATTCTTCACAGGTATACCAGAAATGATACTCTCTTGTGTGGTATAGGTCAGTATACAATTTACATAAATCAATTAAACAAATATTTTAGTTGATACCACAGCTAAAAATACTGAAATGCTGTAATACTTTCGATTTTGTTTTGTTTTTGCAGCTAAACATATTTTAGCACCTGAGCAACTTCTTTTTCTAGTAATTAGCATCTTACTAAACGACGCAAATCAAATATGGATCATCAAAATCAATATAAAATCGATAGCTATAAAATCGGACATGCAATCTATAAAGTTTTAGTTTAATCGAAACATTCAAAGTGCATTCTAGTCCGTACGCAATGATGTCAAAAATAATATTTTGTGTAAGTTTATTGGTCGCTTATGTCCATAGTGGGCCAATTAGTACAGAGAAACCGGCCGAAATTATAAAATATGTGTATGAACCAGTAGTAGGAAATTCTGGATACCGATTTGAGTGAGTATACCGCGAAAAAAGTGTTACAGTGTTAGAAAAGTGTTAATGAGTTAAAATGAGTTTCCATTTAGATATGAAACAAGTGACCATCAATCGAAATTCGAAGAGGGTACATTCAATAATGGAACACTACGCGTTAACGGAACATACACATATATTGATACAGCTGGCGGAACTCACACAATTCGTTACTTGTCGGACGAACGTGGATTTTCATCACAAAACGTAGATGTGGCGGCATCAGTTGATCCAAATAGTGTTGCAAAGAATATTCCCGTCTCAAGGAGTGCATCAATTCCAGTTACAGACAATGTACCTATTGTTGATACAACTACGGTAGCAGGTACCACGATTGCACCAGCAAATTTGGTAGTGACATCAGCTGAACCAAGTCGGGTTGCAAAAAATTTACCGGTACCAACAAATCAAGCAAACCCATCAGTTGAAAAGATTACACCCACTGTTAGCACTACTTCAGCCTCAACTACAGGTGAGGCTGTCACAGATAAAAAAGTGGTGCCAGAAGTAAAGAATGTACCCGCAGTTAGTACGGTTACAACGCCAACTAGTGCAGCTCCCACAGCTAAAAGTTTGCAGGCAGTTGAATCAGTTGCAAACAGTGTGTCCACGGTTATTACAACTACAGCATCGACTAGTGTCGCCCCTACAACTAAAGCCGTATCAGTCGCTGAACCAGTTGTAACAAATGTACCCACAGTTAGTACCACACCAGTTCCAACTAGTGTAACACCCTCGACTGAAGCTGTCACGTCTAAACCAGTTGTAACAAATGTACCTGCAGTTAGTACCACACCAGTTCCAACTAGTGTAACACCCTTGACTGAAGCTGTCACGTCTAAACCAGTTGTAAAAAGTTTACCGGTGCCAACAAATGAACCAACACCAGCTGCACCAACTGTAATTATTCCGTAATTTTAATTTATGTTTTATGTAAAACTTGCCAAATTTGTAATAATTTCTGTTAATAAAATTAATTGTTTATTTTACTTAATTGGTTTATTATTATTTTTTAATGACGTCATCGGACATAATTTCAGCTCACTGGTTATTTTGGTTCATTACATTATCTCATCGCATGTCTAGGAATCGTAACTTAAAGAGATGCCTACGGAAACTATACTTCAAAAAGATTATGTGCTTGCTCATCAATGAAATGTCAATAGCTTTGTAGTTGACTTTGAACTGTTTTCTTAGACAAAATCTTATTTAATATTTTATTTGTCATGGGGGATTAATTTACAGCTAAAATTGTTTTGTATGTATAGTTAAAGCGATAAAGACAAAAACACTTTCAGTTTCTATATTTTTATAATTAACAGTTTCTTACTATTTGTGATGTAATCACTTAGTTGGTAAATTACGATAATCAGGTTTGTTTATAAACCAATTCACTTAGGTGGATGTGCTTAGTGATCTGTGGGCTGAAGATCGTGAATAGTATTTTTCGATTTATCTCCTTTTCCTGGATCACCAAGGAAGTATTCAAGAAGCATTACAGGAGTGCGTCCTGTTTGTTGTTCCAAATTTTTGGCAATAAAAAAATAAAACACAAGCGCTTTCCATATAATTACCTTACCTCATACAGAGATTTTCGTCGGTCACACACAATGTAAATTGCCAAGTTTGGGATGGTCAAGATAAAATATATTCGACCCCCCTCATGCAAAATATGTTGAGGTATTTTAGCACAAAAATTCTCGATTAACACCAGACGATGTTCTCTCTGTGTTAACTCTAAAACACTAATAAATTAAAGAATCATACAAAACGAAATATAAAAATTAGCGGAACCAGTTATTTCAATAAACTAAGAGTTTAAGAAGACAAATTTGATAAGTTGCAACTTTTTTGATTCAGTCATCATCTAAACACGAGTCGGCACAAACATCTTAAAGCTCTCGAAAAACAAAAAAAAAACAAAAAAATGTTTATTCTATTAACATATGTTGTATTAACACTAGTCGCATGCGCTCATAATCAACCATTGAATAGCCAAAATTACTTTAATTACGAGTGAGTACATATACGGGGAATCAAAATTGCCTAAAGTGGTAAATTTACCTTATTATTAATTTATAAATTCTAGTTATGGTGGAGGATACACGGATGGGTCAAGTTCTAATGTGGAAATCATAAAATCGGAATTTGTAAGTGGACCACATGAAATGGTCGCACCCGATGGACAAATATACAATGTATATTATTATCAAGGTCGTCCGCCTGTTGGTGGTATTGCTAGTGGTTTTGGTGGTGGGTTTGCCGGTGTGGATGTATCACTTTCGCCAAATGCTGTTAAATCTTTAATTGGATAGAGTAAAGTGAATCAAATTTTAAAACGTTGTAAATAAAAATAATTTTTTTCAAATCATCAACTAATGATTTTCACTTATGAATTTCAACTAGCTATATTCCGGTAAAAACCAAATATAATGACCCGTACCAACATTAATAAAATGATGATGCGTGTTAAGAAGGTCATCAATTTGTTGAGATTTATTTGTAAAGTTAGTCAGATTTTATTTTAGTTTCTACCTTCATACGCATAACTCGCGAAATGTTGCGTCTTTTAATTTGTGCTGGATTATTAGCCGTGGCGTTCACATTACCTGTTAACGATAAGAATTTGGTTAAACTTTTGCAGTACGAAAATCAACCGTTGAATAGTGAAAATCAATATAATTTTCAGTGAGTTTTAGTTACGTTAGCTGAGTGCATCTAAAGTGATAGTTTTAATTATTTTTTTTAATCATTCTAGTTATGAATTAAGTGATGGCCAGAAACGCACCGAAGAAGGTGTATTCATTCCAAGCATCGATGATCAAAATAAAAAATCGTTATTTGTGAGTGGATCGTATGAATTTGTCGCACCTGATGGACAATTATACAGTGTACAGTATACGGCAGATGAGAATGGATTTCATCCGAGTCAACCAAGTCAAATACTTAATATTCCTTTTGGTGGTGCACTTTCACCAAATGCTATTGCTTCTTTGATTGGGTAGCAAAGGAAAATGTTTACAAGTTTGTTTTGATTAAATCAAGTGAAATATTTTTAAACTGAAATTTTTGGCTTTTCTTCAAATCAAAGAAAGTGATTCAAAGTATTTTTTTTTATTCAATTTATCTCATTAGCTACTGATTTAAAAAATGCTAACCCCAGCATCTTTTGACGTTCCTTATTTTGATTAAATCAAGCATTTCAAGTTTTTGTAAAAAGCTTGGTAATTGTGACAAAAATTATTTTGTGAAAATTATCTATGAAGACATCACAATTAACGACTTCAAACAACAGATACCTGATTTGAATTTAATTATTGGAGAGTTTCTATTTTACGGATAAGCATACAAATATTGGCGCTAAATTCAGTGAGCAGAGCTAGGTATGAGTAGTATATTGCATATTTGACAGCTGCCTTTGCAATGGCTCGAACCAGTCCTTGTTTTGAACTATATGCCTTAGACCTAAAATGATATCATTAAAAATACACAACAATTCGAATTAGCAGTACATAAATCTTGCTGATCTTTACTAGGGCTTATTACATCATATCCTTAAATGAATGGTTGTTGCATAAATTTAAGTTTCCACCGGTGACTTTTCGGTTGAAGATTTTTCGGTTTCCTCCTTAATATGTTACATTGTGTGAGTTTACAGCCTTTCGAGTATAGGCCACGTACCAAAAACTTACCCATTGCTTTGATTTAGTTGCGCTATCCATGTGACTCTAGCGTCAATTTTTTAATGGTACAAATATATTTAAACTAGAAAATAGCTCCATGTTTTCTACAGTGTTAATTTTTTAAACTATAAAATGTAACAATTTAAAAGGTAGCACTAAGCGTACTTCCTTGACAAATTTATAACAACAATTGCATAGGATAAATTCCCGCAAGAATAACATTAAGCCAAAAAAATTGTGTTTATTTAAACATAATTCTATAATTTTTGGTTTTAATACCTGCTAAGACACGACAGGAGCAAAAAGCACTTGCACCATTCCGAGTATCAATAATATCAGATATAAAGATGTTTCTTTCTTGAATACTGTTTTGATGTGGTGTACTCTTTCTTGTTTGACTTTTCCATGAGGCTGAACACGTAACGGAGTTGTTGGTTGTGGTTGTTGGTTGACTGATGCTTAGGGTAGTGGTGATAATTTGTGAATTGACCTTTTTACGGGGACCCCTTCCGGGCTCGAACTACTCGAAATTTTTGGTCTATGCCTGGATGTATTGTACTTCCACCACTCGCCCAGTCAGCCATTTTAATGGGGGAACATTGTCATCCTCGAGGAGCACTAGGTCACCTACTTTCAAGTTTGGTTATTCAGATGACCATTATCTTCTATGTTGAAGTTGATTTAAGTATTCGGAGTGCCATCTTGTCCAGAAATATTGTTTTATTTTCTCTACCAGTCTCCATCGTGATTTGCCGTAAATGGTTGGTTCTGCTAAAACATCTTGCGGAATTGCTCGTAATGGTGCACCGATTAAGAAGTGCCCAGGAGTTAAAAAAGTGATATCTGTAGGATTTGATGTCATTGGTGCCAGAGGTCTTGAGTTTAAGCAAGCTTCTACTTGTGAGGTGACCGATGAAAGTTCTTCGAAAGTCAAGGTTGCTACTCCAATAACCTTTACTAAATGTTTTTTTACTGCCTTTACTGCCGCTTCCCAAAGTCCTCCAAAATGAGGTGAGGCTGGAGGTATGAAATGCCATGTTGTTCCATCGTTTGCCAATAGTTGGAAAATTTCTTTAGAGGATTTACGAAGTAGTGATCAAGCGACACCTTATACACTTTGATATAAAATGTCTTGTTAGATTTCGACCATGTATGATCCAGTATCTGGTGTGGAGATGTGCCAAAGTTAATTGTGTTCCTCCATGCACCGTTTGTTCATGTGCTTCTTGAATCAGCAGCTTGGCGATTAGATGGTCTTTTGGGATAATAACACGATTGTGAAGTTTTTCCTAAGTTTCCTAAAAATAACAAATCATTTGAATGTATGTGTAAAAACTTCGCAATAAAAAACTACTTATAAACGAAAAATTCATATTACGAATTATTTAAAAGAATTTCTTTTAACCAAACAAAAATTAAACAAAAAGTTTATCTCCCTAAGATACAGCAATACAATTTTATTTGAAACTAATAAAATTAATTATAAATACTCAAAAAAAATTATTAGGTTAAATTTATTATTTTAAAATTAAAACTGTTTCCAACTTAACTTAATTTACAGCAACTATAAAGAAAAATTATATTTAATTACTTACTACAGAACCACTCAAAAGGAAAACCATACAGATTTTCCGAAATCTAGGGGAATAGGTAGTTAGGATTGAACATTTCTGAATTCGCTTCCACTATGGTTGTATATCGATTTTCCAAAATTTTCCTGCTGTTCCCGAAAAGCGCGCATTCGAACGGAGACCAATTATAAGTTGCTGTGGACCTATTCTAAAGGAAAACTATACAGATTTTCCGAAATCTAGGGGAATAGGTAGTTAGGATTGAACATTTCTGAATTCGCTTCCACTATGGTTGTATATCGATTTTCCAAAATTTTCCTGCTGTTCCCGAAAAGCGCGCATTCTAACGGAGACCAATTATAAGTTGCTGTGGACCTATTCTAAATGAAAACTATACAGATTTTCCGAAATCTAGGGGAATAGGTAGTTAGGATTGAACATTTCTGAATTCGCTTCCACTATGGTTGTATATCGATTTTCCAAAATTTTCCTGCTGTTCCCGAAAAGCGCGCATTCTAACGGAGACCAATTATAAGTTGCTGTGGACCTATTCTAAAGGAAAACTATACAGATTTTCCGAAATCTAGGGGAATAGGTAGTTAGGATTGAACATTTCTGAATTCGCTTCCACTATGGTTGTATATCGATTTTCCAAAATTTTCCTGCTGTTCCCGAAAAGCGCGCATTCTAACGGAGACCAATTATAAGTTGCTGTGGACCTATTCTAAAGGAAAACTATACAGATTTTCCGAAATCTAGGGGAATAGGTAGTTAGGATTGAACATTTCTGAATTCGCTTCCACTATGGTTGTATATCGATTTTCCAAAATTTTCCTGCTGTTCCCGAAAAGCGCGCATTCTAACGGAGACCAATTATAAGTTGCTGTGGACCTATTCTAAATGAAAACTATACAGATTTTCCGAAATCTAGGGGAATAGGTAGTTAGGATTGAACATTTCTGAATTCGCTTCCACTATGGTTGTATATCGATTTTCCAAAATTTTCCTGCTGTTCCCGAAAAGCGCGCATTCTAACGAAGACCAATTATAAGTTGCTGTGGACCTATTCTAAAGGAAAACTATACAGATTTTCCGAAATCTAGGGGAATAGGTAGTTAGGATTGAACATTTCTGAATTCGCTTCCACTATGGTTGTATATCGATTTTCCAAAATTTTCCTGCTGTTCCCGAAAAGCGCGCATTCTAACGGAGACCAATTATAAGTTGCTGTGGACCTATTCTAAAGGAAAACTATACAGATTTTCCGAAATCTAGGGGAATAGGTAGTTAGGATTGAACATTTCTGAATTCGCTTCCACTATGGTTGTATATCGATTTTCCAAAATTTTCCTGCTGTTCCCGAAAAGCGCGCATTCTAACGGAGACCAATTATAAGTTGCTGTGGACCTATTCTAAATGAAAACTATACAGATTTTCCGAAATCTAGGGGAATAGGTAGTTAGGATTGAACATTTCTGAATTCGCTTCCACTATGGTTGTATATCGATTTTCCAAAATTTTCCTGCTGTTCCCGAAAAGCGCGCATTCTAACGGAGACCAATTATAAGTTGCTGTGGACCTATTCTAAAGGAAAACTATACAGATTTTCCGAAATCTAGGGGAATAGGTAGTTAGGATTGAACATTTCTGAATTCGCTTCCACTATGGTTGTATATCGATTTTCCAAAATTTTCCTGCTGTTCCCGAAAAGCGCGCATTCTAACGGAGACCAATTATAAGTTGCTGTGGACCTATTCTAAAGGAAAACTATACAGATTTTCCGAAATCTAGGGGAATAGGTAGTTAGGATTGAACATTTCTGAATTCGCTTCCACTATGGTTGTATATCGATTTTCCAAAATTTTCCTGCTGTTCCCGAAAAGCGCGCATTCTAACGGAGACCAATTATAAGTTGCTGTGGACCTATTCTAAAGGAAAACTATACAGATTTTCCGAAATCTAGGGGAATAGGTAGTTAGGATTGAACATTTCTGAATTCGCTTCCACTATGGTTGTATATCGATTTTCCAAAATTTTCCTGCTGTTCCCGAAAAGCGCGCATTCTAACGGAGACCAATTATAAGTTGCTGTGGACCTATTCTAAATGAAAACTATACAGATTTTCCGAAATCTAGGGGAATAGGTAGTTAGGATTGAACATTTCTGAATTCGCTTCCACTATGGTTGTATATCGATTTTCCAAAATTTTCCTGCTGTTCCCGAAAAGCGCGCATTCTAACGGAGACCAATTATAAGTTGCTGTGGACCTATTCTAAAGGAAAACTATACAGATTTTCCGAAATCTAGGGGAATAGGTAGTTAGGATTGAACATTTCTGAATTCGCTTCCACTATGGTTGTATATCGATTTTCCAAAATTTTCCTGCTGTTCCCGAAAAGCGCGCATTCTAACGGAGACCAATTATAAGTTGCTGTGGACCTATTCTAAAGGAAAACTATACAGATTTTCCGAAATCTAGGGGAATAGGTAGTTAGGATTGAACATTTCTGAATTCGCTTCCACTATGGTTGTATATCGATTTTCCAAAATTTTCCTGCTGTTCCCGAAAAGCGCGCATTCTAACGGAGACCAATTATAAGTTGCTGTGGACCTATTCTAAATGAAAACTATACAGATTTTCCGAAATCTAGGGGAATAGGTAGTTAGGATTGAACATTTCTGAATTCGCTTCCACTATGGTTGTATATCGATTTTCCAAAATTTTCCTGCTGTTCCCGAAAAGCGCGCATTCTAACGAAGACCAATTATAAGTTGCTGTGGACCTATTCTAAAGGAAAACTATACAGATTTTCCGAAATCTAGGGGAATAGGTAGTTAGGATTGAACATTTCTGAATTCGCTTCCACTATGGTTGTATATCGATTTTCCAAAATTTTCCTGCTGTTCCCGAAAAGCGCGCATTCTAACGGAGACCAATTATAAGTTGCTGTGGACCTATTCTAAAGGAAAACTATACAGATTTTCCGAAATCTAGGCGAATAGGTAGTTAGGATTGAACATTTCTGAATTCGCTTCCACTATGGTTGTATATCGATTTTCCAAAATTTTCCTGCTGTTCCCGAAAAGCGCGCATTCTAACGAAGACCAATTATAAGTTGCTGTGGACCTATTTTAAAGGAAAACTATACAGATTTTCCGAAATCTAGGGGAATAGGTAGTAAGGATTGAACATTTCTGAATTCGCTTCCACTATGGTTGTATATCGAATTTCCAAAATTTTCCTGCTGTTCCCGAAAAGCGCGCATTCTAACGAAGACCAATTATAAGATGCTGTTGACCTATTCTAAAGGAAAACTATACAGATTTTCCGAAATCTAGGGGAATAGGTAGTTAGGATTGAACATTTCTGAATTCGCTTCCACTATGGTTGTATATCGATTTTCCAAAATTTTCCTGCTGTTCCCGAAAAGCGCGCATTCTAACGGAGACCAATTATAAGTTGCTGTGGACCTATTCTAAATGAAAACTATACAGATTTTCCGAAATCTAGGGGAATAGGTAGTTAGGATTGAACATTTCTAAATTCGCTTCCACTATGGTTGTATATCGATTTTCCAAAATTTTCCTGCTGTTCCCGAAAAGCGCGCATTCTAACGGAGACAGTAACTCGTAATTGGTTCCCGTTAGGTTGCGCGCTTTTCAGGAACAGCGGGAAAATTTTTGGAAAATCGGTATTCAATCATACTACACGTGAATTCAGAAATGTTCAATCTTAACTACCTGTTCCCCTAGATTTCTGAAAATCTGTATGATTTTCCTTTAGAGTAGGTCTACAGTAACTCATAATTGGTTCCCATTAGAGTGCGCGCTTTTCAGGAACAGCGGGAAAATTTTTGGAAAATCGGTAATCAATCATACTACACGTGAATTCAGAAATGTTCAATCCTAGCTATCTGTTCCCCTAGATTTCTGAAAATCTGTATGATTTTCCTTTAGAGTAGGTCTACAGTAACTCATAATTGGTTCCCGTTAGAGTGCGCGCTTTTTAGGAACAGCGGGAAATTTTGGAAAATCGGTATTCAATCATACTACACGTGAATTCAGAAATGTTCAATCCTAACTACCTGTTCCCCTAGATTTCGGAAAATCTGTATGATTTTCCTTTAGAGTAGGTCTACAGTAACTCATAATTGGTTCCCGTTAGAGTGCGCGCTTTTCAGGAACAGCGGGAAAATTTTTGGAAAATCGGTATTCAATCATACTACACGTGAATTCAGAAATGTTCAATCCTAACTAACTGTTCCCCTAGATTTCTGAAAATCTGTATGATTTTTCTTGAGAGTAGGTCTACAGTAACTCACAATTTATCCCCGTTAGAGTGCGCGATTTTCAGGAACAGCGGGAAAATTTTGGAAAATCGGTATTCAAACATACTACACGTGAATTCAGAAATGTTCAATCCTAACTACCTGTTCCCCTAGATTTCTGAAAATCTGTATGATTTTCCTTTAGAGTAGGTCTACAGTAACTCATAATTGGTTCCCGTTAGAGTGCGCGCTTTTTAGGAACAGCGGGAAATTTTGGAAAATCGGTATTCAATCATACTACACGTGAATTCAGAAATGTTCAATCCTAACTAACTGTTCCCCTAGATTTCGGAAAATCTGTATGATTTTCCTTTTGAGTAGGTCGGCAGTAACTCATAATTGGTTCCCGTTAGAGTGCGCGCTTTTCAGGAACAGCGGGAAAATTTTTGGAATATCGGTATTCAATCATACTACACGTGAATTCAGAAATGTTCAATCCTAACTAACTGTTCTCCTAGATTTCGGAAAATCTGTATGATTTTCCTTTAGAGTAGGTCTACAGTAACTCACAATTTATTCCCGTTAGAGTGCGCGATTT
Organism: Tipula vernalis; assembly: GCA_958295665.1. NCBI lineage: Eukaryota > Metazoa > Arthropoda > Insecta > Diptera > Tipulidae > Tipula > Tipula vernalis. The sequence goes on from OY282560.1 coordinate 18,508,032, forward strand.
TCAGGAACAGCGGGAAAATTTTGGAAAATCGGTATTCAAACATACTACACGTGAATTCAGAAATGTTCAATCCTAACTACCTGTTCCCCTAGATTTCTGAAAATCTGTATGATTTTCCTTTAGAGTAGGTTTACAGTAACTCATAATTGGTTCCCGTTAGAGTGCGCGCTTTTCAGGAACAGCGGGAAAATTTTTGGAAAATCGGTATTCAATCATACTACACGTGAATTCAGAAATGTTCAATCCTAGCTATCTGTTGCCCTAGATTTCTGAAAATCTGTATGATTTTCCTTTAGAGTAGGTCTACAGTAACTCATAATTGGTTCCCGTTAGAGTGCGCGCTTTTTAGGAACAGCGGGAAATTTTGGAAAATCGGTATTCAATCATACTACACGTGAATTCAGAAATGTTCAATCCTAACTACCTGTTCCCCTAGATTTCGGAAAATCTGTATGATTTTCCTTTAGAGTAGGTCTACAGTAACTCACAATTGGTTCCCGTTAGAGTGCGCGCTTTTCAGGAACAGCGGGAAAATTTTTGGAAAATCGGTATTCAATCATACTACACGTGAATTCAGAAATGTTCAATCCTAACTAACTGTTCCCCTAGATTTCTGAAAATCTGTATGATTTTTCTTGAGAGTAGGTCTACAGTAACTCACAATTTATCCCCGTTAGAGTGCGCGCTTTTCAGGAACAGCGGGAAAATTTTGGAAAATCGGTATTCAAACATACTACACGTGAATTCAGAAATGTTCAATCCTAACTATCTGTTCCCCTAGATTTCTGAAAATCTGTATGATTTTCCTTTAGAGTAGGTCTACAGTAACTCATAATTGGTTCCCGTTAGAGTGCGCGCTTTTTAGGAACAGCGGGAAATTTTGGAAAATCGGTATTCAATCATACTACACGTGAATTCAGAAATGTTCAATCCTAACTACCTGTTCCCCTAGATTTCGGAAAATCTGTATGATTTTCCTTTAGAGTAGGTCTACAGTAACTCATAATTGGTTCCCGTTAGAGTGCGCGCTTTTCAGGAACAGCGGGAAAATTTTTGGAAAATCGGTATTTAATCATACTACACGTGAATTCAGAAATGTTCAATCCTAACTAACTGTTCCCCTAGATTTCTGAAAATCTGTATGATTTTCCTTTAGAGTAGATCTACAGTAACTCACAATTTATTCCCGTTAGAGTGCGCGCTTTTTAGGAACAGCGGGAAAATTTTGGAAAATCGGTATTCAATCATACTACACGTGAATTCAGAAATGTTCAATCCTAACTATCTGTTCCCCTAGATTTCTGAAAATCTGTATGATTTTCCTTTAGAGTAGGTCTACAGTAACTCATAATTGGTTCCCGTTAGAGTGCGCGCTTTTTAGGAACAGCGGGAAATTTTGGAAAATCGGTATTCAATCATACTACACGTGAATTCAGAAATGTTCAATCTTAACTACCTGTTCCCCTAGATTTCTGAAAATCTGTATGATTTTCCTTTAGAGTAGGTCTACAGTAACTCATAATTGGTTCCCATTAGAGTGCGCGCTTTTCAGGAACAGCGGGAAAATTTTTGGAAAATCGGTATTCAATCATACTACACGTGAATTCAGAAATGTTCAATCCTAACTACCTGTTCCCCTAGATTTCGGAAAATCTGTATGATTTTCCTTTAGAGTAGGTCTACAGTAACTCATAATTGGTTCCCGTTAGAGTGCGCGCTTTTCAGGAACAGCGGGAAAATTTTTGGAAAATCGGTATTCAATCATACTACACGTGAATTCAGAAATGTTCAATCCTAACTAACTGTTTCCCTAGATTTCTGAAAATCTGTATGATTTTCCTTTAGAGTAGGTCTACAGTAACTCATAATTGGTTCCCGTTAGAGTGCGCGCTTTTTAGGAACAGCGGGAAATTTTGGAAAATCGGTATTCAATCATACTACACGTGAATTCAGAAATGTTCAATCCTAACTATCTGTTCCCCTAGATTTCGGAAAATCTGTATGATTTTCCTTTAGAGTAGGTCCACAGCAACTTATAATTGGTCTCCGTTAGAATGCGCGCTTTTCGGGAACAGCAGTTGGAAATCAAGTAAATACTGGAAGTGAATTCAGAAATGTTCAATCCTATACTATAACTCAAAATAGTTTTGTTGTTAATTGAGCTCTTCTTAGGAAAAAAAGAAACTATAAAATTGAAATGCCACAATATTGTATAAGAATTTGTGTGTTTGTCTTTTGATTTTTAAACTTCTCAAAGCTAAGGAGCTGGTTAGTAGGGTTTATTCCTCTACCTTCCTCCTAATTCCGGCCAAAAATGTTTGTAGGTCATTAAGCAAATCCTTTTATGTTAGGGGAGTTTATCTTTGGAATTCAATTCTATTGCAAATTAAAAGGTTATAATCAGCATGATTATTTAAGTCAACATTTTTCTAGTGGGATGATTGAGGGGCAATACGTAGCTTTTTAAATTATTTTTATTAACGTTTTCGTTATTGTTAATTTTTAATTATTTCACCTCTTGCTGTACATTTTATTGTAAATGAGCTACTGCTCAAAATAGAATGTGTAGGCATAAGGTGGAAATTGTTTGAAAAAATTCAAGAGGTTTTTATGCCTAATGGAAGCAACTTCATCATTTTTTTGTTCCGATTACTTTGTTTCCAAGTATGCTTTTCCTTTTAATACTGAAAAATTAATAAAATACTACAAATAAATAAATAATAATCGTATTAACCGATAAAAATAAAACAACCAATAAAATGCCCAATTAAAATGAATTTTTGTATATTATATTCACAAATACACTCGCAAATATTTAGGAATAGGAAAAATTTCACGTTTCTGCACAAATTCGTGAAGTTTTTCCTAAAACGTTCCTAACTTTTTTTAGGAATAATCTAGCAAATACTTCACGCGAACGATAATAACTGGATGTTTCTCATCGTAGGTCCATGTTGTTGTATTTTGAACTCGTCATGTAGGAAAATGGAGATAAAGATTTAATCTTACTTGTGTTTGCTATTCCTTTCTGATTTAGAAGATCTTAAATTTCGTTTTTGAAATGTTGTCTCTCGTCTATTTTGATCAGACTTTTTTTTTTTTTTTTTTTTTTTTTTTTAATCTATGCAATCTTTTTCTGGGGCTCAAGGCACTCCCAACTCTTTCGCAGTTAATTTTACCGTCCTACTTTACGCAGTAGTAGCCAAATCGAGGACGTACGACACATTGCATTGCTTCATGCCAACCTATAGTGCTGACATGAAAGGTGGGTCGGTCCATGGATTCTGCACTCTCAATAGGGGGTCATAGATGTGTTCATCGTCATCACCGATCGTAATCAGATGATGAAAAATCCCTTTTGCATCCCGCCCCTATCGGGATTCGAACCCGGTACCTCCCGATCCAAACGCCGCAGCTTTAACCACTGCGCCGTTTGCTCGTGATCAGACTTTGCGTGACATGTTTTATTTCTTCTGCCGTGGGAGCTTCATGGCTGGTTATAATCTTTCGGCATTTATGGATAAATCTCGCCACATACACCATAACCCTTCTTATGGTATTAAAATTTGAGTACTTCAAAAATAATTGATCAAAAAGGTCGTGTGTTGTTACTGTCATGGCTCCCAATATACATAGGTTGTTTTAATTTCAATTGATCTGGTGTGTCTTCCACTATTATTGGCTCTAGCTGGATTGATTTTTCAAAGATTCTCTGAGGGCCTTTCCACCATAAACTGTGATTGATTAATTGATTTGCTGTGATACCCCTGGATGCACAATCTGCGGGGTTTTCGGATGATTTGACGTAAAACTTCTGAGACGGAGCAGTTATCTTCTGGATACCAGAGATTCGATTTGCTACAAATGTTTTAAATTTATAGGGCTTGTTTTTCGCCCATCCTAGCACAATCATTAAATCCGTCCAACAATATTTCGGTGTTTCATCAAATTTCATATCTTGCTGCACCTTGTTCATTAGGTTCGCAAGTAAACTTGCTCCGCATAACTCTAGCTTTGGCAATGTTAACTTGGTTGATATTGGAGCTACTCGTGTTTTTGCTGTTAACAATGTTGCCTTGTTTGATGTTCTGTTGTATAAGTATATCACTGCTGCGTAAGCTACTTCGGAAGCATCACAGAATCCATGTAATGGAATCTTTATCTCCTCTAGATTTGGAAGGGATATATAATACTGCTGACATTTATTTTCTATATCTTCTGGCAGGTTTTGATCCCAGCTTACACGGGAGATCCAAAGTGCTTGCATTAAGATTTTGGCTTGTACCAAGGTTGGAGATAGCCATCCTAATGGATCAAATAATTTGGATGACTCAGACAGCATTTTTCGTTTGGTTATTTTCCCAATTTTGTTGTTGAGGTTCTTCTTAAACTCAAATGTATCAGTGCCTGGATTCCAAATCAATCCTAATGTCTTTACTGCTTTATCGTCAAATATAATGGGTTCGAATGCTCTCGAGTGTGGATCGAGACCTTCTAATGCGTTGATGATGAATAGAAATCCATTTTCTCAGATTAAACCCTCCGGTTCGTAGCAAGCTGATCAGTTGGTTTTGTGCCTCCTGAGCATTCTCCAGGTTGTTACTTCCAGATAATAAGTCATCTACGTCAAAATCGCTTCTAATTATTTTTGCTGCAATTGGGAAATTTTTCTCCTCATCGGCCTTCTCGAGTTGGTGCAGCTTGTATTGCAGTTGATCGTGGCTGATTTCAGCTGCTAAAAGATGTCCCGCCTCGTCCATTAATCTATAACACAAATGCATTTTCATGTCTTGTGCTTTATATTTTCGTGGTTGTAAAGCCGAATTCCCTACAACGTTGTTGTTTAATGCAGTTTCGCTCATATTGCTTGCCTTATGAGTATTGGTAGTTTGCATAGCAGAAGGATTTATTGTGTCTTCTAGAGTCAGCGACACCCCTGAAGATCCGGGCATGTTGGTAGTTGGTTTAATCGATAGATATTCATCTCTTCGTACTTGTACTTCTAATGTTTTTAATTTAGCTTCTAACTCAGCTTGATAGTTAGCGTAAAATTTATTAACGGTATCTCGTTCGTTCCAATAGGAATGAGCTTGATTCTGATCAAAGAATTCATCTTTTTTTTTTTTTAATTTTTATATGATTTTTAATATGTTCCGAGGATTGTAGTAAGAGAATTATGATTATGAAAAAATCAATCTTCTCATCAGGCCGCGGCGACCGGACTGATTATACCACAATTTTACATTCTGTATATACAGAATGTATTGTGCATTTAAGTACTAGCGAATCATCCTAATACAGATGAAATCTCTTACAATTTTCCTCTTCACGATATTCACAACACAGCTCTATTTCTGTGTAAGCAATTTTTCTTATTTCAATATTTTGTTGAATGTTAATTAATTCCACGTCATACCATCATACCAATACACCAACATATCATCACGCGCCATACTATAATAACATCCTACCAGCTTGCCATCACTCTACAATTATACCATGTTACAATCGTACCTTTATATCAGCATACCACGATAGCATTATACCTTTATACCATCAAACCACCAAAACCATCACCATCATCATACCATCTCACCACCATTTCTTTACATCATCATATCAATGAATCATTAAATCACCATACCATCAAACCATCATTCCATCATACCACCCACCACTATATCATAGTACCATCGTACCTTAATATCATCATACCATCCTACCATAGGGTATCCAAATTACACCCCCTTGAAGTTATCCCAGATTTTCATCCCATCGTAAATAAAAAAATTATTTGAAGATTATGGTTAGCCCGAAAATTTGTTATGACAATATAGTAGAGGGTTCAACTAGCTGCCTCTGGGCTAATTTTAAAACCGGTTTGCTTGTTAGAATTTCAATAGATTTATTGCCTTCCCTTTGTTAGAAATGAACAAAAAAAAATCATAAAATTCTTCTGTTCAGAATTATGGAGGCTCTGTAAATTTGTAATGTCACTTTATTAGCGGGCCCTAGCGGTTACCTATTGGCCAATGCTGAACGCGGTTCGCTTGTTAGAATTTTCGCTACATCAATAAATGTGTTGCCTTCCCATAGTTAAAATTGAATAATTTGATTATGATAGCCCTGCAAATTTGTTATATCGGCTTAGCATTGGCTACCTCTTGACCAATTCAGAACACGGTTCTCTCGTTAGAATTTTGCTACATCAATAAAAGTTAAATATTAGTAAAATAAAAAAACAAAAAAAATTCTTCTGCTCAGGATTATGGTGACCCTGCCAATTTGTTATGTCGGTTCAGTAGATGGATCCATTGGCTACCTCTTGGCCAATTCTGAACGCGGTTTGCTTGTTAGAATTTTCGCTACATCAATAAATATGTTGCCTTCCCATGTTTAAAATTGAATAAATAAAATTTCTTCTGCTCAGGATTGTGGTGGTCCTACAAATTTGGTTAGATTATTTATTTACAACAATTACAAACAATTACGACTATCTACAATTATTAAAGAACTTAAATCAAACATCATTGAACAAATCTCTCGACAAGTGAAAATCAAAAATTTCAAAAACTGAATTGAACACCCGTGATATTCTCAGGATCGATTCCGAAAGACCATAGTTTGTTGGCGCACCAAGTCAATGAATAAAAGCCCATTACGTTGACGCATTCGGCGTTCGGGATCATAGATTTTTAGACGTGCGAGTAACTCGGTACAATCGATACGGGGATTAAGGATATCGTGCACGTACAGCGCGAAAGCTACGTCCCGGCGATAGTCTAGACGTTGCAGTTTCAAAAGATTACATCGATCTTAATAAGGTCGAAGGACATATTCCACAGTACGCGTGGATGGCAAACATCGGAGCGCGAACAGAACAAATTACTTCTGAACACTCTCAATCCTCCCGGAATGACAGTGGCTACGATTAAAAGAAAGCGTCTTACATTTGCTCACGTTTAGAGCCAGTCTATTGTTAATGGACCAACTAGAAAATCTATTTAAGTCCTCCTGGAACTTTACACAATCAGACAAAGTAGAAACCCGGGCGAAAATTTTCATGTCATCTGCGAAGAGGAGGCATTTAGCAAACTCAAAGCATTGCACCACATCGTTGATAAACAATAAAAACAACAATGGTCCAATGTGACCACCTTGGGACACGCCAGATGGAATATGAAATAATTGGGAGTAAGAACCCAAGATCCTAACGGATCAGTGAGGTAGGAACGCAACCATTTAATAGGAATGAACAGACAATTTAGACTCTCTAACTTACTAAGAAGAATAGAGTGGTCAAACATACCAAAAGCCTTGGCAAAATCTGTATAAACAACGTCTAGCTGATGTCTGGAATTTAAACTATCAAATAAGTCGCCACAAAAACGAAATAAAGTTAGTTACTGTAGACCTACCGGGATAAAATCCATGTTGTACAGGAGAAATGAAGTTTTTAGTGTGGAAGAACAAGATTCTATGAACCATAGACTTAAACAACTTGGGTAAGATAGTAAGAATGACGATTCCATGATAATTACTCACATCACTTCTTCCACGCGACGAAGGCTTTCATTAAATATGAAGGTAATAGGAAGGGTCAAACTCTCAGCACAACACTTAAACAGAATCGGCGGGAAGCCATCATCACCCGCTCCCTTTCCAACCTCGAGCTGGAGCAAGCAATCCCGTACTTCTTCCTCGGTAAACTTGAAAATAATAAATTGATCGGAGGTGGGCAAAGCGACACAACAACAACCGACACAAAAAAATTGGCAAACAGATAACAGGTATCCAAGGGCTGACTAGCGACGGAGCTCTGGTAAGATATGGTAGACGGAAAGCCAGCCACTTTTTTCCTGCTGTTAATGAAATTCGAGAACTCTTTAAGACTAGATAACTCTTCCTCAATTTGCACTACATAGTTGTTGTAAAGGAAGCAGTTAAAGCACTTAAATTCCTTGCGGGCTCTATCAAAATCTGGATAATATTTCACACCATACAATCTATACAATGATTGAAGCTTACTACGTCGTCACTCGAGCAACACCAACTCATGGTTATACCATGGCTCCCGACGGCCAATTTTATTTATTTTAACCCGCGGAACGTGCTTTTCGATACCACACCTAAGAAAATCGTTAAAACTTAACACCATACAGTTAAAATCACCGATGCGTTGTAAGAAGTCCCAGTCAGAAATGCTGAAAAATTCATTCAAGGATGTGAAGTCGGCTTTTCTAAAATTAAAATTAAAATCATTAGAAACATAATTTTTTTTACAATTAGAATGAAAAATATTTATCGTAATCGGTACACGAGTAGATGCTTCCACAACCAGTGAAGTCCGAACACGCAGAAATCTCGGCATGCATAACATCATTAGCAAATAACAGATTGAAGAATTTGCCCCGACTATTACTAATTCTGTTGAGCTGTGTAGTTGAGATGCCAGCAAAATAATCGATGATAGGTAATGCCCTCTCATCGGTAGAAGATGAAGAAAATACGCCGTCCACATCGTTCCAAGATTACCGGGTAAATTAAAGTCGCGCACAATGATAAGTTGGTCGCTAGGACGAACTAGAGGCATAACAACTGATTCGATGAACCACCCACCACCCTTACGACTGGTGTCAAAATCGAATCTATCCTTTCTACGAACGACATAATCAGATGGGAAGTATTCTTCGGAGAACATACATATTTATCGTAAGCCAGGTCTCGCTGATTATTATAACGTCTAAATCGTTGTCAAGTACGCCTAAACGCAAAACCTTAGCTTTACCTCGAATTCTGACGGCGTTGTGGTAGTAGATCGAGGTGAAATCGTTGATAGTGTTGTTGGAAGGTTATAGCAGCTCTGTTTTTTGGCTGTCGTGAATGATTTACAAATGGACGAATTAACAAACCACAAGGCCACATATCAGAACTGTTTAGCATATTAACATAAGCATCCTTTAATCCAATTTTAAACTACCCGGCCCTCTGCAAGTAATAATTTACAATCCAATTCGTCAGGCGAGCAATCTTCTAGTTTACTTTGAATGTAGCCAACAATCATTTCAGGTGAAACGGATGGGTCGATTCCGCTTATATACAAACATTTTTTATTATTGGCAGGAATAACGGCAGGTTTAATTGAATCAACGGGGTCACCTATACCAATAACACTTTGAGTATGGTTCCTTGAATTAATAATAGTCCCAGGTTCGGAGGGAGTAACATTCCCAGAGTTGTTTAACAGTTGGTTGATTAATTTTCGATTTTCAGCTACCTAGGATTCGATCATCTTCAGCTCAATATTTGCCGCGGCTCTTTCGGTAATTACATCAATTTTATGTAAGAGCTTGATGAAATCGTTGCTTATAATCAAAACTTTGCAACAGTTGCAAAAGTTTTTTTTATCGAGTTGATGGCAGCACGATCAATGCCACTGCAATCATAGTGAAATTGCTGTCTGTATTCTGTTGATGCAAACCGCTAATCCATTATATCAGTTCATTTGAAAGAATTGCCTATCTCTTGGAATTTTCGCTACATCAATAAAAGTGTGGTGGCCTTCCCATAGTTAAATAGGAATAAAACAAAAAAATAAAAAAATCTGCTAAGAATTATGGTGGCGCTGCAAATTTTGGGTGGCAAAGCACTTATTACATAAATATTGTTACGTTTTTGCCTTGTCAGGTTCGTATCACTGGATTTTGAATAATACAAAATCAATTTAATTTAACACCAACGAATTTATTTAGTTAACACAAGAATTATTACAACACAGTTTATAAATAAAAATTCACAAAATTACTTTATATAAATTATTCTCAAATTTTACTGTACACTTATAATTTTTATTTGCACTAAAACACTTTTTAAATCACTTTTTAATTCTTTTTAATCTTCACACTGTCGCTTTCCAAATACTACTAATCCAATTCGACTTCGTTCGCCTTTTTATTTACACAAACCAAACTTTTAGAAAGCTCATGACTTTTCCAGTACTAATAGTGTAGAAACATTTAGAACAGTTTTATCATGGAAAATTCCATTTTAGTACAGTTAAACATTGAGCTATTAATTTTAACTTATTCTATTACACACTAGATGTCACCGTCACAATATGATTAAAATTATCTAAAAAATCTTAGAGCATATACTATATCGTAACTGACAAAATTTAATATCCCTAATGACTGTTCTTTGAAGGGTTATTTATGCTCTTTTATGTTTCAAAATTAAAAAGTAATATTCCATTCGTTTTTTCAATTAACATATTGTGACGGTGACACCTAGTGTGTAATATAATAAGTTAAATGAATAGCTCAATGTTTTACTGTACTAAAATTGAATTTTCCATGATAAAACAGTTCTAAATGTTTCTACATTATTAGTACTGGAAAAGTCATGAGCTTTTTAGAAGTTCGGTTTGTGTATATAAAAAGGCGAAAAAAAAAATTAGATTATTCGAATTTGGAACGCGATAGTGTAAACCTGTAAGATTATTAGTAGTATTTGGTAAGCGATAGCATGAAGATTAAAAAGGAATTAAAAAGTGTTTTAGTGGAAATAAAAACTACAAGTGTACAGTAAAATTGGAGAATAATTTATATAAAGTGATTTTGTGAATTTCTATTAATACTCTGTGTTGTAATAATTTTTGTGCTGAATAAATAAATTCGTTGGTGATAAATTAAATTGATTTTGTATTATTCACAATCCAGCGATACGAACCTTAACTGAGAAGGCAAAAACGAAATAGGCGCTACACACGATCCAACTTGGTTGGACCGACGGTCGGCCCGACCAAATTAGATGTTGTCTACAGACGATCCAATTTACCATCCGATTTTTTGATTTTTGTTTTGTTGTTTTCGTTTTAAAATTTATTTGTGAGTGATAAGGTAATGAGATCGTAACACTATGAAACGGACAAAATTGAATGAATTAAATTTTTACTTATTAGTACAAAATAATTGTATTTACTCGTAAATGCATTGACAAAAACGAAATACACCTGTCTCTCGATTATCACGGTAATTACGTTCCGCCAAATTAACGTGTAACTCAAAACCGTGTTCTTGTCCCTCGATTAACACGGTACTTGATTAACGCAGCGAAAATTCTGTGCGTGTTAATCAAGACTTTGTCTCAATTCGTTGACCGTGTTAAATCAAATCCGTGTTAATCAAGTACCGTGTTAATCGAGGGACAGACATAAATATTCTTCTTCTCTTATACAAAAAAAAAATAATCAAAAAACATTTTGTTTTCCTTTCTTTTCTGTTGTTTAGTTGTTTACCCTATGAAATTCATAACATAAATGACGAAATATCGTCCGACAACAATACACACCATCCAACTTGGTTGGTTGGTTTGTCGGTTGGATCGAATTTTCATCAGACACATCCAACTTAATTTTATCGGACCGACATGCATACACACCATCCAATTTTACATCCAGCCCAACCAAATCGGACCAACCAACCAACCAAATTGGATCGTGTATAGCGCCTTCAACAATGTTTTTGGTTGACCATGCATATTGAAAAGAGATAAATAAAAAATTTTAATTCTCCCCATTTGTTTGCGAACGGTTTAAAATGCATTCATGTCTATGTGTAAGTTATGTATTGCGAATTTTATTTAAATTCTTTTCTGTATTTTTCGTCTGGAATATTATTTTTGGAGATACGTATGTTGTTAATTAGTTGTGGCTGTTTTCTTGACGTTGCTCTGGATGGGGGGTATACAAATATTTGTGTACACGGCACGAGTGCGGTGAAGAGAAAAAATGTATGTTCGTCGTCGAGTGTTTAGTCGATCGTTGTATTTGAGAAAAAAAAAAAATAATAAAAAACAAAAGAGAGTTTTTTTTTGGTTTTAAAAATAACAAGAAATATAATGGTCAGTCTAGTTTTGATTTTTACGAAGACGGGTCAATTTTGGCCTTTAGTCAAGTTGGGAGTGTTGGTTCGGGTGCCAAAAAATAAAACGTGTTTTTTTAAAATCATATAAGTTAATAATAATAATAATAATAAAAAACAAAAAACATATTTTACTGTTTCTTAATCAAAATTAAGTTTTTTTGGATATTTATAAAATAATAGTGGTTAAGTTTATTATTAGTTAAATAAATTGTTAATATTAATTAATTGCTTTTATATTTAATTGGAAAATTAATAAATACAAAATATTATCGTACTTTTGAAGTTAATAACCAGTTTAATTCACCTGTGAATCTACTATGAGCTAAGTATTTACACATGGAATAAAAGCTCGGTTTTTTTTTTATACAATTATCAAACGTAAATAAGAAAGTTTTGTGATCGGTTTTCCATTAACAGTAGTGTGATTGTGTTGTGTTATGCTTATGCGAGAATTTTAATAAATTGGTATTAAACCAGTGGTATTTTATTTTGGTGTATAGAAAAAAAAAATGTTATAACTCTAAAGTGCAACTACTATTCCCGCCCGTATGGGCAGGGCAACCATTTAGAGGGGGATCCTGCGACGGCGCTGGTAGCGATGTGGCCGGACGGGCCGTATAAGGTATTCAATTTTAAGAGCAAACTGTACATTTTTTTCTTTTAATTAAACTAACGTAAAATTATGTTTGTGGAATTTTCTTGGAAATTTTTAACGTAACGATTTTTTTTTTCTCGATCTTTTGAACCTCATTGAAAATGTGACAGTTTGTTCTTTGTATTTCTTTTTATATTTAACTATATGACACTATATTTTTTTTGCTTTTGGTTCGTGGTGGGTGCACTATTTTATGTTGCACCCCCATTCAGAGCAATATTTTTCGCCTCGTTTTATTTTTCGATCGTAATTTTCAGATTTCCGCTATTTGTCGTTCTTTTTGGTATGGTTCGATGTTTATTACGGTTTATTGTGAATTTTTTTTTTACTTTCTCGAAACAGTGAATAGTGTTGATTAATTTTATAACGTAGATTCAGCGATAAACATTTTGTGATTCATTTTGTGCTTTTTTTTTGTGTACCGTTGATTGAATGTGTGAATAAATTTATAGCTTGATCGTTGTGAGGTTCGGCCTTTTCCATATTTATTCCAGGCGTGCCGTTCGTTCCTCCGATGATGAGGAGTTCCTTTTTATATAAAAAATTCAACATAAAACAATCAAACATTTGTTACTAAAAACCGATTTTTCATGAAAACGGAAAGCCTAGACATTTTTTTCGAAAAAAAATTTTTTTCTTGGCTAAAGTACAATTAAATAAAAATAAAATGAGTATGACACAAAAAACTTATATAAATACATCATACGAGTTGCCAATAAAAGCATAATCTTCCACAATATCAATCCAATTTGTACTTGATTTAATATGTAACATTTCAAAAATCGATCTTTTCCTAAAATTGGTTTGTTTATCGAGAATTTTGACGTTATCTAAATTGATTGAATGATTTGAATTTTTCAGATGCCGTGTAAGTGCGCTAATATTTGAATTTAGATCTTTGTTGGTATCATATCTGTGTTGATAAATTCTTTTTTCCAAAAATTGTTTTGTCTGACCAGTATACGTAGAGTTGCAACTACAACGAACTTGGTAAACCACATTTGATTGTTTTTTTAAAGGTACCTTGTCTTTAATTTTGGAAAAATGTTTCCATTTAGACTTGTGGCTGCACATCCCACAATTTTGAAATTATAATTTTGGAACAGACGTTTTATTTTTTTATAAAGGTTTTTTATATATGGAATGGCCAAAAAGTTTGTGATTTCATTTTCTGGTCTAGATATCGTATTTGTATGAAAATTTCTTGTTTTCTAAATTACATTTTTTAATAATTTTTCGGGATATTGGTTAAGCACTAATGTATTTTTTAAAATTTTTAAATTTTGTTTGTGAAATTTAGTATCAGAAAGCTTTATAATTTTTTGGGTTAAAATTTGTATAGTGTTAATTTTATAAGTGATGGGGAGCCAAGAATGAAAATTTATATATCTGCCTGACCAGGTATCTTTATGATACCAATTACAAGAAATTTTGCCATTTGGTTCGTGAATTAACAAAATGTCCAAAAACGCAATTTTGTTATCCACTTCTTTTTCTAAAGTAAATTTTATTCTATTATTTGCTGAATTAAACGCTTCTAAAAAATAATCGATTTTATCTATCGGTACCACAGTAATTATGTCGTCCACATATCTAAAATAGAATAAAGGTTGAGAGTCTAAAGAGTTTAACACTGAATTTTCTAAATTTTCCATTACTAAATTTGCTAATACGGGACTTATGTACGAACCCATAGGGGAGCCAAAAGTATGTTTATAAATTGTATTATCAAATGAAAATTCGGAATTGTTTAAAACGATATCTAAAGCAGTAAAAAATTGAATTTTTGTTAATTTAGATTTAGAATTTTTCTTTATATTTCTCCAATTTTGATTGATAATATTTCGTACAATTTGGCTATCAACATTTGTAAATAAAAATTTAACTTCTAAAGAAATTAGCATGGAATTTGGCGTGATCGTAAAGTTATTAATTTTGTTTTTGAAATCTTCAGAATTTTGAATAAATGAATTTGTTTTTCCTAAACTTGGTATAATAATATTGCCTAAAAATGATGATACTCGTAACGAGTATGTTGGGCTATTTATCGAACTTATAATTGGTCTGTATGTAACCCATATAATTTTGGAATCACTGCTGTACATTTGTAAGTTTTTTCTTTGTCACCAAATCGATATTGTCAAATTCCTCCCATTCTTTTGCTACTGAGTAAATTTTTGTCTGTATCGTCGTAGAATTGTCTTTATAAATTTGTACGTACGTCGAGGTGTCATGGAGTAAGTCATACATTTTTTCCGTGTAAGTCCGTCCGTAATGTCAAAATCGTTACGTTTCCTTTGTCTGCTTTTGTCACTAAAGTGTCGGGATTGTCTTTCAAAAACGTCTTCGTTTGTTTTACGTATGTCATAATTCTCTTTTCTTTTGGTGTCAAATTTTGAATGTTTGTGCTGTTTCTGTAATTTGTC
Source organism: Tipula vernalis (assembly GCA_958295665.1). Taxonomy (NCBI): domain Eukaryota; kingdom Metazoa; phylum Arthropoda; class Insecta; order Diptera; family Tipulidae; genus Tipula; species Tipula vernalis. The sequence goes on from OY282560.1 coordinate 18,523,037, forward strand.
AAAATATATAGAATATGAATACGATCTTTGTCTTCTAAATTAAAAATGGCCCTTTCAACGTCTGAAATAATTTTGAAAAAAGGCACCACAGTACCAATGGTAGGCAAAAAGTATTTCCTAAACTAAATACGAATTTTACATGTGTAGGTAGATCGATGTTGGAAATATGGACTAGCCATTTATCACTAGTACAAAATAAGCCGTTTGTTATTTCATTTAAATTTTCTCGCATAATCTTATCAAATTTTATTTTTTGTCTCACCTTAATTTTATCGAAATGGTAATTGAACGTTGAAACTACTCTACGATGAAATTCTTCAAAAATATTGCTGTGCAGACCATCTTGAAGAGCACAGCTTAGTGACATCAGATTCGTTTTCGTGAATCGAATCTCTTTTATTGTAGCTGCAATTTCTTCATTGATCACTCCGAAAACAAATTTATTTTCCAACCGTTGGAAGACTTCTTTATTTATGTTGAAATGGTTCTTTAACTTCCGGGTTTTTGAAAAAACTTTTTCTTTTCGGCACTTTGCAAGATGAAAATTTTCATTCATGAATGATTTCATGTTCTTCGTGATTTGATTTCCATATTCTTCATTTATATAAATGAAGAAACTTTGATTTTGGTTATCGTTTGTCTCCATTTTTCAATCAGGAGGTATTTATAAATTATTTTTTCTCCGATCGTAGGAAAAAAAATATCTTTCCGTTGTTTTTTCGAAACGAAAAGCTCATGATTCCAGTATGTTGTATTTGTTGCTAAGCAACAAGTAATAATAGTACGAGAATATTTTTTCTGGCCTAGGCCGGGAATATATTCCCGTATGGATTTTTAATTGTTTAGAAGAAATAAAAATACACTTATAAGATCAAACGCATTTATTTATTTTAATTTAACAGTATACATAATAATCAATTTTTATTTGATAAATCTATGCCAAACTAATTATGTGTTAGGTATAGGAGCTTAATTTTACTTATTTGTAATATTAACGGTTATCGTACAATTAGTACAATTATTGAACATTGGTGGATTAGTAGTATCGCATCCCAGCATTATTGTTGATATATTGCTATTAAAATCATTAACATTATTCGCATCGGCTGTTTCATTATCCGTTGTATCGAAAATCTTATGGGCAAATTCAATTTTATTGATAATGGATTCATCGATGTACCCTTCAGCAACAGTCGATGACTTCCATCCTCCAAATCTTTTTAAGCATGTTAAATCTGCGCCATTATCAACTAAAATTGTCGCAGATGAACGGCGGAAACAGTGCACTGTGTATTGTTTTGCGTCTGGCAATTTTAAAAAAGTAGCAACAATTTGTGGCATTTTACCAAACTGATGTATGCCAACTGCTTGTTTGAAACCTTTACCATTTGTGTATTTAAAAAAAAAATGCAAAGAATTGAAATCTTTTTGACGCGAAGCTATATATTTTCTGTAATATTCTAAATAAGTTTCGTTTACGATAAATGATCGTGGTTTATTTGTCTTGTTATTCGGCATTTTAACTAAAAGTTTAGACCCCAAATCACTAATGTCAGTAATTTCCATGCGGGCTAGTTCATCCCGTCGACAAGCACCAGCGATTCCAAAAATTATCGCAACCTACAAAAAACAATCATAATATTATATACAAAAAAATATTGCAGTGTGAAATGTATTTTATCCGAAAACATATTTGAATTTAATGTGTAAATACAAATATTAATCGTTTTAAATACCTACATGCTTACTTTAGTAACTAGGAACGAATCATCTGAAGCTTCCAAAATGAATTGTTGAACATATTTCATAGTTAATATTTTAGATTTCTTCGCTTTATATCCGTCGGATTTGCGTTTCAAGAAGACACGTAATTTTTGGTATTTTGCAATATTCACATTATTTTTAACCACTAGCATCGACCTGATCATTGAGTAGTTTGACCATAATGTGGATGATTTCAATGTTGTAGATAAATCAGCGAAATACGCCAGAATGACGTTTTCCGAAAATGATTTGATGTGTTTAGATAGACGATAATCCATAAAGCGTTTATAAGCATTTTCGTATTTTTCCTTCGATTTTTGCGGGAGTAACTCACATGTAGCTGAATTAGCTGCTTCCACTATATCCGGCGGGGTAGAAGATAAGAATAATTCGCTTTCACTGTCCATATCCCTTAAATTTCGTTCACACGTTTTTTATAAATCAAATAGGTACACAAACAATAGGTACACAAACTTCACAACTTTTGAAAAAAAAAAAAAAAACAAAATGTATTTATGTCTTATGATGTCGTGGCTAACTAAGCAATAATTTTATGTTATTTTCGATTTTTTACTTTGTTTTGATTTCTTAATATGATAATTAATGAATAATACTAAAAAATATTTTGGGTTTATATTCGTTTTAAAGTCCGATCGGAGAAAAAATAGTATGCACAATTCGGAGGAAAAGTGCATTCCCGAACTCCCGTGGTTGCCGGACTCGGCTATCGCCTCGTCCGCCAATTTCCACTATTGTCCGGAAATGCAGTACTTTTCCTCCTAATTGTACAATATACTATTTTTATTTATAATGAGCCAATTCTTTATTTCTTTTTCGCTTTAGCCAAGAAAACATTTTTTTTTTCGAAAAAAATGTCTAGGCTTTGCGTTTCCATGAAAAATCGGTTTTTAGTAACAAATGTTTGATTGTTTTATGTCGAATTTTTATATAACAAGGAACTCATTTTCAAAATAATTTCATTATGCTTTTGATAATGATCCCGAATTGGGATTGAAAGCTCAAGTTTAAATCTACAAAAATAAAGAGCCCTATACCAAAAAATAAATAATTTGTTTAAATATAAAAAATTGGCTCATTAAAAATAAAAAAATGATTCTTGAATATTCTAATGCTGTCTTCTACTGATGTCTTTACTTCTAATTTTCTATTGGAGTACGTGCCTTGCTTAGCCGCTACGTCCGCTTGATCGTTTCCAGGAATTTCTATATGGCTAGGGATCCATATTATTTTTATCTTCATGTTATTATCTTGTGCTATCCTATAAATTTCCCTTTCAAAGTATTTTGTGTTTTTGGTGTTAAATCCTTTCAGCGATTTGCAAGCACTCAGTGAATCTGTGATTATTGTTATGTCCTTTATTTTGTTTTTAATGGCTATTTTGGTGGCTTCAAGTATGGCAATAGTTTCTACTATTTTGATAGATAATAGTTCTTCTATGATGTAACTGTAGGTATCGTTGGTGTAGTTATTGTAGATTCCAATGCCTCTTTTGTTATTTATGATTGATCCATCCGTGTAACTTAATGAGTGACCACCGTGTTCTTTTATGTAGTTTATTGTTATTTTTTTGAGTTGTAGAATGTTGTAATTATTGTCATTAGTTTTGATTATTTCATCTCGTTTGAATATTCTATCTTAGGTATTTTATCTAGTTGATTTTTGTAATTTGAGTCATTTCCCCTGAGTGTTTCATTGCATTTATTGTTTATTATCTTTTGGCCTAGTACAGTGTTGTTGTAGAGATGTTTTGCTACATAATTGTAATTGAACAGATCTATTTTGAAGTCGATTGGTAGATCTCCTGCTTTTGCTATTATAGCGGTAACCGGCGTACTGTTAGTTAGGCCTAAGCATATTCTTATTCCAGCGTTTATAATTTTTTGTATAGTTTCCTTATTTTTTTTTGCTGGTTGTAACAATAGTGCTGTATCTTATCCTGCTTTCGATAAGGGCTTTATGTAAATTAAGTAGTGTGGGTGGATTTTTTCTCGCAAATATTTTTATTATATTCAAAGCCGTAGTACAATTATTTTTTAATACTTTGTGATGCTGGTTGATATTTAATTTTTTGTCGATAATGAAGCCTAATGATTTCATTTGGTTATGATGCATTATGATATTTTGTTGCTCGCCTCTTTTGTTAGTAACATTTATGAAAGATGTTTTGTTGGTATTCAGATTCAGGTTTAACTCCTCCAATTTTTGGTTAAATTTTTCCATTGTTACATTTGCTAATCTTTCTGCCTCTTTCCTCTCTCTGCCTGCTATAATAATCAGGAAATCATCAGCATATTGTAGTAACTTTATATTGTTGTTGTTGATTATGTGAAGTTCACGTGTGTTTATATTAAATAGGTCTGGATCTAAGGGGTCGCCTTGTGGTAAGCTGTTACTTGTAGTTACTTCCAGTTTTGTGGTTTCCTTTTTCCAAAATTATTTTTCTATTGATGAGAGATTTGTATATCCAGTTTGTGTATTTATGCGGAAACTCTAATTTTTGCATAATTTTAATTAGTTTGTTTATATTAACTATGTCAAAAGCCTTCTCTATATCTGTTGAGATTATTATTATGTATTTGTTATTGATTTTGGTTTTTTCTATTATATTTCTTAACTGGTTTATGTAGTCTGTTGTAGATTTACCCTTTCTGAATCCATATGAAGTATCCGGTAAAATGTTCTTTTGCTCTATAATTTTGTTTATCCTAAGTTTGATTAATTTGCTAGTTATTTTGGCTATTGTAGAATATAAGTGGATTCCTCTATAATTATCTGTCATGTTTGTATTTTTGTTAGGTTTCGCCACTGGTATTAATTTAATGAATTTCCACAATTTTCTGGGTATTCTTGTTTTCCCCAGGTGCTATTTATGTGTTCCGTTAGTTTAATAATGTGGTTTTCCGGTAGTTGTTTTAATATTTTATAAGAAATTTTGTTTATCCCTGGAGCTGTGTTCTTGCTGTTATGGATGCTCCTTAGAATTTCTTCCAATTCAAATTCATGTCTTGAAGTGTATGTTATTAGCAATTTTAGTTGTTTCTCCTTTTCTATTGAAGATTTGATTATGTTGTCTGATATGCATTTTTTCATATTGTCTATGTTGTTAAAAATGTTATTAGTTTCTCCCCTTTGTTGAAAATTCTGATTTTGGACCATAATTCCCTAGTACTTAAGCTAGGGTTGATATCTTCGATAAATTTGCTCCAGGATTTTTTTTTGCTCTTCTATCTAATCTCTAGTCGAAGTTTAGATGAAGCTTTCTTTAATTCTATTTCTATGTAAATGTTTCTTCTGTTTTGGTTATACTCGTAAAGCTTTAGTTTTTGTTTTTGATTTCCCACAATTTTATTAGTTTTTCTGTCCACCATACTTTTGGGATGTATTTATTATTGTTTTTAGTTTCTTTGGTGTTGCTTACTATTATAGTTCAGTCTCGTAATCGATTAGATCAAATGTATGATGTGGATTTAATTGTATAATTTCTTCAGTTGCTTTCTTGAAATTAGTCCTCAGTTTTGTTTGTGAATTGAATGCATTTGCATTTTCCATGATGATTCTAATGGGGAGGTGATCCATGTATCCAATTTTTGTTCTATCGATTCTCCATAATATTTTATTTATTAGGTCTGGCGTTGTAATTGAGATGTCTATTGCTGAGCTTTTACCTTGAGGTCCTATCCAGCTGTGGTCGCCGTTATTGAGGGTTATACATATAAGTAGATGACATAATAGTATTGGCTATAAATCTTCCTCTATTGTCTTCTCTGCTGTGCCTTTCCCATTTTGGGTGATGTGCATTTATATCACCTATTATTATAGTTTTATTATTTAGATTGTGATCATTTATTAGAGTTTTGAATTTGTTTTGAACTATTGTATTATTAGCATTGGGTGGTATATAAATCCCTTTTAGATTTAAGGTGCTATTTTGAGTGTCTATTATCTTGATTTTTATAGCTTCTATGGGTTCGTAATTGTTGATGGTTTCTATTTCTTTTGAATATAGTTTATTATTCACAATAAAGCCCACTCCGCCATATCCATTCGCTCTATGTTTGAAGTATGAGTTATTGTTGCTAAATTTAGGGCTATTGTCTTCTTTGGTCCTTTTCGTTTTTGATATACTGCTCTAGCTCATCTTTATTTGTATTCAGGCTTCTGATGTTTAATTGTAGTATATTAATTTTATTATTTGAATTGTTCAGCATCACTGTTGTTTAATTTATGGAATTGTTGATGTGTATTGTTTATTATTTTGTCCATATCTAGTAGCTGTTGTAAAACTTCTGTTAGAATGAGGTCTGATTGAGGTTCGCTTTTTGATGAGTTTAGGTTTAGGTAGCTTTGAGTTGTTGCTTGAATTTTACGGTTTATTTGGATAATTTGTGTTATGGAGTTTTTTACTTCCTCTACTACATTTTTTAACTGTATATTTTCCTCTTTCACTTTATTTTTGAACCTTTTCATTTCTTCTTTTAGTTGTTCGATTTCTTGATTGTTGTTGTTTTATGTGAGATTAGGAAAATGTTCGTTGTTGATGTGGAATTCTCTTGTCCTTGTTGGATTTATTAAGTTTCTCGCTTCCGCGTAACCTATTTTTTTTGTTTTTTGTATTCCTCACATATAAAATTATTTGTAACATGGTTTTCTCCGCAACAGTAGCATTTAGCCGCATTTTTGCAAGTTAATTTTATATGGTCTGGCTCAGCGTAATTTGTGCACTTTTCTTTCCCTCTGCAATGCTTCTGCGTGTGACCTTATAGCAAGTATTTCTTGCATATCATAGGTTTAGGAATGTAATAGCTCACTCGTCTTCTAACTTCATAGATTAGAATATTTTCTGGCAAATTTGTTGTACGAAACGTCACTTTTATTGCAGTTGTTGGCTCCAGTATTTGATCTTTGTTTTTCCATCTATTACTTAATTCTTTCGATTTTACTGATTTTTGAATTTGATGTGGTATTGTTTTTTAGATTTTCCAGGTCAACATTAATCGGTATTTTATTTATGTAGCCATGAAGTACAATGGTGAATTTTTTGTAAGTTGATGCTTTTTAAAATTTTGTTAACTGTTGACATCTCTCTAGTTTGTATTTTAACTCGGTTTTGCCAAATTGTTTAACCTGTAAAATTTTTCCAAAATTTAACGAGTTTAAATTTTCTGCTATGGATATGTCCTCTGTACCTTTTGTCTCGATAATGGCAAAAAAAGGTCCGTTGTCGCCAGGCATCTATTTGTTGTCTATATATGTTGTGGTTTTATTGTCTATTTTTTCTAATTTTGTTTCTTGGGTATTTTGAATTTTTGTTTTTTTCGCTCTCTGGGAACCCTTTAAATTCTTCTTTATCGCTCTCATGTATTATCATTTCAGTCTCCGCCATTTTGTTATGAATATTTTGGATTTTTGTGTTCATGAATTTCCTATTTGTTTTCCTATTTATTAATTGATTTCTGAAGATTTTCTTTAGTTTATTTTCATTTTTTATATGATTAATTAATTTGCTACGATTTATTTTGTTGTAGCCACTTTTGTTGGAACTTTTATTTTGAAAATTACATCAAAGTTGGCTCTGACGAATTAAAATAATACTTGCTAAATTTATCTTTAGTTTTACTATTGTACGTAAGAATTCTAAAATGTTTACAGAAAAATACAAAAAATAAATTTTATAATCAAAAAATTGTCACATGTTCTTAAAATTTTGTGACTTTGTTTTCCTTTTCCTACAATGTTTGAACTTGAAATTTCCCCAGGTGGTAATTTTTGGTACGATTTTACCAAATTCTTACGACCATCACTGCCATCTATGTGACCAAACGAATTGTAGTAACCTTTTATTTCAATTTGACCAGAATGCTGTTGTTATGATTTTTTTTTTTATATTTTGTTTTAAATAAATCAATTATTACAAGAAAATGAAAACGATTTACTTCTGCGATATTCATATATGTTAAAATTCAAACATTTATGAAAGTATATCAGAAATCATAATTAAGAATTTGTAACGTTTTCATTTAGAAATTTGTCTTAGGAAAAAAAGTAATTTTCCATATGTTTTGTGTGTTTTACTATGAAAAGTTTCGTTTTTTCCTCGTTTCTAATTCCCTTATAAAAGCTCAGATTTTTTGATTGTGGCTCTATAAAATACAGGATGCTCTGCTACTACATTTTTGTTTGGTTTTGTTTTTTACAGTTTATACGGTGAAATACAATATATCTGATCTGGATCACAACTGTAAACTTCAACAGTCACGCATAGGGATTTTTCATAGGAAAAACGGTAACTGTTTATTATTTTTTAAATAATGAAATGGTTGATTCCACTTTTATTAGCAATTAAACTTACTGTGTCACCGTTATAAAATTCTCAAATTAATTTCTGCTTAAGAGTAACCGTGACATTGTTAAAATTGAAGCATTTGAAGTACCAATTAAATTATAAAGTTTTATTATTAATTATTTGCGTACACTTTTGAATATATCTAATGGCTTAACACGCACCTGACGATTGTAGCAAAATCTCATTTTGTAATTGTACTTTAATTTTGTTGCTTAGAAATTTAACACATTGTTCGCTAAATTAAATCTTTTGTTTTCATGTTAAAGTTAATTTTCTTATTTTTCTTAACGAATTATGAACAAGGATCATTCCGTGCTTTAGTTTTGTCCAATACCTTATGTTATAAATATTTTCTCTTAAACATACACTGTTACACCTAGCCGAAAGAATTCTAAGCAAAAGTATCGATCTATCGCACTACTATGATCTTTTCCCAATGTCGAGAACGCTGCATTAGTGATTTGTTTTAAGCATCATATTGCTCAAAAATGACGAATAACAAAACGAAGAAACAAATTGATCTATTTTGAGGAATAAAATTTGCTTAAAAAAATCACTGAACAAATGAATGAATGAAGGAAACCGTAAAGCCGACTAAATTACTGTATACGTGCCGCGTCATTTTATTAGCATCTAGCGCGCAGTGAAACAATTTTCCAATGAATGTTCAAAAGAAATAGTTATATACATCTTTCAAAGAAAATTTTTTGCATATGATACCAATTAGCAATTTGTAAGTTGATTTGATTTACAATGTTTACTAGGGACGCACACCAAATTTCAATTTGATACGACATTTAATTTGGTTTTGGAAGCTATCGAAAGGTAGCGAATTTTATTGATCATTCCCTAATAGAAATAATTGCGCAGAATAACTATTACGCAAACCAATGAAAAGTTAAAAATAAACCTACCATGACAGGTCAAAATGACCGTTTTTCAAATTTCAATTAAAATTTCCTTGGTACACCGTAATTGCACCGCCTTTAAACTTCACGACTTTTCCTTTAATATGAAAGCAGCCTTGATTATACAAAGCAATAGTCTAAAAAATCCGGTGTCCGGTGTGACCACCACACTACTTTGTTATACTTACATTATATTTATATGTACATACATACCCACAGACATCATTTAGAAATTAATACAGCACTGCGTTTATGTATTAATGTTTCATAGCATATTTAATAATTAGAATACACACATATATATATATATATATATATATATATATATATATATATATATATATATATATATATATATATATATATATATATATATATATATATATATATATATATACTATATTCCATTAAATTCAATTTTGCTTTATTGCCAATATTTTTCGATTGAAAGTCTAATCAAATTTTTGTTGGATTATTAGAATTTGGTTCAAATGATATATGTATGTCGTAACGTACCACAAGCCCCATTCCCTAGCCCATCTTCCACATCAATATTATTGTTGTTATCATATATTTTTATTTTATACCAATTTTAAATATTATTCTGTATGGTAAACCGTTAACTTCGGAAACTGTTTTATTTTTCAATGAATCCAGTATACTCGTGTCCTAGTACCATCATTTACTTTTCCCAATATGCTAGCTTTCGCCTCAGATATAAATTTAGTTTCTGGATGACTATCAATTTTAATATGGTTGTATAAATCAACATTTTTATTGTCCGCAAATAAACGAATTGCACTTTCGGGTACATCTGTACATTTGTCCGATTGCTAAATTATTTAATCCCTCTATAAATAATCTCTCATTTTTCTGTCTCATGATTTCTTTAAGTTCATAGAATTTAAATTGATCCCAAAGAGGATTTGTATCAAAAAATGTTTTCATTTCGGAATGTAAAGAAAATTTGTAAATAGGTGAATCCATGACAGGTGGTAATTGATTCAAATCACCAACAAGTAGAACAGAGACAACACTAAAAAAATCATTAACTCTCATAATTTGACGTAATCTTGTGTCTACACGATTTAGGAGAGTAATGCCTGCCATCGATATTTCATCAATTACTAGTAATTTCAAATGAATGAGCTTCTCTCTTTTACCACTGCCAACATCCGCAGATAATTCTGGCATTTGACCACCAAATTGTAATACTGGTAAAGCGAATGCGGTATGCAAGGTAACACCATGAATCAGGAACGCCGCCTTACCGGATGGTGCACATAATAATACTACTAAATTGTTTTTTTCTGTGCCAGGAATATTATCGAAATAACTCGTTAATAATTGATAAATACAGTTAATAACTGTGCTATTGCCAACACCTGCAGAACTACTTAAAAAAGATTTTAATCGGAAGCCTTTTAGTTTTAAAACAATGTAAGACATGCATTACGAATTCTCTTTGAGATACATTTAAATTGTACATCAATGTAAACAAATCTTTTTCCAAAATTCTTTTAGGGCATGTGAAACGGTTTTGATTTTTTCCTTTGAAAATTTCTTTACCTTGTTGCTGTAAAATATCTACTTTTTGTTCTGCAGATAATTCACCGGCCATGAAACTATTGACTTCCTCTTCTTCTACATCCACAATTTGGTTTTGGGCGTCTTCTATGGCAGCATACAGAACTTCGTCACCAATCACTGAATATTTTTGGTCTGTTCTCGTCAATTACATGAAAATTTAAATTATATTCCAATTCAATATTCAAATTTCCTACTTCGGTCATTTCATTTCTCCATGGAAAAAATAATAAAATTTGTTCGCGGTAATAATTTTTAGAATCCTGAATGAGTTTATTTATTCTATACCGTATAATGGCTGGTTTTCTTCTACAGTTGTATATGATTTCCTCAACATCTTCATCCTCATTTTCAATAACTTTTTTGTTCCTCATTGTGTAACTAGATACAAAGTCGGCTAAACAAACATCATCCAAAGCACAACATCTTTTGCTTTATTTTGTCAATATATTTTCTGCAAATATTTCGGTGGAATCTTTATCCGACTAGTGTTAATAAAAATGGTTTGTCTGCTACTTTTCGACAAAGGCAATGACAGTACATGGTAATTGTTATTTAGGAAAACATTAGCAATCTTTCTAAATTTGTCCTTGATTCCTTTATTTTCTCTTGTTAAATCAGATGCGGGCATCGCGCAATAATTTAGATAATCCTGCATCTACTTTTCCAATGTAATTTATTATGTAGGCTGCTATGCCATACTCGTCTAATACAAATTGTATATCTATATTGGCTTCAAACAATTTAAGAATATCTTTATTGTAGCAAGTAATTCCCACTTCTAAACTGCTTCTTTTCAAAAATACTTGACTTCTTTTCAACGAACATCTCAAAGATGCCACGTATTGCTCTTCAGTTATATTCAATTTAATTAATATATCTTCAAAATTTACGTCTTCTTGTTTTTTATAAAAATAGTTCACTAATTTTTTGATGTCTGCCAAATATTTTTGTAATTTATCAGATTTCTCTGACTCGGGTAGTGGCTCCAAAATCATTGTTCTTGGCATAACAGGTATTGGAAAAATAAATCGACATTTACATTTATTCCTTTTCCCTTTGTAGCATTTATGCGTGTGTTTATGTCGCTGAACTGCCATGTATGGATTAGTTTCTTCGAAAGAACAAGTAATAAATTTATCAATAAACAATAAGCATTTGCTAATATTTGAAGGATTTGTTGGATTATATTTTGGTGCATTTCGTAACCATAAAAATACATGTTCATGAAGTGATCCTCTCATTTGAAATTCAACTCTTTCATACGTATCCTCTACCAAATCGAAATTTTTCATGATTCTTATACTTCCTTTATACTATGTATAATAAAGTAAAAACGAAGTTTTTATCAGGGAATTAAGGCATTACCCCATGCACAAACGGCAAACCGTCATTTCAAACCATCAAATGCAATTATTGACAAAATTGTTTGATTTTCTATATCAATATTATTAGAAAATAGTTCGAATTTATAGGTTCAACCGTACTCGTAGAAAATTTTATTAAAATTTTTTCGAAGGACGGATTTTTGCTTGACGGCCAGCAAAACATAAAAATGGGGGTTTTTGAATGAAATTAAATTCAATTTATTAAAATTTCTTTAGAATAAGGTGAACCTTAGATTTGAACTGTTTTTTAATAATTTTCATATTGCAAAGTAAAGCAACTTAGCCAAAAATGGGGTTTGACTGTTTTAAAGGCCGGTTTTCCGTTTGGCATGGGGCAATGCCTTTAGAAACGAGGAAAAAACCTAACTTTCCATAGTAAAACACATCGGAAATCACTTTTTTTCCTAAGACAAATTCTTAAATGAAAACGATACACATTCTTAATTATGATTTCTGAAATATTTTCATAAATGTTTGAGTTTCAACATATATGAGCATCGTTTAAGTAAATCGTTTTCATTTTCTTGCAATAATTGATTTATTTAAACCAAAATATACTAAAAAAAATTCTTAACAACTGCATTCTGGTCAAATTGAAATAAAAGCTTCCTACAATTCGTTTGGTCATTAAGTCAATATACATTACACAGATGGCAGTGATAGCCGTAAAAATGTGATAAAATCGTAACAAAAATTACCACCTGGGGAAATTTCAAGTTCAAAAATTGTAGGAAAAGGAAAATAAAGTCTCAAAATTTTAAGAACGTGTGACAATTTTGTGATTACAGTGAAACTTCCTTAAGCTGACCACCTTGCATACCAGAGAGAAATGGTCTTTCCAAGAGGTATCCGCTTTAGAGAAAAACAATAAAAAACGCATAAATATATAAGTAAACGTTTTAGGTATTAAAAAATTTACGTGAAATTCTATCCGTTAGGCTCTGAAAAAGTCGTTTGCCTTGATGAACTGACTTTATGCTTTATGATTTCTATTTGTAGAATTCGTTCACACTTATAAAAAATGGTTTAACAACTTTCCATTCTCTAAATTAAGGGCCAATTGTTTAAGACTCGTTAGTGCTTCCAGGCTCTTATTCGTAGGGGTCGGTTCTACTGCTACAGTCTCGGATTCTTCATCGATCTCCCCTCCCCCCCCCAATTACTGTTCCACCAATATTTTGATCCGTATTTGATAGTTCGGGCCCCTAGTCATTGTTCTCCCAGCGTGGACATTCAAGATCTAATTCGGCGTCGATTCCAAAATCGAATTCTAAATTTCCGCAATTACCGATAGAGATGTCATCATTTTGTAGTTCTATTAAGTGAAACATTTCTCAACATTTTTTTCGCTGACGTTTTGCCAACCTTCCTTTACATAATCAAACACATCAGCCAAACTAATTTATTTCACTAATTCATCCAAATTATCAGCAGTCTCCATTTTCATGATTATTATCGTAAGCATTCGTCGTCTATAATGCAATTTAAAATTTTAAATGATACCCTGATCAAGCGATTGTGAAATGCTGGCCGGTACAAATAATTAATTAAGAATTATTTGCTGCATTGTCCGGCATAAAATAATTTTTCATTTCGGTTTGAAAATTTTTCTACCACTTTTTTTTAGCCATTCTTCATAAATGGAACTGATCATCCATGCTGTTAGGTTACAACATATTGGCCGTTTGACGAGTTAATTACAAGGGGTTTCTCTTTCTGCCCAATGACATTGACACCCATATCATTACGGTGTTTTACTGCTTATATTTTTTTGGAACCATGTGCATTTGTTACTTTAGCGACAAATGATTTAGTAGGCAGCTATCTATAAAATATTTTGGTTTCATCGAGATTACAGATGTCTTTTGGTTCATAACTTTCAATCAGTGAAAGCAATCGCGCAATCCAATTAAATATATAATCTTAAAGCTTAATGCAAAATGTATTGAGCCAACCGTTACTATTTACAAAATTACTATTTTTTTTTTTTTTTCAAATTTTCGTAAATGAAATGACTTTTTCTTTTAGTATTGGCCCACTAACCGGCCACTTTTTGCTCGTGCGCCCTCTCACCACACCAAAGTTTAATCTGTTATTTCTTTAATCGGTTGCAATGAGTGCCGCTTTGTATCTTCGTTGGCAATGGCAATCTTTGTTGTTTAAAATATTGACAATCTGTGTTTTATCACAACCATATATCTCAACCAACTTTCTTTCCGACATTCCATGTGCGGCATCTTCGATTACCTTTATTCTATCTATATGTTCACTTAAACATTCGAAAAAATACCCACTGTGTGGCATACAAATCAAATGTGCATTATACCGTTTATTAATTTAAAAATAAGAAATGAATGTGTATAGCACATGCAATGTATATATTGCACATAGAGATTACAATTTCCCGAGAAATGTCATTTCCAAAAAAACCGAGAATTTTGTTTCCCGATGAATTTCATTTCTCGAGAATTCCAGAGTTTTGAAATTTTTTCTCGAGTAATCTCGGGAAATAACGGGAAGTTTCGTAATCGTTAATTTTAAGTTGAAGTACAGGCCAAAGAGTAAACAGAGCATTTTTGTTGCGATGACGTTGATTCACAATATGTATTTCGAAATTCACAAAAGTTATAAAATTATGATCCAAAGCCCTCTCTACTCACCCTCAGGGCCTGTCATAAGAGGGTTCGGCAGATGTGAGGCACCAATGTCGCTGATTGATGGGGCCCCGAGTTATTTGAAAAGCCAAGAAAAACCGTCGTTTGCACAAGTATTTACTGCTGTGAAAATTTGAAACATAATACATAAAGAAAATCGACATCAAGATCTATTCAGCAATATAATGAAATGAAATGATTCGATGAATGAATTTTACTCAGGTAGTACCGAAAATGTCTGTTTGTTGTTATTGATGGCAGACCTGTACGTAGATAGAGTAGCATTCCACCGCTTTTTAGCAAAAAAAAAATATAAAATTTGCATCCGGACCACTTGATTAAGATGGCCAGTCCTATACTCTCTATAGGGTTAGTGAATTTTTTGGTTCCATTTTTTCATTAATTCGACTTTTGATTTGAATAATTTTAAGTGTTTACTTTAAATTTAGTATCGACTAAACATGAACTTAAAAGAAAATTGATTCCTTAAGCCACTGATGTCAGGTTACGGTTTCATCAAACTTTTATTTTTTAGGTGTTGGTACAAAATAAAATGAGATTTTGTTACTGTAACGGGTGTTACTTTAACGTATAGTATTCAAATAATCGACTTTTGATTGGGTTTAGGCATACCATATTTCGATGAAATACATTAAATATTTAATTAGATGAAAGCTAATCAAAATTGTTGAAATCAAAATGTCAATCAAACAGTACTATCAACAAGCTAAACAAAGCCCCAAAACAAGACTGGAGACAAACTAATAATAGAGAATATCAAAATTTTAAAGAGAATACGGACGAGGGCAATGAATGGCGATTAATACCTTAGATTTACCAAAGTGCTAAGAAGCAACCAATCATCGCTGAGATAAAATTTCGAGCAAAAGTAAATCTGGATTTAACATCGTATTTTCTTTTCACTATAAATACCTCAATGTAAGCCGATATTTTTTGAAACAATCGTGTAACACTAATTAATCGGGTAACCTTAATCGAATTTGTATCCTCTAGTTAGGCGCAACGAAATAAGGTCGCAGAAATTATTATCATAAAAAATTGGAATTAGAGTCGGGGAACAATTGGAATTAAACTCGATTTTCTAGTTTCATTCCAAAAAATGTAGAATTAAACCCCCGGGAGAAAAATTGGAATTAAAGTAGGAAATTTGGATTCTGGGGTTCCGCGGTTTATTCCGCGATCAGATTTTGTGGCTTCGCATTTATTCTGCGGTTTATTGCTTTTCATTCAACAATAAATTTCCATTTTCCAGAATTACATACAAGCGTGAAAATTTAAGTCAGGAGAGCGTAATATGTTTCCTAGTTTATTACCCAAAAAAAAAAAAAATGGAAATAAGCTCGGAAAATTACGGAATTAAACTCAAAAACTAACATTTTTAACCGGTTTCCACTTTTCCTGCAAATTAAAATCAATCCAACTCTAAACAAATTTTGCAACAATTCCATTTTATTTACCAGTTTAATTCCAGCGACTTAATTTCGGGGATTCTCTAGTTATACGTAACGATAACGGTTTTTTATAAATACATTATCCTCTATCAACCCCCTTCAATGTAGTAGTGTTAGTGTGCACATCGAACACTGTATAAAGCTTGAATTACATTTTTTTCCAGAAAATGTTTTAAAATTCCCGTTTAAAAAAACATTATTTCTCGAGAAACAAGAATTCCCGAAAGTAATGAAACAAAATCTCGAGAATAATTCCCGATCGCAATCTCTAGTGGTCATGCTACACATATGTAATTCAAGTTAGTAATTAGGAAGTTTTCTTACAAGTACGTACGTCTGTATGAGAGAGATAAATGAATAATGTTTTAATGTGGTCATGTTAGAGGGCAGTTTTTCTTTACCAAAGCATGAAGTAATAATGGTAGCGGTCAGGTCGACGAGGTGCTCTTTTAAGAGAGACGATTTTACTATATAGAGAGATGGCCTTTTTCGACGGGTGGTCGTCTGTGGAAGTTTCACTGTATATAATTTTTTTTTTTGTATTTTTCTGTAAACACCTTAGACATCTAACGTACACTAGTAAAACTAAAGATAAATTTAGCAAGTATTATTTTAATTCGTCAGAGCCAACTTTGATGTATTTTTCAAAATGAAAATTCGCCAAATATATTTTAGAAATAATTTAATTTTAATATTTCTGCAATTAATATTTACTTAATACCAATATACTCTTTTTGTATATTGTTGTTAAAGGTACGTAGAAAACTTTTATATCAACATTTTATAACATTTTTGCTTTTTTCATTGAAAAACTTGAAGCTAAAAAATACAATTTTTACTATGGATTCCTATGGAAATTAGCGACTAGACTAATTAGACACCCATACACATTTCGAAGTGACATGGCGAATTAGGCTTCCTGGTATTTCAACAGTAGCTACGGAAATTCGCACTACTTATGAGGTTATGAACTTTTATTCGTAAGTGATTTCTGGAACAGATTTAACCAGATGTTTAATTGGTGGTATGCGAGATTGTTAGTTTTGGGCTTACAATTGGCTCAGATTAGGATTGAATTTATCTCTAGACAATTTAATATGAGAAACAGGAGGAAAACTTTCAACAAATTTATTTGTTTTGATGTTAGAATAATGGGATATACGATACTTTATACTTTAAGTAGCCGATTCTTGAATTGCTGAAAAAAAAAATAATGAGCCGCCTCATTAAGAACATTCGTTCAATTAGAAGAATTCAAGTCGAACTGACGGACCGATCACAGTTCCCGATATGTTTGTCCCTATTTGTTTATTGGCAAAATTAGTTATAACTGTGAGTAAACGAAGTGTAGAAGGATTATGTTGCTTGAAATTACTGCAACAATTGTCACTTACAAAGTGACACGTAATTTAATTTTCATAAATTTACTTTATGAATTTGCCCGGAATTTGATGCAAAGCAATGTTGTAAACAAATTTGGTAAATGGAATAATTAAACTTAGTGGTCAAAAGTGATTTAAATCCAAATTATGTGTAGAAAATATGCAAATTGAAAATTAATTAATATAAAATTGAGCAATTATTCTCTATTCTGTGTACTTCAATTAAGATGCTAATCAATTAACGTATTTGATATGGGTGTTGCTTTCTTTGTTCGAAATTTATTCTGATTAAACTGGTTTGTTACAAAGTTAATAGAAATTTAAACTTAGATAATTTCGAATTCTGTATATAAGAGATTAGAATTTTTAGTTTAGAATCAGAAAACAAATTGTGTTCTAACCAGCTTCATCTCAGCTAATTCAATCAACCTCAAATCAATCAACATGAAAGTAAGTGGCTCGGATTTTAGAAGAAAACTGTATAATAATTTGACTTACTACTTTTCAGTTCATCTTTGCTTGCGTTTTATTCGCCCTTGCCGTTAGCACTGTTTACAGTGCTGTTGCACCATTCCCATATAAATTCTCTGGTACATACACGGCCCCAGCTGCTGCAGCCGCTGCTTATGATTATGCTGCTTCACCTTACTACTTTGGAGCGGGATACTATAATGGAGATGGGTTCTACAACAATGGATTCTATAATGGGGCCTATTATGCAGCACCAGCCGCAGGTTACTTTGCTGCTGCAGCCTAATTTTTGATAAGAGTTCAATAAAATTACCTTTGAATGTACTTTGGATAACGAAACAATAAAAATTAAAATAAATTTGCAAATTTAACAAAACCAGTTTCTATCACCTGTATCGGTTTTAAAGGAGTGTCTTTCTGTAATTTCCGAACTTTAGGCCATCAACCATTTTAAGGCAAACATTATCTTCTTAATATTGACTAAAAAAAAATCGTTCAATGTCGACAGTTTGCATAACCCAGTCTCTAATCTTCTTCTCAAACTTATGTACAGGTTCACTTGTGAGACATTTAATAGCTTTATGTAACATGTGAAGAAATATGGTGCCACGTAACGTGCAACGTATTCCAGTAAAGTTATTTGGCTGCGTAGTGCGATTACAGAACCTTTGGCTACGAATGAATAAAATGTTTAAGCGCTGGTGTTCTTTTAGGGCATCCATAAAAATCAGCTTGACAATTTTTTTTTGTGAAATGAACATATTCTCATATTTGAAAATATGGTGAAACACCAACATGAAACATCGTACATAGCTTTCTTTGTTCATTATTTAGTAAGATTGTAAAATTTATACGCAAATTATCAAAAGACGTTCCATTCAAGAAATTAAAAGGGAAAGGAGCTACAGCGCATTAGAACAAGTATACGTGTTGTAAATAAAAACATGTCACTTGTATGTTGAATGTCCAAATTTTCAATAATGTTTTACACAATTTTGGTTAAATAAAAAAAAAAACCCACCCACTTTTAATTTAAATGTCGTGTGCTTAATAACAAAATTTACGTTTTGGCTAAAGGGAAAAACAAACTTGATTGTGTAACAAAAATTCTTGCGTTCGGTCAGGCCAAAATGGAAAAAAATCACGATTTTTATGTCAAATTTCTTGCATAAAAGTAGACTCATTTATCACAGAGAAATCCGATTTTTTTTTGGATTTATATGACAAAATTGTTTTGGATTTATTTATAAAATTAAAATATATTTTGGGTGCTTTTTTTTCCTTGCGTAACTAAGTGTTTAATTTTGTAACATTTAACGAGGTGAGTTTTTCAGTTTGGCCCGACCGAATCGTATAGTTGACAAATTAAATTTGTTTTTATATTTGTGGTGGTTAGTAGAAACGCTTTAGAGCCAACGGTCTCAACTCAAAGGTGAAGTCGAAACAGGAAAATGGAATAATTTGCAGCAATGGTGTAGTTGAAATCCTTATTTTACAATCCAATAAATTAATAATAGGCACAGCCTTTTATCTCAGCCTTCATGCTAGTTGGCCTATGAATGAAGCTTGTTATCGCGCAATACCTCTTTTAAAACTGCACAAACTTTGTGAACAGATTTCAGTGTAGTGAAATGACTTCAAACCACTTGGCCGCACGAAACAAATAAGAACGGCTTACGATCGATCGTACTTTTGAACATTAGATTATTAAATATTGTAATACGGAAATGCAAATTGAAAAATAATTAATTCAAATTTGAGTACAAAAATGAACAATGTAATTTAATGGAACTACTTTAAATATATTGTACAATAGACAAAACCTACATAATATTATCAATTATCACTTACTTTGTACTATACGAGCTTACAATGTAAGTATTCGTACTTTTCAATTTATTTAGATTACATTTCTGGTTTGATACATTGTTAATAGAAATTTGAAATTAGATAGTTTTGAATTTTGTATATAAGAGATTAGAATTTGTAGTTTAGAATCAGAAAACAAATTGTGTTCTAACCAGCTTCATCTCAGCTAATTCAATAAACCAAAATCAACCAACATGAAAGTAAGTAACTCGGAAATTAGAATAAAATGTTATAATAATTTGACATATCTACATTTCAGTTCTTCTTTGCTTGCGTTCTATTCGCCCTCGCCATTAGCACTGTTTACAGTGCTGTTGCACCATTCCAATATAAATTCTCAGGTGCATACGGGGTCCCAAATGGCGCAGCCGGTAATTATGATTATACCTCACCATACTACTATGGAGCTGGATACTTCAATGGAGCTGGCTATTACAACAATGGATTCTATAATGGAGCCTATTATGCAGCACCAGTAGCCGCAGGTTACTTTGCAGTCGCAGCCTAATTATTGATAAGATTTTAATAAAATTATACCTTTGAGTGCACTTTAGATAAATCGAAATAATAAAAATTAGAATAAATTAGCAAATTTAACAAAACGGGTTTCTTTCATTATGCGTAGATTTTTGCCTACACCTACAGGACACTTGAAATAAAGCACCAGACCTAAAAAATCACCTAGTAAAACCGAATGACTAAATTATTAAAGTAACACCTACCAGATTCCTAAAACATCGCCGACCTACAATAAGTCAGATTAAGTCTTTCATTTCACTTACGCAGTTCTACTTCCATTCCAACCTTTTGACTGCTAATAGGATGGTCGATCAAACCATATCTCTTTCATCGCATTAAGGTAGAAATCAGGTCAGGATCCTCAATATAAAAGATAAATGGATTAATATGAACCAATTTGTAATATGGCTCCTTATAATTTGTATCGGTAGAAGATCTTTTTGTCATAGTCAGATTACCTCTTTCATTTATTGTTAAGTTATCTTGTCCAAAGTCGGAAAATTCATATTGGATAATATGAACTGTGTTTCTGAATACTAAACAGCATATTTTAGGCCTGCAAAAACTATGTAGTAATTATCTTCCAACTTTCAATTATGACAAGTTTGATTCCATATTGATATACGTTGATATAGCTTTGTGATTAGTTATTTGTTATTTGTAGTTGGCTGTATACCTCTAAAGTGATCTTACTTGATGATGAAGTTGATTGAAACAAATTGATTTCTATTTCCTTTAGTAATACGATACGTTAAAGTTTGCCACTAACTTACCATGCTGGTTAGTCCGTTACCTGACAGCAACTTACGTGAATCTATACATTGGAGGCTGGTATTAAGGTTTTGCATTAAAATTTCAGCCTTAGATCTAAGAATTAGATTTTTTGATTATATCAATCCTTTTATTCTCTAGTTAATTAAATTATTGATATTTCCGACACATTGGGCATGGGTGTGAGATATTTATAAATTCTTTTGAGATTCTGAACTGCGGTGTTAATTCTCTACAAGTTCCTGTTGCCTCATTATTAAAGACTGATTTTCCTCGTCAATTAGATTTCCTTTATTGGAACTATTTACTGACAATTATTCGTAACTATAAAAATTTTTCTTATTGAACGTCAACGACCACGCCACTAAAAGGTGGTCGAAATTTGTATTTTAACCTCTTTTCATAAAATGTGTCCCAAAATTGAAATGGTTTAACCCAATGGACACCAAAAATTTTAAGGCATTTACTATTATGGTTGCCCGTTAGTTAAAATCCCCATTGCGCACAGTCAATGATTATCGGTTTTTTTGTGGCGTGCGAGCAGGCTTTTATCCACATATAAAATGGGACATGTGGCTTGCTGTTTGGTGAGCTTTTCTAAATCTGCACCTTTATGTATGTGGTTAACTTGCGATAGCAAACAAGAAGAATCCTTACCACAATTACCATGCACTGTATAGAAAAATGTTAGTTTTGTTTTAATATAACTGAATTGTCTCTTCTTAATCGTGCTTGATTTCAATATGTGTGGTACATGCGATTTTACCACAATCCACGCAAGTAGAACGAAAATTCATTTTATCAAGTTGTATGGCAATATATGTACAAAGCAACTGCTATAATAAAATTTCAAAAATGATTAGATATGTAAATATGCAAATTGAAAACAAATTAATTCAAAATTGAACAATTACATTTTGTGTACGCATACTTCGACTAACAACTACTAATGTAAAATTGAAACCAATTAAAATGTTAATCAATTACCAATTAACACTTGATATGGGTGTGCCCTTTTTTGTTAGGCGTTCATCTAGTATACAATGTAAAGTGGCTTGTAAAAATGTAATCGTAGATTTTAATTTATTTATTGTACACAAAACTTCTGGTTTGAATAAATTTCAATTCTGTATATAAGAGATTAGAATTTTGAGTTTAGAATCAGAAAAGAAATTGTGTTCTAACCAGCTTCATCTCAGCTAATTCAATAAACCAAAATCAATCAACATGAAAGTAAGTAACCCGGAAATTAGAATCAAACTTTATAATAATTTGACTTATTTTCAGTTCATATTTGCTTGCGTTTTATTCGCCCTTGCCATTAGCACTGTTTACAGTGCTGTTGCACCATTCCCATATAAATTTTCTGGTTCTTATACGGCCCCAAATGGCGCAGCCGGTACTTATGATTATACTTCACCATACTACTATGGATCCGGATACTACAATGGAGCTGGCTATTACAATAATGGATTCTATAACGGAGCCTATTATGCAGCACCAGGAGTAGCAGCTTACTTCGCAGCCTAATTTCATATAGACATTTAATAAAATTACCTTTGAATGCACTTTGGATAACGTAATAGAAGTAATAAAAATTGGAATTAAGTTGCAAATTTAACAAAATGTTTTTTTTATTAATTTTCTCCATTAACTTGTTCATTCACGATTCAAATTGATTACAAAGTGTTAAAGAACATATGGGCTGATTTTCACCGCCTCCCCCCTTTCGGCGCTTATCATGGTCGATTATGGTGCCTGAGCAGGTATCATTGAATGAATTAACTTGAAAGATATAGCAACTAGAAGTACAGTCATTTTAATTTCGTCAATTTTCCTCTAGACCTGTATTTATTCCTAAAAAACCTTTTCCAGTTTCCTTTTTAAGTGTTATGAGAATGCAAATATTAGCACGATCTGTTGGTAACAAAAAAGCGCAATGCAACCTCAGTGACTTCAAAGATGCTAGCTGGATGATTTGGAAGAAAAGTATTGTTGCAGCCAATTAGCAGGGCGTCCAATACAACGGATGAAAAATAATATTCGGAAGTATTCTATGTTGATTCAATTTTTTATTGGCATGATGTCAATACAAGAACCTTCCATTCTTTGGCCAGATGTCATCTTTCAAGTCGTTATAGGATTTTCTTTATTACGACCATTGGCGGGTGTGAGTCCTCAAACATTTTAGGGCACTGTGCCTTGCTGAGTCTTTTCCGTACCCTAAAGTAGAATGTTTTGAAAAACAAAAAATAAATACGAGTAGCCTGGGAAAGAATTGTGTCAAGAAAAGAGGAAAAAAAAAAAAAAAAGGTAGACGATTTTTAAGTTTTCTTGGCGACCGGTTGGTCGTATGTCGTGTTAATTGTGCGTCCGTATAAATATTGTATTTTGCCTCCAACAGTGAGTCTATAAATTTGAGGTGGCATTTTTGTGTTGTACGAGTGCTCTACCGGCTCTACCTAAGTAATACTTGTGTGGCTGGTGGTACCGGGTCATTCTTTGAGACGCGGCTGTTATTACATGAGGTAGCAAAATATTTAGTGTGCAGTATAGTGTTGTCGGTATCCCCTCGCAATTCGTTCGCGTTACAAATAAACTTTTATTTTTGTTTGCTTGGGTAATTAATGGTTACCACGTTTATAACTATATTTTGTGTGGCAAGCACGTCACGATTGCCTTCCTATATAAATTATTCGTTTAGGACTTTTATCTTAATAAACATTAATTGGAGTGTTTCCGAAATCGAAGTAAATTTTGTAAAGGCAGTCTCTAATTTGAGCAGGTCCGTTATTATCAGTTCGGTCGCAAGTGAATAGTGAAGAGTGTTGAGTTTACTTTAATTTTTTTATCCGTATCCTCGCGGTAGAGGATGAATTAAATCCCCAAGACTCCGTTCTTGGACCTACTTTATTCCTGATTTATTTCAGTTCCATCTTTGAAATTAACTTCGCTTTCTCATCGAAGGCAAGCTTATAGGCCCCTTGTGGGTACTCCGGTTGCTGGGGAGCCTATAAATGTCTTTTTGGGGAACGGCTAATCCACTGATCGGCCACTACCTGCTTCGTTTCGTATTCCCTACGGTTGTATGGGAATACTGGTCACTTTAACCGTCAGCCGTGGAAAAATAACAGACCGACGGCAATTTCCTACTTGATTTCAATAAATGCACCAACACAAATTTATCGTTATTAATTATTTTTTATTGTTTATTAAATTGGGCGACATTAATTAATGCCCTAGAAAGTACAGTGATTATTTAAGGGCATCGACTATACACGGAGAAAAAAAATTACTAATTTTTTTCCAATATTGTTATGGTATACAAATTATAGCAACGTGTACTTTAGATTATTGAAAAATGTATCATTACCATGGCTGCCTTCCCTATTTCATTAGTATTATATACCATATAGCAATTGTTACTATAATTAGAAAATATTTACTATGTATTATAGGAATTACTGCTACTGCTAAAAATTTCTATATTTTACAGTGTATTGTTTGATATATTATATAGGAATCACTACTACAACTATTATGAACGACTCCAATAACGTATCATAATCCGATGATGTAAAAGGAGAACGCGATATAAATCTCTTTGTGCGTCGTGATCATAACCAGTTGTGACTCTAAAAAGAAAAGTCGTGTTTGTTTATTGTCAAAAAATAACGCAAATAAAATACGTAATTTTCAAAATAATTAGAATTAAAACAAGTCAATTTAAAAGTGATCAACATTACACAAATCGTGTAATTATTATGGAAAACGACAACGAGTTCATCAGTGTATTATTAGAGAGTTGGGGATTGGGAAATTTTTTACACCTTTTTATTGGTAAGTTTTTTCTTATTATGTAATGTGATTTTAAGTAATAAAAAAATGTATTATGCCACCATACCACAATGGGGTTTTATAAATTATAAAAGATATCGGTGTATCACATTGGCTATTAAGTGGTAATGATTTATTGGATTACAAAGCCAAAAAATGAGTGCTTGGTATTAATTTTTAAAGTTATAAAAACACGTGAATTTTTTTTACGGAAAAAGTAATTTACCGTTTAACTTAATGTATTAGTTAGTGTTGGAATGAATTTACATAACTGTAAAAACAGAATTGTTTACACGGTAGATATGTTCCCAATCGTCATCATGTAAAAAAAAAAATCGTGTAAAAACAAGTTTAGATAATTTTATGTTTTGCTGGTTAGATTTATATGTACCGTAAAACGAAGGACGCTGAAAATTTTTTATGACGTGAATTCATTTTCAACATGCATCAAATACACGACATCAATTTTTTTTTTAAATGAATTAATTTCGGGCAGATTTAATTCAGTTTTTAAAATATTGATGTTGCGCATCTAATTCATGTTGAAAATAAACTGCATGTAATGTGTATGCGTACATAAATCTATAAATTACAAGAAGTTTTCTTTTAATAGAACAAGAGTTTACAAGGGAAAGTTTTTCTAACCTACAATACGAATGCCTGGCAGATTTATTTCCTAAAGCTGGCCCTCGCAATCAGTTTTGGGCAAAATATAAGAATCAATTCTTACCTAACCAGGGGGTCAATTCTCGTTCCGTGAAAAGTAAAATGAAAAGTATTTTCAGTGAGAAATACACATTTCCGATTCATGTTCCTTGAGAAGGAAAAAAATGACGTCAAAATCTTTTCATATGAATAAAACTTTCTCACCGACCATTTTGGCGGTGAGAACATCATAAATATGGAAATAAAATTCTATAAAAACTAAATTTGTATTTTTACCATTAAATGTGCATTGAAACTATAATATGATTCACTTTAAACTTAACTAATAAGAAAATCTATTAAAAACTATTCTGTTTATTTAAGAAAAGCCTCCAAATAATTAATTTAGTTAAGTTTTAAAAATAATTTGGTCAATTTTATAATTTATTTTATATTTTGACAGGCAATGACAAAAACTTATTAACTAAATCTACTTTATCATTTATTTAGCAAATATTTAAACCAATTGTTGTATCAGCTAGCGGAAATATACATGAAACTCGAAAAAATATGTGTTTACAGTGTAGCTTACTATGGAAATAACTTATTCAGCGTTTTTCTCACGATTCTTTTTCATTTGGACATCGAGAATCGCTTATTGTCGTTGTGTGAAATGTTATAAATGAAAAAGACTTGATGGAATCAAAATGAAAACTTTTTTTTCATTAGGTTTTTTCATAGAACGAGAATTGACCCCCAGGGGGTCAATTCTCGTTCCGTGAAAAGTAAAATGAAAAGTATTTTCAGTGAGAAATACACATTTCCGATTCATGTTCCTTGAGAAGGAAAAAAATGACGTCAAAATCTTTTCATATGAATAAAACTTTCTCACCGACCAATTTGGCGGTGAGAACATCATAAATATGGAAATAAAATTCTATAAAAACTAAATTTGTATTTTTACCATTAAATGTGCATTGAAACTATAATATGATTCACCTTAAACTTAACTAATAAGTAAATCTATTAAAAACTATTCCGTTTATTTAAGAAAAGCCTCCAAATAATTAATTTAGTTAAGTTTTAAAAATAATTTGGTCAATTTTATAATTTACTTTATATTTTGACAGCCAATGACAAAAACTGATTAACTAAATCTACTTTATCATTTATTTAGCTAATATTTAAACCAATTGTTGTATCAGCTAGCGGAAATATACATGAAACTCGAAAAAATATGTGTTTACAGTGTAGCTTACTATGGAAATAACTTATTCAGCGTTTTTCTCACGATTCTTTTTCATTTGGACATCGAGAATCGCTTATTGTCGTTGTGTGAAATGTTATAAATGAAAAAGACTTGATGGAATCAAAATGAAAACTTTTTTTTCATTAGGTTTTTTCATAGAACGAGAATTGACCCCCAGGTATACAAATAATATTTTTTAATTAAATTATTGTGATTTAACACCAATTTTTATTTTAAAGGATGTATCACGATGTACAACAATGAGTGTTACGACATTTGAAGATTATGATTCATTAGTTTCTTCAATAACACCAGAACCCAACAACGTAAGTTTCTTTAATTTTTATCATGTCAATTAAAATCTCAATGTGAAAAATTCATTGTGATGCTTCAGGGGGAGGGCCTTTCCCCCCTCATCCTGAAGTGGCAAATGATGAAATATAAATAAATATATATATATATATATATATATATATATATATATATATATATATATATATATATATATATATAT
The DNA here is from genome assembly GCA_958295665.1 of Tipula vernalis. Lineage (NCBI taxonomy): Eukaryota > Metazoa > Arthropoda > Insecta > Diptera > Tipulidae > Tipula > Tipula vernalis. The sequence goes on from OY282560.1 coordinate 18,550,431, forward strand.
ATATATTTGTAAGAAGATATGTAGAAAACAATTTATTTCAAATTACATAATTCCTTTAACCATTCAATCTTTCATATATCTAGGTATATTCAATTGGTTAATTGTAAAATAACCTCAACTTTTAATTTTTAATTATCAATTTCAATAATTATATTTTATCATGGAACCGTGAATTAAAATATTTCATTTTATTTTCAGATTGTGCCTATAAATAATATTATTTGTATACTAGATAATAATATCGACAATTATCTTAAATGTGCAAACGGGGTCATTATAGGAAATTATTACGCCAAGCATAAAATATTGGACAACAAAAATCGAAACTCTTTGGCTACATTGATTGTAAATGCAGAGTTTAACAATTTTAGTGACAAACAAAAGTTTGTAATAAGAAGTGGCCGATTTAAGGACTTAGCAACACAAATAGGAACAAGATTTCCAAATGAACCGGAATGTCTATATTTTATTGCGTACAACCCAAACACACGTTCAATTGCAAAGGGAAAATTGTGGGAAACCTACAACTATTTAAAAAAAAAATTACGAATAATAAATAATGATCCTCAACATTCGGCTAACAGTAAAAATACACCCTTGCATATAGAGTCACAAATGGAATTTTTACAAACCCATTTCGAGCCGATCGAAGACCTTATTTCAGCATGGAAAGAGACATTCGACGTCAGACAAAACATGCTTGAGAATCCTACATCTAGCACAAGCATAGATCAATATTTTACCAAATTTTCATTTATGAAGGGACAGTCAGGGAGTAATTTTATTCTACTAGATTTCGAACTCAAGTATAAAGGATTTGAAAACAAGATTTTTGATAACTGGGAAAAAATAACTGCAAAAATTATTCAAATTGCCGATTCAAAAAATTCTCCAGATATACAGTTGGCAAAACAGCAGAAATCCAATGACATTTTGATGTTATGTCTACTACCATATCTATTACCTCACGCTTACCTAAAAAAGACACCAACTAGCAAGAGACTTAAATTAACAAAACATGAAATATTGGAAAATATTTTTATACACGTAAAAGTAAGTATTACATTCCATTCACATAATTAACATAGTATACTCACTTAAAAAATTACTTAACTTTATAGGACGGCAATTTGCTTACTGAAAGTGTTAATATACATATGGAAAAGCTAAAAAAATATAATCTAACATTTCAGCCTACTGTTATATTTGTTGGAGATACGTTAGGTAAATAATAAGCTCCTAGAATTAATTCCGCGTCATCAATTTTTTAAGTAGTTAAAATCCGCGTAAAACCAATTCATTTAAAAAAAAAATTGATGTTGTGGACTCAAAACTCATATTAAAACTATACCTAATTTGGTCATATAAAATTTTCGGTAAAATTAATTCACACAGATCTAATTTGGTCCCCCTAAATAATATTTTTAATCAAAAATAAAATGGGCTCTACTAAATGTTATTATTATTCATTTCAGAAAAAATTATTGGGTCATACGTGATGGTAAATAGTATATTATACCAAACAGAAAGTCCATTGGCAGCTGTGGATTTGTGTTTCAAGGCATTCCAAGTGTTAAATGCGAACTACCCGGAAGGAAGCCAGGTTATATGGCTTTTTATTCAAAAGGCTGTTTATGAATTAATCACCAGGTTCGACCCTGATTTTATAAGTCTCAATTCATTACTTACAGAGATAACCAATTAAAACTTGTAATATATAATTTAATTGAATTTTAGGTTTTTTAAGTTAAATTTATCTTTATTTATTGAATTTTAATAAATACTAATTTTAAGGTCAATCATAAGTTTGCAACCAACTTATTTAAGTGAAATATATTATTTGACCTCAGTAACTTTTAGTTTCAATTATGTATACATGAGTAATCTAAAATCTTTTGTTGATATTAGTAACACATTTTTGACCATCTACCATAAAAGCCAAAGTGTTAATTGTAATTATTTTTGTCCAAAGTGGAATTGTCTCACCTTGAAACCAAACTTTTTTTTAAATTTGTAGATTTTATGCTTTGTCTTATTTTCATTTTAATGTTAGTTTACGTAACCTAACCGATGCGAACTATTTTTAAAAGGCAAGAAATAACTCCTCAATAATTCTCCAATATTACCATGAAAATCATATTCTCCAATATTAAGTTGGGGATTTTGTTAATATGCTGAGTTTTAGATTTATATCAGTATAAAAGTATTCCCCAAATATTGGATTTAAAATAACACCCAAAAAATCATTTTGAAGGAAGATTTAATTTTAAAATATTCTGGAAAATAGAAATTTAATCTCTGGAAAATATAAATCTCTATGTTCCAGAATGACCAATATTCATTTATCAGAATAACATTTTTTTTGAGTATATTTATAAAATAAAAATGAAAATTTGGTGATTTATTTCATTTTTATTTTTGGGATTTATTTAATTTTTTTTTGGGAGTTTTTGCATTTCTTAATCCGGCAATTTCCTGATTATGCAATAAGTGCTCAATAATGGTGACTTATTTAATTTATGATTTGGGAAGTTACTTCATGCAAAGATAAAGCGTGATGAGTAAAATTACTTTAGCAATGCGAAATTATTGTTGCATATTTTATTACCGATAATCATTAGGCAGATTTAACTATTTAAATTTTTATGCAGTGTTTAATGTAATACTATAATATATGTATGTATTTTGCTTAATATCTTTTAGAATGTTGACTGAATAAATCAAAGTTTGAATTTCGAAAAAAAATTATTTAATGCTCCATTTGCGGATATACATATATATTTGAATGGTATGTAACAATAATAAGACATTAATAAAATGATTTTTCAAAAGATCAATTATTTCCTTTGCAGATCTTGTGGTACCATTCAGCAGCCTATTAATTCCAAGAAATCAAATTTTGGAAGAAAAATCTACATCCACAGTTTTCGATTCAAGGATTTGAAGGAAAGACAAGATGAAGTGTTTCAACGAACTTTGTAAAGATCAGTTAAATAATTTTGACCATTATTTAACTCATTTAAATTTATACCATAAATTTGACAATTTGTTGATTTGCAACATATGTGAAAAAGGGCGAAGTTATTCTAATTATGAAAATTTCAGAAAGCACATTCATAAGCACGCCAAAGATTCAGCTGCTGTCGATCCCACAATTGATGCTGTTAAAACTATATCAGGTACAAATATTCCTGCTTCTGCTTCATTCGAAGATTTTCCAATTTTCAATAATTTTAATAATGATAACAATTTTAATAATAATCCTGATATATTAAATACTGTAAGAACGGATGGTATTATGGAACAATTAAATTGTAGTCTGATACAAGATTTATATAGCATGAAAAATATTAACAGAAAAGACGTTCAATCAATTATTACTATTTTTTTTCAATATAACACAAATATGTTTTCGCACATCGAAAATGAATTAAAAGTTAACAAAAAAGAAACAGAAACAGATAATATAGCAGTGAATATTATATCACAATTTAAAAAATCGTTTCAAAATATTTCAACAGACCATAAAAGGAGGAAAGAGTTAAGTAAGGTCACTTCGTATATTCAACCCAAAAGTGTCATTATTGGAGAGCGCGTGGATAGCTATAGGCATGAAAATAACCTCTTATTGCAAACTAGAAACGTAGAAGCGACCCTTAATCCAATGAAACCTGTATTGGAAAACTTTTTTCGAACTCCAAATGTGTTTAACTCTGTGATTACTTATCTTAAGAGTTTGGAATTACCAACTTCTGAGATAAGCAGTTTTATTCAAACAAATTTTTGGAAAGAAAAAGTAAATAGGTATAATAAAGAAGATATAGTTTTGCCACTAATTTTATATTTTGATGATTTTGAGACCAACAATGCCTTGGGTTCAAGGGCAGGATTGCAAAATTTAGGATCTGTGTATATTTGTTTGCCATTTATTCCAAAGTCTATTCGGTCAAAGCTTGAAAACATATTCTTAGTTATGTTGTTTCATAGCTTAGACAGAAAAAAGTATGGGAATTCTATATTTCAACCAGTATTAGATGAGCTGAAATATTTAGAAAATACAGGCATTGAGATAAATAAAGCAAAACTTTTTTTCGTAGTCGCAGCATGTGTAGGCGATAATAAAGGGCTTAATGGGATGCTAGGGTTCACAGAATCATTTTCCGCAAACTATTTTTGTAGATTTTGTAAAATGCACAAAAATGAAACCCAAAAGTGTGATAAACACTGCTCGGATGTTTTGAGAAATAATTTGAATTATTTGGAAGATTTATCAAAAAATAATGTTACGGAAACTGGAATTCTTGAAGAGTGCGTATTTAATCAGCTAGAAAATTTCCATGTAACCGAAAATTTTTCGGTAGATATAATGCATGATATGCTAGAAGGAATCTTAAATTATGAAATAGTATTGATTTTGGATAGTTTTTTAAATATTAACAAATATTTTAAATTGGAACAAGTTAATAACAGAATTCAAAATTTTGATTTTAGCGAGTATGAAAATATCAATAAACCCCAATGCATATCAAATGAACATTTAAAAAACCGTAAATTAAAATACTCTTCGTCAGAAACGCTGTATATGGCAAAATTCCTTGGTATGTTGATAGGAGAATTTATTCCAGAAAACGACGAAAAATGGAAAATATTTTTACTTTTGAGACAAATATTAGAAATTGTTCTTCAAGATCATATTGATACTAAAACCATAGAGTACTTAGAACATTTAATTTCTTGGCACCATACATCATTTAGAGAAATTTTTAATTTACCTCTCCGTCCAAAACATCACTTATTGTGCCATTATCCTTATGTCATGAAAAAGATGGGTCCCTTAAAGCAGTTCTGGTGTATGAGATTTGAAGGAAAACATAAAGTTTTAAAAGCTATTGCAAGAAGTACTACTTCTAGAAGAAACATTTGTAAAACCATTTCGCAACGGCTTTCTTTAGCTAATGTAAAATCTGAAGAACATGCAGATCAATATAAATTTGGAAAGAATATTGTTGATGGTACGTTGAAATATTTTGAATCTGTCGTTATCAATAATAAAAAGTATAAAAAAAATAGAATAATTCAATTGAACGGCGAAATCGATAGCTATGAACCAACATTTTTTAAAATAATTGGTTTTCTGCCTAATGACAATAATTGTATAATAATATTAGGGCACAGATTTGAAATAAAATATTTTGATTTTCATAGATATGCGTATGTCGTTGAAGAAAAAAAGGATTTAGAAAAATATACTTTTGATCCTTTTAAAAGCAACGATAATTTTGATATTAGCGTAAATGAAATACATGACAAATCAATTATTTTAAAATTGCAAAACACATTATATATTATTCCTTAAGTAATGTTTTATATTATATTTTAAAATTAAGTTGCTCAATATTGTTTGATATTCAATTTAATTTAATAAAAACGATTTATTTCGAAATTCAAATAAGTGTAATTTATGATCTGCTTATTGGATATGAGAACAATCGCCTGGAATGGTAGGTAAAAGGTACTATTTCTGAATGGAAAAACCATTATAATAAATTGGAAATAGTTTGATACTAAAACAGACCCATCGCTTAATTAGATCATGAAAGTAGCTATATATATGGGTAACACACCTATTTCTCAAAATGGCACATACCAGTGAGCAAAATAATCACTACTAAACTATATTGTTGTGAAAACAAAAGATTTAGCATTTATTATTATATTAAATTACAAACTTTGTTAAAGATATCTGAACGTACCACTTTTAGACATGGTAATCATTGCTTTATATATAGAACTACCCCTTAATTAGATTTTAGTTATTACCATTTGCTAAAATACATTTAATTATTTAAAAAGTAAACATTCCTTTAATTTTAGTAAATTTTATTAATCTATAAGGGTATATTTCCCCGAAAATTTTGTGGCAGTTGCTTTACTTATCGTAAATCATTAATTAACAGTTATGAACTACTATTTTCTGTGGTAAATGTGGTCATTTGAAACGTAAACATTCTCTAAATTTTTTGTAAATTTGATTATATTAATGAAAAAATATTTCATGTATTTTATGGTAAGTTTTCCTATTACAGACCGCTATCCCGTGGGCTCCTATATGTTGTGGAAATTATTCCTACAGTTTTTTTTTCCGTGTAATACCATAAACGGCTAATTGCCGTATTTTTTATTACAAGAGCAAAACGTATTGCTCGTAGTCGATTGGCCAAGTAACTAATTTTTTTTTTGTAAAAAAACAACTTTTTAAATTCTTGTTTTTTAAAACGGTTTCTGTATTTTCTTTTAAATAATTGTTTCCATATTTTACCTTTTTAAAATGAGCTCTATGGACAATACCGAAAAGTTACTGAATTTTCTCATTCGGAGCTCGCATTGTTCAACCCTTTCTGTTTTGACGTTAGTGATGACATTTCGCATTAATAATTTGCCAAAAGGGCTCAATCACCACAAGCTCCTTAAGTTGGTCAACCTCTCGGAAAACAATTTAAACCTATTATGCAAATGGTTCTTTTCTAATAGGCTTGAGGCCAGACAGAAGTCAAAAATAATGTACTTTGGAAGAAATGTTAACGTGCCAAACTTCGACCCTATAGTAGAGAAATCAGTGCACATCAGGTGTTTTACCATTGATGAAGTTGAGTTTAAATACTTGGGCCTAACAGTTGACCCTAAATTAAAATGGAATGCTCACCTTAACAGCGTCCGAAGAATGTTTTATTTTTTATTTTTTGAAAAGAGGGTGGGTGAGGAACCCTGTGCACTTCGACCAGGAAGATCTATTGTGCATCCCCATTGAAGAGTAGAGAAATCATTCTATTTGAAATGTAGGTCCAGGTCCTTGATAAACGACACAAGGTCATGCACATCCACAAGGTCGGCGTGAGGCCACTGAAAAGAGTAAGCATTGAGTGTTTTAATTCTTCTTAGGGCGATCGCACTGCACTCGAACAGCAAGTGTTCGGATGTTTCTCTTCCCAGATTACAGAACCTGCAGTTCTCTGATGGAGTTTTTTACATTTTGATGAATAAATGGTAGTTAAAGGGATCATGTCCTGTCAAGTACCATATGAGGGATTTTAGAGATGATCGATCCATTCTGATTATATCCTGTAAGTGTATAATCTTGTAATTAAGGAGCTTCTTTGTCTGCCTCATTCCCCGAGATGACTCGCAGAGTGAAGCAGAACATCTCTGCTCCCAGAAGAGAACTTTCCTCACTACATGGCCTTTGGAATAGGCAACGCTAGGCTCGGGCCGTAGAAGATACCACCCGCACCCTCTTTTGCACAGGTGTCTGCGACCTCATTTCCTGGTATATTAGAGTGGCCGGGGGACCACAAGAGGGTAACCTTGTTGTCCGTACCCAGCCTTCTAAGGTTGCTGTAGCAGCTCCATGTCAGTTTAGAGCTGAACACCGGAGCTGCCAGGGCTAATAAAACAGCCTGGCTATCCGAGATTATGTAGATCTCCGTTACTATGTACTTCTTTTTGAGGTACTGAATCACGCTAGTCTTGATGGCCACAGTTTCTGCCTGGAAAACCGTAGGGGTCTTTCCCAACGGTATATAGAGCCTGAAACCGGACCCCACAACCCCGCATCATGTCCCTTTCGGGTGTCCGGATCGTGAAGTTTCTCCGGCAGTCAGTAGTCTTTACCATCATATCTGATAGCTGGGCAATATAGTCTGCCAAGTTTAGTTTATCCAGGATGCTATTGTATCCCGAACTATTCAGTCTAACCTGACTTGTTACCTTCAGTTTTATGGCTCTCAAACCTGCCACACTTTTGACATGTATGTGGATTGGTGAGAGTCCCAGCAGTCTTTCAAGGGCAGCAGTAGGGCAGGTCCTAATTGCTCCTGTTGCGCCCAAACATATTAATCTTTGAATTTTGTCCAAAGCTGAACGAGCATTTATTTGCTCTGTCTTTGGCCACCATATAAACGCCGCATAAGATATCATTGGTCTTATGATGGTTTGGTAAAGCCAGATTATCATTTGTGGGTTTAGGCCCCAGGTTTTACCAAACATATGTTGGCACCCAAAGTATGCTTTGTTTGCCTTATTTGCGATGTATTTCAAGTGGGGGTTCCAGGTTAATTTTTGGTCAAAAATGATCCCTAGATATTTAACCTTAGAAGTCATCTTAAGTATTTTCCCCTTCATATTTAGTTATTGGAGGAAAGGAAATTCTCCTCCGATTTGTAAAGAGAGTACATGATATTTTTTTGGGATTGACGCTAAGGCCCACTTCAACAAACCACTCGTTTATCAATCTCAGGGTATATTGCATACGCTCAGCTATTGTGCTTTAAAATTTTCCCCTGGCTATCAGCACCAGATCACAGCATAGACAATGATTGATATTCGAGAGTTCCTCAAAATAGCGAGCAAGTGGTCCATCATTACCAAGAGCTACAGTAACGGCGACAGTACTCCGCCCTGAGGGAAGCCCTTGGTAGGTGCAATTGAGATGCTTGCTTCGCCAATCGAGGCTTTAATTCTTCTGCTTCTGAGCATGTTTATTATCCACCCGATGGTTGAGAAGTTGATACCCCTTGCTACAACTTGTTCCCGAATCACCTCGAAATTAGTAATATCGAAGGCACCCTGTGGATGTTAATGAAGGACCATAATAGTGCCTCCTTGTTGCGAAGTGTATCCTCGATTTCCGATGTTAATTCATGAAGGGCTGTCTCCGTAGATTGCCCACCTGATAAGCATGTTGGCTAGGATTTAGAGGACATCTTTGGATTGTATTGAGTCTGATATACAGGCCCAATATTTTTTCCATGGTTTTAAGTATAAATGATGTAAGGCTAATAGGTCTGTAGGATTCTTCCCATTTCTTGGTATGAATATGACTCTTACCTCCCTCCAGCAACTGGGGATGTATTCCAAACTAAAGCTGGCTCTATATAATTCGATTAGGTGGGGCTCCAGTACATCCAGGCCTCGTTGAAGAAAAATAGGATAGATTCCATTCCCTCCTGGGGCCTTAAAGGGACCAAATGAATTGATAGCCCAGCGCAACTCTCCAGGGGTGAAGATTTCCATCGTTCGCTTGTAGGCCCCCCTTGGGACTAGATATGGATGCACCACGCTCTTATCAGGGTCCTCCCGACCCGCAATGATTGTGCACTCCGGAAAGTGTCCCTTCACCAGACATTCAAGAGTCTCTTCCCTTGATTTGGTTAAGGTCCTGTCCAGCTTTCTTACTGAGCCCAGAGGGTTTTTATGATTTAATTCGAGGGCTTTTTGGAGTCGGCAAGCTACCAGAATCTCATCTATCTTCCCGCAAAAAGTTCTCCAGCTCTCTCTTTTGCTTTTCCTCAGAGTCTCATTATACTGGGTGAGGGCAGTTCGATACGCTGCCCAGTCATCTGTTATTTTTGCTCTGTTAAAGAGCTTACGCACTGTTTTTCTTTTAGTCTCCAGGGCGGAGGCCCACCAAGGAACATCCCTAGTTCCTCTAACACGCACCTCAGGAGAACTTGAGTGATAGGCATCAATTATTGCCCTGGTGAGATTATCAGCAACTCCATCAAGCTCTGCAACAGAGCCGATAGAGTTCTGTAAACCCCCTACATTGTCTTGTAGTTTATTGGTAAAGACAGCCCAGTCCCTACCTTTAGGTATTCTTACCGTAGCTTCTGTTATTTGGGGGGTTCTAATATCAAATCTTATATACCTATGATCCGACAAAGATGCTTCCCCTGATACATGCCAATTCTGGACTGTGCTGGAGGTACCCATGTCAGACATAGTAAGGTTCAGCACCTCCCTTCTACTGGCATTCACAAAGGTCGGCTCGTTCCCTGTATTATTTATAGCAATATTATTTGATGAACAGTATTCAAAAAGTTGCTCACCTCTTGTATTGGTGTTGGTGCTACCCCAGACTGTGTGGTGTGAGTTAGCATCACAACCAATGATGAACTTCTGCCCATGAGCTGTACACTAATTGATAAAACTCTGTACTTCTTCCGGAGGTGGGTCGTTACCGCTCCCGGGAAAATAGGCTGATGCCATATTAATTGTGACCATGCCTCCTCTGGATAGAGGTATCTCTAATGAGACTGTAGTTATGTCTCTGGAAATAAATTGGTTAATCCCGAAGAAATCATTCTTTGATGGAATCAATAATTATGTACGATATTTCATATTGGGGTGGTATGCCCACATGACATCGTTTAAAAAAGACTTATTTAGTTGATTTATGGATGTCCTAGAAGAACACAAACGCGTCCTAAACATTTTTTTGTAGCCACAATTTGTAGCCAAAGTTTCCAAACTCGTACTACGCACCCAAATCACTTTACTGGCATACGTTTAGCTATTAAGTATCTCACGAGTAAACCTCTACATAAGTTTGAGAAGAAGATTAGAGACTGGGTTATGCAAACTGTCGACATTGAACGATTTTTTTAGCCAATATTACTATTTTTGCCTAAATTGACTGAACGGAAAAATTGTAAGACGGTAATGTTTGCCTTAAAATGTTTATTGGCTTCACGTTCGAAAATTACAGAAAGACTCGTTTAAAACCGATACTGGTGGTTTTGCATTTAGGCTCCCGCTATTTTGCATAAGAAAAATCTTGATAGAAACTCGTTTTGTTAAATTTCCAAATTAACTCTAATTTTTATTATTTCTTTATCCAAAGTACAATCAAAGGTAATTTTATTAAATGTGTGTCAAAAATTAGGCTGCGGCTGCAAAGTAACCTGCGGCTGGTGCTGCATAATACGCCCCATTGTAGAATCCATTGTTGTAGAACCCATCTCCATTATAGTACCCCGCTCCAAATCAGCGGCTGCAGCAGCTGGGGCCTTGCATGTACCAGAGAATTTATATGGGAATGGGGCAACAGCACTGTAAACAACAAAAACAAATGCAAGCAAAGATGCACTGAAAAGTAGAGTCGATAAGTCAAATTATTATAAAGTTTTCTTCTAAAATCCGAGCTACTTACTTTCATGTTGATTGATTTGAGGTTTATTGAATTAGCTGAGATGAAGCTGGTTAGAACACAATTTGTTTTCTGATTCTAAACTAAAAATTCTAATCTCTTATATACAGAATTCGAAATTAGCTAAGTTTAAATTTCTATTAACTTTGTAACAAACCAGTTTAATCAGAATAAATTTCGAACAAAGAAAGCAACACCCATATCAAGTAAGATAATTGATTAGCATCATAATTGTATCGATTAAAATGGTGAATTTTATCTGTTTTACGTAAGTTGAAGTACACAGACTAAAGAATAATTGCTCAATTTTGAATTAATTAGTTTTCAATTTGCATATTTACTATATATAATTTCACTTTTGATCACTAAGTTAAATTATTTCATTTACCAAATTTGTTTACAACGTTGCTTTGCATAAAATTCTGGACAAATTCATACCAAGGGTACAAACCTTCCACATTTCGTTCACTCACAGCTTTAACTAATTTTGCCAATAAACAAATAAGCACAAATAAGCACAAAGATACATGGAAGGTCAATTAACAAGAAAGTTAGCTCAGCCTGTCCCTTTATTGAATTATAATTTTTCTGTCAATTGGGAATACCATAACAAGCCCGCATGTATTTATCGGGAACTGTGCTCGATCTATCAGATCGACTTGAATTGTTCTAATTGAACGAAAGTTCTTAATGAGGCGGCTCAATATTTTTTTGAGCAATGCAAGAATCAGCTACTTAAAGTGTAAATCATCTAATCTGAAACAAAGATACCTGTTGGTCTTCCAAAACACATCTCTATGGCTATCGTCGTGTCTATGTTTCATCGGGGTGTATCGTATATCTCATTATTCTAACATCAAAACCAATAAATTTGTTGAAAGTTTTCCTCCTGTTTCTCATATTAAATTGTTTAGGGATAGTAAATTTGGCACAAATTCAATCCGAATCTAAACAAATGGTAAGCGCAAAACTAATTGTCTCGCATACCGTCAATTAAACATCTGGTTAAATCTGTTCCAGAATTCACCTACGAAAAATGGTTCATAAGCTCATAAGTAGTGCACATTTTCTTAGGTATTGTGAAAATACCAGGAAACGTAATTGGGCACGCTACTTCGAAATGTGCATGGGTCTTTAAAAAAATCAAAAAAATCTTGCAGTTCAATTCTCGAGTAAACTGGAAATTGTCAGGTAAAGTGAGATTGTGGAAGATGTAGATAAAGTCTGGATGGTTTCTAAAATTTATCATCAAGTCTAAAAAACACGGAAAATAAAGAAGATGCGGAGGTTCAAATGTAAATGATAAAACTTTCAAATGAGTATTACCAACCGCACTATACTACAATATATATTCAGAGACATTTTGAGTGGAACGTGAAGTTGGGTCTTCATTAAGCAGAGCACATGCAGAATGTTTAGCTGGAACGGATGAATATCGCCCTGAGCTTCTTAGTATTGCTTGGCTTTAAAACAGCTTTGAGTGTGATAAATCAAATATCTAATAATCTGGTATCAGGCGTAAAAGTAGTATGAAGTAATTCTTTATAATGTCTCAGTAAGCCGATGCAAGAGTTGGTTTTTTATGTTTTCTAAGGATATAAACGAAACGAACGGCCGAGCCGAATGAAAATGGTTAAGAGTGGTATGTTTTGTAATAGATCGTTATAATATGTGTCAAGTGTATCATGTAATAGAACACCAGGTTCTTTGCAACTGGTTGCAAGAATTATGTCCACCTTCTTTTCCTAAAATTGGCAAACATGCTGCACCAATGTGTATCATATAATGGTAAAACAAAATAACGCTGGTTGAATAAATTCTACAAATTCCTTAAATTTTGTCCAGAATAATAAATTCGATTAATTCGATGAATTCTATTACTTGCAAATTTTATAAATTCGAAAAACTCGATAAATCACTTAAACATTAATAATTTAATAAATTCAATAATTTCTACAAATTTTATGAATTCTACAAATTAGATGATTCCTATGAATTTTGTAAATTCTCTAAATTCTTTGAGTTCAATAAAGTTTAAAATTTCAGTAAGTTGGTTAAATTTTTCAAATCCCATAAATTTTGTAGTTATTGTAAATTATGTAATTTCTATGAAATCTATAAATCTTAAAAATTTATCAAATTCTAAAAATTTAATAAATTCTTTCATTTCTTTAAATTTAAATTCGATAAATTTTGTTATCTATATTCGATTAAGTCGATAAATTTTATTACTTATAAATTTTATAAATTCTTTGAATTCTTCAAATTTTGAAAGTTCAATAATTTCTTTAAGTTATATAAATTAAATAAATTCTTTAAATTCTACAAATATCCCCAATTCTGTTGTTATTATAAATTCTGTAAATTCGATTAATTTAATAAATCTTAAAAATCCAATAAATTCTATAAATTTGATAATTAATTAGTTTTATAAATTTTATAAATTTTGAATTTATCTGATTTACTCTACAAATTTCATAAATTTTGTCAATTTTGTAAATTCTATAAATTTTGGATATTCCTCAAATTCTACAAATTTTACTTATTCATAAATTTCATAATGAGTTATGAATTAATTAATGAATTATTTAAATTCTATAAATTGAAAGTCCTATAAATTTTGTAAATTCGCTATATTTTATGAGTTTAATTAAGACTAAAAATTCAGTAAGTTGTTTAAATTCTTCAAATCCCATAAATTCCTGTTGTTCTTCTAAATTCGATAAATTCGATAAATTCTGTAAATTTTAAAAATCTAATAAATTCTAGAAATTCCTTAAATTCAATCAATTCTATAAATTTCATAATTTTTGTCAATTTTGTAAGTCTTTTATCTAAATTCGATTAATTCGATAAGTTCTATTACTTACAAATTTTATAAATTCTTTAAACTCTATAAATTTTATAAAATCTTTAAATTCGATGAAGTGAGTGATGTCTAAAATTTCAGTAAGTTCTAAAATTCTACAAATCCCATAAATTCTGTAGTTTTTATAAATTCTGTAAATTCGATTAATTCAATAAATCTTAAAAATCTAATAAATTCTTTAAATTTAATAATAAATCTAGTTCTTTTAATTTTATAATTTCTATAAATTTAATCAATTCTCAAATTTGACAAATTTTACTTATTTAAAATTTTCATAACTTCTAAAAAAATTCTATTAATTCATTGTATTACTTATAAATTTTATAAATTCTTTAATTCTAGACATTTTTAAAATTCAATAATTTCTATAAATTTTATAAATTGAATAAATCTTCAGATATAAATTTTGTGAATTATACAAATCTCTTAAATTCTGTAGTTATTAAAAATCGTTAAATTCAATAAACCTTAAAATTCCAATAAATTCTATAAATTTTATAAATTTTTAAATTCTAAAAAGCCTATACATTTTAAAAATTCGATAAATTTTAGGGATGCTATGAATTCTATAATATTTTCAAGTATATCAGTTCTGTAAATTCTTCAAACTCAAAGTTGATTTATTTTAAAAATTCCATAATTGAATTCTACAAATTTTAAAAATTCAATAAATTCTATAAATTTTAATATTTCTCTAAATTCTTTAATTTCTGTAAATTTTAATATTCCGGTAAATTCTTTAATCTCTGAAAATTCTTTAAATTCAATCAATTCTACAAATTACTTAAATTTAGTCAATTTCTTGAGTTCCATAAATTTTGTAATTTTTTTATATTCCTCAAATTCCACAAATTTTTCTTAGTTAAAAATTTCATACCATCGAAAAATTCTATAAATTCTTTAATTTCTTTAAATTTAAATCCTATAAATTCGATAAATTCTATTTCGTATAAATACTTTAGTTCTGCAAATTTTAAAAATTGAAGAAATTCTTTAAATTCTATAAATTCTATGCAATATAAATTTTGTAAATTCTATAAATTCTATGAATTCAATGGTCTAAAATTTCAGTAGATAGTTTAAATTTTACAGATGTCGTACATTTTGTATTAACTGCTCTTTAAACTCTGTATATTCCATAATTTCTATAAATTTTGTAATTTGTCTCAATTACAAAAAAATCGATTGTAGCGCTTGCGTTGAATAATAAAACTCTTTTTAAAATTTTTAAATGTATGCGATTTTAGCGATTGAAGAATAGGTCAACACGTTCGAAATAAAGCGGTAACCTTACATTTGACCACATTCGACACCAATTTGTTGTTAAACGACAAACTGCAAAATTTATTCAAATCATTTTTTAACATTATACAGTTAGAAATTATAGAAATAATAGCAAATATTTTCATATAATTTGCGTAAAGAACGCAATGTACAAATTCTATACCATTTACAACATCATTAATAAATAATGACCTTACGGTACTCCAGAAGTTACACGAAATAAATGATAATCTAAATAATAATAAATAATCTAATATTAAATATTATCAAAAGCTTTTGAAAAGGCAGCGTAAACCACATTCACTTGTTTCCGGCCCTCAATCCTGCTGTATAAATGTCCACAGAACGAGCCCAGATTGGTAATTGTAGATCTTCCCGAATAAAATCGATGTTGTACAGGCAAAATAATTTCATCTGAAGAAGCAAAAATCTTTGCACCATGGCTTCGAAAAGTTTTGGGAATGGCCGAAAGAATTGCAATTCCTCGATAATTAATTAGCAATATTTTACCAGATTTAAAAATCAGACGAATGAAGGATATTCTTCAGGGATCAGGGATTATACACTATTTTATCAAGACCAACCCCTTATTTAACTTAGGGGCAAGCAATCATAAACCTTCGTTTCAATGAATTTTAATAAACTAAAGCCAGAAATGGCGTCGCAGATGGTTCATAAATCGACTCAAAATATTTGAATGAAATCTGCAAAATCATCGGTTCCTACTTTCTGTTTAACAGCTCTATTTTACTAGGAGTTCAATAAAATTCTTTGAGTTCAACAAAGTTTTAAATTTCTGTAAATTTATAAATTTTTTAAATCTTAAAAATCTATTAAAATCTAGAAATTTCATAAATTTTAGAAATTCAATCGATTCTGCTAATTTCTTAATTTTTGTCAATTTTTTAAATTCTATAAATCCAATAAAATGTTTATATTCCTCAAGTTCTACAAATTGATTTCTACTTATTGAAATATTTCTTAACTTTTAAAAGTACTTTAAATTCTTTCATTCCTTTAATTTAATTTCGATAAATTTTGTTAGCAATATTCGATTAAGTCGATAAATTCTATTACTTATAAATTTGAAAAATTCTTTGAATTCTATAAATTTTAATCTATCTGGAAATTCTATAAATTTTATAATTACTTAGTTTTATAAATTTTATAAATTCTATAAATCCAATCAACTCTACAATTTTTTTAAATTTTGTAAATTCCATAAATTTTGTATATTCCTCAAATTCTACAAATTTAATGAATTATTTAAATTCTATAAATTCGAAGTCCTCTAAATTTTGGAAATTTTGAAATCTCAATAATTTCTTTCAATTTTATTAATTCTTTAAACTCTATAAGTTTTATAAAATCTATAAATTCTATGAATTGAGTGAAGTCTAAAATTTCAGTAAGTTCTTCAACCCTCTTCTGTAGTTCTTTTAAATTCAGTAAATTCGATAAATTCAATAAATCTTAAAAATCCAATAAATTCTATAAATATGATAATAAATTTAGTTCAATTCCACAAATCCCTTAAATTTTGACAATTTTGTAAGTTCTATAAATCCTATCTTTTTTATATTTCTCAAATTCTACAAATTTTACTTATTCAAAAATCTCATTAATTCTAAAAATTCTATAAATTCTTTAATTTCTTTAAATTAAAATTCAAAAAAGGTCTTTAAATTCGATAAATTCTATTACTTATAAATTTTATAAAATCTTTGAATTCTAAAATTTTATAAATTCTCTATATTCGATAAATTCTATAATCTTTAATATAATAATTTCAATAAATTTTATGAATTAAATAAATTATTTAAATTCTATAAATGCTTCAAGTTGTATAAATTTTGAAAATTCTATATTTACTACAAATCCCATAAATTCTGTAGTTCTTATTCTAAAATTCTTATAGTCTCTACAAATCTTATAATCGTATACATTTTAAAAATTATTTAAATTTTATAGTTGTGGACTGGCATGGGTTCTATGAATTTTTTAAGTATTTTAAAAATTACATAATTGAATTCTAAAAATTTGAAAATTCATTTCCATAAATTTTATAAATTTAATAAATTCTATGAATTCTATAAATCCAATCAATTCTGAAAATTTTAATACTTCTATTAGTTCTGTTATCTCTATAAATTCATTAAATTCAATAAATTCTACAGATTATTTAAATTTTGTCAATTTTGTAAGTTCTACAAATTATATTAATTGTTTGTATTCCCAAAATTCTATAAATTTTATTTATTAAATTTCATTTATAATTTCTTAAGTTCTTTAATTTTTTTATATTAAAATTTAAAAAATTCTACATATAAACTTGATAAGTTCTATTAATACTTATAAAATTTATAAAATTTTTGAATTCTACAAATTTTATAAATTCTGTATATTGGATAAATGTTTAATAGATTTAATAATTTCCATAAATTTTTTAAATTCTATAAATTCTACAAGTCCTCTAAATTTTGAAAGTTCTATATATTCAATTAAGTCTAAAATTTCTAAATTCCACAAATCCCATAAATTCTGTAGTTCCTATAAATTCTGCAAATTTGATAAATTCCATAAATCTTAAAATTCCAATAATTTAAACAAATTTTGTAAATTCAATAAATAGAAATCAATCTTACAAATTCCTTAAATTTCGTCATTTTTGAAAATTCCATAATTTCTATATTTTCTTATATTCCTCAAATTCTGAAAATTTTACTTAGTCAAAAATTTCATAACTTCTAAAATTCGATTAATTCATTGTATTACCTATAAATTTTATAAATTTTTTATATTCTACATATTGAATAAATTCTTGAAATTCAATAAATTCTGTGATATATAAATTTTGTAAATTTTACAAATCTCTTAAATGCTGTAGTTCTTAAAAATTCTGTACATTCGATAAATTAAATAAACCTTAAAAATCCGATAAATTCTTTAAATTTTATAAACTTTATGAATTCTATACATTTATCAATTGTATAAATTCTACAAAGCCTTTAAATTATAAAAATTCTTTAAATTTTATAAATACGCGTTCTGTATTGTAAATTTTATAGGTCTCATAAATTTTGTAAATTCTATAAATTCTATGAACCGAGTGAAGTCTAAAATTTCAGTCAATCCTTTAAATTCTACAAATTCCATAAATTCTGTTGTTCTTATACATTTTGAAAATTTGATAAATTCTACAAAGTCTACAAAGTCTATAAATATTATAAATTCTAATATGTTTTTAAACTCCATAAGTTCTACAAATTCTAAAAATTTTGAACATTCCTTTTACTTTCTTTTACTCTAGTAAAATAAAGTATAGTAATCATGAAAATTTTGGACCTTGAGATTTTTAGAGATTTATTTGTTTTGAGGTCCCCTGAGTCCGAAAAAGTGGGTTTCGAAATGGTGTCTGTTTGTCTGTCTGTCAGTCTGTCAGTCTGTCAGTCTGTCAATCTGTCAATCTGTCAATCTGTCAGTCTGTCTGTGTCCTCTCTACAGCCCAGATGGTTTAACCAATCGAACTGAAACTTCAGATTTAAGCTTTTTTGATAAATTGGGAGGTCCCAGTGAATTTTACTCCAAATCGGCTAACCGGAAGTGGCCACTCCCTTGGTCCAGAAAATTTATTTTGTTAATATCTTAAAAAGTATAAGGTTTACAAAAAACTACTTGAAACAAAATATTTCCAAAAATTAAAAAAAAATAAAAATAAAAAATAAAAATTGAGGTGTGGCCAACACAAGACTTTCTTTAACGAACAGAGAATTTTGAGAAATTTTATTTTTTTCTTAATTTTTTTTTTTAATTTTTTATTATAATTTGTTTTTAATTTTTGGAAACATTTTGTATTCAGTAGTTTT
Source organism: Tipula vernalis (assembly GCA_958295665.1). Taxonomy (NCBI): domain Eukaryota; kingdom Metazoa; phylum Arthropoda; class Insecta; order Diptera; family Tipulidae; genus Tipula; species Tipula vernalis. The sequence goes on from OY282560.1 coordinate 18,569,434, forward strand.
TTGAAAACCTTATACTTTTTAAGATATTTGCAAAACAAATTTTCTGGACCAAGGGAGTGGTCACTTCCGGTTAGCCGATTTGGAGTAAAAAACACTGGGACCTCCCAATTTATCAAAAAAGCTTAAATCTGAAGTTTCAGTTCGATAGATTAAACCATATGGGCTGTAGAGAGGACACAGACAGACTGACAAACTGACAGACAGACAGACAGACAGACACCATTTCGAACCCACTTTTTCGGACTCAGGTGAGCTCAAAACAAATAAATCTATAAAAATCTCAAGGTTCAAAATTTTCACGATTACTATACTTTATTTTACTAGAGTAAAAGAAAGTAAAAACCCTAATCCATACGAATCGTTCGTTTAGTAAAAGTTTTGCAAAATTATATTTTGGAAATCGCACTCAACTCCCAAGGGCCAATATCGGCCATTGCCAACAATGATGACAAAGGTTTGGCTAGCACATAGAATAGGTCCCTCAAATACTTAGTTAGAAAACCCTAATCCATACGAATCGTTCGTTTAGTAAAAGTTCTGCAAAATTATTTTTTGGAAATCGCACTCAACTCTCAAGGGCCAATATCGGCCATTGCCAACAATGATGACAAAGGTTTGGCTAGCACATAGAATATGTCCCTCAAATACCTAGTTAAAAAACCCTAATCCATACGAATCGTTCGTTTAATAAAAGTTCTACGAAATTATTTTTTGGAAATCGCACTCAACAATGATGACAAAGGTTTCGCTAGCACATGGAATAGGTCCCTTCATTACCTAGTTAAAAAACCCTAATCCATACGAATCGTTCGGTTAGTAAAAGTTCTGCAAAATTATTTTTTGGAAATCGCACTCAACTCCCAAGGGCCAATATCGGCCGTTGCCAACAATGATGACAAAGGTTTCGCTAGCACATAGAATAGGTCCCTCAAATACCTAGTTAAAAAACCCTAATCCATACAAATCGTTCGTTTAATAAAAGTTCTACGAAATTATTTTTTGGAAATCACACTCAACAATGATGATTAAGATTTCTCTAGCACATAGAATAGGTCCCTTAATTACCTAGTTAAAAAACCCAAATTTATAAGAATCGTTCGTTTAGTAAAAGTTCTGCAAAATTATATTTTGGAAATCGCACTCAACACGCACATTGCCAACAATGATGACAAAGGTTTCGCTAGCACGTAGAATAGGTCCCTTCATTACCTAGTTAAAAAACCCTAATCCGTACGGATCGTTCGGTTAGTAAAAGTTCTGCAAAATTATTTTTTGGAAATCGCACTCAACTCCCAAGGGCCAATATCGGCCATTGCCAACAATGATGACAAAAGTTTCGCTAGCACATAGAATAGGTCCCTCAAATACCTAGTTAAAAAATGGAGGTGTGACCAACACACGACTTTGTTTTACGAACAGGGAATTTTTAGAAATTTTATTTTTTTTTTTTTAATTTTTAAATTTTTAAAATTTTTTTTTTAATTTTTTATTTTTTATTTTTATTTGTTTTTAATTTTTGGAAACATTTTGAATTAAGTGGTTTTTTGTAAACCTTATACTTTTTAAGATATTTGCAAATGGAATTGGTGGTTTTATGGACCAAGGGAGTGGCCACTTCCGGTTAGCCGGTTTGGAGTAAAACTCACTGGGACCTCCCCATTTATCATTAAAGCTTAAATCTGAAGTTTCTGTTCGATTGGTTAAACCATCTGGGCTGTAGAGAGGACACAAACAGACGGACAGACGGACAGACTGACAGACTGACAGACTGACAGACTGACAGACTGAGAGACTGACAGACTGACAGACTGACAGACTGACAGACTGACAGACTGACAGACTGACAGACTGACAGACTGACAGACTGACAGACTGACAGACTGACAGACTGACAGACTGACAGACTGACAGACTGAGAGACTGACAGACTGACAGACTGACAGACTGACAGACTGACAGACTGACAGACTGACAGACTGACAGACTGACAGACTGACAGACTGACAGACTGACAGACTGACAGACTGACAGACTGACAGACTGACAGACTGACAGACTGACAGACTGACAGACTGACAGACTGACAGACTGACAGACTGACAGACTGACAGACTGACAGACTGACAGACTGACAGACTGACAGACTGACAGACTGACAGACTGACAGACAGACACCATTTTGAAATCCACTTTTTCGGACTCAGGGGACCTCAAAATAAATAAATCTCTAAAAATCTCAAGGTCCAAAATTTTCATGATTACTATACTTTATTTTACTAGAGTAAAAGGAAGTAAAAATTAAAAAAAAAAAATTGAAAAATTTAAAAATTGAAAAAAAAAAATTAAGAAAAAAATAAAATAACTCAAAATTCTCTGTTCGTAAAAGAAAGTCGTGTGTTGGCCACACCTCCATTTTGTTTGTTTGAAGTATGTACATGATTTCTACAAATTCTACAAACTCGAATTTAACTTATTTTAAAAATTCTATAATCTCTATAAATTCTTTGAATTCAAGGCAAATTTTATAAATTCGATGAACTCTATAAATTTTAATAATATTTGATATTTTTTAAACTCTGTATATTCCAAAATTTCTATAAATGTTTTAAATTGCCTCAAACAGAAAAAAATCTTCTATAAATTTGGCCACATTCGTCAACAATTTCTTGTTGAACGACCAACTGCAAAATTTATTCAATTCACTTTGTAATTTTATGCAACCAGAAATTGAATTGTAGCGAAATTTTCATATAACCTGCATAAAGAACGCAATGTGCAAATTCAAAACCTTTCATAACATCGTTAATAAGCGGTACTCCAGAAGTTATACGAAATAAATGGGAAGCAGAATCATTAATCTTAACAGATGATTGTGACCGGAAGATGAGATTGCGATCATTTCATAGGGACACACTCAATTTAGTTTCTCTAGTTTTCAAATTTTTAAAATTACATTTTCTTAAAAGCTTTTGAAAAGTCAGCGTTAACTAAATTCACTTGTTGCCGGCCGTTAATTCTGCTGTATAAATGTCCACAGAACGAGGCCAGATTGGTAATTGTAGATCTTGTGAATGAAGGATATACTTCAGGGATGAGGAATTATACACTATTTTTAATAAGGATGGGCGGAATGTCATCAAGACAAACCCAATTATTTAAATTAAAAAGGGACCACCAGTCATAAACCTCTGTTTCAATAAATTTTAATTAATTAAAGCTAGTACGATTACAAGCAATTGGAGATATGTTATATGATAGAAATGGCGTCGCAGATGGTTCATAAATGGAATCAAAATATTTGAATAAAATCTGTTCCTACTTTCGGTTTAACAGCTGCTGTTTAATTTTTTTACTTCTGAAATTCTGAAAAATCTTGCAGTTACTCAGTAAAAAATCTTTAGTATGCAGAAATCAGTTTCCTGCTAAAATAATCTAAATAGACTGAAACTGTTCTACAAATTATCAGTTAGGACTTCATTCATAACGAAATATTTTCCAAGTTCGGTAAATAAAAAAAGTAGTAGGTTTTATAGGAGGTGGAGGCATAAATAGCTTTATGTTCACTGTGAATGGCACAGGCGTCCTAACGGATCAAACATTCTCGGACAAATAGATAAAACGTTTCATTTTGTGCATGATTCGGAAGGCAAGTCGACAATTTTGAAGCCAAACTAAACTTCTACTAATCCCTAATTAAGGCCCAACATTGGTAAGATTCGTCTATCTTCCTTATTTTGTCTGACCGGCTTGTTGTTGTTTATCACGTTAGATTCCTGAGGATGGTTACACTTATGCAGTTTTCCATATGATTAAATGCCATATGTAACCGTTAGCAGTCTTTATTGACTTGCCGCCTCGGTAGGTGACCTACGCCAAAGAATTCATTGTTGTGATGTGCGTAGAGCTATTGTCACCTTGATCAGATAAATTCTCATTAATAATTCGCATGTGATCTAATGCAATGTATTCATTTATGAATTTATTGTCCTTATCTCTAAATTTTGAATTTCAGGTAAACTTCTTCTACATAGACAACAGAGGCTGCAATGTAACCTTATAGGATTGATGCTTTTTCACCTACCATGATTTTTACGGTACGTTGGCTTAAAAATATTTTTGCAGGTTTCTTTTTTTGTCGTAGGTGAATTTTGCCATAAATCTGTCCTAATGTCAGAATATCTCGTTATAACGAATTTAAATTTTGTGTAATAAACGTTAAATTATTTAAAAGAAGTTCAAATAAGATGGTAAAGATTACAAGATAGAAATACTTCTTGGAAAAAACAGGGGTTTAGGATCATTAGGACAACCATGTCTGATACGATCTCACACAATATATAGCGAATATTATGAATAAATCATTTTCCCGATTTTAATTCTAGGAAGCAAACACCAATGTGGCCTACATACAAGGCTAGAATTTAGTACAAGCTATCCGACACAAATTTCAGTTTTGGACAAAAAGGGGATTAGTGTGTTAAGGGCAAACATGTTTGATCCGGTCTAATCCAATATAAAGGCGTGATATTATGGATAAAATTTCCAATTTTCTAACTGAAAATTGTTTGTAAATAGGCTATTTTCGTGCCAGCATCTTTGGATTTTCTCAAGAAAATTGAAAATTCATTTATTATTCGCTGTATATGGGATTACATGTAATTTTATGTAATTGCATCTTCATCCATGGGCGTTTAATCAACTCATATTGCTTATGTTTTATGAGTTAAAGCGTACTGTAAGCATATACACTGTGACCCGAAAGATGGTGAATTATACCTGATCAGGGGTGCTATTCTTGAACCATTACGAAAACTTTCGTATTGCGAGTTAGTGTCAAAGTATTACGAAAACCCTAAAATCGTATTCTTGAAATCGAATTACGAAAATTTTCGCAACGGAACGTTACTAAAATTTTCGTAATGGTTTTTTCGTTTCCCATTGCATTTCGTAATGAAATCATTTGGATTTTTGTGTTAATTATATTGATAAGGATGTTCATAAAACTCAATATTTTCTATTCTCAATATTTTATAAAAAAGTGAAAACAAAAGCGTACCTTTTTTTTCTTTGCTTCACGTGTTCTTAAAAATATGTATTATTTATTTCGAGATAACGATGTACATAACTATGCATTCGGTTTTGTTTACTACCTAACTAGAACAAAAGGATATTTTCTTCTAAATTTTTGTATTTACATGTCGTATACCTAAATTTTGGGATATTTTTTTAAATGCTTGACCACTTTCTAATTTTAAACAATACGTGTAAGGGTAAGAGATTTTTTCGTAATTGACAATTGGCTATAGCGGACAAAAATGGAATATGTGATTCAATACAACAAAAAAATGTTATTTAAAGCTATATTGCCTATTTAACTTTTATATTTATTTATTAAAATTGTAATGATTGGAAATTAATTAATGCAATGTGTAATATAAAGTGTGATTTTTATCATTCATTAAGTTCATTTGGAACAATTTTGTTTTATCATTTTAAATGCCCTGTCTTCAAACATTACGAAAATTTTCGTAATGCACAATATTTTCGTAATCGTAATGGTGAAATCATAAATTAGTATTCTTGAAGCCATTACGAAAATTACGAAGAGAGAAATAAAAAACTAAGAAGATTTCGAAAGAGATGATTAAAAATGTTAGTTTAGTTTAGTATAACTGAGAATATTAAGCGAAGCGGACGCTTTCTTTACTTAAAATTATAAATTGTTGTGAATTTTTGTCAATAATGGCTTATTTATTTAATATTAAATTAAATATATTAAAAATGATTGTGTATGCTACTTTTTCTTTTAAAGGGAAAATTACTTCGGTCTAAAAAGACCAATGTATTGAAATCTTGTAAAAAATGGCCAAAAATTTGTTTGATCCAAAATCATTTATCTCGACGTTTTGAAAGTCCTTGAGTCCGAAAAAGAAAAAAATATATATCTATCCGTCTTTCTGGACGTCTGGATGTCTGTACCCATGATATCTCGAGAATCGCTTATCCGATTTAGAATTTGTTTTTTCCAAAAATCTGTTTTTATGGTACGGCGGTACATATGATTGTATGATGGTACGATTGAACGATGATATAATGTTGTGTCGTGTATGATGGCATGATGGTTTGATGGTATGGTAGTACGATGATATGATCCTATGCAATGCCACTACATAAAAAGCCATGAAAAAAAACTTGTAGTGGTGTTAAGCCAATAAAGATTTTTATTTTCCAATGGAACGTAAACACAATCATATGGGATTTTGTGTTGCCTTTATTTTCAATTTAAATGAAAATTTTTATTGATAAATAGAAATAATTTTAAATTAAAGACAATCTGTTTCGTCGGCAAGTGGCCCCTTGTGTGTTGGTGATAGCTTTTCACATTTTTCATCATATCTCCCAAGTTATGGGCTCGATTTTAATTCTGTTTGCGGTTTTCTAAAGCTTTTGAGTCACTTTATTGGTTAATTTGCACGCTAAGCCAGATTTTTGTAAAGAATGTAACAAATTATGGGAAAATCACATTTTTTTACTTAAACGATTTTTTTATTTAAAAAAACCTCTACTTTTAAAAAAAAAATGAACTGTAAGTCGAAAAAATAAATGTCCCATGGCATGGTTATTTTATTTATAATTATTAAAACATTGTCACTACCTAACTCATAAAATATTCGAACACCAATTTGTCGAAAAAATGGCGTTTGTAGCCGTTTAGGTATAGTGATGTTATCTAACCAAATCTTTTAAATGATCGAAAACTCAAATTGGTAAGTAATAATAAATAGTTCAGTTGTTCGCTAACCGATCATGTGACACTGTCACACATGTACTCTCAGTGTTCTGTGTTTTAACAATTTTAAGTTTGTGTGAAAATTAAAAGGACAGTTTGTGTTAAGTAAACGCTTAATCATTACAATGACACATTTGCGTGATCTACCACCTTCTCATGTAGCCGATATGCATTTTGTAAACCTGTTCTGTAATGGAAATGCACGCGTTGCTGTCGAAAAATACAGGCGTCGATATCCAACAGGCCAGTACTTGGGTATAGGACATTCATTGCAATACATCGACGTTTTCCCGAACAAGAATTATTCCAACAACAACAAGAGTCCAGCGTGAATATCAACGTACACGTTGAAAGAGGATTTATTACGATTAATACGCACTGGCCCTACGATAAGTATCAGCCGCCTGTCTATTAGTTTAGACATATCGAGGTCAAAAAGGCCTTAATCACTTCCGTCGTGCTCAACATCTAGGAAATGTGGGCCATCGTGCCAGATCAGTTTTTTGTAACTGGATAATTTCAGAGCAAAGAAGTGATGTCAATTTTATAAGGAGAATATTGTAGACAGATAAAGCTACTTTCACCAGGGCGGGTATAACAAATTATAGAAACCTCCATGTTTGCGCCGTCGAAAACCCAAACGTCGTAAGGGAGACAGCTTTCCAGAGCCAATTTGCTATAAATGTATGGGCGGGAATGATCCACGATTAACTTATCGGACCTTACGTGGTAATAAACAGGCTTTATCAACATGTATTATTAGAATTTTCAGGAATCACGTTGTAATGGAAAAAGTGCCATTGTTGAGGAGAAGGCGAATGCAGCTGCAATTAGATGGAGCTCCAGCACATTTTGCAAAGATAATACGTGATAATTTTAATGAAAATAATCCACGGTGGATCGGTAGAGGAGGTCCTGTAGCCTGGCCGCCAAGGTCCCCTGATCTTACGCCCCTAGATTTTTATTTCTGACAGCAAGAATTTTCGCTGCTGCAGCAGAAACAAGAGGCAACCCTTAACAATTGCGTTGGTTAACAACTAGTGTGATCAGGAGAGCCCTTGTTTGTTTATAAGAGAGTGGAGAGCATTTCGAACATGTCATTTAATTAAAAATGTTTAATAATTTGTAATAAAAATTGTTTTTATTGATTATTAATAAAATAGTATTATTTTATTTCTTGGACTTTAATTTAAACATCTTTTTTGTTTAATTTCCCTACTTTCTCTAGGTGATTTTTGCGCGGTATTTTTAAGAGTTAGCTAGTAACAAAGTTTTGTCAATTTGTAGATATTATGCTGTAGATTAATAATAATAATTAAAATAATTAACTTAATGGGACATTTTCATGGTTTACAGTTCAGTTTTTTAAAAAGTAGAGGTTTTCTTTACTAAAAAAAATGTTTTTTTCCCGAAATTTTTTACATTCTTTAAAAAAACCTAGCTAAGTGCGCAAACTATCAAATATAGTGACTCATAAACTTCATCTTTTCAAAAACCGCAAACAGACTTATAATCGAGCCCATAACTTGAAAATGAGACACCCACTTTAAAGGATTTTTTGCGATAATTTTACTTAAATATTCAGAATTTTCCGGCCGGTCACTTGACGACCAAACACATTGTTTATATTGCAGCTTGTACAGAATTTTAATTGAAATTAATAAAATTTTAATTAACAATTTTGCATTTTAGTAAATTGATTTTTAGAGAAATATACGGAAATCGTAAGGCTTCGTGTTTTTTTTTTAAATTTCTTTTCGTAGATTACTAGATTAGTTTTATTATAAATCATGGCTGTTTATGTAGTAACATTGGTAAAGTTAAAACTAATCTAGTAATCTACGAAATGAAATTTTTAAAAAAAGCACGGAGCCTGACGATGTTTGAGAATAAAAATCAATTTACTAAAACGCAAAATTGTTAATTAAAATTTTATTAATTTTAATTAAAATTGTGGACAAGCTGCAATTCGATATATTTAATTTAAAATTGTTTATATTTATCAATAAAAATGTTCATTCAAATTGAAAATAAAGACAACACAAAATAATTCCAATATGATTTTGTTTATGTTTCATAGGAAAATAAAATCTTTATTCGCCTGGGGATTTGACTTTTTAGACTGATGTCACGGCTGTTTATGTAGTGGCATTGTCCTATGATTCTATGGCGATATGATTTTAGATCGTACTGTCGTACGATACTATTATGGTATGATGGTATGATTGTATGACTTTACGTACCATTAGTATTAGCCGCCTGTGACGGTATATCAATCCAATTCCAATTACAACACGCGACATTTAAAAATACATCCCAAATTGTCAATTAGTATTGTAGCTATTACCCTTATTTTTAAGAAAATAATAAACATACCACAAACAAATTGGTACCCTTTTTATGTGGTAATAAAATAATAAATATTTAGCGAAATGTAAATACCTATTATTTTGAACCATCAACAGAAATTATTGAGTTTTATAAACATCCTTATATGAATATAATTAAAACAAAAACCAAAATGATTTCATTACGAAATGCAATAAAAAACAAAAAAAAAACATCCGAAAATTTTAGTAACGTTCCGTTGCGAAAATTTTCGTAATCCGGATTTCAAGAATACCATTTTAAGAACTTACATTTTCATCTTCTCTCTCGAAATTTTATTATTTCTTTTTGCCTCTCTTCGTTATATTCGTAATGGTTTCAAGAATACTAAATTATGATTTCACCATTCCTATTACGAAAATAGCATTACGAAAATTTTCGGTTACGAAAATTTTCGTAATGTTTCAAGAATAGCACCCCAGGTCGAAAAAATTTTGTTGGCGAATTTTAGGACAGGTTTAACAAATACTTCACTTATTCTTCACTAATTCATGCGAGCAGGTAAAAACAAAGTTACTACATATTTTCTTGCATCAGGTACGAGAACTGCATCAGATTTATTGAATTTTTTACATGTTATCCGTTACGAACTAAATAGTGGTACAGCTCCAAAATTTTGTCAAGCTTTATCCGAATATATTAGAAACAACTCAACAGACAAATCATTTTAATACAGTTTACCACTTTCCTGTTGGAAACATTAATCGGATTGATATTTATTTAGATATGTTTTGGCCGAAGAAATTTTCAGAGCTTAAAAAATTCGTTTTTATAGTAGGAACTACTGATGGAATCGACTTAATAACTCAGACATAAAATTCCACTAAAATCCGATGACAAATGTTATTCCATTTAGTACTGGAAATGGAAATGTAGTAAAGGCCTGGATTAGTTATTTATGTAAAAAACAAATTATTCTTTGACAAATCTAATTTTTTGATTTATGCTTTGTATTTATGTAACAAAGTGTTATTAGTAGTGCCACGCAATATTTGTTAATTCTGGTCTTGTTTAACTTAAGAAACTCCATCCCTGCCTCAAATGGAACTTCTGTAATTATGTACCAATTCAATTAAAATTTGATATCTGACTTAGCCAACAGTATTCAAACGAAGAAACAAGGTGATGGATTTTACCACATATCTGTTTCGGCACCAAACCAATTTTATACAACACCGTTTTTTTTTTTGTTACACAAATCCATAACATAATTATTTAGAGACTCAACAACTGTTCTGGTTTTTCAAATTTTTTTCAGATTTTGTCCAGCTTTAGTCGTTTTCGTCCTGATCATCCTACCCAAACTAAAAGACATCAAAGAAAGTGTAACCCAGTGTTTGGTATCGATATCTAAATCGAATGTATTGTTGGCGGTTGAGACAGCTTATGTCGTGGAGGTTTGATGGGGGAATCAGATCATCAATTAGTTTGTCCGATCACTCAAGCTCCATATACCATATATCCAAGCAACTCAGCTCCTGAATCTATACTTTGTGACGTTACCAGCTGTTATAAATTTTTTTTTTATAAATTATTACAAAATAACCGGTCATCGGGAAAGACCATATACAAAAATTGATATTGTGTGGAAAAGAGAGAGACATCAAGAGACAACAAAAGATGCGACAGAAAAAAGATGATAAAAGAGGAACAACCGCTTGACTCGTGGTAGTAAACGGTAGTGAATTGCCAAACGGGAGACAGAAAAATAAAAAACAGAAAATCTAAAATAAAAGTGGCAAGGTGAAATTAATGATTAAAAATCCTCAATCGTTGAATGTGTTGAATTGCGGTAAAAATTTACGTATAATAAAAATTATTGAGTGTGCTAAACCAAAAAAAAAAAAAAAAAAATAACGTTTCGTGTAATTTTAACTCGTTCTCATGGTTTACGGTTAAAATTATTGAGTTTACATCTGTATTTGTTAAAAGGAACAATTTTTGGTGTTTTATTTTGATTGTTCGATTGTTCTGAAGTTTCTAGATGTAAATCGTCAATAATTTATTTTGTGAGTAATTATAAAGATTGTGTGAAGTGTATGTGTAATTTACAGTGTGATAAATTAAAGTGGTCAATTGACGCGTTAGTAACAATAACAGTTAATTTAAGAAGTGCTTCATCGTTTTTGTGATTGTCGTGTCGACATATTAATGTGAAGGTTGATCCCTACACAGGGTGAACGTTTTTGTGTGCGGAGCCGATATAAATTTGGAAACAGTTGGTAAGTCAGTCACAATTTTATATACATTTACTCCTACCTAGTTATCGTGATCTATATGTTCGATTAAGCAAGCACGGGCATCCGTTACGTGCAAACAGGCTCCCTGAAAGTTCAGGGTGGCGCCCAACAATTTGTTATTAATTTATATGGCCTGTCGACAGGGGGTTATCGCACTATATTCGTGGCAAATACCCATGCGGCTTGCTAACCGTTCTCCTTTTTTCTGCCTAACACATTTTAAGCGGCTGTATCGGTCGCCGGATATGAGTTTGCGCCTTACATTTTGGCGCCGAACATGGGGTCACGTTTTGTGAGTCTGGCTTGGTTTTATGATCTACATTGTTCGAGAAAGGTAACCGAGTGTTTGGCATTAAATCGTGTGGGAACGGTAACAGTGATCAGCCGGTTTAACGCTAACCGTTCACATTGGCAACCAAGTTTTTTTCTGTGTTCATGTTGATTTGTTGTTTGCAGATTGGTTTCAAGTCATTATTTCTTTGTCTGAAATTTTTATGTTTATTTTCTCTTCAACTGAATACTCTTGAAATATTGTTTGGCAGAGGTTTGAATAACGGTTATTGTTGTTTTTGGACACGTTTTAGCTTCACTTAGTTTGAATTTCAGATCGGCACAATTTTAGAGGTCAGTTTTAATTACAGTTATAATTAATGGTTATCTTGGCATTTGTGAAATAAACATTTTCTAATTAGGGTTACACAGAATTGTCTGATTAGGAATACACAGATTCAATAACAATTGAAATTCGCTGTGCAAAAGAAATTGGTCGATGCAAGAAAAATGGCGCTTTCAAGATTGAAACACTACGTGGATCGGGCTTATCGTGCGTGTGACGATAACATGAAGATAAATACTATTGATCACATGGTGCACCGCATAATAAGAACTATTGAGGATCCCGAAACGGTGTTGTAACAATACGAGAGCAGTGGGCAGGCAAAGGAGGCATACTCTGAACAACCAGTTCCAAGACCCAGTGGACTACACAGCAGTGCTAAAACAGGTAGAACGATGAAAAGTAACGATGCGGATGTATTAGGGGCTAACAATGATAGACACGAGGCTTTGGGAAGAGCAGCAATGATGGTCAGAAATGATCCTCCGAATCCCGGTCAGGCTAATGTCAGCAGTAACGAGGCTAATTTCTGTAAACATGGCAGCTTTTTGGCGTCTCACAAAATGGTGTCAATACATAAGTGGAAGCTCACATTCAGCGGTAAAGGCGGAATGTCCCTCACAGACTTCCTATCACAATTGTTGTAATACTCACGTGCAGAAGGGGTGTCACAGGAACAATTATTCCGCGCAATATTTCATTTGCTAACGGGTCACGCGTTGACATGGTATCGAGCGAATCACTCGTATTACAGTACGTATTTGGAATTGGAATCCAGTTGATTCGCGAGGAAGTACACACACGATTGCAAGCACCAAAAGAGACATTCGCTTCATTTATAATCAATATGGAGATGCTTTTCCAATACGTTTATCCTCCGATGACAATACAAGAGAAATTTCGTTGGCTATAGTGGAAATAGTGTCACTGGCTCAACTTAAGAGGTTGTGTAAACAGGTTGATGAATCTAAAGTTATGGAGGCACGAAGAACGACAACACAGCAGGTACCAAACCCATTTGAACCTACGTTCGGAATGCCAAAAAATAGGAGCAGAGGCTGTTAAGAAGTTAATAAAGCATGGTCACAAACATTTTGATTGTGCGCAGCCCAGAGAACATTTTTTTGTTGGTGTTGAGGTCGGCCGGGAGTCAAGGCAGATGCATGTCCCTGAAAACATCAGACAGCTTTCAAAGAAATTCTTAGGGAGGTGAATCTGGCTTCGAAATCGGAAAACTGTCAGGGGGGGGGGTCATCGCGCTATATTCGTGGCAAATACACACGCGGCTTGCAAACCGTTCTCCCTTTTTCTGCCTAACACATTTTAAGCGGTCCTATCGGTCGCCAGATATAAGTTTGCGCATTACGAAAGCTTATCCATAAAACCATTTAAGCGCGTTAATTAACAAAAACAGGGAATAAGGCCTGCGGGCGTTAATTTACTCCATCGGTTATAAACCCTGAATAAATTTTTAATACACATTCTCCTCAAATCATCATAGTTCACTAACTCCTGATTGAGTAACGCTGAACAGAGTATATAACAATTAGTCAACTTCAACAAAATGTAGTGAAAGCTGATCAGTTCAATGACACCAATTATACAGTAAATAGAAAACAAGAGTTATATTTCGATTATAGCGAATGTCATGTTTAACCGCAAAAACGTTGTGCGCTTAATTTTTTTATTTTTATAATCCATATGTTTTATGGGTATGAGTACCATATGAAAACTACAGATGAATCACTAATAAAATCAAGAAACATTTAAATTTGTTTATTTGAAACAAGATTCCTATCTATCTCGACTTTTTATACATCGTAACATGTTTAATTGTAAATAGTTAATACATTCAAAATTAAGTTGCGGTCATAAATCTGTTAGCTAATCGCGAAACTTGATTATGTGTAGGAATAAAATAAACATTCCTCTCCAAAACACTATTAAGGTCGTCCAGCTAATTTATTTCGTTTAATTCCTAGAATCTCAAATCTTTTCGTGAACAAATTCAGTTTAACTTTTGATTTGGTGTACAAAGGATATCAGCAACAAACGCAGTGTGGAATTTGGTACTTGTTTGAATCTAAATCCAATTATAAATCGTTGAGTTTGTGGCAAATTATCAATAAAGCTGGCTGTGATCAATAAAGAGGCTGTGATGAAATTAAAAGTGTGAAATTTTAGTTTAAAATGAAGTTGTGTTTATAGCGTCTTAATTCGCAAAATATTAATTGTTAATGAGGAGGGCGCAACGCGATAATACACATAGCAAACAAGAACTCATCTGAAAAAGAGTGTATCTGATCTAACTCACCTTCCTGTCTGTCCACTGCAAAAAACGGAAAATATGTTAAACCATACGATTCCCATCACCCCTCCCTCTCCTCTCCCTCTACCAGTCAAGCTCAACCCTACCTTATTTCCCTAATAAATCGATATGAGAACCGCGAGTGTACGATATTTGCCAATTTTTTTGCAAACAGTTAGTTATAAATTCACAGCTGGCCAAAAATAAAAGTTTAGACTGATATATAAGTGCACCATATTGGATGTTATAAAGTAAACACATTTTCAATTTTTAAACAAATAATTTATTTAACAATTTCATTGATCTATCCAATTAAAGATGCAATAGCATTTGGTGGAAGAGCAAGTGCTGGCGGTGGTGTTGTTGTTAGAATACCTAAACTATTGGAACCAGGTAAATGTGTCCCATATGGATGGAAACCATTTTCATCGGCCGTATAAAAAACGGTATATTCTACATTATCAGGCCCAATGTATTGATATGATCCAGACACAACGTATTTGGCTTCACCGTTGGCATCATTTTTGAAAGATCCTGTTTCATCACGTGCTTGACCATCACTGAGCTTGTAACTGTAGACAGAGAAATGAACACAAAACTGAAATTATATTGAATACATAAATGATTTTTGACATACACACTCACTTGAAATTGTATTCATTTTGATCGTTTAACGATTTAAAATTGTAGCTGTCAATTTGTACATCATTAACTGGTGCCGAGCTGACTGATATAACCAGAACGACTACAATAAGAACAGCAAAATTTATTTGTAACATTTTGTTAAAACAGTGTGGACAATATCACTTTTGAGACTAAAGTTGGGTAGATTGATATTTTATGGTTGGAAATAACTTGATAGCATTGAAAGTATCAAAAATCGAATTTCTATTATTTAATACCTTCGCGATTTTGTAAGTGGGGATAAGATTGAAAATATATAATCAAGTTGTTAAGTAAGAGGAATATTATATTGGTATATCTTCTTGATATTTTTGAGTATTATACTTGTTAAGAGAATAAGTTCAATACCCCCTGGAAAAGATGTATCTTGATAAGAATTTTAACTGTTAACTTACTGATCCATACTTACATACCCCGATGACATTCCCGGCTAAAATAATATTTATTATTTTGTAAACGACAATCGATAACCGCTGCCACTTGATCTTCTTGTTATTAGTCTTCATAATCCGTCCGTATGGACTGCGTACACAGAGACGCATTTCTTTTTGGATTAACTACTGGTCCATTAGCTCTATAATAATGTGGTGCCAACATGCCGACACGCAAACTTGAACGCTTGCAGCACTTTCGAAAACTTAACTTTAAAAATATTTGATAAACGTTCACTGAACTGCACCGTTCATTGTAACATTACTATAACAATAACCAAATACTCTATATGTCGTTCTAAATGTCATCAAATTTGCTAACAAATCAGCCGAATTTCACATGATTTCAAAGTGACGGACAATCGAAAATTCTTTCCTATGTAATACAACCTTCATGAAGAAGGTTTCAACGTAGACTGAACCCTCCGTAAGGTTGCCAGACAGTTCAATATTGACAGGATTGTCCCGAATTCAAAATAGCTATTATGCATTCGAGCTCCATATCCCGATGTCCAACTGATAGCTTACAAAATCACATCGACAATAAGACACAGGGGGTCACATGACCCAAAATATCGTCGACAAATTAAACGCTTGACACAACTTAACCGCCGATCAAAAGGATGACCCAACCAAATCACATGGCCGACACTGACCGCCGGAATTTACTTCGACGCTTTATAAGTTTTTCACAATTAAATTTTTCCTTTTCCAAAGTTTAAATCGGACCTTGTTCCGAGTTAAAAAATTGAATTTTGCATTTTCGGATCATGGCCATATGGTTATTGGCGGTCGGTTTTATTGGCTAGGTAGATTGTCTCGGCCATCTGTCAGGTTGGCAATGTGGTTGTTTGGGCTATCTGTCTCGTCGGCTGTGTAGTTGTAGTGACCAACTTTTCTATTGGCGCTATAATTTCCAGTCGTGTGGCCGGTCGGCGAAATGTCTTGACATTCGTCTTGTCAGCGATGTCGGTTGCGTTTGCTAATTTCCCTGTGTACGATATGGCCGGTCGGCGAATTGGTTGACGGCCATGTAAAATATTCAATATTTTATCAAGATTTCGGAGAATACTCGAATTTTGTAAGACATTGAGGCGAAGTAGCATTAAATAGCATATTTGTAGCAAATTCAATTTTTTTGAAAATCATATGTACAAATTCTGAGCCAAAAATCAAAAATCTGTAATTGTGCTGAGATTCTGATGGTAGATACCTCTAGCAATAGGTGTGGGAACCTGTAATTATTGTGCCGATAATCATTTGGGTCGCTCTGTTATTTCTACACATTTTGTAGAAGATTCAATTTTATTGAAAATCACCTGTACTATAAATGGGCACAAATTCTGAGCCACAAATCAAAAAACTACAATTGTGCTCTGATCTCGATGGTTGATACCTCTAGCAATAGGTGTTGGGACCTGCCGATGATCATTTGGATCGCTCCATTATTTCTAGCGAAAGCGAAAATTGCGATTTGGCACTTTTCTAAGAACTACATATATTGAACTACCTAACTTCAATAACTTACCTTCTAAATAACCTTTAAATTGAAATTAAACCAATTTTCTTTTCAAATTCCAACCAACCATTTATACGTAATATTACTCCTATTCCATATTTTTCGGAATTTTTCAAGAGTTAATTTTTGAATTTTTAAGTTTTACGGAGAATTGCATTCCAAATGGTACAGGAGTAAATGCAATTATTCTTGAGCGAATACATTTCGATCAGAAATGAAGAGAAAATACAACGATTTTGAAGATTAAGACCAATTGATTGAGACACTGCTGTGCCCTTATAAATTGTATGGTGATTTAATGATTATTTAATTTTTTATGGATAGTTTGCCTGATGGGGACTAGGACTGGTATCTTGTCTATTTTAGGTCAGGTGATAAGGGCTTTCCATCCTCTCATACAACAAAGCCAATCACAATACATCAAAAATAAGTACAAACAAAAAAAATTTTCTTTAGTTGTAAAACACTGAATGTAAGATTTTATTATAAGATAAGTCAGATCAGATAAATCAGATTTAACCAATTAATGATTTAATGGCGTTGGGATGAATTCTTTTCTTCGATGGACCCATTGCTATGCTTTCAGTTTGTCGATATCCGTTTTCATCGGCTTCATACATGATGGAGTGGTATTTACCATTCGGATCAAAGTATCTATAATAACCGATAACATGTAATATCAATTGGTCCGATTCAGTTCTTATAAATTTGCCTACTTCATTGCGCACTTGTCCATCAGTAGTTTCGTACCTGTATGCGGATAAAATAAATAAACATCAATTACTAACTAAGAAGCTGTATTGGGATAGACTTCTACTCACCGAAAATTGTAACCACCATCATCACCATTATACGGTTGATAATCATTTCTAATGATTCCGATGTTTTCGCATTCGATCGATATTAATGATAAACAAATTAGGAGGAATATTTTTTCCATAATGACGATTCCTACGTACACAATGCACTGTATGAACTAAAATCTTATTATGTTTTGCTGACCACAAGTCGACCTACCACCTTTACTTGTACTTGTACACTACATTCACACAATCTCAAAACAATACTCAAGCAGTAAGGGGGGAAGTAATGATGCGCCGCCATACATTTTTATACCACGAATGCAAACCTTCAGACAAGGTTGTCTGTACCTACTAATTTACAATAAAATTGACACTCTAATAGTTTGATTTATTTTCATCACACCTTGAATAAATTTGACCACCGACTACGCAATTTGGTTTTGTATCCCATTCTTGAATGCATTTAGCCTTAGTAAACGAACAATTATTATCAAAATTGTTTTTTTGTTGAAAGGGAATCGTAAACAGACAAAATTTCGACTTAACATTTAATTAAATAACAGATTATATGCAAAGAATTCAAGAAGAAATACCAAGCCATTCACTCCATAAAAGAAGATGGTCTTTTTTGATACCTCAGTTTTGTTTTTTTATTTTTACTTTTGCAAATTCACAAACCTATAAATAAACGCGAAAGTCAAACAGATATGTGAAGCAAAATCTAAATGAATTAACATTTTGAAGGCCATCTGGTTATTTACATTTTTTATCGATTACATTATCTTAAATATAAAGTTGTGTCTCGTTTGTCTCAAAAGAGACATTCCTGATGTAGTTACAAAATGTTGCAAATTATAGGTACGGTTAGAAATCACTTGCCCTGCTGTACTTTTACACTTGCCTTTGTGTGTTAAATCATTCTTTCTGCTAATTTGTTGAACAATTCGTTGTGTAATTTTGTATCCAACCATTCATCGTCAACTTAACTATAAAAGAAACAAAAATGCTTTATCGCATTTTATGGTAAAACCTACAAAAATCAATTTGGGTTTAAACAATTAGCATAAACCTTGCTTTTGTTATTACATCCCAATATTGGAAACATTAAAATTTCTTGTGAAAGATTCACAAATTAAATCACAGTTTACTTCAAATCAAGGAAGGAATTATTCCAAACTTCAGGATTACAAAGACATACTATTAAAGTTAGCCGAATGTTTTCAGCTGAAAGATATAAAATGTCGGTAATGCAGATAGTGTCTTTGCTATATCAGCCGAAAGTTACCAGCCGACATATTTCAGCCGAAACATATTTTAAACAAAATGAAAAAATAACAAAACAACCTAGAAACTGGTACTTTCATGAAGTGAATTTACGGCTGAATAGAGGCTAATTTTGGTTTGTCACTATTTACCATAGGAATTATACTTAAAATTTCATTAGAAAAGTTAAATATCAAATTAAAAAAGTTGTATAAATTCAACCTTTAAAGTGTCATGTCTGGCAAGTATTTAAATTAGTGTGCCTTACAAACAATTATCCCTAGAAAAATTATCAGGGCAAGTTTCATGTAGGGAGCTCGGGAAAATTCGTTTAAATTCGTTATACAAATTTTTTAATTTTATATGGGTTTTTCATTCAAACGAATTTTCTCGGGCTCCCACATGAAACTTGCCCTGATTATTTTTTTAGGTATTATCATTGTTAATGCACATTAATTGAAATACTTTCCAGACATGACACTTGAAAGGTTGAATTTATATAATTTTTTTAGTTTTATATGGCGTTTTCATTTAACCGAATTTCCCGAGCTCCCCACATAAAACTTTCTCTGATAATTTTTCTAGGTATAGTTATTGGTAAGGCACAGTAATTGAAATACTTTTCAGACATAACACTTTAAAGGTTCAATTTATACAAATTTTTTAATTTTATATTTACCTTTTCTGATGAAACTTAAAGTATATAGTAATTCCTATACTGTTTACCAGTGACAAACCAAAATGAGCCTTTTTTCAGCCCTAAATTCACTTCATGAAAATACCAGTTTCTAGGTTGTTTTGTTGTTTTCATTTTATTTAAAATATGATTCGGCTGGTAACTTTCGGCTGATATAGCCAAGACACTATCTGCATTACCGACATTTTATATCTTTCGGCTGAAAACTTTCGGCTAACTTTAACAAGGTTACAAAGACGGTTTGATTTATAAAAATAACGATTTCTTTTATAACAAAACCGGTATTGATCTGTTGTTCTTTATTGACGCCTTTGAGGTATGCAACCCACTAGGATCAGGCCAAATCAAAACATAAACTCTTTGGTTGGATTTAGCTTTATTTTTGAAAACATTATATCTGATTTAGAAATACGAGAAGGGGCTAGCATAACCTTTAATGAAAAGTCAGAATCGCTAAAAGGTGTAATAGTAGCAATTTGCGGCCAAAACTTAGGGTTACGTCATATAAAAAATATTCATTATTTTTCGGGGCAGTCTCTCCCAATATCTGTTAACTGTTAACTGCCTAAGTTACAAAAAACAATTTATTCAATGAAAACTTTTTAGAATCAAGTCAACAAAAATTATTCAAATAACGCAACAGTTGCCCCTTCCGATCTTTCCTCTCCTTTTTCTTTTACAACCCATATACTTGGGCATGTGGAATGTGCAACTTTAACATAGGCGGTTCCTTACTTTTGTTGAGATTTCAAAATTAATATTATTATTCAACCTTTAGATTAAATATTCATAACTATAATCTCACCAGTTCCGGTAGGGGCCAAAATTTGGCATGCTAATTCTGCAGAAATCACAGGAAGCAAGCTTATGCTTGAATCCGATGGAAGCGAAATATATGATCCCGAAATCTGCCAACATTATGACGAAAAAAACAAAATTTTCCAATTACTTCCGGGAAATGTTAATTGGACACCTGCCTCATGTTAAACTAGCAACTCAATTTCACCACTAAATTCATCAATTTTGATGTCAAGTGGACGAATTTCTTTGATTAATTCCGATACTTCTGAAAAATGTATGTAAAAAATGCGCAAAAGTTATTCGCTTCCTATAAAATTCCGTTATCTAAAATACCGGAAGAATTAGTAGGCTTGTTGAATGAACAAAATCTTTTGACATGAGACGAAGTTCCTTTTATATTCCGCAAACTGTTTTTCGCAACATAGCAAAACTGCTTTTATCGACCTTTCCGTAAAGTCTTGGAGAAACAAATAGTGCTGGAGAACTTATTTCGGATGAGTTAGTTGGTTTAGAAACAAAGTTACTAAATCGTAACAACTAAACCGTAACCGAAGCCAACTAAGCGAAATATAAACATTTCCGATGGTGCCCCAAATTTTTACGCAAAAGGCGATAAGAGTTACTCAGAAGATGAATGCGAAGCATAAGGAGCATTTCAAAATGGAAGACAAGAAATTATAACTATTTTTAATAAAACATTTATAGCTCAAAGATAATTTTTAATAAATTATCCAAATGTAAGCAAAGTGCAAAGCTGACGTTACCTACTTACACCATATAATTCCTTATTACCCATCAATTACCATATCAAGGAAAACGTAGAAATGATGATACGTCAATATCCTATAATTAAATAATAATAATTAATTCAGTTAACTAAATAATTTACAATATATTTCCTAATGTACAATTTTAGGAAGGAACACGCCACTCCTTGCGTCGCTGTTATAAGTAAGCATTTTGCAATTCCAATAGTCGATTATTAGTTGAGGTACAACGAGTGCCATCACAACACAGACTAGCATATTATTTGTGGCTGTTTTAGTTTATAGTGCCATATAACATAACAATGCATAAGAAAATTTTAAGAAGTTAAAAGAAGTTTGTCTGTTTATACTTCTTTCCGGCTTTTTACAGCAAAAATATATTAGTAATAATGGCATTCACAAAATTGTGAAATTATGTTGTTCAAAATTGTTTAAATCATATTGATATGTATAAATAGACAAACTTCTCTTAACTGTTTAAATAATGTGTGTGGGAATTATACACACAAATAAGGGGTTTTCTTGAGTTTTTTGATTTAGTGGATATAATTCACTAGACCAGTACGTTCGTACTTAATACTCTCTGTATTAAGTGGGCATTTTATTTTTGAAGTTTGGTTGTCGCTTCCTGATGGGTAGAGTAAATTTTCAGTGCGATACCAAACTACAAACATAATGAACTCAAGGAATGTTTTCATTTTTGTAAGGGTAAATACCAGGGCTGTGGAGCCGGAGTCGGAGCCACGGAGTTTATGTTTATTTTTGTAGTTTTAAAGGAGCCAGAGTCGGAGCTGGAGCCGTGTGGAATTGACCGACTTCGGCTCCAGATTTTTGTACTTATCTCAAATATTTTTATATCAATTACCGCAGTTCAATTTTGCATTCCAAATCGTATTAGCCGAAATTGCGGTAAATTTAAAAAAATTGCCCCCAGATTTTTGTGAAATCTTTAATTTTTCCCAATTTTGTATTAAGCACGCAAATCGAAATAAATATTTTGTCATCACATTTCACGGAAAATTATTGATGTTAAACCAAACAAAAAATTGGAAAAATATCAAGAAGAGTTAATATGGACTTTGACGAAACTTTAACAAGCCAGGATGCTTTATTGTTAACTTTGCTGTTGGGCATACTTAAATTACTTACTTCAAATTTGTACATAAACCTTTTCAAACCAATCATCGTGCCTTAAATGTATCTTACAAATCAATGAAATAAAATCCTGGCGTGTCAAAAATAATTGCAAAATAGCCAACACTTATTCAAAATCTCTCAACGCGATCTTACAGCTACTATTCTAGAGCTGGAGCCATACCCGAATTTTTTTTTTTATGCTCAACTCAAATATGGAAGATTTGAGCCAGAAATCGATGACATTTTTCGTACGTTGGCAAAAGAATTGTGTGTTTATGAAGCAACTGGAAGAATCGCAAATAACATTTAGTTTATTTCTATGTTTTCTTTTAAAAAACAAGGTAACTGAAAATGTTACAGTAGCTTTTAGGACAATATTCAAAATCTGGAACTTATTTTTGAAAATTTAGAAAATTGTCGAGTTATTTCCATCCATAACTCAAAATCGATTAAAAAAACACAGATTTGTTTGAAAAGCACAAATGGTTATGAAATAAAGCTGAACAGAAAAACATGAAAAGTTATAGTCATTAAGTAAAACCCTCTTACGTTTTTTCAAACAATATCCACGTCACCGTTACAGATTCTATGTATTTTGAGTAACAGCTCAACAGATAATTCTACGAATGATCCGAGCCCCCTTTTTTAATAGATGATCTTCTCCAACAACCACCGACATGCTATCTCCTCTCCCTAAGACGGAAAATCTGCATACTTGTAGAAGATCCACAGTTTAGAGATGACCTATTGTTACTCGTTCCACCTGTTAAGAAAAAGGAGAACTAACTTCGTACGAAATTGAAATGTATCGTCAGATTATTGACTTTATAGAAAGATATCTTTGGAATAAAATTGTGGCTAGTCTTAAATGCCCGCATAGCAGCTTTCCCCGATAAATAATCTAATATTGATATTGAACAGAAAAGGCTAATATGGTGCCCCTGCGGTGACCTTTGCAAATTACGCCAGTTACTGCCAGCTTGCCAAACGAAATATATATTTGGTGTCGGAGCTGGAGCTGGAGTCAGAGCCGGAGCCGGAGCCGAATATTTTTTTTCAGACTCCACAACCCTGATAAATACATTTTGTATAACTCTTGGGGTAAAGTATGGGGATGATTGATATTTCTAATTTTTTGGTAGATAAAATATAAATAATTGGCCTCTTCTGGCCTCTCAGACTGTATTTGATTTTGGACATCAGATGCCTGATTCTCTAAAATACAAGATGATGTGTAAATGGGTAAAGCGACCATTTACACATTATCACCCTATTTCCCGATTCTCTAAAATTTTGAAAATGATAAGTTTTAAATATTCAAGTAAAATTTTTGTCAAAAGTTTACCCCAATTTTTTATCTTGGGGGAAAAGTATTTTTCTGTGTAAATTTGTGAGTGCGTTGGTACAAAATATGAAAGAACCAAAAGTTATTGATATGTGGAACCAATGTATGGCTCCATATATATGCTCAAAAATGAAATGAATATCAAAGCGTGAGATACGAAATTGATCAGAAACAGTTTATATAACAAAGCAAGCAGTTAAACAAAGCAAGATAAAGTACTGTAAATAAACTCGCAATTATCACAGAATTCATTTAAAGGATTACCATATGATATAAAATTGCTGATTTTTTTTTTTTGCAACATTGTATTTTCTAACCTAGAAAGTGACACCAGGATATGAAAAGTGATTTATTTTGAGTTGACTGTTCGAAAGTGTAGTGATCGAAAGTGTTGTGATCGAAATGAAAAGCGAGAGACAAACAAAACAAAAGGAGGACAACGATTATTTGTAGTTCGTCACACCTAAGTATACAACTTCTATGGGTACAATTCAGTCTCAGATAAGTATTAAGATTTAGCAGGGTTAAATTTTAGGTTAGGATTTTGAATTACATAGTGGGTAGGGCGGCCATACTTCCTATTTTTGGGTTGGTTACTACCCAATTGGTTGTTTAGATCTGAGGTAGACTGTATGAATGATAAGGATAATTAATTACAACTAAACTGAAAATTCTTTATTTAACTGACTTAAACAATCATTAGATCTTCAATATTTATAAATTATAATGCTGTCGAGTCTTTACGGACAAAAACATCCACCGCGTCAGATGGTGATGGGTGGAGATAGAAACACATCTTTATATACAGCACGAGAAGAGAATATCCGTGAATATTAAGTATTAAATATACAAATGTTGTGTTGGAAAATAACTTCGCTGCGACTATTGCCCTGTGATTATTCCTGTAACTAGCATACTAAACCCTTACAAACCTTTTGTGTCGAGTGTTCAGGCAAGGCCTGCACCCACATAATTCTGGAATATGATGCTCCCAGATATGTTTTTTGATAATGGTTTGGACATATTCCGAAAATGTGCCGTATTTACCATTAAGTGATATGGGAAACACTTTAGAAGTCGAAGGGTGGAACACTCCCAGTCTTCCTTTAATTTCACTGACAAAAATTCTCCCGAGTTCCCCAAGACCTCTCATTAATAAAATAGAAAAGCTTTTCATTTTCAAAACTATAGGTTTAGTTATCCCACAAATTAAACAAAATCACTCAGTTTCAGACACCTAAAGAGGAATATTTAAATGAAAATAAGCAACCTGACATGATCGCAGTGAGACTGACGCCAAGCGATTATGACGTACAATATGTGTTTTAACGATTTTTTTTATTTTTACTTTCTTAGTAATCATGAAAATTTTGGACCTTCAGATTTTCGGAGATTTCCGTCTGTCAGTCTGTCAGTCTGTCTGTCTACCCAAATGGTTTAACCAATCGAACTAAAAATGTATGTTTAAGTTTTTTTCATAAATTGGGAGGTCCCAGTGTATTTTACTCTAAATCAGCCAACCGGAAGTGGCCACGCCCTTGAGCCAGAAAATTAATTTTGCAAATATCTCAAAAATATACAATTTACAGAAAACATGATAAAAATAAAATTATAAAAAATCTTAAGTTTGCAAGAAATTTGCAAAATAAGTTTCTCAAAATTCGCTATACGTAAAAGAATGTCCTGTGCTGGCCGCACCCCAATTTTTTTTGAGAACTACGTCTATAATTTGAATACTAAAAAAATATAAAGGGCTGAAATCTCAAGAGGTGATCAGAACTTCGGTCCTGAAAATTAACTCAACTCCCAAATCAATCCCTAACGAAATTCTTAATTCAATCTTCCGCTCAACCAACCACTCGATTTACAACAACCTCCAACTCGAACTCAACGTAATCCTAAACGCAATCCAGAAATTAACCGCCCACACAACTCTCAACTTAATCACTAAACCTACCTTAGATCTACTTTCAAATCAACTCTTAACTTAACCCTAAATCAACCCGCAAATAATTCCCCAATCGTACCTCTTACTTAACCCCAACGTAAGCTAACTAAACCTTAACTTAACTTCAACTGAACTTCGAACCAAATCTCAACCTTCCATTCAACTCAACTAAAATCAACTCAATCTAACCTCACATTAAACCCTAAACTCGACCCCAAATTAAACACTAAAACCGAACCACTCACTCAAATCCAACTCAACTTCAACTCAAACCCTATTCAACCCTAACTTGACCTCAAATCAACCCAACCATAAACTTAACCAACTCAACCCCAATTTATCCCTCAACACAACCCAAAACGCAACGTTCATCTCAAAAACTGAATCAACACGGTTCGAATACTAGATGAGAACATGATCCAACAATCTTCCAATTTCCACCGCAACCCCCAACTCAACCCCTAAATAAATCCCTGACAATTTAATCATGAACGCAACTCTTAACTTAATGCCCAAGAAAATGCCCAGAAAAAGTTAAGTTAACTTAATTCTCAAATCTCAATTCAACCCCCAAATATAGCTCAATAAATTTCACTCAACCCCTGGTCCGGAAAAATACATCCATAAGTGAACTAAACTCACACTAATTTCCAATTCAACCCACAACTCGTCCAAAATAAATCTGCAACTAGACCCTCAGCAAACCAGAACTTAATCCGAATTCAACTCCCAATTCAACCCTCAACATAACCACAAACTCAATCCCTAAACTAAGACGGTCTGAAAATGGATTATGTCTATGAACTCATCTCAATACTAACTTTTTCGAATTGTTGAAAAATGCATTTTTTTGGTGAAAAATCGACATTTTTGATCGCGAATAACATGAAAAGTATTAACTTTTCGATATAAATATAAGCGACATTTTTTGGGATCATTTGGGATATCACAATGACTTATTGAACTGTGTTGTGACTGGCGTGTGCACCTACGACTTTAACCGGGCTTCGTCCACCACTAGGTGGTTGCCTTCCATTGCACCGCGCTGTTTGCGACATAGCACTCTAAAAGCGGAGACCACTCTGGCCGTCCGAAGTCACCCTTCCCTGTCGCGTGGTCGAGGTTTGAGATCTGACAATGCTCTACTACTAAGATGGATTGATTACTCGATCGATGGTGCAAGTGCCTATACAGAGCTTATCGTTTCATCGCCGGGGTCTCCATCTTAGAAACAGAGAACAGTGATGCACAACACATAGCCTCCCCCATTTCACGACCGTTGTACGACTTGTGAATGTAATGGATATATATAGAGGTCGTCAACCTAAATAAAATAATTCCCAAACCAAGGTAAGACAAATACGCCTATACGCCGTGACCTTGGATTTAGTTAGCCTTGTCTCATCAAGTGGCTCTCTCAAGAAATAAAAACTTATTACGAGAGCAGTGGCCACCCACGAACAGATACCGTGATTGAGGACCATTACAAGGCACTCAATTGCCAATATGGTCGAGTAAAGCATCCACGACGACAACTGGTTTATGGATTTATATCTTATCACTTCAAGTCTCAATCTACCCAGTGATGCACAGCAGATCTCTTTGGTCGCAAGAAATAAAAAGGAGAAATATGAAAATTTATGTTTTGCGGTAATTTAAGCTCAAATTTTACAATTGTCTTTTTCACATCGGCATTTTGGTGTATTTTCAGCTGAAATGATTTTAACACTAAAAAACACAAGAAGAATGCGTCTAGAAATACTAAGCTATCGATTTTGGCGCCACTCGGCTAGCGGATATGTTCGAGGTATAAAGAATCACCTTAGCCACCTACTTATCAAAAATCATGTCGAATTTTGAATCATTGCGCCCTTCACCTTTCGATTTTTGTGATACATTTTCATGCGTAACGTAAAGACACGTTATCGAATCATATTTGAACTTAAATACAAGATACATTTTTTAACGGATTAGTATATTATGATGTAGATGACCATGATGATGGTTAGTTAGTTGTATTAAAGTGGGATACAACTATTTTTTTAAAATCTATAGTTCATGTTTTATTTCATGGTTCTTCTCTATATTCAGTAATTATACCTATAGCATATATAAATATGCGTACGATTTTCTAATCAAGTTTTGTGAGTGGTCGATTCTGCCAAAAAAATGTTAAGTATTGTTTAGTTTTAGAAATATTTTTGTTTAGATAAGTTTATTATCTTGATCAGTGTTGCGTTAATAAGTCGATTATCGTTGGTTACATACGCAATGAAGTTTATATTACTGCTAATCTGTGTACATCTGATTTGGATTGAATGCACATCCATTCTTGACACGGACGAAACAATTTTACGATATGAAAATCAGCCGTATAATGGCGTTAATCCCGGATATTCTTTTGAGTGAGTATAAATCTAGAAAACTTGTGATAATTTGTAATATTAAAACACAAATTTTTTTTTGGTTGTCTGACATTTATATAGATACGAAACTAGAGATAGACAACTGCGCAAAGAAGAAGGTGTATTTGTAAGAACAGCCGATGATAATGTGATATTACGAGTAGTTGGATACTATCAATATATTGGCACAGATGGCAAAAATCGTCTTATTGAATACGAAGCCGATGAAAATGGTTACAGGCAAAACGTTACAATTTTAAAGAAACCTAGCCGGAATCGAATTAGTCCGAATGCATTGAAATCATTAATTGGCTGAAACCAACTTTTTGTAACTCAATGCCATTTCAAATAAATTTAATTTTAAATACCTTGTAAAGTTTTTTTGATTTACCATCAATCCATCAAAAGTTGCTTTGAAATGATTTTTGCTAATTAAATAAAAAAATAATTTCGGCGTACAGGTAAACCTCACACAACGAGGTCTCAACTAACGAACGGTTTTTCAGGGACACAATACGTTCGTTAAATGAGGTTTACCTGTATTGTTCATGTTTATGGATTTTTTTTTTTAATATCGTCAAAGTTAAATTCAACCAATCTCGAGAATTTGATTAGCATTAATTTGAAAACTTGTAAGATAAAAACTGAGTGCCCTCATTTATCCAATTAAATAATAAACCTCATACCCGTAGAAAAACGAAAATAGGAACCGAATTTCGTTTTTTTAGCGTAATAAGTTCCAAATGCTTGCATTATTTTAGTTAGGATCATTTGGATTTATATATTTAGATGGAATCAAAGGAATTGACCAATTAATTTTGGTTAATCCACGAAGATGACACGACTCGCGAATTAATGTGAGTGGTGTTATTTGTTTGCACACCATACGCTATAGGTAAACATTTGGTTACCACTATGAAACAGCGCTGGTTATATTTGGTGAATTTTATGGCCGCCTCATATGAGAGGACCTTGGGAATGCGAAAGTTCCTTCAATTTTATCAGACAAATTGGAATTGTGAAGAAGTTGGTCCGACTGGTATAATTCATTGTACAGTTGCTGGAAAATACCTTCCTTGACAAGCATCTGGTCACATATTTATACCTGAATGAACCGAAAAAGACAGCAGATTAGAGGCCTGCGACGAGAATCTTGAAACAAATATTTATCTAATGTTTGCTCCATGATTGGATAAAACAGCTCATGAATATTAGCAAATAGTGTCGTAGATGTCATCCGGGCAGAAAAACGGATGGAAAGACTTATTTCCAAGGAACCAGCAATATGTAATAATTGAAACTGGCTGTACTGAAAACAAAACTTCGGTTTTCCTTTCACCGGACGAGATGAGACTTACTGCCAAAAAATTCAATTCTGCAACATTCATTATCAAAGATATATTTAAATATTTAAAGGGACTCTTAGTTGGAGAAGCAGCGAATATTGAAAAACAAGTTTCAATATCGGATGCTATCTGCTGTGATTGACCATAAATATATTGACCTGCATTATCGTGTCGTAGTCAAAATAAACAGTACTATAACTAAAGGTTGCATGGTATTTGATGGCCCGTCACGAAGCTCTACAGGAATCGCTCCAAACGAGGCAATGGAAGATGATGCCAATTATTAGAGAATTTGATGGCGTAGCGATCCATAAGACAAGCTTAAAACATTTTAAATTAATCAATGTTACCTACGGCGCTGTTGCTGGCTTTTTTTAGCAACTAGATGCTTATTCCAATTGGCTTTAGATAACATGATTGACTATCCTAAAGCAGCTCAAATAATTATAAAGGATTTCTATGTCGGCGATATGCTGACTGGCGACTTAATGCTAAAATTTAAAAGTAACATAAGTGAAATCTTAAAGCCAGCTGGATTTAAATTGAGAAAATATAAAGGGCTGAAACCTCATAAGGTGATCAGAACTTCGGTCTTGATTAATTCAACTCCCAAATCAGTCCCGAAATTAAGCTTTTAAGTCAATCTTCAGCTTAACGTCCAACTCAATTTACAACTCAACCTCTATCTCAATCGCAACACAATTCTAAATGCAATCACCAAATTAACGGCCAACCCAGCCATCAATTGACAAGTTCCGTCATTCTTTTTCATATTCCAGAGCTTTATCCAAAAATCATTTTAGAATCCTATTTCCAATGTGCAAGCCAAATTTTATCATAATTGATTAAAAAATAGGCAAGTTCCAAAGAATGGAAGTATAGAATCCCATTTCTAACGCATATGTCAAATTTTACCATAATCGGTTGAGAAATAGGCAAGTTCCATTATACTTGGCCATATTCCAGAACTCCATCCAAAACTCATTTTAGAATCCTATTTCCATCGCGGATTTTGCTCCCTAAACATCGGTCCAACACCATCTCAACCCCAATTCAACTCGCAAACGGCCCCCCACTCAACCCTCAACCCAACCGCAAACTCTCATTCAACTAAATCCTCAAACCAGACCGTGTTAAAGTTAGCCGAAAGTGAAAAGTCGATAATGCAGATTATGTTATTGACATTTCAGCCGAAATTAAATCAGCCACTAGAGTGTTATGTCTGGAGATGGATTGCATTGATGTGATTTGTCAATAGCTACCGCAGGAAAAATATTCAGTTCAAGTTTCCCGTGGGAAATCTCGCAAAATTTGATTTTCTAAAATTTTTGACAAAATTTGTATAAAATCAGCCTCTAGAGTGTTATGTCTGGAGATGGATTTCATTGATTTGACTTGTAAATAGCTATCGGAGGAAACAAATTCAAGTTTCCCGTGGGAAATCTCGGAAAATTCGATTTTCCTAAAAATTATTAGAAAATTTGTATAAAATCAGCCTCTAGAGTGTTATAATTGGAGATGAATTCAATTGATGTGATTACTCAATAGCTATTGCAGGAAAAAAATTCAGTTCAAGTTTCCCGTGGGAAATCTCGGAAAATTCGATTTTCCAAAAATTATTAGAAAATTTGTATAAAATCAGCCTCTAGAGTGTTATAATTGGAGATGAATTCAATTGATGTGATTACTCAATAGCTATTGCAGGAAAAAAATTCAGTTCAAGTTTCCCGTGGGAAATCTGGGAAAATTCGATTTTCTAAAATTTTTGACAAAATCTGTATAAAATCAGCCTCTAGTGCGTTATAATTGGAGATGGATTCAATTGATGTGATTACTCAATAGCTATTGCTGGAAAAAAATTCAGTTCAAGATTCCCGTGGAAAATCTCGGAAAATTCGATTTTCCAAAAATTATTAGAACATTTGTATAAAATCACTTTCTAGAGTGTTATGTCTGGAGATGGATTGCATTGATCTGATTTGTCCATAGCTATCGCAGGAAAAGAATTCAGTTCAAGTTGCCCGTCTGATCTCGGAAAATTCGAATTTCCAAAAATGACTACAAAATTGGTATAAAATTAGCCTCTAGAGTGTTATGTCTGGAGATGGATTCAATTGATGTGATTACTCAATTGATATCGCAGGAAATAAATTCAGTTCAAGTTTCCCGTGGGAAATCTCGGAAAATTCGATTTTCCAAAAATTATTACAAAATTTGTATAAAATCAGCCTCTAGAGTGTTATGTCTGGTGATGGATTCACTTGATGTGATTACTCAAAAGCTATCGCAGGAAAAAAACTCAGTTCAAGTTTCCCGTGGGAAATCTACTAAAATTCAAAAAAGTTTCCAGCCGAAAGTAAGAAATGGATGAATAAAATCAGCCTCTAGAGTGTTATGTCTGGAGATGGATTGCATTGATGTGACTTGGCAATAGCTATCGCAGGAAAAAAATTCAGTTTAAGTTTCCCGTGGGAAATCTCGGAAACTTCAAAAAAGTTTCCAGCGGAAAGTAAGAAATGGATGAATAAAATCAGCCTCTAGAGTGTCACGTCACTGCAATTCATGTCATGACATTATTTTCCCGAAAAAAATATTTTTAAAAGATATTAACTCATGAGTATTCATTCCTATTGGTTTTCTAGCCAATATAGCTGCACGTTTCAATATGAAAATGAGTCAGCTATAGTGAAATGTAATTGTAATCCCATAAATATGTGCAAGAAACCATCATAGCATAACTGGCTTTCCAACTAAATTAGACAAAAACGTATTAGCTAGAGTGGCGAAATAATCACAGAAAACAAAGAAGGTATCTACTAACGAGCACCACTTGGTATATGATCTACAAAATCTATATCAGTCGGTGCTCGCTAATTAATATCTAGGGACTATATCCGCCTTTCGGCTAATACAAATTATTTTACTTTCGCCCTTGGCAAGTTATTTCAATGGCCTGCAAATCCTATACTAAGCCGCGCTCGTTAATTGATATCTTGTATGATTTCTAGGGACTAGCATTGATTGATTAAAAATTGCTGTTGGGAAAACCGAGTACTCTGAAACCTGGAGAGAGCCAGTTGGGGTTTCGCAACAAAACATCCAATTATTTTGCACAAAAAATAAATCCTCAGCAGAATAATTGTTATATTCATTCATTTAAAGTTCCTCCATCCTGATCATTCCCTAACTTTCCATATTTTAAGGCAAAGGTTCTGGATTATCATTGTCCGAAGTATGGACATCCAGATAGTAAAGCAGTGTGCTACATGCGCATTCGAGTTTTGTTTACATGTTACAACAAAAATATTTCAAATGAAATTTTCTGAAAACGATCGGACCTGCAAAATTTGTATTGTAGCTTGTTTGTTCTCGCCTATTTTAGTGTATTGAATATTGCGTACAGTATTATACCACAGGTTCGAATATCAGATGAGCCAATGTTTTTTTAACTGGAATCCAATATATAAATATGTCTCTAATATTCTATCATGGACTCCAAATAATACAAAAAGGGGATGCGACTTGCTTTAA